>OX336391.1:394039071-396603237 GCA_946902985.2 Meconema thalassinum | reverse complement strand
ACTTCTACCAGTGACTTCATCGGCTAGTCCATGATGAGAACAGATGAGCTACACATTTCTACCAGAGAGTTCATCTGCTCGACCATGATGTGAGCAGATGATAAACACACTTCAACCAGTGACTTTATTTGTTGGATCTTGATGTGAGCAGAAGAGGAACTCACTCCACCTGTGGCTTCATCTACTGGACTACGATGAGTGCAGAAGAGAAACACACTTCTACCTGTTGCTACAGAGCTAGACCGGGATAAGAGCTGAAGCTAAGCACGCTTCTCCCAGTGAGTTTTTCTGCTGGCCCGTGATGACTGCAGAAGGGAAACACCATTCTCCCACTGAATTCATCTGCTGAGCAATGATATGTGCAAATGAGAGACACACCTCTAACTGTGATTTCGTATGCTGGACCATGATGAGACCCGAAGAGAATCTCACTTCTATCACTGACATCATCTGCTGGACCATGATGAGAGAAGGAGAAAAACACACTTCCACTTGTGACTTTATCTACTGGATGACGGTGAGAGCAGAAAAGTTAAAAATTCTACCAGTGACTTTATCTGATGGATCACGATGAGAGCAGGAGAGAGACACACTTCTACCAGTACATCATCTGCTGGATCATGATGGGACCCGAAGAGAATCTCACTTCTACCAGTACTTCATCTGCTCGACCATGATGAGAGCAGAAGATAAACACACTTCAACCAGTGACTTCATCCGATGGATCATGATGAGAGCAGTAGAGAGACACACTTCTACCAGTGACTTCATCTGCTGGACCATGATGAGTGCGGAAGATGAACTACACTTCCACCTGTGATTTCATCTGCTGGACCATGATGAGAGCAGAAAAGTAACCAACTTCCTCCATTGACTTCATCTGCTGGACCATGATGGGAGCATAAGATAAACACACTTCTACAAGTACAACATCTGCTGGGCCATGATGAGAGCAGAAGATAAACGCACTTCTACCAGTACTTCATCTGCTGGGCCATGATGAGAGCAGAAGATATACACACTTCTACCAGTGACTTGATCTGCTGGATAAGAGCAAAAGATAAACACACTTCTACCAGTACATCATCTGCTGGGCCATGATGAGATCAGAAGTTAAACTCACTTCTACCAGTGACTTCATCTGCTGGACAATGATGAGAGGAGGAGAGAAATTCCTTCTACCAGTGACATCATCTGCTGGATCATGATAAGACCAGACGAGAAACTCACTTCCACAAGTGAATTCTTCCGCTGGACCATGATAAGAGCAGAAGATAAACTACACATCCACCTCTGATTTCTTCTGCTGCACCATGACGAGAGCACGAGATAAACCCACTTCTACCAGTGACTTCATCTGCTGGACCATGATGGGAGCAGAAGAGAAACCCACTTCTACCAGTGACATCATTTGCTGGACCATGATAAGAGCAGAAGGTACTACACATCTACCTCTGATTTCATCTGCTGGACCATTACGAGAGCACTACATAAACCCACTTCTACCAGTGACATCATCGGCTGGTCCATGATGAAGGCAGAAGAGCAACACATATCGACCAGTGAGTTCATCTGCTGGATCATGATGAGAGCAGAACAGAAACGCAATTCTCCCAGTGACTTCACCTCTTGGGCCATGATGTGAGCAGATGAAAATCACACTTCAACCAGTGACATTTTACTGACAGTGATGAGAGCATAAGAGAAACACACTTCTACCATTGATTTCATCTCTTTGTCCATGACGAGAGCAGAAGTGGAACACCAATCTTCCTGTGATTTCATCTGCTGGACAATGATGAGAGCAGAAGATAAACACTCCTCTGACAGTGATTTTATGTGCTGGACCATTATGTGATTAGAAGAGAAACACTCTTTCAACATTGCCTTCATTTGCTGGATCTTGATGAGAGCAGAAGAGAAACTCACTCCACCTCTGACTTCGTCTACTGGACCACGATGAATGCAGAAGAGAAACACACTTCTACCTGTGACTTCAGTGCTAGACCGGGATAAGTGCTGAAAGTAAGCACACACCTCCGAGTGACATCTTCTGCTGGCCCATGATGACTGCAGAAGGGAAACCCCATTCTCCCACGGAGTTCATCTGCTGAACAATGATATGACCATCGGAGAGACACACCTCTAACTGTGATATCGTATACTGGACCATGATTGCACCCGAAGAGAAACACACTTCTACCAGTGACATCATCTGCTGGACCATGATGAGAGAGGGAGGAAAACACACTTCTACTAGTGACTTCATCTACTGGATGACGTTGAGAGCAGAATAGTAAAAAACTTCTACCAGTTACTTTATCTGATGGATCAGGATGAGAGCAGAAGTGAAACCCACTTCTACCAGTGACTTCATCAGCTGGATCATGATGAGAGCAAAATATAGACACACATCCTCCGGTGACTTCATATGCTAGATCATGATGAGAGCAGGAGTTAAGCAAATTTCTACCAATAATTTCATCTGCTGGATCACGATGAGAGCAGAAGTGATATACATTTCTACCAGTAACTACATCTGTTAGACAATGATGAGAGCAGTAGATTAACTACACTTCCACCTGTGATTTCGTCAGCTTGACCATGATGAGAGCAGAAATGAAACACACTTCCTCCAGTGTCTTCATCGGTTGGACCATGATAACAGTAGAGGAGAAACCCACTTCCACCATTGAATCCATCAGCTGGACCATGATGATAGCAGAAGAGGAACACACTTCTACCAGTGACTTCATCTGCTGGACCATCATAAGAGCAGAAGATAACCAGTGACTTCATCTGCTGGACCATGGTGATAGCAGAAGAGGAACACACTTCTACTAGTGATTTCATCTGCTGGACCATCATATGAGCAGAAGATAACCAGTGACTTCATCTGCTGGATCATGATGAGAGCAGAAAGGAAACACACTTCTTCCAGAACTTCATCTGCTGGATAATGATGTGAGCAGAAAGAAACACATTTCTACCAGTGACTTTATCTGCTGGACCATAATAAGAGCATAATATAAACTACACATCCACCTGGTTTTTTATCTAATGGACCATGACGAGAACAGAAGGTAAAACCATTTCTACCAGTAACTTCAATGACTGGACAATGATGAGAGCAGAAGAGCTACACATTTCTACCAGTGAGTTCATCTTCTGGTTCATGATGAGAGCGGAATAGAAACACACTTCTACCAGTGACTTAGTCTGCTGGAACATGATGAGGGCAGAAGAGAAACAAACTTCTACAATTGATTTGATCTCTTTGTTCATGATGAGAGCAGAAGAGAAACTCACTCTACCTATGACTTCATCTACTGGACAACGATGAGTGCAGAAGAGAAACACACTTCTACCTGTGACTTCAAAGCTAGACCGTGATAAGAGATGAAGGTAAACACACTTCTCCCAGTGACTTCATCCGCTGGCCCATGATGACTGCAAAAGGGAAGACACTTCTCCCACTGAATTCATCTGCTGCACAATGATGAGAGCATAAGAGAGACACACTTTTATCTGTGATTTCGTATGCTGGACAATGATGAGACCCGAAGAGAATCTCACTTCTACCAGTGACATCATCTGCTGGACCATGATGAGGGCAGAAGAGACAACCTTCCCTCTGTGACTTCATCTGCTGGACCTTGATGAAGGCAGAACGGAAACACTTTTCTACCTGTGTCTTCATCAGCTGGACCATAATGAGAGCAGAAAGAAACTCCCATCTACCAGTGATTTCATCTACTGGACCATGATAAGAGCAGAAGGGAAAAACACTTCTACCAGTGCCTTCATCTGCTGCATCATGATGAGAGCAGAAGTGATACACACTTTTACTAGTGACATCAGCTGCTGGACCATGATGAGTGCAGAAGAGGAACACACTTCTACCAGTGATTTCAACTACTGGACCATGATCAGAGAGGGAGAAATTCACACTTCAACTAGTGATTTCATCTACTGGATGACGTTGAGAGCTGAATAGTAAAATATTTCTACCAATGACTTCATTTGATGGATCTCGACGAGAGCAGAAGAAAAATACATTTCCACCAAAGACATCATCTACTGGATCACGATGAGAGCAGAATAGTACAAAACGTTTAATCTAATGGACCATGATGAGGGCAGAAGAGAAACACACTTCCACCAGTGATGCCATCTGCTGAACCGTGATGAGAGCAGAAGATATACAAACTTCCACCATTGACTTATTCTGCTGGATCATGATGAGCGCAGAAGAGAGACTCACATCTACCAATAACTTCATCTTCTGGACCATGATGAGAGCAGAAGGTTAACACACTTCCACTGGTGAATTCATCTGCTGGAACATGATGTGAGCAGAAGATTAACTACACATCTACCTCTGATTTCATCTGCTGGACCATGACGAGAGCAGAAGATTAACCCACTTCTGCCAGTGACTTCATCGGCTGGTCCATGATGAGAACAGAAGAGCTACACACTTCTACCAGAGACTTAGTCTGCTGGAACATGATGAGAGCAGATGAGCTACACATTTCTACCAGTGAATTCATCTGCGGGACCATGATGTGAGCAGATAAAAACTCACTTCACCAGTGACTTTATTTGCTGGATAACGATGACAGCAGAAGAGAAACACACTTCTACAATTGATTTCATCTCTTTGTTCATGATGAGAGCAGTAGATATACAATTTTTTTCCGCCAGTGACTTTATCTGCTGTACCATGATGAGATTAGAAGAGAAACACACTTTCAACAATGATTTCATTTGCTGGATCATGATGAGAGCAGAAGAGAAACCTACTCCACCTGTGACTTCTTCTACTGGACTACGATGAGTGCAGAAGAGAAACACACTTCTACCTGTGCCTTCAGATCTAGACCGGGATAAGAGCTGATGTTAAGCACACTTCTCCCAGTGACATCTTCTGCTGGCCCATGATAACTGCAGAAGGGGAACACCATTCCCCCACTGAATTCATCTGCTGAACAATGATATGAGCATAAGAGAGACACACCACTAACTGTGATTTCGTATGCTGAACAATGATGAGAGCCGAAGAGAATCTCACTTCTACCAGTGACATCATCTGCTGGACCATGATGAGAGAAGGGAAAAACACACTTCCACTAGTTACGTCATCTGCTGTACCAGGATGAGAACAGAAGAGAAAAACGCTTCTACCAGTGACATCATCTGCTGGATCACGATGAGAGCAGAATAGTAAAAAACGTTACCTATGACTACATCTGATGGACCATGATGAGAACAGGGTAGAAACACACTTCTATCAGTCATTCCTTCCGCTGGACCATGATGGGCGCAGATGAGAAACACAATTCCACCTGTTATTCCATCTGCTGGATCATGATGAGAGCAGAAAATCAACACACTTCTACCAGTGACTTCATCTGCTGGACCTTGATCAGAGAGGGAGAAATACACACTTCTACTGTTGACTTTATCAACTGGGTGACGTTGTGAGCTGAATAGTAAAATATTTCTACCAGTGACTCCATCTGATGGATCTCGACGAGAGCAGAAGAAAAATATATTTCCACCAAAGACATCATCTACTGGATAACGATGAGCGCAGAATAGTAAAAAACGTTTAATCTGATGGACCATGATGAGGGCAGAAGAGAAACACACTTCCACCAGTGATGTCATCTGCAGGACCATGATGAGAGCAGAAGATATACAAACTTCCACAAGTGACTTCCTCTGCTGGATCATGATGAGCGGAGAAGAGAGACACACATCTACCAATAACTTCATCTTCTGGACCATGATGAGAGCAGAAGGTTAACACACATCCACCAGTTAATTCATCTGCTGGAACATGATGTGAGCAAAAGATTTACTACACATCTACCTCTGATTTCATCTGCTGGACCATGACGAGTGCAGAAGATTAACCCACTTCTACCAGTGACTTCATCGGCTGGTCCATGATGAGAACAGAAGAGGTACACACTTCTACCAGAGACTTAGTCTGCTGGAATATGATGAGAGCAGATGAGCTACACATTTCTACCAGTGAGTTCATCTGCTGGACCATGATGTGATCAGACAAAAACTCACTTCTCCAGTTACTTTATTTGTTGGATAACGATGAGAGCAGAAGAGAAACACACTTCTACAATTGATTTCATCTCTTTGTTCATGATGAGAGCAGTAGATAAACACTTTTCCGCCAGTGACTATCTGCTGTACCATGATGGGATTAGAAGAGCAACACACATTCAACAATGACTTCATTTGCTGCATCATGATGTGAGCAGATAAAAACACACTTCACCAGTGACTTTATTTGCTGGATAACGATGAGAGCAGAAGAGAAACACACTTCTACAATTGATTTCATCTCTTTGTCCATGACGAGAGCAGAAGTGGAACACCAATCTTCCTGTGATTTCATCTGCTGGACCATGATGAGAGCAGAAGATAAACACTCCTCTGACAGTGATTTTATCTGCTGGACCATTATGTGATTAGAAGAGAAACACACTTTCAACATTGACTTCATTTGCTGGATCTTGATGAGAGCAGAAGAGAAACTCACTCCACCTCTGACTTCGTCTACTGGACCACGATGAATGCAGAAGAGAAACACACTTCTACCTGTGACTTCAGTGCTAGACCGGGATAAGAGCTGAAAGTAAGCACACATCTCCAAGTGACATCTTCTGCTGGCCCATGATGACTGCAGAAGGGAAACACCATTCTCCCACGGAGTTCATCTGCTGAACAATGATATGACCATCGGAGGGACACACCTCTAACTGTGATATCGTATACTGGACCATGATTGGACCCGAAGAGAATCACACTTCTACCAGTGACATCATCTGCTGGACCATGATGAGAGAGGGAGGAAAACACACTTCTACTAGTGACTTCATCTACTGGATGACGTTGAGAGCAGAATAGTAAAAAACTTCTACCAGTTACTTTATCTGATGGATCAGGATGAGAGCAGAAGTGAAACCCACTTCTACCAGTGACTTTATCAGCTGGATCATGATGGGAGCAGAGGAGAGACACACTTCTACCAGTAACTCATCTGCTGGACCATGATGAGAGCAGAAGATAGACACACATCCACCGGTGACTTCATATGCTAGATCATGATGAGAGCAGGAGTTAAGCAAATTTCTACCAATAATTTCATCTGCTGGATCACGATGAGAGCAGAAGTGAAATACACTTCTACCAGTAACTACATCTGTTAGACAATGATGAGAGCAGTAGATTAACTACACTTCCACCTGTGATTTCATTTGCTTGACCATGATGAGAGCAGAAATGAAACACACTTCCTCCAGTGTCTTCATCGGTTGGACCATGATAACAGTAGAGGAGAAACCCACTTCCACCATTGACTTCATCTGCTGGACCATGGTGATAGCAGAAGAGGAACACACTTCTACCAGTGATTTCATCTGCTGGACCATCATATGAGCAGAAGATAACCAGTGACTTCATCTGCTGGATCATGATTGGAGCAGAAAGAAACCCACTTCTACCAGTGACTTCGTCTGCTGGACCATGTTGTGAGCAGAAAGGAAACAGACTTCTTCCAGTGACTTCATCTGCTGGATCATGATGGGAGCAGAAAGGAAACACACTTCTACCAGAACTTCATCTGCTGGATAATGATGTGAGCAGAAAGAAACTCATTTCTACCAGTGACTTTATCTGCTGGACCATAATAAGAGCATAATATAAACTACACATCCACCTGTTTTTTCATCTACTGGACCATGACGAGAACAGAAGCTAAAACCATTTCTACCAGTAACTTCAATGACTGGACAATGATGAGAGCAGAAGAGCTACACATTTCTACCAGTGAGTTCATCTTCTGGTTCATGATGAGAGCGGAATAGAAACACACTTCTACCAGTGACTTAGTCTGCTGGAACATGATGAGGGCAGAAGAGAAACAAACTTCTACAATTGATTTGATCTCTTTGTTCATGATGAGAGCAGAAGAGAAACTCACTCTACGTATGACTTCATCTACTGGACAACGATGAGTGCAGAAGAGAAACACACTTCTACCTGTGACTTCAAAGCTAGACCGTGATAAGAGATGAAGGTAAACACACTTCTCCCAGTGACTTCATCCGCTGGCCCATGATGACTGCAAAAGGGAAGACACTTCTCCCACTGAATTCATCTGCTGCACAATGATGAGAGCATAAGAGAGACACACTTTCATCTGTGATTTCGTATGCTGGACAATGATGAGACCCGAAGAGAATCTCACTTCTACCAGTGACATCATCTGCTGGACCATGATGAGGGCAGAAGAGACAACCTTCCCTCTGTGACTTCATCTGCTGGACCTTGATGAAGGCAGAACGGAAACACTTTTCTACCTGTGTCTTCATCAGCTGGACCATAATGAGAGCAGAAAGAAACTCCCATCTACCAGTGATTTCATCTACTGGACCATGATAAGAGCAGAAGGGAAAAACACTTCTACCAGTGCCTTCATCTGCTGCATCATGATGAGAGCAGAAGTGATACACAATTTTACTAGTGACATCAGCTCCTGGACCATGATGAGTGCAGAAGAGGAACACACTTCTACCACTGACTTCATCTGCTGGACCATGATCAGAGAGGGAGAAGTACACACTTCAACTAGTGATTTCATCTACTGGATGACGTTGAGAGCTGAATAGTAAAATATTTCTACCAATGACTTCATTTGATGGATCTCGACGAGAGCAGAAGAAAAATACATTTCCACCAAAGACATCATCTACTGGATCACGATGAGAGCATAATAGTAAAAAACGTTTAATCTGATGGACCATGATGAGGGCAGAAGAGAAACACACTTCCACCAGTGATGCCATCTGCTGGACCATGATGAGAGCAGAAGATATACAAACTTCCACCATTGACTTCTTCTGCTGGATCATGATGAGCGCAGAAGAGAGACTCACATCTACCAATAACTTCATCTTCTGGACCATGATGAGAGCAGAAGTTTAACACACTTCCTCTGGTGAATTCATCTGCTGGAACATGATGTGAGCAGAAGATTAACTGCACATCTACCTCTGATTTCATCTGCTGGACCATGACGAGAGCAGAAGATTAACACACTTCTGCCAGTGACTTCATCGGCTGGACAATGATGAGAACAGAAGAGCTACACACTTCTACCAGAGACTTAGTCTGCTGGAACATGATGAGAGCAGATGAGCTACACATTTCAACCAGTGAGTTCATCTGCTGGACCATGATGTGAGCAGATAAAAACACACTTTACCAATGACTTTATTTGCTGGCTAACGATGAGAGCAGAAGAGAAACACACTTCTACAATTGATTTCATCTCTTTGTTCATGATGAGAGCAGTAGATAAACAATTTTTTTCCGCCAGTGACTTTATCTGCTGTACCATGATGAGATTAGAAGAGAAACACACTTTCAACAATGACTTCATTTGCTGGATCATGATGAGAGCAGAAGAGAAACCTACTCCATCTGTGACTTCTTCTACTGGACTACGATGAGTGCAGAAGAGAAACACACTTCTACCTGTGCCTTCAGAGCTAGACCGGGATAAGAGCTGAAGTTAAGCACACTTCTCCCAGTGACATCTTCTGCTGGCCCATGATAACTGCAGAAGGGAAACACCATCCTCCCACTGAATTCACCTGCTGAACAATGATATGAGCATAAGAGAGACACACCACTAACTGTGATTTCGTATGCTGAACAATGATGAGACCCGAAGAGAATCTCACTTCTACCAGTGACGTCATCTGCTGGACCATGATGAGAGAAGGAAAAAAACACACTTCCACTAGTTACGTCATCTGCTGTACCAGGATGAGAACAGAAGAGATAAACGCTTCTACCAGTGACATCATCTGCTGGATCACGATGAGAGCAGAATACTAAAAAACGTTACCTATGACTACATCTGATGGACCATGATGAGAACAGGGAAGAAACACACTTCTATCAGTGATTCCTTCCGCTGGACCATGATGGGCGCAGATGAGAAACACAATTCCACCTGTTATTCCATCTGCTGGATCATGATGAGAGCAGAAAATAAACACACTTCTACCAGTGACTTCATCTGCTGGACCTTGATCAGAGAGGGAGAAATACACACTTCTACTGTTGACTTCATCTACTGGATGACGTTGAGAGCTGAATAGTAAAATATTTCTACCAGTGACTCCATCTGATGGATCTCGACGAGAGCAGAAGAAAAATATATTTCCACCAAAGACATCATCTACTGGATCACGATGAGCGCAGAATAGTAAAAAACGTTTAATCTGATGGACCATGATGAGGGCAGAAGAGAAACAAACTTCCACCAGTGATGTCATCTGCTGGACCATGATGAGAGCAGAAGATATACAAACTTCCACAAGTGGCTTCCTCTGCTGGATCATGATGAGCGGAGAAGAGAGACACACATCTACCAATAACTTCATCTTCTGGACCATGATGAGAGCAGAAGGTTAACACACATCCACCAGTTTATTCATCTGCTGGAACATGATGTGAGCAGAAGATTTACTACACATCTACCTCTGATTTCATCTGCTGGACCATGACGAGTGCAGAAGATTAACCCACTTCTACCAGTGACTTCATCGGCTGGTCCATGATGAGAACAGAAGAGCTACACACTTCTACCAGAGACTTAGTCTGCTGGAATATGATGAGAGCAGATGAGCTACACATTTCTACCAGTGAGTTCATCTGCTGGACCATGATGTGATCAGACAAAAACTCACTTCTCCAGTTACTTTATTTGCTGGATAACGATGAGAGCAGAAGAGAAACACACTTCTACAATTGATTTCATCTCTTTGTTCATGATGAGAGCAGTAGATAAACACTTTTCCGCCAGTGACTATCTGCTGTACCATGATGGGATTAGAAGAGCAACACACTTTCAACAATGACTTCATTTGCTGCATCATGATGTGAGCAGATAAAAACACACTTCACCAGTGACTTTATTTGCTGGATAACGATGAGAGCATAAGAGAAACACACTTCTACCATTGATTTCATCTCTTTGTCCATGACGAGAGCAGAAGTGGAACACCAATCTTCCTGTGATTTCATCTGCTGGACCATGATGAGAGCAGAAGATAAACACTCCTCTGACAGTGATTTTATCTGCTGGACCATTATGTGATTAGAAGAGAAACACACTTTCAACATTCACTTCATTTGCTGGATCTTGATGAGAGCAGAAGAGAAACTCACTCCACCTCTGACTTCGTCTACTGGACCACGATGAATGCAGAAGAGAAACACACTTCTACCAGTGACTTTATCAGCTGGATCATGATGGGAGCAGAGGAGAGACACACTTCTACCAGTAACTCATCTGCTGGACCATGATGAGAGCAGAAGATAGACACACATCCACCGGTGACTTCATATGCTAGATCATGATGAGAGCAGGAGTTAAGCAAATTTCTACCAATAATTTCATCTGCTGGATCACGATGAGAGCAGAAGTGAAATACACTTCTACCAGTAACTACATCTGTTAGACAATGATGAGAGCAGTAGATTAACTACACTTCCACCTGTGATTTCATTTGTTTGACCATAATGAGAGCAGAAATGAAACACACTTCCTCCAGTGTCTTCATCGGTTGGACCATGATAACAGTAGAGGAGAAACCCACTTCCACCATTGACTTCATCTGCTGGACCATGGTGATAGCAGAAGAGGAACACACTTCTACCAGTGATTTCATCTGCTGGACCATCATATGAGCAGAAGATAACCAGTGACTTCATCTGCTGGATCATGATTGGAGCAGAAAGAAACCCACTTCTTCCAGTGACTTCGTCTGCTGGACCATGATGTGAGCAGAAAGGAAACACACTTCTTCCAGTGACTTCATCTGCTGGATCATGATGGGAGCAGAAAGGAAACACACTTCTACCAGAACTTCATCTGCTGGATAATGATGTGAGCAGAAAGAAACACATTTCTACCAGTGACTTTATCTGCTGGACCATAATAAGAGCATAATATAAACTACACATCCACCTGTTTTTTCATCTACTGGACCATGACGAGAACAGAAGGTAAAACCATTTCTACCAGTAACTTCAATGACTGGACAATGATGAGAGCAGAAGAGCTACACATTTCTACCAGTGAGTTCATCTTCTGGTTCATGATGAGAGCGGAATAGAAACACACTTCTACCAGTGACTTAGTCTGCTGGAACATGATGAGGGCAGAAGAGAAACAAACTTCTACAATTGATTTGATCTCTTTGTTCATGATGAGAGCAGAAGAGAAACTCACTCTACCTATGACTTCATCTACTGGACAACGATGAGTGCAGAAGAGAAACACACTTCTACCTGTGACTTCAAAGCTAGACCGTGATAAGAGATGAAGGTAAACACACTTCTCCCAGTGACTTCATCCGCTGGCCCATGATGACTGCAAAAGGGAAGACACTTCTCCCACTGAATTCATCTGCTGCACAATGATGAGAGCATAAGAGAGACACACTTTCATCTGTGATTTCGTATGCTGGACAATGATGAGACCCGAAGAGAATCTCACTTCTACCAGTGACATCATCTGCTGGACCATGATGAGGACAGAAGAGACAACCTTCCCTCTGTGATTTCATCTGCTGGACCTTGATGAAGGCAGAACGGAAACACTTTTCTACCTGTGTCTTCATCAGCTGGACCATAATGAGAGCAGAAAGAAACTCCCATCTACCAGTGATTTCATCTACTGGACCATGATAAGAGCAGAAGGGAAACACTTCTACCAGTGCCTTCATCTGCTGCATCATGATGAGAGCAGAAGTGATACACACTTTTACTAGTGACATCAGCTGCTGGACCATGATGAGTGCAGAAGAGGAACACACTTCTACCAGTGACTTCATCTGCTGGACCATGATCAGAGAGGGAGAAATACACACTTCAACTAGTGATTTCATCTACTGGATGACGTTGAGAGCTGAATAGTAAAATATTTCTACCAATGACTTCATTTGATGGATCTCGACGAGAGCAGAAGAAAAATACATTTCCACCAAAGACATCATCTACTGGATCACGATGAGAGCATAATAGTAAAAAACGTTTAATCTGATGGACCATGATGAGGGCAGAAGAGAAACACACTTCCACCAGTGATGCCATCTGCTGGACCATGATGAGAGCAGAAGATATACAAACTTCCACCATTGACTTCTTCTGCTGGATCATGATGAGCGCAGAAGAGAGACTCACATCTACCAATAACTTCATCTTCTGGACCATGATGAGAGCAGAAGGTTAACACACTTCCACTGGTGAATTCATCTGCTGGAACATGATGTGAGCAGAAGATTAACTACACATCTACCTCTGATTCCATCTGCTGGACCATGACGAGAGCAGAAGATTAACCCACTTCTGCCAGTGACTTCATCGGCTGGTCCATGATGAGAACAGAAGAGCTACACACTTCTACCAGAGACTTAGTCTGCTGGAACATGATGAGAGCAGATGAGCTACACATTTCTACCAGTGAGTTCATCTGCTGGACCATGATGTGAGCAGATAAAAACACACTTTACCAGTGACTTTATTTGCTGGCTAGCGATGAGAGCAGAAGAGAAACACACTTCTACAATTGATTTCATCTCTTTGTTCATGATGAGAGCAGTAGATAAACAATTTTTTTCCGCCAGTGACTTTATCTGCTGTACCATGATGGGATTAGAAGAGAAACACACTTTCAACAATGACTTCATTTGCTGGATCACGATGAGAGCAGAAGAGAAACCTACTCCATCTGTGACTTCTTCTACTGGACTACGATGAGTGCAGAAGAGAAACACACTTCTACCTGTGCCTTCAGAGCTAGACCGGGATAAGAGCTGAAGTTAAGCACACTTCTCCCAGTGACATCTTCTGCTGGCCCATGATAACTGCAGAAGGGAAACACCATTCTCCCACTGAATTCATCTGCTGAACAATGATATGAGCATAAGAGAGACACACCACTAACTGTGATTTCGTATGCTGAACAATGATGAGACCCGAAGAGAATCTCACTTCTACCAGTGACGTCATCTGCTGGACCATGATGAGAGAAGGGAAAAAACACACTTCCACTAGTTACGTCATCTGCTGTACGAGGATGAGAACAGAAGAGATAAACGCTTCTACCAGTGACATCATCTGCTGGATCACGATGAGAGCAGAATAGTAAAAAACGTTACCTATGACTACATCTGATGGACCATGATGAGAACAGGGTAGAAAAACACTTCTATCAGTGATTCCTTCCGCTGGACCATGATGGGCGCAGATGAGAAACACAATTCCACCTGTTATTCCATCTGTTGGATCATGATGAGAGCAGAAAATAAACACACTTCTACCAGTGAATTCATCTGCTGGACCTTGATCAGAGAGGGAGAAATACACACTTCTACTGTTGACTTCATCTACTGGATGACGTTGAGAGCTGAATAGTAAAATATTTATACCAGTGACAGCATCTGATGGATCTCGACGAGAGCAGAAGAAAAATACATTTCCACCAAAGACATCATCTACTGGATCACGATGAGAGCAGAATAGTAAAAAACGTTTAATCTGATGGACCATGATGAGGGCAGAAGAGAAACACACTTCCACCAGAGATGTCATCTGCAGGACAATGATGAGAGCAGAAGATATACAAACTTCCACAAGTGACTTCCTCTGCTGGATCATGATGAGCGGAGAAGAGAGACACACATCTACCAATAACTTCATCTTCTGGACCATGATGAGAGCAGAAGGTTAACACACATCCACCAGTTAATTCATCTGCTGGAACATGATGTGAGCAGAAGATTTACTACACATCTACCTCTGATTTCATCTGCTGGACCTTGACGAGTGAAGAAGATTAACCCACTTCTACCAGTGACTTCTTCGGCTGGTCCATGATGAGAACAGAAGAGCTACACACTTCTACCAGAGACTTAGTCTGTTGGAATATGATGAGAGCTGATGAGCTACACATTTCTACCAGTGAGTTCATCTGCTGGACCATGATGTGATCAGACAAAAACTCACTTCTCCAGTGACTTTATTTGCTGGATAACGATGAGAGCAGAAGAGAAACACACTTCTACAATTGATGTCATCTCTTTGTTCATGATGAGAGCAGTAGATAAACACCTTTCCGCCAGTGACTATCTGCTGTACCATGATGGGATTAGAAGAGCAACACACTTTCAACAATGACTTCATTTGCTGCATCATGATATGAGCAGATAAAAACACACTTCACCAGTGACTTTATTTGCTGGATAACGATGAGAGCAGAAGAGAAACACACTTCTACAATTGATTTCATCTCTTTGTTCATGATGAGAGCAGTTGATAAACATTTTTTTCCGCCACTGACTTTATCTGCTGTACCATGATGGGATTAGAAGAGAAACACACTTTCAACAATGACTTCACTTGCTGGATCATGATGAGAGCAGAAGAGAAACCTACTCCACCTGTCACTTCATATACTGGACTACAATGAGTGCAGAAGAGAAACACACTTCCATCTGTGCCTTCAGAGCTAGACCGGGATAAGAGCTGAAGGTAAGCACACTTCTCCCAGTGACATCTTCTGCTGGCCCATGATAACTGCAGAAGGGAAACACCATTCTCCCACTGAATTCATCTGCTGAACCATGATATGAGCATAAGAGAGACACACCTGGACCATGATGAGACCCGAAGTGAATCTGACTTCTACCAGTGACATCATCTGCTGGACCATGATGACAGAAGGGAAAAAACACACTTCCACTAGTTACGTCATCTGCTGTACCAGGATGAGAACCGAAGAGAAACACGCTTCTACCAGTGACATCATCTGCTGGATCACGATGAGAGCAGAATAGTAAAAAACGTTACTAATGAATACATCTGATGGACCATGATGAGAACAGGGGAGAAACACACTTCTACCAGTGATTCAATCCGCTGGACCATGATGGGAGCAGATGAGAAACACAATTCCACCTGTTATTCCATCTGCTGGATCATGATGAGAGCAGAATATAAACACACATCTACCAGTGACTTCATCTGCTTGACCATGATCAGAGAGGGAGAAATACACACTTCTACTAGTGACTTCATCTACTGGATGACGTTGAGAGCTGAATAGTAAAATATTTCTACCAGTGACTTCATCTGATGGATCTCGACGAGAGCAGAAGAAAAATACATTTCCACCAAAGACATCATCTACTGGATCACGATGAGAGCAGAATAGTAAAAAAAAAACGTTTAATCTGATGGACGATAATGAGGGCAGAAGAGAAACACACTTCCACCAGTGATGTCATCTGCTGGACCATGATGAGAGCAGACGATATACAAACTTCCACCAGTGACATCTTCTGCTGGATCATGATGAGCGCAGAAGAGAGACACACATCTACCAATAACTTCATCTTCTGGACCATGATGAGAGCAGAAGGATAACACACTTCCTCCAGTGAATTCATCTGCTGGAACATCATGTGAGCAGAAGATTAACTACACATCCACCTCTGATTTCATCTGCTGGACTATGACGAGAGCAGAAGATTAACCCACTTCTACCAGTGACTTCATCGGCAGGTCCATGATGAGCACAGAAGAGCAACACACTTCTACCGGAGACTTAGTCTGCTGGAACATGATGAGAACAGATGAGCTACACATTTCTACCAGAGAGTTCATCTGCTCGACCATGATGTGAGCAGATGATAAACACACTTCAACCAGTGACTTTATTTGCTGGATCTTGATGTGAGCAGAAGAGGAACTCACTCCACCTGTGACTTCATCTACTGGACTACGATGAGTGCAGAAGAGAAACACACTTCTACCTGTGGCTACAGAGCTAGACCGGGGTAAGAGCTGAAGCTAAGCACGCTTCTCCCAGTGAGTTCTTCTGCTGGCCCGTGATGACTGCAGAAGGGAGACACCATTCTCCCACTGAATTCATCTGCTGAGCAATGATATGTGCAAAAGAGAGACACACCTCTAACTGTGATTTCGTATGCTGGACCATGATGAGACCCGAAGAGAATCTCACTTCTATCAGTGACATCATCTGCTGGACCATGGTGAGAGAAGGAGAAAAACACACTTCCACTTGTGACTTTATCTACTGGATGACGTTGAGAGCAGAAAAGTTAAAAATTCTACCAGTGACTTTATCTGATGGATCACTATGAGAGCAGGAGAGAGACACACTCTTACCAGTACGTCATCTGCTGGATCATGATGGGACCCGAAGAGAATCTCACTTCTACCTGTACTTTATCTGCTCGACCATGATGAGAGCAGAAGATAAACACACTTCAACCAGTGACTTCATCTGATGGATCATGATGAGAGCAGTAGAGAGACACACTTCTACCAGTGACTTCATCTGCTGGACCATGATGAGTGCGGAAGATGAACTACACTTCCACCTGTGATTTCATCTGCTGGACCATGATGAGAGCAGAAAAGTAACCAACTTCCTCCATTGACTTCATCTGCTGGACCATGATGAGAGCAAAAGATAAACACACTTCTACAAGTACTACATCTGCTGGGCCATGATGAGAGCAGAAGATAAACGCACTTCTACCAGTACTTCATCTGCTGGGCCATGATGAGAGCAGAAGGTAAACACACTTCTACCAGTGACTTGATCTGCTGGATAAGAGCATAAGATAAACACACTTCTACCAGTACTTCATCTGCTGGGCCATGATGAGATCAGAAGTTAAACTCACTTCTACCAGTGACTTCATCAGCTGAACAATGATGAGAGGAGAGAAACTCCTTCTACCAGTGACATCATCTGCTGGATCATGATATGACCAGACGAGAAACTCACTTCCACAAGTGAATTCTTCCGCTGGACCATGATAAGAGCAGAAGATAAACTACACATCCACCTCTGATTTCATCTGCTGCACCATGACGAGAGCACGAGATAAACCCACTTCTACCAGTGACTTCATCTGCTGGACCATGATGGGAGCAGAAGAGAAACCCACTTCTACAAGTGACATCATTTGCTGGACCATGATAAGAGCAGTAGGTACTACACATCTACCTCTGATTTCATCTGCTGGACCATTACGAGAGCACTAGATAAACCCACTTCTACCAGTGACATCATCGGCTGGTCCATGATGAAGGCAGAAGAGCAACACATATCTACCAGTGAGTTCATCTGCTGGATCATGATGAGAGCAGAACAGAAACGCACTTCTCCCAGTGACTTCACCTCTTGGGCCATGGTGTGAGCAGATGAAAAACACACTTCAACCAGTGACTTTTTACTGACAGTGATGAGAGCATAAGAGAAACACACTTCTACCATTGATTTCATCTCTTTGTCCATGACGAGAGCATAAGTGGAACACCAATCTTCCTGTGATTTCATCTGCTGGACCATGATGAGAGCAGAAGGTAAACACTCCTCTGACAGTGATTTTATCTGCTGGACCATTATGTGATTAGAAGAGAAACACACTTTCAACATTGACTTCATTTGCTGGATCTTGATGAGAGCAGAAGAGAAACTCACTCCACCTCTGACTTCGTCTACTGGACCACGATGAATGCAGAAGAGAAACACACTTCTACCTGTGACTTCAGTGCTAGACCGGGATAAGAGCTGAAAGTAAGCACAAATCTCCAAGTGACATCTTCCGCTGGCCCATGATGACTGCAGAAGGGAAACACCATTCTCCCACGAAGTTCATCTGCTGAACAATGATATGACCATCGGAGAGACACACCTCTAACTGTGATATCGTATACTGGACCATGATTGGACCCGAAGAGAATCACACTTCTACCAGAGACATCATCTGCTGGACCATGATGAGAGAGGGAGGAAAACACACTTCTACTAGTGACTTCATCTACTGGATGACGTTGAGAGCAGAATAGTAAAAAACTTCTACCAGTTACTTTATCTGATGGATCAAGATGAGAGCAGAAGTGAAACCCACTTCTACCAGTGACTTCATCAGCTGGATCATGATGGGAGCAGAGGAGAGACACACTTCTACCAGTAACTCATCTCATCTGCTGGACCATGATGAGAGCAGAAGATAGACACACATCCACCGGTGACTTCATATGCTAGATCATGATGAGAGCAGGAGTTATGCAAATTTCTACCAATAATTTCATCTGCTGGATCACGATGAGAGCAGAAGTGAAATACACTTCTACCAGTAACTACATCTGTTAGACAATGATGAGAGCAGTAGATTATCTACACTTCCACCTGTGATTTCATCAGCTTGACCATGATGAGAGCAGAAATGAAACACACTTCCTCCAGTGTCTTCATCGGTTGGACCATGATAACAGTAGAGGAGAAACCCACTTCCACCATTGACTTCATCTGCTGGACCATGATGATATCAGAAGAGGAACACACTTCTACCAGTGAATTCATCTGCTGGACCATCATAAGAGCAGAAGATAACCAGTGACTTCATCTGCTGGATCATGATTGGAGCAGAAAGAAACCCACTTCTACCAGTGACTTCGTCTGCTGGACCATGATGTGAGCAGAAAGGAAACACACTTCTTCCAGTGACTTCATCTGCTGGATCATGATGGGAGCAGAAAGGAAACACACTTCTACCAGAACTTCATCTGCTGGATAATGATGTGAGCAGAAAGAAACACATTTCTACCAGTGACTTTATCTGCTGGACCATAATAAGAGCATAATATAAACTACACATCCACCTGTTTTTTCATCTACTGGACCATGACGAGAACAGAAGGTAAAACCATTTCTACCAGTAACTTCAATGACTGGACAATGATGAGAGCAGAAGAGCTACTCATTTCTACCAGTGAGTTCATCTGCTGGTTCATGATGAGAGCGGAATAGAAACACGCTTCTACCAGTGACTTAGTCTGCTGGAACATGATGAGGGCAGAAGAGAAACAAACTTCTACAATTGATTTGATCTCTTTGTTCATGATGAGAGCAGAAGAGAAACTCACTCTACCTATGACTTCATCTACTGGACAACGATGAGTGCTGAAGAGAAACACACTTCTACCTGTGACTTCAAAGCTAGACCGTGATAAGAGATGAAGGTAAACACACTTCTCCCAGTGACATCATCCGCTGGCCCATGATGACTGCAAAAGGGAAGACACTTCTCCCACTGAATTCATCTGCTGCACAATGATGAGAGCATAAGAGAGACACACTTTTATCTGTGATTTCGTATGCTGGACAATGATGAGACCCGAAGAGAATCTCACTTCTACCAGTGACATCATCTGCTGGACCATGATGAGGGCAGAGGAGACAACCTTCCCTCTGTGACTTCATCTGCTGGACCTTGATGAAGGCAGAACGGAAACACTTTTCTACCTGTGTCTTCATCAGCTGGACCATAATGAGAGCAGAAAGAAACTCCCATCTACCAGTGATTTCATCTACTGGACCATGATAAGAGCAGAAGGGAAAAACACTTCTACCAGTGCCTTCATCTGCTGCATCATGATGAGAGCAGAAGTGATACACACTTTTACTAGTGACATCAGCTGCTGGACCATGATGAGTGCAGAAGAGGAACACACTTCTACCAGTGACTTCATCTGCTGGACCATGATCAGAGAGGGAGAAATACACACTTCAACTAGTGATTTCATCTACTGGATGTGGTTGAGAGCTGAATAGTAAAATATTTCTACCAATGACTTCATTTGATGGATCTCGACGAGAGCAGAAGAAAAATATATTTCCACCAAAGACATCATCTACTGGATCACGATGAAAGCAGAATAGTAAAAAACGTTTAATCTGATGGACCATGATGAGGCAGAAGAGAAACACACTTCCACCAGTGATGCCATCTGCTGGACCATGATGAGATCAGAAGATATACAAACTTCCACCATTGACTTCTTCTGCTGGATCATGATGAGCGCAGAAGAGAGACTCACATCTACCAATAACTTCATCTTCTGGACCATGATGAGAGCAGAAGGTTAACACACTTCCACCGGTGAATTCATCTGCTGGAACATGATGTGAGCAGAAGATTAACTATACATCTACCTCTGATTTCATCTGCTGGACCATGACGAGAGCAGAAGATTAACCCACTTCTGCCAGTGACTTCATCGGCTGGTCCATGATGAGAACTGAAGAGCTACACACTTCTACCAGAGACTAAGTCTGCTGGAACATGATGAGAGCAGATGAGCTACACATTTCTACCAGTGAGTTCATCTGCTGGACCATGATGTGAGCAGATAAAACACACTTTACCAGTGACTTTATTTGCTGGCTAACGATGAGAGCAGAAGAGAAACAAACTTCTACAATTGATTTCATCTCTTTGTTCATGATGAGAGCAGTAGATATACAATTTTTTTCCGCCAGTGACTTTATCAGCTGTACCATGATGAGATTAGAAGAGAAACACACTTTCAACAATGACTTCATTTGCTGGATCATGATGAGAGCAGAAGAGAAACCTACTCCACCTGTGACTTCTTCTACTGGACTACGATGAGTGCAGAAGAGAAACACACTTCTACCTGTGCCTTCAGAGCTAGACCGGGATAAGAGCTGAAGTTAAGCACACTTCTCCCAGTGACATCTTCTGCTGGCCCATGATAACTGTAGAAGGGAAACACCATTCTCCCACTGAATTCATCTGCTGAACAATGATATGAGCATAAGAGAGACACACCACTAACTGTGATTTCGTATGCTGAACAATGATGAGACCCGAAGAGAATCTCACTTCTACCAGTGACATCATCTGCTGGACCATGATGAGAGAAGGGAAAAAACACACTTCCACTAGTTACGTCATCTGCTGTACCAGGATGAGAACAGAAGAAAAACGCTTCTACCAGTGACATCATATGCTGGATCACGATGAGAGCAGAATAGTAAAAAACGTTACCTATGACTACATCTGAAGGACCATGATGAGAACAGGGAAGAAACACACTTCTATCAGTGATTCCTTCCGCTGAACCATGATGGGCGCAGATGAGAAACACAATTCCACCTGTAATTCCATCTGCTGGATCATGATGAGAACAGAAAATAAACACACTTCTACCAGTGAATTCATCTGCTGGACCTTGATCAGAGAGGGAGAAATACACACTTCTACTGTTGACTTCATCTACTGGATGACGTTGAGAGCTGAATAGTAAAATATTTCTACCAGTGACGCCATCTGATGGATCTCGACGAGAGCAGAAGAAAATTACATTTCCATCAAAGACATCATCTACTGGATCACGATGAGAGCAGAATAGTAAAAAACGTTTAAACTGATGGACCATGATGAGGGCAGAAGAGAAACACACTTCCACCAGTGATGTCATCTGCTGGACCATGATGAGAGCAGAAGATATACAAACTTCCACAAGTGACTTCCTCTGCTGGATCATGATGAGCGGAGAAGACACACATCTACCAATAACTTCATCTTCTGGACCATGATGAGAGAAGAAGGTTAACACACATCCACCAGTTAATTCATCTGCTGGAACATGATGTGAGCAGAAGATTTACTACACATCTACCTCAGATTTCATCTGCTGGACCATGACGAGTGCAGAAGATTAACCCACTTCTACCAGTGACTTCATCGGCTGGTCCATGATGGGAACAGAAGAGCTACACACTTCTACCAGAGACTTAGTCTGCTGGAATATGATGAGAGCAGATGAGCTACACATTTCTACCAGTGGGTTCATCTGCTGGACCATGAAGTGATCAGACAAAAACTCACTTCTCCAGTGACTTTATTTGCTGGATAACGATGAGAGCAGAAGAGAAACACACTTCTACAATTGATTTCATCTCTTTGTTCATGATGAGAGCAGTAGATAAACACTTTTCCGCCTGTGACTATCTGCTGTACCATGATGGGATTAGAAGAGCAACACACTTTCAACAATGACTTCATTTGCTGCATCATGATGTGAGCAGATAAAAACACACTTCACCAGTGACTTTATTTGCTGGATAACGATGAGAGCAGAAGAGAAACACACTTCCACAATTGATTTCATCTCTTTGTTCATGATGAGAGCAGTTGATATACATTTTTTTCCGCCAGTGACTTTATCTGCTGTACCATGATGGGATTAGAAGAGAAACACACCTTCAACAATGACTTCACTTGCTGGATCATGATGAGAGCAGAAGAGAAACCTACTCCACCTGTGACTTCATATACTGCACTACAATGAGTGCAGAAGAGAAACACACTTCCACCTGTGCCTTCAGAGCTAGACCGGGATAAGAGCTGAAGGTAAGCAGACTTCTCCCAGTGACATCTTCTGCTGGCCCATGATAACTGCAGAAGGGAAACACCATTCTCCCACTGAATTCATCTGCTGAACCATGATATGAGCATAAGAGAGACACACCTGGACCATGATGAGACCCGAAGAGAATCTGACTTCTACCAGTGACATCATCTGCTGAACCATGATGGGAGAAGGGAAAAAACACACTTCCACTAGTTACGTCATCTGCTGTACCAGGATGAGAACCGAAGAGAAACACGCTTCTACCAGTGACATCATCTGCTGGATCACGATGAGAGCAGAATAGTAAACAAGATGTTCAGTAAAGAACATATAGCCTACTTTCTCCTAAATGCATGGGTATTGTTATAACTCTTTGTCCTTATCAACGAGTATGATTGAATGTTGGTTGTAGTAGCTTGTTGAAATACAACGTGCTATAGGGATATTAAACATGAATATGAGGTGCCCTTTGCTAGTGCTACCTCTGTAAAAAAATTCATTCAATTCGGTTTCACCGTGTTTGAATTGATAGGGGGAATCGATTTGCACACATTCTTGGCCACGATCTGCAAACTATTGGGCTGATGTTCTTGCAGTTTGGTCTGAATATGTTTCCCACATAAAGATATGGTGTTGCAAAATTTGGTAGAGACTAGATTATTAGGTTGGTCGTAATTACATTTTAGCTTTTAACATTTGGGTGGCCGCGATTACGTTTCCGTCAAGATAGCGGTGATATAAAACATGACACTGAGGTGCCCTTTGCTAGTGCTCCCTCTGTACCAAATTTCGTTCCATTCAGTTTCACCGTGTTCGAATCGATAAGGGGAATCGATATTGACACAAAGATGGCCGCCATCCGCAAAATATTAGGTTGATGACCTATTAGTTTGGTCAAAGGATGCTCCCTCCATAAAGGTATGTTGTTGCTAAATTTGCTAGAGATCGGACGATTAGGCTAATCGTAATTTGATTTAAGCTTTGAACATTTGTGTGGCCGCCATTACGATTCCGTCAAGAAGGCGGCGATATAAAACATGACACTGAGGTGCCCATTGCTAGTGCTACCTCTGTACCAAATTTCGTTCATTCGGTTCCACCGTGTTCGAATTAATAGGGGGAATCAATTTTGACATAAAGATGGCCGCCATCCGCAAACTATTAAGCTAATGGCCTATTTGATTGGTCAAAGGATGCTCCCTCCATAAAGGTATGTTGTTGCAAAGTTTGGTAGAGATCGGATGGTTATGTTAGTCGTAATTTGATTTAAGCATTAAACATTTGTGTGGCCGCCATTACGTTTCTGTCAATATGGCGGCGATATAAATCATGGCACTGAGATGCCCTTTGATAGCGCTATCTCTTTACCAAATTTCGTTCCATTCGGTTTCACCGTGTTTGAATTAATAGGGAGAATCGATTTTGACACAAAGATGGCCGCCATCCGCAAACTATTAGGCGAATGACCTATTGGATTGGTCAAAAGATGCTCCCTCCATAAAGGTACGTAGTTGAAAAATTTGGTAGAGATCGGATGATTAGGTTAATCGTAATTTGATTTAAGCTTTGAACATTCATGTGGTCGCCATTACGTTTCAGTCAAGATGGCGGCGATATATAAAATGACAGTGAGGTGCCCTTTGCTAGTGCTACCTCTGTACCAAATTTCGTTCCATTCGGTTCCACCGTGTTCGAATTAATAGGGGGAATCAATTTTGACATAAAGGTGGCCGCCACCCGCAAGCTATTAGGCTAATAACCTATAAGATTGGTCAAAGGATGCTCACTCCATAAAGGAATGTTATTGCAAAGTTTGGTAGAGATCGGATGGTTATGTTAGTCGTAATTTAACTTAAGCTTTGAACATTTGTGTGACCGCCATGACGTTTCTGTCAAGATGGCGGCGATATAAAACATGACACTGAGGTGCCCTTTGCTAGTGCTACCTCTGTACCAAATTTCGTTCATTCGGTTCCACCGTGTTCGAATTAATAGGGGGAATCAATTTTGACATAAAGATGGCCGCCATCCGCAAACTATTAGGCTAATAACCTATTAGATTGGTCAAAGGATGCTCCCTCCATAAAGGAATGTTGTTGCAAAGCTTGGTAGAGATCGGATGGTTATGTTAGTCGTAATTTAACTTAAGCTTTGAACATTTGTGTGGCCGCCATTACGTTTCTGTCAATATGGCGGCGATATAAAACATGACACTGAGATGCCCTTTGCTAGTGCTACCTCTGTACCAAATTTCGTTCCATTCGGTTTCTCCGTGTTTGAATTAATAGGGGGAATTGATTTTCACACAAAGATGGCCGCCATCCGCAAACTATTAGGCTAATGACCTAGTCATTTGGTCAAATGATGCTTCCTCTATAAAGGTATGTTGTTGCAAAATTTGGTAGAGATCGGATGATTAGGTTAATCGTAATTTGATTTAAGCTTTGAATATTTGTGTGGCCGCCATTACGTTTCCGTCAAGATGGCGGCGATATAAAACTTGACACTGAGGTGCCTTTTGTTAGTAATACCTCTGTACCAAATTTCGTTCCATTCGGTTGCACCGTGTTCGAATTAATAGGGAGAATCGATTTTCACACAAGGATGGCTGCCATCCGCAAACTATTACGCTGATGACCTACTAGTTTGGTCAAAGGATGCTCCCCCCATAAAGGTATGTTGTTGAAAAATTTGGTAGAGATCGGATGATTAGGTTAGTCGTATTTTGATTTAAGCTTTGAACATTTGTGTGGCCGCCATAACGTTTACGTCAAGATGGCGGCGATATAAAACATGACACTGAGGTGCCTATTATTAGTACTACCTCTGTACCAAATTTCGTTTCATTCGGTTGCACCGTGTTCGAATTAATAGGGGGAATCGATTTTCACACAAAGATGGCCGCCATCCGCTAACTATTACGCTGATGGCCTATTGGTTTGGTCAAAGGATGCTCCCCCCATAAAGGTATGTTGTTGCAAAATTTGGTAGAGACCGGATGATTAGGTTAGTCGTAATTTGATTTAAGCATTGATCATTTGTGTGGCCGCCATTACGGTTTCGTCCAGATGGCGGCGATATAAAACATGACACTGAGGTGTCCTTTGCTAGTGCTACCTTTATACCAAATTTCGTTCAATTCGCATTCACCGTGTTCGAATTGATAGGGGGGACAGACATTCAGAGTACACACACTCACACACACACACAGACGCACACACACACACACACACACACACACAGACTCACACACACACATACACACACACACACAGACTCACACACACACATACACACACACAGACAGACACACTTTCTTCGCCCTGTGTTGATCTCATAAGTCTACTTTCATTTTTTGCAAAAATCGAAAGTAGGCTAAAAACGTTACTAATGACTACATCTGATGGACCATGATGAGAACAGGGAGAAACACACTTCTACCAGTGATTCAATCCGCTGGACCATGATGGGAGCAGATGAGAAACACAATTCCACCTGTTATTCCATCTGCTGGATCATGATGAGAGCAGAATATAAACACACTTCTACCAGTGACTTCATCTGCTTGACCATGATCAGAGAGGGAGAAATACACACTTCTACTAGTGACTTCATCTACTGGATGACGTTGAGAGCTGAATAGTAAAATATTTCTACCAGTGACTTCATCTGATGGATCTCGACGAGAGAAGAAGAAAAATACATTTCCACCAAAGACATCATCTACTGGAACACGATAAGAGCAGAATAGTAAAAAACGTTTAATCTGATGGACGATAATGAGGGCAAAAGAGAAACACACTTCCACCAGTGATGTCATCTGCTGGACCATGATGAGAGCAGACGATATACAAACTTCCACCAGTGACATATTCTGCTGGATCATGATGAGCGCAGAAGAGAGACTCACATCTACCAATAACTTCATCTTCTGGACCATGATGAGAGCAGAAGGATAACACACTTCCTCCAGTGAATTCATCTGCTGGAACATGATGTGAGCAGAAGATTAACTACACATCCACCTCTGATTTCATTTGCTGGACTATGACGAGAGCAGAAGATTAACCCACTTCTACCAGTGACTTCATCGGCAGGTCCATGATGAAAACAGAAGAGCTACACACTTCTACCAGAGACTTAGTCTGCTGGAACATGATGAGAGCAGATGAGCTACACATTTCTAGCAGTGAGTTCATCTGCTGGACCATGATGTGAGCAGATAAAAGCACACTTCACCAGTGACTTTATTTGCTGGATAACGATGAGAGAAGAAGAGAAACACACTTCTACAATTGATTTCATCTCTTTGTTCATGATGAGAGCAGTAGATAAACACTTTTCCGCCAGTGACTATCTGCTGTACCATGATGGGATTAGAAGATCAACACACTTTCAACAATGACTTCATTTGCTGCATTATGAAGAGAGCAGAAGAGAAACCTACTCCACCTGTGACTTCATCTACTGGACTACGATGAGTGCAGAAGAGAAACACACTTCTACCTGTGCCTTCAGAGCTAGACCGGGATAAGAGCTGAAGGTAAGCACACTTCTCCCAGTGACATCTTCTGCTGGCCCATGATAACTGCAGAAGGGAAACACCATTCTCCCACTGAATTCATCTGCTGAACAATGATATGAGCATAAGAGAGACACACCTCTAACTGTGATTTCATATGCTAGACCATGATGAGACCCGAAGAGAATCTCACTTCTATCAGTGACATCATCTGCTGGACCATGATGAGAGAAGGAAAAAAACACACTTCTACCAGTGACTTCATCTGCTGGACTAGTATCTGAGGGGGAGAAATACACACTTCTACTAGTGACTTCATCTACTGGATGACGTTGAGAGCTGAATAGTAAAATATTTCTACCAGTGACTTTATCTGATGCATCTCGACGAGAGCAGAAGGAAAATACATTTCCATCAATGACATCATCTACTGGATCACGATGAGAGCAGAATGGTAAAAAACGTTTAATCTGATGGACCATGGTGAGGGCAGAAGTGAAACACACTTCCACCAGTGATGTCATCTGCTGGACCATGATGAGAGCAGAAGATATACAAACTTCCACCAGTGACTTCCTCTGCTGGATCATGATGAGCGCAGAAGAGAGACACACATCTACCAATAACTTCATCTTCTGGACCATGATGAGAGCAGAAGGTTAACACACTTCCACCAGTGAATTCATCTGCTGGAACTTGATGTGAGCAGAAGATTAACTACACATCTACCTCTGATTTCATCTGCTGGACCATGACGAGAGCAGAAGATTAACCCACTTCTACCAGTGACTTCATAGGCTGGTCCATGATGAGAACAGAGAGCTACACACATCTACCAGAGACTTAGTCTGCTGGAACATGATGAGAGCAGATGAGCTACACATTTCTATCAGTGAGTTCATCTGCTGGACCATGATGTGAGCAGATAAAAACACACTTCACCAGTAACTTTCTTTGCTGGATAACGATGAGAGCAGAAGAGAAACACGTTTCTGCAATTGATTTCATCTCTTTGTTCATGATGAGAGCAGTAGATAAACACTTTTCCGCCAGTGACTATCTGCTGTACCATGATGGGATTAGAAGATCAACACACTTTCAATAATGACTTCATTTGCTGCATCATGATGAGAGCAGAAGAGAAACCTACTCCACCTGTGACTTCATCTACTGGACTACGATGAGTGCTGAAGAGAAACACACTTCTACCTGTGCCTTCAGAGCTAGACCGGAATAAGAGCTGAAGGTAAGCACACTTCTCCCAGTGACATCTTCTGCTGGCCCATGATAACTGCAGAAGGGAAACACCATTCTTCCACTGAATTCATCTGCTGAACAATGATATGAGCATAGGAGTGACACACCTCTAACTGTGTTTTCGTATGCTGGACCATGATGAGACCCGAAGGGAATCTCACTTCTACCAGTGACATCATCTGCTGGACCATGATGAGAGAAGGGGGAAAACACACTTCCACTATTTACGTCATCTGCTGTACCAGGATGAGAACAGAAGAGAAACACGCATCTACCAGTGACATCTTCTGCTGGATCACGACGAGAGCAGAATAGTAAAAAACGTTACCAATGACTACATCTGATGAACCATGATGAGAACAGAGGATAAACACACTTCTACCAGTGATTTCTTCCGCTGGACCATGATGGGAGCAGATGAGAAACACAATTCCACCTGTTATTCCATCTGCTGAATCATGATGAGAGCAGAAAATAATCACACTTCTATCAGTGACTTCATCTGCTGGACTATGATGAGAGCAGAAGAGAATCACTCTTCTACCTGTGATTTCATCTGCTGGACCATGATGGGAGCAGATGAGAAACACACTTCCACCTGTTATTCCATCTGCTGTATCATGATGAGAGGAGAAGAGAAACATACTTCTATCAGTGACTTCAACTGCTGGACCATGATTAGAGCTGAAAATAAACACACTTCTACCAGTGATTTCATCTGCTGGACCATGATGAGAGCAGAAGAGAAACACTCTTCTACCTGTGACTTCATCTGCTGGACCATGATAAGAGCGGAACAGAAACGCACTTTCACCAGTGACTTCATCGGCTGGACCATGATGAGAGCAGATGAGGTTCACACTTTTACCTTCGACTTCATCTGCTGTACCATGATGGGAGCAGAAGGGAAATACACCTCTATTAGTGACTTCATCTGCTGGACCATGATGAGAGCAGAACGGAAATACGCTCCTATGAGTGACTTCATCCACTGAAACGTGATGAGAGCAATAGAGAGACACACTTCTATCTCTGATGTCATCTGCTGGACCATGATGAGAGCAGACGAGAATCACACTTCTACCAGTGACTTCTATCGTGTCCTTACCTGTCCTGAGAGAAGGTCTGGCATGTTGACAGCGCCTCTGGTGAATTCGTTTAACCGAGTTGTTTACTAATTAAGAAATTTGAGTTGTTGGTTGGTCCAAAGACTGCCGGAATAACAGTTTGATATATCCCCGTAACTTACTGCCGTTTATTAAAGTATAGAAGTCGTCGTATTTACAATAAATACAGTTTCTTGAATATACTTACGGAAGTTTTCGCAGGTCTGATTCAGTGCGACTAAGTCCTACGTTTACTCGAAATCTTGTCTGTCCCCACGGGACTAAATTCAAAGACACGTTTAAGGCGATGACTGTTGGCTAAGAGCTCCTTTGCGCCATCTTGTGTGTCATTATATCCAACTGGAGATGTCCAGGTTCCACCTCCCCCTCTACTGGGATCTGTAGTCAATTCCACTTTAACCACCCGGTAGGTGCTGCCATCCAAGCTAGTGGTGGCTTCCCATACTACCACTCACATGACAGCTAAGTCCAACTGATGAATTCACTTGTGACTCTGAGTCATTATTCAAATGGTTCAGTGTGCAAGATGGCCAGATCCCTTGGACCAGCCGATATTTAAAGAACCTGTTTCAACTTCTTGTTATGACAATTTGTCATTTCCTTAGAATAATAAATACATGAATTCCTCACATTGCTATTACCACATAATACAGTAATAATAATAATATTAACCTTAAAAATGTTCTTCCTAAACCCTAGGCCTGGGTTCCGATCCTGGTGGGGTCATAGTCATGACTAGGGCTCGGATTTGTAGGTGCTAAAAATTAGGAAAATATTTATTTTTATGTATGAACAAGATGTTCAGGAAAGAACATATAGCCTACTTTCTCCTAAATGTATGGGTATAGTTATAACTCTTTGTCCCCTAATTTCTTCCAATTCGAAGTGCAAATTGGCACACTGGATTTGAGGAGTGGCGTTCAAATAATTTACCACAGCATTTTGCAATTTCATCCGTAAACACTCCGAACAACGTGGGTATTCAGTTTATTAACACCGACTACTTACAATAATTTCAACTAGTTGCTCTAAACGTATCACTGGGAGAAACATATTTAATATAACTATTACACAGCTAATTTGTAATCGCGCGCGGCTAACGAGGAAGACAGGCCATGGCGCGTAAACCAAACCCTTCTGTGACGTAGGCAATGTACCGGTACTGCTTGATGATGCCGTGATAATCGCGCCTTATCTTGGGGATGTGTACCCTCTATCGGCAAAAATAATAACCTTCGCAATTATACTGTAGACATGGGTTCACTAACTGGCCGGTAGAGAGCATAGCTCGTATCTAGAAGGCTGTGGTTACCAATAACATAGTTCAAATAATTACTCCTAGATGTCACTCCGGTGGTGAATGTTGTTTTAATTAAATATATATTTTCCATTTCAAAATGCACCATATAATGCTTTATTTTATAACGTCTCAGTACTCAAGAAATAATAAATATAAAAAAATCAAGAAAAAAGTCCAACTCTGATAGGATTTGAACCACGGCCAGCCTGGTGAAAGACCAACGCGCTGACCACGCAGCCAATCGTGCACACTGTAATAGATCGTTAGGAACCAATACATATATCACGTTATAGCAAATCATGACTTGGACTAAACGATTTCTTTACTGGAGTATATTTTAAACCGAGTTCATTTCATAGAAAGTTCATATATTTGTTACCACTAGCCTATATTGCGTGCAACATACTGAAATTAATAAAATATAGGTCAGAACGAGAGATCAGCTGCCATCTTGTCAAATAACCAAAACGACTCAGCTTTTTAAAATCACTTCTAGACTATAATATTAAAATATAAACTTTTAATTTCAAACGGGCCACGTCGTTTCAAACAGATTAAATGATTCTTGGTTCGATAGTCGGAACTGGTGGGTCCCATGTTAAGGATTATAAAGTTTGCATAATTCACACGGCCGCCATTCTGAAATGGTACGGTTGATGACCTCGTAGTTTGGGCACAAGACGCGCCTCATATGAAGGAACGTTGTTACCAAATTTGGTAAAGATCCGATTATTAGTTTGGTTGTAATGCATTATTACGTTTTGACCATTTGAGTGGCCGCCATTACCTTTTGGTAAAGATGGCGGCAATATAAAACATGACACTGAGGTGCCCTTTGCCAGTGCTACCTCTGTACCAAATTTCGTTCAATTCGGTTTAACCGTGTTCGAATTGATAGGGGGGGGACAGACATTCAGAGTACACATACTCACACACACACACACACACACACACACACAGACTCACACACATACACACACACAGACAGACACACTTTTTTTCACCCTGTAGTGATCTCATAAGTCTACTTTCATTTTTTGCAAAAATCGAAAGTAGGCTAAAAATACCTGAAATATGTGACAAACAAGTTAAATATTTAACTAGCTGAAACCCGTCAAAAATGACGGTCAATAGAAAAATATTTACTGAAGCATTTTCTTATGTAGGCCTACTGTATATTCTTTGTACGATGATTTTTTGGCTCTATTGAAACTATAAGGGCGTCAAAAGATTGCACTCTCAACATTGCAAAATACTGCTGGCCATGACTGAAAAATTGATGAGGCAAATTGAGACCTATACGTTCCAGAGTTTTCCCTTGAGCTTCATTGATTGTGACAGAGTATGCCAAATAAATTGGAAAATATTGCCTCTTAAAACAAAATGATAGTGTTTTATCGGATGCTGTTAAATCAAGTAGAAGGATTCAACCTCTCTGCCTAATTTTAACTGCACTTATTATTTCCAAATCCAAGCAATATGGTTGCATTTAGGAGCCCTTGGGAAACGTTCAGATTTCTAAGCAGCATAACGGTTCAAGCGTTTGGAATATGTGGAGGCAAGTCATTTAGTTCCAAGGAATTCAAGAACTCTGAGGAGTCTAATAAAACTGGCCGCAAACCGTCACATATAATTTTGGAATATAACGAAGAAATGCGATGATGTGCACCTCCATACATCTTAAAACAATGTGGACCGTATGGGTGTGGCACAGTAACATTGGCACCAAATGAAACGAAGGACATAGCATTGTACTGCCGATTAGTCTCTCTGAAATTCCTTGAGATATCATCTCCAGTGAAAAATAATTGTTGCAGCATGTCAAATGTTTTATATTTAGTCAGATTAATTTTACATTACAACAGCAAAGCTCAAAGTAACCAAGTGAAGATTTCTCTCAAGAGAAATACAGTGCAGAACAATGTTTAAATTTGTTCGTCAAGGACCCTACACTGTAACGGTATAGTATCTGGAATTGTATCTGAAATGCCGTATTCATATTGGAGTTTAAAAGTGGCTTCGTATTTTTCTCCGATTTCCCACTTGTTTGCGGCTAATGTTCTATTTCGTAAAATGGGTTTATTTATAGCAGCATTTCTCCCCAAATTAACGTCATAGCTTATTAAATAACACTATAGTGGCCTGCATCAACGCAGCTGCCAAATATTAAATAGCAAATAATAACTTACTTCCATTGCCAAAATCAACTGCGTGGTTAGACTCATTGTTATGTACTCTAAAAAAAATAATCAATAAACAACAATATTCACTTATACAACTAAGTTCAGAGACTTCCATTCTCAAGTTGGTTGCTGATGAGAATGCGATGAGACTGATCGCCAATAATAAAATCCTTGCAATTTTTGCAATTTGCTTGCAAACGCAACTCAGGATGACGAACTTCATTTTGAAATAAACAATGAAACTGCTCTAAATAATCAATTTCCATCACCTGTTGAAGGTACAATACTTTGCATTTCCATGACAGTAAATTATGCAAGGGAGCATAGAATCACTTCGCCACTACTGGAATGAGCATGGACTCACTTCGCCAGCCACCGTAATGGAGGGAGTTTTAGAATTATATGTTCAGTGTTTTTCAAAGATCGTATTAACACAGGGAAGCCCAGTCTTAAGGCTACATTCTGAGCTATCGCCCCAGATTCCAGGTTCGATCCCTGCTCTGCCAAGAAATTTAATTCTGGTCTGAGGGCTGGAACGGGGCGCACTCTTGAGGCAAACCTAAGAAGAGCAAAATTTGATTCCCATCTCAACAACCTTGGATGTGGTTTTCCGTAGTTTCCCACTTCCACTCCAGGCAAATACCGGGATAGTTCCTAACTTAAAGCCTCAGTCGTCAACTCTCCATTCCCCATACTAATTACAAATGCACACATCAATACAGCCATCACATTAACACAGGTTATCAGAGAAAGGTTTACACTCACACACCAAAGTAGACGGGGCTGAGTGACCACGATGTCTGAGTCCATCAAATGAATTATGTTCGACAATTTTCTCTCAAGGCGAAGCGATTGTGCCGATATTTATTTAATAATTTAAAAGTATCTGGGAACGTAAATCATGGAGAATTCCTTACCTTACGGGAATAATAAACGTAGCCTAACATATGTTTAGACAATGTAATACCAATTGCAAGATAGAATAATTGGGAAATAGAATTACATGTCTGAGGTGGGAATCAAACTCCTTCGACGATGCATAATCAATTTCGTTGTCCACAATGTTAGCCGCTGAGCCACCCAGACAACGAAATTCGAGTGCAATATTAAGAGACGTAAACAACAAACGCACTTAACTGCCAGTTACAGTTCATCAATATTTCCCTTATTTCATGATTCTCAACTCCCTATTCCCCATACTAATTACAAATGCACACATCAATACAGCCATCACATTAACACAGGTTATCAGAGAAAGGTTTACACTCACACACCAAAGTAGACAGGGCTGAGTGACCACGATGTCTGAGTCCATCAAATGAATTATGTTCGACAATTTTCTCTCAAGGCGAAGCGATTGTGCCGATTTTCATTTTCAATTTAAAAGTATCTGGCAACGTAAATCATGGAGAATTTCTTACCTTACGGGAATAATAAACGTAACATATGTTTAGACAATGTAATACCAATTGCAAGATAGAATAATTGGGAAATAGAATTACATGTCTGAGGTGGGAATCAAACTCCTTCGACGATGCATAATCAATTTCGTTGTCCACAATGTTAGCCGCTGAGCCACCCAGACAACGAAATTAGAGTGCAATATTAAGTGACGTAAACAACAAACGCACTCAACTGCCAGTTACAGTTCATCAATATTTCCCTTATTTCATGATTCTATTCCAGTATATATCGGGATACAACATAAGCGATATTTCCCTTTTCAATTCTCATAAACAAAGATCACACTACGATACGGTGGATCTTTTATCCGCCATTTCTCTCAGGAAGAAACGCAATTGTGGCAACGCGCAATTGCCACATATAATACCTTTTTCCTTAAACATATAAAAATATACCGTAACATATATTTTCCTTTTAAAGACACACTGCAAATCTGCATGCCAAGAGCTTTCGTTAGAATGCCATACGAAGCCAATCGGTTAAGTCGTTTTCAAAATCTCGTGTGTACAAAAAATACATTAGTGTTTTAAATATATATGGCAACAGAGAATTCGTTACTTTACAGGAATGATAAAAGTGAAATATGTTTCTACACTCTAATACCAATCGTAGGAAGGAAGAAAACAAAAAAAAAAACATATCCGAGGTGGGAATCGAACCCTCTCGACCATGCAAAGGATGGCAACAGAGAATTCGTTACTTTACGGGAATGAAAAAGTGAAATATATCTCTACAATGTAATACCAATCGTAGGAAGGAAGAAAATGAAAATAAATAAACGTATCCGAGGTGGGAATCGAACCCTCTCGACCATGCAAAGGATGGCAACAGAGAATTCGTTACTTTACGGGAATGATAAAAGTGAAATATGTTTCTACAATGCAATACCAATCGTAGGAAGGAAGAAAACGAAAATAAAAAAACATATCCGAAGTGGGATCGAACCCTCTCCATCATGCATAATACAAATTTCTGGCCAGTAACCTTATCCCCTCGGCCAACCAGACAACTATGTGACACTGCAGTATTAAGTTATCTAACCAGTATACACACTCAACCTGCACTTTATGTCCTTCAATTCGTGGTTTATTTAATATAATTCTATTTCAATGCATATTGTAAAAACATAACTAACATTATTGGAGACCCTTTTTAATTCTCATAAACAAAGATCTCAGTTAGACGCGACCGGAATCGCCATTTTCCTTGTTGAGAAAGGCCATTGTGCGCATGCGCGAGAGTGTCAAATATTACATATTTCTTTAATCATTTAAAAATATACCGTAACATATATTTTCCTTTTAAAGAAACTCTGCAAATCTGCATGCCAAGAGCTTTCTACAATGCAATACCAATCGTAGGAAGGAAGAAAATGAAAATAAAAAAACATATCCGAGGTGGGAATCGAACCCTCTCGATCATGCATAATACAAATTTCAGGCCAGTAACCTTATCCCCTTAGCCATCCAGACAACTATGTTTCACTCCAGTATTAAGCTATCTAACCAGTATACACACTCAACCTGCAGTTTATGTCTTTCAATTCGTGGTTTATTTAATATAATTCTATTTCAATGCACATTGTAATAACATAACTAACATTATTGGAGATCCTTTTTAATTCTCATGAACAAAGATCTCAGTTAGACGCGACCGGAATCGCCATTTTCCTTGTTGAGAAAGGCCATTGTGCGCATGCGCGGGAGTGACAAATATTACATATTTCTTTAATCATTTAAAAATATACCGTAACATATATTTTCCTTTTAAAGAAACTCTGCAAATCTGCATGCCAAGAGCTTTCGTTAGAATGTCTTACGAAGCCAATCGGTTAAGTCGTTTTCACAATCTCGTGTGTACAAAAAACAGCTTAGTGTTTTAAATATATAGATTATAATCTAGTTTATTAATGTGAATATAAACAATATGCAGTATTCACGAATGCAATTTATTCAATGTCTCACTGACTGCTGAAGCATTACAATACACAACGAGGTACATCTTCAGGTTGTCCATCACAAATGACCGACGAGTATCGCGAAACACTTCTTCTGAAAGCGCGAAACTGCGACAATATGTTTCTTGCCCTTGAGGTGTTGTGTAACTTGAGATCGCTGTTCAGCCATGATTGCTTTCCCACATGGTTTGCAGAACAGAACGCCCCCATCAGAAGTAAAATTATCTTTAAATTCTGCAACAGACGATAACTTGTAGTTATTTTCACTTCAGGCATCGTAGAACAGCCTTACACTTCACAGTGCCAGAAATGAACTGCATGTGAGTGACAATGGTTCCATGTAGCTGGTGCGGGGAGGGGGCGGGGGAAGGGGGGGGGGGGAGGGGTCTAGCTCGAGGTGCAATATGGCTATAGACAAGGAAATCCCCGGCTTGCACAGTGAATGGCACGCGGGGAGACAAGTTACGAATAACACAGTTGAAAGCTAACATACTCTCTGTATGAAGATTAGATAGCTCACAAGTTCTTCCCCGTTGAAGTAACACATCAAAATTGCAATAAACTGAAAGATCTAGCATTCTGTATTTTAAAAAATGTAAATATTATGTCTTTTTTTGTGCTAATAAGGGAAAAGCAGGAATTTATGTATTATTAGAAAAAAAAAAGCTTAAAATATGTATTTATATAAAAAAAAAATATTTACCTAAAAATCCTAACCCTAGTCATGACACTTCCCTCCTCATGGAAGAAATGGATGCAATCCTCCTTGTATTCATTTCTGTCCCAACCTTATACTCAGTTGCTGTCGAGTCGTAATGATCTGCGACTTTGCGTTGAGGGAGAAGGCTGTAACACTACTTAATTATCACTAGTATCAGATTCTACGATAGCTCTCGTAGACGTGCCCGAGCGTCCTTCAACAGGTTTCGAGTGCATTTCCTCATCTGAAGTCTTAACCTGTCCTTCCCTCGTGATTACGGTTTGCCTTATGCAAATATTAGGGCAATGTGACCTTGCACCATTCAACCACATCTTGGCTGGAAACTCAAATTTAGGACAATCACAGCAACAATTGCAACAGTAACACCATAAAAATATTCCTATTGTAACAGCAACAATTAGTACAATATACTTATATACATTAAAATGTATGTACATCATTTGGTTATGTAGTTCTTCCTTCTGTTTTTTTACCAGTTCCTCCACCTCTTCTGTTTTGTGCGTGGCCCATTTTAAATCATTTACATGGTTTAACAAATTATTTAGTAGCAGTTTGTTCACCTCAGGTATCTGCTCTAATTTAATCTCACTACACATTTGCTCACAACAGTCATATGTAAGTATCAAATCTGGCCCTATGTCCTTACCTTGAGAAGTGTTTATTTACCTACCCCTTGTATTTCACTATGTGGGCTGTACAACGTACACCCTGCGCTCAGCATAACAATACCTGCCGTTCAACTCAACATCACTTGTAGTATTCTTACATATGCAGGTGACTTTTGTTCCACCTGGGTATACATAAATATACCTATCTTCCTTGATAGGTATGCAGAAGTGTCGTTTTACTGGTAATACTCTCTTATCACAATTCTCGCGTACCTGACTAACTCCACTGCGTATCTTCACTGAACAACTGTCTTGCGAGTGAACCATATTGATAGGAAACTGAGCATGACACAATCTCCAAGTGGGAGTTAGTACTTAACACTGTTGTACCTGCTCTCTACCTAACTGTGCAAATGTCTGCTTTTCCTTGCCAATCAATATATAGTCCTTTGCTTCTTGAATGTACACAAAATGAAGAGGGTTACTCCTCATGAAGGTGGGAAACGGAATCATGTGATATACAGTACACTATAAATCACTCTGTCAATAAATGGTGCCATTATAATATACACAAGATAGTTTTCACTTGCGAACACTTCCACTGTGGCTACCTTGTAGGTTAGGTAACCGTAAGCTGACCTTAATTCAAATGACAGAGACAGTCCCTTGGGAAAATCGTTATGGGCTTTCTTATAACCCTCTATGATGTCATCCGGTGAAATTATCTGTACCTGGATAACTCCTACCTGTGCATTCATAACGCCTGGCAATACCACACAATACTGCTCATACAGCTGTATGAGTAGGCCTTCAATCTCAATTAGATGCTCATTTAGTGAGATTTCTAATTCTGCGCGTTAAAATGCTTCTGTAATCTGAAGCGTATTAATGGCCAAATATGCCCTGATTTCCAGGATACCCTGAGTTAATCTTTGCTCGTTTGTAGTGACGTTATAGATGGTGCTGTTCATGGTTTGCAACGTAGATTTAACCAATAACATCTGTTCCTTAGCGACCTTAATCATTGAAAGTTGCTCTTGTTGTTATTCATTTATTTGTGATTCATACTTATCCGCATCATCCTGACTTAACGTTCCATATAACGCTGTAGCTATGGAACCAACAGCATTCATCAATCCCCGTTTTGGCCTGGTATTATCTGTCTCCCCAATTGGTTCAGTAACGCTTGCTATACTATCTTTAGACTCCTTAATTCGCTGTAAATGACTACTTAACACCTTTACGTCGTGTTGACATGTAACATTTGTTTTCTGCTCTAGCAGTGTACACGCCAATAGTGTCCATTGTATATGTTCCCTTCTGTTTGAAAATACATCCTTTAGCTGATTTAAATTTACATAGGTAACCAATGTCCATTCCGTATTATACAACTGTATCTCACCCTGATTGTCGAAGTATACTCCAGAAGTGTTCTCGTGCGTGTCACTTGGACGTCTAGCACTGCTCCAGTTATGCCGTGGGGTGGTGACATCACCGTTACCACTGCCACTATGATGTGGACCATCCTAGCATTCGTGCCATTGTCTTTGTTTTACCTGTAAGATAAAGACAAATTCATCTGTTACCTATCTTACTGAAATTTTATCAAAATTTATTATCTACACCAAAATCTAAAATCTCAAAGGCTTTGCTTCGCGTCCTTGTCTAGGCATTCGGCTACACAACTGTCAGCGGTGTCATATACTAAATTCAATTTTTATACTAACTTCGAGTTCTGTTATACATAGACCCGGCTTCGCAACCCGCCTCGGGAATTTGCATTTTACTGAATGTTCTCAAGGCGTGCCTTTCATGGCACTGTTTCTTATTTCATTTTATCTAAGCTAAATTTCCGGTTATCCCTACCACTATCCTAACGGGTGCGTGTACGTAACTACCCTAGGGGTGACGAGTCACATTTAGGCTACACGTTCGTCATCGTGCCAACCTTAATTTACAAACACCTTTCCGTGGTACTAACTGTCGAACCTCTGTTCACTTGACGGTTAAAAATAATTTCTATTATATCCCAATTTTGATTACGGTACGTAGTTTGGCGGGGTATTAAATAACCCTACAAGCAACTGTCGCCATATGCTTAGTTACCATTGAGACGAGGGGCATAAAACTTGAGCGTGGCCGAAATTGAGGTTCCAAATCTTCGCCTCCTAAAATGTGCCTTTTGGAGCACTTCCTCTTTCCCTGACGTATGATTGCCATACAATGGGTGTGTGTCTCTTAATGAAATTTGTACTTCTTACTGTAGGTGTCTTATAGTCACCCTTATGCCACTGTTTGGATTCCCTATACTATGAGCGTCAAGCCTGCGCATTGTCGTGACCTTCCTGTCCTGTGAGAAGTTATGGCAGGTCGACAGCGCTTCTGGTGCTCTTCTTATAGCCGAGCAGATTACTAGGTAAGGGAATTTGAGTTTGTAGGCTAATCCCGGAACTTCCCGGGATAAAAGATGACACGTCACCTGTAACGTACTGCCGTTTATTATGTATCGCAGTCGTTGTATGTACAATGTATAAAGTTACATTAATATATTGTTGGAAGTTTACGCAGGTCTGATTTCAGAGCTACTAAGTCCTTCTTCTACTCGAAGTCTTGCTTGCCCCCATGGGACTGAATTCTAACACACGTTCAAGCGATGCCTGTCTGTCAATAGCTGTCGCCATCATGGATGTCATTATATCCAACTAGAGATAACCAGGGTCCATCTCCCCCTCTACTGAGATCTGTAGTCAATTCCATTTCAACCCTCCAGTAAGTGCTGCTGTCTAGGCTAGTGGCGGTTACCGATACTAGCATTCATCTCCGAGTCCAACTACCGGACCGGCTTGTGACCATGAGTCACTCTTCCTACAATACAGAGTACTTGGGCCAGGCCCCTTTAGACCTGCCAATATTTACAGAGCCTGGTAAACGTCCTGTTATACACATTGTTTCTCATTCCTTGAGAATAACAACTTGACTTACTCACTTTGCTTATTACCACATAATAATAATAATAATAATCTTGTACCCTTAAGTAATGTTCTTTCCCGAACCCTAGTCTTGGGTTCTGAACCTGGGAGACTCACAGTCACGACACCTCCCTCTCCAGGGAAGAAATGGATGGAACTTTCCTTGCATTCATTTCTGTCCCAGTCTAACACTCGGTTCCTATCACGTGTTCCTGCGAGTGTGCGTTGATGGCGAAGGCTGTAATGCAACTTGATTCTCACTGGTATCTGATTCTACAATGGCTCTCGTAAACGTGCTGGAGTGTCCTCCAGCAGGCCTAGAGTGTAATTCCAGAATATCCTCAGACATCTCCGAGGGCTCGTAGGATGTGAACCCTGTACTCATGCTCTTGGTGGTATTATACACAAAGCTCGTTGTGGGCTGATACTTATCCCAATCATTTTGCTCTTCTGAGCAAACATAATGCATCAGGTACTGTGCTAGTACCTTGTGGGATCTCTCCACGCTAACATTGGATTGTGGTCTAAAAGCGGTGGTGTTCGTTTACCGGATTCGCAGTTTATTGCAAAGCGCCTTAAACACCTTGCTTATGAAACTCCTACCTTGGTCAGTGAGAATCTGCCCTGGTATCCCGTAAATACTTATAATATTATTAATTAGCGTCCGTGCCACGGTTTCCGCTTCCTAATTCGGCATGGCACTCGATACCAAGTACTTGGACAGTTGGTCCGGGCATGTTAAAATATATTTGTTGCCAAGCTCCGTCACCGGAAGTGGAGCGACCACGTTCAGAGATACCTTCTCAAAAACCTAACTGGGGGTGCACATGATCAGCATAGGGGCTCTGACGTCCGGTCTAGTCCCCTTATTCCTTTGGCATGAAGGACACATACGCATATAACGCTCAATGTCACCCTTCATCCACTGTATTCGCACGCGAACCCTGGCGTACGTGGCGTAGTCGGCAGCATGCTGAGTTCCTATGCCCAGTATAGCGGGTTCAAACCCGGCCGAAGCCGTCGGATTATTTAAGAGCGTTAAAAATCCCTCAGTATGCCTTCCTTCGGAGTGAAAGTAAAGCCGGCGGTCCCATGTCATAGATTTATGGCATGTTAAAGAACCTTCCACTAATTGCACCTGTGTGAAGCTAAATTGGATAGATTAAGAATGTAAACAACGTGTCGTGACCTACCTGGCCTGTGAGACGTTCTGGCAAGTTGACAGGTCCTCCGACGATTTTCCCTCCTAGCCGAGCGGTTCACTAGATAAGGGAACTTGAGGTTTTGTAGACTAGTCCCGGAACTTCCGGAATAAAAGATGAACTTCCCTTGAACTACTGCCGATTTATTATGCCTTGGCAGTCGAAGTATATACACTATATACAAATTATTGTGAAGTTACTGCAGGAAGTGCACGCAGGTCTGAATTTGCGCTACTAAGTCTTTACTGCTACTTGACATTTAGCATGTCTCCGCGAGGCTGAATTCTGCTCGCGTGCGTTACGACGTTACTCTTGCAAGAACTGAGGCGTGAGAACAACTGCTCCGCTCGCCATTTTGGATACCATTATATCCAACTAGAGATGACCCGGAGTCCATCTCTCCCTTCCACTGAGGCCTGTGGTCCATTCCACCCTCAGTGCCCAGCAAGTGCTGCTTCCTAAGCTAGCGTCTACGTGACTTCCAGAGTTCAATTTCTGGACTAGCTTGTGACCATGAATCACTCTCTCTACAGTACAGAGTACTCGACCAAATGTCCTTCTGTACCATCAATATTTACAGACCTCTGTACACATCCTGGCGCCAACAGTCTTATTTCCTTGAGAAATATATATTCTGGCTTACAATAGCTCACATCCAACTTAGTAATAATAATAATAATAACTCTATTGCCCTTATATAATGTTCCTCCGAACCGCAGTCCTGGGTTCTGAACCATGGAGGCTCACAGTCACGACACCTCCCTCCCCAGGGAAGAAATGGGTGCAATCCTCCTTGCATTCATTTCTGTCCCAATATTACACTCTGTTACTGTCGAGTCGTAATGATCTGCGACTTTGCGTTGAGGTTGAAGGCTGTAATGCGACCTGACTCGCACTCATATCTGAATCTACAATAGCCCTCTCAGGCGTACTGAAGCGTCCTTCCGCAGGCCTAGAGCGTAATTCCAGGATTTCCTCAGACATCTCCGGGCGCCCCCGAAGTTGCCTGGGACGTTGGAATATCGTAATGTCTTCGACTGAAGTCCTAGCCTTGCCTTCCCTCGTAATTACTGTTTGCCTTATGCAAATATTTGGGCAATGCGACCTTGCATCATCAAACCATTTCTTGGCTGGAAACCCTAATTTAGGACAATCACAACAACAATTGCAACAATAGCACCATAAAATTATCCCAATTGTACCTGCTATAGTTAGTACAATATACTTATATACATTGAAATGTTTATACATCATCTGACTTTGTATTTCTTCTTCTTGTTTTCTTACCAAGTCCTCCACCTATTCTGTTTTGTACGTGGCCCACTTTAAATCATTCACATGATTTAACAAATTATTCAGTGGCAGTTTATTAACCTCCGGTACCTGCTCTAACTTAATCTCACTACCAATCTGCTCGCAGCAGTCATAATTAAGTATCAAATCTGGCACTAAGTCCTTACCTCGAGTAGTGTTTATTTTACCTACCCCTTGTACCTTACTATGTGGGCTGTACAACGTACACCCTGGACTTAACACAACAATACCTGTGCCAGTTAACCCAATAATACTTGTAGTGTCCTTACACATGCAGGTGACCCTTGTCTCGCCTGGAGACACATAAATATACCTGTTTTCCCTTATAGGTATCCACAGCAATCGCTGTACTGGTAGTACTCTCTTGTCACAATTCTCCGGTACCTGGCTAACTCCACTGAGTATCTTCACTACGCAACTGTCTTGCGAGTGAACCATATTAACAGGGAACTGAGCATGACACAACCTCCACGTGGCAGACACTACCTTACACTGCCTCATCTGTTCCCTATCTAACTGCGCAAATGTCTGTTTTTCCTTGTCCATCAATATATAGTCCTTGGCCTCTTGAATGTACACAAAATGGTGGTGATTACTCTTCATATAGGTGGGGAATGGGATCATATGATACACACTATAAATCACTCTGTCTGTAAGCTGTGTCCTTATAACATACACAAGATAATTTTCACTTGTAAACACTTCCACTGTAGCCACCTTGTAGACTAGGTAACCGTAAGCTGACCTTAATTCAAATGGCAGGATAACCCTTTTGGAAAATCCTCCTGGGCTTTCTTATAACTTTCTATGATGTCATCCGGTGATATTATCTGTACCTGGATGACTCCTACCTGTGCATTCATAATGCCTGACAGTACCACACTGTACTGCTCATACAGCTGTACAAGTAAGCCTTCTATCTCAATTAAATGCCTGTTTAATGAGATTTCTAACTCTGCTTGCTCAAATGCTTCTGTAATCCGAAGCGTACTATTGGACAAATATGTCCTGATTTCATTTAAACCCTGAGTCAACCTCTGCTCGTTTGCGGTTACATCGTAGATGGTGCTGTTCATTGTTTGTAACGTGGACTTAACCACTAACATCTGTTCTTTAGTGACCTTAATCATCGAGAGTTGCTCTCTTTCTAACTCACTTATTTGTGACTCATACTTATCTGCATCATCCTGACTTAACGTTCCAAATAACGCTTTGGCTATTGAACCTACAGCATTTATCAATCCCCTTCTTGGTCTGGTATTATCCGTCTCCCCACTTGGTCTAGTGATTTTGGTTATCGTTTCTTTAGATTCCTTAATTCGTTGCAAATGATTACTCAACATCTTAACGTCATGCTGACATGTCAAATTTGTTTTCTGCTCTAACAATATATACGCCAATTGTGTCCAGTGTATGTGCTCCCTGATATTTGAAAATATATCACTTAGCTGATTCAAATTTACATAGGTAACTAATGTCCATTCCATGTTATACAACTGTATCTCAACCTGGTTGTCGAAGTATACTCCAGTTGTATTCTCGTATGGTGTCACTTGTACGTCTAGTACTTCTCCGGTTATGCCGTGGGGTGATGACGTCACTGTTAAAACCGCCACCATGGTGTAGAACCATCCTAGCATTCGTGCCATTGCCTTCTGTCTTACCTGCAAGGTAAAGACAGGTTATTCGTTACCTATCTTACTGACATGTAATCAACATTTTATCTACTTCAAAATCCAAAGTCTCAGTCTCAAAAGACTTTGCTTCGCATCCTGGCTTAGGCATGCGGCTACAAAACTATCAGCAGTGTCATACACTAAGTTCAAAAATCTGCTCGCTTAACTTCGAGTTCTGTTACATAGCGACTCGGCTTCACAACCCACTTCGGGGATATGGCTCTACCATATCAGCTGTGTCACAAACTGACATTCACTTTCTACTAACCTCGAGTCCTGCTGCTCAGAAAATCGGCTTCACAAACCGCCTCGGGAATGTGGCTATACTACAGTATTGTCATCTGCATTTTACTGACTGTTCTCAAAATGTGTCTTTCATGGCTCGGTTTCTGTTTCATTTCATCTAAACTAGTTTCCCGTTTTTCCCTATCCCTGTACTAACGGGTGCGTATCCGCGACTACCCTAGGGGTGACGAGTCATATATAGGCTACACGCTCGCCATCGTGCAACCCTTTACTTACGAGCACCTCGGTGCCACCCGTCGAACCTCTGTTCGTTTTACTGTTAAAATTTCTAATACGACCCGATTTTGTTTTCCGTAGCTTGGCGGGTATTAAAGAACCCTACCAGCAGCTGTCGCTCTCTCCTAGCTACCATTGAGACGAAGGGGTTTGTAACTTCGCCGTGGCCAAAATTCGAGGTTCTGACTCTTCGCTTTCCTCAAATGTGCCTCTTAGAGCACTTCTTCTCTACTTGCTATACTCACGTATGTGTCCCTTAATAATTTGTACCTATAACACAGGTGTCTGTAATTCACCCTTATGCCATTGATTTGTTTCCATATACTATGAAAGGCAGGCCTTCGCATACCTGGGGCTGCCATTCACAACACATGGCTCAATTACATAGAGCTACTCACCAGGATTCGCGCCTGCCTGACCAGTAGGTCAGCGTGGGCATCAGGTTACGCCTCTTTTCTGTCGCCTCTTACGACACAGCAGGCTCACTGTTGGGGGTATTCTAACACCAATGATCACGTGTCTACACGTACCAATGGTCCCCGCCACCCATACGGGGAGGTTTAGCTTCCTCAGGATGGCCGCTCTGGGGCCAGTATGGACATCCCTGTATTTCGTCTTACATAACTCATGTCACCCGGTGCATTATCTAGGCTGCTCGCCTCTTTTGTCCGCTGTTCAAATATTATTGTGTGCCTACTGATATTGACTCCTTCGCACACATTCTCTTACAGCTGTGTTACCCTTAGCTGTCGCTGTATTTACTAACCGTGTATATACATTCTTACCCCTTAATCTGTTCTGTGCTGCTTCTGCACCCAGCCGGGTTCTAAACCCGTTGGAGTCCTTTTACAAATACATTTTCAAACGATTCTTATGCACCTTGACTCTTCTGCCTTTCTTACTAAGCAATAGGGTACAATTTACCCCCTGAAACGTCCACGACCTCATAAGGCCCTACAAATGGTGGACTCAGCGTTTTGGATCGCCCTCTTCGCAATGCATCATTACGCAAGAGTACCTTGTCACCAATTCGAAATGTGACTTCGTTCTGCTTTTTATCGTAGTTAGCCTTTTCCAACTCCTTACGCTCAATTAGCGTCCTCCTAGCGGCTTCATGATTCCTCCTGAGCTGTGACGTCAGCTCCTCTACCCCATTCTGATGTTCATTATAATCCACCTCAGGTGGTTTTTGCAATATACCTGATATATTCGCCTTCTTTCCAAAAATAAGCTCTTAGGGTGTGAACCCTGTACTAGTACTCTTGGTAGTATTATACACGAAGCTCGCTGTGGGCAGATACTTATCCCAATCATTTTGCTCACCTGAGCAAACATAATGCCTCAGGTACTCTGCTAGTACCTTGAGGGATCTCTCTACGCTACCGTTGGATTGTGGTCTGAAAGCGCTTGTGTTTGTTTTCCTAGTTCGCAGTTTCCTGCAAAGGGCCTTGAACACTTCGCTCATGAAGTTACTACCCTGGTCAGTGAGAATCTGCCCCGGTATCCCGTAAATGCTTATAACATTGTTAATTAGCGTCCGTGCCACTGTTTCAGCCTCCTGATTCGGCATGGCACTAGCTACCAAGTACTTCGACAGTTGGTCCTGGCATGTCAAAATATACTTATTGCCAAGCTCTGTCACCGGAAGTGGACCCACCACGTCCAGAGATACCTTCTCAAAGACCGTGCTAGGGGTGTCCGTAATTACCATCGGCGCTCTGACGTCTGGTCTAGTCCCCTTATTCTTTTGGCATGAAGGACACGAGCGTATATAACGCTCAATGTCACCTTTCATTCCCTTCCACAGTAATCGTTCGCGTACCCTGGCGTACGTGCGGTCTATTCTCTGGTGTCCTCCAACCAAGGAATCATGACACTCCTTCAGGATGGCCAATTTCTCAGCCTCCTGCAACTCGGTTACCTCGGGTAAGCTGTCTTCGGGCGATGACTCCTCTGCGTTAGCGTCCTCGGAGACCTCACTACCGTCTGCTTCAATTCCCTCTACCGTAGCGTCCTCAGGTTTTGAAGTCGTTGCTACCCTCCTACGAGTTTCCATATGAGTGGCCACGGCCGCCCCCTGCCGTAACTCGAGCCCAGCCGAGTTAATCACTCGCGCTTGACACTGTGCATCAGTGGGATTCCTGCTAAGAGCATCAGCATTGCAGTTCTGCTTGCCCTGCTTGTAAATAATTTCAAAATCATACTCTGCCAATTTCAATCGGAACTTTAGCAGGCGTGACGGTGGGTCTTGGACATTGAACACCCACTTCAGCGGCTTGTGATCTGTCACCACCGTGAAATGCCGTCCGAACAAATACGGCCTGAAATACTTTACACCCCAAACAATGCCTAATAATTCTTTTTTCTGTGACGCTATAATTTCTTTCTGCCTTATTAAGCGTCTTGCTTGCATATGCTACGGGAAGATCTTTACCTACGGGCCCTTGACACAATACGGCCCCCACTGCTTCGTTGCTAGCATCTGTGGTAAGAACGAATGGCTTTTCAAAATCTGGGTACTGCAGAATAGGCTCTTCAATGAGTTTTTGCTTTAGCGTTTCGAACGCTTGTTCCTGTGCATCCCCCCACACGAAGGGAACGTCCTTCTTCACTAATTCATATAGTGGCTTCGCGATCTTACTATAATTGGGTATAAACCTCCTATACTACCCACTGAGCCCGCAGAATTGCTTAATCTGGCGGCTCGTGGTAGGCCTCAGAAAATCCTTCACGGCCTGCACCTTTCGTGAGTCTGGTAAGACTCCCCCTTCAGTAATTACATGCCCTAAGAATGTTACTTCAGTTCTCAGGAACTCACACTTATCTGGCTGGAGCTTCAACGTGTTTTCTCTCAGCCTTTGAAAAACATCTCTCAACCTAGTATTGTGCTCCTCTATTGAGCTACCATACACTATTATATCATCTAGATAGCACAGGCATACCTGTCAATCCGGTAAGCACTGTATTCATCATCCTTGTGAATGTGGCTGGCGCATCCTTCAACCCCATGGGCATCTTTGCAAATTCGTACTTGCACCCTAATGCTGAAAAAGCTGTCTTGGGACTGTCTTCAGGTTCTAATAACACCTGATAATAACCGCTGCAAAGGTCAAGTGTACTGAAATACCTGGCCTTACCTAGAGCATCTAATAGCTCTGAGATGAGTGGGAGGGGATAACTAACCCCTATCGTTACTTCGTTCAATTTTCGGAAGTCAATCAAAACTCTCCACTTTTGTTTACCTGATGCATCCATTTCCTTCGGTACTAACAATAATGGTGCGTTCCAAGGGGATGTACTAGGTACAATAATTTCATCACCTAGCATCTTGTCTATTTGCGCTTGTATTTCTCCCTTTTGTGCCTCCGGCAGTCTATACGGCCGCACGTTAATCGTGGGTTGATCCCGGGGCGTTGGGATCTCGTGACGTATAACGTCCGTGTACGTGAGCCTGTCTCCCTCAAGGTGGAAGATGTCATAGTATTCCGCACAGATGGCGTATATACCCTCCTTATCTACCTGCGTGAGATGGTCCATTCGCAAGCAGTCTATCACTCGGCGTGATCTGGGCATCTGAGTAGCCGGTTCTCCGGTTACCGCCCTACTGCCTTGCTGTACCTTGCGTACTTCGGCCAGGCAGGTGTTATCCACCTCCTGCATTCGCACTCGGGGGCTGTACAGAGTCACTTCTTCCTCAGTAGTGTTCATCATGCTGACTACTGCTTCGTTGTGCTCTGACCTAGTTAGACACTCTGCGAGGTAAACCCCTGGGGCTACCTCGGCCCTCTCAATAATTTCCACTGGTAGATTCTTATCGACTTCAATAACTACTACCTTCTGGGTTCGAGGCTCGAGGCTGATTATCTTCGCCTCCCTCGCTCCCAGCGGGTATTTTTTTTACCGTGGATCGTAACATGATCCTCCCGGTAGTCGATCACGCTGTCAGCTAGGATGTCTCTTCCTATTATACCATCCTGGCTTATTTGGAAATCACTGCCCACCACATAAACTGTGTGTTTAGTACCTCCAATAACAAACTGAACGGTCCCTTGGGTATAAATCGTTCCCTCGCTTACACCTGTTAATTCGATCGTGGTGCCTCTACTAATTGCAACTCCTGTAGGCACTGATTGCCTCTTCACTAGGCTGACATCGGAGCCAGTGTCAATTAAAAACCACAGAGCCCCCCCCCCCACAATGCATTAATATCGTGCCCTCCGTGTCACGTGCCTTGGGACTCTTTAAATTACGGGATTCCATATCTGTCCCTGTGTTATGGACCCGTTCCAGTTTGACGCCCCTGTCTTCGTGCTTTTATTATTACCTTTCCCACTCTTGGACCAACAGTCCTTGGTTCCATGTGACCACCGGTCACAAACATCGCACTGGCGTCGGCCTTTCATGGCCTTGCCTCCCGTGCGCCTACTCTGGCCCTGGCCCTTCTTGGCCTCCTGACAATTTCGTTTTATGTGACCCTGCTAGCCACAATTATAGCACTTCCGCCGGTCCACTTCTGCTTGTGGTACCCGGGCTGTCTGTCGGCAATTTTTTTGTACGTGCCCTTTCTTCCCACAACGGTAACAGGTTCTACTCCTGTCCGATTCCATGTGAGGCTACTCCCTAACCATGCGCACGGCTTCCGGCGCCACGGCCTCCTTATCTCTCTGCTTCTTTCGGCAATCGCGCTCTATGTGTCCCGGTTTTTTTGCAATATCTACATATGATCTTACTTGGGGTGCCCCCTGTCTGTACCTTGGGTGTACTACCCAACGCGGTGCGTGCACCTCGGGTTCGTGCTTCCTTGCACTCCCGTGCGATGTGGCCTTCCTTGTTACAATTGTAACAGACCACTCTAACACTTGCTTGTGTTGGCTTAGTATGCCACCTTAGTGGTGCCTTCCTTTCCTGATCGGGTTTACCTGCTCTAACCCCTGAGCTATATTTCGTGTTCAACCCTTCTCGTGCCTTCTTTGAGAGTATTACCGCCTCTTCTTGCCTTGCAGTGGCTACCGCTTTCTCGAAAGTAATGGCCCCGTGGCCCTGGATCCTAGCTTGGATTCGCGGGTTACTTAACCCCTCTATGAAGCTAGCTACGCATATTTTTCTTGTGATCCTTAACTGAGCATCCCTGTCCTCCCAGCTCTCTCCGTCGAGGTCTGCTTCCCTGAACGCAGCTGATAGAGGCTCTACTTTATGCGCCCATGTCGCCACTGTTTCCCTCGGATCCTGCGCTGTTTGAAACATCTGGCAAATATATAAGTCTAATGTGCCCTGAAATCCGTAGTACTCTCGTAATGCCTGCTTGGCAGCCTCCCAATGATTTATGTCTCTTCTGACTAACAACTTATCTCGGGCCTTGCCCGTAATTTTGGTCAGGATATACTTAATATAACTCTTGATCATCATCTTTTATCATGCGAACAGCAGCGTCTACATTAGCCACAAACTGATGTAATCTGTCGGGCGGTGTTCCATCGAACTCCCGACCTATCAGGCGATGTCCTTCGGTTACTGATACAAAAGGCCCACTTGTACTTACCGTGTCTACGTCTGCTAACCTCTCCTCTACCTGGGCACTGGTAGCTGCACTTGTCTGTCTTGCCATTGTAATAAGGTTAGCTTACCTGGCGGCTTCTTCTTTTTTGTTGTCTCTGCTCACTGGATACTGCTGCTTCTCGGTTCTCCCCTCTGCTGGCGGCACGGCTCGCTACTGCACGGCTCCTTCTGCTTAGTAGGCTTCTTCTTCTCTCTTCTGCGTTGCGCTGCACTCGGTACGATTTACGCGGATGCGCGGACGGACAATCTTCTGCGTTGTCGCGGTCTTTATCGGACAATCTTCTGCGATGTCGCGATCTCTCTTTACTCCGAAGTTGCTCTGTTCAGTGCGTCGAACTCGGGACCCCACATCTGACACCAAAAAGTAAAGTCTGTCGTGACCTACCTGGCCTGTGAGACGTTCTGGCAGGTTGACAGGTCCTCCGACTATTTTCCCTCCGACGATTTTCCCTCCTAGCCGAGCGGTTCACTAGATAAGGGAACTTAGGTTTTGTAGTCTAGTCCCGGAACTTCCGGAATAAAAGATGAACTTCCCTTGAACTACTGCCGATTTATTATGCCTTGGCAGTCGAAGTATATACACTATATACAGATTATGTGAAGTTACAGCTGGAAGTGCACGCAGGTCTGAATTGGCGCTACTAAGTCTTTACTGCTACTTGACATTTATCATGTCTCCGCGAGACTGAATTCTGCTCGCGTGCGTTATGACGTTACTCTGGCAAGAACTGAGGCGTGAGAACAACTGCTCCGCTCGCCATTTTGGATACCATTATATCCAACTAGAGATGACCCCGAGTCCATCTCTCCCTTCCACTGAGGCCTGTGGTCCATTCCACCCTCAGTGCCTAGCAAGTGCTGCTTCCTAAGCTAGCGGCGACTGCCCATACTAGCGTCTACGTGACTTCCAGAGTTCAATGTCTGGACTAGCTTGTGACCATGAATCACTCTCTCTACAGTACAGAGTACTCGACCAAATGTCCTTCTGTACCATCAATATTTACAGACCTCTGTACACATCCTGGCGCCAACAGTCTTATTTCCTTGAGAAATATACATTCTGGCTTACAATAGCTCACATCCAACTTAGTAATAATAATAATAATAACTCTATTGCCCTTATATAATGTTCCTCCGAACCGCAGTCCTGGGTTCTGAACCATGGAGGCTCACAGTCACGACAAATGCTCTTAGGTTTCTACGTTCGTTGCCAAGAGCCGACTGCGGTTGCGTCTAGTAATTAAGTTCTGGACTTGGCCTAGTAGTCGTTGACGGTGGCGCTTGGCGGCAAAAGTAGGAACTATTTGAAAAATTCTAAGTTGCAGTACTGAACCCATGTGCCATAGGGTCCATGGAAGGTCGAACCCATGTCCTTAAGGAAGAAATGAAAGAAACGTATAGTTTCCTAAAGGAACGGAGAGAGATTTTAAGCCAGGATTATAGCTTAACATTGTGCAAGCGACTAGGGACAGATGTTCCTTAGATGAGATCACCCCACTCGACATTCAAGAGAGGGCTGGTCACGAGTATTAATAACTGAATGGAAATTTCCACCGTGATAGACAAGGAAGCCTGAATCGGAATTCGAGCTGACGTTGCTGGAAATTGACAACGCCGCTTATGCGCCAGAAGAGGAATAATTAAAATTAACACGTTTACGAGCATAATAATGAGTAAACAAGCACAGTACAGTGAATCATTTTGAATGAGAGATTTTTCAGTAAAGAGAAACCATTTAATAATTGCGCAGAAAAAAACTGCCGACGTAAGACGACGTCATTGGGGAAGTACCTAAGCATCTGTGGAGGGGAGAGAGCAAAATAAATGCAACACCCACACAATTGAGGACGAGAAATTAATTAATATCTCCGAATTGCACGATCGATTCTTAGGTGCAATAAGATCATTTGACATTGAGAAGACGAGCTTTCGGAAGGTATAAGTTTACCAAGCCAACCATGCAGTTATCATCAGCCCACGGGCGTGACACTGTGTCACTAACATCGAATGCAGTTTCAAACGGCCTGAGGGCACGTCACTGTGCTACATCACACCGAATGCAGTCTTGAACAGCCCGAGGGGAGTTGCCACGCATCACGCAGTACGAATCCGTCCAGGCGGACGTGAAGTTATATCAGCACTTGCAGTCATACGAGCACTCCGTGAGGGGAAGTGCTGCACCACGACGTAGAAGTAGTCATTCCGACAGTCCGTGAGGGGACGTAACTCTGCGTTACATCGAAAACAGCTACCAGTACTCCTTGAGGGGAGAAACGCTGTGTTACACCGCAGAAGTAAGATCCGATAGCCACAGGCGTCACAGTATTAACGACTTGCTTGCCTCCATAAGGAGTGGTCAAGACGAAATTTTAAAGTATCGCCGTAGTGAAATATTAGGAAAATCCTAATTATAGGATTTAGGCCCGACTGTATACAAGTTAAAGTGAAAATTCGTAAGATATAGTCAGAGCAGGCTGCGAACGTCGGACTTAAAGGCGATAGGTCGTTAAAGGTACGAACGAATGGATCATAACGTACGGAAGTATCGTACCAGACAGATAAACTGTTATTTAAATTGAAGAACCCTAAAAGGGAAGAATAGAATAAGGTTCGAAATGGAGGAGTGTTAAAACAGTTCAAATAAAGAAGATAGGAGACTATAAACATTATCTCCAGAAAGCAGGCGAACTATTCTAAAAATACTAGAATTGAGAAGTGCTAGCTGCTATAAACTAAATCTATAGGTCTTAGAGAGGACCTTGATCCGTATAGACTTTCGTTAGGATCGATAGACAGATCTACAAAGAAGCCGTTCAAGCTAGATAAATAGCCGGTCATCCAGGATAGGAGTAGCAGAATTGGACTCCAGGGAACAGTAGATGTTTCGGGACTTTCGCATTCTGCAGGATAGGAAGCCGACATCGAATAAATTTCACCCTTGGAAACGGGAATTTAAGAAGATCACGTGTGATAGGCTCAGAAATACGGCCTAGTGATCGAGAATTGTGAAGTGTAAAATAATCAAGATTGTGTGTTAAATAATATTTTTAGTGTTTATTATGTGTTCAAAAGGGACACATCAGTATATAAAAATGTTGTCAATGTTAAGTGTTTTAAATATATGTCAAAAAGTGTTTTTACGTAAGATGAATTCCTTTAATATGGAGTAAAAGTTCAAAGTGGGCCCAAAAAATGAAGCACCGCACCAGATTTAAGATCATAGGATGATCTGGAAAATATGTGAGTACTAAATTCATTTTATTTTGGTGTCAGAAATTGATTGTGTACAAACCCACCGGAGTTTTTGAGTAAAAGGGATGTGTTTTAATAAATAAATACTGGATAATCAAGAACACGGTCTGAACAATAATAAAATAAATTGAGAAATTATAAATAATTATGTAAAGAATAAATCCCGTAGAGGAAATATGTGAATAAAGGGTTAATGTATTTAACAAATGTCATAAGAGCAAGCGAAATATCATTAATTATCATGAAAGACATTGAAATAAAGTAAAGTTGAGATATGAAAGAAATAGCTTTTGAGCTTGTATAAAGAATAAAGATAATAATAATAATTAAATATGGAAATGTTAAATAAAAATCAAATAAATTGATATGAACATAAGAGCGTTAAGCCTTAATGTATGTTTAAGATATGATGTTCAATGGAATATATTAAACAGGGAGCGATTTATCGACAACGGAAAGATTAATATGTGAATTAAAATAATATGAATTGTTACTAAAGAGATTTATCAGTTCTTGGGAAGACATTTTCGGCTTAAATAATGTATAGCGCATAATGAGCGCAAATATAATATTAAAGTGTCACGCTAGGATCGCGTAGTGGTTAAAATACTTGGTACATTACTTATGGAGGGTAGTTGGTTGCAGTGAATTGATAATTGAATAAGTCCTCTATTTGTGACATAGTATCACGAGGCATTGTGTATGTATTTAAAAAGGGAGCTAATATATGGTATTATTGAGCGTATGTCATATGGGCCACGGCCGACTCTAAATCGCATTTTGTATAAGTCCTCTGTAAGGGATTGGTTCCCGAGGCACGTGAAGAGATTCGAATGCAGGATCTTCTTATGATAAAAGCCCCTTAAATTCTCCGTCGTCGTATGTGTATTAATCTTCCCAATCAATGAGGACCCTCTCATAATTAATAAATGCCAAGGATACGAAAATGGTCTTTGAACCAAAGAATAGTTGTTTGAATGAATACGGTACAGTAAAGCCCGGTCTCCCCAGAACTGGATATAATGGGAAGGTTTGTTTTGAAAGCCTTGGAAATAAGCTACTAACGTTGGGTCAGACAGGATGTCGCCGTCACCCTACGTGTCATAAATCGCACCCCAAGTAGTAGAGTCTAGCTCTCTTAAAGCGAGAGGGAACAGAGACCGTCTCGTAAGCTGTTGTAAAGAGAATGAATACACCAGGAGTGTTTAAAGTTGTTAACGACCCGGGCGGTGAACCGAGGTCCTTATAGATGGATATTTTCGTTTGCCTGTTCAGATCGTAGTTTCTTATATGATAATGGTCTATTAAGACATAAGAGATAAATAACAATCCATATTGTAATGATGTATGGACGTGGGATTCCACGAGTTGATTGAAGGCAACTGAGTTCGGGAGTAACTATAGTTTTTTGACTGTGTCAAGTACCTTCACGCTCTGGAGTACACAATTGATTTTCTGATGCCTTAATATATTTGTGAAATAAAGAGAGATGATAACAACTGAATGTGTGGACATGCCCAAAATATTGAGTTAGATAATTAACATAGATTTTAAATATAATTATATATTTGTTTTTGAGAAATAAGAAAATATAAAGGATAGTGTTTGAGGTGTACAAGAAGGACACCTTAATAATGTAAATGCATGGAGCCAAAGAGCTCGGAGTTATGTAAACTTAATGTTAGTGCTTTATGGAAGTGAGACTAAGTAAGAATTGTTGGTTTATGTGAACCCACATTTTTTAAAATAACATTTGTGTTATCTTATGAACTCCGTGTTTATTTGGAACCGGATTAATTTTAATTTGTCTAGTGGCTTCAACGTGGGGCTTCTAGCAAACATAAAATGGCGCCGAGTACGCAGGGCTGAGTTTTCCTAGGGAAAACCCGAGTTTTTCTCGAAAAATCAAAATTTTCATTTTTGAAAAAAAAAATGGTTTTTCGAAATTTTGAATTTTAAATACTTCCATAAAGGTTTATGAAATTGAATAAAAGTATCAAAAGGGTACGTTGTAAGTGAATACCCGTACCAAAGTAAAGTTTTAAAGAAATTGGGACACACTAATTCAGAGTATCATCTCTCAAACATGTACTAGTGTGGTGGCATTAGTGGCCCACGGTATTTTAATATGATGTTGTTAAGTGAAGAGAGGCGGAGGCTCTCTGAGAATGTAAGGGCCGAGAGCCCAGAGAAAGGGAAAACTACAGGTGAGAAAGAGTACCCAACTAAAGAAATTATAAATGTTTCTGTAGAAAGCATGCGTGCACCTGGAGACATAGTTACACGAAGAGAAGGTAACATGTCTGCAGACAAAAGGGTAAATGTTGAGCCTTTAGAGCTCGGAAAGGAAAAGGAAATTTGTAAACCAATTCCAAGGGAAAATGTAATTGATAATGATAAGAATAAGGATAATACAAAGTCTCACGTAGTAATGTCGGTCCAGGTAGGCTCAGAAAACGAAGGGGAAAAGAACGATAGTACTGACGTTCAGGATCAGGAAAAGGTAGAAATGGCGACTGGGGATGAAATAAAGGAATTCTTGGATATAACGATAGGAATGTCTAGAGAGCACGCTAAAATGGAGAAGGAACTTAGGAAATTAGGAAAGGCAGACTTAAGTGAAAGGAAGGAAATTAGGGAACAAAGAGAAAGTATTCTCGAGGAAATAACGAAGATATATGAATTTTGGAAGAGGGCATGTATTAATGGGTGTAATATATCCAAACAGGAGTTAGAAGAGTTGTATAAAGAAATTCCTAAGTTTAAAAGGTCATTAAAAGAAACAAAGAAGAGATTTGCGAAACGTATGGAGAAAGAAGGAAAAATAGAATTAGGTCCGTGGAAACAGATAAATATACTTACTGATGACGTAAGTGAAATAATGGATCAGGTATGGGATATGAGAAGAGAATGGGATAAGATTTGGTGGAAGACCGATTATAAAGAGCACGAAAGGAAGAAATATATTGAGGAACAAAAGGATTATATGAAAGAAGAATGGGAGAAGATGCATGGCTTCAGAACGAGCATGTATGATGAAAATGGAATAATAACTATTCAGGAGTTAGCTGAATTGAGGAAGGTTAAGATTCCGGAATATCAAGAAATATTAGAGGCTGCTCAGAAGGTATATGAGGAATACATGTTGGCGCAGAACTGTCAGGCAAATGAAATAGTTGCTCAAGTTGAAAAACAAGCTGAAATTGAAGAAGAAAAAGAAGTTACGGTGCCAGAACAGCCCAAAATTGAGATTAAAGAAGAGAAACAAGAAGTAGAAATTATAATGACTCCAGTGGAAAAGGAGGAAATTTTGGAGATCCTTCCTGAAGAAGACATGGAAATTCAGGAGGAAATCGTAAGTCCAGACCAGGAGGACAGCCAAAATGAAAATGAGCTCCAAACTGAAGAGACTCATTTTGATGAAAAAGTTGAGCTGGAAGAGCAAGATATAATCTCGGAACAGGAGATACTAAAGGAATTAATAGTTGAAGAAACGGAAATGATAATTCCAGAAGAAATAGAGAAATTAGATGAAACAAATATAGAAAATATCAACGAAGCACCGATGGAAACAGAGGTTCAAGAATTCACAGGAATTGAAAAAGAAAACTCCGAAGAAAAGAAGGAAATAGAAAAAGAAAACCTAGAAGACATTCAGGAGGATCAAGAAGATAAAACGGCATTAGAAGGACCAAAATTGAAAGCTCAGATCCGTGAATTGTTGATTAAATACCAGGACTGGCAACAAAAGAATAGAGAAATGGAGAAAGATGCTAATAAGAGCCAAGAAAACCTAAAAGAAAAAGATGAGATTGTTGGGAGCAATGAAAAAATGAGAGGAGACGTCTCTGAAGAAGAGCCAAAAGGAGGAAAACCGCCATTGATAGTTGGTGTACCAGGAAATGGATACCCCATGGAAACAAGGAAAGGAGGTGAAGTAACAAACGATGCCTTGGAGAAAGAGGATGCCCAGGCATATTTCAGCTGGAAGCATCGTAAGAAGAAAGGGAAGGATAAAAAGAAGAGAAAGAAAAGAGATTTGGAAAATCTAAAGAATTGGAAGAGTAGGAAAAAGAAATACTCTTTGAAAGTGCCATCTCAATACGAGGTGAAGGAAAAGGATTATCCCATTGGAACAAACGGGTAAAGATATTTGCAACCGTCAAAGAATATGAGAAATAAGTATAATATTTGCTGAAATACCATCTCAAAGAGAGATAAGGAAGGGGGAAGAGAACCAGAAAGAGTCAGGTGAGGTCAGACTGAGCTCTTAAAAATTTTAAATGAAGTATAACAGACTTGAAGTCTGAGAACTGTAATGAATTAAGTTACGGGTAAAGCTAATTGCACCCGCAAGATAATTAACATAAAGTCATTAAGTTGAAGAAATATAATGAATAAAGAACAGACCGACTTGAAGTCTGTCTTGAGAAAAGAAGAAAGGAAACCAACTGTTGACTCGAGTTTGGAGGAGCATGCGCCAGACGAGGGCAGAGAGTTGTAAACACCGAACGTGACAAGAGATTTATGGCTTGAGTGGAGTCGACCACTAGGAAATAAATGAATGAATGGGAACTCTTGAAGACCCAACCTAAACACAGACCAGAAAGGAAAGGAACTTTAAAGAAGTAATTGATTTTATTGAAAAGGAAAATTTTAATGTAATAAAGGAGAAAGAAAGGGTAAAGATAGAGCATACCCAACCTACACAATTAGTGGAAGGAACTTTAAGGAAATAAAACAACAGTAAATACGGATGACGTTATGATGGATTCGACGAATAAAGAAATACAAATTAAATTGAAATAAATTTCCTCAAGAATTTTTTGAAAATTTATTTATCTAAGGAGGGGAGAGATGAACCCATGTGCCATAGGGTCCATGGAAGGTCGAACCCATGTCCTTAAGGAAGAAATGAAAGAAACGTATAGTTTCCTAAAGGAACGGAGAGAGATTTTAAGCCAGGATTATAGCTTAACATTGTGCAAGCGACTAGGGACAGATGTTCCTTAGATGAGATCACCCCACTCGACATTCAAGAGAGGGCTGGCCACGAGTATTAATAACTGAATGGAAATTTCCACCGTGATAGACAAGGAAGCCTGAATCGGAATTCGAGCTGACATTGCTGGAAATTGACAACGCCGCTTATGCGCCAGAAGAGGAATAATTAAAATTAACACGTTTACGAGCATAATAATGAGTAAACAAGCACAGTACAGTGAATCATTTTGAATGAGAGATTTTTCAGTAAAGAGAAACCATTTAATAATTGCGCAGAAAAAAACTGCCGACGTAAGACGACGTCATTGGGGAAGTACCTAAGCATCTGTGGAGGGGAGAGAGCAAAAGAAATGCAACACCCACACAATTGAGGACGAGAAATTAATTAATATCTCCGAATTGCACGATCGATTCTTAGGTGCAATAAGATCATTTGACATTGAGAAGACGAGCTTTCGGAAGGTATAATTTTTATATTGGTGGCACCATTATTTTAGAAGTTGACCACAGAAAAGGCTAGAGTCTTATTTTTTTTGTAGTAAAATAGTATAAAGCTTCGGGGTTTACCAAGCCAACCATGCAGTTATCGTCAGCCCACGGGCGTGACACTGTGTCACTAACATCGAATGCAGTTTCAAACGGCCTGAGGGCACGTCACTGTGCTACATCACACCGAATGCAGTCTTGAACAGCCCGAGGGGAGTTGCCACGCATCACGCAGTACGAATCCGTCCAGGAGGACGTGAAGTTATATCAGCACTTGCAGTCATACGAGCACTCCGTGAGGGGAAGTGCTGCACCACGACGTAGAAGTAGTCATTCCGACAGTCCGTGAGGGGACGTAACTCTGCGTTACATCGAAAACAGCTACCAGTACTCCTTGAGGGGAGAAACGCTGTGTTACACCGCAGAAGTAAGATCCGATAGCCACAGGCGTCACAGTATTAACGACTTGCTTGCCTCCATAAGGAGTGGTCAAGACGAAATTTTAAAGTATCGCCGTAGTGAAATATTAGGAAAATCCTAATTATAGGATTTAGGCCCGACTGTATACAAGTTAAAGTGAAAATTCGTAAGATATAGTCAGAGCAGGCTGCGAACGTCGGACTTAAAGGCGATAGGTCGTTAAAGGTACGAACGAATGGATCATAACGTACGGAAGTATCGTACCAGACAGATAAACTGTTATTTAAATTGAAGAACCCTAAAAGGGAAGAATAGAATAAGGTTCGAAACGGAGGAGTGTTAAAACAGTTCAAATAAAGAAGATAGGGGACTATAAACATTATCTCCAGAAAGCAGGCGAACTATTCTAAAAATACTAGAATTGAGAAGTGCTAGCTGCTATAAACTAAATCTATAGGTCTTAGAGAGGACCTTGATCCGTATAGACTTTCGTTAGGATCGATAGACAGATCTACAAAGAAGCCGTTCAAGCTAGATAAATAGCCGGTCATCCAGGATAGGAGTAGCAGAATTGGACTCCAGGGAACAGTAGATGTTTCGGGACTTTCGCATTCTGCAGGATAGGAAGCCGACATCGAATAAATTTCACCCTTGGAAACGGGAATTTAAGAAGATCACGTGTGATAGGCTCAGAAATACGGCCTAGTGATCGAGAATTGTGAAGTGTAAAATAATCAAGATTGTGTGTTAAATAATATTTTTAGTGTTTATTATGTGTTCAAAAGGGACACATCAGTATATAAAAATGTTGTCAATGTTAAGTGTTTTAAATATATGTCAAAAAGTGTTTTTACGTAAGATGAATTCCTTTAATATGGAGTAAAAGTTCAAAGTGGGCCCAAAAAATGAAGCACCGCACCAGATTTAAGATCATAGGATGATCTGGAAAATATGTGAGTACTAAATTCATTTTATTTTGGTGTCAGAAATTGATTGTGTACAAACCCACCGGAGTTTTTGAGTAAAAGGGATGTGTTTTAATAAATAAATACTGGATAATCAAGAACACGGTCTGAACAATAATAAAATAAATTGAGAAATTATAAATAATTATGTAAAGAATAAATCCCGTAGAGGAAATATGTGAATAAAGGGTTAATGTATTTAACAAATGTCATAAGAGCAAGCGAAATATCATTAATTATCATGAAAGACATTGAAATAAAGTAAAGTTGAGATATGAAAGAAATAGCTTTTGAGCTTGTATAAAGAATAAAGATAATAATAATAATTAAATATGGAAATGTTAAATAAAAATCAAATAAATTGATATGAACATAAGAGCGTTAAGCCTTAATGTATGTTTAAGATATGATGTTCAATGGAATATATTAAACAGGGAGCGATTTATCGACAACGGAAAGATTAATATGTGAATTAAAATAATATGAATTGTTACTAAAGAGATTTATCAGTTCTTGGGAAGACATTTTCGGCTTAAATAATGTATAGCGCATAATGAGCGCAAATATAATATTAAAGTGTCACGCTAGGATCGCGTAGTGGTTAAAATACTTGTTACATTACTTATGGAGGGTAGTTGGTTGCAGTGAATTGATAATTGAATAAGTCCTCTATTTGTGACATAGTATCACGAGGCATTGTGTATGTATTTAAAAAGGGAGCTAATATATGGTATTATTGAGCGTATGTCATATGGGCCACGGCCGACTCTAAATCGCATTTTGTATAAGTCCTCTGTAAGGGATTGGTTCCCGAGGCACGTGAAGAGATTCGAATGCAGGATCTTCTTATGATAAAAGCCCCTTAAATTCTCCGTCGTCGTATGTGTATTAATCTTCCCAATCAATGAGGACCCTCTCATAATTAATAAATGCCAAGGATACGAAAATGGTCTTTGAACCAAAGAATAGTTGTTTGAATGAATACGGTACAGTAAAGCCCGGTCTCCCCAGAACTGGATATAATGGGAAGGTTTGTTTTGAAAGCCTTGGAAATAAGCTACTAACGTTGGGTCAGACAGGATGTCGCCGTCACCCTACGTGTCATAAATCGCACCCCAAGTAGTAGAGTCTAGCTCTCTTAAAGCGAGAGGGAACAGAGACCGTCTCGTAAGCTGTTGTAAAGAGAATGAATACACCAGGAGTGTTTAAAGTTGTTAACGACCCGGGCGGTGAACCGAGGTCCTTATAGATGGATATTTTCGTTTGCCTGTTCAGATCGTAGTTTCTTATATGATAATGGTCTATTAAGACATAAGAGATAAATAACAATCCCTATTGTAATGATGTATGGACGTGGGATTCCACGAGTTGATTGAAGGCAACTGAGTTCGGGAGTAACTATAGTTTTTTGACTGTGTCAAGTACCTTCACGCTCTGGAGTACACAATTGATTTTCTGATTGCCTTAATATATTTGTGAAATAAAGAGAGATGATAACAACTGAATGTGTGGACATGCCCAAAATATTGAGTTAGATAATTAACATAGATTTTAAATATAATTATATATTTGTTTTTGAGAAATAAGAAAATATAAAGGATAGTGTTTGAGGTGTACAAGAAGGACACCTTAATAATGTAAATGCATGGAGCCAAAGAGCTCGGAGTTATGTAAACTTAATGTTAGTGCTTTATGGAAGTGAGACTAAGTAAGAATTGTTGGTTTATGTGGAAACCACAGGTTTTGAATACAATATTTGTTTATATTTGTGATTCCTTGTTCATTTGGAACAAGCAGTTGATTATTGGGTCAGTAATTAAATTGTTAAAGTGTTTGTAGCGCCATTAATTTGATTAATTAAATGTGTTTAAATAGGAGTTGATTTTGTTGTTATTTTTGCAAGTGTATCCTCTAATTAATCCAAAATATGTGAGTCACAGAGTGGGGGAACTTACCGCTGCCCCGAAATCCCGAATTGAGCTACGCTGGTATACTGTGATTGGCATATTCCTTGCTAAATGGGCACAGTACATATATTAAAAAACAGATAACACACACTAATACAGTCATCACAATTAACACCGGTTATCAGACAGATTCTACACACACCCAAAGTACACGGGGCTACATTACCGCGTTGTCACAGCCCCTAAACTTAAAAACCAACCTTGGTGGCCTCCAACCAAAGAATAGTGACACTCCTTAAGGATGGCCAGTTTCTCTGCCTCCTACAACTCGGTTACCTCAGGTGAGCTGTCTTCGGGCGCGAACTTCTCTGCGTTAGCGTCCTCGGAGATCTCGCTACCTTCTGCTTCAATTCCCTCTACCGTAGCATCCTCCGGTTTAGAAGTCATTACCACCCTCCTAGTTTCTGAGGATTGAGTGTCCACGGCCGTATCCTGCCATGCCTTGTGCCCAGCCGAGTTAATCACTCGCGCTTGGCATTGTGTATCAGTGGGATTCCTGCTAAGGGCATCGGCATAACAGTTCTGTTTACCCTGCTTGTACAGTATATGATCGCAAAATCATACTCTGCCAACTTCAGCAGGCGTGAAGATGGGTCTTGAACATTAAATACCCACTTCAGCGGTTTATGATCCGTCACCACCGTGAAATGCTGTCCAAACAAATACTGCCTGAAATACTTTATCCCCCAAACAATGCCTCATTATTCCATTTCTGTGACGCTATAATTCCTTTCTGCTTTATTAAGCGTCCTGCTTGCAAAAGCAACTGGGAGATCCTTACCCACGGGCTCTTGCGACAACACGGCCCCCACTGCTTCGTTGCTAGCATCTGTGGTAAGAACAAATGGCTTTTCAAAGTCTGGGCATTGCAAAATAGGCTCCTCAATAAGCCTTTGCTTCAGCGTTTCGAACGCTTGTTCCTGGGTATCCCCCCACACAAAGGGAACGTCCTCCTTCACAAATTCTTATAGTGGTTTCGCAATCTTACTTGTGGTGCGCGGGCTGTCTGTCGGCAGTTCCTTTGCAGGTGTCCTACCTTCCCACAACGGTAGCAGGTTCTATTCCTGTTGTCTCCGAGCTGGGTTATTCTCTGCTTCTTTCGACAATCGCGTTCCATATGTCCTGGTTTCTTACAATATCTGCATATGACTTTATTTAAAATACCCCTGTCTGTGCCCTGGGTGTATTACTTAGTGTAGTAGGAATGTCTTGAATTCGGGCATCCTTGCACTCCCGTACTATGTGGCCTTCATTGTTACAATTGTAACAAACCACTATAACACTGGTTAGTGTTAGCTTAGAATGCCACCTTAGTGGTGTCTTTCGCTCCATATCGGGTCTACCTTTTCTCAACCCTGGACTTCCACTTGTGACTTTATCTACTGGACCATGATGAGAGCAGAATAGAAACTCACATCTACCAGTGAATTTATCTGCTGAACAATGATGAGAGTTGAAGAGAATCACACTTCTACCAGTGACATCATCTGGTGAACCATGATAAGAGCAGAAGAGACTCTTACCAGTGACCTCATTTGGTGAACCATGATTAGAGCAGACGAGAATCACTCTACTACCAGTGAATTCATCTACTGGACCATGATGAGAGCAGCAGATAACATACTTCTTCTTGTGACTTAATCTGCTGGAATTTTATGAGAGCAGACGAGAAACACACTACTACCAGTGACTTTATCTACTGGACCATGATGAGGGCAGAAGAGAAATACACTACTACCAGTAACTTTATCTACTGTACCATGATGAGGGCAGAAGAGAAATACACTACTACCAGTGACTTTATCTACTGGACCATGATGATAACAGAAGAGAAACACACTACTACCAGTGACTTTATTTACTGTACCATGATGAGAGCAGAAGAGAAATACAGTACTACCAGTGACTTAGGACCATGATGAGAGCAGAAGAGAAACACATTACTACCAGTGACTTTATCTACTGTACCATGATGAGGGCAGAAGAGAAATACACTACTACCAGTGACTTCATCTGCTGGACCATGATGAGAGCAGAAGAGAGACACACTTCTATCAGTGACTTCATCTGCTGGACCATGATGAGAGCAGAAGAGAAACACACTTCTACCAATGACTTCATCTGCAGGACCACGATGAGAGCAGAAGAGAAACACACTACTACCAGTGACTTTATCTACTGTACCATGATGAGGGCAGAAGAGAAATACACTACTACCAGTGACTTCATCTGATGGACCATGATGAGAGCAGAAGGGAAACACACTTCTACCAATGACTTCATATGCAGGACCATGATGAGAGCTGAAGAGAAACACACTTCTACCAATGCCTTCGTCTGCAGGACCATGATGAGAGCAGAAGAAAAACACACTTATACTAGTTACTTCATCTGCTGGACTATGATGAGAGCAGAAGAGAAACACACTTCTAGCTGGGACTTCATCTGCTGGACAAAGATGAAAGCAGAGGAGAAACACAATTTTACCGGTGATTTCATTTGCCGGACAATGATGAGAGCAGAATAGAAACACACATCTATTAGTAACTTCATCTGTTGGACCATGATGAGGGCTGAAAGGAAACAAACTCCTACCAGTGAATTCAATAGCTGGACCATGATGGGAGCTGAAGAGAAACAAACTCCTACCAGTGAATTCAATAGCTGGACCATGATGAGAGCTGAAGAGAAACAAACTCCTACCAGTGAATTCAATTGCTGGACCATGATGAGTGCTGAAGAGAAACACACTCCTACCAGTGAATTCAATTGCTGGACCATGATCAGAGCTGAGAAGAAACACACTTCTACCAGTTACTGCATCCGCTGGACCACGGAGAGAGCAGAAGAGAAAACCAGTGTCTTCATATGCTGGACAACGATGAGATGTGAAGCGGATCACATTTCTTCCAGTGTCCTCACTTGAAGGCCTATGTTGAGTGTAGAAGGGGCTCAAACATTTACCAACGACATTTTCTGCTGGACCATGATATAGAGCAGAAGATAAATATTCTTATACCAGTGAACTCACCTGCTGGACGTAGATGAGAGCAGACTAGAAACACACTTCTACTAGAGACTTCATCTACTGAACCATGATGAGAGCAGAAGAGGAACACACTTCTACCAGTGACATCATCTGCTGGACATGGATGAGAGCAGAATGGAACTCACTTCTACCAGTGACTTCATCTGCTGGACCACTATGAGAGCTGAAGAGAATCACGCTACTACCAGTGACTTCATCTGCTGGACCAAGATGATAGCTGAAGACAAACACACTTCTACAAGTGACATCATCTGCTGGACCATGCAGAGAGCTGAAGAGAAACACACTTCTACCAGTGACTTCATCTGCTGGACCATGATGTGAGCAGAAGAGAAACAAAATTCTACCAGTGACTTCATCTGCTGGACCTTGAAGACTGAAGAGAATCACACTTCTACCAGAGACTTCAAATGCTGGGCCATGATGAGAGCGGAAGAGAAACCCACTACTACCAGTGACTTCATCTGCTGGACCACCATGAGAGCTGATGAGAATCACGCTACTACCAGTGACTTCATCTGCTGGACCAAGATGAGGGCCGAAGACAAACACACTTCTACAAGTGACATCATCTGCTGGACCATGCTGAGAGCTGAAGAGAAACACACTTCTACCAGTGACTTCATCTGCTGGACCATGATGTGAGCAGAAGAGAAGCAAACTTCTACCAGTGACTTCGTCTGCTGGACCATGATGAAGACTGAAGAGAATCACACTTCTACCAGTGACTTCAAATGCTGGGCCATGATGAGAGCAGTAGAGAAAAGAACTTCGACCAGAGACTTCATCTGCTGGAGCAAAATGAGAGCTGATAAAAACACACTTCTACAAGTGACATCATCTGCTGGACCATGATGACAGCTGAAGAGAAACACACTTCTACCAGTGTCATCATCTGCTGGAACTTGATGAGAGAAGAAGAGAAACAAACTTTTAACAGTGACATCATCTGATGAACCATGCTGAGAGGAGAAGAGAATCACTCTACTACCAGTGACTTCATATGCTGAACCATGATGAGAGCTGTAGAGAAACAAACTTCAACCAGTGACATCATATGCTGAACCATGATGAAATGTGATTAGGAGCATATATCTACAAGTTTCATCATCTGAAGGCCTATGTTTTGAGCAGAAGAGACACAAACATCTTCCAGATACTTCATCTCCTGGACGATAATGAGAGTAGAATGGAAACTAACTTCTACCAGTGACTATATTTCCTGTACCATGATGAGGGCAGAAGGGAATGAAACTACTACCAGTGAATTCATCAGCTGGACCATGAGGAGGGCTGAAGAGAAACACACCAATACCAGTGACTTCATCAGCTGGACCATGATGACATGTAATGCGGAGCATACATCTACCAGTGGCCTCATCAGAAGGCCTATGTTGAGTGCAGAATAGGCTCAAACTTCTACCAGTTACTTCATCTGCCGGACAATAATTAGAGCAGAAGAGAAACACACTACTACCAGTGACTTCATCTGCTCGACCATGTTGGGAGCAGAAGTTAAACACACTTCTACCAGTGACTTCATCTACAGGACCATGGAAAGAACCGAAGAGAAACCCACTTCTACCAGTGACTTCATCTACTGGACCATCATAAGAGCAGAAGGTAAACACACTTCTACCAGTGTCTTCATCTACTGGACCATGATAAGAGAAGAAGGGAAACTCACTTCTACCAGTGTCATCAATCCTGGACCGTGATGAGAGCAGAAGAGAAACACACTACTACCAGTGACTTTATCTACTGCACCATGATGAGACCAGCAGAGAAACATACTTCTACCAGTGACTTCACCTGCTGGACCATGACAACAGCAGAAGAGAAACACACTTCTTGCTGTGACTTCATCTTCTGGACCATGATGAGACCAGAAGAGAAACACACTTCTACCAGTGACTTCATTTGCTGGACCATGGCGACAGCAGAAGGGAAACACATTTCTAGCTATAACTTCATCTGCTGGACCATGATGAGAGCAGAAGGGTAAACACACTTCCACCAGTTACTTCATCTGCTGGACCATGATGAGACCAGCAGAGAAAAATACTTCTACCAGTGACTTCACCTGCTGGACCATGATGAGACCAGCGGAGAAATATACTGCTACCAGTGTCTTCACATGCTGGACCATGACGACAGCAGAAGAGAAACACACTACTAGCTGTGACTTCATCTGCTGGACCATGATGAGAGCAGATGAGAAACACACTTCCACCTGTGACTTTATCAACTGAACAATCATGAGAGCAGAAGAAAAACACAGTTTCTTTCAGTGACGTAATCTGCTGGACTATGATGAGAGCTAAAGTGGATCACACTTCTTCCAGTGACTTCAGCTGCTGGACCATGATGAGAGCAGAATAAAAACCCACTACTACCAGTGACTTCATGTGCTGGAGCAAGATGATAGCTGAAGAGAAACACACTAATACCAGTGTCTTCATCTTCTGGAGCGTGATTAGATCTAAAGAGAAACACATTACTACCAGTGACTTCATCTACTGGACCATGATGAGAGCAGACGAGAAACACAATTCCACTTGTGACTTTTTCTACTGGACATTGATGAGAGCAGAAGAGAAGCACAGTTTTACCAGTGACATCATGTGCCTGACAAAGATGAAGGATAAAGAGAATCACACTTCTACCAGCGATATCACCTGGTGAACCATGATGAGAGCAGAAGAGAAACACACTTCTACCAGTGACTTCATTTGCCGGACCATGATGAGATTAGATGAGAAGCACACAACGAGTGAATTCATCTGCAGGACCACAATGAAGGCAGCGAAGAAACACACTTCTACCAGTGACTTCAACACTTGGGCCATGATGAGAGCAGGAAAGAAACATTTCTACCAGTGACATCATCTGTTGAACCATGATGAGAGCAGAATGGAATCTCACTTCTACCAGTGAATTTATCTGCTGGACCATGATGAGAGCTGAAGGGAGACACACATCTTCCAGTGACTTCAGGTGCTGGACCTTGATGAGAGCAGAAGTGAAACACACTACTACCAGTGACTTTATCTACTGTACCATGCTGAGAGCAGAAGAGGAACACAGTTCTTCCAGTGGCTTGATCTGGTGGACAATGATGTGAGCAGAAGAGAAACACACTTCTACAAGTGTCATTATCTGCTGGACCATGATGAGAGAAGAAGAGAAACACACTTCTAACAGTGATTTCATCTGCTGGACCATGACGACAGCAGAAGACAAACACACTTCTAGCTGTAACTTCATCTTCTGGACCATGATGAGACCAGCAGAGCAACTTACTACTACCAGTGATTTCACCTGCTCTTCCATGACAACAGCAGAAGAGTAACACACTTCTAGCTGTGACGTCATCTGCTCGACCATGATGAGACCAGAATGGAAACCAACTTCTACCAGTGACATCACCTGCTTGACCATGATGAGAGCAGAATGGGAACACACTTCTACCACTGACTTTATCTACTGTACCATGATGGAGGCAGAAGGGAAAGACACTACTACCAGTGAATTCTTCAGCTGGACCATGAGGAGACCTGAAGAGAAACACACCAATATCAGTGACATCATCAGCTCGAACATGATGACATGTAATGCGGATCAACATCTACCAATGGCATCATCTGAAGGCCAATGTTGAGTGCAGAACAGGCTCAAACTTCTACCAGTTACTTCATTAGCCGGACAACAACTAGAGCAGAGGAGAAACACACTACTACCAGTGACTTCGTCTGCTCGACCATGATGGGAGCGGAAGGTAAACACACTTCTACCAGTGACTTCATCTACTGGACCATGATAAGAGAAGACGAGAAACTCACTTCTACCAGTGTCATCAATCCTGGACCATGATGAGAGCAGAAGAGAAACACGCTACTACCAGTGACTTTATCTACTGCACCATGATGAGACCAAAAGAGAAACATACTTCTACCAGTGACTTCACCTGCTGGATCATGACGACAGCAGAAATGAAACACACGTCTAGCTGTGACTTCATCTTCTGGACCATGATGAGACCAGAAGAGAAACACACTTCTACCAGTGACTTCGTCTAATGGAACATGACTACAGCAAAAGGGAAACAATCTTCTATCTGCTGGACCATAATGAGAGCTGAAAAGAAACACTCATCTACCAGATTCTCCATCCGCTGGACCATGGAGAGAGCAAAAGAGAAACATACTTCTACCAGTGACTTCACCTGCTGGACCATGACGACAGCAGAAGAGAAACACACTTCTAGCTGTAACTTCATCTTCTGGACCATGATGAGAGCTGAAGAGAAACACACTTCTGGCTGTAACTTCATCTTCTGGACCCTGATGAGACCAGAAGAGAATCACACTACTACCAGAGACTTCATCTACTGGACCATGATGAGACCTGAAGAGAAACACACTTCTAGCTGTGACTTCATCGTCTGGCCCATAATGAGACCAGACGAGAAACACACTTCTACAAGTGACTTCACCTGCTGGAACATGACGACAGCAGAAGGGAAACAAACTTCTATCTGCTTGACCATAATGAGAGCTGAAAAGGAACAATCTTCTACCAGATACTCCATCCGCTGGACCATGGAGAGAACAAAAGAGAAACACACTTCTACCAGTGCCTTCAGCTGCTGGAGGATAATGAGATGTGAAGCGGATCACATTTCTTCCAGTGTCCTCATCTGAAGGCCTATATAGGTTGTAGGAGAGGCTCATACTTCTACCAGTGACCCTTTGTGTAGGACCATGAAATAGAGCAGAAGCGATACCTACTTCTACCAGTGACCTCACCTGCTGGACCATGATGAGAGCAGACTATAAACACCCCTCTACTAGAGATCACATCTACTGACCCATGATGAGAGCAGAAGAGGAACACAATTCTACCAGTGGCTTCATCTGCTGGACCATGATAAGGGCAACAAAGAAACACACTTCTACCAGTGACTTCAACAGTTGGGTCGCGATGAAAGCAGAAGAAAAACACAGTTCTACCAGTTGCATCATCTGTTGGACCATGAAGATAGCAGAATGGAAACTCACTTCTACCAGTGACTTTATATGCTGAACAATAATGAGGGCTGAAGAGAATCACACTTCTACCAGTGACATCATCTGGTGAACCATGATGAGAGCAGACGAGAATCACTCTACTACCAGCGACTTCATCTACTGGACCATGATGAGAGCAGCAGATAACACACTTCTTCCTGTGACTTCATCTGCTGGACCTTTATGAGAGCAGACGAGAAACACACTACTACCAGTGACTTTATCTACTGTACCATGATGAGGGCAGAATAGAAACACAGTACTACCAGTGACTTCATCTGCTGGTCCATGATGAGAGCTGAAGAGAAACACACTTCCACCAATGACTTCATCTGCTGGACCAAGATGAGAGCAGATGAAAAACACACTTATACCAGTGACATCATCTGCTGGACTATAATGAGAGCAGAAAAGAAACACACTTCTTGCGGTGTCTTCATTTGCTGGATAACCATGAAAGCAGAAGAGAAACACAACTTTACTGGTGATATCAGTTGCCAGACAATGATGAGAGCAGAATAGAAACACACTACTACCAGTGACTTCACCTGTTTTGAGCAAGACGACAGCAGACGAGGACACAGTTCTATCAATGACTTCATATGCTGGACCATAAAGAGACCAACAGAGAAACACACTTCTACCAGTGACTTTATCTACTGGACCATGATGAGAGAAGAAGAAAAACACAGTTCTACCGGTGACATCATCTGCTGGACCATGATGAGAGCAGAATTGAATCTCACTTCTACCAGTGACTTCATCTGCTGGACCATGATGAGAGGTGAAGAGAATCACACTTCTACCAGTAACTACAACTGCTGGACCATGATGAGAGCTGAAGAGAACCACACTTCTACAAGTAACATCATCTGCTGGGCCATGATGAGAGCTGAAGGCAAACACACTACTACCAGTGACATTATCTACTTCACCATGAAGAGACCACTAGAGAAATATACCTCTACCAGTGACTTCATGTTCTGGACCGTGACGACAGTATAAGAGAAACACACTTCTATCTGTGACTTCATATGCTGGACCATGATGAGACCAGAAGAGAAACACACTTCTACCAGTGACTTCATCTACTGGACCATGATGAGACCAGCAGAGAAACATACTTCTACCAGTGATTTCAGCTGCTGGGCCATGATGAGACCAGCAGAGGAACATACTACTACCAGTGACTTCACCTGCTGTACCATGAAGACAGCAGAGGAGAAACACACTTCTAGCTGTGACGTCATCTGCTGGACCATGATGAGAGCAGAATGGAAACATACTTCTACCAGTGACTTCATCTACTGGACCATGATGAGAGCAGAAGGGTAAACACACTTCCATCAGTGACTTCATCTGCTGGACCATGATGAGACCAGCAGAGAAAAATACTTCTACCAGTGACTTCAGCTGCTGGACCATGATGAGAGCAGAAGAAATACCCACTACTACCAGTGACTTCATGTGCTGGACCAAGATGAGAGCTGAAGAGAATCACACTACTACCAGTGTCCTCATCTTCTGGAGCGTGATTAGATCTAAAGAGAAACACATTGCTACCAGTGCCTTCATCTACTGGACCATGATGAGAGCAGACGAGAAACACAATTCCACTTGTGACTTTTTCTACAGGAACATGATGAGAGCAGAAGAGAAGCACAGTTCTACCAGTGACATCATCTGCTTGACAAAGATGAAGGCTGAAGAGAATCACACTTCTACCAGCGACATCACCTGGTGAACCATGATGAGAGCAGAAGAGAAACACACTTCTACCAGTGACTTCATCTGCCGGACCATGATGAGATCAGATGAGAAGCACACAACCAGTGAATTCATCTGCCGGTCCACAATGAAGGCAGAAAATAAACACACTTCTACCAGTGACATCAACACTTGGGCCATGATGAAAGCAGGAAAGATACATTTCTACCATTGACATCATCTGCTGAACCATGATGATAGCGGAATGGATTCTCACTTCAACCAGTGAATTTATCTGCAGGACAATGATGAGAAATGAAGGGAGACACACACCTTCCAGTGACTTCAGGTGCTGGACCTTGATGAGAGCAGACGTGAAACACACTTCTACCAATGACTTTATCTACTGTACCATGCTGCGAGCAGAAGAGGATCACAGTTCTTCCAGTGGCTTCATCTGGTGGACAATGATGTGAGCAGAAGATAAACACACTTCTACAAGTGTCATTATCTGCTGGACGATGAGGAGAGCCGAAGAGAAACTCACTTCTACCAGTGACTTCATCTACTGTACCGTGATGAGAGCAGAAGAGAAATACACTTCTACCAGTGAATTCATCCACTGGGCCGTGATGAGAGCAGAAGAGAGACACACTTCTAGCTGTGACTTCATCTGCTGGTCCATGATGAGTGCTGAAGAGTATCACACTTCTACCTGTGACATCATCTGCTGCAACATGATGAGAGCAGAAGAGAGACACACTTCTACCAGTGACTTCATCTGCTGGACCATGATAAGAGCAGAAGAGAAACGCACTTCTACCAGTGACTTCATCTGCTGGACCATGATAAGAGCAGAAGAGAAACATACTACAACCAGCGACTTCTTCTGCTGGACCATGATTAGAGCAGAAGAGAAACACACTTCTACCCGTGACTTCTTCTGCTGGAACATGATGAGAGCTGAAGAGAAACACACTTCTCCAAGTGACATCATCTACTGGACCATGATGAGAGCTGAATTGAAACACATTTCTACCAGAGACTTCATCTGCTGGACCATGATGAGAGCAGATGAGAAACACACTACTACCAGCGACTTTATCTACTGTACAATGATTAGGGCAGAAGAGAAATACACTACTACCAGTGACTTCATATGCAGGACCATGATGAGAGCAGAAGAAAAACACACTTATACTAGTTACTTCATCTGCTGGACTATGTTGAGAGCAGAAGGGAAACACACTTCTAGCTGGGATTTCATCTGCTGCACAAAAATGAAAGCAGAGGAGAAACACAATTTTACCGGTGATTTCATTTGCCGGACAATGATGAGAGCTGAATAGAAACACACATCTATTAGTAACTTCATCTGTTGGACCATGATGAGAGCTGAAGAGAAACAAACTTCTACCTGTGAATTCAATAGCTGGACCATGATGAGAGCTGAAGAGAAACAAACTCCTACCAGTGAATTCAATTGCTGGACCATGATGAGAGCTGAAGAGAAACACACTCCTACCAGTGAATTCAATAGCTGGACCATGATGAGAGCTGAAGAGAAACAAACTCCTACCAGTGAATTCAATTGCTGGACCATGATGAGAGCTGAAGGGAAACAACTCCTACCAGTGAATTCAATTGCTGGACCATGATGAGAGCTGAAGAGAAACAAACTCCTACCAGTGAATTCAATTGCTGGACCATGATGAGAGCTGAAGGGAAACACACTCCTACCAGTGAATTCAATTGCTGGACCATGATGAGAGCTGAAGAGAAACAAACTCCTACCTGTGAAATCAATAGCTGGACCATGATGAGAGCTGAAGAGAAACAAACTCCTACCTGTGAATTCAATAGCTGGACCATGATGAGAGCTGAAGAGAAACAAACTCCTACCAGTGAATTCAATTGCTGGACCATGATGAGAGCTGAAGGGAAACACACTCCTACCAGTGAATTCAATTGCTGGACCATGATGAGAGCTGAAGAGAAACAAACTCCTACCAGTGAATTCAATTGCTGGACCATGATGAGAGCTGAAGGGAAACACACTCCTACCAGTGAATTCAATTGCTGGACCATGATGAGAGCTGAAGAGAAACACACTCCTACCAGTGAATTCAATAGCTGGACCATGATGAGAGCTGAAGAGAAACAAACTCCTACCAGTGAATTCAATTGCTGGACCATGATGAGAGCTGAAGGGAAACACACTCCTACCAGTGAATTCAATTGCTGGACCATGATGAGAGCTGAAGAGAAACAAACTCCTACCTGTGAATTCAATAGCTGGACCATGATGAGAGCTGAAGAGAAACAAACTCCTACCTGTGAATTCAATAGCTGGACCATGATGAGAGCTGAAGAGAAACAAACTCCTACCAGTGAATTCAATTGCTGGACCATGATGAGAGCTGAAGGGAAACACACTCCTACCAGTGAATTCAATTGCTGGACCATGATGAGAGCTGAGAAGAAACACACTTCTACCAGTTACTCTATCCGCTGGACCACGGAGAGAGCAGAAGAGAAACACACTTCTACCAGTGTCTTCATATGCTGGACAACGATGAGATGTGAAGCGGATCACATTTCTTCCTAGTGTCCTCACTTGAAGGCCTATGTTGAGTGTAGAATGTGCTCAAACATTTACCAACGACATTTTCTGCTGGACCATGATATAGAGCAGAAGATAAACATTCTTATACCAGTGACCTCACCTGCTGGACGTAGATGAGAGAAGACTAGAAACACACTTCTACTAGAGACTTCATCTACTGAACCATGATGAGAGCAGAAGAGGAACACAGTTCTACCAGTGACATCATCTGCTGGACATGGATGAGAGCAGAATTGAACTCACTTCTACCAGTGACTTCATTTGCTAGACCAACATGAGAGAGAATCACGCTACTACCAGTAACTTCATCTGCTTGACCAAGATGAGAGCTGAAGACTAACACACTTCTACAAGTGACATCATCTGCTGGACCATGCTGAGAGCTGAAGAGAAACACACCTCTACCAGTGACTTCATCTGCTGGACCATGATGTGAGCAGAAGAGAAACAAACTTCTACCAGTGACTTCATCTGCTGGACCATGATGAAGGCTGAAGAGAATCACACTTCTACCAGTGATTTCAAATGCTTGGCCATGATGAGAGCAGAAGAGAAACCCACTACTACCAGTGACTTCATCTGCTGGACCATGATTACAGCTGAAGACAAACACACTTCTACAAGTGACATCATCTGCTGAACCATGATGAGAGCTGAGGAGAAACACACTTCTACCAGTGACTTCATCTGTTGGACCATGATGTGAGCAGAAGAGAAACGAACTTCTACCAGTGACTTCATCTGCTGGAGAAAAATGAGAGCTGAAAAAAAAAACACTTCTACAAGAGACATCTTCTGCTGGACCATGATGAGAGCTGAAGAGAAACACACTTTTACCAGTGTCATCATCTGCTGGACCTTTATGAGAGAAGAAGAGAAACAAACTTTTAACAGAGACATCATCTGGTGAACCATGCTGAGAGCAGAAAAGAATCACTCTACTACCAGTGATTTTATCTACTGGACCATGATGAGAACAGATGAGAAGCACACAACCAGTGTATTCATCGGCTGGACCACAATGAAGGCAGAAATGAAACACATTTCTTCCTGTGACCTCATCAGCTGAAACATGTTGAGAGCAGAAGAGAAACACACTTCTACCAGTGACATCATCTGGTGAAACATGATGAGAGAAGAAGAGAAACACACTACTACCAGTGACTTTATCTACTGTACCATAATGAGGGCAGAAGAGAAACACACTACTACCAGTGACTTCATCTGGTGAAACATGATGAGAGCAGAAGAGAAACACACTACTACCAGTGACATTACCTACTGTACCAAAATGAGGGCAGAAGAGAAACACACTACTACCAGTGACTTCATATGCTGAACCATGATGAGAGCAGAAGAGAAACAAACTTCAACCAGTGACATCATATGCCGAACCATGATGAAATGTGATGCGGAGCATACATCTACGGGTTTCATCATCTGAAGGCCTAAGTTTTGAGCAGAAGAGACTCAAACATCTTCCAGTTACTTCATCTCCTGGACCATAATGAGAGCAGAACAGAAACACACTTCTACCAGTGACACCATCTGCTGGACCATGATGAGAGCAGGAAGAAAACACAGTTCTACCAGTGACATCATCTGCTGGACAACGGTGAAGGCTGAAGAGAATCACACTTCTACCAACGACATCATCAGATGAACCATGTGGAGAGCAGAAGAGAAACACACTTCTACAAGTGACTTCATCTGCCGGACCATGATGAGATCTGATGAGAAGGACACTACCAGTGAATTCATCTGCTGGACCACAATGAAGGCAGAAAAGGAGCACACTTCAACCAGTGACTTCAACAGTTGGGCCATGATGAGAGCTGGAAAGAAACACATTTCTACCAGGGACATCATCTGCTGTACCATGATGAGGGCAGAATGGTTCTCACTTCTACCAGTGAATTTATCTGCTGGACCATGATGAGAGATGAAGGGAGACACACTTCTTCCAGTGACTTCAGGTGCAAGACCATGATGAGAGCAGAAGTGAAGCACTCTACTACCAGTGACTTTATCTACTGTACAATGATGAGAGCAGAAGTGGAACACAGTTCTACCATTGGCTTCATCTGGTGGACAATGATGTGAGCAGAAGAGAAACACACTTCTACAAGTGTCATTATCCGCTGGCCAATGATGAGAGCCGAAGGGAAACACACTTCTACCAGTGATTTATCCACTGTAACATGATGAGAGCAGAAGAGTGACACTTCTACCAGTGACTTCGTCCACTGGGCAATGATGAGAGCAGAAGAGAGACACACTACTAACAGTGACTTCATCTGCTGTACCATGATGAGAGCAGAAGAGAGACACACTACTAACAGTGACTTCATCTGCTGGACCATGATAAGAGCAGAAGAGAAACGCACTTCTAAAAATGACTTCATCTGCTGGACCATGATAAGAGCAGAAGAGAAACATACTACAACCAGCGACTTCTTCTGCTGGACCATGATTAGAGCAGAAGAGAAACACACTTCTACCCGTGACGTCATCTGCCGGACCATTATGAGAGCTGAAGAGAAACACATTTCTACCAGTGACTTCATCTGCTGGACCATGATGAGAGCAGAAGAGAAACACACTACTTCCAGTGACCTTATGTACTGCACCCTGCTGAGACCTGCAGAGAAACACACTTCTACCAGTGACATAATCTGCTGGGTCATGACAACAGCAGAAGAGAAAGACACTTCTAGCTGTGACTTCATCTGCTGGACCATGATGAGGCCAGAAGAGAAACGCACTTCTACCAGTGACTTCATCTGGTGGATCATGATATGAACAGCAGAGAAACATACTACTACCAGTGATTTCACCTGCTCTTCCATGACAACTGCAGAAGAGTAACACACTTCTAGCTGTGACGTCATCTGCTCGACCATGATGAGACCAGAATGGAAACTAACTTCTACCAGTGACATCACCTGCTGGACCATGATGAGAGCAGAATAGGAACTCACTTCTACCAGTGACATTATCTACTGTACCATGATGAGGGCAGAAGGGAAAGACACTACTACCAGTGAATTCTTCAGCTGGACCATGAGGAGACCTGAAGAGAAGCACACCAATATCAGTGACATCATCAGATCTACCATGATGACATGTAATGCGGAGCATACATCTACCAGTGGCCTCATCAGAAGGCGTATGTTGAGTGCAGAATAAGCTCAAACTTCTACCAGTTACTTCATCTGCCGGACAATAATTAGAGCAGAAGAGATACACATTACTACCAGTGATTTCATCTGCTCGACCATGTTGGGAGGAGAAGGTAAACACACTTCTACCTGTGACTTCATCTACGGGACCATGATAAGAACAGATGAGAAACTCACTTCTACCAGTGACTTCATCTACTGGACCATCATAAGAGCAGAAGAGAAACACACTTCTACCAGTGACTTCATCTACTGGACCATGATAAGAGAAGAAGAGAAACTCACTTCTACCAGTGTCATCAATCCTGGACCGTGATGAGAGCAGAAGGGAAACACACTACTACCAGTGACTTTATCTACTGCTCCATGATGAGACCAAAAGAGAAACATACTTCTACCAGTGACTTCACCTGCTGGACCATGACAACAGCAGAAGAGAAACACACTTCTAGAAGTGACTTCATCTTCTGGACCATGATGAGACCAGAAGAGAAACACACTTCTACCAGTGACTTCATCTACTGGACCATGATGAGAGCTGAAGAGAAGCACACTTCTAGCTGTGACTTCATCTTCTGGATCATGATGCGACTAGAAGAGAAATTCACTTCTACAAATGACTTCACCTGCTGGACCATGGCGACAGCAGAAGGGAAACACATTTCTAGCTGTAACTTCTTCTGCTGGACCATGATGAGAGCAGAAGGGTAAACACACTTTCACCAGTGACTTCATCTGCTGGACCATGATGAGACCAGCAGAGAAAATTACTTCTACCAGTGACTTCACCCGCTGGACCATGATGAGACCAGCGGAGAAATATACTTCTACCAGTGACTACACATGCTGGGACATGACGAGAGCAGAAGAGAAACACACTTCTATCTATGACTTCATCTGCTGGACCATGATGAGAGCAGATGAGAAACACACTTCCACCTGTGACTTTATCTACTGAACAATCATGAGAGCAGAAGAAAAACACAGTTCCTTTCAGTGACGTCATCTGCTGGACTATGATGAGAGCTGAAGAGCATCACACGTCTACCAGTGACTTCAGCTGCTGGAGCAAGATGATAGCTGAAGAGAAACACACTACTACCAGTGTCATCATCTTCTGGAGCGTGATTAGATCTAAATAGAAACACATTACTACCAGTGACTTCATCTACTGGACCATGATGAGATCAGACGAGAAGCACACAACCAGTGAATTCATCGGCTGGACCACAATGAAGGCAGAAATGAAACACACTTCTACCAGTGACTTCAACACTAGGGCCATAATGAGAGCAGGAAAGAAACATTTCTACCAGAGACACCATCTGCTGAACCATGATGAGAGCCGAATGGAATCTCACTTCAACCAGTGAATTTATCTGCTGGACCATGATGAGAGCTGAAGGGAGACACACTTCTTCCAGTGACATCAGGTGCTGGACCTTGATGAGAGCAGAAGGGAAACACACTACTAGCAGTGACTTTATCTACTGTACCATGCGGAGAGCAGAAGAGGAACTCAGTTCTTCCAGTGGCTTCGTCTGAGTGGACAGTGATGTGAGCAGAAGAGAAACACACTTCTACAATTGTCATTATCTGCTGGACCATGATGAGAGCCGAAAAGAAACTCACTTCTACCAGTGACTTCATCTATTGTACCGTGATGAGAGCAGAAGAGAAGCACACATCTACCAATGAATCCATCTACTGGGTCATGATGAGAGCAGAAGAGAGACACACTTCTAGCTGTGACTTCATCTGCTGGACCATGATGAGAGCTGAAGAGTATCACACTTCTACCAGTGACATCGTCTGCTGCACCATGATGAGAGCAGAAGAGAGACACACTACTACCAGTGACTTCATCTGCTGCACCATGATGAGAGCAGAAGAGAGACACATTACTACCAGTGACATCATCTGCTGCACCATGAAGAGAGCAGAAGAGAGACACACTACTACCAGTGACTTCATCTGCTGGACCATGATAAGAGCAGAAGAGAAACGCTCTTCTACCATTGACTTCATCTGCTGGACCATGATAAGAGCAAAAGCTAAACATACTACAACCAGCGATTTCTTCTGCTGGACAATGATTAAAGCAGAAGAGAAACACACTTCTACCAGTGACTTTATCTGCTGGACCATGACGACAGCAGAAGAGAAACACACTTCTAGCTGTGACTTCATCGGCTGGACCATGATGAGACCTTAACAGAAACGCACTTCTACCAGTGACTTCATCTGGTGGACCATGATGTGACCAGCAGTGAAACATAGGTACTTCTGCCAGCGACTTCACCTGCTGGACCATGATTAGACCAGCACAGTAACATACTACTACCAGTGATTTCACCTGCTCTTCCATGACAACTGCAGAAGAGTAACACACTTCTAGCTGTGACGTCATCTGCTCGACCATGATGAGACCAGAATGGAAACTAACTTCTACCAGTGACATCACCTGCTGGACCATGATGAGAGCAGAATAGGAACTCACTTCTACCAGTGACTTTATCTACTGTACCATGATGAGGGCAGAAGGGAAAGACACTACTACCAGTGAATTCTTCAGCTGGACCATGAGGAGACCTGAAGAGAAGCACACCAATATCAGTGACATCATCAGATCTACCATGATGACATGTAATGCGGAGCATACATCTACCAGTGGCCTCATCAGAAGGCCTATGTTGAGTGCAGAATAGGCTCAAACTTCTACCAGTTACTTCATTAGCCGGACAACAACTAGAGCAGAGGAGAAACACACTACTACCAGTGTCTTCGTCTGCTCGACCATGATGGGAGCGGAAGGTAAACACCCTTCTACCAGTGACTTCATCTACTGGACCATGGTAAGAGAAGACGAGAAACTCACTACTACCAGTGTCATCAATCCTGGACCATGATGAGAGCAGAAGAGAAACACACTACTACCAGTGACGTTATCTACTGGACCATGGTAAGAGAAGACGAGAAACTCACTACTACCAGTGTCATCAATCCTGGACCATGATGAGAACAGAAGAGAAACACGCTACTACCAGTGACGTTATTTACTGCACCATGATGAGACCAAAAGAGAAACATACTTCTACCAGTGACTTCACCTGCTGGACCTTGACGACAGCAGAAATGAAACACACGTCTAGCTGTGACTTCATCTTCTGGATCATGATGAGACCAGAAGAGAAACACCCTTCTACCAGTGACTTCGTCTACTGGAACATGACGACAGCAAAAGGGAAACAATCTTCTATCTGCTGGACCATAATGAGAGCTGAAAAGAAACACTCATCTACCAGATTCTCCATCCGCTGGACCATCGAGAGAGCAAAAGAGAAACATACTTCTACCAGTGACTTCACCTGCTGGACCATGACGACAGCAGAAGAGAAACACACTTCTAGCTGTAACTTCATCTTCTGGACCATGATGAGAGCTGAAGAGAAACACAATTCTGGCTGTAACTTCATCTTCTGGACCCTGATGAGACTAGAAGAGAAACACACTACTACCAGAGACTTCATCTACTGGACCATTATGAGAGCTGAAGAGAAACACACTTCTAGCTGTGACTTCATCGTCTGGCCCATAATGAGACCAGACGAGAAACACACTTCTACAAGTGACTTCACCTGCTGGAACATGACGACAGCAGAAGGGAAACAAACTTCTATCTGCTTGACCATAATGAGAGCTGAAAAGAAACATACTTCTACCAGATACTCCATCCGCTGGACCATGGCGAGAGCAAAAGAGAAACACACTTCTACCAGTGCCTTCAGCTGCTGGAGGATAATGAGATGTGAAGCGGATCACATTTCTTCCAGTGTCCTCATCTGAAGGCCTATGTAGGTTGTAGAAGAGGCTCATACTTCTACCAGTGACCCTTTGTGTAGGACCATGATATAGAGCAGAAGCGATACCTACTTCTACCAGTGACCTCACCTGCTGGACCATGATGAGAACAGACTATAAACACCCCTCTACTAGAGATCACATCTACTGACCCATGATGAGAGCAGAAGAGGAACACAGTTCTACCAGTGGCTTCATCTGCTGGACCATGATAAGGGCAACAAAGAAACACACTTCTACCAGTGACTTCAACAGTTGGGACATGATGGAAGCAGAAGAAAAACACAGTTCTACCAGTTACATCATCTGTTGGACCATGAAGATAGCAGAATGGAAACTCACTTCTACCAGTGACTTTATATGCTGAACAATAATGAGGGCTGAAGAGAATCACACTTCTACCAGTGACATCATCTGGTGAACCATGATGAGAGCAGACGAGAATCACTCTACTACCAGCGACTTCATCTACTGGACCATGATGAGAGCAGCAGATAACACACTTCTTCCTGTGACTTCATCTGCTGGACCTTTATGAGAGCAGACGAGAAACATACTACTACCAGTGACTTTATCTACTGTACCAGGATGAGGGCAGAATAGAAACACACTACTACCAGTGACTTCTTCTGCTGGACCATGATGAGAGCCGAAAGGAAACACACTTCCACCAATGATTTCATCTGCTGGACCAAGATGAGAGCAGAAGAAAAACACACTCATACCAGTGACATCATCTGCTGGACTATAATGAGAACAGAAGAGAAACACAGTTCTACCGGTGACATCATCTGCTGGACCATGATGAGAGCAGAATGGAATCTCACTTCTACCAGTGACTTCATCTGCTGGACCATGATGAGAGGTGAAGAGAATCACACTTCTACCAGTAACTTCAACTGCTGGACCATGATGAGAGCTTAAGAGAACCACACTTCTACAAGTAACATCATCTGCTGGGCCATGATGAGAGCTGAAGGCAAACATACTACTACCAGTGACATTATCTACTTCACCATGAAGAGACCACTAGAGAAATATACCTCTACCAGTGACTTCATGTTCTGGACCGTAACGACAGTATAAGAGAAACACACTTCTAGCTGTGACTTCATATGCTGGACCATGATGAGACCAGAAGAGAAACACACTTCTACAAGTGACTTCATCTGCTGGACCATGATGAGACCAGCAGAGAAACATACTTCTACCAGTGATTTCACCTGCTGGGCCATGATGAGACCAGCAGAGGAACATACTACTACCAGTGACTTCACCTGCTGTACCATGAAGACAGCAGAGGAGAAACACACTTCTAGCTGTGACGTCATCTGCTGGACCATGATGAGAGCAGAATGGAAACATACTTCTACCAGTGACTTCATCTACTGGACCATGATGAGAGCAGAAGGGTATACACACTTCCATCAGTGACTTCATCTGCTGGACCATGATGAGGCCAGCAGAGAAAAATACTTCTACCAGTGACTTCAGCTGCTGGACCATGATGAGAGCAGAAGAAATACCCACTACTACCAGTGACTTCATGTGCTGGACCAAGATGGGAGCTGAAGTGAATCACACTACTACCAGTGCCTTCATCTTCTGGAGCGTGATTAGATCTAAAGAGAAACACATTACTACCAGTGCCTTCATCTACTGGACCATGATGAGTGCAGACGAGAAACACAATTCCACTTGTGACTTTTTCTACAGGAACATGATGAGAGTAGAAGAGAAGCACAGTTCTACCAGTGACATCATCTGCTTGACAAAGATGAAGGCTGAAGAGAATCACACTTCTACCAGCGACATCACCTGGTGAACCATGATGAGAGCAGAAGAGAAACACACTTCTACCAGTGACTTCATCTGCCGGACCATGATGAGATCAGATGAGAAGCACACAACCAGTGAATTCATCTGCTGGTCCACAATGAAGGCAGAAAATAAACACACTTCTACCAGTGACATCAACACTTGGGCCATGATGAAAGCAGGAAAGATACATTTCTACCATTGATATCATCTGCTGAACCATGACGAAAGCGGAATGGATTCTCACTTCAACCAGTGAATTTATCTGCTGGACAATGATGAGTGCTGAAGGGAGACACACACCTTCCAGTGACTTCAGGTGCTGGACCTTGATTAGAGCAGACGCGAAACACACTTCTACCAGTGACTTTATCTACTGTACCATGCTGCGAGCAGAAGAGGATCACAGTTCTTCCAGTGGCTTCATCTGGTGGACAATGATGTGAGCAGAAGATAAACACACTTCTACAAGTGTCATTATCTGCTGGACGATGAGGAGAGCCGAAGAGAAACACACTTCTACCAGTGACTTCATCTACTGTACCGTGATGAGAGCAGAAGAGAAATACACTTCTACCAGTGAATTCATCCACTGGGCCATGATGAGAGCAGAAGAGAGGCACACTTCTAGCTGTGACTTCATCTGCTGGTCCATGATGAGTGCTGAAGAGTATCACACTTCCACCTGTGACATCATCTGCTGCAACATGATGAGAGCAGAAGAGAGACACACTTCTACCAGTGACTTCATCTGCTGGACCATGATAAGAGCAGAAGGGAAACGCACTTCTACCAGTGACTTCATCTGCTGGACCATGATAAGAGCAGAAGAGAAACATACTACAACCAACGACTTCTTCTGCTGGACCATGATTAGAGCAGAAGAGAAACACACTTCTACCCGTGACTTCTTCTGCTGGAACATGATGAGAGCTGAAGAGAAACACACTTCTCCAAATGACATCATCTTCTGGACCATGATGAGAGCTGAAGTGAAACACATTTCTACCAGTGACTTCATCTGCTGGACCATGATGAGAGCAGATGAGAAACACACTACTACCAGCGACTTTATCTACTGTACAATGATTAGGGCAGAAGAGAAATACACTACTACCAGTGACTTCATATGCAGGACCATGATGAGAGCAGAAGAAAAACACACTTATATTAGTTACTTCATCTGCTGGACTATGTTGAGAGCAGAAGGGAAACACACTTCTAGCTGGGACTTCATCTGCTGCACAAAAATGAAAGCAGAAGAGAAACACAATTTTACCGGTGATTTCATTTGCCGGACAATGATGAGAGCAGAATAGAAACACACATCTATTAGTAACTTCATCTGTTGGACCATGATGAGAGCTGAAGAGAAACAAACTTCTACCTGTGAATTCAATAGCTGGACCATGATGAGAGCTGAAGAGAAACAAACTCCTACCTGTGAATTCAATTGCTGGACCATGATGAGAGCTGAAGAGAAACACACTCCTACCAGTGAATTCAATTGCTGGACCATGATGAGAGCTGAGAAGAATCACACTTCTACCAGTTACTCTATCCGCTGGACCACGGAGAGAGCAGAAGAGAAACACACTTCTACCAGTGTCTTCATATGCTGGACAACGATGAGATGTGAAGCGGATCACATTTCTTCCAGTGTCCTCACTTGAAGGCCTATGTTGAGTGTAGAAGGTGCTCAATCATTTACCAACGATATTTTCTGCTGGACCATGATATAGAGCAGAAGATAAACATTCTTATACCAGTGACCTCACCTGCTGGACGTAGATGAGAGAAGACTAGAAACACACTTCTACTAGAGACTTCATCTACTGAACCATGATGAGAGCAGAAGAGGAACACAGTTCTACCAGTGACATCATCTGCTGGACATGGATGAGAGCAGAATTGAACTCACTTCTACCAGTGACTTCATTTGCTAGACCAACATGAGAGAGAATCACGCTACTAACAGTAACTTCATCTGCTTGACCAAGATGAGAGCTGAAGACTAACACACTTCTACAAGTGACATCATCTGCTGGACCATGCTGAGAGCTGAAGACAAACACACCTCTACCAGTGACTTCATCTGCTGGACCATGATGTGAGCAGAAGAGAAACAAACTTCTACCAGTGACTTCATCTGCTGGACCATGATGAAGGCTGAAGAGAATCACACTTCTACCAGTGACTTCAAATGCTTGGCCATGATGAGAGCAGAAGAGAAACCCACTACTACCAGTGACTTCATCTGCTGGACCAAGATTAGAGCTGAAGACAAACACACTTCTACAAGTGACATCATCTGCTGAACCATGATGAGAGCTGAGGAGAAACACACCAGTGACTTCATCTGTTGGACCATGATGTGAGCAGAAGAGAAACGAACTTCTACCAGTGACTTCATCTGCTGGAGAAAAATGAGTGCTGAAAAAAAAAACACTTCTACAAGAGACATCTTCTGCTGGACCATGATGAGAGCTGAAGAGAAACACACTTCTACCAGTGTCATCATCTGCTGGACCTTTATGAGAGAAGAAGAGAAACAAACTTTTAACAGTGACATCATCTGGTGAACCATGCTGAGAGCAGATAAGAATCACTCTACTACCAGTGATTTTATCTACTGGACCATGATGAGAACAGATGAGAAGCACACAACCAGTGTATTCATCGGCTGGACCACAATGAAGGCAGAAATGAAACACATTTCTTCCTGTGACCTCATCAGCTGAAACATGTTGAGAGCAGAAGAGAAACACACTTCTACCAGTGACATCATCTGGTGAAACATGATGAGAGAAGAAGGGAAACACACTACTACCAGTGACTTTATCTACTGTACCATAATGAGGGCAGAAGAGAAACACACTACTACCAGTGACTTCATCTGGTGAAACATGATGGGAGCAGAAGAGAAACACACTACTACCAGTGACATTACCTACTGTACCAAAATGAGGGCAGAAGAGAAACACACTACTACCAGTGACTTCATATGCTGAACCATGATGAGAGCAGAAGAGAAACAAACTTCAACCAGTAACATCATATGCCGAACCATGATGAAATGTGATGCGGAGCATACATCTACGGGTTTCATCATCTGAAGGCCTACGTTTTGAGCAGAAGAGACTCAAACATCTTCCAGTTACTTCATCTCCTGGACCATAATGAGAGCAGAACAGAAACACACTTCTACCAGTGACACCATCTGCTGGACCATGATGAGAGCAGAAGGAAAACACAGTTCTACCAGTTACATCATCTGCTGGACAACGGTGAAGGCTGAAGAGAAACTCACTTCTACCAACGACATCATCAGATGAACCATGTGGAGAGCAGAAGAGAAACACACTTCTAGCTGTGACTTCATCTTCTGGATCATGATGAGACTAGAAGAGAAACTCACTTCTACAAATGACTTCACCTGCTGGACCATGGCGACAGCAGAAGGGAAACACATTTCTAGCTGTAACTTCTTCTGCTGGACCATGATGAGAGCAGAAGGGTAAACACACTTCCACCAGTGACTTCATCTGCTGGACCATGATGAGACCAGCAGAGAAAATTACTTCTACCAGTGACTTCACCCGCTGGACCATGATGAGACCAGCGGAGAAATATACTTCTACCAGTGACTACACATGCTGGAACATGACGACAGCAGAAGAGAAACACACTTCTATCTATGACTTCATCTGCTGGACCATGATGAGAGCAGATGAGAAACACACTTCCACCTGTGACTTTATCTACTGAACAATCATGAGAGCAGAAGAAAAACACAGTTCCTTTCCGTGACGTCATCTGCTGGACTATGATGAGAGCTGAAGAGGATCACACGTCTACCAGTGACTTCAGCTGCTGGAGCAAGATGATAGCTGAAGAGAAACACACTACTACCAGTGTCATCATCTTCTGGAGCGTGATTAGATCTAAATAGAAACACATTACTACCAGTGACTTCATCTACTGGACCATGATGAGATCAGACGAGAAGCACACAACCAGTGTATTCATCGGCTGGACCACAATGAAGGCAGAAATGAAACACACTTCTACCAGTGACTTCAACACTAGGGCCATAATGAGAGCAGGAAAGAAACATTTCTACCAGAGACACCATCTGCTGAACCATGATGAGAGCCGAATGGAATCTCACTTCTACCAGTGAATTTATCTGCTGGACCATGATGAGTGCTGAAGGGAGACACACTTCTTCCAGTGACTTCAGGTGCTGGACCTTGATGAGAGCAGAAGGGAAACACACTACTAGCAGTGACTTTATCTACTGTACCATGCGGAGAGCAGAAGAGGAACTCAGTTCTTCCAGTGGCTTCGTCTGAGTGGACAATGATGTGAGCAGAAGAGAAACACACTTCTACAATTGTCATTATCTGCTGGACCATGATGAGAGCCGAAAAGAAACTCACTTCTACCAGTGACTTCATCTATTGTACCGTGATGAGAGCAGAAGAGAAGCACACATCTACCAATGAATCCATCTACTGGGCCATGATGAGAGCAGAAGAGAGACACACTTCTAGCTGTGACTTCATCTGCTGGACCATGATGAGAGTTGAAGAGTATCACACTTCTACCAGTGACATCGTCTGCTGCACCATGATGAGAGCAGAAGAGAGACACACTACTACCAGTGACTTCATCTGCTGCACCATGATGAGAGCAGAAGAGAGACACATTACTACCAGTGACATCATCTGCTGCAACATGATGAGAGCAGAAGAGAGACACACTACTACCAGTGACTTCATCTGCTGGACCATGATAAGAGCAGAAGAGAAACGCTCTTCTACCATTGACTTCATCTGCTGGACCATGATAAGAGCAAAAGCTAAACATACTACAACCAGCGATTTCTTCTGCTGGACCATGATTAAAGCAGAAGAGAAACACACTTCTACCAGTGACTTAATCTGCTGGACCATGACGACAACAGAAGAGAAACACACTTCTAGCTGTGACTTCATCGGCTGGACCATGATGAGACCTTAACAGAAACGCACTTCTACCAGTGACTTCATCTGGTGGACCATGATGTGACCAGCAGTGAAACATAGGTACTTCTGCCAGCGACTTCACCTGCTGGACCATGATTAGACCAGCACAGTAACATACTACTACCAGTGATTTCACCTGCTCTTCCATGACAACTGCAGAAGAGTAACACATTTCTAGCTGTGACGTCATCTGCTCGACCATGATGAGACCAGAATGGAAACTAACTTCTACCAGTGACATCACCTGATGGACCATGATGAGAGCAGAATAGGAACTCACTTCTACCAGTGACTTTATCTACTGTACCATGATGAGGGCAGAAGGGAAAGACACTACTACCAGTGAATTCTTCAGCTGGACCATGAGGAGACCTGAAGAGAAGCACACCAATATCAGTGACATCATCAGATCTACCATGATGACATGTAATGCGGAGCATACATCTACCAGTGGCCTCATCAGAAGGCGTATGTTGAGTGCAGAATAAGCTCAAACTTTTACAAGTTACTTCATTAGCCGGACAACAACTAGAGCAGAGGAAAAACACACTACTACCAGTGACTTCGTCTGCTCGACCATGATGGGAGCGTAAGATAAACACACTTTTACCAGTGACTTCATCTACTGGACCATGATAAGAGAAGACGAGAAACTCACTTCTACCAGTGTCATCAATCCTGGACCATGATGAGAGCAGAAGAGAAACACGCTACTACCAGTGACGTTATTTACTGCACCATGATGAGACCAAAAGAGAAACCTACTTCTACCAGTGACTTCACCTGCTGGACCATGACGACAGCAGAAATGAAACACACGTCTAGCTGTGACTTCATCTTCTGGACCATGATGAGACCAGAAGAGAAATACACTTCTACCAGTGACTTCGTCTACTGGAACATGACGACAGCAAAAGGGAAACAATCTTCTATCTGCTGGACCATAATGAGAGCTGAAAAGAAACACTCATCTACCAGATTCTCCATCCGCTGGACCATGGAGAGAGCAAAAGAGAAACATGCTTCTACCAGTGAATTCACCTGCTGGACCATAACGACAGCAGAAGAGAAACACACTTCTAGCTGTAACTTCATCTTCTGGACCATGATGAGAGCTGAAGAGAAACACACTTCTGGCTGTAACTTCATCTTCTGGACCCTGATGAGACCAGAAGAGAAACACACTACTACCAGAGACTTCATCTACTGGACCATGACGAGAGCTGAAGAGAAACACACTTCTAGCTGTGACTTCATCGTCTGGCCCATAATGAGACCAGACGAGAAACACACTTCTACAAGTGACTTCACCTGCTGGAACATGACGACAGCAGAAGGGAAACAAACTTCTATCTGCTTGACCATAATGAGAGCTGAAAAGAAACATTCTTCTACCAGATACTCCTTCCGCTGGACCATGGAGAGAGCAAAAGAGAAACACACTTCTACCAGTGCCTTCAGCTTCTGGAGGATAATGAGATGTGAAGCGGATTACATTTCTTCCAGTGTCCTCATCTGAAGGCCTATGTAGGTTGTAGAAGAGGCTCATACTTCTACCAGTGAGCCTTTGTGTAGGACCATGATATAGAGTAGAAGCGATACGTACTTCTACCAGTGACCTCACCTGCTGGACCATGATGAGAACAGACTATAAACTCCCCTCTACTAGAGATGACATCTACTGACCCATGATGAGAGCAGAAGAGGAACACAGTTCTACCAGTGGCTTCATCTGCTGGACCAGGATAAGGGCAACAAAGAAACTCACTTCTACCAGAGACTTCAACAGTTGGGACATGATGGAAGCAGAAGAAAAACACAGTTCTACCAGTTACATCATCTGTTGGACCATGAAGATAGCAGAAACTCACTTCTACCAGTGACTTTATATGCTGAACAATGATGAGGACTGAAGAGAATCACACTTCTACCAGTGACATCATCTGGTGAACCATGATGAGAGCAGACGAGAATCACTCTACTACCAGCGACTTCATCTACTGGACCATGATGAGAGCAGCAGATAACACACTTCTTCCTGTGTCTTCATCTGCTGGACCTTTATGAGAGCAGACGAGAAACACACTACTACCAGTGACTTTATCTACTGTACCATGATGAGGGCAGAATAGAAACACACTACTACCAGTGACTTCTTCTGCTGGACCATGATGAGAGCTGAAAAGAAACACACTTCCACCAATGACTTCATCTGCTGGACCAAGATGAGAGCAGAAGAAAAACCCACTTATACCAGTGACATCATCTGCTGGACTATAATGAGAGCAGAAGAGAAACACACTTCTTGCGGTGTCTTCATTTGCTGGATAACCATGAAAGCTGAAGAGAAACACAACTTTACTGGTGATATCAGTTGCCAGACAATGATGAGAGCAGAATAGAAACACACTACTACCAGTGACTTCACCTGTTTTGAGCAAGGCGACAGCAGACGAGGACACAGTTCTAGCAATGACTTCATATGCTGGACCATAAAGAGACCAACAGAGAAACACACTTCTGCCAGTGACTTTATCTACTGGACCATGATGATAGAAGAAGAAAAACACAGTTCTACCGGTGACATCATCTGCTGGACCATGATGAGAGCAGAATGGAATCTCACTTCTACCAGTGACTTCATCTGCTGGAACATGATGAGAGGTGAAGGGAATCACACTTCTACCAGTAACTTCAACTGCTGGACCATGATGAGAGCTGAAGAGAACCACACTTCTACAAGTAACATCATCTGCTGGGAATGATGAGAGCTGAAGGCAAACACACTACTACCAGTGACATTGTCTACTTCACCATGAAGAGTCCACTAGAGAAATATACCTCTACCAGTGACTTCATGTTCTGGACCGTGACGACAGTATAAGAGAAACACACTTCTAGCTGTGACTTCATATGCTGGACCATGATGAGACCAGAAGAGAAACACACTTCTACCAGTGATTTCATCTACTGGACCATGATGAGACCAGCAGAGAAACATACTTCTACCAGTGATTTCACCTGCTGGGCCATGATGAGACCAGCAGATGAACATACTACTACCAGTGACTTCACCTGCTGTACCATGAAGACAGCAGAGGAGAAACACATTTCTAGCTGTGACGTCATCTGCTGGACCATGATGAGAGCAGAATGGAAACATACTTCTACCAGTGACTTCATCTACTGGACCATGATGTGAGCAGAAGTGTAAACACACTTCCATCAGTGACTTCATCTGCTGGACCATGATGAGACCAGCAGAGAAAAATACTTCTACCAGTGACTTCAGCTGCTGGACCATGATGAGGGCAGAAGAAATACCCACTACTACCAGTGACTTCATGTGCTGGACCAAGATGAGAGCTGAAGAGAATCACACTACTACCAGTGTCTTCATCTTCTGGAGCGTGATTAGATCTAAAGAGAAACACATTACTACCAGTGCCTTCATCTACTGGACCATGATGAGAGCAGACGAGAAACACAATTCCACTTGTGACTTTTTCTACAGGAACATGATGAGAGCAGAAGAGAAGCACAGTTCTACCAGTGACATCATCTGCTTGACAAAGATGAAGGCTGAAGAGAATCACACTTCTACCAGCGACATCACCTGGTGAACCATGATGAGAGCAGAAGAGAAACACACTTCTACCAGTGACTTCATCTGCCGGACCATGATGAGATCAGATGAGAAGCACACAACCAGTGAATTCATCTGCTGGTCCACAAAGAAGGCAGAAAATAAACACACTTCTACCAGTGACATCAACACTTGGGCCATGATGAAAGCAGGAAAGATACATTTCTACCATTGACATCATCTGCTGAACCATGATGAGAGCGGAATGGATTCTCACTTCAACCAGTGAATTTATCTGCTGGACAATGATGAGAGCTGAAGGGAGACACACACCTTCCAGTGACTTCAGGTGCTGGACCTTGATGAGAGCAGACGTGAAACACACTTCTACCAGTGACTTTATCTACTGTACCATGCTGCGAGCAGAAGAGGATCACAGTTCTTCCAGTAGCTTCATCTGGTGGACAATGATGTGAGCAGAAGATAAACACACTTCTACAAGTGGCATTATCTGCTGGACGATGAGGAGAGCCGAAGAGAAACACACTTCTACCAGTGACTTCATCTACTGTACCGTGATGTGAACAGAAGAGAAATACACTTCTACCAGTGAATTCATCTACTGGGCCATGATGAGAGCAGAAGAGAGACACACTTCTAGCTGTGACTTCATCTGCTGGTCCATGATGAGTGCTGAAGAGTATCACACTTCTACCTGTGACATCATCTGCTGCAACATAATGAGAGCTGAAGAGAGACACACTTCTACCAGTGACTTCATCTGCTGGACCATGATAAGAGCAGAAGAGAAACGCACTTCTACCAGTGACTTCATCTGCTGGACCATGATAAGAGCAGAAGAGAAACATACTACAACCAGCGACTTCTTCTGCTGGACCATGATTAGAGCAGAAGAGAAACACACTTCTACCCGTGACTTCTTCTGCTGGAACATGATGAGAGCTGAAGAGAAACACACTTCTCCAAGTGACATTATCTTCTGGACCATGATGAGAGCTGAAGTGAATCATATTTCTACCAGTGACTTCATCTGCTGGACCATGATGAGAGCAGATGAGAAACACACTACTACCAGCGACTTTATCTACTGTACCATGATTAGGGCAGAAGAGAAATACACTACTACCTGTGACCTCATATGCAGGACCATGATGAGAGCAGAAGAAAAACACACTTATACTAGTTACTTCATCTGCTGGACTATGTTGAGAGCAGAAGGGAAACACACTTCTAGCTGGGACTTCATCAGCTGCACAAAAATGTAAGCAGAAGAGAAACACAATTTTACCGGTGATTTCATTTGCTGGACAATGATGAGAGCAGAATAGAAACACACATCTATTAGTAACTTCATCTGTTGGACCATGATGAGAGCTGAAGAGAAACAAACTCCTACCTGTGAATTCAATAGCTGGACCATGATGAGAGCTGAAGAGAAACAAACTCCTACCAGTGAATTCAATTGCTGAACCATGATTAGAGCTGAGGAGAAACACACTCCTACCAGTGAATTCAATTGCTGGACCATGATGAGAGCTGAGAAGAAACACACTTCAACCAGTTACTCTATCCGCTGGACCACGGAGAGAGCAGAAGAGAAACACACTTCTACCAGTGTCTTCAGATGCTGGACAACGATGAGAAGTGAAGCGGATCACATTTCTTCCAGTGTCCTCACTTGAAGGCCTATGTTGAGTGTAGAAGGTGCTCAAACATTTACCAACGACATTTTCTGCTGGACCATGATATAGAGCAGAAGATAAACATTCTTATACCAGTGACCTCACCTGCTGGACATAGATGAGAGAAGACTAGAGACACACTTCTACTAGAGACTTCATCTACTGAACCATGATGAGAGCAGAAGAGGAACACAGTTCTACCAGTGACATCAACTGCTGGACATGGATGAGAGCAGAATTGAACTCACTTCTACCAGTGACTTCATTTGCTAGACCAACATGAGAGCTGAAGAGAATCACGCTACTACCAGTGACTTCATCTGCTTGACCAAGATGAGAGCTGAAGACTAACACACTTCTACAAGTACATCATCTGCTAGACCATGCTGAGAGCTGAAGAGAAACACACCTCTACCAGTGACTTCATCTGCTGGACCATGATGTGAGCAGAAGAGAAACAAACTTCTACCAGTGACTTCATCTGCTGGACCATGATGAAGGCTGAAGAGAATCACACTTCTACCAGTGACTTCAAATGCTTGGCCATGATGAGAGCAGAAGAGAAACCCACTACTACCAGTGACTTCATCTGCTGGACCAAGATTAGAGTTGAAGACAAACACACTTCTACAAGTGACATCATCTGCTGGACCATGATGAGAGCTGAGGAGAAACACACTTCTACCAGTGACTTCATCTGTTGGACCATGATGTGAGCAGAAGGGAAACGAACTTCTACCAGTGACTTCATCTGCTGGAGAAAAATGAGAGCTGAAAAAAAAACACTTCTACAAGAGACATCTTCTGCTGGACCATGATGAGAGCTGAAGAGAAACACACTTCCACCAGTGTCATCATCTGCTGGACCTTTATGAGAGAAGAAGATAAACAAACTTTTAACAGTGACATCATCTGGTGAACCATGCTGAGAGCAGAAGAGAATCACTCTACTACCAGCGATTTTATCTACTGGACCATGATGAGAACAGATGAGAAGCACACAACCAGTGTATTCATCGGCTGGACCACAATGAAGGCAGAAATGAAACACATTTCTTCCTGTGACCTCATCAGCTGAAACATGTTGAGAGCAGAAGAGAAACACACTTCTACCAGTGACATCATCTGGTGAAACATGATGAGAGAAGAAGAGAAACACACTACTACCAGTGACTTTATCTACTGTACCATAATGAGGGCAGAAGAGAAACACACTACTACCAGTGACTTCATCTGGTGAAACATGATGAGAGCAGAAGAGAAACACACTACTACCAGTGACATTACCTACTGTACCAAAATGAGGGCAGAAGAGAAACACACTACTACCAGTGACTTCATATGCTGAACCATGATGAGAGCAGAAGAGAAACAAACTTCAACCAGTGACATCATATGCCGAACCATGATGAAATGTGATGCGGAGCATACATCTACGGGTTTCATCATCTGAAGGCCTACGTTTTGAGCAGAAGAGACTCAAACATCTTCCAGTTACTTCATCTCCTGGACCATAATGAGAGCAGAACAGAAACACACTTCTACCAGTGACACCATCTGCTGGACGATGATGAGAGCAGAAGGAAAACACAGTTCTACCAGTGACATCATCTCCTGGACAACGGTGAAGGCTGAAGAGAATCGCACTTCTACCAACGACATCTTCAGATGAACCATGTGGAGAGCAGAAGAGAAACACACTTCTACAAGTGACTTCATCTGCCGGACCATGATGAGATCTGATGAGAAGAACACTACCAGTGAATTCATCTGCTGGGCCACAATGAAGGCAGAAAAGGAGCACACTTCAACCAGTGACTTCAACAGTTGGGCCATGATGAGAGCTGGAAAGAAACACATTTCTACCAGTGACATCATCTGCTGTACCATGATGAGGGAAGAATGGTTCTCACTTCTACCAGTGAATTTATCTGCTGGACCATGTTGAGAGATGAAGGGAGACACACTTCTTCCAGTGACTTCAGGTGCAAGACCATGATGAGAGCAGAAGTGAAGCACTCTACTACCAGTGACTTTATCTACTGTACAATGATGAGAGCTGAAGTGGAACACAGTTCTACCATTGGCTTCATCTGGTGGACAATGATGTGAGCAGAAGAGAAACACACTTCTACAAGTGTCATTATCTGCTGGCCAATGATGAGAGCCGAAGAGAAACACACTGCTACCTGTGACTTCATCTACTGTAACATGATGAGAGCAGAAGAGTGACATTTCTACCAGTGACTTCGTCCACTGGGCCATGATGAGAGCAGAAGAGAAACACACTACTAACAGTGACTTCATCTGCTGTACCATGATGAGAGCAGAAGAGAGACACACTACTAACAGTGACTTAATCTGCTGGACCATGATAAGAGCAGAAGAGAAACGCACTTCTAAAAATGACTTCATCTGCTGGACCATGATAAGAGCAGAAGAGAAACATACTACAACCAGCGACTTCTTCTGCTGGACCATGATTAGAGCAGAAGAGAAACACACTTCTACCCGTGACTTCATCTGCCGGACCATTATGAGAGCTGAAGAGAAACACATTTCTACCAGTGACTTCATCTGCTGGACCATGATGAGAGCAGAAGAGAAACACACTACTACCAGTGACCTTATGTACTGCACCCTGCTGAGACCTGCAGAGAAACACACTTCTACCAGTGACATAATCTGCTGGGCCATGACAACAGCAGAAGAGAAAGACACATCTAGCTGTGACTTCATCTGCTGGACCATGATGAGGCCAGAAGAGAAACGCACTTCTACCAGTGACTTCATCTGGTGGATCATGATATGAACAGCAGAGAAACATACTACTACCAGTGATTTCATCTGCTGGACCATGATGAGAGCAGAAGAGAAACACACTACTACCAGTGACCTTATGTACTGCACCCTGCTGAGACCAGCAGAGAAAATTACTTCTACCAGTGACTTCACCCGCTGGACCATGATGAGACCAGCGGAGAAATATACTTCTACCAGTGACTACACATGCTGGAACATGACGAGAGCAGAAGAGAAACACACTTCTAGCTATGACTTCATCTGCTGGACCATGATGAGAGCAGATGAGAAACACACTTCCACCTGTGACTTTATCTACTGAACAATCATGAGAGCAGAAGAAAAACACAGTTCCTTTCAGTGACGTCATCTGCTGGACAATGATGAGAGCTGAAGAGGATCACACGTCTACCAGTGACTTCAGCTGCTGGAGCAAGATGATAGCTGAAGAGAAACACACTACTACCAGTGTCATCATCTTCTGGAGCGTGATTAGATCTAAAGAGAAACACATTACTACTAGTGACTTCATCTACTGGACCATGATGAGATCAGACGAGAAGCACACAACCAGTGTATTCATCGGCTGGACCACAATGAAGGCAGAAATGAAACACACTTCTACCAGTGACTTCAACACTTGGGCCATAATGAGAGCAGGAAAGAAACATTTCTACCAGAGACACCATCTGCTGAACCATGATGAGAGCCGAAAGGAATCTCACTTCTACCAGTGAATTTATCTGCTGGACCATGATGAGAGCTGAAGGGAGACACACTTCTTCCAGTGACTTCAGGTGCTGGACCTTGATGAGAGCAGAAGGGAAACACACTACTAGCAGTGACTTTATCTACTGTACCATGCGGAGAGCAGAAGAGGAACTCAGCTCTTCCAGTGGCTTCGTCTGAGTGGACAATGATGTGAGCAGAAGAGAAACACACTTCTACAATTGTCATTATCTGCTGGACCATGATGAGAGCCGAAAAGAAACTCACTTCTACCAGTGACTTTATCTATTGTACCGTGATGAGAGCAGAAGGGAAGCACACATCTACCAGTGAATCCATCTACTGGGCCATGATGAGAGCAGAAGAGAGACACACTTCTAGCTGTGACTTCATCTCCTGGACCATGATGAGAGCTGAAGAGTATCACACTTCTACCAGTGACATCGTCTGCTGCACCATGATGAGAGCAGAAGAGAGACACACCACTACCAGTGACTTCATCTGCTGCACCATGATGAGAGCAGAAGAGAGACACATTACTACCAGTGACATCATCTGCTGCACCATGATGAGAGCAGAAGAGAGACACACTACTACCAGTGACTTCATCTGCTGGACCATGATAAGAGCAGAAGAGAAACGCTCTTCTACCATTGACTTCATCTGCTGGACCATGATAAGAGCAAAAGCTAAACATACTACAACCAGCGATTTCTTCTGCTGGACCATGATTAAAGCAGAAGAGAAACACACTTCTACCAGTGACTTTATCTGCTGGACCATGACGACAGCAGAAGAGAAACACACTTCTAGCTGTGACTTCATCGGCTGGACCATGATGAGACCTTAAGAGAAACGCACTTCTACCAGTGACTTCATCTGGTGGACCATGATGTGACCAGCAGTGAAACATAGGTACTTCTGCCAGCGACTTCACCTGCTGGACCATGATTAGACCAGCACAGTAACTTACTACTACCAGTGATTTCACCTGCTCTTCCATGACAACTGCAGAAGAGTAACACACTTCTAGCTGTGACGTCATCTGCTCGACCATGATGAGACCAGAATGGAAACTAACTTCTACCAGTGACATCACCTGGCGGACCATGATGAGAGCAGAACAGGAACTCACTTCTACCAGTGACTTTATCTACTGTACCATGATGAGGGCAGAAGGGAAAGACACTACTACCAGTGAATTCTTCAGCTGGACCATGAGGAGACCTGAAGAGAAGCACACCAATATCAGTGACATCATCAGATCTACCATGATGACATGTAATGCGGATCATACATCTACCAGTGGCCTCATCTGAAGGCCTATGTTGAGTGCAGAATAGGCTCAAACTTCTACCAGTTACTTCACTTGCCGGACAATAACTTGAGCAGAGGAGAAACACACTACTACCAGTGACGTTTTCTACTCCACCATGATGAGACCAGAAGAGAAACACACTTCTACCAGTGACTTCACCTGTTGGAACATGACGACAGCAAAAGGGAAACAATCTTCTATCTGCTGGACCATAATGAGAGCTGAAAAGAAACACTTTTCTACCAGTTACTCCATCCGCTGGACCATGGAGAGAGCAAAAGGGAAACATACTTCTACCAGTGCCTTCACCTGCTGGACCATGACGACAGTAGAAGAGAAACACACTTCTAGCTGTAACTTCATCTTCTGGACAATGATGAGAGCTGAAGAGAAACACACTTCTAGCTGTGACTTCATATTCTGGCCCATAATGAGACCAGAGGAGAAACACACTTTTACAAGTGACTTCACCTGCTGGAACATGACGACAGCAGAAGGGAAACAAACTTCTAGCTGCTGGACCATAATGAGAGCTGAAAAGAAACACTCTTCTACCAGATACTCCATCCGCTGGACCATGGAGAGAGCAGAAGAGAAACACACTTCTACCAGTGCCTTCATCTGCTGGTCGATGATGAGATGTGATGCGGATCACATTCCTTCCAGTGTCCTCATCTGAAGGCCTGTGTTGGTTGTAGAAGAGGCTCATACATCTACCAGTGACCCTTTGTGTAGGACCACGATATAGAGCAGAAGCGATACATACTTCTACCAGTGACCTCACCTTCTGGACCATGATGAGAGCAGACTATAAACACCCCTCTACTAGAGATCATATCTACTGACCCATGATGAGAGCAGAAGAGGAACACAGTTCTACCAGTGGCTTCATATGCTGGACCATGATAAGGGCAACAAAGAAACACACTTCTACCAGTGACTTCAACAGTTGGGCCATGATGGAAGCAGAAGAAAAACACAGTTCTACCAGTTACATCATCTGTTGGACCAGGAAGATAGCAGAATGGAAACTCACTTCTACCATTGACTTTATATGCTGGACAATGATGAGGGCTGAAGTGAATCACACTTCTACCAGTGACATCATCTGGAGAACCATGGTGAGAGCAGACGAGAATCACTCTACTACCAGCAACTTCATCTACTGGACCATGATGAGAGCAGCAGATAAAACACTTCTTCCTGTGACTTCATCTGCAGGACCTTTATGAGAGCAGACGAGAAACACACTACTACCAGTGACGTTATCTACTGTACCGTGATGATGGCAGAATAGAAACACACTACTACCAGTGACATCATCTGCTGGACCATGATGAGAGCTGAAGAGAAACACACTTCCACCAATGACTTCATCTGCTGGACCATGATGAGACCAGAAGAAAAACACACTTGCACCAGTGACACCATCTGCTGGACTATAGGCCTAATGAGAGCAGAAGAGAAACACACTTCTTGCTGTGACTTCATTTGCTGGACAACGATGATAGCAGAAGAGAAACACAACTTTACCGGTGATTTCAGTTGCCAGACAATGATGAGAGCAGAATAGAAAAACACTACTACCAGTGACTTCACCTGTTTTGAGCAAGACGACATCAGATGAGAACACACTTCTAGCAATGACTTCATATGCTGGCCCATGAAGAGACCAACAGAGAAACACACTTCTACCAGTGACTTTATCTACTGGACCATGATGAGAGAAGAAGAAAAACACAGTTCTACCAGTGACATAATCTTCTGGACCATGATGAGAGCTGAATGGAATCTCACTTCTACCAGTGACTTCATCTGCTGGACCATGATGAGAGGTGAAGAGAATCACACTTCTACCAGTAACATCAACTGCTGGACCGTGATGAGAGCTGAAGAGAAAAACACTTCTACAAGTGACATCATCTGCTGGACCATGATAAGAGCTGAAGACAAACACACTACTACCAGTTACATTATCTACTGCACCATGAAGAGACCATTAGAGAAATATACTTCTACCAGTGACTTCATGTTCTGGACCATGACGACAGCATAAGAGAAACACACTTCTAGCTGTGACTTCATATGCTGGACCATGATGAGATCAGAAGAGCAGCACACTTCTACCAGTAACTTCATCTACTGGACCATGATGAGTCCAGCAGAGAAACATACTTCTAACAGTGTCTTCACCTGCTGGGCCATGATGAGACCAGCAGAGGAACATACTACTACCAGTGACTTCACCTGCTGTACCATGAAGACAGCAGAGGAGAAACACACTTCTAGCTGTGACGTCATCTGCTGGACCATGATGAGAGCAGAAGGGAAACATACTTCTACCAGTGACTTCATCTACTGGACCATGATGAGTGCAGAAGGGAAACATACTTCTACCATTGACTTTATCTATTGGACCATTATGAGACCAGCAGAGGAACATACTTCTACCAGTGACCTCATCTGTTGAACATTGATGAGAGCAGAAGAGAATCTCTCTACTACCAGTGACTTCATCTACTGGACTATGATGAGAGCAGCAGATAACACACTTCTTCCTGTGACTTCATCTGCTGGACCATGATGAGAGCAGACGAGAAACACTCTAATACCAGTGACTTTATCTACTGTACCATGATGAGTGCCGAAGATAAATACACTACTACCAGTGATTTCATCTGCTGGACCATGATGAAAGCTGGAGAGAAACACACATCTACCAGTGACTTCATCTGCAGGACCATGATGAGAGCAGAAGAAAAACACACTTATACTAGTGACTTCATCTGCTGGAGTTTAATGAGAGAAGAAGGGAAGCACATTTCTTGTTGGGACATCATTTGCTGGACAAAAATGAAAGCAGAGGAGAAACACAATTTTACCGGTGATTTCATTTGCCGGACAATTAAGAGAGCAGAATAGAAACACACTTCTGTCAGTGACTTCATCTGTTGGACCATGATGAGGGCTGAAGGGAAGCAAACTCCTACCAGTGAATTCAATTGCTGGACCATGATGAGAGCTGAAAAGTAACACACTTCTACCTTTGTTTTTATTTGCTGGACCATGGAGAGAGGGGAAGTTAAACACACTTCTTCTAGAGACTTCATCTACTGAACCATGATGAGAGCAGAAGAGGTACACAGTTCCGCCAGTGAAATAATCTGCTGGACGAGGATGGGAGCAGAATGGAAGTTCACTTCTACCAGTGACTTCATCTGCTGGACCATGATGAGAGCTGAAGAGAATCACACTTCTACCAGTGACTTCAACTGCTGGACCATGATGAGAGCAGAAGAGGGAACCAGTTCTACCAGTGACTTCATCTGCTGGGCCAAGATGAGAGCTGACGACAAACACACTTTTACAAGTGACATAATCTGCTGGACCTTGATGAGAGAAGAAGAGAAACACACTTATAACAGTGACATCATCTGGTGAACCATGCTGAGAGCAGAAGAGAATCACTCTACTACCAGTGATTTCGTCTACTGGGCCATAATAAGAGCAGCAGAGAAACACACTTCTTCCTGTGACCTCATCAGCAGGACCCCGGTGAGAGGAGAAGAGAAACACACTTCTACCAGTGACATTATCTGGTGAAATATAATGAGAGCAGAAGAGAAACACACTATTACCAGTGACTTTATCTACTTTACCCTAATGAGGGCAGAAGAGAAACACTCTACTACCAGTGTCTTCATATGCTGGACCATGATGAGAGCTGAAGAGAAACACACTTCAACCAGTGTCATCATATGCTGAATGATGATGAAATTTGATCGGAGCATACATCTAACAGTTTCCTCATCTGAAGGCCTATGTTGAGAGCAGAGTAGGCACACACGTCTTCCAGTTACTTCACCTCCCGGGCCTTAATGAGAGCAGAAGAGAAATACACTTCTACCAGTGACATCATCTTCTGGACTATGTTGAGAGCAGAAGAGAAACACACTTCTAACAGTGACTTCATCTGCTGGACCATGATGAGAGCAGACGACATACACACTTCCACCTGTGACTTTATCTACTAAACCATCATGAGAGCAGATGAAAAACAAAGTTTCTTCCAGTGACTCCATCTGCAGGACTATGATGAAAGCAGAAAAGAGACACAATTCCAGCTGTGACATCATCTGCAGGACAAAGATTAGAGCAGAGTAGAAACACAATTTTTCCGGTGAATTAATTTGCAGGACAATGATGAAAGAAGAAGAAACACACTTCTCTAAGTGACTTTTTCTGCTGGACAATGATGAGAGTAGAATAGAAACACACATCTATGAGTGACTTAATCTGCTGGCCCATGATGAGAGCAGGAGAGAAACTCACTTCTTCCAGTGACTTCATCTGTTGGACCATGATGAGAGCTGAAGAGAAACACACTTCTTGCTGTGACTTCATCTGCTGGAGAAAGATTAAAGCAGAGGAAAAACACACCTTTACCGATGATTTCAGATGCCAGACAATGATGAGAGCTGAAGAGAAACAAACTCCTACCAGTGACTTCAACTGCTGGACCATACTGAGAGCTGAAAAGGAACCCTCCTCTACCAGTTACTCCATCCGCTGGACCATGGAGAGCGCAAAAGAGAAACACACTTCTACCAGTGCCTTCATCTGCTGGACGATGATGAGATGTGAAGCAGAATGGAAACTCATTTCTACCAGTGGCTTTATCTGCTGGAGAATGATGAGGGCTGAAGAGAAAAACACTTCTACCAGTGACATCATCTTGTGAACCATGATGAGAGCAGACCAGAATCACTCTACTACCAGTGACTTCATCTACTGGACCATGATGAGAGCAGCAGATAACACACTTCTTCCTGTGACTTCATCTGCTGGACCATGATGATAGCTGAAGAGAAACACACTTCTACCAAAGACTTCATCATCTGGACCATGATGAGAGCAGAAGAACACACAGATACCAGTGACTTCATCTGCTGGACCATGATGAGAGCAGACGAGAAACACGCTACTACCAGTGACTTTATCTACTGTACCATGATGAGGGCAGAAGATAAATACACTACTACCAGTGACTTCATCTACTGTACCATTGAGATCAGATTAGAAACACAATACTACCATTGACTTCATCTGCTGGACCATGATGAGAGCTGAAGAGAAACACACTTCCACCAATGACTTCATCTGCTGGACTATAATGAGAGCAGAAGAGGAACACACTTCCTGCTGTGACTTCATCTGCTGGACAAAGATGAAAGCAGAGGAGAAACACACCTTTACCGGTGATTTCAGTTGCCAGACAATGATGAGAGCAGAATAGAAACACACTACTACCAGTGACTTCACCTGCTTTTGAGCAAGACGACGGCAGACGAGAACACACTTCTAGCAGTGACTTCATATGCTGGACCATGATGAGACCAAGAGAGAAACACACTTCTACGAGTGACTTTATCTACTGGACATTATGAGAGCAGAAGAAAAACACAGTGCTACCAGTGACATCATCTGCTGGACCATGATGAGAGCAGAAGAGAAACACACTACTACCAGTGACCTTAAGTACTGCACTCTGATGAGACCTGCAGGGAAACACACTTCTACCAGTGACTTCATCTGCTGGACCATGACGACAGCAGAAGAGAAACACTCTTTTAGCTGTGACGTCATCTGCTCGCCAATGATGAGAGCAGAATGGGGACTCTCTTCTACCAGTGACCTTATCTACTCTTCCATGATGAGGTCAGAAGAGAAAGACACTACTACCAGTGACTTCATCTACTGGACCATGATGAGTGCAGGAGATAACACACTTCTTCCTGTGACTTCATCTGCTGGACCATGATGATAGCTGAAGAGAAACACACTTCTACCAATGACTTCATCATCTGGACCATGATGAGAGCAGAAGAACACACAGATACCAGTGACTTCATCTGCTGGACTATGATGAGAGCAGAAGAGAAACAAACTTCTAGATGTTAATTCATCTGTTGGACAAAGACGAAGGGAGAGGAGAAACAAAATTTTACCGGTGATTTCATTTGCCAGACAATGATGAGAGCAGAATAGAAACACACTTCTATCGGTGACTTTTCTGAGGGCCTATGTTGAGTGTAGAAGAGGCTCAAACTTCTACCGGTGACATTTTCTATCTGGACCATGATATAGAGCAGAAGTGAAATATACTTCTACAAGTGACCTCACCTGCTGGACCATGATGAGAGCAGACTATAAACACACTTCTACTAGAGACTTTATCTACTGAAGTATGATGAGAGCAGAAGAGGAACACAGTTCTACCAGTGGCTTCATCTGCTGCACCATGATGTGAGCAGAAGAGAAACGCACTTCTACCAGTGACATCATCTTCTGGACCATGATGAGAGCTGGAGGGAAACTCACTTCTACCAGTGATTTCATCTGCTGGACCATGATGTGAGCTGAAGAGAATCACACTTGTACCAGTGACTTCAACTGCAGGACCATGATGAGAGCAGAAGAGAAATCCACTACTACCAGTGATTCATCTGCTGGATCATGATGAGAGCAGGAGGGAAACACACTACTACCAGTGACTTTATCTACTGCACCATAATGAGACCAGCAGAGAAACATACTTTTACCAGTGACTTCACGTTCTGGACAATGACGAGAGCAGAAGAGAAACACATTTCTAGCTGTGACTTCAGATGCTGGACCATGATGAGAGCAGGAGGGAAACTCACTTCTACCAGTGACATCATCTGCAGGACCATGATGAGAGCAGGAGGGAAACACACTACTACCAGTGACTTTATCTACTGCTCCATGATGAGACCAGCAGAGAAACATACTTATACCAGGGACTTCACATTCTGGACCATGACGAGAGCAGAAGAGAAACACACTTCTAGCTGTGACTTCAGATGCTGGACAATGATGAGACCAGAATAGTAACACTCTTCTACCAGTGACTTTATTAACTAGACCATGATGAGAGCAGAAGGGAAATTTACTTCTACCCGTGTCTTCATCTCCTGGACCATGATGAGACCAGCAGAGAAACATACTTCTACCAGTGACTCCACATGCTGAACCATGATGAGACCAGCAGAGAAACATATTACTACCAGTTACTTCACCTGCTGTAACATACGACAGCAGAGGAGAAACACACTTCTAACTGTGAAGTTATCTGCTGGGCCATGATGAGGGCAGAAGAGAAACACTCTACTACCAGTGACATTATCCACTGCACCAAGATGAGACCAGAATAGAAACCCACTACTACCAGTGACTTCATCGGCTGGACCATGATGAGAGCTGAGGAGAAACACACTTCTACATGCGACATCATCTGCTGGACAATGATGAGAGCAGAAGGGAAACATACTTCTACCAGTGACTTCATCTGCTGGTCCATGATGAAACCAGCAGAAAAACATAGGTACTTCTACCAATGACTTCATCTGCTGGACCATGATGAGAGCACACGAGAAACCCACTACTACCAGTGACTTTATCTATTGTACCATGATTTGAGCTGAAGAGAAACACACTTCTACCAATTACTTCATTTGCTGGACCATGATTAGGGCAGAAGAGAAACACACTACTACCATTGACTTCATCTGCTGTACCATGATGTGAGCTGAAGAGAAACACACTTCTAGCAATGACTTAATTTGCTGGACCATGATGAGAGCATAAGAAAAACACACTTACACAAGTGACTTATGTCGTGACCTACCTGGCCTGTGAGACGTTCTGGCAGGTTTATAGCTCCTCCGATGATTTTCCCTACTAGCCGAGCGGTTTACTAGATAAAGGAACTTGAGGTTTCATAGACTAGTCCCGGAACTACCGGAATAAAAGATGATATTCCCTTGGACTACTGCCGATGTATTAAGCCCTTGGCAGTCGAAGTATATATACACTATATACATATTATGTGAAGTTACTGCTGGAAGTGCACGCAGGTCTGTAATAGCGCTACTAAATCTTACTGATACTTGACATCTAGTATGTCTCCGCGAGGCTGAATTCTGCTCGCGCGCGTTACGACGTTATTCTGGCAAGAACTGAGGCGAGAGAACTACTATCACTCTGCCGCTCCACTACTCTGTAACAACTCTGCGATCACTCTGTGACAACTACTCTGCTCGACATTTTGGATACCATTATATCCAACTAGAGATGACCTCGAGTCCATCTCTCCCTTCCACTGGGACCTGTGGTCCATTCCACTCCCAGTGCCTAGCAAGTGCTGCTCCCTAAGCTAGCGGCGACTGTCCGTACTCGTGTCTACGTGACATCCAAGGTTCAATTTCTGGCCTAGCTTGTGACAGTGAATCACTCTCTCTACAGTACAGAGTAACGGACCAAGTGTCCTTTGTACCATCAATATTTACAGACTTCGGTACACATCCTGGCTCCAGCAATCTTATTTCCTCCAGAAATACATCTCTGGCTTACAAATGCTCACATCCAACTTAGTAATAATAATAATAACTCTATTGCCCTTATGTATAATGTTCCTTCGAACCGCAGTCCTGGGTTATGAACCATGGAGGCTCACAGTCACGACACCTCCCTCCCCGGGGAAGAAATGGGTGCAATCCTCCTTGCATTCATTTCTGTCCCAATATTACACTAGGTTACTGTCGAGTCGTAATGATCTGCGACTTTGCGTTGAGGGTGAAGGCTGTAATGCGACCTGACTCGCACTCATATCTGAATCTACAATAGCCCTCGTAGGCGTACTGAAGCGTCCTTCAGCTGGCCTAGAGTGTAATTCCAGGATTTCCTCAGACATCTCCGGGCGTCCCCGAAGTTGCCTGGGACGTTGGAATATCGTAATATCCTCATCTGAAGTCTTAGCCTTACCTTCCCTCGTAATTACTGTTTGCCTTATGCAAATATTTGGGCAATGTGACCTTGCATCATCAAACCATTTTTTGGCTGGCAACCCTAATTTAGGGCAATCACAACAACAATTGCAACAATAGCACCATAAACTTATCCCAATTGTACCTGCTATAGTTAATACAATATACTTATATACATTGAAATGTTTATACATCATCTGACTTTGTATGTCTTCTTCTTGTTTTCTTACCAAGTCCTCCACCTCTTCTGTTTTGTGCGTGGCCCACTTTAAATCATTCACATGATTTAACAAATTATTCAGTGGCAGTTTATTAACCTCCGGTACCTGCTCTAACTTAATCTCACTACCAATCTGCTCGCAGCAGTCATAATTAAGTATCAAATCTGGCACTAAGTCCTTACCTCGAGTAGTGTTTATTTTACCTAACCCTTGTACCTTACTATGTGGGCTGTACAACGTACACCCTGGACTTAACACAACAATACCTGTGCCAGTTAATCCCATATCACTTGTAGTGTCCTTACACATGCAGGTGACCCTTGTCTCACCTGGAGACACATAAATATACCTGTTTTCACTTATAGGTATCCACAGCAATCGCTGTACTGGTAGTACTCTCTTATCACAATTCTCCGGTACCTGGTTAACTCCACTGAGTATCTTCACTGCGCAACTGTCTTGCGAGTGAACCATATTAACAGGGAACTGAGCATGACACAACCTCCACGTGGCAGACACTACCTTACACTGCCTCACCTGTTCCCTATCTAATTGCGCAAATGTCTGCTTTTCCTTGTCCATCAATATATAGTCATTGGCCTCTTGAATGTACACAAAATGGTGGGGATTACTCTTCATGTAGGTGGGGAATGGGATCATATGATACACACTATAAACCATTCTGTCTGTAAGGGGTGTCCTTATAACATACACAAGATAATTTTCACTTGTAAACCCTTCCACTGTGGCCACCTTGTAGACTAGGTAACCGTAAGCTGACCTTAATTGAAATGGCAAAGATAACCCTTTTGGAAAATCCTCCTGGGCTTTCTTATAACTTTCTATGATGTCATCCGGTGATATTATCTGTACCTGGATGACTCCTACCTGTGCATTCATGATGCCTGACAGTACCACACTGTACTGCTCATACAGCTGTACAAGTAAGCCTTCTATCTCAATTAAATGCCTGTTTAATGAGATTTCTAACTCTGCTTGCTCAAATGCTTCTGTAATCCGAAGCGTACTATTGGACAAATATGTCCTGATTTCATTTAAACCCTGAGTCAACCTCTGCTCGTTTGCAGTTACATCGTAGATGGTGCTGTTCATTGTTTGTAACGTGGACTTAACCACTAACATCTGCTCTTTAGTGACCTTAATCATTCTGAGTTGCTCTCTTTCTAACTCACTTATTTGTGACTCATACTTATCTGCATCATCCTGACTTAATGTTCCAAATAACGCTTTGGCTATTGAACCTACAGCATTTATCAATCCCCTTTTCGGTCTGGTATTATCCGTCTCCCCACTTGGTCTAGTGATTTTGGCTATCGTTTCTTTAGATTCCTTAATCCGTTGCAAATGATTACTTAACATCTTAACGTCATGCTGACATGTCAAATTTGTTTTCTGCTCTAACAATATACATGCCAATTGTGTCCAGTGTATATGCTCCCTGATTTTCGAAAATACCTCACTTAGCTGATTCAAATTCACATAGGTAACTAATGTCCATTCCATATTATACAACTGTATCTCACCCTGGTTGTCGAAGTATACTCCAGGTGTATTCTCGTATGGTGTCACTTGTACATCTAGTACTTCTCCGGTTATGCCGTGGGGTGATGACGTCACTGTTACCACCGCCACCATGGTGTAGAACCATTCTAGCATTCGTGCCATTGCCTTCTGCCTTACCTGCAAGGTACAGACAGGTTATTCGTTACCTATTTTACTGATTTTCCACCAAAATTTTATCTACTTCAATAACTAAAGTCTCAAAAGACTTTGCTTCGCATCCTGGCTTAGGCATGCGGCTACAAAACTATCAGCAGTGTCATACACTAAGTTCAAAAACTTGCTCCCTTAACTTCGAGTTCTGTTACATAGAGACTCGGCTTCACATCCCACCTCGGGGATGGCTACACCAATGCCTCTTGCATTTTACTGAATGCTCACAAAATGTGCCCTTCATGGCTCGGTTTCAGTTTCATTTCATCTAAGCTAATTTCCGGTTTTCCCTACCCCTGTCCTAACGGGTGCGTATCCGCGACTACCCTAGGGGTGACGAGTCACATATAGGCTGCACGCTCGCCTTCGTGCAACCCTTTACTTACGAGCACCTCAGTGCCACCCGTCGAACCTCTGTTCGTCTGACTGTTAAAATTTCTACTACGACCCAATTTTGTTTTCCGTAGCTTGGCGGGGTATTAAAGAACCCTACCAGCAGCTGTCGCTATGACCTAGTTGCCATTGAGACGAAGGGGAGTGTAACTTCGCCGTGGCCGAAATTTGAGGTTCCGACTCTTCGCTTTTCTCAAATGTGCCTCTTAGAGCACTTTTTCTCTACTTGCTATACACACGTATGTGTCCCTAAATAATTTGTACCTTTAACACAGGTGTCTCTAATTCACCCTTATGCTATTGATTGGTTGCCTTATATTATGAACGGCAGGCCTTCGCATACCTGGGGCTGCCATTCATAACATATGGCTCAATTACACAGAGCTACTCACCGGGATTCGCGCCTGCCTGACCAGTAGGTCATCGAGGTCATCAGGCTACGCCTCTTTTCTGTCGCCTCTTACGACACAGCAGGCTCACTGTTGGGGGTATTCTAACACCAATGATCACGTGTCTAAACGTTCCAATGGTTCCCGCCACCCACACGGGGGTTTAACTTCCTCAGGATGGCCGCTCCGGAGCCACTATGGACATCCCTGTATTTCGCCTTACATAACTCCTGTCACCCGGTGCATTATCTAGGATGCTCGCCTCAGTTGTCCGCTGTTCAAATATTATTGTGTGCCTACTGATAAACTACATTGACTCAATGCGCACACAATCTCTTACAGCTGTGTTACCCTTAGCTGTCGCTGTATCTGCTAACCGTTACACATCCGTACCCCTTAATCCGTTCTGTGCTGCTTCCGCACCCACCCGGGTTCTAAACCCGTTGGAGTCCTTTTACAAGTACATTTTCAACCGATTCTTATGCACCTTGACTCTTCTGCCTTTCTTACTAAGCAGTAGGGTACAATTTACCCCTGAAACGTCCACTACCTCATAAGGCCCTACAAATGGCGGACTCAGCTTTTTAGATCGTCCTCTTCGCAATGCATCATTACGCAAGAGTACCTTGTCACCAATTCGAAATGTGACTTCGTTCTGCTTTTTATCGTAATTAGCATTTTCCAGTTCTTTACGCTCGACTAGCGTCCTCCTAGCGGCTTCATGATTCCTCCTGAGCTGTGACGTCAGCTCCTCTACCACATTCTTATGTACGTTGTAATCCACCTCAGGTGGCTTTTGCAATACACCTGGTATATTCGCCTTCCTTCCAAAAATAAGCTCATAGGGTGGGAACCCTGTGCTAGTACTCTTGGTGGTATTATATACAAAGCTCGCTGTGGGCAGATACTTGTCCCAGTCACTTTGCTCACTTGAGCAAACATAATGCCTCAGGTACTCTGCTAGTACCTTGTGAGATCTCTCTACGCTACCGTTGGATTGCGGTCTGAAAGCGCTTGTGTTTGTTTTCTTAATTCGCAGTTTCTTGCAAAGTGCCTTGAAAACTTCGCTCATGAATTTACTACCCTGGTCAGTGAGAATCTGCCCCGGTATCCCGTAAATGCTTATAACATTATTAATTAGCGTCCGTGCCACTGTTTCAGCCTCCTGATTCGGCATGGCACTAGCTACCAAGTACTTCGACAGTTGGTCCTGGCATGTCAAAATATACTTATTGCCAAGCTCTGTCACCGGAAGTGGACCCACCACATCCAGAGATACCTTCTCAAAGACCGTGCTAGGGGTGTCCGTAATTACCATTGGCGCTCTGACGTCTGGTCTAGTCCCCTTATTCTTTTGGCATGAAGGACACGAGCGTATATAACGCTCAATGTCACCTTTCATTCCCTTCCACAGTAATCGTTCGCGTACCCTGGCGTACGTGCGGGCTATTCCCTGGTGTCCTCCAACCAAGGAATCATCACACTCCTTCAGGATGGCCGATTTCTCGGCCTCCTGCAACTCAGTTACTTCGGGTAAGCTGTCTTCGGGCGCGGACTCCTCTGCGTTAGCGTCCTCGGAGACCTCACTACCGTCTGCTTCAATTCCCTCTACCGTAGTGTCCTCGGGTTTTGAAGTCGTTGCTACCCTCCTACGAGTTTCCATATGAGTGGCCACGGCCGCCCCCTGCCGTAACTCGTGCTCAGCCGAGTTGATCACTCGCGCTTGACACTGTGCATCAGTGGGATTCCTGCTAAGGGCATCAGCATTGCAGTTCTGCTTGCCCTGCTTGTAAATGATTTCAAAATCATACTCTGCCAATTTCAATCGGAACTTTAGCAGGCGTGACGATGGGTCTTGAACATTGAACACCCACTTCAGCGGCTTGTGATCTGTCACCACTGTGAAATGCCGTCCGAACAAATACGGCCTGAAATACATTACTCCCCAAACAATGCCTAATAATTCTTTTTCTGTGACGCTGTAATTTCTTTCTGCCTTATTAAGCGTCCTGCTTGCATATGCTACGGGGAGATCTTTACCCATGGGCCCTTGTGACAATACGGCCCCCACTGCTTCGTTGCTAGCATCTGTGGTAAGAACGAATGGCTTTTCAAAATCTGGATACTGCAGAATAGGCTCTTCAATGAGTTTTTGCTTTAGCGCTTCGAACGCTTGTTCCTGAGCATCCCCCACACGAAGAGAAAGTCCTTCTTCACTAATTCATATAGTGGCTTCGCGATCTTACTATAATTGGGTATAAATCTCCTATAATACCCACTGAGTCCACAGAATTGTTTAATCTGGCGGCTCGTGGTAGGCCTTGGAAAATCCTTCACGGCCTGCACCTTCCGTGAGTCTGGTAAGACTCCCCCTTCAGTAATTACATGCCCTAAGAACGTCACTTCAGTCCTCAGGAACTCACACTTATCTGGCTGGAGCTTCAACGTGTTTTCTCTCAGCCTTTGAAAATCATCCCTTAACTTAGCATTGTGCTCCTCTATTGAGCTACCATACACTATTATATCATCTGGATAGCACAGACACTGAATACCTGTCAATCCGGTAAGCACTGTATTCATCAGCCTTGTGAATGTGGCTGGCGCATCCTTCAACCCCATGGGCATCTTTGCAAATTCGTACTTGCGCCCTAATGCTGAAAAAGCTGTCTTGGGCCTGTCTTCAGGTTTTAATAACACCTGATAATAACCGCTGCAAAGGTCAAGTGTACTGAAATACATGGCCTTACCCAGAGCATCTAATAGCTCTGAGATGAGTGGGAGGGGATAACTAACCCCTATCGTTACTTCGTTCAATTTTCGGAAGTCAATCACAACTCTCCACTTTTGTTATCTGATGCATCCATTTTCTTCGGTACTAACAATAATGGTGCATTCCAAGGGGATGTACTAGGTACAATAATTTCATCACCTAGCATCTTATCTATCTGCGCTTGTATTTCTCCCTTTTGTGCCTCCGGCAGCCTATACGGCCGCACATTAATCGGGGGTTGATCCCGGGGCGTTGGGATCTCGTGACGTATAACTTCCGTGCATGTGAGCTTATCTCCCTCAAGGTGGAAGATGTCATTGTATTCCGCACAGATGGCGTATATACCTTTCTTATCTACCTGCGTGAGATGGTTTACTCGCAAGCAGTCTATCACACGGCGTGATCTGGACTTCTGAGTAGCTGGTTCTCCGGTTACCGCCTTACTGCCTTGCTGTACCTTGCGTACTTCTGCCAGGCAGGTGTTATCCACCTTCTGCATTCGCACTCGAGGGCTGTACAGAGTCACTTCCTCCTCAGTAGTATTCATCACGCTGACTACTGCCACGTTGTGCTCTGACCTAGTTAGACACTCTGCGATGTAAACCCCTGGTGCTACCTCGGCCCTCTCAATAATTCCCACTGGTAGATTCTTATCGATTTCAATAACTACTACCTTCTGGGTTCGAGGCTCGAGGCTGATTATCCTCGCCTCCCTCGCTCCCAGCGGGTATCTCTTACCGTGGATCGTAACATGACCCCTCCCGGTAGTCGATCACGCTGTCCGCTAGGATGTCTCTCCCTATTATACCATCCTGGCTTAGTTGGAAATCACTGCCCACCACATGCACTGTGTGTTTAGTACCTCCAATAACAAACTGAACGGTCCCTTGGGTGTAAATCGTTCCCTCGCTTACACCCGTTAATTCGATCGTGGTGCCTCTACTGATTGTAACTGTTTTAGGCACTGATTGCCTCTTCACTAGGCTGACATCGGAGCCAGTGTCAATTAAAAACCTCAGAGGCCCCCCACAATGCATTAATATAGTGCCCTCCATGTCACGTGGCTTGGGACTCCTTAAATTACGGGATTCCATAGCTGTCCCTGCGTTATGGACCCGTTCCAGTTTGTCGTCCCTGTCTGAGTGATATTTCTCTTATTACCTTTCCCACTCTTGAACCAACAGTTCTTGGTCTCATGTGACCACCGGTCACAAACATCGCACTGGCGTCGGCCTTTCATGGCCTTGCCTCCCGTGCGCCTACTCTGGCCCTGGCCTTTCTTGGCCTCCTGACAATTTCGTTTTATGTGACCCTGCCGGCCACAGGTATAGCACGTCCGCCGGTCCACTTCTGCTTGTGGTACCTGGGCTGTCTGTCGGCAATTTTTTTGTACGTGCCCTTTCTTCCCACAACGGTAACAGTTTCTACTCCTGTCCGATTCCATGTGAGACTTCCCCCTTACCATGCGCACGGCTTCCGGCGCCACGGCTTCCTTATCTTTCTTCTTCTTTCGGCAATCGCGCTTTATGTGTCCCGGTTTTTTGCAATATCTGCATATGATCTTACTTGGCGTGCCCCCTGTCTGTACATTGGGTGTACTACCTAACGCGGTGCGTGCACCTCGGGTTCGTGCCTCCTTGCACCCCCTGTTACAATTGTAACAGACCACCCTAACACTCGCTTGTGTTGGCTTAGTATGCCACCTTAGTGGTGCCTTCCTTTCCTGATCGGGTTTACCTGCTCTTACCCTTGAGCTATGTTTCGTATGCAACCCTTCTCGTGCCTTCTTTGACAGAATTACCGCCTCTTCTTGCCTTGCAGTGGCTACCGCTTTCTCGAAAGTAATGGCCCCCGTGGCCCTGGACCCTAGCATGGATTCGCGGGTTGCTTAACCCCTGTATGAAGCTAGCTACGCATATTTTTCTTGTGATTCTTAGCTGAGCTTCTCTATCCTCCCAGCTCTCTCCGTCAGGACTGCTTCCCTGAATGCAGCTGACAGAGTCTCTACCTTATGCGCCCATGTCGCCACTGATTCCCTCGGATCCTGCGCTGTTTGAAACATCTGGCAAATATATAAGTCTAATGTGCCCTGAAATCCGTAGTATTCTCCAAATACCTGCTTGGCAGCCTCCCAGTGATTTATATCTCTTCTGACTAACAACTTATCTCGGGCCTTGCCCGTGATTTTGGTCAGGATATACTTAAAGAACAGCTCTTGATCATCGTCTTTTACCATGGGAACAGCAGCGTCTACATTGGCCACAAACTCACGTAATCTGTCGGGCTGTGTTCCATCGAACTCCCGACCTATCAGGCGATGTCCTTCAGTCACTGATACAAAAGGCCCACTTGTACTTACCGTATCTACTTCTGCTAACCTCTCCTCTACCTGGACACCGGTAGCTGCACTTGTCTGTCTTGCCATTGTAATAAGGTTAGCTTACCTGGCGGCTACTTCTTCTTCTTTGTTGTCTCTGCTAACTGGATACTGCGGCTTATCGGTTCTCCCCTCTGCTGGCGGCACGGCTCGGCTTATCGGTTCTCCCCTCTGCTGGCGGCACGGCTCGCTACTGCACGGCTCCTTCTGCTTAGTAGGCTTCTTCTTCTCTCTTCTGCGTTGCGCGGCACTCGGTACGATTTACGCGGATGCGCGGACGGACAATCTTCTGCGTTGTCGCGGTCTTTATCGGACAATCTTCTGCGATGTCGCGATCTCTCTCTCTATTCCGTAGTTGCTCTGTTAAGTGCGTCGAACTCGGGACCCTACACCTCTGACACCGAAATTTTAGGTCTGTCGTGACCTACCTGGCCTGTGAGACGTTCTGGCAGGTTGACAGCTCCTCCGATGATTTTCCCTACTAGCCGAGCGGTTTACTAGATAAGGGAACTTGAGGTTTCATAGACTAGTCCCGGAACTACCGGAATAAAAGATGATATTCCCTTGGACTACTGCCGATTTATTAAGCCCTTGGCAGTCGAAGTATATATACACTATATACAAATTATGTGAAGTTACTGCTGGAAGTACACGCAGGTCTGTAATAGCGCTACTAAGTCTTACTGATACTTGACATCTAGTATGTCTCCGCGAGGCTGAATTCTGCTCGCGCGCGTTGCGACGTTATTCTGGCAAGAACTGAGGCGTGAGAACTACTGTTACTCTGCCACTCCACTACTCTATAACAACTCTGCAATCACTCTGTGACAACTACTCTGCTCGCCATTTTGGATACCATTATATCCGACTAGAGATGACCTCGAGTCCATCTCTCCCTTCCACTGGGACCTGTGGTCCATTCCACTCCCAGTGCCTAGCAAGTGCTGCTCCCTAAGCTAGCGGCGACTGTCCGTACTCGTGTCTACGTGACATCCAAGGTTCAATTTCTGGCCTAGCTTGTGACAATGAATCACTCTCTCTACTGTACAGAGTACCGGACCAAGTGTCCTTTTTACCATCAATATTTACAGACCTCGGTACACATCCGGGCTCCAGCAATCTTATTTCCTCCAGAAATACATCTCTGGCTTACAAATGCTCACATCCAACTTAGTAATAATAATAATAATAATAACTCTATTGCCCTTATGTATAATGTACCTTCGAACCGCAGTCCTGGGTTCTGAATCATGGAGGCTCACAGTCATGACACTTAATCTGCTGGACTATGATGAGAGCAGATGAAAAACACACTTATATCAGTGTCTTCATCTGCTGGTCTATGACGAGAGCAGAAGAGAAACACACCTCTAGCTGTGACTTCATATGCTGGACAATGATGAAAGCAGAGGAGAAACACAATTTTCCCGGTGATTTCATGTGCCGGACAATGATGAGAGCAGAATAGAAACACACTTCTATCAGTGACTTCATCTGTTGGACCATGAGGAGAGCTGAAGAGAAACAAACTCCTACCAGTTACTTCAATTTCTGGACCATTATGAGAGCTGAAAAGAGGCACACTTCTTCCATTGACTTCATTTGCTTGACCATGATGTGAGCAGAGGGGAAACACACTCTACCAGTGTCATGATCTGCTGTACCTTGATGAGAGCAGAAGAGAAACACACTACTACCATTGTCATTATCTGGTGAACCATGATGAGAGAAGAAGAGAAACACGTGACATCATCTGTTCAACCATTCTGAGAGCAGAAGAGAATCACTCTACTGCCAGTGCCTTAACCTGCTGGACCATGATGAGGGCAGCAGGGAAACACACTTCTTCCTGTGAAGACATCAGCTGGACAATGATGAGATCAGAAGAGAAACACACTTCTACCAGTGACTTTATTTACTGTTCCATAATGATGGCGGAAGAGAAACACACTACTACCATTGATTTCATATGCTGGACCATGATGAGAGCTGAAGAGAAACACACTTCTAACAGTGATATCATATGCTGAACCATGAAGAAATGTGATGCGGGGCATACATCTACCAGTGTCCTCATCTGAAGGCCTATGTTGTGAACAGAAAAGTCTCAAACATCTACCAGTTACTTCATCGGCCGGACCATAATGAGAGCAGAAGAGAAACACAATTCTACCAGTGACAGCATCTGCTGCACTATGATGAGAGCAGAAGGGAAACACACTTATAACAGTGACTTCATCTGCCGGGCCATGATGAGAGCAGATGAGAAACACATTTCTACCAGTTACAGAATCTGCTGGATCATGATGAGAGCAGAACGAAACACTCTTCTACCTGTGACTTCAACAGTTGGGCCATGATGAGAGCAGGAAATAAACACTGTTCTACCAGCGATTTCATCTGCTGGGCCATGATGCCAGCAGAAGAGAAACACACTACTACCAGTGTCTTCATCTTCTGGACCGTGATTAGATCAGAAGGGAAGCACATTACTACAAGTGACTTCATCTGCTGGACCATGATTAGAGCTGAAGAGAATCACTCCCCTACCACTGACTTCATCAGCTGGACCATGTGGGGTGCAGAGAGTGACGAACCTTCTAACTATGACGTCGTAAGCTGGACCATGATGAGAGCAGAAGAGAAACACAATTCTACCGTTGACTTCATCTACTGGACCATGATGAGAGCAGACAAGGAACACACTTCCACTTGTGACTTTTTCTACTGGACGATGATGAGAGCAGAAGAAAAACACAGTTCTACGAATTACATCATCTGCTGGACAAAGATTAAGGCTGAAGAGAATCACACTTCTACCAGCGACATAATCTGGTGAACCATGATGAGATCAAAAGAGAAACACACTTCTACCAGTTACTGCATCTGCTGGACAATGATGAGATCATATGAGAAGCACACTACCAGTGAATTCATCTGCTGGACCACAATGAAGGCAGAAGAGAATCACTCTTCTACCAGTTACTTCATCTACTGGACCATGATGAGACCCGCCGAGAAACACACTTCTTCCAGTGACTTAAGGTGCTGGACTATGATGAGAGCAGAGGAGAAACACACTTCTAGCTGTGACTTCATCTGCTGGTCAAAGATGAAAGCAGAGGAGAAACACACTTCTACCTGTGATTTCAACAGTTGGGCAATGATTAGAGCAGATGAGGAATACATTACTACCAGTGAATTTATCTACTGTACCATGATGAGGGCAGAAACACACTACTACGAGTGACTTTATCTACTGTACCATGATGAGGGTAGAAGAGAAACACACTACTACCAGTGACTTCATCTGCTGGACCATGATGAGAGCTGAAGAGAAACATACTTCTACCAGTGACTTCATCTGCTCTAGCATGATGAGAGCATAAGAAAAAGCACTTCTACCAGTGACTTCTTCTGCTGGACTATGATGAGAGCAGAGGAGAAACACACTTCTAGCGGTGACTTCATCTGCTGGACAAAGATGAAAGCAGAGGAGAAACACAATTTTACCGGTGATTTCATTTGCCGGACAATGATGAGATAGAATAGAAACACACTTCTATCAGTGAATTCATGTGCTGGACCATGATGAGAGCTGGAGAGAAACACACTTCTACCAGTGACTTCGTCTGTAGGACCACGGAGAGAGCCGATAATGAGATGAGAAGCTGGTCACATTTCTTCCAGTGTCCTCATCTGAAGGCCTATGTTGAGCATAGAAGAGGCTCAAACTTCTACCAGTGACATTTTCTGCTTGACCATGATATAGAGCAGAAGAGAGACATACTTCTACCAGTGACCTCACCTGCTGGACCATGATGAGAGCAGACTAGAAACATACTTCTACTAGAGAGTTCATCTACTGAACCGTGATGAGAGCAGAAGAGGTACACAGTTCTTCCAGTGGCTTCGTCTGGTGGACAATGATGAGAGCAGATGAGAAACACACTTCTACCTGTGACATCATCTGGTGAACCATTATGAGCGCAGAAGGGAATCACTCTACTACCAGTGACTTCATCTACTGGACCATGATGAGAGCAGAAGGGCGACACACTTCTAGCTGTGAGTTGATCTGCTGGACCATGATGTGGGCTGAAGAGAATCACACTTCTACCAGTTACATCATCTGCTGGACCATGATGAGAGCAGCAGAGAAACACACTACTACCAGTGACTTCATCTGCTGGACCATGATAAGAGCAGAAGAGAAATACTCTTTTACCAGTGACTTCATCCGCTGGACCATGATAAGAGCAGAGGAGAAAGACACTACAACCAGTGACTTATTTTGCAGGACCATAATTAGAGCAGAAGAGAAACGTACTTCTACCAGTGACTTCATCTGCTGGACCATGATGAGAGCTGAAGAGGGACACCCTTCTACAAGTGACATCATATGCTGGACCATGATGAGAGCTGAAGAGAAACACACTTCTACCAGTGACTTCATCTGCTGGACCATGATGAGAGCAGAAGAGAAACGTACTACTACCATTTACTTTATGTACTGCACCATGATGAGACCTGCAGAGAAACACACTTCCACCAGTGACTTCATCTCCTGGACCATGACGACACCAGAAGAGTAACACACTTCTTGCTGTGACTTCGTCTGCTGGACCATTGTCGTGACCTACCTGGCCTGTGAGACGTTCTGGCAGGTCGACAGCGCCTCTGACGATTACCCTTCTAGCCGAGCGGTTCTCTAGGTAAGGGAACTTGAGTTTTCGTAGGCTAGTCCCGGAACTCCTGGAACAAAGATGTCACTTCCCTTGAACTTACTGCTGATTTATTATACTATAGCAGTCGAAGTATGTACACTATATACAAGTTACACGAATTTACTGTTGGAAGTGCACGCTGGTCTGAATTGGCGCTACTAAGTCTTTACTGTTGCTTGAAATCTATCATGTCTCCACGAAACTGAATTCTGCTCGCGTGCGTTACGACGTTTCTCTGGCAAGTGCTAAGGCGCAAGGACCCCGCTCGCCATTTGGATACCATTATATCCTACTAGGGATTAACAGAGTCCACCCCTCCCTCCACTGAGATCTGGGGTCATTTCCACCTTCAGCATCCAGTAAGTGCTGCTCTCTAAACTAGCGGTGACTTCCCATACTAGCATCTACGTGACTTCCAGAGTCCAACTCCCGGACTAAAATTGTGACAATGAATCACTCCTTCTACAATACAAAGTGCTCGACTAAACTCTTCTTTGTATTAACCAATATTTGCAGACCTATGTACACATCCTGTTTCCAACATTCTTGTTACTTGAGAAATTCATCCTGACTTACATTGCTCACTTCCATTTCTACTCAGTAATAATAGGTATAACTCTATTGCCCTTATATAATGTTCCTCCGAACCGTAGTCCTTGGTTCTGAACCTGGGAGGCTCGCAGTCACGACACCTCCCTCCCCAGGGTAGGAAAGGGTGCAATACTTCTTGCATTCATTTCTGTCCCATTATTACACTCTGTTACTGTCGATTCGTAAAGATCTGCGACTTTGCGTTGAGGGTGAAGGCTGCAATGCGACCTGTCTCGCACTCATATCTGAATCTACCATAGCTCTCGTAGGCGTACCGGAGCGACCTTCGGCAGGCCTCGAGTGTAATTCCAGGATATCCTCAGACATCTCCGGGCGTCCCCGAAGCTGTCTGGAACGTTGGAATATAGTAATATGATGATGATAATTGTTGTTTTAAGGGGCCTAACATCTAGGTTATTGGCCCTATCGTAATATCCTCATATGAGGTCCTAGTCTTGCCTTCCCGCGTAATTACCCTTTGCCTTATGCAAATATTTGGGCAATGTGACCTTGCATCATCAAACCATTTTTTTTGGCTGGAATCCCTAACTTAGGACAATCACATCAACATAAGTTTATCCCTACTGTACCCGCTATAGTTAGGACAATATACTTGTATACTTTGAAATGCTTGTGCATCATTTGATTATGCACTTCTTCTTCCTGTTTCCTTACCAACTCACCTCCGGTACCTGCTCTAACTTAATCTCACTACCAATCTGCTCGCAGCAGTCATAATTAAGTATCAAATCCGGCACTAAGTCCTTACCTCGAGTAGTGTTTATTTTACCTACCCCTTGTATCTTACTATGTGGGCTGTACGACGTACACCCTGGACTTAACACAACAATACCTGTGCCAGTTAACTCAACATCACTTGTAGTATCCTTACACATGCAGGTGACCTTTGCCTCACCTGGTGACACCTAATTGTACCTGATTTCCTTGATAGGTATCCACAACAATCGCTGCACTGGTAGTACTCTTTTATCACAATTATCAGGTACTTGGCTGACTCCACTGAGTATCTTCACTGCGCAACTGTCTTGTGAGTGAACCATATTAATAGGGAACTGAGCATGACACAATTTCCACGTGGTAGTCACCACCTTACACTGTTTCACCTGTTACCTATCTAACTGTGCAAATGTCTGATTTTCCTTGTCCATCAATATATAGTCCTTGGCTTCTTGAAGGTACACAAATTGATGGGGATTACTCTTCATATAGGTGGGGAATGGGATCATATGGTACACACTATATATCACTCTGTCTGTAAGGGGTGTCCTTATAATGTACACAAGATAGTTCTCACTTGCGAACACTTCTACTGTGGCCACCTTGTAGACTAGGTAACCGTAAGCTGACCTTAATTGAAATGGCAAGGGTAACCCCTTGGGAAAGTCCTTCTGGGCTTTCTTATAGCTTTCTATGATGTCATCTGGTGATATTATCTGTACCTGGATGACTCCTACCTGTGCATTCATAATGCCTGACAATACCACACTGTACTGTTCATACAGCTGTATAAGTAAGCCTTCTATCTCAATTAGATGCCTGTTTAATGATATTTCTAAATCTGCTTGCTCAAATGCTTCTGTAATCCGAAGCGTACTATTTGACAAATATGTCCTGATTTCATTTACACCCTGAGTCAACTTCTGCTCGTTTGCAGTTACATCATAGGTGGTGCTGTTCATCGTTTGTAACGTGGACTTAACCACTAATATCTGTTCCTTAGTGACCTTAATCATCGAGAGTTGCTCTCGTTCTAACTCACTTATTTGTGACTCATATTTATCCGCATCATCCTGGCTTAATGTTCCAAATAATGCTTTAGCTATTGAACCAACAGCATTTATCAATCCCCTCTTTGGTCTGGTATTATCTGTCTCCCCATTTGGTCTGGTGATCTTGGCTATCATTTCTATAGATTCCTTTATTCGTTGCCAATGATTTCTCAGCATCTTTACGTCAAGTTGACATGTTAAATTCGTTTTCTGCTCTAACAGTGTACACGCCATTAGTGTCCAGTGTATATGTTCCCTTATATTTGAAAATACATCACTTAGTTGATTCAAATTTACATAGGTAACTAATGTCCATTCCATGTTATACAACTGTATCTCACCCTGGTTGTCGAAGTGTACTCCAGGAGTATTCTCGTATGGTGTCACTTGTACGTCTAGTACTTCTCCAGTTATGCCGTGGGGTGATGACGTCACTGTTACCACCGCCACTATGGTGTAGAACCATCCTAGCATTCGTGCCATTGTCTTCTGTCTTACCTGCAAGGTAAAGACAGGTTATTCGTTACCTATCTTACTGACATTTCATCAAAATTTTAATCTACTTCAAAATCTAAAATCTAAAAAGACTTTGCTTTGCATCTTGGCTTAGGCATGCAATGTCATAACCTAAGTTCAAAAACTTGCTCGCTTAACTTCGAGTTCTGTTACACAGAGACTCGGCTTCACAACCCGCCTCGGGGATGTGGCTCTACCATGTCAGCTGTGTCACAAAGTGGCATTCACTTTCTACTAACCTCGAGTTCTGCTGCTCAGAAACTCGGCTTCACAAACCGCCTCGAGAATGTGGCTATACTATTGTCGTCTGTATTTTACTGAATGCTTTAAAAATGTGCCTTTCATGGCTCGGTCTCTAATTCATTTCATCTAAGCTAATTTTCCGGTTTTCCCTACCCCTGTCCTAACGGGTGCGTATCCGCGACTACCCTTGGGGTGGCGAGTCACATATAGGCTACACGCTAGCCATCATGCAACCCTTTACTTACGAGCACCTCGGTGCCACCCGTCGATCCTCTGTTCGTTTGACTGTTAAAATTTCTAATACGACCCGATTTTGTTTTTCGTAGCTTGGCGGGGTATTAAAGAACCCTACCAGCAGCTGTCGCCATTTTCTCAGCTGCCATTGAGACGAAGGTGTGTTTAACTTCGTCGTGGCCGAAATTTGAGGTTCTGACTTTTCGCTTTCTTAGAATGTGCCTCTCAGAGCACTCCTTCTCTACTTGCTATACACACGTATGTGTCCCTTAATAAATTTGTACCTATAACGCAGGTGTCTCTCACCCGTATGCCATTGTTTGGCTTCCATTTACTACGAAAGACAAATCTTCGCATTCATTGGGTTGCCCCTCGCAGCGCATGGCTCAATTACATATAGCTACTCACCGGGATTCGCACCTGCCTGACCAGTAGGTCATCGTGGTCATCAGGCTACGCCTCTTTTCTGTCGCCTCTTACGACACAGCAGGCTCTCTGTTGGGGGTATTCTAACAGTAATGGTCACGTGTCTAAACGTTCCAATGCTCCCCGCCCGCCACACGGGGGGTTAGCTTCCTCAGAATGGCCGCTCTGGGGCCACTAAGGACATCCCTGTATTTCGTCTTACATAACTCACGTCACCCAGTGCGTTATTTAGGCTGCTCGCCTCTTTTGTTCGTTGTTCAAATATTATTGTGTGCCTACTGATAAACTATATGGTCGCCTCTCCGTACGTTGTTCAAATATTATTATTGTATGCCTATTTATAAACTGTATTGACTCCATTCGCACACAATCTCTGACAGCTGTGTTAACCCTCAGCTGTCATTGTAGTCTACTAACCGTGTATATACGTCCTTACTCCTTAATCCGTTTTGTGCTGCTTCTGCATCCACTCGGGTTCAAAACCCGTTGGAGTCCTTTTACAAATACATTTTCAAACGATTCTTATGCACCTTGACCCTTTTGCCTCTCTTACAAAACAATATGATACAATTTACGCCGGACACGTCCACGAACTCATAGGGCCCTTCAAATGGTGGACTCAGCTTCTTGCATCGCCCTCTTCGCAATGCATCATTACGCAAGAGTATCTTGTCACCAATTCGGAACGTGACTTCATTCTGCTTTTTATCGTAATTAGCTTTTTCCAATTCTTTACGCTCAATTAGCGTCCTCCTAGCGGCTTCATGATTTCTCCTGAGCTGTGACGTCAGCTCCTCTACCACATTCTGATGTTCATTATAATCCACCTCAGGTGGTTTTTGCAATATCCCTGGTATATTAGCATTTTTTCCAAAAATAAGCTCATAGGGTGTGAACCCTGTACTAGTGCTTTTGGTGGTATTATATACAAAGCTCGTTGTGGGCAGATACTTATCTCAATCATTTTGCTCACCTGAGCAAACATAATGCCTCAGGTACTCTGCTAGTACCTTGTGGGATCTCTCTAAGCTACCGTTGGATTGTGGTCTGAAAGCGCTTGTGTTCGTCTTCCGGATTCGCAGTTTCTTACAAAGTGCATCGAACACATCGCTCATGAAATTACTACCTTGGTCAGTGAGGATCTGTCTTGGTATCCCGTAAATACTTATGACGTTAGTTAGAGTCCGCGCCACTGTTTCTGCCTCCTGGTTCGGCATGGCACTCGCTACCAAATACTTTGACAGTTTGTCCTGGCATGTCAAAATATACTTATTGTCAAGCTCTGTCACCGGAAGTGGCCCACCAGGTCCAGAGATACCTTCTCAAAGACCTACTAGGGGTGTCCGTAATCACCTTAGGGGCTCTGACGTCCGGTCTAGTCCCCTTATTTCTTTGGTACGAAGGACACGAGCGTATATAACGCTCTATGTCACCCTTCATCCCCTTCCACTGTAATCGTTCGCGTACCCTGGAGTACGTGCGGGCTATTCCCTGGTGTCCTCCAACCAAGGAATCGTGACACTCCTTCAGGATGGCCAATTTCTCAGCCTCCTGCAACTCGATTATCTCGGGTAAGCTATCATCAGGTGAGGACTCCTCTGCGTCAGCGTCCTCGGAGACCTCACTACCTTCTGCTTCAATTCTCTCTACCGTAGCGTCCTCGGGTTTTGAAGTCGTTGATACCCTCCTACGAGTTTCCGTATGAGTGGCCACGACCGCCTCCTGCCGTAACTCGTGCCCAGCCGAGTTAATCACTCGTGCTTGACACTGTGTGTCAGTGGGATTCCGGCTAAGAGTATCAGCTTTGCAGTTCTGCTTGCCCTGCTTATATATGATTTCAAAATCATACTCTGCCAATTTCAACCGGAACTTTAGCAGGCGTGAAGATGGGTCTTGGACATTGTACACCCACTCCAGCGGCTTGTGATCTGTCACCACCGTGAAATGCCGTCCGAACAAATACGGCCTGAAATACATTACTCCCCAAACAATGCCTAATAATTCTTTTTCTGTGACGCTATAATTTCTTTCTGCTTTATTAAGCGTCCTGCTTGCATAGGCTACTGGGAGATCCTTACCCACGGGCCCTTGTGACAACACGGCCTCCACTGCTTCGTTGCTAGCATCTGTGGTAAGAACGAATGGCTTTTCAAAGTCTGGGTACTGCAAAATAGGCTCTTCAATGAGTTTTTGCTCTAGCGTTTCGAACGCTTGTTCCTGTGCATCCCCCCACACAAAGGGAACGTCCTTCTTCACTAATTCATATAGTGGTTTCGCGATCTTACTATAATTGGGTATAAACATCCTATAATAACCACTGAGCCCGCAGAATTGTTTAATCTGGCGGCTTGTGGTTGGCCTTGGGAAATCCCTTACGGCCTGTACCTTCTGAGGGTCTGGTAAGACTCCCTCTTCGGTAATTACATGACCTAGGAATGTTACTTCAGTCTTCTGGAACTCACACTTATCTGGCTGGAGCTTCAACGTGTTTTCTCTCAGCCTTTGAAAACCATCTCTCAACTAAGCATTGTGCTCTTCTATTTAGCTACCATACACTATTATGTCATCTAGATAGCACAGGCACTGAATACATGTCAATCCGATAAGCACTGTATTCATCATCCTTGTAAATGTGGCTGGCGCATCCTTCATCCCCATGGGCATCTTTGAGAACTCGTACTTGCGCCCTTATGCTGAAAAAGTCATCTTGAGCCTGTCTTCAGGTTTTAATAACACCTGGTAATAACCGCTGCAGAGGTCAAGCGTACTGAAATATCTGGCTTTACCTAGAGCATCTAATAGCTCTGAGATGAGTGGGAGGGGATAACTAACCCCTATCATTACTTCGTTCAATTTTCGGAAGTCTATCACAACACTCCACTTTTGTTTACCTGCGTTCCAAGGGGATGTACTAGGTACAATAATTTCATCACCTAGCATCTTATCTATTTGCGCTTGTATTTCGACCCTTTTGTGCTTCAGGCAGTCTATATGGTCGCACGTTAATCGGGGGTTGATCCCGGGGTGTTGGGACCTCGTGACGTATAACGTCCGTGTACGTGAGCTTATCTCCCTCAAGGTGGAAGATGTCATTGTACTCTGCACAGATGGCGTATATACCCTCCTTATCTACCTGCGTGAAATGGTCTATTCGCAAGCAGTCTATCACTCGGCGTGATCTAGGCTCCTGCCTGGCCGGCTTTCCGGTTACCGCCCTACTGCCTTGCTGTACCTTACGTACCTCTGCCAGGCAGGTGTTTTCCACCTCCTGCATTCGCACTCAAGGGCTGTTCAGAGTCACCTCTTTCTCAGTAGTATTCATCATGCTAACTACTGCCTCGTTGTGCTCTGACCTAGTTAGACACTCTGCGAGGTAAACCCCTGGCACTACCTCGGCCTTCTCAATAATTCCCACTGGTAGATTCTTATCGACTTCAATAACTACCACCATCTGGGTTCGAGGCTCGAGACATTATTTTCGCCTCCCTCGCTCCCAGCGGGTACCTCTTGTCGTGGATCGTAACATGACCCTCCCGGTAGTCGATCACACTGTCTGTTAGGATGTCTCTTCCCATTATACCACCCTGGCTTAATTGGAAATCGTTGCCCACCACATGAACTGTGTGTTTAGTATTCCCAATAACAAACTGAACGATCCCTTGATTGTAAATCATTCCCTCGCTTACACCTGTTAGTTCAATCGTGGTACCTCTATTAACTGCAACTCCTCTAGGCACCGTTTGCCTCTTAACTAGGCTAACATAAGAGCCAGTAACAATTAGGAACCTCAGCCCCCCCTACAATGCATTAATACTGTGCCCTCCGTGTCACGTGCCTTGGGACTTCTTAAATTACGGGATTCCATAACTGTCCCTGTGTCATGGACCCGCTCCAGTTTGTCGCCCCTGTCTTCGTGATATTTTACTTATTACCTTCCCCACTCTTGAACCAACAGTCCTTGGTTCCATGTGACCACCGGTCACAAATATCGCTCTGGCGTGGGCCTTTCATGGCCTTGCCTCTCGTGCGTCTACTCTGGCCCTGGCCTTTCTTGGCCTCCTGACAATTGCGTTTTATGTGACCCTGCCGGCCACAACCGTAGCATTTCCGCCGGTCCACTTCTGCTTGTGGTACCCGGGCTGTCTGTCAGAAATTCCTTTGTATGTGACCTTTATTCCCACAACTGTAACAGGTTCTACTCCTGTCCGCTTCCAAGTGAGGCTTCTCCCTAACTATGCGCACGGCTTCCTTGTCCCTCTGCTTCTTTCGGCATTCGCGCTCCATATGTCCCGGCATTTTACAATAACTACATATGATTTTACTTGAGGTACCCCCTGTCTGTACCCTGGGTGTACTACTTAACACGGTGCGTGTACCTTGGGTTCGTGTCTCCTTGCACTCCCGTGCAATGTGACCTTACTTGTTACAATTGTAACAGACCATCCTAACACTTGCTTGTGGTGGCTTAGTGTGCCACCTTAGTGGTGCCTTCCGTTCCTGATTGGGTCTACCTGCTCTTACCCCTGAACTGTGTTTACTGTGCAAACCTTCTCGTGCCTTCTTTGAGAGTATCACGGCCTCTTCCTGCCTTGCAGTGGCTACTGCTTTCTCAATGGTAATGGCCCCGTGGCCCTGGACCCTAGCTTGGATTCGCCGGTTATTTAACCCCTGTATGAAGCTGGCTACACATATTTTCCTTGTAATTCTTAGCTGGGCTTCCCTATCCTCCCAGCTTTCTCCGTGAAACACTGCTTCCCTGAATGCAGCCGACAATGTCTCTACTTTATGCGCCCATGCCACCACTGTCTCTCTCGTGTCCTGCTCTGTTTGGAACATCTGACAAATGTACAAATCTAGCGCGCCCTGAAACCCGTAATACTCTGCTAATGCCTGCTTGGCAGCCTCCCAATCATTTATGTCTCGTCTGAACAACAACTTATCTCGGGCCTTGCCCGTGATTTTGGTCAGGATATACTTAAAGAACAACTCCTGATCATCGTCCGCAATCATATGAACAGCAGCATCAACGTTAGCTACAAACTCACGAATTCTGTCGGGCTGGGTTCCATCGAACTCCCGACCTATCAGGCGATGTCCTTCCGTTACTGATACAAAAGGCCCACTCATACTTACTGTGTCTGCGTCTGAAAATCTCTCCTCTACCTGGACACCGGTAGTTGCACTTGTCTGTCTTGCCATTGTAATAAGGTTAGCTTACCAGGCGGCATCTTCTTCTTTTTGTTGTCTCTCTGCTAACTGGATACTGTTGGCTTCTCGGTTCTCCCTTCGGCAGGCGGCACGCCTCGCTGCTGCACGGCTCGGCTCCCTCTGCTGGGCTTAGTAGGCTTCTTCTTCTTCTTTCTTCTGCGTTGCGCGGCACACGGTACGGCTTACGCGGATGCGTGGACGGACAATCTTCTACGTGGTCGCGGTCTCTATCGGACTATCTTCTGCGATGTCGCGATATCTCTCTTTATTCCGAAGTTACTCTGTTCAGTGCGTCGAACACGGGACCCTACACATCTGACACCAAAAAATAGGCCTGTCGTGACTTACCTGGCCTGTGAGAAGTTCTGGCAGGTCGAGAGCGCCTCTGACGATTACACTTCTAGCCGAGAGGTTCACTAGATAAGGGAACTTGAGTTTTCGTAGGCCAGTCCCGGAACTCCCGGAATAAAAGATATCACTTCCCTTAAACTTACTGCTGATTTATTATACTATAGCAGTCGAATTATGTACACAATATACTAGTTACAAGAATTTACTGTTGGAAGTGCACGCAGGTCTGAATTGGCGCTACTAAGTCTCTACTGTTGCTCGAAATCTAGCATGTCTCCACGAGACTGAATTATGCTCTGGCAAGAGCTAAGGCGCAAGGTCCCGCTCGCCATTTTGAATACCATTACATCCAACTAGCGATGAACAGAGTCCGCCCCTACCTCCACTGATATCTATGGTCAATTCCACCTTCAGCATCCAGTAAGTGCTGCTCTCTATACTAGCGGCGACTTCCCATACTAGCATCTACGTGACTTCAGAGTCCAACTCCTGGACAGGCATTGTGACCATGAATCACTCCTTCTACAATACAAAGTGCTCGACTAAACTCTTTTCTGTATCAACCAATATTTGCAGACCTATGTACACATTCTGTTTCCAACATTCTTGTTCCTTGAGAAATAAATCCTGACTTACATTGCTCACTTCCATTTCTACTCAGTAACAATAATAATAACTCTATTGCCATTATATCATGTTCATCCGAACCGTAGACCTTGGTACTCAAACTGGGAGGCTCGCAGTCACGACACCATGGTGAGATCGGAAGAGAAACGGACTTTTACCAGTGACTTACTCTGCTGGACCCTGATAAGAGCAGAAGAGAAACACACTTCTACCAGTGACTTCACATGCTGGACCTTGATGTGACCAGCACAGAAACATTCTTCTACCAGTGACTTCACCTGCTGGACAATGATGAGACCAGCAGAGAAACATACTACTACCAGTGAGTTCACCTGCTGTACCATGACGACAGCAGAAGAGAAACACACATCTACCAGTACGTCATCTGCTCGACCATGAAAGGAGCAGAATGAAAACTCACTTCTACCAGTACGTCATCTGCTGGACCATTATGAGAGCAGACTGGGAACTCACTTCTACCAGTGACTTTATCTACAGTACCTTGATGAGGGCAGAGGAGAAAGACTATAATACCAGTGACATCATCAGCTGGACCATTATGACAAGTAATGCGGAGCATACGTCTAATAGTGTCCTCATCTGAAGGCCTATGTTGAGAGCAGAATAGGCTCAAACTTCTACCAGTTACTTCATCTGCCGGACAATAATTAGAGCAAAAGAGAAACACACTACTACCAGTGACTTCATCTGCTCGACCACGATGAGAGCAGAAGGTAAACACAATTCTAGCAGTGACTTCATCTACTGGAACATGATAAGAGCAGAAGAGAAACTCACTACTACCAGTGACTTCATCTACTGGACCATGATAAGATCAGAAGAGAAACCCTGTGCTACCAGTGTCATCATCTGCTGGACCATGATGAGAGCAGAAGATAAACACACTTCTAGGTGTGCCTTAATCTGCTGGACCATGATGAGAGATGAAGAGAAACACACTTATACCAGTGACTTCATCTGCTGGAACATGATGAGAGCAGAAGAAAAACACACTTCTACCAGTGACTTGATCTGCTGGACTATGATGAGAGCAGAAGAGAAACACACTTCTAGCTGTGACATCATCTACTGACAAAGATGAGAACAGAGGAAAAACACAATTTTACCGGTGAATTCATTTGCGGGACAATGATGAGAGCAGAAGAGAAACACTTTTCTATAAGTGACATTTTCCGCTGGACAATGATGGGAGAAAAATAGAAACACACTTCTATAAGTGACTTCATCTGCTCGACCAAGATGAGAGAAGGAGAGAACCACACTTCTACCAGTGACTTCAACTGCTGGACCATGATGAGAGCAGAAGAGAAACCCACTCCAACCAGTGACTTCATCTCCTGGACCACGATGAGAGCTGAAGAGAAACACACTTCTACAAGTGACATCATCTGCTGGACAATGATGAGAGCGGAAGAGAAACACACTTTTACCAGTGTCTTCATCTGCTGGACGATTATGAGATGTGAAGCGGATCACATTTCTTCCAGTGTCCTCACCTGAAGGACAATGTTGTGTGTAGAAGTCGCTCAAACTTCTACCAGTGACTTTTCTGCTGGACCATGATATAGAGCAGAAGAGAAACATGCTTCTACCAGAGACCTCACCTGCTGGACCATGAAGAGTGCAGACTAGAAACACACTTCTACTTGAGACTTCATCTACTGAACCATGATGACAGCAGAAGAGGAACACAGTTCTATCAGTGGCTTCATCTGCTAGACCATGATATGAGCAGAAGAGAAACACACTTCTACCATTGTCATCAACTGCTGGACCATGATGAGAGCAGAAGAGAAACCCACTAATACCAGTGACTTCATCTACTGCACCATGATGAGACCAGCAGAGAAACATATTTCTACCAGTGGTTTCACCTGCTGGACCATGACGACAGCAGAAGAGAAACACACTTCTAGCTGTGACTTCATCTTCTGAACCATGATGAGAGCAGATGAGAATCACACTTCTACCAGTGACTTCATCTACTGGACCATGATGAAAGCAGAAGAGAAACACCCTTCTAGCTGTGACTTCATCTTCTGGACCATGATGAGACTAGAAGAGAAACACACCTCTACCAGTGACATCACCTGCTGGACCATGACGACAGCAGAAGAGAAACACACTTCTAGCTGTGACTTCTATTGCTGGACCATGATGAGAGCAGACGTGAAACACACTTCCACCTGTGATTTTATCTACTGAACCATGATGAGAGCAGAAGAGAGACACAATTCTAGCTGTGACATCATCTGCTGGACGAAGATGAGAGCAGAGGAGATACATAATTTTACCGGTGAATTCATTTGCCGCACAATGATGAGAGAAGAATAGAAACACACATCTATGAGTGACTTCATCTGCTGGACCATGATGAGAGCAGGAAAGAAACACACTTCTACCGGTGACCCCATTTGTTGGACCATGATGAGATGAAGAGAAACAAACTCCTACCAGTGAATTCAACTCCTGGACATATAATGAGAGCTGAAACGATACACTCTTCTACCAGTGACTCCATCTGCTGGACCATGGAGAGAGCAAAAGAGTAACACACTTCTACCAGTGTCTTCATCCGCTGGACGCCGATGAGATGTGAAGTGGATCACATTTCTTCCAGTGTCTTCATCTGAAGGCCTGTGTTGATTCTAGAAAAAGCTCAAACTTCTACCAGTGCCCTTTTTTGCTGGACCATGATATAGAGCAGTAGAGAAACATACTTCTACAAGTGACCTCACCTTCTGGACCATGATGAGAGCAGACCAGAAACACACTTCTACTAGAGACTTCATCTAGTGAACGATGATGAGAGCTGAAGAGATTCACACTTCTAGTGTGACTTCATCTACTGCACTATGATAAGAGCAGAAGGGAATCATACTTCTGCCAGTGACTTCACCTGCTGTACCATGTCGACAGCAGAGGAGAAACACACTTCTAGCTGTGACGTCATCTGCTGGACCATGATGAGAGCAGAATAAAAACACACTACTACCAGTGATATTATCTACTGAACCAAGATGAGTCCGGAAGAGAAACCCACTACTACCAGTGACATATCAGCTGGACCATGATGAGAGCTGAGGAGAAACACACTCCTACATGTGACATAATCTGCTGGACCATGATGAGAGCAGAAGGGAAACATACTTCTTCCAGTGACTTCATCTGCTGGATAATGATGAGACAAGCAGGGAAACATACTTCTACCAGTGACTTCACCTGCTGGATTATGATGAGACCAGCAGAAAAACTTACTTCAACCAGTGACATTATCTGCTGGACCATGATGAGAGCTGAAGAGAAACACACTTCTACCAGGGGCGCACCCAGGGGGGGGCTTTGGGGGCTTAAGCCCCCCCTAAAAACCTGGGAACACTTTAAAAACATTGCATCACATAAACATAAAGAAACCTTCCAAGAAAAAATGCAACTTGATTTCTTACAGCTGTGTAATTTTTATAAGAATGACATAATTAAAAGTGGAGGAAACAACAAAGGCCTGCTTATGGCTGAGTTTGAACTCTGGCACAAGAGCTTCAAGACAACGCTAATATCCCTAAAAACGCAATCGATTTGTTGAATCTATGTGACAAGGACTTGTTTCCTAATATCCACACATTGTTGAGAATTTTGTGTACCATCCCTGTGACTACAAGCACTGCTGAGAGGTCTTTTTCTACTCAACGTCAGCTGAAAACATATATTAGGCATACCATGGGTGCAGACAGGCTGACTGGACTAGCAGCACTGAATATTCACCGGGAAATTGAAGTCACCAGTACAGAGATAGTTTCCGTTTTGAAAAACTCTGCTAGGCGGCTGGATTTTGTTCTGTGAAATTTGAGTTTCCACTTTATTCAAACAACGTTAATGTTAATTCATTAATACATGATTTTTATTCAACTATTTGTTTAAACTTGTATTTAGCCTGTGTAATTAAGTTCGACTTGATATTCTAGAAATGTTTAAGATTTTTTATTATAAAGTTAGTTATTAAGGAAAATTAAAATAACTTATATATTTTCACGTACAGCACATAGAATATTTGTTACAATCCATAACACTATGGTATACAATATCTCGTGATTTTTAAAATGTAATTTTAGTTCCAATTAAATTTACATATTCAAAATGAAAATGTTATTATTAATTTCCTAAAACCTATACTAGTTCTTGGTATAAACAACTCAAAACTTAGTAAATGATAGCAGATTATTGATGTTACACATCAATCTGACGATCCTGGTAACTGGATATATAGTTATGATAATAGTGAGCAGAGCAATCCAGTCGTTATCACTCTGATCTTGATCAAAAGTTAATTCTTGATAAAAATCATGCAGTTCCTTTTTATTACTTGTATAACCTTAGCACAATGGTACTGTAACTAAAATTTGTATAAAACTAATGCACATTTTGTTTAAATAATCTCCAATCCAATAGCATATTTTGTATTGGTTTTAACAGAGCATTCTACAGTATGTTTGATCTTATAGAATATCTTTTTATGCATATTATCTCAAATATACATATTTACATACAAGAATAATAATGGACACATTCTCTTTCCATAGCTGAAATCATGTTATTGAGGAAAGCCCCCTCCAAACCAAAAGTCTGGGTGCGCCCCTGCTTCTACCAATGACTTCTTCTTCATGACCCTGATGAGAGCAGAAGAAAAACACACTTATACCAGTGATTTCATCTGCTGGACTGTGATGAGAGCAGATGGAAAACACCCTTATACCAGTGGCTTCATCCGCTGGACTATGATAAGAGCAGAAGAGAAACACTTCTAGCTGTGAATTCATCTGCTGGACAAAGATGAAAGCAGAGGAGAAACACAATTTTACCGGTGATTTCATTTGCCGGACAATGAGGAGGGCAGATTAGAAACACACTTCTATCAGTGACTTCATCTGTTGGAACATGATGAGAGCTGAAGGGATACAATCTCCTACCAGTGACTTCAATTGCTGGACCATGATGAGAGCTGAAAAGAAACTCACTTCACCATTGACTTGATTTGCTGGACCATGGAGAGAGCAGAAGAGAAACACACTTCTACCAGTGTCTTCATCTGCTCGACGCCGATGAGATGTGAAGCGGATCACATTTCTTCCAGTGTCCTCATCTGAAGGCCTATGTTGATTGAAGAAGAAGCTCAAACTTCTACCAGTGACTTTTTCTGCTGCACCATGATATAGAGCAAAAGAAAAACATAATTCAACCAGTGACCTCACCTGATGGACCATGATGAGAGCAGACCAGAAACACACTTCTACTAGAGACTTCTTCTACTGAACCATGATGAGAGCAGATGAGAATCCCACTTCTACCAGTGACTTCATCTACTGGACCATGATGAAAGCAGAAGAGAAACACCCTTCTAGCTGAGACTTCATCTTCTGGACCATGATGAGACTAGAAGAGAAACACACCTCTACCATTGACATCACCTGCTGGACCATGACGAGAGCAGAAGAGAAACACACTTCTAGCTGTGACTTCTATTGCTGGACCACGATGAGATCAGACGTGAAACACACTTCCACCTGTGATTTTATCTACTGAACCATGATGAGAGCAGAAGAGAGACACAATTCTAGCTGTGACATCATCTGCTGGACGAATATGAGAGCAGAGGAGAAACATAATTTTACCGGTGAATTCATTTGCCGCACAATGATGAGAGAAGAATAGAAACACACATCTATGAGTGACTTCATCTGCTGGACCATGATGAGAGCAAGAAAGAAACACACTTCTACCCGTGACTCCATTTGTTGGACCATGATGAGAGCTGAAGAGAAACAAACTCCTACCAGTGAATTCAACTCCTGGGACATAATGAGAGCTGAAAGAATACACTCTTCTACCAGTGACTCCATCTGCTGGACCATGGAGAGAGCAAGAGAGTAACACACTTCTACCAGTGTCTTCATCTGCTGGACGCCGATGAGATGTGAAGCGGATCACATTTCTTCCAGTGTCGTCATCTGAAGGCCTGTGTTGATTCTAGAAAAAGCTCAAACTTCTAACAGTGCCCTTTTTTGCTGGACCATGATATAAAGCAGTAGGGAAACATACTTCTACCAGTGACCTCACCTTCTGGACCATGATGATAGCAGACCAGCAACACACTTCTACTAGAGACGTCATCTACTGAACGATGATGAGAGCTGAAGAGATTCACACTTCTACCTGTGACTTCATCTACTGGACCATGATAAGAGCAGAAGGGAAACATACTTCTGCCAGTGACTTCACCTGCTGTACCATGTCGACAGCAGAGGAGAAACACACTTCTAGCTGTGACGTCATCTGCTGGACCATGATGAGAGCAGAATAAAAACACACTACTACCAGTGATATTATCTACTGAACCAAGATGAGTCCGGAAGAGAAACCCACTACTACCAGTGACTTCATCTGCTGGACCATGATGAGAGCTGAGGAGAAACACACCTCTTTATGTGACATAATCTGCTGGACCATGATGAGAGCAGAAGGGAAACATACTTCTTCCAGTGACTTCATCTGCTGGACAATGATGAGACCAGCAGGGAAACATACTTCTACCAGTGACTTCACCTGCTGGACCATGATGAGACCTGCAGAAAAACATATTATACCAGTGACATTATCTGCTGGAACATGATGAGAGCTGAAGAGAATCACACTTCTTCCAGTGACTTCATCTACTGGACCATGATGAGAGCAGTAGGGAAACATACTTCTACCAGTGACTTAACCTGCTGTACCAAGTCGACAGCAGAGGAGAAACACACTTCTAGCTGTGACGTCATCTGCCGGACCATGATGAGAGCAGAATAGAAACACACTACTACCAGTGACATATGTACTGCACCAAGATGGATCCGGAAGGGAAACCCACTACTACCAGTGACTTCATCTGCTGGACCATGATAAGAGCTGAGGAGAAACACACTTCTACATGTGACCTAATCTGCTGGACCATGATGAGAGCAGTAGGGAAACATACTTCTTCCAGTGACTTCATCTGCTGGATAATGATGAGACCAGCAGGGAAACATATTTCTACCAGTGACTTCACCTACTGGATCATGATGAGACCAGCAGAAAAACATACTTCTACCAGTGATATTATCTGCTGGACCATGATGAGAGCTGAAGAGAATCACACTTCTACCAGTGACATCATCTGGTGAACCATGATTAGAGCAGAAGAGAATCAATCTACTACCAGTGAATTCAGCAGATAACACACTTCTTCCTGTGACTTCATCTGCTGGACCATGATGAGAGCAGGCGAGACACACACTACTACCAGTGACTTTATCTACTGTACCATGATGAGGGCAGAAGAGAAACACACTACTACCTCTGACTTCGTCTGCTGGATAATGATGAGAGCTGAAGAGAAACACACTTCTACCAATGACTTCATCTTCTGGACCCTGATGAGAGCAGAAGAAAAACACACCTATACCCGTGTTTTCATCTGCTGGACCTTGATGAGGGCAGATGGAAAACACACTTATACCAGTGACTTCATATGCTGGACTATGATGAGTGCAGATGGAAAACACACTTATACCGGTGACTTCATATGTTGGACTATGATGTGAGCAGAAGAGAGACACTTCTTGCTGTGTCTTCATCTGCAGGGCAAAGATGAAAGCAGATGAGAAACACAATTTTACCGGTGATTTCATTTGCCGGACAATGATGAGAGCAGATTAGAAACATACTTCTATCTGTGACTTAATCTGTAGGAACATGATGAGAGCTGAAGAGAAACAAACAGCTACCAGTGACTTCAATTGCTGGACCATGATGAGAGTTGAAAAGGAACACACTTCACCATTGACTTCATTTGCAGGACCATGGAGAGAGCAGAAGAAAAAAACACTTCTACAAGGGTCTTCATCTGCGGGACAATGATGAAATGTGAAGCGGATCACATTTCTTCCAGTGTCCTCATCTGAAGCCCTAAGTGTAGAAGAGGCTCAAACTTCTACCTGTGACTTTTCTGCTGGACCATGATATAGAGCAGAAGAGAAACATGCTTCTACCAGAGACCTCACCTGCTGGAGCTATATGAGAGCAGACTAGAAACACTTTTCTACTAGAAATTCATCTACTGAACCATGATGAGCGCAGAAGAGGAACACTGTTCTACCAGTGGCTTCATCTGCTGGACCATGATGTGAGCAGAGGAGAAACACACTTCTATCAGTGTCATCATCAGCTGGACCTTGATGAGAGCAGAAGAGAAACACACTACTACCAGTGACATCATCTGGAGAACCATGCTGAGAGCAGTAGAGGATCACTCTACTACCAGTGATATTATCTGGTGAACCATAATGATAGCCAAAGAGAATCACACTTCTACCAGTGACATCATCTGGTGAACCATGCTGAGAGCAGAAGAGGATCACTCTACTACCAGTGACTCCATCTACTGGAGATCTACCAGTGGTTTCATCTGCTGGACCATGATGTGAGCAGAAGAGAAACACACTTCTACCAGTGTCATCATCTGCTGGACCTTGATGAGAGCAGAAGTGAAACACACTACTAATAGTGACATTTTCTGGTGAACCATGATGAGAGAAGAAGAGAAACACACTTTTACCAGTGACATCATCTGGTGAACCAGGATGACAGCAGAAGAGAAACACACAACTACCAGGGACTTCATATGCTGGACGATGACGTGAGCTGAAGAGAAACACACTTCTAACAGTGACTTCATCTACTTGACCATGATGAGAGCAGAAGAGAAACACACTTCTTCCAGTTACTGCATCTGCCGGACCATGATGAGATCAGATGAGAAGCACACTACCAGTAATTTCATCTGCTGGACCACAATGAAGGCAGGAGAGAAACACATTTCTACTGGTGACTTCATCTGCTGGACCATGATAAGGGCAGAAAAGAAACACACTTCAACCAGTGACTTCTACCGTTGGGCCATAAGGAGAGCAGGAAATAAACTCATTTCTACCAGTGACTTCAACAGTTGGCCAATGATTAGAACGGAAGAGAAACTCACAACAACCAGTGACTTCATATGCTGGACCAAGTTGGGTACTGAGTGTGACGAACCTTCAATCTGTGATTTCGTTAGGTGGATTATGATGAGAGCAGAAGAGAAACACAATTCTACCAGTGACTTCATTTCTGGACCATGATGAGGGGAGACGCGAAACACACTTCCACTTATGACTTTATCTACTGGAACATGTTGAGAGCAGAAGAAAAACACAGTCCTACCAGTGACATCATCTGCTGAACAATGATGAGAGCTGAATGGAAACTCACTTCTACCAGTGAATTTATCTGATGAACCATGAAGAGAGCTGAAGGGAATCACACTTCTACCAGCGACATCGTCTGGTTAACCATGATGAGTGCTGATGAGAATCACTCTTCTACCAGAGACTTCTTCTACTGGACCATGATGATAGTAGCAGAGAAACAACCTTCTTCCAGTGACTTCAGGTGCTAGACCATGATGAGAGCAGAAGAGAAACGCACTTCTATCTGTGACTTCATCTGCTGAACAAAGATGAATGCAGGGGAGAAACCCAATTTTACCGGTGATTTCATTTGCCGGACAATGTTGAGAATGAATAGAAACACACTTCTATCAGTGAATTTTTCTGCTGGACAATGATGAGAACAGAATAGAAACACACTTCTATCAGTGACTCCATCAGCTGGACCAAGATGAGAGCAGACTAGAAACTTTCTTCTACTAGAAATTCATCTACTGAACCATGATGAGCACAGAAGAGGAACACAGTTCTACCAGTGGCTTCATCTGGTGGATCATGATGAGAGCCGAAGAGAAACACACTTCTACCAGTGACTTCATCTACTGGACCTTGATGAGAGCCGAAGAGAGACACACTTCTAGTTGTGACTTCATCTGCCGGACCATAATGATAGCTGAAGAGAGTCACATTTCTACCAGTAACATTATCTGCTGGACCATGATGAGAGCACAAGAGAAACTCACTACTACCAATGACTTCATCTGCTGGACCATGAATAGAGCAGAAGAGAAACACACTTCTAACAGTGAGTTCATCTGCTGGACTATGATAAGAGCAGAAGAGAAACACACTACAACCAGTGACTTCATCTGCTGGACCATGATGAGAGCACAAGAGAAACACACTTCTACCAGTGAGTTCATCTGCTGGACTATGATAAGAGCAGAAGAGAAACATACTACAACCAGTGACTTCATCTGCTGGACCATGATTAGTGCAGAAGAGAAACACACTTCTACCAGTGACTTCATCTGCTGGACCATGCTGAGAGCTGAAGAGATACACACTTCTACAAGTGACATCATCTGCTGGACCATGAGGAAAACTGAAAAGAAACACACTTCTACCAGTGACTTCATCTGCTGGACCATGACGACAGCAGAAGAGAAACACACTTCTAGCTGTGAATTCACCTGCTGGACCATGACGAGACCGGAGGAGAAACGCACTTCTACTAGTGACTTCATCTGTTGGACCATGACGACAGCAGAAGAGAAACACACTCCTAGATGTGACGTCATCTGTTCGACCATGAAGAGTGCGGAATGGAAACTCACTTCTACTAGTGACGTCATCTGCTGGACCATTATGAGAGCACAATGAGAACTCACTTCTCCCAGTGACTTTCTCTAATGTACCATGAAGAGAGCTGAAGAGAAACACACCTATACCAGTGATATCATCAGCTGGACAATGATGATATGCAATGCGGAGCATACATCTACCAGTGTCCTCATCTTAAGGCCTATGTTGAGAGCAGAATTGGCTCAAACTTCTACCAGTTACTTCATCTGCCGGACAATAATTAGAGCAGAGGAGAAACACACTACTACCAGGGAATTCATCTGCTCGACCATGATGAGAGCAGCAGGGAAACCCACTTCTACCAGTGACTTAATCTACTGGACCATGATGAGAGATGAAGAGAAACACACTTCTGCCAGTGACTTCACCTGCTGGACCATGACGACAGCAGAAGAGAAACACACTTCTAGCTGTGACTTCATCTTCCGGACCATGATGAGACCAGAAGAGAAACACACTTCTTGCAGTGACTTCATCCACTGGACCATGATGAGACCAGAAGGGAAACACACTTCTATGAGTGACTTCATCTGCTGGACCATGATGAGAGCAGGAGAGAAACACACTTCTACCAGTGACGTCATCTGTTGGACCATGATGAGAGCTGAAGAGAAACAAAATCCTACCAGTGACTTCAACTGCTTGACCTTAATGAAAGCTCAAAAGAGACACTCATCTACCAGTGACTCCATCTCCGGGACCTTGTAGAGAGTTAAAGAGAAACACACTTCTACTAGTGTCTTAATCTGCTGGACCATGATGATATGTGAAGAGGATAACATTTCTTCCACTGTCCTCATCTGAAAGCCTATGTTGATTGTAGATGGGGCTCGAACTTCTACCAGTGACCTTTTGTGCTGGACCATGATATAGAGCAGAAAAGAACCATACTTGTAACAGTGACCTCACCTGCTGGGCCATGATGAGAGCAGACTAGGAACTCAGTTCTACTAGAGACTTCGTCTAATGAACCATGATGAGACCAGAAGAAGGACACAGTTCTACCAGTGGCTTCATCTGCCGGACCATGCTAAGGGCAGAAAAGAAACACACTACAACCTTGTGACTTCATCTGCTGGACAATGTGGAGTGCAGATTGTGACGAACCTTCCAACTGTTACTTCGTAAAGTGCACTATGATGAGAGCAGATGGGAAACACAATTCTACCAGTGACTTCATCTACTGGACTTTGATGAGAGCAGACGAGAAATTACACTTCCGCTTGTGACTTTATTTACTGGACCATGATGAGTGCAGAAGAAAAACACAGTTCTACCAGTGACATCATCTGTTGAACCATGATTAGAGCAGAATGGAAACTCATTTCTAGCAGTGAATTGATCTGCTGGACCATGATGAGAGCTGAAGAGAATCACACTTCTACCAGCGACATCATCTGGTGAACCATGATGAGAGCAGAAGAGAAAACACTTCTACCAGTGACTTCATCTACTGGGCCATGATGAGAGCAGCAGAGAAACACACTTCTTCCAGTGACTTCAGGTGCTGGACCATGATGAGAGCTGAAGAGGAACACACATATACCAGTGACTTCATCTGCTGGACTATGATGAGAGCAGATGAAAAACACACTTATACCAGTGACTCATCTGCTGGACTATGATGAGAGCAGAAGAGAAACACACTTCTAGCCGTGACTTCATCTGCTGGACAAAGTTGAGAGCAGAGGAGAAAAACAATTTTACCGGTGATTTCATTCGCCGGACAATGATGAGATAGAATATAAACACTCTTCTATCAGTGACTTCATCTGTTGGACCATGATGGGAGCTGAAGAGAAACAAACTCGTACCAGTGACGTCAATTGCTGGACCATAATAAGAGCTGAAATGAAACTCACTTCTACAATTGACTTTATCTGCTGGACCAAGGTGAGAGCAGAAGAGAAACACACTTCTACCAGTGTCTTCATCTGCTGGACGATGATGAGATGTGAAGCGGATCACATTTCTTCCAGTGTCCTCACCTGAAGGCCTATGTTGAGTGTAGAAGAGGCTCAACTTCTAGCAGTGACATTTTCTGCTGGACCATGATATAGAGCAGAAGAGAAACACACTTCTAGCTGTGACTTCATCTGCTGGACAAAGTTGAGAGCAGCGGAGAAAAACAATTTTACCGGTGATTTCATTCGCCGGACAATGATGAGATAGAATATAAACACTCTTCTATCAGTGACTTCATCTGTTGGACCATGATGGGAGCTGAAGAGAAACAAACTCGTACCAGTGACGTCAATTGCTGGACCATAATAAGAGCTGAAATGAAACTCACTTCTACCATTGACTTCATCTGCTGGACCATGGTGAGAGCAGAAGAGAAACACACTTCTACCAGTGTCTTCATCTGCTGGACGATGATGAGATGAGTAGCGGATCACATTTCTTCCAGTGTCCTCACCTGAAGGCCTATGTTGAGTGTAGAAGAGGCTCAACTTCTAGCAGTGACATTTTCTGCTGGACCATGATATAGAGCAGAAGAGAAACATACTTCTACCAGTGACCTCACCTGCTGGACCTAGATGAGAGCAGACTAGAAACACACTTCTACTAGAGACTTCGTCTACAGAACCATGATGGGAGCAGAAGAGGAACACAGTACTACCAGTGTCATCATCTGCTGGACTATGATGAGAGCAGAAGAGAAACACACTACTACCAGTGACATTATCTACTGCACCAGGATGAAACCAGCAGAGACATACTTCTACCAGTGACTTCACCTGCTGGACCATGACGACAGCAGAAGAGAAACACACTACTACCAGTTACTTCATCTGCCGGACCATGATGAGAGCAGACGAGAAACACACTTCCACCTGTGACTTTATCTACTGGACCATGATGAGAGCAGAAGAAAAATAGAGTTCTACCAGGGACATGATCTGCTGGACCTCGAAGAGAGCAGAATGGAAACTCTTTCTACCAGTGACTTCATCTGCTGGACCATGATGAGAGCAGAATTGAAACACACTTCTAGCAGTTACTTCATCTGCCGGACCATGATGAGTTCCGATAAGAAGCAGACTACCAGTGACTTCATCTGCTGGACCTTGATGAAGACAGAGGAGAAACACACTTCTACCAGTGACTTCATCTGCTGGACCATGATAAGAGCAGAAAGGAAACATACTTTTACCAGTGACTTCAACAGTTGAACCATGATTAGAGCAGATGAGAAACACACTACTTCCAGTGATGTCATCTGCTGGACCCTGACGGGTGCAGAAGAGAAACACACTGCTACCAGTGACTTTATCTGCTGGACCATGGTTAGAGCAGAAGAGACACACCCTACTGCCAGTGGCTTAATCTCCTGGACCATGATTAGAGCAGAACAGATACACACTACTACCAGTGACTTCATTTGCGCGACCAAGTAGGGTGCAGATTGTGACGAACCTTCTAACTGTGACTTCGTATGCCGGACCATGATGATAGTTGAAGAGCAACACACTTCTACCTGTGACATCATCTACTGGATCATGAAGAGAGATGATGAAGACACGTATACCAAATACGTCATCAGCTGGACCAAGATGATTGTTGAAGAGGAATACTCCACTTCCTGTGACTTCATCAGCATGTCTATGACAATAGCTGAACAGAAGCATACCTCTTCCTATGTCTTCATCGGCTTGACGAAGTTGGGAGCAGAAGAGGAACACACATCTAACAGTAACTTTATCCACTCGGCTATTATCTGTGCTGATAGGAGGGTAGGAGACTCACTTCTACCAGTAGCTTCATTCGCTGGACCATGTTGAGTGCAGTAGAGCAACCAACGTTGACCAGTGACCTTATTCAGCAGGAACATGTTTGGAGCAGATGTGGAGGAACCTTCTTCCTTTGGCTTCAACCGATGGACAATGTCGATAACTGTAGAGAACGGCTCCTCTACGTGTGACATTATGCGTTGATCATTTTTGGACAGAAGAAAATTAAGACACTTAAACGAATGACATTATCAGCTAGACTATGGTGAGAGCAACAGAGTAAGACACTTCTATCTCTAACTCGATTCACTGGACCATTACGAGAGTGGAAGAGGAACACACTTCTCCCTGTGTCGTCATCTGCAGGACCAGGATGAGAAGCAGATGCGGAACTCTCGTCTAACAGTGACTTTATCTGAAGGGGAACACACCTCTACTTGGGACTTCATGAACTAGTTCAAAATGAGAGCAAAATTCATTCACTCTTGACCCTGCTGAGAGTTGAATAGGAAGACACTTCTCCCTGCCACTTCATCTGCTCGACCATAATGAGAGCATTAAGGGAACACACTTCAACCACTGCGTTCATCTGCTGGATGAGAGCAGAAGAGCAATACAATTCTACCAGTGACTTGAGCAGATGGACTGTGATGAGAGGAAATGGCAACACGCTTCTACCAGTGATGTCATATGCTGGACCATGTTGAGAGCAGCGGAGTAACACAATTCTACCAGTGACTTCATCATCTGGCTCAAAATGAGTCAAAAGGGGTTCACTCTCCTACCTGTGTCTTCATCCGCTACTCAATGATGAGAACAGAAAGGAAATACTTCTACCTGTGATTTCATCTGCTTGAACACCATGAGAGTAGAGTAAGAACACACTTCTACAAGTGACTTCGTCTTTTGGACCCTGTTGAAAGCAATGCATGAAGCCATTTCTACCTATGAATTAACCCACTGGACCATGTTGGAAAAAGAATAGGAACACACTTTTACCAGTAACTATGTCAACTAAATCATGATTAGAGCAGAATAGGAAAATACTTTTACAAATGACTTCATTTGACGGATATTATCGAGTTCAGAGGAGGAACTCAGTGACATCATCAGTGACATCATCTGCTGGACCATTGTGAGACCAGAGGAGGAACCCACTTCTACCAAAGACTTCATCTGCTTAACGATGAAGGGAGATGACGAGGAAGACACTTCTACCTGTGACTCCACTTGCTGGAAAATTATGAGGTTGGAAGAGGAACGCACTTCTACGTATGATCTCATCTGCTGGACGATGTTAAGAACATAGGGGAGAAATCCACTTTTAAGAGCGGCTTTATTTGCTGGACTACGATGGAAGCATAGGAGGAACTTACCTTTACCAGTGATATTATCTGCTGGAACATAATGAGAGCTTAAGAGAAACATGGTTCATTAGGTAGACGTTTTTGAAGGCATAGTAGGAAGCCACTTTTACCAGTGACTTTATCTTCTGGACCATGTTAGATGCAGAAATGAGCCCTCCTTACCAGTTACTTCATCTGCTGGACCAAGATGAGAGCAGAAGAGGTACGTACTCCTACCAGTGACATCATTTGCTAGACCATAATAAGAGGAGAGGAGGAACACACTTCTACCTGTGGCTTCGTGCGCTAGAACTTGATCAGGGCAGAAGAGGAAAATAGTTTTATAATTAAAATCATCTGCTGCCCCATGATGAGAGTTGACGAGGAAGGCACTTCTGCCCGTGATATCATCTGCTGAACAATGATGAGAGTGGCAGGGGAACACAATTCTACTTGTAACCTCGTCTACTGGACCATGTTGAGAGCAGAGAACGAACCCACATTGACCAACGACTTCATCTGCTGGTCCAAGATGAGAAGTTGAATAGGAACATACTTCTATCTGTGATTTCAGGTGTTTGACAATGTTGGGAGCAGTAGAGGAACGCATTTCTATCTGTGATTAATCCACTGGACTATGATCCGAGCAGAAGAGGAAAACACTTCAACCAATGATTTATTCTGGGCCATGTTGAGAGAAGAGGACGAAATCACTTCTACCAGTGACTTCATCTGCAGGACCATGTACAGCAGTAGAGCTATCCACTTCAAGCAGTGTATTCTTCTGCTGGACCAAGCTGGGAGCCGAAGGGAAAGACACTTCTACCTGTGACTTCATCTACTGGACCATGATGATAGTTGACAAGGAAGACCTGTATCGTCATCTGCTGGACCATAATGAAAGCAAAGGGAGAAACACTTCAGTCTGTGAGTTCATCTGCTGGACCATGTTGAGAGCAGACCCGGTCAACAGTTCTTTCAGCTACCTCATCTGCTAGACCATGTTGAAAGCAGAGGATAAACTTACTTCTCCATCTACCTTTATCCGCTGGAAAATGTGAGAGTAGAAGAGGATCACACTTTTACCCGTGAAATTATCTATGGGAATTCCGGCTCCTTGGCTAAATATTTAGCGTGCTAGGCTTTGGCTCGAAGGATCCTGGGTTCGATTCCTGGCCGGGCCATTAGCGATTTTAATCTCCTGGGGTTAATTCCCGTTGCCCGGGGACTGGGTGTATGTGAAGTCTTCATCATCACTTCAACCTCATTACGACACGCAGTTCGCCCAGGGCTTCAACTCGAAAGTCCTTCTCTCGGCCTGTCAGGAAGCCACCCAAAAAAAAAATATATGGGAACATGATGAGAGCTTACTGGGAAACCTTTAGTACCTATATCTTTATCGGTTGGACCATGATAAGAACAGAAGAGTGCGATGATGACGTCATCCGCTGGAATATTTTAAATGCTGAAAAGGAATATACTGCAATGTGTGATATCATGCGTTGGGTCGTGTTAAGAGTAGATGAGGAACCGTCTTACACCAGTGACTTAGTTTGCTTCACCATGAATAGAGCAGAAGAACAACGCACATCAACCTGTGACTTTATTTGCTGGGCAACAGAATTATAACATACTTATACCAGTGACTTCATCCATAGCACCATTATGAGAGCATAAGAATACACCGCAATGTGTGACTTCACCACTGGACCATGTTGGGATAAAAAATTAATTCAAACGTCTACCGGTGATTTCATGTTCTAGACCATAATGAGAGCAGAGGAAGCACACACTTCTATCAGTGATTTCATCTGCTTGATCATAGTGAGATCAAAACAGGAGCACACCTATACCTGTGACTTCATCTGCTGGACCATGTTGAATGCAGAAGTGGAACACACTACTGTACTACCTTTGACTTTATTTACTGCACCATGATGAGATCAGAAGAGGGAACATACCCAAATGTGTGACATCATCTATTGGACCATGATGATTACAGATGTGGAAGACACTTCTACCTTTGATTTCATCTGCAGGACCATGATGAGAACAGAAGTGTAACACTCTTCTATCTTTGACTTAACCTGTTACACCATGATGAGAGCAGAAGTAGACCACACTGCAATTTCTGACTTCATCCGCTGATCATGATATGAGTAGAAGGTGAGCACAGGTTTACCTATGATATCATCTGCTGGGCCATTTTCAGAGCTGAAGAGGAAGATTCTTCTACTAGTGACATCAACCGCTGGACCATGATGAGAGCAGTAGAGGAAGTCACTTGTACCAGTGTCTTCATCTGGTTGAACATGGAAAGATCAACTTAGGAACAAATTTCTATCAGGGACTTCATCTGCAGGACCATATTGAGAGTAATAGAGGGTCACACTTCTACCAGCGTCTTCATCTGCTGGATGAGAGCCGAAGGGCAGCAGACTTCTACCAGTGACTTCATCTGCAGGACCATGTTGAGAGCAATAAAGGGACACACTTCCATCAATGACATCATCTGCCGGACCATGATTAGAGTAAATGAACAACACGCTTCTACCTATGACTTCATCTGCTTGACCATAGTGAGTGCAGAAGGTGAACACCCATCTAATTATAGCTTTATTCACTGGACCGTGATGAGAGAATAAGAGAAACACACTTCTAACAGTGACTTCATCTGCTGGATCATAATGAGGGCAGAAGAGAAACACACGTTTACCAGTGACTTAATCTGTTGGACGATGATGAGAGCACTAGAAAACACACTTCTTCCTGTGACTTCATCTTCCGTACCGTGTTGAGTTTAGAAGAGGAAAACATCTTACCCTTGATTGCATTCGCTGGACCATGTTGAGAGTAGAAGAGAAATACACTTCCAGTTGTGACTTTATCTGCTGGACCGTGTTAAGTGCAGAAGAGGAACACACAACTTTATCTGCTGGATCATGTTGAGGAGAGAAGAGGAACACACTTCTACCTTTGACCTTACCCTTGGGATGATGTTGAAAGTTCAAGAGGAACGCATTGCAATCTGTGACTTCATCCGCTGGATATTGATAAGAGCAAATCAGGAATGCACACCTACCTTTGACTTTATCTGCTGTACAATGATATAAACAGACGATAAATACACTTGCACCTGTGATTTCATATGCTATAACATTATGGGAGCAGAAGAGTAACACACTTCTACCTATGACTTCATCCGTCAGACCATGTAAAGGCCAAAAGAAGGACACACATCAATCTGCGACTTCATCCACAGGACCATGCTGAGAGAAACACACTTCTAATTTTGACTTTGTCCGCTGGACCATGATGAGAGTGGAAGAGGAACCCGCTGCTATGTTTGACTTGATCCATTGGACCATGATGTGAGCCGAAGAGGAACACATATCTGCAATTATCTTCATTTGCTGGTCCATTTTGAGAGCAGAAGAGGAACACACTTCTATATATGACTTCATCTGCTGGACCGTGTTAAGAAGCAGAAGAGGCGTACACTTTTACCTCTAACTTCATCTGCTGGACCATGTTGAGGACATTGTTGGAACACATATCTACAATAGACTGCATTTGCTTGACATGTTGAGAGCGAAGGGGAACACACTTCTATCTATGACTTCTGCTGCTGGACCATGTTGCGATCAGAGGAGGAACACATTTAATCTAAGGTTTCATCTGCTGGGCACTGATGAGAGCAGAAGAGGACCACACGGCATTGTGTGACTTCATCCGCTGGACATTGATGAGTAGTTTAGGAACACACGGCAAAATGTGACTTTAACCGCTGGACATTGTGAGAGCAGAAGAGGAACACACTGCTGCCTATGATTCCTTCTGCTGGACCATTTTGAGAGTATATGAGGAACACACTTGTACCTATGTCTTTAACCAGTAGACCATATTTAGAGCAGAAGATGAATACATTGGTACGTATGGCTTCATATGTTGGACCATTTTGAGAGCAGTAGAGGAACACACTTTTATCTGTGACTTCACCCGTTTGACAATGATGAGTGCTGAAGAGCTACACACTTCTACCTGTGACTTCATCTGCTGGACTAAGTTGAGAGCTGAAGGGGAATTTAGCCGCTACCAATTGCTTCATCAGATGGAGTATGTTGAGTGGAGAAGAATCTAGTCATGAGAGTTTTATTTGTAAAATTAGTTAGTCTGAATGCAGTTATTTGGTTCGAAGTTAATGATGCCTACAGGATTAGTTGCCATTATATTCTGGCTTTTGTTGGATGCATGCATATTTAGTTTTAGCATGTAACTCTGTTTTTGTGTTGTTGGTTACAAGTTACTTCTAATTTAGCGTAAAAGTTTCCCCGATACGGTAATGTATAGTTTTATTATTATTATTATTATTATTATTATTATTATTATTATTATTATTATTATTATTATTATTAATATAATTAGTGTAATATAATCATAAGATAATTGGTACATTCATGTCCGGTGCTCTGGTCCCTGACTGTCAAATGCTTTAGATTTTGTAATAATTTGATTTATAAGTCTTCTTATTTATCAGGTAGTCTAATCCCTGATATCTAATGGAATTGATTTTAAGTTCTGTTTTAGTTTGACTTTTTCTTTTGTTTTTCTTATCTACGTTTGATTAATTCTCTTTCCTCTGTAAGTCCGTTCCAAATAACTTGAACAATTGTTGAATAATCCGATTTCAATATTCTCCTCAGTGCATTTATCTCTCAGAAGTTATTAAGTTGCACTTACAAGTAGGAATGAATTGTCCGTGGTGACAGCATCCTTCTGGTCATGTTGGTGGTATGCTTGTGGCATGCTTATCATAATCCAACTTGACCTCAGACTGGTGCTATGTCTTCACTAATGAGACTCTCAGAGTGGATATTGTCGGTGATTCAACTAGACCCTCAGGAATTTACCAGATCCTTATTTCCTTCTTATTTTTAGCGTATCGCAATGGTATATAAACCTCACTTCAGCTCCATGATCTAATAATAAATTGACCACCTCTACATTTTCTTTCACAGCTGTGAAGTGGAGTGTAATGGCATTCATTTGTAGCCTCACATGAGCTCCATGATCTAATGACAACATATTTTATGGCCGTAATGTAGATATTTAAGGGCCTATATGCTATTAGAAGAGATTGTATTTAAAATGTGAGCTGTCTTAAATTCTACTAGATCATAATGTCATGATGTAAATGTCAAGGCTCTATGCATTGTATTTAAAAACCGAGATTTGGACTGTACATCAATTATAATTTATAATTATTTTTCTAAGGCTTATTTTCCAATTGTGAAGTTCCGTACGTCAGTCAGGGCTATTCCAGGGGTCACTACCACAGAAGATGGCAGCTGATCTCTCGTTCTGACCTATATTTCACTAATTTGAGTGTGTTGCATGCAATATAGCATACAGCACATATAGTAATAATATAAACTTTGTATTTAATGGATTATAATAAATATATACTCCAGTGAAGAAATCGTTTAGTCCAAGTCATTATTTGCTAAGACGTTGTATGAAAATTGATTGCTAACGTGTGACTTCGGTGGACACGTTTGACTCTGTAGTTAGAGCTTGGGTCTTTCACCCGGTCGGCTGGGGTTCAAAACCTATCAGAGTTGTATTCTTTTGCTTGATTTACTTTTTATATTTGTTTCTTAAGTTCTGAGTAGTTATAAAATTGAGTATTATGTTGTGCATTTTTCAATGAAAAATATTTATTTAACTAAAACAAATTTCGCCACCGGATCTGCTCGAGTGACTTCTACTAGCAACCAGTTGAACTATGCGTGTGCTAAACACGGCCTACTCATGCGAGCTGTGCTTTATGCCGATCTTCACATTCCTAGTTAGTGAATCCATGCATACGGTGTAATTGAAACACAATCCTATTGTTTCCGATAGAGCTCACTCATCCCCAAGGATAGGCGTGATTAAAAATTATCTGTGCAGTAGGTTTATGAAAAGTGTTTCTCCCAGTGTTACGTTTAGACCAACGAAGTTTTGTTTCAGTTTAAATTATTGTAAGTAGTCGGTGTTAATATACTGTATTCCTACGTTGTTTGGAGTGTTCGCTGATGAAATTGTAAAAAAGTCCTCTCGGCACGCCGGAAGGCGGAGGTAGATTTCACCGGACAAACTTGAAGATAGGCGAAAATAGGCAGAATATGCAGGTTTTCGTAGAAGGATCAGACCTCATTTATCGCGTGAAAGTATTTTATAATTGGAGATTAATTAACTTTGTTTTTCTTCATTTTAAACATATTTTAAACATTTTATTGTCTTATGGGGACGGTAACCTTCTTGTCATTTGGAGTCCATTTTTAGCCTATTTTCATTTTTGATAAAATAGGCTTATGAGATCACCTTTTGTCCGAGTGTGTGTGCGTGTGTGTGTGTGTGTGTGTGTGTGTGGTGTGTGTGTGTCCCTAATAAAATCTAAACGGCTAGAGCGATTTCAGTGAAACTCGGTAAGTTCATAGCACTATTCCCGGCGACCTCGACTGTGCCCATCGAATTTTGTTACGTCTCACCAATCCAACATGGCGGCTGTGCGAAATATTTCACTAGCATTCAGTATCTCCGAAACTATGACGGATATCGCCCTGAAATTGTGTACGGTGATAAAGGCTACTACTAGAAGTTCACCTATGAGACTTTCAAAAACCTGGTTACTACATAACCAACATGGCGGCCAAGCGAAGTGGATACTTTTAAATAGACTTTTCTCGCGATTTAACTATCCAAACGTAATGAAACTTGGTACAGCAAATATTTATACACATTGCAATGCACTGGAGTCTAATTTAGTTCAATTGTTTACATAACCTCAAAATGGCGGCTGTGCGAAATATTTCACTGACATTCTATATCCCCGAAACTATTACAGATATCACCCTGCAATTTTGTACGGTGATAAAGGGTACTGATACAAGTTTACCTATGTATAATTCATAAACCTGTAAAGTACAAAACGAACATGGCGACCAAGCGAATTTGAAATATTTTAATAGACTTTTCTCGTGAGTTAACTCTCTGAGCGCAGTGAAATGTGGTACAGTAAATGATTTTGCAGATTGTAATGTACTGCCATCTAATTTAATTCAATTGTTTACATAACCTCAAGATGGCGGCTGTGCGAAATTTTAAAATTAAGTTTTTATTTCTTGTGTCGTAATCATGCGATCGAAGTGAAAGTTTGAATAATGAACCTAGGCAATAAGTGTCCTTGAATGGTACATAACTCTATGGCCTATACATATAACAATCCTAAATGGCAAGATTCCGTAATATTTAGACGGTTCTCAATATCTATGAATCTTTTACAGCAACCAAACTGAAATGTTTATGTTCATAGAGACTATGAACATATGTTCACCTATAGGACTTTCAGTAACCTGGTAGGCAGGAATCCAACATGGCGGCGACGCGAAGTATAAATATTTAAATGGACGTTTCTCGCGAATTAACTATCCGAGTGCCGTGAAACGTTGCATGTTAAATGCTTACACAAATGTTGATCAACTGGCATCTAATTTATTTCAATTGTTTGCATAATCACAAGATGGCTGCTGTGCGTAATTTTAAAATCTCGTTTTTACTTCTTGTGTTCTAATCATGCGATTGCAGTTTGAATACCACACGTACACAATAATCTTAATATAATAGTACAAAAATAAAAATCCAACCTGGCGACCATCTGAAATATTTAGACGGTTCTCAATATCTACGAATCTGTTACAGCAATTAAACTGAAATTTTGTATGTTGATAGAGGCAATTAACATGAGCAGGATATATGAAAATAGCTGTACAGTTCTTCACGGAACTACTTGTTATACTTGTGGTCACACTGTCCTTATGCAAGGTTTCGACACTGATGTGTAACTATGTAACGGTCTGTTACTTCTTCACGCAAAATTATATCTCCCGCAGAGATGTTGGTTGGTTCCTCAGTTTAGGGGCTGCGACAACGCGGTCATATAACCCTGTGTACTTTGGGTGAGTGTAGAATCTGTCTGATAAACGGTGGGAATTGTGATGGCTGTATTAGTCTGTAATTCAGGTAAGGAATGCAGACGCTAAATTTCAAGCAGTAGTTCCTAATGTTGTTACCAGATACTAACGTCAACGCCACCTAGCTGTGAACTTGGCTACTAGATGCCACCTCAATCAGCAACTCGCAACGAAAGTTGGAACTTCCCCTCCAAAGGAAAGCTTACTGAGGGATTTTTAGCGCTCTTAGAAAATCCGACGACTTTGGCCGGCTTTGAACCCGCGACCTTGGGCATAGAAGTTCAGCATGCTACCAGTTACGTCACCGAAGCCGCTTCACACTTAGTCAGATGGAAATCTGAATCTGATCTCGCGCAAGTGCGTTGTCATGGCAACGTCTGATGGCTCATCCCTCATCAATTTAGTAGTGTTGCCATGTCAAGCACTGATAGCTCTTGGCATTTTCTTATAATTCCGAAATCATTTTTCTCATCCCTTGGCGCAATGGTGGCTCATATCAAAAATTCTTTCAGACAAATGTTTTAGGTAATTATTAGGGGAATATTGTCCATTTTGTACGGTTTTGATATTGTGCCTATTAACAGAGATATGATTAATGTTTCCCGAAAAAAACACTTTTTCCCACCCCTTTGGTCAATGGTTGGTGCTATCAAAAAACGTTTCAAACATAAATTTCTGAGCTTTATCCGACACATAATATGAACTATGAACGGATTCGATATTTCACATATTAAGAGAGTTATAGCAATATTTCATTTTTTCGAGAAAAAAAAGTCCCACATTTTCATCCCCTTCGACCGATTTAGCCCAGTAACGAACTCGTCCGAGATTTTATGGGTATACATATTAGGTTAAAAATTCAAAGTGATTGGTGCAAAATTACGGCAGTTATCGTGTCCACAAGAAACTGATATACATATATACATATATTACATAAATTATATATAAACTTTTGAACTGACGGTGGTTTTGGGGTCTGGGGGATGTGAAACGCGAAGATATGTCGAAATTTTCCGGAAATCGAAACATGGTACCCATTGCAATAGTTAGCTTTCTAATGAAATCTACCTAAAATACTACCGTCAACGACACCTAGCTGTGAATTTGGCTACTAGATGCCACCTCAATCAGCAACTCGCAACGAACGTTGGAACTTCCCCTCCGAAGGAAAGCAAACTCAGGTTTTTTTAGCGCTCTTAGTAAATCCGACGACTTCAGCCGGGTTTGAACCCGCGACCTTGGGCATAGAAGTTCAGTATGCACCAGTTCCGATACCGAAGTCGCTTCCCACAGACATATGAAAACTGAATGTGATCTCGTGCAGTGGCGTTGTCATAGCAACTGCTGATGGCTCATCCCTTATCAATTAAAAGTAAAGTTGTCATGGCAACCTCTCTTGGCACTTGCCATTTTCTTATAATTTAAATCATTTTGTTCACCCCGTGGCGTAATGGTGGGTCATATCAAAAATTCTTTCAGACAAAAGTTTTAGGTAATTATTGGAGGAATATTGTCCATTTTGTGCGGTTTTGATATTGTGCCTATTAACAGAGATATGATTAATGTTTCCCGAAAAACCCACTTTTTCCCACCCCTTTGGTCAATGGTTGGTGCTATCAAAAAACGTATTTGACATAAATTTTTGGCACTTATCCGACACATATTATGAACTTTGAAGGGATTCGATATTTCATGTATTAAGAGAGTTATAGCGATATTTCACTTTTTCGAAAAAAGCCCCCCATTTTCACCACCTTTGACCGATTTTGCCCATTAACGAACTCGACCGAGATTTTATAGGGATACATATTATGTAAAACAAGATGTTCAGTAAAGAACATATAGCCTACTTTCTCCTAAATGTATGAGTATAGTTATAACTCGTTGTTATTATCAAAGAGTATAATAGAACTATTCTTTGTTGAAGACCTTAGAAACGATTTACCTCTACCAAACGCCACGACCTAGATAAAAAAAAGTCCTCTCGGCACGCCGGAAGGCGGAGGTAGATTTCACCGGACAAACTTGGGGATAGGCGAAAATAGGCAGAATATGCAGATTTTCGTAGAAGGATCAGACCTCATTTAATGCGAGAAGGTATTTTATAATTGGAGCTTAATTAACTTTGTTTTTCGTCATTTTATGCTTATTTTAAACATTTTATTGTCTTATGGGAACGGTAACCTTCTTGTCATTTGGGGTCCATTTTTATACTTGTGGTCACACTGTCCTTATGCTAGGTTTCGACACTGATGTGCAACTATGTAACGGTCTGTTACTTCTTCACGCAAAATTATATCTACCGCAGAGATTTTGGTTGGTTCCTCAGTTTAGGGGCTGCGACAACGCGGTCATGTAACCCCGTGTACTTTGGGATGGCTGTATTAGTCTGTAATTCAGGTAAGGACTGCAGACGGTCAATTTCAAGCAGTAGTTACTAATGTTGCTACCAGGTACTACCGTCAACGACACCTAGCTGTGAACTTGGCTACTAGATGCCACCGCAACCAGCAACTCGCAACGAACGTTGGAACTTCCCCTCCAAAGGAAAGCATACTGAGGGATTTTTGGCGCTCTTAGAAAATCCGACGACTTCGGCCGGCTTTGAACTCGCGACCTTGGGCATAAACATTCAGCATGCTACCAGTTACGTCACCGAAGCCGCTTCACACTTAGATGGAAATCTGAATCTGATCTCGTGCAAGTGCGTTATCTTGGCAACGTCTGATGGCTCATCCCTCATCAATTTAGTAGTGTTGCCATGGCAACCACTGATAGGTCTTGGCATTTTCTTATAATTCCGAAATTATTTTTCTCATCCCTTGGCATAATGGTGGGTTATATCAAAAATTCTTTCAGACAAAAGTTTTAGGTAATTATTATGGGAATATTGTCCATTTTGTACGGTTTTGATATTGTGCCTATTAAGAGAGATATGATTAATGTTTCCCGAAAAACCCACTTTTTCCCACCCCTTTGGTCAATGGTTGGTGCTATAAAAAAAACTCTTCAAACATACATTTTTGGGCTTTATCCGACACATAGTATGAATGTTGAACGGATTCGATATTTCACATATTAAGAGAGTTATAGCAATATTTCACTTTTTCGAAAAAAAAGCCCCCCATTTTCACCCCCCAACGACCGATTTAGCCCAGTAACGAACTCGACCGAGATTTTATAGGTATACGTATTCGGTAAAAAATTCAAAGTGATTGGTACAAAATTACGGCAGTTATCGTGTCCACAATAAACTGATATACATATACATACATAAATTATATATAACTTGTGAACTGACGGTGGTTTTGGGGCCTGGGGATGTGAAACGCGAAGAAATGTCGAAATTTTCCGGAAGTCGAAACATGGTACCCATTGCAATAGTTAGCTTTCTAACGAAATCTACCTCTGGTTGGTTCCTCAGTTTAGGGGCTGCGACAACGCGGTCATCTAACCCCGTGTACTTTGGGTGAGTGTAGAATCTGTCTGATACACGGTGTGAATTGTAATGGCTGTATTAGTCTTAATTCATGTAAGTACTGCAGACGGTCAATTTCAAGCAGTAGTTCCTAATGTTGCTACCAGGTACAACCGTCAACGACACCTAGCTGTGAACTTGGCTACTAGATGCCACCCCAACCATCAACTCGCAACGAACGTTGGAACTTCCCCTCCAAAGGAAAGCATACTGAGGGATTCTAGTGCTCTTAGAAAATCCGACGACTTCGGCCGGCTTTGAAACCGCGACATTGGGCATAGACATTCAGCATGCTACCAGTTACGTCACCGAAGCCGCTTCCCATTTTATCAGGCGGCTTTGGTGGCGTAGTCGGTAACATGCTGAGCTTCTATGCCCAAGATACCGGGTTCAAACCCGGCCGAAGCCGTCGGATTTTTGAAGAGCGTTAAATATCCCTCAGTATGCCTTCCTTCGGAGGGGAAGTAAAGCCGGCGGTCCCATGTCATAGATTTATGGCATGTTAAAGATCCTTCCACTAATTGCACCTGTGTGAAGCTAAATTGGATAGGTTAAGAATGTATACAACGCTCTTAGGTTTCTATGTTCGTTGCCAAGAGCCGACTGCGGCGGCGTCTAGTAGCTCAGTTCTGAACTTGGCCTCGTAGTCGTTGACAGTGGCGCTTGGCGGCAAAAGTAGGAACTATCTGAAAATTGTTAGTTGCAGTACTTAAATTAACAAACAGATAACACACACTAATACAGTCATCACAATTAACACCGGTTATCAGACAGATTCTACACACACCCAAAGTACACGGGGCTACATGACCGCGTTGTCGCAGCCCCTAAACTTAAGAACCAACCAACCAACCACTTAATCAGATGGAAATACTGAATCTGATCTCCTGCAAGTGCGTTGTCATGGCAACGTTTGATGGTCCATGCCTCATCAATTTAGTAGTGTTGCCATGGCAACCACTGATAGCTCTTGGCATTTTCTTATAATTCCGAAATCATTTTTCTCGTCCCTTGGCGTAATGGTGGGTCATATCAAAAATTCTTTCAGACAAAAGTTTTAGGTAATTATTAGGGGAATATTGTCCATTTTGTACGGTTTTGATATTGTGCCTATTAAGAGAGATATGATTAATGTTTCCCGAAAAACCCACTTTTTTCCACCCCTTTGGTCAATGGTTGGTGCTATCAAAAATCTTATTTGACATAAATTTTTGGGCTTTATCCGACACATATTATGAACTTTGAATGGATTCGATATTGCACGTATTAAGAGAGTTATAGTGAAATTTCACTTTTTCGAAAAAAGCCCCCCATTTTTACCCCCTTCGACCGATTTAGCCCAGTAACGAACTCGACCGAGATTTTATAGGTATACATCTTCGGTAAAAAATTCGAAGTAATTGGTGCAAAATTACGGCAGTTATCGTGTCCACAAGAAACTGATATACATATATATATACATATATATATATATATATATATACATAAATTATATATAAACTTTTGAACTGACGGTGGTTTTGGGGTCTGGGGGATGTGAAACGCGAAGATATGTCGAAATTTTCCGGAAGTCGAAACATGGGACCCATTGCAATAGTTAGCTTTCTAATGAAATCTACCTAATACCATCATTGAAGAAAGAAAGAAAGAAAGATAAGAAGTATATCAAGAATGTTATGGATCTGGAGACATAATCGACCGGACTGGCGGCGTGGCTCAGCGGTAACGTTCTCGCTTGCTGGGCCCTAGGTTGCAGGTTCGTATCCTGGCGCAGTCAGCTGGCATTTGAGGGTGCACAAATGCGATGGAGCCGTGTCAGTACATTTACTGGCACGTTAAAGATCCCCTTCGGGCCAAAATTCCGGCACCCCGGTGTCTCTAAAAACAGCAGTAGTTAAAAGGGATGTAAAACCAATAACATTATTATTATTATTATTACGACCTGCCGTGGGCAACATCCAACTTTGAGTTGAGGCATGTCTTTACACGTCTGGTTGTGCATGGTTTTCACAACCCTAATTGAATTAACAAATCTTTCCATGACCCTACAGAGACGTGTGTATACAAACTATGTGGATATTTTCGATAATATAATCCTAACAGAGCGAGTGCATTCTAGCGGCCAGAATAAGAAACTTTTCAATAAAATCTGGAAGTTACCTTTTTGGCAGCCAGATGTCTCGAGTAAATCTGCTGGCGAATTATGTTTTAATTAAATATATATTTTACACCATAATGTGGACAATATAACGCTTAATAACATTTTCAAGTAACGCAAAATGGGCTGTTACAAACCCTTTAAAATAAAAAGTTAAAATGTATCGTAGTATCAACTTGTCATTCTTCAAATTCGATGCGCATAGAATGATAATGGTATAGTAATCAATGGATCCCCACGTAGACTAGTCGGGACATCTAGTGGTGAAATATCGAACAATATAATCCTAACAGAGCGAGTGCATTCTAGCGGCCAGAAGAAGAAACTTTTCAATAAAATCTGGAAGTTACCTTTTTGGCAGCTAGATGTCTCGAGTAAATCTGCTGGCGAATTATGTTTTAATTAAATATATATTTTACACCATAAAGTGCACAATATAACGCTTAATTTTAAAACATCTGAGTCATTACAAAACAATAAACATATAACTTTTCAAGCAAAAAAACTAGCTCTGATCGGGTTTGAACCATAGGCATTTGAGCGATAGGCTATCGCTCTACCACTGAGCTAATTGTGTCAACGAATATCGTTCTATTTAAAATGACTTACATAGAACTTGTTAGCAAATAATGATTTATACTAAACGATTTCATCACTGGAGTATATTATTTATATATAAAGCATTTCATACAAAGTTTATTTATTTTTTATCAGTACGCTATATTGCATTCAATACTCAAATTAGTGAAATATAAGTCAGGCACAAGATATCCGCTGCCATCTTGTCTTATTACTGAATCAGTTCAGCTTTTTAAAATCACGTCTGCACTATAGTATTACAAAATAAACTTTTAATTTCGAACGTGCCTCTTCCTTTAGAACAGTTAAAATGATTCTCGGCTCGATAATCGGAACTGGTGGGTCCCATGATATGGATTATAAAGTTTGCATAATTCGCACGGCCGCCATCCTGAAATGGTATGGCGGACGACCTTGTTGTTTGGTCACAAGACGCATCCTATACGAAGGTATGTTGTTACCAAATTTGGTAGAGATCGGATGATTTGGTTAGTCGTTATTTGATTTTACGTTTTGAACGTTTGAGTGGCCGCCATTCAGTTTTAGTAAAGATGGCGGCGATATAAAACATGACACTGAGGTGTCCTTTGCTAGTGCTACCTTTGTACCAAATTTCGTTCAATTCGCATTCACCGTGTTCGAATTGATAGGGGGGGACAGACATTCAGAGTACACACACACACACACACAGACTCACACACTCACATACACACACACACACAGACTCACACACACACATACACACACACAGACAGACACACTTTTTTCGCCCTGTGTTGATCTCATAAGTCTACTTTCATTTTTTGCAAAAATCGAAAGTAGGCTAAAAATCAAAGTGATTGGTGCAAAATTACGGCAGTTATCGTGTCCACAAGAAACTGATATATATATATATATATATATATAGATAGATACATATATACATAAATTATATATAAACTTTTGAACTGACGGTGGTTTTGGGGTCTGGGGGATGTGAAACGCGAAGATATGTCGAAATTTTCCGGAAGTCGAAACATGGGACCCATTGCAATAGTTAGCTTTCTAATGAAATCTACCTAAAAGCTGGGGATTGAACTATGGTTTGAACGTCGCTGGTCAACTGTTGTGTGCCATTTTGCACTTCGTATAGGAAGAAAATAGAGAGGAGAATAGGACAAATAGTTATAACTACATTATACCCATACATTTAGGTGAAAGTAGGCTATATGTTCTTTCCTGAACATCTTGGTTTTTTTCTATTATCTTTAATAGACAAAGACGAATTTTTAGCCTATTTTCATTTTATGAAAAAAAATATAGGCTTATGAGATCACCTTTTGTCTGTGTGTGTGTCTGTGTTTCTGTGTATCTGTCTGTGTGTCCCCCCTAATAACTTTTAAACGGTTGGGACGATTTCAATGAAACTCGGTAAATTCATAGCACCATTTTGGCCGACACTCACCGTGGCCTTCAAATCTTAGTATGTCTCACCAATCCAACATGGCGGCTGTGCGAAATATTTCACTAGCATTCAATATCTCCGAAACTGTTACTGATATCACCCTAAAATTTAGTACGGTGAGAAAAGACACTACTATAAGTTCACCTATGAGACTTTCAAAAACCTGGTAACTACAAAACCAACATGGCGGCCAGGCAAAATTGAGACTTTTAAATAAACTTTTCTCACGATGCAACCGTCCAAACGCAATGAAACTTGGTACAGTTTATACACATTGCAATGCACTGACATCTAATATAGTTCAATTGTTTACATAACCTCAAGATGGCGGCTGCGCGAAATATTTTACTGGCATTCTATATCTCCGAAACTATTTCTGATATCACTCTGAAATTGTGTACGGTGATACATGGCACTACTACGAATTTATATTTGTACGTTTCAAAAACCTGTAGAATACAAAACGAACATGGCGACCAAGCGAAGTTGAAACTTTTAATAGACTTTTCCGCGATTGAACCATCTGAGCGGAGAGAAATACGGTACATTAAATGTTTATACATATTGTAATGCACTGGCATCTAATTTAGTTAAATTGTTTACATAACCTCAAGATGGCGGCTGTACGAAATTTTGAAATTAAGTTTTTATTTCTTGTTCTATATTTAATCTTCCTTTTACATTACTGTTTCAATTTTAGCAGAGTAATGTCTGGCGATGAATGGTCGTGAACAAGCCTTGACAAGATGCGGAGTCAAGTTAAATCTGTTGCTAAGCCCCACTTGAATTGACACTAGGGTTTATATAGCAATCACCTAGTTGTGATCTTAATGGCTTTCAACACGGAGATACCTTCGAGCAAGTGATTAGACTGCTTTTTTTTAATAAGTATCTTTATTGCTTAACATAGCTCTGGAGAGCAACATGTTTACGATTTTCTAAAATACCTCGGGATGTTTCCACTGGAAACAACACTTCTTAGAATCGATACGTGTTTACCAGCCTTGTTTAGCAAGTGGTCCAATACATGGTAAAATAGCAGTACTCTGTGCAATTACAGGTTCATAGTCGATTACCTGATTTTACAGTGTGGACTCAACCAAGAGATGCTTGTCGGTTTCTGAGTATTTGCAAATAAAACTGTTTTCAAGCCACGTGAATGTATTGTAAAATGTAATTGTGCTTCATGTGTAACTTAAGCATGTTGTCGTGACCCTACCTGATCTCTGAGACGGTCTGGCAGGTTGACAGCGCTGCTGGTGTTGTTTTTCTAGCCGAGCGAAACTAGATAGGGAGTTTGTACGTTGGATGGTCCCGGAACTCGCCAAAATAGAAAGATGTTATGCCCCGTTGACTGCTGCTGCTTTATTTATAAGTAGAGCAGTGATTATATGTACACTACTCTATTTACATAATAGGCTATAATGTGAACAAACTGAAGGAAGTTTACGCAGCTCATTCAACGCTACCGTACTGTCTTACATTCATATGAAATCTGGTATGTCCCCACGGGAATGAACTCTGACATACTTTCAAGGCGATAGCGATGACCATATCAAATCTCGCGCAATGCGCAGTCTTGGCATTCTATACAGATTCACAGAAATTAAAGACCTCACTACACTTAAATTATACTTCACCACGTATGTTCTCCCTATCCAAGATTTCTCTTCTCCAATTTGGTCTACTTCGGCTATAACCAATATTTCTAAATTGAATAGTGTCTTTAATTTCTTCATATCAATAGTCAAAGCTCGCAATCCTTCACTAAGGCACTTTGCCAAATCCGATATTCTAAATCAGCTCAATGTACTCGACCTGAGAAGCCGTCTACAATTTACTGACCTGTGTTTCCTACATAAAATTATGAATCGTTACACAAAATGTAACATGCTCTTAAGAAACTTCCCGCTCCATGTTCCCTCCCGCTCAACACGTCAGAAACATTTACACCACATACCTCGCCCACGTCTTGAAGTATAGAAGCGCTCTATTTTCCACCGTCTACCTACCCTTAGCAACTCCCTTCCATATATTGACATATTCTCTCCCTATAGAACATTCAAACATAACATTAGAAGATCCCTTTCATCCTCAATTCCTACCCCCTCACCCTCTTAATCACCCACTACCTCAATCATTCCCTGCTTCTTTCTCGAGATTTATCCCTTGCTGCCATCACTGCCAATTGTTACCTGTTATTGTTGTTGTTGTTTTTGATAATATTATTTGAAATTGTTAAAATATTAGTGTAAAATGACCTTTCATGGTTGTATCTAATAATTATTAAATAAATAAATAAATAGATGGCTAGAGACAGAATTCCCCTGCGCCATCCTGGGCATCATTACATCCCACTAGACATGTACCAGAGTTCTACAGTCATATCCAGTTCGACTGCTCAGTAGGCGCTGCCCTCCAAGCTAGGGGTGGCTTATTACATTTACATGTCCCTAACTGGAGACCCGTCTAAATTGGCTTGCTTACTGTTCAGCTTCGTTGTTCAAACAGTGCATAGTGCATGGTGGACTGGATTATTGAGTCAGTCAACATTACAAAGTCTGTGTAAACTTCCCGTCATGAGTTACTTGCGTGCTTACATTTCTCAAGAATACTTTCCTTATACATCGATATTACCAAAAAATAATAATAATCTTAAATGAGGTTCCTGACAAACCGTAGTCCTCGGTTCGGGACCTGAGAGGCTCAGTCACGACAATGTAAGTGAATATTTATGCTTGATTATTGAAAAATTATTCCTTCTTAAAGGCTCTGATGTAATGGATCAAGAGAAATGTGAAGGCAAATAAGCTACTTGTTTCTTCTTCTTCTTCTTCTTCTTCTTCTTCTTCTTCTTCTTCTTCTTCTGCTTTTACGGCCTCATTGGACCACTTCAGTCAATCATTTCTTGGTCCTCTTCTTCAGTAAGTTTCCTTTCCGAGTCGCCCAGTAGCTCTTCATTCGCTCTGATCTTCTCAGGCGTTCCTCATCTGTAAATACCCTTTTTACTGTATTACGTTTGTCTATTTTAGCCTGAAATCTTATTTTTATATCTCTCAGTTTTTTAATTTTGTTGTTTTGTTTTGCAAGTCATCCAAGGTTATTTCCAATTCTTTCATATCTTCTCTAATTTCCTTAATCCATCCTACTTTTTGTTGAAAAGGTCTACGAAGAAATAGACGAAATTCTGAGGTATATCAAAGGTGCTGAAAATGTTATAGTAATGGGAGATTGGAATGCTGTGGTAGGAAACGGGAGAGAAGGGAAGATAGTAGGAGAATTCGGATTAGGTGAAAGGAATGATCGAGGAAGCAGGCTGGTAGAATTCTGCACTGAGCATGAGTTTGTCATAGCTAACACCTTATTCAATAACCACAATAGAAGAATATACACATGGATGAGACCAGGAGATACAGGGCGTTACCAAATCGACTTCATTATGGTCAAGCAGAGGTTTCGAAACCAGATTTTGGATTGTAAAACATATCCTGGTGCTGACATAAACTCTGACCACAATCTGGTTGTAATGAAATGCAGATTAAAGTTGAAGAAACTGAAGAAAAGTCAAAAGCCAAAAAGGTGGGCAATAGACAGACTGAAAGAGAAGGATGTAAACGAAAGATTCAAGAAGAGTATAAAGGAAGGACTAATGAAAACCCTTAACAAACTTCAATTGCAGACGAATGGGCACTTTTGAGGAATGAAATTACAAAATCCGCAGAAGAAAACATCGGTAGGAAAGAGGGAATAGGTAGAAAACCGTGGATCACTCAGGATATACTCGAGTTGATGGATGAAAGGCGGAAGCACAAGAATGTAAGAGATGAAAAGGGGAAAGCAGAATACAGACGTCTGAGAAATGAGGTTAACAAGAAGTGCAAGGAAGCGAAAGAAGAATGGTTGAAAGAGAAATGTGTTGGTATAGAAAATTGTCTGAAATTAGGAAAAGTAGACACAGCTTATCGAAGGATTAAGAATACTTTTGGGGGAAAAAAGACTAAGTGCTGTAATATTAAGGACACAAATGGAAAGCCTCTAACAGATAGGGAAGAAAAGGTTGAGAGATGGAAAGCTTACATAGAGAGTTTGTATAAGGGAAAGGAGATTGAGAATCATGTAATGGAAAGGGAGGAGGAAATTGATGAGGATGCGAAAGGAGATTTAATATTGAGATCAGAATTTGATAGAGCTTTGGAAGACTTAAGCAGGAACAAAGCACCAGGCATAGATGATATACCGATTGAGTTGCTACGCTGCATAGGAGATGAAGGTCTGATCAGGTTATTTCACTTGGTGTGTAGGATTCATGAGACAGGTGATGTACCCCCTGATTTCAAGAAGAATGTAATCATCCCTATACCAAAGAAAGTGGGAGCTGACAGATGTGAAGATTACCGTACAATCAGCTTGATTACTCATGGTTCAAAGATCCTGTCTAGAATAATTTACAAGAGGATTGAGAGCCAGATAGAAACGGAGTTGGGTGAAGGCCAGTTTGGTTTCAGGAGAAATGTAGGAACAAGGGAAGCTGTACTAAGTCTTAGGCTGATTTTGGAAGGTAGAATAAGGAAAGATAGGAGAACGTTCATGGCTTTTGTAGACTTAGAAAAGGCTTTTGATAACGTTGATTGGACTAAATTGTTTGACATTTTGAAATCGATTGGAATAAAGTACAGGGATAGGAGGGTGATATACAATCTATACAGAAACCAGACAGCAGTCATTCGAGTTGAAGGACATGACAGAGAAGCTGGTATTCAGAAAGGCGTAAGGCAAGGCTGCAACTTATCACCCATACTTTTCAATCTTTACATTGAACAAGCAATGAAGGAAATTAGAGAAAAATTTAAAGTGGGAGTGAAGATTCAAGGAGAAATAATTTCAACTCTGAGATTTGCTGATGACATCGTCATCTTGGCCGACACGCCAGAGGATTTGAATGAGTCTTTGAATGGTATGGACTCAGTCTTACGGAAAGAATTCATGATGAAGATTAATAAATGTAAAACAAAAATACTGGAATGCAGCCGAAATAAATCAGAAACCTCTATGGAGATCAAATTGGCAGGTGAAAAGCTGAAGGAAGTAGGAGACTTCTGTTACTTAGGAAGCAGAATAACCAGTGATGGACGAAGCAAAGAGGATATAAAAAGTAGGTTGGCTCAGGCAAGAAAAGCATTTCTACAAAAAAGGAATTTGCTGACATCGAATATAGATTTAGGTATTAGGAAGTCATTTTTGAAAGCCTTTGTCTGGAGCGTGGCGCTCTATGGAAGTGAAACTTGGACTATTGGTGCAGCAGAAAAGAGGAGAATTGAAGCATTTGAAATGTGGTGTTACAGGAGAATGATGAAGATCAGATGGGTAGATAGGGTTACAAACAAAGAGGTATTAAGACGAGTGGGAGAGGAGAGATGTTTCTGGCGACTGCTAATGAAGAGAAGAGATAGGTTGGTAGGACACATACTAAGACACCCAGGAATAGCAAGCTTAGTTATGGAAGGAAGTGTCGAGGACAAGAACTGTAGGGGTAGACCAAGGTTAGAATATGTTAAACAGATTGCCTCGGATGTAGGGTGTGGCAGCTATGTAGAGATGAAACGATTAGCTCAGGACAGGGAGGCATGGAGAGCTGCATCAAACCAGTCAAAAGACTGAAGACTGAAACTTGTTGTTTCATATTCCAAAGTTTTACTACAATTTTTCTAGATAACCTGGTTTCTGGTGTCCTCATGATATGACCAAAGAAAGAAAGCCGTTTCTTCCGAATAGTATCAGTGATGGGCTCCACTTCTCTGTATACCACTTCATTTGGTACTATCCGCCACTTTATTTCTCTCTGATAGTTTTTATCTATGCATGTTCTAGCTATTCTTCTTTCTACCTTTAAAATTTTGTCGATTCTGTTTTTCTGAGTAACTTTAAAAAGAATTTCACTTCCACAGGTCACCTCTGGTTGAACCACCGTCTTGTAATGTTTTAATTTTGTTGCGATTGATAGACATTTTCTTTTAAATGTAGACCATGTTAATTTTTGGGATTTTGTCATTTTATTAGTTCTTTCTTGCCATGCACGTTTCTCATCCAAGTTGTAAGTTATAATTTCTCCTAAGTATTTAAATTGCTTCACTATTTTAACTTTCTTGTTATTTACTGTTATGTGATTGATTACAAGTGGATTTGCTACCATTATCTCTGTCTCTACTTGTATAAGAATAAATTATTATTTTTTATTTATAACTGTGAATACGCTGTTATTGGTTTCTTAAATTTATTATATTGTTGTAGACCCCTCGACTTCACATAATATAACGATAGCTTTGAAGCAATTTTCCAGTGTTGCCTTATCTAGGGACCGGGTTTTTAGCCTACTTTTGATTTTTGAAAAAATGTAAGTAGACTTATGAGATCTAGATGGGTAAAAATTTGTCAGTCTGTGTGTGTGTGTGTGTGTGTGAGTGTGTGTGAGTGTGTGTGAGTGTGTGTGTGTGAGTGAGGAGTGTGTATATCTCTTCCCCCCTATCAATTCAAACACGACGAAACCGAATTGAACGAAATTTGGTACAGAGGTAGCACTAGCCAAGAGCACCTCAGTTTCATGTTTTATATTACCGCCGTCAAAACTGAATAGCAGCCACTCAAACGTTTAAAACGTAAAATCAAATTACGACTAAACTAATCATCCGATCTCTACAAAATTCGGTAACAACATACCTTCATATGGGACGCGTCTTGCGCCCAACCTACGAGGTCATCAGCGGGACCAATTCAAGATACCATTCTTGTGAATTGTGCAAGTACAGTATTATAATTCATTACTTGGAATCAACTAGTTCCCATTATCGAACCGGGAATGGTTTACACTGTCCTAAAGGGCGTGGTCCGTTCGGTATTTTAAGTTCATATTATAATATTACACGGAAACGAAAGCAAATACACCATATGTTTACAGGATATGGTTTGCTTGTTGTCAGGTCCTCTATCGAATCCCCGGAGCTTCCCCACATATTAAGTTACCACCTTTATGTATATTGTTATGGACTAGTTTTCTCCTTTTTCAATAATCCATTATATCCAGAGGATACAAAAAGTAGGTTGGCTCCAAAGAAAGCATTTCTACATATAGAGAATCTGTTGACATCGAATATACGGTAGATGTAGGTATTAGGAAGTCATTTTTGAAAGCCTTTGTCAGTAGCGTGGCACTCTATGGAAGTGCAACTTGGACTGTTGCCGCAGCAGAAAGGATGAGAATAGAATCATTTGAAATGTGGTGTTAAGATGGGTGAAGGTGAGATGGGTAGACAGAGTTACAAATGGAGAGATACGAAGACGAGTGGGAGAGGAGAGATGTTTCTGGTGACTGCTACATGAGAAGAAATAAGTTGGTAGGACACTTACTGAGACACACAGGAATACCAAATCTAATTATGGAGGGAAGATTCGAGGACAAGAACTGTAGGGGTAGACAAAGGTTAGAATATCTTAAAGAGATTGTCTCGGATGTAAGATGTGGTAGTTATGTAGAGATGAAATGATTAATTCGGGACAGGGAGAGTGGAGAGCAGTATAAAACCAGCCAAAGACTGAAGACTCAAACAGAACACACAACTTCCCCTAAGCTATCATTTTCATTTTCATTCATAATGGCCGTGGACATTTTAGGGGTTTTATAGATCTACCGGAAGTTCCTTTACAACTGCTTCCATTTTGAAGGTGCTGTGATGCCAGATTTTTGCTCTGGAGGAGGTTATGTCATAAAATCTACTAGCGCGAGTGTGTCTGCTATGTCACACACCCCAGCAGTCTAACAGAAAAGAAAATATGAAAGATCCTGATGGGTGGCACAATACAACTAGTGCGCGATCTCGAGTTACTACCGACAATAATAAATGCATTCCGTGCACGTGTACAGTATGCTTATAAAGAATCCCACCAGATGTGAATATTACTGTTCATAAAAGTATTTTATGGATATGAATAGCATAACGCTCGTGTTTTGTCTTACTCTAGCGGTGCCCATACTGTGGAATGTTAAGTCAGTCGTCAGGGTTACCCAGACAGGAGCTATGGGCTCTGGTAGCGAGTGTAGCTTTTGGGGTTGCGCCATAACCTATAATATAATTGCTATATCCTCACCTACCAGTACGACTTTATGCTTTCATTGCTTTTTTATGCTTTCCTTTGTCACCATCATGTCAGCAGCCAAAACCGCTAGCTTTAAAGGTGTGGAAAAGGGTTTAAATACACGTTCTCACCCTTGTTCACGAATATCACAATGACAAGCGACTTCTCCAGGAGCGTTCATCTGTTCATCACTTGTTTAGGCGATAATTCTAAGAGTCTAATCATATGACTCGACTTGAAAAAGAACAAATCGAACTCGGACTGCAATAGCAACACAGTTTGATGCTTACGAGGGAATTATCAGGTATGACAGGTCGAAACCTATCTTGAAGCTTTGTGGACAATGTGCGGAAAATCATCTGCCAGATTGAACTGCAAGGCTCCTAAATCATGTGGCGAATCTGTCATATAAATCAATGAGAGGTAGCTAGTACCGTAGATGTCACCCAAGCACTCAAGGCCGGTGGGAAGGAGCCGCACGCTCCAATCAGCATATACGCCCCGCCTCGCTACTACTCCGAGTGCCCCAGGGATGTCCAGCTCCTCCAGCTGTCATGCCTGCGTACCAGGATGTCAGGTACGATTTCGGAGCCTTGCAGTTCAATCTGGCAGCTGATTTTCCACACGTGGTCCTCTTATTGAACAACGATTGCGTCCACAAAGTTTCAAGATAGGTTTCGACCTGTCTTACCTGATACTTCCCTTGTTAGTTGCAGTGCAAACTTTTCCGATCATAGTGGTACATTTCGCGCATGTTTTATAAATCTGGAAACATGGGGGAAATGTTTGTTGTAGTTGATTCATTTGAGAGGTCATTTATCCCCGTGTGCTTTGTCGTATGTAAAATTGTCTGATAACCTGTATTATTGTGGTGTCTGTAGTAGAGAGAGATAGTGTGTGTGTGTGTGTGTGTATGTGGTATATGTATTAGTGCCATCCGAAAAGAAACGAGCTGGAGGCTATACAATGGAAACCGCTAATCGGATCGTAATGCACTGGCCTGGGGACGACGGTGTGGTCCCTATGAGAGTGCTGAGGTACCAAACTCACCATTAGAAGAACACGGGCGCACACACATATGACGACAAAGCGAGCAAGCACACGTGTCGACCGTCCACTGCAATCAGTCTTGCAGAAACCAGTTGCATGGAGGCTTCAAAAGAAGAGCAAAGGGATGTAGTACGTTTCCTGACAGCGGAAGGAGTGCGGGGAACGAAAATTCATCGAAGAATAGCACAACTGTACGGAGAACACTACCTGTCCGTGGTAAGGATTAATAAGACGTGGCAGGTGATTCAGCGAAGGACGGATGTCGTTAGCCGATGATGCACGGTCTGCATCGCTACACCACATTATCGACGACATTGTCCAGCAGGTCGATGCCCTCATTCAGCAGGACCGGTGAGTTAAAGTAGCATTCATTGTCGCGGACATCGGAGTGAGTGTCGGAAGTGTTCACGCCATAATTTAGGCCCCATTGCAATTTCACAAAACGTGCGCCCAATGGGTGCCCCCTTGGTCTTCAACCAGCACAGGAAGCATGTCGAATGGGACTCTCTCTGGAACATCTACTGCGCTATGCCAAGGAAAGGAATGTGTTCCTGGCACGGGTGGTCGCAGGAAACGAGACATGGTGCCATCACTTTGAACACTAGTCTAAACGACGAAGTCGCCAGTGGAAACATGCAGGCTCGGTGCCACCCAACAAGTCAAAGGCAGTCCACTTGAGTACGGGAAAGTTATGCTCACCTTCTCTTTTGACCAAAAGGGTCTTCTTCTTATGGATTTCCTGCAGCATGGGACAACGGTGAATGCGGAGCGATACTTGCAAACTTGACCTCCCTTCGCACGGCAATGAAATCGAAACGACCAGGACAGGTAACCCGTGGGATCATTCTGCTCCATGACAATGCAAGACCCCATACAGCCAACGCAGTCAAGGAGCTCTTGCAGACATTCAAATGGGAGGTCCTAAGTCACCCTCCATATAGTCCGGACCTGTCTCCCTGGGATCATGCTATTTTTGATGAGCTGAAGAAGGTTCTGAGAGGCAAACGATTCACCTCGGACGACGAAGTCAAGCAGTACGTTCGGATCTGGTTCACAACTCAACCCCAGGAATTTTACGAGACGGACATTCACCACCTTGCGTCGCAATGAGACAAGTGTCCCAACAGTGTTGACCATTATTTTTGAAAGAACGGTAAAAAATGTCATTTTATAGTCTCCGGCTCGTATCATTTCGAAAGGCCCTATAATTCAGGTGATGATTGGGAAGAAGTTGGCTGTGGCCTAAAGCTAGGAACCATTCCGTAATTTGACTACAAGTCCAAGAAGTGGGAAACTACGGAAAATCACTTTCAGGATGGCTAAGGGGGTAGTCTAACCCACATCTCTCCAGTTTTGTCTCACGATGCTGAGTGTACCACGTTCCAGCCCTCAGACCAGAATACAATTTCTTGGCAGAGCCAGGAATCGAACCCGGAACCCCGGCAACAGTCAAGAATGCTAGCCACTACACCAGGAGGTGGACATGGATTTTGTTTCTTGGTTTGGTCACTGTGACTCTGTAGTTACGTAAGATTCACTGCGACATGAAGACAACTTTCTTGATATTTTTAACGACTTCGTTCTAACATCCATTGTGCAATGCCTATTAAAACATTGCTTCATTTTCTCATTTTTTAAATTAAAATATCATTATTATTATTATTATTATTATTATTATTATTATTATTATTATTATTATGCTGCATCTATCCCAAGAGCAAAGGGTCCGCCTCGGTGCGTAGTGGCTAGCACTCTTGGCTGTCACCGTGGAGATCCGGGTTCGTTTCCAATATTCTATTTAGTTCTAGTCTGAGGGCTTGAACGGGGTATCTCAGCCTTGTGAGGCAAAACTGACATACAACCTCAGCCATCCAGGAAGTGGTTTTCCGTGGCTTCCCATTTCTACTAGAGGCATATGCCGGGTTGGTTCCTTAATTAAGGCCACGACCACCACCTTCCCAATCCTCATCTGAATTACGAATACACTCTCTAATAAAGCCATCACAATAACACAGGTTATAAGACACATTCGACAGGCAGACAGACACACTCCAATATACGGGGCGACATTTCCACGAAGTGGCAAAGCCCCTAAATGAATCAACAACAACAACAAAAACAAGAGTAAAGGTCAGTGAAGTAAATCACATATTCACCGCTTTTTGTTGTCTCGAAGTATCCTACATGTTGTAGTTGCAGTTTCAATGGCCCCTGTCCTGAACAATAATATCAAAATATTTATTGCAGCCTATAGACATGCTATGGAAGGAACGGTGAATGGAAGAAGACGAAGAGGACGGGGAAGATACCAGATGGTTAATAGCATAAGGGTAGAAGCCAATTATGAGAAAACAAAGAGAGTAGCAAGAGACAGGATGCCATGGAGAGCCACCAAGTGATGACCTGCCTTAGGGCAGAACACAAATGGTGATGATGATTTAGACATACAAAGTAAATAATAAAAAGAATGACAATGAGAACACACACAAACTCACACTAACTTTGGCATCAGAATGACGTCCAAGATTCACGTCGTATTTCACAGTACATTGCATGGTATCTTAAACAGCATTGATCGTAACACTCACATACAGTCTGTGCCTGGCTAGTGAATGTAGGCTACACAGTTTATGAAGAGAACAATGTACAGAAAAGCGCGTAGCAACGTGTCTCAGCTCATAATTATGCTCCCCGCCTTCAGTCGTCACAATATGTCATCTGTGATGTAAAGGTCCCACTATACCAGGTGGCTCATTTCCCCCATTCAATCTACTTTTAGGTGTCCCGCATGTACTAATGATGAACGGGAGGTCTAATAACCCAATTCCTAAGAGGTATCCTTTAATGCAAACAGGTTACGACAGAATGCCAGGAGATAACAAGACGGCCTCTCTCAACAGGTTCCTCAATGCTCTAGTCCAATGCGCCCCATTGCGTTATGAAACCTCGACCTTCGCCGGAATTACGACCAGCTACTCCATAGATTAGTATGATGTCCGTGTACTTGTTGTTATCGAATACCCAGCCCTTGTCAATATGTTGCCAGCAACTGTCGTGTTGTTGTACCTCATATGAGCCTATTATGCTCTCAAATGCGGGGTTTCATAACGCAATGGAGCGCATTAGACGGGTAGCACTGAGGAACATGTAGTGACGTCCCTTCGTATTCTTACGTAATCTGCCAGTATGCAGTGTAACCCCTGTGGAAATCAGTTATTAGACATCCCAAACAGCAGTAGTGTATGCGGGACACTTATAGGTAGATTGCACGGGGAAAATGAGCCACCTGGTATGTGTCTTTTCTTTAGTTGAATTTTCTCCATGAGTTGCATAGACTCTGATGTAAAAGGCAGCTGTAGTTGAAGACGGAATTCTTCCTCATAAAATAACTCACGAGTTAATTCATAGACCAGCCTAAAAGGAGTATATAATGAGACGCACAAGGCCTTCTTTTATAAAGTTGCTTTCAGTTTTTCCAGTTGTTCAATGTGTTTCATTTTTTAATGCAGCCAGATGTTAACCAATCCATATGTTACAACGGATATAACCATTAACTGGAAGTGCTTCAGAGCTTTTTGAAGGATAGTTTGGGAAAATGTTTAATATCATTAATGGCTTTGGGTGCGGCTTTAATCCCATCATTGACGTGGAGTGTGAAAACATGCCAGTTGTCTCAAGTGTGATGCTTAGATATTTAAAATTGAATACGTTCTCTATGAGTTTTCCTTTATAATGGAAAACTGTTGGTTTTCCCCCCTTTCTCGAATGTAATGGATACAGTCATCTTTTTATATAGACGAAGTTCATTATCTTCTACCCATCCCACTATCAAGTCGAAAGCAGATTGCAATTCCTCTCGAGATCTCGTGGCTAGAACCATAGCATCAAAATAGGTATATTTTTTCTGAGATGACCTCTGTGCTACCTGCCCTCTGCAAAAAACTGTAGTTTGTTCTATTGCGTTTGACATTGTGATTCAATCGTTCATCCCGATATAATTTGTGACCAGTATTCTGTTAATGAGGCATTTTGTTAAGCTGTAATATCTCATGAGATTTCCAACTTCTCCATGATTATCTTCCTGATAACCAATCGAAAGCTCTAGAAAAGTCAATAAATATCTCGTTGGAACAGCCAGGGCTGTCTCAACATCACTTTGAAGGCACTGAATGGCCGTTCTGGTACATCTTCCTCTTCTGAAGCCAAATTGTGCGTTTGGGAACTTGGATTTGACTTCTCTGTTTAGGCGATAGCATAGCAACTTCGTTTGAGTTTTGAACAACGTACATTCAGGAGCAATGCCCGGATAAGAGTTTGGATCCTCTGTATTTCCCTCTCCTTTATATAACATTTTACGGTAGATCCTCTCAAATTACGAGAGATCTTTCCTTGTTTGAGTCAGTCATTGGAAAGAGATATTATTGCTCCCTTTAATAGCGGCAGAGAAATTTTAAGATGCTCATTATATAGCCTGCCTGGACCGCAAGCTGTATTGTTCTTGGAACTAACAATAGCGGAGTCTATCTCCCGAGTAGTGAAGATTTCCAGCTCATAGCCAATAAATTCTGGTCTGAGGGCTGGAGCTGGGTACACTCAGTTTCATGATTCAGAACTGACAAGATTTGTGTTCGATGTCCACCTCAGCCATCCTAAAAGTGTTATTTCATAGATTTCCAGTTCTTCTCCAAGAGGGGCAGATGACCTCACTGTTTCGCCCCTTAAAATTCCAATAAATAACTAACTAAAAGGGCTGCCTCCTTCTTAATTTTAGCCCAAATTATGAATATACGTATTACAATGGGGTCCTTCTGTATAGGACGGAACCTGGCAGGGGGCGCGAGGCGAGAGCCACTGCGTGTAGCAGCATGTCGAACGAGGCACTGCTGCTAGCAGCAGCGCAGCGCCCAACTAGTTCAACACATTTACACTTTTAACTTATTTAATAATCATCATTATTTACATGAATTTCAGAGTAGTTGCTGTCCTTCATTTTCTAGATACACGTTGCACCGAAGTGGGAAGTTCATCCTGGCAGATATTTGGTATCAGTGCTTAATTTAATATCGTCCTTCCTGAAAACACGCGTTATTTGGGCTGCATGAAACAATATTATTAGGCCGTGGCCAGTCAGAAGGTACAATCCCAGCAATTGCCTGGAGTTGAAAATGGGAAATCACGAAAAAACATATCAAGGGAGGTTATAAAGACTTCAGTCACATATCATCCCCCACCCCGTTGGAAAAACAGGAATAATAAAAGATGATGATGATGATGATGATGATGATGATAATTGTTGTTTTAAGGGGCCTAACATCTAGGTTATTGGCCCCTGATGGTTTGGGTGATCGTGAAGATGAAAATGAAATGCAAACTTAAAACTAAAACTAACTACTAACCTACATACTAGAAGAACAATAATGTAAAACTAAAGGAGAATAAGGCAAATAAAGGACAGGAGGAAAAGAAATGCCCTCAACCCTCGAAGAATGCGGATTGAGGGACTTGGAAGGATGGAAAGCCATGAAAGGCAGATAGGAAAGTGTAAAAGGAGAGGGTCCGCCCCAAAGGTAAGGGACAAAAGGGGAAAACGGACCCAGCTGAGGAATCACTCGGGGTCGCCAACTCCCGAACTCACCAGCCGTGAGTCCCTGAGGGTGTAGCATTATCTAGGGTGCACCAAAAGCGGTGGGGCTACATACACCTGACCTCCTTGAGGGCCTTGAGCAGAAGGCAGGAGATATCATGAAAAGAAAAAGAAGGCTGACCCCTCGCAGAAGGAGGGAATCAGAAACGATGAGACAAGGGCCAATTAAGGCAGGAAAGGAAGAGACTCCCTAGGCCTCGGATACCCTAATACCGTCGGAGTTGGAAGAGAACAAGAGTTGACCAAGAGAGGTCGACAGGAAAGAAGATGGAGAGGAGCCCGGCACAAGTAAGTGGAAGCAATGCCGGACTCAGGAATAATAAAAGGTAGACCTACCCAATATCTTATTCATGCGATAACTACCGTAACTTTGCACCAATCACATTAAAATGTATTCATAAGATATCTATATATTGGGTAGTCAGCCCAAAGGCTGGTTGGATCCTCAAAAAGTACCGCCATAGGTTAGATCGTTATATATCCACAAAACCTCAAAGCAGCACTTTGATGAGGCGTATTAGGCAAGATGAGCACTGTGGTAGTTTGCCATTGCTTTCCTCACTGAGTTAGAACAATAGCACTGACCCTATGAGTAGAACCTTTCACAGGCGACACAGGCACTAATTTTGCCCTGAGGCCATTACTCAGCACCACCCATACCTAAGTAACTTCCACATAATCACAGCCATGAATGTGACAGAGGCATTGGTGAAAAGGCACATTTTACTCTACCCTGTGCCAATAGACAAATGCAAATGTACTACATTCATCAAGAGATGGTAAACAGGCAAAATATAACCATTCAAAAGCTCAGTCGAGTTTGTCAAACGGAAACATCTCACCCAAGAGGTGTAAATGGGGGGTCGTTTTCCCAAAACTGAAATATTGCTATAACGTCCTTGGTATGTGAAAAATCGAATCCAATCATTCTTCGGATAAGGGCATGAAACTTTTTTCTGTAAAGTTGTTTGATAGCACCAACCATTGACCACAGCGGTGGGAAAAATGGAGATTATAAGAATTGTATGCTAAATATGTGGAACTGGTGTAGAGTGTATTACAACAATCGACAAATTTCGTGAATTCGAAATTTACCTCCGCCTTCTGGTGTGCTGAGAGGGATTTATTATGCCTTACTATCTCGTCCCGGGTAACATTCCCGAGGCTCTGGCAGACCACTGTTTGGAAACCAGTCACTTAGAGGCTCCAGTCCATAGTCCGTTCATTCTCGTCATCCAAGCTGGCTCGACTCGATCATACCATACTGGGAGAGTTCAAGAGAGTCGTAGGTCACACCGTAGGCCGAAATGGATGAGTTCCACAGATGAAACAACTTTCACTTGAGACTGTATTGTTAATCCTAGCGGGATTCAACACCTTCACTCGTACAATCGTGTCTAAAATAACCTTTAACTTTGTGATTGTTCTTGTTGTTGTTGTTGTTGTTGTTGTTGTTGTTGTTGATTCATTTAAGGACTTGGGCATCGTATTCATCTAGCTTCCCATACCCCTCTCTACGAAGGGATTATTCATGCCGAGGGGATTTACCAAATGTGTCACAGCAGCAGTAAGCCATTGGGTGTGACTTCACCCCACACACACACACATTCTAAAGGTGCAAAAGATGTATATTTTTCACAAGTCATTCTGCATTCGGAGAGCCATTCCAGAAAAACTCCGCAAATATGTCTTTGCGAAGAGGCATTCTAAACTGTAGGCAAACAGCCAAAGGGGAAAGAAGCGACTACCTGATACAGCAGTGACAAGTCTCCAACCGGAAACCACGCCGAGAAGTGAGGACTGATCAAACAGCTCCCATCCAAACTTCTGCAAAACAGTTGCTTGCAGCGATTTTCGCCTTTCCTTGCACCTCAAGAAATGTATGTTCTCTGGTCAGCATTTTCACTGTGACGAAGAGCTGAATATGACCGTCACACACTGGTTCCATTCCCAGGTGACAGACTTCTATGACACAGGACTACAATAGTTAATACGACGCTATGACTAATGTCTCAATACTTGGGGCGTAGTGGCTCAGTGGTCAAGCTGTTGGCGTCTCATCAAGGTGGACCGGGTTCGATTCCCTGTCAACGCATGTAAGATTTTTGAAGTGAAATGCCATGTCATGTGGTTCTGATTCCACATAAAAAGCAGGTTCCGTTGCTCATGATAACATGATAAAAGGTCACATAAAAATAAAAGCTTCCTTCCTTCTTTTGGTGTTTTAGAAACTGACGTGAGGGCTGGAACGGGGTGCACTCAGCCTCGTGAGGACAATTGAGTAGCTGTCTGAGAGTGAGGCAGCGCCCCGATCACGAAAACCAAGATTAACGGCCGTGGGGACCCGATGTGCTGATCACGGTGTCACCTCAATAACTGCAGGCCAAATGGCTGGGCAGCGGTCGCTTGGTAGGCCTAGGCCCTTCATGGGCTGTAGTGCCAGGGGTTATTACTAATTTATCCTTTGTTTGGTGCCTATGTCAAAAATAGCTCTACCTGTTGCAAATAAAGTTTTGTATGTAACTATGTACTCATCTTTTTAACAGGGAAACTTACTTTCTGGATGCGCCTCGTAGATAAGCATATAAAAACATAACTAATTTAAGAACACACGGACAAGCCTGAGAGCTAAGATGATTTTGTTTTATTTCAGCAGCTGAAACCTGGAAACTTCCGTTTTCTGGAATGATGCCCAGTCACTGACCAATCACAATCATTGATATTACAACATTTCAGTCGGTCAACAGTATGTAGTCCCAATTACTGGGACATGCGAAAAAAAACCGTAATTGGGATCACATTATGTTGACAGAATGAAATGTTGTAATATCAATAACACAAGTCAACACGAAATTAGTGTCTGGGTTCTGTATTGAACCCGCTGAGCTAAGGTTCATGTGATATTTTTTATAACAGCACATTTATGATGGGATGTAGTACCTTTGAACACACCCAGAAAGCCACGTGGAGCTGAGAGCTCATACTATACTCTTTGAAGTAGCGGAGAATCGCACTTTTGACTTTGGTGAAGTCTGCTAATTATTTATCTGAGGTCTTATTAATCAATTTTATCTTTCCATGAGACTCAGAATATTCCATTTCGTCATGCTGCATTATTAAAACATTTTGGAGAATGTTATTTTCGCCTAAGGTAAGGTAATACCCTTGCAAATACGCAAGATAGGAATGTAAGTAGTCGCTCAACGACTTTGGTTTGACGACCTACTTCCTCGAGGAACCCTGTGCCTTGCACTACGTCTGGAGAATCCGCCCCGTGTAGGCGTGAAGTTACATCCGTCGTGTTAGACGTAGAAAATATCCGCTGTTTAGCGTGGAAATTATCATCGGGTGCCATCGTGCACGAATATTCTACAAATCACTGTTTATTGATGCACAGTGAACAACAAGAATCATATTGTGAAATAATTGGCAAGTATAGTGAAAATTCTAACATTACCGTAACACCACATTTTTTTACCCACGTGTTTGTGGAGGGCTGAAAGCCTGGTGAAAAATATAGAGGTAAACGTGTTGTAATTATTTTAAGCAATTGTGATTATGAAAGTACTATATATTTGAATTGCCACAGTGAATTTTTCAATTACAAAACGACGCACATTTCACGGATGCCACGTGATGTAAAAAGTGGCGTCAGTACACGTGAAGAACCACAGAACAGTGTTTGATCACGTATTATTCAGTATCTGCGAAGTAAAGGCTGTGTTATCAATTGTATTAAAGCCTGTAACATTTTCAACGAAGATTGTGATTTTTGAAGTGAAAGAATGAACTACTACACGATTTATTCCACCACCCACGTGATCAAATTATTCTACACCATGTTCGAGACCGAGATCATGGGCTAATACCGCTATGGTATGAGAGGGTGATGTATCTGATGGGAACCAGCATGATGGTGGAACTTCCAGAACAGCGAACGAGGAGGAAGGAACCCAGGATTCCATTCCCAGGCATGTCCAGTACATTCACGAGGTTATCGACAGGGACAGATCGAACCCTGGTCTTTGGGAGAGTTCAGATGGGAGTCCTCATGAGGACGATGCCGTTCCGGAAAGCCAGACGTGAATTTGTTCAACCCTTGTCGTTGAAGAGAGGGCTGAGTGAGAGCTCCTCCATTTCGTGAGTCTTGGTACACCCTTCCTTGTTCTAGTTTCTGGTGGTATAGTAGGTTTAACGTAGTTTGTGAACCAACCGAACTCAGTGACAGCCATTTTTATAGGTAGGGAATGTAATTCGTCTAATTAGATGTCATTTATTTCAGTTAGAGTGAGTCACCCTTGGGTCAGACATTTTGGTCAACCCTGGTGCAGCTTGATGGACGTCGTAGAACGTCAATGCCTATCTTTTGCTAAACGTGACTGTAGTCAATTGAGGCTACTTTGTTTAACCCTATCTGGGGTGATTTTTCAAGTCTTTGCTGACTTTAGTTATGGCAATGAGATGCCATGGTTATATTTCTTTAACTGCATTTTTGCAACCAGTCTTTGTTACACCCCTGACTTCGTTAGAAAAGTCGTATCATTTAGGTAATCGACTGTAATTACCAGTTTTGTAACTGCATTATATTTCATTTGAGATGTTGCTCAGAAGTCATCTGGTCAAGTGTAGACCTAATAAGTGAATGGGATATTTCGTTCTCTAGCATCGAACCCAGTTCCCAACGTATCATTAAGCAGATCCAGAGTGTGGAATCTGCGTCACAATTATTATTTTGTTAGTGTCATGTGAAGACACGTATTTATTTGATGTTATACAAGCAACTACTGAAGTTTTATATCTTTGAGAGCAAAGAGCTCCAGCAATGTGACATTGCTACCATTTAAACGTATTTGGTGTAGAAGACAGAATTATATTATTGTATTCAGATTTATAGCGTGCTTTTTATGCACGTATTCTTCGAGGTTTATAACCTATGGTAAAATTATTATGATGAGGCCAGTTGTACAGTTTTTATTTTGCTTAAATCGCCGGCCTTGATAGTTAGTGTGTGTTGTGTCAGACAGCGCAGGAATGTTGTAGCCTGCAGCGACACAAACTGGTTTGTGACCCAGTGCCCTTGAGAGCACGCTTGTATTATGAGACAGAATTACTTTGACAGAGGACAGAATGCTTGTTGTATTCGCTCTTCCTTTCATTGCTATATAGCTCATGGAACCCAGTGTCCAACCTTGTATCTGATCACATGTTTCATAGATTGTCATTTGTTAGTTAAACGCACTTTTGCGTGTGCCGTCGTTTGACGTGTACAGTTATGTCAGGTTTCTATAGTACGTTGTAGGCTGCCCTGTTAAAGGAGATATTTCATGTATGAAGGTATTTGTGTGTACCTTGTCCGGGATTGTTCCCGTTGACCAGATGTTATGGAGGGTGACTGAGTGTGCAGGCCCATCCCAGAGTTATTGAACGCGAGCTGCGCGCCGCTGGTAACTTGTGTTATTGTGTGTCCGAGTTGTTATTGCTCGTTGATTGTATTCCGACTTTTGAGTCGAGGCTTTTGGTGGAGATTGATCTCAGTGGAGACACTCCGTGCCCAGGCTATTGTCAGTATTATTCGCCATAAACCAACGATAAACCTAAACCGACATCTTAATAATAAAACGCATAATTTTGGTAAAACACAAGCTAACTAAAGAATTCTTTCTATCTAATCTTGTTCTTTTGCATTTGGAACCTGCTGACATGGCCGTGCTAATGAAGGTATTTCCTTTTGAGCGAATGACTTAGAACAGCTGACACTTTTGTAGCGACCTGAAGCTTGCTCGAACCTTGAGTTCGTAGCTTGTGGAGCGCAGGCCATGCGATGTTAGACGTAGTCTTAACTACGCAGTCATCTCCGTAACTACACACTATGACTATGGCTTACAAAGAGTAAACCAAGGTGCAGGCAGGCATTTTAATAAAACTGTTGTCTCTTATTAATTATTTATAATGTATAAGTGTATGAATCCTACATGTTACCCTCTTGTGTGCTGTTAGCACTTAGTTCCTAAGAATAACTAGATGTTTTTTTATATGGCTGTTCACTTAGCTTTGAATGTAATCGTTTGCTATTACGGACGTCATCGCCGTAAATTTTGTTATTAACTGATAGGACTTAGCTAGATGAATTAACGTTAAATGTAAATGTGGAAATGGTATCATCCTAACTTAGATTTGTTTTGCTACCCTGTTAAATGTAAATTCTGATATTAGCTTGATTTTGTAACTTGACCTAGGGACTTGCGTCGTACCATTTTCCTAGTGTTGCTGTTGTTGCTTTGTTATTGTGAGATAGATCTTTCGCGAGGGTTTTCCGTAACTTCTCAGGTAGGGACCTGCTCTTTATTTTTGATTGTTTATTAGCTTGCGGATTAGCCGATTGAAACCCTCCGAACTAGGCTAGGGGCTTGTGAATTTTAACAATAAATTTTCACGGTGTTTTACATAAGTCTGGATGTTTATTTTCTCAGTCTAGTTTTTAAGGTGAACCTTTCCTTAGGCAGTCTATGACCATCGTCACCATGTACCACGATCCTTGTGGACTACAGATTCTCGTGCCGCCTTGGCCTATTTGGAAGTTCACCTGATCCTCACGGCAGATAGGTCCGATGGATGAGATGTTAGGGAAGTCATTGCGGTAGTTGGCTATCCTGGCAGCTCCACCGACGGTCTCAGTATGTCTGATTTTGATTTGTCATACCTGTCTAAAGAAAGCAAAAATAGTTTTACCTAATAAAGTTTGCTTTTGTTGCAACCACAAAGAAAGTTCAAATTTGAAGGATATTCTCTGTTTTGAAAATTTCAAAAGAAAACAAACGTTAATTTATATATTTACATCACGTTTATTTACAAAACATAGTTAACATTAATCTGAAGCCTCCGTGGCTTAGGCGGCAGCACGCCGGCCTCTCACCGCTGGGCCCGTGGTTCAAATCCCGGTCACTCCATGTGCGATCTGCGCTGGACAAAACGGAGGCAGACAGGTTTTTCTCCGGGTACTCCGGTTTTCCCTGTCAAAATTTCATTTCAGCAACACTCTCCACTATCATTTCATTTCATCTGTCATTCATTTAATCATTGCCCCAGAGGAGTGCGTCAGGCCTCGGCAGCCGGCACAGTCCATATCCTCGCCGCTAGATGGGGGCTTCATTCATTACATTCCTGACCCGGTCGGAGACTGGAAGCAGGCTGTGGATTTTCATTTTCAGTTAACATTAATCTACAAATTAGCAGCTTCGGTGGCGTAGTTAGCATGCTAAGCTTCTATGCCCAAGGTCGTGGGTTCAAATCCCTTCGGAGGGGAAGTAAATCTGGCGGTCCCATGTCATAGATTTATGAAAAAGAACCTTCCACTAACTACACATGTGTGAAGCAAAGATGTGTAGGTTTGAATAGATAACGCTCTATTAGTTCCAACGTACGCCACCAGGTGCTGCTATGCTATCTAGTAGCAAAGTTCGCAAGCTAAGTGTTGTGGACGGTAGCATTTGGTAGCAAAAGTAGGAAATACTTGAAATTATTGAAATTACTTGAATCAAAAACAGATAACACACACTAATACAGTCACCACAATTAACACCGATCATCAGACAGATTCTACACACACCCAAATTACACGGGGCTACAAGACCGCGTTGTCGCAGCCCTTGAACTAAGGAAACAACCAATCAATCTACAAATAAATAAATAAATAGACAAATAAATTAATTAATTAAACAATACAAACAAGCTTCAAAAATGAATATCTATAGTAATTCTTCTGCGTGGGTACGAACTTTCTCGTATTAGCCCCCAAATGTAATCACCCATCATGTTCTCTTTACATTGTTCTTGATAACGTTGCACAAAGTCCATCACGTCTTGGTGAAAACGTTCCCCTTGCTCGTCTGAATTTGCACCCAAGTTATCATTAAATTGGTCTAGGTGAGCATGTAACATGTACTTTAAGGGACATTCTGCAACCCATGAGTTTAATGTCGAAATAAGCTCTTTGGAATTTTCAGCTAGGTCTCAAATTCATCACTGCTTTAAGGCTGTGCCATGCTTGTTCTTTTTGTGGATGTTGAGTAATAGTGGACATTTTTCACTGGCCATTAATTTCTTTATTTAGGACCGACGAAATTACCAGCTTTAATTTTAGCTTCTGGCAAATTAGGTAAAAACGTATTTAAATATTCCCCCTCTTCCGTGTTCAAAGTCGTTACCTCTCAAACAGCGTACCAAAACTTCAAATAAGTATTTATCATGGCATAAAGAACAAAAGCAAATGGCGTTTTTGGTTACTGTTTAATGTAGAGTCAGAATAGCTTTTATGCATTAAATAATAGACTCAACACAAAATGTTTTTTTTTGCCTATTTTCATTTATGAACAAGTAGTTCCGTGAAGAACTATACAGCCTATTTTCATATATCCTGCTCATGTTAATTGCCACTATCAACATACAAAATTTCAGTTTAATTGCTGTAACAGATTCGTAGATATTGAGAACCGTCTAAATATTTCAGATGGTCGCCAGGTTGGATTTTTATTTTTGTACTATTACATTAAGATTATTGTGTACGTGTGGTATTCAAACTTCAATCGCATGATTAGAACACAAGAAGTAAAAACGAGATTTTAAAATTACGCACAGCAGCCATCTTGTGATTATGCAAACAATTGAAATAAATTAGATGCCAGTGGATCAACATTTGTATAAGCATTTAACGTGCTACTTTTCACGGCACTCGGATAGTTAATTCGCGAGAAACGTCCATTTAAATATTTATACTTTGCGTCGCCGTCATGTTGGATTTGTGCTCACCAGGTTACTGAAAGTCCTATAGGTGAAAATATGATCATAGTCTCTATGAACATTAAGAAAACAGTTTGGTTGCTGTAAAAGATTCATAGATATTGAGAACCGTCTAAATATTTTGGAAGCTGCAAAATCATTTACTGTACCACATTTCACTGCGCTCAGGGAGTAAAATCACGAGAAAAGTATATTAAATATTTCAAATTCGCTTGGTCGCCATGTTCGTTTTGTACTTTACAGGTTTATGAAATGTACATAGGTAAACTTGTATCAGTACCCTTTATCACCGTACAAAATTGCAGGGTGATATCTGTAATAGTTTCGGAGATATAGAATGTCAGTGAAATATTTCGCACAGCTGTCATTTTGAGGTTATGTAAGCAATTGAACTAAATTAGACTCCTGTGTATTAAAATGTGTATAAACATTTGCTGTACCAAGTTTCATTACGTTTGGATAGTTAAATCGCGAGAAAAGTCTATTTTAAAGTCTCAATTTCGCTTGGCCGCCATGTTGGTTTTGTAGTCACCAGGTTTTTGAAAGCCTCATAGGTGAACTTCTAGTAGTGCCCTTTATCACCGTACACAATTTCAGGGCGATATCGGTAACAGTTTCGGAGATATTGAATTCTAGTCAAATATTTCGCACAACCGCCATGTTGGATTGGTAAGACGTAACGAAATTTCAAGGGCACGGTCGAGGTCGCCGGAAATAGTGCTATGAACTTACCGAGTTTCATTGAAATCGCTCCAGCCGTTTAGATTTTATTAGGGACACACACACACACACACACACGCACACACACACGGACAAAAGGTGATCTCATATGCCTATTTTTTCAAAATTGAAAATAGGCTAAAAAATAGGCTTATGAGATCACCTTTTGTCCGTGTGTCTGTGTGTGCTTGTGTGATTCGTGTGTCCCCCTAATAACTTCTAAATGGCTTGAGCGAATTTGATGAAACTCTGTAAATTCATAGCACTATTTTGGCCGACCTCGACCGTGCCCTTCAAATTTTATTACGTCTCATCAATCCAACATGGCGGCTGTGCGAAATATTTCACCATCATTCAATATCTCCGAAACTATCACCGATATCGCCCTGCAATTTTGTACGGTGATAAACGGCACTAATAGAAGTTCACCAAAGAGACATTAAAAAAAGTCCTCTCGGCACGCCGGAAGGCGGAGGTAGATTTCACCGGACAAACTTGGGGATAGGCGAAAATAGGCAGAATATGCAGGTTTTCGTAGAAGGATCAGACCTCATTTATTGCGAGAAAGTATTTTATAATTGGAGCTTAATTAACTTTGTTTTTCGTCATTTTATGCTTATTTTAAACATTTTATTGTCTTATGGGAACGGTAACCTTCTTGTCATTTGGGGTCCATTTTTAGACTACTTTCGATTTTTGCAAAAAATGAAAGTAGACTTATGAGATCAACACAGGGCGAAAAAAGTGTGTCTGTCTGTGTGTGTGTATGTGTGTGTGAGTCTGTGTGTGTGTGTGAGTGTGTGTACTCTGAATGTCTGTCCCCCCCCCCCCCTATCAATTCGAACACGGTGAATGCGAATTGAACGAAATTTGGTACAAAGGTAGCACTAGCAAAGGACACCTCAGTGTCATGTTTTATATCGCCGCCATCTTTACTTAAACTGAATGGCGGCCACTCAAACGTTCAAAACGTAAAATCATATAACGACTAACCAAATCATCTGATCTCTACCAAATTTGGTAACAACATACCTTCGTATAGGATGCGTCTTGTGACCAAACTACAAGGTCGTCCGCCATACCATTTCAGGATGGCGGCCGTGCGAATTATGCAAACTTTATAATCCATATCATGGGACCCACCAGTTCCGATTATCGAGCCGAGAATCGTTTTAACTGTTCTAAAGGAAGAGGCACGTTCGAAATTAAAAGTTTATTTTGTAATACTATAGTGCAGACGTGATTTTAAAAAGCTGAGCCAATTCAGTAATAAGACAAGATGGCAGCGGATATCTTGTGCCTGACTTATATTTCACTAATTTGAGTATTGCCTGCAATATAGCGTACTGATACAAAATAAATAAACTTTGTATGAAATGCTTTATATATAAATAATATACTCCAGTGATGAAATCGTTTAGTATAAATCATTATTTGCTAACAAGTTCTATGTAAGTCATTTTATATAGAACGATATTCGTTGACACAATTAGCTCAGTGGTAGAGCGTTAGCCTATCGCTCAAATGCCTATGGTTCAAACCCGATCTAAGCTAGGTTTTTTGCTTGAAATGTTATATGTTTATTGTTTTGTAATGACTCAGATGTTTTAAAATTAAGCGTTATATTGTGCATATTATGGTGTAAAATATATATTTAATTAAAACATAATTCGCCAGCAGATTTACTCGAGACATCTAGCTGCCAAAAAGGTAACTGCACGTCGACCTACTTATTAACTTCCAGATTTTACTGAAAAGTTTTTTTCTTCTGGCCGCTAGAATGCACTCACACTGTTAGGATTATATTGTTCGATATTTCACCACTAGATGTCACGACTAGTCTACGTGGGGCTCCATTGATTACTATACCATTGGCATTCTATGCGCATCGAATTTGAAGAATGACAAGATGATACTACGATACATTTTTACTTTTTATTTTAAAGGGTTTGTAACAGCCAATTGTGCGTTATTTGAAAATGTTAATTGAAGTAAAGAACAAAACGATTTCACATAGTATCTGAACTCTACCGTTGGTGCTAGTTCAGGATATTAATTAATACTTTTATTTCAGCCAAATAGCAATCGAAAATATCCACATAGTTGGTATACACACGTCTCTGTAGGGTCATGGAAAGATTTGTTAATTCAATTAGGGTTGTGAAAGTCATACGCAGCCAGACGTGTAAAGACATGCCTCAACTCAAAGTTGGATGTTGCCCGCGTCAGGCCGATTATGTAATAATAATAATAATAATAATGTTATTGGTTTTACGTCCCTTTTAACTACTGTTGCTTTTAGAGACGCCGGGGTGCCAGAATTTTGTCCCGAAGGGGATCTTTAACGTGCCAGTAAATCTAATAACACGGCTCCCTCGCATTTGTGCACCCTCAAATGCCAGCTGACTGCGCCAGGATACGAACCTGCAACCTAGGGCCCAGCAAGCGAGAACGTTACCGCTGAGCCACGCCGCCAGTCCGGTCGATTATGTCTCCAGATCCAGAACATTCTTTAGATACTTCTTATCTTTCTTTCTTTCTTTCTTTCTTTCTTTCTTCAATGATGGTAGCAGTTTTTATCTAGGTTGTGGCGTTTGGTAGAGGTAAATCGTTTCTAAGGTCTTCAACAAAGAATAGTTCTATTATACTCTTTGATAATAACAACGAGTTATAACTATACTCATACATTTAGGAGAAAGTGGGCTATATGTTCTTTACTGAACATCTTGTTATACTTGTGGTCACACTGTCCTTATGCAAGGTTTCGACACTGATGTGTAACTATGTAACGGTCTGTTACTTCTTCACGCAAAATTATATCTCCCGCAGAGATTTTGGTTGGTTCCTCAGTTTAGGGGCTGCGACAACGCGGTCATGTAACCCCGTGTACTTAGGGATGGCTGTATTAGTCTGCAATTCAGGTAAGGACTGCAGACGGTCAATTTCAAGCAGTAGTTCCTAATGTTGCTACCAGGTGCTACCGTCAACGACACCTACCTGTGAACTTGGCTACTAGATGCCACCGCAGCCAGCAACTCGCAACGAACGTTGGAATTTCCCCTCCAAAGGAAAGCATACTGAGGGATTTTTAGCGCTCTTAGAAAATCCGACGACTTCGGCCGGCTTTGAACTCGCGACCTTGGGCATAGACATTCAGCATGCTTGCTACCAGTTACGTCACCGAAGCCGCTTCACACTTAGTCAGATGGAATTCTGAATATGATCTCGTGCAAGTGCGTTATCTTGGCAACGTCTGATGGCTCATCCCTCATCAATTTAGTAGAGTTGCCATGGCAAGCACTGATAGCTCTTGGCATTTTCTTATAATACCGAAATCATTTTTCTCATCCCTTGGCATAATGGTGGGTCATATCAAAAATTCTTTAAGACAAAATTTTAGGTAATTATTAGGGGAATATTGTCCATTTTGTACGGTTTTGAGATTGTGCCTATTAAGAGAGATATGATTAATGTTTCCCGAAAAACCCACTTTTTCCCACCCCTTTGTTCAATGGTTGGTGCTATAAAAAAAACTCTTCAGACATAAATTTTTGGGCTTTATCCGACACATAGTATGAACGTTGAACGGATTCGATATTTCACATATTAAGAGAGTTATAGCAATATTTCACTTTATCGAAAAAAAAAGCCCCCCATTTTCACCCCCTTCGACCGATTTAGCCCATTAACGAACTTCACCGAGATTTTATAGGTATGCATATTCGGTAAAATATTCAAAGTGATTGGTGCAAAATTACGGCAGTTATCGTGTCCACAAGAAACTGATATGCATATATATATACACATATACATACATAAATTATATATAAACCTTTGAACTGACGGTGGCTTTGGGGTCTGGGGGATGTGAAACGCGAAGATATGTCGAAATTTTCCGGAAGTCGAAACATGGTACCCATTGCAATAGTTAGCTTTCTAATGAAATCTACTTATGGTTGGTTCCTCAGTTTAGGGGCTGCGACAATGCGGTCATCTAACACCGTGTACTTTGGGTGAGTGTAGAATCTGTCTGATAAACGGTGTGAATTGTAATGGCTGTAGTAGTCTTAATTCAGGTAAAGACGGCAGACGGTCAATTTCAAGCAGTAGTTCCTAATGTTGCTACCAGGTACTACCGTCAACGACACCTACCTGTGAACTTGGCTACTAGATGCCACCCTAACCAGTAACTCGCAACGAACGTTAGAACTTCCCCTCCAAAGTAAAGCATACTGAGGGATTTTAGCTCTCTTAGAAAATCCGACGACTTCGGCCGGCTTTGAAACCGCGACCTTGGGCATAGACATTCTGCATGCTACCAGTTACGTCACCGAAGCCGCTTCCCACTTAGATGAAAATACTGAATCTGATCTCGTGCAAGTGCGTTGTCATGGCAACGTCTGATGGCTCATCCCTCATCAATTTAGTAGTGTCGCCAAGGCAACCTCTGATAGCTCTTGGCATTTTCTTATAATTCCGAAATCATTTTTCTCATCCCTTGGCATAATGATGGGTCATATCAAAAATTCTTTCAGACAAAAGTTTTAGGTAATTAATAGGGGAATATTGTCCATTTCGTACGGTTTTGATATATTTTGCCTATTAAGAGAGATATGATTAATGTTTCCCGAAAAACCCACTTTTTCCCACCCCTTTGGTCAATGGTTGGTGATATAAAAAACTCTTCCAACATAAATTTTTGGGCTTTATCCGACACATAGTATGAACGTTGAACGGATTCGATATTTCATATATTAAGAGAGTTATAGCAATATTTCACTTTTTCGAATAAAGCCCCCCATTTTCACCCCCTTCTACCGATTTAGCCCAGTAACGAACTCGACCGAGATTTTATAGGTATACATATTCGGTAAAAAGTGATTGGTGAAAAATTACGGCAGTTATCGTGTCCACAAGAAACTGATATATATATACTTTTGAACTGACGGTGGTTTTGGGTTCTGGGGGATGTGAAACGCGAAGATATGTCGAAATTTTCCGGAAGTCGAAACATGGTACCCATTGCAATAGTTAGCTTTCTAATGAAATCTACCTCTGGTTGGTTCCTCAGTTTAGGGGCTGCGACAACGCGGTCATCTAACGCCGTGTACTTTGGGTGAGTGTAGAATCTGTCTGATAAACGGTGTGAATTGTATTGGATGTATTAGTCTGTAATTCAGGTAAGGACTGCAGACGGTCAATTTCAAGCAGTAGTTCCTAATGTTGCTACCAGGTCCTACCGTCAACGATACCTAGCTGTGAACTTGGCTACTAGATGCCACCCCAACCAGCAACTCGTAACGAACGTTGGAACTTCCCCTCCAAAGGAAAGCATACTGAGGGATTTTAGCGCTCTTAGAAAATCCGACGACTTCGGCCGGCTTTGAAACCGCGACCTTGGGCATAGACATTCTGCATGCTACCAGTTACGTCACCGAAGCCGCTTCCCACTTCGTCAGATGTCAAAGTCAACCCCTGGCACCATCCAGCCTATGACGGGCTAAGGCCGACCAAGCGACCGCTGCCCAGCCATTTGGCCAGCAGATATTGGGGTGACGCGTGATCAGCGCGTCGGGTCCCCTCGGCCGTTAATATTGGTATTCGTGATCGGGGTGCTGTCTCACTGTCAGACAGCTACTCAATTGTCCTCACGAGGCTGAGTGCACCCCGTTCCAACCCTCACGTCAGTTTTGAAATCCCTGACGGAGCCGGGGATCGAACCCGGGGACTTCGGGTGAGAGGCAGGCGCGCTACCCCAACACCAGGGGGCCGGCTTAGTCAGATGGAAATACTGAATCTGTTCTCGTGCAAGTGCGTTGTCATGGCAACGGCTCATCCCTCATCAATTTAGTAGTGTTGCCATGGCAACCTCTGATAGCTCTTGGCATTTTCTTATAATTCCGAAATCATTTTTCTCATCCCTTGGCGTAATGGTGGGTCATATCAAAAATTCTTTCAGACAAAAGTTTTAGGTAATTATTAGGCGAATATTGTCCATTTTGTACGGTTTTGATATTGTGCCTATTAAGAGAGATATGATTAATGTTTCCCGAAAAACCCACTTTTTTCCACCCCTTTGGTCAATGGTTGGTGCTATCAAGAAACTTATTTGACATAAATTGTTGGCACTTATCCGATACATATTATGAACTTTGAATGGATTCGATATTTCACGTATTAAGAGAGTTATAGCGAAATGTCAATTTTTCGAAAAAAAAAGCCCCACATTTTCACCCCCTTCGACCGATTTTGCCCATTAACGAACTCGACCGAGATTTTATAGGGATACATATTATGTAAAAAATTCAAAGTGATTGGTGCAAAATTACGGCAGTTATCGTGTCCACAAGAAACTGATATACATATATATATACATACATAAATTATATATAAACTTTTGAACTGACGGTGGTTTTGGGGTCTGGGGGATGTGAAACGCGAAGATATGTCGAAATTTTCCGGAAGTCGAAACATGGGACCCATTGCAATAGTTAGCTTTCTAATGAAATCTACCTAAAAACCTGGTAACTACAAAACCAACGTGGTGGCCAAGCGAATTTGAGGCTTTTAAATAGACTTTTCTCGCGATTTAACCAACGAAACGTAATAAAACTTGGCACAGCAAATGTTCATACATATTGAAATGCACTGGCATCTAATTTAGTTCAATTGTTTACATAACCTCAAAATGGCGGCTGTGCGAATTATATCACTGGCATTCTATATCTCGGAAACTATTACTGATATCAACCAGATACTTTTCACGGTGATAAAGGGCGCTGTCACAAGTTTATCTCTGTAACTTTCAAAAACCCGTAAATTACAAAACGAGCATGGCGGCCAAGCGAATTTGAAACATTTTACTAGACGTTTCTCGCGTTTTAACCATCTTAGCGCAGTGAAATGTGGTACAGTAAATGATTATACATATTGTAATGCACTGGCATCTAATTTAGTTCAATTGTTTACATAACCTCAAGATGGTGGCTGTGCGAATTTTAAAATTAAGTTTCCTTTTCCGGTGTCGTAATCATGCGATCGAAGTGAAAGTTTGAATAATGAAGCTACGCAATAATTTTCCATCCGAAATATTTAGACGGTTATCAATATCTTCGATCTTTTACTGCAATCAAACCGATTTTTTTAAATGTTCATAGAGGCTATAAACATAAGTTCACCTATAGGACTTTCAGTAATCTGGTGAGCACAAATCCAACATGGCGGCGACGCGAAGTATAAATACTTAAATGGACGTTTCTCGCGATTTAATCATCCGAGTGCAGTGAAACTGTGTACGTTAAATGCTTATACAAATGGTAATAAACTGGAATTTAATTTATTTTAATTGTTTTCATATCCAAAAGATGACAGCTGTGCGAAATTTTAAAATCTCGTTTTTACTTCTTGTGTCCTAAGCATGCGATTGAAGTTTGAATACCACACGTACACAATAATCTTCATAAATAAAAATCCAACATGGCGACCATACGAAATATTTAGACGGTTCTCAATATCTACGAATATAATACAACATTCAAACTGAAATTTTGTATGTTGATAGAGGCAATTAACATGATTATGATATATGAAAATAGGCGGTATATTTCTTCACGGAACTACTTGTTTGACTTGTGATTATCAATAAGGCAACACTGAAAAATGGCTTCACAGCTCTCACAAACAGTCACCTCCTCTCTGTTAACATTATCAGTATAAAACGTGTACTCCTTGTGCACAATACGGCCTAAAAGCCATCGTATACCGTGTGATGTCATCAGAGCATTTACATCTAATTCTTAACTGTGAGAGAGGAGGCAGTTTTCATTAAGAAAATCATTTCTGGAACAATTTTATATTCGTAACACGGTGAAAACTGCTGCTCTAAATGTGCCAATTTGAACAAATCGGCGACGTTTAAAACATAAATGGCAACATATTGGCAAGTAACAGGAGGTGATTTGAACTCTGTTATTTTACAGTTATAACAGTCTATAAATAATAATGTGTGCTTCAGTCATTTAAGGTATCCATATACGTTTGAAATCACGTACCGGTATTTGAATATTGTTGCTTCTTTCTGTTTTTTATTTGGTTTGTTTCCAGATTCGACATAGTATAAAACATAGTTCCCGATTCTTTGATGTAACGCGTAATCTCGAGACTGTATAGATTTTCATGCGTCTATCACCAATCTGTTAAGGATTTCTCGCGGACGTTTTCTGTGCAAAAATATTCATTTATGACCAAAGGAAGCCGAGCAGTAACGATTTCAGTGAATCAAGTCAAAAGAACTGTCGAGCGAGCGCCTTTTAAGCTTACGTGGGTAAACCCTTAAAAATATCTACATACCGTACTATCAGTGTAACAATTGTACAGCATGAAAAAATCTAAAAAAAAAGTCCGCGACTGTAATACATCGCCAACTATAAGTGTTTTTAAGTTCACATGTCTTCCAACGATCTCCATTCAGTGGAAATTAACATTACTCGCTTCGGAGCGAATTAACGAGCTAGCGAGTGAGCCTATCACCCCAGCTTCGGCCAGGATCAAACTGTCGGGTCGTGTTGAGTAAAGACTACAGAGAAGAAAATATGAGTTTGGAGTTCCACTGTTCACCTCGGCTATTTTGAATAGCGTTTGGGACCTGCTGTCCGTGCGTCTTTTAAGCTTACGCTGGGTAAATCTCACATGTATTGACCGGGAATCAAACCCGGTTTACCTTGGTGAGAGGCATACAGCTTGACCGCCACGCCACCACGCCCCACTTATATATTTCTTGGTATAAAAGTGATAATCTATTACATTTAGTAAGGGACATCAAACAAAACTAAAGATGATAGTTACATGAAAGAAAAAAATGTGGTAGTTGCTAGCTGATCACAAGAAGTGTCTATTTCCTTTTACATCATACATTTTAGGACAATCCTTAAATTGTGAATCATCCATTCCCATGGCATAATTGCCCTTATTTACATTCTAGCTAACCACTAAAACAATACCGACAGTGGTGGCTAGGCTCGCTAAAGCGCAGCGTTAGTTCATAGGACCAAGCTCTCTGGTGACTTGGTAGACGCGTGGACTCGAGCGCCACCTTCAGCCGTCCTTGAAATGGTTTTCCGTGGTTTTCCCATTTTCAACACCAGGCAAATGCAGGGGCGGTACCTTCTGACAGGCCACGGCCGCTTCCTTCCACATCCTTTCCCAGTTGCATTCATTTTCATCCATTCCATATCTCATTCTGGCGCGCATGGCGACGCCTAGAAAGTCCTGCACTCGGCCTCTCAGGAGGAAGAGAACAACAGTTGACCCAGGGTGGTTGAAAGGAAGGAAGACAGTGAGGAGCCCGGTACAAGTAAGAGGAAGCAATGCCGAACTAAGCTGGGGTCCCGTGGTCGCCGAACCACGTTCCATTACGTGTGAGCCCCTGGAGTGGGGACACTCAGGATAGCCGCGGTCAGGTCCAGCATTTGAACATCTGATCTCGAAAGTTGCTGCAGCGCCCAATCATGATCGTGGGGCGCGGCTAAGCCGTGGGATTATTGGCCTATTTTCATTTTTGAAACATTTTTCATTTATGAATTATGAGATCACCTATTGTCCGTGTGTGTATATGGTGTGTGTACTGTATGTGTGCGTGTGTGTGTGTGTTCCCCTAATAAAATTTAAACGGCTGGAGCGATTTCAATGAAAGTCGGCAAGCAATTTAATATCGTATGGCCTCGGTGCCGGGTGCAAGCTTTGTTATTTGACACCCAGAGGGCAGCTTGCATGTCAAATTTCGTTATTCCTTGAAGCACTATGGCAGTCAAGAAGGTTAGATATCCTTGACACTATAGTGCCTTCTAGTAGAGAAATGAGGAACTTTGTGTTGGCGGAAAATCCCGAGATTAATTTTGCCATTATGAACACGGCTTACTGAATTCAAATGGTTACTTTAACAATGCGAACATCGTATGACACGCGTGTCGTAATTTTTCCGCCTTTCAAAAAAAAAATCACTTAACACGGCCAGGAGCGAACCTGCAAGCTTGGGGGGTTAGTAATCCGACAAGAGAACGTAAGTCATAGCATTATATTGTCCGACTCCGACCGTGCCCTTTAAATTTTATTACGCGTCACCAATCCAACATGGCGGATGTGCGTAATATTTCACTCTGTGTGAATTTTAAAATTAAGTTTTCATTTCTTGTGTCCTAATCATGCGATTGAAGTCAACGTTTTAATAATGAACCTACGCAATAATCGTCATCTAATAGTACAAAACTCTATGGCCCACATATATAAAATCTAACATGGCGACTATCCGAAATATTGAGACGGTTCTCAATGTCTACTGATCTATGACAGCAATCAAACTGCAATTTTAGGGGCAAATGACCTCGTAGTTCCGCCCATTTAAAACTCAATAACAAACTAAATAACTACTATACTGACATTTTGTGTGTTAATAAAGGCTATGAACATAAGTTCACCTACGGGACTTTCAATAACCTGGTGAGCAGAAATACAGCATGGCGGCGAAGCGAAATTTAAATATTTAAATAGACGTTTCTCGCGATTTAATCCCCCGAGCGCAGTGAGTCATGATATGATAAACGCTTATACAAATTTTTACCTACTGACATCTAATTTATTTAAATTGCTTTCATAACCACAAGATAGCGGCTGTGCGAAATTTTAATCTCTCGTTTTGTTTTCTTGTGTCCTGTTCATGCGATTAAAGTTTGAATAATACTTCTACGCACGTAATACTACATAACTCTATGGCCTATATACTGAACCCATGTGCCATCAGGTCCATGGATGGTCGAATCCATGCATTTGAGGAAGAAATCAAAGAAGCGTACAGTTTCTAATGTAACTTTAAGAAAGATCCAGCTAGGAGGCCAGCATAAGGTTGTGCAACTAACGAGGACCAGGTGGTCGAGAGGATGATATCATCCCTCTTGACATTCTGAAGGGAGCGAGTCACGAGTATTAATAACCGAGTGGAAATTTCCCAGGATTAAACAAGGAAGCCTGAATCGGAAATCAAGCTGACGTTGCTGGAAATTGACAACACCGCTTATGCGCCAGGAGAGGAATAATTAAATTTAACCCGTTTACAAGTATAATAATGAGTAAACAAGTATAGTACAGTGAATCATTTTGAATGAGAGATTTTTCAGTAAAGAGAAACCATTTAATAATTGCGCAGGAAAAAACTGCTAACGCAAGACGACGTCATTGGGGAATTACCGAAGCCTGTGTGGAGGGGAGAAAGCAAAAGAAATGCAACACCCACACAATTGAGGACGAGAAATTAATTAATATCTCCGAATTGCACGATCGATTCTTAGGTGCAATGAGATTATTTGACATTGAGAAGACGAGCTTTCGGAAGGTATAATTTTTATATTTGTGGCACCATTATTTTAGAAATTGGCCACAGAAAAGGCTAGAGTCTTATTTTTTTGTAGTGAAATAGTATAAAGCTTCGGGCTTCACCAAGCCAAACATGCAGTCTCGAACAGCCCGAGGGGGTGTAATCACGCATCACGCAGTACAAATCCGTCCAGGGGGACGTGACGCTGGATCATCAGCACATCAGTATTCAGACAGCCTTGTGGGGCATAACTCTGCGTCACATCGAATACAGTCACCAGTACTCCTTGAGGGGAGAAACGCTGTGTTATACCGCAGAAGTAATATCCGATAGCCATAGGCGTCGCAGTATTAACGACTTGCTTGCCTCCATAAGGAGTGGTCAAGAAGAAAATTTAAAGTATCGCCGTATTGAAATATTAGGAAAATCCTAGTTACAGGATTTAGGCCCGACTGTATACCAGTTCTAGTGAAAGTTCGTAAGATATAGTCAGAGCAGGCTGCGAACGTCGGACTTAAAGGCGATAGGTCGTTAAATAGGCGAACGAATATATCATAACGTACGGAAGTACCGTACCAGAAAGATAAACTGTTATTTAAATGAAAGAACCCAAAAAGGGAAGAACAGAATAAGGTTCGGAACGTACATCAGAAACGTAGGAGTGCTAGAACCAATCAAATAAAGAAGATAGGAGACTATAAACATTATCTCCAGAAAGCAGGCGAACTATTCTAAAAGTACTAGACTCGAGAAGTACTAGCTGCTATAAACGAAATCTATAGGTCATTGAGGAGACCTCGATCCGAATAGACTTTCGCTAGGATCGATAGACAGATCTACAAAGAAGCCGTGCAAGCTAGATAAATAGCCGGTCATCCAGGATAGGAGTAGCAGAATTTGGACTCCAGGGAACAGTAGATGTTTCGAGACTTTCGTATTCTGCAGGATAGGAAGCCGACATCGAATAAATTTCACCCTTGGAAACGGGAAATTAAGAAGGTCACGTGTGATAGGCTCAGAAATACGGCCTAGTGATCAAGAATTGTGAAGTGTAAATTTATCAAGATTGTGTGTTAAATTAATATTTTTAGTGTTTATTATGTGTTCAAAAGGGACACATCAGTGTATAAAAATGTCGTCAATGTTAAGTGTTTTAAATGTATGTCAAAAAGTGTTTATATATAAGATGAATTCCTTTAATATGGAGTAAAAAGTTCAAAGTGGGCCAAAATGAAGCACCGCACAAGAATAAAGATCATGGGACGATCTTAAAAACATGTGAGTACTGAATTTCATTCTATTTTGGTGTCAGAAATTGGTTGTGTACAAATCCACCGTAGTTTTTGAGTAAAAGGGATGTGTTTTAAGAAATAAATACTGAATAAGTAAGAACGCGGTCTGAACAATAACAGAAATTTGAGAAATTATAAATGATTATGTAAAGAATAAATCCCGTAGAGGAAATAAGTGAATAAAAATGTTAATGTATTTAACAAATGTCATAAGAGCAAGCGAAATATCACTAATTATCATGAAAGATATTTAAATAAAGTAAAGTTGAGACATGAAAGAAATAGCTTTTGAGCTTGTGTAAAGAATTAAGATAATAATAATAATTAAATATGGAAATATTAAATAAAGATCAAATAAATTGATATGAACATAAGAGCGTTAAAGCCTTAATATATGTGTAAGATATGATGTTCAATGGAATATTTTAAAAAGGGAGCGATTTATCGGCAACGGAAAAGATTAATATGAGAATAAAAATAATGTGAATTGTTACTAATGAGATTTATCAGTTCTTGGGAAGGCATTTCGGCTTAAAATAATGCAGAGCGCAAAAGAGCGCCAATAATATTAAAATGTCACGCTAGGAACGCGTAGAGGTTAAAATACTTGGTAAATTACTTATGGAGGGTAGTTGATTGCAGTGAATTGATAATTGTATAAGTCCTCTATTTGTGACGTAGTATCACGAGGCATTGTGTATGTATTTGAAAGGGAGCTAATATATGGTATTATTGAGCGTATGTCATATGGGCCACGGCCGACTTTAAATCGCATTTTGTATAAGTCCTCTGTAAGGGAATGGTTCCCGAGGCACGTGAAGAGATTCGAATGCAGAATCTTCTTATGATAAAAGCCCCTTAATTCTTCGTCGTTGAATGTGTATTAATCTTCCCAATCAATGAGGACCCTCTCATAATTAATAAATGCCAAGGTTACGAAAGTGGTCTTTGAACCAAAGAATAGTTGTTTGAATGAGTACGGTACAGTAAAGCCCGGTCTCTCCCCAGAACTGAATATAATGTGAAGGTCTGTTTTGAAAGCCTTGGAAATAAGCTATTAACGTGGGTTAGACAGGGAGTCGCCGTCACCCTACGTGTCATAAATCGCGCCCGAGTATAAGGGTCTAGCTTTCTTAGAGTGAGAGTGGCCAGAAACCGTCTCGTAAGATGTTGTGAAGAGAAATGAATACACCAGGAGTGTTTAAAGTTGTTAACGACCCGGGCGTTGAACCGAGGTCCTTGTAGATTGATATTTTCGTTTGCTGGTTCAGATCGTCGTTTCTTATATGATAATGGTCTTATAAATATAAGAGATAAATAACAATCCCTATTGTAATGATGTATGGACGTAGGATTCCACGAGTTAATTGAAGGCAACTGAGTTTCGGGAGTAACTATAGTTTTTTTGACTGTGTCAAGTATCTTCACGCTCTGGAGTACACAATTGATTTCCTGATTACCTTAATATATTTGTGAAAATAAAGAGAGATGATAACAACTGAATGTGTGGACATGCCCAAAATATTGAGTTAGATAATTAACATAAAATTTAAATGTAATTATAAATTTGTTTTTGTGAATTAAGAAATATAGAGGATAGTGTTTGAGGTGTACAAGAATGACACCATTATTATGTAAATGCATGGAGCCAAAAGAGCTCGGAGTTATATAAAACTTACTCTTAATGCTTTATGGAAGTGAGACTAAGTAAGAATTGTTGGTTTATGTGGAAACCACATGTTTTAAATACAATATTTGTTTTATTATATTTGTGATTCCTTGTTCATTTGGAACAAGTAGATGATTATGGTTCAGTAATTAAATTGTTAAAGTGTTTGTAGCGCCATTAATTTTATTAATTAAATGTGTTTAAATAGGAGTTGATTTTGTTGTTATTTTTGCAAGTGTATCCTCTAATTAATCCAAAATATGTGAGTCACAGAGTGGGGGAACTTACCGCTGCCCCGAAAATTCCGAATTGAGCTACGCTGGTATACTGTGATTGGCATATTTCTTGCTAAAAGGGCACATGGGGGTCGTATAAGTAATGTGCTGGATTAATTACTAGAGGAACACTTAAGACGGTCATTTCATGTAAATTAAAGTAATGATAGGAGTAGCTACAACATAAAATTAACTGACCGCATGGGTCCCTAGAAACTCATACCGAGCAGCCCTGTAATATATTATCAACCCCCTAGCAGAAATCACATTTGGCGCCCAGTACGCAGGGCAGAGTTTTCCTAGGGAAAACCCGAGTTTTCTCGAAAAATCAAAATTTTCATTTTTTGAAAGAAAAAAAAATGGTTTTTCGAAATTTTGAATTTTAAATACTTCCATAAAGGTTTATGAAATTGAATAAAAGTATCAAAAGGGTACGTTGTAAGTGAATACCCGTACCAAAGTAAAATTTTAAAGAAATTGGGACACACTGATTCATCTCTTAAGCATGTACTAGTGTGGTGGCATTTGTGGCCCACTGTATCCTCATAAGATGGCATTAAGTAAAGAGATGCAACGGCTTTTGGAGGCTATCAAAGCCGATAGCAATGAGAAGTTGGAGGCCATAAACAAAATTGGGAACAATAGACAATACATTGGGTCTCCAAAAGGATGAAAATAACGAAGTGTTCGAATCCATAAATGAGAGTTTAAATAAGTTGGATAGCCAACAGACTGAAAATAAAGAAAGGTTAGGATCCATAACTGAAAGTTTAGAGTCACTAAAAACTAACAGTGATAATATGGGCACTGAATTAGAAGCTATCGAAGCCGACTGTATAAACATGAATAAGGAACTGAAGGCTGAGATAGAAAGGATGAAAACAGAAAGTGGGAAAACCATTAAAGAACAGTGGGAAGTGATAAAAACGGAGACGTTAGAGTCTCTGAAAGCCAACAGTAAAAAAAACAATGGAGTACTGAAGGCTGAAATAGAAGAAACAATGAATAACAAATTTCAAGGTTTTGACACTGATTTTGGGAATAAGTTAAATGAATTAAAAGGGGGAATAAAACAGGGGTCAGATGAACTCCGAGAAAGTATAGAAGGAAACATAGATTCAAAATTTCAAATATTGGATAAAACATTTGGGGACAAGTTAAAGGCATTGCAAACTGAGAGTAACACGTTTAATGCAGGATTGAGAACCCAGATATGTACTATAGAAAAAAATAGTATAGAATCCAAAAAGGAGTGCCAAGATAATTTTAAAAGTATAGGGAATAAAATTGATACCATGGAAAATAAATTTGGTTCTATAGAAACTAAATTAAATAGCATGGAAGAATCTTGTAAAAAAATGTAAAGGCATGTGAGGAAAAACTTGTAACCCAGATCCAAGGTGTGCAGAAAGAATTGAAAGCTCAGATAAAATCTAACAGCGATATTTGTGAGGCCTCCCGGGAGGAAATAAAACAAAGCGTGAATAAGCTAGGAACCCGATTTGGAAAGGTTGAGGAGAAAGTAGGGACCCTCGAGAACAAAATCAGTGTAGTTCAGACTGAGGTAACTGAGATGAAAAATCAAAATATAAAGGATGCGCGGGATATGAAAGATCAATTTGAGCTGTTTACCGGGCAGGTAGATGATAACTTAAAGAAGTATGAGGGTGAAATAAATCGAAGATTAGGTATCTACGAGGGGCATCTCCAGGGTGAAAGAAAACAACGAGAGGACGAAAATAAGGATAACACCCATAAAATAAATGAAATAAGTCAGGGTATTAATGAGGTTCAGGAAACCATCGGAACATTAAAGGTTCATGTAGGAAAAACCAATAAGGAAGTAAATCAGGTCCAAGATGAAATGATGAAATTGTATAAGAGTCAAGAGAAAACTGAGGGAAAGCTTGAAGGAATTAAAGTAGATATGGTTAAAGGACGAAAAGAAGTGGAGAAGCAAATAAAGGAGATACGAGAAGGCCTGGATACCATAGGTGATATGAAACCAGAAATTAAAGACCAACAGGCTAAGATCATTAAGAAAGAGGTAGAAGACCAAATAAATGAATTCAGGGATAGCTTCAGGGATGAGAAATTCCAACTCAAAAAGATAGAGGAAGATATTAAAAGGAATCAAGAAAGAATTCAGAATGAATTAAGATCTCGATTAGAGAGGACTGAACATAAGAATAGTCAAATGGAAATTCAACTCATGGCTAATGAAGAAAGTGCTCGAAGGGAAAGGAAGTTAGAATTCGAGAATCAGGAGGAGTTTCCAAAGACAGGATGGGTAGATTCCCGTGAACAAGGCACAGATACGGAGAGGGACTTAGGAGGGGAGAGCCCTTATAAGAACCCAGGATATCCGATGGCGATGTCAACCCCGTACACGAATCAGACAAATGGCCAAATAATAAACATTATTAAATCAAATGAGGACAGACCAGTAAAGTTTACGGGTAATAACATGTCTATTACTCCAAAATACTGGCTAAAAGAAGTGGCAGAGTATCTCAACGAAATGAAGGTTCCTCAGGATCGGAGACTGAGAGCTATTGAAAAGCTGTTGGCAGGTGATTGTCTCACCTGGTTCAGAAGCTTTAGATACACCTTTGATACGGTGGAAGGCTTTCGGGAAGCATTTTTAAAGCGATATTGGGCAGCAGATGTCCAAGAAAATTTAAGGCTAGATCTGTACTCTAGGAAGTACAGCACCAATGCACCTACTAAATACTCGGAATTTTTCACCGCTCAGCTATGTAAATTCCGCGAACTGGATATTGCTCCGGCAGAAAACGACTTGTGTGCCGCTATTGCAAGGCAGCTTCCGTATGAGATTCAGAGGCTGTTAATCTCATCCAAAGCCAGAAGTGCTGTGGAAGTGGAGAGTGTATTACGTCAATTAGATATGACGACTTCGCACGTAACTCCTCGGCATCAAAGACAAACTGAGCAAGTACACATGGCCAGCAGTCAGGAAACTGGAGAAAAACCAGCGACCAGGAATCAGTCCACCAGCACGGATACTCAAGGACTAGATCGAGAGTATGGGCACCAGGAGCCTAGAAGGATACAGCCATATTACAGGGGAGGATATCGAGGAAGAAATCCTAGGACTACGGGTTATAGGCAACAAGAGAGCCGACCCTATAACAATAACCATCAAAGGCCAGACAACAGAAAGAAATGGGAGAATTATCCCAGAAGGAATGTAAGGCCAGACGATAGGGATGATGAATATCGGGCCGAAATAGAAGAAAGATATCAGGAAAGTCTTCGTTATATGAACGAAAGACCAGATGAACCTGATAGGCAAAAAGTCCGTTGGAGTGAGGCAATCAAGAACCGTAAATCACCCGACCGACTAGACGGAGCTCAAAGCTTGGAATTACAAGCTCAGTTAAAGAATGAGGGAAAAGGGAACCCTCAGGATAAAAAAAAAACTCCAAATTTAAATTGTCAAAAGTGGAAACATACCAGGAGCTGGGAGGAGGTAGAAATTGTAAATTGGATAGCCAGACCAGATGAGCTAATTAACGAGGATGTGGAAGGAATCCCACCTGTTAAAAGAGAACTACCTATAATTATGCTTAGGATAGAAGGATTACTGGTCAGAGCATTGATTGATACCGGATCCACAATAAGTCTAATTACACAAACCCTTTTAAATGAATTGGAAACAAGGGGCCGAGTATTAAAGATTCCCACATCAAGTGTAAAGATTAAGGGAATTATCCCTGAAAAATCTTTGACATGTAAATTTCAGGTATACATTGATCTGATCATGGGTAACGCTGAAATTTCGCAGTGCTTTTTGCTGGTAAATCAATTACCGTATAATGTCATATTAGGTATTGATTTTATCCGTGAGAACAAGGTCATTATAGACCTAGCGCAAAACTGCATTAGAATTCAAAGAGAGGATGTGGATGAACAAAACATTGACCTACAGGAACAGGATGCGAAAATAGAAGAACAGGTATGGCATATGGAAGAAGTGAGTGAGGAAGATTATAAGGACATAGAAAGGATAATTGAAGTCCTCAACATAGAACTCGAAGATAATGTGGAAAATGAGTTCGATACCAACCTGTCAGGAAAAGTGGAGGAAGCTAAAGTCAGCCTCGAAATTAAGGAACAGTTAAAGAAATTATTATTGGATTATAGGGACGTATTTGATTCCAAGCCAGGGAAGATTGAAAATTTTAAATACGCGTTCCAAGTCAATGATTGGGCACCGTTCAAACAAAAACCATACCCGGTTGCGGAAAAACATTACCCACAAACTAAGAAAACACTGCAGGAGATGATGAATTCAGGTGTTATAGAAAAGATGGCGACACCATATGTTAGTCCATTAGTGATTGTGAGTAAACCGGATGGCTCAGTAAGGGTGTGTTTAGATGCCAGAAATTTAAATGCAAAAATCATACCAGAAAATGATTCGGCACCACCCATAAAAGAAATACTGAGGAAGTTCAAAGGCAAGAAGATTTTTACAAATATTGACATGACTTCTTCGTATCATCATCTCGAACTGGAAGAGAAAACCAGCTTGTTGACTGGATTTCAGTTCGACCAACAAACATATTGCTTTAGAAGATGTCCGTTTGGATTGAAGACCGCAGGATCTGCATTAATAAGAGCGCTTGATCGAAACCTGTCAGAGGAAGTGAAAGATTGCACTATCCGATACGTGGACGACATCTTGCTTACCTCGGAGAACATTGAGGAACATTTAGAAAATTTGAAGAAATTATTGGAAGACTTAAGAAGGGCAAATTTTAAAATAAATTTAAAGAAGTCGAATTTTTGTCAAAGGCAAGTGACATTTTTAGGGCATGTGATTGACAAGGATGGTGTTAAACCAAATCCATGCAAATTGGAATCGATAAGGGATTTTCCAAGGCCTTTGAAGGTAAAGAACGTTCGCCAGTTTTTGGGATTGATTGGGTTCTTCTCAGGACATTGTCCATCATACACCAAAACTGTTGCACCACTACAGGACCTTCTGAAGAAGGGGGGCAAGTGGAAATGGACGGAGGAAGCAGAAAAAGCATTTGCAGAGGCCAAGGAAATGCTCTTAAATTACGTGAAGCTAGGATATCCTGATTTTAATCAGAGATTTATCATTCAAACAGACGCATCCCAGATTGGAATAGGGGCAATGTTATATCAGGAGAACCCGGAAAACCCTGATAAGAAGAACTATCTAGCTTTCACAAGTAGGAGACTGAAACCACACGAGAAAAATTATACGATCAGCGAGATCGAGCTGTTAGCGATATTGCACGCGTTGCAATATTGGCGGAAGATCGTATATGGGTTTCAGGTCATTCTAAGAACGGATCATAAAGCCTTAACCTTTTTGATGAAGACTGATTTATCCAGTCAAAGGTTGATGCGTTGGGCTTTATACATTCAACAATTTGATGTCAAGATAGAGTACTGCCCAGGAAAAGAAAATATAGTTCCAGACTACTTAAGTAGACAGCCAGAGTCCATAGAAGAGGAAGTAATGGCTATAGATTTGGAAGACAGGGATCAGCGTACTCTTAATGAGTTAAGAAGCATTAGTCAAAGACAACGTGAGGATCCATGGATGAACATGCTCATATCATTCCTTGAGGGAAGCCTGATAAGAGGAACACCAGCGTACACGGAAGCTGAGAAGATAGCACAAGACTACACGTTTTATAATGGATTGTTATATAAGTTTGTGGACTCTGACCATACAAAATTAAGGATTGTTGTACCTGCAATTTTGCAGAGGAAAATAGTATGGTTAGCCCATAGATCGTTCGGACATATGGGAGTCGACAAAACAGTCTCGATGCTGAAAGAAGCATTTGTATGGCCGAGACTGAGAGAAACTGTAAGGGACACGCTAAAGACATGTGATCTATGTCAAAGGATCAAACCTAATGCATTTCTGATGAGACAGAAGCCTATACCATTGTTGCCCGAAAGGCCCGGCCAAATCATATCTATTGATAATTTTGGACCTTTGCCAAAGGCAAGAAGAGGAAATCGACACATAATGGTGGCTATGGATGTCTTCACTAAAATGGTTGTCCTTGCTCCCATACAGAAGACTAGTACCAAACAGGTGTTAAAACGACTTAAAGAAAAAGTGATACCGATTCTGGGGAAACCTGAGAATTTGTTGTCGGATCACGGCAGTTGTTTCACCAGTGTAGAGTTCAGACGAGAATTAGAAAGACTTGGAATACGTCAGATTTTGTCAAGTATTCGCCATCCTGAGGCAAACCCTGTAGAAAGAGTTATGAGAGAGACGGCCAAGTATTGTAGAATATACTGTGCCGAAGAAAATTGGAAGTGGATAGATATCTTGGATATTATCGAATTTTGTATAAATAATACGATCCATGAATCCACAGGAGAGATACCCATAACGTTACATCGGAATGAGCAACCAGAAAGACCTTGGAGTCTGGTAATTCCTAGGCCAGCAGACGCTCAGCCTGGAAGAGATGTACGTATTAGAAGAGCCTTTGAGCATCTCAAAGCTCAAGCCGATAGGAGGCAGAGAAGAAATAGGCATAAGAGGTATCATCGACCATTATTAGCAGGAGAAATGGTGTTAGTGAAAAGACCAGCCATTTCGGATCCAGGGAACCGTGTGTACAAGAAATTCCAGAAAATGTACCACGGACCATATCAAATAATCAGAGATTTGAGGAATAACGCATATAGAATTCGGCACTGTGAAACGGATCACGAAGTGACCATGAATTCAGCAAATTTGAAATTATATTACCCTCCCGAAGATTTTGATGAAGAAAATGAACAAGCCCTGGTTATGGAAACATTTAGAGATGAATCCGCTTTTGACATAAACAAGAATAAGGAAGAAATAGAAAATAGAGCTCAAGCATTCGAGTGCGAATGCGAATTGGAGAAATTATATTGGGAAATTAAAGAAATAATTGAATTTATTGAAGAAGAAAATTCCAATTTAAGAAAAGAAAATGATGAAATAAGGAAACGGGTAGGGATAGACCAAACCCGTAAGGAAGAATGAGGTTCTGGGGAATTAAAGTCCAGACAAATGAAGAAAGAAAGAAAGAAAGGGTAGGGACAGAGCATACCCGACCTACACAATTACCGGATACGACTTTAAAGAAGTAAAAACAACGGAAGGTACGGACAACGTTATGATGGCTTCGACGAATAAAGAAATACAAATTTAATTGAAATAAATTTCCTCAAAAATTTTCGAAAATTTATTTACCTAAGGAGGGGAGAGATGAACCCATGTGCCATCAGGTCCATGGATGGTCGAATCCATGCATTTGAGGAAGAAATCAAAGAAGCGTACAGTTTCTAATGTAACTTTAAGAAAGATCCAGCTAGGAGGCCAGCATAAGGTTGTGCAACTAACGAGGACCAGGTGGTCGAGAGGATGATATCATCCCTCTTGACATTCTGAAGGGAGCGAGTCACGAGTATTAATAACCGAGTGGAAATTTCCCAGGATTAAACAAGGAAGCCTGAATCGGAAATCAAGCTGACGTTGCTGGAAATTGACAACACCGCTTATGCGCCAGGAGAGGAATAATTAAATTTAACCCGTTTACAAGTATAATAATGAGTAAACAAGTATAGTACAGTGAATCATTTTGAATGAGAGATTTTTCAGTAAAGAGAAACCATTTAATAATTGCGCAGGAAAAAACTGCTAACGCAAGACGACGTCATTGGGGAATTACCGAAGCCTGTGTGGAGGGGAGAAAGCAAAAGAAATGCAACACCCACACAATTGAGGACGAGAAATTAATTAATATCTCCGAATTGCACGATCGATTCTTAGGTGCAATGAGATTATTTGACATTGAGAAGACGAGCTTTCGGAAGGTATAATTTTTATATTTGTGGCACCATTATTTTAGAAATTGGCCACAGAAAAGGCTAGAGTCTTATTTTTTTGTAGTGAAATAGTATAAAGCTTCGGGCTTCACCAAGCCAAACATGCAGTCTCGAACAGCCCGAGGGGGTGTAATCACGCATCACGCAGTACAAATCCGTCCAGGGGGACGTGACGCTGGATCATCAGCACATCAGTATTCAGACAGCCTTGTGGGGCATAACTCTGCGTCACATCGAAGACAGTCACCAGTACTCCTTGAGGGGAGAAACGCTGTGTTATACCGCAGAAGTAATATCCGATAGCCATAGGCGTCGCAGTATTAACGACTTGCTTGCCTCCATAAGGAGTGGTCAAGAAGAAAATTTAAAGTATCGCCGTATTGAAATATTAGGAAAATCCTAGTTACAGGATTTAGGCCCGACTGTATACCAGTTCTAGTGAAAGTTCGTAAGATATAGTCAGAGCAGGCTGCGAACGTCGGACTTAAAGGCGATAGGTCGTTAAATAGGCGAACGAATATATCATAACGTACGGAAGTACCGTACCAGAAAGATAAACTGTTATTTAAATGAAAGAACCCAAAAAGGGAAGAACAGAATAAGGTTCGGAACGTACATCAGAAACGTAGGAGTGCTAGAACCAATCAAATAAAGAAGATAGGAGACTATAAACATTATCTCCAGAAAGCAGGCGAACTATTCTAAAAGTACTAGACTCGAGAAGTACTAGCTGCTATAAACGAAATCTATAGATCATTGAGGAGACCTCGATCCGAATAGACTTTCGCTAGGATCGATAGACAGATCTACAAAGAAGCCGTGCAAGCTAGATAAATAGCCGGTCATCCAGGATAGGAGTAGCAGAATTTGGACTCCAGGGAACAGTAGATGTTTCGAGACTTTCGTATTCTGCAGGGTAGGAAGCCGACATCGAATAAATTTCACCCTTGGAAACGGGAAATTAAGAAGGTCACGTGTGATAGGCTCAGAAATACGGCCTAGTGATCAAGAATTGTGAAGTGTAAATTTATCAAGATTGTGTGTTAAATTAATATTTTTAGTGTTTATTATGTGTTCAAAAGGGACACATCAGTGTATAAAAATGTCGTCAATGTTAAGTGTTTTAAATGTATGTCAAAAAGTGTTTATATATAAGATGAATTCCTTTAATATGGAGTAAAAAGTTCAAAGTGGGCCAAAATGAAGCACCGCACAAGAATAAAGATCATGGGACGATCTTAAAAACATGTGAGTACTGAATTTCATTCTATTTTGGTGTCAGAAATTGGTTGTGTACAAATCCACCGGAGTTTTTGAGTAAAAGGGATGTGTTTTAAGAAATAAATACTGAATAAGTAAGAACGCGGTCTGAACAATAACAGAAATTTGAGAAATTATAAATGATTATGTAAAGAATAAATCCCGTAGAGGAAATAAGTGAATAAAAATGTTAATGTATTTAACAAATGTCATAAGAGCAAGCGAAATATCACTAATTATCATGAAAGATATTTAAATAAAGTAAAGTTGAGACATGAAAGAAATAGCTTTTGAGCTTGTGTAAAGAATTAAGATAATAATAATAATTAAATATGGAAATATTAAATAAAGATCAAATAAATTGATTTGAACATAAGAGCGTTAAAGCCTTAATATATGTGTAAGATATGATGTTCAATGGAATATTTTAAAAAGGGAGCGATTTATCGGCAACGGAAAAGATTAATATGAGAATAAAAATAATGTGAATTGTTACTAATGAGATTTATCAGTTCTTGGGAAGGCATTTCGGCTTAAAATAATGCAGAGCGCAAAAGAGCGCCAATAATATTAAAATGTCACGCTAGGAACGCGTAGAGGTTAAAATACTTGGTAAATTACTTATGGAGGGTAGTTGATTGCAGTGAATTGATAATTGTATAAGTCCTCTATTTGTGACGTAGTATCACGAGGCATTGTGTATGTATTTGAAAGGGAGCTAATATATGGTATTATTGAGCGTATGTCATATGGGCCACGGCCGACTTTAAATCGCATTTTGTATAAGTCCTCTGTAAGGGAATGGTTCCCGAGGCACGTGAAGAGATTCGAATGCAGAATCTTCTTATGATAAAAGCCCCTTAATTCTTCGTCGTTGAATGTGTATTAATCTTCCCAATCAATGAGGACCCTCTCATAATTAATAAATGCCAAGGTTACGAAAGTGGTCTTTGAACCAAAGAATAGTTGTTTGAATGAGTACGGTACAGTAAAGCCCGGTCTCTCCCCAGAACTGAATATAATGTGAAGGTCTGTTTTGAAAGCCTTGGAAATAAGCTATTAACGTGGGTTAGACAGGGAGTCGCCGTCACCCTACGTGTCATAAATCGCGCCCAAGTATAAGGGTCTAGCTTTCTTAGAGTGAGAGTGGCCAGAAACCGTCTCGTAAGATGTTGTGAAGAGAAATGAATACACCAGGAGTGTTTAAAGTTGTTAACGACCCGGGCGTTGAACCGAGGTCCTTATAGATTGATATTTTCGTTTGCCGGTTCAGATCGTCGTTTCTTATATGATAATGGTCTTATAAATATAAGAGATAAATAACAATCCCTATTGTAATGATGTATGGACGTAGGATTCCACGAGTTAATATTGAAGGCAACTGAGTTTCGGGAGTAACTATAGTTTTTTTGACTGTGTCAAGTATCTTCACGCTCTGGAGTACACAATTGATTTCCTGATTACCTTAATATATTTGTGAAAATAAAGAGAGATGATAACAACTGAATGTGTGGACATGCCCAAAATATTGAGTTAGATAATTAACATAAAATTTAAATGTAATTATAAATTTGTTTTTGTGAATTAAGAAATATAGAGGATAGTGTTTGAGGTGTACAAGAATGACACCATTATTATGTAAATGCATGGAGCCAAAAGAGCTCGGAGTTATATAAAACTTACTCTTAATGCTTTATGGAAGTGAGACTAAGTAAGAATTGTTGGTTTATGTGGAAACCACATGTTTTAAATACAATAATTGTTTTATTATATTTGTGATTCCTTGTTCATTTGGAACAAGTAGATGATTATGGGTCAGTAATTAAATTGTTAAAGTGTTTGTAGCGCCATTAATTTTATTAATTAAATGTGTTTAAATAGGAGTTGATTTTGTTGTTATTTTTGCAAGTGTATCCTCTAATTAATCCAAAATATGTGAGTCACAGAGTGGGGGAACTTACCGCTGCCCCGAAAATTCCGAATTGAGGTACGCTGGTATACTGTGATTGGCATATTTCTTGCTAAAAGGGCACAATACTGTATATGATCGTTCATCATGGTGACCATCCGAAATATTCAGACGGTTGTCAATATCTACGAATCTATTACAGCAATCAAGCTGATTTTTTATTGTTGATAGAGGCTATTAACATAAGTAGGATATATGAAAATAGGCTATTTAGTTTTTCAAGGAACTACTTGTTTTTATGGACCTCCTTAAATGTTTTATTTTCTTTCTACTTCATGTTGTAAGCCTGCAAGGTTGTATAACCGCATTATTACAATTTCATAACCTGATACGGACCGGCCGGCGTAACTGTCATACTTTCTATTGTTATGCTTGAAATAATTCCAACCACCGTCTAAAATGCTGCACACTAACCAGCAATCATATAAGACTTAGAAGCCAGGAAATTGAGTCATTTTTCTGTCCTAATATGGATAAAAAGAAAGGCGTGCAATTTGTAAGGTTCATGCAACCAGCAATATCCTTTCAGCTTCAAGTAAACGTCTCACAGACGCGTATTACTACGTATTGTCCGCGTGCCATGAGAAGTCCGCTTGGTTTGAAATACAGATGTCTTCCCACGTACTACCCTACCAGAGAATTGTTACCGCTGGCGGAAATCGGAACTAACGTGCTCCGCCCCGCCACACGCCTCCGATAGACGTGCAGTTGTCGCCAGCGAAACCTCATCCCGTGTCATTTGTGTGCATGATTCATGCTGTTACTGACTCTCTGAGTGCGCTGCAAGCGCTCGATGTGTGTTTCCCGAAACACCCGTTGGTCCAGCGGGTGCACGACCTGCTCGTCAGTTCGTGTAACGCTGGAACCGGGGTGACCTTTGTGTGGCTTCCTAGGCACATGGGTATTGCGGGAAACGAGCTTGCTGATCAGGTGGTGAGAGAGGCAGTCGCAGTGCCCTCGCTACCGTATAAGGTGCCTGCTAGTGATGTGCGCTCTCAGTTGCGGCATTCGATCCTGTCGCATTGGGAGGAAGCGTGGCGTGCCACGCCTCCACCCAACAAACTGAGAGGCATCAAGGAGACAACGAAGGTGTGGACATCTTCCTTCCGATCTCTCCGGAAGGAAGCTGTGGTACTCTGTCGACTCCGGATCGGCTATGGGAGTGCTACGCACTCCCACTTGCTAAAGAGAGGAGATCCCCCTGTGTGTACTTGCGGTGCCCATCTCACTGTGGCACACATTCTCTTGGAGTGTGTGGATCTGGCCGATCTGCGAAGGACTCTTAAACTGCCTAATACCCTCTCCCTTATTCTCCGTGATGGCGGGCCGTCAGTTGACCTCGTCATCCGGTTAATGAGGGAGAGTGGTTACTTTTTTAAGTTTTAATGTGTAGTTACGACTTTTAATTCAGGTTAAGTCTGTTTTATGTTTTTTATTGTGTTCATCTCTTTTATTGTTCACTATGCCTTATTTGTTTTTTTCTTTTTTACCATCCGCCTTTTATTCTTTTTATTCAAATAAGGCATACTTTTTGGGGCTCACTATCTGTTTTATGAACACCATTTTCGTTTCATCCATGGCAGTGAGCTGTTTTTATCTACATCCTTTCATTTCACGCCATTTCATTTCATTAGAGGCCGATAACCTCGATGTTAGGCCCCTTAAAGCAACAATTATCATCATAATGATCATCATGCTGTGTCGTGCACTATGCGGTGTGTTCTCATTGTATGACTGTACGTGAGTCCCCCTCTTCCCCTGCAAGCCACTCGCTGCAGCCATAACGAGGCGAGATGACGTAATGTATACGCACCAGTTGCGCTCTCCGTCTAACGGTGATAATTCCATGGTAGGGTAGTACTGTGTACTGCACACTCCAAAAACATCAAGTCAGTCACCACATGCTTCACTCACTCACTGCATTCTTTCTCTCTTTCTTCCTTCCTTCCGTTCTTTCTTTCTTTCTTTCTTTCTTTCTTTCTTTCCTTTTGTACTCAGTGCTGTGCCAATAAATAATCAAACACAAAGTCTTGTAAGAACGTCGACAGTATGATGGAAACAATATAAATACATGGGTAGTGCCCAAATTAACGCCACAGCCGCCCCTAATTATGAATCCAGCAGGAGTAGGGACAAGCATTATTGGCTGTCGGTCTGGAGGTCTGGGTTCGATTTCCAGCTCTACCAAGAAATGTAATTCTGGTCTGAGTGCTGGAACGTGGTATATTCAGCCTCGTGAGGTGAAACTGAGAAGAAGTAGGTTCGATTCCAACCTGCGCCAACCTGGAAGTGGTTTACCGTGGTTTACCGTGGTTTACCACTGCTAATCTAGGCAAATGCCGGAATGGTTCTTAACTTAGGCCACAGCCATCTCCTCCCCAAACCTCACCTGAATTACAAATACACACACTATTACAGACACCACAATTCGGGCCCCTTAAACCAACAATAATATATATATATTCTCGAGCAGTTAATATGCGTATGCATTTGGGAGAAGAGACTGGTGCCTCATAGAGGCTCCTTTTACTCTATTCCTTCTCTGATTTGTGTATCAGTTATTTTATTAGGGTAATAATAATGTGTTGAAGTATGGTTATAAATTTTTGGAAGGTTTCAATTTCAAATGAAAGTTGAGGTATTCCCAAAATGCTAGTTGTTTATTAAGGCTTTTGAAATATTTTTCGTAGTAGAGAGAGGGGCATTTGTTAGTGGGTAGTTTGATATTTTAAGAGTTGGGCGGGTTGAGAATATATATTGCTCTGCCTGGAAAGGCAGTTCGGAAATAAATCACAACATGGGGCCTGGTATTTTACCATTGACCGTTGTGTATTTTCCGTGCTCGATATTTGTTGCCATGGCCGATTTGCATTGTTGTTAAAGTGAGTCTCAAGGAGGGATTACAATAACGAATTATCTAACTAACTACCGAAAAAGAACACCAACCTTCACAATAACACAGGTTATCGGGAACATTATTTATTTAATTAATTTATACCCAAACACACACCAAAATACACGAGGTTCTTATCCATGATGTTGAAAAGTCCCTAAATGAAGCAACAACAAATGACTCTAAATTAAGCTCAATGAGATCGATTTGTGTAACTGTTCACTTAGTTGGGGATTTCATTGCTTCAATTGTGAAAATGAGACATCGTTGGTTATCCACCCGTGTACTTTGTATGCGTACGGTATTTTTGTGATAGCTGGTGCTATTGTATTGACTGTGGTACAGGGTGAAACTTTAATAATATTCAGGTCACATTTTGGGTTAAGTGCCCCAGGATTTAAAATAAGGTTTCATTCTAGCATTTACCCGGAATTTTTGTTTTGTTTAATCGCTTATCCTCCCAGCTCGACTTCACCCACGGACTCTGAAAGGGATCATTCCTCTACCCTCGCAAGGACGGTGTCTGGGTGCTGAACACACTTTGTCAGCAGACACAACTGGGGACGGTGATAGGCCGATCGTTCAGGTGACCGCTAACTTAAGTCTATATTAGGAAGTGTCAAGGGAGGGATTTTGGAAGGAAGTCGACCATGGACCTGTTGAAAGTAATCGTGCCGGTATTTATTGGTGGACCACGAAAAACATTTTCTGAATGGCCAAGTTGGGATTCGAACCCACGCTTTCTCGGTGCCAGCTATGCACGAGCTGGCGCGTTAGTGCTCTCAGCCACCGTAGCCGGTCATCAGGAGAAACAAGATGTTCAGCAAAGTACTTAGCTTACTTCCTCCTAAATGTATGGGTATAGTTATAACTAGGGCTCGGATTCGAGCATATTTGCATATTTTTTTCCTGAATAGTACACATTGAAAGAAGCCTTTCGGAGGTATTTTCACCTCTCTGGGACCAACAGAATTGAAATTTATCGAGCATATAAATGCATAAAACCGCGGTTTTCAGAATAGAATCATATAAATGCATATTCTTGTAGTTTTCGTCTATATACACACATCAAAAAAAGTTTTGCATCACCTCGGTTCCAAGAGTTCCGGAACCGTTAAATACAAAGGGAATAGAGATCAACACAAACAACATTTCAGCTCGTTTTATTGCTCATGAGACCCACACATTGCATGTTGTACCATCATACAGCTAGACTTTCAGCATTTGTGGTCCAGATTGCAGTACACACCACTACCTCTAATACCCAGTAGCACGTCCTCTTGCATTGATGCATGCCTGTATTCGCCGTGGCATACTATCCACAAGTTCATCAAGACACTGTTGGTCCAAATTGTCCCACTCCTCAACGACAATTCGGCGTAAATCTCTCAGAGTGGTTGGTGGGTCAAGACGTCCATAAACAGCCCTTTTCAACATAGCCCAGGCATGTTCGATAGGGTTCATGTCTGGCGAACATGCTGGCCACTGTAGTCGAGCGATGTCGTTATCTTGAAGGAACGCATTCACAAGATGTGCACGATGAGGTCGAGAATTGTCGTCCATGAAGACAAATGCCTCTCCAATATTCTGCCGATATGGTTGCACTATGGGTCGGAGGATGTCATTCAGGTATCGTAAAGCCGTTTCGGAGCCTTCCATGACCACCAGTGGCGTACGTCGGCCCCACATAATGCCACCCCAAAACATCAGGGAACCACCACCTTGCTGCACTCGCTGGACAGTGTGTCTAAGACGTTCAGCCTGACCAGGGTGCCTCCAAACACGTCTCCGACGATTGTCTGGTTGAAGGCATATGCGACACTCATCGGTGAAGAGAACGTGAAGCCAATTCCGTGGGGTCCATTCAGCATGTTGTTGGGCCCATCTGTACCGCGCTGCATGGTGTCGGGGTTGCAAAGCTGGACCTCGCCATGGACGTCGGGAGTGAAGTTGCGCATCATGCAGCCTATTGCGCACAGTTTGAGTTGAAACACGACGTCCTGTGGCTGAACGAAACGCATTATTCAACATGGTGGCATTGCTGTCAGGGTTCCTCCGAGCGGCAATCCGTAAGTAGCGGTCATCCACTACAGTAGTAGCCCTTGGGCGGCCTGAGCGAGGCCTGTCATCGACAGTTCCTGTATCTCTGTACCTCCTCCATGTCCGAACAACATCGCTTTGGTTCACTCTGAGACGCCTGGAAACTTCCCTTGTTGAGAGCCCTTCTTGACACAAAGTAACAATGCGGACGCGATCGAACTGCGGTATTGACCTTCTAGGCATGGTAGAACTACAGACAACATGAGCAGCGTACCTTCGTCCTGGTGGAATGACTGGAACTGATCGGCTGTCGTACCCCCTCCGTCTAATAGGCCCTGCTCATGCATGGTTGTTTACATCTTTGAGCAGTTTTAGTGACATCTATGAACAGTCAAAGGGACTGTATCTTGGATACAATATACACAGTCAACGTCTATATGCCGGAGATCTGGGAACCGAGGTGATGCAAAACTTTTTTTGATGTGTGTAGTTTGTTTTTCTTCGAATTCCCCCCCGAGTTCGGGCCCTGACAATCCTTAAGGTTCGAAAACAGAAATAATTATTGAAAAGCCTATCTGGTGCGAATAATAGAACCGCAGGCTTTTAACCTTTTGTGAGGTCGTTCTCGTCATTGAAACTTTTATTGACTGATTTAAGAAAATCATACAAAACTGAAAACATAGAAAATTTCTTGTTGTACAGACCAATGCAGATCCACTTCATTGACTCGCCTAATTCTGAACATTTTGTAAATGAACTTTTAAACTGTATCTTTTATAAGAGCACTTCTCTTATATTTACTTGAAAAACTTGAATGCGAGTATATTGCAATGTATCATACATACAATTAGAAAATAAAGCTCGTATTTAAAGTTATGTTATTGGTTTTTTCGTTTCAGTTTCTTTTCTATAGTTTTTAACGTGTGTTTTTTGAGCATATTCTGCATATTTAACCGCATATGATGGGGGTTTCGAGCATATCTATCGAGCATATAATGTTTTTTCGAGCATATAATGGGTTTTTCGAGCATATCTATCGAGCATAAAACACATGGTTTTCGAGCATATCTGGAGATTTTATCGAGCATATCGATCCGAGCCCTAGTTATAACTCTTTGTCCTTATCAAGGAGTAGACTACAACTGTATGTTCGTTGTAGTACCTTGTTGAAATAAAACTTGGTGTATTGTACGTTATACTATGCTAATAATTTTCCTTCTTTCTACTCATTCCGGTACTTACTGGACTTATTACCGACTGCGTAACTCAATGTGGTACTTTTGTCGAGTATTCTTACGGCACCGGGGCTAATTGGTTAGCATGCTAGGCTTTGGTCCTAAAACCTGTATGACACGACACTCGTGGGTGTGGAAGCTTCTGGCAGTAAGCGTATACACGCTGGTAAAGACGCCATTATTCCCGTGCGAATTGTACCTTCGAGGCTAGGTTCTGCCTTCCATGATAACTTTTACGCAACTCACGGAATTGAACAGGTGCCATTTTCGAGGCAGTTTTCAAGTCAGATTGAGTACAACAACCAATCGAATTGCTTTTCTTGTTCTAGTCGAAATCCTAGCAGCAATATAAACAAATACATTTATGTGGGTATACCTATGAAATAAATACATCAGAATGAAACTTATTTTCTTTAATTCAGTGTCTGGCTTTTTTTCAACATTATTTAAAGCACATTTCTCACCCGCTTTGCGTTCATAATGCGAATCAACTGCAAATAACTCTCAAACGACAACGATTTCCATATTTGATTCCCTACACTTTTGCGAATAATATACAATAATAAATTTATTGCACTCAATGTGCAAAGTCTGTACATTACATGATGCGTAAGTCAAGAGGAGCAAAACTGAGCTAGTGATACTCTTCTTTTCTCGCACTTCATCACGTGGTAAATATCGCACTGTTCACTGCATAGAACACATATACACTCCTGATTGGCTCGGTGGAAACATTTCCTGGCACATATATGATGATGAAAACCGTGTATCGCAAAGCGTGTCATCAGGTTTCTCAACTCTTATTCCTCATTCATCCTCTCCTTATGTACCATAATATCGGTGGTGCAGAAAATTGCCTCGATCAAGTCCCTTTTCTCCTCTAGTTCTCGTAATAGCCCGAGTTTGCTGCAGTTGCTTTTGTATTCTTAAGTCTTCAATCAGAAAGGTTTCCCCGGCTAGGACATACCTGACGTATTGCGACAACCCTAGATCCTGGTAGGAGCCATTAGCAAGCAAAGATCGACTTACGCCATTGTTATACAAGGAACTGCGCACTCTTCTTTAACGTCAATTAAAGGTAATCGGAGTGCGGTCATGGCTAGAAAGTGAACTATTACAAGATTGTAACATACTTCAGGAGGCCAGGAATTTGCAAAGAGGAATGTTTGGAACAATCACCCACGTATCCCGCAAGAGGACAGCACCACACAGAGACATGGAGAAGGCTGTGGATGACAACGCGTATCTTGTGTTTTTATTCTCCTTTTTCTTTTGTCTTCTGTTTGTGTGCAATGCAAGTGCAATGCTGCAGCCTCTATCAAAATCTGGTTTCAATAGACCGGACTTTTAACAAAACATATTTTCCATTGTAAAATGCACAGTATAACGCTTAAATTTTAATCATCTGAGTAGTTATAAAACAATAAATATAAAAGAATTTAAGTAAACAAAGCTAATTCTAGTAGGTTTCGAACCCCAGACGACAGCGTGAGATACGAATACTATACCACAGATCCAAACATGTCCGTATCACCTCAGTGTTTTTAACCAATTTACATACATAGTGTTAGCAAATAATGTCATGAAATAGACGATTCCTTCACTGCAGTACATCTTAATTATAATTAACCATTTCATACAAAGTTTATATTATTTCTATCAGTAGGCTATATCGCATGCAACATACTGAAACTAATGAAGTATAAGACAGGCACAAGAGCTCAGCAGCCATATTATCATGTGTCACAGATGGCTCAGCTCTTTTAAGTCACTCATACAGTATAATATTATAATATTAGGCCTAAATAGTAATATTGAACAGGTCACGTCATTTAGGATAGCTTAAACCACCCTCGGTTCGCTAATCGGAATTGGTGGGTTCAAGTTAGGAATAATTCAAATAGCCGCCCTCTTGAAACGGTATGGCAGATGACCATGTAGTTTGGATGAAAGACGCACCCCATACGACGGTATGTTGTTACCAAATTTGGTAGAGATCAGATGATTAGTTTAGTCGTAATTTGATTTTACCTTTTGAAGGTTTGGGTTCCCGCATTCAGTTTTGGTAAATATGGCGGTGACATAAAACATCACACTGAGGTGCCCTTAGGTAGTACAAAATTACGTTCAATTCGGTTTCGTCGTGTTTTAATCGTTTTAATTGACAGATATACACACTCACACATAGACAGACAGACTGACAACTTATGGCCCGTGTAGATCTCGTAAGTTGACTTTCATTTTTTGCAAAAATCAAAAGTAAGCTAATAATAGGTAAAAATCTCACAGAATAGCCTCTGTTAACGCCAATATTTGAGCCTAGGATCATTTTAGTAAAGGTGCGTGAAATCGCGCACAGCCTCGGCTCTCGGTAATTTTCATTTAGTATCCTCTATATTCTAAATATAGACGTAATTAATTGTAAGAAAAATAAATCACGTAGCAGTACCAACTAGGATATCCAGCAGAGGCCCAATTGAGCACGCAATCACTGCATACGCCTAATAGGGACGCTGTTGAACATTTCATTCATTGTATAATACGCTCATGTATCCTGCTCATTAGATGTAATGTATATATAATCTCTCACTAATGGAGCGATGTGCGTTGTAACGAAATGTTTGCCATGCCCCTCTCAATCCCGTGAAATGTTCTTTTTAGCTGAATATTCCGATTCAAGTGAAAAATAAATATGAAATAAATATAGTAAACCTGAAGACATCTTACCAAATTAAAAATAAAAATAAAAAAATATAATGGAACAATTTTTTTAGACAAATTTTGATGGCCGTGGAAAACATTTCTGCAACTGCGGTTGAAATTGTAAGTGGCTGCATAATCCTCGCCAGGATCGAATTATTTTTCTAAGTTTTATACAAATTTGAATTTATGATTTTTTTTTCAATAATATTCAGTCAATTCCTCTTTAAATTAGCTGTCTCATGGCGTAGCCTTATGCGTATCGTGTTTCACGACCGTGACTGGTAGCTGCAGCATGTCTGGAGATTAGAGGTTCAAACCCTGGCGCTCACAGCGGCTAACCTGAATATGGTTTTCCGCGTTTATCCACTTTCCAAGAAAATGGCAGGATGGTAACCTATTTGAAATCCCGGAACACGTACCTCAAATCTAGATCTAGATTACAGTTTCGCACCCTTCTACAGACACCACAAAATCATAGGTTTTTATACTAATTCATCACTGGCCCAAGTACACGGGTCTGACAACCAAGAAGTCAACAAACAAACAACAAACCCGTGGTGTAGTCGTGCTCGTTAGAACGTGCACCACGCCTACGAAGGCAGTTACAGGAATTTCGGAGATTAGAGGTTCGAATCGCGGTGAGAACACTGGTTATCCTGAGTGTGGATTTTGCCCTTGTATTTTTCACACTCCCTCCTGGCAAATGCCGCGATAGTACCTTACTTCAATTTCCAGGGCACCTACGTCATTCTTGTCCCTGATACAGTTACATACACTACTACAGTCATCACAAAGAAACACAAGTTCCACACACACCAAACTGCACGGGGATGATGAACAACATGTCCCAAGCCCTCAAAATCAATTAACAACAACAACGACAGCAAAAAGCAACAAGATAGATTCCAAGCTGCTTAGGTTCTCATTTGCTGTAGTTTCCATACAGAGCGCAGTCGGCTGCCTTTCGTTCATAAATCTTTACACTACTACAATCATCACAGGAATACAGGATATAAGACGATTTCAACACACACCCAACTACACGGGGATGATGACCAAAATGTCCCAAGTCCCTAAAATGAATTAACAACATCTTATTATTAGAATAGACTTCCTTCTTCGAGGTTAGTTTGTCCAGCAGCGTTCGCAATTTGAGACGAGCGCTTTCTACCAGACGATTTCAATAACAAAAGAATACGTATCACTCAGTAAAGAATTAAATGAGCAAGTAATAACAAATGGCAGTGAGGAGTAAAGGTTTTCAAAGAGGAAATATCGATGTCATCTGTCCCACAAAATGGGAAAGAATTGGTTCCAAAACAAGCATTACGTGTTTAAATCACTGCACTTGACAGGTAATACCTACATTACCTTGGAACCTATCCAGTATCCGTGTGGTCTCTGAGTTTCTAGCGCAATGATCTCTTCTCTTGGATCCAGCTTCCAGATCACGCACTAGATACAACGGCAGAATATCATCTTCTTTCTTCAGTCTTTCTTTTCATCTCATAGTGACAGCATCACTCCCGATAGCAATAGGTGTATCGAAGGAAGAAGAAAGTGCTGCATACATTACACACAGATCTTGGAAATTTACTACAAGTAGGATGTAGCTTATGTCATCAAAGTTTGTAACTTCAAAGTTTAGGCTGTAAAGTAGACAAGAACAATGTTCTTGGATTCAAGCAACATTCTATACCACTATTACTACTACCGATACTACTACTACAACTACTACTAGAACTCACATTTGGTAATTCCTTTAAAAATAATGAATTTGGAAAAAGATCACTAGTTTACACGGTGCAATTTATATTTAACAAGCTTCCACATTCTCTGCGACTCGTTTATGTACCTAGTCAATAGGCTCAGTAGGGATCGACGGAGCAAAACAGAAATAAGAAGTAGAATTGCTCAAGATAAAAAGATGCCTTTAACAAAAGGAAAAATATCCTAACTTCTAAGAACACCAGCCTTGAAATCAGGAAAAGGTTTCTGAAAGCATATATCTGGAGTGTGGCATGCTACGGCTGTGAAACCTGGACTCTGGGGACTGTGGAAGAGAAGAAGCTACATTATTTTGAGATGTGGTGCAATAGGCGCATGCTGAAAAGGAAATGTATTGGCCAAGGTTACAAATGAAGAGGCCTCGAAAAGAGTGGGTGAAAATAGAAGTTTGTGGAAATCAGTCGCTAAAAGAAGAGTACAACTTACAGGCTATCTATTTAGACATGAAGGAATCTTGAAGACAATCATAGAAGGGTGTGTTGATGGAGAAAGACATAGAGGAAGACCACGCCTGAGGTAGGAAGATGTGGGATGCAAGACCTACGGAGAAATGAAGAGGAAAGCGGAAAGACGCGAAGAGTGGAGATTTCCTGCAAACCAATCCTCGGATTGATCACTAGAGAAGAAGAAACTTTCACTGCTGGCCTTTCAGAGTAGTAAATAACGTCTAAAATTATGAGGTCAACTGCTCGTATAGCCCATGTAATAGATTCCGTATTCAAATTGTAGACTGTGTCAATAAGAAATGAGAATTTCATTGGACATGAAAGAAGAATTTGCATTTTAAATCAGAATTACATTTTTGACAGAATCGGGAATCGAACCCGGGTCTTCGCAGTGACAGCCAATAATGCTAACCTCTACGCTCTTTACTAACTGCTGATTTATATCTAACTTACATGCCAGAAGAACAAGTGAAAATTTGGAAATAAATTACAGGGGAAAATATGTCCACAAACACTGCGAATTAAGGGTTTTGAGGGAAGGTAGGCCATAAAAGGCTGATAGGAAATGGGAAGAGGAGAGGGTTTACGAAATAGTCATTGAAAAAAGGGTAAAACGGAACCAGCTCAGAAAACCTACGGGATCGACAACAGACAAACTCACCTCCCACAATCCCTTAAAGGAGCAGCACAATCCAGAGCCTGTCTCCTTTAGGGCCTCTAACAGTAGGCAAGTGTTACCATGAAGATAGGAAAAAGAGGCCTGATCCATCGACAAATGGAGGTTTTAGAAAATAAGAGACAAGGTCCAAGTAAGGCAAGAGAATCAAAAACTCCCTAGGCCTCAGACACCCGAATGCCGTAGAGGTCGGAAGGGAACAAAGGTTGACCAAGAGAGGTCGATAGAAAAGTTGAAGGAGAGGAGCCTGGCCAAAGTAAGCGGAAATAATGCTCAATTCAGATGGGGCCCCGTGGTCACCAATCGCGCTCTCAATAGTTGTGGGAGTTCAGGACATCTTATTAGACTAGGCACCGTAATGTTAAGGAAACGTGCAGTTTTACGTGACCATTAATCTTGCGATCAAGAGTCACAGGACCTCCATTATGTACGTGGAATCCGAACCACAGGACGTGTTATATCACTTCAGTAATCCCACACGCATTAACTGGTAATCGAACCCGGTCCGCCTTGGAGAGAAGCAAGCAGCCCCCTGCACGATAATGCTTCGCCTTCCTTTCAATTTCTGGAATCTCTTTCATCTATTCTCTTGTGAGCGTGTTTTTACTTCAGTCATCAGTCACCTTGTTACGCCGAGGTTAGCATTCTTGGCTGTCATCGCGGAGGCCTGAGTTCAGTTCCCGACTCTGCCAAGACCTCATAATTTTAGACGTTATTTACTACTCTGAAAGGCCAGCAGTGAAAGTTTCTTCTTCTCTAGTGATCAATCCGAGGATTGGTTTGCAGGAAATCTCCACTCTTCGCGTCTTTCCGCTTTCCTCTTCATTTCTCCGTAGGTCTTGCATCCCACATCTTTCTACCTCAGGCGTGGTCTTCCTCTTGGTCTTTCTCCATCAACACACCCTTCTATGATTGTCTTCAAGATTCCTTCATGTCTAAATAGATAGCCTGTAAGTTGTACTCTTCTTTTAGCGACTGATTTCCACAAACTTCTCTTTTCACCCACTCTTTTCGAGGCCTCTTCATTTGTAACCTTGGCCAATACATTTCCCAATCCTTATCTACATTACAAATACACACACTAATACAGCCAGCACAATAACACAGGTTATCAGACAAATTACACACTCCAACGTATACGGGTCTGCAGGACCATAATGTCGGCAAGTGCCTAAAGAATCAGCAACAACAACAACCTTCACTTTCATGCTGGTCTGAGGGCTGGAACGGTTTACACTCAGCCTCGTGAAGCGAAACAGAGAAGAGGTGGGTTCGATTCCCACCTCAGCCATCCTGGAAGTAGATTTACGTGGTTTCCCACCTCTACTCCAGGCAAATGCCGGGATGGTTCCTAACTTAAGGCCATGGTCGCCTCCTTCCCAATCCTTATCTGCATTACAAATACACACACTAATACAGCCAGCACAATAACACAGGTTATCAGACAAATTACACACTCCAACGTATACGGGTCTGCAGGACCATAATGTCGGCAAGTGCCTAAAGAATCAGCAACAACAACAACCTTCACTTTTCAATTTCAAATATTTATTAACATGTGTCTCGTTCGTAAATCTCCTGAATTTATTTCCATCTGAAGCAACACTTCTTAAAATGATTTTCATTGATGAAATTTGACGTCTACAAGGATCGTCTCTTCATACGAAAATGTTATGTTTTTGCTACATCTTCACCGCATCTTCGGAAGCTTCCATGATTTCAATAATCCAAGTCCCTTGTTGAGAGCATCCTTTTTGTCACATCCACTTTGCTTCTGTTAGTGGCGTCTTGCTTCTTCAGGTGTAGTAACTGTTAATATAATGTACCCCGGCATGTTCTGTAGGCGCTAGGATCTCGACTTTCCATTTCATCTCGGCTGCATGCAGCAGCATTGCGGCTTGCCTTGGCTTGGAGCATCTCGGCTGCAGGCAGCCAACATTTGAATTTCTAATGTGTGACAAGGTAAAGGTATTCACACGACGATGCTCCCTCTGAATTCACTTTATTTACTTTCAACATGCTCCGCAGGGGGTTATGATCGTAGCTCGAACAGATTCAGTATTTTGATTCAATAATGTCTTACCCCTCTTTGGGTGCCCAAAAACAATCCGAAACACGTTAGCTTAGCGCGAAGGTTTGTTGGTTCCTCGGTTTAGAGGCTGCGACAACGCGGTCATTTAGCCCTGTGTACTTGGGTGTGTGTAGAATCTGCCTGATAACCGGTGTTTGTTGTGATGGCTGTATTAGTGCTGTAATTCAGGTAAGGACTGCAGACGATCAATTTCAAGTAGTTCCTACTTTTGATACCAAATGCTACCGTCAACGACACCTAGCTTTGAATTTAGCTATTAAATGCCTCCACAACTGGCACCTGGCGGCGAACCTACATAGAGTTAATCAAATCTAATCTACAAATTTAGCTTCACACAATTGTAATTATTGGAAGGTTTTTCAATTGCCATAAATCTATGACATGTGCCCGCCGGATTACATCTCCTCTGAAGGAAAGCATACTAAGGGATTTTTAACGCTCCTAAAAATCTGACGACTTCGTCAGGGTTTGAACCCGCGATCTTGGGCATAGAAGCTCAACATGCTACCAACTATGTCACCGAAGCCGCTACTGAGTGTGTAAATGCGTCAACCCTGAGGCAAAATTATATCTGGACTATCAAGCAAGACAACTGCGTTTAAACCTCACCGTCGGCCGTCCATGAATTGGTCCTGCGTGATATCCCATGTTCAACTGAAGATTCTGATGATGTCGATGTTGATAGTAATGATGATAATAATAATTGTTATTATTATTATTATTATTATTATTATTAGCCTTTATTTTTCACAAATATGGTGTAATTCATTCTACAAGATATGGATTTCACAATCAAGTATCATGTCAATTTTACTGTGATAAGAATAGCCTAACAATATGACTGCCTACTAATTTTGGTAGTCAGTTAGGCCTAGGTGTTATATTTGCCGTTCTTCCAGAGCCATTACCAACGCCTTTGGAACAACTCCTGTGGTAGAGATCACCACTGGTAAAATACTCACGCATGTTATTGCCCCCCCCCCCCCCCCCGTGATAGTTTTATTATTTCTTCAGCCAATGGTGCGTACCTGTTTGTTTTTGAGCCTGGGTCGTTAGCATATTTTGGCTAAGTAGGATAGCAACGTCTATCAAACAGCCCATTATTAGCCTATTTCCAATTTTGAAAAAATATGCTTATGAGATCACCTTTTGTCCGTGTGTGTGTGCTGTGTGTGTGTGTGTGTGTGTGTGTCCTAATAACTTCTAAACGGCTAGCGCGATTTCAATGAAACTTGGTATGATCATAGCACTATTCCGGAAGACCCCGACCGTGCCCTTAAAATTTTGTTACGTCTCACCAATCCAACATGGTGGCTGTGCGAAATATTTCACCAGCATTCAATATCTCCGAAACTATTCCCGATATCACCCTGGATTTTTTTACAGTGATAAAGGGAACTACTAGAAGTTCACCTATGTGACTTTTGAAAAACTGGTAACTACGAAACCAACATGGCGGCCACGTGAATTTGCTACTTTTAAATAGACGTTTCTCGCGATTTAACCAACCAAACGCAATAAAACATGGTACAGTATATATTTATACACATTGTAATGCACCGATATCTAACTTGGTTCAATTGTTTACATAACCACAAGATGGCAGCTGTGCGAAATATTTCACCGGCATTCTATATCTCTGAAACAATTAGCGGTAACACCCTGTAATTTTGTACGCAGATAAAGGGCACTACTGGAAGTTCATCTATAAGACTCTCAAAAACCGGTTAACTATAAAACGAACATGGCGGCCAAGCGAATTTGAACTTTTTAAATAGACCTTTCTCGCGATTTAATGTTCCAACCGCAATAAGATCTGGTACAGGAAATGTTTATACACATTGTAATACACTGGTATCTAATTTAGTTCAATTGTTTACATAACCTAAAGATGGCGGCTTTGCGAATTTTAAAATTAAGTTTTTATTTCTTGTGTCGTAATCATGCGATCGATGTGAAAGTTTGAATAATGAACCTACGCAATAATTTTCCTTTAATGGTGCATGACTCTATGGCCTATACATTTAACAATCCAACATGGCGACCATCCGACATATTTAGACGGCTCTGAATATCTACGAATCTATTGTAGCAATCAAACTGAATTTTTTAATGTTCATAGGGGCTATTAACTTAAGTTCATCCCTAGGACTTTAAATAACCTGGTGATCACAAATCCAACATGGCGGCGACGCGAAATATATATATATATATTCACATGGACGTTTCTCGAAATTTAACCATCCGAGTGCAGTGAAACTTGGTACAGTAAATCCTTATACGAATGTTAATCCACTGGCATCTAATTTATTTCAATTGTTTCCATAACCAAAAGATGGCAGCTGTGCGAAATTTTAAAATCTCCTTGTTACTTCTTGTGTCCTAATCATGCGATTGAAATTTGAATGCTACACGTACACAATAATCTTCACGTAACATTACATAACTCTAGGACCTACATATATAAAATCCAACATGGCGACCATCCGAAATATTTAGTCGGTTTTCAATATCTACGAATCTATTACAGCAATCAAACTGAAATTTTGTATGTAGATAGAGGCAATTAACATAAGTATGATATATGAAAATAGGCTGTATAGTTCTCCACGGAACTACTTGTTATTGATATAGACAACATCGGGTCGATTGGCCAAGATTTTCTGGTCGGTTAAAATAGGTTTATACAAGAGACAACAAAGATTATGACGAGATTTGGGAAGATTAGGAAGGCAACTATCAAGTAAGTTAGTAAGAGTGGAAGAAGAAGAAAATAGAGTTAGTTGTTGTTGGTTTAAGGGGTGGAACTACGCGGTCATCTGCCCATAAAAAATAGAAAAAACAATTTTTAACTGGGTTTAGTCTCCAGATTTTCAGGGAATAAAATTTGCATTGATGGCAGGCATTACTTTATTTGCATTTAACTATTCATTCATTCATTCATTTATTTATTTATTTATTTATTTATTTATTTATTTACAGACAGCGGTAGCTACGCTCGCTAACTCGCAGCGCTGGGCCATGGGGCTAAGCTCTCTGTGGACTTGGTACACGTGGTTTCCCATTTTTAACTCCAGGAAAATGCTGGACGGGACCTTCTGATAGGCCACGGCCGCTTCTTTCATCATCGTTGCCCAGATTCACTCACTTTCATTTGTCATCTCTTATTAACTCTCTCATGAGGTTGGCGTCTGGAGGGCATCCGGCTGTAAAAACTTTCATACATCTCATAATAAGGGGTATTTATTTATTTATCGGGTTCGGTGGCATAGTCGGTAGCATGCTGAACTGCTATGCCCAAGATCGCGGGTTCAGATCTGGGCGAAGTCGTCGGATTATTAACGGCGTTACAATCTTTCGGTATGCCTTCTTTCGGAGGGGAAGTAGCCGGACCCTTGTCATAGATTTATGCCATGTAATAGACCCTACCACTACAATTGGTAGTGTAGACAAATTTGTCAGTTATTTGGTTAGAAATGCTCTATCAAGTTCCAACGTTCGCTGCTAGGTATTAGTGACAGTGGCATCTGGTAGCCAACGTTGGGACTAGTTGAAATTGAACTTGCTGGGAGCCTCCCGGCGTTCAATTAAAATACCCTGCTATGGCAATTGGCTGCAATTCATGCATAATATGTATTTATTTATTTATTTATTTATTTAAGAGCGTTAAAATCCCTCAGTATGCCTTCCTTCGGAGGGGAAGTAAAGCTGGCTGTCCCATGTCATAGATTTATGGCATGTTAAAGAACCTTCCATTAATTACAACTGTGTGAAGCTAAATTGTGTAGGTTAGGAATGTAAACAATGCTCTTAGGTTGCTACGTTCGTTGCCAAGAGCCGACTGCGGCGACGTCTGGTAGCTAAGTTCTGAACTAGTAGTCGTTGACGGTGGCGTTTGGCGGCAAAAGTAGGAACTACATGAAAATTGATAGTCTGCAGTCCTTACTTGAATGAAAACAGATTCACACACTAATACAGTCATCACAATTTACACCGGTTATCAGACAGATTCTACACACACCCAAAGTACACGGGGCTACATGACCGCGTTGTCGCAGCCCCTAAACTTAAGAACCAACCAACCATTTAATTATTTGTAGTTTATTTATTTATGTATTCATTCATTCGTTTTTTTTTTATTTTTATTTTTTTTTTCACTTGGTCTAGTTACTGCCACAATTTCAGTTGTTAACCGTTATAGGTTGCGCACATTGGTAAGTTGTGCTACACACTTCTGCTGGCGACTGTACCACAAATATCGCTCGCCTTGAAAGGGTGCTTGTCTTACCATATGAGTTGACGTATCGGCTCGTAGGTTGGGCCTGTGGGCAGTTGAACTCCTTTGTTCCCCCTCGCGATGTGAAAGTCCTCGCTACACCCACGAGCTACCTTGTCACTTGCCAATTGGTGAGGCTCTATGGTACGAGACTTCACGACCATGATGTGAATTACCTTCCCATAACGTTATAACGAACAAGCCAAGCCCAAATACAAGCCCGCGTGTTCAGAATCCTCAACATGAGCAAGTCATTGTTCAAAATAACATGGTAATATACACAAACCTTGTCCCTTGCTGCAGCCACGGGCATAGTAAAGGACATTGTGAAATCAAGCCCACTAATAAGTTATGACCGGACATTCATGGACTACAAATAGTTAAAACATCCATGCAATTATGCAGGGCACTTTAAATACCTAGCAGTTACGATACAGACAACTATAACTTCCTTCAGTATGCACATCCAGGAGAGAGCAGCAGCAGCTATCAGAGCCTCTTACAATATTCCGAACATAACAAATTTATCGACGAACACAGCGATGAATTTATTTAAAACGGTATTGGCACCAGTCGATACATATGGAATTACATTAATTTGGGAAAAACTCAATATAATAATAATAATAATAATAATAATAATAATAATAATAATAATAATAATAATAATATCGTATGGCTTCGGGTGACTGGTGCAAGCTTTGTTAATTGACACCCAGAGGGTAGCTTGCATGTCGAATTTCGTCGTTCCTTTGAACGCTATGAAAGTCAAGGAGGTTAGATATCTAAACTCCTTGACACTACAGCGCTTCCAAGTAAAGAATTGAGGAACTTTGTGTTGGCGGAAAATCCCGAGATTAATTTTACCATTGAACACGGCCCACTGAATTCAAATGGGTTCTTTAATATGTCAACAACGTATGACATGAGTGTCGTGATTTTTGTCGCCTTTCAAAAATCACTTACCATGGCCAGGAGTGAACCTGCAATCTTGGGGTTGGTAATCCAACACTATAACCACTCACCCACCGTGGCAAGCTAACTCAAGATAAGCGACTTGAAAAGACTTAAAAAAGTCAACACATGAAACGAGTATTAGGAGTCTCATTAACAGTGCCATCAAGGCTAGTTTATGAACTAATGAGGGAGACCTACTTCATAGAGGATGTTAGACTACACCACTGGCTGTCATCTATAGGACCCTACCAGGATCTGGTTAACATTCGAGAAAACAAAAGAAAATGGAGATAGAAATGGAGTTCTACACCACCTCAGCAATGATAGATGACGGATGGAAGAAGGAATGCCAGTCCCAGAGACATGTTATCACAAGAACTGTAATCCACGGATTCCATCACAAGATATGCAATTTCAAAACATACCATAAACCGACTGAAGATTGCCAATGTGTGTTGTGCGGGCAGACCTGTGACAAATATCACAAATTGACATGCGTAAAGAGGACAAAATGGCTTACAGAATAATCTGTTCTTTTATATGTGCTTCAATATTAGTGTAAGAAGAATAGGGTTAAGTGTGGAAAATTAGTTTATCAAGCTAAAAATTGGTGGAGAGGTTCCTTGAATAGCCTGGATCAAAATACTAAAAGTCCCAAAAAATCCCTCATGGGGAACATGCCGCCATCTTGGAAAAATGGCCGGCATCTTGGATTTCGTATCCAGCATCGCATTGAACGTCATAACTCGGTACCTAAGGGTGATAGGGACATGCTGTTTGGTCAGGATAACTTACCAGAATGCAGGCAGGCTATCATTTTGACACTACTTAACCTAGATAACAATCGAAATAGTTATTATAAATCACTTAAACAAGCTCTCATGGGGTAGCGGTAAAAGCCATCTTGATGTTCCATGCCGATTTTTCACCTTTTACTCTCATGGGATTGAAAAAAGTACCGAAATAAATGTTGTTAAGCACATCAAAACGCACAAAAAGATGTAATCAGCACGTTCGTAAACCAAAATTATGGGTGTGAGAAGTTGTCAAACATGCGCATGCAACCCGAGGAGCGGCGCGCCGAGGAGGGGGCTTCACAAAGCCGGTGCAACTGGTGATGTAAACATATTCTGTAGGCGCAACTATGTGTAAATTAATGCTCCACTCGAGCGCTCTTTTCTTGTTAATAAATTATGCATTAAAATTGAAAAATATGCACTTAACAATAAGCCAAACATATTCACTCTTCTTTCCTCCTGTGCCGTAATATGTGCAGTCGTGTTTGCATGTGCTTCAAGTTGAAATTTCTTTTCACATTTAACTTCCTTCGAGCGTGTTTGACAATAGACGACAACGTCATAAGTTGAATAATCACTATTACCTGACCCCCACTGATTTAAAGAACACTTTCTGCTGCTCTTCTCTTCAGACATTTTGAGTTAGGGATATGCAGACAAGGAATAAAGTAAGACATTAACTGAAGAAACTCCTCATAAAACTAACCCCGGGCTACTGGATGCTGGGATGGTGAAAGGAAAGTCCCACCCCGTTCCCATCTTTAAATAACCAGGCAGCATGCTTGCGTAAAATATTAGTTACTAGTGCCCCCGGGCGAGCTTTCGCAACGTGAATGTCACATATGTTCAGGCACAGGAGAAGTAAACATGCCAATGCAATGCAAGAAATGCAAAGCATAAATACAGTCTTGAAATTGGCCGTGCGCGTAGGCCCGTCAGATGGCAGCCGCCACTGCGCTGCCCTGCGCTCTAGCGGCAGGTTCGCCTAGCAGTTCGCTGCGGTTCAAATAGTGTCAAGTCTTTGTTAAGCTATACTGGGTTGACAGTGCTGTATGATCAGTAGAGTAACTAACGGGATTTCATGTAAAGAGCATCATTTTCTATACCGGTAGTGGAGAGCGCTACTCGCATCCAGTCGGCCGTGTCTCATCAAGAGCTACTGTTGCCTGGAAACGACATGACTTGCCATTCCTTCATGAGTTTATTTTATGACTTTATAAGCCTTTTCTCGAGTGTAAAATGGTATTTATTTAATTGTGAGGCATTTAAGGAATAAGTGAGTGTGTTTCGCGCACACATTGTGTTATGCGGAACCTGTAGGTACCCCATCTGTGTCGGTTGGTGTTAATAGGACCTTATTTTCGGTACAAAACTGGAATGGGACCTTAGCAGAATAATATAGGGAGGATTAATCTGTTGCTCAGAAAGTTGCTTACAAGGGATGTCCAACACGCAGGCAAAACATATTTTGTTCAAGATGTTTTAAATTATAATTAATTTCAACTGTATATGTTAAATATGCTGTTATGTTCAGAATATGCAAAAAAATGCAATAAACCCTCAAAAAATGCGTTTTCATATGCGCATATGCATTTTCAAAATATCCGGTCCCTAGTTATGACATGAGGCTGAACAGTAGCGGCTCATTCGAGTTGAACTAGATTGTAAATGCAATCCTATGTTTTGGTTCTTCAATACCATAATGTTATTGCTTATATTCACATGCAATGTGTAGGGACCGGATACTTAGGTTTTTGATGTGTAACATCTTTCCACTTGGTATCCGTATATTTTTTGTGGGGATGATTTTGAAAAATGAAACGGAAATGGATGGGACGGATTCAATGAAACGGAAATAGATGGGACGGAAACAATGAGCGCGTGCGGTGGCGGAGATTGATACCACGACGTTCTGTCGATCATGTGGCTATGTGGAATGTATATCGCATACGGTTTACTTCTAGGTTTGGAGGACCAATTAAAGATATTCCTACAATAAATTATTTTCAAATTGTCGTTCTTTGGTGTGAAAATATGCATTATATCATATTTGCTGAAAACAATTATGATTTATTAAATCGTCATACTTTTGCTGTATTCGTATTTAATCGAATCACTCGAGGTACTGTCGGCCATGTGGCTTTGTGGAATCTATATCGCATACAAAATTACTTCATGGTTTGGAGACCCTATTAAAGATATTCCTACAATAAATCATCTTCAAGTTGTCGTTATTTGGTGTGAAAATATTCATTATATCATATTTGCTGATAACCGGTCAGGATTTGGCACTGCAGTTTTTCCAGTAGTTATTTCAATGACCAACAAGAGTTCACTGTTCTCCCGGCAGACACATAGTGGGCCATGTGGCGATGTGGAATGTACATCGCATACGGTTTTGTTCAAGGTTTGGAGACTCCATTAAAGATATTCTTACAATAAATCATCTACAAGTTGTCGTTCTTTGGTGTGAAAATATTCATTATATCATATTTGCTGAAAACCGGTCAGGATTTGGCACTGCAGTTTTACAAGTAGTTATTTCAATGACCAACAGAGTTCACTGTTAACAAGGGATAACAAGTCACATGTTACACATCATATGCGACTACTGTAAGACTCGTCAATTTTTTACCTATTTTTCCCCTTACTTCTAAATACTAAATTACTTTAATACTTCTCTGAATCACAACCAAAAGAGTCATATTCATGAATTCTGTTGTAGTCTACATTAAAAGAACTAAATGTTATGCGAGTACATAAAAATACCTAATTGCAGTTTTGTTCCATTTATTGTTGTATATTTGAACTTTTAGTCCATCATTTTTAAAAGTAAACCTGAGGATCGTGTTTGTTCCTAGCTCTAGTTGATTGAGAGAAAATTTAAATATTTTCAGAACTTTTCAGCTTATATCTTATTGTTTGATTATTTACTGTCAGAAAAGTCGGAATAAATCTCTTATTATTTGATCGCACACTGTCTTACAAACAACATCTTGTGAATCTGTCCAAAAATCTCAAAACACGCAATAACATCTTCCAGAAATATTGTCTGGTTTAGGATGGGGTTCCTCAGCAAATACTTAAGATCTTCTGCTTTTGGACTGGTTTACTCTTGTACTGACTACTGTGCACCAGTTTGGCTAAATAGCTCGTATACAAGACTCATTTATACCCAACTAAACGCTAGTCAGCATGCGGTTAATATCTGGTACTATCCAGCCCACACCACTGTGAAAAATGAAAATCCACAGCCTGCTTCCAGTCTCCGACCGGGTGAGTTTTTGTACGGTGATAAAGGGCACTGGTACAAGTTAATCTATGTACCTTTCATAAACCTGCAAAGAACAAAACGAACATGGCGTCAAGCGAAGTTGAAACATTTTAATAGACTTTTCTAGAGATTTAACTCTATGAGCGCAGTGAAATGTGGTACAGTAAATGATTATACATATTGTAATGCACTAGCATCTAATTTAGTTCAATTGTTTATATAACCTCAAGATGGCGGGTGTGCGTAATTTTAAAATTAAGTTTTCATTTCTTGTGTCGTAATCATGCGATCGAAGTGAAAGCGGTGAGAGGCCAGCGTGCTGCCGCCTAAGCCACGGAGGCTCTCCCCACACCACTGTATTGGCGTCCAATTCTGACAGGTATAATGCCGCCTGATTTAAGAAGATCAAATGCTCTCATACGAGAGTAAAGGAAGATTGAAATGAACCCTCAACTGCCTGTTCTGGATGATATTCCCGCTCTCAAGAGACCGAGGCTCTGCGCCGTTTGTGTCAACTTTTACTACACTTTAAACATAAAAACCTATTCTACCCATTAAAAACCTAAAAAGAAACTATTTCATGTTTTTGTAAACCTAATATGACAATTTTAAAGAAACTAAAAGTCCGATCCTTTGTAATGACATAACATTTCTTGTGGACGTGTGGCTGCGCTGTTTATAGATCACGCAAGATGTAAGTAATTTTAACGTAGTGCATTCAAGTTAATTGTTTCAAGTGAAAAGTGATTGTGGTCTGGGCTCGTAAAATGAGCCGCAATGCTACATGTCCCAAGGTCAGTCTCGGCAAAATTGGTTCAGATTAGTCTCGCCGTATTAAACAAGAGTACAATAAAACAACAACAGTTTTCAATCGCCAACATCGGCAGGCTTTAGATTAATTACTTTTGGCTTGCCGCAAGGAACAGCGGGTGCAATGTGCTGTAATAATCGACCCGATACTCGTCTAATTGGGAAAAGGATTTCTCGCCAAACACATGGCATGTGCTCTTTTCGAATTATTTTGTATAAGGTGGCGCTAACTTAGCTTTCCTCCTTCCTCTTTCATCTTTCCTCTTTTTCTGAGGGTTTGGGTTGTAAGCATATTGCAATATAATAGGAAGATTGTTCCGAGCAAAAATGTTAATCTATTTCGGAGATAAGGCCTTGTCAACATCTAACATTTCTTTGTTAATCTATTTGACATCCATTCCTACAACTTTAGTTAGTTATTGAGGTTTTAAGGGGCGGAACTACGAGGTGATCTGTCCCTAACCTTACAACTTTCATTCTTTTGCAAATAAGATACATTATCTCATAAAATGCAGCATCAATCTATAAGGTGCGTTCAAAAAGTAACGAGCCGGAGGCTGTAATGCGCAAACCGGTGACGACATCGGCTAATCGTGGCGTGTGTAGCGGGGTGTGGTTCCGACCAGAGCATGGAAGGTCACAGCCCGGCGCTAGAGGGCACGTGACGATAAAAAGCGAGCAGCAGCATGCATCAATCGTCCAACGCTGCCAGTCGCATTGCAAACAGTGACGTGAAGGCGTCAAACGAAGAGCAAAGAGGTGTTGTTCGGTTTCTGACAGCGAAAGGAGTAGGGGGAACGGACATTCATCGCCGAATATCACAAGTGTACGGCGAACACTGCATGCCCCTTGCAAGGGCCAAGGCGTGGCACAAGAGCTTCAGGGAAGGACGGGTGTCGTTAGCCGATGATGCCCGGTTTGGGGCACCCCCCTGCATTACCGATGACAACGTCCAGCTGGTTGATGCACTCATTACCCAGGACCGCCGAGTGACAGTGAACGCCATAGCCGCCGTGGTCGGATTGAGCGTCGGAAGTGTGCACACCATCATGAAGGAACGACTGCACTTGCGGAAAGTGTGTGCCCAATGGGTCCCCCACAGTCTTCAAGCAGACCAGGAAGCATGTGGAATGGCCTACTGTCTTGGTCATGGTTGGATGATTGATGCATGCTGCTGCGCTTTGTATCGTCACGTGGCTTGCACGCGTGCCCTCTAGCGACGGGCTGTGATCTTCCACGCTCGGGTCGGAACCACACCTCGTTACACACGCCACGATTAGCCGAAGTCGTCACCGGTTTGCGCATTCCAGCCTCCGGCTCGTTACTTTTTGAACGCACCTTATACTTGAAATTTTCACAGTATCTTTATATGCATATGTGCAATAATCTGACCTAGAATAATGGCTGGAGTATTTATGCATTGCTTCTAAAAAAAGCTCTTTTCAAATTTACCAAAGAAAACCCGTGATTCTAACTTGGATTGCAAGCCATAAAATCTTCTTCAAATGTGTTTAGTTTCAAATCTTTAACTACAATTGTAAGGTCATAAATGTACCTTATGCTTAAAATTTTGTTTCTAAGAATTGCTTAATTGTAATGTTGGTAACAGTGAATGATATTGCCTTCTCAGTAACTCAACTAGTTTATCTCATAAAGGTAACTGTTGATAAATGTTCATAACAAATGATTCAGTAGTTTGTGTGGGAGGAGCATATTAAGAAATTGAGCTGTTTGGTTAACCTATACAATTAGCGAAACATCTGAGTCATCAACTCTTATTGCTGTGAATGACAGTGGATATGAAATGAAGTTTACTAAATTACTAATTTACTAAAATTAGAAAGCAAAAGATACAGTCAGTCTGAGAGACTAGACTTTATATCATTTCAAATGACGAATGCTACAAATGCTACACATGTTAGAAAGGCTCAGGAGGACTCTTTCAACAGACTCATTACCCATTAACTTAGGCTTCCCGCGCAGGGGACGGAGAGCGGGAGGTGCACTCTGCTGCATGAAGTCACGCACTCGCCGTCTCCGTATCGCATAACGCCAGACCCCAGGAGTAAACTCAGACTCAACAGACTCCATTGCCCTTTTTAACTTAGGCTTCCCGTGTAGGGAACGGAGAGCGGGAGGTGCACTCTGCTGCATGACGTCACGCACTCGCCGTCTCCGTATCGCATAACGCCAGACCCCAGGAGTAAACTCTGACTCGGTGCATATGCACTGAACAACATGATGACGTCATACACGCCGTAACCGTAACGCATAATGGTAGACCAAAGCATAACGATGAAGTCGACAAGATCTTTTGAAATGAGAAAAACATTTACCATTTTAGGAAAATGTATGAAAATTGTCTGTTGATTGATAGATAATTTAAATGCTGCGTCAATCAATACAACCTATTCAAAGGTTGGTACATGTTTCGATATACGATGATATCTTCTTCAGCGTTTATACAATATTAAAATAAAATAAATTGGATATGCCCTCGGGCACATTACAAATAGTTTAATTAAATAAATATTTTAAAATAATTTTCAAAAACATTCTGAAGATGTTGTTTCCAAACTGATCAGTGAAGCCGTGAAGGATGGTTGTGAAGTTGAAAAAACTGACAGATGGAATTGGGACTTCCACTCTCAATATCTACCAAATTTAAAGCCATAATTGTCGTCCTATTCTCGTTGTAGTCGTTTGGAATGCCTCATAAAATGTTGGTTTTATCTTGGGATAAAACTAACATTTGAACATTTCCATTAATTCCAATCCATTGCAAGTGTGGCCTGCTTGACGTACGAGAGAACACAGCATTGGTTTTTTTCTTTCAATTAGAACCTCCAATATAGCATTGCTTTTCAATTAGAACCTCTAATATGGCGGCTTCAGTGGCGTAGTTGGTAGCAAGCTGAGTTTCAATGCCCAAGGTCGTGGGTTCAAACCTGGCCGAAGTCGTCGTATCTTTTAAGAGTAATAAAATCTCTCTGTATACCTTCCTTCGGACGAGTAGTTAAGCCGGCGGGCCCATGTCATAGATTTATGGCATGTAAAAGAACCTTCCACTAACTAAACTTGTGTGAAGCAAAATTTGTAAGTTAGATTTGATTAATGCTCTTAAGTTCCAACGTTTGACACCAGGCGCTGGTTGCGATGGCATCTAGTAGTAGCCAAGTTCACTGCTATGTGTAGTGGACGGTAGCATTTGGTAGCGAAAGTAGGAAGTACTTGAAATTATCGTCTGCAATTCTTACTTTAATTAATAACAGATAACACTCACTAATACAGTCATCGCAATTAACACCGGTTATCAGACAGATTCTACACACACCCAAAGTACACGGGGCTACATGACCGCAGTCCCTAAACTAAAGAACAAACCAACCTCTAATATAGGGAATCATTCACATAACAGCTCGGAATGATTAGAGTCCTATGAATTATAATATAAACATTTTAATTAATATAATTAATTAGCAACTAGAACTAAGCACTGTATTTTTTTACAGCTTTTGATCGTGTGGCCTCCTGAGAGGCCTAGTGCAGGTCTTTCTAGTTGACGCCCGTGGGCGACCTGCGCGTCATAATAAGGATGGAGTGATGATGAAGACGGCACATACACCCAGTCCCTGAGCCAAGGGAATTAACCCCAGGAGATTAAAATCCCTGATGGCTCGACCGGGAATCGAACCCGGGGCACTTTGGGCCAAACCCTAGCGCGCTAACCATTTAGCCACAGAGCCGGACTTTTACAGCTGACATACTAGGAGCAGGAAAGGACCAAAATATGGGACTAGCGGTTGTTGTGGTTTCATTTGAGAAGCTCAGGTGTCGTGGTCATTCGGCCTCGTGTACTTGGGTGTGTGTAATTTAGTCTGATATCCTGTGTTATTGTAATGGCTGTATTATTGTGAGTATTTGTAATGCAGTTGATGATTGCGAAGGAGGCGGCCGTGGCCTCAAGTTACGAACCATCCCGGCATTACCTCGAAATACAAGTGGAAAGAAATGGAAAACCACTTCCAACATGGCTACGGTGGTAATCACCTCTTCAGTATTGCTTCACGAGGCTGAGTGTACCCCGCTCCAGCACTCAGACCAGAATAAAATTTCTTGTCACCTCAACAGCCAAGAAGAAACCTCGTAATAGTCAGTGTAATTGAAATTATTAGTGTCGCAGATGTGGCAGGTGCATTTGAATGTTTCAGAAGAGAAGAATTGAAATGTAAGGTATATTATTTGCTATTAAATGTGTGTGCAAAATCTGCAGGTTCCCTCCGCTGAATTGCTATCATTAGATCCATCACCACTTTCCGCACCACGTACGGTGTGACACTACTAAGCATAACTGTGTTTACCGACTGAAAATTGGTTCTTTAATGAGATAACGGATACAACACTTATTTATTCATTTATTATTTATTTATCGTATGGCCTTTAGTGCCTGGAGTGTCCGAGGACATGTTCGGCTAGCTGCTTCAAGCGGACACCCAGAGGCTACAAGTTCCGTTCAATTTCAAGTAGTTCCAACTTTCGCTACCAGAAGTCACTGATAACTAGTGGTGAACGTTGGAATTATGATAGAGAAATTTAGCATCACACAAGTTTAGTCTGTGGAAGGATCTTTTACTTGCCATAAATCAATGACATGGGACCGCCGGCTTTACTTCCCCTCCGAAGGAAGGCATACTGAAGGATTGTAACGCTCTTAAAAAATCCGACGAGTTCCGCCGGGTTTGAACCCGCTATCATGGGCACAGCAGTTCAACATGCTACTAACTATGCCACAACACTGATGTCATTTTATAAAATCCATAGATATGTGGTTAACCCGTTGAATGTTTCGTCCGTCTATAGACGGTCCACAATAACTTTCTTTCATATTTCCCATTCGCTTTCGAGTGCTGAGTTGATCTCTGGCACCTTCTGCCATCTGTTGGGTATTATGTTGTACTACGTCCGTCCTCTACACCTGGAGTTCATCTGAGATGTAAACAAGCAAGGCGGAATAACAAATAATTCTTCTCGTCGCGTTGTGATTTCTGATCAATGATTATCATTTTTGTACCAGTAAGAAGGACCAAAAATTACGTGCCTACTGATTTTAGGAAATAGTTACATTTTGGTATGGAGATGATACAAGCGTGACAGCCGACGGCCCACCTGCTCCCGCGCTTTTGCTACTTCAAGCGTGGGCACAATTTTTTATTTGTCTCAAAATAAAATTAACATAATCGTAGAATGTTTTATTTACATTTAGATTATTAACCCCCCTGTAGCAGAAACTTTACCGCCTGGACTCGATCAAGGATGGACAACATGGAAATCTCTGAACAGAAATCTGGCGTCAGCAGATCAAGAGTTAACCTGGCAAGATGGGACTATGGAAACCAAGATATTAAGTGTGATTGTAGAGAAGACCAGACTGTTAGGCACGTGCTCCAGTGTCGAATGTGCCCAGCTTCCTGCACGGAGGAGGATTTACATTATGCTTCAGACAATGCACTGAAAGTAGCCAAATTTTGGTATACTTTTGTTTGAATGAAAATCCACAGCCTGCTTCCAGTCTCCGACCGGGTCAGGAATGGAATGAATGAAGCCCCCATCTAGCGGCGAGGATATGAACTGTGCCGGCTGCCGAGGCCTGACGCACTCCTCTGGGGCAATGATTAAATGAATGACATATGAAATGAAATGATAGTGGAGAGTGTTGCTGGAATGAAATTTTGACAGGGAAAATCGGAGTACCCGGAGAAAAACCTGTCTGCCTCCGTTTTGTCCAGCACAGATCTCACATGGAGTGACCGAGATTTGAACCACGGACCCAGCGGTGAGAGGCCGGCATGCTGCCGCCTAAGCCACGGAGGCTGTATACTTTTGATTAATGTTTGTAAATGTTTGTGACTGTGTACAGTATATATATGTATGTGTATTTATTTATTGTACATTTTTGCTGTTTTGTATGTTCCTGACACAAGAATAATAATAATAATTAACCCACCCTTTCTGATAAGTTGAAAATTACAACTTCTACAACATATTTAAAACGAGGAAACTCATCACTGAAGTAGCAAACAGCTGACTAGGTAAATCAGCACTTAAAAGGTTAAAGAATGTAATTTCTCAGAATTCTGGGGTGAGTATAACCAGTAAGTTTGTGAGTCTCGATCTGTTAATTTCATGTTGAAATATATCGTTTCGTTTCTGAAATATAAAAGTTACATATCTATGAAAATCACTCCGTATAAATATACTGTATCTGGACCTCGAACCTTTTCCACACTTCCTAATTTCCAATTTTATGTTTGCGTATGTATTTAAAATAATGTAGCATGGATTTTAAACTTCATTTGACGTACCCTCCCTCTGATATTTTATAGTAAAAGAACTCTGTGCATGAGGGACCACAGTAGCCTCGTTTAAAATGATTGACAACGGAGTACACTTGATGTAAGCCCGGCGGTAGGGATCAGCAATTTTAGGAATGTAATATAATGCACTATTGGAATGGCTGTATTTCCTGAGGGTATATGGAAAATCCATATTGAAGAACAGTATGCAGTGAATTACTTTGTAAGCATAACTACACTTAACCCTAGATTACAAAATGGAACAGATTTATGTAAAGACAAATCTTCATCTCACGTTTTTAGCTCAATTTTCTCTTTCAATAAGTGGAAACACAGGATCTATCAGGCTTCGCCGATATACTCACTCATCAATGCCAGCACAAATCCATTACACCGATAATCGTGAAATTTGGACTGATAAAAGGGGTGAAAATGGGGTTAATCATGCATTTCATGAATATAACATCTCGGTATATGTTTAACTCGGAGTCTAAGCTAGTCATTTAAAAAGTAAACAAACACGCGTTTGAGTGTTTCTCAATCTGATTAATCTTTAGAGATGGAAAAGGGGGTTATAAAATTCATAATGGTATGAGTATCTCTGAGCCGGTTTAAGTAATGGTTGGTTCCTCAGTTTAGGGGCTGCGAGAACGCGGTCATGTAGCCCCGTGTACTTTGGGTGTGTGTAGAATCTGTCTCATAACCGGTGTTAATTGTGATGGCTGTATTGGTGTGTGTTATCGTTTTTTAATTTAAGTGAGGACTTTAGACATTGAATTTTCATGTAGTTCCTACTTTTACCGCCAAACGCCACAGTCAATGACTACTAGTTCAGAACTTTGTTACTAAATGCCACCGCAGTCGGCTCCTAGCGATGAACGTTTGAACCTAAGAGCTTTGGTCAAATGTAACCTATAATTTAGCTTCACACAAGTGTAATTAGTGGAAGGTTCTTTAAGATGCCATAAATCTCTGACATGGGACCCTCGGGTTTACTTTCCCTCCGAAGAAAGGCATACTGAAGGATTTTTAACGCTCTTAAAAAATCCGACGACTCGGTTTAAGTAAGAAATGTGAAGATTGGTGAGAAAATCGTCTAAGATAAGAAAATATGTGTTCGGCTGAATCCTTATTCATGTGGTTCATGCGGGAGGTGAAAGTTTGGAAAACAAAATCTCAAATACTCGGTGAATATTAGTCTTTTGGTAATATTGGATATGACGTATGTTGTAGAGAATAACTTGTTGGATCGTGTATCTCTCTAGCTATACTATCGTAGGACGCATAATAAGGGAGCTATTTATGACATCAGATTTTTGAGATTGCTCTGAGAGAACTATTTGGGCCAAAGTGTGCATGGGTTTATCTCTGTGCAAATCTATGCATTCCCTTTCTTTACTTCTAAACGGCTAATCTATTCTCATCAAGCTTTGTACGAATGAAGCTCCAAATATTTTAATTTACAGTAACTTCTTTATTTTTCTGTTATTTCAGTCTCGCTGACCACCTTACGGTCACCCATGAATAACCCATAAATCGATGATACCATGGTGTTGAGGCTGAACACAAATAATACCAAGTGGATGGTTGTATGCAGAATGGCAGATGATATTCAAGGTAACCACACTCAGGATAGCTACTATCAGTGCTGGGATTGAGACCTCCAATCACCAGAATGCTACAGTCCACCATTGCCGCCGTGCGTGATGCGCAAATTAACTTGCACTGCTACGCCGAGAGGTCCATTTGATAGAACTTAAATCTCATGTGCATCAAGTCGCTTCTTTATAATAGTTGTTGTAATCGTCACGTAGAACACCCTGCGTATCATTGGGCGCTGGGAATAAGATTGCAGTGTTGCACAACGACCAGTTTAATTCAAGAAAAATAATTAATACCATAATTATATTTTTAGTAATAAAAGCTGTACGTTTCCTTGTGTATGTAGGTCTATAGAAATTCATATCTTATAGTAAGTACCTGTCTGAGAAGGCGAAGCGCGCCAACTGTCTGGAGCGCTCGTCCATTTGGCCGTTGCCAGGCCCGAGCACCGACCAGATCTCGACAGTGAAGGGTATGGCAGAGATGTTTGACCGAGTAAGTCCTATCCCAACTGTTAGCTCGGCTGGTCGTTGCCCGCTGATTGCAACAAGGGAGCCAAGGCGCAGATGGAGACATCCGAGATGCTCCGTCAACTGTCGATACTATGTCTTGCAGTGTAATTTGCGCGTACTTGTGACACTCACAGTTCTTTCTCGCCCTCTTATATAACTTACGTTGTTTTGTTCTCGTGAAGGTTTTCATGTAGAATTTATAATCCATTTAATCCAATGACAATGCGATGTTCTCTGAAATTGCGGCATTTGTGTACATCCGTTTTACCGCGTAATTGAATACAGTTTTCTCTGATATCAAGTAGTCTCTTACTCTACCACCTACCCCCCCCCCCTCCCCCCCCCCCTTTATGAAAATAGTGCAACACCAAGAACAATTTGTCGCCAGGCGCCACTGCTGCGTTTTACCCTTTCACGAAATGATTGCCGGCGATCGAGATGGGAACTATTCTTTGTTTACTTGTGTCACACTTCAGCCTCCTTGGTTGACAGGCACAGTTGCGCAAGTAAAATATGACTCAGATCAAGTAGCCTTTGTCATCGCTTAAGTGTCCGTGGTGACATGAGCTCCTGTGACGTGCAATGCTGCTTGACTTATGTGCAGTGTTGGGAATTGACTTCCAGCTTGGCCACAGATGGTGCCACCTCCCAAGCTCCATAGCCATTAACATTATGTTGGACTGCAGTGTCTAAGTGTTTTATCTGTCGCTCATGCTCTTTATATTGTTACTCTTTTTATTTTATTCTGTGATATGTAATAAAAGGCTGAAGAGTTTTAGAATAGTGACTAGTGCGTGTTGTCAGTTTTATGCCTCCCTATCCCTCCACATTTGGTGCCGAAACACTCGGGAAGACAACGGATTAATTTCTACAACGAAGTATCTACGGACGAGCTTTCTATACTACAGGAAGCTCCACGAGACTAGCTTTCTACACTACAGGAAGTTCCACGACGAGGGAAAAAGGATACTCCACAACACCACACCACGTCAGATGCTGAGGTGCCTCTATTAACCTACACTGCACTCTCAGATAAGTAAACTTAATACGAAAGTAAATCGCATATCGAAACTGTATTATGAATTGTCTGCATGAATTTTTGTGCATGAATTATTAAGGAATCCAGTGTACCTTTAATCTATAAGTAGAATATCTTCCACCGCTGGACTTTGGATCCTGCAACGCATGTGTAGTTCCTTTCGGTTCCGCACGAACTGAGCGCACAGGCCTACATCAACACTAACGAACTGAGCGCACAGGCCTACACCAACATTACCGCGCACTCTATTAATAAAGTCTTTAAGATTTTCCAAGGACTTCAAACAGTACTGGTCAGCATCGAAGCCGCACTGAACTCTAGACCCTTGACTCGCAATGGAGACACCGTCGATGTGTTGACTCCCGCGCACTTCCTTGTGGGAGAGAAACTCACTACAGTTCCATCTGGGCCTGAACCACCAACGGGAGTTCCTTTTCGAGAATTCCGACTGCGTCAACAACTGGCAGACGACTTCTGGAAGCGCTGGAGTAAGGAGTACCTACTGTTGCTGCAGAGCTTCCATCAAGTCCAGCAGCCCAAGAAGAACTCCACGCTTAGGGTAGACGACGTCGCGCTCCTTCAAAGTGACCTTCAGCCGAGACATCTCTGGAGAAAGGTCCGGATCCACGAGCTGCGTACTGGAAGGGACGGGATTGTAAGGACTGTAATCCTTTCCACAGCAGATGGAAAACAGCTGGCCCGACCCGTTCAGCTGGTCGTACCTCTAGAGGTAGACCAGGGTGGGGAGGATGTTGGGAATTGACTTCCAGCTTGGCCACAGATGGTGCCACCTCCCAACCTCCTTAGCCATTAACATTATGTTGGACTGCAGTGTCTAAGTGTTTTATCTGTCGCTCATGCTCTTTATATTGTTACTCTTTTTATTCTGTGATATGTAATAAATGGCTGAAGAGTTTTAGAATAGTGACCAGTGCGTGTTGTCAGTTTTATGCCTCCCTATCCCTCCACATGCAGAATGCATTCTGTCATCGCTGTGTTCCCCGCTTCGTCCCGCGGTGCAGCTGCTGCAATAATCAACAAACACTGGCGCTGCCACGCTCAGCGGCAATCAAATCTTAAATGAGTAATACATGCCTACTCATTTGTGGTTTCGTCCACCCCACTTATCGAACACCTAACACGTGCATCGCGATGTTCCATTGCATTGCATGATCTCGGTAGAGTTAAAAAGAGACCACTCTCCTTCTTTATCTACATGTACTGGTTTGTGGATATTTTATGTAAATTTTTCTTTGCATAGTCCCGTCTCTCCGAGCAACTGAGCCGTTGCGTGTGGCTCCAGGCTAGGAGAATATATCGAAGTGTCGTGATATTCTGGTTGCCTCCAGCTACCTGTAGGAGAAACGGGATCACCATTCCAAACAGCATTCCCACGACTAAGATAATTGTACAGTTTCACCATCACTTACAAAAACTGCTAGCATAAATATACCGTGGATGTGCCAGATAAAATCACAAGTATTTCAAGGCTAATCCCGTGGATCTGTTGCGTAAGTATGAACTGCCGCAGGGTAGCGCTAACCAGCACACATTATAATGAATTATAACACACACACATAGACTACGCACCTGTACGCACTTCCAGCCATGCATGAGAATACTAGATAACGAGTTTCATTTTGTGATTTGTGGTTGGCGGAACGTCATCTTGAATGAGCAACCGCTAAAATAAACAGAGCACATGTGTTAATTTATCGTTGGCTTGTGTTCTGGTAACTCAATATTGAACATTGCACCATTAGTTTACAATAGTATATGTGAGTTTCATGGATATTATTGAATGTTTTTGGTAGAGAATAGTCTTCTTCTTGCTGTCGTTTCGGCCATCTGTGGACCACGCTATTTCAACTGCCCTTTTCCATGTCTTTGCGTGTGGGCTTTAACGTTCGCCCGGTATTCCCGCATTCGTTTCCTATGTTGTTCCTTCCTCGCTCCAGTCCATGTCTTGCCAGTTTTTAGTTTTGGCTTTTTTTTGGAATCCATGATGGTCTTGGAGTTTTGACTTTAGTGGAACACGTTTCTGGATATCCTCCTGGGTTATTCCCACTACACGCAGGTCTTTTTCTACTTCGGTGAACCACGCCGCCTTGGTTTTCTTGTTAGGAAGAAAAATGAAGAACATATTGCTCAACCTTGTAGAACTCATACGAGCAATGTGGCCATAGAAAACTATCCTTCTCTTATGAATGGTATCCGTGATCTTTTCTACATGAGAGTACAGTTCATGATTGTGTCGTCTGGTAGAGAATAGTATTAATAATGTTATTGGTTTTACGACTCTTTTAATTACTGCGGCTTTTAGAGACTCCGGGCTGCACGAATCTTTCCCCGAAGGGGATCTTTAACGTGTCAGTAAACCTACTAACACGGCTCTCTCGCATTATCTCACCCTAAAATGCCAGCTGACTGTACCAGGATTCGATCCTGTGCACATGGGAACAGCAGGCAATAACGTCACCGCTGAGCCACTCAGCCAGTAGGGTGGTAGAGATGATTATTGTATTAAAGGGCGAACATCTAGGCCATGTGCCCCTAATATTATGAGTGATAATGTAAATGATTGTGAAATGAAGAAACTACTCCTACAGCTAAAATAACAACAACTGCGGTTGTCAAATAATTTAAAGGACCTATTCATCCCCGTATAGTTAGGTGTGTGTAGAATTTGTCTGATAACATGTGTTAGTGTGATGGCTGTATTAGTGTGTGTATTTGTAATTCAGATGAGGATTGGGATCGCATTAACACCAGTTATCAGACAAATTCCACACACATCCAAGTATAGGGGGTCTACATGACCAAGATGTCGCAAAACCCCTCCAATCAATCAACAAGAACAACAACTCTCCTGACCTTGCCTGGTTAGCCTCATTACAGCGCTGTTTCGGGTTTTGGGGTTTAATTGCCACATAACCTAGTGTGCTGATATTTCAGGATGGCTCCGGGCTGATGACAGGTAGCCAGTGACGGGGCGTTCTCGACGTTGTAAATATGCGGAGCGACCAATACTTCACTCTGTAATTTATATTCAGTATCAGTGTGTCTGTTAATTGATTGGTACGCGTGAGAGGACAAGGGCTTGGTACCGCTAGAACAAGAGCGAGAGTGGATCAGTGTTCACTTTCCCTTCCGCACACAGACATTCTCTTCCGCTGTCGAGCAGGAAGGAAGCTCACAGCAGTATACCACTGATGCACGTCCCTGATAGGGTGGGTGGCTATGGGAGTAATCCCAGCACCCATCATGATCGGAGATCGCTGGTAATAAGAGACACGAGATAAGCAGATAGCAGCCTCAAGTCCCCCGCGGGTGCATGTGTAGAGAATGCAAGCTAAAACAAGGAAATGATAGAGCTTCACAAAAAGGAAGAATGAAACACAGTGGAAAGTAATTGAAAGAGGTCCCCTTCCTACTTTTTTATTTAATATCAGAAGATTGTTAATTTCCTCCTACAGTGCCTACAGTCACGCAAATGTGCTCGTCCGACACACCCTAAACTGAATACTTCTCGGCAGTTAATTTGTAAGCTGAGCTGCAACAAAAACATTCTGATTCAGAGCAGCCAACTGGAGCGACATCGAGAAATCTCAGCTCTCGCAGTTGGCCAGAATAAAGTCATATCCCTTCTAGAATTCGAACCCTTTATAGGTCCTTGGGATACTATCTTCCCACCATGTATTTATAGAATGGTGTTAGGGAGTGAATCTTCCCACCCATTTTATTTCAAGCAGTTCCACATGCATCCACATGCCAAATGCAGAGAAATATCGAAAACCCATTAATTTGATGAATACTGTCATCAGAAACCAAAGGTGGGAAGCATATATCCCAGCGGTCTCCACAGTGCACGTGCTCGCCAGTTCGGTTGTGTTGAGTGAATGAAATGCATTGTTTTACCGAAGAAGGTGTTTTTTATTGAAGATATGAGATTTGTAAACGCTTGTATATAGCCGAAATACAATGTTAATAATGTTTTTGGTCACTTGAGTAAATATATTTCAGCTAGAATAGAAATTATTACCCTGCTCAGGGGGTTTGCCATAGAATAGTGGATTTTTAAAATTAATATTCTGTGTTTTTAGTAAATACTATTTTGAAAATATCGAATTATATTCGAATATACTAAATTTTAAGATTCCAAAATCACTTTTATATTTTTGTGTAGTTTTCGGCAAACATAATATAGGTCACCGACCTTGAGTTGCGTGGGAGTTACCGGTTTTTCTTAAATTATAGAGCGTGATGGGTGTTTTTATACACCTCATAATTGAGTGATAAACAGAGTATCATCATAATTTGGAGGTGGGATATTATTACCCCATTGCTCATTTAAGAAAACATTCTGTCGGGTGTGGGCAGTGGGATAATAATTTCCCACCCCATATTTCATAAAATATAATCCACACCCATAAAATTGTTGAATATTCCTACTCATCTATCACCCCCCAATTGCAAATTTGCAAAAAAAAAGCCAATATTTTATTCCCCCAGTCTTTTGCCCTATAAAGGGTTAATCAAGTGATTGTATGTGAAATATATGAAATAGCAATACATATTAGAAGGTAGATTAGTTTGGGCGAAAATTTAATATTTAGATGTCAGACGATCAATATTAATTTATGAGCCTATTTAGCCTAATTTTTACACTTAAAAATATATGAAAAAGCAGATTTATTAGATCACCCTGGCAGATGTGTGTGTGTGTTCTTCGGTCTGACTGCCTGGCTGTAGGTGTGTGTCCCTATGAATTCCTAAACGGCTTCGGCTATCGAAACCATTTTTTTTTATCAGTTAAGATCAATACCAGGAACTCTCATTGCAATATTTGTAAATGACGCCAGTGCTATCAACTGCTGAAATACAATAATTCAAATTGTAACTCTAAGTTGGATATCTCAGAGGGTATGCCTGGGAACCGCTCCAATTAATTTTCAGGAGTCTGCATACGGCAGTGCTACCAACTTGATTATAGGAGTCCTGATAAGTTTAATGTTTAACTGCATACCATAAAATGGTTTTCTTACCAAATTAGCTCATATACCCTAGATCTTAACATTTTTAAATGAAATTTGAGCAAATGATTTACGACAGTGTTGCCAACACGATCCTACGCTTGTCGATAGGTTTAAAGTTTAACTGAATGTAAGGTCCAAACTATCTATTGTACATTAACCGAATTTTGTGTGTGCATAGTTTACCTTAAAAAATTAATCTAGGCATCATATCAGAATCTCCAGGGATGCTATCTGTTGCTTAATGCTCTCTGCAATTCTTCACCCTAGTCTCAATGTGCAAACATGCCAACATTTCTAAACATTGTTCACGTATAAAACATAACAATGCACATTAATTTTGAGTAACCCTTTCATGACAGTATTGCCAACACGATTCTATGCGCATTGATACTTTCAATCTTTAACTGCCATACTAACGAATGGATTCCATCCAAATGTTTGTCATGGGCAATGTATAATTAAGAACGTATGACTGTGCATAGTATACGCGTCACCAGGCCTACCAATGGTGTATTAATGATCGCAAGACTTTTGAATCCTTTTCCAATTAAACGAGGAGCATAGTAGCATTCTTAAAATTATATTGGTAATACTGACATTAAAACTCAACAATATTTCTAGGTTTGTGCCGTGTCTTGTGTGGGGTTTCGCCTAGGACACCAAGCTGGCTCATCAGCGGGCTCTTGGTGTCCACGCCCCCCCCCCCCACCAAGGAGTAGCGAACTACGCGCTACCTCCCATTTTATGAAGCGCACCTACGCCTCTTCACTGCGAGAGCTAAAACCTCAGGCAGTCCTCACCTACCTATGAAGGCTCCCAAAAAGATAGTATATTGGCTTTCACGGCCAGTGAATTAAACTCACAAGCAAATTTTGTAGGTTTGTGACGTGTCTTGTGTGGGGTTTCGCCTAGGACACCATCAGCATGCTCTTGGTGTTCACGCCCGGACCCCCACAGGAGTAGCAAACTGCGTGCTACCTCCCTTTCTATGAAGCGCACCTGCGATTTGCTCCAAATGTATCTAAAATATCGAGGCCTAAGGGTGTATCAAGTTTGAAATTGATTATTTGAATATATTCTGCGATATTGAAGTCAGGCTTCAAATACTCGAAGGCATAAATTAATTATTTGTATCACTGGTGAGTCTGACAATAGGAATATGTGTATCACTTGAAACATATTTCATAGCACATACAAAATTTGGTGAATCAGACTATTTAGTATAGAAGTTACAAGTAGATAAACATTGAAATTTTAAACGCACGTGGAATTATGTTTTCAACATTCACATAGGCCTATATGGTTTGCTCAGTATACATCTGTAATATTATGGTCTTTAGAACTGTTTCCCTGCATGGCTTTTGAAATATCCAGCCTTGGGTTAAAATATCAATTCTGGATTTTATTAGTTGGCAACAAGGTCGTCAATTTTAGGAATGGCGTTAAAATGTCCTAGTAAAGAGCTTCAAGTATACTAAATTTGAGGCGATCCGTAAGCGAAGAGCGAGCCCGCCGTGAGTCGGTTCTTTCATATTTACGCATCAGGTAGCTGCCTTTATGCTCTATAATGCAAGGGTGCCCCATGTTGGCGACCTCGCTCTTATCGTCCAGAAAGTGAACATTATATTGACGTCTGAAGCGACAAGTCGACGGCCGAGGTGTCACATTCATTGAAATGCTCCCGCAGAGAACGGCGAACGCGCCACGGCCCGTCACAGCCCCAGTCACGGTGTGATCGCTCCGGTGAGTGGATATAGTACGTTTGTATGGACGTTGTGATAGTGTCGGGTTATCCTATCCGTTATTTATCGTTGCGTTTAGTGTATTGCAATGTCTATTATGGTACAATACTATGTTTCACTGTACGTAGTGCCTTATCTCCATGAAAATGAAAATCCACAGCCTGCTTCCAGTCTCCGACCGGGTCTGGAATGGAATGAATGAAGCCCCCATCTAGCGGCGAGGATATGAACTGTGCCGGCTGCCGAGGCCTGACGCACTCCTCTGGGGCAATGATTAAATGAATGACAGATGAAATGAAATGAGAGTAGAGAGTGTTGCTGGAATGAAATGTTGACAGGGAAAACCTGAGTACCCGGAGAAAAACCTGTCTGCCTCCGTTTTGTCCAGCACAGATCTCCATTGGAGTGACCGGGATTTGAACTACGGACCCAGCGGTGAGAGGCCGGCGTGCTGCCGCCTAAGCCACGGAGGCTTGCCTTATCTCCATAAATGAACTTATTCATTTACAACGAGTAACATCAGTAACAATAAATGAATTGCTTATTTTAGAAGGGGGTCAAGTGACAAAATAATGATGAAATGAGTTATTTGTGGGAACATGTTCTGTAGGGGTAGGCACATATTTTAGTGCAGTAAGGAGTCAAGTTCCGTCCTGTTATTACAGTAAGGTATTATGTTAAAAATTGCGGTTTGTGCAGCAAGGGGTCACGCACGGGACGCTGCTTGACTCGTTTCTGTTCTAATATTTCAGCCCGTACTTCTTGTACCCTGTGTCTAATTTTGGCCTAAGACCTACAAACTGCTTCTGTTTCCGGTTCCCATCAATGCGAAGAACATAAAAATCCTCACTAACCTCAAACCTTACCTTGTTGGGTATGATGAGTTCCACAACGATGTATTGCAATGGCCTACTACGGATACAGAATGTGCTGTGGAGTTAGAAGATGAATAAATCAGTGTACTACCAACCAGATAATGTATGACTTTGAACTTTGTGACTGATCAGGTTAAAAGAAAGTACCAATCATTCTTTTAAACAGGTTTCGTTAGTTACAATAATGGATGTCTTGCATTAATATTGTTACCTAATACATATCTCCTCCCCCATGGTCTGGTACCTTGACGTGGTGGGGAGGCTTGTGTGTTTTAGTGAACCCGAGAGCAATGCCGGCGGGAGCTTCGGCTCCTGGCAGGGTCGCCCATGCCGGTAAAGTCGAGGGTGATAGACCAGACTAAATGACAGACTACACCATTATGGTGGGCAGCAGCGTCATCAGTAGGTTATTTCTAGGCGGAGCTGAAATTCAGTGGTACGGTTGGAAAACTGCGGGGGCTCGTTTTCAGTCCTTAAGGTGGCAGCCCTACCAGGAAACTAGGAAGCTGTAGGCTAATAACTCGCACTCTCCGAAATTGTTTATTAAAGAAACTGAAAAGAATGAAAACCGGACGGATCTCATGTTGACAACTTTTGGCACGAAAAGGAAGACACGAATAGGTTTCTGGAATGTGAGGACTCTGGGTGAGAGTAGTAGGCTGAGGCAGGTGACCAGAGAAATGATCTCGTATAAACTTGATATACTTGGGCTCAGTGAGATAAGATGGCCAGATTTTCGTGAGATAAAAACTTATGAAGGACTTACCCTCATATACTCTGGGAGGAAATGAAAGAAGCCTTGCTACAGCTGAAGAATGGAAAAGCCCCCGGTGTCGACAACATTTCGCCAGATGTCCTCAAGATAGACATGGACACCACAGCTATTATCCTGAAGCCATTGATGGAAAAGATCTGGTTTGAGGAGAAGCTGCCTGCGGAATGGAAGAAAGGTGTGATTGTTAAAATTCCAAAGAAGGGTGACTTGACGAATTGTAACAACTGGAGAGGTATTACCTTACTATCCGTACCAAGCAAAGTATTTCTCAGGATAATTTTGAATCGCGTGAAGAAGTCTATCGAGTCGAAGTTGAGGAAAGAACAAGCTGGATTTAGGGAACACCGCAGTTGTGTGGACTTAATTAACACTTTACGGATGTTTTTTGGAGCAGAGTAACGAATGGCAAGAAGCACTGTACATCACGTTTATAGATTTTGAGAAGGCCTTTGATTCCATTAATAGGAAGGTCATGTGGGAGACCTTAAAGGAATATGGTATACCAAGTAAAATAGTTAACATAATAAGAGAGATGTATTCTGGTTATGAATGTCAAGTCCTGCATGAGGGTCAGCTAACCCAGCCATTGACCATCCAGACTGGAGTACGACAAGGCTGTACACTTTCTCCCACCTTGTTCTTGATAATACTCTTAGGAAGGTGGGGAGAGGAAGGAAGAGAGGGATACAGTGGTGACTTCGAGACAGGTTGGAGGATTTTGATTTTGCTGATGACATCTGCATGCTAGCACAGCGCTTCAGAGATATAGAGGGAAAACTGGCAAACTTAGAACTTGAAGCTGCTAAGGTTGGAATTAAGATAAACCCAAAGAAGACAAAGGAGCTGAGAGTGAACTCCACAGTACAGGCTGGTCTCACTGTGGGAGGTGTAGATGTAGAACAGGTGGATACAGTTGTTTACTTGAGAAGCGTGGTAACGAGAAGTGGAGGGGCTGAGGAGGACATCAAGAGCAGAATAAGAAAGTCAAAAGGGGCTTTTGTGCAGCTCTATCCAGTATGGAGAAACCGTAACATATCCAGGAAGACGAAAATCAGACTTTTTAATACCAATATGAAAGCTGTCCTATTGTATGCATGTGAAACATGGAAAGTTACCAATCCTATCAGCCAACAACTTCAAGTATTCATCAATCGTTGTCTGCGTCGAATTCTGGGTATACGATGGCCAGATATAATCCCAAATGAAGAGCTGTGGCAAAGGGCTAACCAACAACCTATAGAAGTCCAAATTAAACGGAGGAAATGGGGCTGGATTGGGCATAATCTGCGGAAACAGAATGATGCAGTAGAAAGGGGAGCTCTGGACTGGAATCCTCAAGGGGCTCGGAGACGGGGAAGACCATGGAACACCTGGAAACGCACCATTGAAGAGGAGGCCAGAAAAGCGGGAAAGACTTGGAGGGAAGTGAAGAACTTGGCAACAAACAGAGCCCGATGGAAATCATTCTTGGATGCCCTATGCTCCGCACGGAGCGAAAGGAAATAAGTCAAGTAAGTCAATACATATCTAAATAAATGGTTTGCATACAATTCGTTTTCATTACAAAACCGTAAAATACTTCTCAGTTTTGCTAACAAAATATCCGTGTTCTATTTCTTTATTGCAGCATTAATATGTCCGGAGCACCGAATGGTGGCCTCGCCCTTATCCAATTCACGAGCACGAACCTTGCACACTGATTAATTTGTGTTATTACGTTTCAAATACAGAAACACATTTGTGGTAAGATTTTAAAATCCATAAAAAGTTCTTTGGATGAGATTTTTTTAAGTGTTCTTTGTTTTTCTCAAAATGACATTTTTGTCACTTTCTGAAATAAACGATTCAAATATTTGTACTTTATGTTTCATATTTCAATAGTAGTCATAGTATTGCAATACAGTTTGCATTTGAAACTGCTCGCAGCATTAACATGTCCGGAGCACCGAATGGTAGCCTCACCCTTATCCAAATCACGAGCACGAACCTTGCACACTGATTATCTCCAAATGCACATGTGGTTGGCTCACCCTTCTCTTAGGGAACGCCTGATTTATTTTGGATAGCTGCAGTCCTTTATGAGTTGACAGGAAATCACATAAATAGAAATGCAGACACATACATAGACCTATACTGTGCCCGTCTGTACACCTGGAGTGACAGACAACCACATGCGAGGTAGCAGTAAATACAGTGTTAGCACGAGATCTCTCTCAGGGCGTTCTGGGCTTGGGCTGTAATTAATAGACACTGCATTCGTGCTCCCCGTAAAGGAAAAAGGAAAGAGCCATGACATATAACAAGAGAATTAAAAACATATTTAAAAATAAACCAATTCACCAAGAAAATTTATTCAGAAAATTTCTGCCGACTGGCAGAAGCAAAAAATAAATAACACACGCACTCCCTAATGGATTTTATGTCGCTCAAAATAAACTATAGCCTTGTTTAATATTGACCGATGAGCTAGACTATGTTCATGAATTATACTTTCATATGTTAATCTATACATTTTAGAGACGACATAAAATTATATTTTCACTTCACCCAATAAAGTTGTGTTGTTCAATCGTCGTATTCACTTATTTACAATTCATATATTTACAATCCTGACACTAGGATGGATTAATTTCACACACGAAGTTTCATATTTTCATTCTGGATTTTCTTAAAAAACGACACAATTCTTAACGCAATTAAATACACAGGATATTGACTATTCTTGGGTACAGCAGTTAAATATTTACATTTGACATTTTTACAACAATAATAATAATCAAGTTTGGTTATTTTGAAGTTTGCTCGGAATATCCTTTATAAATTTCAGGATTTTATTCACTGGACATGAATTCAACATGACAACTTTGCATGTAATAATTAATCATTGGAGCTGATAATATCATAGGAGAAATCTTTAAGATTTGAAACATATTGAAGCTTATGGGACAGGATCTGACTCCCGAAATCTCCCATTTTATTTCCTATTAACAAGCATACAGCTTTCTGTGGCTCTCAGGATATTACTCCCGCTACGTCCACTACTTATGAGGATCAAAGCCTCTATTAACTTTTCTCAAAGTGCACTGGCACAACACAACACAACATCAATACAGCTTCATTTAACAAAACCCTAGACGATAACAAATCGTATGCTCTCAATTTTTACATTAACAATTAATTGTTTAATCATATTCAACACTTTAATCATAGTCTTTCATTTTTGTCATTCTGAAGGAAAATTACTTCCATAACTGTTCATATAATTCATTATTTGTCAATATTATGCACAGACATTTATTATTATTATTATTATTATTGGAAAAATATATTCTGTAAGAAAATTATTAATTCATAAACTGTGTCATAACTCTGCTGCGTTCCGAATGAGGTAAGACCACCCGTCTTATTACTGCAATATCGAAAATGAAATTTTGAGGACGCACCTCAGCTACAAGTCTGCTTGACTGCAAGGAAAATTACTCCTAAAAATGTGTAATCATTTAAATATAAATGCGCTCTTAATAATAGAGAAAGTGAATTGGTTTTATCGGAATGGCGGAAAATTCATGGCTCAGGCTTTTCGGAAGTCTACGATATCATGTTTTCTGTGGCGAGTTGACCTCCCTCGGTGCAGATCGAACCCAAGCAACACGGACCTGAGAATCCTAAAATGCTGGACATGGGACATGTTGAAGCATTCAACTCCCTCGGCTCTGATCTAATCAGGGCACCATGGAGCTGAGAATCCTACACGCTGGACATGGGACATGCTTATAGCGTGCCGCTCTCCTGCCATCACAGAAATATGCCGTAGGTGGTCCTGCTCCTCGTTCCTAATGGGTCATTCTGGCATGATCTCCTCACATTCCGCCGCCTTAGCTGCTAACCATATTCGCAACCTGGGGCAGTGAAATTGTTCTATCATGGGGCTGTTTTTCATACATACAAGTCATGTTACTAGCGTGGCCCATTGCAAATAATGAAGTCCACATATGTAATCCAGTGGCTGACTGGACAAGAAAATGGGTAACAGTTCCTGTTGATAATGTCTTTGATAAATCAAGGGTGGAATCTGGCCTGATAATTCCCAAGGAGTGTTCGTTCAGAATAACGGCGTATTTCACTGTCGTGGACACACACACACACGTGGACAGGAATAAGCTGGTGAATTACTCCTAACTTCATTCAGAAGTGCTGGTATAACCTTCTTCCATAACAAAAGCTTTATAAGAATAATAGCTTTCAACTTCCGTTGGCACCATGTGAAACACGCGGCTCGTTCAAACTCTGCTGGGCTGACAGCTCGGAACCTGCTCGCTGACGTCATTAGCGCGCTCCCTTTGAAATCACGCCAGACCACACCATCGTAAATGGGGACAATACATGCAACAGATTGATCTCATGAGTACTTTTCAATATTATTTTTCAAACATTTAGAAGATGTCATCACACGAAGGCCTGGAAACTGAAGTGGAAATGGGCAGGCCGTGTACTGAGGTTGGGTCATGCAAGGTGGGCCGACTCAACTACAATGCGAGAGCTCAGTGATGGAAGAAGAAAACCTCTGAAGGCCAGAGGGTCGGACGAGTTCCAATCAACGATCTGGAGGCGATGGATGAGAGTGGTAGGTCAACAACAAAATTCGTGGAGGACTATCGTCGAATCCTTAGGCTCATGGTCAGCATAGTTAAATATTCAGGCTAATATGAACTAGGTCCATGTTCTACCAGTGAATATAGTGTTTTAAAACAATCTGATCATTTGTAAGGAAGATACATTGGAGTGTACTGTAAATAATTCAATACTACTAGTTTTAAGTTACTATGAAGGTAAATGTTCATCAGCCTAGCTCACCTGATGAAATATCTTGGAGCTACCCTGGTAGCATGAGACCTATTCCCTTTACGGAATTTATCAACGGCAAGTAATAATAATAATAATAATAATAATAATAATAATAATAATAGTAATAGTGTCTACAACAAAAAATGTCTGTCCACATTCACTAAACTTCGTCATTACAACACGGTTATTAAACCTGAGGTGCTTTATGCTAGTGAGACATTGACCTTACACACTAAGGGTGACTTGGAAAAAATCCTCTCAGAGGAAAGAAAAATAATAAGGAAAATAATTGGACCAAAGCACACAGATGAAGGATACAGGCTTCACTCCAGAGACACCACAGAGAAATTGTCCAACCTCGCAGCAGACATCAGAAAGAGGCGACTAAAATTTTACGGCCACATCAGCAGACTCCCACAAACCAGACTCACCAACAAAATTCTTAGATACATACAGCGGCTCAAGATTACTACACCCTGGATGATGAAAGTCAAAATTGATCTAGTAAAAGCACAGGTTGACCCAGAAGACGTCATAGACAAAAGCGTATTTAGACACAAAGTATACAAGTGGGAAGTGTTGTCAGAGAGAGCTGCATCTACAGCCCAAAGACCAAAGTGGACCGAAGAAAGGAAGAGGGCCTTTAGTGCACGAATGAAAGAGTACTGGAAAGACAGGAAGAACAAAAAGTCATGATTGCTTCGCGTGGTCTAATAGGCCTGTAACGTGTAAAATAATAATAATAATAATAATATGCATGCCCCAGATTAATCTCATTAATGCTTTCCTTTTTTTCCTTTTTTTTTGCAAAATGAGAAAGAAAGACTAAAATATGTATTAAAACTAAAAAAAAAGAAACTTATTAATTTACATTTGATTCAAATTTAAATTTGAGTTTGATTTTTATAATTCCTTAAACGTTGGCCTATGCACATAAATCACACGAAGGCGTGGTATCCTATGTAGCAGCTGTTCGGCCGCGTTGGGTGTGTCTTCTAATGTTCTGAAGCAACAGGTGTTGTGTCTCAAGGTCTGATAAAATATGTGCAGTGTGTTGTTTGAGGAGGAAGTGACTTATTTTCTTAGTACACTTTGCCCCTCCTCATACTGTATAATCAATTCTACGAATTCTTTTAGCACTGCAGAAAGAATACCCTAATATTGAATCAAGTATACAAACAAATGCGTGTGAAATTCCAGGACGAGACCAACACTCAAAGTCATTCTTTTCCCACCTCACGGCTTAGCCATGCGCGTTAAATCCCGCACCACGACCACGATGAGGAGTTGCAACATGTCCGGGGATCAGAGGTTTGAATCCCGTTGCTGACAGCGTCTATTCTGAGTATGTTTTTCCTGTGGTTTTCCTCACTCCCACCAGGCAAATGTAAGAATAGCAGCCTATGTTAAGTCTTGGTGCAGCTACCCCAGTCTCGAACCCAATAATTACAGTTACACTCATGTCTCTATTTCATTTCAAAATTCATCAAGTATTGTGTGTCATTATTTTGAAATTTTGTTGCAGTGAGAATTTGAAGATTCGTGATGCGTTTTGTGAAAATTGTCCAATTATTTGTCGAGGTGCGTATTTTGTGACATTATGCCAAAGTTTTGTTGCGATATGTTTCACAGATAACTCCCAATTGAACCGATCATTTTTGCACATACCTTCAGGTTATTGTATAATTTTATTGGACATTATTGTGGTTAAATGGCAAATGGTACTTCTACGACAAAGAAACATAAATTGCATCAAGTAATCATTCTTAAAACTAATCTGAGTTGTATGACTCTTTTTTAGAAAGTGGAAGAAATGTACAAGATATTGATTGCAGTGATTCCTCTGCTTGCGGTGAGACTCCAGGTGAAGGAAACAATTGACGTAGCACAAAAACCTGACTCGTAACCAGAATACATTTAAAAAAATGCCGGTTAAAACCCTACAGCAAAATAAGCAGTGCAGAAGTCGCTAAAGGCTGGTTGCGAGGTGCAGAGATAACATTCTCTCCTGATGTGCCAAAGATTGCGGGATTAAAACTCGGCTCAGTCAGTTGGCATATTTGATGGTGCTCAAATGTGAGAAACCTCTGTCAGTAGATACAATGTATGTCTACCCCTTATTATTCCCGTTTTCCAACGGGGTCGGGGATGAGATGCGATGGAAGTCTTTGTGGCGATGGTTTTTACGGCCGGATGCCCTTCCTGACGCCAACCTCATGAGAGGAGTTAATGAGAGATGAAATGAATTATGGTGAATGAAACTGGGCAAGGATGTGGAAGGAAGCGGCCGTGGCCTGTCAGAAGGTACCGTCCCAGCATTTGCCTGGTGTTGAAAATGGGAAACCACGGAAAACCATTTCAAGGACGGCCGACGGTGGGGCTCGAACCCACGCGTCTACCGAGTCAGCAGAGAGCTTGGCCCCATGGCCTAATGCTGCGCGTTAGCCAGCGTAGCCACTTGTCAGTAGATACAATGGTGCGTTCAAAATCCCTCAGTATGCCTTCCTTCGGAGGGTAAGTAAAGCCGGCAGTCCCATGTCATAGATTTAGGGCATGAAAAACAACCTTCCACTAACTACACTTGTGTGAAATCAAAATGTGTAGGTTAGAATTGGTAACGCTCTATTAGTTCCAACGTTCGCCGCCAGGTGCTGACTGTGATGCCATCTAGTAGCCAAGTCCGGTTGACGGTAGCATTTGGTAGCAAAAGTAGGAACTACTTGAAATTGTTCGTCTGCATTCCTTACTTGAATCACAGATAACATACACTAATACAGCCATCACAATTAACACCGGTTATTAGACAGATTCTACACACACCCAAAATTACATGGGGCTACATGACCGCGTTGTCGCAGCCCCTAAACTGAGGAACCAACCAGTTTCACTGGCAAGTTAGAGATCACCCTCCGGGCAAATATTCCGGCACCTCGTCGTCTGTAGTTATTAATTAGTTATTGTTGTTCTAAGCAAGGTTATCTGTTCCACGTTGTGTATAAAGCCACAGTAGTAAAAAAGGTCGTGAAACCCATAACATTATTATTATTACATTACATTTCATTATGCGAACCGGCCAAAACTAAGGACCACGCAAATATAATTTCATTTCCTTCTCATAGTTCTTTCTTCCTTTCTCTTCCTCCACACTTCCTTAATTCCTTCAGAGTGTTGTGCCTTTCTCTCTGCAGTCCACCATCCTCCCCTGCGTTCTTTCTTTTCTCCCACAAGAACCTTTATGTTGGAAAGTATTTCTCTGAACTGTGTTCTGTCTCGATAGTCGTCATCTGTAATTTCTAGCCTCCGGAGTTCTTCCTTCATCTACCTGGTGTAACCCCCTTGGCTCTTCAGATTATATATTTTATTACAAATTTGTTTATTTATTCTTGTTGGATCAATTCTAACCATATGTCCATAGAAACGTAAACGTCTTTTCCTAATTGTTGTTTCCAGGTCTTCAACCATTTTATTATTATTATTATTATTATTATTATTATTATTATTATTATTATTATTATTATTATTATTATTATAACAAAAAACTGGCTTGGGTACACAAGTATATTTATGCCCTTTGTTTACAAAAACATTGAAAAACCAGTATTGATCTCCTTATCATCTTCTTCTCACTAAGTGACATCGGTTTCACTGATGGAATGGTGCATCAATAAGTTATTGAATTCTTTGAATGTTTTAAGAGAATTATTTAAATATGCTTTGTTTGAAATGTAGTTATTTCTAACCCTGCACTCTTTATCTCTCTTAAAGACTATCCATGCTACTACACACAAGTGACTGATGATAGTATCCATAATTATAATAATCATATTAGTCATTGTCATTTAATTTAAACATTAATTTTCAATAATATATCTGGTCAGATGACCTAGAAGTTACGCTCTTTCCAAATAACATCCTCATACAAGCAATCTAATAACATTTCTGTTAATGCAGGTTTTCACAGGGCTGAATTATTTAATTGCCAGCCCAAGCAGTTAAAATGCAGCACTATGTTTTGAAAAGATTGTATTTATAACTAGCTGAAGTACCTGTGCTTCGCTACGCGTCATAAATAAATTAAAATGTGAAGGTGACAGTTAAAACAGGGGATAGGCGAGGTGCTGCGCAGAGGGAGATTAAGGATGGAATATTTTGTCCAACTACACCGTTCAGCGTTGACCGTGTTTTATAGCACAAATTTAGGTTTTACTCGCTAACCGTTGGAGATACCTTTCGGATAGAAAATGTAATTTTAAACCTCGTATATGCCATCAAAAGTTTGCTATTTCTTAGCGTTCACTTTTTATTTGAAATGGAAATATGAAAAATTGAAACCAAAGGTTGTAGTGACGTCACTAAAATGTTCGCCATCCTAAAATAGTGCAAAGTATTGAAATCAAAAGTAGCCTATATGTTAACCAGGTAAATCACCTACTTCCATGTAAAATTCATGTAAGTCGGACCAGTGGTTCTTGCGGGATTGAGTATTACACAGACACACACCATCTCATTTTTAGCCTCGCTTCGCTCGCGTCATAGTCGTGTCATATTGTTATTCAATGACATGCAGGTTTAACCCCGTTAACACCCCTTTAGAACCTGAATATCCAAAAATCCCTCCTTAGTAGACTTTTTCAACACACAACAAACATATCCCCTTCTTCTAACTTTAATAGTTTTGATTGGTCGATGAGAGTGAACATCCAAAAGTCCTTCATTAGTGGACGTTTTTCTTCCAGAATTTCACCCCTCTCGATAGGCCCCTTAAATTGTATTTATGAAAAAAAAATGTTGAACACCTACTTATTTTAATTATTTATTCATTTATTTATATTTAAGCTGATTGAAACTCGGAGAAAATCAAACTCCTCGCCTATGTCGTTTAAAAGATACACGCTCCGGTAGGAATCTTTCAACCCCCACTTTTCATCCCTTTCACCTCATAATATACACCACATCGAAAAACCAGCTTATTTTTAATGATTAGTATATATGCCAAGTATCACATCCCCAAATGAAACCACTCATGAGATATTGTTATTCAATGAAATGCACTTTACCCCCTTAACACCCCTTTAGAACCTGAATATCCAAAACTCTTTCCTTAGTGGACGTTTTCGTCATACAACGAACTTATCCCCAAAATTTCATGTTTCTAACTTCAATAATTTTGGCTGGGCGATGATGAGTGAGTGAGTCAGTCAGGACATTTTCTTTCATTTATTTTTGAGAATTTCACCCCTCGCCATGAACCTCTTACATTGGATTTATGAAAAAAAACCTGTCGAACACCTATTTACTTATTTAAAGCTGTTTCCCCCCTGAGTTTGATGAGTGAGTAAGTGAGTCAATCAGTTAGGACACATTCTTTCCTGTTGTTTTCCCCCCGAATTTCACTCCTCCCCATGGGCCCCTTAAATTAGATTTATGAAGAAATGGTCGAACACGAATTTACTTATTTTTAAGCTGCTTTTTCCGCTGAATTTCAAACTTATCGCCTATGTTGAATAAGAGATACAGTACTCTCTCCGTTAAGAATCCTTCAACCCCCAATTTTCTCCACTTTCACCTCATAATATACACCATATCGATAAACCCTTAGACATATGTCTGCTTATTTTGAATGCTTAGTTTATATGCCGAATATCACATCCCCAAATGAAACAACTCGTGAGATATTGTTATTCAATGAAATGCAAGTTTAACCCCCTTAACACCCCTTCAGAACATGAATATCCAAAAATCCATCATTAGTGGACTTTTTCGACATACAACAAACATATCCCCAAAATTTCAAGTTTCTAACTGCAATAGGTTTTCTGGGGGATGATGAGTGAATATCCAAAAATCCCTCCTTAGTGGACTTCTTTCCCCAGAATTTCATCCCTCCCCATGAGCCCCTTAAATTGGATTTATGAAAAAACGATCGAACACCTATTTACTACTTTTTCAATCTGATTTTTCTCGCTGAGATTCTTACTTTTTGCCTCTGTCTTTTAAGAGATACTTGCTCCGTTAAGAATCCTTCAACACTTAATTTTCACACATACACCTCATAATATACACCACATCGAAAAACCCTCAGACATGTGTCTTCTTATTCTTAATGATGAGTTTATATGCCTTGTATCCCATCCCAAAGGAAACCAATAGGGAGATATTGTTATTCAATTAAATGCAAGTCTACCCCCTTAACACCCCTTTAGAACCTGAATATCCAAAATTCCTTCCTTAGTGGATGTTTTCGACATACAACGAACATAGCCCCTTAATGTCATGTTTCTAACTTCAATAATTTTGGCTGGGAGATGATGAGTGAGTGAGTAAGTCAGGACATTTTATTTCAATTATTTTTCAGAATTTCATCCCTCTCATGAACCCTTTAAATTGGATTTATGAAAAAAATAGACGGTCGAACACCTATTTACTTATTTTTGAGCTGTTCTTCACCCCTGAGTTTGATGAGTGAGTGAGTTAGGACACTTCCTTTCCTGTTTTTTCCCCCAGAATTTCACCCCGCTCCAAGGGGCCTTTTAAATAGGATTTATGAAAAACGGTCGAACACCTATTTACTTAAATTCTAAGCTGTTTTTTCCCGCCGAATTTCAAACTTCTCGCCTACGTCATTTAAGAGATACACGCTCCGTTAAGAATCCCTCAACCCCCAATTTTCACCCTTTTCACCTCATAATATACACCACATCGATAAACCCTTAGACATATGTCTGATTATTTCAATGATTAGCTTATATACCGAACATCACATCCCCAAAGAAACTACTCATGAGATATCGTTATTCAATGAAATGCACTTTTACCCCCTTAACACCACTTTAAACCCCTAATAACAAAAATCATTCATCGGTTGACGTTTTCGACATACAGCGAACATATTCCCAAAATTTCATGTTTCTAACTTAAATAGTTTTCGCTGGGCGTGATGAGTGAGTGAGTCAGACAGGACATTTTCTTTCAATTATTTTTATCAGAATCTCACCCATCTCCATGGGCCCCTTAAATTGGATTGATGAAAAAACGCTTGAACACCTATTAACTTATTTTTAAGCTGTATTTGTCCCCTGAGTTTGACGAGTGAGTGAGTTAGTCAGTCAGTTAGGACACTTTCTCTCCTCCCCCCCCCCTGAATTTCACCCCACCCCATTGGCTCCTTAAATTAATTTATGAAAAAACGGTGGAACACCGATTTACTTATTTTTTAAGCTGATTTTTTTTCGCTGAGTTTCAAATTTCTCGCCTATGTCGTTTAGGAGATAGGCCTACACGCTTCGTTAGGAATCCTTCAACCCCCAATTTTCACCTCTTTCACCTCATAATAATACACCACATCGAAAAACCTTTAGACACATGTCTGCTTATTTTTAATGATTAGTTTATATGCCGAGTATCACATCCACAAATGAAACCACTCGTGAGATATTGTAATTCAATGAAATGCAGGTTTAACTCCCTTAAGACCCCTTTAGAACCTGAATATTCAAAAATCCTCCCTTAGTGTATGGTTTTGATATACTACGAACATATTCCGAAAATGCCATGTTTCCAACTTCAATATTTTTGTCTGGGCGATGATGAGTGAGTGAGTGAGTGAGTCAAGACATTTTCCTTCAATTTTTTTCTTCAGAATTTCACCCCTCCCGATGAACGCCTTAAATTTGATTTATCAAAAAAACTGTCGAACACATTGTAACGATTCGATCCCATAGCTATTGTATTTATAGGGTTATTCATTTATTATCATATTTATTATTCTTATTAATTAGTACATCGATGAGATGATTTTTATATCAGATAATTGTAAGCGGTTTTGATTATTATATTCAATTAGATTTTTATTAACAATTACTTGTAAAGAGACGAAGTATTATATATTGCAACAAGACTGGCGATATGGACTAACCCTATGCGTCACAAACTGAACGACGTAGTAATAATTTCACCACGGCAAACTGCGTCATTTTCCTGAGATACTAAGAAACCCACTATGGTGTAACCAACACGCCATTTTTCTACGGTATATACGCGTCAAAGCTGCAAGTTATGAGTCAAGAATGGAGAAGGCTAATAAGAGAGGGAAGCTGTGACACCACGTGACAAGGAAGTCATTAGTATTTGTACCTGCGACATCGGACAAGAGGAGCATTGATCTACAGCTCTCAATGAAGGGAGGAAGTGGTAACCTTGCTTTCTGGGTCTTAATGAACTGAGCATACAGAGTTGGCAGAGTACGATGTCTTGCCGAAATCTATATCAATACATAATGGGTAATATCCCTGATCCAGAGTCTTTTTACAGATGGCAACGTATTTAATGAGGATATTTCATAATAATTGAGATATCACATCATTTTTTTAAACATAAGCGACGTAACATCGAGATCATCGATCATTTCTTAAATATGACGAATCTTCGACTGGGTGAGCAAACAATTCAATAAAACTATCGTCTCTATTATAATTTAACTTCAATTAACTTTCAATTCATTTTAATATTCATTTTCTTTTAAATAATTAAACCGCAGTTGGTAAATTAAATTCTTTTTTGTAACTATTAGTATTTTGTTTTTGCATATAATAAATTCATTTTCTTTAACTTCATGACTGTAACTTTCATAGTAATTAGTAAATACTATAGGCAAATTAATTACTCCTTATAAATAAATACTGAATGGTTAGTTAACTCAGTTACACTACGGCCCGGGTAAGTGGTCTCGAACTCTACTGCTGATAGCCGAGGTTAATTCACAAATTTCGATTCACTGTCTTAAATAGGAATCTGGCGCTCAACAACAACTTATTATATTATACTATCGCAGGTAAGGTCACACCACAGTGTATATTATTTATTCTTATTATGTTTGTATTATTGAACCACAATAGTCAACACCACGTTTATTAATTACAACATTAAAAATGTTACATTTGGCGCCACAAAGTAGGACACGAAAACCATTCGGTATTTAGTCAGAGGAGTGTATAATTTCAGTGCAAATTGTCAGTGCTTTTGGGGGACAGTGAAGTGAAGTGAAATTTTGGAAGGGCAATTGTTATACGGTGTACTTCGAGATGTCGGAAGAGGAACAGAGGCAGTTGAGAAGTAGGAATAAAGTCGAGAAAGTTAATTATAAGGAGGTTGATAGCAGTAGCGATGTTGAAAGCGTAGAGAATAATACCAAGATGTCGGAGGTAAATCTTGAGAGTAATCCTGAAAATAATCCTGAGGTTAACCCTGACAAGAATACAGAGGTACATCCTGAGACTAGTGGTAGTCTAGAGAAAGAAAAGTCTATAGAGATTCCTGAAGATCCATTAACTGCGCTCATAAAGCAGATGAGTAGAGATTTAAGTGCGAAATTTGATGAGAGTATGAATAGAAATAGTAAATATATGAATATGAAGCTAGATAAAAATAATGAAGAGAATTTGGAAAGTAGGAAGGAATTGAGTAGAGATTTAGGTGAGAAATTAGATAAGAGTAATCAAGAGATGAGAGAGGATATGAGTAAAATAAATCAGAAGCTGGAAGAGAATAATGTAAAACTAGACAGTGTGATTAAAGTAAATGAAGGGTTGAGTATGAAGTATGATATGCTGCAGGAAAGTATTCAGGGGGTGAAACAGGAAATCAGAGGTGAAATTAAGGAGGAGGTAGAAATGAAGGCTAAATATATTATTAAGACAGTAGATAAGAAATTAGAAGCAGTAGAACATAGGATTCAGGAAAGAATAGTAACTGTGATTGAAGATAATATAGCAACTCAAGGTGAAAGTTTTAGCAAATTGGAATTAGTGGAGACTGTAATTGAAAGTAGATTAGAGTCAGTGGAGATTGTAGATGAAAGCAGATTGGAATCGGAGGAGATCTTAGGTAAGGAACAGCAGTCAGCGGAGATGATAGATGAACGCAGGATAGCTGTAGAAGAGACTATAGAACGTAGTGAAAAAGAAGGGAAGATGAAAGTAAAGATAGGGATAGAAGAAGGTAAGATAAAGAAAGTACTAAGCACCCAAGAGATTAAGATGCAGACAATCATAGATAAATTAGATAGGCAAACTAGGGAAGAATTTAGTCCTGAGATAGAGGAAGTTAATATGAAATTATTAGTGGCAGAGAAGCGTGCGTTAAGTCATAGTCAGAAGAACATAATTAGTAAACAGGTTAAGAGGAGGAGAGAGATAGATAAGAGCAGAAGCAATAGTCCACGGGTAAAGAGAACATTAAGTGATAGTAATGGAGAAGTGAAAGGAAGACAGGTAGGTAGATATTTTAGAAGTAAAATGAAAGAGAAGAGAATCAAGTTGCTAGAGGAGAAAGAAATCAGGATGAAGGAGAGAAAGAAAGCATATGATGTGCAGTGGCGTACTGAATTAGCCAGACTTGGGGATGTGAGAGGGGGAAAGCCGAAGTACTATGTTACTATGGATGAATGTAGTACAGAGGAAGTAGAAACTATGTAACACGGAAGGAAATATGTGGAATTCTAGTTAAAGATAGAATTGAAGATGAATGTGGTAAGAACGGTGAAATGCCAGTGAACGTAGTTATGTAAATTTATATTACCGATAGTTACTGTTCCGTATGACTTAAATATTAAATAGAGAAGTTTAGTATGATTTAACAGAGGTAGATGAGAAACCTGCTGTGTGTAATTTTAATTCAGTCGTGAAGTTAGGATGGTAAGGGGCGCGTAGTGCCTACGCTTATTGATTTAGATTGACTAAAATCATTTAATTTGGAAGATAGAGTTTGTCGTGCTATTGAGCAATTCAGGTAAGTTGAATGTGGGTCCTTAAGCTGCAGGTAAGTTGGAGGAAGTGAGGATTAAATTTTAAAAAGTAGGAAGGTTATTACATAAGTAAGTAATCGAAAGAAAGTAATAATTATTATGGCAACCATAATTATGAAAATAATGGTAATAAAGATTTAATTCAAAAGTGAGAGAAGATAAGATGATTCAGTGGTAATAAAATTAATTGGTAGAAGTAAATATTAATTTAATAAAGAAGTTTCATTTTGAGGACAGCGAGGTTATCAGTGGATATATTTTGAGAAATTTAGAAGTGGTTTAGAATTGTTAATGGTAATGCGTTGTATGAATTAACCAACATCGGGTTGAAATAAAAAAGTAGTAACTAATTAGGACATCTGATACTTGTTGACAGATATGTGTGTATTTTTCACGTAAATGGACGTGAGTTTGAAGTAGTAGGCCAACGAAGGTAATGCCGTTGAGCAATATGGTTTTAAGTTGTGGTAAAATGCCAAATGAAGTAGGTTGGAGGAAGTTTTTGGTAAGATGAAGTAGGTCAGCGAGGTATATTCCGTTGAGCAATGAGATTTTTTTATGGTATCTACGGGACTACATGAAGTTAATGTTGGGAGTCTTTTAAGTATATATGGAGGTATGCACACAAGGTAATAAGAGATTACAAAGGTAATATGGTCCAAGTTTGAGTTACGTTACGCACGTTTTAAAGATATTACAAGGCTTGTTATTGAGCTAAACCACTTTTAGTAAAAAGTTACTGATGATTAATAACGAATTAATGATGTGGTAGATTGTTGTCCTACACACAGGTTAAAGTAAAGATAATAATTATATGGTTGGCATAATATTTTCTAGAAGTGAAAGGAATTTGTTATAATTCGATGTTTTGAGGATTTTAAAGATAAATCATTTTTTAGTAGACGAGAAATTAAAGTTTTATTTATGTCAAAAAGGAAGATTGCAGTTTTACGTGACCGTGAATCTTGTGATTATGAGCCACGGGACCTCCTTTTTACGTGGAATCCGAACCACAGGACATAGCATTTCACTTCGAAAATCTCACATGCATTGACCGGGAATCGAACCCGGACCGCCTTGGTGAGAGGCATACAGCTAAACCGCTGAGCCACCACGCCCCCCTATTTATGTCATACGGAGTTAGTAAAGAGAAGTTTAATATTTTTGAAGACAAGAATGAGTTAGTAAGATAAGTGTATACCTACGGGGTAATAATGAAGTTTCAATTAAAGGCAGGTGTAAGTTACGCATTTAATTTGATAGAGAAGAAAGTATCTGAACTGTGTTAGAACTCAGGACTTGTTTTATGAAGTGATTTTGGGAGAATATTTGCCAATTAGGAGTGTCGGTGTTATTGACTATCAACTGGAAAACTGTCATTATTTTAGGAAGACAATAGTTAGGAAAACAAAGTGTGATGTTATTATTCCTAGGAATTAGTCGAAGCATGTAAGATTTTTTTTAGCTGAAATTTAGTGTGTTATTGGTCAGTAAGAGGTGACCTGTAACAATAAGAAGAAGTGGGATTATACCACGAATAGGGGAGTTTTTTTTTTGTATGTGACGTGTGATGTCACGATGAGTTTTGAGAGATTCTGGTATAGCAAGAGTGAGCTATAGTCCAGGCGGTCAGAACAAGTAAGGAAGTGTTGACGTGTTATGTCACAATAAGTTTTGAGAGAAAACTAAGGGGGGTTTTTAGGCATTCAGCAAAAAGTCAAATCATGAATAGACTAAATTTAAAGTATAAGAGCATTAATATTTTGTGGAACGAAATATTTATTCCGAGGAGTTTGTCATGTGTTTTTGTGAAATAGTTTAGTGATATACGTAATTCAGGTATTGAGTAGTATTTTGTCCAAGTCTTAATCATTTTGTTATGGTAAGTAAGGAATGACAATACAGTAAAGTTATATCTTGACGCTAAGTTAAATTTTATAAAGTGAACAAGAAGTCAGATTTTATGTTTATTTGTGATTTTGAAAATTCAAGTTATTGTTTTCGAGAAGTAGTAAAGAGGAATCATGGTTTTATGAGAAGCTAAGAAGTCGTGGAGACTTAGGAAGTATTAATTTGAAAGGAGGCGGAAGTGGCCTAAGAAAGAATTAAGCCACGAAGGCAGGTGAGTAGTAACTTGGATATTTATGTGAACTGTTTAATAACTGCTTTAAGGTATTTCGATGTCATTATGTATTTGGGGAAATATTTACATGTATGACATATGCACTGAAATTGGAATTGCCTTAGGTATCTTGCTAAGTTATTTTTTTCTTCAATTATCGAAATTTTACTGCATTTGAGTAATCCCTTTATAGAGACGAAAGGGATATTATGTTGATTGTATCACCACATCGCGTGCAGTGATATGCGTGTGCAACGAAGTAATTACTTCGAAGAATGTAAAGTGAAGGGCATTATATGTATATTTTTTTTACAATATATATATATAAAGAAGAATAAACATTATGAACATTTGGAAGAATGAGATGAATGAAAGTTAAAATATGAATTTTTGTGAAGAATACATTTATGTATATTTTTTTTACAACATATATAAAGAAGAATGAACATTATGAACATTTGGAAGAATGAGAAATGATAGTACAAATATGTAAAGTGAAAAGAGTATGTTCTTGTATATTTTTATGTATTGTTGAAGGGTATTATTTGTATGTTGTCGTTATGGGGGTATTAATATTTAAATTTGTATTCATTTGTGTAGGATGTGTAGTGATACAAATAATGTTACATTTTATTTTAAATTATTTATATCAGGGGCGGAAGCCTCCGTGGCTTAGGCGGCAGCACGCCGGCCTCTCACCGCTGGGTCCGTGGTTCAAATCCCGGTCACTCCATGTGAGATCTGTGCTGGACAAAACGGAGGCAGACAGGTTTTTCTCCGGGTACTCCGGTTTTCCCTGTCACAATTTCCTTCCAGCAACACTCTCCACTATCATTTTATTTCATCTGTCATTCATTTAATCATTGCCCCAGAGGAGTGCATCAGGCCTCGGCAGCCGGCACAGTTCATATCCTCGCCGCTAGATGGGGGCTTCATTCATTCCATTCCTGACCCGGTCGGAGACTGGAAGCAGGCTGTGGATTTTCATTTTCATATCAGGGGCGATTGTAACGATTCGATCCCATAGCTATTGTATTTATAGGGTTATTCATTTATTATCATATTTATTATTCTTATTAATTAGTACATCGATTAGATGATTTTTATATCAGATAATTGTAAGCGGTTTTGATTATTATATTCAATTAGATTTTTATTAACAATTACTTGTAAAGAGACGAAGTATTATATATTGCAACAAGACTGGCGATATGGACTAACCCTATGCGTCACAAACTGAACGACGTAGTAATAATTTCACCACGGCAAACTGCGTCATTTTCCTGAGATACTAAGAAACCCACTATGGTGTAACCAACACGCCATTTTTCTACGGTATATACGCGTCAAAGCTGCAAGTTATGAGTCAAGAATGGAGAAGGCTAATAGGAGAGGGAAGCTGTGACACCACGTGACAAGGAAGTCATTAGTATTTGTACCTGCGACATCGGACAAGAGGAGCATTGATCTACAGCTCTCAATGAAGGGAGGAAGTGGTAACCTTGCTTTCTGGGTCTTAATGAACTGAGCATACAGAGTTGGCAGAGTACGATGTCTTGCCGAAATCTATATCAATACATAATGGGTAATATCCCTGATCCAGAGTCTTTCTACAGATGGCAACGTATTTAATGAGGATATTTCATAATAATTGAGATATCACATCATTTTTTAAACATAAGCGACGTAACATCGAGATCATCGATCATTTCTTAAATATGACGAATCTTCGACTGGGTGAGCAAACAATTCAATAAAACTATCGTCTCTATTATAATTTAACTTCAATTAACTTTCAATTCGTTTTAATATTCATTTTCTTTTAAATAATTAAACCGCAGTTGGTAAATTAAATTCTTTTTTGTAACTATTAGTATTTTGTTTTTGCATATAATAAATTCATTTTCTTTAACTTCATGACTGTAACTTTCATAGTAATTAGTAAATACTATAGGCAAATTAATTACTCCTTATAAATAAATACTGAATGGTTAGTTGACTCAGTTACACTACGGCCCGGGTAAGTGGTCTCGAACTCTACTGCTGATAGCCGAGGTTAATTCACAAATTTCGATTCACTGTCTTAAATAGGAATCTGGCGCTCAACAACAACTTATTATATTATACTATCGCAGGTAAGGTCACACCACAGTGTATATTATTTATTCTTATTATGTTTGTATTATTGAACCACAATAGTCAACACCACGTTTATTAATTACAACATTAAAAATGTTACAACATGTATACTTATTTTTAAGCGGTTTTCCCCCTGAGTTTGAAGAGCGAGTGAGTCAATCGGTTAGGGTACTTTCTTTCCTGTCTTTTTACCCAGAATTTCACCCCTCCCCATGGGCCCCTTAAATTGGATTTATGAAAAAACGGTCAAACACCTATTTGCTTATTTTTTATGCTGATTTTTTTCCGCTGAGTTTCAAACTCCTCGCCTATGTCGTTTAAGAGATACAGGCTCCGTTAGGAATCTTTCAACCCCCCACTTTTCACCCCTTTCACCTCATAATATACACCACATCGAAAAACACGCAGACTCGTGGCTTCTTATTTTTTAATGATGAGTTTATATGCCGAGTATCACATCCCCCAATGAAACCAATCGGGAGATATTGCTATTCAATGAAATGCAGGTCTACCCCCTTAACACCCCTTTAGAACCTGAATATCCAAAAATACTTTCTTAGTGGGCGTTTGTGGCCCTTGAGGAAGCTGCATAGCAAATTACATTCCAATCCGCAGGGTTGTTTCTGAGATTTCGTGATTAATGTGTGAGTGAGTGAGTGAGTGGTATTTGACAAATATCTAGTAGATAGTGTCAAGTCTTTGTTATGCTATACTCGGTTGACAGTGCTGTGTGAGCAGTTGAGTAACTAACGGGATTTCAAGTAAAGATCCTCATTTTCTATACCGGTAGTGCAGAGCGCAATTGGCATCTAGTCGGCCGTGTCTCGACTTGAGCTATGTTGCCATGGAAACTATCTGCTTTGCCATTCCTTCATGAGTATATTTTATGATTTGATTAGCCTGTGCTTGAGTGCAAAAGGGACGAAATCAGAAGAATGAGATAGACTATCAAAAATGCATGTAGTCAGCGGTTCCTTCTGGGTCCTAAACTATGTGTTTGCAAAATTTGGTTGAGATTGGTGAAACGGTGTAGATTTGTGTACGAAACCAACCCACCCACCCACCCACATACATACATACATACAGACTTTCACTTTTATATATAAGACTCGCTTTGCTCGTTGGGGGCTCCGCCCCCAAGCCCCCGGTGCGTTTGACGATCGGTGTATTTTTAGGGAAAGTAATGGGTTGAAGTGTTTAAAACATATCGTTCTGAATTTACGGTTTTTATGTTTGCTGTGACTTTGTAATAATAATAAAGACGAATATGTTGCATGCAGATTTTCCATTGATGTACATTTTTTAGTTGATTCGTGGGTGTCACCTACCAATATAAATTATGCTAATGGTCTGAATAAAATCTTAGTTTTGCTTTGTTATAATTTTTCAATAAGTTTATAGTGTCTTCAGTGTACGAAGTCCCGCACATTTGTTGCGTGTCAAATTTTCGGATTTTTTTTGCACTTGCCCTCAAGTCCATAAAAATCCACTACTTAATATATGATAATATTTTGTTACGAGTCCAAATTTTAATTCTCTATAGTGTTATTGCCTCTTTTAACATCTCTTTTCCCACTTTTAAAATATATTTCCAATTGAGGGTGGGGTGGAATGTGCGCACTGATATGTTTTAAGTCTGTTTGGACATGGCTGGTCCTCTAGTATACTTCTAGTTATAATAATATTGGGGGGGGGGGGTGAGTTTAGCCAAGGCATGTCCCCTAGCCTACTGCCAGTTATATCATGACAGAAAATTTCGTTAACGCAGATCCCCTAGCCTACCTGTAATACCGTTTTCAGGAGTTTTATCATGAAAAGTCATTTAGCCTACTGCCAGTTACTGTATATCATGGCGGGAAGATTTGATAAAGCAGGTCCCCTAGCAAAACAGTCTGTTTTCCAAAATGCCGATGCGCTGCTGTTCAGAACATGTAATAAATTAACCCATTAATATATCACAGAAACTGTAAATTTCTTGGAACTAAGAAACTTACACGAACGCAATACCTCCAGTAATTAGTTTACAACATTACGCATATTTGCAAATATAGATTCTTTTCCCCATTCAGTTCTATATGTGTTTGGCAATAACATTCGACTTTCAATTCCGATATATATTATTATTATTATTATTAATATGAAGGTGACGTGGTGATGCTGAAGTCATGACTCTCTTGCCTCTTACCAAGGCTGACTGGGTTCAATTCTCATCGAATGCATGTGAGATTTACCATCTGAAATATCAAGTGCTGTGGTTAAGAATCCACACAAAAAGAGGAGGTCCCGTGCCTCATGTTCAAGAGATTAACGGCCATGTCAAATTACAAACTTCCTTCCATTTTCAATATGATGTGTAGACTATATGGGTATTTACTCACCCGATTATTAATCACAGAAAGAACAAGAAGTTCCGTGACGAATTAAAGTGCCTACTTTTCTTAAAATTTAAGATTCATGCCAATGATTAATCTATATGCATTTGTCTAGAATAATGACGAAATTAAGTTGGAAATATCGAAATTTCTAATTAGTTCGAAATACTGTATATATGGCATAAAATAGCCTAATAGTGCACTACAGTTGGCAGCCCTGGTGACTGAATATATTCTTAGTTCCATCTCTTAAGGTACAGAATACAAAATTTGGTTCATGACCAATGGATTGCATGGACGTTACATGCAGTTAAACATTGGATCTAACAGCGTGCGTAAAATCATGTTGGCATCAATGTCATGCATGTATTGGTCAGAAATAATCTGAAATAATATGATTTATTGTTGTGCCAATACGAATTAAATCCATTAGTTAGTTTAGAAGTTACATGCATTTTAAAATCAAGTTGGCAGCACTGAAGTATATTAGTTACTCCAAATTAATCTAGAATGCCAGGTACTGTACGTGTGGAAAGTTTAGAGCTATTGGCTTGCATACTTTCTGATTTATTGATATTCGGGTAACAAAAATAGAAACTGCATTTATTAACAGTTGGCAGCCTTGGTTGCTCTTAAGAATACGCATAGACATAATGTGTTATGGTATATAACATATACGAAATTTGGTTGAAATCCAATTGATAGTATAGAAGATATATGCATTTAAAAATTGGACCTATCAGCAGGCTTATAATCAATTTGGCAACACTGCCATGTATGTCCTCCTAGAAATTAAACTGAAATAATATTGTGTATACGTGTGCCAATTTTAAAATAGGTCCCAAACACACCTTTCAAGGTATCCAACATGGAGCTCAAATTTCAATTGCGATTTTTCAGCAGTTGGTACTACTGACATCATTTTCAAATATGGCATTGAGATATTCAGGTATAGATCTTTACTCCTACCAAATTTTGTTTCGATTGCTGCAGCCGTTTAGGAGTTGATAGGGGTGGACACACACACAGCCAGACAGACAGACAGACAGACAGAAGGACAGACACACATGTGCCCGGATCGATCTCATAAGTCTACTTTTTCCTCTCTTTTGCAAATTGTGAAAAGTAGGCTAAAAATACGTACATATATTGATTATCAGTTTCTATGTGGTAGAATGTAAATTAATTTTCTACAATATTGAGCACCTCTAAATATGCCCACCTAAATATGCACCTCGATTAACGTCCTAATATGATAATTTCAAAAAAAACGCACTATGATTAAAACCAGTTATATTAAATACATTTGTGCAATACAACCGAAAAGTTAAGGTAGAAAAATAAACAAAGTACCCTGGAAGTCGGTAGCATTCGCCATATTCATCTGTGAATTCAAGTTGCTCGTTCCGTTCAAAAAAAACGGCTAAGAAGAGTCAAGTACTGGCAAACGGAAATATTCAATTGACGAAAAATATAACTATTCATCAGAATTAGAACACATAGCGGAAAATATTAGGTATTATACCTTCTTAAAAAAGCCTACAAAGAAAGTAACTCACGTTATACACACTGCAAGAAAAGTATAAAATTAGACTCGAAATCGAATACTGTTTCCAACCGTACAAACCTCTCTATAATAATTACAATACATAACCAGAGCATACTGGAAATAAACCAATAAACAAAAGTATATAGTTGAGCATGGGTCCTAGTGGAAAATAATTCTATCACCTGAAACCAAAAATGCATGGGACGAAAAAATACATCAAAATATCATGTTGATTTCCGACCCTACAATACGTAAAAGATATAATAAAAGTATTAAAAAAAAAGAATTTTTTGAAATTTCATTCGAATCAATTTTTAAGTTATTCGTGGGACATAGAAAAATTTCGGCCAAGAAGTACAAAATGATTAATAACTCCCTAATTATACGTCGTATGATGAAATAGGAAGAGACAAAAAAGATGTAATGTGTTATTATCTACAACATAGGCCATGCACAATATCACACTGAGAGAAAATTTTCGGCCAATAAGTACAAAATCTATAATAACTCCCTAAATAAACGTCGTATGATGAAATAGCAAGAGACAAAAAAGATGTAATGTGTTAATATCTACAACATAGGCCAAGTACAATATCACACTCAAAGAACATTTTCGGCCAAAAAGTAAAAAATCATTAATAACTCCCTAATTAAACGTCGTATGGTGAAATAGCAAGAGACAAAAAAGATGTAATGTGTTTATGTCTACAACATAGGCCATGTACAATATCTCACTCAAAGAACAATTTCGTCCAAAAAGTAAAAAATCATTAATAACTCCAAAATTAAACGTCGTATGATGAAATAGCAAGAGACAAAAAAGATGTAATGTGTTATTGTCTACAACATAGGCCATGTACAATATCACATTCAGAGATATTACAGGAGATTTGTAGCTTCCCCCAATTTTTTTGTCTTTTGTAGGGTTGAAAATTTAAAAATGTACCTTTTCGGAATTTTTCTGTTGGTTGCAAGGTGAAAGGAGTGTTTTTGCCAAATATCAAGTTTGTAACTCATTTGGAAGTGGGTAAACATTTATGTCAGTGAGTGAGTCGATCAGCCATCTGGCTTTATATAATATAGATAGCATGCTTCCTGGCAGCGCGTACATGAGACTGATGGGTTTTGTTTCATTTGAGGGAGCTGGACCTCGTGATCTTTTAGTCCCGTGTACTTGGGTGTGTGGGGGGAAATTTGTCTGATAATCTGTGTTATTGTGGTGTCTTTAGTAGTGTGTGTATTACTGATTCGACCGGAACCATCCCGGTATTTTCCTGAAGTAGAAGCGGATAAGCAACAAAAAAATTGTCTAAGGAAGTCTGAGGTAGGATATCGAAACCACCTCTTCTCAGTTTTGCCCCACGTGGCTGAGTGTTCTCCCTTCCAGCTCTTATACCACACTTACTTCTTTTTTTGCAGAGTCGAGAATTTAATCTGAACCTCCGGGGTGTTGGTGATTGAGTCTTCAGTCTTTTGACTGGTTTGATGCAGCCCTCCATGCTTCCCTGACCTGAGCTAATCGTTTCGTCTCTACATAGATACCATATCCTATACCAGAGGCAATCTGTTTAACATATTCTAATCTTGGTCTTGTCCTCGACCCTTCTTCCATAACTAAGTTTGCTATTCCTGGGTGTCTTAGTATGTGTCCTACCAACCTATCTCTTCTCTTCATTAGCAGTCGCCAGTAACATCTCTCCTCTCCCATATCTACCCATCAGATCTTCATCGTTCTCCTGTAACACCACATTTCAAGCGCTTCGATTGCCCTCTTTTCTGCTGCTCCAACATTTCGAGTTTCACTTCCATGGAGCGCCACGCTCCAGACAAAGACTTTCTAAAATGACTTCCTTATACCTAAATCTATATTCGATGTCAATAGATTCCTTTTCTGTAGAAATGCTTTCCTTGCCTGTGCTAACCTACTTTTTATATCCACTTTGCTTCGTCCATCACTGGTTATTCTGCTTCTTAAATAACAGAAGTCTCCTACTTCCTTTAGCTTTTCGCCTGCCAGTTCGACGTCCATAAGGATTTCTGATTTATTTCGACTGCATTCCAATACGTTTGTTTCACATTTACCTCCGGGGTGACAGCCAGGAATGCTAGCCACTGCGTCCCTAGGCAAAGAAGATAGACTGAACACTCATGCAAGCTCATGGGGCTGATGACCCCTAAAGAAACTACAAGAATCGTGTAATTGGTAATGGTGTGTTAAAAGTGAGGAAACCTGACATTCAATGGTATAACAGGTGGCTGGCACAGTAGTCTGCCTCACTTAGCTGTACTGAATATGGCCATAAGGTGGTGGCGATTCATCCAGGCTGTTTCACCGCAGGCAGATTCCAACACCAACAAACATGACTTAGCAAACGTTCGCTTGTTATGAATAACGTAATTATTGACTCCCAGTTCCGCCAGTAATTCTCATGCGCGATAAAGAGGAGCGTAATGGCCGGATGGGACAGATTCAAGTGATACATCGTTAACTCAACCAGCAGGGGCTTCTTCATATCAGCTCCAGTGCCTTTATCTTCTACAGGGAGTATAATTTAAGTCTTCGCACTTCAGGCCACTTGCCGTGGGAATCCTCGAGCGTCTACAATATAACTTGTGATGAGCTTGACTTGATTAGAAGTGGTTGACAGCTGACACAATCGCCGCAGCTAATTCGATCTCTCGCTCAATTTGTTTAGTAACTATTGTACTTATATGGTAATACGATCGTGTAGACTGCGGAGAGGCCGAGTGCCGGTCTTTCTAGTTGACACCCGTGGGCGACCTGCGCGTCGTAATGAGGATGAAGTGATGATGAAGACGTCGCATACACCCAGTCCCTGTGCCACGGGAATTTACCCCAGGAGATTAAAATTCCTGATGGCTCGGCTGGGAATCGAACCGTGGGCACTTCGGGCCAAAGTCTAGTGCGCTAACCATTTAGCCACGGAGCCGGACACTTTTATGGTGTGACGATGGTATATCCACTACAATGCAGAAAATATTTTGGGTCGATTGTTATTTGCACAAGAAGAAGAAACCAGTTAATTGGTACCTTCGACACTTCCGTAGACTAATTCCCGGCTCGACCGTACCATCAAACGTTGCGTGTAACAACTGGTTCTCAAGGTGCGTAGTGGTGGTTCGCTATTATTGATGTGTTAAGTCTTTCCGCTCGGTTGCTGGATAGTTTTGTGGGAGTGATTTTGAAAATTGGGGACGGAAGTGGATCGGAACGATTGAGCTGGCAGTGGTGGATGGAACGGAAGTATGCACTGCCCGCCCGATCGATCGAACCGAAGTGTACTAGCTGGCAGTGGTGGAAAACGGAAGTATGCACTGCCCGCTCGATCGGTCGAACGGAAGTGTACTAGCTGGCAGTGGTGGAACGAACGGAAGTATGATGCACTGCCAACACGATCGATCGATCCAGCGGCCAGTGGTATGACTCAGCTGGCAGTGGTACGAGAAACAATGAGCGCGCGGTGTCGGAAATTGATACCATGACGTACTCTCGGCCATGTGGATTGTATATGACATACTGAACGGAAAACGCTCATGCGAACTCTGGTGTCAAGTGATTGAAACAAATGACATGGTACTACATGTTCGAAGTCTTCGTATCAGCATTTAAATGTTTTTGGTTATTTTAGTCGTTTACCCTCCAGGTTGTGGAACCCACGGACTCAGCGAGGGAACTCACCACTACCGCCTCTACGGGCAGAGTCCTAGAGCTGGGAACATCGAATCGGAAGGGATACAACTGGTGAGGTGGGATTGGCACCTCGCCCAGGCGGCCTCACCTGCAAAGCGAACAGGGGCCTCATGAGGGAAGGTAAGGGATGGTTAGGATGGATAGACAGGGAAGAGGGAAGGAGGCGGCCGTGGCCTTGAAGAAGGTACCATCCCGGCATTTGCCCGAAAACGAAGTGGGAAACCACGGAAAACCACTTCGATGATGGCTGAGGGGGAATCGAACCCCCTCTACTCATTTGGGCCACCCGAGGCTGAGTAGACCCCGTTCCAGTCCTCGTACCACTTTTCAAATTTCGTGACAGAGCCGGGAATCGAACCCAGGACCTCCGGGGCGGCAGCTAACCATGCTGACCGCTACGCTACGGAGGCGACCATTTAAATGGTAAAATGCCTTAATATCAAACATCGTAAGTAGTCGGCATTGCCGGTATTATGTTTGTGCACAGTGGCTATTCAAATATTAACCCACATAACGGTAATACGAGAATTGAGCAAGCCTTCATGAACTATTACTGAATACATTCTCTTTACTCACAAGATGGCCTATTCATAAGGCATTTTAAACTCAATTTCACGCAGGAACATTATCGAAACAAGCGAAATATAAATGAAACTTAATTCCGTAATGCAGTATTATTGGAACGTGGAAATAAGGCACCATCTTGTGCACAAAATTTGCGTAGCCGTAATAGCCGTGGGTTTTGTGCTTATGACTGTGAATCTAGAGAACTTGGGTTCGAATTCCGGACGGGTTAGATATTTTTGCTACCAGATTATCATTTTAAACGATATTTATCATATCAATAAGACTCATTTTAACAGAATCCATATGAAATTACGTGTTGGTCTGTGAACGAAGAGGACCTGTTTATAAGGAATGTAAGGTTATGAGCGGTGTCGCGTCTATTAATCTAGTTGATCCATATCGTATTCTTTATTTAGGCTTGTGCTGGTGGAAGCTACAAATCATCTAATAAAATGAGTTCCGTTTTATAAACTACAATATCTAAAAAGCACTCCCTTTTACAATAGATTAATGTTTGTGCCAATAATAGTATAAAATACCGGTGTATCAACAATTTCACGTGAGGTTTCTTCTATGTCAGATGTTACACATCATATGCGACTACTGCAAGGCTCGTATTTTTTTCTTTTCTTATTATGTACAGAACCATTACCACGCCATTACGTCATCTGTCAAAACTTATAATTAAGCCAAGCTTATCACAAACTCTATGGTACTCGCTCAGGAATTTCCACGGCATGAGGCCAGAAGTGCGTGGTCTTAAATTAAACTTCCAAGAGGTATCGGTTGATTTTCTTTGTTTAAATGAAGGGCTAGGAACAGCTTTGGCCATCAGCCCAGCAACGTAGCCCAACGAGTTAAGTGTCACTCCACAACTGTTAAAGTTTTAATCCTGAGGTTTATATCCCGGTGTTGACAGAAAACGAAGCTGAGTATTGTCTTATTAACCTGGAGGAAACTTCCAAGGATTAATTATACACATTGTACTCTTCTCAAAAGAAGTGGTGGGGAAATGAGTATAAATAATGAAGCCTGTGATATTTCTAGGTTGGTAGGCTTAAGTGTGGTAGATAAATGTTATTCCCTGCTAAATTTGATTGGACACATAAATGTGTTTACTGACTACAAAGCAATTCTTTTACTTGATTGCGAAGGCAGCAAATTTTAAGTCCCATGCCACCTTATTTTAAGTCCCATGCCACCTAATAATCCCTAATAATTACAATTACACAGACGACAGTACCGTAATCACAATTGTACAATATATATGTCAAATAAACCACAGGCAAGTATACGGCTGATGGTCAAAGCTATTCCGAGGCCTTCAAACAACAAAAACAACCTTCGCCTCTTGGATGTCTCCTAAAATGACAGAATCCTACCTCAACCAACCTAGCAGTTAATTTCCGTGGTTCCCCAATTGTACACTAGGCGAATTTTTACCTCAATTACAAATACAGTACAGCCATCGCAATTGCACAGGTTATCAAAGAGTTGCCACACATATCCACGTAGATGAAGCTACATGACCACTATGTCGCAGAGTACAGTCGCTGGTTACGAGCGCTGATATTTAGCGGCTTTTATTCAGAGTATGGGCTACCAAATTTGGGCGCCTGAATTTCCATTAAAATGGGCTAAAAAGAATGATAATAACCCGCGATCAAACCTGTTTGAAAATATTTTCACAGCCAAGTGAATTTATTTTTAGAAAAAAGGGGCGCAATGGTGCAGTGGTCAAGCAGCTCACCTCTCAGCAAATTGTTCCGGGTTCAATTTTCGGTTAATGCGTGTGAGATTTTTGAAGTGAAATGTCATGTCCTGTGGTTAGGATTCCCATTAGAAGGGAAGTGCCATGGCTCATGATCACGAGATGAACGTTCACGTACAGCTATTAGATGCCTTCCTACCTTAGGCTAGCTGCGTGGCTCAGCGGTAACATTCTCGCTTGCTGTTCCCAAGGTTGCAGGATCGAATCCTGGCGCAGTCAGCTGGCATTTTAGGTGTGCAAATGCGAGGGAGCCGTGTCTGTAGATTTACTGGTGTGGTCAAAATCCCCTTCGGGGCAAAATTCCAGCACTCCGGCGTCTCTAAAAGACGTAGTAGTTAAGAGGGACGTAAAACAAATAACATTATTATTATTATTATTCCTTCCATCATTATGGTTTGTGCTTGCTGCGGTGGGTGAGTGGTTATCGTGTCGGTCTACTAACCCCAAGCTTGCAGGTTCGCTCCTGGCCGTGGTAAGTGATTACGACACCATGCCATACGATGTTGGCATGTCAAAGAACCCATTTTAAATCAGTAGGCCGTGTTCATAATGGCAAAATTAATCCCGGGATTTTCCGCTAACACAAAGTACCTCATTTCTCTACTAGAAAGTGCTATAGTGTTCAAGGAGCTTAGATATCCAACCTAATTGACTTTCACAGTGCTTCAAGGAACAACGAAATTCGACATGCAAGCTGCCCTCTGGGTGTCAAATAACAAAGCTTCACCCGGCACCCGAGGCCATACGATGTTATTATTATTATTATTATTATTATTATTATGGTGTTTGAAGTCATTTTCAGTGTTGCCTTAGTAAACAACAGTTTGATGCTTTTCAGTCGCTCAATGTATTTTTTTTCAGGATTAGGGAATAACCAACCTCATTTGGGTACAATCGTGTTGACAGACTCCTTCGATTCCTTCCTTCCTTCCTTCCTTACATCCTTCCTTCCTTACATCCTTCCTTCCTTCCTTCCCTACTTCCTTCCTTCCTTCCTTACATCCTTCCTTCCTTCCTTCCTTCCTTCCTTCCTTACATCCTTCCTTCCTTACTTCCTTCCTTCCTTACATCCTTCCTTCCTTCCTTACTTCCTTACTTACTTCCTTCCTTACATCCTTCCTTCCTTACATCCTTCCTTCCTTCCTTACTTCCTTCCTTACATCCTTCCTTCCTTACATCCTTCCTTCCTTACATCCTTCCTTCCTTCCTTACTTCCTTCCTTACATCCTTCCTTCCTTACATCCTTCCTTCCTTCCTTACTTACTTCCTTCCTTACATCCTTCCTTCCTTCCTTCCTTCCTTACTTCCTTACTTACTTCCTTCCTTACATCCTTCCTTCCTTACATCCTTCCTTCCATCCTTACATCCTTCCTTCCTTCCTTCCCTACTTCCTTCCTTCCTTCCTTACATCCTTCCTTCCTTACATCCTTCCTTCCTTCCTTACATACTTCCTTCCTTACTTCCTTCCTTCCTTACTTCCTTCCTTCCTTCCTTCCTTCCTTCCTTACTTCCTTACTTACTTCCTTCCTTACATCCTTCCTTCCTTACATCCTTCCTTCCTTACTTCCTTCCTTCTTTCCTTCCTTACTTCCTTCCTTCCTTCCTTACTTCCTTACTTCCTTCCTTCCCTACATCCTTCCTTCCTTCCTTCCCGACTTCCTTCCTTCCTTACATCCTTCCTTCCCTCCTTACTTCCTTCCTTCCTTACTTCCTTCCTTACTTCCTTCCTTCCTTACATCCTTCCTTCCTTCCTTACATCCTTCCTTCCCTCCTTACTTCCTTCCTTGCTTCCTTCCTTACATCCTTCCTTCCTTACATCCTTCCTTCCTTCCTTACTTCCTTTCTTACTTCCTTCCTTACATCCTTCCTTCCTTACATCCTTCCTTCCTTCCTTCCCTACTTCCTTCCTTCCTTCCTTACATCCTTCCTTCCCTCCTTACTTCCTTCCTTCCTTCCTTACTTCCTTCCTTCCTTCCTTCGTTACTTACTTCCTTACTTCCTTCCTTCCTTCCTTCCTTACATCCTTCCTTCCTTACTTCCTTCCTCCCTTCCTTACTTCCTTCCTTACATCCTTCCTTCCTTACTTCCTTCCTTCCTTCCGTACTTCCTTCCTTACTTACTTCCTTACTTCCTTCCTTACTTCCTTCCTTCCTTACTTCCTTCCTTACATCCTTCCTTCCTTACTTCCTTCCTTCCTTACATCCTTCCTTCCTTACTTCCTTCCTTCCTTACATACTTCCTTACTTCCTTCCTTCCTTCCTTCCTTACTTCCTTCCTTCCTTCCTTCCTTCCTTACTTCCTTACTTCCTTCCATCCTTCCTTACTCCCTTCCTTACTTCCTTCCTTCCTTCCTTACTTCCTTCCTTACTTCCTTCCTTCCTTACTTCTTACCTTCCTTCCTTCCTTCCTTACTTCCTTCCTTCCTTCCTTACTTCCTTCCTTACATCCTTCCTTCCTTACTTCCTTCCATCCTTCCGTACTTCCTTCCTTCCTTACTTACATCATTCCTTCCTTCCTTACATCCTTCCTTACTTCCTTCCTTCCTTACATCCTTCCTTCCTTACATCCTTCCTTCCTTACTTCCTTCCTTCCTTCCTTCCTTACTTCCTTCCTTCCTTCCCTCCTTTCTTCCTTCCTTCCTACCTTCCCTCCTTACTTCCTTCCTACCTTCCCTCCTTCCTTCCTTCCTACTGAACCCTTTATCCACAGGCTGTATAAAGGATTCTAATAATTATTCATCATGTTTTGATACATTTCTACAGACAGCAGATATGAGAGCCAGACGGTGTTGGGAAAATATTGGGAAATCAGTGGCCGAGAGGACACAATGGTTTAAGCTCCTGTGGTATTTTAGGAAGTAGCATAATATTCATGACACATAGGACAGGTGCAACTTTTAGCGCGGAGATGGCTTGGGTACGCACAATATGGCTTGTTGCTATGTGTGTTGGCGGCAAGAAGAAAATCGAATGCTACGATGTAATTGGTCAATCTTCATGTTAACCACTCCCTGTGTCAGAAATACAAGTTAAAGCGCGCAAAGATCTACAAGAGTCTGAACCAATAATATCAAGATGCCCTGTTATAGCGGCAACTCGGCGTGGTAACGCACCCTGGTAAATTAACGCGGAAGCTATCTACGGATTAATTCCACGGTAGATTCGAGCCGGCTACAGCATAATCCTAACCTCCACATCACTACGAACTCAATGATACTGCTTGCATGCTAGTCTGATAATTATTATGGAATATTTTTCCATAAATCCCCTTCCACACCTACCCTAGCCAGTTTCATTTATAATGATCCAGGAAGCTTCGAGAGAGGACTTTTATTTGTGCGTCTGAGGTCGTAACGTTGATTTTTATTTGAACATTTGAGGACGTAATGTCTTTTATTCAGGTGTCCGAGGACACGAGGCATACTCTGCATATTTTTTCATGTATTTGAACATGGAACATTTTCGTCAAGTTTTAAGTGTAACTTCAGTGATTTATTTGTAGTCCCAGTACTACCAGATAGGACCAGTCCATCGAAATAATTCACCAATAGACTGTCAAGGAATTTAGTACTTGATCGGTGAATTTAATAGGAAATATATCGTGTGTGTATCTGACAAAACTTTATTTAATTCAGCACGAGATGACGTCTGAGAACGAGACCGGATCTTGGAACCAGCAGGACATTTGCCAGAAGATGTCGATGACGAGCTAAGCATTTTAAAGGAGTAATGGCTGCAGATATTTCCTTGACGCTGTTTTAAAGGATTGAGTACAAATGAATTTATTTATTAATTAAATCAGCTATGGTATCATGGGACATATTTTTGTAGATATTTGTTTGCTTGTTTGGTAATGTAGATTCTTAGTTCTCGATTTACTGACACATTAAATATGGGACAAGCCGAGCACTTTGTATTTTGTAAATATTGTGATTTGTGTTTGGTTCAACTATACGGGGCGACGCGCAGCTCGTGCTCGCATTCGCTTGCGTAAATCGCGGTCAAGCATTATGATTCGGAGGTATGCCTTATAACAAAAATGGAACTGAATTAATTTTGAGATTAAAAATAGAATTTGGAGGGTTAAGATTATTTGTGAGCAGAATTTATGACGGATCAGAATTATTTTGATAGTTGCTTTTCCAGCGGAGCTGTACGGGATGGCACTTTGCACCCGAGTTTTTGTTGTGTATTTTTTTAATGTGTCTATGGACGCAATATTGTTGATCTGTTTTGAGCCGACCCAGTTGGTATGTTTATGAGTGAGTCAGTCCAAGCTTTATGGTGCGTAGTGTGATTTTATGATGTGTTAGCGAGAATATATCATTGTGATTATTCTGACTTGCTCCACATCAGCCCGGTTCATAACCTCGCGAGGCTGAACCCGTGGTATATTTTGGTTTTCTTGCCATCCAAGCGGATGAGTGAGATATGTTTGCGTTTCCAGATGGAAAGAGCACCTAGCTTGAAGGACTGAGAGAGATAGTTGAGGCAGCGATGACTCATACAAGAGGGGCGCGCTCAAATCAGATAACGCGACTTGTCATTAGTAACAGGCCTGGGTCCTGTACTTCAATTTAAGACGTTGTTTAAAATTCACAAAACCTGATCGGTTATAATGAGTATTTGATTGATTAAGTGGGTGTTGTCCATAGTTGTAAGGTAGCTCCCGAAACATCTGTTTGTCTGGCGTTTTTATAAAAATGTAAATATAATTTTTCAGCCGTTAGGCTTGTATTTTGTTGCTGATGCTTCACTTCTTGTGTGTTAATTTTACGCGTTCAATGACCCTGTGTGGCATTAGGGTGCGCGAGGCTGGGTTCCCAATTTGTGATGAGAGCGTTTTGGCCTATTTTTGCCATGCTCTTTTTATTTTGTGTGCGTTGGCACCAGCTAGAATCTCTGGGCGATTCCTCATCTTTTTGTATTATTAGATCTTGCATGTATCAGTAGTTTTTTTTTGTTTTTTTTATCGTATGGCTTTTAGTGCCGGGAGTGTCCGAGGACATGTTCGGCTCGCCAGTTTTGTAGCTGCTTCGAGACGGACACCCAATGGGTGAGCTACAAGTACCGTTGGGGAGGGAAGGTGGAAGGGAAGGGCGAGGAGTTGGAAGGTAGCGGCTGTGGCCTATAGTGAGGGACCAACCCCGGCATTTGCCTGGAAGGAAGATTGGAAACCACAGAAGACCATCTTCAAGGTTGCCGGCGGGGGGATTCGAACGTCCTCGCCTCCCGGATGTGAGCGACTGCCATTAGTCATGCCGTAACCACCACGGCTAACTCAGTGTCAGTAGTAATTATAATGTGTTAATTAAGGGTGGGTCCCATAGCCGTAGTGTGATTTAAAAGATGCAACTCCGTGAGCAACATGACTGTTTCAGTGGTAAACGGACTCGCATCAGTACTCATTTTCTTATTAACAAGCAGTACACCACGCATTATATAACTTCTTGACCAGGAAAAATGGACTTGCATCCATATGTTGTGACGAGCGAGTTCTTACCACTCAATTTTATGTTATGATTTATCATTTTGAGTGAAGCTGTATTCACATTGTTTTGTTGTGTGGAGCGAGTCTTACCTCTCAGTAATATATTTATTTCTTATGGGAGTGAAAGTCAGGGAGGATTTATTATTATTATTATTATTATTATTATTATTATTATTATTATGCACATAATTTTCAGTCATTAAATATCTTTTATTCTACTTGTTATTCATTTTATTTCTAGTATAGCCTCTGTCATGGACCTTTCTATTCATTAGAGCATGTTGTTTTTAAGCGAACTTTGCTGTGTAATGCAGTCAGGACTGTACACGACCCCGTAGATGAATCTTGAGTAAACCATGCTTTATTGAAGGGTGCACTACCTTCCTTCCTTACTTCCTTCCTACCTTCCCTCCTTCCTTCCCTCCTTACTTACTTCCTTCCTTCCTTCCTTCCTTCCTTCCCTCCTTACTTCCTTCCTACCTTCCCTCGTTCCTTCCTTCCTTCCTTACTTCCTTCCTTACTTCCTTCCTTACTTCCTTCCTTACATCCTTCCTCACTTAGTTCCTTCCTTCCTTACTTCCTTCCTTACTTCCTTCCTTCCTTCCTTCCTTCCTAACTTACTTCCTCACTTACTTCCTTCCTTACTTCCTCACTTACTTCCTTCCTTCCTTACATCCTTCCTTACTTCCTTACTTCCTTCCTTACTTCCTTCCTTCCTTCCTTACTTCCTTCCTTACTTTCTCCCTTCCTTCCTTACTTCCTTCCTTACTTACTTCCTCACTTCCTTCCTTCCTTACTTACTTACTTCCTTACTTCCTTACTTCCTTCCTTCTTTCCTTACTTCCTTCCTTCCATACTTCCTTACTTCCTTCCTTCCTTCCTTACTTCCTGCCTTCCTTACTTACTTCCTTCCTTCCTTACTTCCTTACTTCCTTCCTTACTTCCTTCCTTCCTTCCTTCCTTCCTCACTTCCTTCCTTCCTTCCTTACTTCCTTCCTTACTTCCTTCCTTACTTCATTCCTTACTTCCTTCCTTACTTCCTTCCTTACTTCCTCACTTACTTCCTTCCTTACTTACTTACTTCCTTCCTTCTTTCCTTACTTCCTTCCTTCCTTCCTTACTTCCTTCCTTACTTCCTGCCTTCCTTACTTCCTTCCTTCCATACTTCCTTACTTCCTTCCTTCCTTACTTCCTTCCTTACTTACTTACTTCCTTCCTTACTTCCTTACTTCCTTCCTTCCTTACTTCCTTCCTTCCTTACTTCCTTACTTCCTTCCTTCCTTACTTCCTTCCTTCCTTACTTCCTTACTTCCCTCCTTCTTTCCTTACTTCCTTCCTTCCTTACTTCCTTCCTTCCTTCCTTACTTCCTTCCTTCCTTCCTTACTTACTTCCTTCCTTACTTCCTTCCTTCCTTCCTTCCTTACTTCCTTCCTTCCTTCCTTCCTTACTTCCTTCCTTACTTCCTTCCTTCCTTCCTTCCTTCCTTACTTCCTTCCTTCCTTACTTCCTTGCTTCCTTACTTCCTTCCTTCCCTACTTCCTTCCTTCTTTCCTTACTTCCTTCCTTCCTTCCTTACTTCGTTCCTTCCTTACTTCCTGCCTTCCTTCCTTACTTCCTTCCTTCCTTCCTTCCTTACTTCCTTCCTTACTTCCTCCCTTACTTCCTTCCTTCCTTACTTCCTTCCTTACTTACTTCCTTCCTTACTTCCTTCCTTACTTCCTTCCTTCCTTACTTCCTTCCTTCCTTACTTCCTTACTTCCTTCCTTCCTTACTTCCTTCCTTCCTTCCTTCCTTACTTACTTACTTTCTTCCTTCCTTCCTTGAAATTCGACGTCAGACTTGATATCGTCCCCTCAAGCGTTGTATTTTAAATATTTGTGATTATTGATTTCGTGATTATGGTGGAGGGAGTATTGTTGTTGTTATTTCATTTGAGGGCTTGGGATATCTTGGTCTTTAGCCCCGTGTTGTTGGGTGTGTGTCGAACCTGTCTTTTAGAGATGACCGTGCCAGTGTGTGTAACTGTACGAGTGTCAGGGATGAGGTAGATGCCCCTGGATTGAAAATAAGGTAGGCTACTATCCCAGCATTTTCCAGGGGGGAGTCTGGCAACCTCGGGGGAAAGACCACTCTCAGGATAGCCGCTGTCAGCGCCAGGATTCGAACCTACGATATATGGGCATGCTGCAGCTGCTTGCGTGGTCATGGTTCACGATTTAACGAGCACAGTTACGCAGTGTATTATTTCATAAGGCGGGAAACGATCATCGACGATATTTTAGTGCAAGTTGATGACCGTCTAATTAATTTATGTGGTGGGGAGTTTCAAACTGTAGAGCATATGCTAGCGAGGTTTTCGACTCCTGGCCCCAAGGTTGCGGTCATTATTATTATTATTTTTAATATTATTATTAATATCATTATATTATTATTATTATTATTATAAATAATATTATTATTATTATTAAAAGCCTCCGTGGCTTAGGCAGCAGCACGCCGGAAACTCACCGCTGGGTTCGTGGTTCAAATCCCGGTCACTCCATGTGAGATCTGTGCTGGACAAAACGGAGGCAGACAGATTTCTCTCCGGGTACTCTGGTTTTCCAAGTCAAAAAATTCATTTCAGTAACACTCTCCACTATCATTTAATTTCATCTGTCATTCATTTAATCATTGCCTCAGAGAGCTGCGACAGGTTTCGGCAGCCAGCACAGTTCATATCCTCGCTGCTAGATTGGGGCTTCATTAATTTCATTCCTGACCCGGTCTGTTGACTGGTAGCAGGCTGTGGATTTTCATTATTATTATTATTATTATTATTATTATTATTATTATTATTATTATTATTATTATGTATGAAATTTAAATAAAAAATACAAAACCATCACAGTCGGACTCCTTGCGAGCCAAAGACACCGATGATAGCACTGGGTCTCGAGATATTCAGAGTCACTGAAGAGATAAAACCTTACGTACTATACTTGCAGTACCAAAAGAGGGCAGCTTTTTACATTAACTGCATATGGTTCCTCTTCAAGCCAAGGTTATTCTTTGCATTTCCCCAGTCCTTTGTTACTAAACCATTCACTGAGACAACCACTGGGGTGACGAAAACTTCCTTTAAGCCGTATATGTGACTGAGCTCAGCGGCAAGTGGCTGGTATTTGCACCTTTTATCAGCCACCGTATTCTGTACGTTTTCATCGAATGGAACAGCAACATCGACGATGGTAGCCTTGTGTGCTTCCTTATCGAATATCACAAGGTCTGGCCTGTTGGCTTCTATGGAACGATCAGTTATTTTATTATTATCTATAATCTTATTATATAATACGCTAAGGTGTAGGCTATGTTTCACTAAACTCAAGCTCCTAAACAGGAGGGAGTTAGAAGGTGCGGTTTGAACCAAACCCTTCCAAATCGTCTCAATAGTACAGGAAAAATCTTGCATGTCTTGAAAAGTCAACGAAAATATATATTTATCTGTTTATAAAGTGCTTTTAATCAAATAAACAAGACGATAGCCCCTGCCAGAACTGTGTCGCGTATAGCCCGCATAGCTCTAGTGCTGGGCGGGTAGTCTGTACACATGGGGCGCACACAACCGATTATGCGAGAGTTCTCGCACATGTTCTAAGGTGTATGTTTCACAAAACTCAAGCGCCTAAACAAGAGGGAGTTAGAACGTGTGGTTTGTACCAAAATCTTCCAAATCGTCTCAATAGTACAGGAAAAATGTGGCATTTCTTGAAAATCCAACGGAAATATATTTCATTGTTTTTATAGTGCTTTTAAACAAATAAACAACACGATGGGCCCTGGTAGAACTGTTTCGCGTACAACCCGCATAGCACTAGGGCCGGGTGGGTGGTCTATACACATGCGAGAGTTCACGCACGGGTCCGCTAGTTATTAATAATTGCACTTACCATGGTCGTACCCTAGAGGTAGGCATCACACACATTAGATCTTTGGCTGGGAAAAGTCAATGCAAGTGTTGGAGTGGTAAGAGGGTTTAATAGCAGCTGCGGGCACACAGGTGTTGTTGCTGTTAACTCGACAGCTATGCCGCACAAGTGTTTTTCTCCTCTAACAGAGAGGTCACACTCCACTGCACTGAGTGGACAAGACCACACAATAACACAGGCTATTATTTTATACTCACTTTATGACCATTCCTTTCAGCTTATTCACAGGCCTATAAGCACACTTTGTTCAAATGAGTTGTTTAAGAACAAAGGCCACCTGATTCTTTCTGCCACTTACTTGATAGCTAGGGGCAGATGACCTCACTGCTCTGCCCCTTTAAACAACAATCATCATCATCATCATCATCATCATCATCATTCTTTGACAGCTGTATGTTTCTAATCAGAATTTTGTAAAAAGAATGGCAGAACCATCTTATCATTTGGTGGACAGCAATGTTCTCTGTCGTTGGACCCTGCAGTTTTGCACACTATTTAAGTCACCACAAACACGAAGGTTATCAGACGACTTGATCCAAGTAGGTTACAAGGATTGATGAACAAGATGGCCAAAGTCCTTGAATGGCAAAAGACCCTTCTCCTTCTCCTCTGGATCCCTTAATAGCCTATTAATTTTGTCCCGTCTTTCTCTTGTGTATTTCAGTTATTTATATATTATGGTTCAGTCTATTTCAAGGGTAAATATGCTTTCATCACTGTCTGTACCATTCCTTAGAACAGTCAGTTAAGTCATCTGTTTTATTATTGATATTATTATTATTATTACTATCGTTATTATTATTTTACTAGCTGAAGTACCCGTGCTTCGCTACGCGTCATTAATAAATTAAAATGTGAAGGTGACAGTTAAAACAGGGGATAGGCGAGGTGCTGCGCAGAGGGAGATTAAGGATGGAACATTTTGTCCAACTACACCGCTCGGCGTTGACCGTGTTTTATAGCACAAATTTAGGTTTAACTCGTTAACCGTTGGAGATACCTTTCGGATAGAAAATGTAATTTTAAACCTCGTATATGCCATCAAAAGTTTGCTATTTCTTAGCGTTCTGGTTGGTTGGTTGGTTCCTTAGTTTAGGGGCTGCGACAACGCGGTCATGTAGCCCCGTGTACTTTGGGTGTGTGTAGAATATGTCTGATAACCGGTGTTAATTGTGATGACTGTATTAGTGTGTGTATCTGTTTTTTAATTCAAGTAGGGACTGCAACTTTGAATTTTCAAATAGTTCCTACTTTTGCCGCCAAACGCCACCGTCAACGACTACTAGGCCTAGTTCAGAACTAGCTACTAGACGCCACCGCAGTCGGCTCTTGGCAACGAACGTAGCAACCTAAGAGCGTTGTTTATATTCTTAACCTATCCAATTTAGTTTCACACAGGTGTAATTAGTGGAAAGATCTTTAACATGCCATAAATCTATGACATGGGACCGCCGGCTTTACTTCCCCTCCGAAGGAAGGCATACTGAGGGATTTTTAACGCTCTTAAAAAATCCGACGGCTTCGGCCGGGTTTGAACCCGCTATCTTGGGCATAGAAGCTCAGCATGCTACCAACTACGCCACCGAAGCCGCTTCTTAGCGTTCTCTTCTTAATTGAAATGGAAATATAAAAGTTTGAAACCAAAGGGTGTAGTGTCGTCACTAAAATGGTCGCTATCTTTAAATAGTGAAAAGTATTGAAATGAAAAGTAACCTATATGTTAACCAGGTAAATCAGCTACTTCCATGTAAAATTCATGTAAATCGGACCAGTGGTACTTGCGTGATTGAGTAATACACAGACACACACCATCTCATTTTTAGCCTCGCTTCGCTCGCGTCATAGTCGTGTCATATTGTTATTGAATGAAATGCAGGTTTATCCCCTTTAACACCCCTTTAGAATCTGAATATCCAAAAATCCCTCCTTAGTAGACGTTTTCGACACACAACAAACATATCCCCAAAATATCATTCTTCAAACTTTAATAGTTTTGGTTGGTCGATGAGAGTGAACATCCAAAATTCCTTCCTTAGTGGACGTTTTTCTTCCAGAATTTCACCCCCCCCCCCCATAGGCCCCTTAAATTGCATTTATGAAAAAACGGTCGAACACCTATTTATTTTATTTATTTATTTATTTTATTTTTAAGCTGATTGATTTCCTCCGAGTTTCAAACTTCTCGCCTATGTCGTTTCAACCCCCACTTTTCATCCCTTTCACCTCATAATATACACTACATCGAAAAACCATGAGACATGTGTCAGCTTATTTTTAATGATTAGTATGCCAAGTATCACATCCCCAAATGAAACCACTCGTGAGATATTGCTATTCAATGAAATGCACGTTTACCCCCTTAACACCTCCTTAGAACCTGATTATCCAAAACTCTTTCCTTAGTGGACGTTTTCGACATACAACGAACATATCCCCAAAATTTCATGTTTCTAATTTCAATAATTTTGGCTGGGCGATGATGAGTGAGTGAGTCAGTCACGACATTTTCTTTAATTATTTTTGATAATTTCACCCCTCCCCATGAACCCTTTAAATTGGATTTATGAAACAAACGGTCGAACACCTATTTAATTATTTACAGCTGATTTCCCAGTGAGTTTGATGAGTGAGTAAGTGAGTCAATCAGTTAGGACACTTTCTTTCCTGTTTTTTTCCCCCCAGAATTTCACCCCTCTCCAAGGGTCCTTTAAATTGGATTTATGAAAAAGCGGCCGAACACCTATTTACTTCTATTCTAAGCTGTTTTTTCCCGCCGAATTTCAAAGTTCTCGCCTATGTCGTTTCAGTGATACACACTCCGTTAAGAATCCCTCAACCCCCAATTTTCACCCATTTCACCTCATAATACACATCGATAAACCCTTAAACATATGTCTGATTATTTTCAATGATTAGTTTATATACCGAATATCACATCCCCAAAGAAACAACTCATGAGATATCGTTATTCAATGAAATGCACGTTTACCCCCTTAACACCTCTTTAAAACCCGAATAAACAAAAATCATTCCTTAGTTGACGTTTTCGACATACAACGAACATATTCCCAAAATTTCATGTTTCCAACTTGAATAGTTTTCGCTGGGCGTGATGAGTGTGTGAGTCAGACAGGACATTTTCATTCAATTATTTTTACCAGAATTTCACCCCTCCCCATGGCCGCTTAAATTGGATTGATGAAAAAACGCTTGAACACCTATTAACTTATTTTTAAGCTGTCTCTTTGCCCGGAGTTTGATGAGTGAGTGAGTGAGTTAGTCAGTCAGTTAGGACACTTTCTCTCCTTTTCCCCCCAGAATTTCACCCCACCGCATTGGCCCCTTAAATTAATTTATGAAAAAACGGTCGAACACCGATTTACCTACTTTTTAAGCTGATTCTTTTTCCGCTGAGTTTCAAATTTCTCGCCTATGTGGTTTAAGAGATAGGCCTACACGTTCCGTTAGGAATACTTCAACCCCAACTTTTCACCCCTTTCACCTCATAATAATACACCACATCGAAAAACCCTTCGACACATGTCTGCTTATTAGCCTATTTTCATTTTTGAAAAAATAGGCTTATGAGATCACCTTTTGTCCGTGCGTGTGTGTGTGTGTGTGAGTGTGTGTGAGGTGTGTGTGTGTGTGTGTCCCCTAATAAAATCTAAACGGCAGGAGCGATTTCAATGAAACTCGGTAAGTTCATAGCCCTATTCCGGGTGACCCCGACCGCGCCCTTCAAATTTTGTTACGTCTCACCAATCCAACATGGCGGCTGAGCGAAATATTTCACCAGCATTCAATATCTCCGAAACTATTCCGTATATCACCCTGGAATTTATTACGGTGATAAAGAGAACTACTGGAAGTTCATCTATGTAACTTTTGAAAAACTGGTAACTACAAAACCAACATGGTGGCCACGCGAATTTGCGACTTTTAAATAGACGTTTCTCGCGATTTAACCAACCAAACGCAATAAAACATGGTACAGTATATATTTATACACATTGTAATGCACCGACATCTAACTTCGTTCAATTGTTTACATAACCACAAGATGGCGGATGTGCGAAATATTTCACCGGCATTCTATATCTCTGAAACTATTTGCGGTATCACCCTGAAATTTTTTACGGAGATAAAGAGCACTATTGGAAGTTCATCTATAAGACTTTCAAAAACCGGTTAACTACAAAACGAACATGGCGGCCAAGCGAATTTGAAAATTTTAGATAGACCTTTCTCGCGATTTAATGTACCAAACGCAATGAAATCTTGTACAGAAAATGTCTATACACATTGTAATGCACTGGTATCTAATTTAGTTCAATTGTTTACATAACCTCAAGATGGCGGCTGTGCGAATTTCGAAAATTAAGTTTTTATTTCTTGTGTCGTATTCATGCGATCGAAGTGAAAGTTTGAATAATAATCCTACGCAATAATTTTCCTTTAATGGTACATGACTCTATGGCCTATACATTTAACAAGCCAACATGGCGACCATCCGAAATATTTAGACGGCTATGAATATCTACGAATCTATTGTAGCAATCAAACTGAATTCTTTTATGTTCATAGGGGCAATGAACTTAAGTTCGCCTATAGGACTTTAAATAACCTGGTGATCACAAATCCAACATGGCGGCGACGCAAAGTATAAATATTCACATGGACGTTTCTCGCAGTTTAACCATCCGAGTGCAGTGAAACTTGGTACAGTAAATCCTTATACGAATGTTAATCCACTGGCATCTAATTTATTTCAATTGTTTCCATAACCACAAGATGGCAGCTGTGCGAAATTTTAGAATCTCGTTTTTACTTCTTGTGTCCTAATCATGCGATTGAAGTTTGAATGCTACACGTACACAATAATCTTCATGTAACAGTACATAACTTTAGGACCTACATATATAAAATCCAACATGGCGACCACCCGAAATATTTAGTCGGTTCTCAATATCTACGAATCTATTACAGCAATCAAACTGAAATTTTGTACGTTCATAGTGGCAGTTAACATAAGTAGGATATATGAAAATAGGCTGTATAGTTCTTCACGGAACTACTTGTTTTTAATGATTATTTTATATGCCGAGTATCACATCCACAAATGAAATCAGTCGTGAGATATTGTTATTCAATCAAATGCAGGTTTAACCCCCTTAAGGCCCCTTTAGAACCTGAATATCCCAAAATCCTCTCTTAGTGGGCATTTGCGGCCCTTGAAGAAGCTGCATCCCAAATTTCATTCTAACCCGTTCGGTGGTTTCTGAGATTTCGTGATGAATGAATGAGTGAGTGATATTTGACAAATATATAGTAGAAGGTGTCAAGTCTTTGTTATGCTAAACTCGGATGACAGCGCTGTATGAGCAGTTGAGTAACTAACGGGATTTCAAGTAAAGATCCTCATTTTCTATACCGGTAGTGCAGAGCGCAACTGGCATCTAGTTGGCCGTGTCTCGACTTGAGCTTTGTTGCCATGGAAACTATCTGCCTTGCCATTCCTTCATGAGTATATTTTATGATTTGATTAGCCTGTGCTTGAGTGCAAAAGGGCCGAAATCAGAAGAATGAGAAAGACTATCGAAAATTCATGTAGTCAGCGGTTTCTTCTGGGTCCTAAACAATGTGTATGCAAAATTTGGTTGAGATTGGTGGAACGGTGTAGATTTATATACGGAACAGACCCACCCACATACATACATACATACAGACTTTCACTGATATATAAAAGATTACTTTCGCTCATATGTTCACCATGTTATTGGTTATAATACCCCGTTTCATCGGCTAGATTACGATGGTTGGATGATGTAGAGTCGGATCTGAGAAGGCTGGGAGTCCAGATTTTGAGGAGACTGGCGAACTCAAGAGACGACTGGAGAAGATATGTGGTCGGCGAGGCCCAGGCCCTACATGGGCTGTAGCGCCCGGATAACCAACCGAACCATTTCATCGGCAATTGTTGAAAGATGGTGTGGAGTTCCCTATATTGGTAGATCGAGGGTCTCTAAAATGACTGCTTACTGCAAACTGATATGCAGATTATAGTGGAGCCCCAGTTTATCGAGGTTGGCCCTCACCGACTTCGGTATGATCCCAGTGGAAGAGATTATGAGAGTCAACATTGTACATAACTTAAACCTGTTGTCATATCTGTCGAATCTGTTCTGCATGTACTTGTTCACCTTCTCAACACATTGGTCTACACTTTATAATGGGATTGTATTTTCACGACCGAGTAACGTCGATTAGAAGGGTTCTCTTCTACAGTTTATCAACATTGATAATGTCCAGTCTTATTGCTGGGATAATTCTATGTGTGATCACGTATCTGTCCCGGAGTAACTTGTGTGTATCCTTCTTCAAAACAGCATCATAAATAAATTGATAGTAAGGCAGGGAGTAGCATGGATCGGGATACATTCCCCAACCCCTGGCACTATACAGCCCATGAAGGGCCTAGGCCGACCAAGCGACCGCTGCCCAGCCATTTGGCCTGCAGATATTGGGGTGACGCGTGATCAACGCATCGGTTCCCCTCGGCCGTTAATCTTGGTTTTCGTGATGGGGCGCTTCCTCACTGTCAGACTGCTTCTCAATTGTCCTCAGAAGGCTGAGTGCACCCCTTTCCAACCCTCACGTCAGTTTTAAAATCCCTGACGGAGTAGATCGCGATACATTACACTACAAAATTCCCCTAGACAGAAAAAGGTGGCATTCATGACGTCATGGGCAACGCCAAACGATGCATAAATGTTAAATTACGAGGGGCGTACAATATTGTTCTACACTTAATTATGTTCTACCCAAATGAAGTACATTACACATCAGTTGTTACGTCCACCTTCTCAACATAATGCCCTTGTAACTTAATGCACTTTTGCCATCGATGTGTCAGTCTCACCAGACATTCCTGCAACCACTTTTTTCTGAGTGCTAAGTACCCATGCCTTGCGGTATATGCACCTTAGAAGGTGTTGTGTTAGCGCGGCGCTCACGCTATAAACCAAAAAGAATCCGCCTCTTTTACGGATATCTATCGCAAGTTTTCGAGCTAAAGGTTTCTATTTGTATTCGTTTGTCACCTTATGGAACATTTTCATTATTTCTTTAGCCTATTTTTATTTTATGAAAAAACAAGATGTTCAGTAAAGAACATATAGCCTACTTTCTCCTAAATGCATGGGTATTGTTATAACTCTTTGTCCTTTTCAAGGAGTATAATTGAATGTTGGTTGTAGTAGCTTGTTGAAATACAACGTGCTATAGGGATATTAAAGATGAATATGAGGTGCCCTTTGCTAGTGCTACCTCTGTAAAAAAAAACATTCAATTCGGTTTCACCGTGTTTGAATTGATCCGGGGAATGGATTTGCACACATACATGGCCGCTATTTGCAAACTATTGGGCAGATGACCTTGTAGTCAGTCATAAGATGATTTCCACAAAAAGGCATGTTGTTGCAAAATCCGGTAGAGATCAAATTATTAGGATGGTCGAAATTTGATTTAAGTTTTTAACATTTGGGTGGCCGTCATTCCGTTTCCGTCAAGATGGTGGCGATATAAAACATGACACTGAGGTGCCTTTTGCTAGTGCTACATCTGTACCAAATTTCGTTCAATTCGGTTTCACCGTGTTTGAATTGATAGGGGGAATCGATTTGCAGACATACTTGGCCACCATCTGCAAACTATTGGGCTGATGATCTAGCAGTTTGATCAGAATATGCTTCCCACATAAAGATTTGTTGTTGCAATATTTGGTAGAGACTAGATTATTAGGTTGGTCGTAATTACATTTTAGCCTTTAACATTTGGGTGGCCGAGATTACGTTTCCGTCAAGATGGCGGTGATATAAAACATGACACTGAGGTGGCCTTTTCTAGTGCTACCTCTGTACCAAATTTCGTTCAATTCGGTTTCACCTTGTTCGAATTAATAGGGGGAATCGATTTTCACACAAAGATGGCCACCATCCGCAAAATATTAGGCTAATGACCTATTAGGTTGGTCAAAATATGCTCCCTCCATAATGGTATGTTGATGCAAAATTTGGTTGAGATCGGATGATTAGGTTAATCGTAATTTGATTTAAGCTTTAAATATTTGTGTGGCCGCCATTACGTTTCCGTCAAGATGGCGGAGATATAAAACATGACACTGAGGTGCCCTTTGCTAGTGCTACCTCTGTACCAAATTTCATTCCATTCGGTTTCACCGTGTTCGAATTAATAGGGGTAATCGATTTTGACACAAAGATGGCCGCCATCCGCAAACTATTAGGCTAATGACCTATTAGATTTGTCAAAGGATGCTTCCTCCATAAAGGTATGTTGTTGCAAAATTTAGTAGAGATCGGATGATTAGGTTAGTCGTAATTTGATTTAAGCTTTGAACATTTGTGTGGCCGCCATTACGTTTCCGTCAAGATGGCGGTGATATAAAACATGACACTGAGGTGCCCTTTGCTAGTGCTACCTCTGTACCAAATTTCATTCCATTCGGTTTCACCGTGTTCGAATTAATAGGGGTAATCGATTTTGACACAAAGATGGCCGCCATCCGCAAACTATTAGGCTAATGACCTATTAGATTTGTCAAAGGATGCTTCCTCCATAAAGGTATGTTGTTGCAAAATTTAGTAGAGATCGGATGATTAGGTTAGTCGTAATATGATTTAAGCTTTGAACATTTGTGTGGCCGCCATTACGTTTCCGTCAAGATGGCGGTGATATAAAACATGACACTGAGGTGCCCTTTGCTAGTGCTACCTCTGTACCAAATGTCATTCCATTCGGTTTCACCATGTTCGAATTAATAGGGGTAATCGATTTCGACACAAAGATGGTCGCCATCCGCAAACTATTAGGCTAATGACCTATTAGACTTGTCAAAGGATGCTCCCTTCATAAAGGTATGTTGTTGCAAAATTTGGTAGAGATCGGATGATTAGGTTAGTCGTAATTTGATTTAAGCTTTGAACATTTGTGTGGCCGCCATTACGTTTCCGTCAAGATGGCGTCGATATAAAACATGACACTGAGGTGTCCTTTGCTAGTGCTACCTTTGTACCAAATTTCGTTCAATTTGCGCTCACCGTGTTCGAATTGATAGGGGGGACAGACATTCAGAGTACACACACTCACACACACACACACACACACAGACTCACACACATACACACACACTTTTTTTTTCGCCCTGTAGTGATCTCATAAGTCTACTTTCATTTTTTGAAAAAATTGAAAGTAGGCTAAAAATAGGCTTATGAGATCACCTTTTGTCCGTGTGTGTGTGTGTGTGAGGTGTGTGTGTGTGTCCCCCTAATAACCTCTAAACGGCTGGAGCGATTACAATGAAACTCGGTGAGATCATAGCACTATTCTGGCCGACCCCGACCGTGCCCTTCAAATTTTATTGTGTCTCACCAATCCAACAAGGCGGCTGTGCGAAGTATTTCACCAGCATTAAGAATCTCCGAAGCTATTACCTATATCGCCCTGAAATTGAGTATGGTGATAAAGCGCACTACTAGAAGTTCACCTGTGAGACATTCAAAAACCTGATGATTACAAAACCAACATGGCGGCCAAGCGAAGTTGAGACTTTAAAATAGACTTCTCTCGCGATTTAACTATCCAAATGTAATAAAACTTGGTACAGCAAATGGTTATACACATTGTAATGCACTGGAGTCTAATAAAGTTTAATTGTTTACATAACCTCAAAATGGCGGCTGTGCGAAATATTTCACTGACAATCTATATCTCCGAAACTATTACAGATATCACCCTGAAATAGTGTACGTTGATAAAGGGTACTGATACAATTTTATTTATGTAACTTTCAAAAACCTGTAAAGTACAAAACGAACATGGTGGCCAAGCGAAGTTGAAACATTTTAATAGACTTTTCTCGTGATTTAACTCTCTGAGCGCAGTGAAATGTGGTACAGTAAATAATTTTACATATTGTAATGCACTGGCATCTAACTTAGTTCAATTGTTCATATAAACTAGAGATGGCGGTTGTGCGAAATTTTAAAATTAAGTTTTTATTTCTTGTGTCTTAATCATGCGATCGAAGTGAAAGTTTGGATAATAAACCTAGGCAATAATTGTCCTATGGCCTATAGAGATAAAAATCCAAAATGGCGAGTATCCGAAATATTTAGACGGTTCTCAATATCTATGAATCTTTTACAGCAATCAAACTGAATGAACATAAGTTCACCTATAGGACTTTCAGTAACCTGGTGAGCACAAATCCAACATGGCGGCGACACGAATTATAAATATTTTAATGGACGTTTCTCGCGAATTAACTATCCAAGTGCAGTGAAACGTTGCACGTTAAATGCTTATACAAATGTTAATCCACTGGCATCTAATTTATTTCAATTGTTTGCATAATCACAAGATGGCAGCTGTGCGAAATTTTAAATCTCGTTTTTACTTCTTGTGTTCTAATCATGCGATTGAAGTTTGAATACCACACGTACACAATAATCTTAATGTAATCGTACAAAATTAAAAATCCAACCTGGCGACCATCTGAAATATTTAGACGGTTCTCAATATCTACGAATCTATCACAACCTTCAAATTGAAATTTTGTATGTTGATCGAGGCAATTATCATGAGTAGGATATATGAAAATAGGCTGTATAGTTCTTCACGGAACTACTTGTTTTTAATCAGATTTAGCTACAGTACGTAAATAAAGTAAATCAAAATGACTTATTAAACAAATAAACGAGAAGTGCCGTAGAAGACAATGACTATTATTTTATACGTATGGGATCTATTCACATGGTATTAAACGGTGTAATATGCAAAACAATATATGGGATGCCCATGAGGGAACTAAATAATTACATTAATATATACATTCATTTTCTTAATATCGACTTTGGTATCGTGCTGGCTCATTCACAAATAACAGTCTAGTCCCCTCCGATGCTAGCACGGAAGACGTTGCAGCATTATTCAGTTCATAATATCATATCAACGGTCAGTTAGATGGCTCCACATGTCAGCAGAACAAAATAAACGCAATTTGTGGCCAAAGAAAATCCTTTAGCGCTGGGCTCCCCCGCGACCGATCTTGGGTAAAGCATATCCTATCCGAGTCCCATGTGTATGGCACCTCTGATACGTGTTGCGATAAGTATCGTTGGAGTTTTGCCTGTTAGACGGGAAGTACAATTAGCATGCCATTGTCTAGCAAGGCCAGGCTACTGCCAATTGAAAACATAACAATACACCATCTAAATAAACAAGTATTACAATAAGGTGGGTTCCAAGGCCCGGCACTGGAATGCTACCACAACGCTCACATTGCAACTGTTAGGATATTCATCAGCGTTGCCAATTCTACAGAGTTATTACTGTATTAGTAACTGGGAATTTACTTTTAATGTAACGTGTAAGGATTTTATTTTTTAAGTACCGGTAGTTTGGACTGCTGAAAAAAACCGGCTTCAATTTTCACACGCGCGATAAAGAGTAATCCAATGGCGTAATTCCAAAGATGAGTTTCATTGAATATTTTATGTTCAATATTATTTTTATTCAGTGACTGACCGGTAGAGCTTAGCCATTTTGCTAGAATATACTCGGTCTCTCATGACCTCTTATGATGAGATTGGTTGGTTGGTTGGTTCCTCAGTTTAGGGGCTGCGACAACGTGTACTTTGGGTGTGTGTAGAATCTGTCTGATAACCGGTGTTAATTGTGATGGCTGTATTAGTGTGTGTTATCAGTAATTCAGGTAAGGACTGCAGACGATCATTTTCAAGTAGTTCCTACTTTTGCTACGAAATGCTACCATACACGACAGCTGGCTGTGAACTTGGCTACTAGATACCACCGCAACCGGCACCTGGTTGCGAACGTTGGAAATTAAATAGCGTTAATCAAATCTAACCTACAAATTTAGCTTCACACAATTGTAGTTAGTGGAAGGTTCTTTTACATGCCATCTATGACATGGGTCCGCTGGCTTCATTTCCTCCCCGAAGGAAGGCATACTGAGGGATTTTTAACGCTCTTAAAAATCCGATGACTTCAGCCGGATTTGAACCCGCGACCTTGGGCATAGAAGCTCAGCGTGCTACCAACTACGCTCCCGCCAGTCACCACAGACGAGGTAGCCATCATCCCAATTAGAGTTGTGGTTAGGGGCAGATGACCTCGTAGTTCCTCCCCTTTATGCAACAATAACTAACTCGAGTTGTTGTTATTTTATTTGAGGGGCTCTGACATCGTGGTCATTTAGCTCCGTGTACTTGGGTGTGTGTATGAATTGAATTTGTCTGATAACCTGTGATATTGTGGTGTCTGTAGCAGTATGTGTATTTATAATTCAGGTAAGAAGTGGGGAGGAGGTGACCGTGGTTTAAGTTAGGAACCGTCCCGGCATTTGCCTGGAGTAGAAGTACGAGTACGAACGTATTGTACTTACTCAAAAGGTGTAATTCCCCTCGGTCTGTAACTCAACAAGGCCTAATTGTAGACTCTCTACGTTGGGATATTCACCTATAAAGTGTGTTAACCTTATTATGACTGAAATATTTTTAGCCTGTTGTTGTTTGAGTCTTCAGTCTTTTGATTGGTTTGACGCAGCTCTCCATGCCTCCCTGCCCTGAGCTAATCGTTTCATCTCTACATAGCTACAACACCCTTCATCCGAGGCAATCTGTTTAACATATTCTAACCTTGGTCTACCCCTACAGTTCTTGTCCTCAACCCTTCCTTCCATCACTAAGCTTGCTATTCCTGGGCGTCTTAGTATGTGTCCTACTAACCTATCTCTTCTCTTCATTAGCAGTCGCCAGAAACATCTCTCCTCTCCCACTCGTCTTAATACCTCTTCGTTTGTAACCCTATCTACCCATCTGATCTTCATCATTCTCCTGTAACACCTCATTTCAAATGCTTCAATTCTCCTCTTTTCTGCTGCACCAATAGTCCAAGTTTCACTTCCATACAGTGCCACGCTCCAGACAAATGCTTTCAGAAATGACTTCCTAATACTTAAATCTATATTCGATGTCAACAGATTCCTTTTTTGTAGAAATGCTTTCCTTGCCTGAGCCATCCTACTTTTTATATCCTCTTTGCTTCGTCCATCACTGGTAATTTTGCTTCCTAAGTAACAGAAGTCTTCTACTTCCTTCAGCTTTTCACCTGCTAATTTGATGTCCATCGAGGTTTCGCATTTATTTCGGCTACATTCCAGTATTTTTGTTTTACATTTATTAATTTTCATCATGTATTCTTTCCGTAAGACGGAGTCCATACCATTCAAAAACTCATTCAAATCCTCAGGCGTGTCGGCCAAGATGACGATGTCATCAGAAAATCTCAGAGTTGAAATTATTTCTCCTTGAACCTTCACTCCAACTTCAAAATTTTATACAATTTCTTTCATTGCTTGTTCAATGTAAAGATTGAAAAGTATGGGTGATAAGTTGCAGCCTTGCCTTACACCTTTCTGAATACCAGCTTCTCTCTCATGTCCTTCAGCTCGAATGACTGCAAATTTTTCAAAAATGAGGAAAAAGTAGACTTATGAGATCGATCCGGGAAAATGTGTGTCTGTCTGTCTGTCTGTCCTTCTGTCTGTCTGGCTGTGTGTGTGTCCCCCCTATCAACTCCTAAACGGCTGCAGCAATCGAAACCAAATTTAGTATGAGTAAAGGTGTATACAGGAATATCTCAAGCCCATATTTGAAAATGATGTCAGTGCTACCAACTGCTGAAAAAACGCACTAGAAAATTGACCTCCATGTTGGATATCATGGAAGGTATGCATGGGAGCTATTCAAAAATTGGCACACATGTAGATAATACTTTTCAGTTTAATTTCCAGGAAGCCATACATGACAGTGTTGCCAAAATAATTTTAAGCCTTCTGATAGGTCCAATTTTTAATGCATATAACTTCTACACTATAAATTCGATTTCAACCAAATTTTGTATGTAATATGTGTACATAAACAGATATGACTGAGTGTATTCTTAAGAGCCACCAGAGCTGCCAATTGTTAATAATTGCCCTCTCGATTTTCTTCATCCAAATACCAATATATCTGAAAGCATGCAAGCCGACAGCTTAGAACTATGCACACGTTTAGTACCTGACAGTTTAGATTAATTTGGAAAAACTTATATACTTCAGTTCTACCAACATGATTCTAAGCCTGCTGATAGGACCAATTTTTAAATACATGTAACTTCTATACTATCAGTTGGATTTCAACCAAATTTCGTATGTACTATGTGTAACATAACAGATATGGCTATAAGTATTCTTAAGAGCAATCAGGGCTGCCAACTGTTGCTGTCTATATTTTTTACCCTAATATCAATATATCAGAAAGTATGCAAGCCAACAGGTCTTGCACACGTATAGCACCTGACACTCTAGATTATTTTGGAATAATTAATATAAGTCAGTGCTGCCAACATGATTCTATGCTTGCTGATAGTTCCAATTTTAAAATACATGTAACTTGAATACTTACAAATGGATTTCATCCAAAATTGGCACAACAAGATATCATAATATTTCCGATTATTTCTAACCAGCACACGCATGACATTGTTGCCAACATGCTTTTACCCGTGCTGTAAATCCAATGTCTAACTGCATGTAACGTCCATTGGACTTCAACCAAATTTTTTATTCTGTACATTAAGAGATGGAACTAAGAATATATTCAGTCACCAGGGCTGCCAACTGTAGTGCTCTATTAGGCTACATTATACCAGGAATATTTCGAACTAATTAGATATTTCGATATTGCCAACTTAGGCCTAATTTCGTCATTATTCTAGATAGGTTCATATACTGTAGAATAATCATTGGCATGAAAAGTAGGCTCTTTAGTTCGTCACGGAACTTCTTGTTTTATTTTAATAAAGACATTATGATGGTCATTATCCCAGTATAGGCCTACTTAATTGTACGTAGATTCTGTCTGAGGTTGGCATAATGTGCTTAAGGTTGGGAGACAGAATCCCCACACTGTCAGCTGGTATTTGAGGATCCTTAAATGCGAAGAGATCCTATCAGTAGAATTACTTAAACGTAAAATATCCCTTTTAGGGTGAAATTTTGGCACCATGGCGTATTTAAGGACACAGCATTAAGATGGATGTTTAACCGATGTTATTATTATTATTATTATTATAGCGGCTTCGGTGGCGTAGTTGGTAGCATGCTGAACTACTGTGCCCAAGATAGCGGGTTCAAACTCGGCCGAAGTAGTCGGATTTTTTAAGAGCGTTAAAAATCCTTCACTATGCCTTCTTTCGGATGGGAAGTAAAGTCGGCGGTCCCATGTCATAGATTTATCGCATGTAAAAGTTCCTTCCACAGACTAAACTTGTGTGAAGCTAAATTGTTAGGTTAGATTTCGTCGGCACGCTCTATCAAAGTTCCAACGTTCACCACTAGGTAACTATACTAATATAATAAAGCCGAAGAGTTTTTCTGTGTGTTTGTGTCTTTAAACGCGCTAATCTCTGGAACAACCAGTCGGATTCATTTTTAGCCTACTTTCGATTTTTGCAAAAAATGAAAGTAGACTTATGAGATCAACACAGGGCGAAAAAAGTGTGTCTGTCTGTGTGTGTGTATGTGTGTGTGTGAGTCTGTGTGTGTGTGTGTATGTGTGTGTGTGAGTCTGTGTGTGTGTGTCTGTGTGTGTGTGAGTGTGTGTACTCTGAATGTCTGTCCCCCCCTATCAATTCGAACACGGTGAAACCGAATTGAACGAAATTAGGTACAGAGGTAGCACTAGTAAAGGACACCTCAGTGTCATACTTTATATCGCCGCCATCTTTACCAAAACAGAATAGCGGCCACTCAAATGTTCAAAACGTAAAATCAAATTACGGCTAAACTAATCATCCGATCTCTACCAAATTTGGTGACAACATACCTTTATATAGGACGTGTCTTTCACCCAAAATTCAAGGTCATCGGCCATGCCATTTCAGGATGGCGGCCGTGTGAATTATGCAACCATTTTAATAAATAGCTTAAGACCCACCAATTCCGATTATCGAGCCTAGGGGGGTTTAAGCTATCCTGAAGGTCGTGATCCGTTATTTATTATAATTTAATATTATAATATTATACAGTATGAGTGGCTTAAAAGAGCTGAGCCGTTTGTATCACACGACAAGATGGCAGCTGTCCTCATGTGCCTGTCTTATATTTCAGTAGTTTTAGTATGTTGTATGTGATATACCGTACTGATACAATAATATAAACTTTGTATGAAATGATCTTTAATGAAGATGTACTGCAGTGAAGAAATCGTTTATTTAAAGTCATTATTTGCCAACAGTTTGTATCTAATATGTCAGTTAAGAACACTTGACGTCATGGATACGGTTAGCTCTGGGCTAGCATGTTAGTCTGACACGCAGTTGACTGGGGATCGAGTACTGCTACAGTTAGTTTTTTTTTCTTGAATTCTTTTACAAATGATATGCTCGAGCTTTTTCCACAGATACTGAATAAAATGTCATTTAGCTCAAAGGAGAGGATAAAATATACACTCGTATATTAATAAAATCACAGTCCCAGCATCGCACATAAACAGAAGACAATAGGAAAAGGAGAATAGAAGAACTAGATACACGTTGTCATTAACCACAGCCTTCTTAATGCCTCTGTACGGTGCTGTCCTCTTGTGGATTATGTGGGTAATATTGTTCCAAACATAACGCTGTGTAAATGCCTGAGCTGGCCTCCTGAAGTAAGGCAATTTTGTAATACTGGTAGTTCAACTATTAGCCACGATCGCGCTCCGAATACCTTTAAACACTGCCAGCTGGATCGCCTCCCTCTTGGCTACTTTAAACTGCCTACTCATTCAACACCCATAGAACACTGCCATCGTAGTACATTACGATGGCAGTGCATAGGCGTACAAGATAAAGATTAATTCACTGATAGGTCGCAGCACCACCTACTGTGATTGGGGCGGAGGATTCTTAATTTAGCAGGCTGGCTTAATATAGAGATTAACGGACGTGAATGCATTACAATAAGTTAGTAGTTTTGTTATTCAATCATCATAAAGTATATAATATTGATTTTGACACTTACTGGCTTATTATCAATATAAAAGAAAACAAACAATACATTGTGGTAGGGGTGATTGTGTTAGGGATGAGGACAAAGAGTCATAAAGATACCCATACATTTAGGAGAAAGTAGGCTATATGTTCTTTGCTGAACATCTTGTTTTTTCTTGAATTCTTTTACAAATGATATGCTCGAGCTTTTTCCACAGATACTGAATAAAATGTCATTTAGCTCAAAGGAGAGGATAAAATATACACTCGTATATTAATAAAATCACAGTCCCAGCATCGCACATAAACAGAAGACAATAGGAAAAGGAGAATAGAAGAACTAGATACACGTTGTCATTAACCACAGCCTTCTTAATGCCTCTGTACGGTGCTGTCCTCTTGTGGATTATGTGGGTAATATTGTTCCAAACATAACGCTGTGTAAATGCCTGAGCTGGCCTCCTGAAGTAAGGCAATTTTGTAATACTGGTAGTTCAACTATTAGCCACGATCGCGCTCCGAATACCTTTAAACACTGCCAGCTGGATCGCCTCCCTCTTGGCTACTTTAAACTGCCTACTCATTCAACACCCATAGAACACTGCCATCGTAGTACATTACGATGGCAGTGCATAGGCGTACAAGATAAAGATTAATTCACTGATAGGTCGCAGCACCACCTACTGTGATTGGGGCGGAGGATTCTTAATTTAGCAGGCTGGCTTAATATAGAGATTAACGGACGTGAATGCATTACAATAAGTTAGTAGTTTTGTTATTCAATCATCATAAAGTATATAATATTGATTTTGACACTTACTGGCTTATTATCAATATAAAAGAAAACAAACAATACATTGTGGTAGGGGTGATTGTGTTAGGGATGAGGACAAAGAGTCATAAAGATACCCATACATTTAGGAGAAAGTAGGCTATATGTTCTTTGCTGAACATCTTGTTTTTTCTTGAATTCTTTTACAAATGATATGCTCGAGCTTTTTCCACAGATACTGAATAAAATGTCATTTAGCTCAAAGGAGAGGATAAAATATACACTCGTATATTAATAAAATCACAGTCCCAGCATCGCACATAAACAGAAGACAATAGGAAAAGGAGAATAGAAGAACTAGATACACGTTGTCATTAACCACAGCCTTCTTAATGCCTCTGTACGGTGCTGTCCTCTTGTGGATTATGTGGGTAATATTGTTCCAAACATAACGCTGTGTAAATGCCTGAGCTGGCCTCCTGAAGTAAGGCAATTTTGTAATACTGGTAGTTCAACTATTAGCCACGATCGCGCTCCGAATACCTTTAAACACTGCCAGCTGGATCGCCTCCCTCTTGGCTACTTTAAACTGCCTACTCATTCAACACCCATAGAACACTGCCATCGTAGTACATTACGATGGCAGTGCATAGGCGTACAAGATAAAGATTAATTCACTGATAGGTCGCAGCACCACCTACTGTGATTGGGGCGGAGGATTCTTAATTTAGCAGGCTGGCTTAATATAGAGATTAACGGACGTGAATGCATTACAATAAGTTAGTAGTTTTGTTATTCAATCATCATAAAGTATATAATATTGATTTTGACACTTACTGGCTTATTATCAATATAAAAGAAAACAAACAATACATTGTGGTAGGGGTGATTGTGTTAGGGATGAGGACAAAGAGTCATAAAGATACCCATACATTTAGGAGAAAGTAGGCTATATGTTCTTTGCTGAACATCTTGTTTTTATATGATAGCCAGATTCAAGAGGAATAGTTTAGGCTATGTTAAATTTCGGACGGACCACTCCATTCCCTGCATTTAGGCCCTTTTGCACAAATCTACACCGTTTGGCAGATTTAATAACTTGACGGACATATTGTCGCTAGGCGACAACGACTAGCACTATATCATGATAGTCAACGCCGCACCATTGATGGACAGGTTGTCACTAGGCAACAACGATTTACTCTGTATCATGATAGTCCGGTAAAATTTGCTAAAGGACACATGGGAAAACTGACCAGTTGTCAATCAAGGATTGTATTGGGCTGTAGTATTCGCTCTGCTATCGTATGCACAGCAAATCAGCATATTAGCAAAATATAATGTAATGCTATCCTGTCAGAGAATCATAGTGGTAAACATTCCTAATTTCTCCTATCACCATTTTGCAGTTTTCATGTGTAGACAGTTGTTATTTCATTTGCGGGGCTTAGACATCGTGGTCATGTTGCCCCTTGTACATGGATGTGTGTGTAGAATTTTTGTGATAACCTGCGTTATTGTGATTGTTGCACTAGCATGTGTAAATTGGAGATAGAATATGGTATTTGAAGCCATTTTTCAGTGTTGCTCAAGGATTTATTGGAGTGTAGGATTCTCTACGCTATCGTATGCACAGTAAATCAGCATATTAACAAATTGTAATGTAATGCTATCCTGTCAGAGAAAAATAGTGGCAAACATTCCTACATTCTCCTATCACCGTTTTGCAGTTTTCATGTATAGACAGTTATTTCATTTTCGGGGCATAGACATCGTGTCTTGTTGCACCGTGCACATGTGTGTGTGTGTGTGTGTGTGTATGTGTAGAATGTTTGTGATAACCTGCGTTATTGTGATTGTTGCTCTAGCATGTGTACATTGGAGAAAGGATATGGTATTTGAAGCCATTTTTCAGTGTTGCTCAAAGATTTATAGGACTGTAGTATTCTCTATGCTATCGTATCGACAGTCAATATTTCATTTGTGGGGCTTAGACATCGTGGTCATGTTGCCCCGTGTACATGGGTGTGTGTGTGTAGAATGTTTGTGATAACCTCCGTTATTGTGATTGTTGCACTAGCATGTTTCACCGATCTGAACCAAAATGTGTATTCTTACCCTTTGGAAACCTGCGAGTAACACTGTCTACATGAAATTTCGGACAGACCACTCCATTCCCTACATTTAGGCCCTTTGGCACATATCTCACCGTTTCACCGATCTGAACCATATTTTACATACTTACCCTTTGGAACCCGACGAGTAACACTGTCTACGTGAAATTTCGGACAGACCACTCCATTCCCTGCATTTAGGCCCTTTGGCACAAGTCTACATCGTTTCACTGATCTTAACCAAACTTAATGTACTTACCCTTTGGAACCCTGCGGGTAACACTGTCCACTTGATATTTTGGACAACATTTAGAACAACAGGCAAAATTAACTTGAAAACTACGTTTTAAGTTCCTAGAACCATTCATGTCCGTATAGTGTAACTGTAAGAATATCTTAATAAGTCAATTGTTGGCTGGCAATGCGAGCTGCATCACGTCACCCCTACCAGAATTGCGAAAATAGTTACAACTTGCGCTGCTTATAAATTGGAGTCACTGTGAGTAATTATTGCAAGAAGATTTCTTAGGCCCCTTAAAACGTTTATCATCATGAAAATATTATGCCTCTGTATAAGTGCGATGGTGTTGGTGCAGTACATGGTAAGCATCTGCAATAAGCGTTAGTGCTTTCAAATTTACTTTCATTTATTCAGATCCTTATCCTTGAGCGGTATGTGGCGATAAATGACACTATTGCTACTTCAGGAGCTTGGGACAGCCGAAGTTTTCCAAAGTCCTCTGATTATTTTCCTATTGCAGTATGTGACAAAAGACGACACTATTGATCTCTACTTTTCTAACAGCCAATGAGATATAGGCCCTAGGCAGTGTCTTTTATTTATCTTACTCCACTTTCTAATCATATTTTTCAATTCGTTTGTAAATTACATGTGTCAGTACTGTAGTTAGTAAATAGCCGTTTCCCTATTCATTATTGTCATTATCATTACGAGAAAATGATCTGAATGTCACGTCCATTATACTGTACTACTTATCACCCCCACCACAACCACCACCACAAAAAGTTATATTTTTAAAATATTTTTTTTTCTGTTAGATTAAGTATTATGTGCCAGTTCTGTAGTAGTATTCATTATCATCCATAAAACAAGTAATCCACCGGGCGAAGCCGGGCACTACTGCTAGTATTTCTAGATTGCTATCCAATGATTTACGGATGATGACGGTATAAGAGATGACTATGGGCAGAACTACTACATTTCCCTGTCTCCCCATTTGCCGTATTTCCTCAGCCATGGGCCAATACTGTACTTGGTGATCTTCTCACAGCAGATTTGTTGCAGATTATGGGAATTGGGCACTGCGATATCAATAAGAAAGGTTGTCTTCCGCACTTTGTCCCCAAGAACGATATCTGGCCGGTTTGCTGGTATGGCTTTATCAGTAATAACTGATCGGTCCCATAACAACTTATGAGTAGGATTTTCCAAAACGGCGTTGGGAATATAGTGATAGTAAGGCAAAGTATTTTCAGATACGTGCTTTTGAGCAAGGTGTAGGTGCATTCTTTTGGCTACTTGGTTATGTCTTTTCATGACATCAGTACAGGAGATTGCTTGGCAATTATTATTATTACTATGATTCGAAAGAAGGAAAATGATGGTAGTGCTTGTTCTTCCATCGTGTTGACCGACTGAAAAGCAATAATTTCGATTACTAAGGCAACACTGAAAAATGGCTTCCAACACAATAACGTTAATAACATAAACACTTTAAAAACAGGAAAATTCTTATAGTAAAACAGCCCGTTTCGATATTTTACATGAACAATATTTTTACTGTGCTCCTTTAATCCTCGGATGCCCACGGTGTGCAAAGGTTCACAGAGTTCATAGGATTAAAGGGACATAGTCAATAACAATATATTTCATGTATAATATCAGTGTTGATTAATGTGGTTGGTAACTTGACTGCGACGTTGTTTACTAGAATAACATTGATGTGCTAACCACTGTTTATCTCGAACGCTCGTATACATTAAAATTCCCCAAGCACAGTAATTAAAGGTTCTACTGTTTTAATTATATGGCGCTGTTAAAAAATATTGAATAAAAAAGCCACTCAGGGCATCAACCCTAGTTTGCATTCTATGCTGACGCTAAAACAGTTATAAAATGCATATGAATGGCAGCGGTATATACTTTTTTAAAGTGTCCGGAGTCATATACAGTGTGACACAGAATGAAGGCTGAAAAGTTGTAAATGTACTGTTAACTGCACGCGAGGGAAGTGATTTTAACCCTACACCTCGTTACATATCCCAAAGTTGGGTGTGAAGATAAGCACATAGTTAACGAGTGAAATTGATAATGTGAACCAATGCCGGCTAGCGGATAATTGTTCTGGGTGTTACACTATTTACGGTAAGGAGAGGTGGGGTAGGGTAAAAAACTGTGTGATTCCAGAGAAGATAGTGTACATGAGCTCTGTAAAACGGATGTAGCTTATTCCACTCAAATGCCGCAGTCCTGAGACCGTCACACACACCTCGATTAAATGTATTATTTCGAAAACCTCACGAGAAGAAAACAGCGTAAGCTATAGACTACAAGAGGGCGAGAGAGAACCGCAAGTGTCACACTCACGCTCAAATAACATTGCGAGACATGGTATCGGCAGCAGACGGCAAATCTCGGATGTCTTCGTCAACCCCTCCCACTCCCTTGTTTCAATCAACGAGCAACATCCAGTCGAGTTAACTGTTGGGATAGGACTTACTCTGTCATACCCTCCATTATTGAGATATGGTCGGTGCTCGGGCCTGGCAACGACCACACGGCGAGTGCTCCTATACAGTAGTGTTGGAGCGCCTCGCTTTCTCTACACATTTTTCTGAAATTTTTTATTTTTTTTAGTCGTTTACCCTCCAGGTTGGTGGAACCCACGGACTCAGCGAGGGAACTCACCACTACCGCCTCTACGGGCAGAGTCCTGGGAACATCGAATCGGAAGGGATACAACTGGTGAGGTGGGATTGGCACCTCGCCCAGACGGCCTCACCTGCAAAGCGAACAGGGGCCTCATGAGGGAAGGTAAGGGATGGTGAGGATGGATAGGCAAGGAAGAGGGAAGGAGGCGGCCGTGGCCTTGAAGAAGGTACCATTCCGGCATTTGCCCGAAGACGAAGTGGGAAATCACGAAAAACCACTTCGAGGATGGCTGAGGGGGAATCGAACCCCCTCGACTCATTTGGGCCACCCGAGGCTGAGTAGACCCCGTTCCAGTCCTCGTACCACTTTTCAAATTTCGTGGCAGAGCCGCGAATCGAACCCAGGACCTCCGGGGCGCCAGCTAAGCATGCTGACCGCTACGCTACGGACGCGACTTCTGAATTATTAACTAACAAAACTATGAATTCCAGTGAATCTAAGAGGCACACATTTTTTTTATTGCAAAAAGATTATTATTAAGGTATTATTATTACTACTACTATCGTGCATTCCATTTAAAGAGACCGTGGGAACTTGAAAAAATTTAATGACAACCCATTATTGCGGCGATGTTCTTCCCAAATCCTCATCATTCGTGCACTATGATCTTTCTTCCGTTCGTCCACTTGATTCCTGGCAACTCGGGTAGCAGTTCTTTATCAAATTTATGTTTCATTATGGTTTTTGATGTGTAACATCCTTCCGCTCGGTTGCTGGATAGTTTTGTGGGAGTGATTTTGAAAATTGGGGACGGAAGTGCATCGGAACGATCGAGCTGGCAGTGGTGGATCGAACGGAAGTATGCACTGCCCGCTCGATCGATCGATCCAGCGGGCAGTGGTAAGACCCAGCTGGCAGTGGTACGAGAAACAATGAGCGCGCGGTGTCGGAAATTGATACCATGACGTACTCTCGGCCATGTGGAATGTATATGACATACTGAACGGAAAACGCTCATGCGAACTCTGGTGTCAAGTGATTGAAACAAATGACATGGTACCTGTTCGAAGTCTTCGTATCAGTATTTAAATGGTAAAATGCCTTAATATCAAACATTGTAAGTAGTCGGCATTGTCGGTATTGTGTTTCTGCACAATGGCTATTCAAATATTAACCTACATAACGGTAATGCAGTCATCGTTGTGGTTATACGAGAATTGAGCAAGCCTTCATGAACTATTGCTGAATACATTCTCTTTACTCATAAGAGGGCCTAATCATAAGGCATTTTAAACTCAATGTCACGCAGGAACATTATCGAAACAAGCAAAATATAAATGAAACTAATTCCGTAATGCAGTATCATTGGAACGTGGAAATAAGTCACCATCTTGTGCACAAAATTTGCGTAGTAGAAATAGCCGTGGGGTTAGTGCTTATGTCTGTGAATCTAGAGATCTTGGGTTCGAATCCCGGATGGGGTAGGTGTTTTTCCTACTAGATTATCATTTTAAACGATATTTATCATATCAATATGACTCATTTTAACAGAATCCATATGAAATTACGTGTTGGTCTGTTAATGAAAAGGACCTGTTTATAAGGAATTTAAGGTTATGAGTGATGTCGCGTCTATTAATCTAGTTGATCCATATCGTATTCTTTATTTAGGCTAGTGCTGGTGGAAGCTACAAATCATCTAATAAAATGAGTTCCGTATTATAAACTACAATATCTGTAAAACACTCCCTTTTACAATAGATTAATATTTGTGCCAATAATAGTATAAACTTTCTAATCATATTTTTCAATTCGTTTGTAAATTACATGTATTGTGTCAGTACTGTAGATATTAAATAGCCGTTTCCCTATTCATTATTGTCATTATCATTACGGGAAAATGACCTGAATGTTACGTCCATTGTACTGTACTACTTATCACCCCCACCACCACCACCACCACAAAGAGTGATATTTTTAAAATATTTTTTTTTCTGATAGTTTAAGTATTAAGTGCCAGTTTTGTAGTAGTATTCATTATCATCCATAAAACAAACAAATCCACCGAGCGAAAGATGGAAGTACTTGAAATTGAACGGAACGTGTAGTTCACCCTAAGGGTGTCCGCTGGAAGTAGCTACATACTCAGGCGAGCCGATCATGTCCTCGGGCACTCCCGGCACTAGAAGCCATACGATAAATAATAATAATAATTATAATAATAATAATTATTATTATTATTATTATTCTCATATCGTTGTCTGGTGAAAAAGAAAGAAATGATTCAGATTACATTGAATAAAATCATAACCATCACCTTAATTTAGGTCACAGCCAATGAATTTACGAACTATCCTAGTTGTAGCCAATATCACTGCCTTCTGTATTGATTTATACAAGTTAGTGTTCAGATCAAGCTCTTTTAGCCCATGCAGAAGATGTTTAGGAACCACACCAGTGCTAGATATGACTATTGGTACTATTCGAACTCTCCTGACCTGCCATTGCTTTCTGCTATGCTCCATGTATTTGGGTAATTTTTCAGCATATTTAGCCTGCAGATTGTGCATATTAGTATTGTTATTATTAATATATTATTATTAACATCAGAATCTAACGGATACTCTGTAATTGTGATATTGTCATTCCTGTGTGTTTTATAAATTGGACTAGAATTGGAGAAATGGTGGCCACGTGCTTTAGATATCACTAGCTGAAGTACCCGTGCTTCGCTACGCGTCATAAAAAAAATAAAATGTGAAGGTGACAGTTAAAACAGGGGATAGGCGAGGTGCTGCGCAGAGGGAGATTAAGGATGGAACATTTTGTCCAACTACACTGCTCGGCGTTGACCGTGTTTTAGAGCACAAATTTAGGTTTTACTCGCTAACAGTTGGATATACCTTTCGGATAGAAAATGTAATTTTTAACCTCGTATATGCCATCAAAAGTTTGCTATTTCCTAGCGTTCTCTTTTTATTTGAAATGGAAACATGAAAGTTTGAAATCAAAGGGTGTAGTGACGTCACTAAAATGGTCGCCATCTTTAAATAGTGCAAAGTATTGAAATCAAAAGTAACCTATATGTTAACCAGTTAAATCAGCTACTTCCATGTAAAATTCATGTAAATCGGACCAGTGGTACTTGCGTGATTGAGTAATAAACAGACACACACCATCTCATTTTTAGCCTCGCTTCGCTCGCGTCATAGTCGTGTCCTATTGTTATTCAATGAATGCAGGTATAACCCCGTTAACACCCCTTTAGAACCTGAATATCCAAAAATCCCTCCTTAGTAGATGTTTTCAACACACAACAAACATATCCCCAAAATATCATTCTGCTAACATTAATAGTTTGGGTTGGTCGATCAGAGTAAACATACAAAAATCCTTCCTTAGCGGACGTTTTTCTTCCAGAATTTCATCCCTCCCCATAGGCCCCTTAAATTGGATTTATGAAAAAAACGGTCGAACACCTATTTTTTTATTTTTTTATTTTTAAGCTGATTGATTTCCTCCGAGTTTCAAACTCCTCGCCTATGTCGTTTAAGAGATACACGCTCCGTTAGGAAACTTTCAACCCCCACTTTTCATTCCTTTCACCTCATAATATACACTACATCGAAAACCCATTAGATATGTGTCAGCTTATTTTAATTGATTAGTGGTCCGGGTTCGATTCCCGGTCAATGCATGTGAGATTTTCGAAGTGAAATGCCATGTCCTGTGGTTCGGATTCCACGTAAAAAGGAAGTCCCGTGGCTCATAATCACAAGATTCACGGTCACGTAAAACTACAATCTTCCTTTTAGGTAGATTTCATTAGAAAGCTAACTATTGCAATGGATACCATGTTTCGACTTCCGGAAAATGTCGACATATCTTCGTGTTTCACATCCCCCAGACCCCAAAACCACCGTCAGTTCAAAAGTTTATATATAATTTATGTATATATGTATCTCTCTCTCTCTCTCTCTCTATATATATATATATATATATCAGTTTCTTGTGGACACGATAACTGCCGTAATTTTGCACCAATCACTTTGATTTTATTACAAAATATGTAACCCTATAAAATCTCGGTCGAATTCGTTAATGGGCAAAATCGGTCGAAGGGGGTGAAAATGGGGGGCTTTTTTTTTCGAAAAAGTGAAATTTCGCTATAACTCTTTTAATACGTGAAATATCGAATCCATTCAAAGTTCATATTATGTGTCGGATAAGTGCCAAAATTTTATGTCAAATAAGTTTTTTGATAGCACCAACCATTGACCAAAGGGGTGGAAAAAAGTGGGTTTTTCGGGAAACATTAATCATACCTCTCTTTATAGGCACAATATTAAAACCGTACAAAATGGAACATATTCCCCTAATAATTACCCAAAACTTTTGTCTGAAAGAATTTTTGATATGACCCACCATTACGCCTAGGGATGAGAAAAATGATTTCGGAATTTTAAAAAATGTCAAGTGCCATCAGAGGTTACCATAACAACGCTTTTAAATCGATGAGGGATGATCTATCAGAGGTTGCCAAGACAACGCCATTGACGAGATCACATTCATTTTTAGCCTACTTTTCACACTTTTCAAAAATGAGGAAAAAGTAGACTTATGAAATATATCCGGGAAAATGTGTCTGTCCTTCTGTCTGTCTGTCTGTCTGTCTGTCTGTCTGTCTGTCTGTCCTTCTGTCTGTCTGGGTGTGTGTGTGTGTGTGTGTCCCCATATCAACTCCTAAACGGCTGCAGTAATCGAAACCAAATTTAGTATGAGTAAAGATGTATACCGGAATATCTCAGGCCCATATTTGAAAAAGATGCCAGTGCTACCAACTGCTAAAAAACACACTAGAAATTTGAGCTCCATGTTGGATATCCTGGAAGGTATACATGGGAGCTATTCTAAAATTGGCACACATGTAGATAATACTATTTCAGTTTAATTTCCAGGTGGCCATACATGACAGCGTTGACAAAATAATTTTAAGCCTTCTGATAAGTCCAATTTTTAAATGCATATAAATTCTACACTATCAATTGGATTTCAACCAAATTTTGTATGTAATATGTGTACATAAACAGATAAGACTGAGTGTATTCTTAAGAGCCACCAGGGCTGCCAACTGTTATTAATTGCTCTCTATTTTGTATCCAAATATATCAGAAAGTATGCAAGGCGACAGCTTTAAACTATGCACACGTAAATTACCTGACATTTTACATTAATTTGGAGTAACTTATATACGTCAGTTCTACCAACATGGTTCTAAGCCTGCTGATAGGACCAATTTTTAAATACATGTAACTTCTATTCCAACAAATGGATTTCATCCAAAATTGGCACAAAAAGATATAATATTTCAGATTATTTCTGACCAGCACTCGCATGTCATTGTTGCCAACATGCTTTTACGTGTACTAATAGATCCAATGTCTAAATCCATGTAACGTCCTTTGGACTTCAACCACATTTTGTATTCTGTACCTTAGGAGATGGAAGTAAGAATATATTCAGTCACCAGAGCTGCCAACTGTATTGCTCTATTAGGCTACATTATGCCTAGTATACCTTATTTCGAACTAATTAAGACATTGCGATATTACCCACTTAATTTCGTCATTATTCTAGATAGGTTCATATACTGTAGATTAATCTATGGCATGAATCTTAATTTTAAGAAAAAGTAGGCTCTTTAGTTCGTCACGGAACTTCTTGTTCCATCTGACTATGAGGGAAGCGGCTAACTGGTAGCTTGCTGAAATTCTATGCCCAAGGTCGCTGGTTCAAAGCCGGCCAAAGTCGCCGGATTTTCTAAGAGCGCTAAAAATCCGTCAGCATGCTTTCCTTCGGAGGGGAAGTTACAACGTTCGTTGCAAGTTGCTGGTTGCGGTGGCATCTAGCAGCCAAGTTCACAGCTAGGTGTCGTTGACGTTAGTATTTGGTACAAAATTAGGTACTACTACTTAAAATTGACCGTCTGCAGTCCTTACCTGAATTACAGACTAATACAGTCATCACAAATAACACCGTTTATCAGACAGATACTACACTCACCCAATGTACACGGGGTTACATGACCACCTTGTCGCAGCCCCTAAACAGATAACCAACCAACATCTCTGCGGGAGATAAAATTTAGCGTGAAGAAGTAACAGACCGTTAGATAGTTACACATTAGTTCCAAACCTTGCATAAGGACAGTGTGATCACAAGTATAATAAAAATGAACCCCAAATGACAAGAAGGTTACCATCCCCATAAGACAGTAAAATGTTTATAATATGCATAGAAAGACGAAAAACATTTTAACTAACCTCCAATTGTAAAATACTTCCTCGCAATAAATGAGGTCTGAACATCCTACGAAAACCTGCATATTTTGCCTATTACAGCCTATCCCCTAGTTTGCCCGGTGAAATCTACCTCCGCCTTCCGGCCTGCCGAGAGGATTTTTTTTAATTGATTAGTATATATGCCAAGTATCACATCCCCAAATGAAACCACTCGTGAGATATTGTTATTCAGTGAAATGCACGTTTACCTCCTTAACACCTATTTAGAACCTGAATATTCCTTAGTGGACGTTTTCGACATACAAAGAACATATCCCCAAAATTTCATGTTTCTAACTTTTGGCTAGGCGATGATGAGTGAGTGAGTGAGTCAGGACATTTTCTTTCATTTATTTTTGATAATTTCACCCCTCCCTATGAACCCTTTAAATTGTATTTATGAAACAAACGGTCGAACACCTATTTACTTATTTAAAGCTGTTTTCGCCTTGAGTCTGATGAGTGAGTAAGTGAGTCAATCAGTTAGGACACTTTCTTTCCTGTTTTTTTCCCCCAGAATTTCACCCCTCTCCAAGGGCCCCTTTACTTGTATTTACTTGTATTTACTTGTATTTTAAGCTGTTTTTCCCGCCGAATTTCAAAGTTCTCGCCTATGTCGTATAAGAGATACACGCTCCGTTAAGAATCCCTCAACCCCCAATTTTCATCCCTTTCATCTCATAATATACACCACATCGATAAACACCTAGATATATGTCTGATTATTTTTAATGATTAGTTTATATACCGAATATCACATCCCCAAAGAAACAACTCATGAGATATCGTTATTCAAAGAAATGCACGTTCGACCCCTTAACATCTCTTTAAAACCCGAATAAACAAAAAACATTCCTTAGTTGACGTTTTCGACATACAGCGAACATATTCCCAAAATTTCATTTTTCCAACTTTTATAGTTTTCGCTGGGCGTGATGATTGAGTGAGTCAGACAGGACATGTTCTTTCAATTATGTTTACCAGAATTTCTCCCCTCCCCATGGGCCTCTTAAATTAATTTATGAAAGAACGGTCGAACACCGATTTACTTATTTATTTAGCTGATTTTTTTCGCTGAGTTTCAAATTTCTCGCCTATGTCGTTTAAGAGATAGGCCTACACGCTCCGTTAGGAATCCTTCAACCCCCACTATTCACCCCTTTCACCTCATAATAATACACCATATCGAAAATCCTTCGACACATGTCTGCTTATTTTTAATGATTAGTTTATATGACGAGTATTACATCCACAAATGAAACCACTCGTGAGATATTGTTATTCAATTAAATGCAGGTTTAACCCCCTTAAGACCCCTTTAGAGCCTGAATATCCAAAAATCCTCCCTTAGTGTACGGTTTTGACATACAACGAACATATCCCCAAAATGCCATGTTGCCAACTTCAATATTTTTGGCTGGGCGATGATGAGTGAGTGAATGAGTCAGGACATTTTCTTTCATTTGTTTTTCTTCAGAATTTCACCCCTCCCGATGATCCCCTTCAATTTGATTGATAAAAAAAATTGTCGAATAGCTGTTTACTTACTTCAAAGCAGTTTTTCCCCCTGAGTTTGATGAGTGAGTCAGTCATTCAATCAGTTAGGACACTTTCTTTCATGTTCCCCCCCCCCCCCCGCCCCAGAATGTCACCCCTCCCCATGGGCCCCTTAAAAATTGGATTTATGAAACACGGTCAAACACATATTTACTTATTTTTATGCTGATTTTGTTCCGCTGAGTTTCAAACTCCTCGCCAATGTCGTTTAAGAGATACACGTTCCGTTAGGAATCTTTCAATCCCTACCTTTCACGCCTTTCACCTCATAATATACACCACATCGAAAAACCCTCAGAAACGTGTCTTCTTACTTTTTAATGATGAGTTTTTATGCCGTGTATCACATCCCCCAATGAAACCAATCTGGAGATATTGTTATTCAATGAAATGCAGGTTTAACCCCCTTAAGACCCCTTTAGAACCTGAATATCCGAATATCCTCCCTTAGTAGACGGTTTTGACATACAAGGAACATATCCCCAAACTGTCATGTTTCTAACTCCAAAAATTTTGGCTGGGCGATTATGAGTGAGTGAGGGAGTGAGTGAGTTTGTCAGGACATTTTCTTTCAATTTTCTTTTTTCAGAATATCACCCCTCCCCATGAACCCCTTAAATTTGATTTATGAAAAAACTGTCGAACACCTATTTAATTACTTTAAGGCAGTTTTTCCCCCTGAGTTTGATGAGTGAGTCAGTCAGATAATCAGTTAGGACACTTTCTTTCCTCTTCCCCCCCCCCCACAGAATGTCACCCCTCACCATGGCCCCCTTAAATTGGATTTATGAATAAACGGTCAAACACATATTTACTTATTTTTATGCTGATTTTGTTCCGCTGAGTTTCAAACTCCTCGCCAATGTGGTTTAAGGGATACACGCTCCGTTAGGAATCTTTCAATCCCCACTTTTCACCCCCTTCACCTCATAATATACGCCACATCGAAAAACCCTCAGACTCGTGTCTTCTCATTATTAATGATGAGTTTATGTGCCGAGTATCACATCCCCCAATGAAACCAATCGGGAGTTATTGCTATTCAATTAAATGCAGGTTTACGCTCTTAATTAACACCCCCTTTGTAACCTGAATATACAAAAATCCTCTCTTAGAGGGCATTTGCGGCCCTCGGGGAAGCAGCATAGCAAATTTCATTCCAATCCGTTCGGTGGTTTCGGAGATTTCGTGATGAATGAATGAGTGAGTGAGTGAGTGAGTGAGTAGTATTTGACAAATATATAGTAGATCGTGTCTTTGTTATGCTAAACTCGGTTGACAGTGCTGTGTGAGCAGTAGAGTAACTAACGGGATTTCACGTAAAGATCCTCATTTTCTATACTGGTAGTGCAGAGCGCAACTGGCATCTAGTCGGCCGTGTCTAGACTTGAGCTATGTTGCCATGGAAACTATCTGCCTTGCCATTCCTTCATGAGTATATTAGCCTACTTTCGATTTTTGCAAAAAATGAAAGTAGACTTATGAGATCAGGGCGAAAAATTGTGTGTCTGTCTGTGTGTGCGTATGTGTGTGTGTGTGTGTGTGAGTGTGTGTACTCTGAATGTCTGTCCCCCCCTATCAATTTGAACACGGTGAAACCGAATCGAACGAAATTTGGTACAGAGGTAGCACTAGCATAGGGCACCTCAGTGGCATACTTTATATCGCCGCCATCTTTGCCAAAACTGAATGGCGGCCGCTCAAACGTTCAAAACGTAAACTCAAATTACGGCTAAACTAATCATCCGATCTCTACCAAATATGGTGACAACACACCTTTATATAGAACGCGTCTTTCACTCAAACTTCAAGGTCATCGGCCTTGCCATTTCAGGATGGCGGCCGTGTGAATTATGCAACCATTATAATCAATAGCTTAAGACCCACCAATTCAGATTATCAAGCCTAGGGTGGTTTAAGCTATCCTGACGGTCGTGATCCGTTATTTATTATAATTTAATATTATAATAGTATTCTGTATGAAAGGCTTAAAAGAGCTGAGCCGTATCTGCCACACAACAAGATGGCAGCTGTCCTCATGAGCCTGTCTTATATTTCAGTAGTTTTAGTATGTTGTATGTGATACTGATACAATAACATAAACTTTGTATGAAATGATCTATAATGAAGATGTACGGCAGTGAAGAAATAGTTTATTTCAAGTCATTATTTGCCAACAGGTTGTATCTAATATATCAGTTAAAATCGCCATGTTGTTAAGATATGGTTAGCTCTGGGCTAGCGTGTTAGTCTGTCACGCAGTTGACTGTGGGTCGAATACTGCTACAGTCAACTTTTTTTTTCTTGAATTCTTTTACTATTGATGTGCACAAGCTCTTTCCACAGATACTGAATAAAATGTCATTTAGCTCAAAGGGGAGGCTAATGTATACACTCGTTTATTAATAAAATCACAGTCTCAGCATTGCACATAAACAGAAGACATTATCAAAAGGAGAATAGAAGAACTAGATACACGTTGTTATCAACCACAGCCTTCTTAATGTCTCTGTACGGTGCTGTCCTCTTGTGGGTTATGTGGGTAATATTGTTCCAAACATACCGCTGTGTAAATACCTGGCCTCCTGAAGTATGGCAATTTTGTAATACTGGTAGTTCAACTATTAGTCACGATCGCGCTCCGATTAACTTTAAACAGTGCCAGCTGGATCGCCTCCCTCCTGGCTACTTTAAACTGCCTGCTCGTTGAACATCCAGAGGCGTACAAGATAAATATTAATTCACTGCTAGGTCTCAACACCAACCTTCTGTGATCGGCGCGGATTTTTAAAGGGGAAGGTACCCAAAACGAAAGATACTTAACTTTGCAGGCTGGCTTAATATAGAGATTAACGGACGTGAATACATTACAATAAGTTAGTAGTTTTGTTATTCAATCATCATAAAGTATATAATATTGAATTTGACACTTACTGGCTAATTTTCAATATAAAAGAAAACAAACAATACATGGGGGTAGAGGTGGTTTTAGGGATGAGGACAAAGAGTTATAAATATACCCATACATTTAGGAGAAAGTAGGCTATATGTTCTTTGCTGAACATCTCGTTTTAAGATTTGATTAGCCTGTGCTTGAGTGCAAAAGGGCCGAAATCAGAAGAATGGGAAAGACTATCGAGAATTAATGTAGCCAGCGGTTCCTTCTGGGTCCTAAACTATGTGTTTGCAAAATTCGGTTGAGATTGGTGGAACGGCGTAGATTTGTATACGGAACCAACCCACCCACACACACACCCACATACATACAGACTTTCACTTTTATATATAAGATACTACCTGAAGTACCTGTGCTTCGCTACGCTTCATAAATAAATTAAAATGTGAAGGTGACAGTTAAAACAGGGAATAGGCGAGGTGCTGCGCAGAGGGAGATTAAGGATGGATCGTTTTGTCCAACTACACCGCTCGGCGTTGACAGTGTTTTATAGCACAAATTTAGGTTTTACTCGCTAACCGTTGGAGATACCTTTCGGATAGAAAATGTAATTTTAAACCTCGTATATGACATCAAAAGTTTGCTATTTCTTAGCGTTCTCTTCTTATTTGAGATGGAAATATGAAAGTTTGAACCGAAGGGTGTAGTGACGTCACTAAAATTGTCGCCATAGTTAAATAGTGCAAAGTATTGAAATCAAAAGAAACCTATATGTTAACCAGCTAAATCAGCTACTTCCATGTAAAATTCATTTAAATCGGACCAGTGGTACTTGCGTGATTGAGTAATACACAGACACACACCATCTCATTTTTAGCCTCGCTTCGCTCACGTCATACTCGTGTCATATTGTTATTCAATGAAATGCAGGTTTAACCCCGTTAACACCACTTTAGAACCTGAATATCCAACAATCCCTCCTTAGTAGACGTTTTCGACACACAACAAACATATCCCCAAAATATCATTCGTCTAACATTAATAGTTTTGGTTGGTCGATGAGAGTGAACATCCAAAAATCCTTCCTTAGTGGACGTTTCTCTTCCAGAATTTCACCCCACCCCATAGGCCCCTTAAATTGCATTTATGAAAAAACGGTCGATCACCTATTTTATTTATTTATTTATTTATTTTTAAGCTGATTGATTTCCTCCGAGTTTCAAACTCCTCGCCTATGTCTTTTAAGAGATACACGCTCCGTTAGGAATCTTTCAACCCCCACTATTCATCCCTTTCACCTCATAATATATACTACATCGAAAATCCATTAGACATGAGTCAGCTTATTTTTAATGATTAGTATATATGCCAAGTATCACATCCCCAAATGAAACCACTCGTGAGATATTGTTATTCAATAAAATGAACGTTTACCCCCTTAACACCTCTTTAGAACCTGAATACGCAAAACTCTTTCCTTAGTGGACGTTTTCGACATAAAACGAACATATCCCCAAATTTCATGTTTCTAACTTCAATAATTTTGGCTTGGCGATGATGAGTGAGTGAGTGAGTCAGGACATTTTCTTCAATTTATTTTTGAGAATTTCACCCCTCCCCATGAACCCCTTAAATTGGATTTATGAAACAAACGGTCGAACACCTATTTACTTACATAAAGCTGTTTTCCCCCTGAGTTTGATGAGTAAGTAAGTGAGTCAATCAGTTAGGACACTTTCTTTCAAGGTTCCCCCCCCCCCCCCAGAATTTCACCCCTCTCCAAGGGCCCCTTAAATTGGATTTATGAAAAAACGGTCGAACACGTATTTACGTGTATTTTAAGCTGTTTTTTTCCGCCAAATTTCAAACTTCTCGCCTATGCCGTTTCAGAGATACACGCTCCGTTAAGAATCCCTCAACCCCCAATTTTCACCCCTTACACCTCATAATATACACCACATCGATAAACCCTTAGACATATGTCTGATTATTTTTAATGATTAGTTTATATACCGAATATCACATCCCCAAAGAAACAACTAATGAGATATCGTTATTCAATGAAATGCACGTTTACCCCCTTAAAACCTCTTTAAAACCCGAATAAACAAGAATCATTCCTTAGTTTACGTTTTCGACATACAGCGAACATTTTCCCAAAATAGTTTTCGCTGGGCGTGATGAGTGAGTGAGTCAGACAGGACATTTTCTTTCAATTATTTTTACCAGAATTTCACCCCTCCCCATGGGCTCCTTAAATTGAATTGATGAAAAAAACGCTTGAACTCCTATTAACTTGTTTTTAAGCTGTATTTTTCTCCTGAGTTTGATGAGTGAGTGAGTTAGTCAGTCAGTTAGGACACTTTCTCTCCTTTTTCCCCCAAAGAATTTCACCCCACCCCATAGGCCCCTTAAATTAATTTATGAAAACACGGTCGAACACCGATTTACTTACTTTTTAAGCTAATTGTTTTCGCTGAGTTTCAAATTTCTCGCCTATGTCGTTTAAGAGATAGGCCTACACGCTCCGTTAGGAATTCTTCAACCCCCACTTTTCACCCCTTTCCCCTCATAATATACAGCACATCGAAAAACCCTCAGACACGGGTCTTCTTATTTTTAATGATGAGTTTATATGCCGAGTATCACATCCCCCAATGAAACCAATCGGGAGATATTGATATTCAATGAAATGCAGCTCACCCCCTTAAGATCCCTTTAGAACCTCAATATCCAAAAATCCTCTCTTAGTTTATGGTTTTGACATACATCGAACATATCCCCGAAATGCCATGTTTCCAACTTCAATATTTGAATGAGTCAGAACATTTTCTTTCATTTTTTCTCTTCAAAATTTCACCCCTCCCGATGAACCCCTTAAATTTGATTGATCAAAAAAAAACTGTCGAAAAGCTATTTACTTATTTTAATTTCTTTCAATTTTCTTTTTTCAGAATTTCACCCCTCCGCATGAACCCCTTAAATTTGATTTATGAAAAAAAAACTGTCGAACAGCTATTTACTTACTTTAAAGCCGTTTTTCCCCCTGAGTTTGTTGAGTGATTCAGTCAGTCAATCAGTTAGGATACTTTCTTTCCTGTCCCTGTCCCCCAGAATTTCACCCCTCCCCATAGGCCCCTTAAATTGGATTTATGGAAAAACGGTCAAACACACATTTACTTCTTTTTTATGTTGATTTTTTTCGCTGAGTTCCAAACTCCTCGCCTATGTCGTTTAAGAGATACACGCTCCGTTAGGAATCTTTCAATCCCCACTTTCACCCCTTTCACCTCATAATATACACCACATCGAAAACCCCTCAGACACGTGTCTTCTTATTTTTAATGATGAGTTTATATGCCAAATATCACATCCCCCAATGAAACCAATCGGGAGATATTGCTATTCAAAGAAATGCAGGTCTACCCCCTTAACACCCCTTTAGAACCTGAATATCCAAAAATCCTCTCTTAGTGGGCATTTGCGGCCCTTGAGGAAGCAGCATACCAAATTTCATTCCAATCCGTTCGGTGGTTTCTGAGATTTCGTGATGAATGTATGAATGAGTGATGTGAGTGAGTGGTATTTGACAAATATATAGTAGAAGATGGTGTCAAGTCTTTGTTATGCTAAACTCGGTTGACAGTGCTGTGTGAGCAGTTGAGTAACTAGCGGGATTTCAAGTAGAGATCTCATTTTCTGTACCGGTAGTGCAGAGCGCAACTGGCATCCAGTCGGCCGTGTCTCGACTTGAGCTATGTTGCCATTTAAACTATCTGTCTTGCCATTCCTTCATGAGTATATTTTATGATTTGATTAGCCTGTGCTTGAGTACAAAAGGGCCGAAATCAGAAGAATGAGAAAGACTATCGAAAATTCATGTAGTCAGCGGTTCCTTCTGGGTCCTAAACTATGTGTATGCAAAATTTGGTTGAGATTGGTGGGATGGTGTAGTTTTGTATACGGAACCAACCCACATACATACATACATACATACATACAGACTTTCACTTTTATATATTAGATTGGCATTTGCTGAGAATAAGTGAGAAACCATGGAGATTGAATCCATCTCTCCTCAGCTACCCACACGGAGTGTTCCCTGTTTCAACTTTCAGACCAGAAGTACATTATTTGTAGAGACGTGAATCGGCCCAGGAACTTTTGGAAAGGAGCCTCAATACGCACCCCAAGACCAATCAAGGCAGTCACGCAGGGTTTAAACCTGAATAGAAAGTGAGACCTATTTTGTCATTGTGTAACCCACGAACATTCGCCTTAACAACATGAAAAGGTAAGTGATTGCTAGAGGACAGGAGGAGTAATTTATGCAGTAAATTAGGAATTCATCGCACTTGCTCCATGATTTCTTGTAAACAAAACAAGAAACGGAAGCAACATGTTAATTAAAAGGCGCAGATAATCAGCTACATACATGAAACACAAGTGCTGTGGGAAGTCTGTTGGAGGTTCACAGTTCTCGTTTGACGAGAGCAATGCAGTAGAGCCACAATTCTTCGTCTTAATTAACGTGAAGTCCGAAAGTGTTTGTAAGAATCTGTTACTTTGAAACGCTGAACTAGATATTAAATAGCGGCTTCGGTGGCGTAGTTGGTAGCATGCTGAACTGCTGTGCCCAAAAGGCAGCGGGTTCAAACCCGGCCGAAGTCATCGGATTTTTTAAGAGCGTTAAATCCTTCAGTGTGCCTTCCTTCGGAGGGGAAGTAAAGCAGGCGGGCCCATGTCATTTATGGAATGTAAAAGATCCTTCCACAGACTGAACTTGTGTGGAGCTAAATTTCTAGGTTAGATTTCGTTGGAACGCTCTATCAAACTTACAACCTTCAACACTAGGTATCATTGACATATGGTAGCGAAAGTTGGAACTACTTGAAATTGAACGGAACGTGTAGCTCAACCTCTGGGTGTCCGCTGGAAGCAGCTACAGACTTTGGCGAGCCGAACATGTCCTCGGACACTCCTGGCACTAAAAGTCATACGATAAATAAATAAGATACTAGTTGAAACCCGTCAATACATGACGGCCAATAAGAAAATATTTACTGAAGATTTTTTTATATACGTTCTTTGTACAATTATTTTTTGGCACTATTGAAACTTTAAGGGCGTCAAAAGATTGCACTCTAGACATTGCAACATACTGCTGGCCATAATTGAAAACTTGATGAGGCAAATTGAGACCTATACGTTCCAGAGTTCCCCCTTGAGCTTTATTGATTGTGATAAAGTATGCCAAGCGAATCGGAAAATGTTGCCTCTTAAAAGAAAATGATTGTTTTATCCGAAGGTGTTAAATCAAGTCGAAGGATTAGACCTCTCTGCCTAATTTTAACTGCACTTATTTCCAAATCCAAGCATTTTCATGCATATTTCTTATAATTAATATGGAATCAAGTCGAAGGGTTAGATCTCTCCGCCTAATTTCCAAATTCAAGCAATTTTCGTACATATTTCTTATAATTAATATGGTAGCATTTAGGAAACTTCAGATTTCTAAGGAGCATAATTATGGGTCAATCGTTTGGGGTATGTGGAAGCAAATCACCTAATTCCAAGGAATTCACGAATTCTGAGGAGTCTAATATATACAACTGGCCGCAAGAACCGTCGCTTATAATTTTGGAATATACATTAACGAAGAAATGCGATGATGTGCAATTCCATACATTTCAAAACAATATGGACCGTATGCATGTGGCAAGGTGCCACTGGCACCAAATGAAACCAAGGACATAGCATTTGTTGTACTGCCGATTATTCTCTCTTAAATTCCTTGAGATTTCATTTCCAGTGAAAAATTGTTGCAGTCTGTCAAATATTTTATATTTAGTAAGATCAATTTTGCCATTACAACACCAAAGGTCAAAGTAACCAATCGTAGATTTCTCGCTACAGAAATACAGTGCAGAACAATGTTTACATTTGTTCGACCAAGACCCTACACTGTACGGCATAATATCTGGAATAGTTTCTGAAATGGCATATTTATATTCGATTTTAAAAGTGGCTTCGTATTTTTCTCCCATTTCCCACTTTTTTGTGGCTAATGTTCGTTTTCGTCAAATGGGTACATTTATTGTAGCATTCCTCTCCAAATTAACGTCATATTCAATAACACTTTAGTGGCCTGCATCAACGCAACCACCAAATATTTAATGGCAAATCATACTTCCATTGTCAAAATCAACAGCGTGGTTAGACTCATTGTTATGTACTCTGAACAAATAATCAATAAACAATAATGTTCACTTATAAAATGAAGTTCAGATACTTTCATACTCAAGTTTGTTGCTGATGAGAATGCGATGATACTGATCGCCAATAATAAAATCCTTATAATTATTCATGCCAGCAACAATTTTTGCAATTTGCTTGCAAACGCCGCTCAGGATGACGTTCTGTATTTTGGAATAAACAGTTCCTGCCTGCTCTAAATAAGCAATTTCCATCACCTGTTGTAGGTACAATCCTTTGCAATTCCATGACAGTAAATACTTCGCCAACTACTGGAATGAGCATAGACTCACTTCGACAGCCAACGTAATGGAGGGAGTTTAAGAGTTAGACTACATGTTCAGTGCTTGTCAAAAATCATATACACACAGGGAAGCCCAATCTGACGGCTACATTCTGAGCTATCGCCCCGGATTCCGAGTTCGATCCCTGGTTTGCCAAGAAATTTAATTCTGGTCTGAGGGCTGGAACGGGGTGCACTCTTGAGGTAAAACTAAGGAGAGCAAGTTAGATTCCTATCTCAACAATTTGGGATGTGGTTTTCCGTGGTTTGCCACGTCCATTACAGGTAAATTCCGGGATTGTTCCTAACATAAAGCCTCGGTCGTCAATTCCCCACTTGAATTACAAATGCACACATCAGTACAGCCATCACAATAACACAGGTTATCAGAGAAAATTTTACACACACTCCAAAGTAGACGGGGCTGAGTGACCATGATGTCTGGGTCCATCAAATGAATTATATTCGTCAATTGTCTCTCAGGGCAAAAGCGATTGTGGCCATGTTTTATTTAATAATTTAAAATTATATGGCAATGTAAATCGTGGAGAATTCCTTACTGTAAGGGAATAACGAAAGTAATATATGTTAAGACGATGATTTACCAATAGCCAGAAAGGATAGGAAATAAAATACATGCCTGAGGTAAGATGCGAACTCCTTCGACTATGCAAAATTCATTTCTGGGTCCGCAATGTTACCCCTGGGCCACCCAGTCAACAGACTTTCATAGCAATATTAAGTTACTTAAACAAGAAACGAACTCAAACGCCTGGTGAAGTTCTTCAATCCCCTCTTTTTAATTCTCAAAAACAAAGATCACACTATGATACGGTGGATCCTTTATCCGCCATTTAGAAATGTAATTCTGGTCTGAGGGCTGGAACGGGGCGCACACTTGAGGCAAAACTAAGAAGGGCAAGGTTCGATTCCCATCTCAACAATCTGGGATGTGGTTTTCCGTGGTTTGCCACTTCCACTGCAGGTAAATACCGATATAGTTCCTAACTTAAAGCCTCGATCGTCAATTTCCCATTCCCCACTTTAATTACAAATGAACACATCAGTACAGCCATCCCAATAACACAGGTTATCAGAGAAAATTTGACACAAACACACCAAAGTAGATGGGGCTGAGTGACCACGATATCTGAGTTCATCAAATGAATTATGTTCGTCAATTGTCTCTCAATGTCGCCTCCGTAGCGAAGCGGTCAGCATGGTTAGCTGCCGCCCTGGAGGTCCTGGGTTCGATTTCCGGCTCTGCCACGAAATTTGAAAAGTGGTACGAGGACTGGAACGGGGTCTACTCAGCCTCGGGTGGCCCAAATGAGTAGAGGGGGTTCGATTTCCCCTCAGCCATCCTCGAAGTGGTTTTTCGTGTTTTCCCCCTTCGTCTTCGGGCAAATGCCGGGATGGTTCCTTCTTCAAGGCCACGGCCGCCTCCTTCCCTCTTCCTTGCCTATCCATCCTAACCATCCCTTACCTTCTCTCATGAGGCCCCTGTTCGCTTTGCAGGTGAGGCCGCCTGGGCGAGGTGCCAATCCCACGTCACCAGTTGTATCCCTTCCGATTCGATGTTCCCCGCTCTAGGACACTGCCCGTAGAGACGGTAGTGGCGAGTTCCCTCGTCGAGTCCGTGGGTTCCACCAACCTGGAGGGTAAACGACTAAAAAAAATAAAAAATTGTCTCTCATGGCGAAAGCGATTGTGGCCATCTTTTATTTAATAATTTAAATAATCGTGGAGAATTCCTTATTTTACGGGAATAATAAAAGTATGTATTACCAATAGCCAGAAATAATAATTGGGAAATAAAAATATGAGTCGGAGGTGGGATTCGAACTGCTCCCATTGCGCGATGCATAAATTAAAAGCTTCAACGATGCCGTCTGAGCTACCAAATCTTCTTCTTCTTCTTCTTAGTCGTTTACCCTCCAGGTTGGTGGAACCCACGGACTCAGCGAGGGAACTCACCACTACCGCCACTACGGGCAGTGTCCTAGAGCTGGGAACATCTAATCGGAGTGGATACAACTGGTGAGGTGTGATTGGCACCTCGCCCAGGCGGCCTCACCTGCAAAGCGAACAGGGGCCTCATGAGGGATGGGAAGGGATGGAAGATTGGGATGGATAGGCTAGGAAGAGGTATGGAGGCGGCCGTGGCCTGACAGTAGGTACTGTCCCCGATAATCCGGATAGTAGGCTGTCAGATATCCGCCCCCTCAATCGGATTGCCAATAATCAATCGCACCGGCACAGCTACATCAATGAAAATAGCACTGACAGATACTACCGAGATTAGAGCACAGTAGTTACCAAGAAATTATTGTGGAACACACCAAAATATACGGGGGTTCATACTTACCTTTTACTTACCTATTCAAATTAATCTCGGGTCTGGGTTGCCAACTGGATCACTTAAAAGTATGCCCTCACAATAACCTCCACCACGATATTTAAAATGAACCAAAACGGAAACAAGAAACTTTAAACTGTACAATAATTTATTTCACATAAAGGAATAATATAACAAAAATTCAACAACAAAATAGACGTGGCGATCAGAAGCCATTGTCAATGTAATCATGTCCTCCTGTAGGACTTTCAGACTTTGCATACAAAATTTCAGCTTTCTAGCCCAAAAGAACGTAATAATAATAATACACTTGGAATGGATAAGGGAGTTGGGACGAGACATATAGCAATTGTTTTCCTTTTTCATAAACATCACATTTTATTTATAACCGCAAGCCTGCTATGTAGACGACCTTGGCCTCTATCATACAGTTGTTAGGTCACCTGCACCATGTCGCATGCTTGCATCGTCAAATGGACCCACCTGTCCAGCCAACGTTAGCATATGCTAGTTACCTCAGAGCCTAGCTCCTTTTCAAAACACTTTAAACGTCCACATCTCAGCTCAGATATTATCACGCAAATCTTTTAAATGCTCCATTCAAATATCAATGGATTACTCTAATAATCCCAAATCTTGTTTAATTGAATAATCCAATTGTTTAACTAGCGTTGTTTAGAGTATTATAACAAAAACGCTTAATGTTTATAACAAAATGTTCATTAATTATTTATAACATTATAAATTGTTTATAACATTGTCAAACGACAATTGAAAAATTTATACATGCCTCTATTAATCCCTTTCGTTTCAAATTATTATTAAAGATATTTACATAGTTATTTACAATAATTTATATTATTTATTTTATAAATACATTAAACCACACGTTTATCCGGTTGATAATTAATTAAATCGTGTTGATATAATCGACCAATGAAGGTTAGTTATATTTAAATTTTACATTAGGGTTTAATAAGGTTTAATAATTATTATTATTTGTGACGGTAACCTCCATTCAAAATCGTTATCTCAAATTATTTAAACACTCTTGTTAATTTTAACAGTAACTTCACATGATTAATTTTCAAAGGACCTGGACAATACATTCAGCGGAAAAATACCTCGCTCAAAACGCACAAAATTGCACAAAATAGGCCCAGAATTCATCATATATCTCAATATATATGGCATTAAAATCTTCCACAAAACATACAAAAAACCTCCACTTACAAATTCTTCAACATCATTAATATTCCTGTGAGAACCTCCTTCACTTATTCAAGGGCATTATTCATCAGCGACTTTTACACGTCCACTGAACTAACGATTATACATCCATAGTTCCTCTTTAAACATTCTTATATTCATTAATTGTCTCAAAACTGTTATTATATTTAACCTTCGTGGGTTTCATTCATGAATCGATATGAAGTAAAAATTTGCCAATCACAAATAAATTTAATAGCAAATACGATTAGACACGCCTCCCTGGTCTATCAAAATTGAGATTAATATCTTCAAAGTAACGCAGTATAAAAATACTATCGTCAATCAAAGTTCATCTAAACTGCATAAATAATCGAATAGAATACAATTAGACTGTGGAATACAAACATTATTGTTCCAATCTAGGATTGAGAAAAACTCCTATCAAATGTTCATTACTATAGTGTACTCAATAAATCGTAATCAAAGTTCATATTTCATAAAATTGTCTATAATGCAATGGTATTTCAGAACTGACGATAAATGTCTATGTTGCAATCATGTTCATAAGACGACTAGTATTTCCAAGATCGTCGATACAGTAATAGATTTTAACGCTCTAAAATATTTTAATCATTCTTCTTTCTTGAGGATGACAGAAAATTGGTCAAAGTAATTTACTGAATAGAATTACTTTAATAAAATGACACGCTGCCTGAATTCAAATTTGCCATAGAAAATCGTTAACTTTACAGTCAAATCGTGACTACAAAAATATGCAAATTACTGAAAGAATATATATATCAGTCTCAACTGATCCAAAATTATTTAATTATGCCAATGACATAATAATGTCTCAATAAATCGTAAAAAATGCATAAATCATCAAAGTGAACGGAGTACAGAAATATCAAGCAAGAATATGGGGCAAAATATATGAGACAGAAAATATGGGAAAAATGGTTGCTCAGATATCGCTAAAAGGCTCAAATAAAACAAGAAACGTTCACGACTACCTTATCTGTTGATTGAAGTTCTAGAGGAAAATTTCCAAAGAAGACTGCTGATAGTTCCATTTCACCAACGTAAAGATGTGCTCCGATCTCGAACCTGGAACCAGCGCCCTCGGAGAATAGAACTGCTTCCTCCTCCGGAAATTGCACTGCTCCGTGTAGACGATAGACATCCTTCTGGCAAAACTCTTCTTTGTGAGCCGGGTCTACCCTGGCCTCTCTTGATAGTTCCCTGAAGTTCTGGTAGAAATTCGCCATGAAGTTTATTGCAATTATTTCCGCAGAAATGTTCATAATTGTAGAGTATGAAGATATTTCCACTGCCATTTGATATAATTCAGCGTTGGACTACGATGCATGAGTGTAGTTGGATGTTCACTCCATGCTCGCTTTTGTAGAAAGACGATTAGCGAAGTTCCATGCTGCTATTTCACTCCATTGATATATGTCCCAATTGCATTAAAGTTTAGTCTTCCATCTCCACTTCCGTTATAATAATAGTTGAAAGTACTGCCAGATTATATTGTTCCATTGTAGAATGTAGCGTTGTATCACCAAAAGCAATCTTCAGTATCACGGTTGCAATACACGTGTCAGCTGTAGCGTAGAATGTGATATTATAAAAGTGCTTCTCAGGTGGCGAGAAAATCACTTTTGTCTGCAGTCTTAAAATGCAAATATCTTCCAAAGTATAATCGTGAAACTGTTCAACTTTCCTACACACCTCAATATTATAATGCACAATAGAATTAGCATAAAGGCAGTATCTAACTCTTGATTATCTTGTAGACTCGTTTATGTGTGCGTTTCAACTTCGCCTAGTTTCAGAAACCGTAAAATGGTACTGCTGCACGCTCCGTGCTCGTTCGATGCGGTGGGCTCTACCACACGCGCTAATGACGACTTGCTTCACTGAATCACTCGAAGTCTGACAATATGATAATCAGAAAAACCACTATAAGACACGAGAAAATGAGATATGAGATATGAGATATGAGAGCTTCTCTCTGCTGTGCAAGACCTTTTATCAACTTCTTAAGGGGCGTATCCATCCCTTCCATAGCTTGTTCCGCCGTCATTGCTAGAAGTTCTAACTTTGGCTATACTTGACGGATTTTCAAATTTCAAAAACTCAAAATTAATTTCTTCAAAATTCCAAATCAATGCCATAACTGAAAATGGATTTCCACAATTCTGCATTCCAAAAGTAATTAAATATGGTAGTTTCAGTAATCTCCGTCTTCCTCTAAACTATCATTCATTGGTTCGAGCCTCTCCTCCAATAGCGTAACTTCTTCCTTAGCACAATTCCTCGTTTCCCTGCGACTGCGTCGTAAATCTCAGATCTTTCTCGAACAAAATCATGACGTCACCAAGAATCTCAGCTCAACCAGCCTACTTGCATAAAGTCTGCGTCATCCGTGCCTACGTCATGAATATTCACGTCACAACTATGACAGCCATAACTTTATTCATATATGCCAATACAGCCACCGTGGTCTCAATATAATTCAATTTACGGGGGCAGTACTGTACCCGATATCCGGATAGTAGGCTGTCAGATATCCGCCCCCTCAATCGGATTGCCAATAATCAAACGCACCGGCACAGCTACATCAATGAAAATGGCACTGACAGACACTATCGAGATTAGAGCACAATAGTTAACAAGAAATTATTGTGGAACACACCAAAATATACGGGGGTTCATACTTATCTTTACTTACCTCTTAAATTTATCTCGGGGACTGGGTTGTCAACTGGATCACTTAAAGTATGCCCACACAATAACCTCCACCATGATATTTAAAATGAACCAGAACGAAGACGAGAAACTTTAAACTGCACAATAATTTATTTCACATAAAGAATGATTTAACAAAAATAAACAACAAAATATACGTGGCAATCAGAAGCCATCGTCCATATAATCATGTCCTCCTGTAGGACTTGTATACTCTACATACAATGTTTCAGCTTTCTCAAGCTCATAGCAACGTAAAAATAATAATGCATTTGGAATGGAAACGGGATTTGGGACGAGACACATATATCAATTGTTTTGCGTGTTTATATACTTCACATTTTATTTATAGCCACAAGGCTATTATGGATACGTCCTTGGCCTCTGTCATACAGTTGTCCGGGCCAGCTGCAATGCACCTGCATCGTCAAAGTGGACTCCCCGTTCGTTCAACCCTAGCATAAGCGAGTTACCTCAGAGCTTGGCTCTCCTTTTCAAAACACGTAAATGTTCACATCTCAACTGAAATATTATCACGCAAATGTCTTAAATGCTCCATTCAAACACCAGTGGATTACTCCAACAATCCCAAATCATGTTTAATTGTTCAAACCACTTGTTTAATTAGCGTTGTTTAGAGTATAAAAACAAAACTCTTAATGTTAATAACAAAAGTTCATTAATTATTTATAACAATAATAAATTGTTTATAACAATGTCAAACGACAATTGAAAATTTTATACACGCCTCTATTAATCACTATCATTTCAAATTATTATCAAAGATATTTACAAAATTATTTACAATATTAATATTGTTTATATTATTTATACAAGAAATACATTAAACCACACGTTTATCCGGTTGATAATTACTCAAATCGTCGGGATATAATCGACCAATGAAGGTTAGTTATATTTAAATGTCAAATTCAGGTTTAATAAGGTTTAATAATTATTATTAATATTTGTGACGGTAACCTCCATTCAAAATCTTTATCTCAAATTATTTAACACTCTTGTTAATTTTAACAGTATCTTCATATGAATAACCTTTCAAAGAACCAGAACAATACATTCAGCGGGAAAATACTTCGCTCAAGACGCACAAAATTGCACAACAATTGGCCCAAAATTCATCATATATCTTCATATATATGGCATAAAAATCTTCCAAACTACATACAAAAATCCTCCACTTATAAATTCATCAACTTCATTAATTACTGTGGGAACCTCCTTCATTATTCAAGGGCATTATTCATCAGCGACTTTTACATGTCCACTGAACTAACGATTATGCATCCATTGTTCCTCTTTAAAAATTCTTATATTCATCAATTGTATTAATGACTGTTATTATTTAACCTTCGTGGGTTTCATTCATGAATCGATATGAAGTAAAAATTGGCCAATCACAAATAAATTTAATAGCAAATACGATTAGACACTCCTCCCTGGTCTATCAAAATTGAGATTAATATCTTCCAAGTAACGCAGTATAAAAATACTATCTTCAATAAAAGTTCATCTAAACTGCATGAATAGTCGAATAGAATACAATTAGATTGTGGAATGCAAACATTATTGTTCCAATCTATAATTGAGAAAAACTCCTATCAAAAGTTCATTACTATAGTGTATTCAATAAATCGTAATCAAAGTTCATATTTCCTAAAATTGTCTATAATGCAATGATAAATGTCTATGTTGCAATCATGTTCATAAGACGACTAGTATTTCAAAGATCGTCGATATCGTAATAGATTTTAACGCTCTAAAATCATTTAATTATTCTTCTTTCTTGAGGATGACAGAAAATTGGTCAAAGTAATTTACTGAATAGAATTACTTTAATAAAAATGACACGCTGTCTGAATTCAAATCTGCCATAGCAAATCGTTAACTTTACAGTCAAATCGTGACTACAAAAATATGCAAATTATTGAAAGAATCTAAATTATCAGTCTCAACTGATCCAAAATTATTTAAGTATGCCACTGACATAACAATGTCTCAAAAATCGTGGAAAAAGGCATAAATCATCGAAGTGTACTGAGTACAGAAATATCAATCAAGAAAATGGGGCAAAAGATAGGACAGAAAATATGGGAAGAATGGTTGCTCAGATATCGCTACAAGACGCAAATAAAACAAGAAACGTTCACGACTACCTTATCAGTTGATTGAAGTTCTAGAGGAAAGTTTTCAAAGAAAACTGCTGTTGGTTCCATTTCACCAGCGTAAAGATGTGCTCCGTCCTCGAACCTGGAATCAGCGTCCTCGGAGAATCGAACTGCTTCCTTCTCCGGAATTGCACTGCTCCGTGGATACGAAAAACATCCTTCTGGCAAAACTCTTCTTTGTGAGCCGGGACAACCCTGGCCTCTCTTGAAAGTTCCCTGAAGTTCTGGTTGCAATTCGCCATGAAGTTTATTGTAGTTATTTCCGCAGAAATATTCATAATCGTGGAGTATGAAAATATTTCCACTGTCATCTGGTATAATTCAGCGATGGATTCACGATGCATGAGTGTAGTTGGATGTTCACTACATGCTCGCTTTTGTAGAAAGACGATTAACGAAGTTCCATGCTGTCATTTCACTCCAACGATATATGTCCCAATTGCATTAAAGCCTTAGCCTTCCATCTCAACTACTGTTATAATCATCGAAAGCACTGCAAGATTATAATGTTCCATAGTAGACTGTATCGTTGTAACACCAAACGTATTCTCAAATATCACTGTTGCAATCCACCTGTCAGCCGTAGTGTATAATGTGGAATTTTAAAAGTGTTTCTCATGTGGCGAGAAAATCACTTTTGTTGGCAGCCTTAAAGTGCCAATATCTTTCGAAGTATAACTGTGAAATTGTTCAAATCTTCTACACACCTCAATGTTGTACTGCCCAATAGAATTATAATAAAGGCTGAAGTTAACGCTTGATATCTTATCTGGTGGAAACGTTAATGTGAGCGTTTCAACTTCACCTAGTTTCGAGCAGCGTAAAATGGAACTGCTCCGTGTTCGTTCGAAGCGCCGGGCTTTAACCACACGCTAAAGACAACTTGCTTCACTTATTCACTCGAAAATGACTCTATGACATCTGAAATATATATGCGGTATCAGCGGTATGAGAGATATGAGAGCTCCTATATCCTGTGCACGACCTTTTATCAACTTCTTAAGGGGCGTATCCATCCCTTCCATAGCCTGTTGCTGCGTCATTGCTAGAAGTTTTAACTTTGGCTATACTTGACGGATTTTCAAATTTCAAAAACTCAAAATTAATTTCTTCAAAATTCCAAATCAATGCCATAACTGAAAATAGATTTCCACAATTCTGCATGCCAAAAGTAATTAAATATCGTAGTTTCAGTAATCTCCGTCTTCCTTCCAAACTATCGTTCATTGGTTCGAGCCTTTCATCCAATAGCGTAACTTCTTCCTTAGCACAATACCTTGTTTCCTGCGACTGCGTCGTAAATCTCGGATCTTTCTCGAACAAAATCATGACGTCACCAAGAATCTCAGCTCAACCAGCCTACTTGCATGAAATCTGCGTCATCCGTGCCTACGTCATGAATATCCACGTCACAACTATGACATCCATAACTTTACTCACATATGCCAATACAGCCATCGTGGTCTCAATATAATTCAATTTACGGGGGCATTCTCCCTTCACCACGTTTTAAAAACAGTTGCAAATTGTTTTTAAACTCTGTGTTATAAATATCTCAATTCACTTGAACACGAAATTGAATTATTATTGGCTTACTCTTGGATAATATTTCTTCAAGTTCCCAGCATTGAACTTGCCATAAACGACATTATTCTCATCATCGTATAGTTCATAACAGTTGTTTCCATAAGCATTCGTAATTCTGAACGGACCCATGAATACTATTCCAAACTTGGGATAGATTTTCTTACCCACGTCAGCCTTGACAGGTCTGCGTAATAATACCAGATTTCCAATTTCTAAGGGAGCACCAAAACGTTTTCCAGCTACTCTTTTCAGTCGTTTTTGTGCTGCTTTCTGGAGTTGTTCTTTCGCTCTGTCTATTCTCTGCTGCCTTCCTAGGTCGGGATCTCTAGGAACGTGGTTAAAAAGATTGTCCCACGGCCTTTCTGGGTTTCTTCCTAGATGAAGTCTCATTGGCACCTCTCCTGTGCTCTCCTGCACTGTAGAATTTAGACATTCCTCAATAAGGGGTACAAATCTCACCCAACCAGAATGATCATTCGGACAGAAAATTCGACAAAATTTCGAAAATTCAGCCATATATCTTTCCGAAGAATTCGATTCCGGATATCGCACGCTTGAAAATATGTGCTTAATACCAAGCCTTTCCATATCTGCAGCAAATTCTAAGGATGTAAACTGAGCTCCATGATCCGAAAGTAGATATTCTGGTTTACCAGCTTTTGGAAATACAGCATGTTCCAGTCTGCTTACAACGTTCCTCGTGTTAGCTTTTTGCATGGGACTCATTGTTACAAATTTTGAGAAGACATCCACGGTAACCAACAGATACTGATTACCCTGATATCCCTTCGGACAAGGACCAAATATGTCTGTCGCCATGAGTTCATTTGGTTTAGAGGGAATCATAGCCTTAGGTTTTCCTTTTAATAGAGCGGAAGCATACTTTGCTCTTTGACATTTATCACATGAACGAATGACATTAGCAATGCTAGGAACGCATGTTAGTCCAAATAAACCTCTCTTTAAGAGTATCAAGAGTTTTATCTAAACCCGCATGTCCAGTTGCGTGATGAGCTACCCACACTAAATTGACAACAAGTTTAGGTGGCACGACTATTCGAAACTTTGTATGCGCAGAGTCAGTATACTTACATACGATGTCTCCACTCAAGACAAAGTGTCGTGAATCTCTCTGTGTAGCTGCATAGTCAACATCAGTATTGTCCATGTAACCCTTAAGGAACCTGTACATTTTCCTGATTGGAGCGTGTCTCTCCTGTGACACACCGATTCGGGCTAACCTCCTAACGGTCTCTTGATCTTGCTGCTCCAATTGTACATGGTGTATCTGCACATTTTTGATAGGGTTACGTGATAAAGCATCAGCCAGTAAGTTATCTTTCCCAGGCTGATGGACGATAGTGGCGTTAAACTGTTGGGTGAACAAAGCCCAACGTGTCAATCTATCACTAGACATGTCAGTTTGCAGCATAAACTGAAGTGCTTTGTGATCTGTAATAATGATAACCTTGTGTCCCAGCAACATTTTTTTCCAAGCTTGCAAAGCTGTTACAAAAGCTAACGCTTCTAGTTCTGTCGTAAAGTAGTTTTCCTCGTGTTTCTTTAACTTTCGACTAGTGAACGCAATGTAGTGCTTGTTGCCTGCCTCGTCTTTTTGGTACAAGACTGCACTAATGCCTATTCTTGATGCATCAGACTCTATATAGAACACCTTCTCAAAGTCTGGGTACTCCAGTTTAACGTTGTTTCTGAGCATCTCCTTTGCTTTCTCAAAAGCCTCGTCAGCTGCGGTACTCCATTTCCATCTATTATTCTTCTTGAGTAAATCATACAGAGGAGCCATAATTTCAGAGTATCTCGGACAGTGGCTGCTAATGAATTGGCATGCGCCTACAAATTCTCTGACTTGTTTCACCTTAATTGGCTTTGGGAACCTAGTGATCGCATCTACTTTCTGCATGTTTGGATGATATCCATCCTTATCAATGGTATGCCCCAAGTAATTGACCTCCTTCTTCAAGAATTGACATTTTCCAAAATTGACCTTGATATTGGCCTCCCTTAAATTTTCAAACAACTTTCTCAAGTGCACTAAATGTTCTGTGGCGTTGGGTGAAGATACAATTAAATCGTCAATGTAGCAGATTACATTCTCCTTTACTTCGTCAGTGAGCTTGCTATCAAGTGCTCGAATGAGTGCTGGTCCACTGTTGACCATTCCAAAAGGCATTCTCACAAAGACCCATGACGTCTGGTCAAATAGGAATCCAGTGTACTGCATACTTTCTTCCTCCAGTTGAACTTGGTAAAATGAAGATGTCAAGTCAAGAACACTGAAACATGCTCTCCCTTTGAACTTTCTAAGCAGATCTCTGATCTTAGGTGGTCGGTCATTTTCTGGAAGAATCTTCAAGTTGATGGTCCGAGCATCGAGACAAAGACGTATCTGACCATTACTTTTCTTCACTACAGTGATGGGGTTTATGTAAGACGACGCCTGTTTTTTAATAATCCCGCCTACCTCCATTTTTCTGATCAACCCTCGTACTTCTTGATAGTATTTCTCAGGTATGGGGTATATTCTCTTTTGGTAAGGGGTTTCATCGGTCAGCCTTATCTTATACTTATAGTCTTTAATCAATCCAGGCTTTTCATCAAAAATATCTTGGAATTCCTTTATCAAATCCTCAAATTCCCCCTGAATTTCTTCAAATCCTTCAGTTTTTCTACTGGGTATTTCTGTTATATTCTCTACGTCGTTAATAATGGTATTTAAAATTTCTTCCCTAAGGTCTATCTCCAGACTGTTTTTCACGTCCTGTTCTTCGATCTCTTCTGTGATCATGTACCCATCATTAAAGCTAATACTTCTATTCTTCATATCAATAATGGCTCCAACTTTCGATATAAAATCGATTCCTAGCACAATATCGAAATGGATCTTGTTAACCACAATAAAGATCTGTTCATAATTCCTTCCATTAATTTCAAAGTTCAACAGCACTTGGATCTTGCATTTCACTGCCTTGTCTTGGAAATTCCTCTCACTTTGACGGTAGAAACTGGTAAAACTGTCATGTTTTCTCCTTTTAATAGACTTTGATAGCATTCATCAGAAATGATCGAAATAATTGCGCCGGTATCCATAAGAGCTTTATACTGTTGGCCATCTATCACTACAGAAATAATAGGTAAGGCACATGGTATTTCCTCTTTGACGATTCCCCTCTCTTCTAATAAATCCTCATCAGTTACTTCGTAAATTTCGTTAATGGTAATTAGGTGTGGTGTGGCAATGTATTCATAGTTTCTCACTGTCGTTGAGAAATCGGCGTTTTTTTGTGTTACCAATCTCAAAGTTCCCCTGCTGACTTGTAGAAGGACCAGGATCGATCACTACATCCTGTCTTTTCTTTTGGTTTTCAGCTTCCTTTTCTCGTAATTCCTTCAGATACTGCTGACTTTCTTTCTCTCTTTCTTGATACTTGGCGGGTGTCATAACCTGACCTTGAGAATTCTGATTCTGATTCTGGTACTGGTTATTTCGATTGTAGTTTCTATTATAACCATTGTTATAGTATCTACCTCTTCCGTTGTTGTAATTCCCTCTATTATTATTCCAGCCTCGTCTTTGCTGATATGGACGGTAACCTTGGGATCTGTGGTTGCGGAAATAATTATTCCTGTGAGGACCTACATTTTCAGTTTTTCCTTCCTCAGGCTTATCAGTTTGCTGCTCTTGATCCATGTAGACTGTATTAACGTCTTTGAATTCGTGCCTCTGACCTTTTTTGTACCAAATTTGGCATTGGACTCGTGTAGTCAAGCCTTCTCAATAACTCGTCCATACTTGTCAAATCTCTGATATTTGACGATATGATCAGTCTTCTTACCTCCACAGGCAGCATACGTGAAATCGCATCTATCAACTGCTCTGTTGACAATGGGGGTTGCAAAAATCTCAAGCGTGATAGTTGGCTCGTGAAGAAATCAGCGTACCGTGTTGGAAGAGTACCTGAATACTTCCTCGAGTATACCTCAGCTCTTAATGAATTCTGAGCTTCTATTGACCAGAATCGTTTTATCAATGCCTCTGCAAATTCGTCAAAATTGCTGAAAGTGTACCGAAATGCTCTAAACCATTCGAGGGGTCCTCCAGCTAGAAATCTTTCTACGATTCTCATCTCTCTCTAGGAATGTGAGCTTCTATGAAATAGTCTTTAAGATTCCTGATATATTCAATCGGTGTGAGATTATCAGTGTTGCTAAATTTTTGAGGTTTGTCTTCAAAGTTCCGGATGACTGTCACATTTCTCGGATATGAATCCATATAATGTTTCCCACTATCACGATACTTCCATTCGGGTTCAATATTCCTATCCTCGTCTTCTTCCCTGAATCTGGATATACGTTCCTCAGGACTAATATCTCTCTCTTCTGTAGTAAGGTTACCTCTTCTCACGTAATTTCTCTCCTCTTCACCAGTCAATCCTTCGGTATCCTTGTCTGTGATTTCCGTGATGACTTTCCTAATCAACTCTTCCTTATAGGTTTCCATCATGCTAGCTTCTCCTAGTTTCAAATTCTGCAGCTTGCTCGTAGTTTCATTAACATCAGAGACAACCTTATGAATTTGTTCCTCTAACGCAGTTTTTAATGCTTGCACGTCCTGACCTATTTGAGTTCTATCCTCTACCTGCTTTTCGGATAGCGAATCCATCCTTACATTCAAGTCTTTCCTAATCAGAACTACTTCATTATTAATGTCTACTTGTGTACTGGCAAGTTTTCTTTCAATTCGTTCCTGAATCTGATCTACATGTTCCCCACTTGACCTGTTCCATTCATCTTTCCACACCGTTACATTTGCAGTTAACATTTCCGCAATATCTACTTCTATGTCTTCCTTAAGTAAACGATTGTGATCTAATACTTGGGTTCTCATGACCTCTACATCGTATTTTAAACCAGCTAAAGAAGCTGTTGTCCTAACAGACTCGTCAACTAATCGAGTTGTTAATGTACTAATGTTACGAGTACAAAGCATTTTTGAAGTTTCAATTTCCTCTCTAACTTTGTTAACATCAGTCTGAACTTTAGCAATGTCTACAAAAACAGTATTGACTTCTACTTGTATTTTATTGATATCGCTTTGCATATCGTTAACATCTGAATGAATATTATTGATGTCTACTTGAACATTTGACACATCAGTTCGAGCATTTCTAACCTCTTTTTGAACTTCCTCTACTTTGTCTTGTACAGTAGCAACATCATTCCTAACAACAATTACTTCAGCTCTAGCACATGAAATATCACCCCGGACATTGGCAACATCAAGATTCAACATAGTAAGATCTTTCTGTACCTTAGAAACATCAAATTTAACATCAGACACATCTTTATGCACATTTGATAAGTCTACTTTAACCTCCGAGACATCTTTATGGACATTGGACACGTCTGTGCGTATGTCAGTTACAGCATTCTCGATTCCCTGGGTACTGATCTGTAAACGCGACACATTATTTTCTAAGTTTGCAGAACTGGTCTGAAGAACTTTCATATTCTCCTCCATTCTAGCAGACATACTACTAGCATTCTCCTCCATTCTACTAGTATTCCTAGCTTCCATCTCCCTCACACTTTCATTCATGCTAGCTTTCATTTCTCTCGCACTTTCATCCAGCCTAATAGATAAATTAGCCGACAAACTGTTGGACATCTCCTCCAACATCTTCCTCAGACTTTCATCTGCCATTTCAATAATATTTCAATAATAAACTGCTTTAGGGACATACATCAAACAGAGCAAAATAACAACATCTGAGCAACATTTTTCACCATATATAAATTTGAGCAATTTTCTGTCTTAAATCTAACTTATAATTACCTTATAATTAACCTTCGTAGACACTTCATGTTGAAATAAACTCAAGCACATGTTCAAGTTTCTTTGGTTCATTTTAAAATATCCTAACACAAATAATTTACATTTACAATCCAAATAGTTTAATTTTATCTTTAATATGACTAAACATGTCATAAGCCAGTCAAATAAAATAAGATTCCAGATCATAGGCGATTTTTCTAAGTTTCCAGCCTATTTAACCTCTCTCAAGTTGTATAAGATCTGATCTTTTCTGAGTGTAATTTTCCTAATACAATACAACATTTAATTCCTATATAATCACACTCTCAAATTCTACAATTGGCCAAGACATCTAACAAAGAATCAACCTCTTTATTTGAGTCTTCACAATCCCTTTGACATCGATAACTTGGTAATCCAATGTTATTCGAACACTCCACAAAAATTGCGGTGTCAATTCTACTGCAATAACTTGGTAATCCAATGTTATTCAAGCACTCCGAACTTCGATTGTGCCAATTCTACTGGCGTTCAACCTGGTAATCCAGTTTTGTTGTCAATCGAGCCCCACCGAATTGCGGCGCCAGTCCTACTGTACCCGATATCCGGATAGTAGGCTGTCAGATATCCGCCCCCTCAATCGGATTGCCAATAATCAAACGCACCGGCACAGCTACATCAATGAAAATGGCACTGACAGACACTATCGAGATTAGAGCACAATAGTTAACAAGAAATTATTGTGGAACACACCAAAATATACGGGGGTTCATACTTATCTTTACTTACCTCTTAAATTTATCTCGGGGACTGGGTTGTCAACTGGATCACTTAAAGTATGCCCACACAATAACCTCCACCATGATATTTAAAATGAACCAGAACGAAGACGAGAAACTTTAAACTGCACAATAATTTATTTCACATAAAGAATGATTTAACAAAAATAAACAACAAAATATACGTGGCAATCAGAAGCCATCGTCCATATAATCATGTCCTCCTGTAGGACTTGTATACTCTACATACAATGTTTCAGCTTTCTCAAGCTCATAGCAACGTAAAAATAATAATGCATTTGGAATGGAAACGGGATTTGGGACGAGACACATATATCAATTGTTTTGCGTGTTTATATACTTCACATTTTATTTATAGCCACAAGGCTATTATGGATACGTCCTTGGCCTCTGTCATACAGTTGTCCGGGCCAGCTGCAATGCACCTGCATCGTCAAAGTGGACTCCCCGTTCGTTCAACCCTAGCATAAGCGAGTTACCTCAGAGCTTGGCTCTCCTTTTCAAAACACGTAAATGTTCACATCTCAACTGAAATATTATCACGCAAATGTCTTAAATGCTCCATTCAAACACCAGTGGATTACTCCAACAATCCCAAATCATGTTTAATTGTTCAAACCACTTGTTTAATTAGCGTTGTTTAGAGTATAAAAACAAAACTCTTAATGTTAATAACAAAAGTTCATTAATTATTTATAACAATAATAAATTGTTTATAACAATGTCAAACGACAATTGAAAATTTTATACACGCCTCTATTAATCACTATCATTTCAAATTATTATCAAAGATATTTACAAAATTATTTACAATATTAATATTGTTTATATTATTTATACAAGAAATACATTAAACCACACGTTTATCCGGTTGATAATTACTCAAATCGTCGGGATATAATCGACCAATGAAGGTTAGTTATATTTAAATGTCAAATTCAGGTTTAATAAGGTTTAATAATTATTATTAATATTTGTGACGGTAACCTCCATTCAAAATCTTTATCTCAAATTATTTAACACTCTTGTTAATTTTAACAGTATCTTCATATGAATAACCTTTCAAAGAACCAGAACAATACATTCAGCGGGAAAATACTTCGCTCAAGACGCACAAAATTGCACAACAATTGGCCCAAAATTCATCATATATCTTCATATATATGGCATAAAAATCTTCCAAACTACATACGAAAATCCTCCACTTATAAATTCATCAACTTCATTAATTACTGTGGGAACCTCCTTCATTATTCAAGGGCATTATTCATCAGCGACTTTTACATGTCCACTGAACTAACGATTATGCATCCATTGTTCCTCTTTAAAAATTCTTATATTCATCAATTGTATTAATGACTGTTATTATTTAACCTTCGTGGGTTTCATTCATGAATCGATATGAAGTAAAAATTGGCCAATCACAAATAAATTTAATAGCAAATACGATTAGACACTCCTCCCTGGTCTATCAAAATTGAGATTAATATCTTCCAAGTAACGCAGTATAAAAATACTATCTTCAATAAAAGTTCATCTAAACTGCATGAATAGTCGAATAGAATACAATTAGATTGTGGAATGCAAACATTATTGTTCCAATCTATAATTGAGAAAAACTCCTATCAAAAGTTCATTACTATAGTGTATTCAATAAATCGTAATCAAAGTTCATATTTCCTAAAATTGTCTATAATGCAATGATAAATGTCTATGTTGCAATCATGTTCATAAGACGACTAGTATTTCAAAGATCGTCGATATCGTAATAGATTTTAACGCTCTAAAATCATTTAATTATTCTTCTTTCTTGAGGATGACAGAAAATTGGTCAAAGTAATTTACTGAATAGAATTACTTTAATAAAAATGACACGCTGTCTGAATTCAAATCTGCCATAGCAAATCGTTAACTTTACAGTCAAATCGTGACTACAAAAATATGCAAATTATTGAAAGAATCTAAATTATCAGTCTCAACTGATCCAAAATTATTTAAGTATGCCACTGACATAACAATGTCTCAAAAATCGTGGAAAAAGGCATAAATCATCGAAGTGTACTGAGTACAGAAATATCAATCAAGAAAATGGGGCAAAAGATAGGACAGAAAATATGGGAAGAATGGTTGCTCAGATATCGCTACAAGACGCAAATAAAACAAGAAACGTTCACGACTACCTTATCAGTTGATTGAAGTTCTAGAGGAAAGTTTTCAAAGAAAACTGCTGTTGGTTCCATTTCACCAGCGTAAAGATGTGCTCCGTCCTCGAACCTGGAATCAGCGTCCTCGGAGAATCGAACTGCTTCCTTCTCCGGAATTGCACTGCTCCGTGGATACGAAAAACATCCTTCTGGCAAAACTCTTCTTTGTGAGCCGGGACAACCCTGGCCTCTCTTGAAAGTTCCCTGAAGTTCTGGTTGCAATTCGCCATGAAGTTTATTGTAGTTATTTCCGCAGAAATATTCATAATCGTGGAGTATGAAAATATTTCCACTGTCATCTGGTATAATTCAGCGATGGATTCACGATGCATGAGTGTAGTTGGATGTTCACTACATGCTCGCTTTTGTAGAAAGACGATTAACGAAGTTCCATGCTGTCATTTCACTCCAACGATATATGTCCCAATTGCATTAAAGCCTTAGCCTTCCATCTCAACTACTGTTATAATCATCGAAAGCACTGCAAGATTATAATGTTCCATAGTAGACTGTATCGTTGTAACACCAAACGTATTCTCAAATATCACTGTTGCAATCCACCTGTCAGCCGTAGTGTATAATGTGGAATTTTAAAAGTGTTTCTCATGTGGCGAGAAAATCACTTTTGTTGGCAGCCTTAAAGTGCCAATATCTTTCGAAGTATAACTGTGAAATTGTTCAAATCTTCTACACACCTCAATGTTGTACTGCCCAATAGAATTATAATAAAGGCTGAAGTTAACGCTTGATATCTTATCTGGTGGAAACGTTAATGTGAGCGTTTCAACTTCACCTAGTTTCGAGCAGCGTAAAATGGAACTGCTCCGTGTTCGTTCGATGCGCCGGGCTTTAACCACACGCTAAAGACAACTTGCTTCACTTATTCACTCGAAAATGACTCTATGACATCTGAAATATATATGCGGTATCAGCGGTATGAGAGATATGAGAGCTCCTATATCCTGTGCACGACCTTTTATCAACTTCTTAAGGGGCGTATCCATCCCTTCCATAGCCTGTTGCTGCGTCATTGCTAGAAGTTTTAACTTTGGCTATACTTGACGGATTTTCAAATTTCAAAAACTCAAAATTAATTTCTTCAAAATTCCAAATCAATGCCATAACTGAAAATAGATTTCCACAATTCTGCATGCCAAAAGTAATTAAATGTCGTAGTTTCAGTAATCTCCATCTTCCTTCCAAACTATCGTTCATTGGTTCGAGCCTTTCATCCAATAGCGTAACTTCTTCCTTAGCACAATACCTTGTTTCCTGCGACTGCGTCGTAAATCTCGGATCTTTCTCGAACAAAATCATGACGTCACCAAGAATCTCAGCTCAACCAGCCTACTTGCATGAAATCTGCGTCATCCGTGCCTACGTCATGAATATCCACGTCACAACTATGATATCCATAACTTTACTCACATATGCCAATACAGCCATCGTGGTCTCAATATAATTCAATTTACGGGGGCATTCTCCCTTCACCACGTTTTAAAAACAGTTGCAAATTGTTTTTAAACTCTGTGTTATAAATATCTCAATTCACTTGAACACGAAATTGAATTATTATTGGCTTACTCTTGGATAATATTTCTTCAAGTTCCCAGCATTGAACTTGCCATAAACGACATTATTCTCATCATCGTATAGTTCATAACAGTTGTTTCCATAAGCATTCGTAATTCTGAACGGACCCATGAATACTATTCCAAACTTGGGATAGATTTTCTTACCCACGTCAGCCTTGACAGGTCTGCGTAATAATACCAGATTTCCAATTTCTAAGGGAGCACCAAAACGTTTTCCAGCTACTCTTTTCAGTCGTTTTTGTGCTGCTTTCTGGAGTTGTTCTTTCGCTCTGTCTATTCTCTGCTGCCTTCCTAGGTCGGGATCTCTAGGAACGTGGTTAAAAAGATTGTCCCACGGCCTTTCTGGGTTTCTTCCTAGATGAAGTCTCATTGGCACCTCTCCTGTGCTCTCCTGCACTGTAGAATTTAGACATTCCTCAATAAGGGGTACAAATCTCACCCAACCAGAATGATCATTCGGACAGAAAATTCGACAAAATTTCGAAAATTCAGCCATATATCTTTCCGAAGAATTCGATTCCGGATATCGCACGCTTGAAAATATGTGCTTAATACCAAGCCTTTCCATATCTGCAGCAAATTCTAAGGATGTAAACTGAGCTCCATGATCCGAAAGTAGATATTCTGGTTTACCAGCTTTTGGAAATACAGCATGTTCCAGTCTGCTTACAACGTTCCTCGTGTTAGCTTTTTGCATGGGACTCATTGTTACAAATTTTGAGAAGACATCCACGGTAACCAACAGATACTGATTACCCTGATATCCCTTCGGACAAGGACCAAATATGTCTGTCGCCATGAGTTCATTTGGTTTAGAGGGAATCATAGCCTTAGGTTTTCCTTTTAATAGAGCGGAAGCATACTTTGCTCTTTGACATTTATCACATGAACGAATGACATTAGCAATGCTAGGAACGCATGTTAGTCCAAATAAACCTCTCTTTAAGAGTATCAAGAGTTTTATCTAAACCCGCATGTCCAGTTGCGTGATGAGCTACCCACACTAAATTGACAACAAGTTTAGGTGGCACGACTATTCGAAACTTTGTATGCGCAGAGTCAGTATACTTACATACGATGTCTCCACTCAAGACAAAGTGTCGTGAATCTCTCTGTGTAGCTGCATAGTCAACATCAGTATTGTCCATGTAACCCTTAAGGAACCTGTACATTTTCCTGATTGGAGCGTGTCTCTCCTGTGACACACCGATTCGGGCTAACCTCCTAACGGTCTCTTGATCTTGCTGCTCCAATTGTACATGGTGTATCTGCACATTTTTGATAGGGTTACGTGATAAAGCATCAGCCAGTAAGTTATCTTTCCCAGGCTGATGGACGATAGTGGCGTTAAACTGTTGGGTGAACAAAGCCCAACGTGTCAATCTATCACTAGACATGTCAGTTTGCAGCATAAACTGAAGTGCTTTGTGATCTGTAATAATGATAACCTTGTGTCCCAGCAACATTTTTTTCCAAGCTTGCAAAGCTGTTACAAAAGCTAACGCTTCTAGTTCTGTCGTAAAGTAGTTTTCCTCGTGTTTCTTTAACTTTCGACTAGTGAACGCAATGTAGTGCTTGTTGCCTGCCTCGTCTTTTTGGTACAAGACTGCACTAATGCCTATTCTTGATGCATCAGACTCTATATAGAACACCTTCTCACCCGTGGGGGTTTCTGCCTGTTCCCCTATCGGGCGCGTCCCAGGTGGCGGATAGGGAGGCTCGCCGGACTTGTCCGGAGGGTTTGAGGGAAATAAAATACCTCTCGCGGACCAAAAACAGGCACAGCTTGACAACATCTTCAGCAACCTCTGAAGCTCACTACTTCAGTCGTAACCATGACACCGACATAGATCGATGTCCCCACTACTTTCAACTTGTTAGCATGATGGAAACAACCTACAATATAACTACCCCAGGCCCTAGTAGACATACTAGTTATTTTTCTCGGTCATCGGATTCTGGGGGACCGAGAACATCATGCGGGAATGTATCGGAGCTTCCCAAATCTCTTCGCCCAAAATGCAAAACTTTCATTGGTAGCTTAAACATCAACACACTTCGGAAAACTGGCAAGTTAAAACAATTAACAGACATGTTGGATAACTTCAACATCCAAATTTTAGCACTACAGGAAACCAGATACACGGATGAAAATCATTTTGAATCAGGAAATTATAGAATTTATAAAGGCAAGCCAGCAATCTCCCTCCATATGAAGCCACTACAATTTGGCACTGGATTTGCTGTCAGAAAAAACATTATAAACTCAGTGCTTAACTTTTCCTCGCCTTCTGAAAGAATTTCAACACTATCCGTTAAATCAGGAAACAAAGCTTATACGCTTATTAATGCGCATGGACCCACCAACAACTACAATCGTAAAGATCCACAAAAGGTGGAAGACTTCTGGGAACTGCTGGAAGAAACTACAGCCATCATTCCAAATCATCACATAAAAATCCTATTGGGAGATTTTAATGCCCAAATTGGTAGAGAAAGGAAATTCAGGACCATTGTAGGACTATATCCAGCACACAATAGAACTAATAAAAATGGAGAAAGATTACTTGATTTTTGCAAAACTTTTGATCTCAAACTAATGTCAACACATTTCCTGGCACTTCCACACAAGAAAAAGACCTGGAGATCCCCTAATTTTCACTTAGGAGAATTTCAAATAGATCATGTGGCTATTTCCAAAAAGAATCAAAAAGAAATTATGAATGTCAAAGTCAAGAAAGGAGTCATTGACTCTGACCACCATCTATCCTTAATCAAGGTAAAATTTCAACCGAACAGATCCAAACCAAAAATAACAAAAAATCTGCGCGTCGATCCAGAATTTCTTAAACAGAACGCCAGTACTTTCCAAGAAAGTATCCCTACTCACGATTCTTCTGGCTGGTTAGAACTCAAAGATATACTTTCGAAAGCTTCTCAAAACATTGGCACACCGCCCAGGAAACGCAAGCATAGGTGGTGGAACGAAACCTGTGACAAGGCTATAAACTTCAGAATTAAAGCCTGGCAGAATTGGAATTCTCACAAAACGGAAGAAAATTGGCACGAATTCACCAAAGTACAGAAACAAACCTCTAAAATCATCAGATCTGAAAAACGCAAGTACGATCACTACAGATTGGCTGAAATTGAACAAGATTTTACTAAAAACAATACACGAAACTTCTACAAAACCTTCAGAGAAGAATTATCAAATTATCAGGCACCCAGTCTTTGCTTCAAACGCCCGGATGGGACATTGGAAACAAATAATCAAGAAAATTGCAAACTTCTAGCAGATTATTTCAAGGATCTTTTAAACTGTGAATCCCCTAAAGAACAACTCATCTTTGAAAAACAAACATCCAACCAAGATTCAGAACCCCCAACATTGGAAGAAATTAAAGAAATAATCCATGGACTCAAAAATAATAAAGCCCCAGGAGAAGATGGTATAATTGCCGAAATGCTGAAGATAGGTGGTGAGAACGTAGCCCGGAAAATCCACTCAATTCTTGAGAACATCTGGATCACCGAAGAAATACCTGAGGATTGGAAATGTGCGCTAATCCATCCACTCCACAAGAAAGGGGATAAAACCAACATCAATAATTATAGAGGAATTTCCTTGATACCAGTTATTTATAAAATTTTCTCCAAAGCCCTGCTCACTAGACTTGAGAAACAAACAGACCGTCTGATTGGAGAATACCAGGCAGGTTTCCGAAAAGGAAGATCATGTACGGAACAAATTCTCAATCTCAAAACTATCCTACAAATGCGCAAAACCAGACAGACAGTCATTACCTTTGTAGATTTCAGAAAAGCATATGACTCTATAGATCGTCAAACACTTTTCAATACTCTAGAAGAATTTCAAGTTGATAGAAAAACAAGAGAATTAATCAGACAAACACTAACTGGCACTACGTCAAAAGTTAAATTCCTCGGCGAAATATCTGAGCCTTTTGCAATTAACACTGGGGTCCGCCAAGGAGACGGATTATCTCCGTTACTGTTCAGCCTCGTACTTGAGAAGATAATCAGGACCTGGGAAAAGGAAACTAAGGGAATAACCCTTGGCAGACTACTCAAAGATAGAATTCATGTACATTGTTTGGCCTTTGCTGATGACATAGCAATCCTTTCTAATAACAGACAAGAAGCAATTCATTCCATTGAAAAATTACATGAAATTGCCATCAAAACGGGACTTCAAATTTCTTATGAGAAAACTCAGTACATGGAAGGAGCCTCACGATACTTAGACGGACAACCTATGAGAACTAAATTCGGCAAAATCTTTCAAGTGAACGAATTCAAATATCTAGGAGAAATTATTCAGCCCTCTGGTTTAAACCGTGAAGCAAATAAAGAGAGAATTTCCAAATTACAGAAAGCTTACAGAATCACTTGGAATAGGTATAACAAAAAATCAATATCTCGGAAAGCAAAACTTAGACATTATAATACAGTAATCAAACCGGAGGCGTTATATGCATCAGAAACCTTAATCATTGGTGGCAAATCTTTAACCAAAGAGATTGAAAAACAAGAAAGGAAAATTTTACGAAAAATTTTTGGCCCAGTTTTTATAGAGGGAATCTGGAGGAAAAAGTCATCCCAGGAAATATATCGCCAATGTGAAAAAATGTCTCATACTTTTCGGAAAAGACGATTGAAATTTTACGGGCACATTATCAGAATGAACAATGGCAGATTGACTAAAAGAATTCTCAACTTGGCCCTCTCACTAAAAACCAAGAACAGCTGGCTACGTGAAATTGAAACAGATCTCCAGGAAATCAACATTTCAGACAATATTATACAGGACAGATGCAAATTCAGAACCCTAATCGACAATCACCAATTTGAAGACAAACCCAACACCAGGGCCACCATAACTTGGACAGAAGACCGAAGAAAGGCGCTCAGCGAGAGGATGAAGAGATTTTGGAAGGAAAAGAAGGCCAACACATCAGCTAAACAGGTTCAACCGTGCTCCTGAGTCGGGCATAACGATGCAAGAAGAACACCTTCTCAAAGTCTGGGTACTCCAGTTTAACGTTGTTTCTGAGCATCTCCTTTGCTTTCTCAAAAGCCTCGTCAGCTGCGGTACTCCATTTCCATCTATTATTCTTCTTGAGTAAATCATACAGAGGAGCCATAATTTCAGAGTATCTCGGACAGTGGCTGCTAATGAATTGGCATGCGCCTACAAATTCTCTGACTTGTTTCACCTTAATTGGCTTTGGGAACCTAGTGATCGCATCTACTTTCTGCATGTTTGGATGATATCCATCCTTATCAATGGTATGCCCCAAGTAATTGACCTCCTTCTTCAAGAATTGACATTTTCCAAAATTGACCTTGATATTGGCCTCCCTTAAATTTTCAAACAACTTTCTCAAGTGCACTAAATGTTCTGTGGCGTTGGGTGAAGATACAATTAAATCGTCAATGTAGCAGATTACATTCTCCTTTACTTCGTCAGTGAGCTTGCTATCAAGTGCTCGAATGAGTGCTGGTCCACTGTTGACCATTCCAAAAGGCATTCTCACAAAGACCCATGACGTCTGGTCAAATAGGAATCCAGTGTACTGCATACTTTCTTCCTCCAGTTGAACTTGGTAAAATGAAGATGTCAAGTCAAGAACACTGAAACATGCTCTCCCTTTGAACTTTCTAAGCAGATCTCTGATCTTAGGTGGTCGGTCATTTTCTGGAAGAATCTTCAAGTTGATGGTCCGAGCATCGAGACAAAGACGTATCTGACCATTACTTTTCTTCACTACAGTGATGGGGTTTATGTAAGACGACGCCTGTTTTTTAATAATCCCGCCTACCTCCATTTTTCTGATCAACCCTCGTACTTCTTGATAGTATTTCTCAGGTATGGGGTATATTCTCTTTTGGTAAGGGGTTTCATCGGTCAGCCTTATCTTATACTTATAGTCTTTAATCAATCCAGGCTTTTCATCAAAAATATCTTGGAATTCCTTTATCAAATCCTCAAATTCCCCCTGAATTTCTTCAAATCCTTCAGTTTTTCTACTGGGTATTTCTGTTATATTCTCTACGTCGTTAATAATGGTATTTAAAATTTCTTCCCTAAGGTCTATCTCCAGACTGTTTTTCACGTCCTGTTCTTCGATCTCTTCTGTGATCATGTACCCATCATTAAAGCTAATACTTCTATTCTTCATATCAATAATGGCTCCAACTTTCGATATAAAATCGATTCCTAGCACAATATCGAAATGGATCTTGTTAACCACAATAAAGATCTGTTCATAATTCCTTCCATTAATTTCAAAGTTCAACAGCACTTGGATCTTGCATTTCACTGCCTTGTCTTGGAAAATTCCTCTCACTTTGACGGTAGAAACTGGTAAAACTGTCATGTTTTCTCCTTTTAATAGACTTTGATAGCATTCATCAGAAATGATCGAAATAATTGCGCCGGTATCCATAAGAGCTTTATACTGTTGGCCATCTATCACTACAGAAATAATAGGTAAGGCACATGGTATTTCCTCTTTGACGATTCCCCTCTCTTCTAATAAATCCTCATCAGTTACTTCGTAAATTTCGTTAATGGTAATTAGGTGTGGTGTGGCAATGTATTCATAGTTTCTCACTGTCGTTGAGAAATCGGCGTTTTTTTGTGTTACCAATCTCAAAGTTCCCCTGCTGACTTGTAGAAGGACCAGGATCGATCACTACATCCTGTCTTTTCTTTTGGTTTTCAGCTTCCTTTTCTCGTAATTCCTTCAGATACTGCTGACTTTCTTTCTCTCTTTCTTGATACTTGGCGGGTGTCATAACCTGACCTTGAGAATTCTGATTCTGATTCTGGTACTGGTTATTTCGATTGTAGTTTCTATTATAACCATTGTTATAGTATCTACCTCTTCCGTTGTTGTAATTCCCTCTATTATTATTCCAGCCTCGTCTTTGCTGATATGGACGGTAACCTTGGGATCTGTGGTTGCGGAAATAATTATTCCTGTGAGGACCTACATTTTCAGTTTTTCCTTCCTCAGGCTTATCAGTTTGCTGCTCTTGATCCATGTAGACTGTATTAACGTCTTTGAATTCGTGCCTCTGACCTTTTTTGTACCAAATTTGGCATTGGACTCGTGTAGTCAAGCCTTCTCAATAACTCGTCCATACTTGTCAAATCTCTGATATTTGACGATATGATCAGTCTTCTTACCTCCACAGGCAGCATACGTGAAATCGCATCTATCAACTGCTCTGTTGACAATGGGGGTTGCAAAAATCTCAAGCGTGATAGTTGGCTCGTGAAGAAATCAGCGTACCGTGTTGGAAGAGTACCTGAATACTTCCTCGAGTATACCTCAGCTCTTAATGAATTCTGAGCTTCTATTGACCAGAATCGTTTTATCAATGCCTCTGCAAATTCGTCAAAATTGCTGAAAGTGTACCGAAATGCTCTAAACCATTCGAGGGGTCCTCCAGCTAGAAATCTTTCTACGATTCTCATCTCTCTCTAGGAATGTGAGCTTCTATGAAATAGTCTTTAAGATTCCTGATATATTCAATCGGTGTGAGACTATCAGTGTTGCTAAATTTTTGAGGTTTGTCTTCAAAGTTCCGGATGACTGTCACATTTCTCGGATATGAATCCATATAATGTTTCCCACTATCACGATACTTCCATTCGGGTTCAATATTCCTATCCTCGTCTTCTTCCCTGAATCTGGATATACGTTCCTCAGGACTAATATCTCTCTCTTCTGTAGTAAGGTTACCTCTTCTCACGTAATTTCTCTCCTCTTCACCAGTCAATCCTTCGGTATCCTTGTCTGTGATTTCCGTGATGACTTTCCTAATCAACTCTTCCTTATAGGTTTCCATCATGCTAGCTTCTCCTAGTTTCAAATTCTGCAGCTTGCTCGTAGTTTCATTAACATCAGAGACAACCTTATGAATTTGTTCCTCTAACGCAGTTTTTAATGCTTGCACGTCCTGACCTATTTGAGTTCTATCCTCTACCTGCTTTTCGGATAGCGAATCCATCCTTACATTCAAGTCTTTCCTAATCAGAACTACTTCATTATTAATGTCTACTTGTGTACTGGCAAGTTTTCTTTCAATTCGTTCCTGAATCTGATCTACATGTTCCCCACTTGACCTGTTCCATTCATCTTTCCACACCGTTACATTTGCAGTTAACATTTCCGCAATATCTACTTCTATGTCTTCCTTAAGTAAACGATTGTGATCTAATACTTGGGTTCTCATGACCTCTACATCGTATTTTAAACCAGCTAAAGAAGCTGTTGTCCTAACAGACTCGTCAACTAATCGAGTTGTTAATGTACTAATGTTACGAGTACAAAGCATTTTTGAAGTTTCAATTTCCTCTCTAACTTTGTTAACATCAGTCTGAACTTTAGCAATGTCTACAAAAACAGTATTGACTTCTACTTGTATTTTATTGATATCGCTTTGCATATCGTTAACATCTGAATGAATATTATTGATGTCTACTTGAACATTTGACACATCAGTTCGAGCATTTCTAACCTCTTTTTGAACTTCCTCTACTTTGTCTTGTACAGTAGCAACATCATTCCTAACAACAATTACTTCAGCTCTAGCACATGAAATATCACCCCGGACATTGGCAACATCAAGATTCAACATAGTAAGATCTTTCTGTACCTTAGAAACATCAAATTTAACATCAGACACATCTTTATGCACATTTGATAAGTCTACTTTAACCTCCGAGACATCTTTATGGACATTGGACACGTCTGTGCGTATGTCAGTTACAGCATTCTCGATTCCCTGGGTACTGATCTGTAAACGCGACACATTATTTTCTAAGTTTGCAGAACTGGTCTGAAGAACTTTCATATTCTCCTCCATTCTAGCAGACATACTACTAGCATTCTCCTCCATTCTACTAGTATTCCTAGCTTCCATCTCCCTCACACTTTCATTCATGCTAGCTTTCATTTCTCTCGCACTTTCATCCAGCCTAATAGATAAATTAGCCGACAAACTGTTGGACATCTCCTCCAACATCTTCCTCAGACTTTCATCTGCCATTTCAATAATATTTCAATAATAAACTGCTTTAGGGACATACATCAAACAGAGCAAAATAACAACATCTGAGCAACATTTTTCACCATATATAAATTTGAGCAATTTTCTGTCTTAAATCTAACTTATAATTACCTTATAATTAACCTTCGTAGACACTTCATGTTGAAATAAACTCAAGCACATGTTCAAGTTTCTTTGGTTCATTTTAAAATATCCTAACACAAATAATTTACATTTACAATCCAAATAGTTTAATTTTATCTTTAATATGACTAAACATGTCATAAGCCAGTCAAATAAAATAAGATTCCAGATCATAGGCGATTTTTCTAAGTTTCCAGCCTATTTAACCTCTCTCAAGTTGTATAAGATCTGATCTTTTCTGAGTGTAATTTTCCTAATACAATACAACATTTAATTCCTATATAATCACACTCTCAAATTCTACAATTGGCCAAGACATCTAACAAAGAATCAACCTCTTTATTTGAGTCTTCACAATCCCTTTGACATCGATAACTTGGTAATCCAATGTTATTCGAACACTCCACAAAAATTGCGGTGTCAATTCTACTGCAATAACTTGGTAATCCAATGTTATTCAAGCACTCCGAACTTCGATTGTGCCAATTCTACTGGCGTTCAACCTGGTAATCCAGTTTTGTTGTCAATCGAGCCCCACCGAATTGCGGCGCCAATCCTACTGTACCCGATATCCGGATAGTAGGCTGTCAGATATCCGCCCCCTCAATCGGATTGCCAATAATCAAACGCACCGGCACAGCTACATCAATGAAAATGGCACTGACAGACACTATCGAGATTAGAGCACAATAGTTAACAAGAAATTATTGTGGAACACACCAAAATATACGGGGGTTCATACTTATCTTTACTTACCTCTTAAATTTATCTCGGGGACTGGGTTGTCAACTGGATCACTTAAAGTATGCCCACACAATAACCTCCACCATGATATTTAAAATGAACCAGAACGAAGACGAGAAACTTTAAACTGCACAATAATTTATTTCACATAAAGAATGATTTAACAAAAATAAACAACAAAATATACGTGGCAATCAGAAGCCATCGTCCATATAATCATGTCCTCCTGTAGGACTTGTATACTCTACATACAATGTTTCAGCTTTCTCAAGCTCATAGCAACGTAAAAATAATAATGCATTTGGAATGGAAACGGGATTTGGGACGAGACACATATATCAATTGTTTTGCGTGTTTATATACTTCACATTTTATTTATAGCCACAAGGCTATTATGGATACGTCCTTGGCCTCTGTCATACAGTTGTCCGGGCCAGCTGCAATGCACCTGCATCGTCAAAGTGGACTCCCCGTTCGTTCAACCCTAGCATAAGCGAGTTACCTCAGAGCTTGGCTCTCCTTTTCAAAACACGTAAATGTTCACATCTCAACTGAAATATTATCACGCAAATGTCTTAAATGCTCCATTCAAACACCAGTGGATTACTCCAACAATCCCAAATCATGTTTAATTGTTCAAACCACTTGTTTAATTAGCGTTGTTTAGAGTATAAAAACAAAACTCTTAATGTTAATAACAAAAGTTCATTAATTATTTATAACAATAATAAATTGTTTATAACAATGTCAAACGACAATTGAAAATTTTATACACGCCTCTATTAATCACTATCATTTCAAATTATTATCAAAGATATTTACAAAATTATTTACAATATTAATATTGTTTATATTATTTATACAAGAAATACATTAAACCACACGTTTATCCGGTTGATAATTACTCAAATCGTCGGGATATAATCGACCAATGAAGGTTAGTTATATTTAAATGTCAAATTCAGGTTTAATAAGGTTTAATAATTATTAATAATATTTGTGACGGTAACCTCCATTCAAAATCTTTATCTCAAATTATTTAACACTCTTGTTAATTTTAACAGTATCTTCATATGAATAACCTTTCAAAGAACCAGAACAATACATTCAGCGGGAAAATACTTCGCTCAAGACGCACAAAATTGCACAACAATTGGCCCAAAATTCATCATATATCTTCATATATATGGCATAAAAATCTTCCAAACTACATACAAAAATCCTCCACTTATAAATTCATCAACTTCATTAATTACTGTGGGAACCTCCTTCATTATTCAAGGGCATTATTCATCAGCGACTTTTACATGTCCACTGAACTAACGATTATACATCCATTGTTCCTCTTTAAAAATTCTTATATTCATCAATTGTATTAATGACTTTTATTATTAAACCTTCGTGGGTTTCATTCATGAATCGATATGAAGTAAAAATTTGCCAATCACAAATAAATTTAATAGCAAATACGATTAGACACTCCTCCCTGGTCTATCAAAATTGAGATTAATATCTTCAAAGTAACGCAGTATAAAAATACTATCTTCAATCAAAGTTCATCTAAACTGCATGAATAGTCGAATAGAATACAATTAGATTGTGGAATGCAAACATTATTGTTCCAATCTATAATTGAGAAAAACTCCTATCAAAAGTTCATTACTATAGTGTATTCAATAAATCGTAATCAAAGTTCATATTTCCTAAAATTGTCTATAATGCAATGATAAATGTCTATGTTGCAATCATGTTCATAAGACGACTAGTATTTCAAAGATCGTCGATATCGTAATAGATTTTAACGCTCTAAAATCATTTAATTATTCTTCTTTCTTGAGGATGACAGAAAATTGGTCAAAGTAATTTACTGAATAGAATTACTTTAATAAAAATGACACGCTGTCTGAATTCAAATCTGCCATAGCAAATCGTTAACTTTACAGTCAAATCGTGACTACAAAAATATGCAAATTATTGAAAGAATCTAAATTATCAGTCTCAACTGATCCAAAATTATTTAAGTATGCCACTGACATAACAATGTCTCAAAAATCGTAGAAAAGGGCATAAATCATCGAAGTGTACTGAGTACAGAAATATCAATCAAGAAAATGGGGCAAAAGATAGGACAGAAAATATGGGAAGAATGGTTGCTCAGATATCGCTACAAGGCGCAAATAAAACAAGAAACGTTCACGACTACCTTATCAGTTGATTGAAGTTCTAGAGGAAAGTTTTCAAAGAAAACTGCTGTTGGTTCCATTTCACCAGCGTAAAGATGTGCTCCGTCCTCGAACCTGGAATCAGCGTCCTCGGAGAATCGAACTGCTTCCTTCTCCGGAATTGCACTGCTCCGTGGATACGAAAAACATCCTTCTGGCAAAACTCTTCTTTGTGAGCCGGGACAACCCTGGCCTCTCTTGAAAGTTCCCTGAAGTTCTGGTTGCAATTCGCCATGAAGTTTATTGTAGTTATTTCCGCAGAAATATTCATAATCGTGGAGTATGAAAATATTTCCACTGTCATCTGGTATAATTCAGCGATGGATTCACGATGCATGAGTGTAGTTGGATGTTCACTACATGCTCGCTTTTGTAGAAAGACGATTAACGAAGTTCCATGCTGTTATTTCACTCCAACGATATATGTCCCAATTGCATTAAAGCCTTAGCCTTCCATCTCAACTACTGTTATAATCATCGAAAGCACTGCAAGATTATAATGTTCCATAGTAGACTGTATCGTTGTAACACCAAACGTATTCTCAAATATCACTGTTGCAATCCACCTGTCAGCCGTAGTGTATAATGTGGAATTTTAAAAGTGTTTCTCATGTGGCGAGAAAATCACTTTTGTTGGCAGCCTTAAAGTGCCAATATCTTTCGAAGTATAACTGTGAAATTGTTCAAATCTTCTACACACCTCAATGTTGTACTGCCCAATAGAATTATAATAAAGGCTGAAGTTAACGCTTGATATCTTATCTGGTGGAAACGTTAATGTGAGCGTTTCAACTTCACCTAGTTTCGAGCAGCGTAAAATGGAACTGCTCCGTGTTCGTTCGATGCGCCGGGCTTTAACCACACGCTAAAGACAACTTGCTTCACTTATTCACTCGGAAATGACTCTATGACATCTGAAATATATATGCGGTATCAGCGGTATGAGAGATATGAGAGCTCCTCTATCCTGTGCACGACCTTTTATCAACTTCTTAAGGGGCGTATCCATCCCTTCCATAGCCTGTTGCTGCGTCATTGCTAGAAGTTTTAACTTTGGCTATACTTGACGGATTTTCAAATTTCAAAAACTCAAAATTAATTTCTTCAAAATTCCAAATCAATGCCATAACTGAAAATAGATTTCCACAATTCTGCATGCCAAAAGTAATTAAATATCGTAGTTTCAGTAATCTCCGTCTTCCTTCCAAACTATCGTTCATTGGTTCGAGCCTTTCCTCCAATAGCGTAACTTCTTCCTTAGCACAATACCTTGTTTCCTGCGACTGCGTCGTAAATCTCGGATCTTTCTCGAACAAAATCATGACGTCACCAAGAATCTCAGCTCAACCAGCCTACTTGCATGAAATCTGCGTCATCCGTGCCTACGTCATGAATATCCACGTCACAACTATGACATCCATAACTTTACTCACATATGCCAATACAGTCATCGTGGTCTCAATATAATTCAATTTACGGGGGCAGTACCATCCCGGCATTTGCTCGAAGACGAAGTGGGAAACCACGGAAAACCACTTCGAGGATGGCTGAGGTGGGAATCGAACCCCCTCTACTCATTTGGACCACCCGAGGCTGAGTAGACCCCATTCCAGTCCTCATACCACTTTTCAAATTTCGTGGCAGAGCCGGGAATCGAACCCAGGACCTCCAGGGCGGCAGCTAACCATGCTGACCGCTACGCTACGGAGGCGACCTCCTTTATTATAATTCTTATAAATAACTATTACATTAAAACGCGGTGCACATCCGCCATGTCTGTCATTAACCAAGGTGATTCTGCGCATGCGCTTGAGCCAATAATTTTGTAGTTTTGTTTATAAATTTAAAAATATATGGTAACATATTTGTTTATTTTAAAGACTTTTTTATTTTTTATTTTTTTTATTTAGTCAATTTACCCTCTAGGTTGGTGGTTCCTTCGGACTCAGCGAGGGAACTCACCACTACCGCCTCTATGGGCAGTGTCCTGGAGCTTGGAACATCTGGTCGGGATGGATGCAACTGGGGAGGTGTGATCAGCACTTCGCCCAGGTGGCCTCACCTTCAAAGCGAACAGGGGCCTCATGAGGGATGGGAAGGAATGGAAGATTGGGATGGATAGGCTAGGAAGAGGGAAGGAGGCGGCCGTGGCCTTACAGTAGGTACTGTCCCCGAAATACCTACCATCAGCATGCTGGAATCCCACGAAGACAGCTGGATCGTAGAGCCTGGAAATCCCGGCTATAAAATTTACCAGATTCTACCCAACATGAGACGAGGAAATGGGGTACATGAATTCCTAACTGAGACTACGTTAAGAAAAACCAAGGTGAACGGCATAAAAACTCGAAAGCACAAGAGTAACAATGAACGCAATCTCAGGTGTGTGGGAAAGCCACTGAAATACCCACCGCTGGCCTTCTTAACGTGGTCTCTTATCGTTTCTATAAAGTATCACACTTCGAATATTTTAAACTGATCAAAGAAAATTTTATTCAGAAAAAGAAAATATAGTGTAAGTCACTATACTATACTTCAAAGCAAAGTGCCCAACTTCCATCCGAAGTTTCATGAACATGGAGAAAAGAAAGAAATTAGCCCCACATTCATTAATGTAATTGACAGCATTTTACCCAAACATGGTGAACAACAATGAAGTGTATATTCCAACATAGATGCTGATAGCAATAGCAACATTTAAAAATAAAGCCTGGAAATTTTCATATTTACAATACATATCAATTTATACCCTGAAAAAAAATTATTTAAAGCTATATTACAAATGTACAGTCATTTTCGCAACACCTTCTTAGCGTGTTTCTTTTATAGGATTCAGAAGTGACATCTTCCACATAATTTATTATATTTATGTTTGCTGGTTTTCTTTTATTTGATTTTGATTTTATTCATCTCTTTTGACCGAACAATAAAGCTAAGTCAAAAGTTTAATTCTTTCTTTTAATTTTAACACCCTTCAAATGAACTGTCCTCGCCAGACTGGAATTAGTGATTCTTAAAACGCCTGTTAAGCATTGCATTGATACAAATAATCGAAAATTTTACCATATAGGTTTATTTCAACATGCCTGAAATGCATGAATTTCACAACAAATTATTTACTTGAACTGATAGTGAAGTAAATTGCCCTAATTTCACAATCTACCTGAGTGGATTACTCTCTATATTACAACTTGGAATATTCCATTGAATACCCTTTTAAGAATCAAGGACATTAGTCTCAACATGGCTTTGCCATTCAATATCATGCTATATTAAGCATTCATCTTATTCATATTATCAGGCATTACTATTATCTCTTTAGCGCTTCAACTAGTTATCTTTCTTAGTGGACAAAAATTCAGCTTAATTTACAAGTCACATTCGCAGTGAAATATTGTTGCTAAATTTATACAAGTTTCTTTACAATTCAATTAATCACTGTTAAATTATTATTTACGATCAATATGCATAGCTTTTAGTAAGGGTTAAATAACAATTACATTTTTGTCGATATATCTACTTCCACATAAATCTAGTCTGGGATTCGCGTTAATAACATAGGGTGAATGTATTCAAATGTCTTCAAATTGTGTTTAAGACATCTGTCTATTCCATTAATAATGGATCTTGATCGAATCTATTAAAGCAAACGTGATGTAAGATCACAAAAAGAACGTTAGAAAGAAATTGGATCAAGTCAAGATTGCAAATCCAAGCAAATCCGCTTTCTTCACTGAACTCGCTTCCTACAGCTTACTGCAATATTCGAAAATCAACTTGAGTACTGAAATTTCACTTTTGAGCGTATAACAGCCCTCTACAATAGGCTTACGGAAGTAAAAACTCCAAAATGAGTCTACTCAAGCTCGAATAATGTCATATGAAGGCATAAAACTATTGTTCATTTTCAATATAAATCAAACACGAAAACTGATTAATTCTGAGTGGCCTAAAGTTCCTCTTCTCTACATTAAATAAATCCCCAGAAAATTAATTTGAATTTACAGTAATCAATAGAATAATTACACTATAATGCAATTAATTACAATGGGTGCATCCTTTTAGTAGAATCAAAACCCTGTCCAGAATAGAATCAGTCTTGACACTGGAATCAAGCCTAAACTCCATTCTTAGACATTTTACAAAAATTCCCAAAAAGAAAATAAGTGAGGCAGGGAGGTAACGTTAGAATGAACATGCTTAGCTACAATTGATGATGGTTAATCCAGTACCTTAGATGATTCTTGTAGATCTCGACACGACACAGTCATGTCCAATATGACTGTATCCTCCATGCAAACAATGGAAGTCTTCACTGTCCCGGAAAGCGAGAAACGAACCCTGGATCTCCAGACATCGCCCATCCAGACTGAATGTTCCACTCTAATACCAACGACAGTTTCTTTCATCTTCGGATAACGTCCCATCAACCGCAGCACGCAATGCTGTCTACATCGGCCCGAAAACCAAAGTTCATCGGCCCCGCGTGATCGGATCATTTTGATACACACTGTACTGCCAAACAACAGCTGTGTTCGCAATCACCAGCACGGGCCGTGCGACGTATAGCAATGGAATGCACGTAACTTCGCTCGGATAGTGACACTCATGTTTAAAACATCTAGCCGCACATGCTCAAGTCACTTAAGTTCATGACAGCCTTTCCTCTCGACAAGAACTTGCTCAACATAGTTGCAAGATCACAGACATATGAGTTAGGCCAATTATAAATATAAAAAGAATATACAATATCCAAGCACTTGTATTGAGAAATACTTATCAAACGAAGGTGCTAATTGTTCTGACAACACACACGAAGTAAGTGTATCGTTGCAGCCAGTTCCAATGCGAAGAATGTCTACTGAAAGAACATTATGACTGTGTTCTTGTTAAAGCAAGTATCCACCTTTCATGCGAACACTATATGGCTGGCCTATAATGAACAGCTATCTATTAAGACAAACTGCGTTTTCATTTCGATTGCCATTTCCTAACCAGAACTAAAATTGGAGTCCTTTCCGACACTAAGGTAACTCTCCTCGGTATAATGATAGTACACTACTCAAGACAAACTTTCACTCACGGTGCACGTGACGTTTCGCCGCCGGTCACCGGTATAACTCCAAACATGTGTATTCGTGCGTGGCTTAAATCAATCTACCCTCTCCGTATTTCAAGCCACGTCGCGACTGCGAGGTCACCAACCGTCGCGCCACGAGTGCTCAAAATAGGAACTAATAAGATGCAAAATATCTTATTTCCGGGTTCCTAAGAGTACAATTAATTGAAATAAGTTAATAATCCAACACCTGCTATAATTACAGACGTGTTAAACTATGCCCGAACGTATAAAAGACTTGAATTCCCTACCACAAAAGCATAGTCTATCTCTTGTTGCTAATCGATAAAATAATCAATACTTCTAACCAAACAGCTGTGACGACAGTACAAGCAACGCATGCGCCCCGCTTCTCTCGTCGAGATCGCTATCCCAAGTCAACTTGTGGGTCGCGAAACATATGATCCTGTCTCGCCATTCTTGTTAACAGAAAAGAACATATTACCTTCCCATAAAGGCATTCCGGTCATGAGAATGAAGGTACAGTACCATCCCGGCATTTGCCCGAATACGAAGTGGGAAACCACGGAAAACCACTTCGAGGATAGCTGAGGTGGGAATCGAACCCCCTCTACTCATTTGGACCACCCGAGGCTGAGTAGACCCCGTTCCAGTCCTCATACCACTTTTCAAATTTCGTGGCAGAGCCGGGAATCGAACCCAGGACCTCCGGGGCGGCAGCTAACCATGCTGACCGCTACGCTACGGAGGCGACTTTATTTTAAAGACACTCTGCAAAAATACAGGCCAAGGGCTTTCGTCAGAGTGCATTACGAAGTCAATCGGTTCAGACGTTCTGTCAATCTCGCCGTAACAAACATCAGCTTACTGTTTTAAGTATATAGATATAGATACGATGTTACAATGCCCTTAAAAGAATCAACTACTTCTACTTCGCAGGGGCGATCTACTAATCACGCACTATGTTTGAGACTAAAGATGGGAAGGATCTAACATATTTCCGGGTGTAGAGTGGAGTAGCTGATCTGCATGTGAAGGAGCTGTTGGTCCATACAAGGAGTGGAGCCCGACCCACACCGCACATCTTAATGCCCCGCGGTACCAGCCAGAACGTAAATCAAAGATGAGTCGGTAACCTGAAAGGTCAAGAAGTCTACTGTCGAAAGCCCTATCATAGACTGGAGGTCTGAGATAGTGGAAGTGAGCAAGCATCACAATACTGTAAGGCGGTTTTCACACCGAAGTGGCAAGTCACAGGTTGCATTCGTCCTAGTGGCAAGAGGCATGCGACTTAAACACCGGACCATGTAATTCAACGAGAGCTTACACACCGAGGATGCAAGTGCTAGTTTTTATCAGCGTGTATCTAAGTTGTGCGGGTCTATTATCAGAAATTTGACTTACCTCTTCGTAGGTTGCCCTCGGAAAAACGAAGAAGAGAGCTTCTCGATCGACCCGGTTGGCTGAAAACTATCACTTAATCACTTAGACGCAGATGCCACTTGTGACCAGGACGCAGAGTTTATCTTTGGTGTGAAAGCCACCTTTATACTGACCCTCTATCTTCAGTTTCTACGTTGACAGCACAAAGCATTTCATTGAGTATTGTCGGTAACATAAGTTATTTGAAAGTAACTTCTATAATAGAAGGTTAAAAAAATATAAAAAGAGAATCCAAAGTTAGTTCTCTCTCATGTCACATTTATTTGGTCTTCTACTGTGATGATAAGTTCAGATAAACTTCCAGAAATATGTTTGGTTATAACTAACGCCCGGAAGTTCATGCAAAATCATATGAAAAATCCACAGCCTGCTTCCAGTCTCCGACCGGGTCAGGAATGGAATGAATGAAGCCCCTATCTAGCGGCGAGGATATGAACTGTGCCGGCTGCCGAGGCCTGACGCACTCCTCTGGGGCAATGATTACATGAATGATAGATGAAATGAAATGATAGTGGAGAGTGTTGCTGGAATGAAATTTTGACAGGGAAAACCGGAGTACCCGGAGAAAAACCTGTCTGCCTCCGTTCTGTCCAGCACAGATCTCACATGGAGTGACCGGGATTTGAACCACGAACTCAGCGGTGAGAGGCCGGCGTGCTGCCGCCTAAGCCACGGAGGCCGTGCAAAATCATATATTTGCATATATATGAATATTTTGGTTATTTTGGCACAATGCATCTTATTTTTCTCCCTTGCCTGAGTAAGTGCATATCTCTGCTTGAGAAGGGCGTATATTCTAATTTCCTATTGTTTTGAGGCGCTTTTTGTTACTTCATGTTCTTCAAGTCGTATATTTCAATTCGGACTCCGAGAGTCTATCACAGAATAATACTGAAATTTTCTCTAATAACTACGTTTCAGTCCTTTTTGCACGTTAATATCGATTATTTTTATTCAGCATTCACTATGTAAATATTGTAAAATTATTTTAATTTAAGAAATTCATGATGATGATGATAATTGTTGTTTTAAGGGGCCTAACATCGAGGTTATCGGCCCCTTTAAGAAATTCAATTCCTATTAAAATTGTATATCAGTTATAGCCCTACTTTAAATTTAACATAATAAAATAATTATTGATGGTCAACACCGCTTGAAGTTCCATAAAATAAAATTTCCTACTATTTAGAACTGTTTCTTAGTCGAGATATTTAATGTCCGTCTGTTCATATTTTCTTTATATTCAAAATTGAAACGCTAACAAATACGGAGTGATCTTAATTGCTGTAGTTATTTCATAGTGCATGTTCTTTGAAACATGATGCATATTTGACCAATAATTAGTGCATTTTTGCATGCATATTTATTAATTTAATAGTGCATGAACTTTCGGGCCTTAGTTATAACATTCATGGAGGAGTTGTTTAAGTGTATAAGTGTACATATTGTAAATATTTTCACCCATACTTTTAGACATAGATTTAATAGCCTAAGGGTAAAGGATCTGATGATGATCGCTTGACGATCGAAACTGGTCATCCAACTGTATTTATTAATCTCATGTATTTTTTCAGGATTAGGAAATAACCCATCACAATTGGCTATAATCGTGTTAACCGCCTGAAAAAAATTGATTACTAAGGCAACACAGAAAATGGCTTCAAACTCCATAATTATATACAGTATAAGTCAAATTACAGGAAATAACCCATGCTGTCATTTCATACCTTGTAAGTCAGATTAGAGGAAACCACCTATGCTGAAGATGACCCCGTTGTGGGTCGAAAGCATGTTTCATTAAGGTGGTGGGGATTGTTGTTTTCAGGGGAAAAGCATTGAGATCACCTGTCACATATGATGATGATGTTGTTGTTCATGATGTCCTCCTGGTAACTGAATGGTTGAGGAAAAATAGGTTTCACAGGGTAAATGGAAAGTTGAAATCAGGGACTTGGTGAAAGACCGTTTAATTGCTGTTTTACTTATGAAACCCACAACATAATTAACCATACTCATTTTCACTAATGTTACATTAGCAAATAGACCTAATACGATAGCACTACCATTGTTATATTCAGACACTTATCACCACAATCATCACCAAATAACTGACCTCTAATACCGGAAGATGATTATCTTTTAATACAGTGTGATTCTTTTGCTGGAGCAGGACGGGCAACCGGCTGTCGGACGCGCGCGCCTTCCGCCAGCCAAACGAGCTCGTACCGCGGATTGTGCGCAGGTGGAAACCGTAACAAAGTACGTTATTTAATGGTAAATTCACCAGCAAATCATGACTAAAGAACTTACCTTTTCACAGAAGATGCTGAAAATGCACTCCTTCAACTGGCAGACAGGCGTTGTACCGTGTAAATAAATTAGCGTTTACGCGTTGTAATTCCCTTCTGTTGTGAGGTATATCTGCTGCCATATATTGTTCTCCAGCTCCACTTGAGTACGGGTAATTGATCTGTACACTTAGAATGTTAAATTAACGCACAATAAATTGAACCAACAAACGGGCTTAGGTCCGTGCTTCGATTAATTACAGTAAACACGCAGTTGGGGGGGGGGGGGGGGTGGATGAGGGGGAGGGGAGGGGGGTGCAGGAGTAGCGACATAATGTAGCAATGTCTGTCTGTCAGCTGAAGGAGAACATGTTTAATATCATCTGTGAAAAGATAAGTTCTAACCTTTAACAGGTGACGTGAGGTCATCCAGGTTCCTACGAAATAAAAGAACATCTTTAATCAGCCTAAATCTTGCAGCTGTTGTTTAGGCTACCCTCTTATCTGTGCCCTGACACTACACACTCTCGTTGATGAACGTTTAGTGACTTAATGTACTTTAATGACCCTGGTTAGCTTGCCTCCGCCTCGCGCAACCCGGCGGCCCGAACTCTGTTGGCTGGCGGAAGACGCACGCGCCCGGCAGCCAGTTGCCGGTCCTGCTCCAGCAAAAGAATCTCACTGTACAATTCTATTAATGCAACCAATGGCCATGTATTTTTCTTTTCAGGACGGGAAGGGGTTTTGGAAGAAAGTCAGCCGTGGACCGTCCCAGCATTTACCTGGGGGTGAAAATGGAAAACCACGAAAGCCATTTTGAGGAAGGCAGAGGTGGCATTCGCACCCACGCTCTCCCGATTCAAGCTGTCGGCCACCGCAGCCGGTTGATTATCGTTTAAAGGAGGCAATTGCTTTCAGCTCACTAGGAACGTCCAACTCATCCATGTATCATTCAACGAGGTGTACAGTTTGTTTACTAAGAGCCTTACAATTACTTTTCACGAAGCCGGCATAGCTGCTATGTACACCGGAGAGTTGTAGCAGCATTCCAGGAGGGATTATGTTAGCTGAGCCAGGGATTTGGTCCCTGGTATTCACAAACAAAAGCGAGTCACTTACTAGAGTCAAAGGACAGATAAAGAAGTCCTCTCATTTGTTATTGAAACAGGACGACTTTGAACTTCTGTGTTATAAAGCTGTATAGTCTGCAGCAAAAATTATAGACCTCTTTGAAATTAACTAAACTTATTATGCATCAATTCCCTTGTAGATAGTTGCAACTTTATTTTCAACTTCTTTTTAACGTTTTATTGACTTTTTGAGTTTATGACAACAATTTTGTCTATGTTGCTACGTCCTTAATGTATGCTTCTAAATTAATAAATGTCAAATAGCTAGTGACTATTCATGTAATGTTTTACGAACTTGTTTCGAAATCATTATGCCATTTCCATACACAAAAGAGGACACGTAGACAATGCAATGAACTCCAATAAGTCCAGGATCAAGGAAATTGATTGCACCTACTTTCCAGACTACATGATGATAATGATGATAATTGTTGCTTTAAGCGGCCTAACATCTAGGTTATCGGCCCTTTCCTGACTACATTACAGATACAGGTAGTTACAGTAGATTTCTTTTGCCAACGCTGACTGGTGCATTTTAGCCATTGAACTTTCGAATGAGCTCGGGTATTCCATGATTCCATGCAAAAATAGTTATAAAATGCATTTATCAAAGTTTTTTAAATTAATTTTGAGCTGTTTTCTTAAGTCGCCTCCGTTGCGTAGTGGTCATCGTGATTAGCTGCAACCACGGAGGTTCACGGTTCGATTCCCGGCTCAGCCACGGAATTTGAAAAGTGGTATGAGGACTGGTACGATGTCTACTCAGCCTCGGGTGGTCCAAATGAGTAGACGAGGTTCGATTCCCACCTCAGCCATCCTACAAAGCGACCGGTACCCAGCCATTTGGCCTGCAGCTTATGGGGCGACGTGTGGTCAGCGCTTTGAGTCCCGTCAGTTGTTTTTCTTGGTTTCCATGACCTTGGCGCTACCTCGCTGTCAGACAGCTACTAGACTGTACTCACGAGGCTGAGTGCACCCCATTCCAGCCCTCACGTCAGTTTCTAAAATCGCTAACGGAGCCGGTAAGCGAACCCGGGGCCTCCGGGTGCGAGGCAGGCATGCCACCCCAAAAGCACTACAATACGGATATTACTTCCCAACGCTTTGCCTCGATAATCCACTTGTATGAAGGAACTCTTCTAGTGTCGCAACTCGCCACACCTCCTCAGAACCTGTTCGTTGAGCGAGTTTCCTTGCATGGCTGCTGTGTGGGACTGACTCTTGTGAACTTGGTGTGCTTGCCGTCTTCTGCCAGCAATCAGTTTCACATTCGTCCCCGATAAATCCTGGGCAACATACTCACGTAGAGGTAGAACACAGTACAAGAGAAACGCTGGCACTTCTGGTTTGTTTTTATATATACTACAGTAATTAGAACTGCATTCCTGCTCTTCCTGACATGCTTCCATTATCTCATAGCACTCATGAACAACGACCTTCAAAGCTTTGAAGAAGCATATCGTTATGATGCTCGAAGCAATTTTCAGTGTTGGCTTAGTAAACGAAAGTTTGTTGCTTTTCAGTCGGTCAACACGATTGTACCAAATGAGATGAGTTATTCCCTAATCCTGAAAAAATTACATGAGATTGATAAAAATACACTTGGATGACCAGTTTCGATCATCATCATAACCGACAGTGGTGGCTATGCTCGCTAAAGCGCAGCGATAGGTCATGGGGCCAAGCTCTCTGCTGACTCGGTAGACGCGTGGGTTCGAGCCCCACCGTCGACCGTCCTTGAAATGGTTTTCCGTGGTTTCCTATTTTCAACACCAGGCAAATGCTGGGACGGTACCTTCTGACAGACCAAGGCCGCTTCCTTCCACATTCTTGCCCAGTTTCATTCACCTTCATCCATTCCATCTCTCATCCCGACGCGCAGGTCACCCACGGGCGTCGCCTAGAAAGACCTGCACTCGGCCTCTCAGGAGGTCACACGAGAAAAAAAAATCATCATCATTATCAAATCCATTACATTTAAGACTACACATTTTTATATTTACAATATGTACAATGTGTACATGTGAAAAGCATCAAACTTTCGAAGCATATCGCTGTTGTTAATTCATTTGAGGGGCTTGGGACATCTTGGTCATCAACCCATGTAGTTGAGTATTCAACTTGTCTGGTTGGAAATGTGTCTTAAGATTGTCATGCGTTGTAGAGATACAACTGATTTTAGAATTTATGTATTTATCGTATGGCTTTTAGTGCCGGGAGTGTCCGAGGACATGTTCGGCTCGCCTGAGTCTGTAGCTGCTTCCAGCGGACACCCTTAGGGTGAGCTACAAGTTCAGTTCAATTTCAAGTAGTTCCAACTTTCGCTACCGGATATCAATGATACCTAGTAGTGAACGCTGGAACTTTGAAAGAGCGTTCCGACGAAATCTAACCTAACAATTTAGCTTCACACAAGTTTAGTCTGTAGAAGGATCTTTTACATGCCATAAATGTATGACATGGACCGCCGGTTTTACTTCCCCTCCGAAGGAAGGCATACTGAGGGATTTTTAACGGTCTTAAAAAATCCGACGACTTCGGCCGGGTTTGAACCCGCTATCTTCACGAGGGATATTTATTCGTTATTCCTGAATAAAATTGTCATAAATCAATGTACGTTCACGTTAAATTATTTGTTGTTTTAAATTAAAACAGGTTGTTGCTGTCGACTCAATTAGGAGCTTTGCGATATTGTGCTCATATAGCCCCGCGTACTTGGGTGTCTATAGAATTTGTTTGATTACTTGTAAAAGAAGCTTGTAGTTTTACGTGACCGCTAATCGTGCGATCATGAGCCACGGGACCTCCATTTTTACGTGGAATCCGAACCACAGGACATGGCATTTCACATCGAAAATCTCACATGCATTGACCGGGAATCGAACCCGGTCCACCTTGGTGAGAGGCCACCAAGCCCCCTGATAACTTGTGTCACTGTGATGTCTGTACTAGTGTTTGGTGGCTTCGGTGGCGTAGTTGGTAGCATGCTGAGCTTCTATGCCCAAGGTCGCAGGTTTAAACCCGGTCGAAGTCGTCGGATGTTTTAAGAGCGTTAAAATCTCTCAGTATGCCTTCCTTCGGAGGCGAAGTAAAGCCGGAGGTCCCATGTCATAGTTTTATGGCATGAAAAAGAACCTTCCACTAAATACACTTGGGTGAAGCAAAAATTTTGTAGGTTAGTTTGAGAACGCTCTATTTGTACCAACGTTCACCAGGTGCTGACTGCGATGCCATCTAGTAATCAAGTCCGCAAGCTAGGTGTCATGGACCGTAGCATTTGGGGGCAAAAGTAGGAACTACTTGGAAATTATTGTTTGCAGTCCATACTTGAATTAAAATAGATAGTAATAATAATAATAATAATACAGCCATCACAATTAACACCAGTTATCAGACAGATTCTACACACACCCAAAGTACACGGGGCTACATAAACGCGTTGTCGCAGCCCCTAAACTGAGGAACCAACCAACCAACCTGTACTAGTGTGTGTACTTGTAATTGGGATAGGATTTGGGTAGGAAGCGGCCGTGGTCTTAAGGTAGGTACCATCCCGGCATTTGCCTGGAATAGAAGTGCGAAACCACGGAAAACCACTTCCAGGATGGCTGATGTGGAAATCGAACCCACCTCTTCTCAGTTTTTCCTCACCAGGCGGAGTGCACCCGGTTCCAGCGCTCAAAGCAGAATTAAATTTCTTGGCAGTGCCGGAAATCGAGCCCGGGTCTCCGCGGTGACAGTCAAGAATGCTAGCCACTACGCAACGAGGTGGTGGCTGGTGGTTGGTTCCTTAGTTTAGGGGCTGCGACAACGCGGTTATTTAGCCCCGTGTACTTTGGGTGTGTGTAGAATCTGTCTGATAACTGGTGTTAATTGTGATGGCTGTATTAGTGGCTGTTATCTGTTCTTTTAATTCAAGTAAGGACTGCAGAACTTGTCTACTACTACAGTAGATGCCATCGCAACCAGCGCCTGGTGAGGAACGTTGGAACTTGAGAGCATTAATCAAATATAACGTACAATATTTGCTTCACACAAGTTTAGTTACTAGAAGGTTCTTATAATTGGCTGTAAGATGGAAGTTCTTAGTCTTGGGTAACCCTTAATCTCGCGATAGTGAGCCACATGATCTTCATTTTTACGTGGAATCATAACCAAAGGACGTGAGATTTCACTTCGAAAATAGCTCATGTATGTACCTGGAATCGTACCCGGTCCTCCTTGGTGAGATGCAAGCAACTTTACTACTACTCCATCACGCCCCCCTGAGTGTGTGTAGGATACAGTATATCGGATAACCTACAGTATATATTGCGATGTGTTTACTGGCGTGTGGGTTTGTAATTGAGATTATATTTTGATGGAAGCCAGCTGCAGTCTTAAGAAATTAAGAAACGAATAGTGTTGGCGAAGAAAGCCTTTCAAAATAAGAAGAATTTGCTGCACAATGAGCACCTCAACTTGAAGAAAAGGAAAACATTTCTCAAGACCTTTGTTTGGAGGGTTTTGACCTATGGTTGTGAAACATGGACACTTGGGAAAAGAGAAGAATCAAAACTTGAGGCAGCTGAAATGTGGTTTTGGAGACGAATGACCCAAACAAGCTGGATGGAAAAAAATACATATTAGCTTTTTCTGAACCAAATTCAGGAGAATCAATGCCTGTTGAACACCATCAAGAAAAGGAAAGTAAAATTCAAGGAACAATACTCAGACATGACACTCTCCTCCATGTTTTTTTTTTGAAGGAAAATTTTTTGAAAAAAAAAAACCAAGGGGACGACCATGACAATCGTATCTCAAGAACATTGTCAAGGAGATGGAATGTGACTCTTAACCCAATATGAAGAGAACTGCTGAAGACCGTAAGAAATGGCTGCAACGACAAGGCTTTTAGCATTTAGAAGCTGATAGATATGATAGATGTGGAAAACCACTTCTAGGATGACTGAGATAGAAATCGAACCACCTCTTTTCATTTCTGCCTTATGGTGTTGAGGGAACCCCGTTCTAACTCTCAGACCAGAATTACATTTGTTGGCAGTGCCGAAAATCGAACACGGACCTCCGCGGCGTTAGCCAAGAATCCTATTTACTACACAAGATGAACGAAGGTGTCTGTACAATATAGGGCTTTCTACTACATAGGTAACTAAAGCAAACTTGGCGATCTTCATCTAATGAGTGGCAAATTTTTCTCTAAAGCCTGTTCTCCGAGTCGAGACGGTGGAATTAAATGCAGTTGTACACAGTTGTTGCAGGGCTGCCCGCAAGGGGTGCATAGAGCTGTGCCTGTTGAACGTACACCAACGTCAGTGCTGTGTATAGCCTACATGTGAAGCGGGGATTATGAAAAAAAAGTTATAATGCCTCTCTCCATTCATTCATATCCTAAAGGCTAATTCCTTGTCGATGCAACCACACTCTTCTGTCGTTGGCGGTTCGTTTCAGTTCCATGTAATTGTCACATCCCATTCTATTCTTGATGTCTTACAAATACTTCGTCCTAGGCCGTCCTCTTCCTTTCATTCCCAGCATTTTCCCTCCAGGAATGTTAACGATGAAAGTGTTGTGTCTGATGACATGTCCAATAAATTCTATTTTTCTCTTTCCCATTTCCTTCATTTATCTTCTCTCTTCTTTGACTTCCCTTAAGACTTCCAGGTTGGTTTTTCTTTCCATCCAGCTTGTTCTTGTCATTTTCCGACATATCCACATTTCAGCAGCTTCAAGTCGATTCTTTTCCAATTTACCCAGAGTCCAACTTTCACTTCCATAGAGCAGTGTCCTCCATACAAATGATTTTGCAAAGGATTTTCTTACATCTATATTCATATGTTTGCTGGATACAATGTTTTTCTTAGTCATAAATGCCTGTTTTGCCAATGCAATCCTTCTCTTCACTTCCATTAAGCATCCATTGTCTTCTGTGATTATACTACCGAGATAACAAAATTGTTTCACTTGTTCAATTCTCAAGTCATCAATTTTATATGTGTTTTAATTTCTTCCATATTTTTTCGAACTACCATTACTTTCGTTTTCCGTTTGACTCTCTACCAGGTATAATACATGTTGAATCTCGTTGATGTTCTGGAAGAATTCACATGAAATATGGATTGTGACAAGGATCCTCTTTGTGCTGCAGGGTATTTATTTTAAAGCAACCATTCCCTGGACGTGATGTGGCTACAGAATAGTAACCACTGTGCGTCAGGGACGTTACTGGGAAACAATGGAGACTGTGGCAGTTGAAAGAGCAATCAAATATTCATGTGGGTCGCAGTCGAGTGGATGGCTATCCAATATTTATTTCAGCACTTGGCTTAGTGTCCGAGACTGGCTGTATCGACCGCCTGAGCCGTATGTACACAAATACATTGCAGTATAATTTGATGATGATCACTAATATTAATATTATCACAATTATTATTATTAATATATAGTCTATATATAATTCTCTAGGGCCATCTCTAGGTAGGACCACGTTAAGGCTTGTCACATTTAATTTTCATTTGCGCCCAGAATCGAACCTATCTCTTCTCAAGGTTGTCTCACGGGACTGATTGAACCCCGTTTTAGACCTTAGACCAGAATTAAATACCTTACCAGAGCAGGGATTCGAACTCAGACATCAGGGATGTCAGCCAAGAATGCTATCCACGATACCATGAAGTGAACTCACTCTTTAGTATTCTGTGTTATTGATTTTAATAATGTATGCATTCAAGATGGTGGTTCAGCTCATTAATTACTATAATAACTTAATGATTTGTTCGACTGGGGTCTTTCATACAATTCTACTCCATTCACCGACTTTCATGCAAATTTCTGAATTACATTCTGATTTATTGATCTTCACATTACACTGTAATAGTGCACGTGGCCTCCATCTTGAGTATATGTAATCTAAGCATATGCGTCTTCAGTAGTGTCAATTTCCTGTACAGTAGCCCATTACCTCTTTCCTAAGTTTCGAAATTGTAAATTTACTATAAGAAGAATATGTGATTTTGATATTAGATAATATTCAAAATAGCAAAGAGCCAGCCAGCCTCGTACAGGCCACGTAGGCCCTTGGAGCAGTGAAAGGTAGAGGCTTCTACCTTTCGTAGAGATCGGGCCATTTAGGAAGACGGCTGGTGAGGGGAAATGTGCGAGTGAGAAAGCTGAAACGTGGGAGTGAGAACGCTGAATTCCCTTTCTCGCTCGGTGTTGTGGCGACGTACAGTCGACCCGAAATTTTTGTCATAGCGGTCGTGTAACTCCGCAGATTTTCAGTTAGTGGAAACATTTTTCAACTAAATAAAAATTGCTAATAATACGCCGTACGACACCTTAGTCAAAGTCGTCCAGTCCAGTAACAGTCTTTGTGCGCTTTCGTTTTCTGTTTGGTGTTTCAAACAGACTATCCAAAGGTTTACCTTCTTCTATCGCTTTTCGCTTTTCACCCTTAATCCGTGCCACAGAACTTTTTGACACTCGGACGGGTCACCCCGTCTTCAAATATGTCATTTTTATTTTGCATATTTTTGCTTTTTTTGTGCTACGAGGCACGTCCAGAAAGTAAGCTCCGTTTGGTAATAAAATTAAATTGTGTACAGATACAGAAAAAATATTTATTGCACAACATTCTACACCTCTTAAACTACCTTTCCACATAAATGCCGAACTTTTGCAGGCATTTGTCATAGCGTGGCACAAGTTTTGATACCTTCTTCATAGAAGTTTGCCGCCGACCCGTAAACGAGAGTGAAGACTCCCCTTAAGATATCCTACTGTTTGGCCATCACCGTTAGGCAAATTGCGTGCTTACCAGGAGAACTGCGTATGTTTAGGAGTTCTCCTGACCACATACGCAATTTGCCTAACAGTGATGGCCAAACAGTAGGATATCTTAAGGGGAGTCTTCACTCTCGTTTATGGGTCGGCGGCAAACTTCTATGAAGAAGGTATCCAAAAACTTGTGCCACGCTATGATAAATGCCTGCAAAAGTTCGGCAGTTATGTGGAAAAGTAGTTTAAGAGGTCTAGAATGTTGTGCAATAAATATTTTTTCTGTATCTGTACACAATTTAATTTTATTACCAAACGGAGCTTACTTTCTGGACGTGCCTCGTATTTTTCCATTTTAAGAAATTTTGTTTTGTTTTTTAGTTTCTTGGTCTTATTTTAGAGAAATCGGCCTTGAGGTCATTTTTTCTAATTTGGTACTGTCACAGCTTTATATGAGGGAGTTACTTCTCTCAGAATTAAGACGAAGTTAGTAGCTGATACAAGATAATTTGAAATATTGAAATATTGATTCAATTTCATTAATCAACCGGGTGCAAACTAGTCTTAGCAATATCGTGGCGAAATTGCTGCGGGTATTGCATCAAAACTGAAAAAAATGACGGACAAAAACACCGGGTATAAAACATTATGCAAAATCTCAGACATTTTTTATGGTGAAAACTACTGCATGGATGGGATTGAGGAGGATTTAGCAGCAAACGACCTTCCTCACCCCAAGTACGTTCCGATCACATCAGTAGATGTTGAACGCAGCTTTTCGAGATATAAAAACTTGTTGGCTGATAACCGCAGATCATTTACATTTGACAACATCAGAATGGCATTCGTAGTTCACTCCAACTCAGACTAAATTGAACATAAACCTTGTGTTAAGTGCTAGAAATCTATTTTGATTGACTTTTCAGTTTGAGCTTAAGATGTCATTTTTGAAATATTGATGAGTTTATTATTGTAAGATCATTTTCTCCATTTTATGGTGCATTTTTTCAATTTTTAGGTCATTTATTACAGTCATTTTTGAAAATTTAAAGTGCATTTTTTAAACTTTCTTTACGGCATCAACACCCGGGCCCTATTCATAAGAAATGTCGCTTTTGAAGATTAGTGTTTTATAATATAGAATTGGTTTCCTTTGGTTCGTCAATGCTATTTATAAAAGGCCATGACTAGAATTGCGTACATTGCGAGTTGCTGATACACAATAACAAATGGAACTTACAAAGTTGGAGGTTAGGGTCCTTCTAAAGCACTACTGGAAACAAGATTACAAAGCTGCTGCCGCGGCTCGATGAGTATGTGAAGTGGAAGGAGAAGGTGTCGTTAGTGAGCGTGTGGCACAACGATGGTTCCACCGTTTCAACAGTGGAGAAGAAAACAATACAGATTCACTGCTTTCTGGAAGATCTCAACTATAGGATATTGAGAATACCCACAGAGTTCTGGAAAAAATCCGCAAAGAAGTACTCGTAGGCTATATAACAAAGGAGAAACTGTTCCGCCTAGTCAATACATTTATTTAATACAAGTTATAAACTTGTAATTATATGGTACATGTTTCGGGGCCTCTAGTACTGGTCCCTTCTTCAGCCTAGAGGCCCCGAAACATGTCCCATATAATAACAAGTTTATAACTTGTTTTAAATAAATGTATTGACTAGGCGGTACAGATTCTCCTTTGTTATATAGTGAATCTGTCAATACGGAAAATGAACTTCTTTCAGAGCACAATTTACTCGTAGGCTGTCAGAAGAACTTGGTGCATCAAAAGATACCAAACATAGCCAGATTAAGGAACTTGGAAATTCAAACAGAAGCTGTAGATCTGTACCTCATGAATTGACCCCTGAACAGGCTCAGCGTAGAGTGGATAGCCGTCGTCAGCTTATCGGTAACCCCATGGATGATAGATTTATCACGAGAATATTGTCACATGTGATGAAAAATGGGCCAATTATCGCAACGCTGACGCCTCGATACAGAGGCTCAGTCACCGGCAACATGCCAAAGTCATCGCTAAAAAGGATCGGTTCGGCCCCAAAGTGTGTGTGTCTGGTGGAATTTTAAAAGATTGATTCACTGGGAGTTTGTTCCAAACGGGCCTACAGTCAATTGCGGATCTTTATTCTCAACTACTGGAACAAGTTCACGAAATTTTGAGGTGGAGATACTCACCATTAGTTAACCGAAATAGAGTTCTCTTACAGCACGACAATGCGAGACCTCATACTGCACGAACAACTATGGTAAAAATTCAGGAATTGGGAGGAATCGAATTGCTACCACTTCCAGCATACAGCCCTGATCTTGCGCCTCCAGATTTCCATCTTTTTCGATCCATGACCCATTTCTTGCGTGGAAGAAATTTTGAAAAAGTTGAAACTGTGGAAGAGAGTCTCACTGATTTCTTCGCATCTAAAACCAGAGACTGGTACCGTCGCGGGATAAGAAATCTCGCTGAAAGATGGCTCAAGGCATAGAAACTGATAGTCTCTACTTTGAAGAAAAGTTTAATTTCTTGCCGGAAACTTTTCCAAATGAAATTTTCTTTAGAAAACGACATTACATATGAAACATCCCCTGTTTCAATCTATAGATTTTAATACTAGAAAATTACACACTGCCACCAGTATTTTGGTTTCTAGTGCAAGAACTGATCCCATATACTGTTTGCTTTTCTACTTATCTTATTGTTTGAATTTGTCACAATTTTTATGTACATTCTCTTCTCTCGCAACTATCCCCTGGTAGATTAAGGAAGTTCTATGTTGTTATTGTTGAAGGGCTTGGGACCTCTTGGTCATCATCCCCGTAAGGAAGTTATAATTAACCAGTATTATTCAGAATAAAGTTATAGAATACGCACTGTTACTGTGACCATAATAACACAGGTTAGATAGAGATTCTACCCTTGCGCATGTACACTAGAAATGAAAGAAACAACAATAATATGTCTGTGGCATGATTGAATTTTTCTTGCCCCTAAGGCTCTTTCGTCTATTTGATCGTGTATTGGAAGATACAGTAACCCTCACTTTCCTCAGAGACTAACATTAACGAAGCCGAGGTAACCATATGGCCACTGGTGCGAGGTTTACGTAATGAGTGAGAAAGTGGAACTAGGCGGACCAAGAACCGCAAGTGTGGGCAGCGAGTAGGTGTAGGGGCTACATCGACCTTAGCTGTCTCTTCCTTCTCTCTAGCGAGCGCGTAGCAAGTATTGCATTCCTTGTTCTAGAGATCTTGAAACTGAGTAACTTGCTCCTTGCTTGCCTCGGTGGATGAGTGGTTATCGTATCGGACTATCTACCTCAAGCTGGCAGGTTCGCAAGGCGACAAATATCTCGGCACGCATGTCATACGTTGTGGGCATGTTAAAGAACCCATTTGAATTCAGTAGCCCGTGTTCATAATGGCAAAATTAATCTCGGGATATTCCACCAACACAAAGTTCCTCCTTTCTCTACTAGAAAGCGCTATAGTGGCAAGGAGCTTAGACATCTAACCTCCTTTCACTTTCATAGTGCTCGAAGGAACGACAAAATTCGACATGTAAGCTGCCCTCTGGGCTCAAATAACAACGCTGGCACCGGACACCCGAAGCCATACGATAGTATTATTATTATACTTGCTCCTGAACTGAACGAACACTTACTCTGTTGGGTGGCGTAACGGTGATAGGAGTCAGAACCGTATAGCCTACTAGCAGCAGTGCCCGGCTTCGCCCGGTGAATTTGTGTTTGTTCTATGAATGATACTACTACAGAACTGGCCCATAATACTTAAACTACCAGAGAAAAATATTTTAAAAATATAACTTTTTGCGATGGTGGTGGTGGTGGGGGTGATAAGTAGTATAAACCCATAATGGACGTAACATTCTGGTCATTTTCTCGTAATGATAATGACAATAATGAATATGGAAACGGATATTTACTAACTACACATGTAATTTACAAACGAATTGAAAAATATGATTAGAAAGAGGAGTATGTGAAATAAAAGACACCGCCTTGGGCCTATATCTCATTGGCTGTTAGAAAAGTAGATATCAATAGTGTCGTCTGATGTCACATAGTGCCATGGGAAAATAATCAGAGCACTTTGGAAAACTTCAGCTGTCCCGAGCTCCTGAAGTAGTAATAGTGTCATTTATCGCCACATACCGCTCAAGGATAAGGATCGGAATAAATGAAAGTAAATTTGAAAGCACCAACGCTTATTGCAGCTGATTACCTCTTTGTACTGCACCAACACCATCGCACTTATACAGAGGCATAATATTGTCATAATAATAATATCGTATGGCCTCCGGTGCCGGGTGCAAGCTTTGTAATTTGACACCCAGAAGGTAGCTTGCATGTCGAATTTCGTTGTTCCTTGAATCACTATGAAAGTCAAGGAGGTTAGATATCTAATCTCCTTGAACACCATAGCGCTTTCTAGTAGAGAAATGAAGAACTTTGTGTTGGCGTAAACTCCAGAGATTAATTTTGCCTTTATGAACACGGCCTACTGAATTCAAATGGGTTCTTTGACATGCGAACATCGTATGCCATGCGTGTCGTATTTTTGCCGCCTTTCAAAAATCACTTACCACGGCCAGGAGCGAACCTGCTATCTTGGGGGTTAGTACACCGACATGCTATCCACTTACCCACCGTGGCAAGCTAATAGTTTCATGATGATAACTGTTTTAAGGGGCCTAAGAATAATTACTCCCAGAGACTCCAATTTATGAGCAGCGCAATTTGTAACTATTTTCGCAATTCTTGTAGGGTTGACGTGATACAGCTCGCATTGCCAGCCAACAATTGACTTATTAAAATATTCTTACAGTTACACTATACAGACATGAATGGTTCTAGGACTTTAAAACGTAGTTTTCAAGTTCATTTTGTCTGTTGTTCTAAAAGGGAATGGAGAGAGTTTTCCAAAATATCAAGTGGACAGTGTTACCCGCAGGGTTCCAAAGGGTAAGTACATTAAGTATGGTTAAGATCGGTGAAACGATGTAGACTTGTGCCAGAGGGTCTGAATGCAGGGAAGGGAGTGGTCTGTCCGAAATGTCATGTAGACAGTGTTACTCGCAGTTTCCCAGAGGGTAAGAATACACATTTTGGTTCAGGTCGGTAAACGGTGTAGATTTGTATAAATAACAGACAGACAAATCGTACAAGTCGCGATACTCAGGAGTGGAATAAAGTCAATATATCGATGAGTAGACCAACAGGACTGATAGAAATCAGCAACAGAACATAGTACCAATCCGACTAATAGAAGCAAGAGTTTCTATATCATGGAGCACAATTTCCAAGGAGAATACTACAGATATCCATTCAATGATGAAATGGATGCCCTCTGTCGATGTAGTGTTCTACAAAGCAATTTTGAAATGAAGAACTACAACATCTTATGCAAATTTTAGAGCCAAAAAGTTCTATCTGCATGCACACTTTGGATTAAGTCATTAACATACCTATGTTCTCTATGTAATTGTTAAATTTGGTGTTAATTCATTAAAGTAGAACTTTGTATCATCATTTTAAAATACTTTGCAAAGAGCAACATACTTTATGCAATTTCAAACTTCAAACACCTCCCCTGAAAAATTAACTTAAAGTCAGATAGAACCTCTCGAACTGTCTACACATAAAAATTGCAAAAAGGTGATAGGAGAATGTAATAATGTTTGCCACTATGATTCTCTGACAGGATAGCATTACATTAAATTGTGCTAATATGCTTATTAACTGTGCATACGATAGCATACAGAATACTACAGTCCAATACAATCCTTGATTCACAATCGGTCAGTTTTCCCATGTGTCGTTTAGCAAATTTTATGGGATTATCATGATTCAGAGTAAATCGTTGTTGCCAGTGACAACCTGTCCATCAATGGTGCGGCGTTGATTATCATGATCTAGTGATAGTCGTTGTCGCCTAGCGTCAATATGTCCGTCATATTTTCAGATCCGTGAAACGGTGTAGATTTGTGCAAAAGGGCCTAAATGCAGGCAATAGAGTGGCCTGTCCGAAATTTAAAGTAGATAGTGTTACCCTCTGGGTTCCAAAGGGTAAGTATACAAATTTTGGTTCAGATCGATGAAACGGTATAGATTTGTATAAAAAGGCCTAACAGACAAACAAACAGACAAACCAACATTGAATTTTATATATATACTAGCTGAAGTACCCATGCTTCGCTACGCGTCATAAATAATTAAAATGTGAAGGTGACAGTTAAAACAGGGGATAGGCGAGGTGCTGCGCAGAGGGAGATTAAGGATGGAACATTTTGTCCAACTACACCGCTCGGCGTTGACCGTGTTTTATAGCACAAATTTAGGTTTTACTCGCTAACCGTTGGAGATACCTTTCGGATAGAAAATGTAATTTTAAACCTCGTAAATGCCATCAAAAGATTGCTATTTCTTAGCGTTCTCTTTTTATTTGAAATGGAAATATGAAAGTTTGAAACCAAAGGGTGTAGTGACGTCACTAAAATGGTCGCCATCTTTAAATAGTGCAAAGTATTGAAATCAAAAGTAACCTATATGTTAACCAGGTAAATCAGCTACTTCCATGTAAAATGCATGTAAATCGGACCAGTGGTACTTGCATGATTGAGTAATACACAGACACACACCATCTCATTTTTAGCCTCGCTTCGCTCGCGTCATAGTCGTGTCTTTTTTTATTCAATGAAATGCAGGTTTAACCCCGTTAACACCCCTTTAGAACGTGAATACCCAAAAAATCCCTCCTTAGTAGACGTTTTCGATACACAACAAACATATCCCCAAAATATAATTCTTCTAACTTTAATAGTTTGGGTTGGTCGATGAGAGTGAACATCCAAAAATACTTCCTTAGTGGACATTTTTCTTCCATAATTTCACCCCTCCACATAGCCCCTTAAATTGCATTTATGAAGAAACGGCCGAACACCTATTTATTTTATTTATTTATTTATTTTTAAGCTGATTGATTTCCTCCGAGTTTCAAACTCCTCGCCTATGTCGTTTAAGAGATACACGCTCCGATAGGAATCTTTCAACCCCCACTTATCATCCCTTTCACCTCATAATATACACTACATCGAAAAACCATTAGACATGTGTCAGCTTATTTTTAATGATTAGTATATGTGCCAAGTATCACATCCCCAAATGAAACCACTCGTGAGATATTGTTATTCAATGAAATGCACGTTTACCCCCTTAACACTTCTTTAGAACCTGAATATCCAAAACTCTTCCTTTAATGGACTTTTTCGACATACAACGAACATATCCCCAAAATTTTATGTTTCTAACTTCAATAATTTTGGTTGGGCGATGATGAGTGAGTGAGACAGTCAGGACATTTTCTTTCATTTATTTTTGATAATTTCACCCCTCCCCATGAACCCCTTAAATTGGATTTATGAAACAAACGGTCGAATACCTATTTACTTATTTAAAGCTGTTTTTCCCCTGAGTTTGATGAGTGAGTAAGTGAGTAAATCAGTTAGGACACTTTCTATGCTTTTTTTATCCCAAGAATTTCACACCTCTCCAAGGGCCCCTTAAATTGGATTAATGAAAAAACGGTCGAACACCTACTTACTCGTATTTTAAGCTGTTTTTTTTCCGCCGAATTTAAAACTTCTCGCCTATGTCGTTTCAGAGGTACACGATCCGTTAAGAATCCCTCAACCCCCAATTTTCACCCCTTTCACCTCATAATATACACCACATTGATAAACCCTTAGACATATGTCTGATTATTTTTAATGATTAGTTTATATACCGAATATCACATCCCCAAAGAAACAACTCATGAGATATTGTTATTCAATGAAATGCACGTTTACCCCCTTAACACCTCTTTAAAACCCGAATAAACAAAAATCATTCTTTAGTTGACGTTTTCGACATACAGCGAACATATTCCAAAAATTTCATGTTTCCAACTTTAATAGTTTTCACTGGGCGTGATGAGTGAGTGAGTTAGTCAGTCAGTTAGGACACTTGCTAACCTTTTTTCTCCCAGAATTTCACCCCTCCCCATTGGCGCCTTAAATTAATTTATGAAAAAACAGTCGAACACCGATTTACTTACTTTTAGGCTGATTTTTTTTCGCTGAGTTTCAAATTTCTCGCCTATGTCGTTTATGAGATAGGCCTACACGCTCCGTTAGGAATCCTTCAACCCCCACTTTTCACCCCTTTCACCTCATAATAATACACCACATCGAAAAACCCTTAATAAAACATAAACTCACCATTAAAAATAAGAAGACCCGAGTCTCAGGGTTTTTCGATGTGGTGTATATTATGAGGTGAAAGGGGTGAAAAGTGGGGATTGAAATATTCCTAAATGAGCGTGTATCTCTTAAACGACAAAGGCGAGGAGTTTGAAACTCAGCGAAAAAAAATCAGCATAAAAAATAAATAAATATTTGTTTGACCGTTTTTTTATAAATCCAATTTAAGGGGCCCATGGGGAAGGGTGAAATTCTGGTGGGGGGGACAGGAAAGAAAGTGTCCTAACTGATTGACTGACTGACTCACTCATCAAACTCAGGGGGAAAAACTGCTTTAAAGTAAGTAAATAGCTGTTCGACAGTTTTTTTTTTCATAAATCAAATTTAAGGGGTTCATGGGGAGGGGTGAAATTCTGAAAAAAGAAAATTGAAAGAAAATGTCCTGACTCACTCACTCACTCACTCATCATCATCGCCCTGCCAAAATTATTGAAGTTAGAAACATGACAGATTGGGGATATGTTCATTGTATGTCAAAACAGTCTACTAAGGGAGGATTTTCGGATATTCAGGTTCTAAAGGGGTCTTAAGGGGGTTAAACCTGCATTTCATTGAATAACAATATCTCTCGAATGGTTTCATTGGGGGATGTGATTCACGGCATATAAACTCATCATTAAAAAGTAAGAAGACACGTGTCTGATGGTTTTTCGATGTGGTGTATATTATGAGGTGAAAGGGGTGAAAAGTAGGGATTGAAAGATTCCTAACGGAGCGTGTATCTCTTAAACGACATAGGCGAGGAGTTTGAAACTCAGCGGAAAGAAATCAGCATACAAAATAAGTAAATATTTGTTTGACCGTTTTTTCATAAATCCAATTTAAGGATCCCATGGGGAGGGGTGAAATTCAGGGGGGGGGGGCGGGGAGGAAATGGAATGAAAGTGTCCTAACCGATTGACTGACTGACTCACTCATCAAACTCAGGTGGAAAAACTGCTTTAAAGTAAGTAAATAGCTGTTCGACAGTTATTTTTTTTGGATCGATCAAATTGAAAGGGTTCATCGGGAGGGGTGAAATTCTGAAGAAAAACAAATGAAAGAAAATGTCCTGACTCATTCACTCCCTCATCATCGCCCAGCCAAAAATATTGAAGTTGGAAACATGGCATTTTGGAGATATGTTCGTTGTATGTCAAAACCGTACACTAAGGGAGGATTTTTGGATATTCAGGCTCTAAAGGGGTCTTAAGGGGGTTAAACGTGCATTTCATTGAATAACAATATCTCAAGAGTGGTTTCATTTGTGGATGTGATACTCGGCATATAAACTAATCATTAAAAATAAGCAGACAGGTGTCCAAGGGTTTTTCGATATGGTGTATTATTATGAGGTGCAAGGGGTGAAAAGTGGGGATTGAAGGATTCCTAACGGAGCGTGAAGGCCTATCTCTTAAACGACATAGGTGAGAAATTTGAAACTCAGAGAAAGAAAATCAGCTAAATAAATAAGTAAATCTGTGTTCGACCGGTTTTTTTCATAAATTAATTTAAGGGGCCAATGGGGTGGGGTGAAATTCTGGGGGAAAAAAGGAGAGAAAGTGTCCTAACTGACTGACTAACTCACTCACTCATCAAACTCAGGGGAAAAAGACAGCTTAAAAAATAAGTTATTGGTGTTCAAGAGTTTCTTCATCAATCCAATTTAAGGGGCCCATGGGGAAGGGTGAAATTCTGGTAAAAATAATTGAAAGAAAATGTCCTGTCTGACTCACTCACTCATCACGCCCAGCGAAAACTATTAATGTTGGAAACATGAAATTTTGGGAATATGTTCGTTGTATGTCGAAAACGTCAACTAAGGAATGATTTGTGTTTATTCGGGATTTAAAGAGGTGTTAAGGGGGTAAAGATGCATTTCATTGAATAACGATATCACACGATTTGTTTCTTTGGGGATGTGATATTCGGTATAGAAACTAATCATTAAAAATAATCAGACATATGTCTAAGGGTTTGTCGATGTGATGTATAGGCTATTATAAGGTGAAAGGGGTGAAAATTGGGGGTTGAGGGATTCTTAACGGAGCGTGTATCTCTTAAACGACATAGGCGGGAAGTTTGAAATTCGGCGGGAAAAACAGCTTAAAATACAAGTAAATATGTGTTCGACCGTTCTTTTTCATAAATCCAATTTAAGGGGCCCTTGGAGAGGGGTGAAATTCTGGGGGAAAAAAAAACAGGAAAGAAAGTGTCCTAACTGATTGACTCACTTACTCACTCATCAAACTCAGGGGGAAAACAGCTTTAAATAAGTAAATAGGTGTTCGACCGTTTGTTTCATAAATCAAATTTAAGGGGTTCATGGGGAGGGGTGAAATTATCAAATATAAATGAAAGAAAATGTCCTGACTGACTCACTCAATCATCATCGCCCAGCCAAAATTATTGAAGTTGGAAACATGACATTTTGGGGATATGTTCGTTTTATGTCGAAAACGTCCACTAAGGAAAGAGTTTTGAATATTCAGGTTCTAAATAGGTGTTAAGGGGGTAAACGTGCATTTCATTGATTAACAATATCTCACGAGTGGTTTCATTTGGGGATGTGATACTTGGCATATATACTAATCATTAAAAATAAGCTGACACATGTCTAATGGTTTTTCGATGTAGTGTATATTATGAGGTGAAAGGGATGAAAAGTGGGGGTTGAAAGATTCTTAACGGAGCGTGTATCTCTTAAACGACATAGGCGAGGAGTTTGAAACTCGGTGGAAATCAATCAGCTTAAAATAAATAAATAAATAAATAAATAAATAAATAAATAAATAAAATAAATAGGTGTTCGACCGTTTTTTCATAAATCCAATTTAAGGGGCCTATGGTGAGGGGTGAAATTCTGGAAGAAAAACGTCCACTAAGGAAGGATTTTTGGATGTTCACTCTCATCGACCAACCAAAACTATTAATGTTAGAAGAATGATATTTTGGGGATATGTTTGTTGTGTGTCGAAAACATCTACTAAGGAGGGATTTTTGGATATTCAGGTTCTAAAGGGGTGTTAACGGGGTTAAACCTGCATTTCATTGAATAACAATATGACACGACTATGATGCGAGCGAAGCGAGACTAAAAATGAGATGGTGTGTGTCTGTGTATTACTCAATCACGCAAGTACCACTGGTCCGATTTACATGAATTTTACATGGAAGTAGCAGATTTACCTGGTTAACATACAGGTTACTTTTGATTTCAATACTTTGCAATATTCAAAGATGGCGACCATTTTAGTGACGTCACTCCACCCTTTGGTTTTAAACTTTCATATTTCCATTTCAAATAAAAAGAGAACGCTAAGAAATAGCAAACTTTTGATGGCATATACGAGGTTAAAAAATGCATTTTCCATCCGAAATGTATCTCCAACCGTTAGCGAGTAAAACCTAAATGTGTGTTATAAAACACGGTCAAGGTAGAGCGGTGTAGTTGGACAAAATGTTCCATCCTTCATCTCCCTCTGCGCAGCACCTCGCCTATCCCCTGTTTTAACTGTCACCTTCACATTTTAATTCATTTACGACCCGTAGCGAAGCACGGGTACTTCAGCTAGTAGAATAGAAAAACTGAGAATAATATAATAACGTAGATCAGAATAGATAGGGATAAAATAGAATAGAATAAAACAGAGAATAATAAAATGAAGTAGAGTATAATAGATTAGAATAGAGAAACATTGTGAGGTTTGAAGGCATTTTTCAGTGTTGCCTAAGTAAACAAAAGTTTGGTGCTTTTCAGTCTGTCAACAGGAATGTACCCAACATCAATGTTTGAGAATACAGGTGAAAAATATATACAATATGTACAATTATTTAGTTGCAGTGTAGGTAATGCAACTGACGGTGTATGCCAAATGTAATATATCTAATGTTAGGTGAACTTCTAAAATGGTGATTAAAATCCCGAATTTGTCTGTTTGGGGTGATTATATGGTTATACAATATTAACTATGGTTATCTATATATATATATATATATATATATATAAATGAAAGCTGTTCGTTAGTCTCGCTAAAACTCGAGAATGGCTGGACCGATTTGGCAAATTTTGGTCTTGAATTATTTGTGGAAGTCCAGAGAAGGTTTGAAAGGTGAATAAATATGAAAGTTGTAACGCACGAGTAGATTCAACAAATGAGTGACGGCACGCGAATCGCTTAAACAAAGTCACGTATGCGTTCATATACCATTCATCCGATTGCTATGAAACTTTGGTTGTATTGTTTTGCACACTCCAGGAAAGGTTTCTGACTTAGTAAATCCTTTTTACAATAGGTAGCGCACGAGTAGATTCAACAAATGAGCGACGAAGGCCGAAGTGTTTCAACAAAGTCCTGTATGCGTTCACATACCATTCGTCCGATAGCCAGGAAACTTGGGTGAGAGGTTGTGTACACTACAGGCAAGGTTTCTGGCTTAGTAAATCCATGTTATAGTAGGTAGCGCACGAGTAAATTCAACAAATAAGCGACGACGAGCGAAGCGTTTCAACTAAGTCCCATATGCGTTCATGTACTATTCATCTGATAGTGATAAAAATTGGGTGAGATGTTGTGTACACTTCATGGAATGTTTCCTGCTTAGTAAATCCACTTAACAATAGGTAGCGCACGAGTAGATTCAACAAATGTGCGATGACGGGCGAAGCGTTTCATCAAAGTCCTGTATGCGTTCACGTACCATTCGTCCGATAGCGATGAAACTTGGGGGAGAGGTTGTGTACACTACAGGCAAGGTGTCTGGCTTAGTAAATCCTTGTTATAATAGGTAGCGCACGAGTAGATTCATCAAATGAACGACGACGAGCGAAGCGTTTCAATAAAGTCCCGTATGCCTTCATATACTATTCGTCTGATAGTGATGAAACTTGGGTGAGATGTTGTGTACACCTCAGGAAAGGTTTCTGGTTTATTAAATCGACTTAACAATAGGTAGCGCACGATTAGATTCATCAAATGAGCGACGACGGCCGAAGCGTTTCAGCATAGTCCTGTATGCGTTCACATACCATTCGTCCGATAGCGATGAAACTTGGGTGAGATGTTGTGTACACTACAGGCAAGGTTTCTGACTTAGTAAATCCATGTTATAATAGGTAGCGCACGAGTATATTCAACAAATGTGCGACGACGAGCGAATCGTTTCAACTAAGTCCCGTATGCGTTCATATACTATTCCTCTGATAGAGATGAAACTTGGGTGAGATGTTGTGTACACTTCATGGGAGGTTTCTGGCTCAGTAAATCCACTTAACAATAGATAGCGCACGAGTAGATTCAACAAATGTGCGACGACGGGCGAAGCGTTTCAACAAAGTCCTGTTTGCGTTCACATACCATTCGTCCGATAGCGATGAAACTTGGGTGAGAGGTTGTGTACACTACAGGCAAGGTGTCTGGCTTAGTAAATCCATGTTATAATAGGTAGCGCACGAGTAGATTCATCAAATGAGCGACGACGAACGAAGTGTTTCAATAAAGTCCCGTATGCCTTCATATACTATCCGTCTGATAGTGATGAAACGTGGGTGAGATGTTGTGTACACCTCAGGAAAGGTTTCTGGTTTATTAAATCGACTTAGCAATAGGTAGCGCACGATTAGATTCATCAAATGAGTGACGACGGCCGAAGCGTTTCAACAAAGTCCTGTATGCGTTCACATACCATTCGTCCGATAGCGATGAAACTTGTGTGAGATGTTGTGTACACTACAGGCAAAGAATCTGGATTAGTAAATCCAAGTTATAATAGGTAGCGCACGAGTAGATTCAGCAAATGAGCGACGACGAGCGAAGCGTTTTAACAAAGTCCCGTATGTGTTCATATACTACTCGTCTGATAGTGATGAAACTTGGGTGACATGTTCTGTAAACTTCAGGGAAGGTGTCTGGCTTAGTAAATCCACTTAACAATAGGTAGCGCACGAGTAGATTCAACAAATGAGCGACGACGGGTGAAGTGTTTCAAAGAAGTCCTGTATGCGTTTACATACCATTCGCCCGATAGCGATGAAACTTGGATGAGATGTTGTGTACACTTCAGGGAAGGTTTCTGGGTTAGTAAAATCACTTAACAATAGGTAGCGCACGAGTAGATTCAACAAATGAGCGACGACGGGTGAAGCGTTTCAACAAAGTCCTGTATGCGTTTACATACCATTCGTCCGATAGCGATGAAACTTGTGTGAGAGGTTGTGTACACTACAGGCAAGGTTTCTGTATTAGTAAATCCATGTCATGATAGGTAGCGCACGGGTAGATTCAACAAATGAGCGACAATGCGCGAAGCGTTTCAACAAAGTCCCGCTTGCGTTCATATACTATTCGTCTGATAGCGATGAAACTTGGGTGAAATGTTGTGTACACTTCAGGGAAGTTTTCTGGATTAGTAAATTCACCTTACAATAGGTATTGCACAAGTAGATTAAACAAACGAGCGACGACGCGCGAAGTATTTCAACATAGTCCCGTATACGTTCATATACTATTCGTCTGATAGCGACAAAACTGGGGTGAGTTGTTGTGTACACTCCAGGGAATGTTTCAGGCTTACTTAATCCATTTTACAATAGTTATCGCACAAGTAGATTCAACAAATGAGTAACGGCGTGCGTATCGTTTAAAAAAAATCCGTATGCGTTCATATACCATTCGTTCGATTGCAATGAAATTTGGAGAAATGTTGATTCCACTCCCGCAAAGATTTCTGATTTAGTAAATCCATTTTACAATTGGTAGCGCACGATTATATTCAATTAATGGGCGACAGCGCGTGAATCGTTTCAACCAAGTCCCGTATGCGTTCATGTAACATTCATCCGATTATCATAAAACATTGGGGAGTTGAGCACAGTCCTGCGAAGGTGTATGAATTAGTAAATCCGTTTTTCAATGGGTGGCACACTAGTAGATTCAACAAATGTGTGTCGTCGCGCGAATCGTTTAAGCAAAAAACCCGTATGCGTTTATATGCCATTCATCCGATTGCGATGAAACTTTCATGAGTTGTTGTGTACACGCCAGGGAAGGTTTTCACTTAGTAAATCCATTTTACAATAGGTAGCGTACGAGTATGTTCAACAAATGGGAGACGGCACTCGAATCGTTTCAACAAAGTCCCGTATGCGTTCATATACCATTCATTTCATTGCGATGAAAATTTGGTGAGTAGTTGTGCACGCTCCCATGATTTTTTTGAGATAGTAAATCAATTTTACAATAGTTTAGAGGTGGTTAACCGAAAAAGAAAAACAATATTTGGAATCCAAAAGCACCTCAGCATACATGTACAAAGTTTTAATGCCAACACTTTCTTTGATAGGCATTGCAACGCATGCCGGGTACAGCTAGTACTGTAATAATACAGGCTGATACTTATCCGGTTGTCTCCCTAACTGGAACTTCAATTATTTTCGTGTTCACTCTGGCACCAGTTATGGTCGACTAATTTAAGTGTGATGGATCTGATGATGATCGCTTGACGATCGAAAATTGTCGTCCTAGTGTATTTATTAATCTCATGTAATTTATTTCAGGATTAGGGCATAACCCAGCTCTATTTGGGTACATTCGTGTTGACCGACTGAAAAGCACCAAACTTTTGTTTAGAATAGAGAAAGTAGATTATAATATTATAGAATACAATAGAAAATAGAATATAATAGATTAGAATAGAGAAAGAAGATTAGGATATAATAGAATGGAATAGAATATAGTCTAATATTAGAATAGAATGTACTAGAATAAAATATAATAGAATAGACTACAATAGGTTAAAATAGAATAGCATTTAATAAATTATAATAGATTAGAATGGAAATGAATAGAATAGATTAGAATGGAAATGAATAGAATAGATTATAGTAGATTAAAATAGAGTATAGTAGAATATAATAGAATATAATAAAATAGATAAAAATATAATATAATAGATTAGAATAGATCAGGATAGAATATAGTAGAATAGAATATAATAGATTAGAATAGACGAGAATAGAATAGATTAGAATATAGTAGAATAGAAAAGAAGAGAATTAGATTAGAATAGAATATAGTAGAATAGAATAGAATAGATTAGAATAGAATACAGTAGAATAGATTAGAATAGAATATGGTAGAATATAATATAATAGAATATGGTAGAATAGAATATATTAGAATAGAATAAAGTAGAATAGAATATGGGAGAATAGAATAGAATAGATTAGAATATAATAAAGTAGAATAGATTAGAATAAAATATGGGAGAATAGAATAGAACAGACTAGAATAGAATAAAGTAGAATAGAATAGAATAAAGTAGACTAGATTAGAATAGAATATGGTAGAATAGAATAGATTAGAATAGAATATAGTAGAATAGAATAGAATCTATTAGAATAAAGTAGAATAGATTAGAATAGAATATGGTAGAAAAGAATAGAGCAGATTAGAATAGAAAATAGTAGAATGGAATAGAATAAAGTAGAATAGATTAGAAGTAGAATAGATTAGAACAGAATATAGTGCAGTAGAATAGAATAGATTAGAATAGAAGAGAAGAGAATAGAACAGAATATAATATAGACAATAATTTTAATGTTATTGGTTTTACGCCCCTTTCAACTATCGAGGCTTTGTCAGGGGTGACAGGATTTTTCCCTGAAGGGGATCTTTAACCTGCACGAAAATGTTCTAACACGGATCCCTTACATTTGTGCACCCTCTAATGCCAACTGACTGCGCCAGGATTCGTACCTAAACCTTGGGTACAGCAGGCGAGAACGTTACCGTTGCACCACGCAGCAAGAACAGAGAAGAAGAGAATAGAATAGAATGACATAGAAGAGAAGGGGCGTGGTGGCTCAGCGGTCTAGCTATACGCCTCTCACCAAGGCGGTCCGGGTTCGATTCCTGGTCAATGCATGTGAGATTTTCGAAGTGAAATGCCATGTCCTGTGGTTCGGATTCCACGTAAAAAGGAGGTCCCGTGGCTAATAATCACAAGATTCACGGTCCCGTAAAACTACAATCTTCCTTCTTCTTCATAGAAGAGATTATTAATGAAATAAAACAGAATAGATTGGTAGAATAGAGTGATATGTAATTCAATATAATGGATAGAATAGAATATAATTGGATAGAATGGAGTAGAAAGGATCGTTAGAAACTTTTAATTAAAACAATAATAGTGACGGATTTTCCGAGGGACACCTTTCTTAACCACTAAGATTTAATAACCAAAGTGTCAAGGATCTGATGATGATCGCTTGTAGATCGAAACTTGTTATCCGATTGTATTTATTAATCTCATGTATTTAGCATGCTGAGCTTCCATGCCCAAGATCACGGGTTCAGACGCGACCGAAGTCATTGGATTTTTGAAGAGCGTTAAAAACCTCTATGTGCTTTCCTTTGGAGGGGAAGTAAAGCCAGCGGTCCAATGTCATAGATTTATGGCATGTTAAAGAACCTTCCACTAATTACACCTGTGTGAAGCTAAAATATACGTTAAACATTTGACAAACGCTCTTAGGTTCCGACGTTCGTCGCCACGAGTTGACTGCGGTGGCATCTAGTTCTGAACTAGTAGTCGTTGATGGTGGCGTTTGGCGGCAAAAGTAGATACTACTTGAAAAAATTCAATGTCTGCAGTCCTTACTTGAATTCAAAACAGATAACACACACTAATACAGCCATCACAATTAACACCGGCTATCAGACAGATTCTACACACACCCAAAGTACACGGGGCTACATGACCACATTGTCGCTGCCCCTAAACTGAGGAACCAACCAACAAATCTCTTGTATCTTCTATGCCCAAGATCGCGGGTTCAAACCCGGCTGAAGTCGTCGGAACTTTCAAGAGTGATAAAAATCCCTCAGTATGCTTTTCTTCGGAGGGGAAGTACAGCCGGCGGTCCCCAGAGATTTATGGCATGTAAAAGAGCCTTCCACTAACTACACTTGTGGAAGCAAAAATGTGTAGGTTGGTTCGATAACGCTCTATTAGTTCCAACGTTCTTCGCCAGGTGCCGGCTGTGATGACATCTAGTAGCCAAGTCCGCAGCTAGGTGTCGTGGACGGTAGCATTTCGTAACAAAAGTAGGAACTACTTGAAAAATTGATCGTCTGCAGACCTTCTACCTGAACCACAGATAACACACGCTAATACAGCCATCACAATTAACACCGGTTGTCAGACAGATTCTACACACATCCAAAGTACACGGGGCTACATGACCGCGTTGGCTCAGCCCCTAAACTAAGGAACCAACCAACCAATCTCATGTTTGTTTTTTTTTTTTTTTTTTTTTCAGGATTACGGAAACACCCATTATAGTTGGGCACAATCATGTTGACCGACTGAAAAGCATTAAACGTCGACAACCTTGGCCTATTAGAAGCTACCGACTGTCCCGGCAGTTGGATAAAGGAAAACCAAAGAATACCATGTGAAGGATGGCCGACAGTAGGGTTCCAAATCTCGGACATAGCATATCCCAATTTTCTTGTACCTTAGGAGACGTAACTATCCAGTCGGTTTTCCTGGTCATGACTGAGAACTCTAAATGATGTTGACCAACATTATGAGCACAGGAAGGGAGTAGGACACCCATTAGAGTGGCTGCAAAAACCGAACTAACGACCAACAATCTCTAAGATTACACGAGAGTGAAATAATGGCAATTGAGACTAGATATGGAGGTTAAGAGGATAACCGGAAGTGGTTGATACACTCAGCTTCATTCCTGGAACCACACAGCGTCAATTCGCTCACCATGACCGCGATGGGAAGCTGCAGCATGTTCAGAGATTGGGGGTTCGAATCCAGGCACTAACAGTTGCAATCGTGAGTGTGGTTATTCCCCCTGTTATTTCACACTCCGTCCAGGTAAATGTCTGCGTAACATCTATTTTCAAGGCCAGGGGCACCTACCCCATTCTTGACCCTAATATTTACAGTTTCTCACACTATTACTCTCTCCAGCGAAACACAGGTTATTAGACAAATTAGACAAGTTCAAAAAAGATATATATACCTGAAGAATTTTATGGAACCGGACGTAGACAACAGCCAACTTTGAGTTGAGGCATGTGTTTACAAGTCTGGCGGTCCATGGGTTTCACCACCTTAATAGGAATGTAGCGGGAGAAAGTTCGCGCCAGATAGCGTGCGTGTAGTACTGGGTAAGCGCAAAGCGATCGTCTTATGTTTCTTTCAGTCAGCTGCGAGGAATGTATAGATTGTGACCGATTTTTCTGAGCTAAAGTAAATTATATCTTCTGTAATTTTACTCCAAGACTATACTAATTAATTCTATAGACATTTCCCCTAGTATATTATGGACGATTTTCAGTGTTTAAGCGTTAAACATCTCCAAAATGAGCTAGGGACCAGATGCGCTAAAACTAGCGGGAGGAAGGAAGAATTGATACAGCGGTAATTACAAAATTCTAACACGCTTTATTGTCCAAATAATGAATAAGAGTCAGCATGCTAACTCCTAAAGATTACAATTGCTTGAGTATTGTACATTGATAAATATACCTCCATAAGACTTAAATCATGAATAGTGATTTAAATATCCACTTGCTCCCCTTGCTTATAGACTTCGATTTATGTCATTTTTTAGGTTGATGGCTTACATGAAACTGCAGATACAGCCTTGTCTACCACCAAAGGCATGTGAGTTTCTTGAGTTTCCCTGTGCCAGTTCATTCGAAGATTTGACCATCAGCCACAAGGCGAAGATCAGTATCACAAATGTGCATTTGATGGATTATTTTGTATTTCGAAAATCGGAAATAGATGGAGCACCTGTTTCCAACTACAAATCGTTGTGTGATGCTGGATACAGACTTTTCACTGAAAAGTTTGTTTTGTTTATAAAATGTTTATTTAAATTGGGTGAAATTCTGATATGCAATGCTGTGAAATCCGAGTACACAAAACATAAGACCTATAATGTGAAGCTTATTTTAGGAGTACCTGGTGGCATTATAGGAGGGGAATGTGAATGTGTTGCTGGAGCAGGCCCCAAGGCATGTTGTAAGCATATTGCAGCTGTAAGCTATGCATTAGAACACTTCTCCAAGACTGGTATTATTCAGTGTTTAGAAACATGCACCCATAATTTACAAAATTTTCACCATCCCCCCACCAAACGGTTGAGGCCAGTTAGCCCTATGAAAGTGGAATGTTTGCCCTTGGAACAAGTTTCTCAGGAACCCTGCCATGATGTTAGGCCATTGTCAGGAGTTAATCAGCCTGGATATCAGCAATATGTTGAAGGTATTGTGAAAAGTTCCCAACATAAGATTGCTTTTTCTTTCGCTCTAAAAAAAGCACAGGCCAGCTGCTTTGATGTCATTCATGACCACCATTTCGGTGTGGATCCATGTGCGACTCAGGCTGAAAATCTTGTAAGAGTAAATGATGAGGAAAGGAAGAAAATTGAGGAAAATACTAGGCAACAATCCCAGCAAAGTCTATGGTTCAAAGAGAGGAAATATCGTTTGACAGCAAGTAATTTTGGGAAAATCTGTCACTCAAAAACTCCAAAAGCCATAGCAAAAGCGTTATTCAAGGGAAGTTTGTTTTGCTCCAGGCATATGAAATGGGGACTTCAAATGGAAGACTCAGCAAGGGACAGGTATTCTGAGCTAACAGGCCACATAGTCCAAAAATCTGGCCTCATTATTCACCCTACCAGACATTACCTGGCAGCATCTTGTGATGGACCAATTGGGCAGGATAGAGTCTTAGAGCTTAAAGGGCTGCCAAGTCATGAAAATGAAGCAATTTCAATTAAATGTGTTCCATAATTGGGAGAGAGCAGTGGTGCAGTGACACTCAAGAATAATCACAACCATTACTTTCAAGTGCAAGGTCAGCTGTTTTTTACAGGCAGACATTATTGTAGTTTTGTTGTGTACACTGCTGTTGACATATTAGTGTTGGAGATAGAGAGAGATGACATTTTCATTCGTGAAATGGTGGCAAAATTAGACAAGTTTTACCATGAATATTTTGTTCCTGTCATCCTAAGCTGACATAATCGTTTTCCTGAAATTGCATAACATAAAACATACAAATATTATCATCCCTGAAAGACAAATTTTACTGACATGCAATTTTGAATGCAGTATTTTGTATGTTTTAGCAAGTCCTAAAGCCCGTTCTATGTGTATTCTTTTAGAGGCTATCCTCCTTGTTTCAATGTTTTCTGATGGAGTAAACTGCCTTTTGCCTTTCAGGAATGGTGGGATATTTAATGTTACACCCTTAGTGCATAACAGATCCTGAATGTTGAACCCCCTAACTGCCATAACTGAATATCCTTCTTCCAAGAGATCCAACATTCCTGATCTGATAAATAACTGCCTGTCTGATATTGCCCCACCATATGCATCAGATATGAAACATATAAAACCAGATGGATTTATACCTATTAATACCTTAGTTGTGTTTGCATTTTTGTATGTAGAAAATGTAGCTTGCTGTGCTGTAGGGTTCTTGGGTTTTGCCATTATAATCTCAGTTGCATCAATTATAACTCTAGTTGAGGGGTATTTCTGTCTAAAAGAAGGGGGCTGTTTTCAAGGACAGTTTCTCAATCAGGCCAAATGTTCAACTCTTTAAATTGGCAGTACAAGAAATTAATCCAAACATTAAATATTCTCCTAACAGTAGTTTTATGTATTCCGAAGTTTAGGCCTAGTTCCTGATCAGATTTGTTGGTCCATAGCTTCATAACTGTCAAGTGAAAACACAGTCTGGGTTCAAGAGGGAATACCTGCAAATTGTATCTGTTTTCTCCCAGAACAGCAAACACCAAATTAAAATGTTCGACGTCTACAAACCCTGTATAAAGCAATATGGCATCAGGGTTATCCATTATTTGCTCAACAACCAAATTACCTGTAGCATTTGTCTGAGTACTGATGTCTTTGAAAATGGGAGTCACAAATGTTTCATTCACTTCCTCGGGTATATTGACGATTACTTCCCGTAGGCCTAGGCCTACATCAATGGAGATGATTTCTGCAGATTCCGATATTGTAGGATCATCGTGGTAATCCAGCAATTTCCTTGTGTATGGCCTCTTCGTTTTTTTTTTTTTTGTTTTTTTTTTGAAGAAAAAAAAAAAGCGATGGAACAGCGCCCGGTTTTAATCTTGTTCTCTCACCTTCAAATACAAACGCATAAATGCAGTGGTTGTTGTCGAAATGTGTAATCAGATTATAGGTACAAAATAAGGATTATTTCCCTTTGTAAATCACACTTACCCAGCACAGTTTTCGTGAAGTCATCGGGTTGAAAATGATGTGAACACACTTTAATATTTTCGGTCAGATTTTTCTCACTGAAATTTTTCCTTCTAATAGCATGTAACCATTTCTTCCTCGTTTCTATATTTTGTGGAAATTGGTGAAACGAAAACGGGCTTCCCTGTTTTTTTTGCAAAGAGGGACACTGCAATAGCTCGGCATAGTCACAAAAATAACAATTTAAACAACTTAAATTTGTGGATATTAGCGGTATAAGAACACATGAGACAAATGAAGAGCGCCTTGCGCTTACCCAGTACAACAGCAGTGCACTCTATCGGTGCTAGTTCTATACATCCCTATTGTATTAACAAAAATTCCATGAACCTACAGTGACGTGTGTATACTAACTATGTGGACAAGCAAGTGATCGCTACCACTTAGAGCTCTGTAGGAAAAGAAGAGAATCAATTAAATACTATGCAATTCAAAACGCCAGAGCGCAATTTTAGTGTAGGCCTACATATTTATTCTTTATTTTCGATAGCTATTTGGCTGATACGAAAGTATTATTATAACTACTTCCGGTGTGAAGATGTATAAAAAAATCAAACAACGCGTAAGGGTATTGGATCGAGGAACACATTATCAAAAGAATAATGTAAATAAGTTAATTTGTCTAGGACTTGAATCATAAACTAGTAAAAAACAAGCGATCATAGGCTGCTTTTCCGATACTGAATTTAGGCAGGAATCTAGTTTTACATTATGTTTCATTATGTCATACCAGGTGAGTTAGCCGTGGTCGTTACGGCATGACTGCTGGCAGTCGCTCACATCCGGGAGGCGAGGAGGTTCGAATCCCCCCGCTGGCAACCTTGAAGATGGTCTTCTGCGGTTTCCCATCTTCCTACCAGGCAAATGCCGGGGTTGGTCCCTAACTATAGGCCACAGCCTCTACCTTCCAACTCCTCGTCCTTACATTCCCACTTCCCTCCCCAACGGTACTTGTAGCTCACCCATTGGGTGCCCGTCTCGAAGCAGCTACAAAAACAGGCGAGCCGAACATGTCCTCGGACACTCCCGGCACTAAAAGCCATACGCTAAAAAAAGAGTCATGCTTCATTTACTGTTATTGCGACTTATACTTGTGTATATTTCTTGTTAACAATTTCGTTTTTTAAATTTTAATATTTAATTTTCAATTTTTAATTTTTAGTTTTAAATTTAAATTTTTATTTTGTATTCCAATGTATTTTAATTTTGTATTTTCATGTATTATCTGTGTGTAAACAATTGTTTGCTTCTGTAGTTGGGGCACTTCAACGTTTGGTACAATTAATTGAGGAAATTGCTTGATTCTACGTTTTGCTAAGACGGAGACCCCTACTTTGTCTGCTAAGAAAAGTTCTCAACATTTCTAAATTATGGTACCAACATAAAATAATGTTGTAACTCTATCAATAACTGTAGCACAGTTTTTATATAGAACATAATCCAGTGACTTTTTTCTTTAGTTTCAGCAAGAAAAATCAGGAAAACCCTGTGGTACTTGGTAAAAAATCTGACAAGCATAATTCATTCGAGAATTCTAGTGTTCTTGTTCTCTATAGGTAGATTTCATTAGAAAGCTGACTATTGCAATGGGTACCATGTTTCGACTTCCGGAAAATTTCGACATATCTTCGCGTTTCACATCCCCCAGACACCAAAACCACCGTCAGTTCAAACGTTTATATATAACTAGCTGACCCGGCAGACGTTGTCCAGCCAATCAAAGAAAGTGTTGGGGTTTTGACTTTGTTAGTTGCTGTGCTTTTGGATTCCCAATATTTTCTTCTTTTTCCGTTAACCACCTCTAAACTATTATAAAAAAATTACTATCTCAGAAACATTCACGGGAGCGTGATCAACAACTCACGAAAGTTACATCGCAATGAAATGAAAGGTATATGAACGCATACGGGACTGCTGAAACGATTAGAGCGCCGTCACCCATTTGTTGAATACACTCGTACGCTACCTATTGTAAAATGGATTTACTTACTCGAAAACTTTTCCTGGCGTGTACACAACAACTCATCAAAGATTCATCGCAATCGGATGAATGGCATATGAACGCATACGGGATTTTTTTAAACGATTCGCGCCGTCACTCATTTGTTGAACCTTCTTGTGCGCCACCCATTGAAAAACGGACTTACTAATTCATGAACCTTCGCAGGACTGTACTCAGCTCTCCAAAGTTTTATCACACTCGGATGAATGGTATATGATCGCATACGGGACTTTATTGAAAGATTCACGCGCTGTCGCTTATTAGTTAAATCTACCCGTTTGCTACCAATTGTAAAATGGATTTGCTACATCAGAAACCTTCCCTGGAGTGTACACAACAACTCAACAAAGTTTCATCTCTATCGGACGATTGTATATGAACGCATACGGGTCTTTGTCGAAACACTTCGCGAGTCGTCGCTCTTTTGTTGAATCTACTCGTGCGCTACCTATTATAACATGGTTTTACTAAGCCTGAAACCTTGCCTGTAGTGTACACAACCTCTCTCCCAAGTTTCATCGATATCGGACGAATGGTATATGAACGCATACAGGACTTTGTTGAAACGCTTCGCCCGTCGTCGCTCATTTGTTGAATCTACTCGTGCGCTACCTATTGTTAAGTGGATTTACTAAGCCAGAAACCTTCCCTGAGTGTAAACAACATGTCACCCAAGTTTCATCGCATTGGGGTGAATGGTATATTAACGCATGTGGGACATTGATGAAACAAATGCACGCAATTTTGTTGAAGTTACTCGCGTGCCATTTATTGTTAATTGGAACTACTATGCCTATAACATTTCCTGGCGTATGCACAACAACTCACCAAAATTTGATTGCAATCGGATGAATTGTATATGAACGCATCACCAACACTCATTTGTTTAAACTACTGGTGCGCTATCTATTGTTGATTGGATTAACTATGCCTATAACCATCCCGGTAGTGTGCCAAACAACCCACCAAAATTTGGTCTCAATCGGATGAATTGTAGGCTATATGAACGTATCGCCAACACACATTTGTTTAAAATACTCGCATGCTGTCCATTGTAAATTGGATTGACTAAGCCTATAATGATTTCGGAAGTGTTCCCAACAACTCACCAAACTTCATAGCAATAGGATGAATGGTATATGAACGCATACGGGACTTCGTTGAAACGATTCGCGTGCCGTCACTCATTTGTTGAATCTACTTGAGTGATACCTATTGTAAAGGTGATGTACTAAGCCAGAAACCTTCCCTGATGAGTACACAACATATTACCCAAGTTTCATCCCTATCGGACAAATGGTATATGAACGCATACGGGAGTTTCTTGAAACGCTTCGCGCGACTTCGCACATTTGTTGAATCTACTTGTGCGCTAACTATTGAAAAATGGATTTACTAAGCCCAAAACTTTCCCTGGAGTGTACACAACAACTCACCCAAGTTTAGTCGCTATCGGACGAATAGTATATGAGTGCATACGGGATTATGTTGAAACACTTCGTGCGTCATCGCTCATTTATTTAATCTACTTGTGCGATACCTATTGTTAATTGGATTTACTAACCCAGAAACCTTCCCTGAAGTGTACACAAAATCTCAGCCAAGTTTAGTCGCTATCGGACGAATGGTATATGAACGCATACGGGAATTTGTGGAAACACTTCCCGCGTCGTCGCTCATTTGTTGAATCTACTCGTGCGCTACCTAATATAACATGGATTTACTAAGTCAAAAACCTTGCCTGTAGTGTGCACAACCTCTCACCCAAGTTTCATCGCTATCGGACGAATGGTATGTGAACGCATACTGGTCTTTGTTTAAACGCTTCGCCCGTCGTCGCTCATTTGTTGAATCTACTTGTGCGATACCTATTGTTAAATTGATTTATTAAGCAAGAAACCTTCCTTGTAGTGTACACAACATCTCACCCAAGTTTCATCGCTATCAGACGAAAGGTATATGAACGCATACGGGACTTTGTTGAAACCCTTCGCGCGTCGTCGATCATTTGTTGAATCTAGTCGTGCGCTACCTATTATAACATGGATTTACTAAGCCAGAAACCTTGCCTGTAGTGTACACAACCTCTCACCCAAGTTTAATAGCTATCGGACGAATGGTATGTGAACGCATACAGGACTTAGTTCAAACGCTTCACCCGTCGTCGCTCATTTGGGTAAGATTTTGTGTACACTTCAGGGAATGTTTCTGATTTAGTAAATTCACTTTACAATAGGTATCGCACAAGTAGATTAAACAAACGAGCGACGATGCGTGAAGTGTTTCTACATAGTTCTGTATACGTTAATACACCATTCGTCTGATAGCGACAAAACTTAGGTGGGTTGTTGTGTACACTCCAGGGAAAGTTTTAGGCTTAGTTAATCCATGTTACACTAGGTAGCGCTCAAGTAGATTCAACATATGAGCGAGGGCGCGCGAAGCGTTTCAACAAAGTCCCGTAAGCGTTCATATACCATTTGTCCGAAAGCGATGAAGCTTGGGTGAGATGTTGTGTACATTTCAGGGAAGGTTTCTGGCTTAGTACATCCACTTTACAATAGGTATCGCACAAGTAGATTCAACAAATGTGTAACGGCGTGCGTATCGTTTAAAAAAAATCCGTATGCCATCATATACCATTCATGCGATTGCAATGAAATTTGGAGAAATGTTGTTTCCACTCCCGCAAAGATTTCCGATTTAGTAAATCCATTTTACAATTGATAGCGCACGATTAGATTCAATTAATGGGCGACAGCGCGTGAATCGTTTCAACCAAGTCCCGCATGCGTTCAGATAACATTCATCCGATTATTATAAAACTTTGGGGAGTTGAGCACAGTCCTGCGAAGAGTAAATCCGAAGAGTAATGAGTAAATCAGTTTTTCAGTGGGTGGCGCACAAGTAGATTCAACAAATGAGTGTCGTCGCGCGAATCGTTTAAGCAAAAACCCGTATGCGTTCATATGCCATTCATCTGATTGCGATGAAACTTTCATGAGTTGTTGTTTACACGCCAGGATAGGTTTTCACTTAGTAAATCCATTTTACAATAGGTAGCGTACGAGTATATTCAGCAAATGGGTGACGGCGCTCGAATCGTTTCAACAAAGTCCCGTATGCGATCATATACCATTCATTTCATTGCGATGAAAATTTGGTGAGTTGTTGAGCACGCTCCCATGATTTTTTTGAGATACAAAATCAATTTTACAATAGTTTAGAGGTGGTTAACGGAAAAAGAAAAACAATATTGGGAATCCAAAAGCACTTCAACATACAAAGTTACAATGCCAACACTTTCTTTGATTGGCATTGCAAAGCATACCGGGTACAGCTAGTCTATATATATAACAAGATGTTCAGTAAAGAACATATAGTCTACTTTCTCCTAAATGTATGAGTATAGTTATAACTCGTTGTTATTATCAAAGAGTATAATAGAACTATTCTTTGTTGAAGGCCATAGAAACGATTTTCCTCTACCAAACGCCACAATCTAGATAAAAACTGCTACCATCATTGAAGAAAGAAAGATAAGAAGTATATCAAGAATGTTATGGATCTGGAGACATAATCGACCGGACTGGCTGCGTGGCTCGGCGGTAACGTTCTCGCTTGCTGGGCCCTAGGTTGCAGGTTCGTATCCTGGCGCAGTCAGCTGGCATTTGAGGGTGCACAAATGCGAGGGAGCCGTGTCAGTACATTTACTGGCACGTTAAAGATCCCCTTCGGGCCAAAATTCCGGCACCCCGGTGTCTCTAAAATCAGCAGTAGTTAAAAGGGATGTAAAACCAATAACATTATTATTATTATTATTATTACGACCTGCCGTGGGCAACATCCAACTTTGAGTTGAGGCATGTCTTTACACGTCTGGTTGTGCATGGCTTTCACAACCCTAATTGAATTAACAAATCTTTCCATGACCCTACAGAGACGTGTGTATACAAACTATGTGGATATTTTCGATAATATAATCCTAACAGAGCGAGTGCATTCTAGCGGCCAGAAGAAGAAACTTTTCAATAAAATCTGGAAGTTACCTTTTTGGCAGCTAGATGTCTCGAGTAAATCTGCTGGCGAATTATGTTTTAATTAAATATATATTTTACACCATAATGTGCACAATATAACGCTTAATAACATTTTCAAGTAACGCAAAATAGGCTGTTACAAACCCTTTAAAATAAAAAGTTAAAATGTATCGTAGTATCATCTTGTCATTCTTCAAATTCGATGCGCATAGAATGATAATGGTATAGTAATCAATGGATCCCCACGTAGACTAGTCGTGACATCTATTGGTGAAATATCGAACAATATAATCCTAACAGAGCGAGTGCATTCTAGCGGCCAGAAGAAGAAACTTTTCAATAAAATCTGGAAGTTACCTTTTTGGCAGCTAGATGTCCCGAGTAAATCTGCTGGCGAATTATGTTTTAATTAAATATATATTTTACACCATAATGTGCACAATATAACGCTTAATTTTAAAACATCTGAGTCATTACAAAACAATAAACATATAACATTTCAAGCAAAAAACCTAGCTCTGATCGGGTTTGAACCATCGGCATTTGAGCGATAGTCTAACGCTCTACCACTGAGCTAATTGTTCCAACGAATATCGTTCTATTTAAAATGACTTACATAGAACTTGTTAGCAAATAATGATTTATACTAAACGATTTCATCACTGGAGTATATTATTTATATATAAAGCATTTCATACAAAGTTTATTTTTTTTATCAGTACGCTATATTGCATGCAATACTCAAATTAGTGAAATATAAGTCCGGCACAAGATATCCGCTGCCATCTTGTCTTATTACTGAATCAGTTCAGCTTTTTAAAATCACGTCTGCACTATAGTATTACAAAATAAACTTTTAATTTCGAACGTGCCTCTTCCTTTAGAACAGTTAAAACGATTCTCGGCTCGATAATCGGAACTGGTGGGTCCCATGATATGGATTATAAAGTTTGCATAATTCGCACGGCCGCCATCCTGAAATGGTATGGCGGACGACCTTGTAATTTGGTCACAAGACGCATCCTATACGAAGGTACGTTGTTACCAAATTTGGTAGAGATCGGATGATTTGGTTAGTCGTTATTTGATTTTACGTTTTGAACGTTTGAGTGGCCGCCATTCAGTTTTAGTAAAGATGGCGGCGATATAAACCATGACACTGAGGTGTCCTTTGCTAGTGCTACCTTTGTACCAAATTTCGTTCAATTTGCATTCACCGTGTTCGAATTGATAGGGGGGGACAGACATTCAGAGTACACACACTCACACACACACAGACACACACACACACACACACACACACACAGACTCACACACACACATACACACACACACACAGACTCACACACACACATACACACACACACACAGACACACTTTTTTCGCCCTGTGTTGATCTCATAAGTCTACTTTCATTTTTTGCAAAAATCGAAAGTAGGCTAAAAATGAATTGCTGGTCGTTATTCTCGCTAAGACTCGAGAACGGCTGGACCGATTTGGCTAATTTTGGTCTTGAATTATTTGTGGAAGTCCAGAGAAGGTTTAAAAGGTGAATAAATATGAAAGTTGTAGCGCACGAGTAGATTCAACAAAGGAGTGACGGCACGCGAATCGCTTAAACAAAGTCCCGTATGCGTTCATATACCATTCATCCGATTGCTATGAAACTTTGGTTGTATTCTTTTGCAAACTCCAGGAAAGGTTTCTGACTTAGTAAATCCTTTTTACAATAGATAGCGCACGAGTAGATTCAACAAATGAGCGACGACGGCCGAAGCGTTTCAACAAAGTCCTATATGCGTTCACATACCATTCGTCCGATAGCGATGAAACTTGGGTGAGAGATTGTGTACACTACGGGCAAGGTTTTGCTCTTAGTAAATCCATATTATAATAGGTAGCGCACGAGTAGATTCTACAAATGAGCGACGGCGACCGAAGCGTTTTAACATAGTCCCGTATGCGTTCATATACTATTCGTCTGATAGTGATGAAACTTGGGTGAGATGTTGTGTACACTTCAGGAGAGGTGTCTGGCTTAGTAAATCCACTTAAAAGTAGGTAGCGCACGAGTAGATTAAACAAACGAGCGACAACGAGCGAAGTTTTTCAACATAGTCCCGTATACGTTCATATACCATTCGTCTGATAGCGACTAAACTTGGGTGAGTTGTTGTGTACACTCCAAGGAAAGTTTCAGGCTTAGTTAATCCATTTTACAATAGGTAGCGCTCAAGTAGATTCAACATATGGGCGAAGACGCGCGAAGCGTTTCAACAAAGTCATATACCATTTGTCCGAAAGCGATGAAACTTGGGTGAGATGTTGTGTACACTTCAGGGAAGGTTTCTGGCTTAGTACATCCACTTTACAATAGGTATCGCACAAGTAGATTCAACAAATGAGTAACGGCGTGCGTATCTTTAAAAAAATCCGTTTGCGTTCATATACCATTCATGCGATTGCAGTGAAATTTGGAGAAATGTTGTTTCCACTCCCGCAAAGATTTCTGATTTAGTAAATCCATTTTACAATTGGTACCGCACGATTAGATTCAATTAATGGGCGACAGCGCGTGAATCGTTTCAACCAAGTCCCGCATGCATTCATAAAACATTCATCCGATTATTATAAAACTTTGGGGGAGTTGAGCACAGTCCTGCGAAGGTGTATGAATTAGTAAATCCGTTTTTCAATGGGTGGCGCACAAGTAGATTAAACAAATGAGTGTCGTCGCGCCAATCGTTTAAGCAAAAACCCGTATGCGTTCATATGCAATTCATCCGAGTGCGATGTATCTTTCATGAGTTGTTGTGTACATGGCAGGGAAGGTTTTCACTTAGTAAATCCAATTTACAATAGGTGGCGTACGAGTATATTCAACAAATGGGTGACGGCACTCGAATCGTTTCAACAAAGTCCCGTATGCGTTCATATAGCATTCATTTCATTGCAATGAAAATTTGGTGAGTTGTTGAGCACGCTCCCATGATTTTTTGAGATAGTAAATCAATTTTACAATAGTTTAGAGGTGGTCGGAAAAACAAAAACAATATTGGGAATCCAAAAGCACTTCAACATACAAAGTTACAATGACAACGCTTTCTTTGATTGGCATTGCAATGCATGCCGGGTACAACTGGTGTATATATGTGTGTGTATATATGTATATCAGTTTCTTGTGGACACGATAACTGCCGTAATTTTGCCCCAATCACTTTGATTTTTTTACATAATAAGTATCCCTTTAAAATCTCGGTCAAGTTCGTTAATGGGCAAAATCGGTCGAAGGGGGTGAAAATGGGGGCTCTTTTACGAAAAAGTGAAATTTCGCTTTAACTCTCTTAATACGTGAAATATCAAATCCATTCAAAGTTCATAATATGTGTCGGATAAGTGCCAAAAATTTATGTCAAATAAGTTTTTTGATAGCACCAACCATTGACCAAAGGGGTGGAAAAAGTGTTTTTTTTTTTTCAGGGAACATTAATCATATCTCCCTTAATAGGCACAATATCAAAACCGTACCAAATGGAAAATATTTCCCTAATAATTACCTGAAACTTTTGTCTGAATGAATTTTTGATATGACCCACCATTACGCCAAGGGATGAGAAAAATGATTTCGAAATTAAAGAAAATGCCAAGTGCCATCAGATGTTACCATGACAACGCTTCTCAATTGATGAGGGATGAGCTATCAGAGGTTGCCAAGACAACGCCATTGACGAGATCACATTCATATTTAGCCTACTTTTCACACTTTACAAAAATGAGGAAAAAGTAGACTTATGAGATCGATCCGGGAAATGTCTGTCTGTCCTTCTGTCTAGCTGGCTGTGTGTATCTGTCCCCCCACCCTAGCAACTCCTAAACGGCTGCAGCAATCGAAACCAAATTTAGTATGAGGAAAGATGTATGCCGGAATATCTCAAGCCCATATTTGAAAAATATGTCAGTGCTACCAACTGCTAAAAAAAACGCAATAGAAATTTGAGCTCCATGTTGGTTACCATGGAAGGTATACATGGGAGCTATTCCAAAATTGGCACACATGTAGATAATACTATTTCAGTTTAATTTCCAGGAGGCCATACATGACAGTGTTACCAAAATAATTTTAAGTCTTCTGATAGGTCCAATTTTTAAATGCATATAACTTCTACACTATCAATTGGATTTCAACCAAATTTTGTATGTAATATGTGCACATAAGCAGGTATGACTGAGCGTATTCTTAAGAGCCACCAGGGTTGCCAACTGTTAATAATTGCTCTCTCTATTTTTTATCCAAATACCAATATATCGGAAAGTATGCAAGCCGACAGCTTTAAACTATGCACACGTATAGTACCTGACATTTTACATTAATTTGGAGTATCTTATATTCGTCAGTTCTACCAACATGATTCTAAGCCTGTTGATAGGACCAATTTTTTAAAACATGTAACTTCTATACTATCAGTTGGATTTCAACCAAATTTAGTATGTGCTATATGTAACATAACAGATATGACTATAAGTATTCTTAAGAGCAATTAGGGCTGCCAACTGTTAATAAACGGTGTCTATATTTGTTTACCCTAATATCAATATATCAGAAAGTATGTAAGCCAACAGGTCTATACTTTGCATACGTATAGCACCTGACATTCTAGATTAATTTGGAGTAATTAATATAAGTTAGTGATGCCAACATGTTTCTATGCCTGCTGTTAGGTCCAAATTTAAAATACATTAACTTATATACTAACAAATGAATTTCATCCAAAATTGGCACAAAAATATATCATAATATTTACGATTATTTCTGACCAGCACACGCATGACATTGTTGCCTACGTACTTTTACGTGTACTAATAGATCCAATGTCTAAATCCATGTAACGTCCTTTGGACTTCAACCACATTTTGTATTCTGTACCTTAAGAGATGGAATTAAGAATATATTCAGTCATCAGGGCTGCCACCTGTATTGCTCTATTAGGCTACATCATGCCTAGTATACCTTATTTCGAACTAATTAAGACATTCCGATATTACTTAATTTCGTCATTATTCGAGATAGGTTCATATACTGTACATTAATCATTGGCATGAATCTTAATTTTAAGAAAAGTAGGCTCTTTTGTTCGTCACGGAACTTCTTGTTCCATCTGACTATGAGGGAAGCGGCTAACTGGTAGCATGCTGAACTTCTATGCCCAAGGTCGCTGGTTCAAAACCGGCCAAAGTCGTCGGATTTTCTAAGAGCGCTAAAAATCCCCCATCATGCTTTCCTTCGGAGGGGAAGTTCCAACGTTCGTTGCAAGTTGCTGGTTGCAGTGGCATCTAGCAGCAAAGTTCACAGCTAGGTGTCGTTGACGGTAGTATTTGGTACAAAATTAGGTACTACTACTTAAAATTGACCGTCTGCAGACCTTACCTGAATTACAGACTAATACAATCATCACAAATAACACCGTTTATCAGACAGATTCTACACACACCCAATGTACACGGGGTTACACGACCACGTTGTCGCAGCCCCTAAACTGAGGAACCAACCAACATCTCTGCGGGAGATAAAATTTTGCGTGAAGAAGTAACAGACTCTTAGATAGTTACTCATCAGTTCCAAACCTTGCATAAGGACAGTGTGATCACAAGTATAATAAAAAAATGAACCCCAGATGACAAGAAGGTTACCGTCCCCATAAGACAATAAAATGTTAAAAATATGCATAGAAAGGCACAAAAAAAAGTTCATTAACCTCCAATTGTAAAATACTTTCTCGCAATAAATGAGGTCTGATCCACCTACGAAAACCTGCATATTTTGCCTATTATAGCCTATCCCCTAGTTTGCCCGGTGAAATCTACCTCCACCTTCCGGCGTGACGATAGGAATTTTTTAATCCTATATTAGGGCCTTCATCGTCACCACCTATTTCAGTTAAGTGTCTGGTATAATGCTCTAACTTAGATAACGCGCCATTTGGATAACATCATCATCAACTAAAGGCTAGGCCTTTCCCTGCAACCACATTAGTCTCTCACTTGCTAAACGTTTTATGTCAGCACACGGTTTAAATTGAAGTCCATGCATCACAGAATCCAGATGAGCGTTCCGCAGTCTTCCTCTTCCATTCTTCCCCAGAACGTTTCCTTCCAGTATGGCGGTCAGGAACTCATTATGACGTAAGGTGTGGCCAACGAATTTTGCCTTCCTCTTTTCTATAGTAGTGATCAATATTCTTATTCGTCTACTTCCTTGAGGACCAATTCACTAGTTTTTTTTCTCCGTCCAGCTTAATTTCATCATCCTTCTCCACATCCACATTTCCGCTGCTTCCAGGCGTTGTATGTCCTGTTTCCTTAGAACCCACATTACGATAAGACCAGCACATTTTAAACACACGAACGGTTCTGGTGGTGTAGTCGGTAGCATGAGTTGCTATGCCCAAGATCGCGGGTTCAAACCCGGCCGAAGTCGCCGGATTTTTAAGAGCGTTAAAATCCTTCAATATGCCTTCCTTCGGATGGGAAGTAAAGCCGACGGGCCCATGTCATAGATTTATGGCATGTAAAAGAACCTACCACTACAATTCGTAGTGTATAGCCAAAGCTTCAGGTTATTTGGTTAGAAAGGCTCTATCAAGTTCCAAAGTTCGTCGATAGGTGTCTGTAACAGTGGCATCTGGTAGGAAAATTTGGAGCTACTTGAAATTGAACTTGCTGGGAGCCTACGGGCGTTCAATTAAAACACCCTACTATGGTCATTGGCTGCAATTTATTTATAATTTAAACACACGTAACGGGTATGGTGGGGTGACGCTACACCCCTATGAAACAATTTTCACGAAACTACTCAAGTCACTAATGTTTGCTCTGGACCACGGTTTGCTCTCTTCTGGGATAGAGATTATCTGAAATTACAGTTCCGGTAAATAACCTATATTTATATTTCTAAAATATATTATACAAGACAGTAACAGTGGAGTGTCGCAGCACCCCATAATACTTACGTATGGTATCAAACGTAGTGCATTCGAGTTGTAAGGTATCCAATTTTTAGCTTATTTCCATTTATGAAACAAGATGTTCAGTAAAGAATATATAGCCTACTTTCTCCTAAATGCCTGGATATTGTTATAACTCTTTGTAACGTTCAAGGAGTAGAATTGAATGTTGATTGTAGTAGCTTGTTGAAATACAACGTGTTATACGGATATTAAACATGAATATGAAGTGCCCTTTGCTATTGCTACCTCTGTACAATATTTCATTCAATTCGGTTTCACCGTGTTTGAATTGATATGCTGAATTTATTTGCACACATACATGGCCGCTATATGCACACTATTGGGCTGATGACCTTGTAGTTCAGTCAAAAGAGGTTTCCCACAAAAAGGTATGTTGTTGCAAAATTTGGTAGAGATCAAATAATTGGGATGGACATAATTTTATTCAAACTTTTGACATTTGGGTGGCCACCATTCCGTTTCCGTCAAGATGGCGGCGATATAAAACATGACACTGAGGTGCCCTTTGCTAGTGCTATATCTGTACCAAATTTCGTTCAATTCGGTTTCACCGTGTTCGAATTGATAGGGGGGGGGGGCAGACATTCAGAGTACACACACTCACACACACACAGACTCACTCACACACACACAGACATACACACAATTTTTCGCCCTGTGTTGATCTCATAAGTCTACTTTCTTTTTTGCAAAAATCGAAAGTAGGCTAAGAAATAGGCTTATGAGATCAGCTTTTGTCCGTGTGTGTGTGTATGTGTGTGTACATGCGTGTGTGTGTCCCCCCTCCCCCGCCCCCTTATAAAATCTATACGGCTGGAGCGATTTTAATGAAACTCGGTAAGATCATAGTAATAGTTAGGCTGACCCGACCGTGCCCTTCAATTATTATTACGGCTCACCAATCCAAAATGGCGGATGTGCGAATTATTTCACTGGCATTCTACATCTCCGAAACTACAACTCATGTTGTTGTTGTTGTTGTTTTTGAGTATTCAGTCTTTCGACTGGTTTGATGAAGCTCTCCATGCTTCCCTGTCCTGAGCTAATCGTTTCATCTCTACATACCTACCACACCCTACATCCGAGGCAATCTGTTTAACATAGTCTAACCTTGGTCTACCCCTACTGTTCTTATCCTCGACCCTTCCTTCTATAACAAAGTTTGATATTATTGGGTGTCTTAGTACGTGTCCTTCCAACCTATCTCTTCTCTTTATTAGCAGCTGCCAGAAACATCTCTCCTCATTCGTAACCCTATCTACCAATCTGATCTGCATCATTCTCCTGTATCACCACATTTCAAACACTTCAATTCTCTTCTTTTCTACTGCACCAATAGTCCATGTTTCACTTCTATAGAGCTCCACGCTCCAGACAATGGCTTTCAAAAATGCTAATACCTAAATCTATATTGGATGTCAACAGATGCCTTTTCTGCAGAAATGCTTTCCTTGCCTGTGCTAACCTTATTTTAACCTACTTTTCACATTTTGCAAAAATGAGGAAAAAGTAGACTTACGAGATCGATCCGGGCAAATGTGTGTCTGTCTGTCTGTCCGTCTGTATGCCCTTCTGTCTGTCTGTCTGTCTGGCTGGCTGTGTGTGTGTGTGTGTGTGTGTGTGTGTGTGTGTCCATCAACTCCTAAACGGCTGCAGCAATCGAAACCAAATTTGGTATGAGTGAAGATCTATACCTGAATATCTCAAGGCCATATTTGAAAATGATGTCAGTGCTACCATCTGCTGAAAAAATGCACTAGAAATTTGAGCTCAATGTTCGATATCTTGGAAAGTATGCATGGAAGCTACTCCAAAATTGGCATACATATAGATAATAATATTTCAGATTAATTTTCAGGAGGCCATACATGGCAGTGTTGCCAAAATGATTGTAAGCCTGCTGATAAGTCCAATTTTTAAATGCATATAACTTCTACACTATCAATTGGATTTCAACCAAATTTCGTATGTATTATATGGACATAAGCAGATATGACTGAGCGTATTCCTAAGAGCCACCAGGGCTGCCAACTGTTGATAAATGCTATTTCTTTTTATTATCCAAATACCAATATATCAGAAAGTACGTAAGCCGACAGCTTTAAACTGTGCACACGTATAGTACTTGGCAATCTAGAATAATTTTGTCTAACTAATATTCGTCAGTGCTACCAACATGATTCTAAGCCTGCTGATAGGACCAATTTTTAAATACATGTAACTTATATACTATCAGTAGGATTTCAACCAAATTTCGTATGTGCTATGTGTACCATAACAGATATGACTCTGCATATTCTTAAGACCAACCGGGGCTGCCAGCTGTTAATAAATGCTGTCTCTATTTTTATATCCTATATCAATATATTAAAAGTATGCAAGCCAACAATGATAATAATGTTATTGGTTTTACGACCCTTTTAACTACACTGGCTTTTAGAGACGCCGGGGTGCCTGAATTTTGCCCCGAAGGAGATCCTTAACGTGCCAGCAAATCTACTGACACGGCTCCCTCGCATTTGCGCACCCTCAAATGCCAGCTGACTGCGCCAGGTTTCGAACCTGCAACCTTGGGCTCAGCAAGCGAGAACGTTACCCCTGAGCCACGCAGCCAGACTGCAAGCCAACAGCTCTAAACTTTGCACACATATAGTACCAGACATTCTAGATTGATTTGGAGTAACTAATTTAAGTTAGTGCTGCCAACATGATTCTATGCCTGCTGATAGGTCGAATTTTAAGATACATGTAACTTCCATACAAACAAATGGATTTCATTCAAAATTGGCACAACAAGAAATCATACTATTTCAGATTATTTCTGACCAGTACATGCATGACATTGTTACCAACATGATTTTACGCTAGCTGATAGATCCAATGGCTAACTGCATATAGCGTCCATGTTATCCATTGGACTTCAACCAAATTTTGTATTCTGTACCTTAAGAGATTGAACTAAGAATATGTAAAATGACCTTTTCATGGTTGTATCTAATAATTATTAAATAAATATTCAATCATCAGGGCTGCCAACTGTAGTTTCTATTCTTCTTCTAATTATTTATGTGCCATCTACTCTCAGGAGGTTGGCAACCATCATAGAGACCCTTGCTTTAGTTGATGCAGCACGAAACAGCTCAATAATGGAACAATTGAACCAAGTTTTCAGATTATCGATCCAATAAATGCGTCTTCTTCCTGGTCTTCTTTTGCCTTGTAACTTTCCTTGAATGACCAACTGCAGCAGATGATATTTCTCTCCTCTCATCACATGACCCAGATACTGCAGTTTTCTAATTTTGACAGTATTTAATATTTTCCTTCTCTTTCTCATCCGCCTCATCACCTCATCTTTGGTGACCTTATCTTTCCAACTCAGCCTCAGTATCCTTCTGTACGTCCATAGCTTAAATGCCTCCAATCTGTCCATTTCTCTTTTCTTTATGGTCCAGGTCTCAACTCCATAGAACAAGATGGAGAAGACATAATATTGGCAGTTGGCAGTTGGCAGTCAAAGTGAAGGTTGTGTTTTCCCGAGCTCTCAGGTGTGCTGAAATGGGTTGTTCTCTCGAGTGTTATCGCGCGAGGATCTGTCTGCGGTATATGAAGAGTAGTCGGGATTTCCGGTGTTTGTGTGTGCATACGGGACCTAGTAACTTGTGGTTTATAGCCCTAGTGATAGCTGCATTGTTAGTTATTGGTGGAGTGGAAGTGAATCCAGGCCCTGTTACTCCAAATGTGAATCAGGCAAATGATCCAATGGCAGCATTAAAGTGTTCTACGTGCAGTAAAACATTGAAGAACGGTGTTCAGTGTGGACTATGTGAGTAATGGTTTCACTTCGGCTGTATTAAGGTCAAGAAGGAGGATTTTGATGTCGGGAATTGGTTTTGTAAAGTATGTGATACGCCGGACTGTTTGAGGGTGCAAATCAAAGCAAGGGATCAAATAATACAGGAACTTAGAGCAAAGCTTCGTGAATCAGAGGAAACGGTGAAGGATGTGACTGAACGGCTTTCTACTGGGATCAGTGTGGAAGAGGGCGTGCAGGAGCAAACGGAGGATGACGTTATCATAATGGGTGATTCTATGATACGATGGAGTGCGAATATCTCGAGGAAATGGGTGCGAAGGTGCGGTGTTATCCGGGAATTAAAATTGACCAGCTTGCCCAACAAGTGGAAGAAGCAAATGTAGAGGACTATGGCAAAGTTAAAGTGTTGTTGCTCCATGTTGGGACGAACGATTTGAAGAAGAGGGCTACAGCTGATTACATCATGGGGGAGCTCTACGAACTAGGCAGAAAAGCTAAAAGCAAGTTTGGAAATGCAAAAATTATAATGAGTGGCATTGTTCGGCGGGGAGATGTTCCGTTAAGGCGAGTTAAGACTGTAAATGACCGCATGGACAGGGTTTGTGCACAACTGGGATTAGTGTACGTAGATGCTGACTGCTGGATTGGTGGCCGTGACTTCGCCCGAGACGGGCTGCATTTAAATCAACGGGACGCTTTCAACCTAGGGAGCCTACATGACAGGGTCATCGGTTCGTGCCGGCCATTGTGAGGAGGAGCAGGTCAAGAGGTTGCCAGCAGACGGGGACAGAAGGAGCTACTTCGGGATATTTGCTGCGGAGGTAAGACTCTAAGATTACTGCAGGTTAATTGTCAGAATTTAGGAACTACATTAATTGAATTTTGGAATCTTGTAGAGACGTATTCTCCGGACATTGTCATTGCTACTGAATCTTGGTTTTATGAGAATATAAATAGTAACGAAATAATTCAAGGGACCTACGAAATGTACAGAAGGGATCGGGGGAAGCGAGGTGGTGGGCTACTTATTTGTGTGCGCAAAGATATAGCTAGTTTCTTAAAGTGGGATGATACGGATCAAGAAATGTTATGTGTACACATTTCAGATAAAGGGAATAAATTCCCTCTTCAGGTGATAGGGGCGTATTGCACCCTTCAATAAAGCAGTGTTTTACCAAGATTCTTTCTACGGGGATGTGCTCAGTCCAGTATGCTTTTTAAGGCAAAGTTCGCAAAAACAACATGCTCTATTTGGATAGAAAGGTCCATAACCAAAGCTATACTAGGAATAAAATGAATAACAAGTAGAATAAAGGTATTTAATGACTGAAATATATGTGCATAAATAATAATAATAATAATAATAATAATAAGTCCTCCCTGACTTTTACTCCCATTCGAAATAATTATATTACTGAGCGGTATCACACTCGCTCCACACAACAAAAACAAAGCGAATACAGCTTCACTCAAATGATTATAATAACATAACTTGAGCGGTAAGAACTCGCTCCTCACAATAATATGGATACAAGTCCATTGATCCTGGTCAAGAAGTTATATATGCGTGGTGTACTGATCCTTAATAAGAAAATGAGTACTGATGGGAGTCCGTTTACAACTGAAACAGTCATATTGCTCACGGAGTCGCATCTTTTAAATCAAACTACGGCTATGGGATCTGCACTTATTAAAAACACTATAATTAATACTGACACTCGCAAGATCTAAAATACTAAGATATGATGAATCTCCCCAAGATTCCAACCCCGTGCCAGAGCACATAAAACCCCAAAGAGCATGCCGTTTAGGCCAAAAGCTCACATAACAACTGGGAAACAGCCTCGCACACGCAACAGCCCTAAGGGTCAAAGAAGTCCTAGCATAAGCACACTAGAACTCAAGAAACAACAACAAAATACAAGCCTACACGGCTGAAAATTATATTTACATGAATAAAAGCCAGACAAACTGATGTTTCGGAAGATACCTTAAAACATGGACAACTCCCATTTAAATCAATCAAATACTCTTTATAACCGATCAGGGTTTTGTGAATTAAAATCAACATCTTAATTTGAACTACAGGAACCTGGCCTGCTTGCCAATGGCCAACGCCGTGTTATCTGATTGAGCGCTCCCCTACTGGTATAAGTCAACGATGCCATTCCTTCTCTGTCAGTTTTCCAAGCCTGGTGCTAATTATATATGGGGGCCACACTGGTCCCGTTATCCATCTGGAAACGCGAAAGACATATCTCACTCATCCACTTGGATGGCAAGAAACACAAATATTTACCACAAGCTCAGTCTCGCAAGGACATGAACTGGGCTGAAGTGCGGCAAGTCGGAATAATCTCAATGATATATTTCCCGCGAGCACATTCATGAAATCACACCATACACCATAAAGCTTGGACTGACTTACTCATAATCATACCATCTAGGTCGGCTCAAAACAGATTAACCTACTTTGCGTCCAAAGACACATCAAACAAATAAATGAACAAAAACTCTCGGGTGCGCGAGTGGCATCCCGCACTGAATTGCTAGAAAAGCAATTATCAAAAGAAATAATCCTGATCCATCATAAAATCTGCTCACAAATAATTTTTACCCTCCAAATTCTATTTTTAATCTCAATTAATTCTGTTCCATTTATGTTATAAGGCATACTTCCGAGTTACATTGCTTGTACGCGACTTACGCAAGCGAATGCGAGCACGCCTGCGCGCATTGCCCCGTATACTTGAACCAAAACAAAAATACCAAATCTACAAAATACAAAGCGCTAAGCTGTCCCACACTTAATGTCAGTAATCAAGAACCAAGAATCTAAATTACAAACATAAGTAAACAAATATCTACAAAAATATATCCCATAAACCATAGTTGGCTTAATAAATAAATACATTCATTTTTGTACTCAATCCTTTAAATCAGCGCCAGCTCGAATTAGACATCGCTTGGCAGATGTCCAGCTGGTTCCAAGATTCGCCCTCGTTCCTTGATGTCATCTCGTGCTGAATTAAAATAATGTTTGTCAGATACACACACGATATATTTCCTATTAAATTCACCAGTCAGGTACTAAATTCCTTGACTGTCTATTGGTGAATTATTACGATGAACTGACCCTATCTGGTAGTACTGGGACTACAAATAAAACACTGAAGTTACATTTATGACTTGTCGAAAATGTTCCATGTCCACCTGCATGAAAAATATCAGAGTGTCCACGACACATAAATATAATATCGTCTTGTGCCTTCAGACACACTAAAAAGAGTCACGTCTCGTGCCTTCAGACACCTGAATGAAAGTCACCTCTTGAAGCTTCCTGGACCACTTTTAAATGAAACTGGCTAGAGTAGGCATGGAAGGGGGTTTATGGAAAAATATTCCATAATAATTATCAGACTAGCATGCGATCGGTATCACTGAGTTCGTAGAAATCTGGAGGTTAAGATTAAGCTGTAGCTAGTTTGAATCGATCGTGGAATTAATCCATAGATAACTCCCGCCTTAATTCACCAGGATGCGTTATGACGCCGAGTTGCAGCTTAAAAAGGGCGTCTTGATATTATTGGTTCGGACTCTTGTAGATCTTCGCGAGCTCCTACTTATTTTCCTCCCACAAGGAGTGTTGATTATGAAGATTGACCATTCACATCGTAGCATTCAGTTTCTTCTTGGCGCCAACTCTCATAGCAACAAGCCGATCTATGCGTACCCAAGCCTTCCTTCGCGCTAAAAGTTGCACCTGTCCTCTGCGTCAGGATTTCTAGGCTACTTTCTAAAATACCACAGGAGCTTAAACCTTTGTGTCCTCTCTGCCACTGATTTCTCAACATTTTCCAGCTCCGTCAGGCTCTCATATCTGCTGTCTGTAGAAATATATCAAATGATGGTGAATAAAACATTAGAATCCTTTATACAGCCCGTGGATAAAGGGTTCAGTATAGAGCACCGAAAGATAACTTTTCGCTTCTCGACACACTGTATGATAAAACTTGTAAGGGTAATGCTATGAAAAAGGGCATAATAATTGCCGGAGATTTAAACCTCCGTAAAGTAGACTGGTCTGGTGAGTCAACTAGCTGTGGTCAAGCTCAGAGCGCGGCAAACAAATTCTTAAGGGAGGGGGGATTTTCCTAAGTAGTTGACTTCCCAACTAGAGGCAATAATACCTTAGATGTTTATCTCGTAAGGCCTGTAGAGCTGTATATTAACTGTCTGAAAGTACCAGGAATTAGTGACCATTCTGGGGTTGAATTAAATATTAGATACGGTGACATTACAACATTAGACTCTGATGTAGCATATAAGATCATATTCCAGTATCGCAGGGCGGATCAGGGCAAACTTCAGGGGTATTTGAATGAGCTATTTGTAGGATGGGCATCGGAAGGAAATCACTTTAATATCCTGTGGACTAACTTTTTGAAAATTTTAAATAGCGCTATTGATAAATTTGTTCCATTTAAATTACTGAAACAAAACCAAGATCCTGAGTATTACACACGGGAAATCAGGGGTCTTAAACGGACAATTAGGAAATTATACAATAAAAGACATCATAGTGACAAGTATATGTTGAAATTTAAGTCCTTATCAAGAGAGTTCGCCTTAAAAAAAAAAAAGAGGGCTGCTCATGACAATTATATGCAAGGTTTACTTGGTTCGGGAGGCGATGGATGGAAAAAAATACAGTTTTATTAGGAGAAGAAAGGGAAATTCAAATAATGTGTCGATGATAATGTCCGGTGACGGTAAATTAATTACTGAGAAGCAGGCCATTGCTAATGAATTAAATGTATTTTATGGTAGTGTGTTCAATAAATCCAATAGCTGTGTGTTGGACCTTAACTGTGAATCAGGGGCTCCACTTCTCCAAATATACCAGTCAGCAATTGTAAAGCTAATATGAAAATTACGTTATAATATATCGAAGGGTCCTGATAATATTGTTAGTGAGGTACTTAAACTAGGAGGTAGGGCCGTGGCACGATACTTAGAGGTGATGTTTAATGTGTCCATAAACAATGCGCAAATCCCGGATGACTGGAAAAGAGCTACGGTAGTCCCAATATTTAAGGGAGGGAGCAGACTTGAATTGGGCAACTACAGGCCGGTTAGTCTTACGTCCATCGTTTGTAAACAGATGGAGCATCTCATTTGCGACTACTTGAGGGAACAGTGGGAAACATTATCATGGTTTAATAACAGGCAACATGGATTTCGGAAAGGTTACTCATGCGAGAGTCAGATGCTATCACTTTTTCAAGATATTAGCGAATCGTTAGACGATGGAGTTTCAGTCGACGCCATAGTTATAGATTTTGCGAAGGCATTTGATGTCGTGCCGCATGACATGCTACTCCATAAATTAGCTTCGACAAAGATTGATAGAAGAGTAATTTTATGGATCCAAGAATTCTTGACGGGTCGTTCACAGAAAGTGAAAGTTGAAGGCCGATTCTCGGATGAAATTACTGTAACGTCGGATATCCCTCAGGGCAGCGTAATCGGAACTTTGTTATTTTTGGCGTATATAAATGACTTACCAAATAGGATTCGCAGTGACTGTCGATTGTTTGCGGATGATTGTGTAATATATCGAAAGATACATGACTCACAAGACAATGCAGTACTTCAAGATGACCTGAACCTGGTCTATAAGTGGGCGATTGAAAATAAAATGAAAATAAACACAATACAATGTAGTCTAATAAAAATAGGGAAAGTGCGAAGGCAAGATTTTCAATATAACATTGGCTCGGAAATACTTGTAGGAGAAGATTCTTGCAAATATTTGGGCGTTCACGTAAGAAATGATATGAAATGGAGTATTCATACAGGATGTGTAGTTTCTAAAGCTTACAAATCCCTGCACTTTTTAATGAGGGTATTAAAAGGAATTAGTACCTCTGCTGAAGAATTAGGATATTTGTCACTTGTAAGACCTATTCTGGAATACGCCTCGGCTGTTTGGGATCCATATCAAGTAGGGCTCATAAGTGAGTTGGAAATGGTATAAAGAAAGGCCGCTAGATTTGTGCTCAGTGACTTTAATCCCAGGAGCAGTGTGAGCCGTATTTTAAAGAAACTTGGGTGGGAATCACTTGAGGCTAGGAGGATGAAATCTAGACTCTGCGCTACGTACAACACGTATACAAATCCACCAGCATGGGGTGAGCTTAGCAAACGTATGGAAAAGCCTACTTACATAGGTAGGAGCAATCACCCTTTCAAAGTTAAGGGCCGACCACAGCGAAAAAATTATGGTAAATATTATTTCGTAAACCGTGCCATTGATAATTGGAACTCTCTACCTGGCGCAGTCTTAGAGCCTTTTCCCAAACATATAGGTGTGTTTAAGAAAAGACTGACTATTTGTGTAAATACTCCAGTTTAATTGTTAGTGAATTGTTATGTACAATGATTTATTTGTTATGTATATCTAATTTGCCACCGGGGAACACACCCTTAATTTCCAATAAACGAATGAATGAATGAATGAATGAATGAATGAATGAATGAATGAATGAATCTCAGAAGTCTAATTTTTAAATGTAAATTAAGGTCTCTGCTACAGAACACTCTCCTCATTTTATTGAATGCATTTCTGGCTTGACCGATCCTAGATTTTATCTCCTCAGTACAGTCAATGTAGCAGTTCACATTTGCTCCTAAATACTTGTAATTTATCATTTGCTGTACTGTCTCCCCATTGATTATCACGCTCTCTTGATTTTGTGTTCGTGATACTATCATAAAACCTGTCTTACTGACATTAAGTGTTAATCCCCATTGTTCACTTGCCTCCACGACTTTGTTAGTCAGTCGCTGTAAATCTTGTAAACTTTCTGCGAATAACAACGTTTCATCTGCAAATCTTAAGTTGTTTATTATTTTTCCATTAACTTTCATTTCTGCTGTTTCTTCCTCTAAATCTGCTTGTAATATTTCTTCTGAGTATTGATTAAACAGCATAGGAGACAAGACACAACCTTGTCTAACACCGCGTTTTATTATCACCTCTTCAGATAGTTCCCTACCTTCCTTTATGATCGCAGTCTGTTTGTAATAAATATTGCTGATGATTCTAATGTCCTTCACATCTAACTTCTTCTTCTGGAGCATTTGGATGAGGCAATCATGACATTATACCAGGTATATTTCGAACTAATTATAAATTTCGGTATTACCAACTCAATTTCGTCAGTATTCTAGATAGGTCCATATAGATTAATCATTGGCATGAATCTTAAATTTAAGAAAAGTAGTCTCTTTAGTTCGTCACGGAACTTCTTGTTATATCCTCTTTGCTTCGTCCATCACTGGTTATTTTGCTTCCCAAGTAACAGAAGTCACCTACTTGCTATAGCTGTTCACCTGCCAATTCAACATCAATAGGGGTTTCTGATTTCTTTCGACTGCATTCCAATATTTTTGTTTTACATTTATTAACTTTCATTATGAATTCTTTCCTCAATACAAGATCCATACCAGTTAAAAACTCATACAACTCCTCTAGTGTGTCTGCTAAGATGACGAAGTCATCAGCAAATCTCAGAGCTGAAATTATTTCTCCTTGAATCTTTACTCCTACTTTGAATTTTTCTCCATTTTATTTCATCCTGAAATGATTTATAGTGATAAAGGGCACTGCAAGTTCACCTATGTGACTATCAGAAAACAGTTAAGTACAAATCGAACATGGCGGCCATGCGAATTTGAAACTTTTAAATAGAGGTTTCTCGAGATATAACCATCCGAGCGCAATGAAACGTAGTACAGTAAATTATTATACATATTGCAAAGCACTGACATATAATTTAGTTCAATTGTTTTCATAACCCTAAACGGCGGCTGTGCAACATTTTCAAATTAAGTTTTTATTTATTGTGTCCCAATCATGCGATCGAAGTCAACGTTTAGATAATCAACCTACGTAACAATCTTCATCTACTCGTACATAACTCTATGGCCTACATATATAAAAATCCAACATGGCGACCATCCGAAATATGTAGATCACTTTCAATATCTACGAATACGTGTTGATACAAGCTGTTAACATAAGTTTACCTGTTGAAATTTCAATAACCTGGTCAGCACAAATACAACATGGTGGCGACGCGAAATTGAAATATTTAAATAGACGTTTCTCGCGATTTAATCATCCTTGCGCAGTGGAACTTGTTACGGTAAATGCTTGAACACATTTTAATCCACCAACATCTAATTTATTTCACATGTTTTCATAACCTCAAGATGACGGCTGAGCGAAATTTTAAAATTAGTTTTTTATTTCTTATGTCCTAATCATGAGATTGAAGTTTGAATAATAAACCTACGCAATAATCTTCATCTAATAATACATAACTTTGTGGCCTTCGCCTTAGGTTAGGAACTATTCCCGCATTTGCCTGGAGTAGAAAGTGAAAACGACGTAAAACCACTTCAAAATTAGCTGAGGTGTGAATGAAACCCCCCTCTTGTCAGGTTTGCCTCACAAGGATGAATGTACCCCATCCCAGCCCTCAGACCAGAATTAAATTTCTTGGCAGAGCCAGGAATTGAAACCGGACCTTCGGGGCGACAATCAAAAATGCTAGCTGCTACATCACGAGGTGGCTATATGTATTTAAATAATCACTGATTAAATTTCACAAATTTATTGTTTTCTGAGTCATGGAGCACGATTTAACGCGCAGAGCTACACCGCAAGGTACAAAAAATTCAGCCATAAAGCGTTTCACAACTGTGATGGTTGATAAGCTACCGCGGTAATGTCATATAGGCTATCTAAATGTACTGTATGTAGTTAGCCTTGACGCTGGTAAAGTAGCATAATGTCTATGAAATTACTCGGTTTCGTTACAGCATTGCATTGGTTTGTACAGACCTCAACTCATTCAATTTTAAGGTTTACTGTCTCAAAAATCAAAATTAAAATACTTGCAAATTAGCGTTGGGGTAGCGTTTACAAAGAGATAAAATCTCAATGTGCAATTACAATGATGTTACGAAACGAACCATAATTTAAATGATATGTCAGACTAATGAAGCTGTAGAGTGGTTATATGACTGTGGTACTCCGTGGAACTCAAAGAAAAAATCCTCACTAGGATCAGTATTTGAATGCATTTGATATTCGGGATGGCTCATTGGATTAAAAAGAAATTGCATTGACACTCTTCATGAGAAAACAATTCATATGAAAGGCATTCTTTTTATCAATGTACATATACTTTCGAAACATTTGGCATTATTTATTTTAAAATGGCAGGTTAAGTTCTCGGCTCTAGGTTAGAAGGTAAGAGAAGGAGAGGCGATGGTTGGATTAAGTGTTTAATAATTTCAAGGCTAGGGTCATGGAAACAGGGGAAGATGTCGGTGAGAAAGAAACCCAAGAAAATAGGATGCCAGTAGAATGAACTAAATTAGAGCAGGTGGAACTTTCTAAGAACATGGGCTGTGTATTCTAGTTGTTGTTGTTGTTGTTGTTGATTCATTAAGGGGCTTTGCGATGACGTAGTCATATAGCCCGATGTACTTGGGTGTGTATGTAACTTCCATGATAACCTGTGTTATTGTGAAGGCTGTATTAGTGGATGCATTTTCAATTCAGATGAGGATTGTGAAGGGGGCGGTCGTGGCCTTAATTTTAGGAACCATCCCGACATTCGTCTGGAGTAGAAGTGGGAAACCACGGAAAACCACTTCCAGGATTGCTGAGGTGAGAATTGAACTCGCCTCCTCTCAGTTTTACCTCACGAGGCTGGGTGTACCACGTTCCATCCCTTACATCAGAATTAAACCTTCTTGGCAGAGCTTCATCCTCCCTGGAAGTGGTGGTTTCCTGTGGTTTCCCCACTTGCACTCCAGGCAAATGCTGGAATAGTTCCAAACTTAAGGTCACGGCCGCCTCCTTCCCAATCCTATCCCCAATATACAAATACACACACTTGTACAGTCATCACAATAACACAGGTTATCACACAAATTACTCTCACAAACAAAATGCACGGAGCTAAATGACCGCGATATCGTAGCTCCAAAAATAATCAACAACAACAAGAAAACTAGTAACAAGGGATCATAATTTTTTAGAGGAAGTCAAACTCGAAGATTTGATTCACTTATTTAGCTCTTCTAAACCGACAGCGGTAGCTACGCTCGCTAAAGCGCAGCACTAGGCCATGGGGCCAAGATACCTGCGGACTCGGTGGACGTGGCTTAGAACCCCACTGTTGGCCGTCCTTGAAATAGTTTCCCGTCGTTTTCCATTTTCAACTCCAGGCAAATACTGAGACGGTTCCTTCTGACAGACCACGGCCGCTTCCTTCCGCATCCTTGCCCAGTTTCTTTCATCATCATTCCTTTCATCTCTCATTAACTCATCCCGTGAGGTTGGTGTCAGAAAGGGCAATCGGCCATAAAAACCATCCTCCATATAGAATTTTATCGCATCTCATTCCCGAGCCCATTGGAAACGGGAATAATAAGGGGAAGGCCTAGAAACATGTATCTCTTCTTACTTTGTATCTGCCTCGTTGCGCAGGGACTAGTAACTTATTCTTGATGATGATAATTGTTGTTTTAAGGGCCTAACATCTAGGTTATCGGCCCCTAACTAGTATACTAGATTGTCATCCCAGCGATCTGGGTTTTATTTCTGGCTCTACGAAGAAACTTAATTCTGGTCAGAAGGGTGGAACGGGATACACTCTGTCTCTTGAGGCAAAACTGAGAATAGGGTTGGGGGATTCGATTCCCACCTCAGCCATCCTGGAAGTGGCTTTCCGTGGTTCCCACTTCTACTCCAGTAAAATACTGGGATGTTCTATAACTTAAATCCACACACTACTGGAAACACCACAATAATACAGTTCGATTCCAGGTCAATGCATGTGAGTTTTCGAAGCGAAATGTCTCGCCCTGTGGTTCCCGTAGCTCATAATCGCGAGATTAACGGTTACGTAAAAGTACAAGCTTCCTTTTACAAGAACACAAGGTTATCAGATAAACACACACCCATGTACACTGTAATAAATGACCACGATGTTCAAGCCTCTAAGAAAAACAAGACCATCTTTCTAGCTTTGATGTTGTAATTTATTCATGCATAATGGCATTTTACGTTAGCCCATCACAGTAACTTTCATTTCGAATTTATTTTCTTCACCTCAGTCATCAGTGTGCCAAATACGATATGAAAGTCATTTATATCTTTCTTTAAGTCTACTCGTTATTTTAATCCCAGTTGGATGACTTTATGGTCGTAGCAAAAGTAGTAAAGTCATCTGGTTCGCTGATTACCTTGAGCACGTACTCATGTGCTACTTATTCACAGTTGGAAGTGCATTTGGGTCGGCCCGTAAATCACCTTTTCCTATTCGTAAGACGCCCTGCAATAAAACCTTCCAAAGAAGCCTGCTAAGAATGTCAATCCTACCGCAGATCGAACGAAATCTACACTGTAAAACTTCCAATACTTCGGTTCATTGAACTTCAGACTTGTTGTTGATGGACCATCATGATCCCAGCTTTATTCACTATATATGATAGTTCACTACCACCCTAGTCTAGGAGTAAATGTGATATCTCTCCTTATATTGCCCAGGTTTGATTAAAATCGGCTCTCGCTTGAAGAATTTAAAATAAAGGTTAGAACGGAACGCACTCACGACAACAGTTGATATAAGAGTTGGATTCCTGTCGCATTTTCAGTACTTATTTTAAAGCTACTCACCCAACCCTGCATTGGAGGAAATGTGACTGACGACTCTTAAGTGAGATAAGCCAATACAGAGGTATGCAAATTATTAGACTCTATGCCAGTATTCTAACATTTAAAACTCAGCAATTCTTCTAGGTTTGTGTCGTGTCCTGTGTGGGGTTTCGCCTAGGACACCAATATGGCTCATCGGCAGGCTCTTGGTGTCCCCGCCCGGACCCCCACAGGAATGACCAACTGCGCGCCACCTCCCTTTATATTAGGTGCAACTGCACCACCGGACTGCGAGAACCAAAATCTCAAGCAGCCTCAGCCTCCCTATGAAGGCTTCCAAAAAGATGGTATATTGGCTTTCACGGCCAGTGAAATAAAACTCAGCAATTCTTCTAGGTTTGTGCCGTGTCTTGTGTGGCCAAAAGCTCAAGCGGCCTCAACCTCCCTATGAAGGCTTCCAAAAAGATGGTATATTGGCTTTCACGGCCAGTGAATTAAAACTCAGCAATTCTTCTAGGTTTGTGCCGTGTCTTTTTGGTTCTCGCAGTCGGGTGGTGTAGTTGCACCTAATATAAAGGGAGGTGGCACGCAGTTCGTCACTCCTGTGGGGGTCCGGGCGGGGACACCAAGAGCCCGCCGATGAGCCAGCTTGGTGTCCTAGGCGAAACCCCACACAAGACACGGCACAAACCTAGAAGAATTGCTGAGTTTTAATTCACCGGCCGTGAGAGCCAATATACCATCTTTTTGGAAGCCTTCATAGGGAGGTTAAGGCTGCTTGAGCTTTCAGTTCTCGCAGTCAACTGGTGCAGTTGCACCTAATATATGATGATGATGATGATTGTTGTTTTAAGGGGCCTAACATCTAGGTTATCGGCCCAAGACCTAATATAAAGGGAGGGGGCGCGCAGTTCGTTACTCCTGTGGGGGTCCGGGCGGGGACACCAAGAGCCCGCCCATGAGCCAGCTTGGTATCCTAGGCGAAACCCCACACAAGACACGGCACAACCCTAGAAGAATTGCTGAGTTTTAATTCACCGGCCGTGAAAGCCAATATACCATATTTTTATTCTAACATTTACTTTGTACGTTTTGTGACTTAATACAGTAGAAATGATTTTCAAGGCGCTGAAATTATTTCATATGTTTAATCAATATTCTTAATAACATTTATTTAATGAATCTGACAGGAAAATAATTTACAGTGTCTACTAAAAGAGGAGCCTTGTTAATGTTTTGTTTTGTTTTGTTTTGTGTGAATTTAGAGCAGAGAGATTGGAATCACCCGATTTAGAGGATACATTCCAAAGTCAGTGAAAAAAAAAAGAAAAACTGAACCCAGCTCAGGTGTCCCGCAGAATCTGCAATTTCGAAAATTTCCAGATGAAATTCTTTATGGGAAACGTTGTATGTCCACAGGGGAGAAAATATTACTAAATAGGGTAATAAAAATAAAATAAAATGATTTTGAATAAAACATTGTGACTAATTTAAATTCTTTGGTTGGTTGGTTGGTTGGTTGGTTGGTTGGTTCCTCAGTTTAGAGGCTGCTACAGCGCGGTCATGTAGCCCCGTGTACTTTGGGTGTGTGTATAATCTGTCTGATAACCGGTGTTAATTGTGATGACTGTATTAGTGTGTGTTATCTGTTTTTTAATTCAAGTAAGGACTGCTGACTTTGAACTATTCAAATAGTTCCTACTTTTGCCGCCAAACGCCACCGTCAACGACTACTAGTGCAGAACATAGTTACTACACGCCACCACAGTTGGCTCCTGGCAACGAAGGTAGGAACCTAAGAGCGTTGTTTACATTCTTAACCTATATGATTTAGCTTCACACAGGTGTAATTAGTGGAAGGTTCTTTAAAATGCCATAAATCTATGACATGGGACCGCCGACTTTACTACCCCTCCGAAGGGAGGCATACTGAGGGATTTGTAACTCTCTTAAAAATCCTACGACTTCGACCGGGTTTTAACACGCGATCTTGGGTATAGAAGTTCAGCATGCTACCAACTACGCCACCGAAGCCGCTTTTAAATTCTTTATTTGAGTCTAATAATTGGCAAACCTCTGAACTTTCTGTTCATCCCTCGTAAGTGAAGCTGGTGCAGAAGTTGAGATGTTGCTATGTGTGTGGTCACTAGTAAACACAACTCTTGTGAGGAAACTGGGGACCAGGTTTTGACTCCTAATTATATACTCTAAATAATACGTAATGTTTGTATGGTCTGAGCAGTTAAGAGACATTGCTTTATGGAGTTGCGATGCAATAAAGAGTTCTGTTTCGCTCTCTGCTATACAGCTATTAACCCCAGCTTTATGGGACATAAACGTACATAGTAATTACCATCGCTGGGTTGCTTTATACTTGCTCGTTGGTAACATATAAACTGAATAAAGTAAACATGTCTGATAGAACATAGTTAAGTATCACCCTACCGAGGCGAGTGGAGTCCTGCATTGCACAGTGCCACAAGTGTCGAACGTGACGTCAACGTAGTACAGTCAGCAGAGGAGAATAACTGAAGCACTAAGCATCTTGTACGGAAGTCCACAAGCATTACCATTAAGGAAAATTGTAAAATACTTAACATTGTATAATTCCTGCAAATATTTAGTAAATATTTTGCTCACAGAATTTTTATAAAGAAATTCGCAATATTCGGAATTCCTTTATGAGCTCAAAATATTTCTAAAATTTCTTAGGAATTGTCCATATCGTCCAGTATAATTTTATTTTCAGGTGGTTTGTTGTTTTACGAAGCGACTAAATTTTGTTCGTTCTACTTTTTCAAGTTGATCTTCCATTCGAATAACAGGTAAATCAGTCGCCCCTAATAATGTTGTTTTATGCAGCCCAACTAACGTTTGTTGTCAGGAAAGTCGATATTTCTCTGCTTACAGCCGTACGCTACTAACGCACTGCAAGCATACCCCGCAAAGGATACTGAACACATAAATTTCTCTCCTAATTGTCTGTAGTCACATTGAGGGAAAAATAATAATGTTCAGTATCGTTTGCAGTGCATTAGTACCATACGGGATGCGAGCAGAGAAATATCGACCTTCCTAATAACAAGGCTAGTTGGGCTGCATACAACAATATTATTAGGGGCAGCTGATTCACCGGGTATATTGTTTTCTTAGCCTCCGTGGCTTAGGCGGCAGCACGCCGGCCTCTTACCACTGTGTCCGTGGTTCAAATCCCGGTCACTCCATGTGAGATTTGTGCTTGACATAGCGGAGGCAGGCAGGGTTTTCTCCGGGTACTCCGGTTTTCCCTGTCACAAATTTCATTCCAACAACAGTCTCAACTATCATTTCATTTCATCTGTCATTCATTTAATCATTGCCCCAGGGGAGTGCGACAGGCTTCGGCAGCCGGCACAGTTCATATTCTCGCCGCTAGTTGGGGGCTTCATTCATTCCATTCCCGACCCGGTCGGTCGACTGGAAGCAGGCTGTGGATTTTCATATCCATTGTTTTCTTATTATACAGTAGCTAATATATAGGCGATAAAGTGCTATTTGTAACAGGTATATACACACCTTCTATCTTCTTTCGATCACAAAGTATTTTTTAAATCGCTTATCCGCTCAACTCGGCTTCACCCATGGACTCAGCTAGGGATCATTCCTCTACCGTCGCAAGGGCGCTCTCTGGGATCTGAACACACTTTGTCAGCAGATACAACTTTACTGGGTATGGTGACAGGCTTATCGCCCTGGTGACTGCTGACTTGGGTCTAATTAAGTAAAGGTCACTGAAGGGATTTTGTAAGGAAGTCGGCCGTGGACCTGATGAAAGGAACCGTCCCAGCATTTGCCTGGTGGTGAAAATGGGGAAATCACGAAAACCATTTTCAAGACGGCTGAGGTGAGATTTGAACCCACGTATTCACGATGACAGCGAGGCTCAAGTCAGCACGTTAGCGCTTTCGGCCTCTGTGTCCGGAACAAACTTGATAACATCGAAAATAACACAGAGAGCTTGTCCGTGAATCACTTTATTATTCATTTACGCTTCATACTAGAGTGAGGAGCAGACACGCAGCAGCTGCGCAGTGACACAGTTTCCAGCCAATAGGATCAGTTAGCCGTTAGATTAGTTTAGCTCGTGGCGTGTTGCCAAATGTGAGGAGGGAACAGCTGGGTAAGTGACGAGCCTAGCGTGGGAAGAGACAGTCAATGATGATGATAATTGTTGCTTTAAGGGGCCTAACATCTAGGTTATCGGCCCCTAATGGTGTGGGTGATCGTGAAGATGAAAATGAAATGTAAACTATAACTAAAACTAACTACTAGCTTATATACTAGAAGAAGATATGGTAAACAAATGGAGAATAAGGCAAATAAAGGACAGGAGGAAGAGAAATGCCCTCAACCCTCGAAGAATACGGATTGAGGGACTTGGGAGGAAGGAGAGCCATGAAAGGCAGATAGGAAAGAGAAAGAGGAGAGGGTCCGCCCCACAGGTAATGGATAAAAGGGGGGAAACCGGACCCAGCTCAGGAATCCCTCGGGGTCGCTAACTCCCGAACTCACCAGCCGTGAGGGTGTAACAATATCCAAGGTGCACCAGAAGTGGTGTGGCTACATACACCCTGCCTCCTTGAGGGCCTTGAGCAGAAGTCAGGAGATAACATGAAATGAAAAAGAAGGCTGACCCCTCGCAGAAGGAGGGTATCAGAAAAGATGAGACAAGGGCCAATTAAGGCGGGAAAAGAAGAGCCTCCCTAGGCCTCGTATACCCTAATACCGTCGGGGTCGGAAGAGAACATGAGTTGACCAAGTAAGGTCGACAGGAAAGAAGACAGAGAGGAGCCCGGCAGAAGTAAGTGGAAGCAATGCCGGGCTCAGCTGGGGCCTGGTGGTCGCCAACCCACGTCCCACTAGATGTGAGCCCCTGGGGGGGGACAGTCAATAACTCTGTCTCATTGTAGGCAGAACGTTCTTTCTCACCCGCCTATTTTATGTGCCTTCCACTCTATCATAGGAAGGCACTCTATCGTTATAGTTATTTTCCGAAAATAACTACGTTACACTAACCATTACCTATAAAAAATAACGAAGATATCACAGTTATTTTATTCGAAAAGTAACTGCTTTACAGTAACAAAGTAACGTATCGTTACATTTCCCCCAGATGATGTTGTTAAACATTTTTTCCCGCTCCTAATTTAAGCATGATTTTTACGGATTAGTGGAATCTAGTGATATGGAAGAACATGCTAATGAATTGGCATAGTGTAACGCGCTGACCACGACACCACAGGCTATAAAAAACGAATTCGCGCGATATTCTTGGGCCTAATCGCGGTAATAAATAACATGTTGAATATATAACTTTTATTCAACAAAACTTCATACGTAAAATATACGTGGTGTGTGTGATTTTTGCCTTGACTGAATTTGTCGATTACTCGTTGCCTTTCTTCTTATTCCATGCACTGGGATATAGTAATGGTTCGCTTAAGTTGCAAACAGATGGCGGTCAGGGTTCGATTCCCGGCTGTGTCATGAAGAATTTTAATCCTGGTGTAAGGTTGGTCATCTTCCAGATAACAGTTGAGAAGAGTGGTCAGTGGATGGTTGGTATCCTACGGAATGCCACAGAAACTGAGAGCTCGACGATAGCTAATAATGACCAGTCTGATCCCCGCCACTGCACAAGACCTTGTGAAGTGCAGACCACGATGAGATATGCGGTAACTCCATCAAGGACAACTGGCTTGTGCTCAGAGTTGCTAGGCGGGAGTAACGAATCTATGTGGGCCAAGTGGCCTTCGTAACAATGGTCTAGACCACGAGCAATTAACGTTGACAAGCCAACAATATGATCGGTGCAAACGGTAACTCACTCGTTCTATGACGCTGTACAATAAACTACCTACTGTAAATGTACTCCACTTTGATTTAGTATTGCCATACCTCTGAGATTTGCCGATGGCATCGTCAAATGAGCTGAGACAGGAAATACTATTTATGAGTTACTAGCTATACCCGGCATGCATTGCAAAGCCAATCAAAGACAGATACAATGAAAGGATGGTAATAATAATGTTATTGGTTTTACGTCCCTTTTAGCAACTGCGGCTATTAGAGACGTCAGTGTGACGGAAGTTTGGCCCGATGGGGATCTTTAATGTGCCAGTAATCGACTGATACGGCCCCCTCACATTTGCGCACCCTCAAATGGCAATTGGCTGCGGCAAGACATACCTACAGTACAGACAAACAATCACGTAACATTGATTTATGTTCGACAATGTCGAAATGTAAATATTATATGTCAGAAAACTGTACAATAATGAGGCTCATTATAGTACAAGTTTTCATTATGGGACAGTTTCTCCCACCAATCAGAGCTCAAGAAACAGTTCTTTGACCAATTAGGCAAGGATAGCATCGCACCTGCGTTGAGTTCCAAGGCCTTCTAATTTAAATTTCACTCCGTGGCCTAGTGTCATAGTGGGGCTATCGAGGAGGCCATGGTCAAATACAAGGTATTCTCTGCGTCCTATGCGCTCTGTACAGTACATAAAACTGGCGAAATCTCGACAGATATTTATGGATATTTATGTTCGAACATAAAATAGTTATAATAATTATCGTCGAACATAAACAGTCGTATGCAACTCGTCTATAATGGTCATTAAGACACTCGTATGAAAATTATAAAACTCGCATACGCTCGTTTTATAAACATACTCGTGTCTTAATTATTTCCATTATAGGCTCGTTGCATAATGTACTATTTTATATATTGATTTTTATTAAGATTAAATGGAACGCATGAACTCAGACGCGAAGGAAGAACAGCTTGTTGTTTCATTTTAATGAATTGAGATGTCTTGGTCATCAGTCCTATACACAGTCATTGAAATTAAGAATGTGTACACTCTTGGTAGGTCTTTTGATCAAAGCCTAACTGTGGGCTTACATGAAAAGCTTTTCAGAGACCGAAAGGAGCGTGTAGTTTACGGAGCTCTTAATCTCGCGATCATAACCCGAAGAAACTCTTTCCTACCATGAATCCAAACCACTAGACCTAACATTTCACCTGTAAAATCCCACTTGCCTCAACCTCAAATCGAACCTGGTCCTTCGGTGGGAGGCAAGAAACTTGGCCACTGCGTCATCACGCTCCTTTTACCGCAATGTCAGGGATTATAGTTGTTGTTGTGGTTTCATTTGACAGGCTTTGGCAACGTAGTTATTCGGTCCCGTGTACTAAGATGTATGTGGAATATTTGCCCGATAACCTGTGTTCTTGTGACGAATGAGTTAGTGTGCGTATTTGTAGGCTTAATTCAGATGAGGAAGGAGGCGGCCGTGGTCTTAAGTTAGGAACCATTCCGGCATTTGCATGGAGTAGAAGTGGGGAAATCACGGAAACCAGTATGCCTTACCTCGGAGGGGAAGTAAAGCCGGCGGTCCCATATCATAGATTTATGGCATGTTAAAGAACCCTCCACTAATTACACCTGTGTGAAGCTAAATTATAGGTTAGATTTTACTAACGTTCTTAGACTCCAACGTTCGTCACCAGGAGTTGACTGCAGTGGCATCTAGTAACCAACTTCACAGCTAGTAGTCGTCGACGGTGGCGTTTGGTAGTAAAAGTAGGAACTATTTGTAAATTGAATGTCTGTAGTCCTTACTTGAATTAAAAACAGATAACACACTCTAATTCCACCATCACAATTAATACCGGTTATCAGGCAGTTTCTACATACACCCAAAGGACACGGGGCTACATGACCGCGTCATGTCATGTACTGCGACTTCAGGGATTATTATTTGACAGGCTTGAGCATCGTGGCTATTCAGTCCTGTGTACTAGGAAAACCATTTTCACGATGGCTGAGATGGGAATCGAACCCAGCTCTTCTCAATTCCACCTCAGAAGGCTGATTTAAAAATCAAGTTATTATTTTTGTGTCCTAATCATGCTATCAAAATGAACGTTTTTTATAACTAACCAACTCCATAATCTTCATCTGATGGCACATAACTCTATGACCTACATAAAGAACAATCCAACATGGCGATTATCTGTAATAATTCACCAGTTCTCAATATCTACAAATCTATTACAGCTATCAATCTGAAATTTTGTACGTTCATAGAAGCCAATAAAGTAAGTTCAACTTCAATAAAAAAACAAATCCATCATGGCGGCGACGCGAAATTTAAATATTTAAAATCATGTTTCTCGTTACTAAACATCCAAGCGCCTTAAAACTTGCCACAGTAAATCTTCATACTGTACCCGATACCTATTTTAGGCTATCGGCTACGCCAGCTGACATTAAGCTGTAGTTGAGGTTTTGGAAAGCAAGCCGATAAGATAGCGCATCGATCGCGTCAAGAAGAAAGCCAAGATGACGTAGGAGGTCGAGAATCAAGGAGGCATTGAAATCTGTAAGAAGATAGAATTATTAATAAAGATGTGAAGCTTTATTGAAATATATATGGGATTATAATAAGTTAAAACAACTTAGAAGAGTATATATGACATGCATTATATGTGGAAATAATTTTATGGAAATAAGTTATTGTATAACAGAACAGCCGAGAGGATTCGGGTTCGAGACTATCTTCGTGACGTGGGAGCACTATGGTGGGGAGAATTAGCCACGTGCCGCACGGAACTCATAAGCTGAGACACAGCGCTAAGCAGTTCAGTTGGGCTCAATGAGAGGAGCAGTACAGAGCAGCTCTATAGCACAGCGAGACGGGCATTGAAGGTCACGCAACACACGTAAACCGTCACGGCAAGTGTAGGCGACATTTCTCGCATCACCGAGCAACAGAGGCCGAGCGGGTCGTTGATACAGGCGACCTAGCCGAGAAGACAATTGTAGATAGCCGGGGTATTTAAAAACCACACTGATCGCATATGAAGACTTTATTTCAAGCTTCATTTCGACGTTGTTCGAACACAGGCTTTCACAAATAACCTTATAACCATGCTGTTATATAATACATTCAAAGCGACTTTTTACTATTCCAAGTAAACTGAATGTTTAGCATAGGCTCTGATGAACATTACAGCGTGCATTTATAATAATTTTATCTTATACAATTTTCATGGATTACATATTACAGACAGATACAGGGTGTATCGTAATCTTGAACACTATCTAGTAAAATTTTTATTTTACTCAAATAGAACTTTGCAGTAAGTTGAGAGAGGACTTACAATTCTCAAACTGAACATTTATCGGAACAGTGGCGCATATTAGAAGAAGAGTAGGGGGTCCGCTGTTTCCATGAACTTTTCGAGAAGGAGTTGGACGATATCCGCTATGGGTAATCCGAGGTTCAACATGATCGAGTAAACGTGAATAGAGACAAGATGGCACCACAGAGCGATGGATTCGGTTCCTGACGAGAGGAGTCCAACAGCTGATTCGCTTGGGATTTCGAAGGAAATCGTCATTTCATGGATGAAATGATATTCACGCCGATCTTACGAGAAATCTTTAGGTAGGGAAAAACGACGATCTTGGAAATTATATTACAACTGATAATGAAAGGTATTGTAAGAGTTCTATCTACCTGATACGATTATTTTCATGAATACTGGGCACACATGCATATTTTTCTAATAGGAGTGATTTGATTATTAAGACATGGTTTGAATTTATATACTTCGAATTTGCTAGAATATGGAGTGACCATATGATATGGCAGGCATCATTAATCGAAATTCTCACCGTTGTTTGGCTTTATTAAGAAGATGTTTGGTCTTATAGACATTTTTCCAGCTAGGATATTTTTCATGGATAGTTTTTTTTGTGTAACGAGTATTTCGAACTCGTGATCTGCAATTGATTATCAGAAACTACTTCGTCAGTTCATTGCATACTAGCGAGTGTGTATTATTCATCAGTAGGGATTTTTTTCCATTGGATTGTTTGGAGATATTAAGAAGTTATTCACTTTAGTGAATGAACGTCGCTTTTATATGACAACTAGAAACTTGTTGATTCCTTTCTGGTACATTCACTCATATAGCCTACGAGGTGGGGTCCTTCGTATTTATACGATTGTATGGTGGCTACTCACCTTACCCACCGTTCAGGGAACTATCATCCAAGTCGACGGGGCGAGGTCCTTCGTATTTATACGATTGTACGGTGGTTACACATCTTACTCGCCATTGAGGGACTCATTTTATCATCCGAATGTACACGAGATGTAAGTGAATTAAACAAGGAACTACTAGTCACATATCAGTCGAGATTTTGTTAAATAAAGTAACGATAAATGTCAACAGGATTGCATTTAGTAATTCTTGTTTGCCAATCCAATATTTTGTTGCTATACTCTTTTGAGAGTAATTTCAGTTTAACAGCTATTACAGCTGATGCTTTGATGATTTTTATAATTGTGTTTGATACCTTTGAGAAGGATTTAAAGTAATTTAATCTTGTAAGATTAATCATTAATGGTCATAATTATTTTAAGGCAGATCAGTATTGCAGATTTTGATGTGAGAGATTATAGCACATTGGTGTTTTTCTACGATGTGAATTATGAAACTTGTGAAAGAGAATTTATGCTATTTGAAAGCAAATATTAAATTACTGAAGTAATATTTTTCCAATTGTTTAAGAAGTTGTCTAGAAGTGATCAGAGTAATTACAGTCATTGGAGATTATGTGCGTTAATAATTTGAAGCCATTTATATATTTTTGTAGATCATGCAACGTGGTTAAATGAAGTTTGTGATAGGCATTTTGTGGAATTTGCCATTTGATAGTTGCAACGTTGATAATGTATTTTGAAGCGGACATGAGGTCGTCATACCCAGTCTAGCGTATTTGTTGAGATTCATGCTGTATGTGCTGAATATTTATGGAGTTTTGTAGCAATTCTTATATTCAAATGTGATATTTGGAATATTGAAGAAATATAATGTCGTTGTGGATAGTTAGATCCAACGTGATGTCGTGGAGACAATAATATTTTTGGCATGATAATTAAATACGAGATATAACTTGGAAGTAATAAAACTGTAAGACAACGTTCTATAAACCTTATTAAACAATTTGTTAGGAAATTAAACAAATAAATGAAGTTGATAATACAAGATTTTCTGAAAATAATAATTAATGAAATAATAATCTGAGATTTAAGCATATTAACGATCTGACCTAATGAAATAAAAATCAGAATGACTAGATGAAATAATAATCTAAATAACCAGATGATTGAAATTTAAATAAGTTGATAAATTAAATTTTGAAATAAATCGATGAATTAAATAAGTGGATGAATTAAAGATTGAATTGATTAAACTGATTGAAATAAATTATTAGACGATTGTAATGATGATGAATAACTGAATTAGAAGGTGATGATTAATTAAAGAAGCTGATGATTAATGAATTTTTTATGTGGAATTAAATAAATTTAATTGGGAGATAATTCGAAGGAATTGCAACTTGAAATGTGAATTTAAATGATGTAATGGTGATGAATTAACGATTCTGACAGGAACATTTGTAATTTTGAAGTGAGAATTAATGTGAGAAATATTTAATTTGATAATAATGATGAGGATGACCAATGAGAATTTGAATTTTCTGTAATTCACAGATAAGAGATTAATGACGATGTAAATAATGTAAATTAATTAGTCAATGTTTAGGAACATTTGATTAACATGTTCTACGTTCAAATTATACCATGCAAACCATAATTTATGTGATATTTAACATGAGTGATTATTATATGTGTATGTTTAGGCAGATTAGTAACTTAATTAAATCCACATTGATGTTAAATTAAAGAGAATTAGGTCTCAGGTTTCACAAATGTCAGTGACGAAAGACATAGTGATACAGTGATCCTGAGAACCCAAGAGAACTTTATACATTTTCTTGTTATGTGGATTGAAATAATTTTGCATTAGAAAGGAGATGGTTCGATTTTTGGACAATGACAATTTAACTTTGCATTCGACCATACTCTTAGGTAGGATTTATATTTAAAATGTCTGTCTGACTATCAAAGTAAAATAAATTTGTTTTTATCTTAGTTGTGATCTGATGATGGTGTGATGTTCCTTTTACTTTCCTTGTCTTGAGTAAGGCTTATCCGGAAAGGAAGTGGTTTTGCTAGGAATTCAGTTGATGGCGCCCATTTATATTTGAATTATTTTTATTAACTTAAGCCCGTAACGACCCTAGAGATACTTTGTCTCGTGAAACCCACTGCTTTTTCAAGAACTCAGCTGAATTTCCGACACATTCCTTATTTGACTAGAGGTTCATTTAACTCCGCTCTGTCCTGGAACTCCAGGGATGTGATGTTATAGCAGATGGGTCATCGCATCCCCAGGACGAACGGGCACAATACAAGGCTTAATATATTGACTTCTAATTTAATTCAATTTTTGTGCAAAATTTTAAAAATCAATGTTATTATTTATAGGGGTAGTTAGGAATTTCACTGTGCTCGGATCATTAAATCACAAGAAATAATGGAGTGCAATTGAAATAAATCAGAAACCCCTATTGACGTCAAATTGGCACGTGAAAATTCAAAGAAGTAGGAGACTTCTGTTACTTTGGAAGCAAAATAACCATTGATGGACGAAGCAAAGGGGATATAAAAAGTAGGTTGGCTCAGGCAAGGAAAGAATTTATACAGAAAGGAAATCTGTTGACATCAAAATAATATAGGTTAAGCTATTAGAAAGTCATTTTTGAAAGCCTTTGTCTGGAGCGTGGCGCTCCATGGAAGTGAAACTTGGACAGTTGGCGCAGCAGAAAAGATGAGATTAGACGCATTTTAAATGTGGTGTTACAGGAGAACGATGAAGATCAGATGAGTAGATACAGTAACAAATGAAGAGGTATTGGTGACTGCTAATGAAGAGAAGAGATAGGTTGGTGGGACACCTACTAAGACACCCAGGAATAGCAAATTTAGTTGTGGAAGGAAGGGTTGAAGACAAGAGCTGTAGGGGTAGACCATGGTTAGAATATGTTAAACAGATAGCCTCGGATGTGAGGTGTGGTAGCTATGTAGAGATGAAACGATTAGCTCAGGACAGGGAGCATGGAGAGCTGCATCAAACCAGTCAAAAGACTGAAGATTCAAACAACAGGAGGAGCAAATAATTCCACTTTGCTACATATCGTGACTTCTAGATTAGACTGGGAGAGGCCTATTTCCAACAATGGATTGACAGTGACTGGTGGCGACGAGTGCTGTAACATTGTATATTAAATGAGTACAATACACATTGGTAAAAGACTCACTCTACAGCTACTGTACGCTAGTGTAGTGGGCAGAGTAAGGTTGAGTGGTAGCAGTAATTGCAGTACTCACTAACACGTTATTAACTCAACACGAGTCTATTCCAAGGTCTTGAAAGTCATAACACTCATTTCACTCGGTGTGGTAATTCACATTCGTTTCACTGCAAATATATTTACAGTAGTATTTACCCTCCCTTAACAGCTTTCTCCAGAATATCGCAAACAATTTAAAACATTGGCTTAGAACAAACGTGTTCAGAAATATCCGGGTTTGGTTCCCGGCTCTGCAAAAAGATTAAATTCTGGCCTGAGGGCTGAAATGGGGTACACTCAATCTCGTGAGGCAAAAATTAGAAGATACTGGTTTGCTTCCCACCTCAGCCACCCATAAAGTGGTTTTGACTGGCTGCGTGGCTCAGCGATAACGTTCCCAAGGATCAAATCCTGGCACAGTCAGCTGGAATATGAGGGTGTTCAAATGCGAGAGAACCGTGCCAATACATTTACTGGCACGTTAAATATCCCCTTCGGGGCTACATTCCGGCACTCCGGCGTCTCTAAATGCTGCAGTCGTTAAAAGGGATATAAAACCAATTATGAAAGTGATTATCCGTGGTTTCCCACTTCTACTCCAAGCAAACGCCAGACTGATTCCTAATTTAAATGGCTGTCTCCTTCTCAATCCTCACCTAAATTACAAATACACACGCTACTGCAGACACCACAGTTACACAGGTTATAAGACGAAATACATAGATAAATAAATACATAAATAAATAAATACACTCAAGTACATGGGGCTGAATGACCACAATGTCCAAGCCCCTCAAATGAAGCAAAAACAATTCTCTTCTTCTATAGTCTTTGCGTAGTTTTCATATTTTCCTCCAGTGCTGGATCCGTTATTGAGATCCTGGGTTCGATGCGCAGCTCTACCATGACATTGAATTCTGGTCAGAGAGTTAGAACGGAGTGCACACAAGCTCGTGTGACAAAAGTGAAAAGAGGTGGGTTTGTGATTGTGGTGGCTCCACCTTCACAACCACATTTCCAAAGGCTAAGTAAACAGCGATGTTAGTTCCTTTTTATGCGGTTTTATGTATATAGCTTCCCAGAAGAACTCGCTAGTCAGTAATAATTACTTGTTTTACTTGTTGTGAATTTGTACCATGCATGCCTACATTCTAGTAAAACATTTATGAGCATTCCTAATTATTCCTCAATTGACCACATCGTGACGCAGTGGCTAACATTCTTGACCGTCAGCCAAGAGATTGGGTTCGATTCCCGGCTCTGCCAAAATAAACGAATACTTCTGGTCTGAAAGTTTAAACGAGGTGAGGCCTTGTGAGGCTAAACTGAGAAGAGGCCATCCTGGAAATGGTTTTCCACTTCTATTCCAGGAAATGCCGGGATGGTACCTAAATTAAAGCCACGGTCACCTCCTTCTCGATTAGGTTATATTTATACCCTATACTGGGTTACATGACCGCGATGTTGCAAAGCCCGTAATTGAATCAACAACAACATTCCTCAGTCAATATAGTTACTCATGTGTGTAGTGAACAACTTGCGGACACGAAACTGATAAGCCCGTCGAAGGTCCGATACTTACCTCAGCCAACCGTTGTCCCTCACTTCTATCCCAGGCAAATGCCAAGATGGGTCCTGACTTAAATATACGATCAACTTTTAACAAATCCTTCCTGCAGTCATAACTACAACAACACATGTTATCAGACAAATTTAACACGCAGTCTAGTACAGAGGACTGGTGACCACTATGTCACAAGTAGTTGAGGTTTTAAGCGGTGGAACAGCGAATTCATCTGTCCCTCTTAACACAGATATTGAATGAAATTAAAAATACCGAAAATTAATAAAACAAAAAAATAAAACTAATGAGTATAAGTATAGACAAAAAGTTACGGATTACACAAGAATTCACAAAATTACAAAGTCTTTGGGTCAATTATCACTTGAAATATGTCACAAGCCTCTAAATGAAAATGAAACAACACCACCATCCGTTCTACAAAACGTTCCTTGTTAGGCTTGATTATGACGTCATCAGAGTCCGTAGTCTTCATAAGACCAGCTCGCTTTTTAAACCCATATTTTTATTCCATGTCTGTGTGGAGTCAGGGCTTTCCCAGGCACAGCGTTGTCCACTCTCCATCGTAGCCACTAAGAGCAAGCTGGACAGAACTGTGTGCAAATGTGCAACACTGGAGACCTGACAAGCGAGCCGGCAGCCAGGACTGAACTCCACGTAGAGTCACAGGGTTATTGTCGGCGTGGTACTGCCTAACGTTTGAGTCGCCGCTTGTTAACGACGAACGCGAGAGAACTGTACTGAATGTTGTAACAGGGCGTACTTGGGACCGCTGGAAGATTTTGCACAAGCTTCTACGATGACTACTGAGTGAGTGTGCAATCTAGATTAAAATTTAGATTTATCAGCTACCCAGTTGATTGATTTTTGATTTGAATTGTTATGTTGTTTACTTTGCTATGAAGTCGCCTCGGTGGTGTAGTGGTCAGCGTGCTTAACTGCCACCCCAGAGGTCCGAGGTTCATTTCCCAGCTCTGCCACGAAATTTCAAAAGTGTTCTCAGGACTGGAACGGGGTTTACTCAGCCTCGGGTGGTCCAAATGAGTAGAGGGAGTTTAATTTCCACCTCAGTCATCCTCAAAGTTGTTTTCCATGGTTTCCCACTTCGTCTCCGAGAATATGCCGGGATGGTACCTAACGTAAGGCCACGACCGCCTCCTTCCCGCTTCCTTGCCTACCGCTCCCAATCTTCCAATACCTTCCCATCCCTCGTACGGCCACTGTTCGCTTTGCAGGTGAGGCCAACTGGGCGTGGTGCTCGTCCCACCTCCCCAGTTGTATCCCCAGACTCGATGTCTAAGCTCCAGGACACTGCTCTGGAGGCGGTAATGGTGAAATCCCTCGCTGAGTCCGAGGGAAAAGCCAATCCTGGAGGATAAAACGACTAAAAAAGAAACATGTCAATAAGTTAAATAAATAACAAGAAGTTCCGTGACGAACTAAAGAGCCTACTTTTCTCGAAATGTAAGATTTATGAACCTAATTAGAATAATAAAGAAATTGAATTGGTAATATCGAAATTTCTAATTAGTTCGAAAAATAACTGGCATAATGTAGCCTAATAGAGCACTACAGTTGGCAGCCCTGGTGACTGAATATATTCTTAGTTCCATCTCTTAAGGTACAAAATACAAAATTTGGTTGAAGTCCAATGGATAGCATGGACGTTGCATGGACATTGGAACTATCAGCGCGCGTAAAATCATGTTGGCAACAATGTCATGCATTTGTTGGTCAGAAATAATCTGAACTATTATGATCTATTGTTGCGCCAATTTTGGATGAAATCCATTTATTTGTGTAGAAGTTACATGTATTTTAAAATTGGACCAATCAGCAGGATTAGAATCATGTTTGTAGTACTGACGTATATAAGTTAATCCAAATTAATCTAGAATGTAAGGTACTATACGTGTGCAAACTTTAGAGCTCTTGGCTTGAATACTTTCTGATATATTGATATTATGGTAAAATAAATGGAGACAGCATTTATTAACAGTTGACAGCCCTGGTTGCTCTTAAGAATCCGCATAGTAATATCCGTAATAGTACACATAGCACATACAACATTTGGTTGAAATCCAATTGATAGTATAGAAGTTACATGTGTTTACAATTGGTCCTATCAGCAGGTTTAGAATCATGTTGGTAGTACTGAGATCCATTAGTTACTCCAAATTAATCTAGAATGTCAGGTACTATAGGTGTGCATAGTTTAAAGCTGTCGGCTTGCATACTTTCTGATATATTGGTATTTGGATAGAAACAATAGAGAGAGCATTTATGAACAGTTGGCAGCCCTGATGGCTCTTAAGATTACGCTCAATCATATCTGTCTATCTACACATAGTACATACGAAATTTGGTTGAAATCCAATTGATAGTGTAGAAGTTTATGCATTAAAATTTGGACCTATCAGCAGGCTTAGAATCATTTTGGCAACACTGTCATGTATGGCCTCCTGGACATTAAACTGAAATATCATTATCTATATGTGTGCAAATTTTGGTATAGCTCCCATGCATACCTTCCTAGATATACAACATGGAGCTGAAATTTCAATTGCGATTTTTCAGCAGATGGAAGCACTGACATCATTTTCAAATACGGCATTGAGATATTCAGATAGAGATCTTTACTCATACCAAATTTGGGTTCGATTGCTACAGCCGTTTAGGAGTTGATAGGGGGGGGGGGAGGGGGACACACACACACACACAGCCAGCCAGACAGAAGGACTTCTACTTCTACTTTTTCCTCATTTTTACAAAATGCGAAATGTAGGCTAAAAATCTCCAACCTCGGAAATAATAAACTGTAGACATACATGCAGCGACCTAACGTAGCTTACTTGGTGACTGACCAGAACCTCTGAGGTTCAAAGTGAACTGGTTGCTGCCCGCCTCGTAGCGTATTGGCTTGCATTCCTGGCTGTCACCGCGGGGGCATGGTTCGATTCCCACCTCAGCAATCCTGGAAGTGGTTTTCTGTAGTTTCCCACTTCTACTTCAGACGAATGCTGGGATGGTTCCTAAATTATGAACACGGCCGCCTCCTTCCCAATCCTCACCTGAATTACTACACACACTAATATGGCCATCACAATGATACAGGTTATTAGACAAATCCCACACTCACACACACCCAAGTGCCCGGGGTTACATGCCCACGATTTCGCAAGGCTCCTCAATGACTACAGTCAATCAAGACAACTGAAAAATACTCAAACATCGAAGTCGACATCAGAAAAAGACGATTGAAATTCTTCGGGCACGTAAGTAGACTGCGAATACCCAACTAACCAAAATAATACTAGATTATATCATCACTCGAAAGTACAACACCATGGACGAAAGAAGTACAAAAAGACATGCGAACTGCTAACATAACCGACACATCAGACAGAGACTCCTACCGTAACAAAGTGAACAACTGGGAATTCCAACCAGAGAAAGCAAAACCTACACCTTACAGACCTCAATGGTCTGACGAAAGAAAATTGGCATTCTCCAACAGAATGAAACAATGCTGGCAAAATAAGAAGAACGTCAAGAATTGAGTCAAAGTGCTTAACGCTTTCAATATTGGGAAAATACGCTGAAAATAAATAATAAATAATAATTTGCATATTAAGGCTTTCACGGCCCGGATTATTATATAAATAATTCTTGCTTTTGGGCTAATGCCGTGTGTATTTAGATTTGAACCATACGTTTCGGAGGAACCTTGCCTCATTTTTCAATGGAAATAAACAATGTGGCCAAAGAAAATATATCAATGAGTTTTCCAAAAAATTACAAAAATTATAGATAAATTCCTCTGTTCATCACCAGAGAGCAGCTGCCAGAAATTACTGTCTACATTGGGCAAACAAAACGGTCCATTGGAACTCGCATCAAAGAGCATCAAAGGAACATCCGTCTAAACCAACCTGAAAAATCAGCAATAGCTGAACATGCCCTGTCTTCAGGGCACGATGTATGTTTCAAGGATGCTCATGCGCTTGCCCTTGTTAAGCACAACTGGTCTAGAATTATAAGGGAGGCAGATGAAATTCGTAAAAATCCCAATAATTTTAACAGAGACACTGGATATCAGCTAAGTGATTGGCTACCAGTTATTAAGGATCTAGGAAGATAGTTCCTCTCAGTCTCTCTGTTCTTCACCTATTTCAAATTGTACTTTTTCCCTCTATGGCTACAGAGCCTGGATTTGATCTCCTTTGTTCGTCACTGTTTTTTCGCCGTTGCCTGTATGACGTTAGGTATCGTTCAGATACACTTCCCTATTGTTTATGTTTCCTTATATCCATCTAACCCTCCAACCTCCCCTCCCCCCCACTCCCCTTTTCTTTTGGACATCCTCATTCTTCGAGGAGTCTCTATATTTTCACCCCGCCCCCTTTACCTTCTCGTTACTTACTACTCTGTCCGCCGTTCTACCATGGTCCATACAGTAATTTCTGGCAGCTGCTCTCTGGTGACGAACAGAGGAATGTATCTATATTTTTTTGTAAATTTTTGGTAATCTCATTGATATACTTTCTTTGGCCACATTGTTTATTTCCATTGAAAAAGGAGGCAAGGTTTCTCCGAAACGAATGTTTCAAATCTAAATACACACGGCATTAGCCCAAAAGCATGAATTATTTATATAATAAATAATAATGTTATTGGTTTTACGTTCCTTTTACTACTCTGTCTTCAGAGACGCTGGACGCCGAAGTGGCGGATTTTTGCCCCCAAGGGGATCTTTAACGTGCCATTAATTCTACTGACATGGCTCCCTCGCATTTGCGCACCCTCGAATGCCAGCTGCTTGTGGGAGGATTCGATTCTCCAACCTTGGGCACCGTAGGCGAGAACGTTACCGCTGAGCCACGCAGCGAGTCAATCAATAACTGAAGAAGTTGCCTACTTCTGTAGATGAGCTTATGCACGATAGCTCAGCTGTTCATTTTCCCCATTATGTCTAGAGTATAACTGGAATATATGACCCGTTCTTTTGCTAGAGAAGTATTACAGCAGACCGGATAAAATCAGATATCGTGTTCCAGTTTCTATGATGTAACGCTATATGAACAACCTCGCTCGGCGAAAGATACACTCACCTCACCTCTGATGCAATGGGCCCACTTTCCCAGATGTTCCAGTGCCCGCCCGCAACTTATACACATGGCTAATGAAAGTGGCATTCTACAAATGTTAAGAATTTACACAGCATGCTTCAACACCAGCAAACCGCGTTACATCCTAGAAAGACAAACAGCAATGTGAGAATACCATACTGTATGTTGCTGCATATAGTCGCCTCCGTTGTGTAATGGTCAGCGTGCTTAGCTGTCACCCCAGAGGTCCAAGATTCGATTCCCGGCACTGCCACACAATGTGAAAAGTGATATGAGGACTGGAACGGGGTCTACTCAGCCTCGGGTGGTCCAAATGAGTAGTGGGGGTTAGATTCCCACCTTAGTCATCCTCGAAGTGGTTTTTCGTGGTTTCCTACTTCGTCGAAATAGTACCTACCGTCAGGCCAGGACCGCCTCCTTCCCTCTTCCTTGTCTATCCCTCCCATTCTTCTCATCCCGTCCCATTCCCTCATGAGGCCCCCTGTTCGCCTTGTAGGTGAGGCCGCCTGGGCGAGGCGCTAGTTCCACCACCCCAGTTGTATCCCCCGACCCGATATCAAGCATAAGGACACTGCCCGTTGAGACGGTAAAGGAGGAATCCCTCGCTGAGTCTGTGGGAAACGTCTACCTGTAGGGTAAACTGACTACGAAAAAAAAATGCTGCATAATTCCACTAACAACTGCTAACAATTGGCCTGCGGGGCATGGCCGTGCGCATTCATTCATGCAGATACAGAAAATCCGGAGATCAAGGGGTTTGAAACCAGGGGCCCACGGCTAGTGGGACGTGAGTTGCCGACCACGGGATCCCAGCTGAGTCCGGCATTGCTTCCACTTACTTGTGCCGAACTCCTCCCTGTCATCTTTCCTATCGACCTCCCTTGGTCAACTCTTGTCCTTATCCGACTCCGACGGTATTAGGATATCCGAGTACTAGGGAGTCTTTCACTTTCCCGCCTTAATAGGCCCTTATCTTTTCTGATCCCTCATTCTTCGAGGGGTCAGATCTTTTCTGCTCTCTTCATATCTCCTGACTTCTGCTCCAGGCCCTTAAGCAGGCAGGGTGTGTGTAGCCCCTCCACTTCTGGTGCACCCTCGATGGTGCTACACCCTCAAGGACTCACGACTGGTGAGTTGGGTAGTTGGCGAACATAAGGGATTCCTGAGCTAGGTCCAGTTTTCCCCCCTTTTTCCACAGCCTCTGGGGCGGACCCTCTCCTCTTTCACTTTCCTATCTGCCTTTCATGGCTCTCCTTGCTTCCAGGTCCCTCAACCGTCATTCTTCGAGGGTTGAGGGCATTTTTGTTCCTCCTGTGCTTTATTTGCCTTATTGTCCTTTTGTTTTCCATTTCTTCTTCTAGCCTCTAAGAGTGTAGTTAGTTCTAGTTATAGTTTAGCTTCCATTCTCATGTTTCACTATCACTCAAACCATTAGGGGCCGATAACCTAGATGTTAGGCCCCTTAAAAATGCAATTATCACCATCATCATCAGGATTCTGGTTTCGTCCGGGCTTTTCAAAACACCTTCCAGGACAAAGTCGGGATGGTACTGTACCCAATTGTCATCATGTGGAACATGTGTTCGTATCCCAGCTAACTCACGGTCTTTCGAGGTATGGGTCGTTCATGCCCACCATACGACCACATGCTCAGGATTTGAGTCTACCAGGTAACTACTCTACATGAAAGAAACAACATATTCCTAAATAAAACATTTACTGATATAAAGTCATGGCTATACAACAAAATACAAACAAAGGATAATTTACATTTAATTCCCACAATGAAAATCAAGGTTATTTTGTGAGTCTCTTCTTAATTAGTGCTACACTGCACTCAAATCTATTTCTAGCATCCTATCATTGATACTTTCAGACATCTACGAGTCTCCATAGTGATCATCATGTGACACAATTTAATAAACTGGAGTATCACAACACAAAAGTCACATATCACTTTAAATGACATTAATTCTGTAATAATAAAACATTAATCCGTTTCTCACGGGCATTTACTTTCATTAACATAAATTCATGATTTTATGCCTTAATTAGCAAATGTTGTTGTGTCGTGTGAATCATCTTCCTCCATCCCATCAATATGAAACGCTTAAAGTGGTACGTTTTCCCTTCCAAAATACACATGGACAGAAATGTTTATAGTTTCACCATACAACTATTTTCTGGGTCTGGTCGAAATTATTATCGTTACAAACGTGTCATGTTATTAGAAATCATCTACCCGTCTGCATAAATTAGTGTGAACTGGGCAAAAATGCACTTTAAAAAGATGCCTACATTTATTTGGTTCAGCGTTCCTCCTCAGAGAATAACTGGGCCAAATATTATCCGATCACAACGATAAAACAATGTATGTTTGTTGAAACACATCATTTAATTCAATTGGCATTATCACAACAATCATATCTTAATTACATTTCGAAATATCGAGATTCTTCAGTGTCCCACTATGCTTTTAAAATAAAGGGATTGGGTCTCCAAACCTCCCTTTCAAGCAGGCAATAAAATTAGTTCCAGCTGGCCGAGCAAGATGGCTGCCGTCCTTCGTGGCATACATACCGCCCCCCTCTTGCTGCTAGCAAGGTCATCTTTGTTTACAATTGCAGTACAATGGAGTTACGTTGAGTGTTGTCTCAAGTAATTGAGTCATTCTGATTATTTACCACCTATATTTATAGTGTAATGGGCTCAACTCGGCTCCTTAATTAACATTCATGGCTGGGGATGGATCCTGTAATAGCCTTGCCGTTCTGTGGTGAATACAAGTGGCTTTGGGCGCGCATCATAATGAGAATACAAGATTGCTCATCAGCAGCTGCTTATAATATAATAATAAGGAAATCTGCGTTTCCTATACGACGAACATGAATCTCCTCTCTGGGCAGATCATTTAATACATGTGCTCACGGGGTCTCGAAGAACATCCCTCGTGGCAATTATTCCTGCAAGCGATGGATACAGACACGGTCCGTTCCAATCCGCTGCGAATAATAAAAGTATGCACAATGGCGATACTAACTCGTAGATTAGCCAACATTTCACCTAACGTGCAAGCTATGTTAGAATGGTCCCCGCAACTTTATTGACGTAAATCACTGGATTCTACGTTACTTCGCTCGCTCTATGCGGCTTCAAACAATACTTCTCATAGATGACTCAATTACTGAGGCACTCACGTCCTCTCTGCGGTGACTTAAGCCAAAGCTTCAAATAGCTCCTAAAAACAAGTATAAATTTACTGGCTTACATTACTTTAATGGTTCTCAAATACAATCCTAAGAATTGACCATATCAAATATTCATTCAACACTTCACTGACACTGAAAAACTCTCGTATCTCGCTATATTTCACGTTACTTTCTTACTGTTTACCAAAATACAGTATCTTTATATTAGACATGACACACTTTGAACGTTATTTAGGCCTGAAATGCCTATTACTTTACTTTACTGTTACCGACCCCAGATTACTATTATTATTATTATCATTTAACGTTACCGTTACATTCATCACTATCTTAGGCCTGAATGGCCCTAAACAAATCACCTTCCAAGCCATATTCTACCAAATACGAGTGGTGAAAGCTCGTACATAAGTGACTGTTACATCTTAGTCTTAAAGTGATGTTTCGTTGTATGGTGAACTATCTAGTTAGAATAACATTGTAAATTTGTACTCACTTTTCATTTTCGCTGGATTATTTCAGCACACCAGCCACGGACCTACCATGACGCTTGATTTAAGCCATCATGCTATATCTCACACACCACATGGTATCACATTTTTCACACACGGTAATCATACTTTTATCAGTGGCTTTTCTCACTTTAACACGATACATATTATTCACAATACACATAAACACTTTTGAAATCACTATAATAAAACTTATATACACTTTTTGCACTATTTCAGATGTGGATCCTTAATTGGACTCCTCCTAACGCCGGACCTCAGAGATGCGATGAAGCTACGACAACCGCTGGTCTCCGTGAAAGTCTATATGCGTGTACGTGCGTTCGATTCTCGTCACCTTCAATACTGTTCATTTCACCGTTATGATTACTTGTGATGCCTCTCGGCTCCCATAACTGTAATGATCCTGACGATACTGTGTCATTTATAAGTATGACAATACCTCCTGGTATTCAGTGTCGAAAACCATCCTAAATTATTGATACGCTGTAGCAAACTACACTTGCGTATAATAATGGATAATTATCTGCTGTAGATTAAATCTTACGCGATTCTTGATTACCATTAAGAAACTATATGATGCGCTTCCATTGTTCTTCATATACATTCGAGCGTCGATACTCTAACATTTCGCGCACTACTGGCAGCGTTTAGTTTACGTGTAGACTGCAGATGAACTGAAGAGCAACTAAAGACGAACTAAAGACGAACTGACTTGGTCTGTGCTGCTTCCCCTATATAAAGGTTTCTCGTAAAATGTAGTCCACAGGACACACGAGAGCGACTCCTTTCTTGAAACAATGCACATCCATTTAAAATAACGTATACACCTCGTTTATCTCGATGTGGAAGTCCCACACTCACTCGCTTCGGCCAATTAATTACAATTAATTGCCTTATTCCATAGCGTCATGACGCCACCATGGTGAATCCCCTCTTGCTGGTCACCAAATGACTCCTCTCGAGCGTAAGCTCGGTGTTAACAGGCTTATTTAGAGATATAGGCTTTAATTTAGGTGTGAGACCACTCCTAAATTATCTCTCCTAGACTATATTCACCTGGGTGTACATTTTATTCCATTTCGATGCTCCAATTGGCTGCAATCAATTAATTTCCGTGGACAATCATCCCCACTCCGGTCTCAAGTGTTGTCCATTGGGGAATCCCAAGGTCATTAATTTCGAGCTGTCCCAGCGGTCCAGACGAAATGAGTCCCTTCGGCGCCACGAATCTCCTCCCATCCACTGGCTGCGATTAGTCAAATGTCAAGCTGGCTTGCCTTCATGCTACTATGCTTCGAAAACGTACATATGACTGCATTTTCTAACAATTATTCCCTTAAACAGCTATGATATTCACATTCTAGCCGTGAAATCATGCCCTATTATTATATGTCATTATACATCTCATTGTTCTTCGGGTTCCCTGTAGCTGTTCCCCCTCCGAGATCAATGGTTCGACTTTAGGCATAATCACGGGCCTGCTCTTCTCTGATAAGACCCGAGTTCGATGCCAGTTTGCCGTGTCCGATTGGACACAGTACCTGATTTCAAGTTCTAGGGTACCTACCTCATACATATGGCCTAATAATCACAATTTCACGCACTGCTAAAGTTACCACAATAACAGGAGTTATCAGAAAAAAATATCGCACACAATTACTCGTAGTCTACATAGGAGTGTTGATCATGATGTCCCTAGCCCATGAAATGACTTAACAAAAACATCAAGCCAAGTTTTTCCTTTGCATTTTCCAAGTCCTTAGTAACTAAGTCGCCTCCGTAGCGTAGCGGTCAGCATGGTTAGCTGCCGTCTCGGAGGCCCTGGGTTCGATTCCCGGCTCTGCCACGAAATTTGAATAGTGGTATGAGGACTGGAACGGGGTCTACTCAGCCTCGGGTGGTCCAAATGAGTAGAGGGGGTTCGAGCCCACCTCAGCCATCCTCGAAGTGGTTTTCCGTGGTTTCCCCACTTCGTCTTCGGGTAAATGCAGGGATGGTGCCTACTGTAAGGCCACGGCCGCCTCCTTCCCTCTTCCTTGCCTATCCATCCCAATCTTCCATCCCTTCCCATCCCTCTTGAAGCCCCTGTTCGCTTTGCAGGTGAGGTGCTGATCACATCTCCCCAGTTGTATCCCTCCCGACCAGATGTTCCCAGCTCCAGGACACTGCCCATAGAGGCGGTAGTGGTGAGTTCCCTCGCTGAGTCCGTGGGAACCACCAACCTAGAGGGTAAATTGACTAAATAAAAAAATTTAAAAAAACAACTTAGTAACTAAACCATTCACGGAGACAACAACTGGGAAGACGAAAACTTATTTTACGCCGTATATGTAACTGAGCTCAGTGGGAAGTGGCTGGTATTTGCGCCTTTTCTCAGCCACCGTGTCCTGTAGGTTTTCATCGAGCGGAACATCAACGCCGACGATGGTAATTGTCTGTTTGTTTAACGAATACCTAAACCGTATCGCCGCGTAAAGACTTGATGGACTACTTTTGCTACGTTATTATGCCACTCCAATTATTATTTTATTATTATTATTATTAGTATTATTGCGATACGGCCTTCTAAGGACCACGTTACTATTTCAATTCGTCCTATTTAGTTGTTCTTTCCTTTTCTTCCATTATTCCTTCATTGTTGCACTATGCTTCTTTTGCCTGTCTTCAGTCCACTTGGCGCCTGATTTCTTTTCCTTCCTCCCTTGGAATCCTTCCAGTTGCAATACTTTCATCCTAAAATCCCCTTTTTTCAATAATTATTCTACTCTTATGTTGTTCCTTTCCAGATTTTTCTTGACTCCTTGAATACAGGTGATGGTTGATTTCTTTTCCCAAAGATATTTGAAAATTCGTTTAGTTAGTCTATTGTCATCCATTCTGTAAATATGTCCAAGAAACATCAATCTTCTTTTCCTTCTTGTTTGAGATATGTTTTCTATGTTCTGATTATTCTCATTGTTACTTCTTAATTTTCAAAACTCGGCAATTTTTAGAGGACCTAATATTTTCCTTACCATTCTTCTTTCTAATACTTCTAAATTACCAAGCTTGGAATTCAATACTAGGCATTCACTGGCATACAGGCATTCCGGTCTCACCACTGTGTTGTAGTGCTTTATTTTAAGATTTTTTGATAAACACTTTTTTGTCTTAGGTATTCTTAGTTACCCCGTACGCTCTTTCTATCTTGTGTATCCTCTCCTCTATAGCAGATTTTTCTAAACCATTTTCTTGAATCGTCTTTCCCAAATATTTGAATTTCTTTACCTCTTCTAATCAACCAATATCTGTTACTAAAAACTTCTGGGCACTTTTTATATCCTCAAAAATGTTGTTTTCTCTGCAGAGATCCTTAAGCCTGTCATCCTGGCTGTCTCTTCAAGGAGGTTGTCATGCATTGCTGCATCTGTAAGACTTTCGCAAAGTATTGCAAAATCATCTGCAAATGTTTGGCAATTTATTGAAACATCTTTGTTCTCTTTGCCCATATTGAGGAGCAATATTTTTGATTCTTTCAGTTTATCGTTCCAATTCTTGCAATTATTATGACAGTATAAACCGTATAGTATTATGGACGGCTATGCACGAGATGGGCATTCCAATGAAGTACATAAGGTTGATCAAGACCTGTTACTCTGACTCTAGATGCCAGGTCCGGTTTGCAAATCAAGAATCAGAATCCTTTAGCGTTCAAAGTGGACTAAGACAAGGAGATCCTCTAGCCCTAGTCCTTTTCAATATAGCATTGGAAAAGATTCAACGTGGAACTGGTTGGAATAGGGAAATGGAGATGGTCGGATCCGACATAATTCTTGCATTTGCTGATGATGTGGTGATCATGGGGAACACTTTGGATCAGGTAACGACTGATACATCTAGATTCCTACTGGAAGCAAAGAAAATGGGGTTGGTGGTTAATGAATCGAAAACAAAATGCATGATTATATCACGTCGACAGAATATTCCGATCGCTATAGACGTTGGAATACACAAATTTGAGACAGTTGAGTCATTAAAATATTTAGGATCAATATTGTCAAACAAAAGTGAAATAGAAAAGGAAATAAGACAAAGAATCACCAACGCTACTCATGTTTCCTATAGCATGAATCGAATTTTCACTTCACGTCTAATATCTCAGGAAAACAAGATCCACCTATACATGACCCTAGTACGACCTGTTTTAATGTATGGTTGTGAAACGTGGGCGACTCCAAGAACTTTTGAAGAACGTATATGTGCATTTGAAAGAAAAATGCTGAGGAAAATCTATGGCCCAAAATACTGCCCAGAAACTGACAGATGGGAAAGACGGAGTAAAGAGGAGTTATATCGACGTTATAAAAAGGCAGACATCAGTAGAGAGACAGAGAGAAGACGATTACAATGGTTAGGACACATTATCAGAGCAGAAGGTACTCTCCCGAACCGTGTGTTCATTTTTCAGCCAACGGGAAAACGTCCAAGAGGTCGACCAAGAACGAGATGGAAAGATCGAGTTATGTTGGCACTGAACCAGGTAGATCCAGATGCAAGTATGGAAGATGCCAGGGATAGAAATCGTTGGTCTAATATACGCCACCATTATTTGAGAAGCTGAAATCATTCTTCCTGTTATGAAGTAAAATGTTATAGCCTATATTATGTTATGCTTGCTATTTATATTGTAATCAAGAATTGTATACCCTTGTTTTTCTGCTATGGGTCTTAATGGCCTGTCACATGCAATAAATGATGATGATGATGATTATTATTTATTGTTTGACAACATTATCACGGCAAATACCGGCTACATTGTATGTTACATCCTGGTTCGGCCTTAGCAAGGAACCATCTGTATTGAGACAATTTCGTGTGCATTGTTAAGAGACTTCAAATCACTGTACATCCATGTCGTGCCCGCAGTCTTCACGAGTCTCCTTCATTTATAGGATAAGCTGAATTTCCATCTGAATCATCGAGCCTTGCTGTGTGTTCGACGAGGGTATTGTCACCAAGGAACTTCCTAACAATACGGCAGGTGTTTAACAGAACTTCCTTCTGTTGTTCAATATATATCTGCGGATGTAGATCCAATATTGATAGACTACTGTGGAGAGTTTTTGGTATAACACCAGTACACGATACAATTATTGGGATTGTAGTCACCGACTCAAGTTTCCACACCCACTTTACCTCAATTGCCAGCTCTGTGTACTTAGATATTTTAGTAGCAGCTGTTGTTTGGATGTTTTGAGTGTTGGGACATGCGATATCTATCAGTAACGCCTCTCTGTGTTCTTTATTGATGATAATGATATCTGGCCGATTGTTACTGACTGTAACATCTGTCACAACTCCTCTGTCCCAGTAGAGCTTGTGTGTGGCATTTTTTTTAGCCCACTTTTCACATTTTGTAAAAATGAGGAAAAAGTAGACTTATGAGATCGATCCGGGAAAATGTGTGTCTCTCTACCCTTCTGTTTGTCTGTCTGTCTGGCTGTGTGTGGGTGCCCCCTATCAACTCCTAAACGGCTGTAGCAATAGAACCCAAATTTGGTATGAGCAAAGATCTATATCTGAATATCTCAATGCCGTATTTGAAAATGATGTCAGTGCTACCAACTGCTGAAAAATCGCAATTGAAATTTCAGCTCCATGTTGAATATCTTGGAAGGTATGCATTGGAGCTATACCAAAATTGGCACACATATAGATAATAATATTTCAGTTTAATTTCCAAGAGGCCATACATGACAGTGTTGCCAAAATGATTCTAAGCCTGCTGATAGGTCCAATTTTTAAATGCATATAACTTCTACACTATCAATTGGATTTCAACCAAATTTCGTATGCAATATGTGTAGATAAACAGATATGACTGAGCACTCTCCATTGTTTTTATCCAAATACCAATATATCAGAAAGTATGCAAGCCGACAGCTTTAAACTATGCACACGTATAGTACCTGACATTCTAGATTAATTTGGAGTAACTAATGGATCTCAGTACTACCAACATGATTCTAAGCCTGATGATAGGACCAATTGTAAATACATGCAACTTCCATACTATCATTTGGATTTCAACCAAATTTCGTATGTGCTATGTGTACTACAACAGATATGACTATAAGTATTCTTAAGAGCAACCAGGGATGCCAACTGTTAATAAATGCTGTCTCTATTTTTTACTCTCATATCAATATATCAGAAAGTATTCAAGCCAACAGCTCTAAACTTTGTACACGTATAATACCTTACATTCTAGATTAATTTGGAGTAACTAATATACGTCAGTGCTTCCAACATGATTCTAAGCCTGCTGATTTGGCAATTTTAAAATACATGTAACTTCTATACAAATAAATGGATTTCATCTAAAATTGGCACAACAATAGATCATAATAGTTCAGATTATTTCTGACCAACATATGCATGACATTGTTGCCAACATGATTGTACGCGCGCTGATAGGTCCAATGTCTAACTACATGCAACGTCCATGCTATCCATTGGACTTCAACCGAATTTTGTATTCAGGAACTTCAGAGATGGAACTAAGAATATATTCAGTCACCAGGGCTGCCAACTGTAGTGCTCTATTAGGCTACATTATGCCAGTTATATTTCGAACTAATTAGAAATTTCGATATCACCAACTCAATTTCGTCATTATTCTAATTAGGTCCATATAGATTAATCATTGGAATGAATCTTACATTTCGAGAAAAGGAGGCTCTTTAGTTCGTCACGGAACTTCTTGTTGTGTACTGTGGATGGTGTGTATTTCCAATAGGGGACGGAGCTTTGAAGAAGTTTGTACTTCAAGACCAGTATTTGGTGGATAATGTTGGCAACTTGATCGTGTCGATGTTTGTACTCAGTGTTGGCAAGGTGGGAACAACCTGATATGTGTTGAATGGTCTCACTACATTTGCCACAGCGGCGACACTTCTCACTCTCTGTTGCTGGATCGTTTATGATAAATTTCCGATAGCTTCGAGTAGCAACAACTTGGTCTTGGATAGCTACAACAAATCCCTTTGTTTCCGAAAAGATTACCGAGTGGGTCAGCCATGCGTGCGACGCTAACCTGTCGATGTGAGGCTGGTCCAACTCATGTGGAAATTTCCCATGAAGCGCCTTCTGTTTCCAATTCCCTATCTTGTATTCAGTCGGTTTCATTTCGTTTACTGGTGAATCTAAAGATGGCAGATGGAGCGGTGTGTAATTAACATCAGCTGAAGATACAGTGCGATGGAGAGGGGATGTTTCTCCTTTGTTGTGGAAAAATGCACGCAGAGTTGTCGCTTGTTTTGTATGGAGGTGCATGATGTCTATCAGTCCTCTACCACCTTCAGACCGAGGTGAGTAAGGCGTTCTGTTGCTGATTTCGGATGGTACATACGACCGTGTGGTAAAATCACCGATGTTTTTCTTTGTAGATCGTGCAGCTCAGTTTGAGTCCACCTGATGATACCAAAGGAGTAAGTAACTATGAGCATTGCAAATGTGTTAACTGCCATAATGATATGTTTAGCGCTAAGTTTTGAAGAGAGAACACTGCAAAGTCGTTAAGTATACTGCTCAGTGATGTTCTTCTTTATATCACCATGTCTGAGACGGGTACTCTGGGAGAACCCAAGATATTTGTACAATGCGCCTTCCTCCAACGGCTGAATACTTCTCTGTCCCTCTCCAACATGTATTCCTTGTACAGAGTGCGAGCCTCTAATAACAGTGGCCGATAACCTAGATGTTAGGCCCCTTAAAACAACAATTATCATCATCATCATCTAATAACAGTCTGTGTTAAGCACTTATCAAAACCAAACGGCATATGGATATCTGAGGAAAAGTTCTGAGTGATAGAGATGAGGTATTGTAGGTGCACTTTAGTTGATGCATGCAGTTTAATGTCATCCATGTAAAGAAGATGGTTCATCTTGTACGCTTCACCATGATTACCCTTAATACTAAATCCGTAGCTGCTACTGTTCAGGATTTGCGAGAGAGGATTCAAAGCCAGACAAAACCAGAGTGGGCTTAGTGAGTCTTCTTGGAAAATTCCTCGGCGAATCGGTATTAATGGAGATGTTAAACGAGCGCCACCCACTGTAAGTTGGAGGGCAGTGCTCTATGAAACCATTATCCTCTTCAGGAAGTTTACTATAATAGGGTTTATCTTGTAAAGCTCCAAGTTCTGTACAAGCCATGTATGAGGCAAGGAATCGAAAGCTTTTTGGTTATCAATAAAGCAGGCATATAGGTTTCGTGATCTACGACAGGCCTGCTCTAATGCCAAGGCATCAATAGTGAGCTGTTGCTTACATCCTTGAGAATTCCTTCTGCAACCCTTTTGTTCCTCTGCGAGAATGGCGTTTTCCTCACAATGCGCATGAATTTGTTTCGCAATGACGGATGTAATGATCTTATACAAGTTTGGCAAACAAGTGATTAATTCGTACTTCAGCTAGTGCTGCACAATAGATAGCAGTATGAACCTCCATGAAAGATTGATGCTCTTCTAAATAGTTAGGAAGTACGGTTTCGTTCAGTTATTTCAACACCATAGCATACTTGCGGGAAGACTGCTGCCTCGCAAGTGTTGGGCGTTGGGTAGGGTCTGTACCTGCATATTCAGGCAGAGTTGATTTAAATTCTTCTTGGATCTTGGAATGATGGCTTGTTTCCCCATTCTGAAGTTCATTTACGTGAGTCAATTCATTCATGGTGACCTCATTATCAGTATTTATTTGGTTATTTTCACCACTTTCAGCTGAGGGATATAGTTCATGAGATATCTCCTGTCTGATTCTATCCAGAACAGGGTCGCGAACTAAATGATGCTTTACAATTGCTCTTCTTTAATCCACGACTCGTTGCTCAGTGATGTTAAACAGAAGATACTGCTTGGCAGTAGTTTGTCATATCTGTTTCAAGACGAGTTATTCGATAATATGCCCACATAATAGATTCATTCATATGGATTTCCCATTTCATGCGTTTTCTGGGCTTACCTGCGAATGTGGTTGTATTTATTACAAAGGCACTGCCGTCAGGTGCGGTGCGAGACTCGAGATTTTGTGTACCGCCAATACCGTCTTGAGCTGCTGGAGTTTCTTCGGGTCTACTGGTGTGGGGACTGCAGCTTGTCATAACACTGCCACCGGTTTGCGTATTGTCACCTCTAGCGGTGGTTCTAGAGGTAACCTGCCGTATCACAGGCAGTGGCATTTCTTAAAGCAAATTACTATTATTGCCTTTCCTGTGTGCTTTTTATACCTTCAGCCAGGTATTGCCTTTTATACCTATGGCAAGGTTTACAACATTCCTGTGAATGCTAGTGTGTTATTATTATTATTATTATTATTATTATTATTATTATTATTATTATTATATTATGTTAAAGAACCTTCCACTAATTACACCTATGTGAAGCTAAATTATGTAGGTTAAGAATGTAAAAAATGCTCTTAGGTTCCTACGTTCGTCGCCAGGAGCCGACTGCGGTGACGTCTAGTAGCGAAGTTCTGAACTAGTAATCGTTGACGGTAGCGTTTGGTGGCAAAAGTAGGAACTATTTGAAAAAATCCAAAGTCTGCAGTCCTTACTTGAATTTAAAAACCGATAGCACACACTAATACAATCATCACAATTAACACCGGTTATGAGACAGATTCTACACACACCCAAAGTACACGGGGCTACATGACCGCGTTGTCGCAGCCCCTAAACTGAGTAACCAACCAACCATTCTATTTTCGTGTGGCCTTGTAAAATGTGACCTTGAAGTAATGAATATTCGCAATTATTTCAATACACGGATGACATCATCAAGTAAGGTGGGGTTCAATCGAAAAGGCGTGACGCGCATTACATTTTAAGACAACAAACGTTGTCGTAGCACGAATACTCGTCAAGATATTTGAGTTTTAGAAAAAGGTGAAATTTCATCCGAATTATTTTAATATATAAGATATGAACACCTGAATGCACATTGCATATACAGTATACAATTACAGTTTTCGGTTTCTATAATATAATTCAACTTTGATATTCATAATTGATGAGTTACATTCACTGCCTAAATAGGTTCTTCGCTGGTCGGGAAGTAGGAACTGAGGGTGCTACTCATTGTTGATGCTACAGTGGTGGTAGCAAAGTTGTTTCCAGTACTAGCTGGAGTCATCCAGCTCAGCTCAAATTGTAGCAGTACTATCAGATATGTCAGAACTGTGCTCAGCGTCTGAAACAAGCAACACATTACATTAGTGACCTTTGACGAGCTGAAAACCGAGCACAGACTTTAGTTTCGTATAGTGCGGTACGTAAATAATATTGATAAAGGAATATGTACACCTAACTGAACTAATTTATTTTATCAATATTATTGAACAATTTTTCCCTTTGAAAAGAGTTAACGATCTATGAAACTAAAATAATGTTCGTCCCATTGCAGTAGATTAAAATTGAAAGATTTTATTTTTGAAACAATAAGCATATTTCAAAAGCTTATTTAACATGGATCATGTTATAGCTTGTAACAAGGAGAGACTTGTAGTCGCACTTGGAAGCATAACTGACATTGGACATCTTCAAAGAATGTCAATGAAATCAGCTATGGAACTGTTTAGGGTTAAAATAGCAGCCTCAATCACATATGGGCTAGAGGTTATTTGGGATACCTATCATGCAAGTAACTACAAGAACTCGACAGCCTGAAACCATGGAATCTGAAAAGGGTGTTGGGGGTTTTAAAGTTCTCTCTCTCACGATACGTGTATGTCCTAACAAGAGAAACGTTTTTCGTAGCAGATCTCCAATTCCAAATACCTTTACCATCGAAACCGGCATGTGAAGAGCTGCTACGGGAACTTGGAAGGAAGAGAGATTCCATTACAGAAACTTTCTACATCTCAGATGCTATGTTAAATAAGGAATGGATGCGAGTAGAGTACGAGCTAAGACACCTAATAATGAGATTTGCCATTCATGGGTTTCGCCATCATATCTGCACCCAGAAGTTTTTCGATCAGGTCTGTCACAAGTGTATATGCGTACTGTGCAATAATCAGTGTGGTACATGCCATTCTATGGAGTGTGAAAAAAGAGAGCAGTATCTCTGACTCAATTTTGTATAGATTAGGTATTGAACAAAGTGCAGAGAATATTAGTGAATAGTGTGGCACTATACTGCCTCAGTCTAGACTAGGAGGACAGATTCTCCGTACTCTACTTCTTAGATTTAACCATTGAATCTCCTTTATCCCTCCCTATATTATTCTGCTAAGGTCCCATTCCAGTTATGTACCGAAAATAAGGTCCCAATAACACCAACCTACACATATGGGGTACCTACAGGTTCAGCATAACCCAATGCGTAAGCGAAACACACTCACTTACTCTTTAAATGTCTCACAATTAAATAAATACGGTACCTTAGAACATGTATATTTACAATGAAATAATTAAAGAATGCAACACGGTAACCATGGTAACAGAATCTCACAGGTCCATCTATTTCTGTAAGACGCAATGCAATTCCAATTATTACATTACTTTGAAAATTTCCAGACGGTTATAAGGTTATCACTGAACCAAATTAAGCTGTAAAATTCATCAATACATACACTATAATGCGCTTAAGGGGGTCAAGGGGCACTCGAGAATTTTTCACGCAATTTTCACGTGTTTGTGTGGTACGAAAGGTCTTTTTCACCCGACTATAAAGGGTCTCCGAAAACCACATTTAAAGGCCCTTAAATTAACAGTGTCTGTGATATTCCCACAAAACTAACTTCGCTCTGATATATCAATGAAGGAATGACAAACCCCTAACCACTCCCAGTAGCTGAATTGATAAAGTCTGATCATTAATACTGTACTCGATTGTCATCATGTGGACCATGTGTTCGTATCCCAACTAACTCACGGTCTTTCGAGGTATGGGACGTTCCTGCCCACTATACGACCACATGCTCAGGATTTGAGTCTACCAGGTAACTACTCTACAGGAAATACACAACATTTTCCTAAAGATAACACATTTACTGGTCTAAAATCATGGCTATACAACAAATACAAATAAAGGACAAATTAAATTTAATTCCCACAAATAAAATAGGGTTATTCTGTGAGCTTTCTTCGTAAAATAGTGCTACACTGCACTCAAATCTAATTCTAGCATCCTGTCAATGATATTTTCAGACTTCCATGGGTTTCCATAGTGTTCATCAACTGACACAATTTTTGTTAATGGGAGTATCATAACACAAAATCACATATCACATAAAAATGATATTAATAAAACATTATTCCATTTCTTATGGCATTTACCTTGATTAGCATGAATTCATTATTTTCTGCAATCATTAACAAATATTTGTTGTGTTGTGTGAATCATCTTCCTTCTTTCCATCCATATGAATGCTTTAAGAAAAGTGGTACTTATCCCTTCCAAAATAAACATGGATAGAATATTTTATAGTTTCACCATATAACGATTTTCTGGGTCTTGTCGGGCTTATCATCGTAACAAATGTGTCATGTTCTGGGAAAACACATACCCGTCTGCATAAATTAGCAGTAACTGGCAAAATGCACTCTAAAGAAGATGCCTACATTATTTTGGTTCAGCTTCCCTCCTCAGAGAATAACTGAGCCTAATATTATCTGATTTCTATGATCCAACAACGTATGTGAGTTGCAACCCACCGTTCAATTCAATTGGCATCATCATAATACTCAAATCTTAATTGCATATTGAAATATCGAGATTCCTCAGTGTCCTATTGTGACTCTAATTTCCAAGGGACCGGTCGAACGACCTTCCTCCCCCTCAGCAGGCAATAAAATTCGTTCCTGCCGGCTATCCAAGATGGCCGCTTCAGAAGTGGTCTACAATTCCCCCTCTCTCTGCTGCCAAGATCAAGGTCAGATTTGTTTACAAATGCAGTACTGGAGTAACGCTAAGTGTGGCTCCTAAATAATTGAGTCATTTAAATATTTAACACCTATCCTTATAGTGTCTTGGGCTCAACTGGCTCCTTAATTAACATTCATGGCTGGGGTGGAATTCTAGTGATATCCTTGCCGTTCTATGGTGACTACTAGTGGATTTTAGACGCGCATCATAGTGAAAATCCACGACTTTCACCAGCAGCTGTCAATAATATATAAGGAAATCTGCGTTCCTAAACGACGAATATGATCCTTACCTCACAGGGTAGGTCATTAATACACACATGCTCACAGCGTCTCGACGGACGTCAATAGTGGCATAATTCAAGCAAGCGTTGGATACAGACAGGCTCTGTCCAATTCGCTGCGAAATAATACAGTATGCTCAAGGGCGATACTACTCGTAGATTTAGCCAACTTCTCACCTAACGCGCAAGCTATACTAGTTTGTCTCCGCAATATTTATTACGTAAATCACTGGATTCTACGTTAATTCTGCACGCTTACATGCGGCTCAAACAATACTTCACATAGATGACTCCATTATTAAGGCACCCGCGTTCTCTTTATCATACCACTTAAGCCAAAGCTTTACATAGCTCCTAACAAAAAATGTAATAAATTTACTGGCTTTCATTACTTTAATGGTCCTCAAACATAATCCTAAGGATTGACCATATCAAATATTCATTCATATTTCACTGACACTGAAAAAGCTCTCGTATTTCTCTATATTTCATGTTATACTCTTACTGTTTATCAAATACAGTATCTTTACATTAGACATGACACTATTTGAACATTATTTAGGCCAAAAATGCCTATTACTTTACTGTTGCCGACCCCATAATATTACTATTATTATCATTTAACGTTACCGTTACATCCATCACTATTTTTGCCTGAATGGCCTTAAACAAATCACCTTCCAAGCCATATTTTATTCAAGACGAGTGGTGAAAACTCGTTCAGTAAGTGACTATTACATCTTATTCTCAAAGTGACGAATCGTTACATGGTGAACTATTTAGTTATAATGACATTATAAAAAATGGGTACTCACTTTTTCCTCTTTGCTGGATAGTACCAGCGCTTCAGCTTTAGCGCTACCATGACGCTTGACTTAAGCCATCATGTTATCCTTTACACAACACTTCGATTCATACACTTTCCACATGATACACATATTTTTATCAGTGACCTTTATCACTGCTATACACTGCATATTAATCACTATACACATGAACACTTTAAATCACTATTTCACAATTTATATACATTTATCCACTACTTCACATGTTGATCCTTAAATTGGACTTCTCCTACGCCTGATCTCAGAGATGCGATGCAATTATGACAACCGCTGGTCTCCGTGACAATCTAACAGCGTTTTACGGACGTTCGATCCTCGTTCCCTGCAATCTTGTTCAGCTCACTATCCAGATTAGGTGGCAATGATTTCCAAGCTCCCATCATTGTAGTGTTTCTGTTGATGATGTCATATATAATTCTGACAATACCTCCCGGTATAAGAACTGTTCAAAAACATTATAAGTTCCTTTTTCGCTGTGGCGAATTTATATTTGCGTCAGATAATAAGTAAATATCTGTATTAATTTACTTTCGACGCACTTCATGATTACTTATGAAGCTTATAACTTGCTTCTATTGTTCTCCAACGGCGACGCGTTGATACTTTAACAATTTGGCGCGCTACTAACAGCGTCTTAGTTACGTGTATACTGTAGAATAACTCTAGGCGAACTGTAGAGCGACTCGTGAAGACTGTAGAACGAACTGTAGAGCAACTGGCTTGGCTTGCCTTGCTCCCCCTATATAAAGGTTTCTCGTACAAAATAGTCCACTGGACACATGAGAGCGACTCCTTTCTTGAAATAATCCCTCTTCAGCCGAAATGACATCTACATCTTGTTTATTTATGTGAGGAGGTTTCAAAAACATTCGCGTGCCGGCGATCGCTTCGGCCAATTAATTACAATTAATTGCCTTAGTTCAGCGCGTGGGGACGCCATCGTGGTAATTCCCCGTTGACTGGTCACAAAGTCACTGCTCTCGAGCGTAGGCTAGGTTGTAATTCGTTCATTTGGAGATATAGGCCTTAATTTAGGTGAAAAACCACTCCTAAATTACCTCTCCGTGAATATATTCACCTGGGTGTATATTTCAATGCATTTCAATACTCCACTTGGCTGTAATTAATTAATTTCCATGAGCCATCATCCCTACTCTAAGTTTCACCGTTGTCAAGCGGTGGATACCCGGGTCATTAATTTTGAGCTGTCTTCCTGCTCCAGACGTAAATAGTTCGGTCGGCGCCTAGGCTCTCCGCCCACTTGCTAAGGGTCATTTGTAAAACTTCAAACTGGCCTCCTCTCATTTTCGTATGCTCTGAAAATGTATATTTTCTTGCATTTGGCTACAGTTCTTCCCTTAAATTGCTATGATATTCACCTATAGATCGTGAAATCACGCTACATTCTTATGTGTCAGTATACCTCTCATTGCTCTTTGGGTTCCCGGTAATCGCTCCCCCGCAGAGATCAATGGTTCGACTCTAGGCATAACCATGTGCCTGGTCTTTTCTGATGAGACCTGAGTTCGATGCCAGACTGCCGTGACCGATTGGGCACAATACCAAGGAAAAATCAGTAATAGCATTCATGATTGAGATTTTGCTAAGTATACTCTTTACAACTAGAATATTCGCGGGCGAAGCCACGACGGGTAATGCTAGTGTGTGTGATTTTATTCTATGGCCTTTGGCTGCATTAAATACTTTATTATAGCTTGTAACAAAATATTAAGACGTGACAAATTTGCACAATTAAAGAAGATTATAGTTTTGTGTAGATCGTAGGTTTTGTGGTCGGTGTTAAATCCATTGCCAAAGCGAAGTCCAGATGATTAAAATATCTGAATAGCAGTGAAGACGTAAGAAAAACATGAATCGAGAATAGATAACTTTGAGGCCATTTATCAGTGTCAATAGTGACAGTTGATATAGACTACAAGTTTTCAGTCGGACAACACAGTAAATCAATTCAAAATTCAAAGTCCTTCTTCAAACTCTAGTGTCATTGCTTGTAGGTTTACCTTAAATAAAATATATCTTATATACGAGGGCTAGTTTTTTTTTCAGTTCCATTGGACTGTACAAAAATAAAAGATTGAGATACCAAACTGATTTTACTACTAAATGTTTGCTTGTTTTATTCTTACTTACTTACTCCTTGACGCTACAGCCCATGTAGGGCCTGGAGAATCCTCACCCACTCCTCTCGGATCACGGCCTTGCTTCTCCATCTTTTTACTCCCATTCTCCTCAGGTCATCCTCTACGTCATCTAACCATATTATCCTTGGTCTACCCCTCATGCGACGTCCTCCAGGTTTACCTTCAAAGACTTTCTTTGCCATCCGGTTCTCCGTCATTCTTTCAACATGCCCTAGCCATCTCAGTCTATTGCTTTTTCCACTTGAGCTCTTGGATCGCAGCTGTGACGCAGTGGGCGTACTTTGCGTATTAAGTGAGAATTTCCTTAGTTTCTAACCCCTGATTTAATTCTAGTTTGGACACCCTCTTTAACTGGCTTTGTCGAATTCTTTCCCAGCCATCCTGCGGGAAACATATTAATTTTTATTGCTAACATCTGGTTACTCTCGCTAGACTCTAATCTAATTTGTTGTAGCGTGTGACCAAATATTAATGTGACAGCTTATAGCCTCGTTATTGGGAAGAAATGTGTGTGACCCGCTTGGTCAGACCACATTGATTCTTAATGACTTTAAGGCATGTTAATGGGCTGATGTGTTTCTTTCTCACCATAAACCCCCACCCTTTGCTCGAAAATACTTGCAGTAAGTGTAGACTCGACCAATCAGATCGAGAGAAAACTGTAACCAGTGGGTGGAAATTGAAAGAGTGGGAGACGCAAGCAAAGTGTTTAAAATAGCATGTCAAGGGTTGTTCGAGGCCTGTATTTCATTGAAGACCTGACGGTGTGTGTGCTGCCCACTCTCCCGAAATGCAGGACCAACGCTTAGCGTTGCTCGACCTGGTAGATTAAGGTAAGAAGCTTATTTAACACCCAATAATTCAACACTTAGGCTTCGCTGCTAGGTTCGCTGAAACAAAGATTGTTCTGACATGTAAGTTAATTATTGTTATTTTACTAACCCATGTAGTTTAGAATATGTAGCATCCATGCTATAATTGTTTGTATTTGTCAGAATGAACAGGCAGCACTTTATAGAACGAAGTTTATTGCATGCTTTTGCCTAACCATCCTTCCATATTCCCAATATATACTATAAGTTACAGGTAACGGCTTTCTCAGCTCTGAGAGACTTTTATTATTTTTCACGATTATCTGTTCGTGAAAACGATTGAAATTCGGCTCTTGGTTTTAAGTGGTTTGCCGGGTATTTAACAAAGTTCTTATCCATGAATAGAGTGAGACAGATTGGTAACAGAAATGCACCTGGCGAGGCACTGATCTAGAGGGTCGTGGCTTCGTTTCAGATTGGTGGTAGTAAAATTACCTGGCAAGGCACTGATATTGAGGGCCGACGTTCAAACGAAAGCGCCGGCAGCGTTACAGATTGGTGGCAGCGATCGGTGGGATGATTTCTTGTAAAGTAATATTATCGGATTACTTGTAAGTCGATTTTATAGCTTCAGTCATCCCCATACCTATACCTCAGAGAGTCTCAGAGCAGTATTGTTGTTGTCTTGTTCTCTTATAGATATGTTTATAACCAATTTAACGTAGTCCAGTGGCATACTAATATATATCTTTAATACTGTCTAACATTGTTTTTGATTCACTTTCTTGCATGTGATGTCTAAATACTTGTCTCCGTTTGTTCTAAATAACCGTGTCAACAACCATGTGAATTTAATTAGTGATATCATAAGAATTGTGTTCAGTGTACAATTACGTCGTGTGTTAGGATTGTATAGCTTCATTGTAAACGTTCGTTTGAGTGATTGTTTTGATATAATGTATTTAATTTGATTTGATATAATTTGATTTAATTGTACCATGGCTACTAACGTAAGTATAGATGGACAGGTAGTCGCCTTACAGGAAGCTATTGACATGTTGATAGATCGCGTAAATATTGGTAATGAAAGTAGATCCAGGTTTAATGACACGATCCCGGTAGAATTACCTTCAGATCGCCTAAATTTAATAGGAACAATCCCGGTATTTGATCCTAGTTTACCTAACAGCCGAATAACAGACTTGCTAGATGCCATACAAGAGGTAGGAGATTTGAATGGGTGGCGTGATATAGATAAAATTCGTCTCGCTAAGCGGAAGCTCGCAGGTTCGGCCCTCACATACGTAAAAGTGTCTCTTAAGCACACAGTATTTAATTCCTATCGAGAATTTCGTAATAAATTACATGAAAGATTTGCAGAGAGGACAGATACTAGGTCTTACTTTGAGAAATTAGCCAGTGCAGAACAGAAAGCAGGAGAACCGATACAAGATTACTCAGAACGACTTCAGGCATTAGGTCAGGGTATTTTATCTGGAATGAATTATGATTCGCCCGGAGCAGCTGAATTAGTAGATGCTCAAGTACTGACAGCTTTTCTTAAAGGACTGTCCGGTCAGGTAGGATTCTACACACGTCTTCATTTACCCCCTCCCACATGTTTGAGCGACGCAGTCTTAATCGCCCTTTCTCGCGAACGACACCTAGGTTCGACCCCTGTCCCTGCTAAGAATGAACGCAAAGTTTTCGTTACCCATGAAGATCGCCCAAGATCAATTACTTGTTATAGATGCGGTAAACATGGTCATATCGCACGAGAATGCATGGCTAAAGAACCAGCTCGCGCACGGGATGTGAACCAGCGACATTTCATGAGAGATGTAGAATGTTTTTCTTGTCATAAAAAGGGGCATACAAGTCGTGAATGTAAAAACAGATCTAACAATGTAGAGACACGTAATCAGAATCACCCAAATGGTCAAGAGGTCTCGAAGAAGACCGCGGTTCGAGAACCTCACGAGTAAATAACGAAGAAATTAAACTGACACGGGAATGCGATAACACAGCACCCCCAGTCGTAGCGGTTGGATCCCAAATTGATAACAATAAAATAGATGAGTATACGAACGAATTAGTGTGCATTGGAACTATAGAACATGTGACAGGACCTATTGTAATTGATACTGGTGCACACATTTCTCTACTACAGAGAGGAGTTTCCAAAATGCCTATATTAGAGAATCGCTTAAAAATTAAAGGAATTTCAGGAGCATTACTAGAAGTCTACGGCGAACAACATGTTTTAGTGGACTTAGGTCCAAAACTTAGCGTCTTGATGGCAAAATTTTTAGTAGTCGACCTCCCGGCAGGTTACCTAGCGGTTATAGGCGTTGATATGCTTAGCAACTGGGATGCTGTCATTGATGTGGCTCTCCGCCAGGTACACCTTAAAGGAATAGGTTCGATAGAGATAACGCGTAGGATGAATTCTGGTGTCATACCTTGTGTAGTAACAATAGAAAGCGATCCCCCTCAGGAAGCGCATCATTGTTGTGTAGTAGGAAGTGGATCAGCGCTAGCTCCGGATTCCACGGGAGTAGCTAACTTTTCGTATCCTGGGAAATCCACGAGGGTGCTTGTAGCTGGACACTCTGAACAAACACAAGTCATGCTTAGTGCATGCCATCCTCCCTCAAAGGATGTCGCAGTTTCACCCAGAAAACTGAACATACAAGGTCTCAGCGGGTCATCCTCTAAGGAATTACAACTGGCCATCCTTAGCTCCTTTTCGAAGGTTGCGCAAGTCTCCAACACGAAATGCGTGAATTTGCCTCCAAGAAGCGAAGTGATAGTGTCTGTTAGAGCCTCTGGTTCAGTACCAAAAACAGATACTGAAGTAATTTTGGAACCCATTGAGGTGAGCATACATGGCATACGAGTAGCACGAGTGCTTAGTACACTCAAAGATAAGAAATGTATTGCAAAATTAATTAACATCAGTCAGGAAGAACTGACTATTCCTAGCGGTACACCTATTGCCTATGTGGAGGAGTTTAGTACTAATGTCAATGAGTTAAGTGGTGTAGCGAGGGAGCTAACCACTTCAGGAGATGATGAGTGTGATTTTGGTGGTGAAGCGAGAGGACTTGCCACGTCGGGTCTTACCCAGTGCACGGGGGAGCCCAAGTATTTTGAGTATGAGAGGCTGGACCTCTCCAAAGGTGATCGTTGCCCAGAGGATAGCAAGAGGGATTGTTGGATTACAATACCCTGTGACTCTGAGATGATTGACAAGCTATGGCTAAAGCTTTCTCATCTTGGGGAAGCGAACAGACTTTTAGTACTAAACACTCTATTAGAATATCAAGACCTTTATTATAACGAAGACAAAGGGATATTGGGAAGTACCACCAAAATTACTCACAAGATTGAAACAGGCTCAGCTCAACCAATTTTCAAGAGGCCGTACCGAGTGCCTCATGCTCAAAAAGAACTAGTACAGGAATTCATAGATGACCAATTAAAGAAGGGAATTATCGTTCCGAGCGTTTCGCCCTGGTCAGCTCCTATAGTAATTGTACCCAAAAAATCGGCTGACGGCACACCTAAATATAGATTTTGTGTAGATTTTAGGGCTCTAAACAGTGTGACAACCCCTGCTCATTACCCCCTCCCATTGATAAATGAAACTATAGACATGTTGGGTGGTGCTACATTTTTCACGATAATAGACCTCGCCAGCGGATTTCACCAAATTGAAGTGGACCCAGATAGTCAGGAAAAGACAGGCTTCAGTGTACCAACGGGTCATTATCACTATTTGCGCCTCCCATTTGGCCTCATTAATGCACCTGCCACTTTCCAGAAGGTTATGGACAGTGTACTTTCGGGCTTGATAAGCACCCAATGTCTTGTTTATCTAGATGATGTAATAATTTTCAGTAAAACTCTTGAAGAACATATCGAACGAATCAGAAATGTTTTTGATAAACTAAGAGAGGCAAATTTGACTATTCAGTTGGAAAAATGTAACTTCGCAGCCCATCAGGTAGATTACCTAGGCCATGTAATAAGTGCGGATGGTGTCCGCCCGGATTCGAAGAAAATCAAAGCCGTATCTGAGTTTCCAAAACCCAAATCAGTGCGTGATGTAAGAGGATTTATTGGTTTATCTGGGTATTACAGACGATTTATCCCAGATTTTGCGGAAATTGCAAAACCCCTCACCCAACTTACCAAAAAGGAAATTCCTTTTAAATGGAGTGATGAATGTCACGAAGCATTCGAGACGTTGAAATCTAAACTAATTTCAAATCCAGTTTTAGTGTTCCCAGATTTTTCTCTGCCGTTTATGTTAAGCACGGACGCAAGTGCTTTGGCAATTGGCGCTGTATTGGCACAGGACATTCATGGCCAAGAGCACGCGATAGCTTATGCATCTCGTCAGTTGAATACAGCCGAATCTAACTATTCCACTACGGAACGTGAATTGCTTGCCGTATTATGGGCAACTAAGTACTTTCGATGTTACCTGTTAGGTAGAAAATTCACAGTTGTAACGGACCATTCAGCATTGCGATGGATGCTTAACCTCAAGGACCCTAGCAGCAGACTAACTCGCTGGGCCTTGAGACTGTCTGAATTTGATTACGAGGTGGTGCATAAACCCGGAAAGAAGCACTCAAACGCTGATGTACTTAGCCGCCATGTACTCAAAACACAGGTAGAGTACCTCCCAGTGTTAGATTTAGATCTCATTAGGCATCACCAGAGAGGTGACGAAGAATGCCAGAAATTGCGATCGCGCAAGAGATATAAAATGAGCCCAGAACAAGTAATCTATTACCAATTTAAGGATACGAGATTAATACTCGTACCACAATCCCTGAGAGATCGAGTGTTAGCCCTGAACCATGACCTCCTTACTGCTGGTCATATGGGTCCGAAGAAAACGCTCCTAAGAATCAAGCATAAATTCTTTTGGCCTAACATGGAAAGTGATGTTGATAATTATGTGCGTGCGTGTCGAGAATGTTGTGCTAGGTCGAACTACGGACAAACTAAAGCTCCACTCGGAAATTTTAAAGAACCCCAAAAACCTTTCGAACGCATTGCTTGTGACATTGTTGGAAAATTGCCAACTACAAGATCCGGAAACAGGTACATTTTGAGTGTAATTGATCATTTTTCCAGGTACGCAGAATTTATCCCCGTACCAGATCAAACCACTGAAACTATTGCTAGAGGATTAATGCATAGAATTATCACGAAATTTGGCGTCCCTAAAGAATTGCTTACAGACCAAGGCGCAAATTTCACTTCTGCCCTAATGCAGGAAATGTGTAAACTTTTGAAAATACGCAAACTTCAAACTACAGCTTATCATCCCGCATCTAACGGTCGAGTAGAAAGAGTACATCGAACCGTAGCTAATATGCTCAGTCATTATGTCAATAAGAGTCAAACCGATTGGGATGAATATTTGCCGTATGTAACGATGGCAATTAATTCCCAGATTCATGAAAGTACAGGGTACTCACCCTATGAAATTGTTTTTGGTAGACCTATGTCAGTACCCATGGAGGCTGATTTAACTATCACGCCTGATACAGAGATTTATAGTGATCATGTCGAAGACTTGCGAAGTAAACTCACGGAACTATGGACCACAGCCCAATCTAACGCTTGTAGAGCAAGGAAGAAGCAAAAAACTCAGTATGACAAGAAGTCCAAAGTTGTGACTTATCATGTAGGTCAGATGGTATTCCTTCATACTCCATGTATAGGTAGAAATAGAGTGAAGAAGCTATCAAAGCAATGGAAAGGCCCTTACGAAATCATACAAGTTGTTTCCCCACTGAATGTAAAACTTAAAGTGCGTTCACGTGCAGTATTGGTTCACGTGAATAGAATTAAACCCTGTCCCACTAGAACAGTTAGAAGGCAAGTAAGAAATCTGATCCCACTCGCTAGGGAGCCAAGTGTTCATTCGGAAACCGAGAGTCCCCGGTTCGATTTAGAAAGTTTTCCAGTAACCGAGAGTCCCCGGTTCGATTTGGAGAATGTTCCAGTAAGTGAAACTCGGAATCCTCAATTCAATTTAGAAGAACAGAAACAGTGTAATGAAAACAAGGTCAAATCAAGATTGACACCAAGCCGGCCCAAAAAGGATCTCACACTGAAAACAAAATATAAGATCGCTACAAGATACAGACACCGTGGCGACCGCAAATCACTTCAGTTACGTGGAGGTAGAACAGTAACCTATGTATAATGAATTATTTAGCTCAGTTTAATTGTCATAATGTTTTATTGTAGTGTTAGTCAGTATTGTAAACATAATAAATAAGAATTATAATGACGGTAGGGTCCCCTCATTCATTGAATAGTAAAAAAAAAAAATGCACTCACTATTGACTGCAGAGCGCGCGTTTGTAATGGATAACCTAACATAGGGTTAGCGCGCGAGCAGTTAAGACACATGGCACTATACAACCAGACCTCTCTTTAAGTTGACGACTTTATTGTGGCCAGGAATTGTAATTACAAAAGGCAAACTATGGAGCGCAAGTCGAGTGGGGCTCCCAATTTTCTGAGATAGGTCCCCACGAAATAATAATAATAATTTTAATGACAAATATATTTTTTTCTCTTTCCTTCTGTTGCCACTATTCTAGGAAAACGACCTCAGAGAGAATACGAGAAATAGCACCCAGAAATTGCTGTTCTGTATTACATTACATTAGTATTGTAACTTTCAGTGGTATAATTTTACAGATCAGCGGAATTATAAATTACTATAGACCATTAATTGATTTGTGCAGTGAAGCAAATATTTTAGTAACACGAATAGCTAATGACAGATGGTAGATGTATGTTGAAAAGAATCCTTTTTACCACCCTTATCCTTGCAGGCAATAGCATGCATAATTTTCACTCGAATTTTTATTTAAAATTAAAATCAAATTCTCAAAATGCCCGGTCATCAGTGGGTGATTGAGTATAGTAATTCTAAGCGATTCGAATATTAACCCTTATTTACAAGTTTGTTTCAAAGATAAGAGTGAACTCCTTAATTTGTGAACGTGTGAAGAAGACTTCAAGCAGCCTTATCCAGTTAACCACCAAATTACATCCAGGTCTTCACCAATGCAGACCCCAAGACGAAACGCAGGACCACACCTTCGATACAGAAGAGAATGGATGACGTAAAGTAAACGATTTAATTTAATTTATAAACTCTACAATAACTAACAATAGATATAGTACAAATAAGCCCTTTGCAATATTCATAAATTAATTAACATTTATCCCATGAGGAAAGCCCTTGAAAATAAACAAAGATTCATTGGATAATAATTTATCCCTTGCATTACATTTTTAAGTAAATGAAAAAAACATTTTGTTGCAGTAAATTTTGGATATAGGAAGTCCCTAGATCAATGTAATCTTGAAACCCCTCCTATTTTCTTTTATATGGCTAGTGCTCATACTTTATTTTGTATGTAAAATACAGGTAGAGAACAAGGCGCGGAGTGAACGAGGCATACGTGCAGAGGAAAATGAAGAGATTAGCCGTCATACTGCTGAATTGAAGGCGTCAGGAAGAAGATCGTTGAAAAGAAACCAAGATTGCGAATCACGTCCAACCAGATAAATGCAACAATCCAAGTGATATGTGTTTAGTTGTAGTTTACAAAATGAAAAGACACTGATAAGAAGAACACATGCAATTTCATTCTATGTAAGTAAATATTGTAATCCTGTAAAAATATGTCCATTGGAGGACACAATCATGTTAAACCAAATTTAGTAAGTCTTATGATAAGCAAAGCAGTGAAGTCTAAACGAACTATGGGTTGAGATATAAGCATTTTCATATAGAAATTCTGACCCACTCGTTACAGTAATGTTCTTTTTGTATAGTACGGTAAGTACTTTTGAATGATATCAAAATTTTCCTCCTAAGTAAGTTGATACGAAACCTTTATATTTCTGCGTGTCAAGTTTATGCTGAAACTACTAAGAGTACTTGTGATTTTAAGTGATGCAGTAAGAATTTGGGACCTTCCGTCCGCAATTACGCACTCTGTAGAACAAACCCCTACTAGGATAGAAACAAATAGTTGTTTTCTTCTACGTTTAAGCGCTTTGCTCAAGTGTTTGTTAAATAGACGAGAGAGAGCTGAGTGAATGTGTGTGTTAATTATGAGGGCGTTAGTCACTGGCATGACGATAGTAGTCTGTAAACGTAATGCACCTCTAGCCGATTGGTTCGGCCGAGTGATAGAATCAGGGCACCACTAAGAGTGGAGCGATACTGCTCTCGTTGCCTCGCTAATAGACAGACCTTACAAAGAGCATCATAGAACTTTTATCAATCTAAAAGTGTCGGCAATTATGCCATCACTTTTGAAAAGTGGCGGGTATTGTGACGCAGTGGGCGTACTTTGCGTATTAAGTGAGAATTTCCTTAGTTTCTAACCCCTGATTTAATTCTAGTTTGGACACCCTCTTTAACTGGCTTTGTCGAATTCTTTCCCAGCCATCCTGCGGGAAACATATTAATTTTTATTGCTAACATCTGGTTACTCTCGCTAGACTCTAATCTAATTTGTTGTAGCGTGTGACCAAATATTAATGTGTCAGCTTATAGCCTCGTTATTGGGAAGAAATGTGTGTGACCCGCTTGGTCAGACCACATTGATTCTTAATGACTTTAAGGCATGTTAATGGGCTGATGTGTTTCTTTCTCACCATAAACCCCCACCCTTTGCTCGAAAATACTTGCAGTAAGTGTAGACTCGACCAATCAGATCGAGAGAAAACTGTAACCAGTGGGTGGAAATTGAAAGAGTGGGAGACGCAAGCAAAGTGTTTAAAATAGCATGTCAAGGGTTGTTCGAGGCCTGTATTTCATTGAAGACCTGACGGTGTGTGTGCTGCCCACTCTCCCGAAATGCAGGACCAACGCTTAGCGTTGCTCGACCTGGTAGATTAAGGTAAGAAGCTTATTTAACACCCAATAATTCAACACTTAGGCTTCGCTGCTAGGTTCGCTGAAACAAAGATTGTTCTGACATGTAAGTTAATTATTGTTATTTTACTAACCCATGTAGTTTAGAATATGTAGCATCCATGCTATAATTGTTTGTATTTGTCAGAATGAACAGGCAGCACTTTATAGAACGAAGTTTATTGCATGCTTTTGCCTAACCATCCTTCCATATTCCCAATATATACTATAAGTTACAGGTAACGGCTTTCTCAGCTCTGAGAGACCTTTATTATTTTTCACGATTATCTGTTCGTGAAAACGATTGAAATTCGGCTCTTGGTTTTAAGTGGTTTGCCGGGTATTTAACAAAGTTCTTATCCATGAATAGAGTGAGACAGATTGGTAACAGAAATGCACCTGGCGAGGCACTGATCTAGAGGGTCGTGGCTTCGTTTCAGATTGGTGGCCGTAAAATTACCTGGCAAGGCACTGATATTGAGGGCCGACGTTCAAACGAAAGCGCCGGCAACGTTACACAGCTACTGTTACCTTATATTTCTTCAGTTCCTGTTTCAAGTTCTGTAATGCTCTAGGCTTCCCCAGTGTTCTCACATTCCAAGTAGCTAGATACATGTAACGTTTCCGTTGCCAAGGTCGTTTTCCATTGAATCCGTCCAGCTTTGTTTGTCCTTTGGTTCCGTATCAATTGCTTTTTTAAGGGGTAGGGTTGTTAACCCCACGCCCAACCCCCAACCTGGAGGAACAGGGTACTGCTCTTAGTCTGGCTCATCACTTTAGACCTGTCCAGCTTGGGTGACCCTACCTGGAGCTTAAGCTCCCGCTGGCATAACTCTGAAGATCATTTGAGCTCGCAAGCCCCCAAAACACCCGGCAACCCAGATTGCCTTCTTCAAGGTGGCAGTACCGGCGGGGGGTGGGGGTGTTTTATTCTTATGTTCCAACATAATCGTCAAAACGATTGAAACATTTGTCGTATAGTTACATCAGCTTTCCAATGCTCTCGGAAAAAAAAGTTCTGCCGCCACTGAGGTGGGTACGTCTGGAGAGTCTCCTGAAGTGTTTCCTTTTTGGCGAGGCGTTGCCGCCCAACCATACCTTGAATTCTCGAAAAATGTGAAAATCATTTAGTGCTGGTGTGGAATAAACGGCAGATGGTCCAAAACTTCACACTTGAATTCTTTGAAAAAGTCTATCGTAACGTTGGCACAGTGCTGTCGTGAATGATTTTCACCTTTTTCAAGAATTGAAGGTACGGTTGGGCGGCAACACATCGCCAAAAAAAGGCTAAACTTCAGAAGACTCTCCAGACGTAGCCTACCCACCTCAGTAGCGGCAGAATTGTTTGCCGAGGGCATTGGATTTATTTATTTATTTATTTATCATACGGCTTTTAGTGCCGGGAGTGTCCGAAGACATGTTCGGCTCGCTTGAGTCTGTGGCTGCTTCCAGCGGACACTCTTAGGGTGAGCTACAAGTTCCGTTCAATTTCAAGTAGTTCCAACTAACACTACCAGATATCAATGATACCTAGTTGTGAACGTTTGAACTTAGCTTCACACAGGTTTAGTCTGTGGAAGGATCTTTTACATGCCATAAATCTATGACAAGGGACCACCGGCTTTACTTCCCCTCCGAAGGAAGGCATACTGAAGGATGGTTGGTTCTTAAGTTTAGGGGCTGCGACAACGCGGTCATGTAGCCCCGTGTACTTTGGGTGTGTGTAGAATCTGTCTGATAACCGGTCTTAATTGTGATGACTATATTAGTGTGTGTTATCTGTTTTTTAATTTAAGTACTGCAACTTAGAATTTTTCAAATAGTTCCTACTTTTGCCACCAAGCGCCACCGTCAACGACTACTAGGCCAAGTTCAGAACTTAGCTACTAGACGCCACCGCAGTCGGCTCTTGGCAACGAACGTAGAAACCTAAGAGCGTTGTTTACATTTTAACCTATCCAATTTAGCTTCACACAGGTGCAATTAGTGGAAGGTTCTTTAACATGTCATAAATCTATGACATGGGACCGCCGGCTTTACTTCCCCTCCGAAGGAAGGCATACTGAGGGATTTTAACGCTCTTAAAAATCCGACGGCTTTGGCCGGGCTTGAACCCGCTATCTTGGGCGTAGAAGTTCAGCATGCTACCGACTACGCCACCGAAGTCGCTATACTGAAGGATTTTTAACGCTCTTAAAAAACCGACGACTCCGGCCGGGTTTGAACCCGCTATCTCGGCTACAGCAGTTCAGCATGCTACCAACTATCTTTGGATCTAACGATGCTCGCTTGACGAGCAACACATGTCGTCCCATCGTTTTCTCCCTCTTCTGTAGTCAATCACATTTAATTTTTAGGCTATTTTTCGTATGTCCCAGTAATTGGGATTATATTGAGTTGACCGACTGAAAATTTGCAATATCAATTGTCAGACACGAGGTGACCAAACGATATTTGGCAGAAAAAGAATATACACTCTCTGTCTGAAAAGTTCGGTGAATGGGCTATATTACGAACGAATTGTTGGCTTACCTGAAACAGCCGTTACTATCCTTCGAAGTAATCCCCGTGGATGGTTATGCACTTCTTAGAACGGCTGTACAAGTCCTGGCATAGTCATTTGAAGGATAGCCTTCAGTTTGGGTCGTCAAAACTCTAAATTGAAAGCAAGAGAGAAGCGTGAATTTATGCAACCTGCCTTGCACACCTGATAGAAAGGCGGCAGTGAGAAGGGTGAATTTATGCAACCTAACGTGCACACCTGTTCGACGGGTAGAAGTGAGAAGGGTGAATGTTCCGTGGAATGGAATGGTCCTGAAAACCATCGTCACGGGTGACGAGACCTGGTGCCTGAGGTACGACCTCGAAGGCAAGCGTCAAGGTATGGAGTATCGGGGTCCAGGGTCGCCGAAATGCCCTGAAGGGCCAGAGGGATACAGACATCCAACGTACTGTGACGATCCAACTGAAGGCTATCCCCCAGGAAGACTATGCCAGGACTTGTACAGCCGTTCTAAGAAGTGCATAACCATTCACGGGGATTACTTCGAAAGATAGGAACGGCTGTTTCAGGTAAGCAAACAATCCGTTCGTAATATAGACCCATTCACCGAACTTTTCAGACAGAGTGTATCATAACTACCCAGTTCGTGGTGCAACTATTGACTTTCCACGTATTCAACTTCTTATGGGTCTACAACACTGTAGGTGGTGAAACGGAAAGGCTGTTACTGAAGCTACAGTACACTCCAGTCGAATGTGTGGCCTATCCAAGTGAGTGCAGGCGCACTACTATGGAGACGACAGAAATATTGCGCGCAGTTAATTTTTCGAGGTATTAATGCTTTAGTACTACACAGCAGTTTTAACCACGTGTTTTAAGAATTTTAAAGATTTTGCCATGCCTTTAGCGGGTTTCTGTTAGAGGGCTTGGTTGGTATTGTAAGTTTTGTTGGTGTTTTCTCGAGCAATTTTGCCTTGATGTCGCTTAACGAACGATACGTGTCATTTAATTATCTCCCCCAACTTTTTACAGAAGTGTATTAATAAGAGTATATATAATTCATGTAACATAGGGCGAAGCAATATTTGTGACTCCCCGTCCAATCTAAATGGCCACAATCGTATTGACTGACTGCAAACCAATAGTGTCAATAATAATTTTAATTTATTATGGCTGTTTAATTATTACTACCTGCCCTTTGGTATAGGGAGTAGCACATCTGCCTCTTCTGGGAGACTCCGGGTTCGGTTCCCTGCTCATAAGGTTGGATGGAGGTATACTCAGCCTCGTGAACCAAAACTGAGAAGAGGTGGGTATTTCCAACGCAGACATCCTAGAAATGGTTTTCCGTGGTTTTGCATTTCTATTCCATACAAATACCGGTATGGTCCTAACTATAGTCCACAGCCACCTCCCTCCCAAAATTTCCTGAATTATAAATGCATACACTACCAGGCCAACGGCCTAGCCGTGTTGAAACACCGGATCCCATTAGAACTCCGTAGTTAAACAACATTGGGCGCAGTCGGAACTTGGATGGTATGCCGGATCTAGGTACTGCACGCTGTTGGCCAACATAATGAGGAGCGTAAGGGCCCTGGCCATCCAACCGCACTTAAACTCCGGCTGGGGATAGCCTCTTCGGAGGCTCTGATCTGCCTTCGGGCAGAATACCAATTAAATTTAACACGACCAGAACACATATTGGCAGACAAATCCTACAAACACTCCAAATACACGTGGCTGAAATTATCACGATGTCCAAGACCCTAAATGGAAACGACAACACCGATGCCAGCACGCTCTGACCACGCCAAACGTTCAAGTGGTAGATGGAGAGGCGCTGTTGTGACTGCCTCTAGAATGCCGTGGAGACATCCTTAGTCGCCTAGGCGACACAGACATACATCAAAGCCTGAACCTGGCTAAATAGTTTATTAAACGTAGGAATAACTTTCAGACGCAGTCGTGACGCTTGCTAACGCACAGCGCTAGGCCATGGTGCCAAGCTATTGAGGACTCAACAGACGTAGGTTCGAACCTCGCCGTCACCCATCTTTGAAATGGCTTTCCGTGGTTTCCAATTTTCCATTCCAAGCAAATGCCGGAACGATACCTTGTAATGGACACTAGTCCACAGCGAGACATGTAGTGAAGTAGACACCAGTACAGGGGTAAATCAGAGTAGTCTATAAAACCAGTGTCAACTCAGTTACACTTAAGTGCTTCACATAACTAACCAATTGAAAAGTTCATTCCAAAAAAACAACAACAGATAAGTCCAAAAATTGACTTTTGGATATAAATACATCCTCCTCCTCTGCAAGGCCAGATCTACGTATAAATATTATTGCTATCTCCAAAAAGCAGACAGGTTGGGTTATATACGAGTGTGAAATATGGGGATTCTACAATAGTAAGACAAGTCCAATTCTTTTCCAATGCTATTACAAGATAATTAATCACCTGGAATATTTGGCATTCAATAGTGGTTTGTACTTCTTTAGGGTTTATATAATAAACCAGCAACACACCCCGGCTTCGCCAGGAAACAGTTATGAATGCATTACGTGATAAGCGCTTCTTTTTTCGATGTCAATGAATTACGACCTATATCCGTTTTAAGTCTCGGCATGATGGCTTAAAATCACTGACTGGACTATTAATTATATTAGTCTATCATGGAGATGCATGTGCATCGAATTCTTGTCTGACGTAATTTAAGAATGACGAGGTGCATGAAACACAAATCCCCCTTCCATCCAATCTTAACTTGACTGTGTATTTAGCGGAACGAAAAGCTCACAGGCAAAATGAAGAAAAGCCGAGTTGCACTTCCAGGGAAACTCCAAACACAACCACTCTTCCCAGAAGTCTTAACTCAACACGACTCGACAGTTTGTTGCTGGCTGTATCTGCGGTAATAGGCTCGCCCACTAGCTAGGCTTTAACTGGGGTGATAGACTCACCCCTAGCCAGCTCGTAAACCATCGTCTCAGTAATTGAATGGAGATTGTTGGAAGCAATGAAAACGTAAAAACACTTATAGTGGACGATGTATTGAGGATAGAGATATGCTCTCGCGGACGTCTATGTAGAACTTTTTATGCTGAACAATTCTTACACTCATAGTGTATAGCCATCTTTTACGTTTTGCCCAGCGTAAGCTTAAAAAGCGCACGGACAACAGGTGTATTTCGTCTGTTTCACTGAAATAGTCACTGCGTGGCTTCCTTTGATCATAAATATATATTTTCTACAGAAACTACCTCGAGATATCCTTTACACAAAGGTGAAAACCTCATCAAAATCCATCCAGTGGTTCTCGAGATTACCCGTAACATCCAAGAATCGGGGACTTTGTTTTAAACTAAGTAGAGATTAACGAATATGAGGATTAAAATATTTTTCATATTTGTATTAAACTAATATTTTGGCAAAAAGCAGACTAGTCCAAAGGTCTTTTTTAGGTTTTCTCAACTATCCTCATAAAAATATGTTTCCTTTATGTGCAATGTAAAGCTGTTAGTGAGAATATAGTAGGTCTAAAATCAATTTTTATTTCATTCAGCACAAATAATGCTATACTGGTTTGTTTTTTAAATTTCTGAACAAATAAATTTTTCGAATTGTCTGGTTCTTGGAATGAGCCCTTCAATTACAAAAGCTCATCAAGTAAATAAGAATTTTGAAAAGTAATTGTTAATAACAAAACAGTCTCGAATAAAATCGCTACAATAGCTCACTACGGTAGAAGTTCACGATTCAAAAGGTATTCACACATAAAAAGTATTAAATACAAACGTAACACTATAGAAGTGTAATAGTCTAGTGGAATAAATAATATAATTAGTTAAAAATCCGATTCGTTACAAGGTTTAATTAAAAACTTCCGTAGCTTAATATTGTAAATACACAAGCCTAAATTAAACCTATGTGAGCAGGACCTGATGATGTTTGCTTGACGAACAAAACTAGTCCTAAAATTCAGCCCCCCGTTTATGTGAGAAGTGTTTAATTAAGTAATAAATTATTCATGTAGGCTCATTTATTTCAGGCACTACGAAATTAATTGTAATTCCCCAACACAATATAATAATAGACACACTCCTGTTGACCAACTGAGAAGATTCGAATAATAAATTACTTAGGCAACAGTGACAAATAGCTTTTAATGGATATCACATATAAAACGCTAAGGTGTATGTTTCATAAAACTCAACCTCTTCCAGAGCGAGTTAGAAGATGCAGTTTGTACCAAAATCTTCCAAATCGTCTCAATAGTACAGGAAAAATCTTGTATTTCTTGAAATATCTAAGGAAATATATTTATTTGTTTATAAAGTGCGTTTAAAAAATTACATAAGACAATAGCCCCAGCCAAAACTGAGTCACGTCCAGCCCGCATAATAGTTAAGCCAGGCGGGTGGTATATACTCTCAGTAGTTTCAATACTCAGTTGTTTCCCATATTCCTTCCAGGTAATGCCGGGGTTGGTCCCTACTATAGACCACAGCCACTACCTTCCAATTCCTCGTCCTTACATTCACACTTTCCTCCCCAGACAGAAACCACACGTGACAGTACTTGTAGCTCACCCCATGGGTGTCTGCATAGAAGCAGCCACAAACTCTGACGAGCCGAGCATTTCCTCGGACACTCCAGGCACTAAAATCCATACACTAACAAGTAGTTCCGTGAAGAACTATACAGCCTATTTTCATATATCCTACTTATGTTAATTGCCACTATCAACATACAACATTTCAGTTTGATTGCTGTAATAGATTCGTAGATATTGAGGACCGACTAAATATTTCGGATGGTCGCCATGTTGGATTTTATATATGTAGGTCCTAGAGTTATGTACTGTTACATGAAGATTATTGTGTACGCGTAGCATTCAAACTTCAATCGCATGATTAGGACACAAGAAGTAACAAGGAGATTACAAAATTTCGCACAGCTGCCATCTTGTGGTTATGGAAACAATTGAAATAAATTGGATGCCAGGGGATTAACATTCGTGTAAGGATTTACTGTACCAAGTATCACTGCACTCTGATGGTTAAATTGCGAGAAACGTCCATGTGAATATTTATACTTCGCATCGCCGCCATGTTGGATTTGTGATCATCAGGTTATTTAATGTCCTATAGGTGAACATAAGTTCATAGCCCCTATGAACATAAAAAATCAGTTTGTTTGCTATAATAGATTCGTAGATATTCAGAGCCGTCTAAATATTTCGGATGGTCGCCATGTTGGATTGTTAAATGTATAGGCCATAGAGTCATGTACCATTAAAGGAAAATTATTGTGTTGGTTCATTATTCACACTTTCACATCGATCGCTTGATTACGACACAATAAATAAAATTTAATTTTCGAAATTTACACAGCCGCCATCTTGAGGTTATGTAAACAATTGAACTAAATTAGATACCAGTGCATTACAATGTGTATATACATTTCTTGTACCAGATTCCATTGCGTTTGTAACATTAAATCGCGAGAAAGGTCTATTTAAAATTTTCAAATTCGCTTGGCCGCCATGTTCGTTTTGTACTTAACCGGTTTTTGAAAGTCTTATAGATGAATTTCCAGTAGTGCCCTTTATCTCCGTATAAAATTTCAGGGTGATACCGCTAATAGTTTCAGAGATATAGAATGCCGGTGAAATATTTCGCACATCCGCCATTTTGTGGTTATGTAAACAATTGAACCAAGTTAGATGTCGGTGCATTGCAATGTATATAAACATATACTGTACCAAGTTTTATTGCGTTTGGTTGGTTAAATCGCGAGAAACGTCTATTTAAAGTCGCAAATTCGCGTGGCCGCCATGTTGGTTTTGTAGTTAGCAGTTTTTCAAAAGTCACATAGGTGAACTTCTAGTAGTTCCCTTTATTACCACAAAAAAATCCAGGGTGATATCGGGAATAGTTTCGGAGGTATTGAATGCTGGTGAAATATTTCGCACAGCCGCCATGTTGGATTGGTGAGACGTAACAAAATTTGAAGGGCACGGTCGGGGTCGCCCGGAATAGTGCTATGAGCTCACCGAGTTTCATTGAAATCGCTCCAGCCATTTATAAGTTATTAGGGACACACACACACGGACAAAAGGTGATCTCATAAGCCTTTTTTTTTTTTTTTTTTTTTTTTTTTTCAAAATTGAAAATAGGCTAAAAATGAAAATTAACTTTATTTGTATTTTGTCTCCTGTGCTATCAGTTGTAAACCAGATCAAGTTTCTCTTGTTCTCCCAACATTCTGAAGCATATGATAGTCATAAAGTGGATTTTAAATTCATTGATATTCCACAACATGGCTCTCACTTTCACGATGCACCTATCGTTGCATGCAAACTACGTCATTAGGTGGAGTAACCTCGTCGTCACTACTCGGAATGCGTTCTGATGGGAAAGAGAGGAACACTTGGCAATGCAACGCTTTGAACGGTGTTATACAGTAATGTTTTGTGCATGTTCGTAGAAAATTGTTGTAGTTGATTCATTAAGGGGCTTTGTGACATCGCAGACATGGTAGCCCCGTGTAATTGGGTGTGTTTGTGTAGAAAAATCTACTCATAACCTGTGTAATTGTGATGACTGTGGTAATGTGTGTATTTGTAATTGAGGCAAGGATTAGGGTTAGAGACGGCCATGGCCCTAAGTTCTAGTTGTAGTAGAAAGTGTTCGTTCGTTTGAGTCTTCAATCTTTTGACTGGTTTGTTGCAGCCCTCCAAGCTTCCCTATCCTGAGCTAATCATTTCGTATCTCCATTGGTACCACACCCTACATCCGAGGCAATCTGTTTAACATATTCTAACCTTGATCTACCCCTACAGTTCTTGTCCTTCAACCTTCCTTCCATAACTAAGCTTGCTATTCCCGTGTGTCTTAGTATGTGTCCTACCAACCTATCTCTTCTCTTCATAAGCAGTCACCAGAAACATCTCTCCTCTCCCAATCGTCTTAATACCTCTTCATTTCTAATCCTATTTATCCATCTGATCTTCATCAAACTCCTGTAACACCACATTTCAATTGCTTCATTCTCCTCTTTCCTGCTGCACCAATAGTCCATAGAGTGCTACGCTCCAGACAAAGGCTTTCAAAAATGACTTCCTAATACCTAAATCTATATTCGATATCAAAAGATTCCTTTAATGTAGAAATGCTTTCCTGGCCCGAGCCAACCTACTTTTTATATCCTCTTTGATTCGTCCATCACTAAGAAAATACGTTTCTTGAATGGCTTAGGAAGGAGACGAACCCTTCAGTTCACCCTCATGAAGCTGAATAAAATACGTGTCGGCCATCAGACCAGAATGACGTTTTCTGACTGAGCTGGAAACCTACCCTGGACCTCCGCTGTGGCAGCCAAGGAAGCTAGTCACTACACCACGAGCTCGACCCATGCTAAGGAAGGTTATACTTTCACGTGATTCTTAACCTCCTTCCTTAAGCTCATATTACCTCTTAAGGGTTACGTTAACAATATGCTAATGAAATAGGAAAATAATACGGCAAGGCCGTAAGTTAATAAAATGCAATTCTTGAGTACTGAGTACCGGGATCGATTACACTATAATCTTCTTCAGCAAACAGTATTTGATACAAATGAAGTTGCAGGATTAACACATTCATTTATAACTACTCAATTTTATTAGACTAACTATTTTCACAGTGACATATCATAAAGTTTCTATTCCAATGTTTACATATGATCACAATTACAAATCTTCTCAACCTCAAATACAGTATTTTCAATGAACCATAGCATCAGTTCCACATCATTGACATTCCACTTCAAGCTGTCTTCCTTCTCAAGAGATTTATCTTTCATCGTTAATCAAAAAATTGTAACAGATCAAATATTGGTAGAACCATCAAAGAACGACGACTTCAGTAGCTAAGGCATGTTGTTAGAGCAGAAGCATATAATGCTAACAGAGTTTTTAACTCTCGGCTGATTGGCAAACGCGCAATAGACCATCCAAGGACTAGATGGAGAGATAGAGTGATGGCTGATGGTGACATTGGAAGAAATAAAAACCTACAGCTTCCCTTGGTGAAGCTACAAATAGAACGAGGTCGAACAGCATCTGCAATAAATATTTGTAATTGTGACCAGAAACATGCCTCTCATATGTGATTGCTCTTCTGATTTGATTTGTTATTTTTTCCTTCATTGTTATTTCATGGAATATATTTCGTACTATATATATTTTGTAATGGGATGTATATTCTCTGTTTTCTGCCACGGGTCTTCATGGCCTGTTGAGTACTGTAAATGATGATGATGATGATGATTTCATTAAACTTTATCAGTTAGGATTTTGGGCAGACATGGTATTTTTCATGTCTTTTCGTTTAACAGTATGTATTACATATATTATTTATTGCCAGACAGATAGACTCCACGAGTGTTAATATATTAATTAACAATCAAATTTTCAAGTACAATCAACAAAAGCAAATAACACGAACACAAATAGAAGGACACTGTTATCTATCAATAACCACAACCATGCTGACACACACTTAAACAGCCTGGAAGAAAATTACCTCTAGCTTTCATTCACTCATACAAACCCAATTGTACAAGAAACATTATACTTTTGCATGAAATTTAAATGTTATGTGGTTCAACATGGTTGTACCCAAATGTAATGGGCGTTATTCCACGCCTGCCTCTCACCCGGAGGCCCCGGGTTTGATTCCCGGATCTCTCTGGGATGTTATAACCTGACATGAAGGCTGGAATGGGTTGCCCTCAGTTTCGTTACGACAATTTAGCTGTCTGACAGTGAGACAGCGCCCCGGCCACGAAAACCAAGATTAACGACCCAGGGGACCCAACGCGCTAACCACGCATCTCTATATATATATGCTGCTCAATAAAATTAAAGCACCACATTTTTCAAAGGCAACCAAATTTTGAAAAGTTGACCGCACTAGCTCGAAATCTCAGTATGACGTTTGTCCTGACGCCTGCCAAGCATATGCTTCAGCACAACTCCCAACTTGAGTAGTTTCGGGGTAGCGCCCCCAAAACCAGCCCATTTTCTAAAGCCGCAAATTGAAGTTTGCGAAAAACGCTGTAGGACTTGTCGCAGGTTGCCAAAGCAGTCAAAATTGAATGAGTGTTGCTCTTAAAGGTTCCACAAACACGCTAAAATCGTCACATTTGACGTTTGGGCATTTTCAACTCCTTCATCATCCCCTCAACATGGGCTGCCATTGGGGGCATCTGAGAAGGTACTGGGTGTGTTCAACCCGCTGAAAACCTGCACACCGTCCTCAGTTGCTGATTGCAGGAAGTTCTTAAGGCCTCCGGAAATATTCACCCCCCACCCCCCACCCCCTAACACCCTCAACTGACATGGGACCAAGCCACCCCGTCTCGATTCACCCCTAAGGAAGGTTTTAATCGAGATATTTATCAGTGCTGCGAATGGGGTGGGGGGGGGGGTCTTCCCTTAACGTTTCAAAAAAGGAGCAGTGCCTGTGTCACCACCCCTACCCCTGCTACCACCGTTTGCATGATTTTTCGAATCAGGCCCATTTTAAGGGCTGAAACGAGGTCTTAATCGCTGAAAGGGCTGTAAAGGTCCTTAGATGTAGTGGTGACACGAAATCAACCCCTTCCGGTCGTTGATTGACATTCCATCCCCCAAACTTGAAAATTTTGCACTCTCAACCCTCCCTGTCTGGATGCGTAACGCGTCATAGCAGGGTTTTCAGAGCTGGATGAAAATGAAGCTTATGGCCTGCAATCGAGCCCAAAACAGCAGGTTGGATGGAAATTCGTCGGTAGGGTGGGAAACGAGACCATTTTTTTTTTCAAAAATATTAACAGCCTCTAGTAAGTACGCCCATGCATAGGCAACCCACATCACGTCACGTTTCTACCATTTCCATCCTTTTTAATCCATTGGCAATCATCGGCAACCCGCACGCACGGATATGATGTGGGTTGCCTATGAATGGGTGTACTAACTAGAGGCTGTTAACTTTTTTGAAAAATTTTTGGTCTCGTTTGCCACCCTACCGATGAATTTTCATCCAACCTGCTGTTTTAGGCTCGATTGCAGGCCATATGCTTTATTTTCATCCAGCTCTGAAAACCCTGCCATGACGCGTTACACGTCCAGGCAGGGAGGGTTGAGAGTGCAAAAATTTCAAGTTTGGGGGATGGAATGTCAATCTATGATCGGAAGGGGTTGATTTCGTGTGACCACTACTTCTAAGGACTTTTACAGCCCTTTCAGCGATTAATAACTCGTTTCAGCCCTTAAACAGGGCCTTATTCGAAAAATCATACAAACGGGGGTAGCAGGGGAAGGGGTGGTGACACAGGCACAGCTCCTATTTTGAAACGTTAGGGGTAGACCCCCCATTCGCAGCACTGATAAACATTTCGATTAAAACCTTCCATAGGGGTGAATCGAGACGGGGTGGTTTGGTCCCATGTCAGTTGAGGGTGTTAGGGGGGGGGTGAATATTCCCGGAGGCCTTACGAACATCCTGCAATCAGCAACTGAGGACGGTGTGCAGGTTTTCAGGTGGTTAAACACACCCGGTACCTTCTCACATGCCCCCAATGGTAGTCCATGTTTAGGGGATGATGAAGGGGTTGAAAATGCCCAAACGTCAAATGTGACAATTTCAGCGTATTTGTGGAACCATTAAGAGCAACACTCATTCATTTTTGACTGTTTTGGCAACTTGCGATAATTCCTACAGTGTTTTTCGCAAACTTCAATTTTCGGCTTTCAAAAATGGGCTGGTTTTGGGGGCGCTACCCCGAAACTACTCAAGTTTGGGAGTTGTGCTGAAGCATATGCTTGGTAGGCGTCAGAACAAACGTCATACTGAGATTTCGAGCTTGTTCGGTCAACTTTTCAAAATTTGGTTGCCTTTGAAGAAAGTGGTGCTTTAATTTTTTTGAGCAGTTAATAAGAATGAATGTTTGCCTGTTTTTTTTTCTGCATTTCTACGGAAATGTGCGTTATTTACGCTTTTCAGACAGTTTTATGACGGATGCGCTCGAAAATAAAATGTTTGTATGTCTGTCTGTCTGTCTGTGGACAAAGTGGTTGTTCCCTTATAACTCGAGAACGGCTGGGTGGATCAACGTAAAATTTGGTAGAGATATCCTTCAGAGGCACGACACTAATCATTGATGTAACTCTTCTCTGTACCTCTCATAAAAGGGGGCCTACCCCCTTAAAATACTTGCTGAAATAGGCGTAGAAGGGAGAGACAAAGCTCATTTTCAGCCCCTCAATGTGAGAAGTGAAACTCGGGGGCCCCGAAAACCACATTCTAAGGCCCTAAACCAAACAGTTTTTGAGATATTCCCAGAAAATCAATTTCATTTAATACAATAATGAAAGAAAACAAGCCGGTAGCCATGGCAACAGAAACTCACAGGTCCATCTATTGCTGTAAGACGCAATACAATTCCATTTATTACATTACTGAGATAGTTTGCAAACGGCTATAAGGTTATAACGGAACCAAATTAAGCTGTAAAACTCATCAATACATATAATGCGCTTAAGGGGGTCAAGGGGTACTCTAGAATTTTTTCAAGCGATTTACACATGCTGGTGTGGTACGGAAGGTCTATTATATCCCTATCCCTATATTGTTATATTACTATTATAATTATAATAATACTTATTATTATTATACTACGGCCTACAACGACGAGACAAAGCTTATTTTCAGCCCCTTGGTGTCAGAAAAAAAACTCGGGCCCTTAAACAGCCGTAAAGGGTCCCCGAAAACTACATTTTAAGGCTCTAAAACCAAGAGTTTCCGAGATATTCCCAGAAAACTAATTTCATTTAATAAACTAATGTATGAATGCAAGCCAGTAACCATGACAACAGTGTCTCAAAAAGTTACATCCAACTTTCCATCTATTTCTGCAAGAAGTAATGCCACTCCATTTATTATATTTCTGTGAAAGTTTGCAAATGGCTATAAGGTTATCACAGAACCAACAAAAACTGTAAAATTCATCAATGCGCTTAAGGGGATCAAGGGGTACCCTAGATTTTTTCACAAGACTTAAGCGTGCGATATGTCGTACAGAAAGTCAATTATATCTTCAAACAGCAACATTATTTTCAAAAATTCCTGTTTTTTTTTTTTTTTTTTGCTTTTAGGAATTTGGGCCTTTGGAGGCTAAAATAAACTTGAATTTTCATGCACCACAAGCTTTATAATTTATTAAAGGGGCCTTCCTCTGGATGCGGACTTGACACAACAGTGAGGGTCAGTTCTTATGTGACGTGTATAATTGCGTTTCGTCACGAGGTTTTCTATTTTATTTTCACGTCAGGAAGTACACGTTAGGTAAATTAGTTTCAGAGCATGTTTCAACTAATCATTTATCTTTGTCGACATACAGGTTCCATGCCCCTAACCATTGCAACAGTAGCTCAATTGATTACGTCTGGTTATTAATACCGAAGACCGTTCGAAGAATGGGTACTTCTGCTAGACACCCCGTAATCTGCAGGCCAAATGAGTGGGCAGCGATTGCTTGGCAGGCCTAGGCTCTTCATGGGTTGTAGTGCCACGGAGTTTGGGTTTGAATTAATTAATGTCACGTTTAATTCATTAATCTCATGTATATTTTTCGAGCTTCGGGCATAACACCCACTACAATTTGGGTGCAATAGTGTTGTCCGACTTAAGATCATGTAATTTAATCATTTACTAAGGCAACGCTGGTAAATGGCTTCCAACGCACCATTATTTAGCTAAGCAGGAAATATCATTCCCTCAATATGCCTTCCTTGGGAGGGGAAGTAAAGCCGACAGTCCAATGTCATAGATTTATGGCATGTTAAAGAACCATCCACTAATTACACTTGTGTGAAGCTAAATTATAGGTTAAATTTGACTAACGTTCTTAGGTTGCAACGTTCGTCGCCAGGCATCGACAGCGGTGGCATCTAGTAACCAAGTTCAGAACTAGTAGTTGTTGACGGTGGCTTTTGGCGACAAAAGTAGGAACTACTTGAAAATGCAATGTCTGTAGTCGTTACTTGAAATAAAAAACAGATAACACACACTAATACAGCCATCACAACACCGGTTATCATACAGATTCTACACACACCCAAAGTACACGGGGCTATATGACCGCGTGTTCGCAGCCCCTAAACTGAGGAACCAACCAACCAACCAACCAACCAGGAAATATGATGATTTCAATTGCGTTGTAATTGCTCTCTCGTAATTCATATGTCACTGTATTGTATAATTTATACGAGTATTTATTCAGTTTGAATTAGCCAGTATTTCGAACCTCTACAGCCAAACATAAAACGTTGAAGTGTCACAGAAATGACAAATTTATGAACAGTATTGGCCGAACAAACATGCGTTCATTTTTATTTTCAGGTCAACACACTGCCAGTAAATTAGTTAAAAATCTGATTGACACGGACGACACAGCTGTAGCGTTAATGCGCGGTATGCCATAACCAAATTGCTGCATTGATGGCTATCATTTATCTCTCATTAGGTTTATGATTAATTACTCTATGAATTAATATTTGCATTCAGTTGACTGCGTCCCCGTCTAGTCATCTTCATAAATTACGTCAAGTATTGATGGTCTGAAATAAATGGTTCCCACTTTAGGCTAATTCAGTTCAAAATAAATTTGTAGTTTCTTGAGGCCTCAAAGTAATTCGACTTTACATACCGTCATGTGTTCCCACAATAGAAATAGGACATACATACTCTACTTGTGTTATAAGAATAAAACGTATATAGTGTTAGAAAAACCAACTTAAGGAAATGTAAGGAAAGTATAACGTGGGTAATTATAAAAACATACTGCTGCCTTAATTAAAAGTGAAATACCAATAAATTTTAATTAAGATCTTTAGTAGAGAATTGTAATTAGATCTCGCCTCTAACTTTTATAATGTAAAGGAGAATGTCCTTGAGTTGAAGTTAAATGCGCTGCAGTTCAGTTTTATAAATCTAAATTAGATTGTATTGTGCCTTGTCCCCTGTAGTCTTGATCTTACAGAAAAGTTGATTACACAATGCCTGTCGTGAGCACATCTCCCTGGCATCTTTTAGGTCAACCTCAGTGCCCGGGTGTTCCATTGTGTAGACCAGGCGTTCTCAACCTGGTGGTCGCGAGCACTAACTCCACTGAGATAGGTTGGTTGGTTCCTCAGTATAGGGGCTACGACAATGCGGTCATCTTCAGTTCCACCATTATTCCGGCATTACTCACAGGAAATTTGTTCCCTCCGGCATCACTGTAAATTCCCAGTATTATCTGGGTGTCATGAATTGGTGTGCAAGAGGGTTTAAAGGGTTCGTCCGCAACAATGAAAGGGGAGGGTTTTCTTCTTGCTGCACTATAATGCACCCGTTCATACGTTTGTAGTTGTCGTGCAGTAACTAACGAAGAAACAAGTGCCAGTTCTCAATCATCCTCTGCATTCAACCGATTTTGCCCCAGAGTGACGTCTTTTTATCCCTCAAATTAAAAATTCACTTGACATTCGCCGCTTTGACGACATAACCCACATTCTAGCCAGTGTGACATACTAGTTGAAATACATCCCAATCAAGGACTTCTCTGACAGTTCTACATGGTTTTATGAACGTTCTGTGCGTTGAATTGAAGTCATCGTAATTTTGTATTAATCCAGTCTCGAAACTGTTTCGACGGACGATATAGGTGCTCTATGGAATCCCCAATTCCAAGAAGCAATTCCTAATTGGAAACGTTTTAAGTCCACATGGGATAAAACGTTACTAAGTAGGTCAGAGGCGTCTCCTGACTAATATGTTAGAGTGGCCAGATAATATTCTTATTATTGTTTCATATTAAATATTGATTTATATTCGAAATTTATTGTTGCCAATATTGCCATTAACATCACTCCACACAACACAGCATTTCAAACAAGTTAGAGTAAATAACCGGGTGAGTTAGCCGAGGTCGTTGCGGCATGACTGTTGGCAGTCGCTCACATCCGGGAGGCGAGGAGGTTCGAATCCCCCCGCCGGCAACCTTGAAGATGGTCTTCTGTGGTTTCCCATCTTCCTTCCAGGCAAATGCCGGGGTTGGTCCTTAACTATAGGCCACAGCCGCTACCTTCCAACTCCTCGACCCTCCCTTCCAACTTTCTTCCCCAACGGTACTTGTAGCTCACCCATTGGGTGTCCGTCTCGAAGCAGCTACAAAACTGGCGAGCCGAACATGTCCTCGGACACTCCCGGCACTAAAAGCCATACCCTAAAAAAAAAGTAAATAGTTCATGCATTTAATACTGTACTTACATTCACCTCTCCTGTGCTTGGATGAAGCAAATGTATCTATCAGCTTGGTTGATGAGGTCCTAATTTCCTCTAATTTCTTTGTGTTGAGATATATAGAAGAAAAATGGATTTGTCAATAAAAATTCCACTTCATTCACTTTCCTGTGTCACACATATTAAAGAAACTACGTTTCGTACCACAGAAGTTAAAAACACATGAACTTATATGAATTAAATTCATTCACAGAACTCACTGACATACTTCTACTGCACTTGAAATACCAGACAACTCAAAATGTATAAATTTATTTTTGTGTAAAAGCAGCAAGCTTTTAACAATGGCTAAGTACCTGTTTAAGGGCGTGGGGTGGACTCATTCCCCGTGTTCCAGTTTGACTTTCAAATAGAGACTAAAGCAGGAAGTGAAATGTAGAGCTCTTCTTTTTCGCACCGACACAAAGAAAAGAAGAGGAAGAAAATCCCCTGTTTTCTCACATGGCCCTTCACTCCATATACTTTGTATGGTTATATAGAGAGGCCCTGGCTATTACAATGCACCATACGAGGTTGTCAGGAACTTAAACTACGGATGAGTTGTGTGTACTGACTTATGTTTAGAGATGCTAGAAGGGAAAAACACTTATTATAAGTAGAATATCTGCAATTTAAAGTAATTTTCAAAGACATTAATTAATCAAAACTTGTGCAGTAAGGCTTAACGGTCCTAGGTGGGTGGGGCCCATCCCGCCCTTAATGACACACCGCCCCTCAAATAGGCCAATGAAATATGTAACCAGCTAGTCAATAAAATAATTTTGAATAAAAATTGTGACTAAATTTAATTCATTGAGCCTAATAATTTACACAACCCTGTTGTTCTTAGAGAACTTCTCTGACTGCGATTCCTTATCCTATGCAGATCGCATTAAGCCTTTAGCCCATGGGCCTGTGTCCTTTGAGAACATGACTGCGAGTTTACTACACAACACGACCTAAACTGAGCGGGCGGAATAATGATAACTGACAGAGATTAATGCCATTTGACAGCCGGAGGATCATCAGCTTCACTTCAAATGATACAGCTGCTATCACGCATGCTGATAACAGCTTGGCTGCCGTGTGTTAGGATGAATCTATAACACAGGATTAGAAGCCTGCTTAATGCATGATAATGCAGAGACAAGCAGAGATGGATGTATTCGCTTTGAATGAGAAGAGAGTATTATCTCTCTGGTTTCAATTGCATACTTGCCGGATTAAAATTGATCCCTATAGGCTTAGAGAATGAAATGAAGTGGTTTTAAGCTATATTTACTGCAAAATTACACTAGAAAAGAAATACTGTGCAATATCCTAGATAATCAGCTTGTGGTGTTTCTTCTTTTCTACATGTTATTAGGCTATAGCCTACTACAAATGAAAAGGGATAACATTATATATGTTGTAACATGTAGTTTGAGTTGAATTAATGGGGAGAAATATGGAATTATCTAGCAGGTCAGAATATAAGTACAGCAATGAACAGTATATGCCTGAAACATCATAATTTCGATTTTTGCAAAAAATTAAAGTAGACATGAGATATAGACGGTGATCGCATGTCTGTCTGTGTGTATGTGTATGTATGTCTGCCTCCCTCTATCAATTCAAACATGGCTAAACCCAGCTGTGCCAAATTTGGTACAAAGACAGCACTAGCAAAGGATACCACAGTGTCATGATTTATATCTCCGCCATCGTAACCAAAACCAAATGGCGGCCACCCAAATGTTCAAATCTTAAATCAAATTGCGACTAAACTAACCATCCGATCTCTACCAAATTTTGGGAAAATATGCCCTCATGTGGGAAATATCTGTCAGCCAAACTACAACGTTATCAGCCATATAATTTCAAATTGCAGCCCTGTATGTGTGTATGTCGATTCTCCCCTATAGTCGAGGTGCAGGAAAGCCAATGCTGTGTGTTCTGAGTTGCAATCTACTGTATTATGCAAGTAATAATAATAATCATATTGGTTCTACGTCCCTTTTAACTACTCTGGATTTTAGAGACGACGTGATGCCAGAATTTTTCCCCGAAGGGGATCTTAAACGTGCCAGTAAATCTACTGACTCCGCTCCCTGGCATTTGCGCACCCTCAAATCCCAGCCGACTGCGCCAGGATTCGAACCTGCAACCTTGGGCACAGCAAGCAGAACGTTAACGCTGAGCCACGCAGCCAGCTATTCTGCAAGAAAGAAGTTAGCGAAACGACGAAACTCCCCCTACATTGCTCCGAATGTAAACCTACCTTGCTGTATGGAAGTGAGATCTTGATATATTCTAGGTACATAAAAAAAGTCAACACCTGGCACTATACAGCCCATGTCGGGCTAAGGCTGACCAAGCGACCACTGCCCAGCCATTTGGGCTGCAGATATTGGGCTGACGCGTGATCAGTGCGTCGGGTCACCTCGGCCGTTAATCTTGGTTTTCGTGATCGGGGCGCTGTCTCACTGTCAGACAGCTACTCAATTGTCCTCACGAGGCTGAGTGCACCCCGTTCCAACCCTCACGTCAGTTTTAAAATCCCTGACGGAGCCGGGGATCGAGCCCGGGGCCTCCGGGTGAGAGGCAGACGCGCTACCCCAACACCACGGGGCTGTCGTTCAGGGTACATAAGCTAGATGTAACTGATATGAGGGTATTAAGAATGGTTGCTGGAACAAGTAGGTGGGAGCGATGGCAGAAAGGTACTCGTAATGAAAAGCTACAGGTTAAGTTAGAATTGAACACGCTAGATGAAGCTGTTCATATGATCCGACTCAGATAGTGGTATCATGTGAAGAGAGTGGGGTAGGATAGATTACCTAGGAGGTTAATGAGTAGGGTTAGCAAGTTTAAGACCTAAAGACGTACAAAATATGCAAGCAAATATGCCCTAAAACCTAGCTAAATATGACCTAAAAACTATAAAATATGTCCTAAAAATTATGAAATATGACATGAATTTTTGGGATAGGTAGAGTATCACTAACGTACTGTAAACGTCTTAAGTGCTAAAACGTGATCAGCGATAATACACCACACACATTTAATCATACAAACTGAGAGAGTGCTACAGTACATTAAAATTTCCAACATTCATTCGGTATCATAGCCTTGAGATGCAGTTCTTGCTCGGTTTATTTACTGCACTATTCGGAAATCCTGTGTTTGAAACTCGCCCCACATAACAAGTACCTTGTTAACGATGCCTCAATTTAAACAAAAAAGCTGGAATTATATCCAAATATGACGTTATATTACTGAAATATGACCAAATATTACCAGAACAATAACAATGGCCGAAATATGCATTTATAGGCAACATCAAATTTCTTTCAACGTGGTCAAGGACCCGTCATTCAAACTTATTTTTCAGATTTCGGTTAAAATGAGCTCAGGAAAAAAATATGACTTTTCCTTAACATCCGAACCTTATTAATAATGATATTGGTTTTACGTCCCTTTTAACTACTCTGGCTTTTAGAGACGCCGGGGTGCTGGAATTTTGCCCCGAAGGGGATCTTTAACGTGCCAGTAAATCTACTGACACAACTCCCTCGCATTCACGCACCCTCAAATGCCAGCTGACTGCGCCATGATACGAACCTGCAACCTCGGGCTCAGCAAGCGAGAACTCGACCGCTGAGCCACGCAGCCAGCCACCGAACCTTATTAATGAGTTCGGCATTAGAGGGCAAGGTAAGCAGAGTTAGACCTAGGAGGCAATGGTAGGATTCGGTGTCGAACGATTTCAAAGTGAGAGAAGTCCGCATTGCACACTACTAATGGGGGATCATGGAGGCGACTTATTCGCAAACAGAGGCTTGCAGACTAAACTAGACGCTGAAAGGCAAACCAGTCTCAAATAAGGTTGCATGTAGGCCTATTAATATGTATGTTTGGAGTGAGTGGGGATATCAAGAAATAGTTGTTACGAAACATGGTCCAAAGTTTGGCCCAATATTTTAGCCTACTAAAAAAATCACTGCCTTGTAGACATAGCCTACGCTTACCTCAATTGTACCTCATAAATTAATATTCTCCCCTAACTTCCAAAACGAAAACAATAAAACCTGACACTAATGAAGAGCCTTGGCCTGCCATTCGTTCAACATATTGAGGAGTATTGCGTGGTCTCGCGTAGGGTTCCCGTGGCCGTAAATCTTTGTTTTCATGACCGGGGCATGCCTCACTGTCAGACAGCTACTCAATTGTCCTCACTAGGCTGAGTGCACTCTGTTCCAGCCCTCACGTCAGTTTCTAAAATTCCTAATGGAGCCGGGAATCGAACACGGGTGCTCCGTTTGAGAGACGGGCACTCTATCACAACTCCATACAAAGCTAGACATCCTTGTGATAACTACAACAAATTCGAGATGGACCTTAAAACGCGCGAGAAAAATTTCGACATGAAACAAGTTCAAATTTAGAACGGTAGAAAAGTGGTGATAAATGGCAGTACATTTTATTTATTTATCGTATGGCTTTTAGTGCCGGGAGTGTCCGAGGACATATTTGCTCACCAAAGGCTGTAGCTGCTTCTAGCGGACACCCATAGGGTTAGCTACAAGTACCGTTCAATTTCAAGTAGTTCCAACTCTCGCTACCAGATGTCAATGATACCTAGGGGTGAATGTTGGAACTTTGATAGGCCGTTCCAACGAAATCTAACCTAGAAATTTAGCTTCACACAAGTTTAGTCTGTGGAAGGATCTTTTACATGCAACAAATCTACGACATGGGAACGCCCCCCCCCCCCCCCCTTCCGGAGGAAGGCATACTGAAGGACTTTAACGCTCTCAAAAAATCCGACGACCTCGGCCGGCTTGAATCCTCTATCCCGGGCCACAGCAGCACCGAAGCCGCAGTATCCTTGTAAAACCACTGCTGGGGAGAATACGTCCACGGTAACTGTCTCCACGGAAGTTCACGTTTCCCTTCCATCTTAGTACTTTAACTATCATTTGCATTACATGAATAATATAAATCTCGTTAGGGAACAACACTTGTTAACCGGGAATTAAACTCGGTCCACCTTGGTGAGAGGCAAGTAGCTTGTCTGCTGTGCCATCACGCCCCAACGTAAAAGATACTCAGCGTGATGTTGTTGGCGAAAGCAAAGTACAATAGAATAGAAGAGGTAAGTATTTGAAATAATGGGAAACCTCCTCCGCAAGCATTACTAGATGCTTCCGAACCTCTTCACAGACAGGGACTATGTGTACAGCTGAGAAAATTCCCATAGCCTCAGAGATAAAGACTTTTTAAAAAGCAAACAGAATATGGATAAGGACATTATGATATGAGTGAGCTTTTTCCTTGTTGCCCAATGTCGCTAATATAGCTGCTCGGTGGTGACGTGCTATGAGAAATGCAATAAGTTGGACAGTTACAGTATACAAGAATTAGAAGAGTGAGCATGTAGCTCAGTTGTTCAAAAACTGGTTCAGTGGCCTCTATGCATGGATTCGGAAATGACGGATGGGTTCAGTACAGGAATACCACAACTGTATAATGATGTAACGGAATTCCCTTTAGTTTCCCAGGATACCATTTGGCTTACTTCTTAATCAATTCACTTTGTTTCTGACAACAAGCCAACAATAATAGTTCATCAGTGATGGACAGGGGGTTTGAGTCACCTTGAATATCTTTGACGGGTTGGCTTAAAAAGAAAAGCTGTGAAAGTTGGCAAGACATGTCTAGGCTCTGGCTAGCTGAGCCTTTGCTGTGACAGTGTAAAACAATGCAGCTATCGAAACCACACCCCTCATTTCGGCTACACAGCGAAGAAGGGAAACTACAGGGTCATTTTTATCGGTCTAGCAACATAGCAGCGCGCCGGCAAAATCGGTGCGTAGCTGGGTGACTCATTGCCGAGAGATATACTGTATTGCTGCCCTGCTATGTTTAGAGGAGCCGGTATTGCTCGAGTCCAAGCTCTATGAACTTGAGAGGAGCGTGCATCACGAATCGTGAGGAGAGACGCGGGGATTCCCAGTCCGTGTGTACTAACAGAACCAAATATATTGGTCGGCCAGTGAATACACATGTTACGCTACTTTAACAATAACAAGTAGTTCCGTGAAGAACTATACAGCCTATTTTCATATATCCCACTTATGTTAATTGCCACTATCAACATACACAATTTCAGTTTGATTGCTGTAATAGATTCGTAGATATTGAGAACCGACTAAATAATTCGGATGGTCACCATGTTGGATTTTTTATATGTTGGTCCTAGAGTTATGTACTGTTACATGCAGATTATTGTGTACGTGTAGTATTCAAACTTCAATCGCATAATTAGAACACAAGAAGTAACAAGGACATTTTAAAATTTCGCACAGCTGCCATCCTGAGGTTATGGAAACAATTGAAATAAATTAGATGCCAGTGGATTACCATTCGTATAAGGATTTACTGTACCAAGTTTCACTGCACTCTGATGGTAAAATTGCGAGGAACGTCCGTGTGAATATTTATAATTCGCGTCGCCACCATTTTGGATTTGTGATCACCAGGTTATTTAAAGTCCTATAGGTGAACTTAAGTTCATAGCCCCTATGAACATTAAAAAATCAGTTTGATTGCTATAATAGATTCGTAGATATTCGGAGCCGTCTAAATATTTCGGATGGTCGCCATGTTGGATTGTTAAATGTATTGGCCGTAGAGTCATGTACCATTAAAGGAAAATTATTGCGTAGGTTCATTATTCAAACTTTCACTTCGATCGCATGACTACATCACAAGAAATAAAAACTTAATTTTAAAATTCGCACACCCGCCATCTTGAGGTTATGTAAACAATTGAACTAAATTAGATACCAGTGTATTACAATGTATATAAATATCTCCTGTACCAGATTTCAGTGTGTTTAGAACATTAAATCGCGAGAAAGGTCTATTTAAAATTTTCAAATTCGCTTGGCCGCCATGTTCGTTTTGTAGTTAACCGGTTTTTGAAAGTCTTATAGATGGACTTCAAGTAGTGCCCTTTATCTCCGTACAAGATTTTAGGGAGATACCGCTAATAGTTTCAGATATATAGAATGCCGGTGAAATATCTCGCATATCCGCCATCTTGTGGTTATGTAAACAATTGAACGAAGTTAGATGTCGGTGCAATACAATGTATATAAACATATAATGTACCAAGTTTCATTGCGTTTGGTTGGTCAAATCGCGAGAAACGTCTATTTAAAAGTCGCAAATTCGCTTAGCCGCCATGTTGGTTTTGTAGTTACCAGGTTTTCAAAGGTCACATAAGGGAACTTATAGTAGTTCCCTTTATCACCATACAAAATGTCAGGGTGATATCGGTAATAGTTTCTGAGATATTGAATGCTGGTGAAATAGTTCGCACAGCCGCCATGTTGGATTGGTGAGTCGTAACAAAATTTAAAGGGCTCGGTCAGGGTCGCCCGGAATAGTGCTATGATCGTACCGAGTTTCATTGAAATCGCTCCAGCCGAGTAGATTTTATTAGGGGGACACCCACACACGAATCACACACACACACACGGATAAAAGGTGATCTCATAAGCCTATTTTTTCAAAATTGAAAATAGGCTAAAAATCAATAAACTTTTAGTATTTAATTTTCAAAATCCCAAGCTGTTAATGCTGGACTTATCTTGCAAACCAATATCAGACCGGCACATTGGTGGCCGGTGGGCATATTTCATGGGGGGACACAGCAAGAAAATACAGTATATCATCACCAACAGCTGAATTCATCAGTCGTAAATATGTTGTGTTACTTCCTTTTGGGACAACGCCTCCGTGTATTGTTGTGTTTTGATTGTTTGATGCTTGCCACGGTGGATGAGTGGTTAACGTGTCGTACTAGCAGCCACAAGCTTGCAGGTTCGCTCCTGGCCATGGTAAGAGATTTTTGAAAGGCGACAAAAATCACGACATGCATGTCATAAATGTCGGCATGTTAAAGAACCCATTTGAATTCAGTAGGCCGTGTTCATAATTGCAAAATTAATCTCGGGATTTTCCGCCAACACAAAGTTTCTCCATTCTCTACTAGAAAGCGCTATAGTATCAAGGAGCTTCGATATCTAACCTCCTTGACTTTCATAACGTTCCAGGAACGACTAAATTCGACATGCAAGCTGCCCTCTGGGTGTCAAATAACAAAGCTTGCACTCGGCACCCGAGGCCATGCGATATTATTATTATTATTATTATTATTATTATTTGATTACATGTGTTCCTATGATGTTCCTGGTATTTGCCTGCAGGGAGTGTGGGAAGCAACACTAAGGATACTCAATGTCAGCGCCGGGATTCAAACCTCCGATCTCCGGACATGCCGCAGCCCCCATTACGGTCGTGGTGACCGATTTAACGCGCACGGCTTCTCCGCTTCCTGCTTCAGGAGAATTTTGAAACGAATTGTATTTGTGGCCTGAGAACTACACACGAGAATGTTAGAGAAATAACTGTTTGATTACTCACTCATTCACAACAACACATTGGTTTAAGCAACGACCCTATGTTAGTAGTATTAGACTAAAGTCTATTCGCCGAGTCGAGGCAGTGCCCCTGGCTACCTGGACAGGGAAACACGCCCAGTTCACGTCATCGGCTCTGCCGGACAGGGGTAGCCAAGAAGCTCCGAGATCAATAGTCATGCCGTAACCCTTGAATACACAAGACTTGCTGCACTTAGTGCTGTGCTGCACTGTATACTGTGACCGTTTAGTTGAGTCAACAACCACGATGACTCAACTAACGACACATAAATCGAATGAAAAGTACCGTGAGGATCAGGTGACCTTCCATAAAGGCTAAAGCGGCACGAGGGTCCGTAGTCCACAGGGATCGTGGTACATGGTGACGATGGTCATAGACCGCCTAAGGAAAGGTTCACCTTAAAACTAGACTGAGAAAATAAACATCCAGACTCATGTAAAACACCGTGAAAATTTATTAAAATTCACAAGCCCCTAGCCTAGTTCGGAGGGTTATAATCGGCTAGTCCGCAAATTAATAAATAAACAAAGATAAAGAACAGGTCCCCTACCTGAGAAGTTACTGAAAACCCTCGCGAAAGGTCTAACTCACAATGATAAAGCAACAACAGCAACGCTAGGAATATGGTACGACGCAAGTCCCTAGTTCAAGTTACAAGATCAAGCTAATATCTGAATTTACATTTAACTGGGTAGCAAAACAAATCTAGGTTAGGATGGTACCATTTCGACATTTAAATTTAACATTAATTCAACTAGCTAAGTCCTATCAATTAACAAAATTTACGGCGATGACGTCCGTAAAAGAAAACAATTACATCCAAAAGCTAAGTGTACAGCCATGAAAAACAAACAATTTAATTATGCTTAATAACTATGTGCTAACAGCACACAATAAAGTAACATGTAGGGTTTAATACACTTGACATCATAAATTAATAACGAAATAGACACAGTAGTTTTATTAAAAATTCCTGCCTACACCTTGGTTTACTCTTTGTAAACCATAGTCATCTAATGTGTATGGTTACGGTGACGAATGCGCAGTTGAGACCACGTCTGACATCGCATGGCCTGAGCTCCACAAGCTACGAACTCTAGGTTCGCACATGCTTCAGGTCGCTACAAAAAAATGTCGACTGTCCTAGTCATTTCCTCACAAGGAAATTATCTTCAACTGCACGGCTATGTCAACAGTTCCAGAATGCAAAGAACAAAGTTAGATAGAAAGAATCGTTAGTTAGGCTTGTTTTACAACAATTATGCGTCTTATTATTAGAATGTCGGTTTATAGGTTTATCGTAGGTTTATGGCGAATAACATTGACAATAGCCTGGGCACGGAGTGTCTCCAACTGAGATCATTCTCCACCAAAAAGCCTCGACTCAACAGTCGGAATATAATCAACGAGTATAACAACTCGGACACACAATAACACGGGTTACCAGCGGCGCTAAGCTCGCGTTCAATAACTCTGGGATAGGCCTGTACAACAGTTACCTTCCAATAACATCTGGTCAACGGGATCATCCCCGGGCAAAGCATACAATAACATCCTGCTATAACAGGGAAGACTTCACCATCCTATAGAAAACCTTACATAACTGTACCTGTCATACGACAATACACGCAACAGAGCGTTAAACTAACAAAAACCGATCCATAAAACAAGTGATCAAATACAAGAGTGGAAACTGATTTCCATAAGCAAAATAGCAATGAAAGGAAAAGCGAATACAAATTGTACTCTGTCCTCGTCTATAGTAGTTTTGTCTCACAATGAAGCAGGCGTGCTCTAGGTCACTGGGTTACATAACCAGTTTATTCAAGGCCGGCGATTTAATCAATACAAAACCTGCACTTGGCCGGTTCATAAAAAACTTTACCATAGGTTACGGATCTCTACAGAGTCCGTGTATCAAACGCACGCTATAAATCTGAGTATAGTAATACAATTCCGTCTTTCTACCAAAGACGTCTAAATGAAAGTAAACTTACAATGACTGAAGCTCTTTGCTTTAAACATGCAACTCAGTAGTTGCTAGAACATCAAATAAAAACGTGTCTCACACGACACAAGAAAAAAAATATGATAAATGTGGCACAGATTCACACACTAGATCTGCTTAATGATACGTTGGGAACCGCGTTCGATGCTAGGCAACGAAACATTCCTTCTAGTTGTTAGGTTCAAACATGACCAAGAATAGCTTCTGAGCTTATTCAAAATGAAATATAATGCATTTACAAACTGGTAGTTACTGTCGACTACCTAAACGATACGACCGTTCTAACGACAGTCAGGGGTGTAACAAAGGATGGCTGCGAAGAATGCAGTCAATTAATAACCAAGGCATCTGATTGCCATAACTACAGTCAGCAAAGACTTGAAAATTACCCCAAGTAGGGTTGAACAAAATAGCCTCAAAATGACTACGATCAGGTTCAGCAAAAAGGTAGGCATTGACGTTCCACGACGTTCACCAAGCTGCACCAGGGCTGACCAAAATGTCTGACCCCAAGGGTGTCTCACTCTAAACTGAAATAAATGACATCTAATTAATCTAGTTACATCCCTACCTAGAAAAATGGCTGACACTGAGTGTGGTTGATTCACAAACTACATTAAAACTACTATACCACCAGAAACTAGAACAAAGAAGGGGTGTGACAAAAACTCACGAAATGGAGGAGCTCTCACTCAGCTCTCTATTCCACAACAAGGGTTGTACATAAACCTCTCTGGCTCTCTGGATCGGTATCTTCCTCATCAGGATTCCCATCTGGACTCCCCCAAAGACCAGGGTTCGATTTGTCCCTGTCGACATCTTCGTGGATATGCCTGGAAATGGCATTTTGGCTCCTTCCCTCTCGTTCATCGTTCTGGAAGTTCCACCATCATGCTGGTTCCTGTAGAAACGTCACCCCCCCATACCGGGATGGTATTAGCCCATGGTGACTGCTTCAACCATGGTGAAGAAAAGTCCAATCACGTGGGTAGCGAAATAAGTTGCGTGATTATTCATCCTCTCACTTCCAAAATTATAATGTCCGTCGTGACTATTATAGGCTTCAATTATAAAATACGACACAGCCTTAATCTTGCAGATGTGGATTAGCATGTGAGCTAACACTATTTTGTAATGCTGCACGTGCTAGTGACGCTACTTTTGTATCACGCAGCATCCGTGAATTATACGACGTTTCAAAGATGAAATTTCCACTTTGGCAATTTAAATATCTCATACAATTATAATCACACTTATTCAGGATAATTGTAACACTATTACCTGTATATTTCCACTAGGCATCTGCCCTCCACATACGCGTGGGTAATATGTGATGTCACAGCAATGTTGTGCAATACACTATACTTGCCAATAATTATTTCCCAAGCTTCTTATTTAATTCACTGGACTTCATCGACAGTGAATATTAGTATTTGCTTGCTCGATGGCACCTTATAATCACTTTTAACGCTAAACAGCGGATATTCTTCTACGTCTCGTAGGACAAATGTAATTCCACGCCTACACAAGGCGGATTCTCAAGACGCAGTGCTCCGGTACTGGGTGTCTCTAGAAAGTAGGTCGTCAAAACGAAAACGTTGAGCGACTACTTACGTTCCTTTTTGCGTATCTGCAAGGGTATTACCTTACCTAAAGTAAAAATAAACATTCTCCAAAATGTTTTAATAATGCAGCATGACGAAATGGAATATTCTGAGTCTCGTAGGAAAGATAAAAATAATTAATAAGACCTCAGATAATAATTAGCAGTTTACACCAAAGTCAAAAGTGCGATTCACCGCTACTTCAAAGTATCGCGTGATCTCTCAGCTTCACGTGGCTTCCTGGGTGTGTTCAAAAGTACAACATCCCATCATAAATGCTCTGTCATAAAAAAAATATCACATGAACCATAGCTCAGCGGGTTCAATACTGTTGCCTGTCATAAGCAGTTAAGAACTAATTCATTAATTAAATACATAAACGAACAATAAATAAACCGCGCTGTACCATGTAACCGATAAGTCATCCCACTTCACATGTAGGCTATACACAGCACGCGTACGTTCAGCAGGCACAGTTCTATGCACCCCTTGCGGGCAGTCCCGCAATCACGTGTAAAACTGACTTTACTTCCACTATCTCTACTCGGCGAACAGACTTTAGACAGAAATTTCAGATAATAATGCGGGCAGTTGACAGGCCCTTCCCTTCCCTCCTGCCACTTCACCTCACCCCGCAAGTTCATGGAGCTTAGACCCAAGCAGTATACGTTCCGCCTAGCGTGATCCTACAACCTGTCTCAAAAATATGTATAGACAGTTTGTGACTGAATAAATAGAGTGAATTATGATATGTTTCATTAAGTTATTCATATTATATTAATCCATTTTATTGAGTTAGTTTATAATATTTCACTTCGAAAATCTCACATGCATTGACCGGGAATCGCTTGTCACGGTGGGTGAGTGGTTAATGTGTCGGGCTACCAACCCCAAGTTTTCAGGTTCGCTCCTGGCCGTGGTAAGTGATTTTTGAAAGGCGGCAAAAATTTACGACGTCCATGTCATAGCCTACGATGTTGGCATGTCAAAGAACCCATTTGAATTCAGTAGGCCATGTTCATAATGGAAAAATTAATCTCGGGAGTTTCCGCCAACACAAAGTTCCTCATTTCTCTACTAGAAAGCCCTATAGTGTTCAAGGAGGTTAGAAGTCTAACCTCCTTGATTTTCATAGTGCTTCAAGGAACAACGAAATTCGACATGCAAGCTACCCTCTGGGTGTCAAATATCAAAGTTTGCACTCAGCACCCGAGACCAAACGATATTATTATTATTATTATTATTATTATTATTCCTTCGATTTTGGCCTACTGTGGACCACGGAAAACAACTGATTTGTTGGTTAGTCTTTTTTTCTTCTCCCAAAATTTCTTCATCCTTTCGCTGTGGTTCCTCCTCCTCTCATCTGACCAGGTGTTTTTGGCCCTTTTACATTGCTTTTCCTGGAACCCCTTGAATTTATCAATCTTAGCTCGAAACACATCTCTATTCCAAATGTCTTCTGGATTTATCCCCACTTCCTCCATGTCTTTTCTCGTTTCCTCTATCCATAATGTAGTTGCCTTGATCTTGGTGATGTAGTTAAAGATTCTCTTCGTTAGTCGACTCTCGCTCATTCTCATGAGGTGTCCATAAAACTTCAATCTCCTCTTACGGATGGGGTCTGTGATTTTCTCTGCCTGTCTGTAGAGATCTTCATTTCTCCTCTTCCTCCATGTACCATCTTTTTGTTTTTCAGGTCCTAGGATCTTTCTCAAGATTTTCCTTTCCTTCTTCTCTAAATCCTTGATTTCCCCTTTCTTATTCAATATCTAGCATTCTGAGCTATAGAGTCCCTCTGGCTTGACAACCGTGGTATAGTTTCTTATCTTTGCCCTGTAGGATATAGTTCTCTTGTTGTATCTATTTTGTACTAATTTATAGGCTAGCTCCATCTTTCTAGCTCTTCCTCTATTTGCTTCTTTATCAAGTCCATTCGGCTGGATCCATTCTCCAAGATATTTAAATTTATCAGCTCTCTTGATTTTCCCATATCTTGTTTCCAGATGCTTTTCTTTATTGTGTTTGTACTCCATGTACTCTGTTTTTTCGTATGAGATCCTGAGTCCAGTCTTCTCAGCTATTTCATGTAATTTTTCAAGCATTATTCGAGCTTCGTCTTTTCCCTTGGCTAGCAATGCCATGTCATCAGCAAATGCTAAGCAATCCACCTTTACACCTTGCTTTTTTGTTCCTAAACAGATTCCTTCTATACCTTCTTCTTTTATTGCCTTCCTCCATACTCTCATTATTTTTTCCAGGACGATGTTAAACAAAATTGGTGATAGTCCGTCTCCTTGTCTGACTCCTGTCTTAATCTCAAAAGCCTCTGAGATTTCTCCTTGAAATTTTACTTTGGAGACGGTTTCTGTTAGTGTCTGTTTTATAATTGCCCGCGTTTTGCCATCTATTCCAAATTCCTCCAAAACATTGAAGAGTGTCTGCCGGTCGATGGAATCATATGCTTTTTTGAAATCAATGAACACAACTACGGTGTTTTTGCTTCGTAGAGCTCTTACTCTCAGAATACTTTTCAGACCAAAGATCTGTTCCACACAGGATCTTCCCTTTCTAAAGCCCCCTTGATATTCACCTATTTGATGATCCACCTGTTCTTCTACGATGTTTAGCAACGCCTTGGAAAGTACTTTGTAAGCAATAGATAGTAGCGAAACTCCCCGGTAGTTGTTTGGGTTAGTCCGATCTCCCTTCTTATGGAGCGGATGTATAAGTGCGCCTTTCCAGTCTTTGGGTATTTGTTCATTTTCCCAAATATCACAGATTAGACGGTGTAAGTTCTCCGCTAGCTTATCTCCTCCAATTTTCCACATTTCAGCTACTATACCATCTTCTCCTGGTGCTTTGTCGTTTTTTAGTTCTTTAATGATTTTCTGTATTTCTATGAGGCTTGGTGGTTTAGACTGTGGATTCATCTTTGGTGGCTTCTCGAACTTCAGTTTTTCCAGTGGTTCCTTGCAGTTTAACAGGCTTTCGAAATACTTGGCCAACAGGTGGCAATTTTCGTTGTTACTCAATGCGAGTGTACCATCCTTCCTTTTAAAACACAGACTTGGAGGTTGGTATTGTTGTAATTCTTCCTTAAAAGTTCTGTAGAACTTTCTGGTGTTATTTTTCTTGAAGTCTTCTTCTATACTTTCTAACCGGTCTTTATCATATTGTCTCTTTTCTCCTCTGATGATCTTGGCAGTAGCTTTCCTTTGTTGACTGAAATCATTCCAATTTTCCTTCGTTGGGTTGGAATACCACCTCTTCCATGTCTTCAGCCTCTCGTCAACAGCGTTGTCACATCGTATGTTCCACCACCTGTGTTTCTTTTTTCTTTTTCGCTGCCCCACGTTTTCGACCGCTTTAGTTAACGATTCTCTAAATTCTTCCCAGTTATTCATTTCCAACTTTGACAGGTTTTCTTGATAGATATTTTTGTTTTGTTTCAGAATTTCCGTGTCGATCCTTGGTTTCCTTTTACCTCTCTTTTGATGCCTATTCGGTTGAAATTTTACTTTAATTTCTGACAGAAAGTGGTCAGTGTCGATTTTCAAACTTTTTCTCACTTTTACGTTCATGACCTCGCATCTGTTTTTTGTTGTAATTGCAACATGGTCAATTTGAAATTCGCCTAATATTGGATTGGGCGAAATCCATGTTTTCTTCTTCTTTGGGAGGGCTTTGAAGTGCGTAGACATAAGTTTTAGGTTGAACTGCTTATAAAAGTTGATTAATCTCTCGCCGTTTCGATTTGTTCTGTTATGTGCAGGATATTCTCCAACAATCCTTTTGTATTTTCTTTCTTTTCCTATCTGGGCATTGAAATCACCAACCAGGATTTTTACATTTCCAAGGGGAATTTTTGATGTCTCATCTTCGAGTGTTTCCCAAAAGTCTTCCACTTTCTCCTTGTTCCTTTTATTGTCTTGGTTAATGGGAGCGTGGGCATTGATGATTGTGTAGGATTTTTTCCCTGATCTGAATGATAGGAATGAGATTCTCTCCGACGGTGAGCTAAATTTTGTGAATGAATTCATTAGGCTTTTCTTGACCACGAAAGCTGTTCCTAGAATTGGCAGTCTCCCATTTGAGATTGTATACCCGGGTTTGCCCTTGTATATTCTAAAGCCATCCGACTCCATTGTGTCTTCATCCAGAAATCTCGTTTCTTGCAACGCTAAAATGGATATGTTTCTTTCTTTCAACACTGTAGTCAATTGTCTCAGTTTTCCTGTTTGACGGAGTGTGTTAATGTTCAGTGTTCCAAGCAGATGTTTTTGTTTAGATCTTATTTTCTGTGATGGGGTTCCAGGAAGCTCCGACTCTTCCTTACATGACGATCCAAGCTCTCCAGAATCCAAAGGCCTGGTTGCACCACTCATGGTGGTGGGGGATTTCCGTTTCCGGCTGCCCCCTGGAGTAGTTGTCATTGAAGACGTTTCCATCATGTCAATTGTTGAAGTCATTGAGAAAACAGGAAATCCTGTTTTTGGAAATAGAACTGAGGTTGTAAGCCCCAGAGCCCTTTTCTCTCGGGGTGGGTCCCCAAGCCTTTGAGAATCCCTTCTCTACCCACAAGGCAGTTATTATTATTACCGGTATTATTATTATTATTAATATTATTATTACCGGGAATCAAACCCGGTCCACCTTGGTGAGAGGCAAACACCGTGACCGCTGCGCCACCACGCTCCCCATGCCGGGATTGGTCGCTAACTATAGGTTAAAGCCCAGCCGCTACCTTCCAATTCCTCGTCCATATATTCACACTTTCCTCCTCAGACAACACTCCATACGTGACGGTACTTGTAGCTCACCCCATGGGTGTCCACATAGAAGCAGCTACAAACTCTGCCGAGCCGAACATATCCTCGGACACTCCTGGCACTAAAAGTCATACGCTAAAAGAAAAGAATATTTCAGAGTGGCTCCGCTTTTAACCACCAGCCACGAATGGTTTCAACCAAAGGTAGATTTACTCATCCTGATCTGGATTAATGGATTGCAGTATTGTTTGTTAATCAGTGTCTTTAGCACAATTGTGTTTTAATTCATCTCGACCTGGGTGGTGAGAGGAAGAGCGCGACTTTCTGATTCACTCTGGAATGTCACGTTCGAGAAATATGTGACAGCCATGACAAGGAGAGGACGCAGGTGACCCCCAGGTGGTTCAACTTTCGCCTACGTATTACTATTCCTGTCAATCCCGATCGCATTCTCATGTAGCACGAGTCACCGATAAATATATTGATCCTCATGACAGTGAGAGTAGAGAATACTGTTACTTTGCAGCATGTACCATAAACACGTCTTAATGCTCAGTGGCTACGTGCATACATCGAGTATCCGTCACGGTGAATCAGTATTGCAATAGCGGCTTCGGTGGCGTAGTTGGTAGCATGCTGAACTGCTGTCCCCAAGATAGCGGGTTCAAACCCGGCTGAAGTCGTCGGATATTTTAAGAGCGTTAAAATCCTTCAGTATGCCTTCCTTCGGAGGGGAAGTAAAGCCGGCGGTCCCATGTCACAGACTAAACTTGTCTGAAGCTAAATTGTTAGGGTGGATTTCGTCGGAACGCTCTATCAAATTTCCAACGTTCACCACTAGGTATCATTGATATCTGGTAGCGAAAGTTGGAACTACTTGAAATTGAACGGAACTTGTAGCTCACCCTAAGGGTGTCCGCTGGAAGTAGTTACAAACTCAGGCGAGCCAAACATGTCCTCGGACACTCCCGGCCTAAAAGCCATACGATAAATAAATAAATAAATAAATAAAAGTATTGCAGTGATTAGATCACCCATACTTTTCAATTTTAGGTACATTGAACAAGCATTGAAGGAAATTAGAGAAAAATTTAAAGCATTAGGATGTCTCATAAGTAATGTCGTTTTTCAAGTTTGGTATTTTATAAGATAGAATTGGCTTTTGTTTGAGGAGGGGGGGGGGGGGAGTTAGCCAATGCTATTTACAGGGGGCCAAGACTAGATTGGCGAATATTGCGAGAATGTATCAGTCGTCAGTTGTTGATACACAATTACAAATGGAACTTACAAAGTTGGAGGTTAGGATCCTCCTAAAGCACTACTGGAAACAAGATTACAAAGCTACTGCCGCGGCTCGAAGAATATGTGCAGAAGAAGGAGAAGGTATCGTTACTGAGCGTGTGGCACAACGATGGTTCCAACTTTTCAACACTGGAGAAGAAAACACTACGGATTTGTCACGTTCTGGAAGACCTAAACTATGGGATATTGACAATACACGCAGAATTTCGGAAGAAAATCCGCGAAGAAATACTCGTAGTCTATCAGGAGAACTTGGTGCATCAAAAGATACCATACATCGCCACATTCAGAAACTTTGAAAATCAAACAGAAGCTGTAGATCTGTGGTTCGTGAATTGGTCCCTGAACAGGCTCAACGTAGAGTGGATATCAGTCGTCAGCTTATCGGTAACGCCATGGATGATAGATTTATCAGAAGAATTGTCACATGTCTATTACCGCAACGCTGACGACTCAACCTGCCACAGTCATCCTTAAAAAGGATCAGTTCGTCCCCAAAGTGATGAAATTTTCAAGGAGTGATTAACTGGGAGTTTGTTCCAAAAGGGCGTGCAGTCAATGTGGATCTTTATTCTGAACAACTGGAACGAGTTCATAAAATGTTGAGACCGGAGATACCCATTATTAGTTAACTAAAATAGCGTTCTCTTGCAGCAGGACAATGTGAGACCTCATACTGCACGAACTACATACATACATATCCCACGTCGTTCCATCTATTAGATGCGACGGCGAATGACGTCCCTCCACCAACTACTGTCTCTGTACTTCTCTTCTTCTTCCTCCTCTAATGCTGTCCAAGTCCTGACCCAATTGTTGGATTGCATTTCTCACCATGTTTCCATATCTCATTCTTGGCCGTCCTCTTGGTTTTCGGTCATGAAGCTGCAGTTCATACATTTGTCTCGGAATTCTGTTAACATCCATCCTTCGCACATGAGCCTTTCCAAGGTTATTTCATCCTGTAGTCTGTCGACCTGAACCAATACTCTGATATGCTCATTACGAATTCTGTCTTTTCTTGTCTTACCAACCATGGCTCTGGCAAATCTCATCTCCGCTGCCTGAATCCTTCTCTCATCTTCCATCCTCATGGTCCACGTTTCACAGCCATAGGTCAAAATTGGCACATAATACGTCTGATAAATTGCTCGTTTACATTGCAGAGGCACTTTCTGGTTCCATATGATGTCTTGAAGAGCTCTATAAAATGTACCTCCAGCGGAAATCCTCTTGGTGATTTCCTCAAAAATGGTACCTGCTGCTGATATCACACTTCCAAGATATTTAAATACTGCACGAAGAACCATGGTAAAAATTCAGGAATTGGGAGGAGTCGAACTGCTACCACATCCAGCATACATCCCTGATCTTGCGCCTTCAGATTACCATCTTTTTCGACCCATAGCCCATTTCTTGCGTGGGAGAAATTTCGAAATCATTGAATCTGTGTAAGTGGGTCTCGCCGAATTCTTCGCATCAAACCACAGAGACTGGTACAGTCACGGCTCGAGACCTTAGATTCTGATGGTCTCTACTTCAAAGAATAGTTTAATTTATTGTCAGAAAACTTTCCAAATATAATTTTCTTCAAAATACGACATTACTTATGACTAGGGTTAGGAAGTTTAAGACCTAAAGAAGAACAAAATATGAAAGCAAATATGCCCTAAAACTAGCTAAATATGACCAAAAACTATAAAATATGTCCTAAAAAATCTATGAAATATGACATGAATTTTTGGGATAGGTAGAGAATCACTAACGTACAGTAAAAGTCTTAAGTGCCAAAACGTGATCAGCGATAATACACCACACACATTTAATCATACAAACTGAGAGAGTGCTACAGTACATTAAAATTTTCAACATTCATTCGGTATATTTTTTTTTTTTTTTTTTAGCGTATGGCTTTTAGTGCCGGGAGTGTCCGAGGACATGTTCGGCTCGCCAGTTTTGTAGCTGCTTCGAGACGGACACTCAATGGGTGAGCTACAAGTACCGTTGGGGAGGAAAGTTGGAAGGGAAGGGCGAGGAGTTGGAAGGTAGCAGCTGTGGCCTATAGTGAGGGACCAACCCCGGCATTTGCCTGGAAGGAAGATGGGAAACCACATAAGACCATCTTCAAGGTTGCCGGCGGGGGGATTCGAACCTCCTCGCCTCCCGGATGTGAGCGACTGCTATTAGTCATGCCGTAACCACCACGGCTAACTCATCCGGTCATTCGGTATCATAGCCTTGAGATGCAGTTCTTGCTCGGTTTATTTACTACACTATTCGGAAATCATGTGTTTGAAACTAACACGTACCTTGTTAACAACGCCTCGATTTAAACAAAAGTGCTGAAATATGACCAAATATGATCAAAACAATAAAAATGGCCGAAATATGCATTTATAGGCAACATCAAATTGCTTTCAACGTGGTCAGGGACCCGTCATTCAAACTTATTTTTCAGATTTCGGTTAAAATGAGCCCAGGTAAAAAATATGACTTTTCCTTAATATCCGAACCTTGCTTATGAGACATCCGCTGTAGGAGTAAAGATTCAAGGAGAAACTATTTCAACTCTGAAATTAGCTGATGACAGTCATCTTTGTCGATTCACCAGAGGATTTGAATGCGTTCTAAATGGTATGGACTCCGTCTGATATCCATGCTGTCAAAAGCCCCAACATAAAGCAAAACAACCCTCCCCTATGAATTTGTTCTATTTTCATCTATGTTTTGGGGCAGTGTAATTGAGAATCAGTAGATCAGATCAGTTGATGTAGTCCATTGTGGTGTATTCGGAAGTTACCGCTAACTACGGTTATGGCGAGAATACTCATCCATCACTGGTAATACAGTTTGCCAGCTGATCACAAAGACCCTTGGGAACTCGATGATGACCCGCACGTTACAATTACCGGTTCGATCACATCCAATGGCTGGGGTTCGGTAGTTCAATACCTTGAATTAGTGGATTCGATCCCATTCGATGCAGTCCAGTGATCTGATATCAGGCGGAACCATCTCTTCTTCTGGCGAGGCTGGCTTCCTGACCGCACACTCTCTGTATCTCAGCGCCCATCGAGATTATTATCGCTTTACAGCAGAAGTTCATATCTGCCCTAACTCCACGCATCCTTTCTACAGCATGGAACATTTCCATCTTGTCACCCATTGGCCTACACTGTGTCTACTAAGAGTTGTTGTTGTTGATCCTTTAGGGGCTTTGCGGCGTCGTAGTCATGTAGTTCCGTGTACTTGGGTGCGTGTGGATGTTGTCTGATAACCTGTGCCACTGTGATGTCTGTACTAGTGTGTGGGTGTATTTTGTAATTGAGGTAGGATTTGGGTAGGAAGCGGCCGTGGCCTTAAGTTAGGAACCATCCCGGCATTTGCCAGGAGTAGAAGTGGGAAACCGCGGAAAAGCACTTCCAGAATGGCTAAAGTAGGAAATCGAACCCGCCTCTTCTCAGTTTTGTCTCACGAGGCTGAGTGTATCCCGTTCCAGCCCTCAGACAAGAATTAAATTTCTTCGCAGAGCCGGGAATCGAACCCAGGCCAGTAAGACCTTCCCCGATAGAATAGTGTTGTTACATTCAGGGGCTCAGACAACGTGGACAATTTAGCCCCGTGTAGTTGGGATTGTGTAGAATTTATGATTGTGATAACCTGCCTTATTGTGTATATTTCAAAGTGAGGCGAGAGTTCAGATGGAGTCGGCCGTGGCCTTAAATAAGAAACCATCCCAGCCTTTGACGCTACAACACGAGGTGGGCTAGTCTCACCAAATAAAATAATAAGCCATCCAAAAATAATCCCCTAACGCATAGATCACCTGTGGTGTAGTGGCTAGCATTCTCAGTGTTGTCACCCCCTGAGATTCAGGTTCGATTACCTGCTCTGCCGAGGAATTTGTTTCTGATCTGAGGCCTAGAAAGTGGCACATTCAGTCGTGCGAGGCAAAACTGAGAATAGGCGGGCTCGATTCCTACCCCATCCATCTTGGAAGTGGTTTTCCATTGTTTCCCATGTTAACTCCAGACAAATACTGAGATGGTTCATAACTTAAGGCCACGGCAGCTTGCTTCCCATCCCTCACTTGAATTCACTGGTAATCAGACAAATTCTACACACACACCGAAGTGCACAAGGCTACACTATCGCGATGTCACAAAGCCCTTAAGGAATCAACAACAACAACAACAACCGTGACTATGAATAGAGCTCTGCGTGGACAAACAAAACGTTATCCACATCCGCACGCTTGTTATCCAAATCCGCTGACATTGCAATAATATTTTCTTATTTATTAGATAAAGCATCAAGTATTAAAGCAACATATTTAGACATTTGAGGAGAAAGTCGTTCCCTTAGGCTATGTATGTCATGTGCTATGTTTAACATTCATGTTACACAGCCAGAATTGCAACCCTTTCCAGTTCGGAGTGTTAATTAGGCCTATACTTAATAACATAATTTGAATGATATTAGCTTAAATTATCATCTTGCATTTGTTCCAGATAAACTTAATACCTATACTAACATATGGACGGAAGCAGCAACCCTTACTGGACCAACAAACAGTCATTTCCAGGCAGTAGAAATGAAGTTCCTCCGTTCTTGCCTTCAAAAGACGAAAATGGACAAAATAAGGAATGAGGATATACGACAACAACTGAGATTGGAAAGGACCCTGTTGGAGACATTCGAACTCAAGAGTTTGAGATGGTGTGGTCATATGAAGAGGATGGCTCCCCACAGGATACCTCGAGTGTACTTTGGCCAGAGTGTCCCCAGGAAGAGACCAAGAGGAAGACCTCGCGATGTGTGGTAGAAGCAAATTTATAAGGACCTTGAAGCTAGAGATAAGAACTGGCATCAAATACAAGAACAACAGTTATGGATGGACAGGACAAATTGGAGACGGCTCATTTATTACCGCACCCGGCTTGCTGGAGCGAAGAAACGATGATGATGATGATTTGTCATAAAAAGAACATGATGGAAAAATATGTCATAACATCCGGGTCCTAGTAATGATATTCAACAAGTTCGGATTGAGGGAGAGTAGGAGAGGAAAGATGTTTCTGGCGTCTGTTAATGAAGAGAGGAGATAGGTTGGTAGGACACATAATAAGGCACCCAGGAATAGCAAGCTTAATTATGGAAGGAATGGTCGAGGACATAAACTGTAGGGGTAGACCAATGTTAGAATATGTTAAACAGATGTAGGGTGTGGTAGCTATGTAGAGATGAAACGATTAGTGCAGGACAGGGAGGCATAGAGAGCTGCATCAAACCAGTCAAAAGACTGAAGACTCAAACAACAACAACAATGGATTGTAATCCAAAAACTATCCGCAAATTTACTCCAAACATTATCCGCTGACCGCACAGCCATGGACATGACGGAATGGTTAGCGAACTACTCACCGACAGTAATGCCGACCTGTTGAGCTGCACGTAGCCATTGAGACTGATGATGGGTGGGGACATGGACATGACGGACAACAACAGCTCCACCTGACAACAAACACATTCGGTTAATTAGTCACGCCCGTCTAATGGCACTACAACATCAAACAACTCGCAGTCATCACCAGCACCGGAAATGTTAACTGTGTATTAGCCTAATACAAGTATACTAGTGGACCGGTGCGAGAAATCTCGCATGTTCATAAGCCACACTTTCCCCCAATATGTTTATAATAAGAGACTTATGGAGAATGGTTGTTATGTTTTTATTTGAACCAAACGATTATAGAACACTATTTACGTTTCAGGCGTCCCTACGGCCAAAATGCGAACTGAACAGCAATGATGTCACGTATTTTCCTACAGCAACAGTATTTGCAAATCGCACACTTCCTACAAAAAATAATATTTATGAAATTAGAATGCAATTCGTCACTGCTAATGTCATTTGTGTCTTGAGTCCATTGATTGTCAGCTTAGCCGTAACACTCACCGGTTATTGGATATTTATGAAATTATACGATTTGAGTACTCATTCCTTTAAATTACTTTTTCTGAAATCCATGCAAAATGATCAAGGAAAGACTTCAGAATGTTAAAATGACATGAAACAGGCGTCACAGCGACCAAAATGTGAAGTGGACAGCAATTATGGAGCGTATCTTCCTGCAGCAACAGTATCTGCAAATCGCACACTTCGTACAGTTTTTTAAAGTAAATTTTTAAAGAAATTATAGATATTTATGAAATTAGAGCGCAATGCGTCACTGGTAATGTACATTCTCTTTCGTTTCAATGCTCATGTTTCACGATCGGTCGCTTGTGAGCGCCGCAGGAGGGATCTATACTAATGAAATAATATGTAAAGGGTACGTCTCTTCGAAGGGGCTCACAAATAACTGGACGTTTATTATTGACGAAGGGGATCCAACTGAGTTCGTCATTGCCCCCACCTAATTGTGCCAGGCTCCTCGCTGCCATATTTCCTTTAGACCTCCCTTGGTCAACTCCTGGGCGATAGAGGAACCACAAACATAGCAATAGTCGCATACATGTTTATACCCATCTGTTCACTGGCTACCTTTGCAATAGCCTAGTGTACATAATTACTGATAAACAATACACATAATTAACTAGTCAGGACACTTCATTCATGTTACACATGGCCTCGGCCATTACGTGTTCCCTAAAGCATGATCGCCGAGTCGATATAGTGCGCGTAAATATAAGGTGCGTTCAAAAAGTAACGAACCGGAGGCTGGAATGCGCAAACCGGTGACTACATCGGCTAATCGTGGCGTGTGTAACGAGTTGTGGTTCCGACCAGAGCGTGGAAGGTCACAGCCTGTAGCTAGAGGCACGCGTTTACGTTACGTGACGATACAAAGTGAGCAGCAGCATGCATCAATCGTCCAACGCTGCCAGTCGCATTGCAAACAGTGACATGGAGGCGTCAACCGAAGAGCAATGAGGTGTTGTTCGTTTTCTGACAGCGGAAGGAGTAGGGCGAACGGACATTCATCGCCGAATGTCACAAGTGTTCGGCGAACACTGCATATCCCTTGCAAGGGTCAAGGCGTGACACAAGCGCTTCAGGGAAGGACGGGTGTCGTTAGCCGATGATGCCCGGTCTGGGGCACTCCCCCCACCCTTGCATTACCGATGACAACGTCTAGCTGGTTGATGCACTCATTACCCAGGACCGCCGAGTGACAGTGAACGCCATAGCCACCGTGGTCGCTCCACGACAATGCACGACCTCATACGGCCAACACAATCACGGCACTCCTGCAGATATTCAAATGGGAGGTTCTCGGCCACCCTCCATACAGTCCAGACCTCTCTCTCTCTCTCTGTGATTACGCCATGTCTGGTCCCCTGAAAAGAGCTCTGCGGGGACAACGATTCACCTCGGACGCCGACGTCCAGCTGTACGTGTGGAACTAATTCACATCGCAGCCCAGGGAATTTTATGAGACAGCCATTCACCGCCTCGTGTCACGCTGGGGCAAGTGCCTCAACAGCCAGGGCCTATACTTCTAACATACAGGTACTGGTTTCTGTAATTATGCCTCCGGCTCGTTACTTTTTGAACGCGCCTTATACTTGCTCGTGGTAACCTGACTGCCTGGGCAGGGAAACACGCCCAGTTCACGTCATCGGCTCTGCCGTACAGGGGTAGCCAAGAAGCTCCGAGATCATTAGTCATGCCTTAGCCCTAGAAAAGACAAGACTTGCTGCACTTAGTGCTGTGCTACACTGTATACTGTTGCCTGTCTTAAGCAGTTAAGAACTAATTCATTAATTAATTAAATAGAGTACATTATGCAACGAGCCTATAATGGCAATAATTAAGACACGAGTATGTTTATAAAACAAGCGTAGCGAGTTTTATAATTCCAATACGAGTTTCTTAATTACCATTATAGGCGAGTTGCATACGACTGTTTATGTTCGACGATAATTATAACTATTTTATGTTCGAAAATAAATATTCATAAATATCTGTCGAGATTTCACCAGTTTTATGTACTGAACAGAGCGCATGGGTCGCAGAGAATATTCTGTATTTGACCATGGCCTCCTGGAATACCTCACTATGACACTCACCATGCAGTGAAATTTAAAATAGGGGGCCATGGAAGTGAGCGCAGGTGCGATGCTATCCTCACCTAATTGGTCACTCAACTGTTTCTTGAGCTCAGATTGGTGGGAGAATCTGTATCATAATGAAAACGTGTACTATAATGAGCCTCATTATAGTACAGTTTTCTGACATATAATATTTAGATTTCGCCAGGGTCCAACATGAAATACATAAACGAACAATAAATAAACCGCGCTGTAGCATGTAACCGATAAGTCATCCCGCTTCACATGTAGGCTATACACAGTACGCGTACCTTCAACAGGCACAGCTCTATGGACCCCTTTCGGGCAGCCCTGCAATCACGTGTACAACTGTGTTTACTTCCACTATCTTGACTCGGCGAACAGACTTTATGTCGGTATGCTCAGTGTGGCGCCCGTATTGCTGGTATACGTTTGGCACGCTCTCGCTGAAACATTCTGTATACTGGGTGTAGCCGTGATGATGTTACAGACGGCTCCATTGAAGATTGAAGATTGAAGATTGAAGATCAGGACCCATAGACCGGAAACGATCGATTCAAAAGTTATTAATAATCGCGTTTGTTTAACGGTCGTGGTCAATTCTAGTTCTTAACAGACGCCGGGGTGGTGGAATTTCGTCCAGCAGGCGTTCCTTAACGTGCCGGAAGCCAACAACATGGGGTTGGCTCGTGTAAACATCCGTAAACGCCACCGACGTGAGCAGGTAAACGGTATTGAATGAGTAGCATTTTGCTTATAACTTGTGACTCGATCATTTCCGTACTACGGTTCCTTATCTCAAATTGATCCATTTACCTTCCTCCATCATCCCTGAAAGTTTGTATCATCATCACGGATACACCCTGTATAGGCTTATTCTACTGTAAATTAGGGGCAAATGGCCTTGGTTTTATCATTTTAAATGATATTGTCGACTTCGTCGTTACGCTGGGGTCTGGCGTTACGTTACGGTGACGGGACGAAATGTACCCAGATGCACTGAGGTGTGTGACGTCATAGTACCGCTTGGTGCATGTGTTCCCCGACAATCTCTACTTCCCCGATTCTTGGATGTCACGGGTAATCTCGAGAACCGCTGGATGGATGTTGATGCGGTTTTCACCATTCTGTAAAGGATTTCTCGAGGAAAGATTCTGTAGAAAATAATTTTTGTATGATCAAAGGAAGCCAAGCAGTAACGATTTCAGTGATAAAGTCGAAAACAAACTTGGCGTCCGTGCGCTTCTTAAGCTTACGCTGGGCAAACCGTTAAACATATCAATATACTATGAGCGTAAGAATAAGTCAGCATGAAAAGTTCTTCACAAAAGTCCGGGAGAGCACATCTCTATCTTCAATACATCGCCCACTGTAAGTGTTTTTAGACTGGATGGAAGGGGCACGTCCCCGCGCGCTCTGGTGAGTGTGACGGCATCCCGTGCGCTTGACCTTGCTTTGACCTTGGTTTGCACTTGCCGTTCGCGAGTAATTTGAAACAAGGTTAAGTATTATAAAGCAAGAGGAAGTATTATGCAGATAATTTTCTAACATGTCAAGAGTCTTTGGCTTCAAGCGAAGCCTCCAGCCTTTCGAGCATTTTTCAGCATTTGTAGCATTTAAAATGATACAAAGTCTAGTCTTTTAGACTGACTGTCACTTTTTCCTTCCCTTAAAATAACAACAAAATTACTGTTGAATACAGTATGACCCGGTAAGTAGCACGGGTATTTGTGTGGAGCAACCGTGTCATGGAGTGGAGGATCCCGAACTGGCTTATCTCAGCTCACCATGTTTGGACTGAGTAGCTAGCGTTCATTGATTTTAGGTTCAAATTCCGATGTCGATGGTGGCCATGGTGTATGTGGTTCTTAACCTGTTTTCATTTTACACTAACTCCTGGTAAAACTGAGATAGCCTTAGGCTTATTTCAAGTCCCGAAGCACCTACCCCAATGCTGATCCCTAAAACAGTACTCCATCTACAATAAAAGAATTGTTTTTCAGTCCGTCAACGTGTCAACGTGATTCATTAAACTAGGTGTAGAGTAAAACTTATCTACTCACGCCTGCCTATCAAGAAAATATAATATTTGGATTTATTGTATACTTTTCGAAAGAGTATAATAAAGCCATGGCCTATCTTATTATATAATACGCTAAGGTGTATGTTTCACAAAACTCAAGCTCCTGAACCAGGAGGAGTTAGAAGGTGTGTTTTGTACCAAAATCTTCCAAATCGTTCAATAGTACAGGACAAATCTTGCATTTCTTGAAAAGTCAACGGAAATGTATTTATTTCTTTAAAAAGTTTGTGAAAAGAATTTTCAAATGGAATTACGAATTGCACTCCGATTTCATAAATACCGACAATTTGTTTCAAAAGTGTGTTTAAACAAATAAACATATTTATAAAAGCCCGCATAACAGTAAAGCCGGGCGGGTGGTTAATGCACATGCTAGTTTTCTCGCACAGGTCCCCTAGTAATATTAATTCTTACTTCCCACTCAATTTAATTGGGCATATTAAAGTATTGAACTACTAAAAACATTTAAAAATAAATAAGATGACAGAGGGCAGCACTGCAAACTGGCTTTTAAAATTTGCACGCAGTGCTGCAGTTATTAGAACATCACAGGTTATCAGACGAAATCTACTCACACACAGGACTAATCATAAAGAGATACTAAGCCTTTAAAGAAAACGACAGCAGTTATAACTAAGCCTAATTAAGTAGAAGTGAAATGATAATTCTCACCTCTCGTTTAGTCTGCAAGCTCGCTGTGTTCAAGTCTAACAGTAGCAATTCCTCCTGTGCCGAAGATCCCACCTGCAAACAATGAAATACCGTTGAGAAGTTATTTGTGAGACTGAATCTACAATCATAGCAAACTACCGATGTCATAGATTTATGGCATGTTAAAGAACCGTTCACTAATTACACCTGTGTGAAGCTAAATTGTATAGGTTAAGAATGTAAACAACGCTCTTAGGTTCCTACGTTCGTTAACAAGAGCCGACTGCAGTGGCGTCTGGTAGCTAAGTTCTGAACTATTAGTCGTTGACGGTGGCGTTTGGCGGCAAAAGTAGGAACTACTTGAAATTAAAAGTCTGCAGTCCTCACTTGAATTGAAAACAGATAACACACACTAATACAGTCATCACAATTAACACCGGTTATCAGACAGATTCTACACACACCCAAAGTACACGGGGCTACATGACCGCGTTGTCGCAAGCCCTAAACTAAGGAACCAACCAACCATCACTCACAACAGCACTTGCTAATGTTCCTGCATAGATCTTTAAAAAATCACAGTAATCCACACACACACATGAGTCTTGCTGCAACACTAAATTTAATAACACAGGACAGTTATTATTCGTCTGATACTTTTGGAAATGCGCAGCACAAATTCACAAAGTCTGCAAATAATTTATTCTATAATATATACAGCCGGCCCCGTGGTGTTGGGGTAGCGCGCCTGCATCTCACCCGGAGGCCCCGAGTTCGATTCTCGGCTCCGTCAGGGATTTTAGAAACTGACGTGAGGGCTGGAACTGGTTGCACTCAACCTCGTGAGGACAATTAATTGAGTAGCTCTCTGACAGTGTCGCAGTGCCCCGGTCACGAAAACCAAGATTAACGGCCGAGAGGACCTGATGCGCTGACCACGCGTCACTCCAATATCTGCAGGCCAAATGGCTGGGCAGCGGTCGCTTGGTAGGCCTAGGCCCTTAATGGGCTGTAGTGCCAGGGGTCATTTTTTAAATTTATTATAATCTATACAGGAACCAGACGGCATATATTCGAGCCGAAGGACATGAGAGAGAAGCTGGTATTCAGAAAGGTGTAAGGCAAGGCTACAACTTATCACCCATACTTTTCAATCTATAGCCTACATTGAACAAGCAATAAAGGAAACTAGAGAAAAGCATTTAGTAGGAGAAATAATTTCAACTCTGAGATTTGCTGATGATATTGTCATCATAGCCGATTCGCCTGAGGATTTGATGAATTTTAAATGGTATGGACTCGGTCTTGAGATAAAAATTCATGATGAAAACCAACAAATGTACCACAAAAATAATGGAATGCAGACGAAATAAATCAGAACCCCTTATTGACGTCAAATTGTCAGGTGAAAATCTGAAGCAAGTACGAGACGTCTGTTACTTGACGAAGCAAAGAGTAGGTTGGCTCAGGCAAGGAAAGCATTTCTACAGAAAAGGAATCTGGTGACATCGAGTATAGATGATGTAGATATTAGAAAGTCATTTCTGAAAGCGTTTGTCTGGAGAGTGGCGCTCTATGGAAGTGAAACATGGACTGTTGGTGCAGCAGAAAAGAAGAGAAAAGAAGAGTTAGAAATGAGGTGTTACAAGAGAATGATGATGATCAGATGGGTAGATAGAGTAACAAATGAAGAGGTATTAAGACGAGTGGGAGAGGAGAGATGTTTCTGGCGACTGCTAATTAAGAGAAGAGATAGGTTGGTAGGTCACATACTAAGACACCCAGGAATAGCCAGCTTAGTTATGGAAGGAAGGGTCGAGGACAAGTACTGTAGGGGAAGATAAGGTCATAATATGTTAAACAGATTGTCTCGGATGTAAGGTGTGGTAGCTATGTAGAGATGAAACGATTAGCTCAGGACAGGGAGCCATGGGGAGCTGTATCAAACCAGTCAAAATACTGAAGACTAAAACAGCAACAACTTTTTCCCATTAAGCATGCTTGCAAGCATCATCAAATGTTTTTCAGCATGCCGAATGTTTTGCTTTTCTCGTCGAGGCAAAGACTTCCGAAACATTCATAGGATCCGGCAAGTGACTCATGTTTCAAATATTGCAATATTTTCTTATCTGCTTTTAAACATGGCGGATTTTCTAAATTATGTTATTGTTTTTACGTCCCTTTTAACTACTGTGGGGATGGCTGCGTTGCTCAGCGTTAACGTTCTCGTCTGCTGTTCCCAAGGTAGTAGGATTGAATCCTGATGCAGCCAGTTGCCATTAGAGGGTCCGCAAATGCGAGGGAGCAGTGTCAGTAGATTTACTGGCACGATAAACATCCCCTTCGGAGCAAATTTCTGGTACCCGGTGCGTCGTCTCTAAAAGCCGCAGTAGTTAACAGGGACGTAAAGTAAACAAAATAATAATTCTAATCTGAGGGTACAATCATCCTCTTGAGTAATAACTGAGAAGGGATGATTCAGTTCCCTCCTCAGATATCCTAAAGTATTCTTTCGTAGTTTCCCTCACCTACACCAGGTAAATGCCGGGATGGTCCCTATCTTAGGACAACTGCTACCTCCTTCCAAATTCTAGGCTCATTCTCAATTACACACACTACTACAGCCATCCCTCCCTATATTATTCTGCTAAGGTCCCATTCCAGTTTTGTACCGAAAATAAGGTCCCATTAACACCAACCTACACATATGGGGTACCTACAGGTTAAGCATAAACCAATGCGTAAGCGAAACGCACTCACTTACTCTTTAAATGCCTCACAATTAAATAAATACCTTAAAACATGAAATAATTAAAGAATCCAACACGTAACCATGGTAATAGAATCGCGCAGGTCCATCTATTTCTGGAAGACGCAATGCAATTCCAATTATTACATTACTGTGAAAATTTCCAGACGGTTATAAGGTTATCACTGAACCAGATTAGGCTGTAAAAAAGCAATACATACAGTATAATGCGCTTAAGGGGCTCAAGGGGCACTCTAGATTTTTTCACGCAATTTTCACGTGTGAGTGTGATACGAAAGGTCTTTTTCACCCAACTATAAAGGGTCTCCGAAAACCACATTTAAAGGCCCTTAAATTAACAGTGTCTGTGATATTCCCAGAAAACTAACTTCGCTCTGATATACCTATGAAGGAATGACAAACCCCTAACCACTGCACCAGTAGCTGAATTGATAAAGTCTGATTATTCATACCAAGGATAAATCAGTCATAGCATTCATGATTGAGATTTTGCTAAGTGAACTCTTTACAACTAGAATATTCGCGGGCGAAGCCGCGACGGGTAATGCTAGTGATAATTACACAGGTTATAAGACAAATGACATACACACGCATCCAAGTATACTGGGCTAAAAAAAAACACGATGACGCAAATACCTGAATGAATGGACAACAACAACTCAGTGGAATGCCCGGTGTAACACATACTTTACTCCAGGCGTTCTCAACCTGGTGCTCGCGATCACCACTGTGATCTTTAAATGAAATGTCGTGCTCTCGTCATACGAGCCAAAAAGTGTTCGCGAGCTCAAGCTACTCTGAGATCCTTTCTTTAATTCAATTATGTTGGACGAACCAGAATAATAGTGTTTAGATCGTAGCGTAGGCTATCGCGGCCGGTGTCTAGTTTACCTGCCCATGATTAAGGCTGTTTCAATGACAGCCGAAACGTCGGGAATCAATCACCGATACACAACACGGCTCCATCCTGTAAACCTAGATGATAAACAAGAATAATAACTTAGTGTTTTCATTACAAGTTTTGACAGTCAGAATTGTTATTTCTTTGTGAAATAGTATTTCTAATCTACAGTAAAAATAATTGGACATCCCTGTTTTATGAGTAACATGAAAATGATGATTGGACTTTCGACAGCACACACGTAAGTGTACCTTTTTTGCATGAGTCATGCAAGCAGTTGCAGCATGCCTGGTGAACCGTGAATCCTTATCTATTTCAGCACTTCTGAGGGAGGAATAGATAGGAAAAGAGAGTCGTATGTTTGTTGCATTATTATTATTATTATTATTATATTCAATTTCATGATGCTCGGATACTTGGTATGGCATGACGGTGGTGATCACAATCCCTGATATATTCCTTCTGAATATACGTTTAACGCTTAGTAATTTTGCACCTACCTTGGGTTTACTTTGACTTTCTACTTTCCATTAATTTTCTCTTCCGTGCAAACCACCGACACCTTTTTTGTATTTACCTCTCTTGTTGTGCATTCTCTCATGGTTTTTGAAAGTGTGTTCTACCGTTCGAGACATATTCTCCTTGCTTTGCTGCAGTTTCAATCTTCTCTCTGCAGCGATTTATGCGGCAATGTGCTGAAGTCAATGGTTCCCAGCGGTGGCGGAAGAGGTATGCTTACAAGTTCAACTCGTCTACACCAGAGTGCAACTTTCTCGCTTTATACTCTGCGAACCTTGCTTGTTGGACTCAACCTCAAGAAACCTCAAGAAAGAATATTTTGCAGTTGTAACAATTTCTGTATGCATAAGTTGCACTGACTGTGTCTCACGTCATACTTCCCCCCTCCCTTCCCCTCACCGTGCTCTCGTCCTCTGCAGCTTGTTTGCTTTCCTACTCATCGTGAACTTGGAAAGACCCACTCGGTCTCTGTGCTGGTGGTGATAGCACGGTGTCGTGCCGTATGCGACCGTGCCGGTTGCGACCCGTGCCGCAAGCGACCCACCAATTTGCCATCGTGCCGCTAGCGACCCAAGCACTGATGTATCGGTGGAATCTGGGAATTTCTAACGCATCTTTCTGAGGGAGGCGGGTTTACCCCGTCATGTAGACTGATTGAAAGACACAATGAGCCTTTATTTATCTTGTGACTTGCAACCACTCAACATCTGTGTAAGTTCGCTTTACAAGTGATTTGTGCTATGGAAGAATCCTATGTTATTACAACTGAAAAAGGAAAACCATCTTTATTGTTTGGATTGTATTCATACCGAGTTCATAAGACTACTCAACGCTGTACGCCTGTCCCCGTATTGGCAAGCTGGTGAACGATGCCGTTTTATCCCGTACAAATAAAAAACGATATAAAATAAGTACATTCTTTTACGTATTTCACAGTCCTACAACATAGCCTTTTGATATAGGCTATAAGGATTACAACGCGACCAAGAACGCATTTTTTCAACCACCCCGAGCTGAGAAAAAGTTACCTTACAAAAGTGATAACTTTGTTCCTTGGACACACAACATTTTGAAATTATTAAACCAGTTATAAAACATTCCAATGTACATTGTGTTAAAACTTGGATTCGATCTGATTACGGGTGTTTGTGAAACTAATTCTTAAAAGTGACGCATGGTTGAAACACGCTTAAAAACGAGCACGCTTTATGTTCCAGCTGCGATAAAAAAATATTAAAATATAAATGAAAAACTTCAAACTTACATGACTTAACATAAAATATAACTTAACGACAAAAATGTTGATGTTATTGGATTTTATGTAGGCCAATTGGTTACTTCACAAACAACTTTCAAACTCGAGTGTACATAATATTTTTGTCGACAGTAAGAGTAAATTAAGTTAAAACGGCGCACCGTAAAATTTCATCTCTCGAACAATGGGTCGCATGCGGCACTGTAAGCTACCAGCAGGGTCGCTACTGGCACGATTTTTGGTGGGTCGCATGCAGCACGGTCGCACCCGGCACGTAACCGATAGCACTGCCCGACATTTTGTGCTAATTCATGAGGTGACTTACTCACGACAGTACCGCCAGCTGCAATCTCATCATGCAAGATAAGTACTCATATCTGTTTAAATACAGCATTGGGGATGTTTAAGGAGTTTTTTAAACAATTTTTACCCTAGCCGGCTAGTAATAATAATAATAATAATATCGTATGGCCTCGGGTGCCTGGTGCAAGCTTTGCTATTTGACACCCAGAGGGTAGCTTGCATGTCGAATTTCGTAGTTCCTTGACTATGAAAGTCAAGGAGGTTAGATGTTAGATATCTAATCTCCTTGAACACAATAGCGCTTTCTAGTAGAGAAATGAGGAACTTTGTGCTGGCGGAAACTCCCGAGATTAATTTTGCCATTATGAACTCGGCCTACTGAATTCAAATGGGTTCTTTGACATGCCAACATCGTATGACATGCGTATCGTATTTTTGCCGCCTTTCAAAAATCACTTACCACGGTCAGGGGCGAACCTGCAATCTTGGGGTTAGTAGACTGATACGCTATCCACTCACCCACCGTGGCAAGCTAGCCGGCTAGTAATCAAAAGCTACAGTTTACTGGTAATATCATAGCATCTACTTGTGTTAATTATCTGCTGCCTCAATGGGATTTCCTAGCTATGAGATATTGCAATTTATGTTCGGGCGCATCGCGGGATCTCTCCATAAACTCGGTGAATAGGGCAACGTGGAAATCGTATTAAACTTCTTCAAATCCTAGAAAATTCGTCAAGAACGTTCTAGAAACACTCTCTTCATATACAAAGTTGATGACTTCAGTGAAATATACTTGCTCAGCTTCTAACGGTTTAATGAGTCAGCGCTGCTTAACACATAACCTTCTAGAAACCGCATTTGCTCAAACTAACATGAAATTGCCTTATAAGCTCTCTACAGAAATATATTAACTTGCCAAACAGTGACAGGTACCAAACAATAACTGTTCACAAAAACTTTCAGTTTATCGAGCCATAAAACAAGCTGGTTTCGACATAAATTTCTCAAGAAAAGATCATGCATGGACTATAGTGAAAACATCCCTCTTCCTTACCTACCCTATTTTTCCGCCGAAATAACAAACTTAAGTAATCTGCTTTGTTTTCTTTTTATTGTAAAACGGAAGTTACTTCAGATTGATGTCTTCCCCTCATGAGCTTAACACAAATGTAATTCTGTTTAAATAATCTAGTGGTTATAACCCACTCTTTAATCAACATAATTGTAAGAATTTTCCTGGTACCTTAGAGGACCGAAGCCTCCGTGGCTTAGGCGGCAGCACGCCGGCCTCTCACCGCTGGATCCGTGGTTCAAATCCCGGTCACTCCATGTGAGATCTGTGCTGGACAAAACGGAGGCAGACAGGTTTTTCTCCGGGTACTCCGGTTTTCCCTGTCATAATTTCATTCCAGCAACACTCTCCACTATCATTTCATTTCATCTGTCATACATTTAATCATTGCCCCAGAGGAGTGCGTCAGGCCTCGGCAGCCGGCACAGTTCATATTCTCGCCGCTAGATGGGGGCTTCATTCATTCCATTCCTGACCCGGTCGGAGACTGGAAGCAGGCTGTGGATTTTCACCTTAGAGGACCAGTTTCATTATTTTTGGTGTCATCTAGACACGATTTCATTTGGTTAACGTCTAGGGCCAAACTTAGCATTTTCTTGCCATCTAGGCACTCTTGCAAAATTTTGGTTTCTCATTTAAATTAGGTTGAAATAAATTACAAGATTTTTATACATACAACTTCCTTCTAATGGCTGTGAGATCATATCCAATCGGATAATTTATAACAATATTTAAACAATTCCTGGGAATATTCGCTGTTGCTAGGTCGATTCTAAGCTTCTGGAAACTTCCATTGCGCAATACAATCACGTGACGGAATTTCCCTCCTGCTCCACGTCGTCTCACGACTGGTTTCTGCCAAGTTCCAGCCATCATATTCCTTGGTTAAATTTTATCATGGGCTTCGAAAAAAATGTATTATTCCCATTTGCATCCATTATAATTCATTTTACGGGGGCAGTATTTGATGTACCGTACTTCTCTACATACTCCAAAATTGTTAGGATGATCGGGTGGATATGTCGAATTTTTCACAATATCCGAAACAAAGGAGATAGAATCTTCTCCGCGCAGCTTACTGTTTCAGAACTGAAGGTAGCAGAGAGAAGATTGTTACGAATTGTGCAGAGTGAGACTTTCAATGGAGTGGAGAATTCGAACTTGAAATCTTTAGGTATTTTTGGAGATGAGAAAGGTTTGGTAAGAAAAATAATAAATTTGTTAGAGCACAAAATACGCAATTGAATTAAACATTACTTATCTTTTACTCGAACATCGCAGAATGAAAACAGAAATTTGACTGGACTTGAACAGCACGGACGCGACGACCACCGACAAGTGGAAAGAAGCCACCTATGAATTAAGACACATAACGACCTGCGTCAGCTTGTACAACCTCACCATGATAAGGGAGGCCAACGACTAATTCAAGTTGGAGAAGTGCTTATTGGCAGACTGGCCCATTGGCAGAGTGGTGGCGGTGTTCCCTGGTAAAGACTCCAAGGGGCGGGTGGTGCAGGTGAAGACATCCCGTGGAGTGTGCAACACGTCTAACCTCTGGAAGTGTGTTCTTCATCCAGTAGTCCAAGTGAGGGTGAAACAAAACTGACTGAGGAACTAATTTCTAGTGTAATTCCACAGGCCACCAAGAACGTGACCAGAACTGGGAGAGGAGTGAACCCACCTTCACGCCTTATTTGTGATATGTAACTTGATGGGTTAATTAGTTTTCATCCATTTTTTGTGTGTAGTTCTTTCATGTTTTGACTATGTCATATTCAAAAGGTGGGAGGATGTTATGAGAATGGACGGATGAACAAGAAGGCTGTGTGGAAGGGACAGTTTTATCTTTGTGAATGGACTTCTTTGGAAAAACAGTTAGAGAAAGGTGTACACGTTTTGAAAGTGTGATTATAATATAAAGTAACGAGTGTTCTTTGAAAATGTTGATGGATACTAATTTCGGGTAATAGTTATGTCCCTCGACAGTTACCCTTTATATGTTGTTACTTAGTAATCTAGTGGCAAAGCCCACAACTCGTTTGTCTATTGTTAATTCTTTTTAATTTTTGTAATAAATTGTTTATTGGGGTCCTGCTGTACACTATTCTAACATATCTTAATGAGCTCACCTGTTCTGTGACGACATGTGCACAGTTGTAGACAATGTAGAGCATAAGTGTACTGTGAAGACAAATGACAACTATCCACATCTGTTTCACCACAAATCCATTCTTGCTGATATCACAGATCACACCATAGGTAGCCATGGTCAGCGTGATAAACATGAAGAGGCAGAAGTGCGAGTATGTGTGAGGCTGGGAGTTTCCTAGCTGACGAGCCAATTTACTGAGCCGTATCCAGAGGATCCTGTGTTCAGCCAACTTCTGATCCGAACCTCCTTCGTCCGCATATATCGCCTGCAAGCAGAGAAGTGAGTGTGATAAACATGAAGAACCAAAAGTGATCGTATGTGCGATGCTGGGAGTTTCCTAGCTGGCAGGCTTATTTACTGACAATGGAACTCTGGTAGTGTCTACCCTATCTGATTGTAATTGGCAGAGGATGATACTTTTGGAAGGTCACTCTACACGATGGCTGTAAAGAAAATCGACTAAAATTAACGTTAAGGCGATATTTAAAAGCGATTGAATAGGCGCGGAACAGGGAGTCAACGCGTGGAAGAGGAAGGCAGGCGGTTGCCTGGGCGTTTCGACAAGGCAGCATGTGGACGGCTACTTTCCGTTTCCACTTTAGTTAGTTAGTTATTGTTGTTTTAAGGGGAGGAACTACGAGGTCGTTTCCACTTTAAGGGGCCTGATACACCTGGAAATATGATTTTTTCATTTTTTGTTTTTGATCTCGAATGAAAGAATAACCATTTCTTTATCTAAATCTAAAGTTTTATAGCGAAATTTCCAATTTTGACCGAGACATTACGATTTAAATCCATGTATGTACTGAACTGTCAGCTGAGTGTTATGTGCAAGTGGAAATGTATATACAATGTTTAGAGCCATTTTCCCAAAGTTTAAATTTTTCACACAAAAAACACAAAAAATCAAGAACTAATGGTCCAAAATGCGTGAAATTTGGAATTGCCCTTATTGGAACTATGTTATAGAGGATGAACCTAATTTATTGAATTCCTTTGAGAAATGTGCTCAGTGCATCTAAAACACCATGTGAAATTCTTAATTTTTTTCAATATTCAAATGAAATACCTATAGAAGGGTAACTTATTCTTCCACTAACTTCATAGAGATCTATCCTGGGTAATTTAGTGTTGTCTTGAAGGGGAAAAAAATGTTTAAGCCAATCACATTGATAGTTTTCAAGAAATAATGTTTTTGTAACATTCAAAAAATATTTTTTTAATATTTTAATATGCTAATTTTATTACACTTGTACATATTGAATTTTAAAACTTTATACATCAAATGAAATCCCAGCATTTGTACTATAAGTGTACTAAGTTTAATTCAAATCCCTGTCATGGTTCCATAGATATAGAGTAATTTACAAAATGCATGCATTCCAGGTGTATCAACCCCCTTAACGCGTTGACTCCCGATCGGCAGTCAATCGACCTCTGTGATTGACTGACTTCCGCCGATCGCCTGGCCTCTTATGACCAGCAACTTTTTATAGTAAGGAGGCAAGGCATTTGCTGACCAGGTTGAACTGGAGTTCATTGTCCGAAAAGGTTTCGCCTTCAATCGACATCGGTACATAACAACATCAACATGTTTACCTGCATTAGACTGCTGCGCATCTGTCCTGCCGCCTGAAGAATTCCTTGACAGTTAAGGCACCACCACCCTGCTACCACGTTTGTATGAAGCTGCAGGAATAGTGTTGGTATCACAATCCATGGTTGCCAATCACTGGGACGAACAATGCCCGACAAAAAGGTAAATATTACTGCCAGTCCAGTTCCAATTCTCATCCTCCGTTTGAGATCCAGCTTCAATGCAGAGCCTGTCGTCCTCACAAATAGCTCCTGTAAGAAATAGCAACGTTACCAATCTGAACAGATGACCTTATTTTAGAGGGACCAAACCGGATATTGGCTGTATGTCCCGGTGTTCGTGACAAAATGTTCGGGTTCGTTTTTTGTCATTCTCTGCAATCGTTCACAGAATATGTGAATATACAATATTCACTAACTAACCTTAGCATCTTTCAAAGATAAACTGAGTAATCCTGGCATCTTTTTTTTTTTTTGTTATCGTTTTACCCTCCAGGGTTGGTTGAATTTTCCCACGGACTAAGCGAGGGATCCCACCTCTATCGTCACTGACGACAGTGTCCTGGAGCTTGTGACTCTGAGTCGGGGTTACAACTGGGGGTGTGACCAGCACTATGCCCAGGCGGCCTCACCTGCAAAGCGAACAGGGGCCTAATGAAGGGATGGGAGGAGCGGGAGGGTTAGGCAAGGAAGTGGGAAGGAGGTGGCCGTGGACATCCAGGCATTTGCCCGAAGACGAAGTGGGAAACCACGGAAACCCACTTCAAGGATGGCTGAGGTGGGAATTGAACCCCCTCTACACATTTGGACAACCCGAGGCTGAGTAGACCCCGTTCCAGTCCTCATACGACTTTTAAAATTTCGTGGCAGAGCCGGGAATCGAACCGCGGACCTCCGGGGTGGCAGCTAATCACACTGACCACTACGCAACGGAGACGACCAATCCTGGCATTAATGGGTAAAATAAGTAAACATTTAATTGAACGAACGAGCTAAATGGGCATTAGGTTACTTACTATAGTGGCTTGGCAATGCAGCATTCAATATTACAGTGAGTCCGGGAATGTTCTCCGCAGCGCCTACATGCGTCTGCGGGAGCTAGCTAAGCAGTTACGTTGGTAGCACGGCTGCCGCTTGCATCATAACAAATAAACAGTAAACTTTGTACTCACCACAGCCATTCATAACAGATGCTGGAACCATTCACGGTACATCACTCTTTTTCCGTAATCAGTTTGTTTTAATTCATGAACCACGGTAACTTTATAAGGGAACAATTGAAGCTTGTCTCTTACAGCTTGATGTGCTGTCGACTTAGAGATTCCAGTTTGTTGAGATAATTTTCGTGTTGATTACTTGGACTACGCAGCATTATATCGAAGATTTCATCAAGGTATTCGTCTGTTAAAAGCGTAGGCCTGCGTGTTCCCGGTACATCGTTAACTGAGCTAGTCACACGAAATTTACTTACCAAATCCCGAACGGTATCACGGTTTGGAAACTTTGAATTAGGAAATCGCGCCTGAAATCTTAATTTTACATTTTCTGTAAACCGATCACCTTCGCGAAAAGCGTATTCCACCAAAAGAACTCTCTCTTCAGTCGTAAACATTACCGCCTGTATACTGTTGCACTCTTCCACTGAACGCTCGCTTACTGTAATACACACTGAAGACAGCCCACAAGTGAGAGTCCCGCTTTGAAAGACACAGTGCAGTGCAGCCAACTAAACTCATGACTCAACCACTCACAGCTGCACGCACCCACTGTGGAGAACAATCTCGGGCGCCCTGTAGCTGAAAGGAGTCAGAATCACTACCAAAGACCATCAAAACAGTAGAAACGGTCTTCGTCAAACTTGATTTGGCGGTTGTTGCTTTTAAGGGTGGAACATCGAGGTTATCTGTCCTTTCTGACACAGTAATTCTACAAATTCTACAAGTTTAAAATTTAGAAATACCAAAATAGACATTTCAACAATCAAATAAAAAATATTCATGATACGTATTACAAAACTGACGATATGGAAAAAATCAATTCATCATTTTTAAAAATTGAACAAAGAAAACGGTATTTCAAATAAAAAGGAATAGTATATAATTTCGATGTTACATTATAACACCTGGAATTTAGACCTGTTGCCATAACCAACTCTTTCCCATAAAACGGCATGATGCGATTAAAGCCTTCATGTCATTGGCCAATATGAGATTGAGTGCATCCAACAGATTAAGATTTCACCTTAGATCTGAAAGATCCACATACACGGTCAAAATTGTCTGTGGTTTATGTGGCTTCACAGCTGCAAAGTGATGGTATCTTCTCTTTTCATCAGTTATGCTTGAGTGGACCTTACATGTCCTATCTTAAATCTTCCGTGATGGAAAGGAGTTCCGCCAAATACGAGTAGTTCCCTTCACAACAAAGAATTTCCCAGAATGCCATTCCTTGGCGGCGTAACTGTGGGCAATATCTGTCACTGGTACTTTAATTCGTCCAGGAGGCAGTGATGCTGCCTCCTTTGTAGCGTGATCAGCGTATTTCTTGGAATTCACAAGTGACTTGACAGTTACAAGAAGGTGATTTTACTCGTATTTCCAGCTTTCACAATCCAGCTAGAAGGTTTGTTGCATTTCCGGGCATTGGGGAAAACGTGAAACAATTGATTGTAATGAACTCAAAGAGTCGAAAGTGGAGTCGAGAATCCTAAAATGCAATGTGCAGAGCTTCAAAGATGCCAACGAACTCCGCGGTCAAAACACTACAGGTCTGTAGCAAAAGAGATCTTTGTACTTGCATCATCAGTGACGTGCGTGCAACCTAATTTCGCGTTTATCTTCAATCAATCCGTGTATACAATTTCAGCATCTAGCAATTGATGAACCGTGTTCTGGAATTGCCACCTTAGGTCTTTGGTGTAGATCTACCCGTATTTCAGACGCGGGACTTGCAATAGAGGTACCTTACTATGTGTACGCACCGTACAGGGACCTACAGTCACACCTATTTCATAACACAAGCCATCACTTCTGACCATGTGGCTCTAGGCCGCTTCGATTACTTCTGGTGATGGTGGGTCCTAAAAGTTGCTCGATAGCTCAGATGATGCGGCATTTGAAGCACACGTGTGCATATGTGAGTAACATGTGCTGGTGTCTAATGTCGAGAGGTGAATCACCCGATCCGGTGAGTCCAGTAGAACACTATACCGCAGAACCATAGTCAAGATGGAACAGGACGAAGGCTTGGCCAAACCGCAGCGCCTTACGATTATCTCCGCACTCTATATCATCAAGATACTTGAGCGTGTTCAATTTCCTCAGACATGCCGTTTTTAGTTGCTGGATATGGTGCTTCCACGTTCATTTTATGTCAAAAATTGTACCTAGAAGTGGCATGTGTCAATCACCGGCAATGCAAAATCTCGTAGATGTAATTCTGGTTATAGATGTAACTTCCTGAGTCGAAGGAGGTGAACAATGGAGGTATTTACTGCTGATAAACCAGAAACCTAGATCGTGAGTCCGCCTATCCACTTTGTTAATAGCAGACTGCAATTGACGTTCGGTGCCTCTCATACTTTCAGAGCTGTAATGCAGAGGAAAGTCTTCTATATACAGTGATGGAATTTCCGTGGACCCAGCGGTGCCGACTATGCCGTTGAAGGGAATCGGGAATAGGATGACACTTGACAGACACAATTATCAGAGTGGGTGTCCGTAGCTCCTATCCGAAGAAACAACAAAAGCATAAGAAACAAAGAATAGGTGACTTATTTGTAGTCCACTCGTTGAGATATTGAGCTGCACTTCTTCGTCCTTCCAGTCACAGGAGGTATTCAACCATAACTGATGAACATACAGCTTCTGTAGCAAGTCCAACATGAGAAACAAAGAACGTGCTTGGAATATACACACATCAAAAAAAGTTTTGCATCACCTCGGTTCCAAGAGTTCCGGAACCTTTAAATACAAAGGGAATAGAGATCAACACAAACAACATTTCAGCTCGTTTTATTGCTCATGAGACCCACACATTGCATGTTGTGCCATCATACAGCTAGACTTTCAGCATTTGTGGTCCGGATTGCAGTACACACCACTACCTCTAATACCCAGTAGCACGTCCTCTTGCATTGATGCATGCCTGTATTCGTCCTGGCATACTATCCACAAGTTCATCAAGACACTGTTGGTCCAAATTGTCCCACTCCTCAACGACAATTCGGCGTAAATCTCTCAGAGTGGTTGGTGGGTCAAGACGTCCATAAACAGCCCTTTTCAACATATCCCAGGCATGTTCGATAGGGTTCATGTCTGGCGAACATGCTGGCCACTGTAGTCGAGCGATGTCGTTATCTTGAAGGAACGCATTCACAAGATGTGCACGATGAGGTCGAGAATTGTCGTCCATGAAGACAAATGCCTCTCCAATATTCTGCCGATATGGTTGCACTATGGGTCGGAGGATGTCATTCAGGTATCGTAAAGCCGTTTCGGAGCCTTCCATGACCACCAGTGGCGTACGTCGGCCCCACATAATGCCACCCCAAAACATCAGGGAACCACCACCTTGCTGCACTCGCTGGACAGTGTGTCTAAGACGTTCAGCCTGACCAGGGTGCCTCCAAACACGTCTCCGACGATTGTCTGGTTGAAGGCATATGCGACACTCATCGGTGAAGAGAACGTGATGCCAATTCCGTGGGGTCCATTCAGCATGTTGTTGGGCCCATCTGTACCGCGCTGCATGGTGTCGGGGTTGCAAAGCTGGACCTCGCCATGGACGTCGGGAGTGAAGTTGCGCATCATGCAGCCTATTGCGCACAGTTTGAGTTGAAACACGACGTCCTGTGGCTGAACGAAACGCATTATTCAACATGGTGGCATTGCTGTCAGGGTTCCTCCGAGCGGCAATCCGTAAGTAGCGGTCATCCACTACAGTAGTAGCCCTTGGGCGGCCTGAGCGAGGCCTGTCATCGACAGTTCCTGTATCTCTGTACCTCCTCCATGTCCGAACAACATCGCTTTGGTTCACTCTGAGACGCCTGGAAACTTCCCTTGTTGAGAGCCCTTCTTGACACAAAGTAACAATGCGGACGCGATCGAACTGCGGTATTGACCTTCTAGGCATGGTAGAACTACAGACAACATGAGCAGCGTACCTTCGTCCTGGTGGAATGACTGGAACTGATCGGCTGTCGTACCCCCTCCGTCTAATAGGCCCTGCTCATGCATGGTTGTTTACATCTTTGAGCAGTTTTAGTGACATCTATGAACAGTCAAAGGGACTGTATCTTGGATACAATATACACAGTCAACGTCTATATGCAGGAGATCTGGGAACCGAGGTGATGCAAAACTTTTTTGATGTGTGTAGTTCACTCGTTGAGATATTGAGCTATGCTTCGCCATACTTCCAACCACAGAAGAAATCAACCAGAACTGATGAACGTACGTCAAACAAACATAAGAAATAAAGAACTTACCTGGAATATGGTCCACTCGTTGAGGTATTGAGCAGCGCTTCTCGCATCTCTCCAATCACAGAAGGGGATCATCCAGAACTGATGAACGTACAGTAATTGTAGCACGTCAAGTACCAGGGCGTTAAACTCTTTGGCAGTGAACAACAGAGACTGAAAGAGCTTCCACGAGGACATACTGACCGACATACTCATCGCCACGAACAATATCACAGAGTACACCATGATCAGCGAGCAGTAGCGGAAAGAAAACGTGTCTGTAAAAGAGTGTGTATTCTTAAAAAGTACAAATATTTGTGCCATAATGTCATCACTTCATAACTAACATTTCATTTAAAGATCATATAGGAAGTTCAAATATAAACGATGCTTTAATGGCGTAGAACACTTAAACATCAGTAATGTGAATATGCCACACTGTTGTTAACGGTGTCCTGGCACGCTAAGAGGGTCAACCTCCTTTCAAATTTATACTTACTTCTCATCACGATGAGTGAGCAAGAGGTATATGTCATCGTTGCTCGACGTATTAAATTGTGCAGTTCTTAGTTCCTCAAACTACCAAAGTAGAAGACAGGTTGCGTACACATTTTTAGCAATTATGCATGATAACGGCCGGGCCTAGGAACTGGTTGAACTACACAGATTAGCTTTGGATAATTCCTTCCATAGTTCCGATTTGTCACCATGCTGCTATCCTATTTTCGACTCCTCAAGTTAGACTTGAAATAGCGTATGTAACGCTCGTTCTGGGGCGAGTGTGAGTGAGGTATGCACAGGGCCAATAACTTTTTATCAAGAAGGAATAAAATGAACTGCTCTGAAATTAATTTCTGTCATCAATTGACGTAAGAAATAAGAAAGTATTCAAATCTTTCTTGGCATTGTAGTTGAAATAAACAATTTTGATGTGATATATCGGTGTTACAAATTTGCAGCAACTTGCTAAACAATATCGCCAAATTTTTCCAAACAAACATGTGAGTTCTTTTTTTTTCTTCTAGAATTTTACCTTCATTCCTCAGGTGTCCGAACACCTCGTATCTAATAGTGTGTGGTGAGCAATTGCCTTTAGCCAGTAATATTATCTACAGTACTTAATATTTCAACAACTGCAAACTTGTAGACTGTTACGACCAGTGTTTAATTTCTTACCTTGTATATTTCGTAGGCAATAGCTAGGCACAATTTGAAGACTTCAAAATATTTTCAAATTTTCTGTATTTTGTTTTCATCTGACTCCATAATCACTGAATATATATATATATATATATATATATATATAAATATATATATATATAGTATGGGTTTACAAGTACACGAAACATATTTATATTGATAACCAAATGGAAAAGTCCAAATTTGACAACCAGTCCAGAGCACTCGGAGTCACTTGGTGTAGGGACCTCAAATCACCGTCAAATGCTCCAAGTGGGCACTCCTTATCAACGTGGTAAATTGTCTGTTCCTCCCCTCTGTAGTCGCAGTCAGCAGATGAACGGAAATCCCACCCTTGCACTGGTCGCGCATCTGGAGGAACATTTACAGTCGTGCTGAGTCTGAGAGGCTCACTACTTTATTTTACAAAAATCTTCTAAATTTAGAACCAACTATGTACGTAACTTTATTATTATAATATTTGATCCCTTTATAAAATAATTGTGCTTAGTTTTATGGTTTCATTTACGACATTTATGCTTTTCAGTCGGCCAACACGACGCACTTATCACAGAATTTACTTAGTGTCGTGAAGAAAATAAAGTTTGCAAGCACTTGCTTTACACAGGTGCGGTTATATATAAAAAATTGCCACAGGGGTTAAGAATATCACTGAGTGATATTACCACACTAAACACTGATTATAATTAGTACATTAAAGGCTCCATATTGGGTGTTATACACTAATCCTGAAAATAATTACATGGGATTAATAGATTCATGTAATTAAGGCAACACTGGAAATGGTTTTATTCACATCTTATTACGTTCAGCAAACATTTGTTTAGTAAATACTCTCTTAATCATGAGACAATGAAAATACATGGAATTAATGTATTTATAGGAAAATGAGAAAAGTGTGTTTCCTTTTCTTAGATGCCATTACTGAGAAGAAGTCATAGAAATGCAATACATGTATGACACATTTCTACAAAGTTGTGAAGAAGCTTACTGAAGTTACAATATTGATAACTGAGGCAAAATTAATTATAAAACAAAACAATAATGAAACCTACCTGAGTTAAAATAGAGGCCGTGCCGAGTCTCACAGGCACACAGTAAATTCAACTCGACACAACAACGACCAGAACGGAACTGAGTGTTGCAATTACTGTAGATTGTTAATGTGTTTGGGAAGAGAGGATAGGAAGGTACTGGCACTCTGCGAGTTCATGGAAAAATCGTTTCCTTTTAAACAAAATAAAAAGAAAGCAGTGAGCCTGGTAGGTTCAGCGCGACCGTTCCACGGTTAAGATATAACCACACCGCCTAGGTTTGGCGCGGGAGTTGAAATCCCACAATCTTCTCTGTTGGATCATGAACCAGGTGAGTATTGGTGGGTGGATGCTCGTTCCAGCGTTGTTGTCACTTGGAGGTCACATCAAAAGTATGGATATTTTTTAAAGCAACCCACGGTGGTTTGCGTGATTTCAAACGAATTGGTGGATCATGTACTGCATCATACTAATCACTGAATGAAGTAATAACATGTATTTTGTTGACATGAATACTCACCTGGTCCGCTCTTTGTCAAGGGAAGTACACCCATGTACTTAGATACAATCATTATAGGTCCAATCTGCCCAATCAAAACATGGTCTTTCGCTGCTTTCTCTGGAATAGTTCTAGCTGCACCACTCAGCACGGGGGGATTCGTTATTCTTGTGTTATAGAACCTCATTCTGAGACAGCTTACTCATCCACCCGTAAAAGTTTGCAATATATCTATACTACAGTCACCTGTAAAATAAGGACTAAGTAGGAACATCCAGTAGTATAATTATTTTCACAGGCATACAGCATACGGGTTTTGTATGCAAAAAGGCAAAATAATACCCCCAATAATTATTTCAGTTGGTCGCTGATCATACTTTTGAAACTTCAAAATCAATAACTTAGAATCCAATTGCGCAATTAACACGAAACTTTGTAAGAGAGGAGAAACGGATAAGATACCTCGCTTGTATTATTCATAAGACTATTACACTGTAGGTCTATATAGCATGAAGCTGCCATCTTGAATATATCAGCCTTTAATATTGACAATGCATTACTTACAGTTACAATCACTTAACGCAGCAAATATGTGGTCTCACATAGAAGGCTTTCTCTGCAGAATGCGCAAGATAAACGATTCCATACATTGAAGATGGTGGATAGGCGTACTTTTCTAATGATCCAATCAATTCCTCTGGGTGCAAAAGAGAAATTACAACGAAACTTAACAAACTGGGAGTCGTATGTAGGACACAACTCTTAACGTCCATCTCAAGATCATTCAAGTATACTCCTGAATAAGAACAATGAGCTATAATACTATACCCGTACATTAAAGAGAAAGTAGGATGCATGTTCTTATATATATTCTATGATTGCAAGATTGTGCCTGCGCGTAATATTCAGTCTGATAAAGTTCTCAAATAGTCAGCCTATGTTCTATATATAAAACTCTGCACACCACCTATTGTGAGAAATTCTCCATTGGAGCACACAAGGATTATACTGTTTGAATGCTTCGCACGATCACCATCTTGAAATAACACAGCTGTTGACATTACATTTTGGGCCTTTTAAGTTTCCTATCAAATAGTAGTTTTTGCACAAAACCTGGTACAACTTTGTTGTGGTCTAAACCCTGCTTGCTCTATGGGAATCTCCCCAAGTAGTTATGGGGCGATTCTGTTCAGCAGCAGTCGTTCCACTAACTTTTAGCATAGGCTTGAATGAGCAATATAGTGTGTAGGTCTCTGGTCCATCAACAGGTTTTATTGGTTTCAGGATTGCAATGACTTTTATTTGCTTCATTAAAAAGGGCAGTTTACCTGTCTTAAAACTTTAAAAAAGGAGGTTATGGAAATAAGCATTGGAAATAGACTCTAAAGAAAGATAGTTAGTTTGTTAGTTATTGTTGTTTTAAGGGGCGGAACTACGAGGTCATCTGCCCCTAAAGAAAGCAAGAAAGAAATAAATAAAGAAAGAAAGAAAGAACGAAGGATTACAAGCTGTTCCGTGAAGAACTAAACAGCCTATTTTCAAAATATCCCACTGGTCTTATCCATTGAAACTCTCCCGCCCATTAAAAGGATTTTCCATGCGATGTACTAAATAGCGTACGGTTCACTACCTATGTCTCTACCAACACCATTACAATGAGAAATTAAGTCTTAGAATAAAATGCATTCAATATCAGTGATTAACCGGGTGAGTTAGCCATGGTCGATACGGCGTGACTGCAGGCAGTGGCTCACATCCGGGAGGCGGGGAGGTTCGAATCCCCTCGCCGGCAACCTTGAAGATGGTCTTCTGTGGATTCCCATCTTCCTTCCAGGCAAATGCCGGGGTTGGTCCCTAACTATAGGCCACAACCGCTACCTTCCAATTTCTTGTCCTTACATTCACACTTTCCTCCCCAGACAACACTCCACACGTGACGGTACTTTAGCTCACCCCACGGGTGTCCACATGGAAGCAGCTACAAACTCTGGCGAGCCGAACATGTCCTCGGACACTCCCGGCATAAAAGACATGCGCTAAAAATTAAAAAAATAATTTTAAAAGTCAGTGATTAAGACTCCTCCCGCGAGATGGCATATTTCCATAACGCATCAAGGGGAGTATATTTTTAGAAAAGTCAAATCCACGGCTTCCGTGATTTATGAAATGTAAGCTACAGTATTTTGTGTCATTAGATGATGATTATTATAATAGCCCATCTAACGAAGCTTCTCATCGATCGGTTAATTAGAATACGGCGAATAAAAAGAATATTGAACTGTTGCCTTCTTGAATTTTCACACTCACGGACAAAAGGTAATCTCATAAGGCAATTTTTTCATATGATGAAAATAGGCTAAAAAAAGGCATTTGTTATTAGTCCCTGAGAAACTTCAGCGTGTCCAAAAAATATAAACAAACTTACTATGTTGTTGTCCAATGAGGGACTTTACATGCCTCATACGATGATAATCTAGGCAATTTTGAGATTCATTCAAGAAGATTTGTGAGTAATTTAAACACTAAACTCTACCAATTACATAAATACGTCCATGGTATGTGTGTGTTCACGAAGGTATTGAATATGAATGTACTGGTAAAGAACTGCCACTGAGGCTAATGATCTCCTTTATATATCGTAAACATTGTTTTGGCTTGAAATATGGTAATAAGAAACTAAATCTAACTTAAACAACCGAAGAGCTTATTTCCAAAGTGATGTAAATCCAATATTGACGATTTTTCAGTATTTTCTTTCAAAAGCAAGTTTATAGGTTCTCTCTACATATAGCAAAGGTTTTAATTCGCAATACGTCGTATATCCCATATTAACAGGGATCTAAAAACTAAGTTTATTTGCATAGTGATGTACAGTAATCCCAACGTGAATTTATTTCCAATGTGTCATATCCATGTTGACCAATCCGTTGGCTCTCTGGACATCACGTGATATCCCGTGATAAATCAAGGCCATGGCTAACTTTGAAGATTGTGTAGATCATCAGTTTGTGTTTGTTGTGTTTAAACCATTTAAATTTTCATAAATGTAACTCAAAGCGTATGCCAATATATGATTTATTTCCAAAAGTCCTAACTCCAACTTACAGGAGACGATTACCACCATTTCCTTACACACGAGATTTTTAAAACACAGTGTCAGGATTAGCATAAAGGTAATGAATGAAATTACATTATATCCATAATCATATCTGAATTTCATTATACGAAGCAACAAAACCGCGATTTCTGAAGTTTTGCATTTCCTGGATTTACGTCACTTTGAAAATAAGCTCTCCAACGAATTAAGCAAAATAAAAATGAAACTTTAACTAAACAACCCAATTAGTAAACATATCGTAAGTTACACAAGAGGAATAATACAAATTAGAATACAATAATTAAAGAAGTAACCTACCAAATGTATCATTAAAGCTATTGTAAAAACAAATTACAGTATGTTAAAAAGAACTTCAATTTTTATATGAATCATGATGTGCTCTAGAAAACATAAGTACAATAGTGACATGATTACTCCCACTACTATCAATTCCATGGGAGTTGTATCTTGAATACTAAAAATATGTATGAAACAGGGGAAGCCACCTGATGCTTGCCTGTTAGAGTGAATATTCTTACCTGATGTCTTTGTTTCGCTGAACTGCTGTGTTCGGTGTTCTCTGCGAGTGATCGATCGTGGCAACAAACATTACTAATGAGACTAATGAGATCCTATCTCCTTCCCGTCATGTCATCAGCAGGGGAATCACATGGAAGAGCTTAACGTACACTGAATAAATTATAGTCTGTGGTGTCACGTCCGTAGGGAATTCAATTTGTCAATTCTAAAACAAATGGAAAGGGAGCTTGTAGTTTTACGTGACCATTCTCGTGGTATATCGCGACGTCCTACGTCCGTGAAATCCGAACCCCGTTACGTGACATTACACCTTGAAACTGGGAAGTGAACCCGGTCCACCTTGCTGGGAGGCTGTGCCATCAGGCTTCTAGTTCCCTAACATTACTACAATCTTTGAACTAATTGTTTTAACTTTTTTCGATATCGTTTACCCTCCAGGGTTGGCTGTTCCCACGGACTATGTGAGGTATCCCACCTCCACCGCCACTCAGGGTAGTGTCCTGAAGCTTGAAACTCTGAATCGGGGATACAACTGGGGTGTGTGACCAGCACTACGGCCAGGCGGCCTCACCTGCAAAGCGAACAGGGGGCTGATGAAGGGATGGGAAGAGTGGGAGAGTTAGGCAATGAAGTGGGAAGGAGGCGGCCGTGGCCTGACGGTAGATACCATCCCGGCATTTGCCCGAAGACGAAGTGGGAAAACACGGAAAGCCACTTCGAGGATGGATGAGGTGGGAATCGAGTCCCCTCTACTCATTTAGACCACCCGAGGCTAAGTAGATCCCGTTCCAGTCCTCATACCTGTTTTTCCAAATTTCGTGGCAGAGCCGGGAATCGAACCGCGGGCCTCCGGGGTGGCTGCTAATCACACTAACCACTACGCAACGGAGGTGTCAATTGTTTTAACACAGACTTATAATTCCGTGTTGTTAAAGCGAAATTTATTTGTTTTTGTAAATCCAATTGAATTGGCATTGACTATTTCCCTCCTACTTCAGTCATTTCATATTGACTAACAATACTGTGTTGAATTTCGAACAATTATAGCCAAGATTACGGCAAAATAAACAACATATCTTAGAGGGAATATTAATTTTATCACCTGGTCCTAATTCAGCCCACAGCGCATGCGTTGGAAACTGTAGGGATAAGAATATACGCCTACTGTATTGCGCCTTTTACGCTCGCCTAAAAAGCTGTATGTTGTGAAGTGTGTTTATGTGAGATCGTGATGACTTCGGATCTTTTATCTCTGGTGGACGTTCTTTGACAATAGGTAGTAGATGATGATAATTGTTGTTTTAAGGGGCCTAACGTCTAGGTTATCGACCCCAATAGGTAGTAGGTACAGTTGTGTACTACTTGAGCGAATTTAAGAAGGCTTTGGTGATGCTCTGGAAAATAAATGTTTGGGAAGAAAGGAAGCTTGTAATTTTACGTGACCGTTAAGCTCACGATCATGAGCGATGGGACCTCCATTCTTACGTGAAATCCGAACAACAGGACATGATATTTCACTTCGAAAATATCACATGGATTGACGGTGAATCGAACCTGTTCAGCCTTGGTTAGAGGCAAGCAGCTTGCGTGACCACTGCACCACTACGGCACACTCCGTCATTTGCCTGGAGAAAACGTGGGGAAATCAAGGAAAACCAGTTCCAGGACGGCTGAGGGGGAATCAAACCACCTCTGCTCAGCTTCGCCTCACGAGACTGAGGGTAGGCTATCCCGTTCCAGACCTCAGACCAGAATTAAATTTCTGGGCAAAGCTGGGAATTGGACCTTGGAACTCAGGAGTGACAGCCAAGAATGCTAGCCGCTAAATCACCAGGTGGTCTTGTGACCGTTTGACCGAAGTCACACGTGCACACAAGTATGAATTTCAACATCCGCCGAGCATAAGACTCGAAACATCTCGGGGTCAAACTGAGTATAGCAAACAAAATTTTAATCAAAAATCAGCCGGGCGGATATCGAAACTCACACTCCATAATGGATGGAAGGCAGTGCAAATAATTTGTGAATAACACCAATTTCTTAAAATACCTCAGTTTAATTTAATTGTCTGCTGGTCCTATTAGAATACAATGATCCCCCAGGGAGAAATCTAAAATTCCAGTCCTGGAAAATAAAGTCATCCTGCGCTCCCCCTGGGCCCCTTATCTACATATAATTTTAGAACGCATAAAATAAAGGATTTCCAGCCTCTAACCAAAAGTAAATTCACTATTTTCAAAATATTAACTTGATGTCTGAGAAAATCATTAGTCCATCTCAGCATCTGTTTCAATTAATTATTTAAACTGTACAGTTATCACTGATGTGCAGGAAAATATCAGTCCATCCTGATTTTAATATTTACAAAAGTATCACTTGAATCAAATTTTCCAGAATTGTTTCAACCTCTGCGGGGAATTTCACACGTCTTAAACTCATTTCAGGGAAGTCACATTCCCAAAACGATGTGAAATCAAAATCATAAACCCCATGACCATCCATTTATCAAATTTAAACTTTTGACTGAACTTCCGACATTTTTCCACAATGTCAGCATAAATAAATTTTATTCACCATTTCACATATAATTTAAATCCTCTGATTTAATTGCTTCGATTTAATTTCTTTGATTATATTCATATAATTCAATTTATTTATGTTAATCCTTTTAATTTAATTTATTGTAAAAAAATATTATTTAGAATAATCCAAACTGGTATTTTATGAAGATTAATGGATCCACAAATTCAACCAGCTATCAGCTTAAAATTTTTAATACATCATCCAATCTCTAGACAAAATGCCTCTCATACTGTCAATACGTTAAATAGGACACGGTAAGGCCTTCAGCAATAACTAGTATGAGACATCAACTTATTCATATATAAACGACTACACCATGTGGGCAACCATACAACAGTCTAGGAATGTAGAATTTCACTGACGATAGGCCACTAGCTTCCCATATGAGCGACTATATTGTCCTCATTTTTAATCATATTTGAGCATGGAGCAATTATTTGACCCTGAAAACTCAACTTTATAAACATTCTTTATTAATTCGTATTTTATGTTCACTTAACATTTGACCATTATATTCTTATTTTTATAATGACCCCTCAGCTACGCAGGCTGGGTTCAATGGCTTCTAAGCAACCAACACATGGGATCATGCTCTCCCTCACAAAATTTAAATATCTGGGCCTTTTGCATAGGTGTAATAAGCTATTAATGTCTTCCCCAACACACTCCTGTTAAACTGTCGCATTAATTCCAAGACATAGTTCCTCATTTTATACAAAATTCGTATATGAATGACCTTCCGCTCCCAGTATCAAAGATCACGCTTTCGGCATTTCCCTCTATTCAAAATCAACTCCCATATTTTCAACTACGATCCATTATTCCTCCAATTATTAACCGCTATTATTACCAGGAATTATTATTATTATTATTATTATTATTCGAAAACGTTCCAAACAATATAATCATTTACATATTATTATTATTATTATTATTATTATCATTATGGCTTGACTATCAGTCATACAGCCTTCCGATATCATATATGAACTTCATTTACAACGAAAATATCTTACATTTATTTTAAATTCAAATATAAAAATTTATAATTTCACAGAAAATTTCGAACTATTATTCCTAAGGAATAATATTTAAACGTAATGTGGCTATCCACTTTCCTCATCTATCAACATATTCAAAAGAAAAACTACTAACAAAGTCGAGAAAATATTATAAACAAATTAATTTAATTATAAACCATTTAATTTTGAACAAATCCAAATATTATTTCAAAGTTCCCTAACATAACGTTTAGGCGTGGAATGGTGTAAAATATCTTCCACACAATAGTCTACTGCTATATCGAAGCATATCAGGCTGAAATCCCAAACGCACTAGATTTCCTTCAAAGAGATCCAATCGAAATAAATTGGCTGATAAATCTTCAAATGTACTATAACACCTTGAAATAAATATCCAGACGCCGAAACCTACTTAGCAGACAGTATAGTCGAAATTGAGAATGCAATACACTAGCTACTTAATAATAAAGCTGGCTTACATCGAGCAGATCTTGTAGGAAGAATCCTTCTGACGTAGAGTCCATGTATGCCGGCTGGCAAACATTCCTTCCAGGGAACAAATGTTCCGCGTCACCTCACCTACACTCTATTATTCCCGAAGATGTTCCCAAAAATCCCATGACATCTCACCTCAAGTTCTTTTAGTACTTCATGATGACGGTCCGATCTATCATTTTCAAACAACTATGATGCATGTCTGGCAACATAATGTTATAAATATTCGAGTCCCAATCTAACTCTTGCAGCTTTGTGCCACAGAAAAACTTCCTAACTCGACTGGTTCACTTCCCGTTCTAGAATATTTACACCGGGTCCGAAATCATTTTGCAACCACAACTATTGGTTCGATCCTCGCGTACTCTATTTGCTTATGGCCTTGATGTTTGAATCGATACACTGACAAACTTAAGAGTGGTTTACGTAGCATGCTAGTACCATCTCTAGTTTCTAGGCTACATTCCCCAGATGAGGGTAAGGAATGGCATTCCCCAAAGCAATGGCTTGCTCACCTGGCCTATTTATGATATATGGATTTTAAGGCCCACATCATATTCGTTGATTGCTTTCCAACTCTTTTAGACTGGTATCTTCAAACAAATTTGCCAAACATGCATGACCCTGAGCGCGCGATGTTAGCAGTCATACAGTCCCGCTTCACCTCCTCACCTGTTGCGTGCGGCCTAATTCCCGTCAGCCACTTCTATGCAAAACATAATCCATGCGCCTTGGATCCTTCATCTCCAATATATTCTGATTCAAACGACGGATTCTCTTGATCTCTTCGGTATTTTTCCCAGTAAGGAGTACTGCACGTTCCCCCGATGTGTTGGTGGTTCAACCTCTTCACATTAAAACTCGTAAATATACCATATGAGGTCTCTCATATCGAAGCTCTCCCCATCTAGTGTCATCTTGATGAAACGAAATATCTCAGCTCCGCGCGTTCTTCAAACAGTTGGTTCATCAAAGAAAAACAATCGGTGGCCCTTATCTAAATGTTCACAGTCTGAAGACGATGTCATGAAAACTTCTAAATGATCAACAACAAACAGTGAGCATACTTTTAAGAAGATCCGAGGCTTTTTAAATGATTTCTTTCCCTCTATTTTATTTATTTATTTATTTATTTATTTACTTTATCATCTAGGCTTATAGGATGGAGCCGCATCGTGTATTGGTAATTGTTTCCTGTAAGCCTAGATGATAAACTAGACACCGGCTGCGAAAGCCACTGATCTAAATACATATTTACTTATTTATTTAGTAATTATTTATTTATTCATTTAATTATTTATTTATTTACTCATTTATTTACGATCTATTTCCACAAAAAAGAAACTATTAGCAAATGGGCAATATATTGTATGGGGATGTTTAGTGTGTTATGTGGATAAGGGATGTTTAAGTATGTGTAATGTGTGAGATGAGGTAAAAGGGGCGTCTATTCAGCTTAGATGTGTAAAAGTAATAGCTACCAAGTGTTCGGGGGTGACTGGTGAGCTCGGGCATAGCGTATTAGCAAAGGGGTAGCTGGATAATTAGTAACCAGCAACGGCGCGGCGATGGCTCGGCGCCTGCGTGCAGCGTGCACAAATAAGTGTTATGAGTGAACTTGCTGCCTAGAGCTCTATGGCGTGTCTTCAGCTGAACTGCTCGTCTAGCGCTTGTAAAACAATTGAACAATGCAGAGCCCTAAAGGGTTGTATTTGAGGATAGGGGATTATCCTACGATCAAATAAGGATTGAGACCAAATAAAGTTAATACCAGTGTTTAATAATTACTTCTTTAGAGCGGTGCAATGATTCTAAAAAAACAGACTTCAATGTTACTAGTTTTAACAAGGCGATTACAAAGAACAACAAGATGTTCAGTAAAGAACATATAGCCTACTTTCTCCTAAATGCATGGGTATTGTTATAACTCTTTGTCCTTTTCAAGGAGTATAATTGAATGTTGGTTGTAGTAGCTTATTGAAATACAACGTGCTATAGGGATATTAAACATGAATATGAGGTGCCCTGTGCTAGTGCTACTTCTGTAAAAAATTCATTCAATTCGGTTTCACCGTGATTGAATTGATCTGGGGAATGGATACACACATAAATGGCCGCTATTTGTAAACTATTGGGCTGATGACCTTGTAGTCAGTCATAAGATGCTTTCCACAAAAAGGCATGTTGTTGCAAAATCCGGTAGAGATCAAATTATTAGGATGGTCGAAATTTGATTTAAGCTTTTAACATTTTGGTGGCCATCATTCCGTTTCCGTCGAGATGGCGGCGATATAAAACATGACACTGAGGTGCCTTTTGCTAGTGCTACCTCTGTACCAAATTTCGTTCAATTCGGTTTCACCGTGTTTGAATTGATAGGGGGAATCGATTTGCACACATACTTGGCCACCAACTGCAAACTATTGGGCTGATGATCTAGCAGTTTGGTCAGAATATGCTTCCCACATAAAGATTTGTTGTTGCAAAATTTGGTAGAGATTAGATTATTAGGTTGGTAGTAATTACATTTTAGCCTTTAACATTTGGGTGGCCGCGATTACGTTTCCGTCAAGATGGCGGTGATATAAAACATGACACTGAGGTGGCCTTTTCTAGTGCTACCTCTGTACCAAATTTCGTTCCATTCGGTTTCACCGTGTTCGAATTAATAGGGGGAATCGATTTTCACACAAAGATGGCCGCCATCCGCAAAATATTAGGCTAATGACCTATTAGTTTGGTCAAAGGATGCTCCCTCCATAATGGTATGTTGATGCAAAATTTGGTAGAGATCGGATGATTAGGTTAATCGTAATTTGATTTAAGCTTTGAATATTTGTGTGGCCGCCATTACGTTTCCGTCAAGATGGCGGCGATATAAAACAAGAAACTGAGGTGCCCTTTGCTAGTGCTACCTCTGTACCAAATTTTATTCCATTCGGTTTCACCGTGTTCGAATTAATAGGGGTAATCGATTTTGACACAAAGATGGCCGCCATCCGCAAACTACTAGGCGAATGACCTATTATATTTGTCCAAGGATGCTTCCTCCATAAAGGTATGTTGTTGCAAAATTTGGTAGAGATCGGATGATTAGGTTAGTCGTAATTTGATTTAAGCTTTGAACATTTGTGTGGCCGCCATTACGTTTCCGTCAAGATGGCGGTGATATAAAACATGACACTGAGGTGCCCTTTGCTAGTGCTACCTCTGTACCAAATTTCATTCTATTCGGTTTCACCGTGTTCGAATTAATAGGGGTAATCGATTTTGACACAAAGATGGCCGCCATCCGCAAACTATTAGGCTAATGACCTATTAGATTTGTTAAAGGATGCTCCCTCCATAAAGGTATGTTGTTGCAAAATTTGGTAGAGATCGGATTAGGTTAGTCGTAATTTGATTTAAGCTTTGAACATTTGTGTGGCCGCCATTACGTTTCCGTCAAGATGGCGGCGATATAAAACATGACACTGGGGTGCCCTTCGCTAGTACTACCTCTGTACCAAATTTCGTTCCATTCGGTTTCACCGTGTTCGAATTAATAGGGGCAATCGATTTTCACACAAAGATGGCCGCCATCCGCAAACTATTAGGCTGATGACCTATTAGTTTGGTCGAAGGATGCTCCCCCCCATAAAGGTATGTTGTTGCAAAATTTGGTAGAGATCGGATGATTAGGTTAGTCGTAATTTGATTTAAGCTTTGAACATTTGTGTGGCCGCCATTACGTTTCCGTCAAGATGGCGGCGATATAAAACATGACACTGAGGTGTCCTTTGCTAGTGCTACCTTTGTACCAAATTTCGTTCAATTTGCGCTCACCGTGTTCGAATTGATAGGGGGGACAGACATTCAGAGTCCACACACTCACACACACACACACACACACACAGACTCACACACATACACACACACACACACACAGACAAACACACTTTTTTTCGCCCTGTAGTGATCTCATAAGTCTACTTTCATTTTTTGCAAAAATCGAAAGTAGGCTAACAAAGGGCAGAGTGTGAATGGTGTGTGGATGTAAAAGGAGATGACTCTCGCAGGTACAGTTACCCCTAGATGGCAGATGTCGTGGTGTAGACCGGCAGCACTTCCCCTTGACACAGACATCGAGTGAGTTCCGTGTCTCCCTTTTATAATTATGGTAGTGCAAGGTGTGCGTAATTGGCACATTCCACGCTGACTGGCAATAGATTAGGGGTCGTGTGAGTTCAACTGAGTTCACAGGATGTCAAGTAGGTTCATATGAGAGTGTTAGTTTATAGTGTAATTGATGTAGGGACTGAAGATGTGTAGATGTTTTGGGGCGATGATGTATAATTTATAATGGGTGGGGGGTATCCCCCTGGGGATACAACATTATTGTCAATCGTCAAATCTTCCAGAGACACTCCTCTGATGAAGTTACCCAGCAAAATTATTCATTGTTTATAGAATCATTCGGGCTGGATATGGGTAAAGACAGAGCCGGTTAATAAGAAACAATAACACTAATATCATATTGATGAAAGTGGGACAATTTAAGGTCATTAATGTTTTATTTCCTGAATTGTGTTACCAATACACACTAAAGCATGCATGGAAGTTTTATTTTTCTCAGCTGCCTTATGATTAAATAAGAAAAAACGCTTATTTGACTTCTCACTCCAAGCAACACTAATGTTTGTAGTATAAGTACTTAATAATTAATCCGATATAAATAACACTGCTACTTATTCCAAACACGTTCTTGACCTCACAGCAGGACCCTCTGCTAACACCATCCAAGCTTAATTGAGTCCTACAGAATAAGGCGATGGACTGAAATACTCATCAGCTTTCAGATTACACCGTGTTTGTATACTCCTGCTCAAGTGGGATGTGTTTACCTCTACGATGGGATAGCCCCCCCCCCCCCCCCCATACACGTACACCTTAGAATACATTCCTGGAGTGTGCATTCTTGAGTGTTGGGAGTGCGCACGCCTTTCACTCCTCAACTTGACGTTCAGTTAAAACTTGCCGCTCTTATTTTAATAAGCGGAAATTAGTTGCCGCTATCATAGTTATTGAAAATGAAGTGGTTGAAGTTATAAAATAGAAAAAAAAAGAGACGATATTGGTATAACAAGGGAAGTATCAGGTGAGACAGGTCGAAACCTATCTTGAAACTTTGAGGACGCAATCATTGAACTATTAGAGGATAACATGCGGAAAATCAGCTGTCAGATTGAACTGCAAGGCTACGAAATCATGTGGCGAATCTCTCATATTAATCAATGGTAAGTAGCCAGTAACGTAGATGTTGGAACGGACAGCCTGGTAGGTTAATACTGAGTGCTAACACCTCCTAAGGGAATGTGATGCGAGAGAATGGAGGTGAGTTTAGGAGTGGAAACAATTTTAGGCTGAGAGGAGGAGAACCAATAAAAGTTAATCAGAAAATAATAATCAAAAGATGGATTACACTGGGGGAAGCCAGTTAAGCAACTAACGTAAGATGGAGCTCAGACAGCCTTGACGAAGGGAGCGGCGTTAGCTATGGTTTTCTGCAGGCTACCGCTATTTGCTCTTTCCCTCCCGAGCAAGTATTTGGGTACTTTGGGGAAGGGTGATACTCTAGCAAGGCAAGGTATGGCAAAATGGTAAGATTTTGGAAAGCCTTCTGGAATACTAGAAGGACTTGAATTTGTCGCAATAATTTTATTACTAAACACTGTTGGATCCCCGACAGAACGGCCGAATGCCCCCACAGTGGGCAGCGATAAAGCAACTCTAGCGCTTTTAGCAATAGTTTTGGTATTATTAATGGAAATGTTAAGAAAATACCAATTCTTGAATCTAAAGCAAGCTAAACTCTTACCCAGCAGGGAGCCGACTAAAACTTTAGAACGGAGGAAAACCTCAGACCTAACTTAAACAAAACCAAAATTTTGAACAGTAAAACACAAGTCAGAGAGAAAGTCTCCACAAGTAGGAAGCTGGTGGAGCGAGCAGTACTTGCCTCAATGATTTACTAGGATCAGCTCAGATAGCTAGGAGAAACTTTATAAATGTTGTTATTGGAAGTTTTGTTTTAAACGCAACAAGTGATAGATTTTTCATTAATTCAGAGATTGCCTTTTTCTTTGAATAGAAAGTAATGTTAGGAGAAGAATCAGGGAAGTGAAGGTCCTGTCTAACCGTGATTCTAGCAAGAGAGATAGAACCTGAATAATAAATAATTTATTTAACAAGATAGAATTTGAAACATTTAACAATTTGCTATATTTAGTATCTTATTTTGAGTTAAGAGTAACAATTTAGCTGTTTATAAGATTTCAAGGTCTTAGACCTAATAATAAGACGTTTACAATTCGCAAACAATATTAAATAATGTACAAGTTTCGAACCTGTTACAAGCACTAAAACCTCACAAGCATTTTAAAAAGTGAGCTTACAATTGAAAATTAAACATATAAAGAGAATAGTGAATAAATTACATTTGAGCTCCTTTTGAGCGAAAAGACTATTAACTCCTGAGCAAGCAGGATAAGAAGAAAAAGATTACTAAAAGGTTATTATAACATCTATTGTTTATGCATAGTTGAATAGGTGCAACATTCAAATTGAGCAGGTCACCTTTTGTGAAACCTGGATTAGACAAATTAGATAACTATTTTACAATTGAAAAAAAGTGGAACTCCCTGGTATTAGAAGGGAAAAACAATACATATTAAAATGTGGGCTGTAGCCACATACATTGAAGCAGAGTGAATAAATTTTAAATGGAGCAAAGTTGGGAGGGCGCCTATGTTTTGGCGAGGCCTCGTTGAGTTAGAACCAGATGATGAAATTAACCTAAATTTGTTAGTAAAATGTATTTGAGGAAAAGGAGATAGGGATGTATAGTTCTGGCCAGTTTTATTGCTCTGAATCGTATGCGGCGCGGCAGATATTTTAACGAGCACTGTTTTGCACTTAAGTTTGTTGATAGATGGTAAGATTTCGCTATTTCAGCACTGAAAATTCGAAGAACAAGAGAAACGTCATTGTAGTTTATGGAGGAAATTGATAGAATTTGAACATGGTTTTTGCGTTTATCAAATTTTAAGTTGAAATTTAAAGTTCCAGTTAACTTGAGGTCTTCAGCAATTTGACGTTATTGAGAGCAGTTCTTCGCGTTTTGGAGTTTATTGTGAATGGAAAATTCCAGAACTGTAATGACAGTTAAATGGAGCGGTAATAATCCCTCGAAGGCAAGTTAAGTTTATAGACAGCTATGAGTAATAGCAGAAATCCCACGGTGTAGGGAAGGTATCCCCTTTATTTCGTACTAAGAGTACTAAATTTCATGTTTTAAAGCAAGCTTGGTTAGCTAAAGCATGACATTGAAAATCCCACGAAGACGGTTATTGCACAATGTTGCGTAATTCCCCACACTGTCTATAATTTCCAATAAAAGCGTTCAGCATAGAGTAAAACCATTAAAATGTGTTTAAAATCATTGAAGATTTGTACTTAGCTTTTTTTTATAGTCGCCGAAGGTTGATGGCTCCTGGCAGCCGTTAGCCAACATCCAATACCAAAACATGGCGGCGATTTGAATTTGTACCTCGGTTGAGAGGAAGTAGCCCCTGAAAAAGGCTGAACTCAAACGTTGATGACTCGATAAGAAGTGAGGACGAGCGGAAGAGCTCACGAGGTAGCTAGGTAGGAGAGGAGGACGGGGAAGGAAACAAAGGAACTTATAACAGAATGGGAAACATTAAATAATAAACTCCTTCACAAAATGTAATTTTCTTCATGGAGTTGTGTCTTCCTGGAGATGATAGCTGACGACAGCGGCGAAAATTGTTGGAGCGGTATGTAAGTCCTCTTGGGCTTGGAAAGTTCGAAGAACTTCGGCGGGTTGCCGAGAGATGCTGCTAGGTAGATTTCATAGAAGATACACATCTGAAACAAACTTAAAAGCAACTTAAGCAATGTTTAAGGAAAATGGAATACAGAGGGTCGCTGTTGGTGTCTTCAAGAAGGGAAATTAAATAAATGAAACTAATGAAAAATATTACGAGTCTTACAGTAGTCGCATATGATGTGTAATATCTGACATAGAAGAAACCTCACGTGAAATTGTAGATACACCGGTATTTTGTACTATTATTGGCACAGATATTAATCTATTGTAAAAGGGAGTGTTTTACAGATATTGTAGTTTATAATACGGAACTCATTTCATTAGATGATTTGTAGCTTCCACCAGCACTAGCATAAATAAAGAATACGATATGGATCAACTAGATTAATAGACGCGACACCGCTCATAACCTTAAATTCCTTATAAACAGGTCCTCTTCAATCACCGACCAACACGTAATTTCATATGGATTCTGTTAAAATGAGTCATATTGATAGGATAAATATCGTTTAAAATGATAATCTAATCTGGTAGTACAAATATCTACCCCGTCCGGGATTCGAACACAAGATCTCTAGATTCACAGTCATAAGCACTAACCCGATGGCTATTTCGACTACGCAAATTTTGTGCACAATTATTTCCACGTTCCAATAATACTGCATTACGGAATTAAGTTTCATTTATATTTTGCTTGTTTCGATAATGTTCCAGCGTGAAATTGAGTTTCAAATGCCTTATGAATTGGCCCTCTTGTGAGTAAAGAGAATGTATTCAGCAATAGTTCATGAAGGCTTGCTCAATTCTCGTATCACCACAACGATTATATTATATTGATGACTGCATTACCGTTATGTGGGTTAATATTTGAATGGCCATTGTGCAGAAACATAATACCGGCAATGCCGACTACTTACAATGTTTGATATTAAGGCATTTTACCATTTAAATACTGATACGAAGAAGAGAAGGAAGATTGTAGTTTTACCTGACCGTGAATCTTGTGATTATGAGCCACGGGACCTCCTTTTTACGTGGAATCCGAACCACAGGACATGGCATTTCAGTTCGAAAATCTCACATGCATTGACCGGGAATCGAACCCAGTCCACCTTGGTGAGAGGCCAACAGCCTGATACGAAGACTTCGAACACGTACCATGTCATTTGTTTCAATCACTTGACACCAGAGTTCGCATGAGCGTTTTCCGTTCAGTATGTCGTATGCATTCCATATGGCCGAGAGTACGTCATGGTATCAATTTCCGACACCGCGCGCTCATTGTATCTCGTACCACTGCCAGCTGGGCCTTACCACTGCCCGCTGGATCGATCGATCGAGCGGGCAGTGACTACTTCCGTTTTCCACCAGTGCCAGCTAGTACACTTCGGTTCGATCGATCGAGCGGGCAGTGCATACTTCCGTTTTCCACCACTGGCAGCTAGTACACTTCCATTCGATCGATTGAGCGGGCAGTGCATACTTCCGTTCGATCCACCACTGTCAGTTCAATCGTTCCGATCCACTTCCGTCCCCAATTTTCAAAATCACTCCCACAAAACTATCCAGCAACCGAGCGGAAAGATGTTACACGTCAAAAACAGCCAAGAGCAGCAAGAGATAACTCTGACTAGTCGTGTATTCCAAAGAATACTCCATGCTGAGGGGCCAGACACCAGCAGGGATCAGAAAAAAATGATTTTAAAGATTGAGAGGAAGAGGCGCTATAAGGGAGATTGGTCTTATAATATGACCATTGGTGATTAAGATCTTCCCCACCCTGACTCTTCCATCCCTTCCCGGGTTACACTCCACCACCCTGCCAGAGATCCAAACCAGCGGGGGAAGGGGAAGAAAGAGAACTGCCAATAAGGAAATGACCAGGCGTTAAGGGAAGTAAATAATTAGGATCATTGGAAAGCGGGGTCAAGAGGCGAAAATTAACAACAACTTCAATTAAAAGATAGTTAGGAGCCGCGAGAAGTAAAGCTTCAATAAAGATCACGACAAGGTGCGAAGAGAGAAGTGACAAATAGGAATAAAGTCTGGAAGAACAAGGGCATTGATTAAGGCTAATAATATACCAAATGAGTAAAGAAGCTATACGAGTAAGAGGCAAGAATGCCATAGGTACAACTGATTTAGTAACAATAAGCAATGACCTTAGATTATAAGACGCACAAGAAGGGTTAAGTAGAAGAACAAGTGATTCAAAACCAAGCGTGCCGCAAAAAGTAGAGGTGCCAAAACACATCAAATATAAAGACAAGAAAAGATAAGTTTGTTTAACAATAAACAACAAGAGTTCACAATAGTTACGCAGAATACAATGGATACGCGCAGCAAGTATATGTAAAAATATTATTAATCAACAATCGAAGCAAACATCGGCTACGTGTTTAAACAAGTAAACAAAGTGAGCAAACAATGCCTCAACACAACATAGCGAGATGACAGATATAAGTAACTAGAGATGTCAGTGACCGGAACCGGTTTATCTGGACAAGGAAGTAAGCAACTCACCGAGTTACAGTAGAGACCTGCTTGACAGTGGCGGGCAGGTAGCCTAAGTTGCGATAAGGAAACATGTTATGACCTTCGTCATATATGGAGGAAGTAAGCGATGACTTAACATTACATGAGTTTGTAAATAAACAAGGCTGCAACACAAGTGGTTGAAGGTAAACAAACGAAGAAAATACAAGCAACCACGGATTAAAGCGGAACTTAAAGAAGCGCACGTGGTCATACATGGCCTGGACATAAACAACCCATTTGAGGACAGATGAATTGAAGCAATTAATTATTTTAGCATAATTTTGAAAATTTCCGAGCCAAACCATTACCAACAAAATAAAGCTGAATTCTCCTGAACGGCGGAGAAAAGCAGGGAAGTTGAGATAGGAATTAGGCCTATAGATTGTCATTCTTGAAGCTAGAGAGCCCAGGTTGTCAAGCGGTTTCAAATGCTGCTTTCGCGTGTGAGAAAGAGGGAAGGGGGCGTCCGGGGTCCTCCGAATAAACAGCGAAAGAAGTTAAACACAGCTCATAGCGAAGTGATGGTGACTCTAGCCATGTTTGACGCAGAGCGAAGATTGTTTGCGATAAAAAGTTTAAACAATTGCCTGCTGCGAGAAGTGACACACGGTAATAAAATAAACGACTTAGGGCAAGGCAGGCTTGGATTGCCATTTTGTGCGGAAATAAAGAGAAAACCATTAAGTAGCTTACAGCGGTGACGTAATTATTTACATTGAGACATTGTTTCGGCAAGTTATTTTTTGATGTACTGCGATCAGAAAAGTGAGTGTTCTCGTCTTCAGAAAATGAATTTGATTCAGCACTGACAAAGTGACATTGAGATTTAAGTTGAAGACTGGAACGTTGGATTTGACCAAACTTAGTATCGCACGCAAAAACGCCGCGAGTTAGGAAGCGCTTTTGAGGACGCAAACTTTGCCAAAAATCATTAGCATTCAGTATGACGTGAATGGGACCTTGTACGTTAAACAAAGGATCGGCAAGCCTTAAGTTAGAATAAATAGTTAAACAGGAAGTGTCAATAGAGTGACTAGGGGTATTTTCACAAATGCTGTTAAGAATAAGACAGTTTAGTTGAATATTAGTGTTCCTTTGACAAATATCTCTAACTTTTAATTTTGAGGAATGCAAAGCTTCTGGTTTAAAACTGTTAATGCCGGATACATTTTTGGAAGTGGATGTTGGTGGAAGACCAAATTTTTTAATTAAAGATCGTGAAACAAAGTTGTGAGTAAAGGTAGAGTCCAGCAAGCCTCTTGCTTGGATCCAGTCGCCCTTGTTATCCTGAATTTCAAATTGAACTGTAGACAACAAAACTTGCACTCTACAAAGGGTCTTGGCATTATAAATGCTGGAAGACGCAATTGTTTGTTCCGGGTTCCTCTGCGTAGAGTTAGAAGATGCAGGCACTGAAGACCTCAATTGATTATGGCGATGCAAGAGAGTGTGATGCTCCATTTCACAATGAAAAAAGAGTCGAGTGGACTTGCAATTAGAAGCGGAATGTTTAGGTGAAAGACAATTAAAGCAGTACTTGTTTTGAGATACCAAATTCCTTCTGTCATCAACTGATAGTTCTTTGAAAGATTTTCCCAAGTATAGAGCGTGAGGATCTTTGCAGAGTATAAATTTTTAGAACTTGTTGAGCGTTCTATTATGTTCACCTCGACGTTTGAAGGCGGTGGAACGAGTTTGTTTGTTCTCGAAAGATATTTTCACAACAGGGGTGTTGTGACGTAGAGAACTAGTTTCAACACTTTCGCACTGAAAGGAGAGTACGGTGAGGAATTGACATCGGCTATTTATAAAACTGAAAAGGTGTTTGAAGGAATGTTCATCCTTATGAGCGAGCTCAACCTCCCATGCCTTTAAAGTGGAAAAGTCAAAACTGGACGTAGCCTGATGAATTAAGAAAGTGTCCCAAATTTGGACAGGCTGATTGAGTTTATATAGAGCTCTGACTTAAAGTTGCATGATGTCGACCAGGTCTCTTAAAGAGGTGGCATCATTACGACATACAGCCGGCAGGTTGAACAAAGACTTCATGTGTCGCGCAACACGCAAGCGCACATTGCCATATCGCTCTTTAAGTAGGTTAAAGGTGATAGTATAGTTGTCGGCACTTAAAGGAAGTGTTTCGACCAATGTCAGAGCTTGGCCGTGCAAAGATGATCCCAATAATAGAACTTATGAATATCTTGGACATCTGTGTTGTCGTGTATAAGAGAACAAAATAACTCATAAAAAGAGTCCCATTCACATTCCTGGCCCGAAAAATGAGGCAAGCCTATTTTGGAAAGTAAAGGTTTGGGTTTAAAAATGCCCTCATGGACGGAATCAGATGCGAACTGAGCCGGATTGATGACCTTAGTGTCCGGTTCTGTGAAACTGCGAATTAATTGGTGGGCCTTGGCGACCCCTTCGAAGTACATGGGTTCGACTTCGTCCCTATCAGATTGAAGTTCGGGGCAGACGGATTCGATGTCTGTTTGAATTTGATCATAGAAATCATAAGAACGTTCGTACAGTTTTAAACGTTGAGATACGATGTCTAAATTACACTGAGTGGGATCTAGGTCTTTAAGAAAGTTTCTAAATCAAGTAAATTGTCATTTGTAGGAAGTGCGTCTTGCGATGAGTGTTTCATCCCTTTCAGTTGCCTGAGTTGGAGGTACCATGATTGAAATTGTAAATTGAAGTGAAACTTACGATATTGGAGAGATTTTGAAATGCTGTCAGGTTGGCAGCAGCAGACAGGTTGCAAGATCATAGACACTGAAGAAGACAGGAACGACTTCTTTCACCTCTACCGGCTTTGCACAGTAAAGTTATAGCTGAAAAATGCAAAGTAGATATTAGTATTTTGCAAAATATTGACAACTTGGATTCTCCCGGGTTTCTGGGACCAAATTTTGGTAGGTTAATACTGAGTGCTAACACTACCTAAGGGAAGATGATGAGAGAGAAAAAGAGGTGGGTTAAGGAGTGAAAACAATGTTAGGCTGAGAGGAGGAGAATCCAATAAAAGTTAATAAGAAAATAATAATTAAAAAAATGGATTACACTGGGCGAAGCCAGTGAAGCAGCTAAATTAAGAGGGTGCTCAGTCAGCGTTGACGGAGAGAGCGGCGTTAGCTACGGTTTTCTACAGGCTATCGCTATTTGCTCTTTCCCTCCCGAGCAAGTATTTGGGTACTATGGGGAAGGGTGATACTCTAACAAGGCAAGGTATGACAAAAGGAAAGGATCTAGGCACTTTTCCTTCAAAAGGGTAAGATTTTGTAAAGCCTTCTGGAATACTAGAAGGACTTGACTTTGTCGTAATAATTTTATTACTAGACACTGTTGGATCCCCGACAGAACGGCCGATAAAGCAACTCTAGCGCTTTTAGCAATAGTTTTGGTATTATTAATGGAAATTTTAAGAAAATACCAATTGTTGCATCTAAAGCAGGCTAAACTCTTACACAGCAGGGTGCCGACTAAAAGTTTAGAACGGAGGAAAACCTCAGACCTAACTTAAACAAAACCAAAATTTTGAACAGTAAAACACAAGTCAGATAGAAAGCCTCTACAAGTAGGAAGCTGGCGGAGCGAGCTGTACTTGCCTCAATGATTTATTAGGATCAGCTAAGATAGCTAGGAGTAACTTTATAAATGTTGTTATTGGAAGTTTTGTTTTAAACGCAACAAGTGATAGATTTTTCATTAATTCAGAGATTGCTTTTTTCTTTGAATAGAAAGTAATGTTAGGAGAAGAATCAGGGAAGAGAAGGTCCTGTCTAACCATGATTCTTGCAAGAGAGATAGAACCTGAATAATAAATAATTTATTTAACAAGATAGAATTTGAAACATTTAACAATTTGCTAGATTTAGTATCTTATTTTGAGTTAAGAGTAACAGTTTAGCTGTTTATAAGACTTAGACCTAATAATAAGAGGTTTACAATTCGCAAACAATATTAAATAATGTACAAGTTTCGAACCTGTTACATGCACTAAAACCTAACAAGGATTTTAAAAAGTGTGCTTACAATTGAGAATTAAATCATATATGGAGAATAGCGAATAAATTACTTTTGAGCTTAATATTCCTTTGTGTTGTTTGTTAGAATACCAATTACTCAAAAAATGCTCTTTTTGAGCGAAAAGCCTATAAACTCCTGAGCAAGCAGGATAAGAAGAAAATGATTAATAAGCGGTTTATATAACCTCTATTATTTATGCATAGTTCATTAGATGATACATTCAAATAGAGCAGGTGACATTTTGTGAAACCTCGATTAGACAAATTAGATAACTATTTTACAATTGAAAAAAGGTAGAACTCCCTGGTTTTAGAACGGAAAAACAATACATACTAAAATGTGGGCTGTAACACTGCCATCGTAATGTCCAGGCCGCAAGGTTCCTGTAGTGACGTCACGCGTAGGGCCGGTACAGCCGCCGTAGCAAGTCAGACGGCTCCTTACACACGCAGTCACTCCAAAGCGAATATAAATTCATATTAATAGGAAAATTTTATTACTATTTGGAGTTCACTGGCAGTTAGATAAGTTACCACTAAATAGGCCTAATTATCGCTTCGCTAGTTCGAATCCTGTCGTTGTAGCGGGTATTTTACGAGTGACCAAAATGGTACATCGTCTGTGAACTTACTAGGATGTTGACGCACACAGATAGGGCAAAATTGCAGCATTTTGACGTCCTGTAAATGCTATATCAATAAAAAGAGGCATTGAAACAGTTACTCAAGATGTACCACAACGTCGATAAATCGCATATGGCTAAACTCGGGATTGAAGGAAGGAAATATTCGAATATTTCAATACACAAAACAATTTCAGGAACAGTTTGTTAATAAAATAAATCTACGTACCCGCAGAAATATTACATAGACAGGTACACTTTTCTGTGCCTACTGCCAGAAAACCCTCGAACCGAGCTTAAGTTATAACATTCGAGAAAACTACAGAATCTCTCTTGCAAGGATAAGATACCAAATTATGTTCATCTCTAATTCTGTATTTTATTTTACTTTCTGTTAGATACCCAGCCCCCACCACCCCTTACTGCCTTCTTGAACACTCTGCCCCCCAAAATCATTATATACGGTTGCAACAGAAATATTTATTTCTAGACCTTGTTTATCAGAAATAAATCAACAGAGAAGGTAACTTCATTTCTGGATCTCCGCACAAAAACTGCCAGTATCCTTACTCACCAGTAAAACAGAATAACATTACAAAAATACTAGCTATTCACTTCTGGACTTGCATGAGAAGAAAGACTAAGTAAGAAATCTGCCATTCTTGACAGTCAGTAAAACAAAGGTATGAAAAATATTCCTCCTCTCTAATCAATACCAGCAAAATCCAGATATAAAAATATACTTTTGAATTTTTGTATATTTATGCACTAACCAAAGTAATTGGGGCCAAAAGCCACTGTTACTTTAACGAGGATCTTCTTCAAATAAGTATCTCTTGTACAATATAACCGTTATCCCCCTTGGCCTACCAGAAAAATGGTTAAATTTCAAAAGGTCAATGTCACTTTACGGAGGATTCCACAAAAACTAATGCTATCATTGTTGTCCTACTTAATTTCACAAAACAGGATATTCTTCGAATAAACATAATTAAGTATAAAAACACTATATCCCCCTTGGCCTACTGTCAGAAAAAAATATGGTTCAAGACCCACTTCTTCGCATAAATATGTGTGTACCAATTCACTGCGGTACTACTTGACCACCATAAAAATGTTAATCTTTAATTTCAGTAGTTAAAAAAAGTTTTACTTAAAATTGTATACAAAGGAATACCTCTCCAAATGTTTACCGAATATCCTAATCTAAGTGTCATAATTTCAGTCAGTATTGAGCTACTATTGTGATACCAGCACTAGAGTTTAACCTCTTATGGAGTAAGCTACAGTACAGAAAAATGTATAACTAATGAAGCCTATCTATCTACTATAGGCCTACATGTCTACATAAATTCTAGGCTATTCAACAGATCACATTCTAAACTACATACTCTTGGCTCATGCTGCACAACGTAACCTATCTTTAACTGTAATCAATGCACAGACCATTCTTGTGTTCCCTGTAATGCTCAAATCTTTTCAAGGAATTTTAAATTTCCATTGCTTTCTTAAATTTTCGTCGGCGCGGAAGAAAAAACAAGGCAGATAACCTAATCACCTCCATCATACTAGTTGCTTTCGCAACCGGTAACACAACTTCTCGGCATGCCAGGGACCTGGGCAGTAATAATTGTTTCAATGAACAAATAGAATATTGTATTACCATCCAAAAAGCCTGCATTAGTCGAAAATAAGCGATGCAAAGTTTCTAACAGAACCACAACATGCAACATGCCTGCAGATCAAACTTTTCATAGATAGACCTATAGGCTAATAACTTACCTACAGAATGAACATTTGCTTCAGGAAACAAACGGAATAATCCTCATTCTGGATTACGTAAGTAGTAGCGTTCTTACGCATTGCTTTTCATTCCGACACTAATTAAAATGTATAAACAGTACACAACAAACGAGACACATCTAAGCAAATGGCCGTTACATCTCCGACTCTGTCGATCAGCTGATCACGTGGTAATGGCCGCTGCCTGACGGCCTGGACATTACGATGGCAGTGGCTGTAACCACATATAATGAAGCAGAGTGAATAAATTGTAAATGGAGCAAAGTTTGGAGGGCGCCTATGTTTTGGCGAGGCCTCGTTGACTTAGAACCAGATGATGAAATAACCTAAATTTGTTAGTAAAAGGTATTTGAGGAAAAGGAGATAGGGATGTATAGTTCTGGCCAGTTTTATTGCTCTCAATCGTACGCGGCGCGGTAGATAGTTTAACGAGCACTGTTTTGCACTAAAGTTTGTTGTTAGATGGTAAGATTTCAATATTTCAGCACTGAAAATTCGTAGAACAAGAGAAAAGTCATTGCAGTTCATGGAGGTAATTGATAGAATTTGAACATGGTTCTTGCGTTATTCAAATTTTAATTTGAAATTGAAAGTTCCAGTTAACTTGAGGTCTTCAGCAATTTGACTGTATTGAGAGCAGTTCTTCGCGTTTTGGAGTTTATTGTGAATGGAAAATTCCAGAACTGTAATGACAGTTAAATAGAGCGGTAATAATCCCTCGAAGGCAAGTTAAGTTTATAAACAGCTATGAGTATTAGCAGAAATCCCACGGTGTAGGGAAAGTATCCCCTTTATTTCGTACAAGGAGTACTATATTTCATGTTTTAAAGCAAGCTTGGTTAGCTAAAGCATGACATTGAAAATCCCACGAAGACGGTTATTGCACAATGTTGCGTAATTCCCCACACTGTCTATAAATTTCCATTAAAAGCATTCAGCATAGAAAAAAACATTAAAATGTGTTTAAAATCATTGAAGATTTGTACTTAGCTTTTTCATAGCCGCTGAAGGTTGATGGCTCCTGGCAGCCGTTAGCCTGCATCCAATACCACAACATGGCGGTGATTTGAATTTGTACCTCGGTTGAGAGGAGGTAGCCTCTGAAAAAGACTGAACTCAAACGTTGACGATTCGATAAGAAGTGAGAACGAGCGGAAGAGCTCACGAGGTAGGTAGGAGAGGAGGAGGGGGAATGAAACAAAGGAACTTATAACAGAATGGGAAACATTAAAAAATAAACACCCTTTCCAAAATGTAATTTTCTTCATGGAGTAGTGTCTTCCTGGAGATGATAGCTGACGACAATGGCGAAACCTGTTGGAGCGGTATGTAAGTCATCTTGAGCTTGGGGAGTTCGAAGAACTTCGTCGGGTTGCCGCGAGATGCTGCTAGGTAGATTTCATAGAAGATACACATCTGGAACAAACTTAAAAGCTACTTAAGCACATGTTTAAGGAAAATGGAATACAGAGGGTCGGTGTTGGTGTCCGCAAGAAGGGAAATTAAATAAATGAAACTAATGAAAAAAAACAAAGAGCTGCAAGAGCTAACTCTGACTAGTCGTGTATTACAAAGAATACACCACAGCCCTAACGACCCAACTCAAGGCCGGTGGGAAGCAGCCAAACGCTCCAGTCAGCATACTGTACACGCCCCGCCTCATTACTTCTCCGAATGCCACAGGGATGTTCTACTCTGCCAGCCGTCATGCCTGCGTTCCAGGATGTCAGGTACGATTTCGGGGCCTTACAGTTCAATCTGGCAGCTGATATTCCGCACGCAGTCCTCTTATACTGTAGTACAACGATTGCGTTCACAAAGTTTCAAGATAGGTTTCGACCTGTCTAGCCTGATACTTTCCTTGTAAAACTTGGTCAATATAACGGTGAAAAATCTGACTAAGCGAGATGCAGTGATGAAGATCTCCGTTCCAGCCAAGGAGCGTTTAATCGCTATTCTGTGTATATTAGGGACTGGTCGATCTTATTAAGACCGAAAATGTTCGACTGCGATAAATTTACAGCGCCCACAGCCTTTTGGGTTTATTGTAGCGGAAACCTGCAGGATTCTACTGTATATGAGGAGCCTGAAGAGGACTACATGAAGGAATATAAACACAAGTATGTATTTGCACAGGCATTCATGCTGTTGATGCAGTTCAATGAGTTCTCATATCAGTTTCTTAGGCACATGGCGATTTTCAACACCTATATATTATACTGTACAACACTAGCACTCGCAAATTCATTCACTCCTGGAACTCGTCACTCAAGATTTTAAGAATGCTGAAACTCCTCACTCCACTCTTGACCGGAAGTACCGTCCACACACGTGCACTCATTACTGACGTGCCTGGATGCGCATTCAAGAGTTCTCTCAAGATTGTGCGTGTCACCTTTGGGGGTCACTCATCGCCCTGGACAGTAGTTTGTACATCCCTGCTCTACTGGTAACCGTTCTCTTCTTGCCGCTGTACGGGAGGTGGGGTAATATCTATATGGGCCGCAGATGCCCCTGAGCAGTAGTTTGTACATCCCTGCTCTAGTGAGATGTATTTTCTCCTAGCAACTTCACGGGTGGTGATGTAACACATCTGTGGGCCATGTAAGGCCCTAGTCAGTAGTTTGTATGTCCTTCTCGAGTGGTATGCGTTGTTGTCTAGTCGGTTCACGGGCGCTAGAATAACACCAGTGTGGTCAAGGACAATAGTTGTATATTACTGCGTTCTCTTTTCCTGGCCATTTTACAGGAGGTGGAATAACACCTGTATGGGACACAGGTATGGGACACACTACTCTGTGCAGTAGTGTGTATACCCTGCTCTAGTGAGATTGGTTCTGTGATGACTTTCTTTTAGCAGAGTTGGTGAACCTCAGCTGTGCCAGTAGAGTCATATAGGAGACGGCTGTCACCATAATCTGAATGGAAAAACAATAAAGGCCTTTACTATCAGACTTTCATACTACAAACCTACCATATTTCATTGAATACATAATATATTTATTTATTATGGCGTTTGAAGCCATTTATTAGTGTTGCCTTAGTAAACAAAAGAGTGATGCTTATCAGTCAGTCAACACGATTGTACCCAAATGAGATGGGTTATTCCCTAATCCTGAAAAAAAACCATGAGATTAATAAATACACTTGGATGACCAGTTTCGGTCGTCAAGCGATCATCATCAGATCCATTACACTTAGCTATAAAATCTGTCTGAATATATGGGTGAAAATATTTACAATATATACACTTATTTAGTTGCAGTATTAGTTGAGATAATGCAACTCGTCAATATTTGCAGTTTGGGTGCGATGTTTTGTTGAGACACTGGAAGTGGCGATTGACATCCGGAATTAACTTGCTTGTAGTGAATATGTGGTTGTTGTAAATGGCCAATTCAGATTGTATTGTACAGGCTACTTATCTGGCTGAGTCTTGCACGGTCTTATTTTTTAAATTCAACATCATCATCTTCATCATGAACCGTCTCCAGTTTCCCGGGTGCGGTGAATGAGCGCTCTACATTTAGTTCTCTCCAAGAATGTCTCCTCCTTCACGGCCTGCTGCAAATCCAGACCTCTCCCTCCAAGATCATTTCTAACCTGGTCGATCCATCTCTTCCTCCGTCGACCTCTTGGTCTCTTGCCTTTCAGTTCTTTCTCAAACCACACTCTAGCTGTTCTTTGTGTGTCCATTCTTTTGAGATGACCGAACCATTTCAGCCTGGCTTCAACACAGATCTCATTAAAAGATTGTTCTACATGAACAAGATGGCGTATCTCGTCATTTTTACTTTGTCCCTCCTTGTCTTTTGAATCATAGTTCTTAAAAACGTCATCTCCACCGCCTGTAGTTTGCTGGTATTTCTCTTGGATTGGGTACAGGTTTCTAAGCTACATGTAGTAACAGGAACAAAAAATCTCTCGTAGAGTATTAGTTTTGATATTAAAGGAACTTGCTTATCCCAAAGAAGCCCTCTCACGAGTTGATAAAATTGCGCTCCATGTTGAACTCTACTAGTGATTTCTGCAGATGGTTGGTTTTCTGTCGACACTGCACTGCCAAGGTAACAGAATTGATGTACTTGTTATAACTTCGTACCATTCAGAGTGATGTTAGTACAGATGTTTTGTCGACTAACGGGCATCACTAGTCTACCGTTTTGGACTTGCTTATATTCAGACCGAATTGCTTGAATATAGCATTCCAATCATTCAGCTTCTGTTGCATTTCAGCCTCATCTTCACCCCATATTACAACATCATCTGTAAACGCTAAAGCTTTAAACTCAGAAGTCCTATTGAGTCTCTTAACTCTCTTCATTATTTCATCCATTACAGTAATGAATAAAAGTGGTGATAGAGCGCTGTCTTGCTGTACACCCTGCTTAGTCTCGAACCACTCTGAATAGCCATCACCTATTTGGACACAAATCTGGTAGTGTTCACATAGCATCTTGACTTTATTTATTAAAGCGCATGGTATTGATCTATTTTGAAGGCATTCCCAGATTGTATTTCTCCGTACACTGTCGTAAGCCTTCTCAATACCTAGAAAAATGAAGATTATGTTTTTTCCTTTTTCCCAGTGCTTCTCCATAATCATCCTGACAGAAAATATCAGATCTGTTGTTGCCCTCTTCGGTCTGAAACCGTACTGCTCTTCTTCAAGCTGTGGTTCAATGATAATTCTTAATCTGTGTTCTATGATTGTATACCGGTATATTTATTTATGTAAAACTTGAGTTTCATTTCTTGGTAGGGACACAGGGATCATAAACTGTTGATGTTGATACATTACGTATTGATCAACCAGCCCACTTCGGGCTACACGTGGCATGCTGACAGAATGGTCTGTATACAGTGGATCATGTCCACAGGCTGATTGCTAGTAGTGTGTGTGGCGCAATAATGGGAACAGAGTTTGACAGAGGTCTACTTGAGGTAGAAACGCCACCTTGACACCAGCATCTCGGAAATGGCAAGGATTGTTTGATGCTCACGTGCCGCTCTTGTGAGCATGAATCAAAAGTGTTGCGACACTCAGTAGGCTAAACAATGTTACCCGACAGTGTTTCGCAGCGCACTGTTCAGCAAATACTGCCACACATGGGTCTTGGGAGAATTGGTAGGTCAAGCGTAGTATTGGAAAAGTCATTATTTATTTATTTATTTATTTATTTATTGTACTTCAAACAGGCAAATACGTATTAATAAGAAACACATGTTCATTGATTACACATAATCCTATGAAATTATACAATGGTCACAGGCATAGGTTTTGTTATACGCCAATTAATTTAAAATAGTTATTAAATTCAGATATTTAAATAATATATGGTGAAAATTGGGTAGGTATAATGCAAAGAGTTCAAAGCAATTGTATCCAGTGTGGATGTATATGCTGCAGTATCTCTAAATGGACCAAAGTATAGATGTTTAAGACCAATGTTAACTCAGTTCCTTGATGTACATGTGAGAATGTCAATCAGTATATCACTAATATATTTCATGATTTTAAAGTGCTCTCTGCGACGTATTACTAACTTTAGATAGCTAGAAGTTATCTGCTTAAAAACTCAGGAATGTTTAAAAAAAATACAGCTCCAGTCATAAATGAGATTAAAAGGAGAAAGTAGAAGTGGATTGGTAGTGAGGTATGGCACTAGATATGTATAGAAAACAGCCCTGGATTGGAATATTCAAAGAGCTGGTAGGACTGCCCGACCAAAGAGGCATGGAACTCAGGAAGAAGGAACCCAAGATGCAGAGAGGACGTTGAGGGAGGTTAAAGCGTTGTTTCCACGATGAGCACAGTGGAACATCCTCTACGTGGGCCATCCTCCACGTTCAATTGACAAGTGGGTTCGTCTCTGAAATGGTTTCCAGTGGTTTACCCATTTTCCAGCAAATACTGGGATGGCACGTTTGAATACCTTCCCCAGTTTAATTCAAGTTCATTCATGTCTAAATATAAGAGCCTCCGTGGCTTCGACGGCAGCTCGCCGGTCTCTCACCGCTGGGTCCGTGGTTCAAATCCCGGTCACTCCATGTGAGATTTGTGCTGGACAAAGCGGAGGCAGACAGGTTTTTCTCCGGGTACTCCGGTTTTCCCCGTCACAAATTCCATTCCAGTAACACTCTCCACTATAATTTCAGTTCATCTGCCATTCATTTAATCATTGTCCCAGGGGAGTGCGACAGGCTTCGGCAGCCGGCACAGTTCATATCCTCGCCGCTAGATGGGGGCTTCATTCATTCCATTTTCTGACCCGGTCGGTCGACTGGAAGCAGGCTGTGGATTTTCATTTTCATGTCTCAATATAGTAGCCTCACTTTCCTGGTTAACGACCGGCGACTCAAACATTAAGCATTAGCACGAGCCGACAATGTTTGGCTGACAAATACCTGACGGTTCTTGACCAATAAGATGCTTCCTCCATCTGTCCACGAGGGTGCAGACAAGGTGTTGACGCCAGTCTAGTACCTGCTCACCGGCCTTAAGCCGTGAATGCCTCGGCACCCCGCAGCTATGGAATGTAAACATATCCGTTCAGCTAGGTTTCAAAGACGAGCCGGTCGTAAACCAGGAAAGTGAGGCTACTATACCTTCTCTATTTAGATCAGTGGCGGCTGGCGGGTAATTGTTCTGGGCTTTGCACTATTTTCATTATTGGGAGGGCGGAGGGGGCAGGTGGTAGGGTAAAAGACTACTTGATGTCAGAGAAAACTGTATTCAATTGCGCCATAACACGAATGTACAGTACCTCATTCATCACGAATGCCGCAGTTCATAGATCATCATTTTGTCATCGGATTAAATGGATTATAATTTAGTCTACACGAAAAATTTCACGAGAACAAAACAACGTAAGTTATATAAGAGAGCGAGAAGGAACCGCGAGTGTCACAAGTACGCACAATTTCCATTGCAAGACATAGTAGGCCTATCGGCAGTTGACGGAGCATCTCGGATGTTTCCGCCCGCGCCTCGGCTCCCTGGTGGCAATCAGCGGGCAACTAACAGCCGACTTAACTGTTGGGATAGGACTTACTTGGTCTCGCATCTCTGCCATACACTTCACTATTGAGATCTGGTCGATGCTTGGGCCTGGCAACGACCAGACGGACGAGCGCTCCTAGACAATTTACGGTAACTTACTACACTATAAGATTTCCGAATTATTAAAGAACAAAATTATGAATTCCTATACATATAAAATGAAACTTAATGCAACTAAAAATATTATTACGGTATTAATTAATTTCCTAAAATAAATATGGTCGTTGTGCAATACTGCAACCTTATTACCGGCCGCCAGTGATTTAGATTGATGTCAGCAAAAAATATCTGAGAGTAAAAATGAGCCACTATATGCACGGTGTAACTAAATATGTAGGAAAGCTCCGAGGATTCGATAGAGAACCTGACAACAAGCAAAACATGTCCTGTAAACATATGAGTCGTCAAGATACAAAACTCGTTTAATCCACTTGTGAATAAGAATCATTTTCTTGAGAAACGTTTCTCTGGACTTTGCCTCACGTATCTTTTGTGTTTGTTGTAATCTACTTTTTGCTTTGTGTTTTTGGTTTTGTGTTTGCGTTGTGCTTTTCTTTTGAATTTTACTTTTTGCTTTTCTTTCTTGGTTTTGTGTCTGTTTTCTTCTTTTTTTTTTTTTTTAATTTTGCTTTTTGCTTTATGTTTCTTGATTTTGTTTTCTGCTTTTGCTTTTGTTTTTGAATTTTGCTTTTTGGTTCGTCCTTTTTGTTTTGGTTTTGTGTTTGTTTTCTGCTTTTGCTGTTACTGAATTTTGCTTTTTGCTTTGTGTTTCTTTTTTTTGTTTTCTGCTTTTGCTTTTGTGTTTGTATTTTGCTTTTTGCTTCGTGTTTTTTGTTTTTTGTTTTGTGCTTGTTTTCTGGAAAATCACATTAAAATAAAACAAAACAAAATAAAACAAAATAAACAAAACAAAATCAAAATAAAACTAAATAAAACTAAATAAACTAAACAACTTAAAACAAAATAAAACGAAATACAGTAAAACAAAACAAAATAAAACAAATTAAACAAAACAAAATGAAACAAAATAAAATAAAGTAAAATAAAATAAAAAAGAAATAAATAATTTTACGACATGACCCTTATTCACAAGTGGATTAAACGAGTTTTGCAACTGGACGACACATATGGTGTATTTGCTTTCGTTTCCGTGTTACAATCATTGTTTGTGGTGTACATAACACAGACCACTTCACTATGCAGGTTGATCATTTGTGTTGATAAAGTGTACGTTACTACTTACAGTTCTCTACAGAAGGTGCTCAAAATGGCTACCACGAGCAGTAATGCAGGAGTCTATGCGCCACATCATGGACTGTCTCACACGCTCCCATATTCCCGGCGTCTGTCGTATCTGCTGACATCTTTGCTATATTCGCTGATGCAGCATGACCACGTTGTGAATAGGTGTGGTTTACACAATGGCCTTTAACCCTGGAACAGTATAGTGGGGCACTCAATGCCCCAGAGAATTTTCGTTCCCCGATTACGTTATGCTGGTACACCTGATAAGGCGCCACCTCCTGTGACTTTTACTTGACTTTTCAGTCAATGTGTACGCTTCTTAGCAGTGACAGCTATTTATACCCAAAACAGTGTCTCCAGGACTTGAGTGCTCATTCTGCCCACGAACCAAGGACACCAAGACTACTGTGGTGCGCTCAGAATGCAAGAGTATTGTGCGTAAACATCATAGCTTGGTGTTTTGTAGTGAAAGTGAGAAGTGAAAATGAAGATTATGATTATGATGGCCAAAGTGAGAATATCTACAATAACATTGAAAAATTGCTAATATTTTTGTTTTCTATTGTCACAGTACAATCTCTTGGATTGTAGGTTGGGGTTATAACATGGCTTCCTTGATATAGTTCAGTAGTGAGATAGGGGAGCCGGCCCCGTGGTGTAGGGGTAGCGCGCCTGTCTCTCACCCGGAGGCCCCGGGTTCGATCCCCGGCTCCGTCAGGGATTTTAAAACTGACGTGAGGGTTGGAACGGGGTGCACTCAGCCTCGTGAGGACAATTGAGCAGCTGTCTGACAGTGAGACAGCGCCCCGATCACGAAAACCAAGATTAACGGCCGAGGGGACCCGACGCGCTGATCACGCGTCACCCCAATATCTGCAGGCCGAATGGCTGGGCAGCGGTCACTTGGTTGGCCTTAGCCCGTCATGGGCTGGATAGAGCCAGGGGTTGACTTTTTTTTTTTTTAGTGAGATAGGGGAGGCCATGCTCATATTTTAAGATCTCCATGTATTTTTATATTCCTATTTTTGATGCTTTTTTTATAGCCGGCCCCGTGGTGTAGGGGTAGCGCGCCTGCCTCTCACCCGGAGGCCCCGGGTTCGATCCCCGGCTCCGTCAGGGATTTTAAAACTGGCGTGAGGGTTGGAACGGGGTGCACTCAGCCTCGTGAGGACAATTGAGTAGCTGTCTGACAGTGAGACAGCGCCCCGATCACGAAAACCAAGATTAACGGCCGAGGGGACCCGACGCGCTGATTACGCGTCACCCCAATATCTGCAGGCTGAATGGCTGGGCAGCGGTCGCTTGGTCGGCCTTAGCCCGTCATGGGCTGGATAGTGCCAGGGGTTGACTTTTTTTTTTTTTGTATTTTGTTTTGATATATATCTTTGACTTCTTGTTAGGAGTCCATACTGCAATATTTAATTAGTAGTGTATTGAGAGTATCCATGGAGATTATTGTGTGTGTGCTTTAGAAGTTGAAATTAGAGTGAGAACAATAAATGGAGAAAGATGTTTTTTGTGTTAAAAGTATCCCTCATTGAGTATAATCAACCATGACCCCGGAATGTACGGTTACAATTATGACGCCACAACGTGAGGCACGAAAGAGGGATACGGACACGAATATGGAAAAGAAGAAAGAAAAGCAAACTTTAACAAAGAGACTACAGTGCAGGAAAAAGGAAGTATACGGCCTTATTATGCATAATAGCAGAGAGAATTTGCTCCAAATGCTTACGGATATGAAAGAATCTATGAAGAAGCAGGAAGAGTCGCTTAAAGAGTTAAGTAAGGGAAAAGGAGGTGTGAAAGAAGAAATAGAATCTTGAAAAGTGTCTTTGAGTGTGGCTGTGGAGGAGGAGAAAGAGAAGAAGGAGCAGGAGAAGGTTGAAAAGAAGGAGAAAGAGAAGAAGGAGCAGGAGGAGGAGAAAGGGAAGATGCAAGAGCACAGAGTGGAGATGATATGCATTGTAGGAGAGAAGTTGAGTGAGATAGTCTGTGATGTTGGGGGGCGTGTAGAAGATGGTAATGGAGAGGAAAAAGAAGTGAAAGATGGACAAAATATTGAGGAAGAGATGTGTGAAGTACGTGATGCTGGGGGGCGTGTAGAAGATGGTAATGGAGAGGAAGAAGAAGTGAAAGATGGACAAAATATTGAGGAAGAGATGTGTGAAGTACGTGATGGTAGGAGGCGTATGGAAGAAAATGGACAAGAAAGAGAAGAAGGTGAAGGAGGACGTCAAGTGGAGGATAAGATAAAAGAGGAGGAAGTGAATGAGCTATGTGCGATTAAGGAGCAGGCAAATTATCCGAGATGTGGGGGGCGTGAGAAAGCAGGTGATATGGAAGAAACTGAAGGAGAGGAGGCAGGTGAAAGAAAGGAAAAGGTACAAGAGAAAGGAGTAGCGGATAACGGAGAAGGTGAAATGGAAGAAACTGAAGAGAAAGGAGAATCAGATGAGGTTGGTAATGAAGACAGTATCAAGAAAAAGAGGCTAAAGATGAAGGTGAAAGAAATTAGTTGTTGGATAATATGAGACATACAAGAAAGAAGAGGAGAAAGATGAGGAAGGGAAGGAGAGAGAAACGGAGGAGATGGAAGATGAGGAGTAAAAGGTGCGGAATGACATGGCGGATTAAGAAAAAGACGAGATGGAAGGCAGGAGAAGGAGGAGGAAGACTAAGAGAACAACTGAAGAAAACAAAGAAGCTGATAAAGAAAGAGAAGGGAGAGGGGAAGAAGGAGTAACAGAAGAAAATGAAGAGCAAGGAAGAAGGAGAAGGAAGACTAAGAGAAGAACAGAAGAAAAAGAAGCATGAAAGGTTGAGGAATACGGAGGAAAGTTGTGATGAAAAAGATGAAGATAAAGTTCTCAGAAGTGAGAAAATCATGATTTTGGATTCTGTTAGTGATGGAGAACCGGTTTGCAACCAGTATCGCCATACATTTGATAATAATGTAGTTAACAATTATGGGTATTATGTTGTGAATGATATGGTTAAGTTTCACGAGAGCCTTCGTGTGTTCCGAGTGTGAGCTGTGTGGAAGGTGCAGATGTGACAGACGATGGTGTCAATGATGGGTGGAAGGTGATTGATCTGGATGTTGATGGAAATGATTATTCATTCATTCGAGATGGTAACGACATCGACTATGGTAGTTTAGCTGATGAAGAATGTGGAGATGGTGTGTCTTTGGAAAGTGAACTAATTCTTCCAGCTCTTCGAGATTTAATATTAAAAAGTAGATTTCAGCTTGGTGATGGTTTAGATTTAGAATATTTAGTTGCTACTTCAGGGATCCTTACACCAGATAGTCAAGTGGAGATGTCTGTGGAACAAATAGAGAAGGAGCCGGCAGTTATTGGGACTGACGCATCATTACTTTTTGGAATCGATATATCTCGGAAACGGTTGGTCGTATCGAAAAACGTTAAATGTACAGGTGTAAGATCTCCGCGCTATGCAACGTTTTTACTCTTAACAATTTCTTGATATCTCTCACCGTTTTCTTTTTTGGGGGCCCTGAAAATGTACGTGTGTGCGTGACGTTTTAGCCTCTAGAAATGTACTGGTCGCAGTTTTCAAGATATCGACCTGAAATTTGAGACGGCGAAAGGGACGCGGCTTGTGAGGAACCCTGTTGTTGGGCGTTAGAATTGGTGCAGGGCCGGACCTTTTTAAGGGGCCCTGAATTTCAAATTAATTTTTGGAATCGATATATCTCGGAAACGGTTGGTCGTATCGAAAAACGTTAAATGTAAAGGTGTAAGATCTCCGCGGTATGCAATCTTTTTACTCAAAACGATTTTTGGATAACTCTCACCGTTTTCTTTTTTTGGGGGCCTGAAAATGTTCATTGTGCGTGACATCTTCGGGTTTAGCGAAGTACATGTCGCAATTTTCAAGATATCGAGCTGAAATTTGGAGCGGTGAAAGAGTTGGAACCTGTGAGGAAACCTGTTGTTGGGCGTTAAAAACGGTGCAGGGCCGGATCTCTTTTGGGGGCCCTGAATTTCAAACTTTTTTTGGAATCGATATATCTCGGAAACGGTTGGTCGTATCGAAAAACGTTAAATGTACAGGTGTCAGACCTCCGCGGTATGCAACTTTTTTACTCCAAATGATTTTTTGATATCTCTCACCGTTTTCTTTTTTTTTGGGAGGGGGAAATGAAAATGTCCATTGTGCGTGACATTTTTGCGTTTAGCAAAGTACAGGTCGCAATTTTCAAGATATCAAGCTGAAATTTGGTACGGTGAAAGAGTTAGGGCCTCTGAGGAACACTATTGTTGGGCGTTAAAATCGGTGCAGGGCAGGACCTTTTTTGGGGCCCTGAATTTCATCCCTTTTTTGGGAATCAATATATCTCGGAAACGCTTGGTCGTATCGAAAAACGTTAAAGGCACAGGTGTAAGACCTCCGCGGTATGCAACTTTTTTACTCAAAACGATTTTTTGATATCTCTCACCGTTTTCTTTTTTGGGGAACTGAAAATGTCCATTGTGCGTGACATTTTTGGGTTTAGCAAAGTACAGGTCGCAATTTTCAAGATATCAAGCTGAAATTTGGTACGGTGAAAGAATTAGGGCCTCTGAGGAGCACTATTGCTGGGCGTTAAAATCGGTACAGGGCCGGACCTTTTCTGGGGCCCTGAATGTCATCCCTTTTTTGGAATCAATATATCTCGGAAACGGCTGGTCTTATCGAAAAACGTTAAATATACAGGTGTAAGATCTCCGCGGTATGCAACTTTTTTACTCATAACGATTTTTTTATATCTCTCACCGTTTTCTTTTTTTTTTTGGGCCCTGAAAATGTCCATTGTGCGTGACATTTTTGCGTTTAGCAAAGTACAGGTCGCAATTTTCAAGATATCAAGCTGAAATTTGCTACGGTGGAAGAGTTAGACCCTGTGGGGAAACCTATTGTCGGGCGTTAAAAACGGTGCAGGGGCGGATCTTTTTTGGGGGCCCTGAATTTCAAACTTTTTTTGGAATCGATATATCTCGGAAACGGGTGGACCAATCGAAAAACGTTAAATGTACAGGTGTAAGATCTCCGCGGTATGCAACGTTTTTACTCAAAACGATTTTTCGATATCTCTCACCGTTTTCTTTTTTAGGGGCCCTAAAAAAGTCCATTGTGCGTGACATTTTTGGGTTTAGCGAAGTACAGGTCGCCAGTTTCAAGATATCGAGCTGAAATTTGGAGCGGTCGAAGAGTTGGACTCTGTGAGGAAACCAGTTGTCGGGAGTTAAAAACGGTGCAGGGCCGGGTCTTTTTTGGGGGCCCTGAATTTCAAACTTTTTTTGAATCGATATATCTCGGAAACGGGTGGTCGTATCGAAAAACGTAAAATGTACAGGAGTAAGATCTCCGCGATATGCAACTTTTTTACTCAAAACGATTTTTTGATATCTCACACCGTTTTCTTTTTTGGGGGCCCTGGAAATGTCCATTGTGCGTGACTTTTTTGCGTTTAGCAAAGTACAGGTCGCAATTTTCAAGATATCAAGCTGAAATTTGGTACGGTGAAAGAGATAGGGCCTGAGAGGAACGCTCTTGTTGGGCGTTAAAATCGGTGCAAGGCCGGACCTTTTTTGGGGGCCTTGAATGTCATCCTTTTTTTTTGAATCGATATATCTCGGAAACGGTTGGTCGTATCGAAAAACGTTAAATGTACAGGTTTAAAATCTCCGCGGTATACATCGTTTTTATTCCAGACGATTTTTTGATATCCCTCACCGTTTTCGGTTTTTGGGGCCCTGAATATGTACGTATGTGCGTGACGTTTTCCCGTTTAGCCAAGTAGAGGTAGCAAGTTTGAGGATATCGAACTGAAATTTGCTACGGTGAAAGGTCTGGGGCCTGTGAGGAACCCCATTGATGGGCGTTAAAATCGGTGCAGGGCCGGCCCTTTTTTGGGGGCCCTGAATTTCATCCTTTTTTGAATCGATATATCTCGAAAACGGTTGGTCGTATCGAAAAACGTTAAATGTACAGGTGTAAGATCTTTGTGATATGCACCTTTTTACTCATAACGATTTTTTGGATATCTCTCACCGTTTTCTTTTTGTGGGGCCATGAAGTTGTAAGTATGTGCGTGACGTTTTTGCCTTTAGCAAAGTACAAGTCGCAATTTTCAAGGTATCGAGCTGAAAACTGGTAAGGTGAAAGAGTTGGGGCTTGTGATGAAACCTATTGTTGGGAGTTAAAATCGTTGCAGGGCCCGACCTATTTTGGGGCCCTGAATGTCATCCTTTTTTTGGAATCAATATATCTCGGAAACGGTTGGTCGTATCGAAAAAGTTAAATACACAGTTGTAAGATCTCCGCGGTATGCAACTTCTTTACCAGTAACGATTTTTTGATATCTCTCATTGTTTTCTTTTTCGGGGCCCTGAAAATGTATGTATGTGCGTGACGTCTTTGCGTTTAGCCAAGTACAGGTCGCAATTTTCGAGATATCGACCTGAAATTTGGTACGGCGAAAGGGATACGGCCTGTGAGGAACCATATTGTTGGGCGTTAAAATCGATGCAGGGCCGGATCTCTTTCTGGGGCCACGATTTTTTTTTGAATCGATATATCTCGGAAACGGTTATTCGTATGAAAAAGTTAAATACACAGGTGTAAGATCTCCGCGGTATGCAATTTCTTTACCCGGTAACGATTTTTTGATATCACTCACTGTTTTCTTCTTTGGGGGCCCTGAAAATGTACATACGTGCGTGACGTTTTTGCGTTTATAAAAGTACAGGTCGCAATTTTCAAGATATCGAAATGAAATTTGGTGCGGGGAAAGAGTTATGGCCTGTGAGGAACTCTGTTATCGGGCGTTAAAATCGGTGCAGGGCCGGACCTGTTTTGGGGCCCTGGTTATCATCCTTTTTTTTTTTTGAATCGATATATCTCGGAAACGGTTGGTCGTATCGAAACAACTTAAATGTACAGGAGTAAGATCTCAGTGATTAGCAACTTTTTACCCCTTATCATATTTTGATATCTCTCACCGTTTTAATGCCATTAAATGCTTTTGGTTTTAAAAAAATGGGGCCCAAATGTATATAATAATTTGTAAAAATTCAACTGGCGTCTCATTGAATTCTACAGAAAATTATCTATAATAACCCGTTTTCACCTTCAATAAGTTAAATAATGTATTTACAGCTGTAATATATTTTCCATTTCCGAGGACGTCCGGCTTTCATAACCACGTGATGGTGTCAGCATTGCCTAGAATAACATTTTATAATTTTCCTACATTACCACACAATCGGGCCAAAGGCCCGAAATGCAAGGCATGATACTTTTCTGCCAACGAAGTTGTTGTTTGAGATTATTACCCCTCTTGCTCGCCGCTATCTTGCCGCACCTTCTCATCCAAAGCAGGTCGTGCTGCGTGGACTCCTACTTGTTAGGAGTCCGTACTGCAAGATTTAATTAGTAGTGTATATCTTAGAGAGTATCCATGGAGATTATTGTGTGTGTGCTTTAGAAGTTCAAATTTGAGTGAGAACAATAAATGGAGAAAGATGTTTTTTTTTTTTTGTTAAAAGTATCCCTCATTGAGTATAATCAACCATGACCCCGGAATGTACGGTTACACTATTATATTCACACTGTTATTTTCATTTTAGAGCCTTAATAGTTTAAGTATTCTGTGCTACAGGGTTGGTTTCACTCATTTGTAACTCATATTTGAGTTATTAGTAATACATTACTTTAATGCATCAGAGTTGTGTTTCTGTCCTGGGGTACTCAGTGCCCCCAGGATACCATTACTGTTTCTGGAGAATAAGGGTACTGTTCCAGGGTTAAATGGCCCCATAAGTAGAAGTCAAATGGGTTGAGATCGGGAGAAGGAGCAGGCCACGGTGTCGGTGCCTGACGCCGATCCATTTAGTTGGGAATTTCTGATGTAAAATTGCTCTAGCAGCCAGAGCAAAATGAGATGGTGCTCCATGAAGCATGAACCAGATGCGTGCCACCGTCTGTTATGCACACGGCAACGAACGCCCATGAAAGGACTTTTTTTGCTTGTTATCAGATCCTTTACCGAATCCCCGGAGTTTTCCCACATATTTAGTTACACCCTGTATAGAAACTCATCAAACCTCATATAATATCAAAGACTACAGGTTTGAATCCCGATACAGACAGAGAACATCCTAGCAAGGTAGGTGTCTCAACCGAGAGAGTTGGATTTGGTTCAAACCTAGATGCACCAGGTTCGATTTCTGGCGATTGTCTGTAAAAATCCACGTTCAGTAGTGATTCGGATTTTACGTAAAAGGGAGGTCCCTTGGCTTATGATCTTAAAATTTAGAGCCACTAGAAACTGGGAAAATAATAATAATCATATCTTATGGCCTCGGGTGCCGGGTGCAATGTTTGTTATTTGACACCCAGAGGGCAGCTTGTATTTTGTTGTTCCTTGAAGCACTATGGAAGTCAAGGAGGTTACATATCTAAGCTACTTAAAACTATAGCGCTTTCTAGTAGAGAAATGAGGAACTTTGTGTTGGAGGAAAATCCCGAGATTAAGTTTGCCATTATGAACACGGCCTACTGAATACAAATGGGTTCTTTAACATGCCAACATCGTATGAAATGCGTATCGTGATTTTTGCCGCCTTAAAAAAAATCACTTACCACGGCCAGGAGCGAACCTGCAAGCTTGGGGGTTAGTAATCTGACACGATAACCACTCACCCACCGTGGCAAGCTACTTGGAGAATGAAGAGTAGAAATACATATTTGAGTTATACTTACGGTGTTAAAGAGCCCATGGTTGACACGTACATAACCACCGAGGTTTACCTCAGGAGGGTTGAGAGAAATAGCGGAGAGGAACATCTGTAACTGAGAAAAAAATCCAGACATTTTCATAATGTATTGTATTGAGAACTTGTTTACATGACATGTATGAGGGAGTAAAATAACTACGAGTGAAATTGTTCAAACTTGTGATGTTGGAACTTAAGATGTATTCACCCCTCAGTGTAGCCGTGTCCGTTAAGTCGTCCACCACTACCGAGTGGGAGAGCTGGATGTCCGACTAAGGTGGAGAAATATTAACAAGCGCGGTATCTCAACAGAGAGAGCAGAATTTTTCTCAAAGTGGGAAAAATAGATCCAAGTTAGCGGTCACTTGTCACCATCCCCAGTTGTATCTGCACCCAGACACCATCCTTGTGATAGTATAGGAATGATCCCTCGCAGAGTCCGTAGGTGAAACCGAACTGGGAAGATAAGAGAAGCGATTATTACTACTATTATTTTTAGTATTATTATTCATTCTTCGATTCGGTCAACTAGGGACCACGTCAGTTCAACTGTCTCTTCTTCCGAGCTCTAACCACCACCCAGTGTTCCCGCATTCGTCTTGGGTGTTGTTCCTTTCTCACTTGGGTCTACGCCTTCACTGTCTTCAGCTGAGACTTTTCCTGGAAACATTTGTGCGTACGTAGTTTTTACTGAAGTGGACCACGCTCCTGGATATCTTTTTAGGGGAAATTTCCATTTCACCTAGATCTTTCTCAACTTCCGTGAACCATGACCCTTTAGTTTTCTTATCTTGAAAGTACGTCAATATCCGTTTTGATATCCCGCCTGGGCTCATTCGTGTCACGTGGCTATAAAAGGCAATCCTTCTTTTTCGAATCGTGTCACTGATCTTCTCCCCGTGCTTGTATAATTCGTGGTTGTAACGCCTTCTGTTTTCTCTGATGGGGCCCAGGATTTCCCTCAAAATCTTCCTTTCTTTCGCCTCTTGTTTTTCCATTGGACCTTTCTTGTTCATTATTAGAGACTCAGCCGCATACAGAGCCTCTGGTTGAATAACAGTGCAGTAATGTCTAATTTTGGCGATTAAGGATATCGATATCTTATTGTAGATGTCATTAAACCGACAGTAGTGGCTACGCTGGCTAAAGCGCAGCATTAGGTCATGCGACCAAGCTCTCTTCTGACTCGGTAGACGCGTGGGTTCGAGCCCCACCGTCGGCCGTCCTTGAAATGGTTTTCCGTGGTTTTCCATTTCCAACACCAGGCAAATGCTGGGACGGTACCTTCTGAGAGGCCACGGCCGCTTCCTTCCACATCCTTGCCCAGTTTCATTCACCATCATTCATTTCATCTCTCATTAACTCCTCTCATGAGGTTGGCGTCAGGAAGGGCATCCGGCCGTAAAACCATCGCCACAAGGACTTCCATCTCATCTCATCCCCGACCCCGTTGGAAAAACGGGAATAATAAAGGGTAGACATACATTGTAGATGTCATTAGTTAGGTGGTATGCAATTTCCATTTTATTAATGCGTGAAACGAAGGCTTCTTTCTCTGATAGGTGAGGCTCTATCCATTCACCGAGGTATTTAAACTTTTCTGCCTTCTGAACTTTTCCTAGTCCGATCTCCAGTTCCCTGGGCGCTGATTTTATGTATGTCATGAATTGTGTCTTCTCAAAGGAGATTTGAAGCCCAGCCTTCAGTGCTTAAGTTTTAAGTTGGTTAAGTTGTTCTTCTGCCATATCAATGGAATCTGAAAAGATCACTAGATCATCTGCAAAGGCTAGACAGTCGATTGTAAGATTCATATACTTGTACCCAAGCCTTACCCCATTTTCTACCCTTGAATTTTTAATTTCTTTCGGCCATTCTCGGATGACCTTCTCTAAAACACAGTTGAAGAGAAGAGTTTTTTTTTTGTCGTGTGATCTTCTGAGAGGCCGAGTGCAGGTCTTTCTAGTCGACGCCCGTGGGTAACCTGCGCGTCGGGATGAGAGATGGAATGGATGAAGATGAATGAAATTGGGCAAGGATGTGGAAGGAAGCGGCCGTGGTCTATCAGAAGGTACCGTCCCAGCATTTGCCTGGAGTAGAAAATGGGAAACCACGGAAAACCATTTCAAAGACGGCCAACGGTGGGGCTCGAACCCACGCGTTTACCGAGTCAGCAGAGAGCTTGGCCCTATGACCTAACGCTGCGCTTTAGCCAGCGTAGCCACTGCTGTCGGTAAGAGAAGAGGTGATAGTCTGTCTCCTTGCCTCACTCCTGTCCTGATTTCAAAGGCATTAGACATCTCTCCTGTGAACTTCACTTCGGAGGTGGTGTTGGTCAGGGTTTGCTGGATAATTGATTGTGTCTTGTTATCTAAGCCAAACTCTTCAAGGATTTGCAATAGGGTGGTTCGATCAATTGAGTCGTATGCTTTCCTAAAATCAACAAAGGTCATCACGAATTCTCTGTTCCTGAGTTTCAGATTATAATAATAATTATTATTATTATTATTATTATTATTATTATTATTGACACAGGGATGGCCAGGGTGGTTGGGCCTACTTACCTGTCTGAGAAGTCCGCATCGCTTTCAGCAAAATCACCGCCAGATGACATGCCCCAACAGAAGAACACCTAAAGGGAGGAAGGAAGGTGGAGAAGAGGGGGAAACGCACAGGCTCGTCTACAGACACATCCGATAACTAATAGAATTATCGCCGAAGAAATAATGCCACACCTGTTGCTTAAAAATTTAAAAGAAAATTTAATTACCAAAAGGGGCGAGGAAAAATAAAAATTTAACAAAATCATTAAAAAAAGAAGAAACTGTATGGCCACAACACCCTCTCTCTGGTGATGCATATGGCTTAAGGCCAACATAAGTTATTTACATAAGTAGGCAAGAGACGGTTTAACATGCTTGCTGAGCGAAAAGAAAAACATTTAATTTAAAATTAAAATAGGAACGCCCAAAAGATTAAAAAAAGAACACAGGTATTACCAAATGAGAAAGGACTTGATAATTAACTAAGGTATGCAATACCGACCCGACATGCAGACATCAAGGCCACGATGAAACGAAAAATTTAAAATTAAATTAATAAAATAAAAATAGGATCAATTAACAAATCCACAATTTTCATGACGGAGAAAAACTCGGGAACACTCACAAAAACACAACGTTAAACCAACAAGATTAACAAAAACATACTAAGCGAGCACCACAACACGTTTGAGACTCCCGCTCGACGCCTAGAGAATGCACTCTCAAGACCAGAATGCACTTGGACAAAACAAAAAACAAACATGGCCACCAAAAAGAAGACCGCATGTCAAATCGAATTACGGCAAACAATTAGCATACAATTAAATTTAAAATCACCAGAGAGAACAGAAAGGGAGGAAAGAATTACGCCTTAACACTATTGACATGAGGCTTTTTAGACTACAACGGATCGTAAAACAAATTAATAATAGGGCAATTCCAAGGATTACCAAAAACTAAATAAATAAAAATTTACAACGTAAAATAAACTAGAAACGTGTCTCCAGAAGGTACGAAGGAAAACAATAAAATTTACATAACTGGTAACATTAGCAAAACAGAAAAATTAGGCCTACGAGGCGAAACAAAATACAGAATTAAAACATTAATATCAGGCCAATATCGGAGCTCCTTAACAATATATAAAATTTTAAATAATTTTGTACCTTAAAACTTCTCTGTGGAGACACAATAATAATAAAATAATTAACACACAATTTTAAAAAAAATATTATACGGCACTATATGGCCTTAAAATGGCTAACACGCACATGGCAAACAAGCACTCCTGTTTGCAGCTAGTTGCGATTCTTATTTCTCCTTTCTTCATCTTCAATGCGAAATGGCGAAAATACGTCTTTAAGAGCGCAGGCAATTTCTTTTAGCATTTATCCACATTTCGTAGCGGCTAGGGGCCCAAGCCCCCAGCTCACGGATAGATACTCTTTGACCAGCAGCTGGCTTGTTGTTTTCTTGACGACAGACTATCTAGATCACAAGATGGCGGAGAATCCATAGTCAAATACCGCACTGCATTCATGTTAGTTGTAACTGACCAATCACAGCTTGACACATCAAGTAACAATGTGCATATTATGTAATTATTTTGGCGGTATGATGTATTGTACCCATGTGAGTAATCTCCATGGAAAATATGCTTCCGCCTCCAGCCAGCGTCAGGTCTCAGGCGTGTACCGTTCCCCCATTGAGCAGTTGCATATTTTGGATTTGAGACTAAAAGGTATCAACTCTACAATGATAAGGCACAACTCTATTCTAAGACTTTAATTCAGTACTAAAATCATGGCTTCAAACATATAAAAGCAATCCCAACAAACATAAACAAAATCAAACAAAATTACTTCCACAATCCACTAATATTCACATATTATTATCATAATAAACTCATATCATAACTCAAACCTTTACCCTGATATTGACTTCACAATTTACTCTAGTACGCTGATGCACATATAACTTTCATAAACAAACCTGTATTTTACTCTTCTGCCATCTAATGTGACTGCTTTACTTTCACAAAATTACTTGTTCCTTAAACCTCGTCCTACTTTGACAAATATGTGTACCGTGTGTGTTTGGTCTCTCTCTTCCCACCAAATGCTTTTCATGCATTAGCCTATTCAGGTGTTGCACAACAAATCTACGTGCAACTCCAGAATTATGTAACTCTACCCCTACACTTCTCTCTATTTATATAGTTCCACTGCATGCCGTTGTGATTTCATCTTCAAAACATTCGTTATCGCTGTGTCGGATGGTATTATTAAGCTACCCTTGCGATCGTAGCCTGCGGTGTCAAGTGCCCAACTTCTGAAATTCGTGTCAGTGTCAGTACAAAATGCAACTTCCAACCATTCGTAAGATTGCTAAAATTTTTACTCATCAGGATTATCTATGATTACCAATGTGTTTTTAAACCACACACATTCATTACACAATATAACCATGTTTCCTTTCATATTACTAACAGGGTCTTAAATCTGCCCTTTCCTAAACGTTAGCCTTCACGGTTCGTTTGACAGCTCAGCCACCTTCAGAGCGGCTTCTATACAATGGAGTGGAGTGGCGCGGTCATAGCAGTAAACCGTCCCTCACCTCCTGCCTCTTGGCTTATATCTCCCCAAGCAGTAGTAAGATTCTAAAGACAATACTGTGGTCACAATGACGCACATATCCCAATGGATTTAAACTGAATGATATGCAAATAGGTTCTGGACGAGCTTAAACATTTATCCCTAACCTGAGGATATGATAATAACTGGCCTCACTAGGTCCATTTCAACATGTAGGCACGAGATTCATAAAAGCATTGGTCGATCTGGATAACCGGTATCTTAATAAATGCTGCGGTCAGTCACATGCTGCCGTCAATAAGATTCGCTTCACAAGAGCCGAATCACTCAATAACTTAGTTCTCGGTCGATCAGGTATGGTGCAGAGGTTTCCAATGTTCTCCCCTCACCTACCACAGGATTCGAACCCGGAACATTCCATATCCATCATCGGAGTTAGGGCACGCGCTAAATACACTCCGGCATAAATAAATATCTCTGTACGCCCACGGCTATACGAGATTTCATACGTCGAATAGATTATCTGGCTCCATGACCTGATATTATGATCTCGTCCTTTGATTATTAAGAGAAATCTATCAATTACTCTATAAGCTTTTACACAAGCTGCAAATTCAATTCACTATTAAGCTCTTCCACTTCCTTGCATAATTATATTCCCATTAACACAATATATTCTGATATTAAACTCTTTTCTCATCCCTTACTGTATAATCTTACAGCTTGGATCGATAAATCTTCCAATTAGCGTAAATATTTCTTGCTTACAACATTTTACCTGATGTATTCATTATACCTTTTATTATTTATTATTATTCTTACTGGCATAAATTACCTTAATCCGACACAACATAACCATCTTAATAATCGAACATCCGTGTTCGTTACGTTAAGTTTACATAACTGATTTGCCATTTTATTAATAGTGGTAACGATTAATCCACTCTCTGATGTATAACAACATCTCAACTCTACAAACATCAACACAACAATAATTAAACCTGGAGGGTCTATCTCCTAATACTGATTCTTACTGGCATTATTAGCCTATTTTCAATTTTGAAAAAATAGGCTTATGAGATCACCTTTTGTCCGTGTCCGTGTGTGTGTGTGTGATTCGTGTGTGTGTCCCCCCCCTAATACAATCGAAACGGCTGGAGCTATTTCAATGAAACTCGGGAAGTTCATAGCACTATTCCCGGCGACCTCGACCGTGCCCTTCAAATTTTGTTACGTCTCTCCAATCCAACATGGCGGCTGTGCGAAATACTTCACTAGCATTCAATATCTCCGAAACTATTACCGATATCGCCCTGAAATTGTGTACGGTGATAAAGGGCACTAGTAGAAGTTCACCTATGAGACTTTCAAAAACCTGGTGACTACAAAACCAACATGGCGGCCAAGCGAAGTTGAGACATTTAAATAGACTTTTCTCGCGATTTAACTATCTAAATGTAATGAAACTTGGTACAGCAAATGTTTATACACATTGTAATGCACTGGAGTTTAATTTAGTTCAATTGTTTACATAACCTCAAAAGGTTGCAGGTTCGAAACCTGGCGCAGTCAGCTGGCATTTGAGGGTGCGCAAATGCGAGGGAGCCGTGTCAGTACATTTACTGGCACGTTAAAGATCCCCTTCGGGGCAAAATTCCGGCACCCCGGCGTCTCTAAAAGCCAGTGTAGTTAAAAGGGACGTAAAACCACTAACATTATTATTATACATAACCTCAAAATGGCGGCTGTGCGAAATATTTCACTGACATTCTATATCTCCGAAACTATTACAGATATCACCCTGCAATTTTGTACGGTGATAAAGGGTACTGATACAGGTATACCTACGTATATTTCATAAACCTGTAAAGTACGAAACGAACATGGCGACCAAGCGAATTTAAAATATTTTAATAGACTTTTCTCGTGATTTAACTCTCTGAGCGCAGTGAAATGTGGTACAGTAATTGATTTTGCAGATTGTAATGCACTGCCATCTAGTTTAATAGGGATGTAGCAGGAGAAAGTTCGCGCCAGATAGCGCTCGTGTAGTACTGGGTAAGCGCAAGGCGATCGTCTTATGTTTCTCCCAGTCAGCTGCGAGGAATGTATAAATTGTGACCGAGTTTTCTAAGCTAAAGTAAATTATATATTCTCTAATTTTACTCCAAGACTATATTCATTAATTCTATAGGTATATCTCCTAATATATTATGGTCGATTTTTAGCGTTTAAGCGTTAAACTGCTGCAAAATGAGCTACGGACCAGAGGCGCTAAAACTAGCGGGAGGAAGAAAGAATTAATAGAGCGGTAATACCAAAATTCTAACACGCTTTATTATTTAAATAATGAATATGAGTCAGCATGCTTTCTCCTAAAGTTTACAATTGCTTGAGTGTTGTAGGCCTATATTGATAAACATATCTCCATAAGACTTAAATCATAAATAGAGATTTAAATATTCACTTGCTTATAGACTTCGATTCATGTCTTTTTTGAGGTTGGTAGCTTACATGAAACTGTCATGTTTTAAGGTAAACATAATCAAAGGAAGTTGATACCGGTATTGTACCGGTATACCTCGAAAATGCATCGCAACATTTGGTTCTTATGTAGCCTAATTTTGACAATTTCTCAATAAGAATCGTTCCCGTACCCCTGGGAAAGGACTTGGGGGTACAATTGTTTATAAGTTTAAGAATCCCTGCTTTAGGGCCACGAACTGTTTCCATTCATCTGACTATGTCTCAAGAATGTAGAAGTCAATCGCTACCACATTCTCCGTCGGGCAGATGGAAGTTGACGATTAATTCTGATTTCAAGAAACCAACCATAATACGTTTGTGACTGTTAATGTTGCGACATTTATTTTTGAAGTATTTGTCCGAGTATTGATGTCTTTGAAAATGGGAGTCAGAAATGTTACATTCACTTCTTCGTGTATATTGACGATTTCTTCCCGTAACCTACTTCAAAGGAGATGATTTCTGCAGATTCCGATATTGTAGGCTTATTGTTAGGGGCGGATCCAGGCCTTGCGGGGCCCCGGGCGATATGATAACGTGGGGCCCACAACAATAGGAAATAAAAATATATCAAATCAAATGGAAAATAGTTTGGTGATAATAATATAATATAGAATAGTCACAATATTTTTAATACACTACAGTACATCTTTTTTATAATATGAAAGAAACCTTTAAGTTCCCTCTAAGAAGATTATGTAAACTATGAAATATTGAAATATTACTTTGCAACTTTTTTCCCGGCTGAAGTCTTCTATCATTTCACTGAAATCTAAACTCGCTAAACGGTCACGGGAGGTCATAGCTGAACTGAAAAAAGGAATATGAATTATAAATTATTTTGAAAAGTATAATTAATTAATTAATTAATTAAATTTAAAAAAAATCATGGCGCGGGGCCCCCCGGACCGCGGGGCCCAGGGCGGTCGCCCTCCTCGCCCTCCCCTAGATCCGCCCCTGCTTATTGTGATTATCCGGCAATTTTCTTGTGTATGGTCTTTTCCTTATGTTTGTTGTGTTCGTGGTCCACGGTAAAAGCGATGGAACAGCGCCCGGTTTTAATCTTGCTCTCGCACTTTCAAATACAAACGCATAAAATCAGTGGTTATTATCGGAATGTCTAATCAGTTTGTAAGTACAAAATAGGAATTATTTCCCTTTGTAAATCACACTTTTCCAACACAGTTTTCGTGAAGTCATCGGGTTGTAAATGATGGGAACTCATTTTAATATATTCGCTCTGATTTTTCTCACCGAATTTTACCTTCTAATAGCACGTAACCATTTCTTCCTCATTTCTTTATTTTGTGGAAATTGGTGAAACGAAAACGGGCTTCCCTGATTTTTGCAATGAGGAACACTGCAATAGCTCGGCATAGTCACGAAAATAACAATTTAAACAACTTAAATTCGTACATATTAGCGGCATGAGAACACGGGAGACAAACGAAGAGCGCCTTGCGCTTACCCAGTACAACAGCAGTGCGCTCTATCGGTGCTAGTTCTATACATCCCTATTCAATTGCTTACATAACCTCAAGATGGCGGCTGTGCGAAATTTTAAAATTAAGTTTTAATTTCTTGTGTCGTAATCATGCGATCGAAGTGAAAGTTTGAATAATGAACCTAGGCAATAATTGTCCTTGAATGGTACATAACTCTATGGCCTATACACATAACACTCCTAAATGGTGAGCTCCCGAAATATTTAGACGGTTCTCAATATCTATGAATCTTTTACAGCAACCACACTGAATTTTTTATGTTCATAGGGACTATGAACGAACATATGTTCACCTATAGGACTTTCAGGAACCTGGTGAGCACAAATCCAACATGGCGGCGACGCGAAGTATAAATATTTAAATGGACGTATATCGCGAATTAACTATCCGAGTGCCGTGAAACGTTGCACGTTAAATGCTTATACAAATGTTGATCCACTGGCATCTAATTTATTTCAAGGGTTTGCATTATCACAAGATGGCTGCTGTGCGTAATTTTAAAATCTCGTTTTTACTTCTTGTTGCCTAATCATGCGATTGAAATTTGAATACCACACGTACACAACAATCTTAATGTAATAGTACAAAAATAAAAATCCAACCTGGTGACCATCTGAAATATTTAGACGGTTCTCAATATCTACGAATCTGTTACAGCAATTAAACTGAAATTTTGTATGTTGATTGTGGCAGTTAACATAAGTAGGATATATGAAAATAGGCTGTATAGTTCTTCACGGAACTACTTGTTTTTATAAGACTGAAATCACATTACATGCAGTGGGCTATACTTCTATATAATCATAATTTGTGGGGTACTCACATATAGGCTTATCCTGGTGGCTCCAACCACCCATATCTTCCAGTGTCGCCTGCCATTTGCAGAGTTAGCGCGACATTTGCATATTGAATATACACATTTTATAACACATTTCTTTCACCAACCACACGGCACTTTTCATTTCTATGATGAAGCTATCGCTTCATAACACATGACACTTCCTAACACTTGTTATACTATTAATTTAAAAGATATTTCACATATGATTTCTACAAAACACACATCACTTTTTACACTCTTCATTGGTTGAAATTCCCTGGCAAGATATCAGAATTGCAGGTATTGACGGCATCCTCCATGCTCCTACCAACTCCTGACTGAAAGTCTGGATCATCTGCCTACGGATTCACCAACTGTCTATCAATTATCCTACGATAAACTTCCTGCTTTGCATAACCGTGCTTACTTTTCGTCCTGAGCGTTACTATTTGGTATTCTTAAGACATTTCACCAAATGCATCATAAAGTTTCTCCCAGCGCATTCCGGCGGACTAATACATGTATAACCAATCAATATATTATACACTGCGCTCAACATTGTACATAGCATTTACACAAATTATTACTTTCAATAGTTATGCAAGTTATATCACACGGTACTTCCTATGTGAACACTAACAATTGCTCGTACTGCGGCCTATACACATGCAGCACGACTGTCCTTAATAAAAGCCTTCTAAAATTTTACTGCACGGCTTCCCAAGCTGAAGTCCGAGCCTCCTTCCTTGACTTCGGTAATACGCATTTCGCATAATAAAGTTCGTTGATTACCGTACTTATTATTATTACTTCATGACTATGCATGATTATATTATCACTTGGTGCATTACACTGCACGGCGAATATAATGATTAACACTAAAATGTTCAAGTCTTTGTGTGAGAGTCCTTTCCTGAGCCAAAACGACATACGTTCCGCGCTCGAGTCTGTTCCAACTGACCCCTTCTGACTGGGTCCACACCCTTATATCCGTTTCACAAGAAAAAGTAGACCTAGAATTCCCGCGCTGTATCATCTCCTCTCCCAGGATGATTCTGGTCTTGAAACAATGCTCATTGGGTTCCTTTTTCCTCGCTGGTCCCAGAACTATCTGCGTGCTGAAGGATCGATCAGCCACTTAATTAATATTAATTGCCTTTGCCATAGCGTGGGTACGCGGTTTCCAGTGGAAATCCCCGGTGACATAGTCAGGTCACGCCGCGAACACCCATAGTCCTGTGTTCTTGCGCACTCCATTAAATATGCCTTGATTTCACAGTTTAAAGGCTTTATAATTAGCATCCTGGCTAAGGATTCACATGTGTGCAACTCTCATGTCATTGCGTTGCTCCAATCACGAGTAATCAATGATTTTCACTGGGATCTTCCCATTCCATTCTCAACTCCATTCTCAAACGGGGAAGAACAGGGTCATTATTCAACCCCCCCGACCTCTTGCAGACGACTTAAGTAGGTCAACGAGATTGACATGGCTCCATGAGTCTCCTCCTACAATTCTGGGGCCATTAGTAAACTGTCCAACTCTCCACTTCTGTGTTCCAAGTCCAGCATAGCCTACTCCATGTAGTCCAATAATGCTGTATTCCGCTCATTTCCCTGCATTATTTTAATAAATAATATCAGTATCAACTGACACCAGTGATTAAATATATACTTCCCTCTAGGGGTTTTTACAACTAAAACTCCCTCAACAGATCTCGGGTTCGTTCCCTGGTGGAACCTTCATTCTGAGATCACAGTCTCTGAGATCCACTTTCGATACCAGTCAGCTTAATTCCCCTCGGGTTCATATTCCTCTTGCAAAACTTATAGAAGTCAATTGCAAGTGACCTTCTGTAAGTAACCAGCTTACTGTCTACAACTGTCTGTGTTTACATCAGGGGTCCTTCACCTCGTCTGGCTGTGAGTAGGTTAGTCTGGCTTCCCCTTCCACACTGCGCTCAGCTCTAAGCTGTGCATTCTCTAGACGGAGGGTTTCATTTATTGCTTCGGCCTCCCTAGCGGCTTCGACCATGTCTTTGTAAAGTTCTTGCAGGCACCGGCATTCTGTCCGTCCGTTCCTTTCACTGGGTAAACTGCTTGTTTCCCGTTCCGTCTCGCTACGCGAACTTTCAGGTCTGACTGCCTGGCTGACTTGGCCGTCCACGTCTAGTTGGGTGTGTGCTGCTAATACTTCTTCTTGTTCATCAAATTCTTCTGGCGAATAGTAAATTTTTAAATTGGCTGCATTCATAACGACCTCGTTTCCTGTTTCTAAATGCCTTATTCTGTATGCATTGTTCTGTAGGTCTCTTATCACCTCGAACGGGCCGTGATAACCGAAAATGAACATTTTATACTTCCGTGCTTCTGGATCTGAACTGGCGGGCTTTCGCACTAACACTTTTTCCCCAATGAGAAGCGGTCTGTGATATCGCTTCGCACGATTTCTTCTCTGGCGTCTCTCTGCCTGTGCTTGGAGATATTCGAAGGTTCGTTGGATCCTCAATTCTCGTCCTGGCTGTGCGTCTACTGGTAAAGGAATAACACCAGTCCACGGTCTCTCCGGTCTCTGATCCAAATGTAGAGTCACGGGCACCTGACCTGTCGCCTCATGCACAGTATTATTTATGCAGTATTCTATTACTTCCAGGAACTCAATCCATCTCCAATTCTCTTCAGAGCAGTAGATCTTCATGTACTTCTGGATCTCCCTCATTACTCTCTCAACTGGACTTGCCTCAGGATGGCGAATGGTAGATAAAATCTGCCTAATTCCAAGATTTTCTAATTCCCGACGAAATTCTGCGTTTGTGAAGCAGCTTCCTTGGTCTGAGAGTAGGTTATCCGGTTTCCCAAGAATCGGAATAACTCTCTCTTTCAGGCGTTTCAATACCTGCTTTGAGCTGGTTTTCTTTATGGGGCATAATACCACCATCTTTTAGAATACATCCATGGCTACAAAAATATGTCTATTGCCTCTACGTGCTCTAGGCAGTGGTCCAAAATTGTATACACTCAGTAGCTGCCTTGGCTTGTCTGGTAACAACGGAATAGATCGTTGTCTCATTAAAAAGGGATTTGGCTTTACCCTTTGGCACAAATCGCACGTTCTAATAGCATTTCTCACCGTTTCTCTCAACTTTGGCCAAGTGAATGCTTCTTTCAATAGAGCAGTGATTTTGTCTATCCCGGGATGTCCAAACGCTCTGTGTGCTAGCCATACCAATCTCCTCTGTAAAGATGCAGGAATAACAATCCTTTGACGTGTATGATCTACATCATCCCACTTGTGTAGCATCTGATTGTACCATACATAATCTGTTGACAATGCCTCTGCCTCTCTGTATATTGCAGTTCCCCTTGCTAAGCGTCCCTCGAAGTAATCAATCATCATCTTCAACCACGGATCTTCGCGTTGTAGGTTGGTAAGATTCTTCAAGTCATCCAAGGTCTTCTGATCTCGATTTTCAATCTGGACAGCTAGTGTCTCCTCTTCTCTTGGATATCGGCTTAATATGTCCGGTATTACATTCTCTTTCCCTGAACAGTATTCTATTTCCACATTGAACTGTTGAATATACAGGGACCATCTTGTTAACCTCTGGCTAGACAAGTCCGTCTTTAACAAAAATGCTAAAGCTTTATGGTCTGTTCTGAGGACTATTTGAAAGCTTTACACGAGTTTACGCCAGTATTGCAACGCGTACAAAATTGCGAGCAAATCTATCTCTGTAATCGTGAAATTTTTCTCATGGGCTTTCAACCTCCTACTTATAAAGGCAATAAAAACTTTCTTTTCGGGCTTGTCAACATTTTCTTGGAACAGCATCGCTCCTATCCCCACAAGTGATGCATCCGTCTGTATGATGAACTTCTGGGTATAATCAGGGTATCCCAGCTTCACTTATTCCAAAAGCATTTGATTTGACCTCACGAATGCTTCTTGACATTGCTCCGTCCAATTCCACCTGCCGCCTTTCTTCAATAAATCCTGCATGGGTGCTACAGTCGTAGTATAATTTGGGCAGTGGTTCGAAAAGAATCCAATTACTCCCAAATACTGTCGGACTTGCTTTACTTTCGTGGGTCGAGGTTAATTTCGAATTACCTCCAATTGATCTGGGTTTGGCTTAACTCCAGTCCCATCAATAACATGCCCTAGGAATTTAACTTCCCTCTGACAGAAGTGCGATTTCTTGATATTAACCTTAAAATTAGCTTCTCGAAGGTCATCCAGCAACTTCTTCAGGTCTCTCATGTGCTCCTCCAAAGATTCTGATGTGAGTAGAATGTCGTCTACATATCTGATGGTACTCTCCTTCACATCATCTGATAGATTGCGATCTAACGCTCTTATCAGGGCTGAACCAGCTGTTTTCAAACCAAAAGGTAGCCTTAAAAACGTGTATGTATGTTGATCAAACATGAATCCTGTCAACAGACTAGTTTTCTTCTCTAATTCAAGATGGTGGAAACTTGAAGAGATATCTAAATTTGTGAATATGGTCTTCCCTTTGAATTTCCTGAGGATTTCTTTAATAGGTGGCACTTGATCGAACTCCGGAATAACCTTCAAATTTAAATGTCTCAGGTCCAGGCATATTCTGACAGTCCCGTCTGTCTTAGGTACGATTACCAATGGACTTACATAAGGCGTAGGTGTTTTCTCAATAACACCGGCCTCCAACATCTCCTGAATTGCCTCTTTCACCTTAGCATAGTGCTTTTCGGCTATAGGGTAGGGTTTCTGCCTAAATGGTGTCCAATCACTGACTTGGAAAGCATAAGTGAAGTTCTTTATACGACCAGGTCTCGAGTCAAAGACTTCCTTCTGTTCCAGTAATAATTTCTTTAAATTTTCTTTCTCTTTTGGCCCAATTTTTGCTTCTTCAAGTTTTTCCGAAATATGTTCTTCCAGTTCGGGTTCCAGATCTTTTTCCATGTCTGTGGCTAGTGTTTTCAGTTCTTCATCTAACTGCTCAATAGCTAACACTTCTTCCTCCGCCACGTCTCTGTATGTATGCCATACTTGTTCATCTGTCCCTGGTTCTTTCTGATTAAGTGAGACCTCTAAGCTTTCGGCTTCCTCATTCACACGGAACATAACTCTGTCCTGTGATAGGTCAATTATCACTCTGTATTCCCTTATAAATTCTGCCCCAATAAGTAGGTTAAAAGGCAGTTTGTTTACTAGTAGAACACTCTGTGAGAAAATAGAGCCTCCTATCTGTAAATCTAGGAATACCTGATATTTTCATATCATCGTTCTGTCTGGAATTACACCTTTTATTTTAACACTAGAGATCGGTATTTTAAAAACATTATCTCTCTGGGCTATTTCATTATATAAAGCTTGTGTCATAAGGCACACTGTTGACCCCGTGTCAAACAGACTTCCTATTTTCAACCTTGCCACACTTACTATTATAATGGGCAATTCTCTCTTGACCATGACCTGTGATCCTCCTGTATCCTCGATTAACTCTTCTGCTTTGGCTATCCAATTGATGATGTTGACTGACTTCCATCCATCATTTTCGAACTCTTCTAATTTTGGAGTTTTTTTTTCTATAGCGCCAGTCCCCTTAGAGTTTCTTCTCTCTTGTTCGCTGCGCTGTAACTCCAAACTCTTAGCTCCGTCCCCATATCTGTCTGGCGACGTCCTATTCTGCATAACTTCTTGCCAGCGGACTTGTTGCTTCTGGGGCTCATCTCCCCTTTCCTCGAGGTATCGCAATGAAGCGTGATATCGTTCCTCTACCTCGTCATCGAAGTTACTTCTTCTTTCCTGGGGTCTCAAATTCCTATTGTTGCCTTCTTGGCCATTGTTACCCCCATTGCTTTCGTACGGTCTACCCCTGGTATTCTGCTTATTTCACGAATGTCGGCCTCTTCCTCCTCTACCAGCATTCTCTTTGTACTTCGGCTGCCATCTTCTGGGTTCCTGTTCCCATTGACGTCCGATGGAATCTAACGTATCAGTGCTAGTAGCTTTGTTGTTCTTTGGATCTTGGTACTGGTCAGTCTGCGTGTTGGTCACGTGTACCTGTTCCACGGTTCGATTCTGACGCATAGTATTGGCTGTTGTGAGGTCCAGTTTTCTAAGAACTGTCTCCATTTCCTTAGCAGTTTTTGCATTTGCCGAGATTAGCAGCCTTTGGATCTCGTATGGAAGCTACTTGGCGATAGCAAATCATAGCTCCAGCTCGCTAGGTTTTTGGTCCAGTTCTTTGAACCGACACATTTGTGAGATGAAGAATTCTGCGTACTTCGTTGGATTGTTGGTGCTGTATCTTTTTGAATACAAATCCAATCGTAAATTCTGTTGGGTTGCTGGATCCCAGTACCGTTACAAAAATGCCTCCAGAAACTTCTCAACAGTATCGAAAGTGTAGCGGAAACTGCGAAACCATAACGCACATTCTCCCTCTGTTAGTTTCTCGATGGCTCGTAGCCTGCGCTCTTGTGGTATCCGCGCATCATTCAAATATTCAGACACTTCCTTCAACCAATATTTTGGTGTCATATTACAGTGGCTACCTGAGAATTTCCTTGGTTTCTCTTCGCTTGCCCTGATTACGTTTATCACCTGGGTGTGCATAGCATTTTCATGCGGCGTAGAGGCTGCAACTGGTACACCTGGCGTCATATAAGTACTTTCGCCTGGGCCTGTAGCATTTCTTATTATAGGCTGGGTTTCTAAGTCTCCCCACCTAGTTTTCCTCATATCTTCCACACTGCCTTCACTTGACTTAGGATCTTTCATAAGGGTTTCCTCCTGTGCGATTATCCTAGTCTCCATTTGATTGTGGCGCATCTCTGCTCTTTCCAATCGAGTAATTACTTCCTTTTCTATTCTGGTAAGCCTATCTCTATTTTCCTCGGCCACTTGAAATATTTTCTTCTTGTCTTCTTTCAGGCTTTGTTTGATATGGGAGATTTCATCCTCTACATCTTCCTTAATTTGAGCAAGGGTCTTGTCGCTTGCCTCTGTCTTCTGGCCTTCTCTCACTTCGAGTTCTTCTCTCAGCCCTCTAATTTCCTCTTGAATGTGTCCATTGACTTTTGACATTTCATTCCGGACCTTAAAAATTTCTCCTCTGTTCTCCTCTTGCCTTTTATTAACAATAATAATGTCACTGTGAATTTGGTCCAATTCTTGATGAACTTTGCTCATCTGACCTTTCATGTTGCCTACCAGCTCTTTACTTTCATTAGCGATAGCCTTAATCTGGCCTATTTCCTGACATTGATCTAATATGTTCTGATCCTGTTTTTTAAGATCACCGTTAATTGCTCTAGCATAGCTTTTCAATTTCTCGTCCCATTTATTGTCGTTCTCTTCTAACCTCTGATCTACCGTTCTCGTAAATTCTGCAAACTGTTTCGCTTGGCGTTCGAGATTCGCCTCATTTTGGATTTGAATATCCTTAATGTCATTAGACAGCGCATCTAACCTAGTGTTGGTTTCATCCTGCGTATGCTAACACGCCTGCAAATTACTTTCAAGCTTGGCTTCTATAGCCTCGAAACGTTATCTGTCTTAACCTGCATTTCTGATATAATGCTTACAACAGTTTCTGTTACTTCGGTCTTAATTACCTCTTGCATCTGACCTAACTTATCATTCATTACAACCTTATTGGCATCTAACCGATTACTCAATTCAATCTGGTTATTATTGATTGCCTCCTGATTGGCATCTAAACGAGTGTTTATTCCATCCTGGAAAGCCTGGCTTCCAGCTTATTTTGTTCATTAACAGCATCAAAATGCTGTCTCAACCCTGCAATCACCTGCAAGATCTCCTCTGTACCAGACATTCTCACAATAATACACTTTGAGATGCAGGCAGGCTTCCTGGAAACATGTGTGGATACGTTTTGAAGAGAGACACAAAACACTATACACATATTGTAAGATTGTACTAAACCTGTGAATTGTATGATAAATTGTGGATTGGGTGTGCAGCGCTCGTACCCTTGGGTAGTTCTCTTCTCAATAGAGAGATTCTGCGTTACATCAAAAGCCTACTGAACTCAAAATCACTCAAACACAGTTTGAGGCAAAAATAATTACTATGGTTTTCCCCATGAAATACCATAAAAATCTATGGGGTTTCCCTAAATCCCATAAGCTCCACAAACCTGGGCGCCATAATAATTTAATAGGAGAATGTCCTCGTTAAGACATCGCAGCAACCATCCAAGGTCTCGGTTGTACTGTCGAATTCCCCACGTTGGGCGCCACGATAATTTAATAGGAGAGTGTCCTCGTTAAGACATCGCAGCAACCATCCAAGGTCTCGGTTGTACTGTCGAATGCCCCACTTGGGCCTCGCCAAGATAATTTAATACACCTATGCGACTATGGTGACCTGTATTTAAAACTGGCCCACATACCAGCGCCATGATAATAAGATTAACCATGCCATGATAATTAAATAAGAGCTTGTGCTATATAAAATGAAGGTCAGGTCTTGCAATGCCAAGATACACATATTGCTTTAATGAGGCGATTCCACGATAGAATAATACCGCCCCATGTTACCTGGATCATGGTAATTAAGGTGTTTATCAAAATTTATATTGTTTGTATCGGAGCTTAGCTAAGGTTAGGCGCGGTCATCCCCTAATTCATGTTAATTGTTACTTTAATAGAGTTGTGTGCACTAAATCTAGACCGACTTTAGTTGTACCTATAGCTCAAATCACTGTACAGGACATCAATTTCCATGCACCCATGTGAGTAATCTCCATGGAAAATATGCTTCCGCCTCCAGCCAGCGTCAGGTCTCAGGCGTGTACCGTTCCCCCATTGAGCAGTTGCATATTTTGGATTTGAGACTAAAAGGTATCAACTCTACAAAGATAAGGCACAACTCTATTCTAAGACTTTAATTCAGTACTAAAATCATGGCTTCAAACATATAAAAACAATCACAACAAACATAAACAAAATCAAACAAAATTACTTCCACAATCCACTAATATTCACATATTATTATCATAATAAACTCATATCATAACTCAAACCTTTACCCTTATATTGACTTCACAATTTACTCTAGTGCGCTGATGCACATACAACTTTCATAAACAAAACTGTATTTTACTCTTCTGTCATCTAATGTGATTTCTTTACTCTCACAAAATTACTTGTTCCTTAAACCTCGTCTTACTTTGACAATTATGTGTACCGTGTGTGTTTGGTCTCTCTCTTCCCACCAAATGCTTTTCATGCATAAGCCTATTCAGGTGTTGCACAACAAATCTACGTGCAACTCCAGAATTATGTAACTCTACCCCTACACTTCTCTCTATTTATATAGTTCCACTGCATGCCGTTGTGATTTCATCTTCAAAACATTCGTTATCGCTGTGTCGGATGGTATTATTAAGCTACCCTTGCGAGCGTAGCCTGCGGTGTCAAGTGCCCAACTTCTGAAATTCGTGTCAGTGTCAGTACAAAATGCAACTTCCAACCATTCGTAAGATTGCTAAAATTTTTACTCATCAGGATTATCTATGATTACCAATGTGTTTTTAAACCACACACATTCATTACACAATATAACCATGTTTCCTTTCATATTACTAACAGGGTCTTAAATCTGCCCTTTCCTAAACGTTAGCCTTCACGGTTCGTTTGACAGCTCAGCCACCTTCAGAGCGGCTTCTATACAATGGAGTGGAGTGGCGCGGTCATAGCAGTAAACCGTCCCTCACCTCCTGCCTCTTGGCTTATATCTCCCCAAGCAGTAGTAAGATTCTAAAGACAATACTGTGGTCACAATGACGCACATATCCCAATGGATTTAAACTGAATGATATGCAAATAGGTTCTGGACGAGCTTAAACATTTATCCCTAACCTGAGGATATGATAATAACTGGCCTCACTAGGTCCATTTCAACATGAAGGCACGAGATTCATAAAAGCATTGGTCGATCTGGATAACCGGTATCTTAATAAATGCTGCGGTCAGTCACATGCTGCCGTCAATAAGATTCGCTTCACAAGAGCCGAATCACTCAATAACTTAGTTCTCGGTCGATCAGGTATGGTGCAGAGGTTTCCAATGTTCTCCCCTCACCTACCACAGGATTCGAACCCGGAACATTCCATATCCATCATCGGAGTTACGGTAAGCACTAAATACACTCCGGCATAAATAAATATCTCTGTACGCCCACGGCTATACGAGATTTCATACGTCGAATAGATTATCTGGCTCCATGACCTGATATTATGATCTCGTCCTTTGATTATTAAGAGAAATCTATCAATTACTCTATAAGCTTTTACACAAGCTGCAAATTCAATTCACTCTTAAGCTCTTCCACTTCCTTGCATAATTATATTCCCATTAACACAATATATTCTGATATTAAACTCTTTTCTCATCCCTTACTGTATAATCTTACAGCTTGGATCGATAAATCTTCCAATTAGCGTAAATATTTCTTGCTTACTACATTTTACCTGATGTATTCATTATACCTTTTATTATTTATTATTATTCTTACTGACATAAATTACCATAATCCGACACAACATAACCATCTTAATAATCGAACATCCGTGTTCGTTACGTTAAGTTTACATAACTGATTTGCCATTTTATTAATAGTGGTAACGATTAATCCACTCACTGATGTATAACAACATCTCAACTCTACAAAAATCAACACAACAATAATTAAACCTGGAGGGTCTATCTCCTAATACTGATTCTTACTGGCATTATTTTTATAAGACTGAAATCACATTACATGCAGTGGGCTATACTTCTATATAATCATAATTTGTGGGGTACTCACATATAGGCTTATCCTGGTGGCTCCAACCACCCATATCTTCCAGTGTCGCCTGCCATTTGCAGAGTTAGCGCGACATTTGCATATTGAATCTACACATTTAATAATATATTTCTTTCACCAACCACACGGCACTTTTCATTTCTATGATGAAGCTATCGCTTCATAACACATGACACTTCCTAACACTTGTTATACTATTAATTTAAAAGATATTTCACATATGATTTCTACAAAACACACGTCACTTTTTACACTCTTCGTTGGTTGAAATTCCCTGGCAAGATATCAGAATTGCAGGTATTGACTGCATCCTCCATGCTCCTACCAACTCCTGACGGAAAGTCTGGATCATCTGCCTACGGATTCACCAACTGTCTATCAATTATCCTACGATAAACTTCCTGCTTTGCATAACCGTGCTTACTTTTCGTCCTGAGCGTTACTATTTGGTATTCTTAAGACATTTCACCAAATGCATCATAAAGTTTCTCCCAGCGCATTCCGGCGGACTAATACATGTATAACCAATCAATATATTATACACTGCGCTCAACATTGTACATAGCATTTACACAAATTATTACTTTCAATAGTTCTGCAAGTTATATCACACGGTACTTCCTATGTGAACACTAACAATTGCTCGTACTGCCGCCTATACACATGCAGCACGACTGTCCTTAATAAAAGCCTTCTAAAAGTTTTACTGCACGGCTTCCCAAGCTGAAGTCCGAGCCTCCTTCCTTGACTTCGGTAATACGCATTTCGCATAATAAAGTTCGTTGATTACCGTACTTATTATTATTACTTCATGACTATGCATGATTATATTATCACTTGGTGCATTACACTGCACGGCGAATATAATGATTAACACTAAAATGTTCAAGTCTTTGTGTGAGAGTCCTTTCCTGAGCCAAAACGACATACGTTCCGCGCTCGAGTCTGTTCCAACTGACCCCTTCTGACTGGGTCCACACCCTTATATCCGTTTCACAAGAAAAAGTAGACCTAGAATTCCCGCGCTGTATCATCTCCTCTCCCAGGATGATTCTTGTCTCGAAACAATGCTCATAGGGTTCCTTTTTCCTCGCTGGTCCCAGAACTATCTGCGTGCTGAAGGATCGATCGGCCACTTAATTAATATTAATTGCCTTTGCCATAGCGTGGGTACGCGGTTTCCAGTGGAAATCCCCGGTGACATAGTCAGGTCACGCCGCGAACACCCATAGTCCTGTGTTCTTGCGCACTCCATTACATATGGCTTGATTTCACAGTTTAAATGCTTTATAATTAGCCTCCTGGCTAAAGATTCACATGTGAGCAACTCTCACGTCATTGCGTTGCTCCAATCACGAGTAATCAATGATTTTCACTGGGATCTTCCCATTCCATTCTCAACTCCTTTTTCAAACGGGGAAGAACAGGGTCATTATTCAACCCCCCGACCTCTTGCAGACGACTTAAGTACGTCAACGAGATTGACATGGCTCCATGAGTCTCCTCCTACAATTCTGGGGCCATTAGTAAACTGTCCAACTCTCCATTTCTGTGTTCCAAGTCCAGCATAGCCTACTCCATGTAGACCAATAATGCTGTATTCCGCTCATATCCCTGCATTATTTTAATAAATAATGTCAGTATCAACTGATATCACACCAGTGATTAAATATATACTTCCCTCTAGGGGTTTTTACAACTAAAACTCCCTCAACAGATCTCGGGTTCGTTCCCTGGTGGAACCTTCATTCTGAGATCATAGTCTCTGAGATCCACTTTCGATACCAGTCAGCTTAATTCCCCTCGGGTTCAGTATATATAGTCTTTTTTTCAATGACGTAGAATGCAATACCCTTCATATATGTCTCGATTAGGATGAGATCAGAAGACACCACAAACACACTCTAGCGGTGGAAGAAACAACCATGGCTAGAGGCGCCGAAGTCCGATAGATACTGCCATCTCGTGTTCATAAGTGGAACCAAGCCATCAGGCGAGCGCTTTAAATGGCAGGGAACACAAGTATATAGGGGAGATGGATTTTTAAAACGATGGGACGGGCTCTTGCACGTAACAATTATTATTATTATTATTATTATTATTATTATTATTATTATTATTATTACTCTATAGTATGTCAATCGAATACCGACGTAATAAGAAGCTAGTAATTAAGAACCGACAATTATCTAGCAGTCTACATGCGTGAGTATGGTTGCATGCATGATACTGTTTGCGAGTTCGAATGCGTTTAGATACCATCGGGTCACCCACATTGGTAAGGATTACCATCTTACATGATGAAGAGAAAGTAGGAGGGAACTCCGCATTTTAATCGCTGAATAATTGCCATTTTTGTGATCATCGTATATAGATATCCTTAAACAGGTTGGGAGATACTAGAGTTAATAATAATAATAATAATAATAATAATAATAATAATAATAATAATAATAATGTCGCCTCCGTAGCGTAGCGGTCAGCATGGTTAGCTGCCGCCCCGGAGGTCCTGGGTTCGATTCCTGGCACTGCCACGAAATTTGAAAAGTGGTACGAGTACTGGAACGGGGTCTACTCAGCCTCGGGTGGCCCTAATGAGTAGAGGGGGTTCGATTCCCCCTCAGCCATCCTCGAAGTGGTTTTCCGTGGTTTCCCACTTCGTCTTCGGACAAATGCCGGGATGGTACCTACTGTAAGGCCACGGCCGCCTCATTTCCTCTTCCTAGCCTATCCATCCCAATCTTCCATCCCTTCCCATCCCTCATGAGGCCCCTGTTCGCTTTGCAGGTGAGGCTGCCTGGGCGAAGTGCTGATCACACCTCCCCAGTTGTATCCATCGTGACCAGATGTTCCAAGCTCCAGGACACTGCCCAGGCGGTAGTGGTGAGTTCCCTCGCTGAGTCCGTGGGAACCACCAACCTAGAGGGTAAATTGACTAAATAAAAAAATAAAAAAATAATAATATTAATAATAATATCGTAAGCCTCCGTGCCTTAGGCGGCAGCACGCCGGCCTCTCACCGCTGGGTCCGTGGTTCAAATCCCGGTCACTCCATGTGAGATCTGTGCTGGACAAAACGGAGGCAGACAGGTTTTTCTCCGGGTACTCCGGTTTTTCCAGTCAAAATTTCATTCCAGCAACACTCTCCACTATCATTTCATTTCATCCGTCATTCATTTAATCATTGCCCCAGAGGAGTGCGTCAGGCCTCGGCAGCCGGCACAGTCCATATCCTCGCCGCTAGATGGGGGCTTCATTCATTCCATTCCTGACCCGGTCGGAGACTGGAAGCAGGCTGTGGATTTTCATTTTCAATAATAATAATATCGTATGGCCTCGGATGACGGATGCAAGCTTTGGTATTTGACACCCAGATGGTAGCTTGCATGTCAAATTTCATTATTCCTTGAAGCACTATGAAAGTCAAGGAGGTTAGATATCTAAACTCCTTGACGCTATAGCGTTTTCTAGTAGAGAAATGAGGAACTTTGTGTTGGCTGAAAATCCCGAGATTAATTTTGCCATTATGAACACGACCTACTGAATTCAAATGGGTTCTTTAACATGCCAATATCGTATGACATACGTGTCGTAATTTTTGCTACCTTTCAAAAATCACTTATCAAGGCCAGGAGCGAACCTGCAAGCTTGGGGGGTTAGCAGTCCGACACATTAACCACTCACCCACCGTCGCAGATAATAATAATAATAATAATAATAATAATATTAATAATAATAAACTTTGCGAGCCTTACAGTAGTCGCATTTTTTGTGTAACATCTGACATAGCAGAAACCTCACATGAAATTGTTGATACACCGGTATTGTATGTCTATCCCTTATAATTCCCGTTTTTCTACGGGGTCGGGGATGAGATGCGATGGAAGTATTTGTGACGGATGGTCTTACGGTCGGATGCCCTTCCTGACGATAACCTCACGAGAGGAGTTAATGAGAGATGAAATGAATGATGGTGAATGAAACTGGGTAAGGATGCGGAAGGAAGAGGCCGTGGCCTGTCAGAAGGTACCGTCCCAGCATTTGCCTGGAGTTGAAAATGAGAAACCACGGAAAACCATTTTAAGGACGGCAAATTGTCATTTTTGACGGGTCTCTGTGGACAGGTCCTTTTGGCTGATCCCTTTGGACCGGACCCTTTGACATAATTTGGATAATTGCATGGGCCAGTCCAATAGGTACCAGTCCAAAGGGACCGGTCCAAAGGGATCAGCCAAAAGGACCTGTCCACAGGGACCCGTCAAAAATTACTCCATTCAAAAAGGGCCCTTCCAAAGGGGCTAGTCAACAGGGACCAGTCCAAAGGGACAAATCAACAGGGATCAATGAAAAGGGGGAAGCGCGTCTTGTAAGTCGTTGCGCGCCGCCGCCGTGGGAACATAGGTGTTTATCAGCAGTCTCCGGCAATGTTCGGGAGAGTAACCTTGAAAAGTAGCTGAAACTCGGTAGTCGAAAGCATAGCTTGACCCGTTTCTTACCTATATGACAAGGTTAGGTTAGGTAAATTTAGGTTATGATAGGTGAGCTGAGGTTAAGTCTTAAAATATTCCCTCTCTTATGTGTTCAAAGCCGATTCACCCTGAACAGTCAGCCAAAACTTTAAATATGTATTTATCATTACATTAAGAATTAAAGCAAACTTAATTAATTATGAATGGCGTTTTTTGTTACTGTTCAATGTAGACAGAATATATGCATTAAATGATAGACTCAACACAAAATGTTTTATTGTTGACTTGCGTTATTGATAAATTGGTTTAATGTTAGGGGCAGTGCACACTTTCCATGTCGATAATTTATATAGGCTAGAAGGATGGTGTTGCAAACTTCTGATGTGTATTTCCAAATTTCCTGTATAGTCTATTTCATAGAAATTTCCTGTAACTTAAAAGTTCATGCTGATTTTGTCTTTGTGTTTGACATTGCAACTACAATGGTTGATTGGATATTCTTTGTCAACTTTCAAATCATGTAATTCATGTCAGATATGTTGGAATTTTTGTTCATGTGTGAAGCTATCAAGTACCGATACCTAATTGGTTACACAACTGTTTCATAATGAAAATCTTGATCTCTGATTCATTGGAGAACTGTTTACGCTTGTCTGAACCAAGACTAACTGACTACTCACTGCTAAGGTTTAGAAATTACATTTACTCAAATCACATTCTGGTAAAAAAAAAAAGATCATGACTACTATAAACTGCCACCACTCTTCCACCACTTTGCTAACACTTTTCTACCATTTGACTCTCACTTTTGCTCTCTTACTTTAAACTGCACATACTACAAACTATCATTTTTATTATCGAGTTGACTTTACTAGAGATTAGTTTATGCTTAACAGTTGACATGGAAGTATCAACGACTAGCTATGGTAAGCCATGTGCTTACTATAAAGGATATGCATATATTGTAAAAAGAACTAATAAAAATGGAACTGTTATTTGGTGCTGTTCGAAACAACGATCTAAAAAGTGTCGAGGAATGATTAAAACAAAAGGCTCCAACATACTTATTTCAATCGATCATCATTGTAAATCTCAAAATAATACTCATTTAAATGGACAAAATACTCTAACAAAGGTAAAAAAGCAAGACCAAGAAAAAAATAGTGTGGCTCAAGATAGTGCTCTGTTTGTTAAAGAGCATTTATTATCTCCTGAAAAAGACATGTTAGGACAGTCGTTAACGTCTAAGAAACCTCTAACACTATCAAAGACAACACAAACTATGCCAAAGGTTGTTGCATTGCAAGATGAACAAAAAGGATTAGATAGTAATAGTGATGATGATTATATTGATGATAATAATATTGATGATAACCATGATGATGATGATGATTATAATGATGATTATGATGATGATGATGATGATGATGATGATAATGGTTTACACCCAAAAAAATCATTTGTTAAATTTGTTTACTGGAACAATCCCAATAAGCTAATCCAGCGGCTACAGTACTTGCATACCTGTAAACAGGCTGGTCATACTAAATATGAGGAAGAACTTTTGGATATAGAAAATGAGCTTCGTGATGCTAAAATTATAGTGTAATGAATCCATGTAACCGCTTAAACTATTTCTTATCAATACATGTAATATTTTCTACCACTTTGCTACCACTTTGCTACCACTTTTCTAGTTTGCTACCACTTTTCTACCACTTTGCTACCACTTTTCTACTACTTTTCTACCACTTTGCTACCACTTTTCTAGTTTGCTACCACTTTTCTACCACTTTGCTACCACTTTGCTACCACTTTTCTACTACTTTTCTGCCACTTTTCTACCACTTTTGTAGTTTGCTATCACTTTTCTACCACTTTGCTACCACTTTTCTACTACTTTTCTGCCACTTTTCTACCACTTTTCTACCACTTTGCTACCACTTTTCTACCACTATGTTACCAATTGTCTACCACTTGTCTACCACTTTGCTACCACGTTTCTACCACTTTTCTATCACTTTTAACTGTACATATTAAATATAAAAGCCAACGCTAAATAATTCTATTACCAGAACAGAGATAACCTTTGTAGTGTGCAAATGATACTAACAGGTTAGTTACTACTATGGAACTTACTACAACTAACCGAGGTAAACAACGTGTACTCTATAAAGGCTACTCTTATAACTATAGACGACAAAATGTAAAAGGAATAATATTCTGGCGATGCTCAAAACAGAGGTCAACAAGATGTCGAGGCAATATGAAAAGTAGAAATGGTGTGGTTTTAAGTGTGAGTGATCATCAATGAAGTGCTCCAGACAAAACACTGATGGTGCTGGCAAAAAAATCGTCAGAATGCTAATAAGTTAGTACAAGAGAAAGATGTTGCTACTCAAAATAGTGCATTGTTTGTTGAGCAACGTTTAACCCCTGTTGTAAAAGTTATGTTGAATCCATCTTCCACGCCTCAAGAGTCATCAACATCACAGACTATGCAAGAGGTAGTGTTGTTGTTGTTGTTGTTTTAAGGAGCTGAACTACAAAGTCATCTGCCTTGTTATGCAAGTGAATCGAAAAGGACTAGATCGTAATAGACAAAAGAGAGTTGTAGTTTGTATATAACTATTGTACAAGTACTTACATTAAATAAATAACAAGAAGTTCCGTGAAGAACTATACAGCCTACTTTTCATGCCAATGATTATTCTACAGAATATGAACCTATCTAGAATAATGACGAAATTAAGTTGCTAATATCGAAATTTCCAATTAGTTCGAAATACTGTATACCTGGCATAATGTATCCTAATAGAGCACTACAGTTGGCAGCCCTGATGACTGAATATATTCTTAGTTCCGTCTCTTAAGGTACAAAATACAAAATTTGGTTGAAGTCCAATGAATAGCATGGACGTTACATGCAGTTAAACATTGGATCTAACAGCGCGCGTAAAATCATGTTGGCAACAATGTCATGCATGTATTGGTCAGAAATAATCTGAAATAATATGATTTATTGTTGTGCCAATTTTGAATGAAATCCATTAGTTAGTATAGAAGTTACATGCATTTTAAAATTGGACCTATCAGCAGGCTTAGAATCATGTTGGCAGCACTGACGTATATTAGTTACTCCAAATTCGTCTAGAATGCCAGGTACTATACGTGTGCAAAGTTTAGAGCTATTGGCTTGCATACTTTGTGATATATTGATATTAGGGTAACAAAAATAGGGACAGCACATATTAACAGTTGGCAGCACTGGTTGCTCCTTAGAATACGCATAGTCATATCTGTTATGGTACACATAGCACATATGAAATTTGTTTGAAATCCAAATGATAGTATGGAAGTTACATGTATTTAAAGTTGGACCTGTCAGCAGGCTTAGAATCATGTTGGTAGCACTGACGTATATAAGTTACTCCAAATTAATATAGAATGTCAGGTACTATACGTGTGCATAGTTTAAAGCTGTCGGCTTGCATACTTTCTGATATATTGGTATTTGGATTTAAAAAAATTAGGAGCATTTATTAACAGTTGGCAGCCCTGGTAGGTCTTAAGAATACGCTCAGTCATATCTGGTTATATACACATACAACATACGAAATTTGGTTGAATTCCAATTGATAGTATAGAAGTTATATGCATTTAAAAATTGGACCTATCAGGAGGCTTATAATCATTTTGGCAACACTGCCATGTTTAGCCTCCTGGAAATTAAACTGTAATATTATGATCTGTACGTGTGCCAATTTTGAAATCGCTCCCATTCATACTTTCCAAGATATCCACCATGGAGCTCAAATTTCAATTGCGATTTTTTAGCAGTTGGTAGCACTGACATCATTTTCAAATATGGCCGTGAGATATTCAGGTATAGATCTTTACTCCTACCAAATTTTGTTTCGATTGCTGCAGCCGTTTAGGAGTTGATAGGGGGGGACACACACACAGCCAGACAGACAGACAGAAGGACAGACAGACAGACAGACAGACAGACACACATTTGCCCGATCTCATAAGTCTACTTTTTCCTCATTTTTGCAAAATATGAAAAGTAGGCTAAAAATAGTGTATGGGTATTGTCTGTTTTTCTTAATTGCTATCCCTATGCCCCACTATTAATGCAATTGTTAACCATCAACAGCCTCTGACTGTGTTCGCAAAGAGAGTGACCTTAAACAATACACTCTATCTATGGTTTGTGTACCGAGTACACAATAATACGGTGTGGTCAAGCCATGTTGAGGTAATAGTTATATCAGGTAAGGGATTCGAACCCTTACTTTCTTGTACAGAAAATTTGAACTTAAGTCAAACACCATAACCACTCGGTCAACCTGACAGTTACTAATTTAATTATTTTTGTGGACTTGAGTGTTTATAAAACTTTTTCCAGTATACATTGACTAAGCCACTTGTTTGTTTTGAAATATAGATTTTGTTTAGTTTGACCATAACATTGCAGTTATGAGTCTTGTGAACTGGGTGTTTAATATAGGGTTAAAGGCATTTTAAAATAATTTTAGAAAAGCTCTTAGGTATCGTGTCATGGGTTTTAGTAATGCATTACTGTTCGTTGACTAACATTTACCGTTACACAACATTATTTTGGTGAGCTCTACATGTTGTTGTTTGAGTCGTCAGTCTTTTGACTGGTTTGATGCAGATCTCCATGCCTCCCTGCCCTGAGCGAAACGTCTCATCTCTATATAACTACCACACCCTACATTCAAGGCTATCTGTTTAACATATTATAACCTTGGATCCCCCCTACAAGCTCTTGGGTTCAATTCCTAGATTTAACACAAACTTTTAAAAGTGGTATGACAACTAAAACTAGTCTACTCAGTCTCGAGTGGTCCAAATAAGTAGAGAGGGTTTGATTCACACCTCAACCATAGAGCACCATGTTCTTTTATTTTAAATAATGATAGCCATTTGTTCAATTTCACATTTCACACATTGCAATTTGTCAATTTTCCATTTGCGTTTTTTAAAATGACAGTTTGATGTTTTTCAATTTCATGATATGGAAACATGGATTTTTCCATTTTCATATTTACACATTTGTCAATTTCCCATTTGCATATATTTTCTTAAATGTCCGTTTAAGGTTTTTAAATTTTGTCTATATGGAAACATGGATTTTCCATTTTGCTGTTTACAAATTTTTTATATATTTATTTTGTGTGTATGTTGAAAAACGATATTTCCAAAACAAGAATTTTTAATTTTCATTTTATGATTTTGTAAATGATCTTAATGTGTGTGCTTGACCATGGCAATAATACAGTCTATCTATGTGTTAGCGGAACCATAGAGGCTTATTACTACTTCAAGTAAGAATGTTTTACAAAAAAACGACTATCTACCACTGCATTTGAAAAAACAAAACGATTGAAAAAAATATATTTTCCATTCATATATAAGTGCTAATTCTCCCTCTCCCCACCCTACCTCACCGTATTTTCTCTGGTCAAACAACCAATGCTACCCACACACACACACACACACACACACAAGCTTTCTATATATCTCTCTCTATATATATGTTTTCTCTTGTCCACGAGATAAAAAATATGGTTGCTGGATTGTATCCTGCACTGTTTATGCGACATACCTTTGCCAGTTCATAAAACCGTTAGGTATTTCTCTACACATAGCGATTTTACCACTGCTCTACCTACGCCTTTTGCTTGTTTGGCTTTCTTACAGTCTAGTATGTGATACGAAGCATTAACTGTATGTCAAACCCAGTCCACGTTTGTATTTGTAATCTAAGTAATAATTTGAAAAGAGACAAGTGTAATCAGTTTTAAACATTATCTCTGCTTTTATTTGTTTGTTTATGACATGCATATTAACCTAAAATCAAACCCTAGTCTACCTTAGTGAAAGGCTAACAGTTTAACCACTGCGTCACCATACCCTTTTTTCTTAGTTTGATTCGTTCTAGGCCTTAGAGCTAGAAATCGAGTTAAGATCTCCAGTGAAAGAGGCACATGTGCTCACCACTATAGCACATAATGTTTAGCTGGTAACATTAGACAACCGAAAATGATTGTATTTCTGTTAGCCAAGCATTTCTGTCATTTACCTACTGTGTGAGCTCTGCCAGCAAGACAGTTTAGTTTAGAACAAGTGTGTGTGAGTGTGTGTATAGATTATTAGCCTCAGGTATTTAAAACTTGTTGTGTGTAGCGACCATCTTGTCCCAGTAACCACTGAGCAAGTTTTAACAGTCAACCCATAATAACTGCATAGGATAGTTGTGTGTGGTTCATGTACTTGTGTGTGTGCATTAGCATCATGCACTAGCTTTACCTTACCCTCTATAGGTAGAGCGTTATCCCTTTCCCTTCTGACATTACCAATGACCACATTCACCCACAAGTTTTACACTTAAACCATTGGCTTGTTTTTGATTAAGTTTGGTTCGGTTTGGTTGGGTTTGATTCAACTTGGTTCAGTTTAGTTCAATGTAGTCACCATTTTGGATTTTAGCTATCCTCTTTAACCAATCAATTAAAGATTGTCTACTCTTATTTCTTGAATCGATAAATCAGATTTTGTATATACCATTTGTCATTTATTATCCCATACCTACAACCTATACTCTCTCTGTACTGCAGTTTGATCTGAAAACAAGTTCCAATGGTGAAAGATTTGTCAGTCACCATACATGTAGCCTACAATAATTCTTTCACTACCTAGCTATGTTTCATCACTCACTGTAAACATTTCACATGTCCATATCCGATTATAAGTTTATAACATCTCAGGTCGATGACCTTGATGTATTGGGTATTTTTGGGTAAATTCATTAGCCATGGGAAAGGGTTGACCATTCTAAGTCCTATGACACCTCACATGTTGATATCCGATTATTAGTTTATAAAATCTCAGGTCAATGACCTTGCTGTTTTGAATTTTTGAGGTAAATTCATTGGTCATGGGAAAGGGTTAACCATTCGTAGACCTATGACACCTCACTTGACCCTCTCTACTGATAAGTTTATAAAATCTTAGGTTAATGTCCTTGCTGTTTTGGGAATTTTGGGTAAATTCGTTGGTCATGGAAAAGGGTTGGCCATCCTGAGTCTTGTGACACCTCACTTGTCCCTCTCTGATTATTAGTTGATAAAATCTTAGGTTAATGACCTTGCTGTTTTGGGTATTTTGGGTAAATTCGTTGGTCATGGAAAAGGGTTGGCCATCCTGAGTCTTGTGACACCTCACTTGTCCCTCTCTGATTATTAGTTGATAAAATCTTAGGTTAATGACCATGCTGGTTTATTTTTTGGGGTAAATTCATTGGTCATGGGGAGGGGTTGACCATTTTAAGTCCTATGACACCTCACTTGACCCTCTGTGATTATTAGTTAGCGAGATATTAACGAAAGTGCAGTTAGGCCCTTTTGACAAAAAATGAATAATACATTCAAAAACAGGGCGTCACCCCAAGTCCAACGACCCCTCATACAAGTCCCAAGCTTTCTTAGTTCATAAGATATTAAAAAGCCGATGACCTATTAGTTTTTGTATCTTTGGTTAATTTGTAAAAAAAACGTATCTATAAATCATTATTCAAAAAGCCCGCCCTCTTACAAAAACCCCAATTGCGCATTCGTAAAACAAAAAACAAAAATGATAAATCATAGCGGCATTCAGTTGTATGCATGCACTTTATGTGGAACGAGTATAATTTCATATTGGCATACAAACTCCCACATGTTGCACATGGAAAGCGACTTTTACCTAAAAATTATTATTTCACCCCCTAGTAGGGGTAGATTTTATTTTTGAGTGGAAATAAGTTATCCATAGGAAAGGGGTTGTCTGCCGGAGTAATTTGACTACTTGTACATGTCTCTAGCCTTATTCCTACCACTGTCGAAACAGGTTGTGATTTGTTAGCTCTTATCGTGCACGTGCACATGTGTACACTTGTGTGTTAGGTCATATTACACATGAACCTGCATTTTCTCACGTATGAACCAAAACAGGATGTGACTTGATTCACAAGGAGGACGGTAATAAGGTCATCTCACACGTGTTCACATGTATTTCGTCACTTTCCTTTCATATCGTTATCCCATTATAGTAGTGGTGAACAACGTCAGTTCAACACACACAAATGTAGTTAGGCCCTTTAATATAATTTAAATAAAATCATGAGCCAGTCCAAAGGGACAAGGACTCGTCCACAAGGACCTGTCCACAAGGACTTGTCCACAAGGACCTGTCCACAAGGACTCGTCCACAATGACCCGGCAACAATGACCCGTCCACAGGGACCTGTCAACAAGGACCCGTCCACAGGGAACCGCTCCCCCACCCTCTTCAAAAGCCATGAGTGGGCATGCTAATTCATAGTGGCTTTCCACCGCACACATGTCTCTTGTGTAGAACAACTTTTCATTCCATATTAGCATTCAAACTCTCACATGTTGCAGTTGGAAAGAGAGATTTTCTAAAAAAATACAATTTCACTCCCTAGTAGGGGTAGGTTTTATTTTGGGGTTGAAATGTGTTGTCCATTGGAAAGGGGGTGTCAACCCGAGTTCAATGACACCTCGTACAAGTCTCTAGCCTGATTGGTTCGCGAGATATTGCCATTTTAGTATTCCAGCGGTGGAGCGGTGGCGGTGGCATTAGAACTCTCACAAAACCACTACTCACTAATAAGCCAAACACCTTCCCTGGAGTGCGCTCAACATCTCACCCAAGTTTCATCGCAATCGGATAAACGCTCTAACGTGCAGAGACAAACATTAGAATTCGACATCACTGCCACCTTTGGTATGAAACACAACTTTCCGCCACGGGCGGAGTGTATGTTATGGCGGTAGTTACACAGGTTGCGACCAGGTGGCTCTAACGTGCAGAGATAAACCGTCCAAAGACATCAGCTTTCACGAAGGCCAAGGCTAGTTGTTTCCATGACGACTGTTTTTGACTGTATATTGTGGTTCTAAAATTGTGTGTAAATTGTGGTTCTAAAATTGTGTTCATTCCATCTACAGGGTCAGATTGTGAATCTAAACCATACATGGACCCACCCTAATATACATACCGAATTCCATCAAAATCGGTTCAGTCGTTTAGGAGGAATTCAGTCACATACACACGTGTCGAAGAATTATATATATAAAGATTGGCACAAATATTAATATATTGTAAATGGGAGTGTTTTGCAGATATTGTAGTTTATAATACGGAACTCATGTTATTAGAGGTTTTGTAGCTTCCACCAGTACTAGCCAAAATAATGAATAAGATATAGATCAACTAGATTAATAGACGCGACACCGCTCATAACCATAAATTCCCTACGAACAGGCCAACTTGCGAGTAAATGCAATGTGCGCAGCAGTAGATCATGAAAGGCTTGCCCAGTTCCCGGACCTCTGATTCATTGACCAATACGTAATTGCATATGAATTCTGTTAAAATGAGTCATATTGATATGATAAATATCTTTTAAAACGATAATCTGTTAGCAAGAATATCTAAGCCGTCCGGGATTCGAAGCCGAGATCTCTAGATTCACAGTCAATGACGCTAACTCCACGGCTATTTCAACCACACTAATGTTAGGCACAAGATGGTGACTTATTTTCACGTACCAATAATACTGCATCACGGAATTAAGTTTCATTTATATTATGCTTGTTTCGATAAAGTTTTTTTTCTATTCTTTTCTTAGTCGTTTACCCTCCAGGTTGGTGGAACCCACGAACACAGCGAGTGAACTCACCACTACCGCCTCTACGGGCAGTGTCCTATAGCCGGTGAAATATTTCGCACAGCCGCCATCTTGAGGTTATGTAAACAATTGAACGAAGTTAGATGTCGGTACATTACAATGTGTATAAACATATACTGTACCAAGTTTCATTGCGTTTGGTTGGTTAAATCGCGAGAAACGTTTATTTAAAAGTCGCAAATTCGCTTGGCCGCCATGTTGGTTTTTTAGTTATCAGGTTTTCAAAAGTCACATAGGTGAACTTGTAGTAGTTTCCTTTATCACCGTACAAAATTACAGGGTGATATCGGTAATAGTTTCGGAGATATTGAATGTTGGTGAAATATTTTGCACACCCGCCATTTTGGATTGGTGAGATGTAACAAAGTTTTGACCATTTGAGCTGGGAACATCTAAACGGAGTGGATACAACTGGTGAGGTGTGATTGGCACCTCGCCCAGGCGGCCTCACCTGCAAAGCGAACAGGGGCCTCATGAGGGAAGGTAATCGATGGTCAGGATGGATAGGCAAGGAAGAGGGAAGGAGGCGGCCGTGGCCTTGAAGAAGGTACCATCCCGGCATTTGCCCGAAGACGAAGTGGGAAACCACGGAAAACTGAGGCTGAGGTGGGAATCGAACCCCCTCTACTCATGTGGAACACCCGAGGCTGAGTAGACCCCGTTCCAGTCCTCATACTACTTTTCAAATTTCGTGGCAGAGCCGGGAATCAAACCCAGGACCTCCGGGGCGGCAGCTAACCATGCTGACCGCTACGCTACGGAGGCGACTTTCGATAACCTTCCTGCGTGAAATTAAGTTTAAAATGCCTTATGAATAGGCCCTCTTGTGACTAAAGAGAATGTATTCAGCAATAGTTCATGAAGGCTTGCTCAGTTATCGTATATACACAACGATTGTATTATGTTGATGACTGCACTACCGTTATGTGGGTTAATATTTGAATAGCCATTATGCAGAAACATAATACCGGCAATGCCGACTACTTACAATGTTTGATTTTAAAGCATTTTATCATTATATTTTTAAATACTGATAGCCTACAAAGACTTCGAACATGTGTCATGTGCTTTGTTTCAATCACTGGACACCAGAGTTCGCATGAACGTTTACCGTCAGGATGAAAGTGTTCAGCAATGCGATCTAGCTGGCAGTGCGCCTTACACACTTCCGTTCGATTCACCACTGCCAGCTGGATCGTCCGATCCACTTCCGTCCCATTTTTCAAAATCACTCCCACAAATATCCAGCAACCGAGTGTATATCTCTGAAACTATTACCGGCATCACCACCGGGTGAGTTAGCCGTGGTCGTTACGGCATGACTGCTGGCAGTCGCTCACATCCGGGAGGCGAGGAGGTTCGAATCCCCCCGCCAGCAACCTTGAAGATGGTCTTCTGTGGTTTCCCATCTTCCTTCCAGGCAAATGCCGGTGTTGGTCCCTAACTATAGGCCACAGCCGCTACCCTCAAACTCCTCGTCCTTAAATCCCAACTTTCCTCCCCAACGGTATTTGTAGCTCACCCGTTGGGTGTCCATCTCGAAACAGCTACAAAAACTGGCAAGCCGAACATGTTCTCGGACACTCCCGGCACTAAAAGCCATACGCTAAAAAATAATAATAATCGGTATCACTATGAAATTTTGTACGGAGATAAAGGGCACTATGAGCCTTTCAAAAACCGGTTAACTACAAAACGAATATGGCGGCCAAGCGAAGTTGAAAGTTTTAAATAGACTTTTCTCGCGATTTAATGATCCAAACGCAATGAAACTTTGTACAGCAAATATTGATAAACATTTTAATGCACTGGTATCTAATTTAGTTCAATTGTTTATATAACCTCAAGATGGCGGCTGTGCGAATTTCGAAAATTATGTTTTTATTTCTTGTGTTCTAATCATGCGATCGAAATCAACATTTTCAGTATGAACGTACACAATAATCATCATCTAATAGTACATAACTCTATGGCCTACTTAAAATCCAACATGGTGACCGTCCGAAATATTCAGACTGTTCTCAATATCTATTAATCTACTACAGCAATCAAACTGAAATTTTGTAAGTGTATAGAGGCTATAAGCATAGGTTTACCTATGGGACGTTCAATAACCTGGCAAGCACAAATCCAACATGGCGGCGACGCGAAGTATAAATATTCAAATGGACACGTTTCTTGCTTTTTAACCATCCGAGCGCAGTGAAACTTGATACGGTATATGCTTATACAAATTTTAATCGACTGGTATCTAATTCATCTAAATTATTTTCATAACCACAAGATGGCTGCTGAGCGAAATTTTAAAATCCCGCTTTTATTTCTTGTGTCCTAATCATGCGATTGAAGTTTGAATAAAACAGCTACACAATAATCTTCATATAGTACATAGCCTATAATATAAAAATCCAACATGGTGACCAACCAAAATATTTAGACGGTTCTCAATATCTACGAATCTATTACAGCAATCCAACTGACAATTTGTATGTCGATAGAGGCAATTGATTTTAGTAGGATATATGAAAATAGGCTATTTAGTTCTTCACGGAACTACTTGTTCCGTTATGTTTATTCATTACAAATGTAGCCTAAGATGATTTACACTAATCTTATTTAAATTATGTCATTAAGCGCAATTAACACTCCGAACTAAAAAGGGTTGCAATTCTGGCTCTATAATATTTATTTTAAAAATAGCACATGGCATAGCCTAAACTGCGGATCCCCTTGGAGGTACGCAACGAAGCGGTTAGGGGTACCCCAAAAATAAACGGTAATGGCGGGCGCCATGTTCCCTTCATACGTGTCGGTCGTACCGGCGCGCAGTTCCGCTTTATTTACCCACGTCAAGGTCAATGCTCCCACTCTACCCCAACCCCAGTCACTTTCACCGCAGCACTGCTACAGTCTTGATTTGTCTATTTTTGTGAAACTATACACTAGAATTAACTGGGTTTTGAATAAAATCAACATTCAAAAATCCTACGCACTTTAATTGTTTATTTTCCTCAGCTAAAATGTTTATACATCTCAACTGTACAAGTAAATAAAAGAAAAATTGACAATTATATTTAGCATTTTATTGAAATGAAATGGGTACTAACAGCAAACAAATAGTACATTAAAAATATTAGTTATAACTTAGTGTATTCAAAAAATAAGTTATAAATGGTTGTAAGTTATTTTTTATTATTAATGTTTTTATTAAGTTATGTACATATTGCCCGTAAAGTATTAAACGTTTTACTATTAAGTGGGTACTATTTTAGATAAATATGTACAAAGGGGTACTGGAGGAAATAAAGGTTGGGAACCGCTGCCCTAAGGGAACGACTTTCTCCTCAAATGTCTAAATGTGTTAAAACTCAGCAATTCTTCTAGGTTTGTGCCGTGTCTTGTGTGGGGTTTCGCCTAGGACACCAAGCTAGGCTCATCGGCGGGCTCTTGGTGTCCCCGCCCGGACCCCCACAGGAGTGACGAACTGCGCGCCACCTCCCTTTATATAAGGTGCAACTGCACCACTTGACTACGAGAACTAAAAGTTCAAGCAGCCTTAACCTCCCTATGAAGGCTTCCAAAAAGATGGTATATTGGCTTTCACGGCCGGTGAATTAAAACTCAGCAATTCTTCTAGGTTTGTGCCGTGTCTTGTGTGGGGTTTCGCCTAGGACACCAAGCTAGGCTCATCGGCGGGCTCTTGGTGTCCCCGCCCGGACCCCCACAGGAGTGACGAACTGCGCGCCACCTCCCTTTATATAAGGTGCAACTGCACCACTTGACTACGAGAACTAAAAGTTCAAGCAGCCTTAACCTCCCTATGAAGGCTTCCAAAAAGATGGTACATTGGCTTTCACGGCCGGTGAATTAAAACTCAGCAATTCTTCTAGGTTTGTGCCGTGTCTTGTGTGGGGTTTCGCCTAGGACACCAAGCTAGGCTCATCGGCGGGCTCTTGGTGTCCCCGCCCGGACCCCCACAGGAGTGACGAACTGCGCGCCACCTCCCTTTATATAAGGTGCAACTGCACCACTTGACTACGAGAACTAAAAGTTCAAGCAGCCTTAACCTCCCTATGAAGGCTTCCAAAAAGATGGTATATTGGCTTTCACGGCCGGTGAATTAAAACTCAGCAATTCTTCTAGGTTTGTGCCGTGTCTTGTGTGGGGTTTCGCCTAGGACACCAAGCTAGGCTCATCGGCGGGCTCTTGGTGTCCCCGCCCGGACCCCCACAGGAGTGACGAACTGCGCACCACCTCCCTTTATATAAGGTGCAACTGCACCACTTGACTACGAGAACTAAAAGTTCAAGCAGCCTTAACCTCCCTATGAAGGCTTCCAAAAAGATGGTATATTGGCTTTCACGGCCGGTGAATTAAAACTCAGCAATTCTTCTAGGTTTGTGCCGTGTCTTGTGTGGGGTTTCGCCTAGGACACCAAGCTAGGCTCATCGGCGGGCTCTTGGTGTCCCCGCCCGGACCCCCACAGGAGTGACGAACTGCGCGCCACCTCCCTTTATATAAGGTGCAACTGCACCACTTGACTACGAGAACTAAAAGTTCAAGCAGCCTTAACCTCCCTATGAAGGCTTCCAAAAAGATGGTATATTGGCTTTCACGGCCGGTGAATTAAAACTCAGCAATTCTTCTAGGTTTGTGCCGTGTCTTGTGTGGGGTTTCGCCTAGGACACCAAGCTAGGCTCATCGGCGGGCTCTTGGTGTCCCCGCCCGGACCCCCACAGGAGTGACGAACTGCGCGCCACCTCCCTTTATATAAGGTGCAACTGCACCACTTGACTACGAGAACTAAAAGTTCAAGCAGCCTTAACCTCCCTATGAAGGCTTCCAAAAAGATGGTATATTGGCTTTCACGGCCGGTGAATTAAAACTCAGCAATTCTTCTAGGTTTGTGCCGTGTCTTGTGTGGGGTTTCGCCTAGGACACCAAGCTAGGCTCATCGGCGGGCTCTTGGTGTCCCCGCCCGGACCCCCACAGGAGTGACGAACTGCGCGCCACCTCCCTTTATATAAGGTGCAACTGCACCACTTGACTACGAGAACTAAAAGTTCAAGCAGCCTTAACCTCCCTATGAAGGCTTCCAAAAAGATGGTATATTGGCTTTCACGGCCGGTGAATTAAAACTCAGCAATTCTTCTAGGTTTGTGCCGTGTCTTGTGTGGGGTTTCGCCTAGGACACCAAGCTAGGCTCATCGGCGGGCTCTTGGTGTCCCCGCCCGGACCCCCACAGGAGTGACGAACTGCGCGCCACCTCCCTTTATATAAGGTGCAACTGCACCACTTGACTACGAGAACTAAAAGTTCAAGCAGCCTTAACCTCCCTATGAAGGCTTCCAAAAAGATGGTATATTGGCTTTCACGGCCGGTGAATTAAAACTCAGCAATTCTTCTAGGTTTGTGCCGTGTCTTGTGTGGGGTTTCGCCTAGGACACCAAGCTAGGCTCATCGGCGGGCTCTTGGTGTCCCCGCCCGGACCCCCACAGGAGTGACGAACTGCGCGCCACCTCCCTTTATATAAGGTGCAACTGCACCACTTGACTACGAGAACTAAAAGTTCAAGCAGCCTTAACCTCCCTATGAAGGCTTCCAAAAAGATGGTATATTGGCTTTCACGGCCGGTGAATTAAAACTCAGCAATTCTTCTAGGTTTGTGCCGTGTCTTGTGTGGGGTTTCGCCTAGGACACCAAGCTAGGCTCATCGGCGGGCTCTTGGTGTCCCCGCCCGGACCCCCACAGGAGTGACGAACTGCGCGCCACCTCCCTTTATATAAGGTGCAACTGCACCACTTGACTACGAGAACTAAAAGTTCAAGCAGCCTTAACCTCCCTATGAAGGCTTCCAAAAAGATGGTATATTGGCTTTCACGGCCGGTGAATTAAAACTCAGCAATTCTTCTAGGTTTGTGCCGTGTCTTGTGTGGGGTTTCGCCTAGGACACCAAGCTAGGCTCATCGGCGGGCTCTTGGTGTCCCCGCCCGGACCCCCACAGGAGTGACGAACTGCGCGCCACCTCCCTTTATATAAGGTGCAACTGCACCACTTGACTACGAGAACTAAAAGTTCAAGCAGCCTTAACCTCCCTATGAAGGCTTCCAAAAAGATGGTATATTGGCTTTCACGGCCGGTGAATTAAAACTCAGCAATTCTTCTAGGTTTGTGCCGTGTCTTGTGTGGGGTTTCGCCTAGGACACCAAGCTAGGCTCATCGGCGGGCTCTTGGTGTCCCCGCCCGGACCCCCACAGGAGTGACGAACTGCGCGCCACCTCCCTTTATATAAGGTGCAACTGCACCACTTGACTACGAGAACTAAAAGTTCAAGCAGCCTTAACCTCCCTATGAAGGCTTCCAAAAAGATGGTATATTGGCTTTCACGGCCGGTGAATTAAAACTCAGCAATTCTTCTAGGTTTGTGCCGTGTCTTGTGTGGGGTTTCGCCTAGGACACCAAGCTAGGCGGCGCGCAGTTCGTCACTCCTGTGGGGGTCCGGGCGGGGACACCAAGAGCCCGCCGATGAGCCTAGCTTGGTGTCCTAGGCGAAACCACACAAGACACGGCACAAACCTAGAAGAATTGCTGAGTTTTAATTCACCGGCCGTGAAAGCCAATATACCATCTTTTTGGAAGCCTTCATAGGGAGGTTAAGGCTGCTTGAACTTTTAGTTCTCGTAGTCAAGTGGTGCAGTTGCACCTTATATAAAGGGAGGTGGCGCGCAGTTCGTCACTCCTGTGGGGGTCCGGGCGGGGACACCAAGAGCCCGCCGATGAGCCTAGCTTGGTGTCCTAGGCGAAACCCCACACAAGACACGGCACAAACCTAGAAGAATTGCTGAGTTTTAATTCACCGGCCGTGAAAGCCAATATACCATCTTTTTGGAAGCCTTCATAGGGAGGTTAAGGCTGCTTGAACTTTTAGTTCTCGTAGTCAAGTGGTGCAGTTGCACCTTATATAAAGGGAGGTGGCGCGCAGTTCGTCACTCCTGTGGGGGTCCGGGCGGGGACACCAAGAGCCCGCCGATGAGCCTAGCTTGGTGTCCTAGGCGAAACCCCACACAAGACACGGCACAAACCTAGAAGAATTGCTGAGTTTTAATTCACCGGCCGTGAAAACCAATATACCATCTTTTTGGAAGCCTTCATAGGGAGGTTAAGGCTGCTTGAACTTTTAGTTCTCGTAGTCAAGTGGTGCAGTTGCACCTTATATAAAGGGAGGTGGCGCGCAGTTCGTCACTCCTGTGGGGGTCCGGGCGGGGACACCAAGAGCCCGCCGATGAGCCTAGCTTGGTGTCCTAGGCGAAACCCCACACAAGACACGGCACAAACCTAGAAGAATTGCTGAGTTTTAATTCACCGGCCGTGAAAGCCAATATACCATCTTTTTGGAAGCCTTCATAGGGAGGTTAAGGCTGCTTGAACTTTTAGTTCTCGTAGTCAAGTGGTGCAGTTGCACCTTATATAAAGGGAGGTGGCGCGCAGTTCGTCACTCCTGTGGGGGTCCGGGCGGGGACACCAAGAGCCCGCCGATGAGCCTAGCTTGGTGTCCTAGGCGAAACCCCACACAAGACACGGCACAAACCTAGAAGAATTGCTGAGTTTTAATTCACCGGCCGTGAAAGCCAATATACCATCTTTTTGGAAGCCTTCATAGGGAGGTTAAGGCTGCTTGAACTTTTAGTTCTCGTAGTCAAGTGGTGCAGTTGCACCTTATATAAAGGGAGGTGGCGCGCAGTTCGTCACTCCTGTGGGGGTCCGGGCGGGGACACCAAGAGCCCGCCGATGAGCCTAGCTTGGTGTCCTAGGCGAAACCCCACACAAGACACGGCACAAACCTAGAAGAATTGCTGAGTTTTAATTCACCGGCCGTGAAAGCCAATATACCATCTTTTTGGAAGCCTTCATAGGGAGGTTAAGGCTGCTTGAACTTTTAGTTCTCGTAGTCAAGTGGTGCAGTTGCACCTTATATAAAGGGAGGTGGCGCGCAGTTCGTCACTCCTGTGGGGGTCCGGGCGGGGACACCAAGAGCCCGCCGATGAGCCTAGCTTGGTGTCCTAGGCGAAACCCCACACAAGACACGGCACAAACCTAGAAGAATTGCTGAGTTTTAATTCACCGGCCGTGAAAGCCAATATACCATCTTTTTGGAAGCCTTCATAGGGAGGTTAAGGCTGCTTGAACTTTTAGTTCTCGTAGTCAAGTGGTGCAGTTGCACCTTATATAAAGGGAGGTGGCGCGCAGTTCGTCACTCCTGTGGGGGTCCGGGCGGGGACACCAAGAGCCCGCCGATGAGCCTAGCTTGGTGTCCTAGGCGAAACCCCACACAAGACACGGCACAAACCTAGAAGAATTGCTGAGTTTTAATTCACCGGCCGTGAAAGCCAATATACCATCTTTTTGGAAGCCTTCATAGGGAGGTTAAGGCTGCTTGAACTTTTAGTTCTCGTAGTCAAGTGGTGCAGTTGCACCTTATATAAAGGGAGGTGGCGCGCAGTTCGTCACTCCTGTGGGGGTCCGGGCGGGGACACCAAGAGCCCGCCGATGAGCCTAGCTTGGTGTCCTAGGCGAAACCCCACACAAGACACGGCACAAACCTAGAAGAATTGCTGAGTTTTAATTCACCGGCCGTGAAAGCCAATATACCATCTTTTTGGAAGCCTTCATAGGGAGGTTAAGGCTGCTTGAACTTTTAGTTCTCGTAGTCAAGTGGTGCAGTTGCACCTTATATAAAGGGAGGTGGCGCGCAGTTCGTCACTCCTGTGGGGGTCCGGGCGGGGACACCAAGAGCCCGCCGATGAGCCTAGCTTGGTGTCCTAGGCGAAACCCCACACAAGACACGGCACAAACCTAGAAGAATTGCTGAGTTTTAATTCACCGGCCGTGAAAGCCAATGTACCATCTTTTTGGAAGCCTTCATAGGGAGGTTAAGGCTGCTTGAACTTTTAGTTCTCGTAGTCAAGTGGTGCAGTTGCACCTTATATAAAGGGAGGTGGCGCGCAGTTCGTCACTCCTGTGGGGGTCCGGGCGGGGACACCAAGAGCCCGCCGATGAGCCTAGCTTGGTGTCCTAGGCGAAACCCCACACAAGACACGGCACAAACCTAGAAGAATTGCTGAGTTTTAATTCACCGGCCGTGAAAGCCAATATACCATCTTTTTGGAAGCCTTCATAGGGAGGTTAAGGCTGCTTGAACTTTTAGTTCTCGTAGTCAAGTGGTGCAGTTGCACCTTATATAAAGGGAGGTGGCGCGCAGTTCGTCACTCCTGTGGGGGTCCGGGCGGGGACACCAAGAGCCCGCCGATGAGCCTAGCTTGGTGTCCTAGGCGAAACCCCACACAAGACACGGCACAAACCTAGAAGAATTGCTGAGTTTTAATTCACCGGCCGTGAAAGCCAATATACCATCTTTTTGGAAGCCTTCATAGGGAGGTTAAGGCTGCTTGAACTTTTAGTTCTCGTAGTCAAGTGGTGCAGTTGCACCTTATATAAAGGGAGGTGGCGCGCAGTTCGTCACTCCTGTGGGGGTCCGGGCGGGGACACCAAGAGCCCGCCGATGAGCCTAGCTTGGTGTCCTAGGCGAAACCCCACACAAGACACGGCACAAACCTAGAAGAATTGCTGAGTTTTAATTCACCGGCCGTGAAAGCCAATATACCATCTTTTTGGAAGCCTTCATAGGGAGGTTAAGGCTGCTTGAACTTTTAGTTCTCGTAGTCAAGTGGTGCAGTTGCACCTTATATAAAGGGAGGTGGCGCGCAGTTCGTCACTCCTGTGGGGGTCCGGGCGGGGACACCAAGAGCCCGCCGATGAGCCTAGCTTGGTGTCCTAGGCGAAACCCCACACAAGACACGGCACAAACCTAGAAGAATTGCTGAGTTTTAATTCACCGGCCGTGAAAGCCAATATACCATCTTTTTGGAAGCCTTCATAGGGAGGTTAAGGCTGCTTGAACTTTTAGTTCTCGTAGTCAAGTGGTGCAGTTGCACCTTATATAAAGGGAGGTGGCACGCAGTTCGTCACTCCTGTGGGGGTCCGGGCGGGGACACCAAGAGCCCGCCGATGAGCCTAGCTTGGTGTCCTAGGCGAAACCCCACACAAGACACGGCACAAACCTAGAAGAATTGCTGAGTTTTAATTCACCGGCCGTGAAAGCCAATATACCATCTTTTTGGAAGCCTTCATAGGGAGGTTAAGGCTGCTTGAACTTTTAGTTCTCGTAGTCAAGTGGTGCAGTTGCACCTTATATAAAGGGAGGTGGCGCGCAGTTCGTCACTCCTGTGGGGGTCCGGGCGGGGACACCAAGAGCCCGCCGATGAGCCTAGCTTGGTGTCCTAGGCGAAACCCCACACAAGACACGGCACAAACCTAGAAGAATTGCTGAGTTTTAATTCACCGGCCGTGAAAGCCAATATACCATCTTTTCTAAATGTGTTGCTTTAATACTTCATCTAATTAAAACTATAGTTGTAATGCCAGTAGATTCGGGTAGCGTGTAGATAAAAGTCATGCGGATGCGGGGCGAATGCGGATAACAGCCGTGTGGATGCGGGTGGAAAGCGGATAGCGTTTTGTTCATCTACGCAGGGCTCTAGCTATAGAGTCAGTAAAGACTAAGTAACTTGATGCTACGGTGGAGAGTTGACGACGCTGTGCCTCGAGCTATTTGTCTACGTATACTTGAAGAGAGGTGCGCGGCTTTCGCTAGGCGAAAAATAAAGACTAATGGGTTCAAAAGCGATGAGGAGGAGATAACTAAACAATACGTTTCATAGACGATAGCAAATAAGATAAGGTAAAATGTCCCTGACACACATCAGTCACGCCGCACAGGAATCGATAGTCATTTAGCAAAGTATACAGGGTATTTCATATAAAGTAAGAACGGCAAACGGCAGTTTTGTTATTCACTGCTGCGGTGGCCTTGGCCGGGCTTGTGGCGCGCCACGGTCCCCTGCATTAAGCGTGTGTACAATCCTATATGAAATATTACCTTATAAAAGATGCTGGAAGTGTCGTCCTTTCTGGGTTATACAGGCATTGTATCTGGTAACAACATTCTGGCTGACGCGAGTGAGTTCTGCCACTGTAATGTTTCTGATTGTTAATTTTATGCTTTTTATTCAGCACTAAGTCGGTAGTGCCAAACTTATTTACAATTACGTGAATGTGTGCTAGTGAATGTTGACACTTACTCCGGAAATTACTGAACAAATGCATCACGTACTGGCCGAGCCGACTCGTGCTTAAAATAAATTGTACATACAAAAATACGATGTTGTAATGATAACTGTCCCATGTTAACATCTGAGGTTCAGACTGGCGACTGAACACCTGCACGTTTATTACAGGGTCGAGTACAGTATATACTATGCGTGCGCTTTCAATGCTACAGGAGGGGGTCATGGCACGCCACAAGCTCGGCCAAGGCCACTGCAGCAGCGGATAACAAAGCCACCGATCACCGTTCTTACTTTATATGAAAAACCCTCTAATGTGTACAATATTTCAAGCTGGTATCGTCAACCATCTGGGGCTTAACTGTATTTTGAGGGCTTAAATGCATCTCAAATAATTGCCTCCCGCAAATAACAAGGTGTGAGTAGGCTGTCGAGACAAACCGATGGAAATTATTTCAGTATTGTTGGTTGCATATTGAAATAGTAATTGCAGATTATGTTGATAACAAATTGACACCCTTGGTATATTCAGAGAAATATCCTCTATGACGTAGTATCTATGGTAGCAAAATTAAAAAGATCCGAATGGTTCAACGTAGTCTAGGTCAAAATATGGTTGACACATTCACGTTCACGTCATACCTCCCAGGCACAAAGAGCATGCAGTGTTCGAAATGGGCCAATAAGCAATAGATAACTTTGAAACCATTTTTCAGTGTTGCCTTATTGAAAATTGATATTGCAACTCTTCAGTCGGTCAACACAATATAATTCCCATTATTGGAATATGCGAAAGAATAACCTTAAAAAGAAGGGTATGTGATTATGATATTGTTATGTCGCGATGTTGGTTCGAAGCGAAACCGTATCGAACATTCAACCCCAGTTCAACCAGGTGAGCAAGAACCTCACTTCCTCACAGTAGAAAACTGCAGGCTGAGGTCATAAGAGGTCAGTCTGGCACTGCATCGGCGGAAGCTAGACCATCACAGAGGTCAATCAGCTGCCAAACAGGAGATCAGGCAATTTGAGTCGTCGGACGCTAGGATAATGCGTAGGATTTTTTTCTAATACTGGTGCCCATCAGAGTAAATTAAAATTATTGCCAATTAATATCATTAACGATCAAAGTTGTAATCATTACATTTGTTGCCGATCAGTGGGATTTTTCACTTAACCTCCTAATCAGTTACATTTGGCGCCACAAAGTGGGACACGAAAACCAACAACATATCTCTGAAAGAAAAAGGAGGGGTTATAATTGTGCAGATCAGTTTAGGTGTAAACTTCATACATTTGAATATGGCAGAGAAAGGCAAACTGGTGAGGTTAAGAAGTGACATTGAAATCAGTAAGGAAGATGATAGTATGGTAAGAGAATAGAGTAGAACATATTGAAGCAGTAGGGGGTCAAGCGGAGTAAGTCTTGTTACTGAGACTAATCAAGTAGAAACCACATTTCAACCAAGCGATCTAGCTAGGATGATGATAAAATTGAACAATAAAATTGAAAAGAGTACAATTCAAGTAAACGTACTCACTCACTAAATTAATCACTAAAATGGATCTGAGTATGCAGGAATTAAAGCAGGAATCATTCTCATAACAGCACAGAATGATTAGATCCCCATTAAGTAAACATTTTATGAAACAATCCAAACGATTACAACGAGACTAGGGCGGCAATTGTAGCTTTAAATGTGGTGGATGACGAGAGTGTGTCTCGATTCAATCTGCCAGTTTTTTCAACTTCACAACCATCCATCACGGCTCCATTGATCAGTTTGGAAACAGCCTCTACAGAGTATCTTTGAAAATTAGAACCTCTATTTAATAAGTTATTTTTAAGGATATCAATTTTATTTTAATACAAGCTGTACCCGGCATGCGTTGCAATGCCAATCAAAGAATGTGTTGGCGTTGAAATTCTGTTTCTTGAAGTGCTTTTGGATGCACAACATAATTTTCAATTTCCGTTAACTGCCTCTAAGCTATCGTAAAATGGATTTTCTAATTTAGAATCATTCGTGGGAGCGTGCACAACAACTTTCAAAAGTTTCATCGCAATCGGATTTTGTTTGAACGATTCGTGCGCTGTCACTCATTTGTTGATTCTACTCGTACGCTACCTATTTAGAAATGGATTTACTAAGTCGAAACCCTACCCTGGCGTGTACACAATAACTCATCAAGGTTTCATCACGATCGAAGAAGGTTATATGAACGCATAGGGGATTTTGTTGAAATGCTTCGCGCGTCGTCACCCATTTGTTGCATATACTCGTGCGCTACCTATTGTGAAATGGATTTACTAAGTCGAAACCCTTCCCTGGCGTGTTCACAATAACTCATCAATGTTTCATCGCAATCGGATGAATGGTATATGCACGTATACGGGGTTTTGTTTAAACGATTCATGCGCTGTCATTCATTTGTTGAATCTACTCGTGCGCTACCTATTGAGAAATGTATTACTAAGTCGAAGCCCTTCCCTGGAGTGTACACAATAACTCATTAAGGTTTCATCGCAATCGAAGAAGGTTATATGAACGCAATAGGGGATTTTGTTGATACGCTTCGCGCGTCGTCACCCATTTGTTGCATCTAATCTTGCGCTACTTATTGTGAAATGGATTTACTAAGTCGAAACCCTTCCCTGGCGTGTACACAATAACTGATCAACGTTTCATCGCAATCGGATGAATAGTATATGAAAGCATCCGGATTTTGTTTAAATGATTCGCGCCCCGTCTCTCATTTGTTGAATATACTCGTGCGCTACCTACTGTAAAATGTATTTACTAAGTTAGAAACCGTCACGTAAGTGTCCACAACATCTCACCCAAGTTTCATCGCTATCGGACTAATGGGATCTGAAGACATAGGGGACTGTATTGAAACGCTCCGTGTGTCGTCGTTCATTTGTCGAATCTACTCGTGTGCTACCTACTGTAAAATGTATTTACTAAGCCAGAAACCTTCCATGGAGTGTCCGCCATATTTCACCCAAGTTTCACCGCTAACGGCATAATGTTATATGACCTTATACGGGACTTTGTTGAAACGCTTCGCGCGTCGTCCCTCATTTGTTGAATCTACTTGTGCGCTGCCTATTGTATAGTGGATTTACTATACCAGAAACCTTCCATGAAGTGTACACAACATCTCACCCAAGTTTCATAGCTATCGGACGAATGGTATATGAATGCATACGGGACTTGGTTGAAACGCTTCGCGTGTCGTCACACATTTGTTGATTCTACTCTTGCGCTACGTATTGTAATATGGATGTACTCAGCCAGAAACCTTCCCTGGAGTGTACACAACATCTCACCCAAGTTTCATCGCAATCGGATGAATGGTATGTGAACGTATACGGGACGTTTTCGAAACGCTTCGTGCGTAGTCACTCATTTGTTGAATCTAAACGTGCGCTTCGTATTGTAAAATGGATTTACTAAGCCAGAAACCTTTCCTGGAGTGTACAACAATTCACCTAACATTTATCACTATCAGACGAATGGTATATGACCTTATACGGGACTTTGTTGAAACGCTTCGCGTGTCGTCGCTCATTTGTTGAATCTACAGGTGCGCTACCTATTGTAAAATGGATGTACTAAGCCAGAAACCTTCCCTGGAGTGTACACAACATCTCACCCAAGTTTCATCGCTATCGGATGAATGGTATATGGCCTTATATGGGACTTTGTTGAAACGCTTCTCGCGTCGTCGCTCATTTGTTGATTCTACTCGTGCTCTACCTATTTTTAAAGGGATTTACTAAGCCAGAAACCTTCCCTGCAGTGCACACAACATCTCAGCCTCGTTTCATCGCTATCGGACGAATGGTATATGAACGCATACGTGACTTTGTTGAAATGCTTCGCGCGTCGGAGCTCATTTGTTGAATCTACTCGTGCGCTGCCTATTGTAAAGTGGAATTACTAAGCCAGAAATTTTCCCTGAAGTGTACACAACATTTTACGCAAGTTTCATAGCTATCGGACGAATGGTATATGCATGCACACGGGACTTTGTTGAAACGCTTTGCGGGTCGTCGCTCATTTGTTTAATCTACTCGTGCGCTATCTACTATGAAATGTATTCACTAATTTTGAAACCTTCACGTAAGTGTATACAACATCTCACCCAAGTTTCATCGCTATCGGACGTATTGTATATGAACACATACGGGACTTGGTTGAAACGCTTCGCGCATCGTCGTTCATTTGTTGAATCTACGCGTGCGCTACCTATTATAAAATGGATTTACTAAGTCAGAAAACTTCCTTGGAGTGTACTCAATATCTCACCCAAGTTTCATCGCATTCGGATGAATGGCATATGAACGCATAGGAGACATACACACCCACAGACAGACAGACAGACAGACAAACTATCACGAAAATTGATTTTTATATATATACAAGCTGTACCCGGCATGCGTTGCAATGCCAATCAAAGAAAGTGTTGGCGTTGAAATTCTGTTTCTTGAAGTGCTTTTGGATACACAACATGTTAACTGCCTCTAAGCTATCGTAAAATGGATTTTCTAATTTAGAACCATTCGTGGGAGCGTGCACAACAACTTTCAAAAGTTTCATCGCTGTCACTCATTTGTTGAATCTACTCGTACGCTACCTATTGTGAAATGGATTTACTAAGTCGAAACCCTTCCCTGGCGTGTACACAATAACTCATCAATGATTCATCGCAATCGGATGAATGGTATATGCACGTATAGGGGTTTTTGGTTAAACGATTCGTGCGCTGTCACTCATTTGTTGAATCTACTCGTGCGCTACCTATTGAGAAATGTATTACTAAGTCGAAGCCCTTCCCTGGCGTGTACACAATAACTCATCAAGGTTTCATCGCAATCGAAGAATATTATATGAACGCAATAGGGGATTTTGTTGAAACGCTTCGCGCGTCGTCACCCATTTGTTGCATCTACTCTTGCGCTACTTATTGTGAAATGGATTTACTAAGTCCCCTTCCCTGGCGGGTACACAATAACTGATCAATGTTTCATCGCAATCGGATGAATAGTATACGAACGCATACCTGATTTTGTTTAAACGATTCGCGCTCCGTCACCCATTTGTTGAATCTACTCGTGCGCTACCTACTGTAAAATGTATTTACTAAGTTAGAAACCGTCACGTAAGTGTCCACAACATCTCACCCAAGTTTCATCGCTATCGGACTAATGGGATATGAAGACATAGGGGACTGTATTGAAACGCTCCACGTGTCGTCGTTCATTTGTCGAACTTACTCGTGTGCTACCTACTGTGAAATGTATTTACTAAGCCAGAAACCTTCCTTGAAGTGTCCACCATATTTCACCCAAGTTTCACCGCTAACGGCAGAATGGTATATGACCTTATACGGGACTTTGTTGAAACGCTTCGCGCGTTGTCCCTCATTTGTTGAATCTACTTGTGCGCTGCATATTGTATAGCGGATTAACTAAGCCAGAAATTTTCCATGACGTGTACACAACATCTCACCCAAGTTTCATAGTTACGGACGAATGGTACATGTATGCATACGGGACTTGGTTGAAACGCTTCGCGTGTCGTCGCTCATTTGTTGATTCTACTCTTGCGCTACATATTGTAATATGGATGTACTCAGCCAGAAACCTTCCCTGGAGTGTACACAACATCTCACCCAAGTTTCATCGCAATCGGATGAATGGTATGTGAACGTATACGGGACGTTTTCGAAATGTTTCGCGCGTAGTCACTCATTTGTTGAATATAAACGTGCGCTTCGTATTGTAAAAAGGATTTACTTAGCCAGAAACATTTCCTGGAGTGTACACAACAATTCACCAAACATTTATCACTATCAGACGAATGGTATATGACTTTATACGGGACTTTGTTGAAACGCTTCGCGTGTCATCGCTCATTTGTTGAATCTACTGGTGCGCTACCTATTGTAAAATGGATGTACTAAGCCAGAAACCTTCCCTGGAGTGTACACAACATCTCACCCAAGTTTCATCGCTATCGGATGAATGGTATATGAAATTATATGGGACTTTGTTGAAACGCTTCGCGCGTCGTCGCTCATTTGTTGATTCTACTCGTGCTCTACCAATTTTTAAACGGATTTACTAAGCTAGAAACCTTCCCTGGAGTGCACACAAAATCTCAGCCTAGTTTCATCGCTATCGGACGAATGGTATATGAACGCAAACGTGACTTTGTTGAAATGTTTCGCGCGTCGTAGCTCATTTGTTGAATCTACTCGTGCGCTGCCTATTGTAAAGTGGATGTACTAAGCCAGAAAATTTCCCTGCAGTGTACACAACAATTTACGCAAGTTTCATAGCTATCGGACGAATGGTATATGAATGCATACGGGACTTTGTTGAAACGCTTTGCGTGTCGTCGCCCATCTGTTGAATCTACTCGTGCGCTATCTACTGTGAAATGTATTCACTAATTTTGAAGCCTTCACGTAAGTGTACACAACATCTCACCCAAGTTCCATCGCTATCGGACGAATGGTATATGAACACATACGGGACTTTGTTGAAATGCTTCGCGCATCGTCGCTCATTTGTTGAATCTACGCGTGCGCTACCTATTGTAAAATGGATTTACTAAGTCAGAAACCTTCCTTGGAGTGTACTCAACATCTCACCCAAGTTTCATCGCAATCGGACGAATGGTATATGAACGCATAGGAGACATACCCACAGACATACCCACAGACAAACTATCACGTTACATTGATTTTTAGCCTAGTTTCGATTTTTGCAAAAAATGAAAGTAGACTTATGAGATCAACACAGGGCGAAAAAAGTGTGTCTGTCTGTGTGTGTGTATGTGTGTGTGTGAGTCTGTGTGTGTGTATGTGTGTGTGTGTGAATCTGTGTGTGTGTGTGTGTGTGAGTGTGTGTACTCTGAATGTCTGTCCCCCCTATCAATTCGAACACGGTGAATGAAAATTGAACGAAATTTGGTACAAAGGTAGCACTAGCAAAGGACACCTCAGTGTCATGTATTATATCGCCGCCATCTTGACTAAAACTGAATGGCGGCCACTCAAACTTTCAAAACCTAAAATCAAATAACGACTAACCAAATCATCCGATCTCTACCAAATTTGGTAACAACATACCTTCGTATAGGATGCGTCTTGTGACCAAACTACAAGGTCGTCCGCCATACCATTTCTGGATGGCGGCCGTGCGAATTATGCAAACTTTATAATCCATATCATGGGACCCACCAGTTCCGATTATCGAGCCGAGAATCGTTTTAACTGTTCTAAAGGAAGAGGCACGTTCGAAATTAAAAGTTTATTTTGTAATACTATAGTGCAGACGTGATTTTAAAAAGCTGAGCTGATTCAGTAATAAGACAAGATGGCAGCGGATATCTTGTGCCTGACTTATATTTCACTAATTTGAGTATTGCATGCAATATAGCGTACTGATACAAAATAAATAAACTTTGTATGAAATGCTTTATATATAAATAATATACTCCAGTGATGAAATCGTTTAGTATAAATCATTATTTGATAACAAGTTCTTTCTAAGTCATTTTATATAGAACGATATTCGTTGACACAATTAGCTCAGTGGTACAGCGTTAGCCTATCGCTCAAATGCCTATGGTTCAAACCCGATCAGAGCTAGGTTTTTTGCTTGAAATGTTATATGTTTATTGTTTTGTAATGACTCAGATGTTTTAAAATTAAGCGTTATATTGTGCATATTATGGTGGAAAATATATATTTAATTAAAACATAATTCGCCAGCAGATTTACTCGAGACATCTAGCTGCCAAAAAGGTAACTACACGACGACCTACTTATTAACTTCCAGATTTTATTGAAAAGTTTCTTCTTCTGGCCGCTAGAATGCACTCGCTCTGTTAGGATTATATTGTTCGATATTTCACCACTAGATGTCACGACTAGTCTACGTGGGGCTCCATTGATTACTATACCATTGGCATTCTATGCGCATCGAATTTGAAGAATGACAAGATGATACTACGATACATTTTTACTTTTTATTTTAAAGGGTTTGTAACAGCCTATTTTGCGTTACTTGAAAATGTTATTTGAAGTAAAGAACAAAACGATTTCACATAGTAACTGAATTCAAGCCGATGGTGTTAGTTCAGGTTATTAATTACTACTTTTATTTCAGGCAAATAGCAATCGAAAATATCCTCATAGTTTGTATACACACGTCTCTGTAGGGTCTTGGAAAGATTTGTTAATTCAATTAGGGTTGTGAAAGCCATGCACAACCAGACGTGTAAAGACATGCCTCAACTCAAAGTTGGATGTTGCCCACGGCAGGTCGTATATGTAATAATAATAATAATAATAATAATTTTATTGGTTTTACATCCCTTTTAACTACTGCTGCTTTTAGAGACACCGGGGTGCCGGAATTTTGGCCCGAAGGGGATCTTTAGCGTGCCAGTAAATGTACTGACACGGCTCCCTCGCATTTGTGCACCCTCAAATGCCGGCTGACTGCGCCAGGATACGAACCTGCAACCTAGGGCCCAGCAAGCGAGAACGTTACCGCTGAGCCACGCAGCCAGTCCGGTCGATTATGTCTCCAGATCCATAACATTCTTGATATACTTCTTATCTTTCTTTCTTCAATGATGGTAGCAGTTTTTATCTAGGTTGTGGCGTTTGGTAGAGGTAAATCGTTTCTAAGGTCTTCAACAAAGAATAGTTCTATTATACTCTTTGATAATAACAACGAGTTATAACTATACTCATACATTTAGGAGAAAGTAGGCTATATGTTCTTTACTGAACATCTTGTTATATATATAGATTATATAAACACTGAAGAAGATCTCATCTTGTATCGAAACACGTACTAACATTTGAATAGAATTTGTATTGATTGGCGGAGCATTTTAATTAATTATTAAAACAGGATATAATGAAAATATCACTAAATTAAATGTTTAATTAAATGAATTAAATGTTTAACTTGATAAAAATATAATAATAATAATATCGTATGGACTCGGGTGGCGGATGCATGCTTTGTTATTTGACACTCAAAGGACAGCTTGCATATTGAATTTTGTGTTCCTTGAAGAACTGTGAAAGTCAAGGAGGTTCGATATCTAAGCTCCTTGACACTATAGCGCTTTCTAGTAGAGAAAGGAGGAACTTTTTGTTGGCGGAAAATCCCGAGATTAATTTTTCCTTTATGAACACGGCCTACAGAATTCAAATGGGTTCTTTAACATGCCAACATCGTATGAATTGATCGTATCATGATTTTTGCCGCCTTACAAAAATCACTTACCATGGGCAGGAACAAACCTGCAAGCTTGGGGTTAGTAATCCGACACGATAAAATTAAATGAAAAGATGGATAAGTGTGCTAACGGCTGGATCAGACATTACAAGTGAGGTCAGGGTTGAATTTCAATGTAAGCTAGCAGAAAAATATTAGCAGTGTTAGATAAAATCTAGAATAATAGCTGGCAAGTGTTAATAATCACATTAAACAAGTTGAACGAGGCATTGACGAACCCGCCTCTCTATTAGCCTACTTTCGACTTTTGCAAAAAATGAAAGTAGACATGAGATCAACACAGGGCCAAAAATTGTGTGTCTGTCTGTGTTTGTGTGTGTGTGAATTTGTGTACTCTGAATGTCTGTTCCTCCCCCCTATCAATTCGAACACGGTTAAACCGAATTGAATGAAATTTAGTACAGAGGTAGCACTGGCAAAGGGCACCTCAGTGTCGTGTTTTATATTGCCACCATCTTTACCAAACCCTAATGACAGCCAGTCAAATGGTCAAAACTTAATAATTCATTACGACCAAACTGATCATCGGATCTTTACCAAATTTCGTAACAACATACCTTCATATGGGACGCGTCTTGTGCGTAAACTACAAGGTCATCAACCTAACATTTCAGGATGGCTGCCGTGTGAATTATGCAAACTTTATAATCCATAACATGGGGCCCACCTGTTCCGATTATCGAACCAAGAATCGTTTTATCTGTTCTAAACGACGTGGCCCGTTTGAAATTAAAGGTTTATATTGTAATATTATAGTCTAAAAGTGTCATTAAAAGCTGCGTTATTTGACAAGATAGCACCTGATCTCTCATTCTGACCTATATTTTACTGATTTCAGTATGTTGCATGCAATATAGCCTAGTGATAAAAAATTATATTAACTTTATATGAAATGAACTCGGTTTGAAATATACTCCAGTGAAGAAATCGTTTAATCCAAGTCATTATTTGCTAGATCGTTATATCTAGATTGGTTCCTAGCACTTAATTAGTGTGTGCATGATTGGCTGAATGGTTAGGGCTTTCGTCTTCCAACAGGCTGGCCTTGATTCAAATCCTATTAGAGTTGATTTTTTTTATATTTATTGTTTCTTGAGTACTGAGACGTTATAAAATAAAGCATTATATGGCGCATTTTGCATTGGAAAATATATATTTAATTAAAACAACATTCTCCACTGGAGTGACATCTAATAGTAATTAAATGAACTATGTATGAGCTAACCACAGCCTTCTAGATGCGAGCAGCGCTCTGTACCGGCCAGTTAGTGAACCCATGCCTACAGTATAATTGAAAAGTTTCTTATTTTTCCCTCTAGAGTGCCCACATCCCCAAGATTAAGCGCAATTATCACGGCCAACGAGAATAACTGGCCCTGGTACGTTTTCGTGACGTCAGCAATGTAGTTCTGTTGCACCACTTCCTGTAGTCTACTCTATGTACAACCATTAGACCATTAATCGTTGTAGTTGTTCACAACATAATACGTTTCAGGAGGATATACAATTTTTTTTTTCACGCGAATTGACCACTTAGGATCACACAACAACTTTATTTCTTTTTCTTATTCTTTGCCTGGAGTTTCCTCTGTCTCCAATATTCTTTCATGCGTTCACTGGCATTTTTTCTTTGGTCTTCTGTCCAAGTTCGTCCACTTCTCCTAGGTCTTCCTTCATCTTGAAACCCTTCCAGATTGTTCACTTTGCTCTTAAATACATTTCTTTCTAGCATTTGAGATTCTGTGATGTTTAACTTTTCTAAATCTTTCCTAACTTCCTTAATCCATGTTGTGGTGGTCTTTTTCTTCCAGAGATAGTCGAATATTTGTTTAGTTAATCTATGGTCGTTCATTCTATAGAGATGTCCGAGGAATGTCAGCCTTCTCTTCCACATAGACGCGGAAATTCTTTCCACGTTCTGGTAGACTTCTCCGTTGCTTCTCAGTCTCCATCCATCTTCAGTCTGAACTGCACCCATGATTTTTCTAAGAATTCTCCTTTCCATGACTTCTAGCTTTTCGAGGCTATAGTTCATCGAGAGGCATTCACTGGCAAAGAGGCACTCAGTTTTTACGACAGTGTTATAATGCCTTATTTTGGCATTCCAGGAGATGCACTTTTTGTTGTAGATATTTTTTGTTAATCCATACGCTCTTTCCATTTTTATAATTCGATCTCCAACAGCTGCTTTTTCTAACCCATTCTCCTGTATAGTCTCTCCTAGGTACTTGAACTTTTTTACCCTTTCAATCCGTCCTATCTCCGTGTCAAGGAACTTTGGTCCATGTTTGTCATTTGTCATAAATTTTGTCTTTTCAACTGATATCCTTAGTCCTGTTTGGCTAGCGATCTTTTCCAAGAGGTTGATTTGTATGACTGCTTCTTCCGTGGTTTCCGATAGTACTGCAAAATCATCTGCAAACGCCAGGCAGTTGACTTTAATTCCTACCGACTTCCTCCCGAGGCAGATTGGGTTTATTCCTCGACTCTCCAATTCCGAGTTCCAAATTCTCACAACCTTCTCTGGGACACAGTTGAAAGGGATTGGTGATAGGCCATCCCCTTGCCTGACTCCTGTCTTAATTTCGAACGGCCTAGAAAGCTCTCCCATGAACTTCACCCTGGAAGTTGTGTTTGTTAGGGTCTCTTTGACTATATTTGCTAGTTTGGTTTTGATTCCAAATTCCCTTAGGATCCTGTCTAAGGTCTCTCTGTCCACTGAATCAAATGCCTTTTTAAAGTCTATGAAGGATACCACAATTTTCTTATTACTCAGCAGTCTGTGACGGATTATTGATTTCAAGTTGAAGATCTGCTCAACACAGGAGCGTCCTTTCCTAAACCCTCCTTGGTACTCGCCTAGTTTTTTGTCCAGCGTATCTTCTATTCTGTTTAGAAGAATCTTGGAGAGAATTTTATAAGCAATTGAAAGGAGGGACACACCTCTGTAGTTGTTCACGTCTTGCTTATCCCCTTTCTTGTGGAGCGGATGGATCAGCGCTGTTTTCCATTCTTCTGGAATTTTCTCGGTTTCCCAGACAGCACCAAGGATTCAGTGAAGGTCGTCTAGAATTTCTGGCTCAGCCCATTTAATCATTTCTGCTGTTATCGAATCTTCTCCACTTGCTTTGTTGTTCTTTAGGTTCTTGATGACATCCCTGATCTCTTCTTTTGTTGGTGGTGCATCCTCTTTTGAGTTTGCTGGTGAGTCTGCTATTTCTAATCTAGAAGTGGGGGTTGGACAGTTCAAAAGATCTTGAAAGTATCCAGCTAGTATTTCGCAGTTTTCATGGTTGTTCAATCCAATTTTTCCCTGCTCATTTCTAAAACTCATACTTGGGGCTTGGTAACCCTTAAGTTTGTTTTTGAATGTCTGGTAAAAGTCTCTGGAGTTGTGTTTAACGAAGTTGCTCTGAAGATTTTCTAACTGTGCTGCTTCAAAAGATCGCTTGGTCCTACGGAAAATTCTGGATGTTTCTTTCCTCTGTTGTCTGAATTGTTCCAAGTGTTCCCTTTTTCCAGAAGATTTCCATCTTCTCCATTCCTCAGACCTCTTACTGAGAGCTACATCGCAGTGTTCGTTCCACCAGATTTCTCTTTTCCTCTTTGCCAACCCCAGTGTCTTCTTTGCGGCGTTATTGATTCCTGTACAGAGTTGTTGCCAACTTTCCTTTTTGGTGCTGCGGATTTCTTCCCTAAAGTTCTTAACAATGTCGTGGGAAATATTCAATTTGCTCATGTTATATTTGGTTATTCTAGGTGGGTCTCTCTTTTGTCGTAGCGGAAGGAAGCGGATTTTGGCTTTGGAAAGGTAGTGGTCTGAATCGAAGTCACCGTTTCTAATCACCTTGACATTCATTACCTCTTTTGCGTTTTTCCTTGATATCGCTACATGGTCCAGTTGGAATTCCCCTAAATTTGGATTTGGGGATACCCAGGTTTTCGCTTTTCTTGGGAGTTTCCTGAAATTTGTTGACATTATTCTAAACTGGAATGCTCTGCAGAGTCTTATGAGCCTTTCCCCATTTCTGTTTGTCCTCCTATGCGCTGGGTAATCTCCCACGATGTCCCTGTATTTTCTCTCTTTTCCTATTTGTGCATTAAAATCTCCCAGGAGAATTTTTATGTTTTTCTCGGGTATCTGCAAGATTTCAGTGTCTAAGAGATCCCAGAAATCGTCCACCTTCTGTGGATTCTTTTTGTTGTCTTCATTAATGGGAGCATGGCAGTTGATAAGCGTGTACTTCTTGTTTTTACACTTGATTGTAAGTAGCGATAGCCTTTCTGATTTCGATGTGAATTCTGTGACACTAGTCACTATCTTTTTGTTTACGTAAAAGGCAGTCCCTAGTAGAGGCATGTTTCCCATTATTTTTATTGCTGGCTTTCCTTTAAATACTCTGTAGTGTTCAGTGTCCACAACATTCTTGTCTAAGAATCTGGTCTCTTGCACAGCTAGGATCTGGATTTGATTCTTGTCTAAAAGCTTTTCAAGTTCTTTTTGCTTTCCTACTTTGAGGAGCGAGTTAACATTTATGGTCCCAATGAAGTACTTATGTTTAAATCTCAGCTTGGAAGGTATTTCAAGACGCTCCGACTCGTCTTTGTTGCAGTTGTTGGGACTCCCCAGAACCCGGGGTCCCGATGCATTGCATAACGCAATGGTGGATTTCTCTTTCGAGCTACCACCTGGGGTAGTGCTTTCTTTCAGCGGACTTTCCATTCTGCAAATAAAGTTGTGATTTGTTAGGGGAGGAATTATCTTCCAAAGTAAGATCGGATTGTGAGTCCGAAATGATTGTTTTTTCGTGGTTTACTCCACTAGGTTCTTCCGCTCTCTCTGCCGTTGGGAAATACTTTGTTTCCTCTTCCGCCTTTGAGACCGTTGACCAGTTTCGCCTAGTAACCCTAGGTAGGGGCCCTAGGACAGGGTGCTACCATCCGGAGCCAGATGGACCCTGGTTTTTTTACGAGGTTGACACTCCTCCTGCTCCTCCTACCTCTCCACTTGCGAGATGAGGCCCCGGGCTTGCAACCGGCACTGGCGGTTATTTATTTATTTATTTATTTATTTATTTATTTATTTATAGGGTACAGAAAGTCCCAGTGAGCTGGTAGCTCAAGGGGGACTGCCCTTTACAAATATGGCTTAGCAACTTATACTAGAATATATTAAGGTGGTAGGATCATTTATTCCGTCTTTATGGGTTCATCTATATTCTTCAACATATAGTTTCAGGAAGAACCTGCGTGCTTCCTTTTTGAATTTGTTTAAGTTTACAATTTGTCTCAGTTTAGGAGGTAAGTTATTATAAGTTGTGCTGGCTGAATAGGAAATACTTTTAATACCATATCTAGTTGTGTTTGTTGACTCCATGTATAACTGGTTTGCTGATCTTGTGTTATGGGTATGAATGTCTTTCCTACATTGAAGTTCAGTATTAAGATTAATAAGACCTTGTTTATATTTAAACATAGATAAAGCTTCAGAGTATTTGAGCTGGCTTCGTAATGGCAATATGTTTGTCTCCTGAAATACTTGTACAGTTGGTTTCCTAAAATCGTAACCATACATGATTTTAATTGCTCTTTTTTGGAGAACTTCGAGCTCATTTATTGATTCCTGTGCACATTTACCCCATATTATGTTCATGTACATAAGGTGAGAATGAATAAGATGTTGATTGCTTATTCCATACTCCCTTAATCTTTTTAGAACACCAATTACACTAACAATTTTCTTTTTCACATGTGTGACATGTTCATTCCAACTTAAGTTATTGTCCAAAGTTAGGCCTAAATATGTGTATTGTTTCACCCTTTCGATGGTTACATTACCAATTTTAACTATGTTGCAAGTGCTTGGACTGTAAGCTGGTTTGTGAAATAGCATGTATTTTGTTTTTGAGCTACTTATGATTAATTTACTTTTTGAAAGCCATGTTGTTAGTATATTTAGATCCTTTTGCATATTCTGCATAATCGTTTGTTCACAGGAGCTCTCGTAAAGTAGAAACATATCATCTGCAAATAGAAATATTTTACCAGTAAACTCTAAATAACCTATATCATTAATAAAAATCAGGAACAGCAATGGTCCGAGCACTGTCCCTTGTGGGACACCGCATTTAACATCAGAGATAGACCCTTTAGTTTTATTAATATTAACATACTGCTTCCTGTTAGACAGGTAGTTTTTAAACCACTCAAAGGCTATTCCTCTAATTCCTGCATTTGATAGTTTACTTAGCAACAAGGTATGGTTAACAGTTTCGAACGCCTTAGCAAGATCTATAAATAGTCCTGCTGCTGTTTTATTGTTATCTAATGCTTTATGTATAAGTGACACTACGTCAAATGCTACTGAATCAGTGCTATGTTTGGGAAGGAAGCCGTATTGATATTTGAAGAAAAAATTGTTTTTTGTTAGGAAATTCAGGACTTGTTTTTTGATTACTATTTCCAGTACTTTTACAAGTGAGGATAATATACACAACGGTCTGTAATTACTGGGGTTAGATACATCACCTTTTTTAAATATTGGTACCACTCTTGCTAGTTTACATTTATCTGGTATTACTCCTGTTTGCAGTGACAAGTTAATTATATCAGCAAGCAATGGAGCCAGATGATTGGCACATCTCTTAAGGAGTATGTTATTTATTCCATCATCTGTGTAATTCTTTTTATTCGCAAGGTTTTGAATGATTTGTTTAACTTCTGTCACATTTGTTGGTTTTATGAATAGTGAGTTACAGATCGTCTGGTTCGATTGCAAATTTGGGATCATTGGAGTATCTTTAACCAAGTTTTCTACAACATTTATGAAATACATGTTAAATGCTTTACATATATCTTGGCTAGAGGTGTATTGTATGTTTTCATATTCAATTTCAACAATGTTTCGTGTATTATGAGGTTTGCCAAGTATTTGATTTACTGCCTTCCACATTCCTTTTATCGTATTCCCTTCTCTAATTATATTATTCTAGTATAACTTTTTCAGCACTCTTTTCATTCTAGTCACATCACTACTGCATCTTGTGTACCCTTTAATGGTTTCAGTTGAAGGGTTTTTAGTTTTAGTTTTTGCATACAAATTATTTTTTCTTTTTACCGCTTCCAGAAACTCCTGTGTTACCCATGGTTTGTGTGTACCTTTTACCTGTGGTTTTTGCTTAATATTTATACTAGCAGTCTTAAGTCCTCACTAATGAAATCGCAAAGCTGATTATATGCTTCGTTGACGTCAGTAGTTAGATTTGGAAATTTATTTTTTGAAAAGAAATTGTTCAGTTTGGCATAACTTATTTTCGTAAATGTTTCTATATTGGAGCGATTATTGGATTGCGTACTCACTTCTGGTTGTGATGAAATGTCTAGAATTAAAATATTATGATCACTAAGGTCACACATAACATTATACAAATAGAAATTATCATTATTGGCAAAGTTAGAATGTATATGGTCAATTAAAGTTGAAGAAGTAGGTGTTATTCTTGTTGGCAGTTTTGTATTGCATGGATAAAAACTAAAGCAATTTAGTAAAGATGAATAGGCCATGTAAATAATGTTGTCTTTTAGAAAATCTACATTATAGTCTCCGATAAGTAATGTGTTTGATTTGTTAATATTGCAAAGTATGTGTTCAAGGTCAAGCATAAATTCGTTTGCATTACTCTCCCTTGGATTATAGTAAGCAATAACATTATATCTTCTGTGTTTCTGAAATATTTCGATTTGTAGTATACTGTGATAACTGTTAATGGTGTTAATAACTTTGGTCGCCCATTTTCTAGATATATAAATTGACAGACCTCCTCCAGTACCGATTCGTGTTACATGGTGTGAGTCAAAGCTGGGAATGTTATAATAGTGTGTTTCTTGGTCTGACAACCAATTTTCTGTTATGACTATTAAATCTATTTCTAAAATCTCGTCAATAAGGAGCATAATATCCTCGAACTTATTCCGAATACTTCGTGCATTGATGTAAGTTAGATACATTTAAATTTTGAATTCAAGATCTGATTTTTAGTCTGTAAATTATAGTTTTCTATAGAATCACAATGAATTTCGACAGAGCTTAATGTTTCGTTGTGTTTATAGTCGTCTCCGTCCATTTAATATATATGCAACTTTTGGTATGTGATACCTGCAGCACTTATTGTCCGTATTTTTTCTCGAGGTGGGCGATCTTCGCTTCACCGCCGATGAGTGTGCTTGGACCATCTCGAGATTCCCGAACATAAATCTTGCAGTCTCTTGTCCAGGTTCCAAATATCTTCCCATTCTGCTTCAGGATCCGGCATCTTCTTGCAATATAGTCGTTCCTGGGTCATTTATAAACATATTGCGTGATGGGCAATTCAGTCCAATGTCCTGGGTTGTTAGAACTCTCTTCTGAATTCTCGCATTCACTGTTTCATCCTTCTTCCACCTGTTGGTGAATTTCACCACGATTCGCCCCACGTCTCCGCCTCTCGCCGGCAAACGATGGGCGACATCGATGTCACGGAGTCCCAACTCAACCCCCAATGCCCTGGAAACTTGGATCACTAGGTCGTACACATTTTCCCTCGGCATTTCTGGCATTCCACTAAATAGTAAATTATTCCTACGTGTGTAGTGTTTAAGGTCTTCTGACCCATCGAACGCTTGCTTTGTATCACTGCTGATACCTGCCACCGACTTTTCCAATTCTAGTGTTCTTTTTTTTAATCTCATTTGTGAGATTTTTGAAATCTTCAAATTGTTCGTTAATGAATTCCGTGGATTTCTTAATTATTTTCAAATCCTTCATGAAAGTATTCCTTAGTTCATTTACTGACAACTGAATCTTTTCTGTCACCTCCTTCACCAAGTCACATTCACTGAACTTGAGTGGAGGGTGACAATCCTCGCGATTGCATTTCCACACCTTTTGCGGATCACTTTTTACAGACTCGTAGGCTTTCTTCGAAAGTCTTGTGCATTCCTTGTGGAAATTACGCCCACAATCCCCTTCACAACTAACGAATTCTTCGCAATTTTTCACTTTTTTCCCGCACGGAGAACAAACATTACTAGCCATAGCCGCCATCTTTACGTAGAGTCAATACACATAACGAATGTTATTTTTCCCTGGCGGCTGCTTGTTAATTATGTTGAATTACTTGACGGTTACAAAGTGTTCAGGAAGGTTATGAAAAGCTATGAATGACGGCGAACAATGTATGCATGTATAAGTCTTATAATTGAAAGATATACCGTACATAAATGTATCAAACGTTTTTATAATTGAAATATATTCACAAACATAATATTCTATGGTCTTCGTTTTACTGCCGGTGTGGTACCTAGTCATCTTGTATACATCAGTGAACCTGTATAAATGTTGGTATTCATTTATCACTTGTCTTCATAGAAGGTATTGATACAAGTCGTTAGTCGGTGGCGAGTGTATTCCGCAGATCTCTTCTATAAACGTATTAATTTATGTTCCGCCCCTTGAAACAACAATAAGTTAATGATATCTATACTGTGCTGCAAGATTCTTTGATCTAATTATACTCATGAGCACATAATGTAACTCACAACGAAGGTCACAGACTCTGCAACTCAACTTACTGTAGCCTACTCGTTGCAGCTATTAAAGACACAACGGCCCCTTGAATCCTAGTTCGCGTGGAATTTTGTAACGATTAACTTCAACAGGCCTATATAGTAAGTTATAATTTATCGTGTTTGAAAACACACGGAACATCTAAACTGCGTCCATTTTATGAAGATTGATACAAAATATTGCATTTCTGCTGCTTATGAATTGCTCTCGACTTAAACGTACAAGCACCATCAAGCAGTACATTGCCTACGTCACAGAAGGGCTTGGTATACGCGCCATGGCCTGTCTTTCTCGTTAGCCGTGCGCGATTCCAAATTAGCTGTGTAATAGGAACCGGTATATTAAATATGTTTCTCCCAGTGATACGTTTGGAGCAACGAAGTTTCAATTATTGTAAGTAGTCGGTGTTAATATACTGAATACCTACGTTGTTTGGAGTGTTTGCTGATGAAATTGCAAAATGCTGGGGTACCGTAAATTATAAACTATGGTTTGAACGCCACTCCTCAAATCCAGTGTGCCAATTTGCACTTCGAATTGGAATAAATTAAGAAGTGATAAAGACATAGAGTTATAACTATACCCATACATTTAGGAGAAAGTAGGCTATATGTTCTTTCCTGAACATCTTGTTTTTCTCACCCTTTCTAAAAAAAAAAGGAATGAAAGAAAACAATGCCGAAACACAGTCAAAAGCACCTTGCCTGTTGAGGGGGTTCTCTTAAGCTTTTTGGACATAGCGTGTCCTATACTTTCAAGCCTTGAAGTGAGGGACCCAGCTCTCGTCAGGAGTCACAAGAGGCTTAAGAGGTTTATTCCCGTTCTTTGCGACGTGTGCTCTGGAGTGAGCTAGCGATGCACTCACCTTGCGCTACTGTAGAATATCACGAAAGATTCTGTGGGTTGATTCTTGGCCAATATTGACTACAGTGGCACCGTGATCGACCATTGCAGGAATGTCGTGTTGAATCAGCTCATCAACTAGTCCAGTAATGGTCTAATCTCCGGTAACTGCTGCTCGGTGCCCGTTCACGTATCATTTAATAAACGCTCATCTCGGAATTGTTGGCATTATCATTGCATTGTGTTGTTGTTTATTCATTTAACGGGCTTGGGACATCATGGTCACCATCCCCGTGTACTTGGGTGTGTGTTGAGTTTGTCTTATAAACTGTATCCTGTGCTGACTGTAGTAGTGTGTGTAGCTGTAGTAGGTACATGGATGGGGGTATATGTCCTGGTACTTCAAGTAAGGTACTATCCCAGCATTTTCCGGTAATACTCTTCTACCAGGCGGCTTGACTATCTCACTGATAATACCGTATGGACTAATGCGTACGGCTGTTGATCTTCCCTGTATTATAACATATGAAAGGGTGGATGTCGTATCACTCACTCGTAGATTTAGAAATAATAAATGAGAAGCCTTAAGCAGAAAATCCGGAACTCACAAAGCAGGTGGCACTGTAATAGTATTTTCTAATGCAATACAAATCTACGTTATCTAAATGTAATACATTCCAACGGATTTATTATATAATGAAGCAGTGTGAACGAAGCGCTGATCAGACAGTGACGTTCTCTGGTGGGTCAGAGCAAGCGAACGCGGCAGCACAGCATTAACTTTCCTACGGATTTCGCCTGCCGACAACAGCCACCTAAATCATAATGAATACGAATTCATATAAATTAAACCCATTTATTTACATTACGAATAGTTAGATATCGCAAACGCTTAGTATATGTGGATTACAACGCACCCAAGAACAAACTTCTACGGGAGTCCAGTTTCCAAATGCGAGACATTCACATAATTGATTGTTTTGCTGTTTGTGTTACAGATATAATTTGTGAACTTCACATATACACAGAAAGTATATCTGACTAACATGCATTTCAATTTTGTTACTGTAGCACAATGGCGTTGAGAGTTGTGAATATTTTAAGTCGACGTTTTCCTCGAAATCGGCCAGAATCCTGTATTTCTTACATTATACCAGTCATGAAAGATATTAAAATACGTTACTCAAAGTTAACTTTACCATCCATCAACGCAGAAATACGATTATACAAGGAAAATGGTGATGTTACTTGTTTTACTGTTGGCCGTTTGGTTATTTTGCTATTTATATCCCAACTCGAGTACACAAAATTTCTGCGCCGACAGTAGGTGGGTGACCTGTAATATTTGCAGCCACAGGACTATTTTATCCAATAGCGTGCATCTCAGGGTGCTATGGATTATTCTCGTCATTCAAAATGCATCTTCTTTTAGCTAGGAATTGAATGTACACTATACGCCCCAAGAAGTCTCTCTTCTAAGAAAGGTCATCGTATAACAGTGTTCTATTTATATTGAGATATCCAGAAGCTAGGTAAAACATAAATAGTCCAATACAAATCCAACGACAAGATCTTTGCGAGAACTTACCTCTTTTTCAGTGGAAGTCTGCATCTTTGAAACTTCAATGCTTAGCAGGATATCCTGAATCTTTTCTTTCACCTGAGAACATAGAACCAACGTAATTGTTTTGTTCTTATTTCCCGCAACATAAATCTATTTTATAAACATGACATGCAATAAAATGTGGCGGAGTAAAGTAATACTTTATAGCTAATATAAATTCAAAAGTGCATTTTAAAGCCAGGCTTATTTCCTAAATCAGTCGATCAGTCAAGTATTAGTTTACGTATTGTCCTCAATCCAGTTTTGCAATGACCATGGTCTAATAGCATGTGTCATCATAAAGGTTGTGGTATTGTGTGTATTTAAAGGAAGCTCTATATTCAAAGTAGGCTATTCAGTACACATTTGAATCTCAGAACTACTTTCAGGTTCCTGGGTGCACCATCGATGAGTCTAAAGAGGCTTTCTTTCTTCCAATATATTTTCAAACTAAGTTTCCCTAAAGTTTTGAGTCATCCAAACGAAAACTGTACTCCGGACAGAGGAACACTTGTACACAGTACGGCCACTGTTGCTGTCTCCTTGCCATTGAAAACTAAATATTGAAAATGAAATCTAAATAGTATTAAATAAACCCACCAATAGCCAATACAATAATTATTATTAGTTGTTTAATGTACTAGGACTAGTTTCAACACAATTAGGTCATCATCAGCTACCTTAACAAGTTATCGGCTGAAACTTTGAAAAAATATAAAGTTGCAAATACTTGAATATTGATTATTACTATTTGATTATGCTGTTGGTCAGCATCAATTTTTATCGTGTCTGAAGATAAACTTAATAATATCAACAGCATATTCCAATAGAAATAATCAATATTCAATTATTTGCAATTTTACCTATTTTTAATAGTTTCTTCCACCAACTTATTAATATTGCTGATGATGGCGACAGGGTGGTCGAAACTAGTCCTAGTACATTAAACAAATAATAATAATAATTTAATTATTTACCTTCGTCTCGTCCTCCTATGGACCACGCTTGACAGTCTTTGCATTATGTTTTGCCTTCTCTGCTTTGACTCTTTGTCAGTATCTTCTCATCCTGTCTCCTACTTCCCTCTTCTGTTCCTCTGTGTACGTTCTTTTCCTTGTCACTGGCTCCTTCCTCGTCTCCTGGAAACCTCTGTACTCCTTACTTAGTCGTGTAAATTTCTCCCTATCTGCACTGTCGCCTTCTTGTACCCCTATCTTCGCTAGGTCCGTTCTCACTTCTCGAAACCATTTGAGCTCTGTCTTTCTCTTAATGAAAAATTCTAAAATTATTCTTGTCAGACTGTTGCTATCCATTGTCAGGAGGTGTCCATAGAACTGTAGTCTCCTCTTCTTCATCACTTCAACCACACCTTCAGTTTTCTGGTACAATTCTTTGTTTAATAATAATAATAATAATAATAAATATACTTACTACTGGTTGTTTTATTTAATATCATTTAGATTTCAATTAAATGTTGTCAGTAAGGACCAATTTATTTCAGAAATGGTTAATTTCATATCTACAGTATATGAACAAAATCTTGTTTAATGTGTAGCCTAATTTTAGGTGCCCATTCGATGGAGCGACATCAGATTAGTCTACTGGGGTATTTACTCTGATGGTACCAGTGAATCAAAGCAATCGTTTATACAGGGCGCCAAGAAATGTTCTCCGCAATGACTGCCGGCTTCTGCCAGAGCTACCATCAGCAGTTTAGTTGGCAGCATGGTGTCTTTGACAGGGTGAATCCCACACGTGTGGGTTGTAGGCTGTCGAAATCGTCAGTGTGTATTGCAATTAGCGAGCGTATCAGCACTTCCAGCATCTGTTATGAATGGATGTGGTGAGTACAAAGTTTACTGTTTGTTTGCTTTGATACAAGCGACAGTAGTGCTGCCAACGTAACTACTGAGGCTAGCTCTCGAAGACTCATGTAGGCACTGCGGGGAACATTTCCTGGCGCCCTGTATATAAAACAATATGCTCATAGAAGAGCGCACAATTAGATTAAGTGAAAGTTTGGGAAATTTGTTAAAGATGTTGTTAATTCATTTTAGTGGCTTGGGTCATCTTTATCTTCAGCCCCCCGTAGTTGGGTGTTGAATTTGTATTTATATATTTAAGCGATGACTGTAGCAGCGTGTGCAGAAGGAAACATTTTTTTAAAATTTCTGTATTTTGTTTTTGTAGGGCAGAGACTATCTGTGGATGTCACTGTAGGTTTAATAGTGTTTTATAGGGCTATTTGTCTTGCAGATTTGGATCTGATGATGCTCCCTTGACGAGCGAAACATGCCATACCCTAGTTTTATTGTTCAATAGTCCCTAACAATATACATACAGTATATCTTAATGACATGTAATTTATTTCAGGTTATCTTTCACATATTCCAGTAATTGGATTTATTGTGTGTTGACCGCCTGAAAGTTACAATATCAACAGTTTAAATGCCACTGGCATAGAATAACCTTCAGTCAGACGTAAAACTTACCTGACTACTCACAGAGTTCTGAAGAGGACAGCCAGAGTTGTCGTGTTGTGGAACCTATGATTCGTATTTGACACTAGAACAGCTGTTAGTTACCTGAATGCTTACGGAGTTGGTTGATTTGCAGAGACAGCCAGCGTGGCCGTGTTATGGAACCAGTAATCCTCCTAGTCACTAGGACAGCTGATACTTATCTGAATGCTTACGGAGTTGGTTGATTTGCAGAGACAGCCAGCGTGGCCGTACTATAGAACCAGTGATCCTCCTAGTCACTAGGACAGCTGATACTTATCTGAATGCTTACGGAGTTGGTTGATTTTCAGAGACAGCCAGCGTGGCCGTACTATAGAACCAGTGATCCTCCTAGTCACTAGGACAGCTGTTACTTACCTGAATGCTTACGGAGTTGGCTGATTTGTAGAGACAGCCAGAGTGGCCGTGCTATGGAACCCCTCCTAGTCACTAGGACAGCTGTTACTTATCTGAATGCTTACGGAGTTGGCTGATTTGCAGAGACAGCCAGAAGGGCCTTCTGGGCACTAGTAATCCTTCTTGTCACTAGGACAGCTGTTACTTACCTCAATGCCTGTGAAGTTGGCTGATTTGCGAACAGCCAGATTTGCCGTACTGTGAACAAGTGATCCTCCTTACCTCTAGAACAGCTGTTACTTACCTGAATGGTTAAGGAGTTGGCTGATCTGCAGAAGACAGATAGAGTGGTCGTACTATGTATTGCACTCACTGCAAGCACAGCAGTTTCCCTGGCAGCTGTATCTATTTCAGACACAATATAAGACATGATGAAGGTGTAACCAGCAGCGATGAAAAGGATACCCACGAAGAATATCTGGTGTTGATAAGTATACTTAAAGGCAAACCCCATTTCCTGAACTAATTTGCTCAGTTGAATCCACAGAACGCGGAATGCTGCCAGATCTGAAGAACTGCATCCTTCATCCAAAACCTAAGAAACAAGTGGGCATCAGTGATCAATAGGCCCAATTGAATTTGCCATATGCAAAATAGCCACTTTCACTGAACACAATTTTCAGAAAACAGTTTTTTTAGCTATTTCATTATTAAATGTATACAGACTTGTGATTTTTTGCCAGTGTTTTAAAGAAACTCCCAGCAGGTCCAGTGAGAGTATTGGTTTTGTATGTCTAATGACTTCTTCTAAAACAATATATAAAGTACTTGGACATATGTAATTTTGCAACTCTCTATATTTATTAAGAAATATAATGATTTTTTAAAATACCAAAACAAACATTCAGAGCAAAGTAATGAGCTCGTATTCGCTCATATCGGTGATGATTTCTGAGAGCATGTCTATTTGACAGCTATCTAACCCTGAACGTATCCAGGAAGGAAGCTCCAACTAGAGATACTCTTTTGACTCTGCAGAGATCTCATAAATATTTTTATTCGTCAATTATAATTAAATCTACGATTTGCAAACTTTGGATATTTATCATTCTTCATTCTGCATCATTTACCAAGTTCTAATGGTTTAAACAACAATGTATTATGAATGTTAAAGGTATTTCCTCGCGGACGCGCGAACGGAATTTAATAAGTCACTACACGACTTCGATTTTGTCGAAGCCGGAACCTTGCTTGCAACGAGGAAGTTATACCCTACTGTGAGTGCAGTGTGGACCCACGTGTAATAGGAGGCTGTGGCGAGACCACGCTGTAGGACGAAGTCGTCTGGAGTTAGGTGACTAAATCATCACATCGTCTTTTTGAAGCACCCGTGAGAGTGCAAGTATTAATTTGTGACCGTGTAATACACGAGGGACGATCCAACGTGAATTTTAAACTAAATTGTGCATATTTGATATTTTGCTAATTTTCACGTGACAATTTTCAGCTACCACGTTGTAGGAAATAATTCATCGAACAGTCAAAATAAGCTAAGTGTTAATTATAAAGCACAACGTATCCGTGAGAACACGATATTCATCGCCAGTAAACCGCGCCGACTGAGTGCGTGAATTTTATAAGCAAGATTGCTCTGATATGCCGCGATCAGATGCACAAGGCATCATAAATTCAGTGGTAGGCATAAAGTCAATTTTGCTACCAGTCTGCACCAGTGTAAAAGCAGTGTTGCAAATATCAAATTTACGCCACTTAAATTCAGTGAGTTATACGAATTTTCAACGTTCCACCATGCTACAATTTAACCACGAGGAAGCCACTATTCACGTCTTCATGATGGTGATTATGGCCTAAGCTACTCAAATGAGGGGGATGCCGCGAACATAACTTCATTATGAATAGGAAGAAGAGGGAAGAAATGATGGCAGGTTCCCAAGCCACATGGAATGTTGAATTTTGCCCTCCTATCCTGGAGTTGGTAAACCCCTCAATCCTTAGTAAATGGATGAGGTGAACATCAGACCACAGGACCACAGTGAGTCCTGACTGTAATTTCTCCGGCTTGTAAAGGAAAATGGATTTGGTGTGGATTAGTTGTAGCAATCGTAACTGATGGCAATCGTATAGGTAGGATTTCTGTAGAATGGTATTTTCTGTGCCATAAGCTTCTACACATTTGCTTCAAGCTTATTCTTTAGTCACCAAATGGCGATCATACGCCGATGCATTTGTAAATAAGTGTTTTCCAATGTTAGGAATTATTCAGATTTTTTTCCTCATTTCAGAGAGATATTTTTCGGCCTATAAATGCTGCATATATGGTGGGTAGTACAATCCCACGTGTTTATTATCTGACACCTAATTTATTAATTCTTTTCACGCCACTGACGGGCGTATAATTTAATGAGGAAGTATCACTCATTCAAATTTTTCAATGGATTATGTTATGCATTTTTATGTGGTTCAAAATACCACCATATTCTAGTAGAATCTTATATGAGTGTAATGAGCAGAGCAGTTGTAGCCTACTCAGATTCCCGACTACACTAATTGTATCATTTTAAATAACGCCAGAAGGTTAAAGTGCTGTAATCCTTACGTTTATTTTGTGCCCAGGGTAAGCACACTGACATTATTCAAACTCAACCGCAGTGGTGAGATATCTTCCAAAGCAGTTAGGATGAGCGGAACATCTGTGTTTCCGTACTCTTCGCAGTGCAGAAACAGTTATATCTTTGTACATATTTATTAATGGCCAACATTATTATACGACGAACACTTCATTTTATACTCATGCATACTTGTGAGAAGTGGACATTGAAACTTTAACCCGATTTTATAAAACATTAAAGACATTGCCCCAGTGCAATGAATTCACATGCAGTGAGGAACACTCAGTGAGCTACTGTGGAAACACGTGCGCTCAAGGCCAAACATAACCCGTTATATATAATATTGCCCATAGTTCCAGTGTTTCTTATAGCGAGACCATGACTATTGATCGACTTGTTTCATACACATTTTTGTAAGGAATTATTTCCGAGCTATATCTGACGGACGCTCGAGCATAACTAGGTCAGAGCAGCTGACTGCGCTGCATTGGTGTAGGGTGATCAATAAATCTCATATTTTGATATTTCGCTAATGTTGTAAGCGACTAATGTTTATTCATTCCATGATTTATATAGTCTATGATTAGAGTTTCTTAGTTGAAGGACCAGACCTTGTATCAGGCTAGTTAATATTTTATTGTTATTGTTACGTCCGTGCTTAGACACGATGAGTGTTGTACTCTTTACTTGTAATTCCGGCAGTATAGAGCTTTGTGCCAGACTGACCGAGGTATTCTTGTAAGCTGATACCTGCAAAGGTTGTTGTTGTTGTCTGAGCCTATTAGTAGCCCGTGTATTTGTGGTGACAGTTATGGTCACGTTCTATTTTTGTAAGTACCACTCAGGTAGCTTATCTCTTGGAAGCCTTGTGTCATATGGTCATTCGTCATAAATAATGAACTAAACTAACGATGTAAACTACTCTTAAATCATGAATCTCATTATCGTAAATGTACGAGGCTAATATGCTTATTAAATTATTGTGAGTTAATTCTTGACCTAATTTGCCTACAGCTGACCGACGCATTTTGCTTATAAGTATTTCCTCGCGGAAAATGTAGAAAGCTAACACTATTTTTGACTGAATGAGATCACTGGCAAACCTATAGTTTGTAATTCGGGGGCCGCAGTGACCTCATGTGATGTTAGACACAGTCTTTACTGTGCATTCACCAACCTAATCGTACACGTTAGATGACGATTAGAAGCAAACACCTTTCTAATCTGTGCATGCAGGATTGGTAAATAATAATAATATCAAAGTGTTCTGTATTTATTCATGTGTGTGATACTCTATTGTCCTAGTGCAATGTATTTTATTATTTGTCATAGTTACCTGATTGTTACCAGATGGTTAACGAATTGTATGCTTATACTGTAATAGTTAGGCATGATTGTCATCTTAGATTTGTGATAGTTTATTTTTCTTAGGACGCTTCTCGTCGTAGCTTATCGTCATACAGGACTTAGCTAGATTAGGTAACGTTAAATGTAATTACGAAAGTGGTACCAGTATAATTTAGTTTTGCAGTCATATTTCCAACTTTTTCTTTCATGAAGTTCCCGTCTGGAATCATCATTTGTGCCTGTATCTTCAATCAGGGTTTATTTTCGTACCACATTTAAGATATTGTTATTGCTTTCTTTTATGTAAGTAGGAATTTTGGAGAGGGATAACTTATCTTCAATTAGGGATTTTTTTTGAAATTATTAGCTTTGCTGACTGGCCGACTCCCTCCGATAGTAGGCCAGGGGTTTGTTAAATGAATAAATTATTCCTGTCGAATGTTACTTAAGCCTGGATGTTTTATCAATAGCTTCGCCTTTTAAGGATGTACTTCTTTGGGTGTCTATGACATTTTTTCCGTATTTGGACCTGATCCTACGGAAAGTAGACACTCGTGCCTGCTAGCCTCATGAGAAGTGCATCCGATCCTCTCAGGTCGTATGTTTGATGGATGGGGTTATCTGGAAGGCCACATTACGGTTGGTGGTCACCCCATAATCTCCTCTAACGGACACAGTACATTAAATATATTGTTATTTATGAATTTCTAATCACTGTCAGTGACCCAAAGTTCTCTGCCAGACAGTGTAAGGTTTCCGTACATCGTTATCAGCTCTTGATAGGATTCCCAGCTCTGCCAAGAAATTTTAATCTGATCTAAGGGCTGGAACGGAGTATACTCAGCCTCGTGAAGCAGAACTGAGAAGAGGTGGGTTCGATTCCCACGTCATCCTTCCTAAAAGAGATATTCTGCGGTTTCACACTTCAACTCCAATCAAAGGCCGTGATGATTTCTAACTTAAGGCCACGGCCGTCTCCTTTCCAATTAATTAATTAATTAATTAATTGAAAAACTAATTGGTGCTTTTCAGTCGGTCAACACGAATGTACCCAAACGAGTTGGGTTATACCCTAATCCTGAAAAAAAAACATGAGATTAATAAATACAATAGGATGACCAGTATCGATCGTCGAGCAATCATCATCAGATCCATTACACTTGGGTTATAGAATCTATGTTTTAAAACGGGTGAAAATATTTACAATATGTACACTTATTTAGTTGCAGTATTGGTAATGCAACATGTCGGTATTTGTTAGTTGTGAACTAAATGACGTTTGGTGAAATGCTAAAATGGTGATATAACTCCGGAAGTGTTTCTGTTTGGGGTGACTGTATGGCTGTAAATGGTCAATTTTGATGGTACGGGTTACTTATCTGGCTGTATGTCTTCCGCACTGCAGCCGCGGGCAAGTTCAACTTCACTCGTGTACTCGTAACAGTCGACTGAGTTGGAAATGTCATCTCGGTCATCCTATTGTATGTATTAATCTTATGTAATTTTTTCAGGATTAGGATATAACCCAACTCGTTTGGGTAGATTCGTGTTGACCGACGGAAAAGCACCAAACTTTTGTTACTAAGGCAACACTGAAAAAATGGCTTCAACCCCCATAATGTTAACTAGTTAATAAGCAAATAAGTAAATAAGTACTTAAATTAATTAAATAATTAATCAATAAACATATATAATGCATACTACTCGTGCCGGTAGAGAACTGCAACATCACCTCCTGTCGACCGAAGACGTAAGTGAGATCGATCAAACAATCGACCAACCCATCCCGGTCGACGGAGACGACGCTGCAACCCCCGCCAGAGAACCCTTGCACAAGATGGTAGGATGCGTACAGTAGGTCTGAAGGGAGGACTCAGGACGGCTGTCAAACCCGTCGGACCTACGTACGTCGGGAACAGAAACCACGACCTCGGATCGTCAGACCCGACCGCCCAATCCACTTACACAGTCAGATTCGCTATCTGAGGGTGGGACAAGACGGCCGGGTAACGAGCCTCCCAGGACAGAGACGTTCCTAAAACAAGAGTCCAGACAGGCACTCAGATGGCCCTGTACCGGAAATCTTCCAATTTAACATGGAAAGGATAGGCACGTCCGGAAGGATCCAAGGGATCCCAATTATATTGAAATCTGTCCTCTCCCTATAGTGTCCTTCATCTTCATACTCCATTATCATGCGTCATCATTTGTTTCCCTTTATGAATGATGAAAGGGTATACCAAACTGTATGTGCAAATTTTGAAAGACCTCTATTGGTCCTTTTGCAGAGGCTAATGTAAATGTTTCCTACAGGTAAACTATGAGAGCTAGATAATTGATCCAACTCTCCTCCTGTTGAGAAAGGCGCAATCTTCATGTGATAGCACTGATAACATTCAGTTTGTTTTGTTTGCAAGCGGTTTCGCACAGCCGCCATATTGAATGTGTGGAGAGTTCGTTCGTTTACCTTGGCCATAATGGGCCACATATGCGGTCCTACCATGTCCCTAATATTCGTTACTGTAGCTCTTAATCAAGCAGCATAAGGCCAATACAATACAAGATAAACTAGGATAGTTACTTCAAACTTACGTAATCACATAATGAGATGTCTTACCAACCCATTAAATAAAGAACTAATTCACGAAACGTGTTCCTGGTTCCAAATTAAGATAGCAAACATCAAATAAACCTACAATACGATAACCAAAGCAAATCCCTGAAAATGAAACTTCAAGCCTTCTTAAAAGGACGACTTATCTCTGGATAATCTAGCAGCTGCGATCATGCAACATCTCTGCCATACACAGTAAAATATGGTGATGCCCCCATTTAAAACCCGAACCCAACAGAATACAGAGCAAACACTACTAACTCAATACTACTCAATACAAATGACTTATCTCGAGGAAGGCAGCTTCAAGTCCAGGAACGCTGCTCCCTCTTACAGGTCAAAACATCTGACCTGAAGTGAAACGCAGCGAATCCTTCCTCTAACCACATTAACTCAAGATCTTAAAACTGAAAGGTTAAATCGAGTACAAAATTCTACGTTACCTAGCGAGGGTATGGCACAAGATGATATGTCAGGTTCCATTCCGATTTACCCATTCACCATAACTCAGATTAAACAAGGCAATACCATCAATATTCCCGGAATGAATCACGATAAATACAGTATACACATGATACAAGGATCGGTTCGCTACCTATTCGAGACAATAGGGAATATCGATTTCGTACTCGACTGCAGGTTGAAACAAGAACAACAAAATAGAGGAACTACATCAAAGAACGAGACAGACTAAATATTACAATCTTCCTGCAGGTGACATCATTTATCAAAAAATAATTCACCCACCCGCAATATTAACAACCATAGCTTGGAAAACCGAATTACAGTGGAAGCGCATTCCGACACATGATTAAATACTAAAATGCACGGTGTTCCACTCCCAAAGGATCGTTAGACTTAGCAGAGGCCATCCAGAGGAAAACCATGGATCCAAAAGGCTACAGGCCAGACGACCCGGCACTAAAACTACCCAACATAACCGAAAACATAACAGGGATTTAATTTAATTTAATTTTATTTAATTTAATTCTAGTACGGTATTTAAATTTTCCTAGTATTTAAGTTTGGTAGGTTAAGTATATCTTAAATTGAGTATTCATGTAAGTTGCACTGTGTGTGGATAAGTGTAAGAGAGGGCCTAGAGCCCTAACTTCGTCACAATAAAGGCACCAATTAATAAATAAATAAATAAATAAATAGTAATCAATCCACAAGAAATTAAAATATTAACTAAGATCTTACTGATCTCGTAGCATCCCATAACTGAGGCGAGGGTTAACTCGAGGTATAAATACCATCCCAATACTAATTCGATTCCACTGCTCTCCCAAAAACATAACCTTCAAGAATAATTATACCAATCGCATTTGCCAAATGTGAACATAACCTGTAAGTAACTGTTGGGAGTTAGTTATTTTTATATTTTATCATTTCAAAATGGTGGCTACACGTAATATTTTAGCCCATTTCATAATAACGTTGATAGCAGATGGTGTTTATATGAAACTATCAGAATACAACGCACTGTGAACATAAACAAAATACGAAATCTCATTCCCCTCGCACAGATACAATCCGAAATGACGTTACTCGTACCGGTAATGAAAACAATATGTACCGTAACAACCATGGTTATCAGTAGCAAGCGGCAATAAAATTAATTAGCGATCTCTCCCACCTTATGATACAATTTTTAAATAACGAAAATCATCCTAGGATTTCCAGGTCATTACATCGACATAGCCAATGTTGCATTTTTTAATGGATATTTTAATATTTTCTTCGTTCTGTACGGTAGTTGGCTGGTATTACGTGGGCATAAGGCATCGAAGGTTAACAAGTACGGTAGTCAATTTGATTTAATCGGAGAACGCTAATCTTGCAGAACTACACATCAAAGGTATGGAAGAATGTTACCTTGAGCCATTGAAAACGTATCTGTCGAAGTGAAGGTCTTGTGTAGATGAGAGCGTGAATACGCCATCCATTTTGACGTCCAGTTTGAAGCAGAATTACATTACGGTATTGAAACATTAAACAAGGAAAATGACGGCCTCTTGCCAGGGACGAAATACGTACTGAAACACGGCTCGAGATGACTAGTTAACATAGGTTATGATGCAGGCTAATTATTACAGAATATTCCCCAGGACTGGTGGAATATGTTCATCTCCGATGGCGACATTCAGGAAATGACAATACGTCATATCATCAGCCACGCATTGTTAATGCTCTTCTGCGTTCAGTAATTCTCCATAATGTAAACTTAAGTTGATATCCCGTTTAGCTTTAGGTTACCATTGTTGTGATACAATTGTATGAGTTTCAAATTGTGGACAATAAATGTCAGGTTTTCGTTATCTCGTAATTCCGTACTGAAGTTGAAATTGTCATGAAACGCTACCGACAGCGGTAGTACGCTCGCTGACGCGCAGTGCTAGGTCAAGGGCTAAACTTTCTGAGGACTCTGTAAACGAGGGTTCTAGCCCCACCGTCAGCCGTCCTTGAAGTGGTTTTCCGAGTTTGCCCCATTTTCAACTCCAGGCAATTGCTGGGACAGTACCTTCTGACAGGCCATGACCGCTTCCTTCCATATCATTGCCCTGTTTCATTCATTTCATCTCTCTCAGTGGCTTCGATGGCGTAGTTGGTAGCATGCTGAGCTTCTAAGCCCAAGATCGCGGGTTCAAACCCGGCCGAAGTCGTCAGATTTTTTAAGAACTTAAAAAATAGCTCAGTATACCTTCCTTCGGAGAGAAAGTAAAGCCGGCGGTCCCATGTCAGATTTATGGCATGTTAAAGAACATTTCACTAATTACACCTGTGTGAAGCTAAATTATATCGAGGTTAAACATTTGACTAACGTTCTTAGGTTCCTACGTTCGTCGTCAAGAGCCGACTGCGGTGGCATCTGGTAACTAAGTTCTGATCTAGTTGGTCGTTGACGGTGGTGTTTAGCTGCAAAAGTAGGAATTACTTGGAAAAATTGAATGGCTGCAGTCCTTACTTGAATTAAAACAGATACACACACTAATACAGTCATCAAAATTAACACCGGTTATCAGACATATTCTACACACACCCAAAGTACACGGGGCTACACGACTGCGTTGTCGCAGCCCCTAAACTAAGGAACCAACCAACCATAATTTCAACTCTCATTAACTCCTCCCATGAGGTTGGCGTCAGGAACGGCATCCGGCCCAAAAACCACCTGCCACGTAGACTTCGATCGCCTCTCATCCCCGAATAATAAGGGGTGGACGTACTGTACATATATTGAGCCGCTATAGAGTACTTTATGTAAGGTGCGTTCGGAATGTAACGAGCCGGAGGCTGGAATGCGCAAACTGGTGACGACATCGGCTAATCGTGGCGTGTGTAACGAGGTGTGGTTCCGACCAGAGCGTGGAAGGTCACAGCCCGTCGCTAGAGGGCAAGCGTGCACGTCACGTGACGATACAAAGCGAGCAGCAGCATGCATCAAACGGCCAACACTGCCAGTCGCATTGCAAACAGTGACATGGAGGCGTCAAACGAAGAGCAAAGAGGTGTTGTTCGGTTTCTGACAGCGGAAGGTGTAGGGAGGAACGGACATTCATCGCCGAATGTCACAAGTGTACGGCGAACACTGCATGTCCCTTGCAAGGGTCAAGACGTGGCACAAGCGCTTCAGGAAAGGACGGGTGTCGTTAGCCGATGATGCCCGGTCTGGGGCACCCTCCTGCATTTCCGATGACAACGTCCAGCTGGTTGATGCACTCATTACCCAGGACCGCCGAGTGACAGTGAACGCCATAGCCGCCGTGGTCGGATTGAGCGTCGGAAGTGTGCACACCATCATGAAGGAACGACTGCACGTTGTCATCGGTAATGCTGGGGGGTGCTCCAGACCGGGCATCATCGGCTAACGACACCCGTTCTTTCCTGAAGCGCTTGTGCCACACCTTGACCCTTGCAAGGGACATACAGTGTTCGCCGTACACTTGTGACATTCGGCGATGAATGCCCGTTCCCCCCTACTCCTTCCGCTGTCAGAAACCGAACAACACCTCTTTGCTCTTCGTTTGACGCCTCCATGTCACTGTTTGCAATGCGACTGGCTGCGTTGACCGATTGATGCATGCTGCTGCTCGCTTTGTATCGTCACGTGACGTGCACGCGTGCCCTCTAGCGACGGGCTGTGACCTTCCACGCTCTGGTCGGAACCACACCTCGTTACACACGCCACGATTAGCCAATATCGTCACCGGTATTCGCATTCCAGCCTCCGGCTCGTTACTTTTTGAACGCACCTTATATCTTATATACTGTATGTACAAAAAGGAATGTCTGTCTGTTCGTCTTTTATGCGTTCAAAAACCATTCATCCGAATACGCTGACATTTTGGTGAGTTGTTGAACACACTTTCGGGATGTTCATAGGCATAGTTAATCCAATTCGCAATAGATAGCGCGCGAATAGTTTAAACAAATGAGTGATGGCGATGCGTTCATATACAATTCATCCGATTGCGATCAAAATTTGGTAAGTAGTATTGCACACTCCCGAGAAATTTATAGGCGTAGTAAATAAAATTTACAATAGATAGCGCGCGAGTGGCTACGACAAAATGGCGTGCGATTCGTTTCAACAAAGTCCCACATGCATTCATATATCATTCATCCCATTGCGATGAAACTTCAGTGAGATGTTGTGTAAACTTCAGGGAAGGCTTCTGGCTTAGTAAATCCTAATTACAATAGGTAGCGCACGAGTAGATTCAACAAATGAGCGACGACGCGCGAAGCGTTTCAACAACGTCCCGTATGCGTTCATATACCATTCGTTCGATAGCGATGAAACTTAGGTGAAATGTTGTGTTCACTCCAGGAAAGGTGTCTAGATCAGTGAATCCATTTACAACAGGTAGCGCACGAGTACATTAAACAAATGAGCGACGAAGTGCGAAGCATTTCAACGATGTCCCGTATGCGTTCATATACCATTCGTCCGATAGCAATGAAACTTGGGTGAGATGATGTGTACACTTCAGGGAAGGTTTCTGACTTAGTAAATCCATTATACGATAGGTAGGGCACGAGTAGATACAACAAATGAGAGACGATGCGTGAAGCGTTTCAAAAAAAGTACCATATGCGTTCATATACCATTCGTCCGATAGCGATGAAACGTGGGTGAGATGATGTGTACACTTCAGGGAAGGTTTCTGAGTTAGTAAATCCACTTTACGATAGGTTGGGCACGAGTAGATACAACAAATGAGAGACGATGCGGGAAGCGTTTCAAAAAAAGTACCATATGCGTTCATATACCATTCGTCCGATAGCGATGAAACTTGGATGAGATATTATGTACACTCCAGGGAAGGTTTCAGGCTTAGTAAGTCCATTTTACAAAAGATAGTGCACGAGTAGATTGAACCATTGGGTGACGACGTGCGAAGCGTTTCAACAACGTCCCTTATGCGTTCATATACCATTCGTCCGATAGCGATGAAACTTGGGTGAGATGTTGTGTACACTCCAGTGTAGGTTTCTGGCTTAGTATATGCATTTTAAAGTAGGTAGTGCATGAGTAGATTCATCTTATGAGCGAAGACACGCGAATCGTTTCAAAAAAGTCGCGTATGCGTTCATATGCCTTTCATCAGATTGCGATGAAACTTTGATGAGTTATTGTGTACACGCCAGGGAAGCTTTTCGACTTAGCAACTCCATTTTTAGCCTATTTTCAATTTTGAAAAAATAGGCTTATGAGATCACCTTTTGTCCGTGTGTGTGTGTGTGTGAGGTGTGTGTGTCCCCCTCTAATAAATTCTAAACGGCTGGAGCGATTTCAATGAAACTCGGTAAGTTCATAGAACTATTCCGGGCGACCCCGACAGTGCCCTTCAAATTTTGTTACGTCTCACCAATTCAACATGGCGGCTGTGCGAAATATTACACCAGCATTCAATATCTCCGAAACTATTACCGATATCACCCTGGAATTTTTTACGGTGATAAAGGGAATAACTAGAAGTTCACCTATGTGACTCTTGAAAAACTGGTAACAACAAAACCAACATGGTGGCCAAGCGAAGTTGCGACTTTTAAATAGACGTTTCTCGCGATTTAACCAACCAAACGCAATAAAACTTGGTGCAGTACATGTTTATACACATTGTAATGCACCGACATCTAATTTCGTTCAATTGTTTACGTAACCACATGATGGCGGCTGTGCGAAATATTTCAAGGGCATTCTATATCTCTGAAACTATTAGCGGTATCACCCTGAAATTTTGTTCGGAGAAAAAAGGGCACTACTGGAAGTTCATCTATAAGATTTTCTAAAACCGGTAAACTACAAAACGAACATGGTGGCCAAACGAATTGGAAAATTTAAATAGACCTTTCTCGCGATTTAATGTTCCAACAGCAATTAAACTTCGTACAGGAAATGTTTATACACATTGTAATGCACTGGAATCTAATTTATTTCAATTGTTTACATAACCTCAAGATGGCGCCTGTGCGAATTTTAAAATTAAGTTTTCATTTCTTGTGTCGTAATCATGCGATCGAAGTGAAAGTTTGAATAATGAGCCTACGCAATAATTTTCCTTTAATGGTACATGACTCTATGGCCTATACGTTTAAGAATCCAACATGGCGACCATCCGAAATATTTATACGGCTCTGAATATCTACGAATCTATTATAGCAATCAAACTGAATATTTTTATGTTCATAGGGGCTATGAACATAAGTTCACCTATAGGACTTTCAATAACCTGGTGATCATTAATCCAACATGGCGGCGACGCGAAGTATAAATATTCACATGGACGTTTCTCGCAATTTAACCATCCGAGTGCAGTGAAACTTGGTACAGTAAATCCTTATACGAATGTTAATCATCTGGCATCTAATTTTTTTCAATTGTTTCCATAACCACAAGATGGCAGCTGTGCGAAAATTTAAAATCTAGTTGTCACTTCTTGTGTCCTAATCATGCGATTGAAGTTTGAATGCTACACGTACACAATAATCTTCATGTAACAGTACATAACTCTAGGACCTACATATATAAAGTCCAACATGGTGACCATCCGAAATATTTAGTCGGTTCTCAAAATATCTACGAATCTATTACAGCAATCAAACTGAAATGTTGTATGTTGATAAAGGCACTTAACATAATTATGATATATGAAAATAGGCTGTATAGTTCTTCACGGAACCACTTGTTTAATATTTTGCGCACAAGTAGATGCAACAATTGTGTAACGACGCGTGAGGCGTTTTAACAAAATCCTGTATGCGTTCATATACCATTCATCGATTGCGATGAATTTTGGAGAGATGTTGTGCACTCTCCCGGGAACGTTATAGGCATAGTAAACCCAATTTACAATAGATAGCGCGTGAGTAGATTCAACAAAATTGCGTGCGATTCGTTTCAAAAAATTCCCACATTCGTGTCATATACCATTCATCCGATTGCGACGAAACTTCGGTGAATTGTTGAGTACACTCGAAGGAAGGTTTCAGGCTTATTAAATCTGTTTTAAAATAGGTAGCGCATGAGTAGATTCAACAAATGAGTGACGGCACGCGAATCGTTTAAACAAAGTCCCGTATGCGTTTATATGCCTTTCATTCGATTGCGATGAAACTTTGATTTGTTGTGTGTACACGCCAGGGAAGGTCTTCAACTTAGTAAATCGATTTTACAATATTGGTAGAGCACGAGTAGATTCAAGAAATGAGCGACGACGTGCGAAGCGTTTCAACAAAGGCCCGTATGCGTTCATATACCATTTGTCGGATAGCGATGAAACTTGGGTGAGATATTGTGTACACTCCAGGGAATATTTCTGGCTTAGTACATGCATTTTACAATAGGTAGCGCAGGAGTAGATTCATCTAATGGGCGACGGCACGCGAATCGTTTCAACAAAGTCCCGTATGCTTTCATATAACAGTCATCCGATTTCGATGAAACTTTGAAGAATTGTAGTGAACACTCCAGGAAGGGTTTCTGGCTTAGTACGTGCACTTTATAATAGGTAGCGCACGAGTAGATTCAACAAATGAGGACAGCACGCGAATCGTTTCAACAAAGTCCCGTACGCTTTCATATAGGCTACCATTCATCCGACTGCGATGACATTTTGGTGGATCGGTGAGTACACTCCAGGGAAGGTTTCAGGCTTAGTAAAACCATTTTACAATAGGTAGCGTACGAGTAGATTCAACAAATGAGTGACGGCATACGAATTGTATAAACAAAATCCCGTATGCGTTCATATGCAATTCATCCGATTGCGATGAAACGTTGATGAGTTATTGTGTACACGCCAGGGAAGGGTTTCGACTTAGTAAATCCATTTTACAATACTTAGCGCACGAGTAGATGCAACAAATAAGTGACGACACTTGAAGCGTTTCAACAAAATCCTGCATGCGTTCATATACCATTCACCGATTGCGATGAAACTTTGATGAGTTGTTGTGTGCACTTACGTGTAGGTTTCTAACTTAGTAAATCCACTTCACAGTAGGTTGCGAACGAGTTGATTCAACAAATGAGTGACAGCACACGAATTGTATAAATGAAATTTCGTATGTATTCATATGCTATTCATCCGATTGCAATGAAACTTTGGTGAGTTGTTGTGGACGTTCCCACGAATGTTTCTAAATTAGTTAATCCATTTTACGATAGTTTGGAGGCAGTTAGCGGAAGATGAAAACAGAATTGTGTATTCAAAAGCACTTCAAAAAAATTACAACGCTAACACTTTCTTTGATATTGCGTTGCAACGCATGCCGGGTTGTATAGTATATAATATAAACTACCAACCCCATAATACCACAGGTTATTAGACAAATCCTACACTCTTCTATGTACACAGCGCTGAATGAAACCTCCCTTACATGAATCAACAACTATAACAACTATAAAATGAGTTTACTCACCTGACGTAACTGTACTTCCACTAGCCTTGACGCTTCTTTAAGTATCAAGCAGTTCATGTACCATAACAGCAGTATTAGCTGCACCCCGGCAGAGGCCCAGAAGTAAGGAATAGCATCAAGGAGCATCACACCTTTGGGGATCAAAATGTAGGTTGAGGCAGTGATGAGGGCTATCGCGGTTATGAGGCACCATACACGTCTCTGCTTCCCCAGAACAAGTGGCGTTCCAGTTGTGTTTCTAAACTGCTCCTAGAGATGAAGAGAATATTGTTTCACTATTTTTACCACTAGCTGCTGGTGTGTTTTTGTGTGAGGTGTTGTACTGACCTTCATAACATCATAATAGATTACAGGTAAATTCTTCTACTTCTTGCCTAAAATACAGCTTGAAACTGGTCCACATGCGACCCTAAACTTTGTCACTTCGGTCGACCATTTAAATTTCTAAAACCATTTTTCTAGGTGATAAACATTCTTAAATAACGAAAACAACAATTATCTACTAAGATACAAATGTATATGGCACATAAATAGTGCAGACACCCGACAAGAGGGCTATTTTCATTTAGACGCTCACATATACAGGTTGTCTCCAAACTTTCGGGTCGAAATTATAGATGGTAGAGGGTGCTAAACAGAATTTGAGATAGTAAATCAATATTGACTGATATGCATAGTTCTACTTCAGGCATAACTTCGAGCTGTTTGCATGTTGTTGCTATGAGATGTTCATTGTTTATGGAAATTAGAAGTTGGAAATACATTTTCGTCAATTGTTTTCTTATCTGATAATAGTTCGTTTAGGGTCCTCCACAAACTGTATAATTTTGACTAACAGCGGAGGTATACCTTTCGGGGGTAAAAAACTTAAAATTTTGTAAATAAATTATTTGAATGACTAATCTTTTATATTTCATTTTGTGAAAACAACATGAAAATATCTTCAATACTTCCAGAGATATGCATCTAAATGTTAGTTGCTTGTACTTAAGTTGTCTCTTTAAATTCTACCTTTAGGTAAGTTTGAAGCTCGTTTCCCGAAAACTTTATTTCCACACAGCGTTTAAATGATAACTCAAATACTATTCAAGATATCTCAATGAAATTTTGCATCATTGTGTATTGTATTAATATGAACAACATACACCAAAATTGTTTGTGTTTCGAGCATACTTTTCATTACAGAGAATAGTTTTTACCCAACAAAAGTAAAAGAATATGGTACATTTAGAGTAAGAATATGAAAAAAAATCCTGATTATGTGTATCAAATATTTAGGTGTATGTTGTGGCCGTGAATGTTACAAACAGCTCAAAAGAACATTCACATAAAATACTTCCAATTGTAGAGTAGGCCTACCTATCATGTAAACGGTGTCCAACTGTACAGATAACAATTGAAAGTATGGTGTAATACTATTGCATGACTGCAAGCATATTATAAAATGTGTTTTGTGCATAATAATGAGTGAACTATGTTTAATAATCCTGCAAAGCTTTATTTCTTTGCAACATGTAATTTATGAGATTTTTTTTACTCATTAGAAATTGTCATGCGAAAGGTGTACCTTTCCCCTTAAGAGTTGGAGACATTCTGTATAGCAACATTACTTCGTGGTACAGTGCGTAAGAGCGCGCCTATCAGCAGATATTGCAAACATGTTAAACGACCCACTTGTGTTCCTCATATAGGCTATTCCACTTTATACAAGTACTAGCAGTAGTGCCCGGCTTCGCCCGATGGATTTATTTGTTTTATGAATGACTAGCAGTAGTGCCCGGCTTCGCCCGGTGGATTTATTTGTTTTGTGAGTGACAATGAATACTAATACAGAACTGGCAAATGATAATAAAACTACAGAATGAAATATATAACTTTTTGTGGTGGTGGTGGTAGTGGGGGTGAAAAGTAGTAGTCTACAGTATAATTGACGTAACTTTCAGGTCATTTTTCCGTAATGATAATTATAATAATGAATATGGAAACGGCTATTTACTAACTACAGTACTGACACAATACATGTAATTTACAATCGAATTGAAAAATGTGATTAGAAAGAGGAGCTAGTGAACTAAAAGACACGGCCTAGGGCCTATATCTCATTGACTGTTAGAAAAATAGACACCAATAGTGTCGTCTTTTGCCGCATAGAGCCGTAGGAAATTATGCAGAGCAATTTGGAAAACTTCGGCTGTCCCGAGCTCCTATAGTAGCAAAAGTGTAATTTATCGCCCCATAGCACTAGACGATAAAGTTCGGAATAAATGAAAGTAAATTTGAAATCACCAACGCTTATTGCAGCTGATAATCTCAATGTACTGCACCAACACCATGACACTTATACAGAGGCATAATATTTTCAAGATGATAACTGTTCTAAGGGCCTAAGAAATCTTTCTGCACTTATTAGTCCCCGTGACTGCCATTTATAACCAACGCAAGATGTAACTCTTTTCACAATTCTGCACCATAACACTGGTAGGGGTGAGGTGTTGCAGCCCGCATTGCCAGCTAACAATAGACTTATTATAATATTTTACTGTTACACTACTACGGTCATGCATAGTTCTAGCACCTTAAAACGTGGTTTTTAAGTTCCATTTGTCTGTTATTCTAAATATAAGGAATGGAGACGGTTGTCCAAAACATCAAGTGGACAGTGTTACCAGCAGGGTTTCAAAGGGTAAGTACGTAAAAGTCGGTGCAATTAGGTGAAACGGTGTAAATTTGCTCTAAGGGGCCACAATGCAGGGAATAGAGTGGTCCGTCCAAAATTTCATGCAGACAGTGTTACTCGTCGGGTTCCAAAGGGTATGTAAAATTTGGTTCAGATCGTTAACAGTGTAGATTTGTGCCAAAGGGCTTAAATGCGCGGAATGGAGTGGTCTGTCTAAAATTTCAAGCAGACAATGTTACTCGTCGGGATTCAAAGGGTACGTATTTAAAATTTCGTTCAGATCGGTGAAACGGTGTAGATTTGTGCCAAAGGGCCTAAATGCAGGGGATGGAGTGGTCCGTCCGAAATTTCAAGCAGTGTTACTCTTCGGGTTCTAATGTGCAAGTTTTAGATGGGTGAAACAGTGTAGATTTGTGCTAAAGGGCCTAAATGCAGGGAATGGAATGGTAATTAAAGGTAGGTGTGCCCCGTGTAGTTTGTCGTTTATCCACAATATTCTTGTAACTGCTGTATGTAAATCCCTAAAGACCATGTTTGAAGCGATTTCTAATGTAGCAATTGGCCGGTGCTGTTAGAAATAGTCGATCCAGCTGGGGCAATGGATATTCCAACGGGCTACTTTCCGGATTTACGGGAACAGTAGGAGTGGCGCCCTAGAACTTTGGGGCTACGAATTTAGCTTCGTAGTGCCTCTAAAGGAAGTTGGTTTGAATATTTTTGGTGAAAGAAATAATTACCAGACTTGTGGGATGTGTTGTCCAATTTTGGATGGATGTGAGTGTAATTATATAGACTTATTTTTAACTGATATTAGGAAGGTTACACTCAAAGATCAAAGCTTAGAAACCTGAGAGAGGTGTAGTAGGTAGACAGTTTCGAAAAACGACCTACGATCTGAATATTTATTTTATTTCACCGGTACATGGCGATTGCTAAGGTCATGTTAAAAATATAGCTAACTTGTTTTAATGATTGTAATGGTAGAATTTTCTTTGTGGTAGTATATTTAAAGTGTATCACAGGAGAACGAACATTATGAGTAAGTTTATTTAACATAGGGTGTATTATAAGTTAATGCTAAGGTAATTTTAAGTTACTTTTAGACATTAAGGTGCTCAAAAATTTTATGTGGAGGAAGACGTTGCTCAGATGTTGTTATTTTGCTCTGTTGAGGAATGTGTCTCTATTGCATTATATAAAGGGTTATTGCAATGGCAACCGAGGATGTAAAGAGAATGTTGGAGGAGATGCAGGAGAAGCTGCAGCAGAATTTGAAGGAGCAACTGCAGAGCAGTTTGAATGCTGTTAAAGGTGAGATAAGGGAGAATTTATCTGTGAATATGTAGATCATCATCATCTTGCACAGTTTCCAGCCACTGGCCGGGTCTGTTTGGAACACAAGCCTCTCCAACGTCTTCTGTCTTCCCACCATCTCTCAGCCTCCACCCTTGTCCAGTCTTCTCCTCTCTTCTTCACGCTTTCTTCCACCCCCTTCAGCCACCTGTCTCTTGGTCTTCCTCTCGGTCTCTTTCCTTCCCACTTCGTCTCGTGTATCCTCCTGGGTATCCTCTTCTCCTCCATTCGTTTTACATGTCCATACCATCTAAGTCTAGATTTCTCTATACCATCCTGTAATGGTTCCTTCTTCATTAATTCTCTGGTCCTCTCATTTCTTATTCTGTCCCTCTTTGTAGCTCCAATACTGCTTCTCAAGAACCTCATCTCACTGGCCTGTATTTTGCTCTTCTCCCTTCCATTCATAACCCAGGTATCCGAGGCATACGTCAGGATAGGGACATAGTACGTCCGATATATGATCTTTTTGCTGTTTTGAGGGGCATCCTTGCTCCATAATATGCTTCTCACACTCCTCCGGAAAGCTTCTGCCTGTCTCCTCCGCTCATTTATTTCTCTATCGTTTCTTCCATTATCTTGTATCAGGCTTCCCAGATACTTGAAACTCTCCACTTTCTTCAGCTGTTCCCCACCAATTGTTATTCCTTTTGTGGTTGTTTCCTTCTTCCTTGTTGTGATCACCATCTCACTCTTATTTATGCTAAATTTCATCCCATGCCCTTGCATTATTCCTTCCCACACGTCCAACTGTTCCTGTACCTCCTCCTCCTTGTTTCCCCAAATCATCAAATCATCTGCAAACACCATTGCTTTCATCTTTCCTTCCCCAATTACTTGTGCCACTCGGGTTATTATGTCATTCATCACCACAATGAAAAGTAACGGTGACAGTGCACTTCCTTGTTTCAGGCCGTTTCTCTGTTCCAACCAGTCTGATCTCTCTCCTCCCACTTTCATACAGCTCACGCTTCCCTTGTACATCTCCTTTATCCTCCTTATAGTTCATTTTTCTACCCCTCTATCCTCCAGGGACTTCCATACTTTGTTTCTGCATACACTGTCATATGCTTTCTCAATGTCCAGGAAGGCCATCAGTAGATCTGTTCCATACTCATAGTGCTGTTCTTGTAACTGCCTTACAGCAAAAATCAAATCCACTGTAGACCTTCCTGCTCTGAAGCCATGTTGTTCTTCCCTCATCCCTCCTTCTATCCTAATTCTCCTTTCCAAAACTTTCTCAAACATCTTTGCACAATGACTCATCAGTGTTATTCCCCGATATTTTCTGCATTCTGTTCTACTACCTTTCTTGAAGATTGGGACAATTATTCCCTTTTTCCAGTCCTCTGGGGTCATCCTTTCCTTACATGCTGTCTTCACCACTCGGTAAAACCATTGTATCCCCACCTCTCCTGCTGCTCTCACCATCTCCACACTCAACTCATCCACACCCGGTGCCTTCCCTCCTTTCTTCTTCCTCACTGCATCTTCCACTTCTTTCCATGTTAAGTCCTTTTCTGATTGCAGTTCAACTTCCTCTTCCCCGATTTTTCCTCCTCGCCGTGGTTTCCATTGGGTTCAGGAGTTCTTCAAAATATTATTTCCACATTTTCTTCAGTTCTTCCCTATCTTCTATCTCTTGTCCCTTTTGTTCACCATTCTAACGTAATCCGTAGGATCCTTCCTCCTCTTATTCTTTACCATCCCATATAGGACTTTTTTGTGCCTTCACTATCCTCCTTCATCATCTTTGTCCACTCTTCCATCCACTTTCTTCTCTCCTCAGCCACTACCCTCTTTGCCTCCTTCTTTCTTTCCTGGTACTCTTCCCTTGTCTCTGACGTCCTATTTTGATACCACCTCCTGAAGGCTCTATTCTTTTCCCTTACTATTTCTTTTGTCTTCTCATTCCACCATGGTGTTTCCTTCCACCTCTTCTTACTACTTGTCCTCCCACATACTGCTTCTGCTGCACCTACTAGTGTCTTCTTAAATCTAGCCCATTCCTCTTCCATCCCTCTTTCTTCATCTGTTGGAATTCCTTCCTTTACCATTTTGAGGTACTCGACCCTTCTATCCCCTTCTTTCAGTTTCCATATCCTTATACGTCTTTCCTGGTTCTCAGTCCCTTTCTTCTCCTTAGTCCCTCTCAGGTTCATTACCAGCAAACGATGGTCGCTATCCAGGTTCTCGGATGGTATAACCTTGATGTCCGTGATGTTCTTATTTAATTCTTTCTCATACAGTATATAGTCGACCACCGACTTCCTGGTCAAGTCATCACTGTACCATGTGATTGTGTGGCTCTCTCTTTTCTTGAACCAGGAGTTCCCAACTAGCAGGCTGTTCCTTTGGCAGAAGTCCAACAGTCTCTTTCCTTCCTCATTTCTTCCGCCCCAACCCTCTGGTCCAAGGACACTCTCATACCCCTGTCTTTCTCTTCCTACATGGGCATTCAGATCCCCCATAACAATCATATTTCTTCCTACCAGCTGCTTCTGCAATTCTTCTTCAAACTCCTCCTTCTCTTCAGAGGCGCAGCCTACTTGTGGAGCATACACTTGCACTATTTCTACGGTCTCTCCCCACAGTGCTACTTTCACTTTCATCATCCTATCACTTATTCTCTTCACTTCTTCTTTTAAACCATCTCGTACTACTACTCCCACTCCATTCCTCTTTCCCTCTTCATTCCCACTCCAGTACAGTCTATAGCCTTTTCTCAGTTCTCTCCTTCCTTTCCCTTTCCTTTTTGTTTCTGCCAATCCCTATGAATCACCCTTCCTTCTTTCCATCATATCCACTATCTCCTCCACCTTCCCTGTCAGCGTTCTTATGTTTAAAGTTCCAAATCTAAGTCCGTGTTTACAGCCGTGTCGTCGTCAGTTATATCCATCATGTCCGAGGCTCGTTCCATTCTTGAAAGCTATGCAAGGTAAATTCCAGGAAGCGAAGCAGGACCTACAACAACTGAAGCGTGAACGAAAGGAGGACCATGGAACAGTGATTGTTAAAGTTGTTGATTCTATTACAGATAAAGTTGCAGAAAGTGTCAAAGAGAGTTTCAAAACTGGAATTCAAGAAGTTCAGACTTCTTTAGAGGGTTTACAAACTAGTGCCTCTAAAATGGTTGCAAATGTCACGCGTTTACAGGCCAGCTCAAAGCAGATTCAGGATGATGTAAGTGGTGTACGGACAGATGTCGGAGATGTCCGAACTGATGTTAGTAATGTTAGGTCATATGTATCTAATGTCCAAAGTAATGTCGATACAGTCCAATCCAAAGTAGACATAGTACAGTCTGATATTGGTAATGTGAGGTTAGAAGTATCCACTGTCCAATCCAAAGTAGATACAGTCCAAGTAGATGTGTCCACAGTTCAATCTAAGGTAGATTCAGTCCAAGCCGATGTCACTAATGTTCAGGTTGACATAAACAATATGCAGTCAGATATCACTGATGTACAGTCTGACATATGTAATATACAAACAGAAGTACATACGGTATTTGTGGATGTAGCGAAAATCCAAGTGGACATAAACAAAATTAGGCAAGAGGTAGAAGCTTCTAAAACATTGTGTACTCAGAATATAACTGCTTTAACGACACGTTTTGTAAACGATGCGTTAAAAACCACAGCTTCTCTGGCCGAATTAAAAGGTAATGTAGAAACTTTACGAACGCAGGTTATTTATCACAATAAAATTCTTAAGGCAGATATTGAGGAAGACATAGCTGAAATGTTAAAAGCTAATGTAGTTGTCTGGAAATACGAGTGGAACAAATCCAGTGGGAAACATGTTAAGCAAATCCAAGATAACATAGAAAAGAAATTAGCCAGTACTCAAGTAGAAATCAATCGAGAGGTTATTGAAGTAAGAACAGATCTAGGTAAAAGGATTGATAAGCTCACTGAAAAGCAAGTAGAAGATAGAACTCAATCTAGTCAGGATGTGCAAGCTTTGAAAGAATCGTTGGAGAGTAAGACTAAAACTATAGAGGAACGTTTAAACAAGATTGTCACTAACGTTAATGCCATGAGTGAGGAGAAAACTAATGAACTAGAAGAATATGTAACTAAGAAATTACCAAGTCTTAATATAGGAGATGTTGCCAGTCGTGAGACTTATAAGGAAGATTTAAAGACCGAAGTAGGCCAACAGCTGAAGAAGATTATCACAGAGATGGAAGAAAAGGAAAGGGAGAAGATAGATTTCGAATATTCGAGGAATCAGACTAGAAGAAGTAGTCTAGAAGTGGAAAAAAGGGAAATCAGGCCGTAAGAAAGATTATTCAGGTTTACGGAAGGTTTAGAGGAGAGGAGTAAAGAGCCCGAAAGTTACAATAGAGATTTTCGACCAAACCTTCAGGATTCATATCCGAGAAACGTGACTGTCATAAGAAACTTTGAAGACAAACCGCGTAAGTTCAGCAACCTAGATAGTTTCCCACCGATAGAGTACATCCGAAATCTCAAAGATTACTTTATCGAAGCGCATATTCCAAGAGAGAGAGAAATGAAGATCGTAGAGCGCTATCTCTCAGATGGGCCCCTTGAGTGGTTTTTCGCCTTTAGATATACCTTCATGAACTTCGATGAATTCGCAGAAGCACTGAAAAAGCGTTTCTGGTATATTGAAGCTCAACATTCCCTACGCGCAGAAGTATACTCACGAAAGTATTCAGGTACTCTTCCCAGACGCTACGCAGACTTCTTCGCGAGTCAGCTCGCCAGACTGAGATTTCTTCAATCCCCGTTATATACAGCTCAGTTGATAGACGCGATAGCCAGGATGCTCCCTGTTGAAGTCAGACGTCTAGTTATCTCGTCAGGGATCAACGATCTAGCGAGTAAGGACGAATTGCTCAGAAAACTCGATTACACGAGCCCGACGCCGAACATTGTTGCGAAGAACCAAAGGCAAGAGTACAAAGACATTAATACAGTATATATTGACCAAACACAACAGACAGACAATCCGTAAGAACCAGAAAAGGGAAATATTGGTTCTGAAAGGAATAATTATTTCCGTGATCGCAGACCAGAGCCCAGATTCACGAGATTCCGTGGAGGTCGTCCATATCAGCAACAGCAAGGACGTAGTAACGGTAATAGCAATGGCAACCGAGGTGGTTATTATCACAATAATAATAACTACAGATACAATAATAATGGTTATTATAACAGGAATAACAATAGGAATAACCAAAACTATAATCGTAACAGAAACTCCCAAGATGAAATTATGACGAAGGAGAAGTATGATGAACGTCATAAGGAAGGAAAAGAGTATCTCAAGGAGTTGATAAACAATGAGAATGGTAAAGGAAGGAAAAATAAAAGCTTGAGTAGAGATCCCGGTCCATCTACTGGTCAGAAGGAAAACCATGAGAATGAGTCTCAAGGACAAAAAAAAAAACAATTTTGAAACGGAATTAGAGGAGACAGGTATACTGCTACACAAAACCAGATTATGATAAACGGAATTTATGTGGTAACAGACGAAGACCTACTTTTCGAGAAGGAGATTGTTAGAGAAGAAAGACCATTCGAGTTACCGATTATATGTGTTAATGTTGAGGGACAAATATGTAAGTCATTAATGGATACTGGTGCCATTATGTCTATCATGTCGGATGATTGTTATCAAAGATTATCTAAGGGCAATAAGATGACAGTTTTACCCGCATCTGCTGTTAAAGTGCGTGGTATTTTTCAAGATAAAGCAGTAAAATGCAAAATCCAAGTTTTATTATTACTTTGAGATAAATGGAAGCACATTCTTCTTCATCATCTTTCTTCGGCTTTTCCCAATTAATTGGGGTCACCGGAGCCAACCAGGCTCATTTTGGTTTTGGCCGGGGATTTAAGGTCGGATGCCCTTCCTGACACCACGTGATTTTTCAGGTGAAAATTCCACCCCGCTGTCACCGGGATTCGAACCCCGGTCGTCCGGGTGAAAGACGAGCAGCTAAGCCACTGCGCCATCACGCTCCCCAAATGGAAGCACATATGAACACATTTTCATTGTGGTGAGCAAAATCAATTTTGATATCGTGCTAGGCATTGACTTCATTACTAAAGTTGGAGCAGTTATTATTTATCTATTTATCGTATGGCTTTTAGTGCCGGGAGTGTCCGAGGACATGTTCGGCTCGCCTGAGTCTGTAGCTGCTTCCAGCGGACACCCTAAAGGGTGAGCTACAAGTTCCGTTCAATTTCAAGTAGTTCCAACTTTCGCCACCAGATATCAACGATACCTAGTGGTGAACGTTGGAACTTGGATAGAGCGTTCTGACGAAATCTAACCTAACAAATTTTGCTTTACACAAGTTAAGTCTGTGAAAGGATCTTTTACATGCCATAAATCTATGACATGGGACCGCCGGCTTGGAGCAGTAATTGATATGAAAAACCGAGTCATAAAATTTAGTGAAGGGTTAATAAACACAGAAGAGTTAGAAAAACAGGATTCGAATGACAGTCTAGATATAGATCCTAGGGAAAAAATTATTAACAACATTACTGAAGAGGTAGAAAATGGAAAGGAAATGCCTACTCTCCAAGCAGAAGGGTTTGACGAAATTCAGGATGAATTTGAGGAATTGATCATCGAGTTTCAAGACATTTTTGATGACAAGCCTGGATTGATAAAGGACTACAAGTATTAGATTAGGCTTACAGATGAAACTCCTTATCAGAAGAGGATTTACCCGATTCCAGAAAAGTACTATGAAAAGTACGAGGGATAATCATGATAATTGAAGCAGACGGGATTATAAAGAAGCAGGCGTCGTCTTACATCAACCCTATAACAGTGGCCAAGAAAAATAATGGTCAATTACGCCTATGTCTCGACGCCAGGACCATTAACTTAAAGATTTTGCCCGAGGCAGACCGACCGCCTAAAATACGAGATTTGCTCAGAAAGTTCAAAGGAAAAGCCTGTTTTACCGTCCTAGATTTAACTACTTCGTTTTATCAGATTGAGCTTGAAGAAGAAAGCAAACAGTACACAGGGTTTCTGTTTGACCAGACGTCCTCGGTTTTTCAGAGAATTCTCTTCGGCATGGTCAACAGTGGTCCAGCCCTGATTAGAGCCCTTGATAACAAACTCACCGATGAAGATAAAAAAGAACGTGCTTTGTTATATAGATGATTTAATCATATCTGCACCAAATGTCCAGGAACATCTTATACAATTGCGTAAGCTTTTTGAAAACCTGAGAGACGCAAATATAAAGGTAAACTTCGATAAGTGCCGTTTCATGAAAAAGGAAGTTAACTTTCTCGGACACACCATTGACCAGCAGGGATATCACTCGAACTTGCAGAAAGTGGAAGCTATTATGAGGTTCCCAAAGCTCACCAAGGTCAAACAAGTGCGAGAATTTGTAGGTTCGTGCCAATTCATTAGCAGTCATTGTCCAAAGTATTCAGATAATATGGCACCTCTATATGACTTATTAAAGAAAAATAACCGTTGGAAGTGGAGCAGTACCGCTGACGACGCGTTTGAGGAAGCTAAGGAAATGTTGAAAAACAACGTGAAATTAGAATATCCGAATTTTGAACGAATATTCTACATAGAATTCGATGCTTCACGTGTAGGCATTAGTGCAGTCTTATACCAAAAGGACGAAGAAGCAAATAAGCACTACATTGCGTTCACCGGAAGAAAGCTTAAGAAACACGAAGAGAACTATTTCACGACAGAACTTGAGTCGTTAGCTTTCGTGACAGCTCTTCAAGTGTTGAAGGAGATATTAATCGGACAGCAGATTATAATTATCACCGATCATAAGGCACTCCAATTTCTGCTCCAAACCGATATGTCGAGTGACAGATTGACTCGATGGGCCCTATTCACTCAACAGTTTAATGCTACAATAGTCCATCAGCCAGGTAAGGACAATTTGTTGGCTGACGCATTATCACGTAACCCAGTTAGAAATTTGCAGATTAACTATGTACAATTGTAGGAAGAAGATCAAGAAACCGTTAGGAGATTAGCCCGAATCGGTGTGTCGCAGAAAAGACACGCTCCAATTAGGAAAATATACGGGTTCCTTAAGAGTTACATGGGCATAGCAGACTTAGATTATGCAGCTACTCAAAGGCGATCACGACACTTTGTATTGAGCGGAGATCTCGTGTGTAAATACGCTGACTCCGAACATACTAAGATTCGCATAGTCGTGCCCCCTAATCTTGTCACAAAGTTAGTGTGGTTGGCACACCACTCTATCGGACATGGAGGTTTAGATAAAACCCTCAGTACTCTTAAAGAGAGGTTTATCTGGACCAACATGAGATCCACTATATCGAAGATTATAAGATCTTGTGATAAATGCCAGAGAGGAAAATTCGCATCAGAATTGTTGAAAGGAAGACCCAGAGCTATGATACCTTCTAAACCACGTCAGCTGATGGCTACGGACATTTTTGGTCCTTGTCCGAAGGGATATCAGGGTAATCAGTTCCTGTTAGTGACTGTTGATGTTTTCACTAAATTCGTTTCCATGAATCCTATGCAAAAAGCCAATACCAGAAATGTTGTGAGCAGATTAGAGAATGCTGTGTTTCCGAAGGCTGGGAAACCAGAATATCTCTTATCGGACCATGGAGCGCAGTTCACTTCAGCCAAATTCGCATCAGACATGGAAAGGTTGGGAATTAAGCACATATTTTCAAGCGTGCGTTATCCAGAGTCAAATTCAAGCGAACGCTATATGGCGGAATTTAGCAAATTCTGCAGAATTTTCTGCCCAGATGATCACCTCAGTTGGGTAAAATACGTGCTAATGATTGAGGATTGTTTGAACTCCACAGTTCAAGAAAGCACGACAGAAGTTCCTATGATTCTTCACTTAGGAAGGAATCCAGAAAGGCCATGGGACAATGCATTTGATTTCATTACCAGAGATCCTGATGTAGGACGACAAGCGAGGATCGACAAGGCAAAAGAAAAACTTCAGAAAGCAGCGGAGAAGCGCTTGAAAGAAGTTGCAAGGAAACGTTTCGGTACGCCGTTAGAAATTGGAAATATGGTTTTATTGCGCAGACCAGTGAAAGCGGACGTGAGCAAAAAGATATACCCCGAGTTCGGAGTTATCTTTATTGGCCCGTTCCGCATAACTAATGCTTATGGTAATAACTGTTATGAGTTGTTTGATGATGAAAATTACGTTATTCTAGGAAAATTCAACGCTAAGAATTTAAAAAAGTATCATAAGAAAATAGGCTAAAATAATTCAATATTCGAGTTCAAGTGACATGTCAAAAGTCTTGAATTAGAATGATTAAAAACAATTTGCAACTGTTTTAAACTTGAGATGAATGTCCCCGAAAATTGAATTATTCTGGGACAAAATGAGAGTATTTTCCGTCCCCATGATAAAATTTTACCAGCAAATATAAATTCTGGAAGTGTGACACAGGAGGGTAGTGTTACAAGCTTGAGACCGTGGGAGAGCCCGATCACGTGATATATTGCACATTAGACGCTTCTAGAAGGCTAAAATTGGCATAGCAACAGTGAGTTTGGAAATTAATATCATACTAATATATAAAAATGAGATGGTGTGTGTCTGTCTTTCTGTCTGTCTGTCTGTCTGTGTGTTACTCAATAACGCAAGAACCACTGGTCCGATTTAAATTAAATTTTGTATGGATGTAGCTGATTTACCAGGTTTACATATAGGATACTTTTGATTTCGAAATTTCGCACTATTAAAAAATGGCGACCATTTTGATGACGTCACTACACCCTTTGGTTTCAAAATTTCATATTTCCATCTCAAATAAAAAGAGAACGGTAGAAAATAGCAAACTTTTGATGGCACACTCGATCTTTGAAATTTAATTTCCTATCCAAAAGGTCCTTATCACTTTTCGTGTATCTCCAACGGTTAGCGAGTAAAACCGACATTTGTGACGTCACTACACCCTTCGGTTTCAAAATTTCATAATTCCATTTCAAATAAAAAGAGAACGCTAAGAAATAGCAAACTTTTGATGGCATACATCAGCTTTAACATTTAATTTTCTATCCAAAAGGTCCTTATCACCTTTCGTATATCTCCAACGGTTAGCGAGTGAAACCTAAATTTGTGCAATAAGACACGGTCAACACCGACCGGTGCATTATATCTCTCTATATATAAAAATGAAAGTTAGTCTGTTTTTCTCTGAATTTCTACGGAAAATTGAGTTTTTTACGCGTTTCAGACTGTTTTTGATGGATGCGCGCGAATCCTACACGTACACAATAATCTTCATGTAACAGAACATAACTCTAGGACCTACATATATAAAATCCAACATGGCGACCATCCGAAATATTTAGTCGGTTCTCAATACCTACGAATCTATTACAGCAATCAAACTGAAATTTTGTATGTTCATAGTGGCAGTTAACATAAGTAGGATATATGAAAATAGGCTGTATAGTTCTTCACGGAACTACTTGTTATAGTTGTGATCACACTGTCCTTATGCAAGGTTTGGAACTGATGTGTAACTATCTAACAGTCTGTTACTTCTTCACGCAAAATTTTATCTCCCGCAGAGATGTTGGTTGGTTCCTCAGTTTAGGGGCTGCGACAACGTGGTCATGTAACCCCGTGTACATTGGGTGTGTTTAGAATCTGTCTGATAAACGGTGTTAATTGTGATGAATGTATTAGTCTGTAATTCAGGTAAGGTCTGCAGAGGTCAATTTTAAGTAGTAGTACCTAATTTTGTACCAAATACTACCGTCAACGACACCTAGCTGTGAACTTGGCTGCAAGATGCCACCGCAACTAGCAACTTGCAACGAACATTGTAACTTCCCCTCCGAAGGAAAGCATGCTGAGGGATTTTTAGCGCTCTTAGAAAATCCGGCGACTTTGGCCGGCTTTGAACCAGCGACCTTGGGCATAGAAGTTCAGCATGCTACCAGTTAGCTGCTTCCCTCATAGTCAGATGGAACAAGAAGTTCCGTGAAGAACTAAAGAGCCTACTTTTCTTAAAATTAAGATTCATGCCAATGATTAATCTACAGTATATTAACCTATCACGAATAATGACGAAATTAAGTTGGTAATATCGAAATGTCTTAATTAGTTCGAAATACTGTATACTAGGCATAATGTAGCCTAATAGAGCAATACAGTTGGCAGCCCTGGTGACTGAATATGTTCTTAATTCCATCTCTTAAGGTACAGAATACAAAATGTGGTTGAAGTCCAAAGGACGTTACAAGGAGTTAGATATTGGATCTATTAGTACACGTAAAAGCATGTTGGCAACAATGTCATGCGAGTGCTGGTCAGAAATAATCTGAAATATTATGATATATTTTTGTGCCAATTTTGAATGAAATCCATTTGTTGGTATAGAAGATACATGTATTTTAAAATTTGAGCTATCATCAGGCATAGAATCATGCTGGCAGCACTGACTTACATTAATTACTCCAAATTAATCTAGAATGTCAGCTGCTATGCGTGTGCAAAGTATAGAGCTGTTGGCTTGCATACTTTCTGATATGTTGATATTAGGGTAAAAAATATAGACACCATTTATTAACAGTTGGCAGCCCTGATTGCTCTTAAGAATACTTAGAGTCATATCTGTTATGTTACACATATCACATACGAAATTTGGTTGAAATCCAACTGACAGTATAGAAGTTACATGTATTTAAAAATTGGTCCTATCAGCAGGCCTAGAATCGTGTTGGTAGAACTGACGTATATAAGTTACTCCAAATTAATGTAAAATGTCAGGTAAAATACCTGTGCATAGTTTAAAGCTGTCGGCTTGCATACTTTCTGATATATTGGTATTGGGATAAAAAGACAGAGCAATTATTAACAGTTGCCAGCCCTGGTGGCTCTTAAGAATACACTCAGTCATATCTGTTTATGTACCCATATTACATACAAAATTTGGTTGAAATCCAGTTGATAGTGTAGAAGTTAAATGCATTTCAAAATTGGACTTATCAGAAGGCTTAAAATTATTTTGGCAACACTGTCATATATAGCCTCCTGGAAATTAAACTAAAATAGCATTATCTACATGTGTGCCAATTTTGGAATAGCTCCCATGTATACATTCCAAGATATCCAACATGGAGCTCAAATTTCTAGTGCGTTTTTTAGCAGTTGGTAGCACTGACATCTTTTTGAAATATGGGCCTGAGATATTCCGGTATACAACTTTACTCATACTAAATTTGGTTTCGATTGCTGCAGCCGTTTAGGAGTTGATAGAGGGGGACACACACACACAGCCATCCAGCCAGACAGACAGAAGGACAGACCGACAGACAGACACATTTTCCCAGATGGATCTCATAAGTCTACTTTTTCCTCATTTTTGCAAAGTGTGAAAAGTAGGCTAAAAATTAATGTGATCTCGTCAATGGCGTTGTCTTGGCAACCTCTGATAGCTCATCCCTCATCAATTTAGAAGCGTTGTCATGGTAACCTCTGATAGCACTAGGCATTTTCTTTAATTCCGAAATCATTTTTCTCATCCCTTGGAGTAATGGTGGGTCCTATCAAAACTTCTTTCAGACAAAAGTTTTAGGTAATTATTGGGGGAATATTTTCCATTTTGTACGGTTTTGATATTGTGCCTATTAAGAGAGATATGATTAATGTTTCCCGAAAAACCCACTTTTTTTCACCCCTTTGGTCAATGGTTGGTGCTATCAAAAAACGTATTTGACATAAATTGTTGGCACTTATCCGACACATATTATGAACTTTAAATGGATTCGATACTTCACGTATTAAGAGAGTTATAGCGAAATTTCTCTTTTTCGAAAAAATCCCCCCATTTTCACCCCCTTCGACCGATGTTGCCCAGTAACGAACTCGACCGAGATTTTAATGGGATACGTATTACGTAAAAAATTTAAACTGATTGGGGCAAAATTACGGCAGTTAACGTGTCCACAAGCAAGTGATATATATATACTAGCAGGTACCCGCGGCTTAGCTGGCGTCATAGTTGTGTCATATTTTTATTCAATGAAATGCAGGTTTAACCCCGTTAACACCCTTTTAGAACCTGAATATCCAAAAATCCCTCCTTAGTAGACGTTTTCGGCACACAACAAACATATCCCCAAAATATCATTCTTCTAACTTCAATAGTTTTGGTTGGTCGATGAGAGTGAATATCCAAAAATCCCTCCTTAGTGGACTTTTTCTTCCAGAATTTCAGCCCTCCCCATGGGCCCCTTAAATTGGATTCATGAAAAAAAACGATCGACCACCTTTTTACTTATTTTTCAAGCTGATTCTTCCCCCGGAGTTTCATACTTTATGCCTCTGTATTTTAAGAGATACTTGCTCCGTTAGGAATCCTTCAACCCCCACTTTTCACACATGCACCTCATAATATACAGTTCATCGAAAAACCCCCAGACATGTGTCTTCTTATTCTTAATGATGAGTTTATATGCCGAGTATCGCATCCCCCAAGGAAACCAATCGGGAGATATTGCTATTCAATTAAATGCAGGTCTACCCCCTTAACACCCCTTTAGAACCTGAATATCCAAAAATCCTCCCTTGGTGGACGTTTTCGACATACAACGAACACAACCCCAAAATTTCATGCTTCTAACTTCAATAATTTTGGCTGGGCGATGATGAGTGAGTGAGTAAGTCAGGACATTTTCTTTCATTTATTTTTCAGAATTTCACCCCTCTCATGAATCCCTTATATTGGATTTATGATTTAAAAACCGGTCGAAGACCTATTTACTTCTTTTTAAGCTGTTCTTCCCCCTTGAATTTGATGAGTGAGTGAGTTAATCAGTTAGAACACTATCTTTCCTGTTTTTTTCCCCCAGAATTTCACCCCTCTCCAAGGGCCCCTTAAATTGGATTTATGAAAAAACGGTCGAACACCTATTTACTTATATTATAAGCTGTTTTTTTCCGCTGAATGTCAAACTTCTCGCCTATGTCGTTTAAGAGATACACGCTCCGTAAAAATCCTTCAACCCCCAATTTTCACCCCTTTCACCTCATAATATACACCACATCGAAAAACCCTCAGACACATGTCTTCTTATTTTTTATGTGTCCATATGCCGAGTAACACATCCCCCAATGAAACCAATCGGGAGTTATTGTTATTCAATGAATATACACCAAATCGATAAACCCTTAGACATATATCTGCTTAATTTTAATGATTAGTTTATATGCCGAATATCACATCACCAAAGAAACAACTCGTGAGATATCGTTAATCAATGAAATACACGTTTACCCCCTTAACACCTCTTAAGAACCCGAATAAACAAAAATCCTTCATTAGTTGACGTTTGCGACATAGAGCGAAAATATTCCCAAAATTTAATTTTTCCTACTTCAATAGTTTTCGCTGGGCGATGATGAGTGAGTGAGTCAGTCAGGTCATTTTCTTTCAATTATTTTACCTGAATTTTACGCCCTCCCCATGCGCCCCTTAAATTGGATTTATGAAAAACCGTCGAACACCGATGTACTTATTTTTAAGCTGGTTTTTTTCGCTGAGTTTCAAACTTCTTGCGTATGTCGTTGAAGAGATACACGCTCCGTTAGGAATCCTTCAACCCCCACTTTTCACCCCTTTCACCTCATAATATACACCACATCGAAAAACCCTCAGACACATGTCTTCTTATTTTTTATGTGTCCATATGCCGAGTAACACATCCCCCAATGAAACCAATCGGGAGTTATTGTTATTCAATGAAATGCAGGTTTAACCCCCTTAAGACCCCCTGAATATCCGAAAATCCTCCCTTAGTGGACGGTTCCGACATACAATGATCATATTCCCCGAAATGTCATGTGTCTAACTTCAATAATTTTGGCTGGGCGATGGTGAGTAAGTCAGGACTTTTTCTCTCAATTTCCTTTTTTCAGAATTTCACCCCTCCCCAAGGACCCCTTAAATTGGGTTTATGAAAAAGACTGTCGAACACCTATTTACTTATTTTTAAGCAGTTTTTTTCCCTGAGTTTGATGAGTGAGTCAGTCAGTCAATCAGTTAGGACACGTTCTTTCCTGTTTTTCCCACCCAGAATTTCACCCCTCCCTATCGGCCCCTTAAATTGGATTTATGAAAAAATGGTCAAACATCTATTTACTTATTTTTTAATCTGATTTTTTTCCACTGAGTTTCAAACTCCTCGCCTATGTCGTTTAAGAGATACACGCTCCGTTAGGAATCCTTCAAGCCCCACTTTTCACCCCTTTCACCTCATAATATACTTCTCATCGAAAAACCCTCAGACACGTGTCTTCTTATTTTTAATGATGAGTGTATATGCCGAGTATCACATCTCCCAATGAAACCAATCGGGAGATATTGTTATTCAATGAAATGCAGGTCTACCCCCTTAACACCCCTTTAGAACCTGAATATCCTAAAATCCTTCCTTAGTGCGCGTTTTCGACTTACCACGAACATATCCCCAAAATTTCATGATTCTAACTTCAATAGTTTTGGCTGGGCGATGATGAGTCAGTCAGTCAGTCAATCAGTCAGTACACTTGTTTTTATATCTCTTATCTCTTATATAAAATCAAGTGTCCTGACTGACTGACTGACTGACTGACTGACTCATCATCGCCCAGCCAAAACTATTAAAGTTAGAAACATGACATTTTGGGGATATGTTCGTTGTAAGTCGAAAACGCCCACTAAGGAAGGATTTTTGGATATTCAAGTTCTAAAGGGGCGTTAAGGGGGTACACCTGCATTTCATTGAATAACAATATCTCCGGCTTGGTTTCAATGAGAGATGTGATACTCGGCATATAAACTCATCATCAAAAATAAGAAGACACGTGTCTGAGGGTTTTTCGATGTGGTGTATATTATGAGGTGAAAGGGGTGAAAAGTGGGGGTTGAAGGATTCTTATCGGAGCGTATATCTCTTAAACGACATAGGCGAGGAGTTTGAAACTCAGCGGAAAAAAATCAGAATAAAAAATAAGTAAATAGGTGTTTGACCGTTTTTTCATCAATCCAATTTAAGGGGCCCATGGGGAGGGGTGAATTTCTGGGGGGCAAAAAACAGGAAAAAAATGTCCTAACTGATTGACTGACTGACTCGCTCATCAAACTCAGGGGGCAAAACTGCTTAAAAATAAGTAAATAGCTGTTCGACAGTTTTTTTCATAAACCCAATTTAAGGGGTTCATGGGGAGGGGAGAAATTCTAAAAAAGAAAATTGAAAGAAAATGTCCTGACTCACTCACCATCGCCCAACCAACATTATTGTAGTTAGAAACATGACATTTTGGGGGATATGATCATTGTATGTCAAAACCGTCCACTAAGGGAGGATTTTCGGATATTCAGGTTCTAAAGGGGTCTTAAGGGGTTAAACCTGCATTTCATTGAATAAAAATAACTCCCGATTGGTTTCATTGGGGGATGTGTTACTCGGCATATGAACACATAAAAAATAAGAAGACATGTGTCTGAGGGTTTTTCGATGTGGTGTATATTATGAGGTGAAAGGGGTGAAAAGTGGGGGTTGAAGAATTCCTAACGGAGCGTGTATCACTTAAACGACATGAGCGAGGAGTTTGAAACTCAGCGGAAAAAAAATCAGCTTAAAAGATAAGTAAATAAGTATTCGACCGTTTTTTCATAAATCCAATTTAAGGGGCCCATGGGGAGGGGGGAAATTCTGAGGGGGTGGGGAGGAACAGGATAGAAAGTGTCCTAACTGATTGACTCACTCACTCTTCAAACTCAGGGAAGAAATCTGCTTAAAAATAAGTAAATAAGTGTTCGACAGTTTTTTTTTCCATAAATCAAATTTAAGGGGTTCATGGGGGAGGGGTGAAATTCTGAAAGAAAAAAAATTGGAGAAAAAGTCCTGACTAAGTCACTCACTCACTCATCATCGCCCAGCCAAAATATTTGAAGTTGGAAACATGACATTTTGGGGATATGTTCGTTGTATGTCATCACCGTACAATAAGGGAGGATTTTCGGATAATCAGGTTATAAAGGAGTCTTTAGGGGGTTAAACCTGCATTTTATTGAATAACAATATCTCACGAGTGGTTTCATTTGTGGATGTGATACTCGGCATATAAACCAATCATAAAAAATAACCAGACATGTGTCTAAGGGTTTTTCGATGTGGTGTATATTATAAAGTGAAAGGGGTGAAAAGGGGGGGTGAAGGATTCCTAACGGAGCGTGTATCCCTTAAACGACATAGGCGAGAAGTTTGAAACTCTGCGGAAAAAAATAGCTTAAAAATAAGTAAATCGGTGTTCGACCGTGTTTTCATAAATTCAATTTAAGGGGCCAATGGGGTGGGGGTGAAATTCTGGGGAAAAAAAGGAGAGAAAGTGTCCTAACTGACTGAATAACTCACTCACTCATCAAACTCTGGGAGAAAAGACAGCTTAAAAATAACTTAATAGGTGTTCGACCGTTTCTTCATAAATCAAATTTAAGGGGCCCATGGGGTGGGCGTAAAATTCTGGTAAAAATAATTGAAAGAAAATGACCTGACTCACTCACTCACTCACTCATCATCGCCCAGCGAAAACTATTGAAGTTGGAAACATTAAATTATGGGAATATTTTCTTTGAATGTCGAAAACGTCAACTAAGGAAGGATTTTTGTTTATTCGCGTTCTTAAGAGGTGTTAAGGGGATAAACATGCATTTCATTGAATAACGATATCTCATGAGTTGTTTCTTTGGGAATGTGATATTCGTCAAATAAACTAAACATTAAAAATAAGCAGACATGTGTCTAAGGGTTTATCGATATGGTGTATATTATGAGGTGAAAGGGGTGATAATTGGGGGTTGAAGGATTCTTAACGGAACGTGTATCTCTTAAATGACATAGGCGAGAAGTTTGAAATTCAGCGGAAAAAAACCAGCTTAAAATATGAGTAAATAGGTGTTCGACCGTTTTTTCATAAATCCAATTTAGGGGCCCCTTGGAGGGGGGTGAAATTCTGGGAGAAAAAAACAGGAAAGAAAGTGTTCTAACTGATTAACTCTCTCACTCATCATACTCAGGGGGGAAGAACAGCTTAAAAATAAGTAAATAGGTGTTCGAGCGTGTTTTTTTCTCATAAATCCAGTTTAAGGGGTTCATGAGAGGGGTGAAATTCTGAAAAATAAATGAAAGAAAATGTCCTGACTTACTCACTTATCATCGCCCACCCAAAATTATTGAAGTTAAAAACATGAAATTTTGGGGTTATGTTCGTGGTATGTCGAAAACGTCCACTAAGGAAGGATTTTTGGATATTCAGGTTCTAAAGGGGTGTTAAGGGGGTAGACCTGCATCTAATTGAATAGCAATATCTCCCGATTGGTTTCCTTGGGGGATGCGATACTCGGCATATAAACTCATCATTAAGAATAAGAAGATACATGTCTGAGGGGTTTTCGATGTAGTGTATATTATGAGGTGTATGTGTGAAAGTGGGGGATGAATAATTCCTAACGGAGCAAGTATCTCTTAAAAGACAGAGGCATAAAGTATGAAACTCTGCTGGAAAGATCAGCTTGAAAAATAAGTAAATAGGTGGTCGACCGTTTTTTCATAAATCCATTTTAGGGAGCCCATGGGGAGGGGTGAAATTCTGGGGAAAGAGGTCCACTAAGGAAGGATTTTTGAATATTCACTCATCATTCACCAGCCAAACCTATTGCAGTTAGAAACTTGAAATTCTGGGGATATGTTCGTTGTATGTCGAAAACGTCCTCTAAGGATGGATTTTTGGATATTCATGTTCTGAAGGGGTGTTAAGGGGGTTAAACTTGCATTTCATTGATTAACAATATCTCACGAGTTGTTTCATTTGGGGATGTGATATTCGGCATATAAATTAATCAATAAAGATACGCAGACATATGTCTAAGGGCTTATCGACATGGTGTATATTATCAGGTGAAAGGGGTGAAAATTGGGGCTTGAAGAATTCTTAATGGAGCGTGTATCATTTAAACGACATTAGCGAGAAGTTTGAAATTCAACGGAAAAAATCAGCTTAAAAATAAGTAAATAGGTGTTCGACCGTTTTTTTTTATAATTATCATTAAACGGGTTCATGGGGAGGGGTGAAATTCTCAAAAATAAATGAAAGACAATGTCCTGACTGACTCACTCACTCACCATCGCCCAGCCAAAATTATTGAAGTTAGAAACATGAAATGTTGGGATCATGTTCGTTGTATGTCGAAAACGTCCACTAAGGAAAGATTTTTGGATATTCAGGTTCTGAAGGGGTGTGAAGGGGTTAAACGTGCATTTCAGTGAATAACAATATCTCATGAGTGGTTTCATTTGGGGGTGTGATACTTGGCATATAAACTAATCATTAAAAATAAGCTGACACATGTCTAATGGTTTTTCGATGTGGTGTATATTATGAGTAAAGTGGGTGAAAAGTGGGCGTTGAAGGATTCCTAACGGAGCGTGCATCTCTTAAACGACATAGGCGAGGAGTTTGAAACTCAGAGGAAAACAATCAGCTTAATAAAACATAAATAAATAATTAAATAAATAGGTGTTCGACCGTTTTTTCATAAATCCAATTTAAGGGGCCCATCGCGAGGTAGAATTCTGGAAGAAAACGTCCACTACGGAAGGATTTTTGGATATTCATTCTCATCGACCAACCAAAACTATTAAAGTTAGAAGAATGATATTTTGGGGATATGTTTGTTGTGTGTCGGAAACGTCTACTAAGGAGGGATTTTTGAATATTCAGGTTCTAAAGGGGTGTTAACGGGGTTAAATATGCAATTCATTGAATAACAATATGACACGACTATGACGAGAGCGAAGCCGCGGGTACCTGCTAGTAAGAGATAAGCATGGGTCCTAGTGGAAAATAATTCTATCAACTGAAACCAAAAATGCATGGGACGAAAAAAACATCAAAATATCATGTTGGTTTCGGACCCTAAAAGACGTGAAAAATATAATAAAATTATTAAAAAGCTATTTTTTGAAATTTAATTCGAATCAATTTTTTTGTCATTCCTGGGACTTAGAAAATTCCGTCCAAAAAGTACAAAATGATTAATAACTCCCTAAATATTCGTCGTATGATGAAATAGCAAGAGACAAATAAGATGTAATGTGTTATTGTCTACAACATAGGCCATGTATAATTTTACATATTACCTGTTCCACCCCCACCCCCCCAGAATTTCACCCCCCCCCCCGTGGGCCCCTTAAATTGAATTTATGAAAAAACGGTCTAACACCTATTTACTTATATTATAAGCTGATTTTTTCCGCTGAGTTTGAAAATCCTCACCTATGTCGTTTAAGAGATACACACCCCGTTAGGAATTCTTCAAACCCCACTTTTCACCCCTTTCACCTTATAATATACACCATATCGAAAAACCCTCAGACATCTTTCTTCATACTTTTAATGATGAGTTTATATGCCGAGTATCACATCCCCCAATTAAATTAATCGGGAGATATTGTTATTCAATAAAATGCAGGTTTAACCCCCTTAAGACCCCTTTAGAACCTGAATATCTGAAAATCCTCCCTTAGTGGACGGTTTTGGCATGCAATGATCATATCCCCAAAATGTTATGTTTCTAATTTCAATAATTTTGGCTGGGCGATGGTGAGTGAGTCAGGACTTTTTCTTTCAATTTTCATTTTTCAGAATTTCACCCCTCCCCATGAACCCATTAAATTGGGTTTATGAAAAAAAAAACTGTCGAACATCTATTTACTTATTTTTAAGCAGTTTTTTTCCGCTGAGTTTGATGAGTGAGTCTGTCAGTCAATTAATTAGGACACTTTCTTTCCTGTTTTTCCCCCCCAGAATTTCACCCCTCCCCACGGGCCCCTTAAATTGGATTTATGAAAAAAACGCTCAAACACCTATTTACTTATTTTTTAAGCTGATTTTTTTCCGCTGAGTTTCAAACTCCTCGCCTATGTCGTTTAAGAGATACACGCTCCGTTAGGAATCCTTCAACCCCCACTTTTCACCCCTTTCACCTCATAATATACACCACATCGAAAAACCCTCAGACACGTATCTTCTTATTTTTAATGATGAGTTTATATGCCGAGTATCACATCCCTCAATGAAACCAAGCCGGAGATATTGTTATTCAATGAAATGCAGGTGTACCCCCTTAACACCCCTTTAGAACCTGAATATCCAAAAATCCTTCCTTAGTGGGCGTTTTCGACTTACAACGAACATATCCCCAAAATGTCATGTTTCTAACTTTAATAGTTTTGGCTGGGCGATGATGAGTCAGTCAGTCAGTCAGTCAGTCAGTCAGGACACTTAGTTTTATATAAGAGATAAGCATGGGTCCTAGTGGAAAATAATTCTATCACCTGAAACCAAAAATGCATGGGACGAAAAAAAACATCAAAATATCATGTTGGTTTCGGACCCTAAAAGACGTGAAAAATATAATAAAAGTATTAAAAAGCTATTTTTTGAAATTTAATTCGAATCAATTTTTTTGCCATTCCTGGGACTTAGAAAATTCCGTCCAAAAAGTACAAAATGATTAATAACTCCCTAAATATTCGTCGTATGATGAAATAGCAAGAGACAAATAAGATGTAATGTGTTATTGTCTACAACATAGGCCATGTATAATTTTACATATTACCTGTTCCACCCCCCCCCCCCCCCCCGAATTTCACCCTCCCCGTGGGCCCCTTATATTGAATTAATGAAAAAACGGTCTAACACCTATTTACTTATATTTTAAGCTGATTTTTTCCGCTGAGTTTGAAAATCCTCACCTATGTCGTTTAAGAGATACACACCCCGTTAGGAATTCTTCAAACCCCACTATTCACCCCTTTCACCTTATAATATACACCATATCGAAAAACCCTCAGACATCTTTCTTCATACTTTTAATGATGAGTTTATATGCCGAGTATCACATCCCCCAATGAAATTAATCGGGAGATATTGTTATTCAATAAAATGCAGGTCTAACCCCCTTAAGACCCCTTTAGAACCTGAATATCTGAAAATCCTCCCTTAGTGGACGGTTTTGGCATGCAATGATCATATCCCCAAAATGTTATGTTTCTAATTTCAATAATTTTGGCTGGGCGATGGTGAGTGAGTCAGGACTTTTTCTTTCAATTTTCATTTTTCAGAATTTCACCCCTCCCCATGAACCCATTAAATTGGGTTTATGAAAAAAAACTGTCGAACATCTATTTACTTATTTTTAAGCAGTTTTTATCCGCTGAGTTTGATGAGTGAGTCTGTCAGTCAATTAATTAGGACACTTTCTTTCCTGTTTTTCCCCCCCAGAATTTCACCCCTCCCCACGGGCCCCTTAAATTGGATTTATGAAAAAAAAGCTCAAACACCTATTTACTTATTTTTTAAGCTGATTTTTTTCCGCTGAGTTTCAAACTCCTCGCCTATGTCGTTTAAGAGATACACGCTCCGTTAGGAATCCTTCAACCCCCACTTTTCACCCCTTTCACCTCATAATATACACCACATCGAAAAACCCTCAGACACGTATCTTCTTATTTTTAATGATGAGTTTATATGCCGAGTATCACATCCCTCAATGAAACCAAGCCGGAGATATTGTTATTCAATGAAATGCAGGTGTACCCCCTTAGCACCCCTTTAGAACCTGAATATCCAAAAATCCTTCCTTAGTGGGCGTTTTCGACTTACAACGAACATATCCCCAAAATGTCATGTTTCTAACTTTAATAGTTTTGGCTGGGCGATGATGAGTCAGTCAGTCAGTCAGTCAGTCAGTCAGGACACTTAGTTTTATATAAGAGATAAGCATGGGTCCTAGTGGAAAATAATTCTATCACCTGAAACCAAAAATGCATGGGACGAAAAAAAACATCAAAATATCATGTTGGTTTCGGACCCTAAAAGACGTGAAAAATATAATAAAAGTATTAAAAAGCTATTTTTTGAAATTTAATTCGAATCAATTTTTTTGCCATTCCTGGGACTTAGAAAATTCCGTCCAAAAAGTACAAAATGATTAATAACTCCCTAAATATTCGTCGTATGATGAAATAGCAAGAGACAAATAAGATGTAATGTGTTATTGTCTACAACATAGGCCATGTATAATTTTACATATTACCTGTTCCACCCCCCCCCCCCCCCCGAATTTCACCCTCCCCGTGGGCCCCTTAAATTGAATTTATGAAAAAACGGTCTAACACCTATTTACTTATATTTTAAGCTGATTTTTTCCGCTGAGTTTGAAAATCCTCACCTATGTCGTTTAAGAGATACACACCCCGTTAGGAATTCTTCAAACCCCACTATTCACCCCTTTCACCTTATAATATACACCATATCGAAAAACCCTCAGACATCTTTCTTCATACTTTTAATGATGAGTTTATATGCCGAGTATCACATCCCCCAATGAAATTAATCGGGAGATATTGTTATTCAATAAAATGCAGGTTTAACCCCCTTAAGACCCCTTTAGAACCTGAATATCTGAAAATCCTCCCTTAGTGGACGGTTTTGGCATGCAATGATCATATCCCCAAAATGTCATGTTTCTAATTTCAATAATTTTGGCTGGGCGATGGTGAGTGAGTCAGGACTTTTTCTTTCAATTTTCTTTTTTCAGAATTTCACCCCTCCCCATGAACCCATTAAATTGGGTTTATGAAAAAAAAACTGTCGAACATCCATTTACTTATTTTTAAGCAGTTTTTTTCCGCTGAGTTTGATGAGTGAGTCTGTCAGTCAATTAATTAGGACACTTTCTTTCCTGTTTCCCCCCCCCCCCCCCACCCAGAATTTCACCCCTCCCCACGGGCCCCTTAAATTGGATTTATGAAAAATCGCTCAAACACCTATTTACTTATTTTTTAAGCTGATTTTTTTCCGCTGAGTTTCAAACTCCTCGCCTATGTCGTTTAAGAGATACACGCTCCGTTAGGAATCCTTCAACCCCCACTTTTCACCCCTTTCACCTCATAATATACACCACATCGAAAAACCCTCAGACACGTATCTTCTTATTTTTAATTATGAGTTTATATGCCGAGTATCACATCCCTCAATGAAACCAAGCCGGAGATATTGTTATTCAATGAAATGCAGGTGTACCCCCTTAACACCCCTTTAGAACCTGAATATCCAAAAATCCTTCCTTAGTGGGCGTTTTCGACTTACAACGAACATATCCCCAAAATGGCATGTTTCTAACTTTAATAGTTTTGGCTGGGCGATTATGAGTCAGTCAGTCAGTCAGTCAGGACACTTAGTTTTATATAAGAGATATATATATATATCTTTATATATATAATTCTTCGACACGTGTGTATGTGACTGAACTCCTCCTAAACGACTAAACCGATTTTGATGGAATTTGGTATGTATATTAGGGTGGGTCCATGTATGGTTTAGATTCACAATCTGACCCGGTAGGTGGAATGAACACAATTTTAGAACCACAATTTACACACAATTTTAGAACCACAATATACAGTCAAAAACAGTCGTCATGGAAACCACTAGCCTTGGCCTTCGTGAAAGCTGATGTCTTTGGAAGGTTTGTCTCTGCACGTAGAGCCACCTGGTCGCAACCTGTGCAACTACCACCATTACATACACTCCGCCCGTGGCGAAAAGTAGTGTTTTATACCAAAGGCGGCAGTGATGTCGAATTCTACTGTTTGTCCCTGCACGTTAGAGCGTTTCAAAGTCCCGAATGCGTTCATATACCATTCATCCGATTGCCAAGGAACTTGGGCGATATGTTGAGCGAGCTCCAGGGAAGTTGTTTGGCTTAGTAAATCCATTTTACAATAGATAGCGCACGAATAGATTCTACAAATGAGCGACGACGCGCGAAGCGTTTCAAGAAGGTCCCGTATGCGTTCAAATACCATTCGTCCGATTACGATGAAACTTGGGCGATGTTGTGTACACTCCAGGGAAGGCTTCTGGCTTAGTAAATCAATTTCACATTAGGTAGCGCACGACTAGATTGAACAAATGAGTGACGACACGCGAAGCGTTTCAACAAATTCCCGTATAATTTTTTATTCCATTCATAGATTGAGATGAAATTTTGATGAGTTGTTGTGTACACTTATGTGAAGGCTTCTAACTTAGTCATCCATTTCAAAGGAGGTTGCGCACGAGTAGATTCGACAAATGAGCGGCGACGTGCGAAGCGTTTCAACAAAGACCCGTATGCGTTCAAATACCATTCGTCCGATTACGATGAAACTTGGGTGAGGTGTTGTGTACACACTACGAAAGGTTTCTGGCTTAATAAATCCATTTTACAATAGGTAGTGCACGAGTAGATTCAACAAATGTGTGAAGGCACGCGAATCATTTCAACAAAGTACCGTATGCGTCCATATACCATTTATCCGATTGCGATGAAACTTTGGTGAATTGTTGTGTACACTCCAGGAAATGTTTCTGTCTTAGTAAATCCAGTTTTTAATAAGTAGCACACGAGTAGATTCAACAAATGAGCGACGGCGTGCGAATCGTTTCCACAATGTCCCGTATGCGGTCATATATCATTCATCCGATTACGATCAAACCTAGGTGAATCATTGAGTACACGCCAGAGAAGGTTTCAGGCTTAGTAAATCTATTTTACAATAGGTAGCGCATGAGTAGATTCAACAAATGAGTGACGGCACGCGAATCGTTTAAAGAAAATCACTTATGCGTTATATGTCATTCATCCGATTGCGATGAAAGTTTGATGAGTTATTGTGTACACATACGTGAAGCTTTATAACTTAGTAAATCCATTTCACAGTTGGTAGAGCTCGAGTAGATTCAACAAATGAGTGACAGCGCACGAATCATTTAAACCAAATCCCGTGTGCGTTAAATGCCATGTATCCGTTTGCGATGAAACTTTGGAGAGTTGTTGTGCACGCTCCAGCGAATGTTTCTAAATTAGTTAATTCAATTCACGGTAGTTTAGAGGCAGTTAACAGAAATGTAAAAAAAATATGTATCCTAAAGCACTTCAAGGAACAAAGTTACAACACTTTCTTTGATTGGCAGGGCAACGTCTGCCGGGTCAGCTTGTATATATATATAATTCTTCGACACGTGTGTATGTCACTGAACTCCTCCTAAACGACTGCACCGATTTTGATGAAATTTGGTATGCACACTAGGGTGGGTCCATGTATGGTTTAAATTCACAATCTGACCCGGTAGGTGGAATGAACACAATTTTAGAACCACAATTTACACACAATTAGGTATATTTCATTAGAAAGCTAACTTTTGCAATGGGTCCCATGTTTCGACTTCCGGAAAATTTCGACATATCTTCGCGTTTTACATCCCCCAGACCCCAAAACCACCATCAGTTCAAAAGTTTATATATAATTTATGTATGTATGTATATATATATATATATATAATATATGTATATCAGTTTCTTGTGGACACGATAACTGCCGTAATTTTGCACCAATCACTTTGAATATTTTACATAATATGTACCCCTTAAAATCTCGGTCGAGTTCGTTAATGGGCCTAATCGGTCGAAGGGGGTGAAAATGGGAGGCTTTTTCGAAAAAGTGAAATATCGCTATAACTCTCTTAATATCTGAAATATTGAATGTATTCAAAGTTCATACTATGTGTCGGACAAGGCCCTAAAATTTATGTTTGAAAAGTTTTTTGATAGCACCAACCATTGACCAAAGGGGTGGGAAAAAGTGGGTTTTTCGGGAAACATTAATCATATCTCTGTTAATAGGCACAATATCATAACCGCACAAAATGGACAATATTCCTCCTATAATTACCTAAAACTTTTGTCTGAAATAATTTTTGATATGACCCACCATTACGCCACGGGGTGAACAAAATGATTTAAATTATAAGAAAATGCCAAGTGCCAAGAGAGGTTGCCATGACAACTTTACTTTTAATTGATAAGGGATGAGCCATCAGCAGTTGCTATGACTACGCCACTGCACGAGATACCATTCAGTTTTCCATCTGTCTGTGGGAAGCGACTTCGGTATCGGAACTGGTAGCATGCTGAACTTCTATGCCCAAGGTCGCGGGTTCAAACCCGGCTGAAGTCGTCGGATTTACTAAGAGCGCTAAAAAACCTGAGTTTGCTTTCCTTCGGAGGGGAAGTTCCAACGTTCGTTGCGAGTTGCTGATTGAGGTGGCATCTAGTAGACAAGTTCACAGCTAGGTGTCGTTGACGGTAGTATTTTAGGTAGATTTCATTAGAAAGCTTACTATTGCAATGGGTACCATGTTTCGATTTCCGGAAAATTTCGACATATCTTCGCGTTTCACATCCCCCAGACCCCAAAACCACCGTCAGTTCAAAAGTTTATATATAATTTATGTAATATATGTATATATATATATATATATATATATATATATGTATATCAGTTTCTTGTGGACACGATAACTGCCGTAATTTTGCACCAATCACTTCGAATTTTTACCGAATATGTGTACCCATAAAATCTCGGACGAGTTCGTTACTGGGCTAAATCGGTCGAAGGGGATGAAAATGGGGGACTTTTTTCTTTCGAAAAAATGAAATATTGCTATAACTCTCTTAATATGTGAAATATCGAATCCGTTCAAAGTTCATACTATGTGTCGGATAAAGCTCAAAAATTTATGTTTGAAACGTTTTTTGATAGCACCAACCATTGACCAAGGGGGTGGGAAAAAGTGTTTTTTTTCGGGAAACATTAATCATCTCTGTTAATAGGCACAATATCAAAACCGTACAAAATGGACAATATTCCCCAATAATTACCTAAAACATTTGTCTGAAAGAAATTTTGATATGAGCCACCATTACGCCAAGGGATGAGAAAAATGATTTCGGAATTATAAGAAAATGCCAAGAGCTATCAGTGGTTGCCATGGCAACACTACTAAATTGATGAGGGATGAGCCATCAGACGTTGCCATGACAACGCACTTGCGCGAGATCAGATTCAGATTTCCATCTGGCTAAGTGTGAAGCGGCTTCGGTGACGTAACTGGTAGCATGCTGAACTTCTATGCCCAAGGTCGCGGGTTCAAAGCCGGCCAAAGTCGACGGATTTTCTAACAGCGCTAAAAATCCCTCAGTAAGCTTTCCTTTGGAGGGGAAGTTCCAACGTTCGTTGCGAGTTGCTGATTGAGGTGGCATCTAGTAGCCAAGTTCACAGCTGGGTGGCGTTGTCGGTAGTATCTGGTAGCAACATTAGGGACTACTGCTTGAAATTTAGCGTCTGCATTCCTTACCTGAATTACAGACTAATACAGCCATCACAATTCACACCGTTTATCAGACAGATTCTACACTCACCCAAAGTACACGGGGTTACATGACCGCGTTGTCGCAGCCCCCAAACTGAGGAACCAACCAACATCTCTGCGGGAGATATAATTTTGCGTGAAGAAGTAACAGACCGTTACATAGTTACACATCAGTGTCGAAACCTTGCATAAGGACAGTGTGACCACAAGTATAACAAGTAGTTCCGTGAAGAATTGTACAGCCTATTTTCATATATCCTACTTATGTTAATTGCCACTATCAACATACAACATTTCAGTTTGATCGCTGTAATAGATTCGTAGATATTGAGAACCGACTAAATATTTCGGATGGTCGCCATGATGAACTATATATAATTATGTAGGTCCTAGAGTTATGTACTGTTACATGAAGATTATTGTGTACGTGTAGCATTCAAACTTCAATCGCATGATTAGGACACAAGAATTAACAACGAGATTTTTAAATGTCGGACAGCTGCCATCTTGTGGTTATGGAAACAATTGAAATAAATTACATGCCAGTGGATTAACATTCGCATAAGGATTTACTGTACCAAGATTCACTGCACTCGGATGGTCAGATTGCGAGAAACGACCATGTGAATATTTATATTTCGCGTTGCCGCCATGTTGGATTTGTGATCACCAGGTTATTGAAAGTCCTGCAGGTGAACATATGTTCATAGTCCCTATGAACATAAAATATTCAGTTTGATTGCTATAATAGATTCGTAGATATTCAGAGCCGTCTAAATATTTAGGATGGTCGCCATGTTGGATTGTTAAAGGTATAGGCCATACAGTCATGTACCATTAAAGGAAAATTATTGCGTAGGTTCATTATTCAAACTTTCACTTTGATCACATGATTACGACACAAGAAATAAAAACTTAATTTCAAAATTCGCACAGCCGCCATATTGAGGTTATGTAAACAATTGAATTAATTAGATACCAGTGCATTACATTGTGTATAAACATTACCTTTACCAAGTTTTATTGCGTTTGGAACATTAAATCGCGAGAAAGGTCTATTTAAATTTTCAAATTCGCTTGGCCGCCATGTTCGTTTTGTAGTTAACCGGTTTTTGAAAGTCTTATAGATGAACTTCCAGTAGTCCCCTTATTTTCTCCGTACAAAATTTCAGGGTGATACCGCTAATAGTTTCAGAGATATAGAATGCCGGTGAAATATTTCGCACAGCCACCATCTTGTGGTTATGTAAACAATTGAACGAAGTTAGATGTCGGTGCATTACAATGTGTATAAACATATACTGTACCATGTTTTATTGCGTTTGGTTGGTTAAATCGCGAGAAATGTCTATTTAAACATCGCAAGTTCGCTTGGCCGCCAAGTTGGTTTTGTAGTTACCAGTATTTCAAGAGTCACATAGGTGAACTTCTAGTAGTTCCTTTTATCACCATAAAAAATTCCAGGGAGATATCGGTAATAGTTTCGGAGATATTGAATGCTGGTTTAATACTTCGCACAGCCGCCATGTTGGATTGGTAAGACGTAACAAAATTTGAGGGGCACAGTCGAGGTCGCCCGGAATAGTGCTATGAACTTGCCGAGTTTCATTGAAATCGCTCCAGCCGTTTAGAATTTATTAGGGACACACACACACACACACACACACCTCACACACACACACACACACGCACACACACACGGACAAAGGTGATCTCATAAGCCTATTTTTTCAAAATTGAAAATAGGCTAAAAATGGACTCCAAATGACAAGAAGGTTACCGTCATCATAAGACAATAGAATGTTTAAAATATTCATAAAATGACGAAAAACAAAGTTAATTAATCTCCAATTATAAAATACTTCCACGCGATAAATGAGGTCTGATCCTTCTACGAAATCCTGCTTATTCTGCCTATTTGTCCGGTGAAATCTACCTCCGCCTTCCGGCGTGCCGAGAGGACTTTTTTTTAGAACTACAATATACAGTCACCTTGGCCTTGGTGAAAGCTGATGTCTTTGGACGGTTTGTCTCTGCACGTTAGAGCCACCTGGTCGCAACCTGTGCAACTACCGCCATAACATACACTCCGCCCGTGGCGGAAATTTGTGTTTTATACCAAAGGTGGCAGTGATGTCGAATTCTACTGTTTGCCTCTGCACGTTGGAGCGTTTCAAAGTCACGTATGCGTTCATATACCGTTCATCCCATTGCGATGAAACTTAGGTGAGATGTTGAGTGTACTCTAGGGAAGGTGTTTGGCTTAGTAAATTACTTTAAAATAGATACCATTCATCGATTGAGATGAAACTTTGATGAGTTGTTGTGTACACTTACCACACTGACACCTATTTTAACCTACGGTCTGGAACTGATCTGGCCTCGTCTGACCAAAACCAACTTAAAGGAAATAGAGCAAGTAAAGTCTATCTTCCTAAAGAAAGCATTGTGTGTATCGAAATTTACTCCGTCCCGGCTAATGTATGAACTGTCTGCAGAGCCATTCTGTATTGAGCAAATCAGACTACAAATGCAGCTTCCATCTAGCGCTGCCTATCAGGAACTTCTGGCGGAATTTTAATTTTAAAAAAGTCCTCTCGGCACGCCGGAAGGCGGAGGTAGATTTCACCGGACAAACTTGGGGATAGGCGAAAATAGGCAGAATATGGAGGTTTTCGTAGAAGGATCAGACTACATTTATTACGAGAAGGTATTTTATAATTGGAGCTTAATTAACTTTGTTTTTCGTCATTTTATGCTTATTTTAAACATTTTATTGTCTTATGGGAACGGTAACCTTCTTGTCATTTGGGGTCCATTTTTATACTTGTGGTCACACTGTCCTTATGCAAGGTTTCGACACTGATGTGTAACTATGTAACGGTCTGTTACTTCTTCACGCAAAATTATATCTCCCGCAGAGATTTTGGTTGGTTCCTCAGTTTAGGGGCTGCGACAACGCGGTCATGTAACCCCGTGTACTTAGGGATGGCTGTATTAGTCTGTAATTCAGGTAAGGACTGCAGACGGTCAATTTCAAGCAGTAGTTCCTAATGTTTCTACCAGGTACTACCGTCAACGACACCTAGCTGTGAACTTGGCTACTAGATGCCACCGCAACCAGCAACTCGCAACGAACGTTGGAACTTCCCCTCCAAAGGAAAGCATACTGTGGGATTTTAGCGCTCTTAGAAAATCCGACGACTTCGGCCGGCTTTGAGTCGCGACCTTGGGCATAGATATTCAGCATGCTACCAGTTACGTCACCGAAGCCGCTTCACACTTAGTCAGATGGAAATCTGAATCTGATCTCGTGCAAGTGCGTTATCTTGTCAACGTCTGATGGCTCATCCCTCATCAATTTAGTAGTGTTGCCATGGCAACCACTGATAGCTCTTGGCATCTCTCTATATATAAGAATGAAAGTTTGTCTGTTTTTTCTGAATTTCTACGGAAATTTGCGTTATTTAGGCGTTTTAGACTGTTTTATGACGGATGCGCGCGAAAATGAAATGTTTGTCTATGTGTCTGTCTGTCTGTTTGTTTGTCTGTGGACAATTTTTGGTGTCCTTATAACTCGAGAACGGCTGAGTGGATCAACGTAAAATTTGGTACAGATATCCTTGAGAGGCAAGACACCAATCATTGATGTAACTCTTCTCTGTACCTCTCATAAAAGGGGGCCTACCCCCTTAAAATACATGCTGAAATAGGCGTAGAAGGGCGAGACAAACCTCATTTTCAGCCCCTCAATGTGAGAAACGAGAAAACCACATTTTAAGGCCCTAAAACCAATAGTTTTTGACATATTCCCAGAAAATTAATTTCATTTATTACAATAATGAAAGGAAGCTAGCCGGTAACCATGGCAACAGTAATTCACAGGTCCATCTATTGCTGTAATATAAGACGCAATACAATTCCATTTATTACATTACTGAGTTAGTTTGCAAACGGCTAGAAGGTTATAACGGAACCAAACTAAGCTGTAAAATTCATCAATACATATAATACGCTTAAGGGGGTCAAGGGGTACTCTAGATTTACACGTGCTGGTGTGCTACGGAAGGTCTATTATATCCCTATCCCTATATTGTTATATTATTATTATTATTAATATTATTATTACACTACGGAAAGGAAGACCCCAGAGGACTGGAAAAAGGGAATAATTGTCCCAATCTTCAACAAAGGTAGTAGAACAGAATGCAGAAACTATCGGGGAATAAAACTGATGAGTCATTGTGCGAAGATGTTTGAGAAAGTTTTGGAAAGGAGAATTAGGACAAGGATAGAAGGAGGGATGAGGGAAGAACAACATGGCTTCAGAGCAGGAAGGTCCACAGTGGATTTGATTTTTGCTGTAAGGCAGTTACAAGAACAGCACTGTGAGTATGGAACAGATCTACTGATGGCCTTCCAGGACATTGAGAAAGCATATGACAGTGTATGCAGAAACAAAGTATGGAAGTCCCTGGAGGATAGAGGAGTAGAACAATGGACTATAAGGAGGATAAAGGAGATGTACAAGGGAAGCGTGAGCTGTGTGAAAGTGGGAGGAGAGAGATCGGACTGGGTGGAACAGAGAAACGGCCTGAAACAAGGAAGTGCACTGTCACCGTTACTTTTCATGGTGGTGATGGATGACATAATGACCCGAGTGGCACAAGTAATTGGGGAAGGAAAGATGAAAGCAATGGTGTTAGCGGATGATTTGATGATTTGGGGAAACAAGGAGGAGGAGGTACAGGAACAGTTGGACGTGTGGGAAGGAATAATACAAGGATATGGGATGAAATTTAGCATAAATAAGAGTGAGATGGTGATCACAACAAGGAAGAAGGAAAGAACCTCAACGGGAATAACAATTGGTGGGAAACAGCTGAAGAAAGTGGAGAATTTCAAGTATCTGGGAAGCCTGATACAAGATAATGGAAGAAACTTTAGAGAAAAAATGAGCGGGGGAGACAGGCAGAAGCATTCCGGAGGAGTGTGAGAAGCATGTTATGGAGCAAGGATGTCCCTCAGAACAGAAAAATGATCATATATCGGACGTACTATGCCCCTATCCTGACGTATGCCTCGGAGACCTGGGCTATGAAAGGAAGGGAGAAGAGCAAAATACAGGCCAGTGAGATGAGGTTCTTGAGAAGCAGTATTGGAGTTACAATGATGGACAGAATAAGAAATGAGAGGACCAGAGAATTAATAAAGGAGGATCCATTACGGGATGGTATAGAGAAATCTAGACTTAGATGGCATGGACATGTAAAACGAATGGAGGATAAGAGGATACCCAGGAGGATACACGAGACGAAGTGGGAAGGAAAGAGACCGAGAGGAAGACCGAGAGGAAGACCGAGAGACAGGTGGCTGAAAGGGATGGAAGAAAGCGTGAAGAAGAGAAGAGAAGACTGGACAGGGGTGGAAGCTGAGAGATGGTGGGAAGACAGAAGACGTTGGAGTGGCCTGTGTTCCAAACAGACCCGGCCAACGGCTGGAAACTGTGCAAGAGGATGATGATGATGATACTACGGCCTACAACGACGAGACAAAGCTCATTTTGAGCCCCTTGCTGTCAGAAAAAAAACCTCGGGGCCCCTAAACAGTCGTAAAGGGTCCCCGGAAACTACATTTTAATGCTCTAAAACCAAGAGTTTCTGAGATATTCCCAGAAAACTAATTTCATTTAATAAACTAATGTAGGAATGCAAGCCAGTAACCATGACAACAGTGTCTCAAAAAGGTACATCCAACTTTCCATCTATTTCTGCAAGAAGTTATGCCACTCCATTTATTAAATTTCTGTGAAAGTTTGCAAATGGCTATAAGATTATCACGGAACCAACAAAAACTGTAAAATACATCAATGCGCTTAAGGGGGTCAAGAGGTACCCTGGATTTGTTCACAAGACTTAAACGTGCGATGTGTCGTACAGAAGGTCTTTTATATCTTCAAACAGCAACATTATTTTCACAAATTCCTGAATTGAAATAGTTTATTTTTTATTTTACTTTTTTGCTTTTAGGAATTTGGGCCATTAGAGGCTAAAAAACCTGAATTTTCATGCACCAAAAGCCTTTATAATTTATTAAAGAGGTCTTCCTCTGGATGTGCACTTGACACAACAGTGTGGGTCAAATTTTATGTGACGTGAATTGCATTTCGTCTACGAGGTTTTCAATTTTATTTTCACGTCAGGAAGTACACGTTAGGTAAATTAGTTTCAGAGCATATTTCAACTAATCATTTATCTTTGTCGACAAACAGGTTCCAAGCCCCTAACCATTGCAACAGCAGCTCAATTGATTACGTTTGGTTATTAATACCGACGACCGTTCGAAAAATGGCTACTTCTGCTAGTTTTCTTATAATTCCGAAATCATTTTTCTCATCCCTTGGCATAATGGTGGGTCATATCAAAAATTCTTTCAGACAAAAGTTTTAGGTAATTATTAGGGGAATATAGTCCATTTTGTACGGTTTTGATATTGTGCCTATTAAGAGAGATATGATTAATGTTTCCCGAAAAACCCACTTTTTCCCACCCCTTTGGTCAATGGTTGGTGCTATAAAAAACTCTTCAAACATAAATTTTTGGGCTTTATCCGACACATAGTATGAACGTTGAACGGATTCGATATTTCACATATTAAGAGAGTTATAGCAATATTTCACTTTTTCGGAAAAAAAAGCCCCCCATTTTCACCCCCTTCGACCGATTTAGCCCAGTAACGAACTCGACCGAGATTTTATAGGTATACATATTCGGTAAAAAATTCAAAGTGATTGGTGCAAAATTACGGCAGTTATCGTGTCCAAAAGAAACTGATATACATATATATATACATATACTGTGCCCGTTTAGACCGGAGTCCGCACGACCACATATGCATTTTACCAATAATCAGTCAGCACGAGAATCAAAATATCCCGGGGCGCCAGATGGGTTAAAGCTAATCGCAAAAACGACATCAAATAAAAAAATGCTTTACTGATTTTTGGCTCAATGCAACAATAAGGATAGAAGGAGATTTAATTGGGTATAACACATCTGGTAAAATTATCTCAGTTTATTTTGAAGTTAAAATTGACTGCAAAGATGCTCAAAGCAGCAGCATCCACGTGTGGCGATCCACACTCTTATTTACACAATATACAGAAATTTTCCAAACACATTTGACAATCTTTTTGGAAACACAAGTCCGATTAATAGTCCTGTAGACTGTGTTCCAAAATTATTAATAATTAATTCCAGTTCAAAGTTAATTGTCTATACTGGAAATATCGTAGATCACTGTTTGAATATTTACATGATATTAACACTCGTAGAATAAATGTTCATAGTATTTTAAACTTTCACTTATTTTCCAGTTTTCAAAAATATATCGTCGAAAAATATTATTATCATTGAATCAACACACATTATTTACACATATTAATAACATCTGAAAAGTATTTGACCTTGAGCATAGCATCGAAGAACTGTGCGAAGCACAACAACAATTAATTGTTCTTCTGACATTAAACATTTGAGAAGTGACTCGATTATGAACTTCAAGTTCCTAACAAAATACATGATTTCTAAATCATCAACTTGATCAAAAAATTGTTGAACTATTCAACTATTCAATTTTCCACTTGGGATCATTATGAAAAAATATTTATATTTATGGCCATTTTTAGTAACTTTTACAACTTGCAATTCTTCGACAGAATGCGGAAATAAGAATCGTAGCTTCATAATAAATTAATTTAGTTCATGGCACTAGGATTGAAAATATCCTTCAAATTATTCGTGGTTAAAGAATTATTTTTAATTGGCAGTGGCCCATTCTACTATTTGTGTAAGAACACAATATTACAACAACAACGGCAAAGGTCTTCCTCTGAAGAAGAATAAACTACTATCATGACAAATCCGGGTTCTAGCAAAATCAAAGTCTAAAATGGAATTCGTAAACAAGGTTGAAATAAGAACTGATGGTTTCTAAGAAATAACCTTCGGGTCATTCATCCGACGAAATGTGTAGTTCCAATACTCCTACTATAAACCTGAGCCATCGAACCTGCTATTTGATTGATGCTCGAAAAAACCTCTTCATTCCTGCGACTTAAACATGCGCACCTGGGAATGGCATTTCAACTACTCCACGCATATAAATTTTCTTCCCAAAATTTATACAATAAATCAAGCCTCTGCTTGTTATCAACACTGGAAGATTAATAAACTTACAAGTTTATTTTATTTTACCATTCAGTTCAACCCGTGAATTTACCATACTTATGAAAACCTTTATTTCACTTTCGAGTGTATTTACGTCATGATTTTATATAAATACAAAAATATCCTATTTGATACAAATATCATTTGCTTCCCGTTTCATGCCTCTCCGTGTTATCTGAAAAATATACTTTGCTCAGTGCAAATATCAACTGTTCAACCAGAACTGAAATGTTGGTTGAATGCGGGCTTGCGTTAACCACTCTCCTTCGGAAAATCTCCTGTTCCAAACTAGAAATGATTAAACTACTTCATAGGCTCTTTCTCAATACATATGATTATTATAAAATATAATATCCAAGAATTATTTAGAAAAATTATAAAAATTATTATTATTATTATTAGTGGATTTTTATTATTATTATTTATTATATCATTTTAAATGTGTTAAATTATCATCTCATTATGTGAGAATCCACATGTTCGAATCTTCGAATATGGAAAAAATATCCATTCCTCAACAAAAATAATTTATCTCAACCTTTACATCGACGGTTTTCCGTGGTTTCCCTAAAATATGAAAAATTCAAATAAATCTTCGTTATGCTCGGTCATCGATCCTAAACTGTTCTGAGTGTTGAAAATCCTCAGAATAACTCTAATAAGTCTTGCGTAAATCATTGCAAGATTTAAATACGAAAAAAAAAAATGTGTTGGTCATCTGCAGAAAAATAGTTTGTTCCAATTAGCTAGGCATAATATAATTCAAATGTGGCTTACATTTCTTGATGGTCTTGAAGTGTAGTAAACCTGGTCTGTACCAGATTTATCCATAGGCATGCCCTATCGGACACGCACGTCCAATCCTTGTATCCGCCGCCATTATATACCCACAATCCGTCTAGTCAGACATAGTGGTAGTATCTTTTGACGTTTGAATTAACTGTTGTTCCATTTTAATATGGGCTTCTATCAAAGCCATAACAGTTTGTTTAAATAGGGTCAGATCTAAGTGATCTCTTCTTAGATATGTCAGTTGTAACATAACTCACGGTAATCTTATCAGTACAAGAAAAACACTGACAGTCTAAGCAATCAACGGCTGTCCTGAAGATCGTTCCCTGGGCATGGTTTATTATATCACCATCTACCATGCGCTAAGCAACTTGTAGTTTCCCTTGCGTAGACTAATGAACGCCACCGTTATAGACTAGTCTTCAGTGTACTGACAGATCGAAGTGGTTAACTAGTTACAAAAATAATGAAAACTGACTGAAATGGATTTAAACATCCAAGTATTAAGTTATTACTGGACTGTGACAAAATACTAATTTCTAGACAAGGTCTAGCATATGTCCATGTAGAAATATAAATATTTCCACCAATGTCTGTAGAAAAATCAATCACCTCAGTGATTCTCCTCGCCGTAAACTTACTAAGTTCCACCTCGTAGCGCAGCACTTTCGTGACTATCACGACTTTAAAAAGAACTTCTGCGTAGATCCGGCAACCATGTGCCTTGGCTCAGCGTCGTGGCAACTTGCTAGGCAAATGATTGTGTTGAAAATGAGCTATCGATGCTTCGGCCAGCCGGCTTTTATTCAAAACTTTCAGGGTCACGCCGCATCAGCTGATATCTGGAAATCCTCATATCTCTTGAATCCCTGGTCCGATTTACTTGATACTAATTGCATTCTCTTTCATTTTGCAGTGCCAGTAATCTGATCCCAGTCTCAAGTCTCTACTCCATAGTTAACTATTTAATCAATAAATAGCCTCTACCTCTGCTATTACTCGCTAAGTCACTTGACATACAAGTATCGGTAAATTCTTTCCAATTGCTTCGAGAAACAATGTAGCGCGATATTCAAATATCTCAACTTTCAAAAGCGGCTACAGCCTTTCCCTTGATATCTAGGTGTCTGAATCTTGGAATACCCATTCCTAGAGTTGGGCACAATACATACATAAATTATATATAAACTTTTGAACTGACGGTGGTTTTGGGGTCTGGGGGATGTGAAACGCGAAGATATGTCGAAATTTTCCGAAAGTCGAAACATGGTACCCATTGCAATAGGTAGCTTTCTAATGAAATCTACCTCTGGTTGGTTCCTCAGTTTAGGGGCTGCGACAACGCGGTCATCTAACCCCGTATACTTTGGGTGAGTGTAGAATCTGTCTGATAAACGGTGTGAATTGTAATGGCTGTATTAGTCTTAATTCAGGTAAGGACTGCAGACGGTCAATTTCAAGCAGTAGTTCCTAATGTTGCTACCAGGTACTACCGTCAACGACACCTATCTGTGAACTTGGCTACTAGATGCCACCCCAACCAGCAACTCGCAACGAACGTTGGAACTCCCCCTCCAAAGGAAAGCATACTGAGGGATTTTAGCGCTCTTAGAAAATCGACGACTTCGGCCGGCTTTGAAACCGTGACGTTGGGCATAGACATTCAGCATGCTACCAGTTACGTCACCGAAGCCGCTTCCCACTTAGATGGAAATACTGAATCTGATCTCGTGCAAGTGCGTTGTCATGGCAACGTCTGATGGCTCATCTCTCATCAATTTAGTAGTGTGCCATGGCAACCTCTGATAGCTCTTGGCATTTTCTTATAATTCCGAAATCATTTTTCTCATCCCTTGGAGTAATGGTGGGTCAAATCAAAAATTCTTTCAGACAAAAGTTTTAGGTAATTATTAGGGGAATATTGTCCATTTTGTACGGTTTTGACATTGTGCCTATTAAGAGAGATATGATTAATGTTTCCCGAAAAACTCACTTTTCCCATCCCTTTGGTCAATGGTTGGTGCTATAAAAAACTCTTCAAACATAAATTTTTGGGCTTTATCTGACACATAGTATGAACGTTGAACGGATTCGATATTTCACATATTAAGCGAGTTATAGTAATATTTCTCTTTTTCGAAAAAAAGACCCCCATTTTCACCCCCTTCGACCGATTTAGCCCAGTAACGAACTCGACCGAGATTTTATAGGTATACATGTTCGGTAAAAAATTCACAAAGTTATTGGTGCAAAATTACGGCAGTTATCGTGTCCACAAGAAACTGATATACATATATATATACATATACATACATAAATTATATATAAACTTTTGAAGTGACGGTGGTTTTGGGGTCTGGGGGATGTGAAACGCGAAGATATGTCGAAATTTTCCGGAAGTCGAAACACGGGACCCATTGCAATAGTTAGCTTTCTAATGAAATGTACCTAAAAGAAAGAAATATGGTTGGACTTCTATGGGACAGAAGCGATGTTATCGTCTGACTGGAAGAGAGCAGACTACGATTTACGACACACTGTGGCGCGTTTCGCAGTCCATGGATTTCGCTTCAGGTGTTGCGGAAGAAAAGACCGTCACACTCCACATGCAGCTACATGCATGTGTGAATTGTGTAGCGAGCCCTGTGACCGATATCATGCGGCATACTGTAAAAGTAGATTAACTTCCCTGACGCAATTTTGTAGCGACTGACAGTACCTGCATTGTATTTTTAGCCTACTTTCGATTTTTGCAAAAAATGAAAGTAGACTTATGAGATCAACACAGGGCGAAAAAAATGTGTCTGTCTGTGTGTGTGTATGTGTGTGTGTGAGTCTGTGTGTGTGTGTGTGTATGTGTGTGTGTGAGTCTGTGTGTGTGTGTGTCTGTGTGTGTGTGAGTGTGTGTACTCTGAATGTCTGTCCCCCCCTATCAATTCGAACACGGTGAATGCAAATTGAACGAAATTTGGTACAAAGGTAGCACTAGCAAAGGACACCTCAGTGTCATGTTTTATATCGCCGCCATCTTTACTAAAACTGAATGGCGGCCACTCAAACGTTCAAAACGTAAAATCAAATAACGACTAACCAAATCATCCGATCTCTACCAAATTTGGTAACAACATACCTTCGAATAGGATGCGTCTTGTGACCAAATTACAAGGTCGTCCGCCATACCATTTCAGGATGGCGGCCGTGCGAATTATGCAAACTTTATAATCCATATCATGGGACCCACCAGTTCCGATTATCGAGCCGAGAATCGTTTTAACTGTTCTAAAGGAAGAGGCACGTTCGAAATTAAAAGTTTATTTTGTAATACTATAGTGCAGACGTGATTTTAAAAAGCTGAACTGATTCAGTAATAAGACAAGATGGCAGCGGATATCTTGTGCCGGACTTATATTTCACTAATTTGAGTATTGCATGCAATATAGCGTACTGATAAAAAATAAATAAACTTTGTATGAAATGCTTTATATATAAATAATATACTCCAGTGATGAAATCGTTTAGTATAAATCATTATTTGCTAACAAGTTCTATGTAAGTCATTTTAAATAGAACGATATTCGTTGACACAATTAGCTCAGTGGTAGAGCGTTAGACTATCGCTCAAATGCCGATGGTTCAAACCCGATCAGAGCTAGGTTTTTTGCTTGAAATGTTATATGTTTATTATTTTGTAATGACTCAGATGTTTTAAAATTAAGCGTTATATTGTGCACATTATGGTGTAAAATATATATTTAATTAAAACATAATTCGCCAGCAGATTTACTCGGGACATCTAGCTGCCAAAAAGGTAACTTCCAGATTTTATTGAAAAGTTTCTTCTTCTGGCCGCTAGAATGCACTCGCTCTGTTAGGATTATATTGTTCGATATTTCACCAATAGATGTCACGACTAGTCTACGTGGGGATCCATTGATTACTATACCATTATCATTCTATGCGCATCGAATTTGAAGAATGACAAGATGATACTACGATACATTTTAACTTTTTATTTTAAAGGGTTTGTAACAGCCTATTTTGCGTTACTTGAAAATGTTATTAAGCGTTATATTGTGCACATTATGGTGTAAAATATATATTTAATTAAAACATAATTCGCCAGCAGATTTACTCGAGACATCTAGCTGCCAAAAGGGTAACTTCCAGATTTTATTGAAAAGTTTCTTCTTCTGGCCGCTAGAATGCACTCGCTCTGTTAGGATTATATTATCGAAAATATCCACATAGTTTGTATACACACGTCTCTGTAGGGTCATGGAAAGATTTGTTAATTCAATTAGGGTTGTGAAAGCCATGCACAACCAGACGTGTAAAGACATGCCTCAACTCAAAGTTGGATGTTGCCCACGGCAGGTCGTAATAATAATAATAATAATAATGTTATTGGTTTTACATCCCTTTTAACTACTGCTGATTTTAGAGACACCGGGGTGCCGGAATTTTGGCCCGAAGGGGATCTTTAACGTGCCAGTAAATGTACTGACACGGCTCCCTCGCATTTGTGCACCCTCAAATGCCAGCTGATTGCGCCAGGATACGAACCTGCAACCTAGGGCCCAGCAAGCGAGAACGTTACCGCCGAGCCACGCAGCCAGTCCGGTCGATTATGTCTCCAGATCCATAACATTCTTGAGATACTTCTTATCTTTCTTTCTTCAATGATGGTAGCAGTTTTTATCTAGATTGTGGCGTTTGGTAGAGGAAAATCGTTTCTATGGCCTTCAACAAAGAATAGTTCTATTATACTCTTTGATAATAACAACGAGTTATAACTATACTCATACATTTAGGAGAAAGTAGGCTATATGTTCTTTACTGAACATCTTGTTTACTTTTTCATTGGCCATTAGCTGCATTAAAAATATTATTATAAAGGTTTCTAACTTAGTAAATCCATTTCACAGGAGGTTGCGCACGAGTAGATTCAACAAATGAGCGACGACGTGCGAAGCGTTTCAACAAGGTCCCGTATGCGTTCAAATACCATTCGTCCGATCGCGATGAAACTTGGGTGAGATGTCGTGTACACTCCAGAGGGAGGCTTCTGGATTAGTAAATCCATTTTACCATGGGTAGCGCACGAGTAGATTTAACAAATCAGCGACGACGCGCGAACGTTTAAACTAAGTCCCGTACGCGTTCATATAACATTCATCCGATTGCAATGAACTATGGTGAGATATTGTGTACACTTACATGAGGGTTTCTAACTTAGTAAATCCATTTCACAGGAGGTTGCGCACGAGCACAATCAACAAATGAGCGACGACGCGCGAAGCTTTTCAATAAGGTCCCGTATGCGTTCAAATACCATTCGCCCGATTACGATGAAACTTGGGTGAGATGTTGAGTACACGCTACGGAAGGTTTCTGGCTCAATACATCCATTTTACAATAGGTAGCACACGAGTAGATTCAACAAATGAGTGACGGCACGCGAATCATTTCAACAAAGTACCGTATGCGTCCATATACCATTTATCCGATTGTGATGAAACTTTGGTGAATTGTTGTGTACACTTCAGTATAGTTTTCTAGCTTAGTAAATGCATTTTACAATAGGTAGCGCACGAGTACATTCAACAAATGTGCGATGGCGCAAGAATCGTTTCAACAAAGTCCTGTAGGTGTTCATATACCATTTATCCGATTGCGATGAAACTTGGTGAATTGTTGTGTACACTCCAGGAAAGGTTTCTGGCTTAGTAAATCCAGTTTTTAATAAGTAGCGCATGAGTAGATTCAACAAATGTGTGATGGCATGTGATTCGTTTAAAGAAAATCCCGTATGCGTTCATATGTCATTCATCCGATTACGATGAAACATGGATGAGTTCTTATGTACACGCCAGGGAAGGTGTTCAACTTGGTAAATCCATTTTACAATATTGGTAGCGCACGAGTAGATGTAACAAATGAGTGACGACGCGCGAAGCGTTCCAACAAAATCCCGTATGCCTTCATATACTATTCATCGATTGCGATGAAACTTTGATGAGTTGTTGTGTACACTTACGTGAAGCTTTCTAACTTAGTAAATCCAATTCACAGTTGGTAGAGCACGAGTATATTCAACAAATGGGTGACTGCGCACGAATCATTGCAACAAAATCCCGTATGCGGTATATGCCATTTATCCGATTGCGATGAAACTTTGGAGAGTTGTTGCGCATGCTCTCACGAATGTTTCTAGATTAGTTAATTCATTTCACGATAGTTTAGAGGCAGTTAAGAGAAATAAAAACATTGTGTATCCAAAAGCATTTCAAGAAACTAAGTTACAACACTTTCTTTGATTGGCAGGACAACGTCTGCCGGCTCAGCTGGTATGTATATATATACTGCTCAAAAAAATTAAAGCACCACATTTTTCAAAGGCCACCGATTTTGTAAAGTTGACTCCACAAGCTCGAAATCTCAGTATGACGTTTTTCCTGACGCCTACCAAGCATATGCTTCAGCACAACTCCCCAACTTGAGTAGTTTCGGGGTAGCGCCCCGAAAACCAGCCCATTTTCGAAAACCGCAAATTGAAGGTTGCGAAAAACGCTGTAGGACTTGTCGCAGGTTGCCAAAGCAGTCAAAAATGAATGAGTCTTGCTCTTAAAGGTTCCGCAAACACGTTGAAATCGTTACATTTGACGTTTGAGTATTTTCAACCCCCTTCATCATCCCCTAAACATGGACTACCATTGGGGCGTCTGAGAATGTACCGGGTGTGTTTAAGCACCTGAAAACCTGCACACCGTCCTCAGTTGCTGATTGCAGTAAGTTCTTATGGCCTCCGACAAAGTTCACCCCCACCCCCCCCCCCCCACCCCCTAACACCCTCAACTGACATGGGATGAAGCCACCCTCTCTCGATTCACCCGTAAGGAAGGTTTTAATCGAGATGCTTATCAGTGCTGTGAATAGGGGGGTCTTCCCCGAACGTTTCAAAAAAGGAACTGTGCCTGTGTCACCACCCCTTCGCCTGCTACGCCCGTTTGTATGATTTTTCGAATCAGGCCCTTTTTAAGGGATGAAACGAGGTCTTATTCGCTGAAAGGGCTGCAAAGGTCCTTAGAGGTAGTGGTGAAACGAAATTAACCCCTTCTGATCGTTGATTGACATTCCGTCCCCCAAAGTTGAAATTTTTGCACTCCCAACCCTCCCTGTCTGGACGCGTAACGTGTCATGGCAGAGTTTTCAGAATTGGATCAAAATGAAGCTTATTGCCTGAAATCGAGCCCAAAACAGCAGGTTGAATGGAAATTCATCGGTAGGGTGAGAAACGGGACCAAAAATTTTTCAAAAAAGTTTCAAAAAAGTTTTTCTTCCGTTTCCACCCTTTGTATTCTGTTGCCGATTATAGGCAACCCGCACTCAAGGACGTGATGTGGATTGCCTATGCATGGGCGTACTTACTATAGACTTAACGTTTTTGAAAACCTTTTGGTCCCGTCTCCCACCCTACCGATGAATTTCCATCCAACCTGCTGTTTTGGGCTCGATTGCAGGCCATAAGCTTCATTTTCATCCAACTCTGAAAACTCTGCCATGACGCGTTACGCGTCCAGACAGGGAGGGTTGGGGGTGCAAAAATTTCAAGTTTGGGGGACGGAATGTCAATCAACGATCGGAAGGGGTTGATTTCGTGTCACCACTACTTCTAAGGACCTTTACAGCCCTTTCAGCGATTAAGACCTCGTTTCAGCCCTTAAAAAGGGCCTGATTCGAAAAATCATACAAACGAGGGTAGCAGGGCAAGGGGTGGTGACACAGGCACAGCTCCTTTTTTTAAACGTTAGGGGAAGACACCCCCATTCACAACACTGATAAACATCTCGATTAAAACCTTCCTTAGGGGTGAATCAAGAGGGGGTGGTTTGGTCCCATGCCAGTTGAGGGTGTTAGGGGGGGGGGGGTGAACTTTGTCGGAGGCCTTAAGAACTTACTGCAATCAGCAACTGAGGACGGTGTGCAGGTTTTGAGGTGGTTAAACACACCCGGTACCATCTCAGACACCCCAATGGTAGTCCATGTTTAGGGGATGATGAAGGGGGTTGAAAATACTCAAACGTCAAATGTAACGATTTCAACGTGTTTGTGGAACCTTTAAGAGCAAGACTAATTCATTTTTGACTGCTTTGGCAACCTGCGAGAAGTCCTACAGCGCTTTTCGCAAACTTCAATTTGCGGTATTCGAAAATGGGCTGGTTTTCGGGGCGCTACCCCGAAACTACTCAAGTTGGGGAGTTGTGCTGAAGCATATGCTTGGTAGGCGTCAGGACAAACGTCATACTGAGATTTCGAGCTTGTGCGGTCAACTTTTCAAAATTTGGTGGCCTATGAAAAAAGTGGTGCTTTAATTTTTTTGAGCAGTATATAACCTATATACATAAATTATATATAAACTTTTGAACTGACGGTGGTTTTGGGGTCTGGGGGATGTGAAATGCGAAGATATGTCGAAATTTCCCGGAAGTCGAAACATGGTACCCATTGCAATAGTTAGCTTTCTAATGAAATCTACCTAAAATACATGCCTGAGGTGAGATGCGAACTCCTTCAACTAAGCAAAATTCATTCCTGGGTCCGCAGTGTTACCCCTGAGACACCCAGTCAATATACTTCCAGAGCAATATTATGTTACTTAGACAACAAACGAACTCAAACGCCTGTTGAAGTTCTTCAATCCCCTCTTTTTAATTCTCAAAAACAAAGATCACACTAGGATACGGTGGATCCTTTATCCGCCATTTCTCTAGAAATGTAATTCTGGTCTGAGGGCTGGAACGGGGCGCACTCTTGAGGCAAAACTAAGAAGGGCAAGGTTCGATTCCCATCTCAACAATCTGGGATGTGGTTTTCCGTGGTTTGCCATTTCCACTGCAGGTAAATACCGGTATAGTTCCTAACTTAATGCCTCGGTCGTCAATTTCCCATTCCCCACTTTAATTACAAATACACACATCAGTACAGCCATCAAAATAACATAGGTTATCAGAGAAAATTTTACACAAACACACCAAAGTAGACGGGGCTGAGTGACCACCATGTCTGAGTCCATCAAATGAATTATGTTCGTCAATTGTCTCTCATGGCGAAAGCGATTGTGGCCATCTTTTATTTAATCATTTAAAAGTACAGTATATGGGAACGTAAATCGTGGGGAATTCCTTATTGTACGGGAATAATAAAAGTAAAATATGTTAAGGTGGTCGCCTGGGTTCGATTCCCGGCTCTGCCACGAAATTTGAAAAGTGGTATGAGGACTGGAACGGGGTCTACTCAGCCTCGGGTGGTCCAAATGAGTAGAGGGGGTTCGATTCCCACCTCAGCCATCCTCGAAGTGGTTTTCCGTGGTTTCCCACTTCGTCTTCGGGCAAATGCCGGCCGCCTCCTTCCCTCTTCCTAGCCTATCCATCCCAATCTTCCATTCCTCATGAGGCCCCTGTTCGCTTTGCAGCTGAGGCCGCCTGGGCGAAGTGCTGATCACACCTCCCCAGTTGTATCCCTCCCGACCAGATGTTCCAAGCTCCAGGACACTGCCCATAGAGGCGGTAGTGGTGAGTGGAACCACCAACCTAGAGGGTACATTGACTAAATAAAAAAATAAAAAATAAAAAAATATAATATTCTCTTCCTGTTTATATCGTGGAAACTGCATAATCATTATTCCCCTCCTTTATTATAATTCTTATAAATAACTATTACATTAAAACGCGGTGGACATCCGCCTTGTCTGTCATTCACCAAGGTGATTCTGCGCTTGAGCCAATAATTTTGCAGTTTTTGTTTATAAATTTAAAAATATATGGTAACATATATGTTTAACTTGAAGACACCCTGCAAAAATACAGGCCAAGGGCTTTGGTTAGAGTGCATTACGAAGTCAATCGGTTCAGCCGTTCTGTCAATCTCGCCGTAACAAAAATCAGCTTACTGTTTTAAATATATAGATAATAATTTAAAAAAAATTGAAACGAATACGATTGACTAAAATTCCGAAAAAAGCAAACTGATCAACAAATTTGATCTAAAAAATTTGATCTTATTCTTGTCAAAAATTCTAAAGTTTTGGTTGCGTTTTAATATACTTTCCGTGATACGCTCTTTGCTGATAATTTGGACCAAGCTACCAGAAGTGCATATGGTGCTCAAAATAACCGCGTTGTTACACATAAGGGAGAACTTATTGAAGTCTGGAAACGAATAAAATTGAACTAGAATTCCAAAAACAGAAAAATTAAAAAAGAAACATGATTTACAATCGTTTTTATAAAAATAGCATAACATTTCATAAACTGTCAATGTAACATAAATTCATGAATGGCTCAATTGTTAATCAAAGCTTACCTTTCGCATGTGAATAAATGAGCCAAACTCCTTTTGTATTCTTACCATTCTGTTTCTTTACAAAGAATAAATTTTGGGAGCAATATCTTGACGTTGATTCCTTATCATAACGACGTTTGGACGATTCAAACGGCCCAGTCAAATTTTGACATTTGACGGACCATGTGTAACCCAAAACTGTATGTCTTCACTGGTTAATTTTCCCCAACGTCCTGGATCAGTGAAAAGGTTCAAATTTTCGGCACCTGGTTGTCCAGCTTCATTTTCATCCTCGGAAGAAGAACTGGATGTTCGAGACATTGATATGACCGGATCATTATCCGGGTCTTCTACGTGAACAGTGTTCGTTTTGTTTTGCACCTTTGATCCATCACTAGTGGCAGATCCTTATATTTTCTTTCGATGAATTTGAAGAGGCTTCATTCCGAAGGAAAAATTTAGTCAGTTTTGGCACTTTCTCTAACACCACACTTTCTCGGTAATTTTTATCTTTGGCATTTTTCATTTTTGTGCACCACTTAAATATGTACGTGAAGACATTTTTGATTTGGGGTTTTAATTCAATCCGATACACAGATAAAACTGTTCATCGAACACCTACGAATTAAAATTGTCGATCACAAAACCGTCGATTTGAAGTCTGAACTCAAGGGGGAGCACGTTACTTCTTTCCGAAAATACACTACAGACCAGAATGCCAGAATTTGGAAAAACTCTTATGGAGCTTATGTATGGCTAATAAAGTGGAGGGGAAGGTGGGGTGGGACTTATCAGTTAATTCAAATAGTCAAGGCACTTTGGGAATTTTGGGACCCGACCGTGGAAGTATCAGTTAATTGCTTCCAATCCTTAAAAAATAGAGCGAACATAAAGTTGAAATTTCGATTGACATGGAATGTGTCAAGCAATAGTTAAGTTATTTATGAATTGGAAGCATAAGAAGAAGATAAATTTTATGGGGAAAACCAGGGCAGACAGTGCCGGATTTCTGCCTAGGCCTACAAGGCCCGGCCTAGGGGCCCAGCCAGCCTAGGGGCCCCGGTGGCGGAATCTTTATCTGCTTATTAGGAGTTAAGTAAAAAGTTTGACTTTCTTACGAAACTGCATCGTTTGGAATCTAAAGACATCCGTGAAGGATCCAGAAACCTTTTAACTTTTTTTTCGGGTGACTTGGATAGGATTTTGGAAAACGAGTGTCTACACCTGCAAGCTCATTTGTCGGCGAATGATGAAGTTATGGAGTTATCGTCTCAGAACCTATACAAATACTCATCGGAAAAAAGCTTTTTGGACATTTATCCGAACGTAGGAATTGCACTCCGAATGCTTTTGTGTACACCAGCGTCAAACTGCTCAGCAGAACGGTCGTTTTCAGTACTAAAGAGAGTAAAGAATTACTTAAGATCTAACATAGTAGAGAACAGGCTCAATTCACTCTCAATGTACATAGAGTCAGAAATAATGCAGTCATTTGACTCCGATGACGTCATTCATTCTTTGGCACATAAGAAAGTTCGTCGTATGATTCTACACATTTTATAGAATAACGTAACTATAGTAACATAGACTGTATTATTCTGATGTCTATTTAAGTCATTAAAGTCGATTAAAAATTATATGTTCTGTAGTAGTGCATTTAATTTGCTAAATTTCCAAAATAGCTTCGAGATGGTAGGGGGCCCTAATGTCAAGTGCCTAGGGGCCCTGGATCTCTAAGTCCGGGCCTGCGGGCAGAGAGAATTTACGAAGTATAAACCAAGAAATTAAACTGTAAAATTAGAACTGTAATTCAAAGTTTCACATTTTTTTTCGGTACCTAATTTATTTGAAATTTAAAAAAAAAATCCCTTTTTAGTGGGATTTTTCCTTTTTTGGGGGTCCTTTTGAGCCGGGGGCCCCAGGCAATTGCCTATTGTGCCTTATGGTTAATCCAGCACTGTATGTATATATAGATAATGTTTACTACTACGGAACTGGCATACGATACTTATACTACCAGAAAAGAAATATTTTTAAATATAACTTTTTGTGGTGGTGGTGGTTGCAGTAGGGGTGATAAGCAGTACAGTATAATGGACGTAACACTTGGGTCATTTTCCCGTAATGATAATAATGAATAGGGAAACGGCTATTTACTAATTACAGCACTGACACATGTAATTTACCAACAGATTTCTACAAATGATTAGAAAGAGGAGTAAGTGAAATAAAAGACACTGCCTAGGGCCTATATCTCATTGTCTTTTAGAAATGTAGAGACAAAGTGTCGTCTTTTGTCGCATAGCGCGGTAGGAAAATAATCAGAACACTTTGGAAAACTTCGGCTGTCCCGAGCTCCTGAGGTAGCAATAGTATCATTTATCGCCACATAGCACTCAACGATGAGTTTCGGAATAAATTAAGGTCAATTTTAAAGCCCCAACGCGTATGGCAGCTGATAACCTCAATGTATTGCACCAACACCATTGCACTTATACAGAGGCATAATATGTTCATGGTGATAACTGTTTTGAGGGGCCTAAGAAATCTTTTTGCACTAATTACTGCAATTTATAAGCAGCGCAACATTTAACTATTTTCGTAATTCTGCACCAGAACACTGGTAGGGGCGACGTGATGCAGCCCGAATTGCCAGTCAACAATAGACTTATTAAAATACTCCTACAGTTCCACTACTACGGACATGAATGGTTCTAGGGCCATAATACGTGGTTTTCAAGTTCAGTTTGTTTGTTATTCTAAATGTAGGGAATGGAGAGAGTTGTACAAAATATCAAGTGGACAGTGTCACCAGCAGGATTTCAAAGTGTATGTAAAATTTGGTGCAATTAGGAGGAACGGTGTAGATTTGTGATAAAGGGCCTAAATGCAGGGAATGGAGTGGTCTGTCCGAAATTTAAACTGGACAGTGTCACCCGCAGGTTCCAAAGGGTAAGTGTAAAAAATGTGGTTCAGATCGGTGAAACGGTGTAGATTTGTGCCAAAGGACTTAAATGCTGGGAATGGAGTGCTCTGTCCGAAATTTCATGCAGTCTGTGTTACTCGCAGGGTTCCAAAGGGTAAGTATACACATTTTGGTTCAGATCGATGAAACGGTGAGGATTTGTGCCAAAGGACCTAAATGCAGGGAATGGTGTGGTCTGTCTGAAATGTCATGCAGACAGTGTTACTCGCAGGGTTCCAAACGGCAAGTATACAAATTTTGGTGCAGATCGGTGAAACGGTGTAGATTTTTACCAAAGGGCATAAATGCAGGGAAAGGAGTGGTCTGTCCGAAATTTGATGTAAACAGTGTTACTCGCAGGGTTCCAAAGGGTAAGTATACACATTTTGGTTCAGATCGGTGAAACGGTGTTGATTTGTGTCAATGGGCCTAAATGCAGGGAATGGAGTGGTCTGTACGAAATTTAAAGTGGACAGTGTTACCCGCAGTGTTCCAAAGGGTATGTACACAAATTTTGGTTCAGATCGGTGAAACGGTGTAGATTTGTGACAAAGGGCCTACATTCAGGGAATGGACTGGTCTGTCATAAATTTCATGCAGACAGTCTTACTCGCAGGGTTCCATAAGGTAAGTATACAAATTATGGTTCAGATCGGTAAACGGTGTAGATTTGTGCCAAATGGCCTAAATGCAGGGAATGGAGTGGTCTGTCCGAAATTTCATGCAGACAGTGTTACTCGCAGGGTTTCAAAGGGTAAGTATACAAATGTTTGTTCAGACCGGTGAAACGGTGTAGATTTGTGCCAAAGGGCCTAAATGCAGGGAATGTAGTAGCCTAAACTATTCCTCTTGAATGTGGCTATCATATACAAAAACATGTTTTCGAATAGATTAGCGCATTTAAACACACAAACACACAAACTCTTCAGCTTTATTATATTAGTACTAGCTGACCCGGCAGACGTTGTCATGCCAATCGAAGAAAGTGTTGTAACTTGGTTTCTTGAAGTGCTTTTGGATACACAATATTTTTTTCAATTTCTGTTCACTGCCTCTAAACTATCGTGAAATGAATTAACTAATCTAGAAACATTCGTGAGAGCGTGCACAACAACTCTCCAAAGTTTCATCGCAATTGGATAAATGGCATATAACGCATACGGGATTTTGTTTAAATGATTCGTGCACAGTCACTCATTTGTTGAATCTACTCGTGATCTACCAACTGTGAAATGGATTTACTAAGTTAGAAAGCTTCACGTAAGTGTACACAACTCATCAAAGTTTCATCGCAATCGATGAATAGTATATGAACGCATACAGGATTTTGTTGGAACGCTTCGCGCGTCGTCACTCATTTGTTACATCTACTCGTGCGCTACCAATATTGAAAAATGGATTTACCAAGTTGAACACCTTCCCTGGCGTGTACACAACAACTCATCAAAGTTTCATCGGAATCGGATGAATTATATATGAACGCATAAGGGATACGGGGACATTGTGGAAACGATTCGCGCGCCGTCGCTCATTTGTTGAATCTATTCGTGCGCTACTTATTAAAAACTGGATTTACCAAGACAGAAACATTTCCAGGACTGTACACAACAATTCACCAAAGTTTCATCGCAATCGGATAAATGGTAGGCCTATATGGACGCATACGGTACTTTGTTGAAATGATTCGCGTGCCGTCACATATTTGTTGAATCTACTCGTGCGCTACCTATTGTAAAATGGATTTATTAAGCCAGAAACCTTCCGTAGGGTGTACACAACATCTCACCCAAGTTTCATCGTAATCGGACGAATGGTATTTGAACGCATACGGGACCTTATTGAAACGCTTCGTGCGTCGTCGCTCATTTGTTGAATCTACTCGTGCGAAACCTCCTGTGAAATGGATTTACTAAGTTAGAAACCCTCACGTAAGTGTACACAACATCTCACCCAAGTTTCATTGCAATCGGATGAATGGTATATGAACGCATACGGGACTTTGATTAAAAGTTCGCGCGTCGTTGCTCATTTGTTGAATCTACTCGTGAGCTACCTATTGTAAAATTGATTTACTAACTTAGAAACCCTCACGTAAGTGTACACAACATCTCACCCAAGTTTCATCGCTATCGGACGAATGGTATTTGAACGCATACGGGACTTTCTTGAAACGCTTCGCACGTCGCCGCTCATTTGTTGAATCTACTCGTGCGCAACCTCCTGTGAAATGGATTACTAAGTTAGAAGCCTTCACCTAAGTGTACACAACAACTCATCAAAGTTTCATCTCAATCTATGAATGGAATATAAACTTATACGGGATTTTGTTGATACGCTTCGCGCGTCGTCACTCATTTGTTGAATCTATTCGTGCGCTATCTATTGTAAAATGGATTTACTAAGCCAAACACCTTCCCTGGAACTCACTCAATATATCACCCAAGTTTCATGGCAATCGGATGAATGGTATATGAACGCACACGGGACTTTGAAACGCTCTAACGTGCAGAGACAAACAGTAGAATTCGACATCACTGCCACCTTTGGTATAAAACACAACTTTTCGTCACGGGTGGAGTGTATGTAATGGCGGTAGTTGCACAGGTTGCAACCAGGTGGCTCTAACGTGCAGAGACAAACCGTCCAAAGACAACAGCTTTCACGAAAGCCAAGGCTAGTGGTTTCCATGACGACTGTTTTTGACTGTATATTGTGGTTCTAAAATTATGTGTAAATTGTGGTTCTAAAATTGTATTCATTCGACCTACCGGGTCAGATTGTGAATCTAAACCATACATAGACCCACCCTAATATACATACCAAATTCCATCAAAATCGGTTCAGTCGTTTAGGAGGAGTTCAGTCACATACACACGTGTCGAAGAATTATATATATAAAGATAGATTATATTAGTATCGATAATTGAAATAAGGTAGACTACTACTAGCCTTCATCTGATATTAGAATACACCATTGTTAGCAAATTTTCATTGGTGATGTCACAACTGTTTCTGCGTTTAGATATACAGTAGTAACCACGGTAACTGAAAGACACGGTTTGTGTCACGCGCAGCTTGCCGAGAGCGCGTGACGTCATCGGTCTCAAGAAGCAGAGTTGCTGTGTGTTAAGAGCAATGCGTGGAGCGGTCCTTGCTCAATTAATTTTTATTGAAGCAAGAAAGAGGACGGGATAATGGTGATGATATTACATTTAAAATAAATCACGCCCTAACAATTAATAGTTTTAACCGACTTGGTCTAAATAAGAACACATAATTCAAGTAAGATAAACGCGGTCAAATTGTATTAAAAATTGCCAAATGAAACCTACATTTCAGGATTTATTTTTGCTCATCTTCTATAACTTATTTCGTGTACCGTCAGCATCCGCACCCGTGGTCCGACTCGATCTCTTAAGAACTCTCTTCCTGTTCAGTCCTTTCATTCTAATATGGAACGCTTTCCCACAAAACATGCAACTGCAAACTCATCGACCTCACTATATTTAAATCTGACGATATCTATTAGTTCCTTCATCACTGTTGGACACATCTTTAGATCGTTTCCCTGAAACCTTTGAAATTATTTTTCTAATTCACAAACAATATTGAACCACTCGGGAGATGGGTTCATTAGGCCTCCCCTACACAAAGCCGAGATCCAGTCTGAATTTCTAACACTAATGCACTTTCCAGTTTTTCCACCGTAGTTAAAGGCAGAGACGATTCCCCTTTTTGCAACTCGGTATGCAATATACCCGGCCAACATTTTCAACAAGTCCTTGTCATATTTATGGAAACTCTGTTCGAGATCTTCTAGGTCAGTAAACTGCTCTATTAATGAATCTACTATAGAGTTAAAATTTTCATACTCTGGGTCAGAAATTTCCAAGTTAGTTTCAAGTGGCTCTGCAGAGTCATTGCAGTCTACTTGGCCGAGAACTTCTACAGTCAATGTTTCACACTCTTCCCTGGGGTAGTTTCCAGTTTTTATTATATCGTGAGCACTTTTGATAAATAACGGGGATTTAATTCTCTGTGTTACTGTTGTTGATTACATTTTGATGATAGCAAATATTTATATCCTTCAGATTTCAGGTTACGGAATAATCCCTGCAAACTGCGGATTGAAATCATGCAACCTCTTTGGAAAGGCAGCAAGCCAGACTTCCCAATAACTCTTACTGATAAGAACAGCTCGAACATCTTATTCAGTTTGACATCCTATTCCTCTAAATTTATCCCGTAGGCACTTTTGAGCATGTTTGTTGGATGATGCGGGATTCTGTTATTCAAAACATCATATCCATCATTAACAGTTTTAACAAATTCAACGACATGTTCATTCCCAGGGAAAATATATGATATAGCCTTAGCCACAGTGACAGAGAGAAGTTCAGCTGCTTTCCTTACATTTTGTCGTTCACTACCAGTAACTAGCAAATGTTTTTCTGTTATTTTGAGAGTAAAGTATGTCCCCACTATTTTGGTATTGCACTAACTCAACGAAGATGTCTTTGGTAACTGTTTTACCGGACATAAGCCTGTATCCATGGTCTAACAGATGGTTTATTATTAACTTAAGGATATGAGGAACGTCACGAAATGCCCAAATTACACGGTCATCAGCACATGGGTTAGTTATAAAGGATTTCTCTGAACTTATTCCGAGGTCTATATATAATTTTCGATTGGAACCACCCATATCACTGACTAAAGCTCTTAAGCGAAAAGTCGTTTCCTCAACAAGTCTAACTGTTTCATAAAATAAATCAGTAATGACCGCCTGGTCGATTTGATAATAAATAGGCTGTTTCCATTTACCAGTTAAGCTTCTTATCATAATAACTTGCACATTTACATGCGGCCCTCTAAGCACATCTTCGACACTGTCATAACAAATATCAGATTTAACTTTCATTTCGTCAAAGCTCATCACTACATCTTTTTGAAAGTTATCACTCATAATAATTGCTTGGCCCTTAAGTAGGTTAAAAGTGATATCCAGAAACCCAGGATGAGTAGAAAATTGTGACAACCGCCGTGCTATTGTTGTTTCACTTGGAAGAAGGTATTTTAGAGTTTTCCTAACATATGATAAAGCTTTCTTGGAGATACACCGTATTGTAACAGCTTTCGCCACTTCTTCTGCAGACCAGTTTGTACACTTTCTTTTCTATATATATTGCTTCTTACAAGTGGAAAATATTTCATCATTTTTTTTTAAATTTTGCTCCAATTTTCTTATTAGCCTACTTTTCACATTTTGCAAAAATGAGGAAAAAGTAGTCTTATGAGATCGATCCGGGAAAATGTGTGTCTGTCTGTCTGTCTGTCTGTCCTTCTGTCTGTCTGTCTGGCTGTGTGTGTGTCCCCCCTATCAACTCCTAAACGGCTGCAGCAATCAAAACCAAATTTAGTATGAGTAAAGATGTGCACCGGAATAGCTCACGTCCATATTTGAAAATGATGTCAGTGCTACCAACTGCTGAAAAAACGCACTAGAAATTTGAGCACCATGTTGGATATCTTGCAATCTTGCAAGGTATGCATGGGAGCTATTCCAAAATTGGCACACAAGTAGATAATACAATTTCAGTTTAATTTCCAGGAGGCCCACCATGACAGTGTTGCCAAAATAATTTTAAGCCTTCTGATAGGTCCAATGTTTAAATGCATATAACTTCTACACTATCAACTGGATTTCAACCAAATTTTGAATGTAATATCTGTACATAAACAGATATGACTGAGCGTATTCTTAAGAGCCACCAGGGCTGCCAACTGTTAATAATTGCTCTCTCAATTTGTTTTATCCTAATACCAATATATCAGAAAGTATGCAAGCCAACAGCTTTTAAACTATGCACACAAATATTCCGACATTTTAGATTAATTTGGAGTAACGTATATACGTCAGTTCTACCAACATGATTATAAGCCTGCTGATAGTACCAATTTATAAATACATGTAACTTCCATACTATCAGTTGGATTTCAACCAAATTTCGTATGTGCAATGTGTACCATAACAGATATGACTATAAGTATTGTTAAGAGCAATCAGGGCTGCCAACTGTTAATAAATGCTGTCTATATTCTTTTTACCCTAATATCAATATATCAGAAAGTATGCAAGCCAACAGCTCTATACTTTGCACACGTATAGCACCTGACATTCTAGATTAATTTGGAGTAATTAATACAAGGCAGTGCTGCCAACATGATTCTATACCTGCTGATATGTCTAATTTTAAAATACATGTAACTTCTATACTAACAAATGGATTTCATCCAAAATTGGCACAACAAGATATCATAATATTTCAGATTATTTCTGACCAGCACACGCATGGTATTGTTGGCAACATGCTTTTACGCGTGCTGATAGATCCAGTGTCTAACTGCACGTAACGTCCATTGGACTTCAACCAAATGTTGTATTCTGTACCTTAAGAGATGGAACTAAGAATATATTCAGTCACCAGGGCAGCCAACTGTAGTGCTCTATTAGGCTACATTATACCACGTATATTTTGAACTAATTAGATATTTCGATATTACCAACTTAATTTCGTCATTATTCTAGATAGGTTCATATACTGTAGAATAATCATTGGCATGAAAAGTAGGCTGTATAGTTCTTCACGGAACTTCTTGTTTTTTCTTGAGATTTCTTCAGGTCCTCAGAAAGTAACTTAATCCTTTCTTATAGTTTTTCATTTTTGGCCAAAACACAACGTAGTTCACATATCAAGGGCAAGTTGTCTTCAATTTGGGGAAACTCATCATTAATCTGACCTCCCTAATGAAACTCAAGATGTTGACTTGATTCTTCTACCGAGTACTTTATTCGGGACTGTAAATATTTCCTACAATCTCGCCTCTCAGCTAGCGTATTTCTCTCGCAATTTTCTGTTGAAGCAGGAATGGTGGGAATTTTTTGTGAAGGAACTGACCCTGTTTTAGCAATCTCTTTGAGGGAAGACCTAACAGTTCAGATTGTAAATCTCTTTCAAAATCACAAGGCGGAAAATGTTCCGAACAAATGCGAGCTGATTTCGAGTTAAACACATCTTTCCTGTTACAAAAATGTACCCATTGTTTGTGCAAAGACGGGTCTTTTGGGAATCTGTAAAGTGACAACTTACATTTCTTTGCTTCCCGGGAATTATTTGAACAGCCTGCTACTGCACAGCTCGGCATTCTAGCACCTTTTAACACCACTCACAGAAGCTAGGCCTAAACACAAGAATACACTTCACTCACGCACGAATTCACAGGATGTAATACATTCACGAGAACCTACTGCGCATCTCGCTCGTGACATCTACCGTGTCTTCTAGTTACCGTGGTAGCCTTCATACCCGAACGCGAAGTGGCGTTTAAATCTTTTGATTATTGCAAGTTTGAGCGTGTATTTAAATGATATTGTTACAGAAACTGCGACGGATTGTCAAGACATAAAATACTTAATAATTAAATAAATATATAAATAATAAAGACACAAAAATAAAGAAATAAACTAGAATAAAATGCTGGATATTAACCTGGAAACGTGACCAGTTGATCATGTAATTTGAGATGTGACGAGCATCCGGCCAGAGCACGAGTGGGGTCACAACAAACATCAGTAGGTAGACTAGGTAGATCACTGAATCCAACCACTGCTCGAAATTCTCCATCCATAATATTTGAAAGATGTACTTCATTGCCGCATTTTTGCATAAACTCATCAATATCACATTCATAAGGGACGCGTACAACATCGCCCACGATATCCAACGAAATGGCCGACCACCACCTGGAAAGAAACAATATATTTTGGTGAAGATTCAATTCATCCTTCCTTACCAGTGTTGCTGTTGTTGCTTTATTTAGAATCTAGAGACAGTATGTGCACGTATACAATTTGTATGATAAATTAAGTAATTGTGTTTCTTCCTCTCATACTTAGCTATAAGCATTTCAGTTTGTAAGGCTTCTACGTGCCGATTTACTATTCTTAGTAGCCATTGTGTATATTATTACATTTGTTTCATAGATAGCCATTAGATGGCATTCAGGTCGGCTTCTTCGAGATTTATCGAGAGATATGATTTTACATGAGTTTGTACATCGCCGTCTATAATACTGTATTCTCAAGCCGTGCTGTTGGTAGAATTGGCAACACAGGAACTAGGCTCTAAGGTGTATAAACACGTAAGCTCACATGCTAAGTTTTGTTCATAAATATTGTTTATTTTGATAAGACAGCATCTAAATGCAGCGTAATAACTATTTCAACACCCGTGAAATTCCTCGTGGTAAATTAGACATGCTGAAAGTTGTGGAAGTGAGTATTTTCCGTATGGAGTTGTATGTGTAACCAGTGCCTGGTAATGAATTTAACCAACGAATTCTTCACTAATATTTTATTAAACTATTTCAGAAGCCTAGCAAGTGTTGTGTGCCTAGCTGTAAGTCACATTATGGCATCACTTTTAAAATAACTGGTTATATTACTACGTTTTGATCACTTACTGAGAGGTGGGCTTTCAGTGCCTAGTAATTTAGTTTTGGTATTATCTTCATGTGACCTTTATATTCCAGTACATTATGAACTGTACTTAGATGGCAAGGGTTTTTAGGTAGATTTCATTAGAAAGTTACCTAGTTTTAAATTTAGTGACCAGTGGAGCATTATTGTTAGACTGTCAACAATAAGCTTGGAGGCCTATTATGACTATGATGATAGCATCCGTGGATAAAAAGGATAAAAAGGCAGGCTCTAAGTTCTTCAGAATTGTTTTAAATATTTTTCTGAGCGCTTCAATGACGGCAGTGAGCATAGCAGCAAGAAAAGAAAACTTCAGATTGGGACATTGAGGTACAGTACAGCAGTTTATTATTAAGCCTCCGTGGCTTAGGCGGCAGCACGCCGGCCTCTCACCACTGGGTCCGTGGTTCATATCCCGGTCACTCCATGTGAGATCTGTGCTGGACAAAACGGAGGCAGACAGGTTTTTCACCGGGTACTCCGGTTTTCCCTGTCAAGATTTCATTCCAGCAACACTCTCCACTATCATTTCATTTCATCTGTCATTCATTTAATCATTGCCCCAGATGAGTGCGTCAGGCCTCGGCAGCCGGCACAGTTCATATCCTCGCCGCTAGATGGGGGCTTCATTCATTCCATTCCTGACCCGGTCGGAGACTGGAAGCAGGCTGTGGATTTTCATTTTCACAGCAGTTTATTATTACCTTATCGTAAATTGACAGTACTTAGCATGTAAATATTTAACCTTTATTTGTGATGTTGATGTGTAGATTTAGCGGAAATTATGTTCTGTTGTATTTTTAAAAACAATTCGCGTAAAAATCTACGTGATTATGCAGTGATAGCAATAATGTCCTTGCGCAAGGCAACGTTGCCAAGCGTAATGACACGGCTTGAAAATTATAGGCGGCGATGGTTTATACCCTGTATGTTCACGTTAATGAAAGAAAACAGCTCGCAGCTTGTTAGGACACAAGTGAAAATCTTGGACACAGACACATATGCAAAAAAAAAATCTTCATAATTAAACATGATTGTAGACTAATCAAATATCTAAGTGATCAAAAACATGCCATATTAATCTACAGTCCCCTGAAATAAACATCAATTACTCTTGTAAAGTAGGCTACTTCTGTTTTGTGTTAATAGTTTTCATCATGCCTAAAACAAAGAGAGCTTTTAAGAAAAAGATGAGCAAGGAAAATAGATTTTACAGGACATATCCAGTGGCTTTTCAAAGTGAGGTTACAGTGGATGGTGAAACTGAAAATTGGGTGGTAAATACTGATAAGTTTGGCACACCACCTAGTGCTTCTAAGAAGAAATTAAAGATAGAAGAAAACTGCAGTGAACCATGTGAGAGGGAAACAGATATCAATATAATAATAAGTATAATATTCTGAATTCAGTTTTGTGTGATACCTTGAGCTGCAATATTTGTGGCGGGAAAATAAAAATTTCTCAAAAAAAAGTTGTTGGGTTTAATACACACACGTATATAACAAGAAGTTCCGTGACGAACTAAAGAGCCTACTTTTCTTAAAATTTAAGATTCATGCCAATGATTAATCTATATGGATCTATCTAGAATAATGACGAAATTAAGTTGGTAATATCGAAATTTCTAATTAGTTCGAAATACTGTATACCTGGCATAAAGTAGCCTAATAGAGAACTACAGTTGGCAGCCCTGGTGACTGAATATATTGTTAGTTCCATCTCTTAAGGTACAGAATACAAAATTTGGTTCAAGTCCAATGGATAGCATGGACGTCACATGCAGTTAAACATTGGATCTAACAGCGCGCGTAAAATCATGTTGGCAGCAATGACATACATGTATTGGTCAGAAATAATCTGAAATAATATGATCTATTAATGTGTCAATTTTGAATGAAATCCATTAGTTAGTATAGAAGTAACATGCATTTTAAAATTGGACCTATCAGCAGGCTTAGAATCATGTTGGTAGCACTGACGTATATAAGTTACTCAAAATTAATATAGAATGTCAGGTACTATACGTGTGCATAGTGTGACAGACACGTGTGAGCGCACCTGGTGGCAGACTCGTGCGAGCGCGTGGCGCGCTGGCTGCAATTGTGAGTTGGGCCGGCAAGCTGGCAGTGGATGAATCGAGAAGGCGACGATACGAGAGAAGAGATTTAGGATTCGGTGGAAAGGCAGTGTTGAGACTTGGAGTGTAGTAGTTTTCAGAAAGACTAGAGCTCGACGTTCCCAGTTTAAATATTAATGAACACTACATTAATATTTAGTAGTGTAAGGTTTGCTAAATAAAGAAGTACGGTAGTGTATTTGTATATGCCTGACCGGTTATTTCAAGAACCGTAAACGTAACAACTGGTGTCAGACGTGTGGGGTCAGGCTATAGAGTAAATACATAGTGAAAGTCTTGAGGTACCGCATTTTAGAGTGTGAAATGACGACCAGGAAAGTTAAACTTTCAGCACTGAAGGTTTCGGAGTTACGTCAGGAACTGGAAGAAAGGGAGGTTGATTCTACGGGAATAAAATCTGTGCTGCAAGCGAGGTTAAGACAGGTACTGGTGGACACAGGTGAGGATCCAGAAACATTTCTTTTCGAGATTACTGGTGGGACTGAGGGTTTGTGTCAGGTATTAGAAAACTTGGAAAAGAAAATAGCGGAAAACTCAGAGAATTTGGAAAGGAAGTTAATGGAAAATACTGCCAACCTCGAGAGGAAACTTCAAGAAGTAACGCTCACTACCGAAACCAAACTGAGGGAAGAATTTCAAGAATCCCTGCGGAAGTTTGAGGACGAGCTTGCGAGCGGTGTGCTTCCAAATAAAGACAAGCAGGAAAACGAAATCATTACCGCTGGTGGACCATCGGAAGGTAAGGAGCGTATACCTGTTTCCGCGTTTGGTCGGACTGACCTGCCGACTTTCGATGGGAAGTCTGCGTGGGAAGAATACCTCACCTTGTTCGAGACCGCTGCCATGATTAATGGATGGTCGGATGCCACGAAGGCTTCATTGATGAGTTTGTCGCTGCGCGGGGAGGCCCTACGAGTCCTGCAGGCTGTTCCCTTGTCGGAAAGGCAGAACTACAACATTCTTGTACAGAAACTTGAAATGCGGTTCGGTCATCGTCACATGGAACAGCTGTATCGCTCCCAGTTGAGAAACCGTTGTCAGAGACCCAACGAGAACCTACAGGAGTTCGAAGCAGACATAGTACGTCTCGTTAGGAGCGCCTATCCAACAGTGCCCAGCGATGTGTATGAGAGTCTTGCTACCGAGAAGTTTCTCGATGGGCTCCGCGAGATTGATACGCAGCGGGCTGTGAAACTGGCGCGTCCGCAAACATTGAATGATGCCTTGACTCTGGCTCTTGAGTTTGAGGCTGTCGAACAATCCGTGCGCGGCCAGGCTCGCATTCGAGCTCTGGAGAGAGACAAGGAGGTCCAGCCAGTGCCTTCCATAGAAGAAATCGTGGAGAAAGTACTTCAAGCCTTGCAGTCCAAGAAGAAACGGACGAGGTGCTGGGGCTGCGGGGAGATGGGGCATCTCAGAGATCGATGCCCTAAGTTTATGAACGGGAAGCACCAGCCACAGGAAAACTAAACAGGGTTGATAGAAAGGGGCGACTGTCAACCAGTGGCAACACCAGAAATGCCCCCACTTCTATCGTCGCGTCTCTGGGTTGTCAAGCCAAATCTATTTTTATTAGTGGCCATGTGGACGGAGAGCCCAGAGACCTACTGCTGGATACAGGGGCCACAATGACAATAATCAGACCAGGCATCGTGAGACGAACAGTAACAACCACGAGATGGACACTGCGAACGGCTACGGGGGAACCAGCCAACGTTCACGGGGAGGTAGACGTCAACTTCGTCATCGGTGATACCCAGTTTCGCCATCGTGTCTTGGTCGCTGAAGTGGAGGAGGACGTCATTCTCGGGATGGATATCATGACTGAGTATAAATTTAGACTGGACCTGGAGAGTGGGATTTTGAGAGTCGGAAACGAGGAAGTAGTGCTGCAGAGGAGGAACGCCTCATCGGTACGGGTGATCGCAGCGGTAGATGTTGTACTACCTGGGCTTAGTGAAGTGATGGTAGAAGGAAAGCTGGATGGTGGAGTTCCTCATGGCTGTGTCGTCATGGTAGGGCCTAGGTTTGCTGACGATGAACCTGAACGTGGAATACTGGTAGCCAGAGCTTTGGTCCGTGCAGGGGCGAAAATTCCTGTGCGAGTAATGAACCTTAATGATCGCTCGATAATCGTTCGGAAAGGAACCAGTTTGGGAAGCTGTTCGTCTGTGTCCTCCGTCGTACGCCAAGTACAAACAGCTACTTCCTCATCCGATATATCTTCGGTGTGGCTCGACGGTCTTATCGAGGCAGCGTGTCAAGAGCTTAATCCTGGGCAGAGCCGAGAAGTGAGGGAACTTCTTCGACGTCATAAGGATGCCTTCCAGGACGGGACCAGTAACGGAAGAACGAACGTGGTTCAACATCGCATCGATACGGGTGACTCAAGACCAATTCGCCAGACTCCCAGAAGATTACCACTAGCCAAGCGAGAGGAAGCAGAGCAGATAATAAATGATATGGCTCGCGATGGGGTGATTGAACCTTCAAGCAGCCCATGGGCTTCGCCAGTGGTCCTGGTGAAGAAGAAAGATGGATCTACACGGTTTTGTGTAGACTACCGTCAACTGAACAATGTGACGAAAAAGGACAGTTACCCACTACCACGCATCGATGACACCCTAGACACCTTGGGTGGGAGCACGATCTTCTCCACGTTGGATCTCAAGAGTGGATACTGGCAGGTAGGATTGGACCCCAGGGACAAGGAGAAGACCGCTTTTACGATTGGTTCTGGGCTTTGGGACTTCACAGTTATGCCATTCGGACTCTGTAATGCCCCTGCGACCTTTGAACGGCTGATGGATCGCGTTTTAAAAGGGCTGTCTTGGGAAACATGCTTGGTCTACCTGGATGACATCATCGTTCTGGGAAGAACTTTTGAAGATCACCTGAGAAATCTCGACCAGGTGTTCTTACGTCTTAAGCAAGCCAACCTTAAGCTTAACTCCAGGAAGTGCTTCCTGTTTCGGAAACAAGTTAACTACCTCGGCCATGTTGTTTCCGGAGAGGGAGTCACCGCGGATCCGGAAAAGATTAACACGGTGAAGGAATGGCCAGTACCGAAAGATAAGCAAGAAGTCAGGAGTTACCTCGGACTGTGCACCTATTACCGTCGATTCGTGCCAGGATATGCTAACATTGCTAAGCCTCTGACCAGACTTACCGAGGAAAGTCGGAGTTTTGTGTGGGACGCGACCTGTCAACAAGCCTTCGAACAACTGAAGGAGGTATTGACCAATGCTCCTATCCTGAGTTACCCACAACCGGAAGGACTATTCGTTTTGGACACCGATGCTAGCAATGTGGGAGTAGGTGGCGTGCTTTCCCAACTGCAAGGTAGGCAAGAAAAGGTGATAGCTTACTTCAGCAAGGTTCTTTCTAAACCGGAGAGGAACTACTGCGTAACTAGAAGGGAATTGCTCGCTGTAGTGAAGTCAGTGGAGCATTTCCACAAATATCTCTATGGGAGGAAGTTCCTTCTACGGACTGATCATGCAGCGCTTACGTGGCTACTGAGCTTCAAGAACCCGGAGGGACAGGTAGCCAGGTGGATTGAAAGGCTCGAGCAGTACGACTTCGACACTGAACACAGGGCTGGCCTTAAGCACCGAAATGCTGATGCTCTGTCAAGGAGACCATGCGCACAAGACTGCAAGCACTGCAATCGGATTGACGAAAAAGTTGCAGCAGTGAGAAGAAGCACTGTGATCGACGACCACTGGAAGGATGAGGAAATCCGTAAGGATCAAGAAAATGACCCGGACTTAAAACACCTACTGCGGTGGAAGACGTCTGAGCAACGACCGACTTGGGAAGAGGTAGCACCCTACACGCGCACTGTGAAAGCCTACTGGGCTCAATGGAATTCCGTGATTTTGGAAAACGGGGTGCTAAAGAGGGTACTGGGGAGAGAGGACGGGGCTCAGGAGAGGCTACAGGGTATTGTTCCACGAAACAGAGTGCCCGAGGTACTACAGTTGCTGCATGATGGAACCTCTGGGGGGCACCTTGGAGTTCGAAAAACCATGGAGAAAGTTCGAGAGCGGTTTTATTGGGCTAATTACTCAGATGACGTACGTGAATGGTGTAGGAAGTGCGTGGTTTGTGCCACTGCGAACGGGCCACAGAAGAAGGGAAGAGCAGCGATGAGACAGTACAACGTTGGTGCCCCGTTTGAACGGATCGCCATCGATGTAGCGGGCCCTTTCCCTACGACTGAGAGTGGGAATAAATACATCTTGGTGGCAATAGATTACTTCAGCAAGTGGGTAGAGGCATATGCGTTGCCCAACCAAGAAGCTGTGGTGGTTGCCGAGACGCTAATAAAGGAGCTGGTGAGCCGATTTGGTGTACCCTTGGAACTGCATTCCGATCAGGGGCGAAATTTCGAGTCGTCGGTGTTCCAGGAGATGTGCCAGATTCTCGGAATCCGGAAAACGAGAACGACTGCCCTGCACCCACAGTCCGATGGAATGGTGGAGCGCATGAACAGGACAGTAGAGAAATACCTGTCGAAAATTGTCTCCGACCACCAGCGGGACTGGGACAAGTTTCTCCACTTGTTTCTACTGGCATATCGCTCTTCTATCCATGAGACCACAGGCCAAACACCAGCTAATGTGCTGTTTGGCCGAGAACTGCGGTTGCCGTGTGACCTGGCGTTCGGTTGCAAACCTGAGGATAATGTCGTTGGGGAGGACTACATCTCCGGCCTTCGTCGAAGGATGGATGACATTCACGACCGCGTTCGCACAAACATTCAGAATGCGAGCGACAGGATGAAGGAGCGATACGACGTAAGAGCCGAATCAGGCGGGTACCAAGCAGGAGATCTAGTCTGGCTTTTCGACCCTAAACGACGGCGAGGGTTCTCTCCAAAGCTGCAACGCTCCTGGGACGGACCATATGAGGTACTGAAGAGGATTAACGACGTCGTCTACCGTATCAGGAGGAGACCGAATGGCAAACCCCGAGTGGTCCACTTCAATCGGCTGGCATCGTTCCTGGGCGACAACCATGACGAGGAGCACGGGCAACTCGCCCGTATATGTCGAGTCCCGGAGTCGGAACGATCGTTCGAAGAATTCATGTCCCAATGTGGTACTGACCGCAATGTTTGTTATGGCGTCAGTACTGAGATTCGGCAGGATTTATTCCAAACCTCCAGTGAGTATGCCTTGGCTCACTCTGTGGCTAAGGACCTGAGGATGAGCCAAGGAATCGCCCAAGTATTCCGGCGGAAGTATGGTGGGATTGAAGAGCTGCAGCGTCAAGAGCCTCGTGTCGGAAACGTGTTGTATTTACCCAGGAACGAGCGATCGCTATTCTATCTAGTGACGAAAGAACTTTCCCATCAGAAACCGACCTATCGTGCCGTCTGGGATAGTCTACTTGCGATGCGAGAGCTCCTACTGCAGCGGAACATATCCAGATTAGCTGTGCCCAAGTTGGGCTGTGGGCAGGATGGATTGGACTGGAGGATCGTAAGAAGCATGCTAGAAGAAGTCTTTCGGCGCACAGGGATTGAAATTCTGGCATGCTGCTGGTCCCAAAGACGAGGTGTCTGCTCCGGGACGGAACAATCTTAAGGAGGGGACAGTGTGACAGACACGTGTGAGCGCACCTGGTGGCAGACTCGTGCGAGCGCGTGGCGCGCTGGCTGCAATTGTGAGTTGGGCCGGCAAGCTGGCAGTGGATGAATCGAGAAGGCGACGATACGAGAGAAGAGATTTAGGATTCGGTGGAAAGGCAGTGTTGAGACTTGGAGTGTAGTAGTTTTCAGAAAGACTAGAGCTCGACGTTCCCAGTTTAAATATTAATGAACACTACATTAATATTTAGTAGTGTAAGGTTTGCTAAATAAAGAAGTACGGTAGTGTATTTGTATATGCCTGACCGGTTATTTCAAGAACCGTAAACGTAACAATAGTTTATACTGTAGCTGTCGGCTTGCATACTTTGTGATATATGGGTATTTAGATTTAAAAAATGAGAGCATTTATTAACAGTTGGCAGCCCTGGTGGCTCTTAAGAATACACTCAGTCATATCTGATTATGTACACATAGCACATACAAAATTTGGTTGAAATCCAATTGATAGTGTAGAAGTTATATGCATTTAAAATTTGGACCTATCAGCAAGCTTATAATCATTTTGGAAACACTGCCATGTATGGCCTCCTGGAAATTAAACTGCAATATTATTATCTATACGTGTGCCAATTTTGAAATAGCTCCCATTCATACCTTCCAAGATATCCAACATGGAGCTCAAATTTCAATTGCGATTTTTCAGCTGTGGGTAGCACTGACATCATTTTCAAATAAGGCCGTGAGATATTCAGGTATAGATCTTTACTCCTACCTAATTTTGTTTCGATTGCTGCAGCCGTTTAGGAGTTGATAGGGGGGGACACACAGCCAGACATACAGACAGACAGAAGGACAGACAGACAGACAGACAGACAGACAGAAGGACAGACAGACACACATTTGCCCGATCTCATAAGACTACTTTTTCCTCATTTTTGCAAAATGTGAAAAGTAGGCTAAAAATAGCTACTTATTTACATACGTATGCAGACAAAAATACACACTAGAACATATGATTTATTCTTGGGTTTTATATCATAACTTATATAGTGGACTGTATTCCGTAGCCATGTAGTTTTGTGCCCGTTTAGACCGGAGTCCGCACGACCACATATGCATTTTACCAATAATCAGTCAGCACGAGAATCAAAATATCCCGGGGCGCCAGATGGGTTAAAGCTAATCGCAAAAACGACATCAAATGAAAAAAATGCTTTACTGATTTTTGGCTCAATGCAACAATAAGGATAGAAGGAGATTTAATTGGGTATAACACATCTGGTAAAATTATCTCAGTTTATTTTGAAGTTAAAATTGACTGCAAAGATGCTCAAAGCAGCATCATCCACGTGTGGCGATCCACACTCTTATTTACACAATATACAGAAATTTTCCAAACACATTTGACAATCTTTTTGGAAACACAAGTCCGATTAATAGTCCTGTAGACTGTGTTCCAAAATTATTAATAATTAATTCCAGTTCAAAATTAATTGTCTCTACTGGAAATATCGTAGATCACTGTTTGAATATTTACATGATATTAACACTCGTAGAATAAATGTTCATAGAATTTTTAAACTTTCACTTATTTTTCCAGTTTTCAAAAATATATCGTCGAAAATATTATTATCATTGAATCAACACACATTATTTACACATATTAATAACATCTGAAAAGTATTTGACCTTGAGCATAGCATCGAAGAACTGTGTGAAGCACAACACGAATTAATTGTTCTTCTGACATTAAACATTTCGAGAAGTGACTCGATTATGAACTTCAAGTTCCTAACAAAATATATGATTTCTGAATCATCAACTTGATCAATAAATAGTTGAACCATTCAACTATTCAATTTTCCACTTGGAATCATTATTATGAAAAAATATTTATATTTATGGCCATTTTTAGTAACTTTTACAACTTGCAATTTTTCGACAGAATGCGGAAATAAGAATTGTAGCTTCATAATAAATTCATTTAGTTCATGGCACTAGGATTGAAAATATCCTTCAAATTATTCGTGGTTAAAGAATTATTTTTAATTGGCAGTGGCCCATTCTACTATTTGTGTAAGAACACAATATTACAACAACAACGGCAAAGGTCTTCCTCTGAAGAAGAATAAACTACTATCATGACAAATCCGGGTTCTAGCAAAATCAAAGTCTAAATGGAATTCGTAAACAAGGTTGAAATAAGAACTGATGGTTTCAAGAAATAACCTTCGGGTCATTCATCCGACGAAATGTGTAGTTCCAATACGCCTACTATAAACCTGAGCCATCGAACCTGCTATTTGATTGATGCTCGAAAAAACCTCTTCATTCCCGCGACTTAAACATGCGCACCCGGGAATGGCATTTCAACTACTCCACACATATAAATTTCCTTCCCAAAATTTATACAATAAATCAAGCCTCTGCTTGTTATCAACACTGGAAGATTAATAAACTTACAAGTTTATTTTATTTTACCATTCAGTTCAACCCGTGAATTTACCATACATATGAAAATCTTTATTTCACTTTCGAGTGTATTTACGTCATGATTTTATATAAATACAAAAATATCCTATTTGATACAAATATCATTTGCTTCCCGTTTCATGCCTTTCCGTGTTATCTGAAAAATATACTTTGCTCATTGCAAATATCAACTGTTCAACCAGAACTGAAATGTTGGTTGAATGCGGGCTTGCGCTAACCACTCTCCTTCGGAAAATCTCTCTGTTCCAAACTAGAAATGATTAAACTACTTCATAGGCTCTTTCTCAATACATATGATTATTATAAAATATAATATCCAAGAATTATTTAGAAAAATTATAAAAATTATTATTATTATTATTATTAGTGGATTATTATTATTATTATTAATTATATCATTTTAAATATGTTTAATTATCATCTCATTATGTGAGAATCCACATGTTCGAACCTTCGAATATGGAAAAAATATCCATTCCTCAACAAAAATAATTATTAACTTTTACATCGACGGTTTTCCGTGGTTTCCCTAAAATATGAAAAATTCAATAAATGCTCGAAATGCTCGGTCATCGATCCTAAACTGTTCTGAGTGTTGAAAATACTCAGAATAACTCTAATAAGTCTTGCGTAAATCATTGCAAGATTTAAATACGAAGAAAAATAAAATGTGTTGGTCATCTGCAGAAAAATAGTTTGTTCCAATTAGCTAGGCATAATATAATTCAAATGTGGCTTACATTTCTTGATGGTCTTGAAGTGTAGTAAACCTGGTCTGTACCAGATTTATCCATCGACATGCCCTATTGGACAAGCACGTATAATCCTTGTATCGGCCGCCATTATATACCCACAATCCGTCTAGTCAGACATAGTGGTCGTATCTTTTGACGTTTGAATTAACTGTTGTTCCATTTTAATATGGGCTTCTATCAAAGCCATAACAGTTTGTTTAAATAGGGTCAGATCTAAGTGATCTCTTCTTAGATATGTCAGTTGTAACATAACTCACGGTAATCTTATCAGTACAAGAAAAACACTGACAGTCTAACCAATCAACGGCTGTTCTGAAGATCGTTCCCTGGGCATGGTTTATTATATCACCATCTACCATGCGCTAAGCAACTTGTAGTTTCCCTTGCGTAGACTAATGAACGCCACCGTTATAGACTAGTCTTCAGTGTACTGACAGATCGAAGTGGTTAACTAGTTACAAAATAATTAAAACTGACTGAAATGGATTTAAATATCCAAGTATTATGTTATTACTGGACTGTGACAAAGTACTAAATTCTAGACAAAGTCTAGCATATGTCCATGTAGAAATATAAATATTTCCACCAATGTCAGTAGAAAAATCAATCACCTCAGTGATTCTCCTCACCGTAAACTTACTAAGTTCCACCTCGTAGCGCAGCACTTTCGTGACTATCACGACTTTGAAAAGAACTTCTGCGTAGATCCGGCAACCATGTGCCTTGGCTCAGCGTCGTAGCAACTTGTTCGACAAGTGCTTGTGTTGAAAATGAGCTATCGATGCTTCGTCCAGCCGGCTTTTATTCAAAACTTTCAGGGTCACGCCGCATCAGCTGATATCTGGAAATCCTCATATCTCTTGAATCCCTGGTCCGATTTACTTGATACTAATTGCATTCTCTTTCATTTGGTCGTGCCAGTAATCTGATCCAAGTCTCAAGTCTCTACTCCATAGTTAACTATTTAATCAATAAATAGCCTCCACCTCTGCTATTACTCGCTACGTCACTTGACATCCAAGTATCGGTAAATTCTTTCCAATTGCTTCGAGAAGCAATGTAGCGCGATATTCAAATATCTCAACTTTCAAAAGCGGCTACAGCCTTTCCCTTGATATCTAGGTGTCTGAATCTTGGAATACCCATTCCTAGAGTTGGGCACAGTATGTCCGCTTGATGAATCCGGCCCCATAGGACCAAAATATTGAGCTTAATCAAAATATTGGGTTTAATACACACACGTTATTTACTTATTTACATACGTATGCAGACAAAAATACACACTAGAACATATGATTTATTCTTGGGTTTTATATCATAACTTATATGGTGGACTGTATTCCGTAGCCATGTTGTTCCAACAATCATCCTTGTTGCCGACCCATAAACCAAAGTCTCCCAACCAAAGCCGTAATGTCCCGTGACCACAAACACACACAAGTCGTAACGCAATAGCTTGGTTTATAATCTTACAATAAAATACATGAATTGTCAAAGTTTCAAAAATTTCTGAACGTCATAAAAGTGTGATAAAACAATATTTTTGACCTAAACCTCAGGTATTTCTATGGGCTTTGATTAATAGGAAAGGGGTTCACACCTGGCAAGGTTCTTAGTGGAATGCTCAACCTCCCTAATCCACCATATAATACTATCAGATACAAATCCATTGTTGGAAGTAGTGTGAAAAAAGTTGCTGATGAATCTATGAAAGCTGCCACAATAGGAGCTGTAGAAGAAAATGGGGGATCTCTGATACAGCCATATCTTTTGACGGGTCCTAGCAAAAATGAGGGTTTGAGCCTTAAAAATATGGTAAAGTTCTGGATATCGAGGTAATGACGAAGTATTGCAAGGGCAGTAGACAAGCTGGTAAAGGTAATGAAAGGCTGATGAAGCGCAAGCCTTGTCGTAAGTAGAATTATGAAGGAACTAGTGGTGCTGCACTAAATATTTTTGAACGATCTGAAAGAGATCGTGGTGTTCGCTATGTGAATTTATTTGGTGATGAGGACTTACAGACTTGCAAAACAGTAGCAGTCAGCAAACCTTATGGTAGGTACAGATAAATAAACTGGAATGTATAAATCACGTACAGAAGGGAATGGGCACACGACTTTGGAGAATGAGAGTGACAATCGGTAGCACAGAATTATCGGATAGTTTGACAATAAAACGTCGACTGACAGACAAGCTTATAGATGAACTAAAACAGTACTATGGCGTGACTATTCGAAGTAGCACAGATCACTTAGAGGGCATGAGGAAAGCAGTCTGGGCCATTTATTTTCATAAGATTTCAACCGATGCTGAGTAATGCAATTTTTTCTGTTCAAATAAATAGTGTAAATACTTTAAAGCAAAGAAGATGGTACACTAGATTAAAACTCAGCAATTTTTCTAGGTTTATACCATGTTTTGGAAGCATTCATAGGGAGGTTAAGGCTGTATGAGCTCTTAGCTCTCGCAGTAAAGAGGCGCAGGTGCACTTCAGAGTAAAGGGAGGTTGCGCGCAATTCGCTACTCCTGTGGTGGTCCGGGTACGGACACCAAGAGCCCGCTGATGAGCCAACTTGGTGTTCATAGGCGAAACCCCACACAAAACACGGCATAAACCTAGAAAAATTGCTGAGTTTTAATTCACTGGCCATGAAAGCCAATCTACACTAGATTGTTTTATACATAACAATATTCGGCAGATGACTCCATAGTTCCGCTCCTTAAAAACATCAATAACTAACTAACTAACTAACTAACACAAAAGAATATCATACCTGAGACATGAGAACCTCATTGTCTCAAAACATTTTTATCGGCATGACAATTGTGGTCCTTTCATTCAAATGGGAAATCAGCGCGGCATTTGAGTTTCTTCTGTTGGCCGTAAGAGTTCACCACTCTTCAGAGGCCCTCTGTCAGTACTTATGAAGTTGCCGCCTGAGCGTGCGCTATGCACGTTTCTCGCATCTCAAATATGTAGCCCCCGCGAGATTTCTATCATAAGTTATGTTGACTTCTATAAGACAAATAAATATATATTTCCGTTTCCGCCCAATTACTAGATTGGTGTCGTGTGAAAAACTATTTTAAAATCAGGCATTGTCCTCGAAACTACTGCTCTAATATATTTCCCTTCTTTTCCTAAAAAAAAACGATTTTTTAAACTAATCTATTTCAAGACGAAATAAGGGATATGGAAAAGTTGGAGAAGCTATTGTCTACGTTTTCGGCAAATGCATAAGTGGAAAATTTGAAGAATGAAGACTAGTGTCCTGTGGCCGCCATTATGGCACTAATGTGTTTTATTTTCACTAAATTTAACTATGTGTTATTAAGATAATTATTCTTGGTGAAGCCCCGTATAAAAAAATCATCTCGGCACGCCGGAAGGCGGAGGTAGATTTCACCGGGCAAACTAGGGGATAGGCTATAATAGGCAAAATATGCAGGGTTTCGTAGAAGGATCAGTCCTCATTTATTGCCAGAAAGTATTTTACAATTGGAGCTTAATTAACTTTGTTTTCGTCTTTCTATGCATATTTTTAACATTTTATTGTCTTATGGGGACGGTAACCTTCTTGTCATTTGGGATCCATTTTTAAACTTGTGGTCACAATGTCCTTATGCAAGGTTACGAACTGATGTGTAACGTTCTAACAGTCTAACTTCTTCACGCAAAATTTTATCTCCCGCAGAGATGTTGGTTGGTTCCTCAGTTTAGTGGCTGCGACAACGCGGTCACATAACCCCGTGTACTTTGGGTGTGTGTAGAATCTGTCTGATAAACGGTGTTAATTGAGATGGGTGTATTAGTCTGTAATTTAGGTAAGGACTGTAGACGGTCAATTTCAAATAGTTAGTCCCAATTTTGGTACCAAATACTACCGTCAACGACATCTAGCTGTGAACTTGGAAACTAGATGCCACCACAACCATCAACTCGCAACGAACGTTGGAACTTCCCCTTCTAAGGAAAGCATACTGAGGGATTCTTAGCGCTCTTAGAAAATCCGACGACTTCGGCTGGCTTTGAACCCGCGAACTTGGGCATAGAAGTTCAGTATGCTACCGGTTACGTCACCGAAGCCGCTTCCCACAGAGTCAGAGAGAAAACTGAAAGTGATCTCGTGCAGTGGCGTTGTCATGCCAACCTCTGATAGCTCATCCCTCATCAATTTAGAAGCGCTGTCATGGTAACCTCTGATGGCTCTTGGCATTTTCTTCTAATTCCGAAATAATGTTGTTCATCCCTTGGCGTAATGGTGGGTCATATCAAAAATTATTTCAGACAAACGTTTTAGGTAATTATTAAGGGAATTTTTTCCATTTTGTACGGTTTTTATATTGTGCCTATTAAGAGAGATATGAGTAATGTTTCCCGAGAAACCCACTTTTTCACACCCCTTTGGTCAATGGTTGGTGCTATCAATAAACTTTTCAAACATAAATTCTTGGTCCTTATCCAACACATAGTATGAACTTTGAATGGATTCGATATTTCAAATATTAAGAGAGTTATAGCGATATTTCACCTTTCCTAAAAAAAAGACCCCCATTTTCACCCCCTTCGACCGATTGTGCCCATTAACGAACTCGACCGAGATTTTATAGGGATACATATTATGTAAAAAATTCAAAGCGATTGGTGTAAAATTGCGGTAGTTATCGTGTCGACAAGAAAGTTATATATGTACATACATATGTATATACATAAATTATATATAAACTTTTGAACTGACGGTGGTTTTGGGGTCTAGGGGATGTGAAACGCGAAGATATGTCGAAATTTTCCGGAAGTCTAAACTTGGTACCAGTTGCAATAGTTAGCTTTCTAATGAAATCTACCTAAAACGAAGGTACGTTGTTACTTAATGTTTTTTTTTTTTTTACTAGACGTAATTTTATTTATATTAGTGATGTTTATGACCTCATCCGTAAGGCGTGTTTTATGTAGTTAATTTATCGGAAGCTTCCCTGTCTTATTTTTGTTTGTCTCTTCTTTATTATTTATCTTCGTAGAATAGTCTTCTGTTGTAATTACGAGTGCTTCGTTTTTTTTTTTTTTTTTTTTGAAATTTTGGTTGGTATAAACGATGTATTAGCATTCTTTTCCGTAACGATCCGTAGCATTGATCTCATATAAATTTTGTAATGTTATATAAAAAGGGTTTCTGGTTTAATTTACCTTTAATATATCTCATTGAAGGCTTTCTAAACGTGAATACTTTTCTGCAAATATATTCTTTATATCGGACTATGACGTAATTCAACTGTTCGCTGCTATTGTTTTTTGTTTATTCCCGGTGCATTGTGGTACCTGGCTGTTTTTTCGTATGAAAAGACCTTGTTTTTTCCTTTTTAATTATTATTGTGTTCCTTTAGTGTATTGTAAAACGTGTTATTTCCTTATTGTGAATCGGCCGTCATATTATTTAGTCTCTGTTAATTTTATATTTTTTTTAAATTTGCATCTTGTTTGATCACGTGGCATAGTTGATATTACGTCCGGCCTGTGATGCGAGTTGACGTTCTGTTATTTCTTTTCTTAAATTCGTAACTTTAAATTATCTTCAATTATGCCTTTATGTATTTATGTTAGACTTTACGCTCTTATAGCTGGCATGTACGGTAATGTATTGGTTGTAAATTTGGTCTTGGCCTTAAGCTACTCGTTATTCCTCAGTGAGATTTGGGTAGGGTTATTAAGGACCTTTTTTGTTGTGGTAAATGCATCGTTTTAATTTGTTTTTATTTCTGTAACGTTCACTAGCCTTTCTTTATTAAAGTATTTTCTTCCTATTAAACTAACACGAGTGTTGTTATTATGCTGGTCATAGCTCGGTAGGTTACTCGGAGGATAGCTGTAGTTAAGCCTGTGGGACTCCTCCTATTTTCCTATTTTCATCTTTAGGTTTTTCTGTCGGAGTGTGTTTGCTGAGGTGATTGCAGTTGCGGCACTCTTAAGGAATCAGGTAAGTGGCTCATAACGCACTTAAATCCTCCCGTGTCAATACCAAAGGCTGTTACGAGTGCTATAATACCAGTCTTTCAAGATCGTGCCCTCCCAGACTTGTTGAAGAGATGTCTCAAAGGCAAAACACAAAATCAAACGAACCGTTCAACAATATTGTGTGGACCAAAGTAACTACGCATGTGTTCGTTAGTTTCTCAACCTTAGAATTTGGTGTGCTTGACGGTGTTCTGACATACGATAGTTATTCTGCAAAACTACAAGTTTTGAGGAACCTGAGAAATCAAGTTGGAAGAAATACCATGCGAAATGTGAGAGACATAGACATATTACGTGCTATGAAAGCTGAAATAGCCGTTGTAAATGTGACCAAGGAAGCAAGGAAACGGAGAAAGATGTCAGCATTGGAGGAGCTGGATAGAAAAGAAGATGAAGACTACCAGCCAGGAGGATTTTAAAGCTTCTATTTTGCAGTGGGTGAGCTTTTCCAAAACTTTTCCTTTTAAATGCAGTTTACTCAAAATTACATTTTCCGAAACAAATGTTCCTTTTTCTCAGAAACCACGGGTGCATTTCCATGAAATGTTTACCAAATAGCTGTGATACTGTTGTGGTATTACGAATCTTCTATGGTTGATATTACTTGAATAGTTCATTTTTAATAATAAAATAAATAAGAGAAACAAGACGCGTCCCATACGACGGTATGTTGTTACCAAATTTGATAGAGATCGGATGATCAGTTTAGTCGTTATTTGATTTTACGTTTCGAACGCTTGAGTGGCCACCCTTCAGTTTTTGTAAAGATGGCGGCCATATAAAACTTGACACTGAGGTGCCCTTTGCTAGTGCTACCTCTGTTCTAAATTTCGTTCAATTCGGTTTCACCGTGTTGAATTGATAGGGGTGGGGGCAGAGAAATACCAAATCACACACACGCAATCACTCACAGACACACAGACAGACACACAATTTTTTGGCCCTGTATAGATCTCATAAGTCCACTTCTTTTTTTTTTTCTTTCAAAAATCGACAGTAGGCTAAACATGGCTTCCAACATTATAAAGCCGACATTAGTTATAATCTTTATGGGGTATCTTAAATATTAATCCAAAGTCTGATATTGATAAAGTCAGAATATCTTGTTACCTGATCCCATACGGGTTATTGGGTAGAAACCGATGAGTCGCAAGATTCTGAGGACGGGACCAACATTCTTGTAATACTCGTCTTTCTCTTTCTCCTGGATGTCCTTCTCGTTATCTTGAGACAGCACGTATATCTTCTTGGCAGACAGGGGTGGGAGCTTTTTATCTCGCTTCCAGAATAACCGCTTGATGAAATCCATACCTGCTTAATAAAACAACAACCAATATGTTCGAACACGATAACTTAAGGGGAACTAATTTATATTCCAAATTAGCAAATAAGGTTTCTATGGTTTGATGTACCTTCTAGTGGACTGTATAGGTGCTTAATTCAGTACGGAAGGCAGATAATACTCAATATGATGGCTTCACATTGTTAATAAGGCACAGAGAATTTAAAAAATATCAGAGATAAAATGCCAGTTCACAAATTAAGATGTACCGTCCAGTGGCGAACTGGTAAATTATTCCAAGGAGTGACTGATGAGAGCTGAACAGAGTTAGTGGTGAAAAGAACTAACAAATCTACTTTTCTTTCCTGCATGTACAGTACCAACATTTCTATCGGATTACTTGGAATGCAAGTGCTTTGAACACACCCAAATCTAGATCACGTGACCAACTCAAAGTAACGTATACATGAAAGGCGAATGTGAAGTCATGTACGGCAATGTAATTCAAGGGTTCGTTCAAAGAACCAGATGAGTCCAAAAAATAAATTGTTCAGAAACTAAAATAAAAACAGTATAGCTTCATTTGTGCTGAATGAAAAGAAAATTACTATTAGATCTACTATTTTCTCACTAACAGCTTTACATTGCTCATAAAGGAAATAGATTTTTATGGGGATAGTTAAGAAAACCTAAAAACATAACCTTTTGACTAGTCTGGTTTTCGTCGAAATCTTAATTGAACACAAAAATGAAATATGTGAAGCCTCCGTGGCTTAGGCGGCAGCACGCCGGCCTCTCACCGCTGGGTCCGTGGTTCAAATCCCGGTCACTCCATGTGAGATCTGTGCTGTACAAAACGGAGGCAGACAGGTTTTTCTCCGGGTACTCCGGTTTTCCCTGTCAAAATATCATTCCAGCAACACTCTTCACTATCATTTCATTTCATCTGTCATGCATTTAATCATTGCCCCAGAGGAGTGCGTCAGGCCTCAGCAGCCGGCACAGTTCATATCCTCACCGCTAGATGGGGGCTTCATTCATTCCATTCCTGACCCGGTCGGTGACTGGAAGCAGGCTGTGGATTTTCATTTCATTATGTTCCCTGCCCGGTCGATCGACTGGAAGCAGGCTGTGGACTTTCTTTCATTTATTATGTGAATCGTAACAAAGTACAAATCATTATTGAATGCCAAACATTACAGATAATTAATTATCTTGAAAAAGCATTGGACTTGTCTTATTTTTGTTGAATCCCCAATATTTCACACTCGTATATAACCCGACCTGTCGGCTTGTTGGAGACAGCAATAATATCTAAACGTAGAGCTGGCCTTGAAGAGGGAGAAGATGTATTTCTTTCAAAAAGTCAATTTTTGGAATTGTCTGGTTTTTGGAATGATGATGATTGATGGTGATGGTAATTGTTGTTTTAAGGGGCCTAACATCTAGGTTATCGGACCCTAATGGTTTGGGTGATCGTGATAATGAATAATAATGGCATGAAACCAACAAATAAAACTAACTACAAAACTTACGGTCTGGAAGAAGATAAAGACAAAAGAAAGAAATAAGAGAAATTAAAGACAGGAGGAAAGGAAATGCCCTCAACCCTCGATAAACGAGGAGTGAGGGACTTGGAAGGAAGGAGAGCCAGGAAAGGCAGATAGGAAAGAGAAAGAGGAGAGGGTTCGCCTCCAAAGGCAATAGAAAAAGGGGAACAACTGGACCCAGCTCAGGAATCCCTCGGGGTCGCCAACACCCGAGCTCACCAGCCATGAGCCCTTGAGGGTGTAGCATTATCCAGGGTGCACCAGAAGTGGTGGGGCTACACACACCCTGCATGCAATAGGGCCTTTAGCAGAAGGTAGGAGATATCAGGTAAAGAAAACAAGAGGTCTGACCCCTCGAAAAACGAGGGATCAGGAAAGATGAAACAAAGGCCAATTAAGGCGGAAAAGTGAAAGACTCCCTAGACTTCAGGTACCCTAATACCGTCGGGGTCGGAAAATAACAAGAGTTGACCAAGGGAGGTCAACAGGAAAGATAACAGAGAGGAGCCCGTCACAAGTAAGTGCAAGCAATGCTGGACTCAGCTGGGGTCCCGTGGTCGCCAACCTATCCCCTGGAGGGTTTTTGGAATGAACCCTTCAAACCATGTTGAAGTATTAGAAGCGATTTTTCAGTGTTGCCTAGTTCTATTAAAAAGGCTTTTCAGTCGGTCAACACAAATTGTGCCAGGTGGGGAAACAAGTATGTATATATCCTAACCTGAAATAAATATTATAATATTAATAACCCCTGGCACTACAGCCCATGAAGGGCCTAGGCCGACCAAGCGACCGCTGTCCAGCCATTTGACCTGCAGCTATTGGGGTGACGCGTGGTCAGCGCATCGGTTCCCCTCGGCCGTTTATCTTGGTTTTCGTGACCGGTTCGCTGCCTCATTGTCAGACAGCTACTCAATTTTCCTCACGAGGCTGAGTGCACCCCGTTCCAGCCCTCAAGTCAGTTTAAAAAATCCCTGACGGAGCCGGGAATCGAACCCCGGCTACCCCAACACCATGGGGCCTGCAAAATAAATATTACATTAGATATTTATCACAAGATGATATGGTTATATAACCCCTCCCCCTTCCCCCTCTCCACCCTCCCCCGCCCCTCTTACCCTTTTTTGTTTTGTACATAAAAGCGTGTTATTTTGTGACAAATAGCTCATGTAATATGTCTTTCAAGCTGGGGTACTGGAAACCATTCAAACGGCTGTAACCGACCAGCTGAAGGCAATTCCAGTATCGGAGTTCTAGCAGTGGTATGAGGAATGAATGAATTGCCTCCAGCGCTGTGTGGCTTTCCAAGGCAGTTACTTTGAAGGGGACGGTGCTGAATTTTAATGGTAACCTTGTATGTAGATATAAAGAATTACTTCTCAGAATTCTATATATGTATTAACACACCTGGAGTGTCTTTAAGCCACTGCCACATTAACTGACCACGTCTTAGTACGATTCAGTGAGGAAGCTGGAGGGGAATCTTTGAGCCTTAGAATACCCATTTCATTCTCAAGGAATATGCACATTTAAAGTTTCCTATTTTTCATTGGCATGGGAAAATTAAATCTCTAGTTTTCGGTATTGTTCTCCGTACCACGGTGAGTTTGACGCCAGCTCCTCAGCGCGTGACCGAGCAGCCAGTGAGTCTCCTTAGAAACAGGCTCAAGTCTCTGTGGGTAGAGAAGGCAATTGCGCATGCGCCAAGCGGAAGGTCGATATCTGACCAGCTTTGCGTCAGCAGAGAGCCAAGACTCCAAGCAGTGCATTCGTGAGGCGGGCGGAAGTTCAGTGCGTCCATGTTCGTTTGTGATTTTTAAATTATGGATCAGTGTAGTGATTTAATAGTGTATTTAAAATCAAGACTATTTTCTTCGTTGTCCTATGAAGAGAAATGTGCACTGAAAGAGAGAAGACCAAAACCTCATCCAAATATTGAGCATAGTGATAATCATCAGTGCTATGAGCAGTATAAATGGTTAACATAGGGTGACCGGACGTCCCGTTTTTAACGGGATTGTCCCTTCTTTCAGTAGTTGGTCCCGTTGTCCCGACAAATCTTTGACGGGACGCAAAATGTCCCATTTTCATAACATTCGTCCCGTTAAATCCCGTTTTCTTGAGAAATTTTAATGTGTGCGCAGTTTTGCGTACATGCTTTACTTAATTCATTTGTTTTTCTGTATCCCAAGATTCAAATATTATCCGCGAGATACTTCGCAGAAAGTATCGCCAATTAACCAACACTATAATTCTCTTTCCTATGGTAATTTCGCAAATAATTCTCTTCCATAGGGTTAATTTTGTAGGCTGTGGTTGGCATGCATGCCGATGCATGCGGAATAACAAATTTGTAACATAACACCATCGTTGCGTGCGAGGGAAACTTTGTTTTAATGTAAGTAATGGTGCTTGATACATAAAACTTCACGTTTAACGTCTTATAATGTTTACAAACACGCGTCCTTCAGTACTCTATAGTTACTAATCGTGACGAGTTGTTCCGCAATATTTTATCAATAGTTGAGAATGCCGAAACGAAAGTGTAATTTCACGGATGTATTAAAGGAAGAATTTCCTTTTCTTAAGGAAGATAAAGACAAAATATTGTGTACTTTATGTAAAGGTGCGTTTTCTATCGAACATGGCGGTCGATCGGACATTTTCCAACATATACAAAAGAAGAGGCATAAAGTGGCAGAGGCTGCTAAGAGTTCAAGCCATAAATTAACCTCCTTCATGACAACACAAGGGAAAGTGGATGAAGAAGGGAAACGTCTTGCTGCTTTAGAAGGTGTGTTTACTTTTCATACGTTTAAACATAACCACTCCTTCAGATCGATGGATTGCACATCAACTCTTGTGCGTACTTTATTTGAAAGGAAGTTTACATGTGGGAGAACCAAGTGTGAGGCCATCGTAGTTAATGTCTTAGCTTCTTTTGAGTTAAGCGAAATCACCAGTGACTTGCAAATTGTATCAGTTATGGTTGATACTTCAAACCACAACAACTTGAAATTAGTTCCAGTGCTCGTAAGGTATTTCGTACCAAATAAAGGCGTTCAAATCAAAATTCTTGTGTTTCAAGCACTTTCCGTGGAAACAGCAGAGATGCTAACAAACCACACATCTTGGAACAATACAAGTTAACTGACAAAGTTATTGCTTTCTGTGGTGATAACTGCAACACCAACTTCGGTGGGTGTGACGTTCACTACCTCTTAGTTATTCTTTTGCTTTCTTTCTGTTATGATTTTTCAGGCAAGGAGAAGATGAACTGTAAACAAAAGAAAGAAGGCTGTGAATGTTTTGATCTGTTATAATATTGTATCATTTACCTTGTCTGTGATGAATAAAGCCAGTTTTGACGAATATTAGTAAGTCGGATAGATGTCAGGTTTGATTCAACATTAGTGGCGACCGTGACAGGACATTTTTGACGTGAACATACCCGTAAGTACGATTAAATATGGATAAACTCGTAAAAGCGAGAAAGCCGATACGGGCCATGTTCACGAAGACATACGATACACTGATGGCTGAAGCAGATTCGAACAAGGTAAGATTGCTATTTACGAAATTAGAACGCCTTGGCACGGAAATGAAAGACGTGGATGAGAAAATATTGGAATTCCTTCTCGATAACAACGACGAGTCGGAATACGCAACTGAATACGAGAAGGTACAAGAATACCGCGATAAACTTGACGAGGCCCGTTATAAGACTGATTATGTGAATGCTGCTCTTCTTGCGACTGAAGAAAACGGAGCTATGACCGTTATGAGTGATAGTGTTGGCAAGATGAAATTGAAGTTACCGAAAATCTAACTACGGAAATTTTCTGGAGAGGTTAATGACTGGTTAGGTTTTTGGAGTCAGTTTCAACGCATTCATAATGATCCAGATATAGAACGAGAAGATACATTCCAGTATTTACTCCAGGCCACCACGGAGGGCAGTAGAGCTAGGGATGTAGTGAACAGTTTCCCTCCAACTGCGGACAATTATGAGAAAGCAGTGCAGTGTCTTGAAAGTAGATTTGGTAGCAAAAAATTACTTGTTGAATTTTATGTGCGCGAACTACTAGGATTGGTGATTCAGAATGTCACTTCATCGCAGAGACTTGCTCCATTGCAGTTATATGACAGCTTAGAATCTCACCTCCGGTCTCTTGAGTCGTTAGGGATGACTAGTGATAGGTATGCCGCTTTTTTGTTCCCGTTAGTTGAGTCATCTCTTCCAGAAGAACTACTGAGAGTCTGGCTAAGAACTTCTGTCCAACGTCCCTTAAGCGATTCAGTAGCAAACGTGTACTGTGAGAAACTTGAACAGTTGTCTCTATCCTTGAAGAATGAAGTAGAGGGAGAACAGAGAATCACTCTCGCTCAAGGGGGATTCCAGGCTTCACAACGGACGGTGAACAAACCAAGGAAGAGACTGGAAGATGCAACGAGCATTCCAACAGCCACTAGCTTACTGTCCGGGGATTCAAGAAGTCTAAGCCTTAATTGTGTGTTCTGCAGCAAACCTCATGACAGCAAGGAATGCTTTAAAGCACAAAAGATGACCTTAACTAAAAGGAAGAATGTTCTGATGAAAGCGGGATGTTGCTTTCAATGCCTGAAACGAGGTCATATGGCAAAATCCTGTAAATATAGTGCCGTGTGTCATGTCTGTGGGAAAAGGCATATTGTGCTAATGTGCCCTGAGCTCCAGCAGAAGACTCGAGAGGAGAAACAAAAGGAAGAGACAGATAAGGCAGACCCCAGCACTACATTGAGTAACCAGACATGCAGCAAAGACGTCCTTCTGCAAACCCTGTTGGTTAGATTTACAGGAAATGAAGAGGAGCGCATCGTGAGAGCCCTAATCGACACTGGATCGCAACGATCATACTTGCTGAAGAAGACCGCAGATGGTTTATGACTGAAACCCTTAGGTTCTGAGAAAATGGCAAATGCTCTATTTGGAGGGACTGAGACAACAAAGAAAATGCACTCCAGTTATCAACTAATACTAGCAAGTGTAGATGGGAAATACAAGTGTGAGGTACCAGTCCTAGATCAAGCCATCATTTGTGGTACAATCCCTTGAGTTCAGAAGGAGCCTTGGATGAAAGAACTTAGAGATAATAAAATATTTATCTCTGACTGTGGTGATGACAGGCCAGATATCGAACTACTACTAGGTGCCGACACCTGTGGACCTCTGCTAACAGGAAGAGTGCGAAAGCTGACTTGTGGACCTGTGGCTGTCGAAACTAGGCTTGGTTGGGTCATTATGGGGAGACTATCAACGGATAGGTTTTCGAACTCTTCTAGTGCACTCGCGATCTCATTGTTGACCTTGAACTCTTCAGTGACTGATCGTTGGATGTTGGACACACTAGGAATAAGGGATCCAGCTGAGAAACAATCTAAAGAAGAATTAGAAGCGACCACACTTGAACACTTCAAGGAGACGGTGCATATAAATGAGGAGGAGCGTTATGAAGTTCATATGCCCTGGAATGATAGATTTGAAGACATTTCAGAGAATCGTGACATTGCTGAAAGGAGATGTACACCTACAACGATAACACTGATTCGTAGTGGCAGATATGTGGACTACAATGATGTATTTAACGAATGGAAGAAGGAAGGCGTGATCGAAGAGGGGCGTTCGCAAGAAATAGATAAAAAGGTCACTACTTACCGCATCGAGGTGTGTTCAAGGAGAACTCCACGACAGCTGTTAGGCCAGTGTTTGATGCCTCATGTAAGGGGAAAGGAAATCTGTCCTTGAATGACTGTCAAAAGAAGGGACCAAATCGGCTTGAACAGATGCCCCCAATTTTGAATAGGTTTCACACAGGGAAGATTGGTGTAATTGCCGACATAAGGAAGGCTTTTTTCCAGATATCCATTGCTCCCTGCGATAGGGATTATATGAGGTTCCTTTGGTGGGAGGACTTTGAGAGGAGAGAACTCCAAGTTCTCAGACATAAACGGGTAGTATTTGGCCTCAACTGCAGTCCTTTCCTGCTGGCAGCCGTATTTGATCTTCATCTAGAGAGGAGCCCACCTGAATTCCATAACACAGCAAGATTACTTCAGAGCTCCTTTTATGTGGATAATTGTGTCACAACACTTGGGTCAGAAGAAGAAATGGATAAATTCATCACTGAATCCACAGAACTGTTGTCGAATGCGAAATTTGAACTTCGTGGATGGGAACATACCTCACTGAATGCAGAGAGTGAGTAGGGGAGTAAGGCGGTTTTTTGCCGCCCCCCCCCCCCCCCCGGCCACTACTCCAAATGCGAGCCGAAAACTCCCGAACCCGTGGTCGGAGATTTACGAATGAGGTGTCGTTGGACTCGAGCTGAAGGGGGCTTTGCTATGGACCACTTGTTATATTTTTTTTAATTTGAAAATGTTTGTTTTTGAAAGTATCCAAAAGTTTGCAAACCTAAGATGATAGAACGTTGTGCCATAGTTGAAACGAATGTTCTCTATGACCTTTATTTTTTATAATAATTTTTTTTATTTTTTGAGATTTTTTGAAAACACTTAAATTTTGAAATTTTTATATTTTGGAAACTAAAGAGTTAACAAAAATTTTGTTTGACGTAAATGAATGGCCCTGACCCCCTCTACCCCCAAAATAAATTTAAAGTCTATAGGACTAAAACTGTGCAGTAGTGCCGACTGGCCGGTTCTGAGTCGCCCCCTACTTTCATATAAAACTTTGCCGATATCTCCCGAACGCGTGGTCGGATTTTAGCGAACGAGGTATTGATGGCGTTGGGATGACGTTCTCTTGGCTAAGCATGTGTGTTGGTACTTTTATTAAAAAAATAATGGAAATTCTTGTTTTTTGGATTGGCACTATTTTGGAAACGGTGAATTGGAAAATAGTTTGTGTGACGTCAATGAAAGGTGGGTAGGCCCTCTAGGAGGACAGCAAGCTTCAAGGGTGTAGGAGGAAAAACAAAATGATAGCCTACATTCTCGCGAACATTGGTGATCATTGGCGAACGGATGGTCGGATTTTAACAAATGAGGTGTCGTTGGACTCGAGCTGACTTCCTCCTTCCTATAGACCACTCGTTATATTATTCAAAATTTCTTTGAAAAAATTGTTTTTGAAAGTAGGCGATAGTTTGGAAACCAAACATGATAGAATGTTGTGCCATAGTTCAAACCAATGGCCTCGATGAGCTTTAATTTTAATAATAAAACTTTTTTATATTTTGCGATTATTTGAAAACCCTTAAATTTTGAATTTTTACTATTTTGGTAACTAACTCGTTGACAAAAAAATTGTTTGACATAAATGAAAGATCCCTATCCCCTCTACCAAGTAAAAAAATGTCAAGTCTCTAGGACACAAAACTAGGCATTTTAATTATTTTTTTTATAAAAGCGTGTTTGTAGACAGAGAGCCGGTAGCGCTGGGCGTGTGTTACAACGAGGCTATGATTGGCCATGGTGGATACGGGAAATGGCTATTTCAACGGGGGGCGATTTATGGCAAAACGAGGGGCCGCTTTTCGATTTTTTTTTTTTTTTTCCTATGACGAATGAATGAAGGCGAATATTTTGAAATGTGACAAGCATGCCAAGATTTGTTTACCCCTGAGGGGGATCTTTAACGTTTTAGTTAACGGTGATGAGCGAGATCGCTCTCTGACACAACAGACGGTTGTAGGATATGACCAAGTGATTCTTAGACGTTGGCGATCTCAGTGACCGTGCCCGGAAGAAATGAATAGCTATTTTGGTGGAATGTCGGGGGCAGCTTATGACGGTTGGTTTTGTGACATTTCCTATGACGGATAGAGGCGAATATTTGAAAATGTGTTAAGTGTGCTAGGAATTTTTTACCCCTGAAAGGGATCTTTAACATGCTAGTAAACGGTGATAAGCGAAACTGCTGTCTGGCATAGTAATTGGTTTTAGAATATGGAAACCTATAACATTTGCTCGACCAAGTCTTGTGCATGTACGCTAAGAGCCAAAACGGTAAGGTCATTGGCCTGAAATATTATAAACTAAATATTGAACTGGGTAAAGTCATGTGTTTTAGGATGAAAGTATGTGGTTAACATGATCATGTATTGAGGATGGCCGCTTGCTAGTAATTATTATTACAGTAAAATGTTTAATAATAATAAGACACACATGTTTTGAATGGCAACACGCACACAGTCCAGCTCACTGGTGACTGAATATTGTACCTAGCCAGAGGACTCGTGAGAGCTGTTGATGGTGCTGACGAGGCAGGAATGTCTACGTCAGCAGGAAGTGTGATATCAGTTTACTTGCCTCGTGGTGGCTAGCAGGTGTACTGTTTAAGCAGAGACCGCCATTTTGGTTCTGAGACAGTAGGATTACCGATGTATAAGAGGTAGCCATTTTGGTTCCTTATTAAAAACATGAAACTAGTATAAGGTACACGAATCTTATTCAGATTGAGGAATGTGAAGAGGCGTGGGAACACGTGCGAGAGAGAGACAGAGAACCATTCAAGGTCAAAACGCTGAGAAAATACAACTTTTTCTGTTGCTAGGCTAACTGATAACGATTGCGTTAGTCATGCACTTGCCATTTTAGCACACGGACGTATACAGTAGAGCTGTGAAAGAAAAATCCTTTTATTTTTTTGGTAAGTACCTATGAATGATTATTTTAATAATGTCATGCTAATGAACCTTAAATTTGTAGTTATTGATTAGGTAATTATTGATTTTTTAAATTTATTTGTTTGCAGATAACCGGTATACCTTACAAGTCTGAGATACAAGAAACCAGTTTACTTTTGAGCCCATTAGAAGGAAACAGCAAGAAGCCACTGCAAGTGAAGGTGGGATTTTTTTTTTTAAATAACTTGTTTTAATTTTTTGTTTCATATTTTATTTTATGAAATGCATGTATTAACCTGAATTTAGGTATTTATAACGGTTTATTTTATTTATTTTTAGAAACTTGGAAAGAAAAGCCTTACCGCCGTAGCAGTTGCTGAAAACCCGAGACCCAGTAAAGTGCGACCATTGTTTCCAGGCAGTGTGCTATTTAATACCCAGGCAAGCCCAACATAAAATGCTATTCCATTTTACCACTACTGAAAACTCGTAGACAAAAAAAATTCATTACCTGTACATGACTAGGACGTTGATTGCTTTATTGATTAATGACTATGTATTGGCAACCGGTACAAGACCTGGAAAGTACAAGGCCATATTGGATTTTGTAAAAAACAAAAATTTTAATTTAACTGACATGTCGTTCCCTATAATAATAATAATAATAATAATAATAAGAATATAATCTTAATAATAATATTAATATCGTATGGCCTCGGTGCCGGGTGCAAGCTTTGTTATTTGACACACAGAGGGTAGCTTGCATGTCGAATTTAGTTGTTCCTTGACTATGAAAGTCAAGGAGGTTAGATGTTAGATATCTAATCTCTTTAAACTCTATAGCGCTTTCTAGTAGAAAAATGAGGAACTTTGTACCCTATGAACTCAACGAATATTCACAGGTTTGAACATGATAATCTGAACAAAATGACATGACATTATTATTTTTTGTTTATGTATTGGTTAAAGGGGAATGTAAATGACTGCATCTTTATAAAAAGAAAATAAGTACATGGGTTACTGTTAGTGCCGACATACAGTTTATTATAATTTTATGGTGTTTTGATATATTAATGCCAATTAACGTTGAAGTTTTATTTACAAGTATTGATTGATTGAGTGATTGGTTATTTTGTTTGTTTTTAGGTGTCGTCATGCGCCATTAACGTAATGAACAGACAGGGAACAAGCATACATTGTGCTTTAAAGTACTTTGTGCAACGTTAATAACTTACAATAAGAAAAAGTTTTATTATAACACATGGCGTTAGTACCAAATACAACAAGTGAGCAAGTTGGTTTACCACGTGGGTTAAATTTAAAATCAGAACATGACCGTTGGTTAACATTTGATTCCTGGCCTGTAGGCTTTTTGTCGACACATAAACTTGCAAAAGCCGTTTTTTTTTTTACTTGAACCGAGAAGATGCGGTGCGCTGTGTGTTTTGTCGTATTGAACTTTCACACTGGGAAGAAGGGGATGATCCCTTTAGAGACCTCATTTGCGATGGTCTTCTTGTTGTCCTTACATGCTTGGTAAACAAGTGGGTAACATACCCGTGTATTCATTTTACCGAACCACAAGACCATTGGCCGCTACTTACGTTGCTGAATCACAAATAAATAATAATAATAATAATGTATTACCAGCCAACAACGGTAGTGTCGATATATGTGGTCCATATGCCATAGACAGTGTTGAATTGGCATGTGCTTTTGAAAAATTGGGAGTTTGCAAGACTAAAGCACTAGCACACCCAGAGTAAAGCTCTGTTGAAAAACGTTTAGAATCTTATAAAAATGTTTGGCCATTAATATTGAAACACCTTACCAATCAGCTAAGTGAAGCTGGATATTTTTATACTGGTGAAGGGGATAAAGCAATATGTTTTTATTGTGGATTTGCTTTAAAGGATTGGCAAATGACTGATGACCCTTTTGTGCAACCCGCTCGTTGGTTACCTAACTGTAAGTACATGGTGTTGCTTAAAGGTCAGGAATTTGTGAACACTATTCGTAAAGAAAACGTGATTGCAGCACAAGACATAAAAGTGCCTTTAGTGTTAGAACATGTGGAGCAAATACATGAGGCTGAAAAGAAAGACTTGTCTCACGAACAGATACAAAAGTGTGACCAAGAATTATGTAAAATTTGTTATCAAGATGAACTAGGTGTTGTATTTTTGCCTTGTGGACACATGATAGCCTGTGTCAAGTGTGCATTAGAACTCAACACTTGTGCTATATGCAGAAAAGCAGTATCTGCTACAGTTAGGGCATTTCTTGCATAACTAGTATAATTTATTAGCCATGCATAGTGCAAAATCCCTAATTGCACAATATTATTAAAGCTGTTGTAGAGTGTAATAGATATGCTTTTCTTTTGTTTATAGACTTTATAGGCTTTAAAAACAATAGGTGCATGGTTCGTTTTAATAAAATAAAATAAACAAATGTCAAATAATAATGGAAGATATAAGTCATGACAATGGACTGAAAGAAAAATACTGTATGTGTATAGAATAATAATGTTTTAGTGTTTAGTATTTCCTTTAAAAATATTATCATGAAACCAAAAAAATGTATGTTAAGTTTGTAAATAAATGAAAATAATGGTACAATGTTGTTTTATTTTCTACCGAAGTCAGAATATTTAACATTGCAGAGTATACATGATTATGATAATAAATGCATACTTAATAAAAGTCTTTGCCTTTACGATAGTGTGATATAGTTTTAAAAACAAAACTTGTTGTAGATCTTTTTTCCACGGCGAACAATAGGTATAAAAACGTCATTATCACTATCATAATGATAAGCAGCATTATGACTATCATTATAATGACCATTATTATCCTCAACTAAACTAAAAAAAGTCAAATTTTCCTGTTCCTCTTCCTGTTCCTCTTCCTCTATAGTGTCCTCGTATATGGTCTGAGTGGCATTTGATAATGTTAAGGGTTTTTTGAACATTGAACTATTTTGAGCAGCAATATTATATTCTTGTACTCCCTTTTTAACATTTTCATTATTTTCTGTTGACAGCAACAGTGGTTCATGCAGTACACAACATTGATGATCACTGACACTTAAAACATCACTATTTTTACTTTTTAGCTCACTGCGACATTGTTTTGAACGTTGTTTTGAACAACGCCAAATAACAGTTCCATTTTTATTGGTTCGTTTCACAGTATATGAATATCCTTTATAGAATGCATGAGGCTTACCATACCTAGTCACAGATACTTCCATATCAACTGTCAAGCATAGACTAAGCTCTAGTAAAGACAACTTGGTAATAAGAACAATAGTTTAATGTGCGTGCATATATGGGTGCAAATGTGGGAGCAAAAAAGTGGGAGCAAAAAGTGGGAGAAAAAATTGGGAGAAAAAATTGGGAGCAAAAAGTGGGAGCAAAAATTGAGAGCAAAATGTGGGAGCAAAAAAAAGTAGGAGCAAGTATGGGAGCAAATGTGAAAGCAAAAGTGGGAACAAGTATGGGAGCATATGTGAAAGCAAAAGTGGGAGAAAAAAAGTGAGAGCAAAAAGTGTAAGCAAAAGTGGGAGCAAATATGAAAGCAAAAAAACTAGGAGCAAGTATGGGAGCAAATGTGAAAGCAAAAGTGGGAGCAAAAAGTGAGAGAAAAAACGTGGGAGCAAATAGTGTAAGCAAAAGTGGGAGCAAATATGAGAGCAAAAAAAAGGGTGAGCAAAAAGTGGGAGCAAAAAGTGGGAGCTAAAAGTGTAAGCAAAAGTGGGAGCAAAAAATTGGGAGCAAAAATTGGGAGCAAAAACTGGGAGCAAAAATTGGGAGCAAAAAGTGGGATCAAAAGAAAGTAGGAGCAAGTATGAGAGTAAATTTGAAAGCAAAAGTGGGAGCAAGTATGGGAGCAAATGTGAAAGCAAAAGTGGGAGCAAAAAGTGAGAGAAAAAAGTGAGAGCAAAAAGTGTAAGCAAAAGTGGGAGCAAATATGAGAGCAAAAAAAGTAGGAGCAAGTATGGGAGCACATGTGAAAGCAAAAGTGGGAGCAAAAAGTGAGAGAAAAAAAGTGGGAGCAAAAAGTGTAAGCAAAAGTGGGAGCAAATATGAGAGCAAAAAAAAGTGGGAGCAAAAATGTGGGAGCAAATAGTGGGAGCAAAACGTGTAAGCAAAAGTGGGAGCAAACAAGTGTGAGCAAATATGGGAGCAGAAATTGGGAGAAAATGTGAAAGCAAAAGTGGGAGCAAAATGTGAAAGCAAAAAGAGCGAGCAAAAGTGAGTTCACAAAGTGGGAGCAAAATGTGTGAGTAAAGAGTGGGGGCAAATGTGGTGTTTTACTAAAACAATCTCCCCTAACCTAACCTAACCTAACTTCCCCCAACCTAACTTCACCTAACCTAAGCTTCCAACTCTCAGATCAAAAATTAAATTCTGGCCATAGTCGAGTTGGAACCCAAAACCTCTGGGATAACACCCAAGTATACCAGCCACTACACCGCGAAATGGGCAAATTATCATGCAACACAACACAAAAATAAAAGTTTCCTGTAGTGTAACTCATTGGCTGACAACCATAGTTGAGAATTCAAACCCAAAACCTCAGGACTTTTGTTTTGAACATTATCAGAAATATTATTCCATTTACATTTTGATGTTGCTTATAGTTATAAGAATTGGCATTAATATGGAAGCAAAAGTGAAAGCAAAAAGTGGGTGCAAGCATGGCTGGTTGTTGAGACTTTCATATCAACTAATACACATAAATTAAATTTTAGTAAAGTTATGTTGAGGATAATAATGGTCATTATAATGATAGTCATAATGCTCCTTATCATTATGATAGTGATAATGACGTGTTATACCTTTTGTCGCCGTGGAGAAAAGATCTACAACAAGTTTTGTTTTTAAAACTATATCACACTATCGTAAAGGCAAAGACTTGTATTAAGTATGCATTTATTGTCATAATCATATATACTCTGCAATGTTAAATATTCTGACTTCTGTAGAAAATAAAACAACATTGTACAATTATTTTCATTTATTTACAAACTTTATATACATTTTTTTTTGGTTTCATGATATTTTTAAGGAGATACTAAACACTAAAACATTATTATTCTATACACATATTTTTCTTTCAGTCCATTGTCATGACTTATATCTTCCATTATAATTTGACATTTGTTTATTTTATTTAATTAAAACGAACCATGCACCTATTGTTTTTAAAGCCTTCATAAATTAAGAGTACAGGTTGTACAGCATTATTGACTTCATCAAAAACACTCTCCGACATATCATTAAGCCATGTAGGCAGAAATGTCTCAAAGTTTTCACATACACAAAGCACACGATCACCATATGCTGTTTTCAATTCCCGAATCTTGATAATGCGGAATGGAATATGCGTTGGCAATTCGCTGAGCTTCTTTGTCTCTAAGCCACATGCTTGCCCAACAGCATTCAAAACATTCAAACATTCAAAACCAAAGAAAAGCATGTCTATTACACTCTACAACAGCTTTAATAATATTGTGCAATTAGGGATTTTGCACTATGCATGGCTAATAAATTATACTAGTTATGCAAGAAATGCCCTAACTGTAGCAGATACTGCTTTTCTGCATGTAGCACAAGTGTTGAGTTCTAATGCACACTTGACACAGGCTATCATGTGTCCACAAGGCAAAAATACAACACCTAGTTCATCTTGATAACAAATTTTGCATAATTGTTGGTCACACTTTTGTATCTGTTCATGAGACAAGTCTTTCATTTCAGCCTCATGTATTTGCTCCACATGTTCTAACACTAAAGGCACTTTTATGTCTTGTGCTATATCACGTTTTTTTACGAATAGTGTTCACAAATTCCTGACCTTTAAGCAACACCATGTACTTACAGTTAGGTAACCAACGAGCGTGTTGACAAAATGGTCATCAGTCATTTGCCAATCCTTTAAAGCAAATCCACAATAAAAACATATTGTTTTATCCCCTTCACCAGTATAAAAAAATCCAGGTTCACTTAGCTGATTGGTAAGGTGTTTCAATATTAATGGCCAAACATTTTTATAAGATTCTAAACGTTTTTCAACAGAGCTTTACTCTGGGTGTGCTAGTGCTTTAGTCTTGCAAACTCCCAATTTTTCAAAAGCACATGCCAATTCAACACTGTCTATGGCATATGGACCACATATATCGACACTACCGTTGTTGGCTGGTAATACATTATTATTATTATTATTATTATTATTTTTTTGTGATTCAGCAACGTAAGTAGCGGCCAATGGTCTTGTGGTTCGGTAAAATGAATACACGGGTATGTTACCCACTTGTTTACCAAGCATATAAGGACAACAAGGAGACCATCGCAAATGGGGTCTCTAAAGGGATAATCCCCTTCTTCCCAGTGTGAAAGTTAAATACGACAAAACACACAGCGCACCACATCTTCTCGGTTCAAGTAAAAAAAAACGGCTTTTGCAAGTTTATGTGTCGACAAAAAGCCTACAGGCCAGGATTCAAATGTTAACCAACGGTCATGTTCTGATTTTAAATTTAACCCACGTGGTAAACCAACTTGCTCACTTGTTGTATTTGGTACTAACGCCACGTGTTATAATAAAACTTTTTCTTATTGTAAGTTATTAACGTTGCACAGAGTACTTTTAAGCACAATGTATGCTTGTTCACTGTCTGTTCATTACGTTAATGTCGCATGACGACACCTAAAAGCAAACAAAATAACCAATCACTCAATCAATCAATCAATACTTGTAAATAAAACTTCAACGTTAATTGGCATTAATATATCAAAACACCATAAAATTATAATAAACTGTATGTCGGCACTAACAGTAACCCATGTACTTATTTTCTTTTTATAAAGCTGCAGTCATTTACATTCCCCTTTAACCAATACATAAACAAGAAATAATAATGTCATGTCATTTTGTTCAGATTATCATGTTCAAACCTGTGAATATTCGTTGAGTTCATAGGGTACAAAGTTCCTCATTTTTCCACTAGAAAGCGCTATAGAGTTTAAAGAGATTAGATATCTAACATCTAACCTCCTTGACTTTCATAGTCAAGGAACAACTAAATTCGACATGCAAGCTACCCTCTGTGTGTCAAATAACAAAGCTTTCACCCGACACCGAGGCCATACGATATTAATATTATTATTAAGATTATATTCTTATTCTTATTATTATTATTATTATTATTATTATTATTATTATTATTATTATTATTATTATTATTATAGGGAACGACATGTCAGTTAAATTAAAATTTTTGTTTTTTACAAAATCCAATACGGCCTTGTACTTTCCAGGTCTTGTACCGGTTGCCAATACATAGTCATTAATCAAGAAAGCAAACTTCGTCCTAGTCATGTACAGGTAATGAATTTTTTTGTCTACGAGTTTTCAGTAGTGGTAAAATGGACTAGCATTTTATGTTGGGCTTACCTGAGTTTTAAATAGTTCACTGCCTGGAAACAATGGTCGCACTTTACTGGGTCTCGGGTTTTCAGCGACTGCTACGGCGGTAAGGCTTTTCTTTCCAAGTTTCTAAAAATAAATAAAATAAACCGTTATAAATATCTAAATTCAGGTTAATACATGCATTTCATAAAATAAAATATGAAACAAAAAATGAAACAAGTTATTTTAAAAAAATAATCCCACCTTCACTTGCAGTGGCTTCTTGCTGTTTCCTTCTAATGGGCTCAAAAGTAAACTGGTTTCTTGTATCTCAGACTTGTAAGGTATACCGGTTATCTGCAAACAAATAAATTTAAAAAATCAATAATTACCTAATCAATAACTACAAATTTAAGGTTCATTAGCATGACATTATTAAAATAATCATTCATAGGTACTTACCAAAAAAATAAAAGGATTTTTCTTTCACAGCTCTACTGTATACGTCCGTGTGCTAAAATGGCAAGTGCATGACTAACGCAATCGTTATCAGTTAGCCTAGCAACATAAAAGGTTGTATTTTCTCAGCGTTTTGACCTTGAATGGTTCTCTGTCTCTCTCTCTCGCACGTGTTCCCACGCCTCTTCACATTCCTCAATCTGAATAAGATTCGTGTACCTTATACTAGTTTCATGTTTTTAATAAGGAACCAAAATGGCTACCTCTTATACATCGGTAGTCCTACTGTCTCAGAACCAAAATGGCGGTCTCTGCTTAAACAGCACACCTGCTAGCCACCACGAGGCAAGTAAACTGATATCACACTTCCTGCTGACGTAGACATTCCTGCCTCGTCAGCACCACCAACAGCTCTCATGAGTCCTCTGGCTAGGTACAATATTCAGTCACCAGTGAGCTGGACTGTGTGCGTGTTGCCATTCAAAACATGTGTGTCTTATTATTATTAAACATTTTACTGTAATAATAATTACTAGCAAGCGGCCATCCTCAATACATGATCATGTTAACCACATACTTTCATCCTAAAACACATGACTTTACCTAGTTCAATATTTAGTTTATAATATTTCAGGCCAATGACCTTACCGTTTTGGCTCTTTGCGTACATGCACATGACTTGGTCGAGCAAATGTTACAGGTTTCCATATTCTAAAACCATTTACTGTGCCAGACAGCAGTCTCGCTTATCACCGTTTACTAGCATGTTAAAGATCCCCTTCAGGGGTAAAAAAATTCCTAGCACACTTAACAAATTTTCAAATATTCGCCTCTATCCGTCATAGGAAATGTCACAAAACCAACCGTCATAAGCTGCCCCCGACTTTCCCCCAAAATAGCTATTCATTTCTTCCGGGCACGGTCACTGAGATCGCCAATGTCTAAGAATCACTTGGTCATATCCTACAACCGTCTGTTGTGTCAGAGAGCGATCTCGCTCATCACCGTTAATTAAAACGTTAAAGATCCCCTTCAGGGGTAAAAAATCTTAGCATGCTTGTCACATTTCAAAATATTCACCTTCATTCATTCGTCAAAGGAAACAATATATATCGAAAAGCGGCCCCTCGTTTTGCCATACATCGCCCCCCGTCGAAATAGCCATTTCCCGTATCCACCATGGCCAATCATAGCCTCGTTGTAACACACGCCCAGCGCTACCGGCTCTCTGCCTACAAAGACGCTTTTATTTTAAAAAATTAAAAATAAAAATATTAAAATGCCTAGATTTTTTGTCCTAGAGACTTGACATTTTTTTCATAGTAGAGGGGATAGGGATCTTTCATTTATGTCAAACAATTTTTTTTGTCAACGAGTTAGTTACCAAAATAGTAGAAATTCAAAATTTTAGGATTTTCAAAAATCTCAAAATATAAAAAAGTTTTATTATAAAAAATAAGCTCATAGAGACCATTGGTTTGAACTATGGCACAACATTCTATCATATTTGGTTTTCAAACTATCGCCTACTTTCAAAAACAAAATTTTTCAAAGAAATTTTGAATAATATAACGAGTGGTCTATAGGAAGGAGGAAGTCAGCTCGAGTCCAACGACACCTCATTTGTTAAAATCCGACCATCCGTTCGCCAATGATCACCAATGTTCGCGAGAAAGTAGGCTATCATTTTGTTTTTCCTCCTACACCCTTGAAACTTGCTGTCCGCCTAGAGGGCATACCCACCTTTCACTAACGTCACACAAACTATTTTCCAATTCACCGTTTCCAAAATAGTGCCAATCCAAAAAACAAGAATTTTCATTTTTTTTTTAAATAAAAATACCAGCACACATGCTTACCCAAGGGAACGTCATCCCAACGCCAATAATACCTAGTTCGTTAAAATCTGACCACGCGTTCGGGAGATATCGGCAAAGATTTATATGAAAGTAGGGGGCGACTCAGAATTGGCTAGTCAGCACTACTGCACAGTTTTAGTCCTAGAGACTTGAAATTTATTTTGGGGATAGAGGGGGTCAGGGCCATTCATTTACGTCAAACAAATTTTTTTGTAAACTCTTTAGTTTCCAAAATATTAAAAAAATCAAAATTTAAGTGTTTTCAAAAAATGTCAAAAAATAACAAAGTTTTATTATAAAAAATAAAGGTCATAGAGACCATTCGTTTCAACTATTGCACAATGTTCTATCATGTTTGGTTTTCAAACTATCGCCTACTTTCACAAACAAAAATTTTCAATTAAAAAAAATATATAACAAGTGGTTCATAGGAAAGCCCCCGTCAGCTCGAGTCCAACGACACGTCATTAGTAAATCTGCGACCACGGGTTCGGGAGTTATCGGTTCGCATTGGGAGTAGTGGGGGGGCAGAAACCGCCTTACTCCCCTACTAGAGGGGTTTTCAACAAGTTTCTTCTGTTCTCGGATTGATGTGGGACAAAGACAATGATGTTATCTTTTGTGATATATCTGAGAGTGAATCTGGTGACATCACTCGTAGAAGAATTTTGTCTGCCGCCCAGAGGATTTTTGACCCTATAGGATTTACTTGTCCTTTTACCTTACTGCCAAAACTTCTCGTCCAGAGCAGCTGGGACCTGAAGATGGGCTGGGATGACCCATTACCGGATGATGTGCAGTGGAAGTTCAAGAAGTGGGAATCAGTAGTTCCCCGACTTTCAGAGGTGAAGATACCAAGACATTTCGCTGACGGCGGGTCTGAAAAATTGTGGAATCTTCATACATTTTGTGATGCCAGTCGAAGTGCCTATGCAGCTGCTGTTTATTTAAGGAGCGGAACACCAGGATCTGTTTCGATACAACTTGTGATGGCCAAGGCAAGGGTTACGCCCTTGAAGGATATTTCGATGCCAAGACTGGAACTTCTGGCATGTTGCATTGGCAGTCGTCTGACTGCCTGTGTGAGAGAAAGTCTAAATTTTTAAGTTCCTAAATTCTATTGGACTGACTCCTCTACTGCATTACAATGGATAAAGAAGGACGATCCCTGGGGCGTGTTCGTCAACAATCGAGCCAGCCTAGAAGATTGGAGACACATACCTAGGGAGTGTAACCCAGCTGACCTCCCTTCGCGAGGCTGCTCTGCAGAATCCCTCATAAATTCCAGATGGTGGGAGGGGCCAGCTTGGATGAGAGCAGAAGAAAAGGACTGGCCTATGTCAGGTGTGGCTGCAGACGAGGAAGAAGTTGATCAAGAAAAAAGGAAGGTGACGTCAACACTATCCAGTTTAATCGAAAAGGAAGACCCCTGGTACCTGAGACGGTTTTCGAGGTTTTCACAGGTCGTAGCTTGTGTGGATTGTGTAATTGTCAATAAGTTTTGTTTTGATTTTGTGTTTGAAATCAAAAGGTGGGAGGTATGTGACGTTCACTAACTCTTAGTTATTCCTTTCCTTTTTTTCTGTTATGATTTTTCAGGAAAGGAGAAGATGAACTGTAAACAAAAGAATGAAGGCTGTGAATGTTTTGTTCTGTTATAATATTGTATCAGTTACCTTGTCTGTGATGAATAAAGCCAGTTTTGACGAATATTAGTAAGTCGGGTAGATTTCATGTTCGATTCAACAGTGGGGTTCGAAGAAAAGGCACCAACAATGTTTTTTTTAGTTAAGACAGGGGATAAATGAAAACATTTTTGGAATAGGTTGTGCTGCCCACATTGTACACAACGCTATGTAGACAAGTGCAGACATTTTACCTATTGATGTTGACACAATTGTTAATAAAGTGTTCCAGTATTTTCACATTTATGCTGTTCGAGTGGCTGAATTGAAGATCTTCTGTGAGTTTGTGGATGTTGAGTACAAGCAGATAATGGGAAGTGTAAAAAGAAGATGGCTTTCTTTACAACCAGCTGTTAACAGACTTATTGATATGTTTAATAGTCTCAAGTCTTATTTTCTTTCAAAAGAAAAGTGTCCTAGATTGCTAAAAGACTTTTTCAGTAATCCACAATCCTTACTTTGGCTTCATTTTATTAATTCACAAATCAAGGTGTGTGCAAACACAATAAAGAAAATTGAGAAAGACAATATAATAATGTGGCAGTGAAGTTGCTAATAAATTACATGCCTTGAAAAATAAGCTTGCGTGAGGGAAGGACCAGAATTTTCGAACATCCATAATGATCTCTTTTCTAAAGCAATTATAAGATGGTGGTTTGATCAATGATCATAAATTTACGGAGTCTGCGAGCAGTTTTAGGTCACTTTCCTTCAATGCATGGAGAACTGGACACTACCCTTCGATAAACTGAAAAAACTTCAGTGGGTTCAGCTGAATAGTCCTCCATTGTGGAATGAGGTTCAGCAGTGTGTGCAGTGGATTGCAGAAATTGACAGTCATTCAGAAAAAGCAATTGATGAAGATGAACTATTTGATGAAGTAAGACATGTCCAAAACATTTTTTAAGCAAAAAGTGAAACCTGGAAGACAAATGGTACAGCAACTGAAGATAAGTGGGTTGAGATATTTAGTGTTATGGACAGGGAAAACATTGAATACAAATGGATTGCGTGTCTTGTGACCTTTGCTTTGACGATTCCAGGAACTAATGCAGCCTTAGAGAGAGTGTTTTCAATTATCAATTGTATGTGGTGTGATGAAAAGAACAGGCTCAATGTTGAAACTGTTAAGGCAATGATCTTGACCAAGACACATTTTCGTGATGTATCTTGCTCAAGTTTCTATAAATTTTTGTTAGAACACCCAAACCTTTTGAAGGAAATTCATAACTCTTTAAAGTATATAAGAAGAAAAGACTGGCCCAGATATTGGATGTGAATCGGGTTTCTTGGTCAAGGATTCAATATAGCCTCTAAGTGATATTTTTTAAAATTTAGGCTATCTGTTAGGTTGTATAATTTTTAGCCTACTTTTCACATTTTGCAAAAATGAGGAAAAAGTAGACTTATGAGATCGGGCAAATGTGTGTCTGTCTGTCTGTCTGTCTGTCTGTCTGTCCGTCTGTCTGTCTGTCTGTCTGTCTGTCTGTCCTTCTGTCTGTCTGTCTGGCTGTGTGTGTGTCCCCCCCTATCAACTCCTAAACGGCTGTAGCAATCGAAACAAAATTTGGTAGGAGTAAAGATCTACACCTGAATATCTCACGGCCATATTTGAAAATGATGTCAGTGCTACCAACTGCTAAAAAATCGCAATTGAAATTTGAGCTCCATGTTGGATATCTTGGAAAGTATGAATGGGAGCTATTTCAAAATTGGCACACGTACAGACCATAATATTTCAGTTTAATTTCCAGGAGGCCAAACATGGCAGTGTTGCCAAAATGATTATAAGCCTCCTGAAAGGTCCAATCTTTAAATGCATATAACTTCTACACTATCAATTGGAATTCAACCAAATTTCGTATGTTGTATGTGTACATAACCAGATATGACTGAGCGTATTCTTAAGACCTACCAGGGCTGCCAACTGTTAATAAATGCTCCTAATTTATTTTATCCAAATACCAATATATCAGAAAGTATGCAAGCCGACAGCTTTAAACTATGCACACGTATAGTACCTGACATTCTATATTAATTTGGAGTAACTTATATACGTCAGTGCTACCAACATGATTCTAAGCCTGCTGGCAGGTCCAACTTTAAATACATGCAACTTCCATACTATCATTTGGATTTCAACCAAATTTCGTATGTGTTATGTGTACCATAACAGATATGACTATGCGTATTCTAAGGAGCAACCAGGGCTGCCAACTGTTAATATGTGCTGTCCCTATTTTTGTTACCCTAATATCAATATATCAGAAAGTATGAATGCCAATAGCTCTAAAATTTGCACACGTATAGTACCTGGCATTCTAGACAAATTTGGAGTAACTAATATACGTCAGTGCTGCCAACACGATTCTAAGCCTGCTGATAGGTCCAATTTTAAAATGCATGTAACTTCTATACTAACTAATGGATTTCATTCAAAATTGGCACAACAATATATCATATTATTTCAGATTATTTCTGACCAATACATGCATGACATTGTTGCCAACATGATTTTACGCGCGCTGTTAGATCCAATGTTTAACTGCATGTAACGTCCATGCGATTCATTGGACTTCAACCAAATTTTGTATTTTGTACCTTAAGAGATGGAACTAAGAATATATTCAGTCATCAGGGCTGCCAACTGTATTGCTCTATTAGGATACATTATGCCAGGTATCCAGTATTTCGAACTAATTGGAAATTTCGATATTAGCAACTTAATTTCGTCATTATTCTAGATAGGTTCATATTCTGTAGAATAATCATTGGCATGAAAAGTAGGCTGTATAGTTCTTAACGGAACTTCTTGTTAGAATATGTTTGAGAGTGATTTAAGAAATGCAATATACTATATTGTTACGGCTGTGAGTTTGTTTCGTCGCCTCGCCACGTGAGTCACAGCTGCTCCGGGCTATCTCTAACTCTGTGTATTACCTGCGCCTTTCGCAATGGGGCTACTAGGACAAAGGGATGGTCCAGAATATTCGTGACCCAGCCAGTGATGGAAATCCCGAGATGCCGTGAATCCTGGACGGGTCTAGAAGCATTCATTGAGTCACCAGCCTGCTATATAAGAGCGACCTGGCCGGCGAGGTGGACAGTGTTTTCGAGCTAGTGCGAGCTTTTACCTGAGCGACAGTTGTTGGTGACGTGACTTGCGAAACCCTAGTGAAGCTGATTCTCTTGACAGCGAAGGAGTGTGAAGCCTACGGAGAAATTGTGTCTTGAGCGAGTGTGTTTTCCAGTGCAGCAGAGGTTAGTGTGGTGAATTGCGAAATCACCGGGGGCTGTTTCCCTAGCCAGCGGACAGCGAAGCAGAGTGTAGTGGTGAGTGACCGGCTATCGTAAATAACTGTAACGTGTGTATTCAAGGAAGTGTTGCAGGTAGTTCTACCAAGGCCAGCGGTCCCATTAGGAGGGATTAACTTCTGTGGCTTATTGACAAGTGAAAGGCAAGTGTTCCCTACAGGAGGAAACCAGAGTGAGATACTAATTGCTTGTATTTGCTATTTGTGTGGTGTATCTTTCTGGTCCGCAATAAAGCTATTACGTTTCTTTAAAGGAACAATTCGTGTTGTGCTTCTACCCACCGTAATCCAGTTAACGGAAGTGCCACTAGGGGGTGGCACGTAACAACTGGTGTCCGAAGCCGGATTACAAACTCAAGCAAGTTCAACACCTGAAGGTCCTGGTTTCAAAACCCGAGCAGGTCATTCTACCACAGTTCTCTAAATTTCCTGTGAGCGCATGCCCTTTACAAGACAAACAACTAAAATGGAAGCGCAATTGGCAGCATTGCTAGAAAAGTTAAGTGGCATGGAAACCAAGTTAGAAGACGGCCAGAAGAATTTAACCAAGGATTTAACTGCCAAACTACAGGGCGGCCAGAAGAAGATGGAAGACGGTCAAAATAAGCTAGTGGAGGACCTGAAGAAGATAGAGGACGGCCAGAAGAAGATGGAAGACGGGCAGAATAAGTTAGCACAGGACCTGAAGAAATTAGAACTGGGTCTGCGTGAGGAAGTCACGGCAGTGGAAAAGAAGTTCGACGCCTTACAAGATGAAGTTGCCGAGCTACGCCGACGCCCGAGGACGGGGGTGGAAGAGAGATTCAACGCTCTACAAAAGGAATTTGCAGAGCTGCGCCGACACCCGCTAACAGGGATGGAAGAGAGATTCAAAGACGTACAAGAGGAAGTCGCCGAGCTGCGCCGACGCCCGCCGACGGGAGTGGATGAGAGAATCACAGCTCTACAAGAGGAATTTGCCGAGCTGCGCCAACGCCCGCCCACCGTTACACCGAGAATATCAGGAACGGGACAGAGCAGAGTGACGCCCCCAACCTTAGACGGAAAGGTCCCGTGGAGCACTTACTTACGTCAGTTCGAGGCAGCCTGTTCCATAAACAACTGGAACAGCACGGAAAAAGCTACAGCTGTCATTGTAGCGCTGAGAGGGGACGCCCTTAACGTCCTTCAGGCCATCCCGACTGTATCCCAGGACTACGCTTCACTAATCGCCCATATGGAGTCCCGATATGGAGATAGCCTTCTTCAGCAGGCCTACCAGATGCAGCTCCGGACCCGGGTACAAAAGTACGCGGAAACCATGCAGGAGTTCGAGATGGACATCGCACGCCTCGTAAAGCTCGCCTATCCCACAGCGCCGGACGACTTTCTGGAACAGATTGCAACGCAGACATTCACCGACGGGCTACGGGACTCGGACACTCAACAGGCGCTGCGACTCGCGCGCAATAAGACCCTGGCAGATGCGCTGAGCCACGCACTTGAGTTCGAGACGGCAAAACAGGCATCTAGAATGCACGCGCGGGTGCGTCAAGTGGACGTCGACGAACCAGCAAAATCCAACGAGACCAAGCCCCTGGCCGACGAATTGATGGAGGCGCTAAGCCGTTTCTTCGATAGTCGCGGCACCACCAGCAACGACACAGCCGGAAGACAACCGGAGAGGCGGCCCGGAAGAGGACTACCGACCTGCTGGACCTGCGGTAAGAAAGGCCACCTGAGCAAGGACTGCGGTGATCGCCGCCGCCGAGGGCATCCGACGGGAAATCAGTCGTCTGAAAACCGCGCAGCCCAGGGAAACGAGTATTAGCCAGCCTTGTGGGGCAAAGGTTGGCTTGTGACAGTCGTCAAGCCCCGGCAGTCCAAGTTCGTGTGACGAAGTTACGGAGGGACAATAGCAGCCTGATGGTCGATGGAGTCGTTAATAGAGTGAGCTGGCCCATGGTGATCGACACGGGAGCATCGAGGACCATCGTCAATCCCACCGTGATCCCGAAGTGGAGACTGCCACCCACACAAAGAAACCTCCAGCTAAGAAATGCGACTGGAGAGACTGCACCGGTACATGGCGAAGCATCACTGGAGTTCGTCATTGGTCGACGGGCGGTGAAGCAGCCAGTGCTCGTGGCTGATGTATCAAACGAAGTGATCATCGGACTGTACTTCATGGACCAGAACAACATCATCTGGACTTGAGTACCAACACTCTGCACTTCGGAAGTGAGGAACTTGCTTTACAACTAGCACACGAGGCCATCACCGCACGACGAGTAAGGCTGAGAGAGGACGTCATCGTTCCCGCCAGGACGGAGGTCAGCGCTGCCGTAATTGTCGACGGAACTGCTGAGGGAGTGGCTGCTGTCATCGAGCCAAACCATGAGGACATCCAGACAAATGGATTGTTAATTGCCAAGACCCTCATCAACACGACGCCTCGGCCGTACGTCCGCCTGTCCAACCTGAACGACTACGACATTACGGTTCACCGGAACACCAACCTAGGAGTCTGCGAGCCCGTTACCTGGATTGCCCGCATCACAGACTCGACGGACGGACACCTGCAGACGGACAACCGAAGAAGACGCGCACTGGCAGAAGAACTACAGAAGCTGTACCATGGATCCCAGGACCATTTAGACGAGGAACAATCACGCCAACTTCGGGACCTGTTACACGAATTCCAGGATGTCTTCTCCGTGGGGAGCAAAGACTTCGGCAGGACAATCATGGTCCAGCAGAGAATCGACGTAGGGGGCAGTGCACCGATTAGGGCCCCATTCCGACGTGTCCCGCTCGCCAAGCAAGCTGAAGTCGACCGGATGGTGGAAGAAATGAAGGAGCAGGGGATGATCGAGCCATCACATAGTCCTTGGAGCTCTCCGGTCGTGCTAGTGAAGAAGAAGGACGGCTCCACCAGGTTCTGCGTTGACTATAGGCGGGTGAATGTCGTCACGAAGAAGGACAGCTACCCTCTACCCCGGATCTACGACACGCTGGACACCATATCAGGATCAAGATGGTTCTCCACCTTGGATTTGAAGAGTGGCTACTGGCAGGTGGAGGTACACCGTAAGGACCGCGAGAAAACGGCGTTCTCTGTGGGCAGTGGGCTCTGGCTGTTCACCGTCATGCCGTTCGGTCTGTGCAACGCCCCTGCGACCTTCGAAAGGCTAATGGAGTCCATTCTGAGGGGACTACACTGGAAGACTTGCCTGGTTTACCTAGACGACGTCATCGTTCTGGTGAGAAGTTTCGAGGAGCACTACAGCAACCTGAAGGAGATCTTGATGAAGCTACGGGCTGCCCAGCTGAAGTTGAGCCCCAAGAAGTGTCAGCTCTTCCAGAAGCAGGTCCAGTACCTTGGGCATATCGTCTCCAAGAAAGTGGCGCGCAGCGACCCTGAGAAGACCGCAGCTGTGAGGGAGTGGCCAGTTCCGAAGGACAAGTCCCAACTACGAAGCTTCCAGGGACTCTGCACTTATTACCGTCGCTTCGTGAGAGGATTTGCCGACATCATCACCAAACCACTGCATCGACTGATGGAGAAGGACCAACTCTTCACGTGGACAGCAGAATGCCACAGTGCCTTCGAACAACTCAAGCAGGCTCTGTGCACCGCACCTATTCTGGCCTACCCCAGACCTGGAACAAGGTTCATCGTCGATACCGATGCCAGCAACTTTGGTATAGGTGGAATCCTGTCGCAAGTAGTGGACGGCGAGGAGAGATTAGTGGCCTACTTCAGCAAAGTCCTGTCAAAGCCAGAAAGGAACTACTGCGTCACCAGGAAGGAGTTGCTCGCCATCGTGAAGACCATTGAACACTTCCACAAGTACCTGTACGGGCAAGAATTTCTCATCAGGACCGACCATGCATCCCTGCGGAGGCTCCTGAACTTCAAGCAGCCCGAGGGTCAACTCGCGCGGTGGTTAGAGACGCTTCAACAGTACAACTTTGAGATCCAGCACAGGAAAAGCCAACTGAATTCTAACGCCGATGCCCTGTCACGAAGACCGTGCCCCGAAGACTGCACCTTCTGTGCCCGAAGGGAGGAGAACACCGGGATACAGTGCCAAAGGACTACCGTGGAAATTCAAGGGAGCTGGAGCCGCGAATCTTTCACGCGGGCGCAAGCGGAAGATGATGACCTGGGACTGATAGCCGAATGGAAGAGGGCCTGTGTCCCCATACCCGGGTGGAACATTGTGAGTGACTGCAGCCCAATGTTTAAGTCCTACTGGGCGCAGTGGGACTCGCTGGTTGTAAGGGAAGGCCTCATCTGCCGTACCTGGGAGAGCATCGACGGGAAGACATCTCGGGAACAAGTCGTCGTTCCAAAGGCTATGACGGAGGAAGTCCTTGGAGGATCATCTGGTGGGCACCTAGGGATAAAGAAGACCCTGGAGAAGCTGAGAGAGCGGTTCTACTGGATCGGATGCCGAACAGACGTGGAGAACCACTGCGCGAGGTGCCACGATTGCGCAGCCAGCAAGGGCCCAGGACGAAGACGACGGGGTCCACTGAAGACCTACAACGTGGGCGGCCCCATGGAGAGAGTGGCCATCGATGATGCTGGGCCATTCCCATTGAACGACGCAGGGAACCGGTACATATTGGTCGTCAGCGACTATTTCACCAAATGGCCAGAGGCATGTGCGCTCCCTAACCAAGAAGCCGCGACGATCGCAGAGACCCTGGTGAAGGAATTCGTCAGCCGGTACGGAGTACCCCTGGAGATGGACTCCGACCAAGGGAGGAACTTCGAGTCGCAGGTGTTCCAGAACCTATGCCAGCTGCAGGGAATCCGGAAGACAAGGACGACGCCGCTACACCCTCAGTCCGACGGGATGGCAGAGCGATTCAATCGCACCATCGAGAACCATCTGCGAATAGTCGTCAACGAGCACCAGAGGGATTGGGACAAACATCATCCACTATTTCTCCTGGCCTACCGTGCCGCCGTGCATGAAGCCACCGGGTGCACACCAGCCCGGGCCATGTTTGGGAGGGTACACCGTCTACCTGTCGATCTTGCCTTCGGCCGACCTGGGAATGATCCGGTCCCGGTAAGCCAGTATTGTCAAGAACTAGTCGACCAACTGGAGGACGTGAACGCGTTTGCAAGGAGGAGACTGTGGATCGAGACCGACCAAATGAAGACCCGATACGACCAGCAGACGGTTGCCGGTGGATTCCACGAGGACGACCTGTCTGGCTCTTCAACCCATTACGGAAGAAAGGCCTGTCACCCAAACTGCAGAAGTCCTGGGAGGACCCATACCGAGTCGTGAAACGGATCTACGATGTCGTCTACAGGAACCAGCGGAGCCCGAGGGCGAAGATGAAGATCGTGCATCGAGATCGCCTGGCAGCCTACGGAGGGACACAGACGGACTAATGATTGATCGGGACGATCAGCCTTTTAGGAAGGGGGTGGTGTTACGGCTGTGAGTTTGTTTCGTCGCCTCGCCGCGTGAGCCACAGCTGCTCCGGGCTATCTCTGCCTCTGTGTATTACCTGCGCCTTTCGCAACAGGGCTACTAGGACAAAAGTATGGCCCAGAATATTGGTGACCCAGCCAGTGATGGAAATCTTGAGAAGCCGTGAATCCTGAAAGGGTCTAGAAGCATTCATTGAGTCACCAGCCTGCTATATAAGAGCGACCTGGCCGGTGAGGTAGAGAGTGTTTTCGAGCTAGTGCGCGCTTTTACCTGAGCGACAGTTGTTGGTGACGTGACTTGCGAAACCCTAGTGAAGCTGATTCTCTTGACAGTGGAGTGTGAAGCCTACGGAGAAACTGTCTTGAGCGAGTGTGTTTTCCAGTGCAGCAGAGGTTAGTGTGGTGAATTGCGAAAGCGCCGTTGGCTGTTTCCCTAGCAAGCGGACAGCGAAGCAGAGTGTAGTGATGAGTGACCGGCTATCGTAAATAACTGTAGCGTGTGTATTCAAGGAAGTGTTGCAGGTAGTTCTACCGAGGCCAGCGTTCCCATTAGGAGGGATTAACTTCTGTGGCTTATTGACAAGTGAAAGGCAAGTGTTCCCTACAGGAGGATACTTGAGTGAGATACCAATTGCTTGTATTTGCTATTTGTGTGGTGTATCTTTCTGGCCCGCAATAAAGCTAATACGTTTCTTTAAAGGATCAATTCGTGTTGTGCTTCTACCCACCATAATCCAGTTAACGGAAGTGCCACTAGGGGGTGGCACGTAACAATATCATGTTTTAGTGAATAAAATATTTGTTTTGAAATTAAATATCATAAATATTGCACAAATGCCCAATTATAGGATCCGCTTTCTCGACAGACAATAATTGACGCGACATGCCTGAGTGTCCCTTTTTTATTATCAGAATCTGGTCACCCTAGGTTAACAGCAAGTGTAACGACGGGCGTGATGCATTATTATGTTTGTATTCTGTTTGGTGGCGATAGTAAAGAATAGAGTGAAACTGGGATTGAGTGTATTAAAAATGTTCATCGTAGAGCACGAAAGCATCAAATTTCTGAGAAACATATTCTTAATTGGGAACGATATCATCTTCTGGGACAACACAAAATCTAGCATGTTCTATCAGAGCGAAAAATATGACGACTGGAGGTTATCTACAAAAAGCTATAAGGTATAAACTTTAGAATACCCAGCTGCATGAATGTAGCTTCGCCACTGGTACGATTGTTATCCTGTCTCTCCTGTAGTGACTTTTTCAACACTTGCAATTCTGCATGCATCACACGGAAAGTTGCTCCTATTTACTTTACCACGGTTATTGGCACTAACTCCATTCAGGAAACACCATATTCACACTTCAATTAGGAAATTATCAGCGTCTTCACTTTCCGGCAGTAAACTGGCGAAAACATTAGTTGCCATGTTGGAAAAGGCACTGTTGAGGCAATGCTGGCTACTTCACTTCACCGCACTCCCCTAAAGGCGTCTTCAGGACGAAACTTAACTCCCCTATAGCCACTGTCTGTTAGGTGGATACTAAAACCTTGTAGTTGTGGTGGTTGTTTCATTCGAGGGGCTTAGACACCGTGGTCATTCAACCCCATGTACTTGGATGTATTTGGAATGTTGTCTGATAACCTGTGGTATTACGATGGCTGCATTAGTATGTGTATCCCTCTTTGTAATTCAGGTGAGGATTGGGAAGGAGATGGCCGTGGTCTTAGGTTAGGAAGCATGCTGGCAATTACCTGAAGTAGAATTGGGAAGCCACGGAACACCATCTCCAGGATGACAGAGATGGGAATCGAAACCACCTCTTCTCAGTTTTGCCTTACGAGGCAGGTACTAATACCTTTGGTATTCCTAGGTTCTGGTAAGTGCATAGGCCTACTAAAACCATTGGTCTTCTCAGGTTAGGGTAGGTGTATACTAAGACGGACGCCAGGTTTTCTCTTCTACTTTTTCACTGAAATCGTTACTGCTTGGCTTCCTTTGGTCATAAATTATTTCTACAGACACCTTCCTCAAGATATCCTTTACTGTGGTGAAACCCGCATGAAAATCCATCCAGTGGTTCTCGAGTTTACCCGTAACATCCAACAATCGAGTACTTTGTTTTATACTAAGTAGAGATGTGCACAGCCCTAGTGGAAATCCATTGCTTAAAATAGTGGATGTGCTTCGTATAGCCTATATTACATTACCTTAAATCACTGCTCACCAATTTCAATTGAGGCCGTCAATAATTTTCAGCGTGAAAACAGCTTCTCATGCTGAGGACACTTGGGTACATGAAGTTTTCGTACGGTATCTGCAGTTGATTTCTTTACGTGTTCCGAGAACATAATAATATTTAATAACGCAATACTGTCAAATATTCATGATCAAAAGTCTTCTGTTTGTGAATAATGAAGCAATTCCATTAGGTAGAGCGCCTGGGGAGCAATCAATTTCAACTCTCTTGAGTTACAAAATTCAACAAGGAATTGATCTTTTCTGCCGTATTGTGTACATTCAACGTAGCGCTAAGGGATTTCACTTCAAGCTTTTAGCGTTTATTGGCCTAAATTCACTACAGTGAAATACTATAACATATTATTATTTTTCTTGTCTCATTTATGGGTATGGGAATATACTCCTTGTACTAGGGTATGCGTAGAACTTGTCTGATAACTTGTGAGCCGGAAATCAAACCGCAGACCTCCGGGGTGGCTTTTATCACGTTGACCACTACGCAACGGATTCGACTATCTATATAACCCATGACAAGTCTCTGTGATGGTGTATACATTTTGTAGTTAAGGGTAGGATTGAGAAGGATGCGGCCATGGGCTTAACTTAGGAGCCATATTTGGGGATATGTTTTAAACTTGTCAGGGAGAGAATGTGTGGGAAGATATTTTTGGGAGAATGCGAATGGTGAGTGTATACAGGGGCCGATAGGAACACTTTAAGTGACCTCGTAGTTCCGCCCCTTAAAACAACAATAACTAACTAAGTGTTTACACGTTTTCATTTCTTCCAACAATCTCCATTCAATTACTTGCTTCGAGACAGTTTACTAGCTAGCTGGCTGGCGAGTGGGCCTATCACCCCAGACACTGTCGAGTCGTGTCGAGTCAATACTTCTGAGAAGAGTGGATGTGTTTGGAGTTTCCCTCGAAGTGCAACTCGGCCTTTCTTTACTTCGCCTGTGAACTTTTCGTTCCACAGAATACACAGTCAAGTTTAGATTGGATGGAAGGGGGATTTGTGATTCATGCACCTCGGCATTCTTAAATCACGTCTGACAAGAATTCGTTGCACATGCTATCTCCATAGTAATATAATTTATGTTGGACTATGGCGAAATGTAAATATTATGTCATTATATGTCATTATAGTACAAGTTTTCATTATGGTACAGTTTCTCCAACCAATCAGAGCCCAAGATGTATGATGTGTGACCAATTAGGTACTTGATAGCTTCGCACTTGAACACAGAATCCAACATATCGGGCATGAATTACATGATTTGAAAGTTGACAATGTAAAATATATCCGATCAACCATTGTAGTTATAATGGCAAACACGAAGACAAAATCACCGACATGGAAAGTGCACCGATCCATATCTTCGCGTAAATAAACTGGCGAATATCAGAAAAGAAATAGTTCTGTACCTTAATATCCCCAACTCCAATTTCAACACAGGGCATTCTTTCATACAACTTCGGAGACAGTTTGAGTCAATGCTGATGCAGACGGCAGGCTGTAAACATATGGCATTGCCAAGCAGACAGAGCGCATGCGTGGGTCAGCGAACTTGGAAAGCACAGAGAACAAACTCGGCGCTTGCACTCCGATCACTAAATTCAAGTGACTGAATCTTGACAGTTATTTATGAATATTTCTGTTCGAACAAAAAATTAAATAAAATAAAGTTGTAATTATCGTCGAACATAAACAGTCGTATGCAACTCGCCTATAATGGTAATTAAGACAGTCGTATGAAAATTATGAAACTCGCTGCGCTCGTTTCATTGTCTTAATTATTGCCATTATAGGCTCGTTGCATAATGTAATATAATAACCTTCTGTCGACCAAAATATTATGTGCCCTTGAGTTTGAAAGTGGTTTGTGAAGTAACCAATAAGCCTACACAAAATCTAACAACATTAACATTTTTGTCGTTCTTTTTTACGTTAGGTCATGCAAGTTTGGATTTTATCATTCATATTTTAATATTTTTTATCGCAATTGGAACACAAAAAGTGCCCATTTTTAAGCGTGTTTCAACCATACGTCACGAGTAAGAGAACATTCCATTGTACGTTGTGTTAAAATTTGAATTCGGTCTGATGATAGGTGTTTGAGAAACTAATTCCCAAAGCTGAGGCATGGTTGAAACACGCTTAAAAGCTGACACCTTTTGTGTTCCAACTGCGATAAAAAAAAATACTAAAATATATATTTAAAAATTCAAACTTATATTGAACCCTTTACCCTATGTTGGTTAAATGATTCTACTTTTTATTTCTTCAATTAATAAATATTTCAACCAGCATCATGAAAGTAGCCAGACAGTGATGAGGAAATTTCAAGCAGTTGTTGGAGACAGTAGGGACATACCTGCAACAGTTTAACAAAAGGCTAAGTACTTGAGCTATGAAAAGAAATAGCATAGCGATGTATCACAGGGACAGGTGTAGCTACCTCAATTTTAGAAGCGACGCGCGATGAGACATGGTTCTGGTATGTTCATTGTGATATTCGCGCCTAGAAGAAATATGATGCAGTAACGTGAATGGCTGATGAAGAAAATAGACACTCCCAAGACGCCAAGATCTACTAGAAACCGCCAAATTACAGAAAATGGAGAACCAATGAGAAGAGAATGCCTACTTGCGCGCCAACTCCGGCTGGGGTACGCGGCGGCTAGTATTCACGCGGGAAATCGCCTAGACAAAATCTCTACGATCGATTCTAGGATTAATGGGCATATTCTTGACCTGTGCAATATTACGAGTTCAGTGATATCTATTTCATTCCTGTATCACAATTATTTCGAGAAATTTTTACATAAAATCCCCCTCCATCTAGACCCAAGGGCCAGTTCATTTATAAGTGTGTCGAAGAGCCAAGACATTGACTTTTATTCTGTGTGTCGAGGACACGAGACTTCTATTTGGTGCGTCTACGGACGTAGACTTTTATTCTGTGTCACAAGAACACAAGATATTCATTGTAAAGTGTTAAACTCAGTGATAGATAGTCATTGTACTATAGTTATAGGGAAAGTATCGTCGATAATTCACCAACGAACAGTGACAGGGAATTTAGTACCTGAACAAGCGAATTTAGTAGACAGACATAAAGTGTATAATAACCTAATTTTTGTATCAGCGCAAGGATGACATCGATGAATGCAGAGGAAGTGTGGAATTCTCAACAGTCCGTCCAGATGGCTGCTATGAGATAAAGAACCATCCAGTTGGGGAATGGCGTCTGATGTTCTTTGACGGGTGACTACAAAAAGAGATGAGTACACAATAATATTTTATTATTTATTAAATTAACTTATGGTTTTATGGGACATATTTTTGTAAATACTTTGCTTGTGTGATTAATGTAGTATATTTAGTTTTGATCTGACACATTTTTGTTTGGAAGCAGCTCGCACAGTTGTAGTTTTTGGAAGGTTCTTTTCTTTGTGTTGTGTTAACTAACGTATCTATGTGAACGGCCGTGTTCGCCTATGTTACGAAGTGCGGTTAATAACGTCTCTCGGAGATATGTCGTGTTTCAGAAGTAGGACTGAATTAATATAATTATATAGTAGATTGGAGGGTAATTAAATTTTGTTGAGATTTATTATTGATCAGATTCAGTGTGATTATTGCCTTTGGAGCAATGTAATTTGTGACGAAGAGTACTCAGCTCTATCGTAGGTTTTAAATATTGTGTTAAATGTTTGCGAGCTCTAATTCAGCAGACCCGTGTGAAAGGCGTTATGTCAGTCCCAGATGTGTGTATTGTGAGTATATTGTTATGGTATTACAAGCGGGAACTTCAGCAGAGACTTATTTCTGTCAGCTTGGTACCAGATTCATATTGTATCCTTGCGAGGACAATTATGGATATGTGATTATTTTCTGACCATATGTTGAGTTGGAGGAGTTATTAGCTGCTGTTGATTCCTTGAGATAACAGTCCAGCTGGTCGGCTATTTATATACACTGGAAGGGGGACATGACTGGTATTGAGGAAAGGGTGAGTTGTGGTCACAAGGGCTGGCTGAGTTTCGCAAGCAAGCTCATTAGTGGAGTGCACGTCTGGCTCCCAATTTCTTGAAAATAAATATAAATAAGAGAAACTGATCAATGGTAAAATTGTTTAAATAAATGGGAGTTGCCTACGAAACACGATAACCTTCGAAGCGTTTCATTAACATGCAATTTTGTTAATATAAAGTAATCTTAACCACTCAGGTTGTTTGTTGTTGTTGGTTTATTCTATGTTTATTTTCCATGTCAGTGACCCGGGAGTCACGTGCGGCGCTGTGTTTCCTTGTTGTTGAGCATCTGGCCATTGTGGCAGCTCATTTGGTTAAGTGTGTCACCACACTAATAAGGGTCTCAGAGAGATGCCTGTAAATAGTAGAGTTGTAATATGTGTGTGTCAGAGTTAGATTTAAGGATTTTTATTAATGTTATGCCCATATCCATAAAAGTTGATTTACGAGATGATTGTTCGTGAGCACCGTGGCTGTTAACCCGTTGTGAAAGAACGATCATCCAAGTACTCATTTCTCGTAGATAGTCATCACGCGAACATAAATTCACATGCAAGATAGTGGAACTAGGATCCACATTTTTATTAGAAAAGGGGAGATCCATCTGATTCCTCAAAGTGATAAATATTCCTGTCAGGGAAAAATTCAGGGAGGATTTTGTTTATTATTTTTTTGTTTTATTCTTTATGCACAAATTAGTTATTAAATCTTGTTATTATCTTACGTTTCGTCTCCTTTCTTTCTTAGTTATAGTTTCTATCCTATAACCCTTGCCTCAGAAAAGCACGTTGTTTGGCGGACGTAAACACCACACTATGAACTGAACGCGACCCCTTGATCTAAGATTCTTGCATAAAACACTGCTATTCTGAAGGGTTCAATATGACCTAAGGTAAAATAGAACGACGAAAATGATGATGTTATTGTATTTTATGTAGGCCTATTGGTTACTTCACAAACCACTTTCAAACTCGAGTGCACATAATATTTTGGTCGACAGTAGTCAGTGACTTTAGCCCATCATGCCGGGACGGATAAGGGATATAGTTCGTAGTTCAATAGTTCAATGAAATCGAAAAATATACGCTTATCACCTAACAATGAAACTGAGCAACAAATAAGTTATCGATTGTTATGAGAGAGAGCAAGAAAGAATTCCCAAAGACAAAGGACTCATCCCCGAAGTTCCTATGACACAGGGAAGAAATGTTCGTGCTTCAAGCTCAACCGGGGGGGTTGAATATTCATGGTTTAGATTTTGAAACTAAAGATGGTAGAGAAAATGAATAATAATGTTATTGGTTTTACGTCCCTTTTAACTACCCTGGCTTTTAGAGACGCCGGGGTGCCGGAATTTTGCCCCGAAGGGGATCTTTAACGTGCCAGTAAATGTACTGACACGGCTCCCTCGCATTTGCGCACCCTCAAATGCCAGCTGACTGCGCCAGGTTTCGAACCTGCAACCTTGGGCTCAGCAAGCGAGAACGTTACCCCTGAGCCACGCAGCCAGACTAGAGAAAATGAATGGTATGAAAAGCTGAAACGAAGCCTCCGTGGCGCAATCGGCTAGCGAGTTCGGCCGTTAACCGAGAAGTTGGTTGTTGAACCCCAACCGGGGGCGGTATATATATTTTTTTTTTTTTTTTTTTGTATTGTCATGGCCTAGATTTTGAAATATATAGCGATGGTAGGGAAACTGACGATTGATTATAAGATGTCTAGACGCAGCCCCCGTGGCACACGCGGCTAGAGCATTCGACTCTTAACTGAAAGGTTGGAGGTTCAAGACTGCCCGCGGGCGTTGTGATTTTGAAATGTCATGGTTTTGTTTGGAATATAAAGATGGTAGAGAAAATGTTGATGCATTATGAAATGCTTAAACGTAGCCTCCGTGGCGCAATCGGCTATCCCTTTAAGTTTGTAGTTTGTGGTTCAAGCTCAACCGGGGACGGTGGGGTTTTGAATTGTCATGGGTTTCATAGATTGTCGACTTTGTTACGTAGTGGTCAACGTGATTATCAGACACCCCGGAGGTCTGCGGTTCGATTCCAGGCTCTGCCACGAAATTTGAAAAGTGCTACGATGGCTGGTACGGGGTCTACTCAGCCCCGGGTGGTCCAAATGAATAGAGCGGGTTCATTTCCCACCTCGGCCATCCTCGAAGTTGCTTTCCGTGGTTTCCCACTTCGCCTGCCGTAAGACCACGGCCGCCTCCTTCCCGCTTCCTTGCCTAAACCTCCCACTCTTCCCATCACTTCATCAGCCTCTTGTTCGCTTTGCAGGTGAGCCGCCTGGTCGTAGTGATGGTCACACATCCCAGTTCTATCCCCGACTCAGGGTCTCAAGCTCCATACAAAGTCCTCAGTGGCGGTAGAGGTGAGATCCCACGCTTAGTTGTGGGTGGGTTAAACGATAACGGAAAAAACAAAATTGTTTAGATTTTGGAATATAGAGACGTTCGAGAAAATGACGATGCATTATGAAATGCTTACATGTAACCCCTGTGGTGCAATCGGCTAGTGCGTTCGACTGTTAACCGAAAGGTTGGTGGTTCAAGCCCACACGGGGGCCGGCTGTTTTTGAACTGTCATGGTTTAAATTTTGGAATATAAAGATGATAGAGAGAATGACGAGGCATTATGAAAATCATAAAAGTAGCCTCCGTGGAGCAATCGGCTAGCGCGTTCGGCTGTTAACCGAAACGTTGGTGGTTCAAGCCCACCCGTTGACGGTGTGTTTTTGAATTGTCATGGTTTAGATTTTGGAACGTAAAGATGGTAGAGAAAATGATGATGCATTATGAAATGAGTCGCCTCCGTAGCGTAGCGGTCAACATGATTAGTTGCCACCTCGGAGATCCTGGGTTCGATTCCCGGCTCTGCCACGAAATTTGAACAGTGGTACGACGACTGGATCGGGGTCTACTGAGGCTCGGGTGGCCCAAATGAGTAGCCATCCTCGAAGTGGTTTACCGTTGTTTCCCACTTCGTCTTCGGGCAAATGCCGGGATGGTACCTACCGTAAGTACATTGCCGCCTTCTTCCCACTTCCTTGCCAAACCCTCCCACTCTTCCTATCCCTTCATCAGGCCCTTGTTCGCTTTGCAGGTGAGGCCGCCTGGGCGTCGTCCTGGTCACACACCCCACTTGCATCCCCGACCCATAGTCTCAAGCTCCAGAACACTGCCCTGAGTGGCGGTAGAGGTGGGATCCCTCGCTTGGCCCGTGGGAAATGCCGATCCTGGCGGGTAAAATTATAGCGAAAGCGAAGCATTATGAAATGCTTAAAAGCAGACTCCGTGGCTCAATTGGCTAGTGCGTTCGGCTGCTAACCGAAGGGCTGGTGGTTCAAGCCCATCCGGCGGCGGTGTGTTTTTGATTTGTCATGGTCTAGATTTTGGAATATAAAGTTGGTAGAGGAAATGACGATGCATTATGAAAAGCTTAAACGTAGTCTCCGTGGCGCAATCGGCTAGCGCGTTCGGCTGTTGACCGAAAGGTTGGTGGTTCAAACCCACCCGGGGGCGGTGTGTTTTTGAATTGTCATGGCTATGATTATGGAGGATACAAAAGTTGACGATGTACTGTATTATTTTCTTCTTAAATGTGACCTGCGTTGAGCAATGCAAGTACACATGTTAGTACAGCCATCACAGTGACGCAAGTTTTTAGACAAATTCTACAAGCGTCTTCGGTGGCGTAGTTGATAGAATGCTGAGCTTCTATGCCCAAAATCGCGGGTTCAAACCCGGCCGATGTCGCGGGATTTTTTAAGAGCGTTAAAATTCCCTCACTATGCCTTCCTTCGGAGGGGAAGTAAATCCGGCTGCCCCATCTTTAACCATCCACTAACTACACTTGTGGAAACTAAAACTTGTAAGTTAGGTTCAGAACGCTGTATTAGTTCCAACGTTCGCCGCCAGGTGCAGATTGCGATGGCATTTAGTAGTCACGTCCGCAACTAGGTGTCGTGGATGGTAGCATTTGGTAGCAAAAGTAGGAACTATTTGAAAAAATGATTCATTTGCAGTCCTTCTACCTGAATCACAGATAACACACACTAATACAGCCATCACAATTAACACCGGTTATCAGACAAATTTACACACACCCAAAGTACACGGGGCTACATGACCGCGTTGTCGCAGCCCCTAAACTAAGGAACCAACCAACAAATTCTACGCATACCCTAGTAAACGGGGCTTCATCACCACAATGTCATAAAGCTCCTAAAGAATCAACAACAACAACAACTCAGCTCTCTGTGGTACGGGATCATGCTCTTTTACTGTTATCTCTCCTCCTGGCCCACTTCTTCAGGCAGATGTTGTATACCAATGTTACAAGTAGACTACTGTATTCTCCGAACTGATTGTAGGATTACATATTTAACAAGAAGTTCCGTGACGAACTAAAGAGCCTACTTTCCTTAAAATTTAAGATTCACGCCAATCATCAATCTTTATTGACCTATCTACAATAATGACGAAATTAATTTCTTAATACCGAAATATTTAATTAGTTCGAAATATACCTGACATAGTGTAGCCTATATAGCAATACAGTTAGTGACTGAATATATCCTTAGTTCCATTTCTTATGGTACAGAATCCACATACAACATTTGGTTGAAGTGCAATGGATTGCATGGACTTTACATGCAGTTAGACATTGGATCCATCAGCGTGCGTAAAATCATGTTGGCTACAATGTGTTGCTCAGAAATTATCTGAAATATTATGATGTTTTGTTGTGCCACTTTTGGATGAAATCCATTTGTTAGTACAGAAGTTACATGCATATAAAAATTGGACCTATCATAAGGCTTAGAATCATGTTAGTAGAACCGTCGTATATTAGTTGCTCGAAATTAATATAGAATGCCAGGTACTGTACGTGTGCACAGTTTAGAGCTGTTGGCTTACATACTTTCTGATATATTGGCATTAGGATTAAAAACTAGAGAGAACATTTATTAACAGTTGGCAGCCTTGGTGGCTCTTAAGAATATGTTATGGTACACATAGTCTTCTTCTTCCTATCAAGTGTTAGGCCAGGTGGCCTGTTACGGTCTCGTTCCATCTCTTCGAAGGTCGACCTACGTCTCTTCTGCCTCTAGGTTGGTATTTGAGGATTCGTCTGGTGACCCTGCCGGTCTTCATACGTAGTACATGGTCCTTCCAAGCTTATCTGTAATTCTGCGCTGTGTTGATAATTGGTTTTACATTTAGTTCTATAAGGATAACCTCAGATCTTTTCGTAGCCCATGGTGTGAATCCATCTGTTCTCCTCATACCGCATCTCGGCACTCGTTAGTCACCGTTCATCCCCTTTGCGAAGGGTCCAAGCTTCGCTGCCACATAAAAAGGTAGGTTTGGCTAGGATGTAGTCTAGTTTGAGTCGTGTGTGCCTCTGGACTAAAGATGGTCTTAAGATGTTATTTATTAGTTCTGTGGCCTTGGAAGTTGATGATTATGTGCTGCATATCAGTTTATTGGATGTAACTGAGGTTATAGCCGAGATATTTGAATGTTGATACCTGCTCAAGGGTTGCATTTTCTACTGCGACTTTTGTTCTCTCATGGTTTTTTCCGATGAAGGCCATAACTTAAGTTTTGGTAAGGGAAATATCCATGCTGTGATTTCTTGCTGTTGTGTGAAGATTATCATATCTCTGTAAATCCACTTCAGATTCTGCAAAGAGTACCAAGTCATCTCCAAACAGTAGAAAGTCTATATCAGGTTGTCTATCCATCTTAATGTGGCCATGTGTTTTTTGTCTCCATTCACTGATGATTTTATTTATTCATATGTTGAACAGAAGTGGTGAGAGACAACAGCCTTGTCTAACTAATCAATGGGTTTCCATTCCGTCTGCTGTTGTCCAATTCTGACAGCAATCACATTTTAACTGTAGATATTTTGAATTGCTTTTATGTTATGTGATGGGGTATTACTTTCTGCTAAAATGTTCCAATTTTTCCTTCTGTCTATTTTATCGAAAGCCTTCACAAAATCAATAAACACTAAATGTATTTCCAGATTAAATTCTTTCCTTTTCTCAATGAGTATCTTCAGTGTGAAATATTGTTTTAGATCCCTTAGTTGGGGGCAGTTAGATCTAAAACGTATGTGTTAATGTACCAATTTATAAGGTGATGCCTAGGAGGAGGTAGCTTCCCGTAGCTGGGTAAGCTCGCCAGTGTAGAGTGTTGTTTGGTGTTAGGATGCTAGGGGGTGCTTTTATAAAGACGTAAGTGTATTTCAGGGGATGAACCTCTGTGTACAGGTTAATGTACCAGCCTCTCAGCTGGTTGGAGAGAGTTATATAACCGACGTGCTTGCGTCAGCGGTGTTGGCGACTCACTGCTCATGCAGTCGGGTCGCTGCGGGAAGTACAATGAAGCTTGAGCCAGCAACTATTTGGCTACTATTGTCACGGTCAATCGTGACGGGAATCAGGAAGGGCGTTAGGGCGTAAAGAGGCGTGTAATTAGTAAGACAAGTGTAGTGTACTGACCAAGTGTTTATTGGGCAGTGAGTATGGAATTGTAAGTCCCTTTTAGGGGAATGTAGTAAATGTTATAGGTTTAAGTGTACAAGTTTGTGGATGGAGGTTACAAAATATAGGATCTCTGAACACTTCACTGATACTCACCTGGTGATAGCAGCTTGCAGTAGAGCCTTCGGCGACACACGGTATGACAGATAATAGAGAGAGAGGCCTGTCCTCCTTAAGGCCTTCCTCTTATAGGCTTTGGTTTTGTACTGTCAGCATTCCATTGGCATAGCTGCCCCAGTTATTTATAGTGTAGATGTTTATGAGTGTGATGCAAGTGTTTGGCAAGCCTTCCAAGCTGGTCGGCTGCCCTTGCTGTGTAAAAGATATTGTTCTGGACTTATGAGATTTGCCAGTTAGGGGTGGTTTTAATAGATGATGGAGGGTGGCTTCAGGGGGTGCAGCCCCCTGGGGGCCTGTACACGCCTCTTCCTCTGTTTAGTTCGCGTCCCCGCGAACGGGAACGGAACGTGGAGTTGGGGTGTCGATGTAGTAGGTCGTAGTGGAATCTTCCTTGTATCTGATCTTCGTTTCTTCTGTTCCGTGTAGAGGTAGTGATGTCGTGTTGATGTAGGGATGTCGTGTAGATGTGAGATCAGTTCGTGTTCAGAGGGGTGGGTTTTGGGATATACATATACCTTTGACATTTTAAAACAGTGCATGAGAAAAAAATTGATATTTGCAATATATAAAAAGTTCCAAAAAATACATGGTTTTGATAATATATTGTTGTTGTGCAGGGAGGAAAAAACCCAGGGCTGGACGGGTGATTGTGCCGTCCGCCGCTGTCTTGGGGAAAAAATTGCTCCCTGCAATGTGAAAGATGGAAGAAATAGAAAAAATAGGTGTTCCAGGGTATAAGTTAAAGGAAATATTTAAAATATGTTTATTGTGTTGGGATAAAACGGAACACCTTTACAAATTGGGACGTTAGAAGAAAGAAAATGAAAGAAACAAATCATAATCATGGTGTACATGTGTGTGACAAGAATATGTGTGTTCACAATGTGTGGCATCATAATTTTGTGTGTAGTGCCTTTGAACAATATTACCGTATTTTGTATTACATTATATTACATTATATACTTATATCTATCTATGTTAATTATTAATTATGCTATATCTAGACGGCCGTGTCTATTGTAACTTGCGTGCACGCGACCCTTGGTATTTATGTGCCGTCCCACGGCTAATCCTATCCGGCCGTTTCCCGGTGTAGTTCAGTGGTCGTGCCGCTGATATATACCCCTACTTTGTGAACCATTCTCTGTGGGCGAATGCCTTCACACTTGACAGTGAGAGTCGCCACCACAGATCGGTTGCGCCCTCATTGCCGTGTGTTGCGTCGCATCTTTGACGCTTTATGTTCTTTGTTTATGTTGATCTGTCAGCAAGCCTGATACCCCACAGGTATCAACCCTGCTGTTCAGATTTCTGGAGTGTAGCTGTAAAAAAATGGAGGTGTATGTGTTGGGTTGTGTGAGGATGAATACGAATTGCAAATACAAATTAGTGCGTAAAGGTGGTACACAATAATATCATGGCACAAATAACATGCTGCTGCTGTATGGCAGTGAAATCATAGTCACCAGTGCCATATTCCTGGTGACGACGCCTGAAAAATGGAGAGGTTAAAAAAACATATGAATATTGCATATTCTTTATGTCGGCTCCTGTGTCAGTGTGTTCACTGGCTGAAGCTCTTTTTCCCCTGAAAAAAATAGCATGATTAGTGTTAACCTGTGGCCATTATTAATGTCATGTTCTCTTTACACATGATTGTTTTACTTGATGTATGATCGGGCTTACCCTACACGGTGCCGTAATGTTTTTTCTTACTCTCAAAGTGTTTATATTAGTCTTAGTTAACCTAGTTAATCTAACTTAATGTATTATCGGGCTTACCCTGATGACGGGTTTGTCAGTCATCAGGTGCCGAGATATTCTACCTTAGTCTATTGTTAACCTAATGTGTTATCGGGCTTACCCTGATGACGGGTTTGTCGGTCATCAGGTGCCGAGAGATTTTACCTTAGTCATGCTTATTTTAATGTATTATCGGGCTTACCCTGATGACGGGGTTGTTGGTCATCAGGTGCCGAGATCGTTATCTTAATACTATTTATCTTAATATGTTGTCGGGCTTACCCCGGTAGCGGAATTTTAGTTACCGGGTGCCGAGATATTTAGCCTAAATCTGACTTATTCTAGTGTGTTATCGGGCTTACCCTGGCAATGAATTTGAGTCGCCAGTTGGAGAAACGCTTGTTCGCGAATGAGCTCCCTGTACTGAGTGTATAAATTTGTGTAGTGCACCCTCATCCTCTCGAGGGTTGCATTATCTATTACAGGACCATGTGTGGTGATTAATTGGTCGTATATTTTGTTTCTTTGGACATGGCTCCTGTTGAGGTGTTCGTGTATGTGTCTTAAGTGCTTGTGTGCGCATCTCAATCGCGTTGTCCTACCCTCTGACGGAGTGTATGGCTGTTTGCCCTGTATTGCCCCGACTTTTGTTTGGAGTGCCCGTATTTGTGTCTGTCGTCTTTGTATATGTCTTTGGCACCTTATTAATAATGCTAATAGTATCGGTGTAACCCTATTGCCTCTATGGCTTACAATCTCTGTTGCTTCTGCATGAGGTGCCATTCTGCGTTAAGGGTGAGTGTAAGGAGAAATGTGTACGCAATTTCTGCCTCTTTCCAGGGGGTGGGGTTGATGTGGGAGAAAAAAAATCCCTGTGTAGCTAGTGTGAAGCAAAAATGATGCTTTCTGTCAGAGAAAAAAAAATCACTATTTCGCTTGGCTGTATGCGGTTCGGACCGTTTCTACCACGAGAACTCGTTGTATGAGCCCTTTGTTTACTGTGCGTGGTACCCGGCCTCCACCAATCTGTTTTAGATCCCTTAGTTGGGGGTAGTTAGATCTAAAACGTGTGTGTTAATGTACCAATTTATAAGGTGATGCCTAGGAGGAGGTAGCTTCCCGTAGCTGGGTAAGCTCACCAGTGTAGAGTGTTGTTTGGTGTTAGGATGCTAGGGGGTGCATTTATAAAGACGTAAGTGTATTTCAGGGGATGAACCTCTGTGTACAGGTTAATGTACTAGCCTCTCAGCTGGTTGGAGAGAGTTATATAACCGACGTGCTTGCGTCAGCGGTGTTGGCGACTCACTGCTCATGCAGTCGGGTCGCTGCGGGAAGTACAATGAAGCTTGAGCCAGCAACTATTTGGCTACTATTGTCACGGTCAATCGTGACGGGAATCAGGAAGGGCGTTAGGACGTAAAGAGGCGTGTAATTAGTAAGACAAGTGTAGTGTACTGACCAAGTGTTTATTGGCCAGTGAGTATGGAATCGTAAGTCCCTTTTAGGGGAATGTAGTAAATGTTATAAGTTTAAGTGTACAAGTTTGTGGATGGAGGTTACAAAATATAGGATCTCTGAACACTTCACTGATACTCACCTGGTGATAGCAGCTTGCAGTAGAGCCTTCGGCGACACACGGTATGACAGATAATAGAGAGAGAGGCCTGTCCTCCTTAAGGCCTTCCTCTTATAGGCTTTGGTGTTGTACTGTCAGCATTCCATTGTCATAGCTGCCCCAGTTAGTTATAGTGTAGATGTTTATGAGTGTGATGCAAGTGTTTGGCAAGCCTTCCAAGCTGGTCGGCTGCCCTTGCTGTGTAAAAGATATTGTTCTGGACTTATGAGATTTGCCAGTTAGGGGTGGTTTTAATAGATGATGGAGGGTGGCTTCAGTGGGTGCAGCCCCCTGGGGGCCTGTACAATATCCATCGGCACATGATCTGCCTTTCCGGAATCCATTCTGTTCTTCTTACAGGAGTGGTTCATAGGAGGTTTGTAGTCTTAGTCTTATAATGCTGGAATAGATTTTATAACCAGTGTTGAGTAAACTGATTCCTCTGTAATTATTGCAGTCTTTCACATAACCGAAGTTATGGATGGGTGTGACAATTGCTCTCTGTCATCTATGGGGTGGAGTTTCTCCCTTCCAAATTCTGTTCAAAAAGTTTAGTAGTTCCTTGTATTTTTGTCACCGAATTTGAACAGTTCCATATTAATGTTGTCCTCTCCAGGGGATCTGTTACTTTTACTGGTCTTCAGTACTGATTCTAGCTCGTTAAATCGGATGTCATCTGGTCTGTTAATGTCTATGAGGTATATCTCCTCTGATAAATGGTCACTTTGTATCTGGGTCCACAGCTCTTGAATATAAGTTAGCCAAGTTTCCCTGTTTATCACTGGAATATCCGAGTCACATCGTACTTCTCTGTTTAATTTCTTAATTATTTTGAATGTGGAGGGTGTTGGTCTGTAATAACATCTCTTTCCAGGTTGTGTATGAATCTGTGCCATTGTTCTCTGCGTTTATTCCTGGTTTCTTTTTGCTATTGCTCTTTTCCTTTTGTATTCAGTGAAGTCTTCTGTTTTCTTTGTTGTTAAATATAGCTTATAAGCATTTCTCTTGTCTTCAATAACCTTCTTGATATTGTTTCCTACTCCAACGCCAGATTGGTATGGTATCAGTTTTCTCATCCATTTCCCTCAGGAATCATCTTTCCATCTATGCTGCCATCTATCTGTTCTGTGGCAGACAGTTAGCTCCTTTGCCCGTTTCCTTCCCAGCCCTCCTTGGGTATGCCAGATCTCCTGTCTTTCTGAGACTAGTAAGTCAATAGTAGGTACTGCTGCTACTAGGAGAATTCGAGTTTCAGACACCGTACGATAAGCGCATGAAATTCGTAAAGCTGCTCTCCGCTGTACTGCCACCATCCGTTTGCGATACATTGTGACATTTACTCTCTATTTATTAACGTTGTCTTTAGATAGGTGATCCACTGATTTCTACCACACACCCTCAACATATGGCTGTACAATATATTTCTAATTTACTAGTTTGGGCTTTCATGACCGGTAATAGTATTCAGAATGGCTTTTAACCAACAAGTGAGGTTAACAGTTTCAAAGATTTGTTCTGAATAAATCTTTGAAAATGCCAACCGGACTTGTTGGGTGAAACGTCAGATATCAAGAAATGTTTTACGCAGCCTAATAGTCCGAAAAGCCGTTCTAAAGAATTATGTATTCTAATACACTCAACTATCATTTCGTCAGGTCTAAAAACGTTGGACTCCAGGTCGGTAGCCGTGCGCATTGAATTGGGCATCATGACCACGAGAGGGAGCTACTGCAAGTCCGGAGATCGGAGGTTCGAATCCCAACGCTGACAGTGGTTATCCTGAGTGGTTTTCCACAGGTTTTCCACCTTCCCTCCAGACAAATGCCAGGATAGTACCTTATTTCAAGTCTTGCAGCACCTACCCCATCAGTCACCACAGAAACGCAGATTATGAGAGAAGTTTAACGCACATTCAAGTGCATGGATCAGGTGACGAATATGTTCCGAACCCCTAGAAAGAATTAACCACAACAACAAACAACATAATATTTGGGAATTTAAAAATATTTGTTCTGTCGATCCAGAGACGACACCATTGACATATTTTGGCTTTATTTCTTGTATAGATGGACCGGTCATTCGTGACCGGTCGTAAGCCCTTGAATGAATGACTGACTGAATGAATGAATGAATGAATAAAATGTTAATTAAAGCAAAATAGCCAGCGTAAATACATAATACATCTGAAAATAACATGATTTGCCTATGTCTACATTGCACAGTTTCATTAGTGATATTAGTTTGTTTGTTTTTTGGCACATATTCGCAAGATATTGGGAACATTGATTATGACATAATTCACACACACAGTCCTCATTTGGATAATGAAATCTTTTGTTGGTGCATAGCTTGTGGTGAGACCCATCTACCGCAAATCGTGTGATGGCGTGTCTCAGTTTATAGTTGGCCTGCCTCCAGTTTTGTGTCAGTATGACGTCTGTTGTATAAAACTCGGCACAAATGTTGTTCCTACAGTATTTTCAAGTAATATTTGAAAGGTTTTCTCATATGCCTTTGTGTTTGGAAGATGCAACTGCAACCTCATATCTTCTATGAAGAAGTTTTCACTAAGCATGTGATGGTGCTGTTATTCCTATTCCCTGCACTCTTTTCATGTAACGGGCTTTGATTTTTTCTAGTGTTAAGAGGTCTGTGACAGAAAGAGTATCCCATACCGTAGGTAGCTATTGGCATTAATACGGTTTGGAAGAGAATCATTCCAGTTTTGGTCGAGAGTTGTTGTTTTATGCTATATGTTGCTTTTATTGCAGCAGCTGGTCTTTCTTGCACATGTATTCTGAATGACGGCAGTGTTGTTCGAAGGGTGACTCCCAAGTATTTAAATTTTGAAACAACTTCTAATGGTTCGTTGTGAGCACGTGAGAATTCTTCTTAAAGCTCGAATAGAACACGGAGACTACTGAATATACACATGCTCTGCTGCGCACACATTGCGCACTTTAATTGCATTGGTCGCAAAGCTGTGAAGGCTCACTGTGCGTGGAGACACCACTGCGCACGTAATGTGCCGTACCGGTCAAGAAGGAACGGCCCACTTATACAGGATTACAAAAAACAATGATAATAACAAAATAATAATAATAATAAAACAATGTATTCTTCCAAAGTATTAACCATTATGATAAAATTAATGTTACACGTCACACTGTAACGGATCCATAAAGTGCCCTTCGTTGTGGTGACAAATGTAACGGTTCATATAACCCACTTTCCTACACGTTGAGTGACAAAATGTAACGGGTCAGATAACAAACAAGAATATGAATAAATACACTTCACTATGTTGTGCACTTACCTGTATAGTATAATAGGGTGTCAGGTTCGATATTTAAGATATAGAACCAAAATGTATAAATATATCCGGCAGTCAGCAGTAGAGTTTGAGACCACTTACCCTGGCCGTAGTGTAACTGAGTTGACAAACCCTTCAGTATTAAATTAAGGAGTAAGATTACCTTTAAGTACTTTCTAACTACCAAGAGCAATAGGTCAGATATTGAGTTTAATTAAATAAATTTCTTAAATGCAAAAACAAAATATTAAAAACAGAATAGTGACAGTCACACAATTGAATTTAAATTTACTCAATGCGGCAATTAATTTAAAAGAAAATAAACATTATAATGAATTGAATATTAATTGAAGTTACAAGTTATAGAGAAGTAAGATGTTTAATTGTAGCTCACTCAGTTGAAGATTCGTCATTTTTAAGTTATGACCGATGATCTCGATGTCCCGTCACGTATGTTCAAATTATGTGATATGTCTGTAGATATGGACCACCATAATTGAATTCATTTCCATCTTTAGATCATCTGTAGTATAGTGCTATAACCCACTGTCGGCGTCTGTATATATCTTGTAAACATTGTTCAGTATCGAATCTGTATGCTCAGTCCATTAGGACCTAGAAAGCAAGGTTATTACTTCCTCCCTTCATTGTGAGCTGTTGAGGAATGAATGTCTTGTCGAGGGCACTGGGACTAATAGCTTCCTCATCACGTGGTCTCCCGACTACCCTCTCTCCGTAGTAAAACCTCCCATTCTAGTGTTCATTCCTCACGAGGGCTATGCACCACAACTTGCAATATTTAACAGCGTATCTACATTAGAAATGGCGTGTTAGTTGCACCATGAGTTGAAATAATATGTTCCTTTTGCTTCCAGAACGATCTCTATGGCCGACACGTGAGTCTTAATCATGGATTTCCAAATTCCCGTGACAATGACTGCCAACCGTGGTGAAATAACTACTGCGTCACTGGGGTTTATACTATTGCGATATTTTCTTGTTGCAAAATATACATATATTTGCGACCTACACCCCACGTCTCTTTACAAGGGATAGTTATTATTAGTTATTGTTATTTTAAGGGGCGGAACTACGAGGTCATCTGCCCCAAAGGGATAGTTAAATAAAAATCTAATTAATATTGATAATAAATATGATAATTACAATAAATAAACGGCTTAGGGATCGAAACACTTCATTCGCCCCTGAGATAAATGTTTTAAAATGAAATGAAACAACATTTATCTCAATACACATCCTACACAAAAATATACAAGAAATATACTCTCCACAACACCTAGAGATAAAATATACTCTTCACAAAAATTCATATTGTAACGACTTTTAAAATCGTTACATGAAGAATATGAAACATTCAAGATTTAGTTACACTACTTAAATTATTTCGCAACAGTCTGGAGCTGGTATATTTCGCAGGCACTCCTGCTACCAGCTAATTGGTTTCCAAAACTCCTTAACTTACATTTGTTGCCTGAGAAGGAGCTGACGTTAATACCCTGGAAGATTGACATTTCTACGCTGTTGTGAACTCCTGCGCACTTGCCTAAAATTATAGGTTCCTAGAATCCCCTTTAAGCCCCTTTAGTGGATTTAGTTTGGAACATTTCGTCGTAGGACTTCTGAGTAAACTCTTAACGATTTAGGTCATGGCACCACATGTGGTACCAACATTTCTCAAGGACTCTGTCGTTGTCATGGTGGTCTGCACCCCCATGTTATGTTGGCACGACCTGTATCTGAGGTCAGGAGAGGGGGTTGTTTACCCCAGACTGAACGCCTTACCAAGTGTGTAAGAGAGACTTCTCGACTGAGACTGGTTCAAGCTTGACGTGTTGAGAAACGACTCCCCCGGAGACTTGTTCCTCGGGGCGGGTTCGGGATGCAGGAAGTATCAAAGTACATTTGTTTTGGGGGTAACTGACGTTTTGATTAACTCATACCGGACTGCCTTTCAATACTATGAATTTTACATGCCATGTGTCGAATGGCGTTTAAGGACTGTTATTTTTAGAATTATGATTGTTAGTTAATAAGTATATTTTGCTAAGCTTTTGGATACCCAGATACGTTTGGCTTGCATTAGATTCAGGGAGGGAAAAGGGGTTTTAACTTTGGTCAGAAAGGCTGCTGAAGACGGTAAGTCAAAAGCAGGCTTTCGGACCACCTTAGTCGTATTAAACGGCTCTTAAGTTGCTTATGTAACATTGTTTTGGAAGTGGCACAGAGTCTAACTTCATGTTGTTATTCCTTTAGTTTTGTCGTCAGGGGAATCATTCTAGTTAAATTCATTTCTATCACAAATGTAGATGTGTGTAATCTTGCCAAGCGGACAAGTGTCTGGTTTGTCAGGTTAAGCCTTTCATTTGTGTTTAATTAGTTCATATTTGTAATTTAGTTAATTAAGTGGTGGAAGGGTCTCTCTTGTAATTGTATTATCTTACTGTTCAATACATGTTAGCTTATTTCGATTTGTCACGTTATTTATTGCATGAAGTTACTAGGAGGATTATTCCCCTTTCCTTCTTCATCTTCTGGCAGGGTCATTTTAATACGGCCTACTGAGGTACGCATCCAGCCTTCCATTCAACAAGCTGGTCTTGACCTCGGTTACATCCCACCTTTTCCCTAATTCCAAATTAGATCAGAGTATTCCACAATGCTATGAAACTAGGAATATTCTCTCCCTAGGTTTTTTAGCTGTGAATTCAACTGACCTAGTGAGTAAGTTAATTAGGCCTTTTTCTGTGTGTATAAATTATTAATTTTTGATATGGTAATATCATGTTGATGAATTATATTTTGATATGCTAATATTACTATTATTATTATTATCATCTTGGTTTATTTTTAAAGGGGAAGGGGGGATAGAGCCACTACCGGTACAGGGTTTGTTCTGTGATCTTGCCATTAGCAAATAATCTTTCCTATTGACTGACTGCAGTAATTAATTAAAACTAAATTCAGTAACTTAATTAACGTAGATTGGGTCCTCCTTACTAATTTTTCTTCTTTCCAATAGGTAGGCTAGTTATTAGAGCGGAACCTAATACCTGTGGTGATTTGATTTCATGTAAAATAACTTGCTGTGTACACCGAGGACCAAATGAGCAATTCATATCGTCAGCTGTCAGACGAGAAGATAGCCGAGAACTGTAAGTGGCAGTCACGTGCTCGGAACGGAAGTCAGGACTGCTGGGATATTAATGGCGGAGCTGCGTTGCCAGATTGCCGGCCGAATGAATTTCGCACGTGGTGAGTTTTGATATGCTGTTTGTATGTTTTGGGGTGATTGTAAATTCGTTCTGTTTCTTGTGGGAAATAGTCCAGCTCAATTTTACTGCGCCTGGGCTAAAATACACCTCGGGAACTGTTGTTTTGACTTAATTGTGTCACGTGTTTGGAAAGAATAAAATGTTTCTCTGATTGGAAGTAGTTTTGGTAAAATTTAAATTATTGACGTTTTAAATTCTCTTGAAAATAGGCTGAAATTGATAAGCTTGTATTTCCAGTAAGAATAACTTAGTGTCTGTTTTGATGTGCGTTTAGTGCGCGCCTGTTGAATCACGTAGTGATTTTGAATTATCATGGCCGGCGACTGTGACAAGTTATTATTTTATGTAACTGATGTCAGTAAAAATGTGAATTGCGTGTGTGGATTTATCATCAGCCGGTTCCTTGGGGTAAATCTGTAATTATTCTTAATAATTGTTAGTGACGTAAGACTGAAGTTCTGCGATTCGCTGTGCATAATACGTGTGAGGTATAATTGGTAGTTGTCAGCTGTTCGTTAGGCCAAACATTTCAAGTTTTGTTGTCATTTCTTTAGCTGGGGGTTAATTATTTCGCTGTTGGTAGTTCCGTCAAATTAAATTGGACCGTGAGAGTACTAAAATTTGGTGTTGTCAACTTGTCCTGCGTTAAATTAATTCTGGGGAATGGTCGCATTGCTGTCTATATGTGCGTTCGGTAATTGTGTTTTGAATTATGTTAAATGTTGAATTGCGTGTGTGCTAATTAAGTATAAATGAAACAGGTGAGTGTTTATGTATGATTTATTGATGTATAAGTTTGCTTAGTAATTGGGGGGCGAGTAAATTGTCTTGTTGTGACATGGGATTTTAAGGTTAGGTTGTCATCTAAATTGGTCAAGTATTAAATTGCTTTAATATTCAGTATCTTAGTGTGTGTTTCGTTGAGTGACTTACTAAGCGGGATTTTTCTGGGAGGCATTCACCTTCAGGTCGCATCTCATTTAGGGTGTAAATAAATATTTTCCCCCGATTCGTGTCTTCCGTTTTAGGACGTATTTAATACGATGTAAGGGGAACTGTGATTTCAGGGCTACAACTACGGGTTGTTTTATCAGGTCCTCACGTGAGTTGATACTCCGTTGACGTTATAGTGTCTTGACGATCCGGATACTAACATACTTCTGTAAATGGGGAATTTAAAATTGTTCAGGGAAGGGAGCCTGTGTGTCTGGTGGATGCATGAATGTATTTCTGTGGTTGATTGTGTTCAGGATGTAAGAGTGTATGTGTGATGCGATCTTTATTGCTGCCCTGACCAGGAATCGAACTGGTGTTCTTTGGTGGTCAAAATTGTATTTATTTTCTTTTGTAATCCTTCAAGTTTTTTTGAGCCTGTTGATTGAATGAATTAGTCATGTGTGAATGAATTGATGTAGGTTTGTAATTTGAATTTGGGTGGGAGTAATTGAGGCCTAATTGCCAGTAACGTAAGGTGGATTGTTATTTATATTAGTTGTATTAGTTGCATTTTGAAAATGGGCCTATTATGCAGATGTGCTTCGTACGGGGATCTACTGTCAGGAGTCCAGTTAATTTGGGGTGTGAGTACCATCTTAATTGGGCCCGGGCAGGGTGTATATAGTATTTGCCCGAGTCGAGTGACTGAAGTTATGGGACTTCGTTAACTCGGTGACAGGCAAAAAAAAATTTTTTGAGGTAGTTGAGGCCGCTCAGTCAGTGGGGAGTCGGGGTTAAAAGACCTCTACGGAGGCCCCCTTGGTAAGAGTCCGCAATGCCATTAGTTTAGGTTCATGATATCTGTAAGACTGCTAATTTGCATAATTGAATGTAACGGGTTATTGTCGTGGGTGGTTAAATCTTATAATGAGATGTTTGAGAAGGATGTGTGATGGATGATGGATAAATGTTAGGAACTGGAGTCCTGTGTTCGAGTTCCAGTGTTGAAGTTGCTAGCTCTGGGAATACTTGTTGATTTTTTGGTAGAAAAAAAATTGTAGTTCGGTTGGTGAAAGTTTTCCTTCAGGGAGATGACCCTGCGGTGGCATGCTGAGCTGTCGTTGTATGTCAGCTGCTGTGTTCGCTAGTCTGATTTTGAGATATTTTTTTGAGGTTGCAGTGTTTCGTTTGGGATTGCATTGGGTAGGCTGGTTCGTTAGTTATTCATAACTTGCAGTTCTTGCTGTTAGGCGGCTAGGTTATTCTATTGTGGTCACATTCCTGAAGGGTTGTAGGTTCGTGAGATTTCATGTAGACTCCGTTAGCCTGGGTGTGTTTTCACTTCACAATCAGCTGTTGTAGGCATTCGGGCATATTTTGAAATTTTGATTCTGGAGTTTTCGCTTGAGGGTGTTTCAGTGCATTAGTTGGTTAGTTATTTATAACTTGCAGCCTTGATCTGTTAGACCACTAGCGTTTCTGTTGTAGTCTCTACTCTGAAAAGTTCTGGGTTCGTTAAAATTTTGTGTAGCCCCATCATCTTGGGTGTGTGTGAGTTCGGCTGTTGCCACCAGATGTTCTGATCGATTGTGAGCCTTAGTGTCAGTCAGTGTCCTGGGGAGGTTACTGGAGTAGTGTCATCTTTTGTGGTAAATAAATTTAAATTCTCTGAGTAATAGTGTTGATAGCTTGGCAGTTATTTTGGGTATGCGACGTTCCAATGTGGTTGGTGCGAGCTGGATTTATGGACTTATTTTGAAGACTTTAATTGTTTCGTGCCTTTTGAAATATAACATCTGTCACTTCTGTGACTTGTAATTCTGAATAAATTAGTTTTGATATTCTGGGACAGATTTTATTGGCGTTAGTATTTTGTGGGATACAGACACGTGTTGTTAGTCGAGGAAGTTGTACTTGGATGGTGAACATTAATAGTAGGTGACGCACGTTGTTAGTTAGAGATGTCTGTGGTCTGTGGTAACGCTATTTAGGGAAATTTTCGGGGTTTTGGTTGACTATGTTGTGTGATTTGAAGGTGAGCCGAGTGCACTAGAGTGTGTGTGACACTTGGTGGCTGTACGGATGACGTTGGTGGGTGCTCTACCTTGTGTCGAATGTATATCTATGTTATGTGTAAAATGCTGCACTGTCATCTTCTGAGGCGGCGTGCCTTTGTGGGGGAAGATGTTAAGTACCCTCTGTGGGGTCGTGTTTGGACCAGAGGGATAGTTTAGGTAAAGTGTTGTACTGTCATCTTCTGAGGCCTTTGTGGGGGAAGATGTTAAGTACCCTCTGTGGGGTCGTGTTTGGACCAGAGGGATAGTTTAGGTAAAGTGTTGTACTGTCATCTTCTGAGGCCTTTGTGGGGGAAGATGTTAAGTACCCTCTGTGGGGTCGTGTTTGGACCAGAGGGATAGTTTAATTTATTTGTGTAGTGCGTGAATGACAGTGCATACTGTTTTTATAATTCACGTCAGGCTTGTGAACTGCAGTCCTCGTGCTGTTTTCCTGGTTCGCAAGTTGCAGTATGAATGAGTGATTATGTCTTTGTGTTGTCGCCGGGATCAGTGCCCGTTGGCAGTTATGGAGTGGGAGAAACGTCCGGGTGACAGCCCGATGGAAGTTAGGGCCTTTTTATTATTTTAGTGTGAATCGTTGTGTGGAGCCAGTCCTCCAACTTGCACGAGTCTTTGGCCTTGGGTTCAGTTCTCGACCCAGGTGTCGGGAGTGTGAATGGGTATGAATTATGTGGGTGGCGTGGCTTTCCTTAATTTGTTTGTCTTGCTGTTAGTATGCTTGTGTGATAGGATGTTGTGGTCTCTGTTCCTCCTGTCCTTGGGGGCCACTGAGGGCAGAGCGGTTCAGGGGCATGTGAAATTGAGCAAGGCATGTAATTTGTGTTTGTGTGCATATCAAAGCGAGCTCTGTGTGATGCTTTCAGCGCGGTAGGCAAATTGTAATGTGTTAACTTGAGCAATACCAAGTGCGGTATTATAAGTGTAGTTGTTTTAGTGGAATGCCCCGTGTGGCATATTTATGTAATTGTCATTGCTAGTATTGAAATAGTTACGTGCAGTCCTGATTTCGTGAAGTCACAGAGAAATGGTCCCTCGGTTTGGTTAAAGTAAATTCATTTTGGAAAATTGTTTAAAATTTTTGGTGGGCAAATTTGTAGGTTCCCTTGAGTTGCGTTTTGAGTAAATTTTGGTTTGCTGTACCTTGGGTCAAATTTTGTGGGTACTTGGAAATTGTTTTGATTATTCTTGTGGTTAACGTGCAGTGGTTCCTTTAAAAGCGTAATGTCAGTCCTCCGTGTGGTCAGTTACCCTGTCGTGTGGTTTTCATGCTTCAGTGAATTTTTAATTATGTCCTGGAACCCCGATCTTACGAAGAACCTTGTTCATGACATCAAGCACCCGGTGTGTGACTTGAAGAACTCTTTAAGTGAATTTCGATGACACACATATGCTTCGTGTGATATTTCTCATCTGTCCTCAGATGACATAACCTTGCTCAACGCTAGCCTGCTATTCTGGAGTCACCCGTTCCCACTAAGGGAACCCAATTGAATTAATACTCCTGTAGTGATGGTGTGTTTCAGCCTGGGAAATCTTCATGTGGGACGTGTACTCCAACCTGGGGCCCAGGTTGGCAGTACCATACCAAATTCGATGGCATCCTTCTACCTGAGAAGTTGTACTTCGAGATCTGCTGGCGGAGTTCGGAGGTGACTGTTCAACTGCCAGATGCCCAGCGACACCATCACCATCCCTGCTGTTCTCTCCCTATCGTCTTCTTTGGGAGGGCGAGGATGTAACGACTTTTAAAATCGTTACATGAAGAATATGAAACATTCAAGATTTAGTTACACTACTTAAATTATTTCGCAACAGCCTGGAGCTGGTATATTTCGCTGGCACTCCTGCTACCAGCTAATTGGTTTCCAAAACTCTTTAACTTACATTTGTTGCCTGAGAAGGAGCTGACGTTAATACCCTGGAAGATTGACATTTCTACGCTGTTGTGAACTGCAGCGCACTTGCCTAAAATTATAGGTTCCTAGAATCCCCTTTAAGCCCCTTTAGTGGATTTAGTTTGGAACATTTCGTCGAAGGACTTCTGAGTAAACTCTTAACGATTTAGGTCATGGCACCACATGTGGTACCAACATTTCTTAAGGACTCTGTCGTTGTCATGGTGGTCTGCAACCCCATGTTATGTTGGCACGACCTGTATCTGAGGTCAGGAGAGGGGGTTGTTTACCCCAGACTGAACGCCTTACCAAGTGTGTAAGAGAGACTTCTCGACTGAGACTGGTTCAAGCTTGACGTGTTGAGAAACGACTCCCCGGGGACTTGTTCCTCGGGGCGGGTTCGGGATGCAGGAAGTATCAAAGTACATTTGTTTTGGGGGTAACTGACGTTTTGATTAACTCATACCGGACTGCCTTTCAATACTGTGAATTTTACATGCCATGTGTCGAATGGCGTTTCAGGACTGTTATTTTTAGAATTATGATTGTTAGTTAATAAGTATATTTTGCTAAGTTTTTGGATACTCAGATGCGTTTGGCTTGCATTAGATTCAGGGAGGGAAAAAGGGTTTTAACTTTGGTCAGAAAGGCTGCTGAAGACGGTAAGTCAAAAGCAGGCTTCGGACCGCCTTAGTCGTATTAAACGGCTCTTAAGTTGCTTATGTATCATTGTTTTGGAAGTGGCACAGAGTCTAACTTCATGTTGTTATTCCTTTAGTTTTGTCGTCAGGGGAATCATTCTAGTTAAATTCATTTCTATCACAAATGTAGATGTGTGTAATCTTGCCAAGCGGGCAAGTGTCTGGTTTGTCAGGTTAAGCCTTTCATTTGTGTTTAATTAGTTCATATTTGTAATTTAGTTAATTAAGTGGTGGAAGGGTCTCTCTTGTAATTGTATTATCTTACTGTTCAATACGTATTAGCTTATTTCGATTTGTCACGTTATTTATTGCATGAAGTTACTAGGAGGATTATTCCCCTTTCCTTCTTCATCTTTTGGCAGGGTCATTTTAATACGGCCTACTGAGGTACGCATCCAGTCTTCCATTCAACAAGCTGGTCTTGACCTCGGTTACATCCCACCTTTTCCCTAATTCCAAATTAGATCAGAGTATTCCACAATGCTATGAAACTAGGAATATTCTCTCCCTAGGTTTTTAGCTGTGAATTCAACTGACCTAGCGAGTAATTTAATTAGGCCTTTTCTGTGTGTATAAATTATTAATTTTTGATATGGTAATATCATGTTGATGAATTATATTTTGATATGCTAATATTATTATTATTATTATTATCATCTTGGTTTATTTAAAGGGGAAGGGGGGATAGAGCCACTATCGGTACACATATCTTAACTTTCATTTATCTCATTCTTCCAAATGTCCATAACGTTCCATATATTCTTCTTTATATATGTATTAAGCGATCTGTAAAAAAATACATATTTAATGCACTTCCCTTTTAATTGTTACATATATGTCAACACTGCACTGCACTCGTTTATATTTCGGTGATCGTATGCATGACATACAATTGTGGCTTCATAGCTAGTGAACGTAGTTTGTATGTCAGTCTGGTGTAGAAGTACATTGTTGTAGTACCTGCTGATTATCACATAATAAATATCACATCACACGATAATAGTACGCCAACAACACAATATTCCTTTCGTCTCTATTGAAAAATTACACTAATGGTGTAAATATCTCATTACTGAAGAACAAAAAAATGAATTTCAAATTTCAGTGCAGATGTCATATATGTAAATACTACCCCAAATACATAAAATAACATCGAAATATCTCAAAGTAGTTAATAAACAGTTCACTTAAATACACAAGTTACTACTAACCTGCCTACGTGGCTTCTTTCTTTCTTAGGCCACGGCCGCCTCATTTCAGACTATTACACTCTAAGTCTCCACGACTTCTTAAAACTTCTCAAAAACCATAATTCCACTTCACTACTTCTCATAAACAATAACTTGACTTCTCAAAAGCACAACAAAACATAAAATCTGACTTCTCGTTCACATTGTTAAATTTAACTTAGCATCAAGATATAACTTTACTGTATCGTCTTACCTACAACAACAACAACAACAAAATGATTAAGACTTGGACAAAATACAGGGTCATCAATTTAAGTCTCGCATCCGATACCGATCACGGCGCGGCAAGCTCTCGCGCTGACACCCGCTCGCTGGCCGGTAAAAAGTGCGCGACTTTTCCCCACTACTTCGCGTCAACATACAGTCATTTAATAGCAATTTATAGTGAAAATAATTATCTACAAACTTACCTGGTTTTACAAGAAATGTTCAAAGGGTTGTCCGTCAGCTCGCAATCATGCCTGGCACCTCGTAAACAAGTTTCTAGACACATGGCGAATATCTTCCTGGGTGACGTTCGTTATAACTTGGCGAATATTATGTGGAGAACGGATACCAGGATATTTCCGAATGAATCGAAAACGGCACTCTCTAACAGAAGAATACTTCGCATAAGAAAACACAATGAATACACGTTGTTGTACAGAAAACATCACTTTAAGGCAACACATAAACTGTAAAATTGCCCCGAGAATGCACTGTATGTTAGGTCAAATCAACTAGCACTTCACAAGCTTGAATACGCCGGAGATACTGACAGCTTATTGCAACATTGCCGATCGCAGCGCACGTGTTCATTGCGGGGAGAACGCCAGGGCCACCTTGACCGGCCTAGCGGCCGCATCTGCCAAGGCCACCTTCACCGGCCTAGCGGCGCGTACATGCGGGAAATAAAATGATGACCCGGTACTATTCAATAAAAGCGGCTTCGGTGGCGTAGTTGGTAGCATGCTGAACTTCTATGCCCAAGATAACGGGTTCAAACCCGGCCGAAGCCGTCGGATTTTTTAAGAGCGTTAAAATCCCTCAGTATGCCTTCCTTCGGAGGGGAAGTACAGCCGGCGGTCCCATGTCATAGATTTATGGCATGTTAAAGAACCTTCCACTAATTGCACCTGTGTGAAGCTAAATTGAATAGGTTAAGAATGTAAACAACGCTCTTAGGTTTCTATGTTCGTTGCCAAGAGCCGACTGCGGTGGTGTCTAGTAGCTAAGTTATGAACTTGGCCTAGTAATCGTTGACGGTGACGCTTGGCGGCAAAAGTAGGAACTATTTGAAAAATTCTAAGTTGCAGTACTTAAATTAAAAACAGATAACACACACTAATACAGTCATCACATTTAACACCGGTTATCAGACAGATTCTACACACACCCAAAGTACACGGGGCTACATGACCGCGTTGTTGCAGCCCCTAAACTTAAGAACCAACCAACCAACTACTCAATAAATCTGAATTACGTATATCACTAAACTATTTCACAAGAACAAATGACAATCTCCTTGGAATAAAATATTTCAGTCCACAAAATATTAATGATTTTATACTTTAAACTTAGTCTATACACATGATTCGACTTCTGGCTACGTAAAAGAAACCAATAGTTTTCTCTCAAAACTTACCGTGACATTACTCGTCAACACTTCCTTACTTGCTTCGATTGCCTGGACTATAGTTCATTTCTATTACACCAGAATCTCTCAAAACTTACCGTCACATTACTCGTCACCATTTCCTTAATACTACCACCTTCCTATACGTGGTATTATCCCACATCTTCGAACTGTTATAGGTCACCTCTTACTGACCAATAACACCCTAAATTTCAGCTAAAAATCTTACATGCTTTGACTAAATCCTAGGAATAATAGCATCACACTCCGTTTTCCTAACTATCCTTCTCCCTAAAATTATGACAGTGTTCTAATAGATTAATAGATAGTCAATAACACCGACACTCATAATTAGCATATACTTTCCCATAATCACTTCGTAAAGCAAGTCCTGAATTATAACACAGTTCAGATACTCTCTGCTCTACCGAATTGAATGCGTAAATTTCACCAGCCTTTACTTGAAACTTCGTCATTACCCTTAGGTACACACTTATCTTACTGAATTACTCTTGTCTTCAATAAATTACACTCTTTTCTTTACTAAGTCCATACTGTGCCAGTTTGGACCGAGATCCTACGATCACATTTTGTAAAATACCGACATCAGATTAGCACGAGAAAATATATCTCAGGGTCTATCTAGGTGAATACTTGGGTCTAATCTGGCATCCCTGATCTCGGTAATTCACAAGTAAGGTAAGGTGAGAAATTATTTTGAATTAGCACATTCCTTTAAAATCTCAATTTATTTATAGATAAAAATATGATTTGAATGGCTAAAACCTCAACAAAGATAAAACAAATCACACATGAGAAATCAACAGTCCCTAAGATTATTACTAGAATGTCGCAGATATGATAATCAGAAAATTAATTAGTCCATTCTGATATCAAAATAATTTCAAAAAAAATATTTACACTGGTTATCACTGTTCAATAAAGAGTTCTGAGTGATTCCTAATATTTACATGTTCGTCGTTCACTTTTCGAAAGATTGCATTTGAGTGTTCAAATATTCGTTGCAAAACATTTCCAAAAAAAAAGTCACTTGATTTATTCGGTGTTATTCGAAAATTAAACTTATTTGGAAAAAGTATCATATCACTGATTCGTTGTTTCATATCAATATCAATACTCGATTGACATAAAGTCGAATGTTAATAATTGTTCATAAAGATTTTCAATTTCAAAAACCAAAATTTGTTTAAAAAAAACTTTTCATAATATTTTGAAAAATTAACTTTCTTCTTTTCTCACTTTCATTTGTTTAAATGTCACAAAAAATCATATGTTATTAAAATTACAAAAAATTGTTGTAAACAATATAAATTGTGGCTATCCACCATCAGCGGATTAAATCATTAACTCTTCACCAAAATTTTATATCATCAAAATTTTCTATCACCACAATTTTCATATAATCTCCAAAAAAAATCTAAAAGATTTATTAATATTATTAATTAATTAATTTCAAAATTTCCCTTCACTTTATTTATATCAAGTTTTCTCAACCTCTCACATGATGAATATTTTATTTGCTCATTTTCACTGTTATTATTATTATTATTATTCCAAAAATAAAAATTCATTAATTATTTATTTTAATTCATTTGCACTTTTCATCTTATTATTAGCCTACTTTCGATTTTTGCAAAAAATGAAAGTAGACTTATGAGATCAAAACAGGGCGAAAAAAGTGTGTCTGTCTGTGTGTGTGTATGTATGTGTGTGAGTCTGTGTGTGTGTGTGTGTGTGTGTATGTGTGTGTGTGAGTCTGTGTGTGTGTGAGTATGTGTACTCTGAATGTCTGTCCCCCCTATCAATTCGAACACGGTGAATGCGTATTGATCGAAATTTGGTACAAAGGTAGCACTAGCAAAGGACACCTCAGTGTCATGTTTTATATCGCCGCCATCTTTACTAAAACTGAATGGCGGCCACTCAAACGTTCAAAACGTAAAATCAAATAACGACTAACCAAATCATCCGATCTCTACCAAATTTGGTAACAACATACCTTCGTATAGGATGCGTCTTGTGACCAAACTACAAGGTCGTCCGAAATACCATTTCAGGATGGCGGCCATGCGAATTATGCAAACTTTATAATCCATATCATGGGACCCACCAGTTCCGATTATCGAGCCGAGAATCGTTTTAACTGTTCTAAAGGAAGAGGCACGTTCGAAATTAAAAGTTTATTTTGTAATACTATAGTGCAGACGTGATTTTAAAAAGCTGAGCTGATTCAGTAATAAGACAAGATGGCAGCGGATATCTTGTGCCTGACTTATATTTCACTAATTTGAGTATTGCATGCAATATAGCGTACTGATACAAAATAAATAAACTTTGTATGAAATGCTTTATATATAAATAATATACTCCAGTGATGAAATCGTTTAGTGTAAATCATTATTTGCTAACAAGTTCTATGTAAGTCATTTTATATAGAACGATAATCGTTGACACAATTAGCTCAGTGGTAGAGCGTTAGCCTATCGCTCAAATGCCTATGGTTCAAACCCGATCAGAGCTAGGTTTTTTGCTTGAAATGTTATATGTTTATTGTTTTGTAATGACTCAGATGTTTTAAAATTAAGCGTTATATTGTGCATATTATGGTGTAAAATATATATTTAATTAAAACATAATTCGCCAGCAGATTTACTCGAGACATCTAGCTGCCAAAAAGGTACTTAGTAACTTCCAGATTTTATTGAAAAGTTTCTTCTTCTGGCCGCTAGAATGCACTCGCTCTGTTAGGATTATATTGTTCGATATTTCACCACTAGATGTCACGACTAGTCTACGTGGTGCTCCATTGATTACTATACCATTGGCATTCTATGCGCATCGAATTTGAAGAATGACAAGATAATACTACGATACATTTTTACATTTTATTTTAAAGGGTTTGTAACAGCCTATTTTGCGTTACTTGAAAATGTTATTTGAAGTCTCTGTAGGGTCATGGAAAGATTTGTTAATTCAATTAGGGTTGTGAAAGCCATGCACAACCAGACGTGTAAAGACATGCCTCAACTCAAAGTTGGATGTTGCCCATGGCAGGTCGTATATGTAATAATAATAATAATAATAATAATGTTATTGGTTTTACATCCCTTTTAACTACTGCTGCTTTTAGAGACACCGGGGTGCCGGAATTTTGGCCCGAAGGGGATCTTTAACGTGCCAGTAAATGTACTGACACGGCTCCCTCGCATTTGTGCACCCTCAAATGCCAGCTGACTGCGCCAGGATACGAACCTGCAACCTAGGGCCCAGCAAGCGAGAACGTTACCGCTGAGCCACGCAGCCAGTCCGGTCGATTATGTCTCCAGATCCATAACATTCTTGAGATACTTCTTATCTTTCTTTCTTCAATGATGGTAGCAGTTTTTATCTAGGTTGTGGCGTTTGGTAGAGGTAAATCGTTTCTAAGGTCTTCAACAAAGAATAGTTCTATTATACTCTTTGATAATAACGAGTTATAACTATACTCATACATTTAGGAGAAAGTAGGCTATATGTTCTTTACTGAACATCTTGTTTTTTTTCTCGGTCAGGTTCAACAAATCTAAATTCATGTTCTTCAATTATTTATTTAGGCATACCATCGGAACTTCGAGTTGATCCAGAAAAAAAAATAATTAATATTTGGATTGACAGAATAGTGAAATCTGACAAGAATATGGGGCGGTTCACATTGCCTAACCCTTCTTTTACAATTTAGCCCACATGATCTTTCAAAAAAACATACGCACATCCTTGTGTGCCCACAACTACGGGAACAAAAGCCCTCTGGGATGACCCTCTAGGTCTCCTCAACTTTAAGTGTCGCCAAACGCACACTAAAATCATCACCAAAATATTCTGCACACAACATCATATTATTCTTTTTTTTTATCATATATATTTTTTCTCTTGTAATATTCTGTCAATTACTAGACTGGGTTCTTCAGTGTTATTTTACCAATAAAATAAATTCTGGTCAATCTCTCCTTGCCTCCCATTTAAATAAATTCTCCCTGATTTGATACATTAAATACCTGCCGTTTCCTTTCTTTTCATCTGAATATTTTTTTAAAGTGCTTTTGGAAAAAATAATTCTGAGCTCAAAAATCTTACTACTTCATTCCTTTCATCCATAAACTCATTTAAATTTATTTAAACTTCCAAACTTTTATACAAAATAAACAAAGTTATTTAATTTAAGTCCTTCCAACTAATTAAATTCATCCACAAGTAATTATTATTATTACAAAAAATATTTAGGCACCATCAATGTCATAAATGATTATTATCGCTCTATTTCTTTAATAAATAAATATTTAAATCTCATCTGTAAATGATTATTATTAACATCTCCTATTATTTTTAGCCTACTTTCGATTTTTGCAAAAAATGAAAGTAGACTTATGAGATCACTACAGGGCGAAAAAAAGTGTGTCTGTGTGTGTGTATGTGTGTGAGTCTGTGTGTGTGTGTGTGTGTGTGTGTGTGTGTGAGTGTGTGTACTCTGAATGTCTGTCCCCCCCTATCAATTCGAACACTGTGAGCGAAAATTGAACGAAATTTGGTACAAAGGTAGCACTAGCAAAGGACACCTCAGTGTCATGTTTTATATCGCCGCCATCTTGACGGAAACGTAATGGCGGCCACACAAATGTTCAAAGCTTAAATCAAATTACGACTAACCTAATCATCCGATCTCTACCAAATTTTGCAACAACATACCTTTATGGGGGCAGCATCCTTTGACCAAACTAATAGGTCATTAGCCTAATAGTTTGCGGATGGCGGCCATCTTTGTGTGAAAATCGATTGCCCCTATTAATTCGAACACGGTGAAACCGAATGGAACGAAATTTGGTACACAGGTAGTACTAGTAAATGGCACCCCAGTGTCATGTTTTATATCGCCGCCATCTTGACGAAAACGTAATGGCGGTCACACAAATGTTCAAAGCTTAAATCAAATTACGACTAACCTAATCATCCGATCTCTACCAAATTTTGCAACAACATACCTTTATGGAGGGAGCATCCTTTGACAAATCTAATAGGTCATTAGCCTAATAGTTTGCGGATGGCGGCCATCTTTGTGTCAAAATCGATTACCCCTATTAATTCGAACACGGTGAAACCGAATGGAATGAAATTTGGTACAGAGGTAGCACTAGCAAAGGGCACCCCAGTGTCATGTTTTATATCGCCGCCATCCTGACGGAAACGGAATGGCGGCCACCCAAATGTTCAAAGCTTAAATCAAATTACGACTAACCTAATCATCCGATCTCTACCAAATTTTGCAACAACATACCTTTATGAAGGGAGCATCCTTTGACAAAGCTAATAGGTCTTTAGCCTAATAGTTTGCGGATGGCGGTCACCTTTGTGTCAAAATCGATTACCCCTATTAATTCGAACACGGTGAAACCGAATGGAATGAAATTTGGTACAGAGGTAGCACTAGCAAAGGGCACCTCAGTGTCATGTTTTATATCGCCGCCATCTTGACGGAAACGTAATGGCGGCCACACAAATATTCAAAGCTTAAATCAAATTATGATTAACCTAATCATCCGATCTCTACCAAATTTTGCATCAACATACCATTATGGAGGGAGCATCCTTTGACCAAACTAATAGGTCATTAGCCAAATATTTTGCGGATGGTGGCCATCTTTGTGTGAAAATCGATTCCCCCTATTAATTCGAACACGGTGAAACCGAATGGAACGAAATTTGGTACAGAGGTAGCACTAGCAAAGGGCACCTCAATGTCATGTTTTATATCACCGCCATCTTGACGGAAACGTAATCGCGGCCACCCTAATGTTATAAGCAAAATGTAATTACGACCAACCTAATAATCTAGTCTCTACTAAATTTTGCAACACCATATCTTTATGTGGGAAGCATATTCTGACCAAACTGCTAGATCATGAGCCCAATAGTTTGCAGATGGTGGCCAAGTATGTGTGCAAATCGATTCCCCCTATCAATTCAAACACGGTGAAACCGAATTGAACGAAATTTGGTACAGAGGTAGCACTAGCAAAAGGCACCTCAGTGTCATGTTTAATATCGCCGCCATCTTGACGGAAACGGAATGACGGCCACCCAAATGTTAAAAGCTTAAATCAATTTTCGACCATCCTAATAATTTGATCTCTACCGGATTTTGCAACAACATGCCTTTTTGTGGAAAGCATCTTATGACTGACTACAAGGTCATCAGCCCAATAGTTTGCAAATAGCGGCCATGTATGTGTGCCAATCCATTCCCCAGATCAATTCAAACACGGTGAAACCGAATTGAATGAATTTTTTTTACAGAGGTAGCACTAGCAAAGGGCACCACCTCATATTCATGTTTAATATCCCTATAGCACGTTGTATTTCAACAAGCTACTACAACCAACATTCAATTATACTCCTTGAAAAGGAAAAAGAGTTATAACAATACCCATGCATTTAGGAGAAAGTAGGCTATATGTTCTTTACTGAACATCTTGTTTATTTAATGCACTAATTATTTAATCACAATAAACAATTAACAATTAATTTAATTTAGTTCCTAATGTTCGGTATTATCACTCCCTATTTATTTATAACTTTAATAGCATCGTTATTATTTATAATACTATAAACTTATTCACTTCACACTTGATTATTATTATTATTATTTAATAAATCAAATTATTTAAATAATCCAAGTGGCAATTACTTCTGCTCTCATAATAAGAATTAAAGAAAAATACTCCCATCCCTTGGAATAATCGAAATATTTCATGTCGGAACATGAACTAATGCCGGTCCTGACAAAATCGTAGATCGAAAAATAAATTATCAGACAGCAGTTCCATTTGTCATCCAGATAAATACAATCGAAAATCCGGATACGGTGAAAAATGTGTGTTGATTTCTGATCTTGACTGTTCAAAAATATAGAATTCTCTAATACTACAGGTTAGTGGATAGTACATGAATAGTTGTCTTACTTCATTCTTGATGTGTAGGAAGAACGTGTCCTGCGGTGGACACTATTCCAACAGTGTCTTCCCATGGCCATCTGCTGTATCCGTATACCTCGTTTGTCTCCATGTCCTACCAATCCTACGAGTAGTTTAACGGCGCATGTTGATATTTGCAGTCACTCGTTCGAAATAACTCCCGCCATCACCAGTACCGTGTAACACGACGAAAAGTTGCTCAGTCATAGACTGGTACAGTACACTTGTAGATTTGAGAATAAATCTCATATTCAAATAATGCGGTTTCGTTTGCACGCTAAGATAGGAACACCTATTAGCTGCATAAACAAACTGATGAAATAAATAACTTCTCCTGATGAAATTCGAAGAGCCTGATGTATAGTCACCACAAGAAATACATCGTTCTGTAGGCTAACTTCTGTGAATGGTTTCGACACTACCATCACCTGACTGTAGAATATGTGACCTGAAAGTCAGTGGATATTCTAAGTCCATTCGCTGCCAAAAGTTAAGTTTGTTCACTCAAACAAAAACTAAGTCTTGCTGACCACTGGTACAGCGACTAAGTCCTTCGACCGTCAGAATCTCGGCGTGTATACTGTCACTTCACGTTACGTAGTTCCGCACATGAGCAAATGCTCCGTTGTAATGATGTAACTATCTTGAGAATCGTGCCCTTTATATAGTCCAGCGAGCAAATGTTCCAGAAACTTCTATCTCGTATTTCGGCTTCTATTGGACCGATTTTAACGCTTGATAGCTCAAATTCCTTCTCTTGTAATTGCCAGTCAAGTGTGCTAATTTCCTAGCGTCCATCTCTTCTCCTAAAGGTAATTCCAGAAAAAAAAACTCGTGACGTATGCGGGCTCCAAGTCACAAACTCACGTCACTCGCTCCTGCGATGCATGCTTCCCTCAACACTCTTGAGTCTCCTCCGCGCGCTATTCAAACCATCCATTCCCTCAATCTCTTCAATTAATAACTCTTCTCTCCAAAATAATAATGTCAACAATGTCACGGACGTGTGAACGATCCGGGTATTGTACGACATAAATAAAACTTAATTTCTCGTCTACTAAAAGACTGATTTATTTTTTTAATCCTCAAAACTTCGAATTATAACAAATTCCTTTCAATACTTAACTATTATGCCAACCATCTAATTATTATTATTATCTTTACTTTTACCTGTATGTAGGACAGCAATGTACCACATCATTAATTCATTATTAATCATCAGTACCTTTTTACTAAACAGTGGTTTAGCTAGGTAACAAGCCTAGTAATATCTTTAAACCATGCGTAACTGTAACTAAAACTAGGACCATCTCTTCTCTGTAATCCCTTTTTACCTTGTGTGCATACAACCATCTTTATTCATACTTTTAGGGGGCGTGGTGGCTCAGCGGTCTAGCTGTATGTCTCTCACCAAGGAGGTCCGGGTTCGATTCCCGGTCAATGCATGTGAGATTTTCGAAGTGAAATGCCTTGTCCTGTGGTTCGGATTCCACGTAAAAAGGAGTTCCCGTGGCTCATGATCTCAAGATTAACGGTCACGTTAAACTACAAGCTTCCTTCTTTTTTTCATTCATACTTTTAAAATCTCCCCACATTAACTTTACGTGCTCAAGTAGACACCATAAAAACCTCATTGCTCAACGGAATATACCTCGTTGGCATACTTCATCTTACCAAAAACTTCCTCCAATAAAACTTAATTTAGCATCTTACCAAAAACTTAAAACCACATTGCTCAACGGCATTATACCTTCGCTGGCGTACTTCTTCAAACTCATTTCCACTTTCGTGAAATTACAAACATATCTATCACCAAGTACCAGATGTCCTAATTAGTTACTACTCCCTCATCTCTACCAGATGGTGCTTATTTCATACAACGCATTACCATCAACTATTCAAAACAACTTCTAAATTTCTGTTCTTCTGCCAAAAGTGGTCTTGGAAGGGAAGAGGAGGGTTCATAACCAAAAGAGATAAATCACATAGCGTCAGATCCGGTGATCTGGAAGGCCATGTGTTACAGCTAATACATCCTCATCAGCAAGGTTTTACTCGCTAACAGTTGGAGATACCTTTCGGATAGAAAATGTAATTTTAAACCTCCTATATGCCATCACAAGTTTGCTATTTCTTAGCGTTCTCTTTTTATTTGAAATGGAAATATGAAAGTTTGAAACCAAAGGGTGTAGTGACGTCACTAAAATGGTCGCCATCTTTAAATAGTGCAAAGTATTGAAAACAAAAGTAACCTATATGTTAACCAGGTAAATCAGTTACTTCCATGTAAAATTCATGTAAATCGGACCAGTGGTACTTGCGTGATTGAGTAATACACAGACACACACCATCTCATTTTTAGCCTCGCTTCGCTCGCGTCATAGTCGTGTCATATTGTTATTCCATGAAATGCAGGTTTATCCCCGTTAACACCCCTTTAGAACCTGAATATCCAAAAATCCCTCCTTAGTAGACGTTTTCGACACACAACAAACATTTCCCCAAAATATCATTCTTCTAACTTTAATAGCTCGACATGCAAGCTACCCTCTGGGTGTCAAATTACAAAGCTTGCACCCAGCACCCGAGGCCATACGATATTATTATTAACTTTAATAGTTTTGGTTGGTCGATGAGAGTGAACATCCAAAAATCCTTCTTTAGTGGACGTTTACTTCCAGAATTTCACCCCTCCCCATAGGCCCCTTAAATTGCATTTATGAAAAAACGGTCGAACACCTATGTATTTTATTTATTTATTTATTTTTAAGCTGATTGATTTCCTCCGAGTTTCAAACTCCTCACCTATATCGTTTAAGAGATACACGCGCCGTTAGGAATCTTTCAACCCCCACTTTTCATCCATTTCACCTCATAATATACACTACATCGAAAAACCATTAGCCATGTGTCAGCATATTTTTAATGATTAGTATATATGCCAATTATCACATCCACAAATGAAACCACTCGTGAGATATTGTTATTCAATGAAATGCACGTTGACCCCTTAACACCTCTTTAGAACCTGAATATCCAAAACTCTTTCCTTAGAGGACGTTTTCGACATACAACGAACATATCCCCAAAATGTCATGTTTTTAATTCAATAATTTTGGCTGGGCGATGATGAGTGAGTGAGTTAGTCAGGACATTTTCTTTCATTTATTTTTGATAATTTCACCCCTCCCCATGAACCCCTTAAATTGGATTTATGAAACAAACGGTCGAACACCTATTTACTTATTTAAAGCTGTTTCCCCCTGAGTTTGATGAGTGTGTAAGTGAGTCAATCAGTTAGGACACTTTCTTTCCTGTTTTTTTTTTTCCTAGTATTTCACCCCTCTCCAAGGGCCCCTTAAATTGGATTTATGAAATAACGGTCGAACACCTATTTACTTGTATTTTAAGCTGTTTTTTCCGATGAATTTCAAACTTCTCGCCTATGTCCTTTCAGAGATACACGCTCCGTTAAGAATCCCTCAATCCCCAATTTTCACCCCTTTCACCTCATAATATACGCCACATGGATAAACCCTTAGACATGTGTCTGATTAGTTTTAGTGATTAGTTTATATACCGAATATCACATCCCCGAAGAAACAACTCATGAGATATCGTTATTCAATGAAATGCACGTTTACCCCCTTAACACCTCTTTAAAACCCGAATAAACAAAAATAATTCCTTAGTTGACGTTTTCGACATACAGCGAATATAGTCCCATAATTTCATGTTTCCAACTTAAATAGTTTTCGCTGGGCGTGATGAGTGAGTGAGTCAGACAGGACATTTTCTTTCAATTATTTTTACCAGAATTTCACCCCTCCCCATGGGCCCCTTAAATTCGATTGATGAAAAAACGCTTGAACACCTATTAACTTATTTTTTAAGCTGTCTTTTTCCCCTGAGTTTGATGAGTGAGTGAGTTAGTCAGTCAATTAGGACATTTTCTCTCCTTTATTCTCCCAGAATTTCACCCCACCCCATTGGCCCCTTAAATTAATTTACGAAAAAACGGTCGAACATCGATTTACTTACTTTTTAAGCTTTTTTTTCGCTGAGTTCAAATTTCTCGCCTATGTCGTTTAAGAGATAGGCCTACACCCTCCGTTAGGAATCCTTCAACCCCCACTTTTCACCCCTTTCAGCTCATAATAATACACCACATCGAAAAACCCTTAGACACATGTCTGCTTATTAGCCTATTTTCAATTTTGAAAAAATAGGCTTATGAGATCACCTTTTGTCCGTGTGTGTGCGCGCGCGCGCGCGTGTGTGTGTGTGTGTGTGTGAGGTGTGTGTGTTTGTCCCTAATTAAATCTAAACGGCTGGAGCGATTTCAATGAAACTCGTCAAGTTCATAGCACTATTCCCGGCGACCTCAACCATGCCCTTCAAATTTTGTTACGTCTCACCAATCCAACATGGCGGCTGTGCGAAATATTTCACTAGCATTCAATATCTCCGAAACTATTAACGATATCGCCCTAAGAATGTGTACGGTTATAAAGGGCACTACTAGACGTTCACCTATGAGACTTTCAAAAACCTGGTGACTTCAAAACCAACATGGCGGTCAAGCGAAGTTGAGACTTTTAAATAGACTTTTCTCGCGAATTAACTATCCAAACGTAATGAAACTTGGTGCAGCAAATGTTCATACACATTGTAATGCACTGGAGTCTAATTTAGTTCAATTGTTTACATAAACTCAAAATGGCGGCTGTGCGAAATATTTCACTGACATTCTATATCTCCGAAACTATTGCAAATATCACCATGCAATTTCGTACGATGATAAAAGGTACTGATACAAGTTTATCTATGTAATTTTCATAAACCTGTAAAGTACAAAACGAACATGGCGACCAAGCGAATTTGAAATATTTTAATAGACATTTCTCGTGATTTAACTTTCTGAGCGCAGTGAAATGTGGTACAGTAAATGATTTTGCAGATTGTAATGCACTGCCATCTAATGTAATTCAATTGTTTACATAACCTCAAGATGGCGTCTGTGCGAAATTTTAAAATTAAGTTTTTATTTCTTGTGTCGTAATCATGCGATCGAAGTGAAAGTTTGAATAATGAACCTAGGCAATAATTGTCCTTGAATGGTACATAACTCTATGGCCTATACATATAACAATCCTAAATGGCGAGCTTCCGAAATATATAGACGGTTCTCAATATCTATGAATCTTTTACAGCAACCAAACTGAATGTTTTCATGTTCACAGAGACTATGAACATATGTTCACCTATAGGACTTCAGTAACCTGGTGAGCACAAATCCAACATGGCGGCGACGCGAAGTATAAATATTTAAATGGACGTTTCTCGCGAATTAACTATCCGAGTGCCGTGAAACGTTGCACGTTAAATGCTTATACAAATGTTGATCCACTGGCATCTAATTTATTTCAATTGTTTGCATAATCACAAGATGGCTGCTGTGCGTAATTTTAAAATCTCGTTTTTACTTCTTGTGTTCTGATCATGCGTTTGAAGGTTGAATACCACACGTACACAATAATATTAATGTAATAGTACAAAAATAAAAAATCCAACCTGGCGACAATCTGAAATATTCAGACGGTTCTCAATATCTACGAATCTGTTACAGCAATTAAACTGAAATTTTGTATGTTGATAGTGACAATTAAGATGAGTAGGATATATGAAAATAGGCTGTATAGTTCTTCACGGAACTACTTGTTTTTAATGATTAGTTTATATGCCGAGTATGACATCCACAAATGAAACCACTCGTGAGATATTGTTATTCAATAAAATGCAGGTTTAACCCCCATAAGACCCCTTTAGAACCGGAATATCCAAAAATCCTCCCTTAGTGTACGGTTTTGACATACAACGAGCATATCCCTAAAATGCCATGTTTCCAACTTCAATATTTTGGGCTGGGCGATGATGAGTGAGTGAGTGAGTGAGTGAGTCAGGGCATTAACTTCAATTTTCTTTTTTCATAATTTCACCCAACCCCATGAACCCCTTAAATTTGATATATGAAAAAAAAACTGTCGAACAGCTATTTACTTACTTTAAAGCAGTTTTTCCCCCTGAGTTTGATGATTGAGTCAGCCAGTCAATCAGTTAGGACACTTTCATTCCTGTTTCACCCCCCCCCCCCCCAGAATTTCACCCCTCTCCATAGGCCCCTTAAATTGGATTTATGAAAAAACGGTCAAACACATATTTACTTCCTTTTATGTTGATTTTTTTCGCTGAGTTTCAACTCCTCGCCTATGTCGTTTAAGAGATACACGCTCCGTTAGGAATCTTTCAATCCCCACTTTTCACACCTTTCACCTCATAATATACACCACATCTAAAAATCCTCAGACACATGTCTTCTTATTTTCAATGATGAGTTTATATGCCGAGTATCACATCCCCCAATAAAAACCAATCGGGAGATATTGCTATTCAATGTAATGCAGGTCTACCCCCTTAACACCCCCTTTAGAACCTGAATATCCAAAAATCCTCTCTTAGTGAGCATTTGCGGCCCTTGAGGAAGCTGCATACCAAATTTCATTCCAATCCGTTTGGTGGTTTCTGAGATTTCGTGATGAATGAATGAGTGAGTGAGTAGTGAGTGGTATTTGACAAATAGTGTCAAGTCTTTGTTATGCTAAACTCGGTTCACAGTGCTGTGTGAGCAGTTGAGTAACTAACGGGATTTCAAGTAAAGATCCTCATTTTCTATACCGGTAGTGCAGAGCGCAATTGGCATCCAGTCGGCCGTGTCTCGACTTGAGCTATGTTGCCATGGAAACTATCTGCCTTGCCATTCCTTCATGAGTATATTTTATGATTTGATTAGCCTGTGCTTGAGTGCAAAAGGGTCGAAATCAGAAGAATGAGAAAGACTATCGAAAATTAATGTGGCCAGCGGTTCCTTCTGGGTCCTAAACTATGTGTATGCAAAATTTGGTTGAGATGGGTTGAACGGTGTAGATTTGTATACGGAACAGATCCACCCACCCACATACATACATACAGACTTTCACTTGGCACAAATATTAATCTATTGTAAAAGGGAGTGTTTTACAGATATTGTAGTTTATAATACGGAACTCATTTTATTAGATGATTTGTAGCTTCCACCAGCACTAGCCTAAATAAAGAATACGATATGGAACAACCAGATTAATAGACGCGACACCGCTCATAACCTTAAATTCCTTTTAAATAGACCAACTTGCGAGTAAATGCAATGTGCACAGCAGTAAATCATGAAAGGCCTTCATAGGTCCCAGACCTCTTGATTCACAGACCAACACGTAATTTCATATGGATTCTGTTAAAATGAGTCATATTGATATGATTAGCAGCAGAGTATCAAGAAGGCAGTGCGAGAACAATCAAGAAGGCAGTGCGAGAATAGAAATATAAATCAGGCAGTGAAGAAAAAAAAGAGAGTCTTGGAATTGTTACGTATTATTAGTGTGTTGATGAATGTCCAGGAGGGATACGATCCAGCTGGCAGTGCGTCTTACACACTTCCGTCCCATTTTTCAAAATCACTCCCACAAAAATATCCATCAACCGAGTGGAAAGATGTTAGACATCGAAAAAGTTTTAAACATTTCGAATTGACGCTATATTGAATCTTTGAAAACAGTTTAACAACAGTAGATTTCTATATACTGTACAAAGCTCTGAATAATGATTCGCTGTGCCAAGTATCACTGCTCAAGGGTTATTAGATCGCAAGTAAAGCCATATTGAATTCCATTGAAATATTTTGCGTGGCCACAATGATGGATTGATGACACTTATTCAAATTTGAAAGACATGATCGAGGTCAGACAAGGTAGTGAGCACTAAACAGAGTTTCATTGAAATCACTCCAGACGCTTAGAATGTATGAGTACACACAAATGCGGACAAAATGGAATGTCATATGATGAAAACGGGCTAAAATAAATTGTTACCGTATTGCTGCACCAAAACAGAAGCACGTTATATTTCTATTATTCGTCTATGTATTATGCGTACCTGCACGCTTCAACGAGCAGGATCTAAGTACGCAATCACTTGTTGCCAGGGTAACTGTGTGTCGAAAATGTGTCGCTGAATACGCCTCAACGAGCAGGATCTAAGTACGCTATCACTTGTTGCCATGGTAACTGTGTGTCGAAAATGTGTCGCTGAATACGCCTCAACGAGCAGGATCTAAGTACTCTATCACTTGTTGCCATGGTAACTGGGTGTCGAAAATGTGTTGCTGAATATGCCTCAACGAGCAGGATCTAAGTGCGCTAGCACTTGTTGCCATGATAACTGGGTGCCGAAAATGTGTTGCTGAATACGCCTCAACGAGCAGGATCTAAGTACGCTATCACTTGTTGCCATGGTAACTGGGTGTTGAAAATGTGTTGCTGAATACGCCTCAACGAGCAGGATCTAAGTACGCTATTACTTGTTGCCATGGTAACTGGGTGTCGAAAATGTGTTGCTGAATACGCCTCAACGAGCAGGATCTAAGTGCACTAGCACTTGTTGCCATGATAACTGGGTGCCGAAAATGTGTTGCTGAATACGCCTCAACGAGCAGGATCTAAGTGCGCTAGCACTTGTTGCCATGATAACTGGGTGTCGAAAATGTGTTGCTGAATACGCCTCAACGAGCAGGATCTAAGTGCGCTAGCACTATTTGCCATGGTAACTGGGTGTCGAAAATGTGTTGCTGAATACGCCTCAACGAGCAGGATCTAAGTACTCTAGCACTTGTTGCCATGGTAACTGGGTGTCGAAAATGTGTTGCTGAATACGCCTCAACGAGCAGGATCTAAGTGCGCTAGCACTTGTTGCCATGGTAACCGAGTGTCGAAAATGTGTTGCTGAATACGCCTCAACGAGCAGGATCTAAGTGCGCTAGCACTTGTTGCCATGGTAACCGAGTGTCGAAAATGTGTTGTTGAATACGCTTCAACGAGCAGGATCTAAGTGCGCTAGCACTTGTTGCCATGGTAACTGTGTGTCGAAAATGTGTCGCTGAATACGCCTCAACGAGCAGGATCTAAGTACTCTAGCACTTGTTGCCATGGTAACTGGGTGTCGAAAATGTGTTGCTGAATACGCCTCAACGAGCAGGATCTAAGTGCACTAGCACTTGTTGCCATGGTAACCGAGTGTCGAAAATGTGTTGCTGAATACGCCTCAACGAGCAGGATCTAAGTACTCTATCACTATTTGCCATGATAACTGGGTGTCGAAAATGTGTTGCTGAATACGCCTCAACGAGCAGGATCTAAGTGCACTAGCACTTGTTGCCATGGTAACTGGGTGTCGAAAATGTGTTGCTGAATACGCCTCAACGAGCAGGATCTAAGTACTCTAGCACTTGTTGCCATGGTAACTGGGTGTCGAAAATGTGTTGCTGAATACGCCTCAACGAGCAGGATCTAAGTGCGCTAGCACTTGTTGCCATGGTAACCGAGTGTCGAAAATGTGTTGCTGAATACGCCTCAACGAGCAGGATCTAAGTGCGCTAGCACTTGTTGCCATGGTAACCGAGTGTCGAAAATGTGTTGCTGAATACGCCTCAACGAGCAGGATCTAAGTGCGCTAGCACTTGTTGCCATGGTAACTGTGTGTCGAAAATGTGTCGCTGAATACGCCTCAACGAGCAGGATCTAAGTACTCTAGCACTTGTTGCCATGGTAACTGGGTGTCGAAAATGTGTCGCTGAATACGCCTCAACGAGCAGGATCTAAGTACTCTAGCACTATTTGCCATGGTAACCGGGTGTCGCAAATGTATTGCTGAATACGCCTCTACGAGCAGGATCTAAGTGCACTAGCACTTGTTGCCATGGTAACTGGGTGTCGAAAATGTGTTGCTGAATACGCCTCAACGAGCAGGATCTAAGTGCGCTAGCACTTGTTGCCATGATAACTGGGTGTCGAAAATGTGTTGCTGAATACGCCTCAACGAGCAGGATCTAAGTGCACTAGCACTTGTTGCCAAGGTAACTGGGTGTCGAAAATGTGTTGCTGAATACGCCTCAACGAGCAGGATCTAAGTACGCTAGCACTATTTGCCATGGTAACTGGGTGTCGAAAATGTGTTGCTGAATACGCCTCAACGAGCAGGATCTAAGTGCACTAGCACTTGTTGCCATGGTAACTGGGTGTCGAAAATGTGTTGCTGAATACGCCTCTACGAGTAGGATCTAAGTGCACTAGCACTTGTTGCCATGGTAACTGGGTGTCGAAAATGTGTTGCTGAATACGCCTCAACGAGCAGGATCTAAGTGCACTAGCACTTGTTGCCATGGTAACTGGGTGTCGAAAATGTGTTGCTGAATACGCCTCAACGAGCAGGATCTAAGTGCGCTAGCACTATTTGCCATGGTAACCGGGTGTCGAAAATGTATTGCTGAATACGCCTCAACGAGTAGGATCTAAGTGCACTAGCACTTATTGCCATGATAACTGGGTGTCGAAAATGTGTTGCTGAATACGCCTCAAAGAGTAGTACCTAAGTGCGCTAGCACTTATTGCCATGGTAACTGGGCGTCGAAAATGTGTTGCTGAATACGCCTCAACGAGTAGGATCTAAGTGCGCTAGCACTTATTGCCATGGTAACTGGGCGTCGAAAATGTGTTGCTGAATACGCCTCAACGAGTAGGATCTAAGTGCGCTAGCACTTGTTGCCATGGTAAATGGGTGTCGGAAATTCGTCCACGCTAATTCCAGATAGACACTCAGTCTTTGGTGGCTTCGCTGAGCTTCAATGCCCAAGATCGTGGGTTCAAACCCGACCGAAATCGTCGGATTTTTTAAGAGTGTTCAAATCCCTCAGTGTGCCTTCCTTCGGAGGGAAGTAAAGCCGGCGGGCCCATGTCATAGATTTATGGCATGTAAAAGAACTTTCCACCAACTACAATTGTTTGATGCTAAATTTGTAGGTTAGATTTGATTAATGCTCTATTAAGTTCCAACGTTCGCTGCAAAGTGATGGTTTCAGTGGCATCTAGTAGCCAAGTTTCCGGCTAGGTGTCGTTGATGGTAGCATTTGGTAGCAAAAGTAGGAACTGCTTGAAATTGACCGTCTGCAGTCCTTACCTGAATTACAGATAGTACACGCTAATACAGCCATCACAATTAACACCGGTTATCATACAGAATCCACACGCACCCAAAGTACACCGCGTTGTCGCAGTCCCTAAACTGAGGAACCAACTAACACCCAGTTTTAAAAGATAACCATGTTAAAAATGTAACGGATGATGATTGACATAATTAATTTGTGAAACATGTGCCGTTATTATGTGAGTGATTTAAGTGTTGATTTGTAGAAAGATTGATATCATAAAAATTCAAGACTAATACATTATGATTATAATTAGCTCATAAATACTAGTTAATAAATATGATCAGGGGATTCTTGAAACATTCTTGTAGTGGTTGTTCGATAGCAGGCTCGTCCCCTATTTTCATGGTGTACTGGAGTCTGTAGTCGCATCAATTTCAGTTACTCCAAACACAGCTGGGGTGGTTTTTGAAGACTTATTGAAACTCCTCTCTGCTGCCGACCATCCCAGCATGAACTGCATCAGAATCACCACATAGGATGCTGCAGACATCATCGCCTGGAGTCAGAATAGTTTAAGAGACTGTTAGTTAAGACATTTCGTAGGAGCAACCAACAAATATTGCCCACCGAATAAAAAAATCAAGAATCGACGTGGTGTATCTAAAATATTGTCAATGAATAGTGAGCTGTCTCAGCAGCAATATTGGCCAGATGTACTTCAATGTCAGCGACTCTTCAGACAAATATTGACGAGTAGCAGCGTCGACTACACGTGACTCTCATGATAAACCCACATTGGGCAGTCAGTGAGGAAATTAGTATCTCAGTACAATATAATAACGAGCAAACAACAAGTTTTGCTACAAATAAGGGAAAATGGCAACGGGAACGCATGAAATATTGGTGTAATTAAACAGAACGAAAGGTGTGAGCGTAAAATATGTTCATGACAGATTCAAAAAATAGGTTGGCTCAGGCAAGGAAAGCATCTCTACAGAAAAGGACTCTGTTGACATCGAATATAGATTTAGGTATTAGGAAGTCAGTTTTGAAAGCCTTTGTCTGTAGCGTGGCAGTATATGGAAGTGAATCTTGGACTATTGGTGCAGTAGAAAAGATGAGAATTGAAGCGTTTGAAATGTGGTGTTACAGGAGAATTATGAAGATCAGATGGGTAGATAGGGTAACAAATGAAGAGGTATTAAGACGAGTGGGAGAGAAGAGATGTTTCTGGCGATTGCTAATGAAGAGAACAGTTAGGTTGGTAGGACACGTATTAAGACACCCAGGAATAGCAAGCTTAGTTATGGAAGGATGGGTTCAGGACAAGAACTGTTGGGGTAGACGAAGGTTAGAATATGTTAAACAGATTGCCTTGGATGTAGGGTGTGGTAGCTATGAAGAGATGAAACGATTAACTCAGGACAGGGAGGCATGGCGAGCTGCATCAAACCACTCAAAACACTGAAGATTCAAACAACAACAACAATCTCTTTCACAACTGACATCGTCGCCAAATTCGAACTTCAATCATAGCCGAGTGAGTGCGACACTTATTACCTCGATATCGGTGACTGACTTTACGATTGACAGCAAGAGAATTGGGCATTGACAAGGATATGGTGAGCACCATCGTTCGTGAAGTTGTAGATAAACGATCTGGTTGTGTTTCTGGTTTGTACCGCACCAGCAGACCAACGATTAGAAAGCAAAACGGACAGAAACCTTTGGAGATTTCATTAACATTTGTGACTAACATCCATCCTTTCTGGAAACCATCGTCCCAAGGGATGAAGCCTGTTTTACCAGTTTGATCCGGAATCCTAGCAGCATTCGATAGTATGGTATTGTTATACCCGTAGGGTGCCTGAACTCCAACGACCCCGACAGGGCTTCGACACACAAAGAATGCGCAATTCTGCAAACACTGCACACCGACTCCATAAAACCTCGGAGAGTTCATGACTCGAGGTCATTCTCAGACAGACGTTGTGTTGTAGTGTTGAACCTCTGCTGGGCGTCGTCACGACTGCTGCCATCCTGGTAAGTGTACAGCGAGTACCTACACACCCATACACTTACACTTTCATCCCCCTATTACTTGTACTTGAATTGCATTAGCACGTTAGCTGTTCTGCAAACTTTGTTAATACTTCTTCATAGAAGTAAGTACATTAAAAGTAGACGTCTCTAGATAACTGGTTTATTTAACTAGCTAGTAAGTTCCTATCCTTTAAATTCCCTCCAGGTAGGATCCCATAGCATTATTGTTTAATTGCTTCTTGGCGTCAGCGGATAGCCACTGTCACAGTGCTTGAATCAGCAGGCTCTCTCCCAGCCTTCGCTAGCCAGCTTACGCTAGCATTAAGCCGAGTAGCGGCCGCACCGTTTAAATCCTCATTTGCTAAACCTCCCCCCAACACCACCTTTACAGCCCCGAGCTCTCCCGGCAATCTGAACAATCGGGAAGCACGTCCACCGAGCTACGTCTTTGCCCCTAGACAGCTCAATCACTCTACCCGCTCCACTCACATTTTAACTTCCCCCTAAACACTCCATTGTAGGGCACCCCCACAAAGAAACCCTACAATTCATAGAGGCGCAGAGTACCGCGGTATTGTCTTAGGACATTGTCCAAAGGGTCACAAACAACGTGCAAGCCAAGCCAAGTAAACGCCAGTAAAACCCCTAGTTTTGGAGAAAAAGAATCAGAGTACACTATAACATTAACAGAGAAGGTACATTCTTAATAATTGCCCACCCAACCCCACCTAGAAACCTAGACACCCTTAAACGAAAACCGATTTTTTGTACCCCCAAATAGAAAGGTACACATTGTACAATCGATAGATCATTATATTAATTAATTACACGCCCACCCGAACCCCCAGTTCCCCAGAAGGGATAGCAAGGGTACTATTACGTACACCAACCCCATAGAGTACGCGGTGATTGCCTACAGAGAGGGACGCTACTCCCACAGCTTAGATAGCCCATAGATATTTATACAGTCACTGCTTCAGAGGGAATAGCATACTCATAATATTTAACGCCACCCTAGAGAGTTCAAGCCCCGCTAGTATATAATTCTACACTATGGCACCTCATGCCGAAGTACCGGATGTACCGAATACACAAGGGAGGATGCACTCCAGGCACACTGATAGGACATCCGAACTACTATTTACACTACTCCGAAGCCGCCAGCGGCGTATGCGAAAAGTACAGTTCCATATACAGACATTGCAAGCAAGAGTGGATGCGGCACACAATAAATACTTCCGCACCCCCACCGATACGCGGAGAGTATTACTCATCCGGTCACATCGGAATTTACACAACATCCATAGGGCATTACGCGCCAAACATGTCAAAACCCAGAGGATCCATATCCGAATTGACATGGTTTACAATCCACTCCCTTTCAACGCGACCCTCCAACGTATAAGGGCGCAGTATGCGATATTGCATCGTCATTACGAACAGCTCCTTGCCGAACACATGCGGCTGAGTGCCCAATTCATCGCACTCTACACAACAAACTACATTTAGGAAAGAGGTCGCCGTGGCCCATAGAACCATCTCCAGACAGAACACCCCCATTAGGAAGGAGGTCGCCGGGATCGTGCCACATATTAGATCCACATTTGAAAAAGGTGCACAATTACATACACTTAAGCCGCCACGTGCACATATTCCACCCTCCACACTTACACTGCCCCCTAGGACATTACTGCACGTGCTGACGAACAACAGTCCTACATCCAGCTGAACACGCGTACCAGTACACCGGCGGATACCATTTACACCCCCGGAGGAGCGCAGGCAGCATAAGCCTAAAATCACCCTCCTCCAGACGCCCCACACACAGAATGCACCCCCTGAGTGGATTCCGGGAGCTAAGACTGCATCAGCCATCCGAGGGCAACAGAGATACTCCTTGCGTTAGAAAACCGATCAGGGAATAACATGGCAGCGCACATACCTAGAATCCAGGGCCATTTTTCTTTTAGATACATGAAGTGGAGAAGAGCAAGGGGATATCAAACCCAGCACAACAAGATCCTCCACTAAGTCCTATCATGTAGGGCATACATTGGCCGACACAAGTAATATTATACCAATGAAGAGCAAGACACGTGGAGGAAGGCTCCAGCCACATGACTCAGCTACATGTGTCGCACTATCCCAATAAGTCCCCATGGACATAGCATGCCAGGAAAGCACAAACAAGAGCGCCAATTACGCTATGGCATCCAGTAGTCCACTCCCGCAAATAGGTGTCAGTGCCATTCCCACAAATGCCTTCTAACATACACACGATTTGGCTACCCCAGAATTCAGGCGTAGAGCTACGCACACAAAATTCCCTCACATTTCATACCTATATACTTAGGTCCCCCTTCGAACTCAGGTCCTCTTAATACAAAATAACCCGTCGTTCCCATAATTAGGCACACCTTCACCGCCTATACACTGACTATTTATAAGTTGCATGATAAACATGTTACTGTTTCCAACACAGTGTATTATTTTGTTGCATAGTTTTAAGATACCATATGCATGTACATATTTTCAGGGAGTGAATTGTATGTACAACTTAACACATGTTTCAACGCAGCAAGTTCAGGTCATTTCCCTACACAACCAGGATGTGGTAACCCGACCCACGTCGTCAACTCAGCACTCACAACTTCCTTCCATTATAACAGGTGTTCGCTGCAAGTCACGTACCCAGGCACACTCATACACAGACGTGCGTACTCCAGAACATTCACCCGGAGTACACATGTGAGATCACAGAAAGGCTCACTTACAGTAGACGACCACGCATGCAGTATAGCTCACACAGCACTATAAGGAGAAACATATCCACCTAAATCTTCACACTCACAATCACACCAGGCGCAGGTCCATTAGTCCTCCGACCGAAGATTAACTTATTTGGAAACAGGGTCAATAGGACTTGCAGGCCTTCACAAGGTAACTGTATACACATTATACACTAATAGCGACCTACACACGTCATCATTCTATATACATTCGGTATCGACCGACGGAAGATGAAAATACAATAATACAACAATTAGATGCCCCGCATAACATAACAAAGGCCATTTTTATACAGATATACACCTACTAGAATTACCGCGAATAATAACACACATATAGGACCGATGCACGTAGCTATACTACACACACAAGCACGAGGTGCACGGATTACAGAATCGACCTCATATCGAGGCGAGATTACAGCCTCGTTCTACTTAAGTGTCACCAAAGCGGATAGTACATTGGCAGGGTTAATTAAATATACCGTGTCCACATACGATAACAGGAGTAGCTTACAGTTAACCTAATGGACACCACAATAACTCAGATTAGCGGTCCTCAGCATGACAAAAACTGCCTACCACAATGACACAAGTTGGCCTTCAGCACTGGCAAAAACTCCCTACCACAACAACACGAGTTAGTTGCCATCAACAAATCCATTAACGAGATACCACAATAACACAGGTTACCATACACTCAAGACATAGGACACAGCAGGTCATCAGGACAACGCACTTGTCGGAAAAGGATAAGGAAATATTTACATAGGTAATACAGTATCACACGCAATAAATTCATATTACATTGTCTAGTACATCTCACTGGCCACTGCGGAAAAACATTCGCACTGATTACCCGCAGCGAGACAAGGTCCACACGCGCTGTGCCGGAAGGGGAGAGATGACGCAGTACACATCTTCACAATTCTCACAGCATGTAATCGACAGGGTGACTACAAGGTATACGGCGCGTGCGGCACAATTCACTCACATACACACGCATTTTATCTTTCCCCACAACGGGGCTTTATATTTTTTCTTTTCTATGCGGTCAAATTGACCATAGTATAACGACATAAGGCCAGACAATGCAACCAGTTCCTTAACAAGGCATCACCATTTTTAGCCGACGATTAGAGACTACTCATTTGAACTTTAATTGTATCATTCATCGCTAGTCAACGCAGATCAGGACTCGCAGCCAGACTGCCTGGATTGGGCTATTCCCATTACTGATCATATAGGGAATCATACTTTCATCTAGACGCCTCGTTATGAACTGCACGTAGTGAACAGCCCTATGGCGACTTAACGCAATATCATACAGTAAAACCATATTTCAACGAGGGGCACAAGGCCACGGACGGACTCCACAGTCCATGTAAATCCCATTGAACACACATAATAGCTTTCCAATTGCCTCTAGGATCATTCTTTGGCCAACAAGGCATCCACGCATCAATGATGCATACATAGATACATGTATATATCTCATATATACATACACTTACTATTAACGACAAGGCTCATAATTACTTTACGTTTTTCGGGGGAACATCGTGGTGATCCACGTCAAAGAACCTCCTCCCAAAAACAATGTAAAATAAATATCTAGCCATTTCTACATAGGGAACTGGGAATTCTTCCGTTTTGCAGTTTCATGTTTACACATTTGTGTACTAAGGAGTTATGGCTGTTAGAACAACAGAGGACATCCCACACCATCCCTGTGTGATAATTTTAGGACGCTCATAGACTACGGCCCAATGATCCTATCAATTCAGACACTAAATGGGCACTTGCATTCACAAAACATCCGACACGAATTTCAGGACAACTTTCCCTTAATTTCACATTCGCCTACAGAATTCCACTCTAACACACCTCAATTGCGGACTGTCATTTGTTCAGAGAGTTAAACTATATATACCCAGCCTTATAATCACCCTCATGCGAGGTGCAATACTCAATTTACCACACCATTCCATAATTACACTATTACTTCCGTCTTATGAAGTGAAAACACAAGAGTACATACTATTTTCCGTCTTAGAAAGGCGACGGCATCAGTACTCATACACTACAGTGGAGATACCATCCGGATTATACTATTTACCCCATAACAGGCAACCAAACATTGGAATTACACTATCTTTCCCCTTACAAAGGAATTAATATTAGGCCTCCACTATTTTCCGCCTTACAAAGATAACGACATCGGAAATACACCATTTTCCTCCTTACAAAGTTGAAAACATCAAAACCACACTATTTTCCGCGTTACAGAGGTACCAACATTCGGGACACTATATTCCCAGGCACTCGAAAGAAAGACACACAGTATTCTACCATTCCACACTAAAGGCGACAGAATCAGTTACATTGCCTATAGAATTAAAACACTATTCACTATACCAGCAGTATAAACAGTGAATACATTCAGGTAATTACACTGACACAACTCACGACGCGTCTACACAATGAAAATCCACAGCCTGCTTCCAGTCTCCGACCGGGTCAGGAATGGAATGAATGAAGCCCCTATCTAGCGCAAAAGCCGCCATTTCTCAACCTGACCGATAGCCGCTGCGACCCAATCACACGCGCCGATTCAACAGCCCACCTCCTACAGTATCATACCATCAGTCACAGCGACCCACTCCGCTGATGATAACAGAACATATTGTTCCATCCGCCCACCCGACATGCGACACCACTTCTTACTCAGTTACCATAACACGTGACAATACAGGCCGGCCATTAATTTCCAGGGCGCACAGGAGCGCGCTACATTAGAATCCTGTTGTCATAGCAACACATGTTTGATAGCATCTATATTCAATACACCGCTGTAACAGCATATTCAATGCTTACAGGGGCATAATACATTCCTTGCCCGACAAGGTTAGTGAACATTCACCCCCTAGGATACCAATATTCCCATCGATATTCAAAGAGCGAACATAGTGCTTCTCACCGCATGGTGACTGTCATCCGTAACACTTTAATAATTGTTATTATTTATACAATACTGTTCACACATGAGGGGATCGGAACAGACGTCCCACACGTCGATTGGTCTCGACATAGCTAGTTATTTCGAACAAGGGACATATTCACAGTCCACTATATATTAGGGCACCCATTGCTTTTTGATGATCTCCACCTCCATTCTGACAGTTTATCAGGGAGTCCCTCCATTACGATTACCGACCAGCAAGGTCTATTACGGTAATCCCACACCGTTCCTCCCATAAATCCCATACAAGGGTCCACACTTACATATTATTATTATTATTATTATTATGTGCGTATGGACCCTATTGGATCACACATTACATTTATGATTCGCCTTTCTAACAGACCATATTGCTTTCATTCTTTCACTGTGCGCTTGTTTCCTTTCTTCTGACCACTTAGCCCCGATCTTCTGGGGACTTCATTCTCTGGCTGCACCACCCATTTATTTATCTTCTGACGGTAAACATTTCTGTCTTGTATTTCTGACGTTTCTATCCGGGCCTTTTCCAGGTCATTTTTAACATCTTGTATCCAAGATACGTTCTTCAGTTTTCCAGAGTATGTCAAAATCTTGTGAGTTAACCTTGAAGATGAGAGTCTGTGAACGTGTCCATAGAATTTCAGTCTTCGTTTCCTGATGTCTGCGGCGAGGTTGGATAGTTTTTTCCGTGGCTTTGCGTGATTTGAGTCTATACCCTTCTTCACTTTTCTCTGGGCCCAGAATTTTCCTCAAGATCTTTCTTTCCTCCTTCAAGATATTTTCCAGATCACCTTTCTTATTAAGTACCAAGGTTTCACTTGCATACAGCACTTCAGGTTTAATCACCGTATTATAGTGTTTGATTTTTGTATGTATGGACATGCATTTCTTGTTATAGATGTCACGGGTTTTCCAATACGCTCTTTTGAGTTTTTGTAATCGAACTTTCTGAGCTTCCTTTTCCAATCCTGTTGGTTCTAGGATCTCACCGAGATATTTAAAGTGTGGAACCCGTTTGATGTGCCCGTATTTTGTTTGTAGTTCCTGGATGTCGAACCTAGTGCAAACGAATGAGATTTGCAACCCAGTTTTCTCAGCGCATTCCTTGAGGACTTCAATCTGTTTGATCGCTAAAATATCGCTGTCTGCTAGTATCGCTAGGTCGTCTGCGAAAGCTAAACAACTGACCTTGATGTCATCATTCTTTCGTCCAAGTTGAATGGGTTTCCAGAGCTTCTGGGCATTCAAGTCCTTCTCCCATTCTCGAATGACTTTATCTAGAACAAGGTTGAAGAGCAGTGGTGACAATCCGTCACCCTGTCGCACGCCGGTCTTAATCACAAAGGGCTCTGATAATTCACCCAGAAATTTTACATTTGACTTCGTGTCCGTGAGTGTTTCCTTGATGAGTCTTAATGTCTTTGGATCAAGTCCTAGTTCTTCTAAAATGTTAAAGAGAGACTGTCGATCGACCGAATCGTACGCCTTCTTAAAGTCGACGAAACTACAAATGATCGGAGAGCTTCGGCTCGCTCTATATTTCAATATCGTCTTCAAGTTAAAAATTTGTTCAACACAAGAACGCTCAGGTCGGAAACCAGCTTGATATTCACCAATTTTGTGTTCAATCTGTTCTTGTACTCTTTGAAGAAGACACGCGGAGAGAATCTTGTAGGTGACTTGAAGGAGAGAAATCCCTCTGTAGTTATCCACAAACGTTCTGTCACCTTTCTTGTATAACGTATGAATGAGTGCACATTCCATTCTTCAGGTAGCTTTTCTGTTTTCCAGATATCCATGATGATTAGTGTGAGTTCCTCAAGTGTATTTGGGCCTATGTTCTTTAATAGTTCTGCAACTATGCCATCTTCTCCAGACGCCCTGTTACTTTTGAGTCTGAAAATGTGTCTCTGGATTTCTTCTTTAGTAGGTGGTGGAGATTCAGGGTTTACATGTACGGGAGTCTCTTTGTGCCATCGTGATGTTGGCTCCTCGCAATTGAGTAACTCAGAGAAATACCGAGCCAGTTCACTACAATTATTCCGGTTGGACAACGCGAGGTTTCCGTCTTGTTTTCGGAAACACAAGTTCTGTGGGGTGTATCCTCGGATTCTTCCTGCGAACGTCCTGTAGAAATCTCGCGTTTTGTGATCTCGGAAGTCTTGATCTATAGATTCCAATTGGTCCTTCATGTGTTTCCTCTTAGTTTGTCTGATTACTTTTGACACTTCCTTCCTGGTCTGAAGATAGTGTTGTTGAGTCTCGAGTGACTTCTTATTGTTGTATTTCTGAAAAGCTCTCTTTCTCATTTCCAGTGCTTCTTCACATGCAGAATCCCACCACGGGTGTTTCGTATTCTTCTTCAATGGAATAGTCTCTTTAGCTCTCGTAATGATCTTGTCATGGATTTGCTTCCAGGTGCTTGCCTTTTCCTTTTCCCATTCCTCTGTTATGTTACTTTTCTTTATCTTTTTCGTGTCAAATTTCTGAAGATGAGATTTCTTGGGGTGGATTCTTTTCGGGGTAAATTTCACTTTGATTCGCACTAGATAATGGTCGGAGTCAATATTGGCTCCTCTTCGAACTTGCACATCATGAATTTCTTTCTCTAAAGGATGTGTGATGGCCACATGGTCGATCTGATATTCTCCAAGAGATTGCACAGGTGATCGCCAAGTCTTCTGTTTTCGAGGGTGCTTCCTCAGAGAGGTGGACATTATCTTCAAGTTGTTCTGTTGGCACAGTTCAATGAGTCTCATGCCATTCTTGTTGGTGAATTTATGAGCTGGGTATTTGCCTACAGTCTTTTGGTATTCTTTTTCTTTGCCAATCTGTGCATTGAAATCACCTAGTAATATCCTTGTGTCTTCTCTAGGAACCGTTGCCACGATCTTTTCGAGTTTAGACCAGAACTGTTCTACCTTCTGCAAGTCCCTTTTATTTTCAATGTTCGTGGGGGCATGTGCGTTAATTAATGTGTATTTTTTGTTCGCACATTGTATGCGCATAGTCATTACTCTATTACTTATGGGAGTGACTTCTTTTATCGAATCAACTATGCTCTTGTGAACTACAAATGCCATACCCAAGAGGGGGGTGCCACCTCTTCCTATTCGTTTGTCCGTTTTACTTTTGAAAATACGGTAGTTACCATAGTCTAGGGTGCTCTCATCTGTAAAGCATGTTTCCTGAAGAGCTAGTATCTGTATCCTTTGTCGATCCAGTTCTGATGTTAAGGTGTGTAGTTTGCCTGGTTTTAGTAATGTGTTGATGTTGAAGGTCCCGATGTATGTGGGTGTCTTTGATGGTAGTTTGCCAGAGAACTCCGACTTTCTCTGTGATCGTGGTTGCCCAGGTCCCCCAGAGTCCAAAAACCTGGTTGCCGTCCATGGACGGGTGGATTGGTTACATCCTGGGGTAATTCTGTAGTTACTCGCACGAATCATAACTGCTTGAAATCAAGGATTAATCCAGTGTTTCCACTGGGAGTTTAGGACCAGGGATTGCTAGTTCCTGGAACATAAGCTATGCAGCCGTACCTACTAGGTAAGCAGACGCTGACCACTTTGCCGCTCGATCCAAGTCAGACGCGAAGTGGATTTCAATTTTGGTTCTTCCGCCCTCGCTGCCATTGAGACATAGGTCCTCCTCTGCCATCGAAGCCGTTGGCCATTTTTTATTCCCCTCAGTTGATCCGAGGGTGCTTATTTGACTAGGTCTTATTCTAACCTTTCCTGTATATCTACAGGAAATTCCCCATCAGACATCGGGACACGCCCTGTCGGGGTTGAGGGCCCCCTTCCCAGTGTCTCACGCAGGGTTATGCTTAGCTCGTACTCAGTTCGGAACTAAACCCCCACGTGAGCTGACTAGGTAGTAATGTAGTATGCTGTCTAGTACAAAAGCGTCACATTGCCGGTCGCAAAGATGGCTGACAATAGTGGCCGATTGTGTGACCTAGGTAACACCGAGACTATACAGAATAGTGCGTATCCTATTCATGGCCTCCATGGGATCAATGACAAAAGAAAACAATATGGAGACAGTTAGGTCAAAGGCGTTAGTCAGATATACGGAGTGACCTCTAAATAGTGTTATCTATGGAATAATATTGTCGCAATTACCAAGATGGCGGACATTTATAGCACATATTATTGTTATTATTATAATTATTATTCCACTATTATTCCCTACATACCCCCAGAGGTACCTATAATACCAACAAACGTACTCTTTACAAACTCTGAATGCCACAGACATAGGTTGGCAAGACACATGTTATATAACACTAGCCTCCACACCACAAATTGCGTCTCTTGGAGACATAGCCCCCAGTGGACACGATTCCACATTACGTATGTTAAAATGAGCACACGGGTGATAGAATTTCAGTCCCAGATACACAGATGAAACGATCCGTGCAGGTTAAGGCAAAATACACACTTGCATCCTCCCAGCTATAGCAGAATACCGTGATACCGCGATAGTATATAGTACTTACGTGAGTCGGCAGCCATGGAGCGCGCCATTTGACACAGCGTATATTATAAATACGATGATCGGATACATATATCTACACATAATTCTAGCTAATACCTCGTATTGAATATACCTCAGGGTATACTCTCACCAATATTCCTAATGGGTAACATAGTTCACAGGGTATCCTTATACAACCCGGTGACCATCCCATAGATATTAAGGAATATATATATATATATATATAAGATGACCAGTTCCTTGATAGGATATACATATATATGGGAAAGTTCTCATATAACTAAGCCAGACAGCAGTACATTCCTATGACTGGGTACAGATTCCCGAAGTCCTTTCAGGAGAGTACAAGTCTTTGACCACTGCCACACAAATTATACATTGACATATTAACACATCCCCATCCCCTTTTATGCGAGGCACTTGGTGTCCAGGTTACACCAAGGTGCGCCCAACGCTATATCGCTCGTAGCTATGTGTTAAGATGGAACACTTCGGAGTTGGGAGCTAACAGTGAGATGTCATGAACATTCCCCTCACTAACAATACTATTATTATTACATTATTTATATTTTTATACCCGCATGTTATATTTTTACCTGCATGGGGGATACTTAACACCCGACCAGTAGCATGTTCCGCACCATTTAAAACGTCCTGCATCCCTATAGTACCGCAGGACCCCTTCCGATTCTAGCCTTCCTATAACCCAATCAATAACAAAACTTAACATGTTTACTTCCTTAATAACATGGGACATACCTTCCCACTCCCGTCCTCACCTACTAACTGTGCAGAAATGAAGAGCATCACTGAATTTAGCTGGGAATATGAAAGCTAGGCGCAATGAGCGCACACTGTGCCACATTCCCCCCGTAAAAAAGGCACACACTAGGCCTATTTCCCCACACTCACAAAATCTCGCCATACACTGTGCTTGGATGGTGGGTCCACAAGGTGCATAATTAAAATTGAAGATTGCAGATTGAGCAATACATTGCAACACAAACCCAAAAGACCACTGATATTGTAATGACCAACTTGACCCGACAACCTGCAAGACCTGACAAGGCAATAATAGACCACGCCATAGACTTAAACAGAACGACGGAAGGTCGAAGCAACAATGACGTAGTGCGGGTAAACGTTGTGATCTTGGATGACCTAGCCTGTCTCCATGTCAGATAAGGTTAAGCCCATTATGCGCTACTGTCGGCGTAGCCAGATCTGCAGGTGGATACATGACTGTCCGATGGGAGAAATAGCTCACTCAGCGTCGGATCTAGGGACGTTACCCATTTGACTAGACTCGTAGTTAGCTTGTAAGTAAGTACGGTACTCCTAGTGCATGGGAGTCAGTCCTGTTCACGAACACAGGCACGCTAGTCCTAATATACATAGCAGGTGAAGTCTACGTAAGTCCTTTTACGCGGAAGGTGAAATCTAAAGTCCTCTTTGTATGTTAGGTGAAATCATATCATTAAAGTCCTATCATTATAGGTGAAGTCCTCAAGATTCTCTCCCTGGCCGAGGTATTGGTCACCGATGGTCTCTTTGATCATACCCTAGGTGAAGAATACACATATATAAAGTCCTATTATCATAGGTGAAGACAAGAATTTTTCCGGGCCGAGGTAATGCGTACAGATGACCTTTCCTGGCCACAACCCCGACTATATTTGTTGAATCTCCCGCTGTTTGCACCTGACTCTGAGAGGGAATTTCATGCGGTGAATTCAACGCCCACATAAATGAGCATTCAGCGGAACTCACAGATTTTCATGTCGGCATTGCGCGCCGTGAGGGCTTGGGCAGCCAAGATATGCGTCAAGTAACGCCACAAAGTCCTATTATTATAGGTGAAGATTACGCGTAGCCCACGTAAATGAGCATTCAGCGGAACTCACAGTTTGTCATGTCGACATTGCGAGTCGTGAGGTTCTGGGCAGCCAACATCATGATCATCGATCCCTGATGATGTTCGGGGACACCCGATTTATTGAGATGAATGAGGTCATAATTCAGGATGAACCTCATGAACGATCGATAGATAATCGATCGGCCTCGTAAGTCCGATCAATTCGGCGTTGTAAGCCCGATAATACGGTTATCACCGTTACGACAATTACATGCAATTACTCGCAGCATTGAATAGACAATGGTTTCCGATGCACATATGCGATAGGTGAACGATCGATAGTTAATCGATCGGCCTCGTAAGTCCGATCAATTCGGCGTTGTAAGCCCGATAATACGGTTATCACCGTTACGACGATTACATGCGATTACTCGCAGCATTGAATAGACAACGGTTTCCGATGCACATATGCGATAGGTGAACGATCGATAGATAATCGATCGGCCTCGTAAGTCCGATCAATTCGGCGTTGTAAGCCCGATAATACGGTTATCATCGTTACGACGACTACATGCGTTTATTCGCAGCAATGAATAGACAATGGTTTCCGATGCACATATGCGATAGGTGAACGATCGATAGATAATAGATCGGCCTCGTAAGTCCGATCAATTCGGCGTTGTAATCCCGATAATACGGTTATCACCGTTGCGACGATTACAGGCGAACGATCAGCAAGTGATTTATGATTCTTCGACACCATACGGCCGTTTTGAGTATAAATAGACGAGCGATACACTTTTCTTACCTATTTGGTAGTGAAAATTAATAGCTGAGCGACAGGAGCACACAACTACGACGTCAGACAGGAGTACACATGGCCATTGACACTCACGATAATATGTTTTATCGATTGTCCTCTCCGCAATCGTAAAAGAGTTACCTGCAAAAGTTCAAAGTCATGGAGGAAATCCGAGTACGTATGACAGTGATTCTGCGATCGATCCTAAATAGACTATTTCTGACAGTTTTCAGAAGCTTCGGCTATTTTGAAGACCATAAAAGAGTATTTATTTGTGTACCTTCTGTTTTGTTCATTATTCTAATACCATTCATCGAGTGTCTTAGAAACGCAATCCATGATTGTATCCCCATCATGACGTTATTTACCTTGCCCAAACATTTGTCACCTCCACAACTCGGAATTTAATTCTCGTCTGAGGACTAGAACGGGGTTCACTCAACCTCATGTGACAGAGCTGAGTAGAGAAGGGCTTGAGTTCTACCTCAGCCATTCTAGAAGAGGGTTTCCGTGGTTTCCCCTCACTTCTACGTCAAGAGAATGCCGGGATGGTGCCTAAATTAAGTCAAAGGCCGTCTCCTACTCAATCCTGTCTCCAGTTAGAAATACACACTCTAACACACACATAATTACACTGGTAACACTAGACAACAAGTTTTAACTTTTTGTTTTTTTACAAAGGCCAAAATAATGTGTAAAGATTTGAGTGTGCTGAAGTTGAAAATCTAGATTAGCTCAGGTCTGGAAGTAATTAAAACGTTTATGTTCTTCACATAATATTACAATGGGACAAAAATTGTTGGGGTTATTAGTGCATCCGCGGGGAATTATAACGGAAGTTTTGATTCCACACAGTAACTCAAAAACTCACGTGAAATTCAAAATACAAAAAGGAGCAGTTTTGATTCCGTACAGTAACGCAGTAATTCGTGTCACTATGCACAATGGATCACTACGGAAGACAAGGAATCCTAGACTGTGTTAGCTAGAAACAAAACACAGCATTCATTGGCATTCCTGAAATTAGAAAAAAACGAGAGTTAAAACTGAAATAAGGACGTAACAAACTTCACATAGCATGAAAATGGGAGCTAAAAAACGAAAATTATTGTCATTTTCGAATTCAGCGTACCAAAATATATAAATATTGGGTATTTTTGTTTATGTCAAAATTTCATTGTTGAACAGTGTATAATCAGACATGCTCCACATACACACCGAAGTACCTGGAGCTACATGACCACGGTGTCACAAATCCCCTAAATGAATCAACAAAACACTAAATTTATACATTTATAATGCTAAATTTTGGATTCTTAATTGCTCTACTGTCTAAACCATGGATAGAATAGTATTGTCACATTCCATTATACAAGAGTTAGCCTACTTACCGCTATAAACAGCTTATGGTTGACTGTGACGCACCCCGCCAGGGATACTTCCGGGGGAAAGGTGGACAACGCTGCCACAAACATCTCCACCTGCAAATAATACTCGTATAACATATCTACCTCACTAGAGAAATTAGTGGATATTGATATTTTTGGCCTACATTTCACATTTTACAAAAATATTATTGAAAAGTACAGTAATTTATTGTACTCGTAGTTTTAAGGGGTGGATCAGCGAGGTCACCCGCCCCGAAAAGTACAGTAGTATTTTAAGATCAATCTGGGGTAATGTGTGTGTGTGTGTGTGTGTGTGTGTGTGTGTGTGTGTGCCAACTCCTAAACGACTGCACCTGTCGTCAGGGGCGGATCTAGGGGATGGCGAGGAGGGCGACCGCCCAGGGCCCCGCGGTCTGGGGGCCCCACGCCATGGATTATTTTTTAATTTAATGAATGAATTAATTAATTATACTTTTCAAACTAATTTATAATTCATATTCCTTTTTTCAGTGCAGCTATGACCTCCCATCACCGTTTAGTAAGTTTAGATTTCAGTGAAATAATAGAAAACTTCAGCCGGGAAAAAAGTCGCAGAGTAATAGTTTAATATTTTATAGTTTACATTATCTTGTTGAAGGGGGCTTAAAGGTTTCTTTCATATTATTAATTCAGGTATAGATCTTTACTCCTACCAAATTTTGTTTCGATTGCTCCAGCCGTTTAGGAGTTGATAGGGGGGGGACACACACACAGCCAGCCAGACAGACAGACACACACACATTTGCCCGATCTCATAAGACTACTTTTTCCTCATTTTTGCAAAATGTGAAAAGTAGGCTAAAAATATGTACTGTAGTGTATTCAAAATATTGTAACTATTCTTTATTTATTATTATTACCAAACTATTTTCCAGTTGATTTGATATTTGTTATTTCCTATTAATGTGGGCCCCACCTTATCATATCGCCCAGGGCCCCGCAAGGCCTGGGTCCGCCACTGTCTATCGTAATCAAATTCGGTACGTTCGAAGTTGTGTATCAGAATATCTTGAAGCCATATTTCAAAATAACGCCATTCTGAGAATGGGTGCAATATCTTTCAGGAGATACTGCGAAGGTGTGTGTAAATATGCTGGTTCTTCCATATATGTTTCCGTATGCATGCACGTACAAAGCCGGCGGATCCATGTCATAGATATATGGCATCTAAAAGAGCCTACCACTACAATTGGTAGTGTGTATCCAAAATTTGTGGATTATTTGATTAGAAATGCTCTATCAAATTCCAACGTTCGTCACTGGGTGTCAGTGACAGTGGCGTCTGGTAGCCAAAGTTGGAACTACTTGAAATTGAACTTGAGGGGGAGCCTAACTTACGGGCGTTCAATTCAAATGCCCTGCTATAACCATTGGCTGCAATTCAAATATAATGATAAATATATATGCCTTAAATTCATTAGAGTACCTTAACGAAAATAGGCCTATGTTTGTTTTATGAAAATTAAATGTGCTGGTATATGCAACGTAATATCTAATAAATAATCCAAATGGACGTATCAATTAACAACAACCTAATTGTTTTAACAATTATTATCGTTATTATTATTAGTTACTGAAAAGTTCTCACCTCTCGCTGCGTCTGGGCATCCAGAGACGATAGAGGTTTGGACAGTAAGAATTTCTTTATGTCTCCCATAACCTTAAATCAAAAGAAAATCCTTTGGCATATTGCTAGTAAAAATATAATCCTCTATTCCAAAAAAAAAGTAAAAATCTATAACATTATAAACAATGTATTATTTTTGTTAGTATATAGTTAGCCTGTTTGCCATCTCTTGGTGAATGCAGTACATTTGCATTTGTCTGTTGGCACAGGCTAGAGTAAAATGTGGCTTTCACCGTTGTCTCAGTTTCACACATGGCTGTGATTATATGGAAGGGATGGGTGGTGCTGAGTAATGACATTCAGGGCGCAGTCAGTGCCTGTGGATGTTGTGAAAGGTTCTACTCATAGGGTTAGTACTGCTGTTCTGACTCAGTGAGGAAAGCAATGACAAACTACCTCACTCCTCATCTTGCCTAGTACGCCTCATTATAGCGCTGCCTTGGGTTTTTGTGGGTATCTACTCACATAACCTAACGGCGGTACTTTTTGAGGATACAATCAGCTTTCGGGCTGACTACCTAACAGACTTGGCCTATATAGTGAGGTTTTACATCAAAACAGAGTTGATGATATGCAACACACAGACTACCAGTGGTAAACCTAACGCATTGACAGCCAGATTTTGAGTCCTAAATCTATCAATGAGATTGCAATCCTAATAAATGAGGGTTGTAATGGGGTGAACGTAGACGGCTTGAATCCCCTTCTTGGCCCTCCTAGAAGGGGATTCACCACCTCTGTTTCAAAAAAACGCTGCAGTGATTTAGGTCATGATGTCTTCCTTCCCAGACCTAGCCTAAATTACAAGTACACGCCACATCAAAGTAGCCACAATGACAAAGGTAGTCAGAGAGATCCCTTACACACACCCAAGAGCTAGACTTCAAAATATAGGTGTACAACTTGTAGCAGTGCAGTTCCGCCGCAATCACGAAACAAGAGGGCTTTTTGTTTTTCTAGTTTTATTTTTGTCTGGTCCTGGATTTAATTGTGATCTCTGCCCGGAAATGTTATTCTGGTGTCAGGGCTGGAACGAGACACACTCGACCTCATAAGGTCAAAACTTACGATTGATCTCAGCTTTCCCGGAAGAGGTTCTCTGTGGTCTACAATAAACTCCAGGCAAATGTCACGAAGGTTTGTAACTTAAGGAAACGGCCGTCTCTTTCTTAATCCTACCCTCAACTACAAATACATACACTGTTACAGTCATCGCCATAGCACAGGTCATCACACACATTATAAACACACCCAACTACACGGGGCTGATGACCTTGATGTCCAAGCCTATGTGAAGAAACAAAAACCGCTTTGTGACACATCACTTACTTCCACTAGACCTGGGGTTCCCGAACTGGGAGGCGCACCCCTCTAGGGAGGCGTGGGGCTTTATCAAGGGGGGCGTGAAGTGATTTCCGAATTAAGGTTTTTAACTCGAATATTACAATTTTGTAAAATAATCATTTTTCGAATCTCTCCAAATGATTGTCGCACCAAGGCAATCGTTCAAAAGCACTGGCAATTGCCAACTGTCGGCACAAACCTCTGCGGAGCCGCAAGGTTGGAAGTGAAATAAGGAATTTGCTGTGTTCTAAGGAGCAAAATCATGCCAATTTTATCGTCTCGTTGGCATATCTTTGTGATTTCTTTGAAGCTTTGAACAGTTTTAACTTAAAGCTCCAAGGCAATAACTCCAATATTATGCATTCCTGAAAAAAAAAAAACAGTTATGGAAACGCCGGCTTCAGTTGAACAACTTCTCATCCTTTCACCGCCTTAATGAAATTTAGCCTGAAAATGAACGTGATCGCAATAAACTAAGGTGCAAATTCGGTCACATTTGGATTCCCTGGCAGAGAATTCAACTTCTACTTTCCTGATATCTCGTCGGAAGGATGGTCCTGGATGTTAACAAGAAATTCGTTTGCCATTGACATTGAAGCACTGCCAGCACAGCTTCAAGAAGAAGCCATAGATTTGAAGTGTGAATCAAAGCTAAAAGATGATTCTAAAATATTAGGACTGGGTGACCTTTGGGTAAACTGTCTTGCAGTGTATCCTGTAATAGCCAAATTTGCATTGCGTGTCATTGTCCCATTTTCAAAGACATATTTATGTGAGTCAGGATTTTCAACGCTGGGTGTCATAGAAACAAAGCGGCGCTGTCGGCTTGATGTTGCAAGTGATCTCCGCTGTGCTCTGTCAAATATCAAACCAAACATACCGAATCTTACCAAGAGAAAACAGTGTCAACCCTCGCACTGACATTTGTTGACTAATTTAAGGATTTGTTGTAAAAGTGTATTCTCTGTATTGTGCTAAAATGAAGTTGGTATGTAATAGATAGGCCTATTCCAATATGTAGTGTTATTAGGTTAGGTCTATATCCTCCGCGTCAATCGAAGAGGTTATCGAAGCGATGTGTGATGGGGAAGGGGAGCCGCGATGAACTCCCGTATCTGTAAAGGGGAGCGTCAGCTGACAAAGGTTGGGAACCACTGCACTAGACGGAGTACCTATGCCATTGGTGATGTTTCAACGAGTCATGAACGTGGTGTCGACTCTTAAAGAATAGTTCGCCTACTTATTAATCCAATATATCCCAGTGTCCTATTTTGAGGGCACTGTAATTATTTTAATTGAAAAAAAATCAATTACTTCACAGGTAAATTAAAGAGTGCTATATACAGTTGGTCGGAATGGAAACTCTTGTTAAGAATCACACACTAAAAAGAAACATATGCCACATGACAATATTTCCCTATACCATATCTTATCATGATACTCAAACGCACGAGTCTCTCTCAATAACTACCTATTTCGCTTAAAAATCAAGATAATAAGACCAAGATTTGTAGTTAAGGGAAATATAATCAGATTAGAAATTGAAACTGAATATCACACTTAAATAAAATTACTAAAATAGGGAACGGAGATGAACGGAGACTAGAGTGCTGAGATGCGGTATGAGGAGAACAGCTGGATACTGTACCCGAGGGTAGTGAGCATGGTAATGCATGAAACGTTAAATTGCGTCAATCCCAAGAAATTGTAAGGTAAATATAAGTAAAAGTGTGGAAAAATATATATGTCAGGATGTTATTATACATGTCTAAATGTAATGAGTATCATGAGTCACGCAGTATGCGTTGTAAAAATAAAGCCAGTTAGACATACCAGTAATAAATGCCAGTAGAAAGTGAGAACAGTTAAACGGACGGAAACTGGTGTGTCATATGGTCTAAAAGATCTAGTTGTTGAGCCGCTAATATGCGAGCGTTAATGAATGCAAGGAAAATTCTCTAGTACGATGTCAGGACAGTATGCGCTTTTCTTCGAAGGTATAATTGACGTACAGCCGAAGGCGTACAGGTATATTGTTGACAGCGGATGGAGACAGATAAGGTATCTGGTCTGCCATACCAGCGTCGTGAGGGCAATTAAGGAGTAACTGTGTCACCTTAATTAGTTGCTCTATGGAATGATCCGCCCGTCGTGGCGTGACAGCATTAATAATGGAAGGGTCCCAGGACACCTTGCCAATACTTCGCAACGTGTATGTGGAAAACTTTGGACACCACAATCGCACACATATTAAGCCGTATCTGATCCCCATGACTTCGTCGCTATGAGACATTCATCCCTTTGCTAATAAATAATTTTGTGAGCCTTAATTGAGCCAAGTAACATTACCCTACGTGATAGGAGTAAATATTTAGATATTCAGATCATAATGATGACCCAGTGATCCGCTTGTCCGTGAAAGTGAAAATATTAAACAGTTGAAAGTTTGTTGTTATGGTATGAATACGGAAATGAATCACAGCTGGGGAGAGAAGTGCTGGGGAGTGTTGACTTACCCAGACGGCCATCTTTTATTAGAGGCGGAGCTACTCCAGACCTATTGTTCGCACAGTAGGGTGCCTGGCGGCGACCGACCCTTGAAATAAAGGTACTGGGCATTTAAACTGTAGAAACTGGTATTTTAAAATATCGAGAATTTGATTGTCTTGATTGCAGAAATCAATTATAGGCTTTCAGAGGATATGAATCCCTCTTTTAATTGTTGAAAACGCACAAGATTTAGCCAAGTTAATGTTTTATAACATATTACTTCGCCCAGTTTAAAATGGTAATATCTTCATACGGGTAGCCAAATACACGGGTTGACGCAATATTAACAGTAGATCGACTTATCATTGACCAACACGAGGACATATGGTGTAGCATTTAATTAACTAGCATTTAATTAACCAGTATTGTTTATGTATAGTAATGAAGGTACTGTAGTCCGTGTTAAAGGAAATGACAGGGAGGATGATTGTTACACTAACAAATAAGTAAACAAAACCATTAAACAAGTAACTAACATAAATGGTAAATGCATTGTTGAGTCGTAAAGTAGAGATAAATGTACCGTGAGCATATGGACAGTCAGATTAAATCAAGTAGAGTATCATTAAGGAATAAGAAGTGCTATATGCGTTCAGTCTTATGTAATGTTTGCTTTTATTATTATTATTATTATGTGCGTATGGACCCTATTGGATCACGCATTACATTTATGATTCGCCTTTCTAACAGACCATATTGCTTTCATTCTTTCACTGTGCGCTTGTTTCCTTTCTTCTGACCACTTAGTCCCCGATCTTCTGGGGGCTTCATTCTCTGGCTGTACCACCCATTTATTTATCTTCTGACGGTAGACATTTCTGTCTAGTATTTCTGACGTTTCTATCCGGGCCTTTTCCAGGTCATTTTTAACATCTTGTATCCAAGATACGTTCTTCAGTTTTCCAGAGTATGTCAAAATCTTGTGAGTTAACCTTGAAGATGAGAGTCTGTGAACGTGTCCATAGAATTTCAGTCTTCGTTTCCTGATGTCTGCGGCGAGGTTGGATAGTTTTTCCGTGGCTTTGCGTGATTTGAGTCTATACCCTTCTTCACTTTTCTCTGGGCCCAGAATTTTCCTCAAGATCTTTCTTTCCTCCTTCAAGATATTTTCCAGATCACCTTTCTTATTAAGTACCAAGGTTTCACTTGCATACAGCACTTCAGGTTTAATCACCGTATTATAGTGTTTGATTTTTGTATGTATGGACATGCATTTCTTGTTATAGATGTCACGGGTTCTCCAATAAGCTCCTTTGAGTTTTTGTAATCGAACTTTCTGAGCTTCCTTTTCCAATCCTGTTGGTTCTAGGATCTCACCGAGATATTTAAAGTGTGGAACCCGTTTGATGTGCCCGTATTTTGTTTGTAGTTCCTGGATGTCGAACCTAGTGCAAACGAATGAGATTTGCAACCCAGTTTTCTCAGCGCATTCCTTGAGGACTTCAATCTGTTTGATCGCTAAAATATCGCTGTCTGCTAGTATCGCTAGGTCGTCTGCGAAAGCTAAACAACTGACCTTGATGTCATCATTCTTTCGTCCAAGTTGAATGGGTTTCCAGAGCTTCTGGGCATTCAAGTCCTTCTCCCATTCTCGAATGACTTTATCTAGAACAAGGTTGAAGAGCAGTGGTGACAATCCGTCACCCTGTCGCACGCCGGTCTTAATCGCAAAGGTCTCTGATAATTCACCCAGAAATTTTACTTTTGACTTCGTGTCCGTGAGTGTTTCCTTGATGAGTCTTAATGTCTTTGGATCAAGTCCTAGTTCTTCTAAGATGTTAAAGAGAGACTGTCGATCGACCGAATCGTACGCCTTCTTAAAGTCGACGAAACTACAAATGATCGGAGAGCTTCGGGTCGCTCTATATTTCAATATCGTCTTCAAGTTAAAAATTTGTTCAACACAAGAACGCTCAGGTCGGAAACCAGCTTGATATTCACCAATTTTGTGTTCAAGCTGTTCTTGTACTCTTTGAAGAAGACACGCGGAGAGAATTTTGTAGGTGACTTGAAGGAGAGAAATCCCTCTGTAGTTATTCACATCCGTTCTGTCACCTTTCTTGTATAACGGATGGATGAGTGCACATTTCCATTCTTCAGGTAGCTTTTCTGTTTTCCAGATATCCATGATGATTAGTGTGAGCTCCTCAAGTGTATTTGGGCCTATGTTCTTTAATAGTTCTGCAACTATGCCATCTTCTCCAGACGCCCTGTTACTTTTGAGTCTGAAAATGTGTCTCTCGATTTCTTCTTTAGTAGGTGGTGGAGATTCAGGGTTTACATGTACGGGAGTCTCTTTGGGCCATCGTGATGTTGGTTCCTCGCAATTGAGTAACTCAGAGAAATACCGAGCCAGTTCACTACAATTATCCCGGTTGGACAACGCGAGGTTTCCGTCTTGTTTTCGGAAACACAAGTTCTGTGGGGTGTATCCTCGGATTCTTCCTGCGAACGTCCTGTAGAAATCTCGCGTTTTGTGATCTCGGAAGTCTTGATCTATAGATTCCAATTGGTCCTTCATGTGTTTCCTCTTAGTTTGTCTGATTACTTTTGACACTTCCTTCCTGGTCTGAAAATAGTGTTGTTGAGTCTCGTGTGAATTCTTACTGTTGTATTTCTGAAAAGCTCTCTTTCTCATTTCCAGTGCTTCTTCACATGCAGAATCCCACCACGGATGTTTCGTATTCTTCTTCAATGGAATAATCTCTTTAGCTCTCGTAATGATCTTGTCATGGAACTGCTTCCAGGTGCTTGCCGTTTCCTTTTCCCATTCCTCTGTTATGTTACTTTCCTTTATCTTTTTCGTGTCAAATTTCTGAAGATGAGATTTCTTGGGGTGGATTCTTTTCGGGGTAAATTTCACTTTTATTCGCACTAGATAATGGTCGGAGTCAATATTGGCTCCTCTTCGAACTTGCACATCATGAATTTCTTTCTGTAAAGGATGTGTGATGGCCACATGGTCGATCTGATATTCTCCAAGAGATTGCACAGGTGATCGCCAAGTCTTCTGTTTTCGAGGGTGCTTCCTCAGAGAGGTGGACATTATCTTCAAGTTGTTCCGTTGGCACAGTTCAATGAGTCTCATGCCATTCTTGTTGGTGAATTTATGAGCTGGGTATTTGCCTACAGTCTTTTGGTATTCTTTTTCTTTGCCAATTTGTGCATTGAAATCACCTAGTAATATCCTTGTGTCTTCTCTAGGAACCGTTGCCACGATATTTTCGAGTTTAGACCAGAACTGTTCTACCTTCTGCAAGTCCCTTTTATTTTCAATGTTCGTGGGGGCATGTGCGTTAATTAATGTGTATTTTTTGTTCGCACATTGTATGCGCATAGTCATTACTCTATTACTTATGGGAGTGACTTCTTTTATCGAATCAACTATGCTCTTGTGAACTACAAATGCCATACCCAAGAGGGGGGTGCCACCTCTTCCTATTCGTTTGTCCGTTTTACTTTTGAAAATACGGTAGTTACCATAGTCTAGTGTGCTCTCATCTGTAAAGCGTGTTTCCTGAAGAGCTAGTATCTGTATCCTTTGTCGATCTAGTTCTGATGTTAAGGTGTGTAGTTTGCCTGGTTTTAGTAATGTGTTGATGTTGAAGGTCCCGATGTATGTGGGTGTCTTTGATGGTAGTTTGCCAGAGAACTCCGACTTTCTCTGTGATCGTGGTTGCCCAGGTCCCCCAGAGTCCGAAAACCTGGTTGCCGTCCATGGACGGGTGGATTGGTTACCACCTGGGGTAATTCTGTAGTTACTCGCACGAATCATAACTGCTTGTAATCAAGGATTAATCCAGTGTTTCCACTGGGAGTTTAGGACCAGGGATTGCTAGTTCCTGGAACATAAGCTATGCAGCCGTACCTACTAGGTAAACAGACGCTGACCACTTTGCCGCTCGATCCAAGTCAGACGCGAAGTGGATTTCAATTTTGGTTCTTCCGCCCTCGCTGCCATTGAGACATAGGTCCTCCTCTGCCATCGAAGCCGTTGGCCATTGTTTTATTCACCTCAGTTGATCCGCGGGTGCTTATTTGACTAGGTCTTATTCGCACCTTTCCTGTATATCTACAGGAAATTCCCCATCAGCCATCGGGACGCGCCGTGTCGGGGTTGAGGGCCCCCTTCCCAGTGTCTCACGCAGGGTTATGCTTAGCTCGTACTCAGTTCGGAACTAAACCCCCACGTGAGCTGACTAGGTAATAATGTAGTATGCTGTCTAGTACAAAAGCGTCACATTGCCGATCGTAAAGATGGCTGACAATAGTGGCCGGTTGTGTGACCTAGGTAACACCGAGACTATACAGAATAGTGCGTATCCTATTCATGGCCTCCTTGGGATCAATGACAAAAGAAAACAGAATGGAGACAGTTAGGTCAAAGGTGTTAGTCAGATATACGAAGTGACCTCTAAATAGTGTTATCTATGGAATCATATTGTCGCAATTACCAAGATGGCGGACATTTATAGCACAAAATTCATATTAAATATTACTTTAAAACACTATTACACAGGAACACATACACTAGATAAATCTAACACACATTCAGCACTAAAAGTAAAGCCACTATTATTCCCTGGAAGCCACAAACGAAGCACAGTTCCTCCGTATTGGCCGATATAAGACGCAGCATCATTACCCATGATCTCACCACTGGGCACGGTTTATTATTATTATTATTATTATCATTATTATTGTTGTAGGTGATGTGCATGTAATATGAACGTTCGTCAAGTGACAATGAATGCTTTTTAAATGTGAAAGATATTTAGTGAAAGTGTAAACTAGGGTGTTGAGACACCGCACTTAGAAACAGGAACTCACAAGAGATAGTGTTGCAGCATGCCTGAGGAGATCAGATGTTGATCCGTGCTGCGGAGCACAGATGAGTCAAATTAGGACTTGTAACCCTTTAGAACTATCATCTGTGTGTTCCAAACTTTGTTTTGCATTTGTTGGGAGTAATTTAAATGGAATAATTTTCTTTTGTTGTTGTTCATTATGCCATGATTTAGAATTAAACGCAGTTATTTTAGGAATATGTTTGTTTTTCTTGTAGAGTAGTTACCTTCTAGTTATCAAATCCTGAGCATGTATTCGTACAGTGGGAGAATGTCACATGCCCCGAAAGACCGCGACTAGTTGGGTTACGAATACATGTTCTCCATATAATGCCATATGGGTACAATACACACTATGGGATAGGAAAAGATCTGAGGTTATCCTTAAAGAAATAAAAGTAAAACCAATTATCAACACAGTACAGAACTACAGATCAGCTTGGAAGGACCATGTACTACTTATGAAGACCGGCCGGATCACCAGACGAATCATCAAATACCAACCTAGAGGCAGAAGAGACATGGGTCGACCTACGAAGAGGTGGAACGAGACCGTAACAGGCCACCTTGCTTAACACTTGATAGGAAGAAGAAGAAGAAGAAGACTAAAATAGGGAATGGAAGAAGCCAGCTAAATTAGCTAAACTATTTAATGTTTTCAGGGGAATATGGGGTAGACGATAAACACAACATAGGTGCATATGAGACAAATATAAGGGTACAGGTGATGGTATCCTGAACAATAAAACTTAGTTAAAGTCTAGGATAGCCCCTCTGTATCAATTAAAATATGATAGAATGCGATTAAGGTGGAGCATTTATAATAGCAATTATTAGTGATTCCGGTAATTGTTTATAACATTTAGTCCAGTTCAATTATTTTTAGGTTACTGTGAGGTTTTTTTTATATTCATGTTGCAATTTATCAACATTACTTAGCAGGACTTTTGTACTAAGCTATTAGGGAATTACTGTAACTAATAACCACATGCATCAGGTGATGGTTGCAATAAAAATATAAAAACTCTCGCCCAGTCTCTGGCATTCCGAGATTTGGGTGGGTGTTCTAATTCTATATTTCACTTAGTTGAACAGCATTACGTGAACCTTCTAACATTAATGGTTTGGAAGGTTTAACAATCACTTATGATCATAGGTAAAACTACAGTATATAATTGTCATTAGTTAAGATCTTGGCGTTGAAACATTAGTGTCTTCAAAATAGGACACTGGAATGTCGGTGTTAGGATGTATGGTTTTATTTCGCTGACTGGCTGGCTCCTGTGTATGAGTATCGAAAATCCATTCCTCGTATAGCAGACTGGCTCGCTTATATTGAGGGACAGTTTCAACAAGATGTTCAGTAAAGAACATAATAACCTACTTCTCTTAAATGTATGGGCATAGTTATAACTCTTTGTCCTTTTCAAGGAGTACAATTAAATGCTGATTGTAAAAGCTTGTTGAAATACAACATGCTATACGGATATTATACGTTGATTGATTGAATCCGCACCTGAATTATATATACACACACTAATACAGCCATCACAATAACACAGGTTATCAGACAAAATGCAACACTCGCCCAAGTTCACGGGGCTATGTGACAATGATGTCGATGCATCTCAAATGAAACAACAACAGCTTCCTACCTAAATCATTCATCGTTTAAAAGTACACACACTAGTAAGCCTATAGACATCACAGTGACACAGGTTATCAGAAAATTTCTACACACATCCAAGTACACGGGGCTACAAGACCATGATGCCGCAAAGCCCCTAAAGAATCAACAACAAAAACAACAACAATAGTCTCTACCACGGATCAAGGACAACGAATTTTAATCGATGTAGTCGAGTGTTGAAATATGTGGTGTTATAAGTATATTATAATATTTTCGATTGCAAAAGGTTTCGTCATGTTTGAATTGATAGGGGGAGGGAGGGGGCGGGGGACAGATATTCACCATCACACACACTCACACACAGACAGACTGTCAACTTTTGGCTCGTGTAGCTCTCATAAGTCTACTTTCACTTTTTGCAAAAATCGAAAGTAGGCTAACAAAGTAGTATTTCTGTGTGTCTTTGACAGTCACTACACTAAGCAGCAGCCAGGAAACTACAGCGATGATCAGTGTGCTTTATTCTGTTTAGAAACAATTGATCTTTCTCAATACGCATTCAGGAATGATCTTTGTTTGACAGAGGGTGTGTGTAGCTCCTTTCCTTGTCTTTATGATTGTATGTTCATGTTCTTAGTGTGTAATGCAGTGAGTCAGGGAATGTTCTCCCCAGCGCCTACACGCGTCCGCGTGAGCTAGCTACAGAAATTACGTTGGCAGCACCGCTGCCGCTTGCATCATATTAGCCTTTCACGAAATGATTGCCGGTGGTCGAAATGGGAACTATTCTTTGTTTACTTGTGTCACACGTCAGCCTGCTTCGTTGACAGGTACAGTTGCGCGAGTAGGATATGACTCAGCTCAAGTAGACTCTGTCATCGTTTAACTGTCCGTGGTGACATGAGCTCCTATGACGCGCAATGCTGCTTGACTTATGTGCAGAATGCATTCTGGCATCGCTGTATTCCCTAATAACAAGCAAACAGTACACTTTGTACTCACCACATCCATTCATAACAGATGCTGGAAGTGCTGATGACACATACGCTCGCTAATTGCAATACGCACTGACAGGCTACAGCCCACACGTGTGGGATTCACCCTATCAAAGACACCGTGCTACCAACTAAACCGATGAGGCAACCACTCACAGCTGCACGTAACCACTGCGGAGAACATTCTCGGGCGCCCTGTATTTTCTGATTTGTCCCTCCAAAGATTGATGGTCACACACTAGAGGAAATAGACATATTGCATTGCTCAGAAACCACTTTTTGGTGTAGCGGCTAGCGTTATTCTGTTGTCGGCTTCGATTCCAGGCTCTGCCAAGAAGTTCTATTTCAGGTGTAAGGGCTAGAACGGGGTACACTTGCCTCAAAACTGAGAAGAGAAGTGTTCGATTCCCACATATTCTATCCTGAAATGCTTTTCCGTAGTTTCTAGCTTCTACTTCAGGCAAATGCTGGGATGGTTCGTAACTTAAGGCCACGGCCGCCTGCTTCCCAATCATATCCCCAATTTACAAATACACAGACAAGTACAGCCATCACACTAACACAGGTTATCACACAAATAACACACACACTCAAAATACACGGGGCTATATGTTTGCGATGTCGCAGTCCCTAAAATAAGCAACAACAACACCAATGCATTCATCAGAGTTTCAAGAAACTGTATTGAGGGCCAGGATCATGTTGATGTTGTATGCTCACTCAATGCAGACGAGTTGACTGATAAGGAAGATGATGTTATCGATTGATTTAAGGGTTTGACATCATGGTCATGTAGCCCCGAGTACTTGAGTGTGTCTAGATTAGTCTGATAACATGTGTTTTTGTGGTAGCTTGGTTAGTGTGTGTATTTTAAAAACAGATGAGGATTGGGAAGGAGGCGGTCGTGGCCTTAAGCTAGGAACCATCCCGGCATTTGCCTGGAGAAGTAGTAGGTAACCACGAATAAACACTTACAAGATGGCTGAGGTGGGTATCAAACCCATCCCTTCTCAGTTTTCCCTCGCGAGGCTGCGTGTCCCCCGTTCCAGCGCACAGACCAGAGCCGGGATTCGAACTCGGACTGCCTGGGCGACAGCCAAGAATGCTAACCGCTACACCAAGAAGTGATATCACAAGTAAAGAGTGACCAAGGATATGTACTAAGTGCTTATGAAGTGAGAGCGTTTGGTGGATTCTTGCCATTTACCGGATAAAACAAGCTTCGGTAGTGTATGGTCTGCTACCCCAGTGGTGTCCGGGCAGGGTGTATCAAGAGCCCGCTGATGAACTTAACTTAGTACACCAAGGTGAAACCCGGCAACATACAGTACGCGGCCAAAATCTATGACATTTGCTAGAATTTCTTTACTTGCCCGTGAAAGCCAATATTCCATAATATAGGCTACACATCATAAAAAGTTTTGCATATCACTTGTTTGCCATGATGCAGAGCGTATGTGGGATTGTGGGCGAGGATAATTACAAAAGAGACGGCATCCTGACAAATACTGCACACTTTATTCATGTGTGAAAAGAAAATTACAAAAAGGAAGACATTTGACCTGTTAAACAGGGACTAATATGTGTTGTAATCTTGCCATCCTGTTGGTTTCAATAAGGAATATGGCCACCACGGGCGTCCAGCCGGACTCTTACTTGTTATGGCATACCACAGATTAAGTTGTCCAGGTCCTCTTGAGGCAGGCGATCCCACTCTTCAACGGCGGCCTCCATGATCTCTTGGAAGGTTATGGGAGGGCGTGGACGCTGAGCAATAAAATCTCTTCAGCAAATCCCAAACATGTTCGGTACAGTTCACGTCCGGAGACATCGCAGGCCATTCCATTCGTGCAATGGAGGACTCCTGGAGGAAATTTTGTACCACCGCCGCTCAATGTGGTAAGTACAATATATCCAAAACTTTTTTGATGTGTATAATGATAAATTATTTAATTTCCTCTGTTCTTTGGAAAGGAATAAGCCCCATTAAATAAAAGAATGTATAAACGATCTTTGCCTTACGATTTCTTTAAAACATTTATTTATGTTTGTATGATGAGCCAGTGAATCGACTGTTTTGGCTTGGCTCGGCACTAGTCGGCGCTGAAGTGGTGTACCTGTATTTGGGGTCATTCCCACCCAAGTACGTGAGGATGGTGACTACGATGTGCCTAGATCCTTAATTTAACTACTAAGAATTCATGTACCTTGTGTGAGGCTCCATGACCATCGTAACAGAAGAATCTAAGTAGGAACATTCCTTGTAAGCCGATGAGAGTGTGTGGTGCGATGAGTGAGGCTGAGACGTAGCAGAAGCATCCACCGCTCAGCATGATGAACGTCACGGTGATGAAGTGGATAAAGGACTGTGCGTGGGCACAACCCATTTGCTGTGTCAACTGACTGAGTTCGAGCCAGAGTCCTCTCAGTGAAGCAACAGTTGATGCATCGCAACTAGCTGTGGAAAGCATCTGAAACATATTTGACACATAAATTGTATTCAGGGGCAAGGCAGGTGAATGGGGATATCAAGATAATTAAGTGCTTGATGAGGATGATCTGGTCAATCACAATGGGAGGCATGAAATCCTGACACAAGAATAGAGCAACAATCAATAGCGCAGAGTACATACAGCAAAGCACTAAAATAGTGGGTAGGTATACCTCTAGTCATAGACTCTAGAACTCTGCATTCTGCTCCTCACAGACAGGGTTTTGCATTAGGAGTCAAGATGTTCGTTACCTGAGTTAAGGTCTTCTCCAGTTGTTGTCCAGCACTCTTAATCGCAGCGCAGTTGATGTACCATAAAACGCCCAGTGTGTTCAGCATCAGAATTGCGTGGTAGAAAACCAATTGCTCTGAGATTCTCAAAGGAGGGTCCGGCATTATGAGATAGGCTATGCATGGAGACGTACAGAAAACCACTGCTAGAAGTTTCAGCAGCCGTCTTCTTAGGTCCAGCTGCAGGGGAATTCCGGTCACTCGTCCGTGCAAAACCTGCAAGTGATACAATTCAAATATGTAATCGCTTATAATCTGCATTATAAGGCATTCCATTTCTCCTTGCAGTAATACTTTAATACAGTATTATTAACATTTTGTTAGGTTATTCGTATTTTTATTCTTATTCTTATTCCGAAACGTTGACTTGTCTCGAATTTCTTATTTTACAATCTTCATTTCTATTAAAACCCTTTTCTCTTCAATGAACCAACTAATTTGCGTTTTGGGACTTTTGTCTAAATGGTGAATTTATTTTTAGTCACTCTTTCCCGGTTCAGACTGGCTGCGTGGCTCAGCGGTAACGTTCACGCATGCTGGGCCCTAGGTTGTAGGTTCGTATCCAGGCGCAGTCAGCTGGCATTTGAGGGTGCGCAGAAAAGAGGGAGCCAAGTCAGTAGATTTACTGGCACGTTAGAGATTCCCTTCGGGGCAAAATTCCGGCACCCCAGCGTCTCTGAAAGCCACAGTAGTTAAAAGGGACGTAAAACCAATAACATTATTATTGTTATTATTATTTCCCAGTTCATTCAAACCAAGTGACCGTAAAAAGAAATTCTTCTCTTGTTCAGTTCGGGCACACATTTATTTCTTATTATTATTATTATTATTATTATTATTATTATTGTTTTTATTATTATATTTATTTGCTTTTTAATCGCTTATCCTCCAAGCTCGGCTTCTCCCACGGATTCTGAAAGGGATCATTCCTCTACTGCCACAAGGACGGTGTCTGGGAGCTCAACAAACTTTGTCAGCAGATACAACTGGGGATAGTGACAGACCGATCACCCAGGCAACCACTAACTTGGGTCTAATGAATGAGTGGTCAGGAAACGGAGTGGGAAGGAACCCGGTCGTGGACCTTTTGATTGGAACCGTCCCGGCATTTGCATGGAGATTGATGTTGATTGAATCCTCACTTGAATTATATATACACACGCTAATACAGCCATCGAAATAACACAGGTTATCAGACAAAATTCAAACTCACCCAAGTACAAGGGGCGAAATGACCATGATGTCCATGCATCTCAAATGAAACAACAACAACAACAACAGCTTCCTACCCAAATCCTTCCTCGTATAAAAGTACACACATTAGTAAGTCTACAGACATCATAGTGACACAGGTATTCAGACAACTTCTATACACACCCAAGTAAATGGTGCTACAAGGCCATGATGCCGCAAAACTCCTACAGAATCAACAACAATAATAGGGAAGGAAAGGAAGGAAGCTTGTAGTTTAACGTGACCGTTAATCTTGAGATCATGAGCCACGGGACCTCCTTTTTACGTGGAATCCGAACCACAGGACATGGCATTTCACTTCGAAAATCTCACATGCATTGACCGGGAATCGAACCCGGACCGCCTTGGTGAGAGGCATACAGCTAGACCGCTGAGCCACCACGCCCACAACAATAATAGGCTCTACCGCGGATCAATATAAACGAATATTAATCGCTGTATTCGAGTGTGGTGTTATAAGTATATACTGTATATAATATTTTCGATTTCAAATACACACACAGACCATGATGTCCATGCATCTCAAATGAAACAATAACAACACCTTCCTACCCAAATCCTTCCTCGTATAAAAGTACACACATTAGTAAAAAACGAAGTTAAAATAATTGAACCCGCAGGGATTTTATCCACGAACTATGAGCCCGAGTAGCTACCATTACGCCACGGATGCGCTACAATAATACTTGATACACAATTGGTTTAGTACAACTGTATCATATTTTGTGTTGAAAACAAGGATTTCATTAGCGTTTTCTGGCGTTTCAATAAACCATTTGATACTAAATACTGTATGTATTATTTTGTTCAGTACATTCCTAAAAGGATATAAACTTAGGAAGTTACGAGAATATATGTATTTGCGAGCAAAAATAGCGGCCATTTTGACAACGGGACGGCACGAGCCCACAACGATATGGCACGGTAAGCCTGATCTGTTAGTCACTTCTACGGTTACATATTCTATTATAATATGCTAATATCCTACCGGTCAGCTCTCTGAGGACAGATTACTCCTCCCTATGTACAATAAGCTGATTTGTTGGTGCCAGGCCTTGTTGAATCGTAAGTTACGGTTAGGCTATAATACTTGCATGATTCAAACAACCAAAATCTGGATGACCTTGTAGTTTGGGTAAAGATCAAGATGGCGTCGATATAAAACATGACACTGAGATGTCCTTTGCTAGTGTTACCTCTGTACCAAATTTTGTTCAATTCGGTTTCACCATGTTTGAATTGATAGGGGGAATCGATTTGCAAACATACATGGCAGCCATCTACAAACTATTGCGCTGATGACCTTGTCATTTGGCCAAAAGACGCTTCCCACATCAATGTAAGTTGTTGCAAAATTTAGTAGAAATCAGATAATTAGGTTACCGGTAGTCATAATTTGATTTAAGCTTTGAATATTTGGGAAGCCGCCATCACGTTTCCGTCAAGATGGCGTCGATATAAAACATGACACTGAGATTCCCTTTGATAGTGCTACCTCTGTACCAAATTTCGTTCAATTCGGTTTCACCGTGTTTGAATTGATTGGGGGAATCGAATTGCACACATACAAGGCCGCCATCTGCAAACTATTGGGCTGATGGCCTTGTCGTTTAGTCACAAGACGCCTCCCACATAACTGTATTTTGTTGCAAAATTTAGTAGAGATCAGTTGATTAAGTTAGTCGTAATTTGATTTAAGCTTCAAACATTTGGGTGGCCGCCATTACGTTTCCGTCAAGATGGCTGTGATATAAAACATGACCCTGAGGTGCCCTTTGCTAGTGCTACCTCTGTACCACATTTTGTTCAATTCGGTTTCACCGTGTTAATTAATAGGGGAATCGATTTGCACACATACAGGGCCGCCATCTGCAAACTATTGGGATGATGACCTTGTAGTTTGGTCAAAAGAAGCTTCCCACATAAATGTATGTTGCTGCAAAATTTAGCAGAGATCAGATGATTAAGTTATAATTTGATTTAAGCTTTGAAGATTTGGGAGGCCGCCATTACGTTTCCGTCGAGATGGCGTCAATATAAAACACTACACTGAGATGCTCTTTGCTAGTGCTACCTCTGTACCAAATTTCCTTCAATTCGGTTTCACCGTGTTTGAATTGATAGGGGGAATCGATTTGCAAACATGCATAGCAACCATCTACATACTATTGGGATGATGTAGTTTGTAGTTTGGTCAAAAGACGCTTCCCACATAAATGTATGTTGCTGCAAAATTTAGTAGAGGTCAGATGATTAGGTTAGTCGTAATTTGATTTAAGCTTTGAACATTTGGGTGGCTGGCATTACATGTCCGTCAAGATGGCGGCGATATAAAACATGACACTGAGCTACCCTTTACTAGTGCTACCTCTGTACAAATTTTCGTTCAATTTGGTTTCTCCGTGTTTGAATTGATTGGGGGAATCCATTTGCACACACACATGGCCACCATCTGCAAACTATTGGGCCGATGACCTTGTAGTTTGGTAAAAAGACGCTTCCCACATAAATGTATGTTGCTGCAAAATTTAGTAGAGATCAGATGATTAAATTAGTCGTAATTTGATATAAGCTTTGAACATTTGGGTGGCCGCCATTACATTTCCGTCAAGATGGTGGCGATATAATACATGACACTGAGGTGTTCTTTGATAGTGCTACCTGTGTACCAAATTTCGTTCAATTCGGTTTCATCGTTTTGGAATTGATAGCGGGAATCAAGGTAGTTAGAGTATATTAGGTAGGTCATTCCCGCCCGCTGCGCTCTCATTGGCTCACCGCGCGTGACGCGTCTGGGAGGGCTCCTCGGGCCAGCAGCAGCTAGGTGCCTGCAGTTCAACAGTAGCCCCAAGGATGGTACACTCAATAATTCATAACACCTCAATAAATTATTGGTCAAATGAAAGTAAACAATAATCGCAACTATACATGTAATAAATTATAAATAAGGTACAGTATTAAGAGGAAAAACAACCAGGTATATTGTTAGAATTAACTACTGCGTACATATAAACACTAAAACAGCTGTTAGTATAAGTGTACCTACAACTCTTGCAGACTTATTACTTGTTTAAGGAGGCCGAAGCTACCCACATTCGTCTCTTCATCAACGAATACTTTTCCATGGCCTTTATATTGCGTCTCTTGTTGAGATGACTTATTTGGATTTAAGTCCGTGTCCTGACGTAGGTCTTTTATCGTCTTCTTCTGAAGTTCTGAGCCATCGTCTAGACACGAAACGTTCTTTCTTAACAATTTCAACGGATGGGGTACTTCACAGAAAACCCACACATTTCTGTTACTGTCCACTGGATTGCTGAGAAAACTTTTATTACTTTTTACATGTAGTTTCTTCCAGACTTTAAGAGTTTTTCGCTCCCATATCACTAGTTACTGCGATAATACGAATGCCACAACCTTAAGCTGGCTAATAATGTTTTGTAACAACTCTGAAATCATTGTCACATCGAAGTTATAAAAAGCGGGCTGCTTCCATTTAGCAAACAGCCCTCGGACCATAGCTACCAGGACGTTACTGTGGGGCCATAGTATGCGATGAATCGTAGGATATTCAGCAGTCAATATTAATTTCATCAAACGACAAAACTGCATTTTTTTTCTGAGTCCTTGTTATTTGCCGCTCTGGCTTTCAACAGACAAAGCACATCTCTCAGAATTTCAGGTCCGCACTTAAATTGCCGTATCCATTTCTGTGGAGTTGAACGGCATGGTATCGGAATGTTGCGTTTTTTCAAATATTCGAATGCTTCCTTCGAAAGTGATCTTAGTGCGAGGGCATTTGCTATGTCCTCTGAAGACCATTTGACCCTCTTCTTAACTCCTAATAAACATCGAATCTGCCCTGCAGTAAAACAAGTGGAGAGAACTTTTACCATCTCCCTTCTAAGAGTACCCATATGTATTTTCATTGATACAATATATCATGGGGTTTTGAGCTTTCTTAGAGCCGCTTCCTTTCGTTTTAAATCCACATTTATATTTTCCAAAACCTCGACCCGTTTTCGGAGTTGTATAATTTCATCATTGTACAGTGATTCAGTGTTACTTCCTTAATCAAGTTTCCGTTTTGTATTTATGTTTTATTTTATTTTTTGTGACAAAGTCTCCAAAGTCGACAGTGCCCATTTCCTCACGCTCCTAGCTTCATGACGCTTTTTTCTGCCACTGGCGACCTGTAGAGTTTAAATACGAGTTGTATTTCATGATATTTACGCCACGTACGAGAATGAAATCTAAATTCTTAAATAACAAATACTAAGACTACCGTAATTACATTGAATTCTAGATAATCGCACCTCTTTATGCTGCATCAACTCTAGGCTGACAAATAAGTTCTGTAGCTTTCTTTGAGATAGTAGATTCCTCCAAATACCGATAAACATATTTATTGAACCAAATAAAATTAATCGTACACTCAATAATTAAACAAATACCCGTTCTGCAATTTAGTCCGCCAAGCTGCTTGGGCTGTTGCTTGATAATGATTATGATAATATGTTTTAAGGGGCCTAACATCTGGGTTATCGGCCCCACTGTTGCTTGAGCCGGGAATTGTGATATACGGAACAGCATCCGCACGGAATATTTTTCTCTGTGGTAATCCCAAATCTTCATTTTTCAAATCTCGTTCATAGTCTTCTGGACGGAAATGTATAGAACACAGTCAGTGTTATCGGGGTTGAATTTGTCACTTCGCTTACAACGCAGCACCCACACTCGTCTGAGCTCCTCTCATTTTGGAAACCTGTGATACATAACACCAGTACCAACGGAGTTGGACCCCCCACTGTGCTAAAGCACAATTAACTTTGTATTTACTGCTATTACTCATGGTTAACCACAAGGCACGATAAAACAAATCAAGTATGCAACGGTATTCCAGCTAGACGCGCGATTTTCACAAATATGAATTCTACAATAAGCCAGCTCGGTGACAGCATGTTCCCTCCGTGTGACGTCACCAGCAAGCAAGATGTCACGTGATGAGAAACGAGGGAGACGGGAATAGGCCCCCCTGAGCGGGAATCATTTTGCACACATGCAGAGTACACACACACACATACACACACACTCCAGACACACAGACAGTCACACAATTTTTGGCCCTGTGTTGATCTCATAAGTCTACGTTCATTTTTTGGAAAAATCGAAATTAGACTAAAAATAGCCTAGCAATATGACACTTATCCATCAGCACTGCCTTCTGCATTCTGGGGATCAGGTGTTTCATTTCCAGTTCCTCCAAAGCCATTACCAACGTCTTTGGAACAACTCCCGTGGAAGATATCACCACTGGCGAAATTCTCACGCATTTTAGTCCCCCAGTTTCTGTATTTCTTCAGCCAACGGTGCGTACTTGTTTGTTTTATAGCCTGGGTAGTTAGCATATTTTGGCTAACGTAAGTGGGACAGCAACGTCTATCAAGTAGACATTTTGGTTTCGCTTATTGAGATAGACAATATCAGGTCGATTGGCCAAGATTTTCTGGTCGGTTAAAATAGGTCTATCCCAATACATTTTATGATGCTCATTTTCAAGCACGTTTGCAGGCTGGTATTTGTTTCAAATTCTATCATTTGAAACAAATCCAGCCTCACCATGCTGGTATCCAAAAGTCCACATTTTATAGCTAGCTCTTGATGTAAGATCTTAACATCTTGGTGCACTCTATACCAGCCACCGTAGAGCAGCCACCGATGATGTGATCGATGGTTTCCAGCGCTGAGGTGCATCTGCTGCATTCTGTTTAAGGATGTGCTTTCTATAATTTTTTTGTTGTAATGACATGGTCCTGTATCGTTATTACAAAGCCCTCAGTTTCACTTCAACCATAAGTTCAACAATGATCGGTTGACACCGACAGGATGTTGGCTGAGCATGTGAGGGTGTACACCATGCAGTTCTTTTCGTAACCATGCCATCTGGCGCTGCTCAAACGAAGTAACGTGCTCTTTTGTGTCATATTGCATGCCTGAAAGTCGTAGTAGTGTAGGTGGCTCTTATCACTTTCAACAAAGACTTCATACAGAGGAGTATTTCTTGCGCCAAAGAAGTACTGTCGCAGACGTTCCAGTTGCCCCTCGATGGCCTACGCTCCGTGGCAGTGTGGTACGCTCGATCGCTGCCTTATACGATGTAGCCGATATTTTGTCATTGACACTCGTACACTCCATTCTACATGCTCTAAATCTCTCTTAGAACACTTAACGATCCCGAACGAATACGTAAGAACAGGTACTGCCCAGGTGTTAAGGACTTTGACCTGCTTGCCTGCATCGAAGTATGATTTCAGAATCATATCCACTCGATTAAAGAATGTATTCTGAAAATTGGCTTTAATTTGTGTGTGTCAGATCCCTCGAAGCTGAAGAAAGCCCAAGTATTTGTAGGTCTCGCCCTTATCCAAACACTCGATTAGCTCTAGATCAACATCGAGGCCCTCTGCTGAATCGAGTTTCCCTCTTGCCAGTACGATCGCATTGCATATTTGAAGTCAAAATGTCATCGCTATATCGTCGCTAAACGTCTGCGTAATATCTAGGAGCCCTTGCAGTTGACTCCGTGTTCTTGCATGGATTTTTAAGTCATCCATGCACAGTCTATGTGAAACCTTCTGCTTCTCCTCACCCGCACACATCTCAAATCCCATACCACTCCTATTTAACTGCCCACTGAGCGAGTTTAAGCACAGACAGAACCATACAGAACTGAACGAATCTCCCTGAAATATTCCACGGTTAATTCGAATTGCACGGGACGGAGTGACTTGGCATCGGTCTTTTAGATGAATTTTCACATTCCATCTAGACATGATAGATTGTAGGCATTGGACAATGATGGGATCGCACTTGTAGATGTTGAATATTGCAATCAAATGTGAATGAGGTACGGGATCATATGCTTTCTTGTAAACAATGTAGGCCATACACACGTTTCTTTGTCCCTTCATAGCCAAATTTACGATAACTGAATCTATTATAACTTGATCCTTGCAGCCTTGCGTTTTCCGTCGGCATCCTTTATGCTCTTCGGCAAGTATCCCATTCACGTCGCAATTCCTATACACTTGCTCCGCAATTATAGCCATAAATAGCTTGTAGAGCACCGACAGGCAAGTGATGGGCCTGTACTTCGGGGGATATCTTGATTCTTCACCAAGAAGGAATTTTCCCATGAACAGAAATTCTGGAGCTTCCTCAGGAAATTGTAAAATTCACGTGAGGACTTTGGCTATTGTTTAATGGGTGCCTGTGAACTTCTTATACCCGTAGTTGTGTATAAAATCTGGTCCAGGTGCCTCCCAGTTCTGTGTACGTAGAGTCGCTGCCTTCACCTCATGCTCAATGACGTCAGGGCTATTCATTTCATTAATCGCACCAGAAAGCTTCGCTTCTTCTTCATCCAATTGGCACGAAAATTTTGGTATTTGAGCTCTTCCCAAATATTAGCCCAGAAATCGGTGGCCTCTTCGATTGAAGGAGTATTATTCCGACGTTCTGGATGAGAGGTTTGCAGACTGTTGTAGAATTGCTTCTGGTTCGATGCAAATGCTCTATTCTGATCCCTCCTCGTTTTACTTTCTTTGTACCTGCGTAGCCATCTACTATAGACAGCCAATCTTTGAGTACGCGTGTATATTATTTCCGACAGGGTGTCTTGAACCAGCTCATTTAAACGACTTGGCTGTAGTATGCGCACTACAATCCCGATTTGTCTCAGATACCGATTTCCTCTTTTGAATTGTGTCAGTTGACCAAGTTCTCTGCGAAGCTCCTCAATCTTCTTCTCCAGGCGCTTTTGCTATGGGGGAGGCATCACTGAGCTCGCACGGACCCTTGCATATTGTGGCACAATTTTAATACCAATCGTTTTACGGCAGCTAACGCAGCACAATACTATGAACACACGTGAATACTTTCTCGTGAACCATACACCCACAAATATATATATAAACATTTCCTTATATACTAAAGGAAAACTTATTGGGGTGTGATGACCTAACTAACCTAATGTTTTAGCTTCCTCGGTGCGCCATTAGTTGTGTGTGCACCTCGTGGTCTCAAGATGGAGAAGTCAATTCCCAGTTGTTCGCATTTGTGAAGGCTACTAAAGCCTGTAAATTATTCAGCTTAGATTTACGTAATATTCGAGAGAAAATTAAAGTAAAATGTCAGCTGTTGCTTAACCTATAATTTGACATGTGCATACACGTGTTTTATGTATTCTTGTTTCAGTCTTAATTGACTGTTTTGTTAAATTATTTATGATATTCTGTACTTACTTGTTCTGTATTTAAGTATGCAAAGTTGTGTGACATTTCTTTTAGGCCTGTTGCAGTGAAATTAGCACTACCGAACTTCATAAGTGTTAAATTCAAAGTTACAGCCATCTTGCCATCATACGATTCTTCTTCATTTCAACGCTTCTCATTGGTCGCCTGCTTCTGCCGACCAATCACAGTTTCCAGCTCATCGAATGTTCCGGAACACTTCTGCTTGCTGTTTTATATACAGCTTGCAGTTCTGACTTCTTCACATCTTGGCATCTTGTCAACTTGTCATCACGTCGCCATACGTCTCAACATGACCGCACGTCTCTACAAGTGTTAGCAAGGCAACATTCGCCTCTTCATGTCTCGACACATCAATTCGTGACACTCTCGTGGTCACTTGTTTTCACACTTAGTCTACAGGACATTGCTGTCATGTTGCAACATTCGACAACCCAGCACAATTCACTACATCCACAAATTGAAGATTTAACCTGGTCCTCATTTGGACTTGAGTTTTTCTTTCGAGGAAATTACGTCCTGCTATGGAACTTAAGCAATCTTTAATTTTGCTTCAAGCTCAACTGACATACTGTCAGATTTTAAGTACTTTTAAATAGTCTACAAATAATTATCTTTTTTCAACAAATCTAGTCAAAGTGTAAATTGTGTTTCTCATGGCGACATTCAACGATGGCTTTGCTGTGATGCAACTTTTACTTCTCCTGGTGAGGTAGCTTGATTAGAAACCACCTAGGTCTTTGAGATTTCAACGTTTTTCCTACTCATGGTCACATTAACATGAGTAACCTTCGCTTCAAGAAACAATACCCATATAAGTAAAATGTCACATTGATCATTCTATAAACATCATCAAGATCATCAAGTAAAACTTATTTGCCATGTTTTCTTCCGGGCTCTGTTTTCAGGCCGCTCAATTTTGCATTGGAGCGTACAGCTCTCTAGTCTCTGTTACAATGTTCTTCCTTGAAGGCTTTGAATTTGCCTTTTTCATGTTTATAGATGTGATCCCTGGTCAGTTACGCATTAAGTAAACATTTCTTGTCATTTATTCGGCTTTGCTTGCTTACCTTCATGTTTAGGTCTAACCTGTAATGCACACAAGCTTCATTGAGTTCTTTCTTCAATTCCTATTCACATATCGACTGGTTTTTGCTATCTTCCGACTTTTATACAAAGTTGCCTTTCTTTATCACTGTGGATTTATTGGCATTTCGAGATTTGGCCCTCGAACTCAATAAAGACATTTTGGGGGTTAAAATTGCATGTTGGATTGAAGGGTGTTTTTGAGATTGGCTCCTCATGCATCTTGCAACTCTGCTATTTAGTATCACGCTTGCTTCCTAGCTTCAGGTTGTTTAACCTATTTTTAGCCTATTTTCATTTATGATAAAATAGGCTTATGAGATCACCTTTTGTCTGTGTGTCTATCTGTGTGTGCGTGTGCGATGGTGTGGGATGGTGTGTGTGCCCCCCCCTAATAACTTCTAAATGGCTGGAGCGATTTCAATGAAACTCGGTAAGTTCATAGCACTATTCCGGAAAACCCCGACCGTGCCCTTGAAATTTTGTTACGTCTTACCAATCCAACATGGCGGCTGTGCGAAATATTTCACCAGCATTCAATATCTCGGAAACTACTACCGATATCACCCTGGAATGTTTTACGGTGATAACCGAGACTACTGGAAGTTCACCTGTGTGACGTTTGAAAACCCAGCAACTACAAAACCAATATGGCGGCCAAGCGAAGTCGCAACTTTTAAATAGACGTTTCTTGCGATTTAACCAACCAAACGCAATAAAACTTGGTACAGTATATGTCTATACACATTGTAATGCACCGACATCTAACTTTGTTCAATTGTTTATATAACCTCAAGATGGCAGCTGTGCGAGATATTTCACCGGCATTCTATATCTCTGAAACTATACTGACGAAAATGGAAATTGCAACACCCAGAAGGAGTGGTGCTACATTGCTGCAATTGAACATGCAGGACGAGTGTTCGGTTGTGATTCTATGATTACACTTTCAGGTCCCTCTGACCGCAAGTTTGGACAACAATCAATAAAGGATGTGCCCACCACGAGCTGCAGTACATTTATGAATTCGGCGAGGCATGGGGTCAATAAGGCCCTGGATCGCTTCCTGAGGAATTATGGCCCATGCTTGCTGCACTGCACGGGTCAGTTGTTCCAGAGTTGTGGGTGGCTGAGGACAGTTGGCCAGTTGTCGACCCATCATGTCCCACACATGCTCAATAGCACTGAGGTCCGGGGATCTGGCGGGCCATTCTAAGGTCGTGATGTCGTGGAGAGCTTCTCTGGAGATGCGTGCAGTGTGAACCCGGGCATTGTCCTGCTGAAACATCCCATTAGCAATGTTCGCCATCATAGGGACAACCACTGGATTGAGTACCCTATGAACGTACTGTCGAGCAGTCGTAGTGCCCTCAACAAGCACTAATTGTGATTTCACATTAAAGCCAAGAGCTGCCGAGACCATAATGCTTGGTGTTGGCCCTGTGTGCCTCTCGACAATAAGGTCTGGGCGGCCCTTCTCCCCGGTACGTCGGCGCACACGATTCCGGCGATCACTGCGGGCAAGATTGAAGCGCGATTCATCACTAAAGACGACCCTAAGCCATTCGTCGACCCACGTCGATCGTTCTCGACACCAGGCCAGCCTTACACGTCGCTGTTGAGGGGTCAATGGAACACCTTCTGCAGGGACACGGGATCGTAAGCCAACTGCACGCAGGCGATTACCAACTGTTTGTTGTGTAACGTGGGATGCTACAGCTGCTCGAATTTGCGCTGCTGTTGCATGGGGTTCCATCCGGGCCATCCGAATGATGCGGCGATCCTCTCTCACAGTTGTCTTTCGCGCTGGGCCTGTGCCAGGTCTACGAGTGTGAGTACCTTCATTTGACCACTGCTGCCATACACGTTGTACCGTATTATGCATGTCGGCCAACACGTGCAGCGACAGTCCTTAGCGATAATCCAGCCTCACACAGCCCAATTACCCGAGCCCTCTCAAACGGCGACAGTTCTTGATAGCGTGCGCTTCTCTGTCGTCGAGGCATGTTTGACGGGGAAACACTTCACTGCACAGACTGCAAGTCAACTACGCTACACCAGAGTCCGTATACTGGAGTTGATTCCTCCGCGACCAATCACGTGGGGAGACCTGTAGCAACAATCCAATGGGTCTGAAATTTTGATCGTTTACATACCTACATGGCATCGTTCCATATCTTGAAAATCAACACAAACGACCAATGCCTTCATGGTGTTGCGATTTCCATTTTCTTTTCAGTGTATTAGCGGTATCACCCTGAAATGTTGTACGGAGATAAAGGGCACTACAGGAAGTTCATCTATAAGACTTTCAAAAACCGGTTAACTACAAAACGAACATGGCGGCCAAGAGAAGTTGAAAGTTTTAAATAGACCTTTCTAACGATTTCATGATCCAAACGCAATGAAACTTGGTACAGGAAATGTTTATACACATTGTAATGCACTGGTATCTAATTTAGTTCAATTGTTTGCATAACCTCAAGATGGCGGCTTTGTGAATTTTAAAATTAAGTTTTTATTTCTTGTGTCGTAATCATGCGATCGTCTCCCACAAATCCAACCCCTCGTCCTCGTCGTGGGAGATGGGCAACGTAATTAAGTAGGGGATTGCCTGTAGGGGTGAAGTACAGTGGGGACTTTGTATGTCTCAAAACCGCTACGGTAGCTGTGAAGGCCCTACAGGAACCCTGAAGAAATTACGGCTAACGGGGCTCTGGTAAAACAACTGCTGCCTTGTAGTTTGGAGTTGGTTCTTCAAAGGCTAAGGGAAGAAACCCTGACAGAAAATCAGCCTGGTGCCTCAGGCTTAAGGTGGCAGCCCCTCCAAGGCACTCGGAGGCAGTGGGTTAATCACTCGCTCCTCTTAAATAAACTGATTACGGAAACTGAAGTGAAATTACAAAACCGGACGGATAACCTGATGACGACTTTTGGCGTGAAGAGGACTACGAAAATCGGTTTCTGTAATGTGAGGACCTTGATGGAGAAAACCAGACTGAAACAAGTGACACGGGAGATGAAGAACTATGGGCTGGATATCCTAGGATTGAGTGAGGTGAGGTGGCCAGGATTTGGTGAAATACAGACAACAGATGGAATTACAATTCTCTATTCTGGGGGCGATGAGGAAGAACACAGGGATGGAGTGGGGTTGCTGCTCAACAGAAATGCAAAGAGGAGCCTTATGGAGTGGAAGTCAATTTCTAGCAGGCTCATGTTTGCTAGGTTCAAGACAAAGATCAGGAATGTGATCATCATCCAATGCTATGCGCCTACAGAACAATCGGGGCCAGAGAAGAAGGAAGAATTCTACCAAATGCTGCAAGATGCCACAAGACAAACAAGTAAGAAGGACATTCTCATTGTTATGGGAGACTTCAACGCGAAGGTGGGAACAAACAATGAGGGGTTGGAGCAGATCATGGGTAAACATGGCCTTGGTGAGATGAATGACAATGGGGAGAAATTCACGGAATATTGCGCCAGTCGGGATTTGGTGATGGGTGGCACGGTGTTTCCTCATAGGCGGTGCCACAAGGTCACCTGGGTGTCTCCTGATCAAGTCACAGAAAATCAAATTGATCACATCGCGGTGAGCAGGAGGTTCAGAAGAAGCTTGGAAGATGTTAGGAACAAGAGAGGAGCGGATGTTGGTAGTGACCATCATCTTGTGGTTGCCAACTTCCGCATGAAGATCGTGGCAGTCCGCCGAAAGTTTATCACTCGGCACAACAAGTTTGATGTGGGCAAGCTTAAGAACCAGCAGAGATTGGACCAATTTAAACTGGAGCTCAGAAATAAATTCCAGGTGTTGGACTCCGAGACAGAGAAGGATGTGGAGACTGTGTGGAGCGAGGTAAATAATATCTTCGTGGAAACCAGTGAGATGCAGCTCGGGTACAAGAACTACCTGCGGAAAGAATGGATATCTGATCAGACCTGGGACAAGATAAATTATAGAAAGGAGATTAAGGCCAAGCTCAACACCTGCAAGACTAGGAAGCAGAAGGCTCTCATACAAGCAGAGTATTCAACAGCAAACAGGGAGGTAAAGAGGAGTGTGCGGAAGGATCATAGGAGGTGGATTGATGAGCAGGCGGTGAAAGCAGAAGAAGCGGCAAGAAGGGGGGACGTTAAGGAGCTCTATGGCATCACAAATATGCTTTCGAAGAAAGATTTTAATAAAACTAGGCCTGTGAAGAGCAAGTCGGGCGAGATCCTCACGACGTGTGAACAGCAGCTGACTAGATGGAGAGAACACTTTGCGGAGGTTCTTAATAGAGATAGAGGACCAGAAAGTAAGCAGCGAGGAGAAGATGAAGAGGAAGCAGAAAGTGACCCGGACATCAGCCTTGACTCCCCAACTCGGGGCGAAATACGGACAGCTTTGAAGCAGATGAAGTGCGGGAAGGCACCAGGTCTGGATAATATCCCAGCGGAAGTATTGAAAGCAGACCTGGATATCACGATCAATCTGCTGCACCCGCTGTTGGAGAAGATCTGGAAGGAGGAGAAAATACCAACCGACTGGAAGAAGGGGTTGATCGTCAAGTTACCGAAGAAAGGGGATACCACAAACTGTAACAACTGGAGGGGAATCACCTTGCTGTCCATTCCAAGCAAAGTACTGGCGAGAGTCATCCTGAATCGTATAAAAGACTGCGTAGAAAAAAGGCTTCGGAAGGAACAGGCTGGATTTCGACAACATCGCAGCTGTGTGGATCTCATCAACACCCTCCGAATCATCCTGGAGCAGAGTGTGGAGTGGCGGAATACCCTTTACCTCACATTTGTCGACTTCGAGAAAGCTTTCGACTCCGTAAATCAAAGAATCATGTGGAAGACCCTCGAGGAATATAAAATTCCAACAAAGATCATCAGAATCATGGAAGAGATGTACGAAGGGTATGAGTGCCAAGTTCTACACGAAGGCAAATTAACAGAAAAGATAAAGATCAGTTCCGGAGTGAGACAGGGGTGTGTCCTTTCCCCCACTCTGTTCCTGTAGGTCCTGGATAGTGTGATGAAGAAGGTAATGGGAGGACGGAAGAGGGGTATTCAATGGGGTATAAATGACAGGCTTGAAGATCTGGATTTTGCGGACGACATTTGTCTTATGGCACAACGGTACCGAGACATAGAAGATAAGCTGGGGAGGTTGCAGAGAGAAGCAGAACGTGCAGGACTGATGATCAACACCAACAAGACCAAAGAGATGAGGATAAATTCTGACGTCACGACTAGCATGACAGTCAACGGAAAGGAAATTGAGCGAGTTGAGTCCTTCCTCTACCTTGGGAGTATAGTCACAAATGATGGGGGAGCAGAGGAAGATGTTCGAAGCCGTATCAGGAAGGCAAATGGTGCCTTTGTCCAGCTCTACCCCCTCTGGAGAAATAGAAACATTTCCAGGAAGACCAAGCTCCGCCTTTTCAATAGCAACGTAAAGTCGATTCTTCTCTATGGCTGTGAAACATGGAAAGTCACAAAACCGATCAACAACCAGCTACAGGTGTTCATTAACAGATGTCTGCGTCGCATCTTGAATGTGAGGTGGCCGGACATAGTCTCAAATGAAGATCTTTGGACCATCACCAATCAACAACGGATTAGCATCCAGATTAAGGAGAGGAAATGGCGCTGGATCGGTCACACACTAAGGAAGCCGGACGGAGCTGTTGAGAGGGCGGCGCTAGACTGGAATCCTCAAGGTGCCAGGAAGCGAGGTTGACCTAAGAAGACCTGGAAGAGGACGATCGAAAATGAAATTGCAGAGGTGGACAAGAACTGGAGTCAAGTGAAGAGAATGGCCAGGAACCGTACTGCCTTGGAGAAATTTCGCCAAGGCCCTATGCTCCGGAAGGAGCGGCAGGAATTAACCGAATCATGCGATCGAAGTGAAAGTTTGAATAATGAACCTACGCAATATTTTCCTTTAATGGTACATGACTCTATGACCTATACATTTAACAATCCTACATGGCGACCATCCGAAATATTTAGACGGCTCTGAATATCTACGAATCTATTATAGCAATCAAACTGAATTTTTTTAACGTTCATAGGGGCTATGAATATAAGTTCACCTATAGGACTTTAAATAACCTGGTGATCACAAATCCAACATGGCGGCGACGCGAACTATAAATATGCTCATGGACGTTTCTCGCAATTTAACCATCTGAGTGCAGAGAAACTTGGTACAGTAAATCCTTATACAAATGTTAATCCACTGGCATCTTTTTTTTTTCAATTGTTTCCATAAGCACAAGATGGCAGCTGTGCGAAATCTTAAAATCTCGTTTTTACTTCTTGTGTCCTTATCATGCGATTGAATTTTGAATGTTACACGTACACAATATATTAGGACCTACATATATAAAAATCCAACATGGCGACCATCCGAAATATTTAGTTATTTCTCAATATCTACGAATCTATTACAGCAATCAAACTGAAATTGTGTATGTTGGTAGTGGCAATTAACATAAGTAGGATATATGAAAATAGGCTGTATAGTTCTTCACGGAACTACTTGTTCATAATTGTTTTTTAAAACATTTTGGGAATTGAGCCCCCAAATTTTTGAAGATGTAGCCTACTACATAGTTTTTCTAGCATCTTGGGCTAGGCCCAAAAGTATTAGACTTTATATTGCAACATTGTTTGCAGATACCAGTTGATATGTTATTCACATTATTTGCAATTTCGTTTCTTTTCATTGTTAGCTATAGAAAATATTGAAAATAAAAATAATCATCTTGAAACTTTAAATTGTTAAACTCATGTTCGATTGTTTATTGGGCTTGTCCCTTGTGTTGAATATTCCTTGTTGTTAATAAATTTACCATATTTAAGCAACTTGTTCTCTCTTTACATTTTTTTTTTTGTTCTTAACGCTTAAACCTATTTTTTAACGCTCAACTTAAATTAAAATCAAAGCGTCTCTTTGAGTTCTCTCCGACACGGGAGGTCTTAAATCGACCGATCCTATCCACCAGTCGAGAGAGTCGGGCATTTTAAAGGTGACAAAAATCCGCGACAAGCCGAGTCAGACCACGTCAACATGTAGAGGATGTCTCGTATACCACAATTAGGGATTACAAGACAAAATTAATTCAGTAGAGTTCTAGTTTTGACTGCCAGATGGCAGTGGTATTCAGAACTTCGAAATTAGATAGTAAATCGCCTGAGTGACTCAAAATCAATAGATCTATGTCAGAGTAGCTGAGACCTTACGATTATTATTATTATTATTATTATTATTATTATTATTATCATTATTTTACAAGCGAATTGACCACTTGGGTTCACGCTACAACTCATTTATTTTTCTCGTGAGGAGTTTTCTCTGAGCTGTCGCTTGTCGTTTACACTTGAGCGACCAATTCTAACCTTGCGCCAGACAGATAATAATAGCAATACACCTCTCCTCACAATGACTGATAATAAATATAATAATAATAATAATCGGGGTTAGATAAACAGACAGATCATCTGATTGGCGAGTACCAAGTGGGTTTCAGGAAAGGTCAATCATGTGCTGAACAAATATTGAACTAGAAGACGATATTAAGGATTCGCCGAAGTGCCAGCACGTTCATCACTTTTGTGGACTTTAAGAAGGCGTATGACTCTGTGGACAGACAGACAGTTTTTGATACTCTAGAAGAACTCGGAGTGGACAAGAAGACCAGAGCACTTATCCGGCAGACTCTCACGAATACGACCTTTAAAGTGAAATTCCTTGGAGAAATCTCTGAGCCCTTTGAAATATGTACGGGCGTTCGTCAAGGAGACGGAATCTCCCCTATTCTGTTTAACTTAGTTCTAGACAAAGTTATTAGAGAATGGGAAAAGGATATCAAGGGTGTGAACATCGGATATTTGGGAAGCAAGGTCAATGTGAAATGTTTAGCATTTGCTGATGATCTAACAATGATTACTAAGACCAAGGATGAAACAAGATATGCCATACAGAGACTACACAATATTGCATCAAAAGCAGGCCTCCAGATATCGTACGAGAAAACGAAGTACATGGAAAATCTTCATCAAAATATCAAAAGAACTACGCTAGAGTTGGAAAACGGCACAATTTCACAGGTTTCCTCCTTCAAATATCTTGGAGAAATCATACTACCATCAGGACTAGACAGCAGTGCCAATGTAGAAAGAACCACCAAACTCCATAAGGCGTACAGACTGACATGGAATTACTACAACAAAAGAGTCATGTCGCTAAATGCAAAATTACGACGCTACAAGACAGTTGTATTGCCGGAAGCTTTATATGCCTCAGAAACCATATGCCTGAGTGGCCACTCTAAAATTGCAGACATTGAAATACATGAACGGAAAATTCTCCGGAAAATTTATGGTCCCACGAGAGAAAATGGAATGTGGATTAAGAGGAGAACAGCGGACCTCTTCTCCTTCACTGACAGGCTCACTGATGCCGTACGGAAGTGACACCTGAATTTCTATGCCCATATCTACAGAATCAACAGGGACAAATTAACTAAGAGATTATTGAGAGTAATCAACTCAAAGAAGGTCAATATAAAATGGCTAGAAGAAACTAAGGCGGACCTCCAAGAAATGAATATCACAGACGACATCATAGACAATCGTGGGGCTTTTAGGACAAAGGTAGCCAACCATAAATTTAGGGAGAAACCCATAAAGAAAACTGGTAGGAACTGGTCGACAGAACGCAGGATGCAACACAGTGCATTCATGAAGAGATTTTGGGAGGATAAGAAGGCGAAACCCACCAGGCCAACTAACAAGTTCAAACGCTCTCTTTGAATGGGCATAACGACGAAAGAAGAAGAATCGGGGTTCGTGGGGGTTAAACACCTGTACGATAATAATAACGGCAATATCCATCTACACGAACCTACACCGGTGACCGCATAAATAAGAAAACTTGATATCTGGTAAACATTAAAATATATTCTGATATCAAAATAGAAAAACATACTTGGCAGGATCCTCGTCGATACAGACTGACCTAATCTTCCCTGTCATATATACACACTGTTATGGCATACACTGATGGACCTTTGGTAGATGATGTTGACAGGTACTTACAAATTATGATCGCCGACTTGAAGACTATCTCTACTGATTCTGGAGTTTTGCTCCCAGAGAATCAGTCCTAATTACTTTTATATCGAAGTTGCTAAATTGTTTCACACGCTTTACTATAGACTGTTATTATTGATGACTGTAGATTGCCGACTTTCAAAATCCCTCGAGTTATTCTTACTCGAGGATCTGACTGTTTTATAGCGCTCTGAATTCGTTTGGTGAATTTTAGCGGCTATTTCGCACCTGACCTGAATAATATTTGGCATATTTTACCAATATCCGTCGAGTAGCTAAATATTGTTACGGCCCTGGAATTTCGGTAAACAGACTCGGGTTTCCCATACCTTATGCTTTTCGAGACAGTAAGACTTGGCGGCTTATCTGAAACTATGCGAATTATTCCCATGGGAGAATGATCCAACCTCCATCTCAGTATGAAACCCTTAACACAATATTTTGATTGTCCAGAACTAACGTCATCCCCAAGGACAGCCAAGCATGACCTGACTTGATCTCCTCAATTTTATAAAACCAAACACCTACCGACTGATTGACTTCGGTCCCAGACCGAACCTACTCAACACGGAGCCCTCAGAAAGAATCTACTCCACACGGAGTCGGCCGATGAATAATCTTCCAACTCTCGTCAACTATAATCACCAACGACATCCCCTCCCCAGATCACCCGTCCACACGACCAAAATCACGGCTCCCAGCCAATTAGGACAATGTGCATAAACTTTCTAATTTCCTTAAACACACCCCCAGTACATCGATGCCATATCTCAACCACTCAGCCTGGCGCGTGACTCACCCTGGCCACGGCCATCGGATCAACCCTGATGTTCACAATAACTTCAACCCGGAAAACTGTGCAATAATTCTGGCACCACAAGATATATTTCCTCAATATGTGCACTCTTCCAGCCTGCCAGATAAATAACTTTACAATGTTAATTTCCAGACTGACTCGGATCCTGCTACAAATAATCATCTTAAGACTAATAAAACTGAATGACCATCACTCACATTAGATCATACACCCTAATAAATTATTATATAACAAATAAAAGCATCAAATAAAAATATACACATGATTACTGAAAATCGTAAGTCTCAAAATTGAGGGTTCAATCCCTTGTGACTTGGGAAGGTCACAGTGCCCAGTGCTCCTTCATAGGTTCGCTGGCCTGCTTCCATTGTTCCTATCTCCAGGCTCTTCCGGTCTTCTTCGTTCTTTATGTGGCTGGAACCCCTTCCAAACTTTTCAGTGTGTTTCTAAATGTATTTCTGTTTAACAATTGGACCTCTGAGATGTTGGATCTTTCCATATCCTTCTTTGATTCCTTAATCCATGCTGCAGTGGTCTTTTTACTCTCCAGGAGTAACCAAAATCTGTTTAGTAAGTCATCTGTTGTTCATTCTGTACAGATGTCACAGGAACGCCAGTCTCCTCTAATTCATGGTCTCCAAGATTCCTTCCACCTTTTGGTAAACTTCTTTGCAGCTTCGAAGTTTCCATCCACTTTCAGTGTGAACGGCTTCCATAATTTTTCTGAGGATTCATCTTTCATAGACTTCTAGCCTCTCCAGCTTGAAGTTCATGGACAGACATTCACTGGCATACAGACATTCTGTTTTCAGTGAACTGTAGTGTTTTATTTTGACTTTCGAGGATAAGCAAAATTTAAATATAAATAAACAAAATTACGGTATATAATAATATATTTAATGCAGCCAAATAGCCATAACTTAAAATATAAAATATAGGATACATTGATGGGTTACATATTTGCATATTCACTTATAGACATTGTTCTTTTTGTACAGAATTTTATGTGGTACCGTTCACACATTTTTCCACATAATGTGCACTCACAGTCTATACTTGTGTCATGGAAGTGTTTTGATTTGCAGAGTAGGTGGTGAAAACCATGAACTGCCAACCTTGTAATGACATGTCTTAGTTCGAAATTAGCTTTTGTCCACGAGCGGTCTATCATGGCCCCTGTGCCATAGAAGTCTGGTTGTACTTCTTCTCTCTTCTCCGTCAACGTTGCCAGAAGTTTCTCTGATGCACTGGTGCTCGGTAGAGGTATGCTTGTCCTGAGGTCATCTACGAGGAAAGTTTCTTTCGCCAGTAGATATACAAGTCTAGATCGTGTCGTTTTTGATACTCCTGTCACCTTCTTTATGTAGTCCGCTTTCACCCTTTCCAAGGTGGATAGCTTCCTCGTAGTTAAATGTGTCCAGATGATTTCAATGCCATAGGTCATTATTGGAAGAATTTTTACTCTGAATAGCAACATTGCTGTCTTCAGACTGAGTGATCTGATGTCTTTTATTTCGTGCATTGCCATCATTGCTTGGGTTACCTTATCTGTGACATGTTTTGTGAAACAATATGCACTCGATTGTAGTGTGATGCCTAAATATTTAAAGTCTGGAACTATCTTTAATTTTATATCCCGAATGAAAATCTCTGCTGAGGCGGGTATTCTTCCTCCTTTTCGGAATATCATGGTGTCTGTTTTTGAGATGTTGATGTCCAGCTTGTGTTCAGAGCACCACTTTTGCACGTCATTTACAGTTTCCTGGAGTTTTGTTAAATCTCTGGATCCCATTACAATGTCATCAGCATATGCGCAAGAGAATACTCCCTCCTTTTGGGCTATTTTTAGGATATCTGTGGTTGATATTATAAACAGCAAGGGGCTCAGTGGGTCTCCATGTAGGACCCCGTTTGATTGGGCTATCGGTTCTGATAGAGTGAGGTTGTCCGAAATTCGTACTTCGTTCCATTGCAGTATTGATGTGATGAGATTGGCCCATATGTTGTTCTTGCCTAGCATCTCCTTTAACTTTTCTGTCACTAGCTTTCTATTTATCAGATCGAAAGCCTTTGTGAAATCTATAACAAGAAGTTCCGTGAAGAACTATACAGCCTACTTTTCATGCCAATGATTATTCTACAGAATATGAACCTATCTAGAATAATGACGAAATTAAGTTGGTAATATCGAAATATCTAATTAGTTCAAAATATACCTGGTATAATGTAGCCTAATAGAGCACTACAGTTGGCAGCCCTGGTGACTGAATATATTCTTAGTTCCATCTCTTAAGATACAGAATACAAAATTTGGTTGAAGTCCAATGGACGTTACATGCAGTTAGACATTGGATCTATCAGCACGCGTAAAAGCATGTTGGCAACAATGTCATGCGTGTGCTGGTCAGAAATAATCTGAAATATTATTATATCTTGTTGTGCCAATTTTGGATAAAATACATTTGTTAGTATAGAGGTTACATTTATTTTAAAATTGGACATATCAGCAGGCATAGAATCATGTTGGCAGCACTGTCTTGTATTAATTACTCCGAATTAATCTAGAATGTCAGGTGCTATACGTGTGCAAAGTACAGAGCTGTTGGCTTGCATACTTTCTGATATATTGATATTAGGGTAAAAAAATATAGACAGCATTTATTAACAGTTGGCAGCACTGATTGCTCTTAACAATACTAATAGTAATATCTGTTATGGTACACATACCACATACGAAATTTGGTTGAAATCCAACTGATAGTATAGAAGTTACATGTATTTAAAAATTGGTATGTCTACTATCAGCAGGCTTATAATCATGTTGGTAGAACTGACGTATATAAGTTACTCCAAATTAGTCAAAAATGTCAGAATATACGTGTGCATAGTTAAAGCTGTTGGCTTGCATACTTTCTGATATATAGGTATTTGGATGAAAAAATAGAGAGAGCAATTATTAACAGTTGGCAGCCCTGGTGGCCTTAAGAATACGCTCAGTCATATCTGTTTATGTACAGATATTACATACAAAATTCGGTTGAAATCCAATTGATAGTGTAGAAGTTATATGCATTTAAACATTGAACCTATCAGAAGGCTTAACATTATTTTGGCAACAATGACATAGTTGGCCTCCTGGGAATTAAACTAAAATAGCCTTATCTACATGTGTGCCAATTTTGGAATAGCTCCCATGCATACCTTGCAAGATATCCAACATGGAGCTCAAATTTCTAGTGCGTATTTTCAGCAGTTGGTAGCACTGACATCATTTTCAAATATGGACGTGAGATATTCCGGTGCACATCTTTACTCATACTAAATTTGGTTTTGATTGCTGCAGCCGTTTAGGAGTTGATAGGGGGGGACACACACACAGCCAGACAGACAGACAGAAGGACAGACAGACAGACAGACAGACAGACAGACAGACAGACACACATTTTCCCGGATCGATCTCATAAGTCTACTTTTTCCTCATTTTTGCAAAATGTGAAAAGTAGGCTAAAAATGGTGTAATATATTCCGTTGTCCTCTAAGGCAGGGGTTCTCAAACTTCCTGTACTCGAGGACCCCTTCAATTATTTATGTAGTCATTGCGGACCCCTCAAAACTGCCTTTAATTTTTGTTGTAAATTTTTTAATGGTTGTCATTTTAAAAGATAAACAATTTATACAAAAAATGGTGGGTTGTAAAAACAATTAATCTGTTTTAGTATATGTATAGTTTATTTAAATTGGAATAAATACTGGAAAAAACATGACTTACATAAGTATACACAAATTTTCTTAATTACAGTAGGAGTAGACTTTAAATGCAATCTTAGAATAAAAAGTTATCAGTGTTTTTACCGTTACTTTAGTGAGAACAATGGTACTGTTTTTTGCTTTTGACTATCTCTAAAGTGTTCGGATTTATTTTAGAAAGCTTTAGCCTTAAATCGGTTTCAATGTTCTTCAGTCTGTTTCTTTTTGCTGGCTTCAGGTTGCACAGTTCAGAAAAGGCTCGTTCACACAAATATGTCGTACAAAAGGGCACAATATGTTAGAGGGCTTTTTTTTTTGGCAAGTTCTGGTACCTCAGCTTGTACAACTAGCCAAAACCTTGCCAAGTTATTTTCTTGATAAACAATATCCCAGGCTCTGCTGCATGAGAGTTCCACCAATTGGTCTTGCTCAGTATCAGATCGGTCGATGAGGTTACCAATACTTCTCTTCTTGAATGGATACTTCATCCAATCATTATTAGGATTAGGTTCAGGAAAGTAACTTCTCAGACTCTGAGCTAGGCCTGTTAAATGCTCAGCAAACAGTTCTTTTGTATTTGTAGGCATCTCTTCTTCAGATGTTATTAAGAATTCCTGCAACGTTGTAAAATTGTTGTATGCATTCTTAAGCATACGGTCAGACCAAAGCTGCAGTTTTCCTATCATAGCTTCTACTTGCTCTTCTACACGGAATATGTCAGTGTCAGACCCTTGAAGTTTCGTATTTAGGACATTCAAATGCTGGAAGATATCTGCCAAATATGCAACCTTGATCAACCACGCAAATTCACACAACTTGTCTTTGAGAAGAAAGTTTTCATATTTTTCTTCCAAAAGAAATATTCTAATTTCATCACGCAATTCAAAAAAACGTGTGAGGACATTACCTCGGGAGAGTCAGCGAACTTCAGTGTGAAGCAAGAGCTGTACATGCTCACTTCCAATTTCTTCACAAAGCTGAGTAAAAATACGAGAGTTCAAAGGTCGGGCTTTAATATAATTTACAACTTTCACAACTTCTTTTAATGATGTTTCTAGATCTTCTGGCATTTGTTTTACAGCCAATGCCTCCCTATGAATAGAGCAGTGAATCCACTTAGCTTTGGGAGCGACTGACTTGACACGAGCAATTAGGCCTGTCTTTTTGCCGGCCATGGCCCCTGCTCCATCGGCACTCACACCAACACAACGTTGCCAGTCCAAGTCATTTGATAAAATAAAATCATTTAATGCTTCAAAAACATCTGGGGCATTGTTATGAAGAATCTCTTTGCAAAACAAAAGCTCTTCTAAAAGCAAATTTTCATTTTTATACCTAACAAAAGCTAACAAGTGAGATTTGTTTGATAGGTCTGTACTTTCGTCAAGCTGCAAAGCGTACATTTTTGTAGATTTTAACCAACAAAGTAACTGCTCTTCAATATTTTGAGACATGTAATCAATTCGACGTTTTATAGAATCGTTTGAAAGTGGAACTGTACTTAATTCCTTAGCAGCTGCCTCTCCAATCATTATATTACACATTTTTTTGCCGCTGGTAAGATTAGTTCTTCTGCAGTCGTATATGGCTTTCAAGATTTAGCTATGAGTAATGCTATTTCGTATGACGCCACAGTAGCTTTTTCAGCAGCGCTACCTGACGCCATTTTCTCCATTGATGTTTTCATCTTTTCAATTTCTTGACTATTTCTTAAAAAACTCAAATGACTTATCAGCAAAGTCTGGATGTTTTGTTTCTAAGTGCCTCCTTAATTTCGCAGGTTTCATAGCTTCATTGGAAAGAATCTCGTAGCATAACACGCACTGTGGTTTTTGTTCGTCATTAGATTGCGCAAAACCTACTTTTAAATACTCTTCGGAATATTTGCGGCGCTTAACAGTCTTACGTAAATCAGTGTTGCAGCTAGAACTAGCTACTGAAGTTGAGCAGCTAACCTTACTTTCACGATCATTGTCTCTTTCTAATTTATCAACTGAACGGTTTACAGTCCCTGTCTTTAACCAACGATCCATGATACAAGCCCAAAATTAACACTTCCTTACGTAAAATGTTTCCACCATTAAAAGTTAAACATCACAACAAAGCAAAACAAACCATCACGACAAGCATCAAAATAGCGACAAAAGTCAACTGAATAACAGATGCCGATACGTTTGCTCCGCTGACAGAACAGATGACAGACTAGGTGTGTTAGTGGCTAGCCGCAGGGTAGCCACCCGTCGAAAACAATATTGACCTGATCATAGGATTGGCTAAGCTTGCCACGCACATATTTTGTAATACAAACTAAAACTTTTATTTGCAGAAACAGGAGTTCTTGGTATGAGTAATTAACAAAATTAGATTCGAATATTTTTTGCGGACCCCTGAAAATATGCTTGCGGACCCCCAGGGGTCCGCGGACCACACTTTGAGAAACTCTGCTCTAAGGCATCCCATATTTGGTTAAGCAGAAGTTCAATAGCGTTTAGGGTAGATCGTCCTTTTCTAAACCCAAACTGGTTCTCTGGCAGAAGCTCGTTTATTTCCTCATTTAATTTTCCTGTTATAATTTTGGTGAGGATTTTGAAGGGGCAGTTTTCCAGTGCTATGCCTCTGTACTTATTGGGATCTCTTGGATCTCCTTTCCCTTTATATAAAACCTTTACAATTGACTTTCTCCACTGGTCAGGTATGGAAGCTGTTTCTATACATCTTTATATATATAATTCTTCGACACGTGTGTATGTGACTGAACTCCTCCTAAACGGCTGAACCGATTTTGATGGAATTTGGTATGTATATTAGGGTGGGTCCATGTATGGTTTAGATTCACAATCTGACCCGGCAGGTGAAATGAACACAATTTTAGAACCACAATTTACACACAATTTTAGAACCACAATATACAGTCAAAAACAGTCGTCATGGATACCACTAGCCTTGGCCTTCGTGAAAGCTGATGTCTTTGGACGGTTTGTCTCTGCACATTAGAGCCACCTGGTCGCAACCTGATCAACTACCGCCATTAAATACACTCCGCCCGTGGCGGAAAGTTGTGTTTTACACCAAAGATGGCAGTGATGTCGAATTCTACTGTTTGTCTCTGAACGTTAGAGCGTTTCAAAGTCCCGTATGCGTTCAAATACCATTCGTCCGATAGCGATGAAACTTGGGTGAGATGTTGTGTAGGCCTACACTCCAGGGAAGGCTTCTGGCTTAGTAAATCAATTTCACATTAGGTAGCGCACGACTAGATTCAACAAATGAGTGACGACGCGCGAAGCGTTTCAACAAAATCCCGTATAAGTTTATATTCCATTCATAAATTGAGATGAAACTTTGATGAGTTGTTGTGTACACTTAAGTGAAGGCTTCTAACTTTCACAGGAGGTTGCGCACGAGTAGATTCAACAAATGAGCGGCGACGTGCGAAGCGTTTCAACAAAGTCCCGCATGCGTTCAAATACCATTCCTCCGATAGCGATGAAACTTGAGTGAGATGTTGTGTACACTTACGTGAGGGTGTCTAACTTAGTAAATCCATTTTACAATAGGTAGCTCACGTGTAGATTCAACAAATGAGCAACGACGCGCGAACTTTTAATCAAAGTTCCGTATGCGTTCATATATCATTCATCCGATTGCAATGAAACTTGGGTGAGATATTGTGTACACTTACGTGAGGGTTTCTAACTTAGTAAATACATTTCACAGGAGGTTTCGCACGAGTAGATTCAACAAATGAGCGACGATGCACGAGGCGTTTCAACAAGGTCCCATATGCGTTCAAATACCATTCGTCCGATTACGATGAAACTTGGGTGAGAGGTTGTGTACACCCTACGGAAGGTTTCTGGCTTAATAAATCAATTTTACAATAGGTAGCGCACGAGTAGATTCAACAAATGTGTGACGGCACGCGAATCATTTCAACAAAGTACCGTATGCGGCCATATACCATTTATCAGATTGCGATGAAACTCTGGTGAATTGTTGTGTACACTCCAGGAAATGTTTCTGTCTTAGTAAATCCAGTTTTTAATAAGTAGCGCACGAGTAGATTCAGCAAATGAGCGACAGCGCGCGAATCGTTTCCACAATGTCCTGTATGCGGTCATATATCATTCATCCGATTGCGATCAAAGCTTGGTGAATCATTGAGTGCACGCCAGAGAAGGTTTCAGGCTTAGTAAATCTGTTTTACAATAGGTAGCGCATGAGTAGATTCAACAAATGAGTGACGGCACGCGAATCGTTTAAAGAAAAACACTTATGCGTTCATATGTCATTCATCCGATTCCGATGAAACTTTGATGAGTTGTTGTGTACACTTACGTGAAGCTTTCTAACTTAGTAAATCCATTTCACAGTTGGTAGAGCACGAGTAGATTCAACAAATGAGTGACAGCGCTTGAATCATTTAAACTAAATCCCGTATGCGTTAAATGCCATTTATCCGTTTGCGATGAAACTTTGGAGAGTTGTTGTGCACGCTCCAACGAATGTTTCTAAATTAGTTAATTCAATTCACGATAGTTTAGAGGCAGTTAACAGAAATTGAAAAAAAAATATTGTGTATCCAAAAGCACTTCAAGAAACAAAGTTACAACACTTTCTTTGATGGGCAGGACAACGTCTGCCGGGTCAGCTTGTTTGTTATATAATTTTGTCCATATTGGGGCTAGCAGGTGTGCAGTGTCTTTTACATATTCATTATAGATCCCGTCCGGTCCTGCGGCTTTCGTATTTTTGGTGCTGTCTATGGCGATTCTAGTTTCCTCAATGGTCAGGGGTACCCAGTCTGTTGGTATTTGTGGAGAGATGATATGTGGATCTTTTCTGGTGTGCACTAGACCCTCGATATTGAGAATCTTGCTGAAGTGTGATTCCCAATTTTCCATGTCTATGTAGTGTGTCTGTGATTGTTTCCTTGGACGTAGGGCTATGAAGGGGTTTTTCTTGGCTTCCTCTGCTAGCTTCCTGCCCTCTGCTTCTAAGTAGGCGCGCTTCTTTTCTTTCAATGTTCTCTTGTAAAGATTCCTCTTGTCGTTGTATATGTGTAGTAGACTTTGGTTATTCAAGTTCTGCCTTAACTGTTGTAATTTTTCTAGGGTCTCCCTCCTCAGCCTATAACACTCACTATCAAACCATATCTTTGCTCTTCTTGTGGCCCGCGGAATGGCGGCCTTTTGTAAGATTTCCTCTATTGTTCTTGTTGCGTCCTCCAGCCTTGAGTTATCTATTAATGAGTCTAAAAGTATTGTTGAATCTAGCATAGCTTTTACTTTCTCGACATCTATTTTCCTTGAAAGGGGATGAGTTGTCTTTTCCTGTAGGTTTCCCCATTCCCCTTGGATATTTATTTCAAGTGGTAAGTGTTTCCTTATCACAGCTTGGTTTGCTGTCCATAATGGAAATACGTTTCCTGTTATTGGTCCTTTTGTAAGTGCAATATCTATTGTGCTCTTTCCGTTGGGTGAGATTTATGTGGGGATTGTGGGGTTGTTTAGCAGGATGAAGCCTTCTTCTTCCAGTTTCTCCAGAACTAGCTTGGTTTTGTAGTTAGGAATGTCTAATCTGCAGTTAAGGTCACCTGCGATAATTATTGGTTTATCTTGCTTGCTTTGAATGATCATTTGGCCTAGCTCGTCCATTATGTCGAATGCTGTTATGTTCGGTTGGAAATAAGCGGCTATTATTATCAGGCCGCCTATTTCCAAAAGTAGGGTATGGTCCTGTTGCCTTGTTGATAATATTGGAGTTAGGTGTGGTTTTAGTAAGATAGTTATCCCCCCGGAAGGTCTACCTTTTTCTCCTTGTCTAGCTTTAAGATGAATACCATAGAAGTGTGGGTGTTGCCAGTCATCAGTGACGAATGTTTCCAATAGGATTGCTATATCGTAACCTATTAGAAAGTGTTCTGGGCTCATACCCATAGCACTTTTTAGCCCTTCTATGTTCCACATCATGATTCTTAATTTTCTTGGTGCGTCTTTTAAGTTTTGATTCTTTCTATCAACTACTTTCTCTTTTGAGTTATTCGTAGGAGTGACCAATTTCTCGAGTGGGACGAAAGGTCCGAAATCGAAATCGTCTGACATAAATCCCTGTCGGCCAGAAATCCTCCTCATATACCCTTTCCATTAGTTCGAATGGGATCCCCACTTTGAAAGCTATAGTATCGTAATCGGTTGTTATTTCTTCACACGTAACGTTTTCTATAATTCCTCTGTTCTCTAGGTACTTCTTTATGGCACCGGTGGTTGTGTGCGGGCCTACACGCCCCACAAAAAGCCAAGCTTTCTTCTTTGCTGCTTGCAATTCTTCAACTCTTGGACCTGAGCTTATCGTTGCGTATTGCTGCCTTGTTTGCCATCTATCTGATTTGCTGGCAACTTGAACCCATTGCCCCGGATAGTTGGCATATTCCAGGTCTTGAGTTCTCACCTGTGCCAATTCTTGTGATGATGGCGTTAGTTCGTCAATTTTCTTGTAACTGTTCGCCTTAACTTCTGCTGTTCTCTCGTCACGTTTTGGTGTCAGTGTTGAGCGCTGAGCGCTTTCTATTTCCTCTTTTATTAATTTCCTTAAGTTTCCTGTAAGGGTGTCAATCAAATATGTTAGTTTTTGTGTGACATTATTGGTTATTTTATCTTCCAGTGACGTGTGGTCTGGCTCCTGGCCGTTGTGGTTATAGAAGTCGCCGCTTGATGTCGAGGCTTGCTGGGTTGTACTTGTAGTTCCTGGTTTTACGTCTCTAGTTAGCGCGCTAGTTGTGTCACACGAACTGTTGGTTGTAGATGCCAGAGATCTTCTGTCTCTTTTCTTTGCCATCTCTGAATCTGTTTCATGCGCACTGTCGATAGAAGGCGCCACATGTTTCACAGAGCTTCTGTCTCTTGCCTTTTTCATCTCTGATTCAGGGAAGCCATTAACCACCTCTTTTCCTACGTTTGCTAGATCAACATACTCATGTTTATCCTTGGTTTGTGTTCATGGATCGGAAACAATCTTCCAAGGTACTCACCGCTTTAAGCAATTCCTCCTTCATAACTTTGCTTAGTTTGCCGTTTACTTGCTCTATACTTCTCAATTTTTTGAGAGCAGTTTTCACTCGTTCGTCTTGTATGTCCACCATGTTTATGAGACTTGTATAATGAGTGTTCGAACAAATACTTTCCTCAAGCCTCCAGGAAGAATAAACGTTTTACGGTATATTAAACCCCCAAAGAATTTAAACGCCAGCAAGAAGAGCACTTGATTCACCGGTGGCTGGTAACTGCACATTGATTATAATTAATATTATTATTATTACCTTATTAATTTTCCTTGAGAGAGGATGTCAAATACATGCTTGAGCCACCTTAAAACGTGTACAGGCCATGAGCTAATATACCTTAACTGAGGAAATTTTGATTGCAAAATTTGAAACTTAGGCGTAAATCATCCACTTAAAGTTCCTGCTTTCGGTGCTAGAAGATGGTTGTTGCTTGGTTGTTACCGGTACTTATTTTAGGGACAACAAAATGGTATGTAGCCCCGTGTACATGGGTGTGTGTGTAATTTGTTTGATAACCTGTGTTATTGTAATGGCTGTACTAGTGTGTATATTAGTTAATTGGGGATAGGATTGGGAAGGGCACAGGAAGGACCTTGAGGTAGGAACCATCCCAGCAATTGCCTGGAGTAGAAGTGGCGTGTTCCGCTGACTCACACCGTTAGTTCCCACGTGTTTTGTCATTCATATGAGCGTGTATCTGCAAAGCCTAGATATTAATGTTGCACGTTTAGTGAGTATTGCGATTGTTGGTCATGCCTAGACACCAATTCACATTGCGCGAACGTGTGTATTTCTATAATTCGTATATGAAAAGCAGAAAATCTCGATTTCTGAAACGAAACGGACATTTCGAATCAAGTTTCCAGGAAGACCTGTGCCTAATGCCAGTATAATTAGGAGGATCGCTAAACGATTCAAAGAAATAGGCTCCGTAAATAATAAAAGAGTTGACAGGCATTCTCTCGTCAGAAGATGTCAGGTGTGTGTTACAAGAGAGGGGGGACATTTTCACCATCGCCTTTGAGCACTGTAAGTACACATTATTGAATATTTTTGGTAAAAGTGTGAAAGTGCACGCCAACCACTGGCTGAACCGGATACGCGTGCCCGCGATCTGCGTCAGTCACAGCCGGCTTAGCTTGCCGTGTTTACTGGCGCGCACATAGATAATGACCCTGTAGATCACCAAAGTAGCAGCACCTCCTGAGATATATACTCCACATAGCTGTCCGCCCTCCCCACCAATCATTATCTGAGTTTAGTTCATTTTTGTTTGCTTATTGTTTTTTATTTAAAAAATGCAATTCCTTCACAAACACCCGCATCATGATACTGTACCTGGTAATTTGTCCAGCTCTGCATGAACTTGGCGATGTTTGGTAAATCCCACCAGTGCAAAAGGGGTACACAAATAGCTGACTCACAGAGTAAGAGAAGTAAGAATGTCATTACTAACTCCGAATATGTCGACATGTCTTTGAGACGAAACATAAGGTTCAAGACACCCAATAATCCACACACAATCCATGGCACAAAGGCGGCACTTGTAAGCAGCATTGGCAGAGAGAGGACACGAAACTCAGATCCACCTGGAACAATATTGCAAGGACATCATAAATGTACAATTATTTACTATTCCCCAATTATTGTTGTTGTTGTTGTTTCATTTGAAGGGCTTGGACATGGTGGACATTTAGCAACATGTTGTTGTTGATTTTTAGGGGCTTTGCGACATCGTAGTCATGTACCCCCGTATACTGCTCGAGTCTAAGCTGCGTGAACCTGAGAGGGATGTGCATCTTGGACTGTGAGAAATGGTGTTGACGAGTGATGAGGTTTCTCGGTCCGTGCATAGTACCGAACCAATTACATTGGTCGGTGACTCACTGACTTATTCATAACACCACACTGGTTTCAGAAAAGACCCAATGTTAGTAGTATTGGAATAGACGAGAATGTCAGGTAATACGGCGGGCTGTCGACAGGCTTCTCAATTCTCGCCTGCTCCTACTCTGCCTCTGCCCTTCATCCCGCAAGTTCACAGAGCTTGGAATCGAGCAGTACTTGGATGTGCATAAAATTTGTCTGATAACCTGCCACACTGTGATGTCTGTATTTGTGTGTGTATTAGTAACAGAGTTACGATTTTGGGTAGAAAGCAGCCGAGATCTTACGTTAGGTACTGTGCCGTTATTTTATAGTCCTGGGTTCATGAATTTATCAAACAGTGCATTGAGACACTGCAAGACGTAAGATTACGAGATATTTGTTATGTCACAAACAGCTGGGAACGCGGACAATTTAAAGCCAGGGAGATTTCCGAATCCCTGTGCTATTTCAAGGTTTTAACATACGAACGCAGCGAATGACAAAGCCTGGAGATCAGATTGTCAGCGATCGATATACCTGTCATCCATATCGAAACGCGCACTTGGAGCATTATTATAGACTATTGATTAGAAGGAACCAAGAGCTGTATTTGCAGTTTCATTTGTATAAGAAGTTAGCGTATGAATGTTCGTCCGAATCAACGCTGTGAGAGGCGTAAGAGTGTATATCAATATTTATATGCGATATACATCGATATTCAACACGGAGGAGTGGGGGAAGTTGGTGTCTACCTGTAGTCCGTTGTCCCAGAAAGCAAGACAGAAATTCACGCGTCTCGAATCAATCCAAATCGGAAAGAAACTTTACTTTTGAAGTGTGCGGGCGTGAGACTCGCGGTGATAGATATTTTGTGCGACAGAGGAAGATACTTATAGCGTGAAATCTTAAGAAAATTCGGAGAGACTGGTGCATTAAAACTTTATAATTCTCACTTAAGTTCACGTGGAGATTGTGTACACATAACAAATCTACGTGTATGCGAATTGAAACTTACAAGCAGCAATTCTTGCTTTTTTATGGTACAACGGGCTTGTATTCTTAAATTGTATGTGAATAATATCAGCTGTGACAGTGAATTTTGAGCATATTCTTAGACGGAAGAACTCTAAATATAATTACATTTTCTACAATTCTACAAGATTTTCAGAATTAAGACGTCAAGAGGAATAATTCAAATAATGAAAGAGGCCATAGCCATGGCTAAGTTCTGACATGAACACTACACACAAAGTGGAAGCATGAATTTCCATGAGTAACCAACACTGCCTTCGACTTCGAGAAATGCATTTCAAGCAACTAGAGATGTTTTCGAGTATGGAACTTAAGATTTTCAAAATGATGAAGGAAGTGTATAAAAACTACGACAATACTCAAATGCTCAAATACTTCTGCGAGAATGAGAACTTCTGCCAAGAGAGATGGAGTCATATATTGGGTGTACGAGGTCACTATTGTAGCGGTATTGCAGTCCAGTTTCTAGGGTGGAACCGGTGGAACGTGAGAGGTTTCCCAGTTCGAGTCCAGGATGGTTGGATGGGCATACTGTAGCACAGTATGGTTTTGGAACCAGGGCATATATTCCCATTGTATGCCAGCTTCCAGAATCATCTCAAGGTAGGAAGAAATCTTTAATCTCAGTAGTAGTAGAGTAAGGTATTTTGTTGTAACCGTAAGTGCCATTCTTTTCTTTTCGTTTAGCATGATTGAGGTGTGGTTCAGGTTCGATGATTCTTTCGTGGCTGGCTACATTTTCAATCGGATTTTGATTCGAATAACGAATGCATCCTTATTTCAATTTTGACTTTTTGAATTAATTTTAATATTAATATTTCGAGTTTTTCGCATTTAATGATAAATGAATATTTTAAAAGTTGTGAAGAAACCCGTTGGGAAGAAGCCTTGCGTATTTATCAAGAAGATGAATTTGATCTGTAATTATGATGAACTTAGATCAAATTTTGTCAAACTTTTTGAGTTTTATCTCAAATTGTGTTTTGATCTGCTTTGATGTTGGAAGCTATTGGAGAACTACAGTAGCTGTCGTACCCGTCTTCGCCCGGTGGATTTATTTGTTTTATGGATGATAATGATTACTACTACATAACTGGCATATGATATTTAACCAGCGGCTTCGGTGGCGTAGTTGGTAGCATGCTGAGCTTCTATGCCCAAGATCGTGGGTTCAAACCCGGCAGAGTCGTCGGATATTTAAGAGCGTTAAAATCACTCAGTATGCCTTCCTTCGGAAAGGAAGTAAAGCCGGCGGTCCCATGTCATAGATTTATAGCATGTTAAAGAACCTTCCACTAATTACACCTGTGTGAAGCTAAATTAACTATAGGTTAAACAACTCTCTTTGGGTTCATACGTTCGTCGCCAGGAGCTGACTGCAGTGACGTCTAGAGCCAAGTTCCAAACTAGTAATTGTTGACGGAGGCGTTTGGTGGCAAAAGTAGGAATTTCTTGAAATTCTATGTCTGCAGTCCTTACTTGAATTAAAAACAGATAACACACACTAATACAGACATCACAATTAACACCGGTTATCAGACAGATTCTACACACACCCAAAGTGCACGGGGCTGCATGACCGCGTTGTCGCAGCTCCTAAACTAAGGAACCAACCAGCCATATTTAACTAACAGAAAAAAATATATATATAATTTTCTGCGCTGGTGGTGGGGGGGGGGGGGGTTGATAAGTAGTACAGTGTAATGGACGTAACATTCAGGTCGTTTTCCTGTAATTTTAACAAGAAGTTCCGTGACGAACTAAAGAGCCTACTTTTCTTAAAGTTTAATATTCATGCCAATGATTAATGACGAAATTAAGTTAGTAATATCGAAATTTCTAATTGGTTCGAAATACTGTATACCTGGCATAATGTAGCCTAATAAAGCACTACAGTTGGCAGTCCTGGTGACTGAATATATTCTTAGATCCATTTCTTAGGGTACAGAATACAGAATTTGGTTGAAGTCCAATGGATAGCATGGACGTTACATGCAGTTAAACATTGGATCTAACAGCGCGCGTAAAATCATGTTGGCAACAATGCCTTGCATGTATTGGTCAGAAATAATCTGAAATAATATGATCTATTGTTGTGCCAATTTTGAATGAAATCCATTTGTTAGTATAGAAGTTACATTAATTTAAAGTTGGACGTCTCAGCAGGCTTAGAATCATGTTGGTAGCACTGACGTATATAAGTTACTCCAAATTAATATAGAATGTCAGGTACTATACATGTGCATAGTTTAAAACTGTCGGCTTGCATACTTTCTGATATATGGTTATTTGGATTAAAAGAAATTGAGAGCATTTATTAACAGTTGGCAGCCCTGGCGGCTCTTAAGAATACGCTCAGTCATATCCGTTTATTTACACATAGCACATACGAAATTTGGTTGAAATCCAATTGATAGTGTAGAAGTTATATGCATTTAAAATTTGAACCTATCAGCAGGCTTATAATCATTTTGGCAACACTGCCATGTATGGCCTCCTGGAAATTAAACTGCAATATTATTATCTATACGTGTGCCAATTTTGAAATAGCTCCGAATCATACCTTCCAAGATATCCAACATGGAGCTCAGATTTCAAATGCGATTTTTCAGCAGTTGGTAGCACTGACATCATTTTCAAATATGGCCGTGAGATATTCAGGTATAGATCTTTACTCCTACCAAATTTTGTTTCGTCTGCTGCAGCCGTTTAGGAGTTGATAGGGGGGGACACACACACAGCCAGACAGACAGACAGACAGAAGGACAGACAGACACACACACACATTTGCCCGATCTCATAAGTCTACTTTTTCCTCATTTTTGCAAAATGTGAAAAGTAGGCTAAAAATGAATAGGGAGACGGCTATTTACTAACTACAGCACTGACACATGTAATTTACTAACGAATTGAAAAATATGATTAGAAATAGGAGTAAGTGAAATAAAAGACACTGCCAAGGGCCTATATCTCATTGGCTGTTAGAAAAGTAGAGACCAATAGTATCTTCTTTTGACGCATAGCGACGTAGGAAAATAATTGGGGCACTTTGGAAATCTTCGGCTGTCCCGTGTTCCTAAGGTAGCAATAGTGTCATTTATCGCCACATAGTGCTCAAGGATAACGATCGGAATAAATGAAAGTAAATTTGAAAGCACCAACGCATTATTGCAGCTGATAACCTCTATGTACTGCACCAACACCATCGCACTTATACAGAGGTATTTTTTCATGATGATAACTGTGTTCCAAAGGGTAAGTAGTCTACATTAAGTTTGGTTCATATCGGTGAAACTATGTAGATTTGTGACAAAGGGCCTAAATGTAGAGAATGGAGTGGTCTGTCCGAAATTTCAAGTAGTCAGTGTTACTCGTCGGGTTCCAAAGGGTAAGTAATGAAAAATGGTTCAGATGGGTGAAACGGTGTAGATTTTTGACAAAGGGCCTAAATGCAGGGAATGGAGTGGTCTGTCCAAAATTTCAGCAGACAGTGTTACTCGTCGGGTTACAAAGGGTGTAAAATTTTGTTCAGATCGGTGAAACGGTGTAGATTTGTACCAAAGGGCCTAAATGCAGGGAATGGAGTGGTCTGTCCGAAAATTCATGTAGACACTGTTACTCGCAGGGTTTCAAAGGGTAAGTATATAAATTTTGGTTCAGATCAGTGAAACGGTGTAGACTTGTGCCAAAGGGCCTAAATGCAGGGAATGGAGTGGTCTGTCCGAAATTTCATGTAGACAGTGTTACTCGCAGGGTTCTAAAAGGTAATATACAAATTTTGGCTCAGATCGGTGAAACGGAGTAGATTTGTGCCAAAGGACCTAAATGCAGGGAATGGAGTGTTCTGTCCTAAATTGAAAGTGGACAGTGTTACCCGTAGGATTCAAAAGGGTAAGTATACAAATTTTGGCTCAGATCGGTGGAAAGGCGTAGATTTGTATACATAATAGACAAACAAACATTGAGCTTTATATAATTACTACGCCGCTCGGCGATGACCGTGATTTATAGCACAAATTTAGGGTTTACTCACTAACCGTTGGAGATAAATGAAAAGTGATAAGGACCTTTCAGATAGAAAATTAAATTTTAAATCCCATGTATCCCATCAAAAGTTTGATATTTTTTAGCGTTCTCTTTTTATTTGAGATGGAAATAAGAAATTTTGAAACTAAAGGGTGTAGTGACGTCACTAAAATGGTCGCCATTTTTAAATAGTGCAACGTATCGAAACAAAAGTAACCTACTGTATATGTTAACCAGGTAAATCAGCTACATCCATGCAAAATTTCATGTAAATCGGACCAGTGGTTCTAGCGTGATTGAGTAATACACGGACACACAGACACACTCCATCTCATTTTTAGCCTACTTTCGATTTTTACAAAAAATGAAAGTAGACTTATGAGATCTACAATGGTCACAACTTAAAATTCAATTACGACCAAACTAATCATCGAATCTTTACCAAATTTGATAACAACATATCTTCATATGGGACGCGTGTTGTGGCTAAACGAAAAGGTCATCAGCCGCACCATTTCAAGATGGCGGCCGTGTGAATTATGCAAACCTTGTAATCCATAACATGGGGCCCACCAGTTCCGATTATCGAACCGAAAATCGTTTAAACTGCTCTAAAGGACGTGCCCGTTCGAAATTAAAAGTTTAGTTAGTTATTGTTGTTTTAAGGTGTGAAACTACGAGGTCATCTGCCCCTAAAAATTAAAAGTTTGTATTGTGATATTATAGTGCAGAAGAGGCTTTAAAAAGCTGAGCCGTCTCGGTTACAGACAAGATGGCAGCTGATCTCTCGTTCTGACCTAGATTTCACTAATTTGAGTATGTTGCATGCAATATAGCCTACAGATATAAATAATACGAACTTTGTATGAAATGAACTTTGTTTGAAATATATAAGGTGCGTTCAAAAAGTAACGAGCCGGAGGCATAATTACAGAAACCTGTATCTGTATGTTAGAAGTATTGGTCCTGGCTGTTGAGGCACTTTTCTCACTGTGACACGAGGCGGTGAATGGTTGTCACATAAAATTCCCTGGGCTGCGATGTGAACCAGATCCGCACGTACAGATGGACGTCGGCGTCCGAAGTGAATCGTTGGCCCCGCAGAGCCCTTTTCAGGCGACCAAACATGGCGTAATCACAGGGAGAGAAGTCTGGACTGTATGGAGGGTGGCCAAGAACCTCCCATTTGAATTTCTGCAGGAGTGCCGCGACTCTGTTGGCCGTATGATGTCGTGCATTGTCGTGGAGCGACCACGGCGGCTATGGCGTTCACTGTCACTCGGCGGTCCTGGGTAATGAGTGCATCAACCAGCTGGACGTTGTCATCGTAATGCAGGGGGGGGGGGGTGCCCCAGACCAGGCACCATCGGCTAACTACACCCGTCCTTCCCTGAAGCGCTTGTGCCACGCCTTGACCCTTGCAAGGGACATGCAGTGTTCGCCGTAAACTTGTGACATTCGGCGATGAATGTCCGTTCCCCTACTCCTTCTGCTGTCAGAAACCGAACAACACCTCTTTGCTCTTCGGTTGGCGCCTCCATGTCACTGTTTGCAATGCGACTGGCAGCGTTGGACGATTGATGCATGCTGCTGCTCGCTTTGTATCGTCACGTGACGTGCACACGTGCCCTCTAGCGACGGTCTGTGACCTTCCACACTCTGGTCGGAACCACACCTCGTTACACACTCCACGATTAGCCAATATAGTCACCGGTTTGCGCATTCCAGCCTCCGGCTCGTTACTTTTTGAACGCACCTTATACTCCAGCGAAGAAATCGTTTAGTCAAATTCATTATTTGCTAAGACGTATCGTAATCGATTGATAACATTAAACTTGGGAGGACATAATTAGCTCTGTGGTTACAGCGTTGGTCTCTCACCCGGCCGGCTGGGGTTCTAATCCTAACAGAGTTGACTTTTTATTTATTGTTCTTTGAGTACTGAAGCGCTATACAATTGAGCGTTATATTGTGCATTTTGCAATGGAAAATATTTATTTAATTAAAACAAAGTTCTCCAATGGATCTGCATGAGTGACATCTACCACTAGTTGAACTACGGTATGCGGGAGCTATTCACTGCCTACTAGATGCGAGCTGCGCTCTATACCGGCCAGTTAGTGAACCCATGCCGCGGTGTTATTGAAAATGGCCTCTTTTTGCCGATAGAGTGCACTGCCAAGTATAGGCTCGATTATAAATTAGGTGTGCAGTAGGTATATTAATTGTGCTTCTCCCAATGATACGTTTTGACCAACGAAGTTTCAATTATTGTTGGTAGTTGGTGTTAATATACTGACTGCCTACGTTGTTTGGAGTGTTTGCTGATGAAATTGCAAAATACTGGGGTAAATTATAAATTATGGTTTGAACGCCGCTGCTACAAATACAGTGTGCTAATTTGCACTTCGAATAGGAAGAAGATAGGAGGTGATAAGGACAGAGAGTTATAACTAAACCCATACATTCAGGAGAAAGTAGGCTATATGTTCTTTCCTGAACATCTTGTTATATATTAGTATAGATTGCCATTGAAAATCTCTCTCATGAGCTTTTGTGGTAGGAATTTCGTTTTTGATGGGAGGTGTTGACCATTCCCAATTTTGGAGAACTTCTTACTCTTTCCAATGACTTTAATCAGCGATGACTTTTAATGGATGAACAGTAGAATAACGTATGTTACCTGGATCCATGGTGTAGAAGACATCGTTGTTCTTTTCCGATTTCATCTGAATTAGGGTGATGTCTATTCGATTCTGATCATTTTTACTTCTAATGCATCCCATGTGTACTTTGTGCCTGAAGGATTTCATGGTGTAGGGTTGATTGATTTTGATAGATGGATCATTTTTGAAATGAGAATTTAATCTCGATTAACATTCAATCTTTTAATAAGATTCCCGAGAGTGAGTTTGAGAGTTAATTATTATTGTTATTAAAATACGACGAAGAATATTTTGAAAGGCAAAGCTACTATATTTCATTGGATTAATATATAATTCATTCTTAACAATTTAAATTATGTGCAAAGGTGTTATACATTTTGGATCGGCATAATTATATGTGCGATATTTATGATGGTACTCGATGCGTTTAAAAGTTTATTGGTCACCATGAAGGTGTTATTTATATATTCGTCGATATTACTTGGAGTTTATGAGAACAGTGCTATGTGAAGCTAATGATAGCCAATATCGGGAAGATTTTTGGTGAAATCTTCAGGTAAAATGTTTGTGGTATTAATGCTTATGTGAATGTAATGTGAATGTCAGGTGTGGCATCAATAGTTATTAAATCGTTTCATAGTGGATCTTCACGCAGTGAGAAAGTGTTTGTGACAGAGTTTATTCAGAGTACAGGTTGAAGAGTTAAATGAAAATGTATTTTAAAATCCAACATGAAATTTAATTAACGAAGCCAGCAGCGATATTTTAGTCATCCCTATTAGATATACAGGGTGTCCCACCTAACTTTGCAACCTCAAATATTATCGAAATGAAACAAGACGTGAAAAATCTACTTGCGCAGGAATGTAGCTACGTCAGGGAGTCACACAATGGGAGGATATGCACAATCCAGAAAATTATAACAATATCACTTTCAACGCAAAGTTACCTTTTTTAAATGGAACATACATGTTTTTCTAGCAAAATCAAAAGTAAACATACAATTTTTGATAACAGCTTTTCAAGCTGGGCTCCATGAACTAATCAAGGTACCTGAATACATTTACATCCACTAGTAGATCTATATAGTGTCTTAGAGACTACTAAGTTTCAAATACATTGATCGGATAGTTTATGAGAAAAGGGTACTTGAAGTTTCAAAAATATGACTTACGGAAAACACAAAAAGAATGTTTGGCTAGTAGCTACAGTTTAGCCTTAACATTATATTTAAACTTTATTTTATTGCATCAAATATCACTTCAGCACAATAATTGTTACACCAAATTCTTCAGGAAAGACGGGATATTTTTTTAAACTAAACAAGAAAATTGACATTTTTAGCCTACTTTTCCCATTTTGCAAAAATGAGGAAAAAGTAGACTTATGAGATAGGGGAAATGTGTGTCTGTCTGTCTGTCTGTCCTTCTGTCTGCCTGGCTGGCTGGCTGGCTGGCTGTGTGTGTGTCCCACCCTATCAACTCCTAAACGGCTGCAGCAATCGAAACAAAATTTGGTAGGAGTAAAGATCTATACCTGAATACCTCACGGCCATATTTGAAAATGATGTCAGTGCTACCAACTGCTGAAAAATCGCAATTGAAATTTAAGCTCCATGTTGGATATCTTGGAAGGCATGAATGGGAGCAATTTAAAAATTGGCACACTTATAGCTAATAATATTACAGTTTAATTTCCAGAAGGCCATACATGGCAGTGTTGCCAAAATGATTATAAGCCTGCTGATAGGTCCAAATTTTAAATGCATATAACTTCTACACTATCAATTGGATTTCAACCAAATTTCGTATGTGCTATGTGTAAATAAACGGATTTGACTGAGCGTATTCTTAAGAGCCACCAGGGCTGCCAACTGTTAATAATTGCTCTCAATTATTTTTTTTATCCAAATACCCATCTATCAGAAAGTATGCAAGCCGACAGCTTTAAACTATGCACACGTATAGTACCTGACATTATATATTAATTTGGAGTAACTTATATACGTCAGTGCTACCAACATGATTCTAAGCCTGCTGAGAGGTCCAACTTTAAATACATGTAACTTCTAAACTATCATTTGGATTTCAACCAAATTTCGTGTGTGCTATGTGTACCATAACAGATATGGCTTTGCCGATTCTTAATAGTAACCATGGCTGCCAACTGTTAATAAATACTGTCTCTATTTTTGTTACCCTCATATCAATATATCAGAAAGTATGCAAGCCAATAGCTCTAAACTTTGCACAAGTATAGTACCTGGCATTCTAGATTAATTTGGAGTAACTAATATAGACCTACGCCAGTGTTGAAAACATGATTCTAAGCCTGCTGATAGGTCCAATTTTAAAATGCATGTAACTTCTATACTAACAAATGGATTTCATTCAAAATTGACACAACAATAGATCATATTATTTCAGATTATTTCTGACCAATACATGTATGTCATTGTTGCCAACATGATTTTACGCGCGCTGTTAGATCCAATGTTTAACTGCATGTAACGTCCATGCTATCCACTGGACTTCAACCAAATTTTGTATTCTGTACCTTAAGAGATAGAACTAAGAATATATTCAGTCACCAGGGCCGACAACTGTAGTTCTCTATTAGGCTACATTATGCCAGGTATACAGTATTTCGAACTAATTAGAAATTTTGATATTACCAACTTAATTTCGTCATTATTCTAGATAGATCCATATAGATTAATTATTGGTATGAATCTTAAATTTTAAGAAAAGTAGGCTCTTTAGCGCGTCATGGAACATCTTGTTTAGCCTATCACCCGTCCCGGTTCCCTTAACTAATCTCATGTTATCTTATTATATTTGTGCACCAAGTCATCACTTAGGAATGATTGATAAATAATAGATAAATGTTCTCCAGTTACCACTACAAACTTGCTATCGCGTTAGCATAATAACTGTACGACAAACGGCTCATCTGAGGTAAGTAACCATATACATATACATAATAGAATTCAAGTGCCTGCTCTAATTTTTGTATTATATTGCGTTGTTCTAACTGTTTACACGTGCATAATTCTCTTACGTAATTCACTAACGAGATTCAAACTGCGATTCGTAATTTAAACACCAACTAAATGCAACTACCGGTCACTGTAAAAACGAGAAATAAGCAACACCTCGGTCACATTATGCGCAACAAAATCAGATACCATCTACTGCAAGAAATTCTTCAAGGAAAAATACCCGAAAAGAGAAGTGTTGGCAGGAGACGAATCTCCTGTCTAAAGAAACCTCACAGACTGGCCTCTCAAGACATGGAAAAGTTATTCCAAACGGCTCAGAACAGAGAAAGCACAGTCAAGAAGGTTGCCGACATCCCGAACGGATAGGGACTAGAAGAAGAAGAAGAAGAAGAAGAAGAAGAAGAAGTGCACATTATGTATTGTAATTAGAAAATATTTGTATATACATTTAAATAGTTATCATAATTAATAGCCCTACATGTATTCTTTTTTCCACGAGCGTTGTTTACTCATAGGCTATTACATTGTACCCCACCCAGTTATTGGGCAAATCGCGTTGACCGACTGAAGAGTTACAACTGACGATCAATAAAATAAGATCGAAACAGTTTCAGTGCTTCCATACTACTCCGTTTATCCCTTAACAGCTATTCCCATTTCCTGACAATTAAGAAAGTTGACTTACAAGGAAACATCATTAATGTGAGACAATTCCGTGGTCTAGGGGTAGTGCGCCTAACGTATCACTCATAAAGCTCTAGGTTTGTAATGGATGGAATGGGTTGCACTCAGACCCGTGAGGACAATTGAGTAATTGTCCGCTCAGTTCCTGTCAAGAAAATCAAGATTAACTGTCGAGGGAACACATCACGCTGATCATGCGTCACCCCGCAATCAACAGGCTAAATAGCTGAGCAGCAGTCGCTTGGTAGGTCAAGGTTCTTTACGAGCTGTAGTGCGACATGGATTTTATTATTAATTTTATATTTTTCACAAACGTGAACTTTCCGATGTTGCTGAAACCTTAGATATATGTTCATCAGATCACAAAAAAATCTGTTATGGTATTTCGCGCGAGACTTAAAGTTTGTTCGCCGAGTCGAGATAGTGGAAGTAAACACAGTTGTACACGTGATTGCAGGGCTGCCCGCAAGGGGTGCATAGAGCTGTGCCTGTTGAATGTACACCAACTACAGTGCTGTGTATAGCCTACATGTGAAGCGGGCTGACTTATCGGTTACGTGCTACAGCGCGGTTTATTTATTGTTCGTTTATGTATTTATTTAATTAATTATTTAATTAATTAGTTCTTAACTGCTTATGACAGGCAACAGTATACTGTGCAGTAATGCAGCAAGTCTTGTCTTTTCTAGGGCTACGGCATGACTAATGATCTCGGAGCTTCTTGGCTACCCCTGTCATGCAGAGCCGATGACGTGAACTGTGCGTGTTTCCCTGTCCGGGTAGCCAAGTGACCACGTGCAAGTATTAACGCGCACTATCTCGACTCGGCGAACAGACTTTGGAGCTGCATAGGAGGAAGTGTGCACTGAGTTATCATATTCTCTCCAATCAATCGCACTGCTGCAACTACTTCACCCAGCTTGTACCGTTGGCTCTCTCACCATTCCGGGGCAGTAGTTTGAGTGGTGCTGTTGGTCGGAGAGGGTATGAAGAACTCAAAGCACACATCCACGTGTGCTGTCTCGCTCCCGTATTGAAACATTGCACCATAACTTCCTACTCGTTCTACAAAGCACACACTCTCTCTCTGTGGTTAACAGCCGTGAGGCTGGTTGGCAGCAGCTCGCCATTCTTCCCGTCTCTCAGTCTTCCTCTTCAGTTCACAGTATGAGCCACAACCCATATCTTGCAGTATTTGACTCATGTACTCCAGTCTGGGTCTTCCTCTACAATTCTTGCCGTCTACTGTTCCCTTGATTAAAAGCTTAATCAGTCCATTGTGTCGCAGTATGTGGCCCACGAGGTGATCCCTTCTTCTTTTTAAATATTTAAGGAAGCTTCTCTCTCCCACTCTTCTAAAGACTTCCTCATTTGTGACCATTTCTTTCCAACTGATTTTCATAATCCTTCTATAGCACCAGGTTTCAAATGCTAGTAGTCTTTTCCTCTCTCTCTCCTATTGTCCAAGATTCGCTGCCATATAGCGCGACGCTCCATACATAGGTCTTCAACATTTGATTCCTCACATCAAGACTTATGTTCCTTGCAGTAAATAGGTTCTTCTTTTTATAGAAAGCGTTCTTGGCTTGAGCAATCCTGCTTAATATCTCTCTGCTGCTTCTTCCATCATTCGTTATTTTACTTCCCAGGTAATTAAACTCATTCACTTCTTGTATTTTTTCATTTCTTAACTCTATTGTTGTCTGGTTTTCGCCATTTCTACTGCAGACCAATTTTTTTGTTTTATTTGTATTTATTCTCATATTAAATTCTTCCTCCATTATTTTGTCCATCTTGCTCAGGATCTTTTGTAAGTCTTCTTCACTTTCTGCAATTAGCGCTATGTCATCAGCAAACCTTATCATGTCAACTTTATCTCCATGAATATTCACTCCTGTGGCAAATCCTTCTCTTACTTGGTCGATCGCCTTTTGTACATATATATTGAATAGGTATGGGGAAAGGGAACATCCCTGCCGTACACCCTTTCTGATGTGTGCTGTTTCTTCCTTGCTACCACAACGAACTATTCCAATTTCTTGCTTATAGATATTGTAGATGAGTCTTCTGTCTCTAAAGTTGATACCTGTTTGATGAAGAATGCTGAATAGAACATTCCAGTTCACATTGTCAAACGCCTTTTCAAGGTCGACTAACGCTAAGAAGGTAGGTTTGTCTTTCTTCATCTGCTTCTCTATCACTTGCCTCAATGCTAGGATTGCTTCTCTTGTTCCTACTCCTTTCCTAAAACCAAATTGATCATCAGATAAATTTTCATCGATTTGTTTTTCTATTCTCTTCATAATAATTCTGGTGACTATTTTTGATGCATGACACACCAGACTCAATGTTCTGTATTGTTTACATGACCTTGCATTTGATTTTTTTAGGTATAGGTACTATTATGCATTTCACAAAGTCTTCAGGCAATTCTCCAGTCTTGTAAATAGTACATATTAAGTTGTACAGTTCCTTTTTTAACTCGTCACCTGATTGTTTCAATAGTTCTCCTGGTATGTTATCAACTCCAAGAGCTTTCTTTCCATTGAGGTCCTGCAACGCCTTCTCAAACTCTTCTTACATAATAGGTGCCCCCAAGTCGTCCTCTGTTATTTCATCTTCTTTCTCAATGGACAAGTTAACACAGTTTCCACTGTATAGTTGTTCCAAATATTCTTTCCAATTTTCTCTATCATTTCGTCATCATATATTAACTTCCCATCTTTGTCCTCAATGCTCATTGTTTTTGGCTTCCTTGTTTCAAAGAACCTCTTAATATCTTTATAGGCCATATCTATTTGTCCAGATTTCATGTTGTTATTTATGCCTGCACAGATTCCCATTAAATGCTGTTCCTTGTCTTGCTTTGCCCTCTTATTTATCTTGTTTCTTAAGGTCTTATATTTTTGCTTTTCATCATCATCATTTGAGTTTTTATACTGTCTTCTTTCCTTTATCATATCCACAACTTCTTGACTTATCCACTCTTTCCTATTTTCTTTTTTTCCTAAAACAGTTTCTGTTGAGTCTAAAATGCTCTTCTTTATTTTGATCCACTTCTCTTCTACTGCCAAGTGTTCTTCAATGTCTCTTATGTTATTGTTTGATTCATCCATATAGAGTATTTGAGTGGACTCATCTTTGAGCTTAGAAATATCAAAATGTTTATTTACTTTCTTCTTTCATCTTTTGAACATTAATTCACAGCGTATGACGATTGGGTTATGGTCGCTGTCGACATCAGCTCCAGGGTAACTTCTACTATCTTTCACCTGGTTCTTAAATCTTTCCTTTACTAATATGTAGTCTATTTGGGCCCTTCTTAGGTCTCCCGGAGCTTTCCAAGTGTATCTCCTCCTTGGATCGTGTTGGAATATAGTATTCGTTACAACTAATTTATGCTGTATACAAAACTCTACAAGTCTCTCGCCTCTCTCATTTCTTCTCCCCAATCCGTATTTACCAACAACATTTCCTTCAGTTCCTTCTCCGACAATTGCATTCCAGTCACCAAGTAAAATAAGGTTTTCTTCCCCCTTTATTTTAGCAATAAGTTCACTTAGATCTTCATAACATTTCTCTACCTCTTCATCAACCTCTTGTGTTGTCGGCATATAAACTTGGACTATCACAGTATCCTTTGGTTTAGTTTCGATCCGTACTAAAATTAATCGTTCATTATATTGCACGAATCCCTTCACTCTGTTTCCTAGTTTTTTATGCAATATAATGCCTAGTCCACTATATCCTGATTAATTATTTGCTGTACCAGAATGAATTATCCTATAATTTCCACTCCAAAAGTCTCCTGCATATGGCCATCTCATTTTTGCTATACCCAATACATGTAAATCCATCCTTTCCATCTCCATGATCAAGTTCTTTAACTTTCCAGTCTGGAGTAAGGTCCGTACATTCCAGGTACCGATTCTTCTCTGCTTATTTCTTAAATTGGCTTCTTTATCTGTCCCCCTCCGGAGATCCGAGACGGGGATTATTTTACCTTCGGAAAAATTTACTGTAGAACCTAACATCATCTTGACCTGCTGATACTTGGGATATCCTAATAGATCTTTAATGAAGTGGTTTCCCTTTGCCTTCTTCATCCTATGCCGTTGGCCAACTAGTGGCTCATCCGCCTATAGGGGAAGTTTCCTGCCCCAAGGGCTTGAGAGAGCCTTGGACCTCTACCCGCTCATCCGCTCTCTAAGGAGACCGTAGGCACTTGGTAGAAGGGGACTCCTTATTCCGGGAGTCACTCGGAGGGACATAATAATACAGGATATTTAAAAAAAAAAGTCCTCTCGACACGCCGGAAGGCGGAGGTAGATTTCACCGGACAAACTTGGGGATAGGCGAAAATAGGCAGAATATGCAGGTTTTCGTAGAAGGATCAGACCTCATTTATTGCGAGAAAGTATTTTATAATTGGAGATTAATTAACATTGGTTTTCGTCATTTTATGCATATTTTAAACATTTCATTGTCTTTTGATGACGGTAACCTTCTTGTCATTTGGAGTCCATTTTTATACTTGTTGTCACACTGTCCCTATGCAAGGTTTCGACACTGATGTGTAACTATGTCACGGTCTGTTACTTCTTCACGCAAAATTATATCTCCCACAGAGATTTTGGTTGGTTCCTCAGTTTAGGGGCTGCGACAACGCGGTCATGTAACCCCGTGTACGTTGGGTGAGTGTAGAATCTGTCTGATAAACGGTGTGAATTGTGATGGTTGTATTAGTCTGTAATTCAGGTAAGGACTGCAAACGGTCAATTTTAAGCAGTAGTTCCTAATGTTGCTACCAGATACTACCGTCAACGACACCTAGCTGTGAACTTGGCTACTAGATGCCACCGCAACCAGCAACTCGCAACGAACGTTGGAACTTCCCCTCCAAAGGAAAGCATACTGAGGGATTTTTAGCGCTCTTAGAAAATCCGACGACTTTGGCCGGCTTTGAACCCGCGACCTTGGGCATAGAAGTTCAGCATGCTACCAGTTACGTCACCGAAGCCGCTTCACACTTAGTCAGATGGAAATCTGATTCTGATCTCGTGCAAGTGCGTTGTCATGGCTACATCCGATGGCTCATCCCTCATCAATTTAGTAGTGTTGCCATGGCAACCTCTGATAGCTCTTGGCATTTTCTTATAATTCCGAAATCATTTTTCTCATCCCTTGGCGTAATGGTGGGTCATATCAAAAATTCTTTCAGACAAAAGTTTTAGGTAATTATTAGGGGAATATTGTCCATTTTGTACGGTTTTGATATTGTGCCTATTAACAGAGATACGATTAATGTTTCCCGAAAAAACCACTTTTTCCCACACCTTTGGTCAATGGTTGGTGCCATAAAAATCTCTTCAAACATTATTTCTTGGGCTTTATCTGACACATAGTATGAACTTCGAACGGATTCGATATTTCACATATTAAGAGAGTTATAGCAATATTTCACTTTTTCGAAAAAAGACCCCCATTTTCGCCCCATTTGACCGATTTATCCCAGTAACGAACTCGACCTAGATTTTATAGGTATACCTATTCGGTAAGAAATTGAACGTAATTGGTGCAAAATTACGGCAGTTATCGTGTCCACAAGAAACTGATATACATATATATATATATATACTGCATATATATATATATAAATTATAAACTTTTGAACTGACGGTGGTTTGGGGGTCTGGGGGATGTGAAACGCGAAGATATGTCGAAATTTTCCGGAAGTCGAAACACTGTACCCATTGCAATAGTTAGCTTTCTAATGAAATCTACCTAAAAGCGGGCTGATATCCTGCCGAGTAGTAAGCAGGTTGCCATTACAACGAAAGGAAGGCTCTGTAGAGAGGAGCCCCTTCCCCTCGTTCTCCGTCTCACCCCACAATCGCAAACAAGTGAGCTCCCAGCAGTAGGTGCGATCCCGTCCTCTCTAGGGATGCCTAAGTGAAATTGGGGATTAAATACTGATGGAGATAGCAAGTGGACAATCTGTGAATTTTAATTTTATTAATGCAGCCAATGGCCACTTAGTTTATTTTCAGGACGGGACGGGTCAGCAAATATGGGAAACCACGAAAACTATTTTTAGAATGGCCGAGGAGGGATTCGAACCTACGCTCTTCCGATGCCAGCGAGGCACTAGATAGCGCGGTTTGTTAGTTTTTTTACAGTACATTGTACATTGTACATTTTTTGTACATTGAAGACGTCACAAACACCCAGTCCCCGAGTCAGAGGAATTAACTACAGGAGATTATATTCCCCATGGCCCGACCGTGTATCGAACCCGGGACCCGTCGGACCAAAGCCATGTACGCTACCCTATTAGCCACGGAGCCGGGCAAACGCTCTCGGCCATCGCGGCCGGTGATCTTGCTCAATACAAACTGAGAATTTAGCTCACTCCAAGTAAATCATGCGGGGTCGAATACGCTTTGAGACGAGGCCCGAAACAAATACCATTACAAATGCTTTCCTTGGGACTTGCACAACAAGTATTCAATGTTTCAGCGAAATCGGTAGCTTCACGTTCGCGATGTTTATCAATGATCATTGTACCGTCCCACTTACCTGGCCGCAGACTCTTGAAAGGGTACACCGCCATTATTCTCAACACCCAGAGAGCAGGACTCACACTGTCATAGTACTGGTCCACCTCACCAACAAGGCCTGTGTCAGGCTTATCCCCCAGTGACATTACGAAGATCTTCTGGCTGCGGCGTGTCACCATGACACCTTTCGCATAGGCTACAAAATAAAATAATGGTACAAGGCTCGTGCCCAATCAAGAATGATACAAGATTGCTATGCAGACAAACTTTAATAATTGGTCGAAGAAATTACGCGTTATGTTTTCTTCTCTCTACTGCACCCTTCAATAAAGCATGGTTTTCTGAATGCCACACGGGTCATTGAACGCGTAATATAAACACACAAGAATTAAAGCAAAAGCAACAAAATACAAGCCTAACGGCTGAAAAACTATGTTTACATTTATATAAAACGCCAGACAAACAGGAGTTACGGAAGCTACCTTACAACATGGACAACACCCATTTAATCAATCGAATACTCATTATAACCGATCAGGTTTTGTGAATTTTAAACAACGTCTTAAATTGAAGTACAGGATCCTGGCCTGTTACTAATGACAAGTCGCGTTATCTGATTTGAGCGCGCCCCTCTTGTATGAGTCATCGCTGCCTCAATTATCTCTCTCAGTCCCTCAAGCTAGGTGCAACTTCCATCTGGAAACGCCAACATATCTCACCCATCCATTTGGATGGCAAGAAAACACAAATATATACCACAAGTCCACCCTCGCGAGGTTATGAACTGGGCTGATGTGGAGCAAGTCAGAATAATCACAATGATATATTCTCGCTAACACATCATAAAAATCACACTACGCACCAAAAACGTGGACTGACTCTCATAAACATACCACTGGGTCGGCTCAAAACAGATCAACAATATTGCGTCCATTGACACATAAAAATACACAACAAAAACTCGGGTGCAAAGTGCCATCCCGTTCAGATCTGCTGAAAAAACAACTATAAAAGTAATCCTGATCCGCCGTAAAATTCCGCTCACAAATAATCTTTACCCCCCAAATTCTATTTTAATCTCAAAATTAATTCAGTTCCATTTTTGTTATAAGGCATACCTCCGAATAATAACGCTTGACCGTGATTTACGCAAGCGAATGCGAGCACGAGCTGCGCGTCGCCCCGTAAAGTTGAACCAAACAAAAATCAGAATATTTACAAATTACACAACGCTCGGCTTGTCCCGTACTTAATGTGTCAGTAAACAAGAACTAAGAATCTACGTTACCAAACAAGCAAACAAATATCTACAAAAAAATGTCCCATAATACCATAGCTGATTTAATAAATTAATAAATTCATTTGTACTCAATCCTTTAAAACAGCGTCAAGGAAACGTCTGCAGCCATCTCCTTTAAGATTTTTATCTCGTCATTGACATCTTCTGGCAAATGTCCTGCTGGTTCCAAGATCCGGTCTCGTTCCTAGACGTAATCTCGTGCTGAATTAAATAAAGTTTTGTCAGATACACACACGATATATTTCCTACTAAATTCACCTATCAAGTACTAAATTCCTTGACAGTCTATTTGGTGAATTATTTCGATGAACTGGTCCTACTGGTAGTGCTGGGACTACAAATAAATCATTGAAGTTATACTTATAACTTGACGAAACTGTTCCATGTTCAAATACATGAAAATATTGCAGAGTATGCCTCGTGTCCTCGGACACCTTATGTCCTCAAATGCTCAAATAAAAATCAACGTCACGTCCTCAGACGCACAAAATAAAGAGTCCACGTTAGTCCTTAGACGCACCAATAAAAGTGTGTTCTCTCGAAGCTTTCTGGATCCTTATAAATGAAACAGGCTAGGGTAGGTGTGGAAGGGGATTTATGAAAAAATATTCCATAATAATTATCAGACTAGCATGCGATCGGTATCATAGAGTTCGTAGTGATGTGGAGGTTACGATTATGCTGTAGCTGGCTCGAATCGATCGTGGAATTAATCCGTAGATAACTCCCGCGTTAATTTACCAGGGTGCGTTACCAAGCCGAGTTGCCGCTAAAACAAGGCGTCTTGATATTATTGGTTCAGACTCTTGTATGTCTTTGCGCGCTTTTACTTGTCTCCACGTCTTTGATCCTGTCTACCCACTTGTGACGTTCATTGGGAATAAAGATCCTTAAGTATTTAGTAACGCATTTTATTGCGCGTTCGCTAGGATTAGCTTGAGGGTGGCGAACGCTACTAAACCGACCAATTACATCGTAGCATTTGATTTTCTTCTTGGCGCCAACACTCATAGCAACAGGCCATATTGTGGGTACCCAAGCCGTCTCCGCGCTAAAAGTTGCACCTGTCCTATGTGTCATGAATATTTATGCTACGTCCTAAAATACCACAGGAGCTTGAACCATTGTGTCCTCTCGGCCACTGATTTCTCAATATTTCCCAACACCGTCTGGCTCTCATATCTGCTATCTGTAGAAATGTATCAAAAGATGATGAATAATTTATTAGAATCCTTTATACAGCCTGTTGATAAAGGGTTCACAATCCTCCTGCATGGAAAAAATCGAACATAGCATATCGACACGCACTCGTGTTTACTTCCAGCTCCCTCATTCATTCAGACATTCCAAGCCTGCCTGCTTGTCTGATCGCCTAAGGCTAGTACCTCTCCTTTCCAGTATCCTTATCTCTCTCGCTCGATCTCTCGCTGTGTCATGATCGTCAGAGCTCATTAGCGTTCGACTACAACAGCCTGCTCCCAACTTCCTCGTTCAACTGGCGTACTCACTGACCCAAAAGCTCGCAGTGTTTCTGAGGTAGCAATGGTCTAGGATATTGCCTCAGGGTTCGATTCCCGGTCAGTGCATGTGAGATTTTCGATGTGAAATGCCATGTCCTGTGGTTCGGATTCCACGTAAAACGGAGGTCCCGTGGCTTATGATCGCGAGATTAACGGTCACGTTAAACTACAAGCTTCCTTCCTTGATATTGCCTCATTAAGTAATTATTCGGCTTCGTCCTCTGACAAGGACCGCAAGTCTTTATTACGTCACAGATGGTCGTCCTCATTCGCGGCCATGTAAACGTTTCTCCTATGGTCGCCTGTGCCTTGTCTAATCCCACGTGACCGAAGCTTTCATGTATGTGCCAAGTAAGTCCTCTTTGTAATGATGCAGGTACCATGATACGTAATTTGGTGTGTTCTTCATCTATCCATTTATGCAGTAAATTGTTGAGGTAGACATATCTTCCCTCTCTGGCTTTTGCTTCTCTGTAGGCTGGGGTTCTTGCTGGTAATTCCTTCTTAAAGTACTGGATCATTTAGTACATCCACGGTTCTGCTTCCTGATCTCGTCGTATCTCCCGTAATTCCTCCAAGAATGCATGGTCCTTTGCTGTTAATTCAATATGCTGTACTATCGCTGTTTCTTCGGTATCAGGCTCGGGGTTCCTGCTTAATACATCCGGAATTACATTCATTTTTCCTGGGCAGTGTTCAATTTCGATGTTAAATTGTTGTATGTAGATGGACCAACGTGTCACACGCTCGCTAGCCATAGATGTCTTGAACAAGAACGTTAGTGCCTTGTGGTCTGTTCTAATAACAATGGGGTAACCATATACAATTCGTTTCCATTGTTGTAAAGCATGAAGTATTGCCAACAATTCGAGTTCCGTGACCGTATAGTTGCACTCGTGTTTACGCAATCTGCGGCTCACAAATGTTAAATAATCACGATGTTGGAGGTTAGCAGGATCTTCTTGGTATAACATCGCTCCTATACCAACCATGGAAGCATCCGCTTGGATAATAAATTTCCGTTGAGAGTCTGGATAACCTAGTTTGATACAATTTTCCAGTAATAATTTAGTCTCTTGAAATGATTTCTCACACTCAGCGTTTCAAAGCCATTTGTTGTTCTTCTTCAGCATCTCCTGCATAGGTGCTACGGTTTCAGTATATCCTGGGCAGTTTTCCTTAAAGAAGCCCATCACGCCAAGGAAAGCTCTGATATGTTTCACTCTCGATGGTGTAGGGAAATACTTTATTGCCTATATCTTCGCAGGGTTTGGTCTCACTCCCTCCTGGTCAATGATGTGCCCCAAGTATAAAATCTCCTTCTTGAAGAAATTGGATTTCTTCAAGTTGACTTTAAAGTTTGCAGTTCTAAGGTTGTCCAAAAGCTTATCCAAATTTTCCATATGTGTCTCGATGTTATCTGAAGCCAAGAGTATATCGTCAATGTATCGTACCGTCATTTCCTTCACTTCTTCAGTCAGGTTCCGATCCAAGGCTCGAATTAATGCGCATCCAGCAGTTTAAACGCCGAAGGGCATGCGGACGAAGCAATATGTCTGATTATCGAACAAGAAGCCAGTAAGAAGTTGTGACTTCTCATCCAGTTCGATATGGTGAAATGAACTCGTCAGATCTACGGATGAATAGATGCTCTTGTTCTTAAATCCTTTTAAGACGTCTCTGATGATTGGCGCTCGGTCATACTCGGGAAAAATAAGGCGCATGTTTAGATTTCTGGCGTCTAGACAAAGTCTCATGGATCCATTTGGTTTTGTGACTGCCAAAATCGCATTTAAATAAGGTTTAGGAGTCTTCTTAATCACTCCAGCTTGCAACATATAATCAATAATCCTTTTTACCGGGTCCCGGTGTTTTTCTGGTATAGGGTACAATTTACTTCGAAATGGGGACCAATCCTCAACCTGCATAGAATGCTGAAAGTTTATTATTTTCCCTGGAACTGTGTCAAACACTGCCTTGTGTCTTCTTAAGATCTCCTCAAGTTTCTTCCTATGTTCAACCCCTAGTTGGATGTCACTGAGCAGCTCCTGTAATAGTTCTTCAAACTGTGTATCGCTGTCTTCTCCTTCTGCTAGTAAAGCCCATATCTCCTGAGAGTCACTCTCTTCATTTAATTCCACAACAGCCACATCTATAAGGTCATCTTCCGCCTTTCGTATCTCCTCTTCTGTCTCCTCTGCTATTGCCTCCAATGCCCATGAACTCACGTCCTTCCCTGTAGTGATTTCATCCATGTGTAAGCCCACATCCTTCAGTTTATCAAACTCCTTAAAACTGACTGTATTATTGTGCAAATCTATGACTGCCTGGTAGTCACAAATGAAATTTGCACCCAGAATAATGTTAAAATTCATTTTGGCCATTATAATAAAAGTCTGTCCAAATATATGGTCTAATATATCCAATTCTATAAATGCCTGACGTTTGCAAGTGACGGTGCGTTCGGGAATAACGCCCCTCACCTTGAGTTGCGGTACTGCAATCACAGGAATATTCTGACTCCGTCCCAACTCTCGAACCAAAGCCTCCAATACAAGACTGATTTGTGACCCCGTGTCAACTAAGCATCTCACGTTAATTCCACCAATCTTGGCATAAATAATAGGTAGTTGTTTGATAGCATCGTTTCGTGGTTTTACAATCTCCTCCAGGCAATCTTCCGGCAAAGCTATCCACTCTTGTATGTGTGCCACGGCCCAGCCTTCTTCACAATTTGGCTGTTGCTCTCTCAGGGTGAGTCCTTTTGCAATTATTGGGATTTTTTTACAACCCCCTCGACTACCATCATCCTTCTGTCGCGTATTTCCCTGACGTTCTTCCTGCTTCAATAAACTCTAGGCCCCTCAATGTGAGTGTCTGGATTTGACCTCCTATTAATTGCATGTTCCCAATGTTTTTGTTCGTCCCCTCCATTAGCGTGTAATTCTTCCAGGTAACGCTGCGATTCGGCGTGCCTGTCGTTCCATTCATTCCTATAATTTTTATAGTCCCCCTGGTTCTGATATCTTCTTTCACGCCACCGTCGATTCTCATTATTGTTATTTTCGTAACGTCTGTAGGGTCCCTCATTTCTCCTATTATTTCTCCATTGTTGGTATCCTCGCTGCTGATACCTATTGTTGCCATGGGTCTGCCTATCATTATTATTTTCATGTCGCTGGTATGACCTATTTTCGTCGCCCTCCTGACCTCGTCTCGGTGTTGTTGACACACTTGTATTTGTGGCCTGTGACCTGGTGTGTACTTGAGCGGGTTTAACCACCTCCGTTGTGTTTACAAGTTCCAGCTGTCGCCCCCCTCTCTGCTGCAAGTGAGATGTTGTCTCGTCAATCTGACGTAAGATCTGTTCGGCTCGAACCGCTGTGTCCACGTTTGCTGCCACTAATACCTGCTGAACATTGACTGGCAACTGCCGTGCAATCGTCAAAACCAGGTCCGATTCTTCTATAGGGTGATCCAGATCCCGGAATTTCAACAATAGCGAAAAAAATCTTAGTATTTCGTCTGCTGAGTTGACTGATATTTTCTCGAATAAAGTTCCATTCTAAGGCTTTGTTGTAGAGAAGCCGACCAATACTTTCTAAGGAACGCGTCCTTGAACTCGTCCATCCCTCCGAAAGTATACTTGAAGCTCAAGAACCACGTAAGTACATTTCCCGAAAGAAATCGTTCCATCAGTCTTAAACGACGCGCGGGCGGTATATTATTGTCATTAAAATAGTCATCCATCTCTTTAAGATACGCCTTCGGTGTGACACCAGAATTTTCTGTGAATTTATTTGGTTTAAATTCATTTGACCGAATTACTTGTACGACTTGAGGGTGCTGATAGCCATGTTGAAGAGTAGAGGTTCCACCAACGTTGTTGTGAAATCCCTCTGTGTTAGTCGTTAATGGGCTGCCTGTCAGTCCGTGGCTACTCGCCGCGCTAATTGCCCCCTGGCTTGTTGAGCCAACTTCCTATCTTTAGCGTGCTCTGTCTGAAATAACGTGTTCTGTCCTAGTGAACGCAACTCTGCTTTTATGATTCTGTCCGACTGTTCTTTCATTTTACTCTTGATTTCTTCCTCGAGTGCTTTAATGCGTGTATGGTTATCACCTACGGTCTTTATGATTGTTAACCGTTCTTCTTTAGAATCGCTGCTCATCTCACGCCAATCCTTTCTGATGCTATCTTTTATCGCTCCCAGTTTTTCTTCCATCTGCTGTTTTATGTCCTCCTGATTCGAGTCTATCTTCTCAAGCCTGTCTTCTAGACGCATATTATTCTCATCTATCGTACTCTTTAAATTATCCTGGTCCGATTCTATGTTTCGCCATCGCTCTGCTGATTGTATTTCTAATTTATCCATGTCCTTTATCAGGCCCGTAATACTTTCATTTACTGCTGACAATTGTCCTTGGATAAACGTAGAATCCTCCTCCATTTTATCAAACCGCTTTTCAAGACCATCCTGTGCCGTTTTAACCTCACTGATATTTACCGTGCATGCTAATTCTATCTGAGCTAGTTTTGCCAATACAGTTTCGTCCAAATCATTTAATTTACGGTTGAAGGTGTCCTCTAATTTTTGTATCTGACCTAGCTGTTTGTCGTTATTCTTACTTACATCAAGCGCGAATTGAACCGTCTGCTGTGTAGTGTACTCTTTCATCTCTGCAGATAATGTGGCTAACTGACTCGTATTTCTACTTTCTTGCGCTTCTAATTGTTTGTTTATATTTTCATTTACTTGCGCTTGTAATGAGTTACCCTGCTCAATTAATTTAATTTCTAATGACTCACTCTGTTCAAATAATTGTGCCTTCTGTTCAGATAATTGTGTTTTTATAGTGTCATTCATTTGAGTCTGGAATGACTCATTCTGTTCAGATAATTGTGCATTCTGTTCAGATAATTGTGTTTTATAGTGTCATTCATTTGAGTCTGGAATGACTCATTTTGTTCCGCTAATTTAATATCTAAATTTTCACTCTGTTCCTTTAATAGTTTCTGAGTTCGTGTCGTGGCACTTTCAATGATCGCCTGGATCTCCACTACCGTTGCCATTATCATACACAAAAATATATATCACTGAGAAAACAGGATGATGGCATGCAAATGTCTCCCTGACACATACATATATAATTCTTGACATACATTTACTTCATTTGACCACTTTCAGTTCATTTAATCTTATTCCCTTTACTCCCGCAAATCAATCTGCATCACTGAATGGTTCTCATTTTACTTAATAAATTTTTAACCCCGCACATATTCAGTCATAAAATTACTATCCAGATCTGATGTTAACACTGACTAATTAACAAAGTATTAATTGTCATTCAAGGCTTCCAGCCTCCTAACATATTCATAAGTTTAACTTTCTAAACAAATCTAATTTTACATTTAATCAATGGGCGCCCGATTTCACGTACACTACTTTACTAATTAAATCAGTAAACAAAACGTGAATCGTATTTAACTTGCAAACTCGTGCTTCTACTGTATATTCCAATTTCTTATCGGTATTTCTCTTCGCCGTAATTACGTTAACAAAATATCACTTCCGGTGATTTCAAACTGTCCCATATATCAGTGAAACACCACATGTAGGGTAACAGCTTGTCTATGATCCGCTAGAAAAACCTAAAACAGCGAAACTCCCCACGTTGGGCGCCAGCTAGTCTATGCACCCTTCAATAAAGCATGGTTTTCTCAAGAGTCATCTACGGGGTCGTGTTCAGTCCTGACTGCGTTATACAGCAAAGTTCGCTTAAAAACAACATGCTCTAATGAATAGAAAGGTCCATGACAGAGGCTATACTAGAAATAAAATGAATAACAAGTAGAATAAAAGAATTTTAATGACTGAAAATTATGTGCATAATAATAATAATAAATAAATAAAAAGAAATCCTCCCTGACTTTCACCCCCTTAATAAAATAAATATATTACTGAGCGGTAAGACTCGCTCCACCAACAAAACAATGTGAATACAGCTTCACACAAATTAATAAATCATAACATAAACTTTGAGCGTTAAGAACTCACTCGTCACAACATATGGATACAAGTCCATTTTTTCTGGTCAAGAAGTTATATAATGCATGGTGTACTGCTCGTTAATAAGAAAATGAGTACTGATGCGAGTCCGTTTACAACTGAAACAGTCATGTGTCTCACGGAGTTGCATCTTTTAAATCACACTACGGCTATGGGACCCACCCTTAATTAATACACTATAATTACTACTGACACACGCAAGATCTAAATACTACAAAAAGAATGCAGAATCTCCCTGAGATTCAAGCTGGTGCCAGAGCACACGAAATACAAAGAGCATGCCATAAATAGGCCAAAACGCTCGCATCACATATTGGGAACATAGCCTCGCGCACCCTAATGCCACACGGGTCATTGAACGCGTAAAATAAACACACAAGAATTAAAGCAAAAGCAACAAAATACAAGCCTAACGGCTAAAAACCATGTTTACATTTATATAAAACGCCAGACAAACAGGAGTTACGGAAGCTACCTTACAACATGGACAACACCCATTTAATCAATCAAATACTCATTATAACCGATCAGGTTTTGTGAATTTTAAACAACGTCTTAAATTGAAGTACAGGATCCTGGCCTGTTACTAATGACAAGTCGCGTTATCTGATTTGAGCGCGCCCCTCTTGTATGAGTCATCGCTGCCTCAATTATCTCTCTCAGTCCCTCAAGCTAGGTGCAACTTCCATCTGGAAACGCCAACATATCTCACCCATCCATTTGGATGGCAAGAAAACACAAATATATACCACAAGTCCACCCTCGCGAGGTTATGAACTGGGCTGATGTGGAGCAAGTCAGAATAATCACAATGATATATTCTCGCTAGCACATCATAAAAATCACACTACGCACCAAAAGCTTGGACTGACTCTCATAAACATACCACTGGGTCGGCTCAAAACAGATCAACAATATTGCGTCCATTGACACATAAAAAATACACAACAAAAACTCGGGTGCAAAGTGCCATCCCGTTCAGATCTGCTGAAAAAACAACTATAAAAATAATCCTGATCCGTCGTAAAATTCCGCTCACAAATAATCTTTACCCCCCAAATTCTATTTTAATCTCAAAATTAATTCAGTTCCATTTTTGTTATAAGGCATACCTCCGAATAATAACGCTTGACCGTGATTTACGCAAGCAAATGTGAGCACGAGCTGCGCGTCGCCCCGTAAAGTTGAACCAAACAAAAATCAGAATATTTACAAATTACACAACGCTCGGCTTGTCCCGTACTTAATGTGTCAGTAAACAAGAACTAAGAATCTACGTTACCAAACAAGCAAACAAATATCTACAAAAAAAATGTCCCATAATACCATAGCTGATTTAATAAATTAATAAATTCATTTGTACTCAATCCTTTAAAACAGCGTCAAGGAAACGTCTGCAGCCATCTCCTTTAAGATTTTTATCTCGTCATTGACATCTTCTGGCAAATGTCCTGCTGGTTCCAAGATCCGGTCTCGTTCCTAGACGTAATCTCGTGCTGAATTAAATAAAGTTTTGTCAGATACACACACGATATATTTCCTACTAAATTCACCTATCAAGTACTAAATTCCTTGACAGTCTATTTGGTGAATTATTTCGATGAACTGGTCCTACTGGTAGTGCTGGGACTACAAATAAATCATTGAAGTTATACTTATAACTTGACGAAACTGTTCCATGTTCAAATACATGAAAATATTGCAGAGTATGCCTCGTGTCCTCAGACACCTTATGTCCTCAAATGCTCAAATAAAAATCAATGTCACGTCCTCAGACGCACAAAATAAAGAGTCCACGTTAGTCCTTAGACGCACCAATAAAAGTGTGTCCCCTCGAAGCTTTCTGGATCCTTATAAATGAAACAGACTAGGGTAGGTGTAGAAGGGGATTTATGAAAAAATATTCCATAATAATTATCAGACTAGCATGCGATCGGTATCATAGAGTTCGTAGCGATGTGGAGGTTACGATATTTGCTGTAGCTGGCTCGAATCGATCGTGGAATTAATCCGTAGATAACTCCCGCGTTAATTTACCAGGGTGCGTTACCAAGCCGAGTTGCCGCTAAAACAAGGCGTCTTGATATTATTGGTTCAGACTCTTGTATGTCTTTGCGCGCTTTTACTTGTATTTCTCGCACAAGGAGTGGTTAACATGGAGGTTGACCAATTACGTCGTAGCATTTGATTTTCTTCTTGGCGCCAACACTCATAGCAACAGGCCATATTGTGCGTACCCAAGCCGTCTCCGCGCTAAAAGTTGCACCTGTCCTATGTGTCATGAATATTTATGCTACCTCCTAAAATACCACAGGAGCTTAAATCATTGTGTCCTCTCGGCCACTGATTTCTCAATATTTCCCAACACCGTCTGGCTCTCATATCTGCTGTCTGTAGAAATGTATCAAAAGATGATGAATAATTTATTAGAATCCTTTATACAGCCTGTGGATAAAGGGTTCACTGCAAAACAATGTTGTTCCATTATTGTTGTTGTTTTAAAGGATTTTAAAGTGGGGGGGGGGGATTAGGGATGTTTTGGTTATAGGCCTATTTTGTTTTCGTCAAAAATATTTTCAATATTACTGTAGTTTGTGTATTATTATTATTTAACCTCTTTTTATATTGCTGCATCTCTCGTCATGTTTGCCAATAAAACGTGCTCCTTAGTTGTCAATATTTTCACCTAACGATGGAGCAGTACTTCCCAACTATTTCCTGCAAGTTGAGCAGAGGAGTGAAAATAACGCCAGAAAAAAGGCTAATATGATTGCTTGGTCGCATGTTGATCTCAGCTCAAGATTTAAAAAAATAGTTCTACATCAAACGTGTTTAATCCGAACTTTTAAACCTCAAAATAATGAATAATTGAAATTTTTCATGCGGTCCCATGACATTTCTAAACACTCAAAATGTATGTCTACTCCTTAGTACTCCCGTTTTTTCATCGGGGTTGGAGATGAGACGCATTGAATACCTATGTGGCATGTGTTTCTTGCGGCCAGATGCCCTTCCTGATGCCAACCTCATGAGAGGAATCAGTGGGAGATGAAAGTAATAAATATAAATGAAACTGGGCAAGGATATGGAAGAAAGCAGCCGTGAGCTATTAGAAGATTCCGTCCCGGCATTTGTCTGGGAATTGACATGGGAAACCACAGAAAATCATTTCAACGACGGTTTACGGTGGGGTTTGAACCCACGTCTACCAAGCACCTTTAACGAGCTTAGCTACTGCTTTCTGTAATATAATAACATTCAAAATCTTCAATGAAAATTACGTCAATCGATTTATGATAAGAAATGAAGAACAATATAATTTATAATCATTATTTGAAGATTATAAAATAAATGATCAAGCATAGAAAACGATGCGATAATTTTTTCCACCGCTATATATCACAAACGGGAAGTTCCGTCTAGAACTAAACAACCTCCTTTCAACAGTTGTAATGAATTTATTAAGGACAGCTCTCAAGTTGGTACTAACATGTAGTCTATTAATTAGGTTACGGGTCACAGCACTTAAACCAGTCACTATTTGTTGTTGGAGTTCGCCTTGTTCTCTAAGATTTGTCAACATTGGCAACATAAATCCTTACAAATTATTCAGAGGCAACTATAAAGTTGTTACCGCCTATTGCTTAATATTTTTAATACTGGAACGGCCGAACAATACATAAATCGTGTTCCGTGGTGTGTACCGCTATTATTGAACAATGTTTAGTTACACTAGGTCAGTCTTTTGTGTGACTTACTAAGGTAACTGTAAAGTTGGTACCATCCCGGAATTGGTTAAATTTGTATATTAAAATAATGGTGTGTTGGAGTTACGAACTTTGTTCGTAACAGAATTTACTACAAACTAGTTGAAACCCGTCAAAACATGACGGGCAATGGACAAAATATTTACTGAAGGAGATGGTATATTGGCTTTCACGGCCGGTGAATTAAAACTGAAGAAGTTTCCTATATAAGTTACAATCTTTGTGCCATTACCTTTAGGCACTATTGGAACTTAAAGGGCGTCAAAAGATTGCACTCTTGACATTGCAACATACTACTGGCACAAATATCACATGGAGTGACCGGGATTTGAACCACGGACCCAGCGGTGAGAGGCCGGCGTGCTGCCGCCCATGAAGACTTCCCCAAGAGATAAAAATAACGTATGAAAACGGATATTGTCGAAATGGAAGCGAAGAGGAAGAGTGATACGTCGTGCATAATTAATGAATCTTCCCCTCTTTTATAATTCTTATCAATAGCTATCACATTAAAACACGCTGGACATCCGCCATGTCTGTCATGAACCAAGATGGTTCTGCGCATGTGCTAAGGGCAAGAATTTTGCATATTTGTATATTAATTAAAAATATATGGTAACATATTTGTGTATTCTAAAGACACTCAGAAATCTACATGCCAAGAGCTCTCGTTAGAATGCATTACGAAGTCAATCAATTAAGACGTTCTCTCAATCTCGCGGAACAAAAATCAGCTTAGTGTTTTAAATATATAGATTGGGTAAATCTTTTGTGAGTCATTTAGGAATATTGTAAGGTTTGTCACGCCTGTAACTAATGGTTGGTAACAAAGGAATGACCTAAAGCTTAGTAATTTGTGCATTGCTGTGTATGTTTGTAAAACATTATAAATTGTGTATTGGTGGTGCCTACTATGGTCATTCAAATTTTAGTCAAAATTGTGAGTTTTGATTGTTTGTGTTATTGATTAATTGATTGATGTTTAGCAAGCTAAACAGTGAGGCCAACTGCCTTAACGAGTTTTCAAAGGTAAATGTAAGTTTATTTGCCAATATCATAAGCGTGATTCTTTGGCAACATATTGGCAACAATTATTTTAAAAATAGTGTATTGATGTTGCGTACTTTGTTCATAACAAAGTTTTGTACAAATTGAGCAAATCCTTTGCGAGTTATTTACGAATAACTGTAAGGTTTATAACCCCTATTAACTAATGGTTGGCAACACTGTAATGACGTAAAACTTGAAGTTGGTACTACCACCTGTGTATCACCTATTACCAACGAGTTGGGCAACACACAAACTGAGATGGACGTGAACGAAATATTCAAGACGAATATAAAGGAAAGATTGATGAAGAATTCTGAACAAACTTCAATTGCAGAGGAATAGGCACTTTTGAAGAATGAAATAACAAAATCCGCAGAAGAAAACATTGGTAGAAAAGATGATATACTAGAATTAAAGGACGAAAGGCTGAAGCACAAGAATGCAAGAGACGAAAGGGGGAAAGCATAATACAGATGTCTGAGAAATGACGTAAACAAGAAGTGCTAGTGCTGTAATATTAAGGACATGGATGAAAAACCTCTAACAGAGAAGAAAAGGTTGAGAGATGGAAAGCTTACATAGAGCGTTTGTATAGAGGTAGGGAGATTGAGAATCATGTAATAAAAAGGGAGGAAGAAATTGATGAGGATGAGAAAGGAGATTTAATATTGAGATCAGAATTTGATAGAGCACTCGAAGACTTAGGCAGGAACAAATCACCAGGCATAGATGATATACCGATCAAGTTGCTAAGTTGCATAGGTGATGAAGGTCTCATCAAGTTATTTCACCTAGTATGTAGGATTTATGAGAGAGGTGAGATACCCTCTGATTTCAAGAAGAATGTTATCACCCCTGTACCGAAGAAAGCAGGAGCTGACAGATTTGAAGATTTCCGTACAATAAGATTGATTACTCACCCTTCAAACATCCTGTTAAAATGGGATGGAAAGACAGATAGAAGTGGAGTTGGGTGAAGACCAATTTGGTTTCAGGAGAAACGTAGAAACAAGAAAAGCTGTGCTAATTCTTAGGCTACTCTTGGAAGGTAGAATAAGGAAAGATAAGAGAACGTTTATAGTATTTGTAACCATAGATTAGGCTTTTGATAACGTTTATTGGAGTAGCCTAAGTAGTTTGACATTTTGAAAAGGATTGTAATAAACTACAATGATAGGAGGGTGATCTACAATCTGTACAAAACCCAGACGGCAGTTATTCGGGCCAATGGACATGGGAGAAAAGATGGTATTTAGAAGGTTTAAGGCAAGGCTACAACTTATCACCCATACTTTTCAATTTGTACATTGAACAAGCAATGAAGGAAATTAGAGAAAAAGTAGGAGAAACGATTCAAGGAGAAATAATTTCAACACTGAGATTTGCTGATGACATCGTCATCTTAGCCGATTCACCAGACGACTTGAATGTGTTTTTAAATGGTATGGAATACGACTTGAGGAAAGAATTCATGATGAAAATCAATACATGTAGAACAAAAATATGGAATGCAGCCGAAAGAAATCAGAAACCCCTATTGATGTCAAATTGGCAGATGAAAAGCTAAAGCAAGCACGAGACTTCTGCTACTTAGGAAGTGTCTTAGACTTTAGACTAGTGATGGACGAAGCAAAGAGGATATAACAAGTACTTTGACTCAGGCAAGGAAAGCATTACTACAGAAAAGAAATTTGTTGACATCAAATATAGATTTGGATATTAGAAAGTCATTTTCGGATGCCTTTGTCTGGAGCGTGGCATCTATGGAAGTGAAACTTCGACTGTTGGCGCAGCAGAATAGAGGAGAATAGAAGCAATTGAAATGTGGTGTTACGGGAGAATAATGAAGATCAGACATAGTTATGGAAGGAAGGGTGTAGGACAAGAACTAAACGGGTAGACCAAGGTTAGAATATGTTAAACAGATTGTCTCAGATGTAGAGTGTGGTAGCTATGTAGAGATGAAACGATTAGGTCAGGACAGGGGGGTATGGAGGGCTGCATCAAGCCAGTCAAAAGACTGAAAACTCAAACAGCAATAGCAATACCATCCTATTTAAGAACTGTATTGATTTCCATCTCCCTGTAATAAGAGCGCGCACTCGATGCCATATCCAGAGAGTGACATTACGACTTTTCATGGCGTGCGGTGATAGGATGGGTCATAAAGATGAAATATGGCGAAAAGATAGTTAGCCATCACTTGGGCAGGCTCAGCGTGATTTAGAGCCTGTGCTATATAGCTGCAAGGCGAGTTCGATATCGTGAACATGGAAAAACTTGGGAAGTTAAATGATGCGGTGAGCTCGGCTGAAGAGTTGTGATATTGTATACACGTACGTCATAAATTGTGGTTATTGAATTTATGCTGTAACTTTCATAGACTGCCATTGCTCTCAAAAGATCTAAAACCTAAGAGGAAAAATAAAACGCTGGTGGCGTGTGTTAATAGGAATCTAAGAGCGTGTTGCTCCTTCTGATTTAATTAGACAACCCATCCATGATTTGTATGTTTACATATTATGTTTGACCTTTGATTAAGAAAACAGATTAGTCGGGATCTTAGACTATTAAGTCAGGCAGGATAACTTTGTTCTTTTTTTTAGGTCCTGGACCTCTGGACCCAAGTGGTGTCAGTTTGAAAGCCTTGTGCCTGGCCAGTAGCCTACTAGTGTTTACTTTTCAGTTGGCCACCCTAATTTAACTGCATGATAACAACAAAAGTTATAACTTTTTAAGAGAAAGTAGGCAGTATGGACTTTACTGAATAACCTGTTGAGTTTGAAATTGCTGCTCTGTACCTTATCACAACGTGGGTCATGTACCAAATGCTATTTAGTAGGCCTACATCCCATGAAAATTCCTTTTAATAGGGGGTAGATGTGTTAAATGGAAAACACCAAGAGAATACTGCATATGAAAATAAGTTATTTAGCTCCACGTGGAACTACTTTTATAAATAAGCATGCATGCCATTATAGATGTGAATGAAACATTTTAACAAGCTATACAGGGTGTATTTGATATGATGGAAGTCCTTTACACTGGTGATAGAAGATGGTATTCTAAGCAAATATCTTCATGAAATTAAGTCGGATCTTAATTAGTGTAGGTGGAATTAAATCACAAAAATCGTCGGTCAATGTCTTGGAAACGGGCTTTCACTTCGTTCCCCTCAGCAGCAGAGCTGACTTCTCCCCGTCACCCTCCCCTCCTACGCTGAGGAATGTTGACCAGAGTCTGCAGTTGAGTGACCTCCTCGCCTTGTCTGCCAATGACATTGAAATACACAAACCGAGCCTATGAACAGCTGATTCACACCTTCATGGGGAGTGGCAACATGACTAGTGATGGAGGATCTGTCTAGGATTTTGCCAGCTTCATGAACTATGCATAGAAAATAGAAATCCTAAAGATTTGGTAAATTAATTTAAGGAACTGTTGGTCTATCTTTGTGTGAAGATAGTGCAACAACTGTAATAAACATATTAATAATACTAATAATAGTAAAAATAGGCTTTTAGACACACTAACTTCTTTTATGTTTCTTTTTGGTATGTCGAGTTGCCAGACTTTAATGTACGTAGGATTTCTTGTATGTGCCATGAAATCCATGGAGATGATCGTATTAGATCCCATTCATTTACTACATGACTGAACGTAGATCGCACCCTCGGGAAGGTTAGCACTCGACCACCAGAACTACACATGCTGACTCTTATTATTATTATTAGACTATTATTATTATTATTATTATTAGACTATTATTATTATTATTAATATAACACTGTATTATAACAATGTATTTGTATTTTATTTTCATTTTCGTGTATTTTCATATGTATTTACATTGTTGATGGACCAATAAATCAACCCTCCCCCCCCCCCCCCTCCCCCTCTCTCCAGTTAATGGCCACCCGAGGGCTGGAGATGGGATGGGACAATTCACAATATGAACATGTGGTACCGTACTAGTATTAAATCTTGGAAGTAGTTTTCCATGGGTTCCCACTTCTACCCCAGGCAAATGTCGGGATTGTTCCTAACTTAAGGCCACGGCCGCCTTCTTCTCAATAATCATAACCGCTGGCAGTGCAGCCCATGAAGGGCCTAGGCCTACCAACGACCGTTGCCCAGCCATTTGGCCTGCAGATATTAGGGTGACGCGTGGTCAGTGCATCGGGTCCCCTCGGCCATTAATCTTGATTTTCCTGACTCGGGAACTGCCTCACTGTCAGACAGCTACTCAATTGCCCTCACGAGGCTTAGTGCACTGCGTTCCAGTCCTCACGTCAGTTTCTAATATCCCTGATGGAGCCAGGAATCGAACCCAGGGCCTCCAGGTGAGAGGCAGTTGCACTGCCCCAACGGCCGGCGCCTTCTTCCGAATCCTCACCTGAATTACAAATACCCACATTACTACAGAAACCACAAAACACAGGTCATCACACAAATTCTACCCACACCCAGCTACATGGGGCTAAATGACCAAAATCGCCAAGCCTCTCAAACAAAACATCAAGTATTTTACTTCCGTCCAAAATGCCTAGTTCTGAACAGACTACGGGATGTCGGAATTTTGTCACACTGCATTTCATTAAGTGAATGTTTTTAGTATTTTCAGAAACTAGTCAACAGAAGATCCGACACGGACGCCAATGATACATCAGGGCTGAGTATCGAAATTATTTTATACATGAACATCAATCAATGAATTCCACACTTACAAAGTAGGCTACAAAATACTACCGGTCCTAACATCCCACACCATTGCGTGCGTTGTCAACAACAACAACAAGAACAACGGCAATGCACATTTTCTTACGAGACGGTAGAGCTCATCCTCATAACAGCTGATAGCCTACCACCCCTCAAGTCAACCGGTAAGGTCAATGCTCCGATTACGTAACAACTTCCCCTTCGCGCGTCGTCTCTCCTGGCTCCGCCTCGTTTCTCCCAGCCTGCCGCACCACTTTCTGCCTGATTAGTTTCTGAAATAACTAAAAACATTGACTTTTTAATGATTAATTATCAATTTCAAGATAGATGACAAATTTTTTACCTAGGAAGCTTAAAATAGTCTCTTCTATCACCAGTGTAACGGACTTCCATCATATCAAATACACCCTGTATATAATTATGTATATACAGTCTTGTGGACACGTAACTGCCGTAATTTTGCACCAATCACTTTGAATTTTTTACATAATATGTATCCCTTTAAAATCTCGGTCGAGTTTATTAATGGGCAAAATCGGTCAAAGGGGGTGAAAATGGGGGGCCTTTTTCAAAAAGGTGAAATATCGCTATAACTCTCATAATACGTGAAATATCGAATCCATTCAAAGTTCATACCATGTATCGGATAAGTGCCAAAACTTTACGTTTAAAAAGTTTTTTGATAGCACCAACCATTGACCAAAGGGGTGGAAAAAGTAGGTTCTTCGGGAAACATTATTCATATGTCTCTAAAATAGGCACAATATCAAAACCGTACGAAATGGACAATATTCCCCTAATAATTAGGTACCTAAAACTTTTGCCTGAAAGACTTTTTGATATGACCCACCATTACGCCAAGGGATGAGCGAAATGTTTTCGGAATTAGGAGAAAATGCCAAGAGCCATCAGAGGTTACCATGACAACGCTTCTAAATTGATGAGGGATGAGCTTTCAGAGGTTGCCATGACAACGCCATTACACGAGATCACATTCAGTTTTCCATCTGACTCTGTGGGAAGCGGCTTCGGTGTCGTAACTGGTAGCATGCTGAACTTCTATGCCCAAGGTCGCGGCTCCAAAGCCGGCCGAAGTCGTCGGATTTTCTAAGAGCGCTAAAAATCCCTCAGTATGCTTTCCTTCGGAGGGGAAGTTCCAACGTTCGTTGCAAGTTGCTGGTTGCGGTAGCATCTAGTTGCCACGTTCATATCTAGGTGTCGTTGACGGTAGTATTTGGTAGCTAACTTAGGAACTAATACTTGAATTCGACCGTCTGCAGTCCTTACCTGAATTACAGATTAATACAGGCATCACAATTAACACCGTTTATCAGACAGATTCTACACACACCCAAAGTACACGGGGCTACATGACCACGTTGTCGCAGCCCCTAAAATGAGGAACCAGCCATCATCTCTGCGGGAGATCAACTTTTGCGTGAAGAAGCAAATGACAAGAAGAATCTAAAATACATGGGTTGGTTTTTTAGTTTTGGCACCTTAGTTATAACTGGATTAATAACTCTCTTAGATGGTTCCAAGTTTCACAGGCCCTCGATGTAGTCTCCACCGTTGCGTACAACGTGTTCCCAGCGATGCGGAAGTCGTTGGATCCCGTTGGCAATGCCCAATGTATTGTTGGTACGAAGAGAGCGCTCGGCAGCCTGTTTAACGTCTTCAATGGTACGGAAGCGCTCCCCGCACATTGTCATCTTCATCTTCGAGATGAGATCATAGTCGTAGGGACTGATGTCGGGAGAATATGGGGGGTGATAGAGGATCTCCCAGCCCCAGCGATCCAACAATGCCGACACAACGCCAGCGGTGTGTGCCCTAGCATTGCCATGCAGAACGGTGGGCGGTGTAATCATGTGGTGGCGCCGTTTCCTTCTCAGAGCTCCTCGGAGTTGGTCTTGCAGAAACGAACAATAGTACGCCGCATTAACGGTTTGCCCTCGGGGAACAGTATGGTGAATGATCACACCATCCCAATCATAGGCAAGACTCAACATTACCTTCACATTGGTGGGGGTTGGTCGAACTGTTTGTTTCCGTGGTGCCGCCACTCCTTCGACTGGCGTTTTAACTGTGGCTCATAAGATCTGGCCCACGTCTCGTCAATGGTTATGATACGCCGTAAGAAGGCCTCTCCTTCGCGCTCATAATGCTGCATGTGCATACGACAAGCGTCATATCGCAGCCATTTGTGCATGTCGGTAAAGTCATGCGGAACCCATTTGGACGCAATCTTCCTCATTTTCAGTAAGTCCTTCAGGATGTGGAGGACACTTGAATGCGCCAGTCCGGTATCTTGCTCTAATTGATGAATCGTTACGTTCCGATCCACCTCTACTAACGCGGACACCATCTGTACATTGTCATCACTTACTGGTGGGTGACCAGATCGAGGCATGTGCTCCACACATTCGCGCCCATCTCGAAAGGCTGCAACCAATCTTGCTACCGTTCTGAACGGTAACGCAGCTGCACCGCACGCTTCCTGCAATCCTCGGTGACACTGTTTAGCACTGCGACCCCTAGCACACTGAATTTTTATCCACGTTCTCTGCTCCTGCTTGGAAAACATTGCGACTGTCTTTCGCGAGCGCTGGTCTCACACTACTCATCTAACAGGCGCGAATGCGCACGAGCGGTGGTGAGCACGGGCGAGGTCATGTCCTCTGAGGGAGGGATGCAGGGCAGCAACCGTCGGTAAAAGTGGCAGCGCCCAACATTGTTGCAACTTGGTACTGAAGCATTGGTGCCAAAACTAAAAAAAAAAAACATGTATATTTAGACCATCACGTGGAAAATCTAATTAATCCTTTCGATGTCAAGTTATTACGAGTGGTTATGTCAAAAATGCTAAGCCAAGTTTAGTGGAATTACAATTTGTTTGACAAAAATTATCTCCTATCTATATTTGGGTAGTATGATAACCTCTAAAAACAATTCCCTGTCAGAAATCAAGAATAGTGGTAGCAAAACAAGCCTTGCGCAATAAAGAAGAACTTAGCCTATTGCTAAATAATCACCTCAGTTTGAAGACTAGTAAGTCATTTCTCAAGACCTTTGCGAAACCTGGAAACTGGAGGAAACAAAACTTAAGGCTTCAGAAATGTGGTTTTGGAGAAGAATGACAAGCACAAGTTGAATGGACAGGAAAACAAAAATGATCTTGTTCTGCAGGACGTGAAGGAGGATCTAATTTTATTAAAAGCAATAAAGAAGAGGAAAACAAAGTTCCTTGGACATGTATTCAGGCACGACTCTCTTTCGCAAACCATTATCGAGGGCAAAGTATTGGGAAAGAAACTTAGAGGACGTCCAAGGATGTCGCACATCAAGAACTCCATTGGAGAACTGACATGTGGTTCTTATGGCAGCCTGAAGAGACTAGCAGAAAACCGTCAAATGTGGCTGCAGTGACAAGGCTTTGCCTTTAAAATATTCAGAATATTAATACCTTAAATCTATAATATTTTTCAACTTGGTCAATAAGCAATAGGGCAAACATGGTCATATGGCTTTTCATACTTATGCTTTGCCTAGGATGATGACAAGGACTCTGATTTTTAGGTAAAGAAATATTTTTTAATGTAAATATAATATTTTAAGCATTTTTCCTATAATTACATAAATTCCTGATTTTCACTCATTAGCACATAAAAAGACATAGACTAATATTTACATTTTTAAGCAGTATGCTAGATCTTTCACTTTTTGCATTTTTAGCCTACTTTTAACACTTTGCAAAAATGAGGAAAAAGTAGACTTATGAGATCGACCCGGGCAAATGTGTGTCTGTCTGTCTGTCCTTCTGTCTGTATGTATGTATGTCTGTCTGTCTGTCTGCCTGTCCTTCTGTCTGTCGGTCTGTCTGGCTGGCTCTCTAGCTGTGTGTGTGTCCCTCCCTATCAACTCCAAAACGGCTGCAGCAATCGAAACAAAATTTGGTAGTAGTAAAGATCTATACCCGAATATCTCAATGCCGTATTTGAAAATGATGTCAGTGCTACCAACTGCTGAAAAATCGTAATTGAAATTTGGGCTCCATGTTGGATATCTTGGAAGGTATGAATGGGAGCTATTTCAAAATTGACACACGTATAGATAATAATATTTCAGTTTCATTTCCAGGAGGCCATACATGGCAGTGTTGCCAAAATGATTATAAGCCTGCTGATAGGTCCAATTTTTAAATGCATATAACTTCTACACTATCAATTGGATTTCAACCAAATTTTCTATGTGATATGTGTACACAATCAGATATGAATGAGCGTATTCTTAAGATCCACCCGAGCTGCCAACTGTTAATAAATGCTCTCAATTTATTTTATCCAAATACCAATATATCAGAAAGTATGCAAGCAGACAGCTTTAAACTACGCACACGTATAGTACCTGACATTCTGTATTAATTTGGAGTAACTTATATACTTCAGTGCTGCCAACGTGATTCTAAGCCTGCTGAGAGGTCCAAATTTAAATACATGTAACTTCTATACTATCATTTGGATTTCAACCAAATTTCGTATGTACTATATGTACAATAACAGATATGGCTATGCGTATTCTTAAGAGCAACCAGCGCTGCCAACTGTTAATAAATACTGTCTCTATTTTTCTTACCCTAATATCAATATATCAGAAAGTATGCAAGCCAATAGGTGTAAACTTTGCTCACGTATAATACCTGGCATTATAGATTAATTTGGAGTAACTAATATATGTCAGTGCTGCCAATATGATTCTAAGCCTGCTGATAGGTCCAATTTTAAAATGCATGTAACTTCTATACTAACTAATGGATTTCATTCAAAATTGGCACAAAAATAGATCGTATTACTTCAGATTATTTCTGACCAATGCATGCATGACATTGTTGCCAACATGATTTTACGCGCGCTGTTAATATAATAATGTTATTGGTTTTACGTCCCTTTTAACAACTGCGGCTTTTAGAGACGCCGGGGTGCCGGAATTTTGCCCCGAAGGGGATCTTTAACGTGCCAGTAAATCTACGGACACGGCTCCCTCGCATTTGCGCACCCTCAAATGCCAGTTGACTGCGCCAGGATACGAACCTGCAACCTCAGGCCCAGCAAGCGAGAACGTTACCCCTGAGCCACGCAGCCAGCCGCGCGCTGTTAGATCCAATGTTTAACTGCATGTAACATCCATGCTATCCATTGGACTTCAACCATATTTTGTATTCTGTACCTTATGAGATGGAACTAAGAATATATTCAGTCACCAGGGCTGCCAACTGTAGTGCTCTATTAGGCTACATTAGGCTACATTATGCCAGGTATACAGTATTTCGAACTAATTAGAAATGTCTATATTACCAACTTAATTTCGTCATTATTCTAGATAGATCCATTTAGATTAATAATTGGCATGAATCTTACATTTTAAGAAAAGTAGGCTCTTTAGTTCGTCACGGAACTTCTTGTTGTTCTGTGTTACTTCAACGGGGAAGAATCTGTGAGCTATCTAATCTTCATGCAGAGCGTGTGTCAGCTTGCAACTTATCGCCCCGTGCCACTCACTGTGGGAGCCGGGGATTTCCTTGTCCATAGCCATATTGCACCACGTGCTAGACCTTCCCCCCAACTACCTCGAACCAGTGTCACTCACATGCAATTCATTTCTGGCACTGTGAAGTCTAAGGCAGTTCTACTATGCCTAAAGTAAAAACCACTACAAGTTATCGTCTGCAGCAGTATGCTGCAGAATGTAAAGATAATTTTACTTCTGATGGGGACGTTCTGTTCTGTCAACCATGTGGGAAATCAATCATGGCTGAACAGCGATCTCAAGTTACACAACACCTCAAGGGCAAGAAACATATTGACGCAGTTTGGCGCCTTCAGAATAAGTGTTTCGCGATAATAGTCGGTCATTTGTGATGGACAACCGGAAGGTGTATCTCGTTGTGTTTTGTAATGCTTCAGCAGTCAGTGAGACATGGAATAAATTGCATTCGTGAGTACTGCATATTAATCAACTAAATTATAATTAAATATATTTACTTTTTTGTCACATATTTAAGGTATTTTAATACATCAATAATAAATATTTTCCAAATGATTAGCACCTAAAAATCCGAGCCCTAATGATGACCTATATTTTTAAGATAGAATGTTAATACTTTTCCGTAGCAGGTAAATTTATTTAAGCGTATTAAATGCCAAGAGAGTCACTTATTTCATTAAATTATTTTTACATTAAAAAGAATTAAATTGGACATTTTTCAAATTCACTCTTACACACACTTCACTCAGCTTTAAATCCTTATTTATTTCCTCTTCGTATCGTCATTAACTCCGAGAAAGAACGTAAATAAAAGTGACACGCGCTGGAAGTCAGCTGATTGCAGCGTGTTCAAAGAATACTTATTATGAATCCAGTTTTTCACACGGGACTTAAACACTAGGATAATTATATCTAGAGCGGAATTGATTCCCGCGTTGTCTTGTTTACAACAGAGATTTTTATACAAATGTTGTCATATCTTTAGCAAAAGCCCTATTGGCCGATATACCGTCCCCCTGGCACTATAAGGGATACTTTACGTGAGTGTTTGGAAATGGATAGGACCAGTGTAATGCATACAACTAAATTACACTACAGTGCTTGCAGAAAGTTTAGGGACAGGTCTAAATTTCGTTTGATGCACAATTGTCCCTAAAGTAACAGCATTTCTGTCGTTGTTTTACATGATGTCATTAGACATCTATATGAGGGTTTTCATTTCAAATTTCGCTACTCTAGCTCTAATACGTTAGGAGATGGAATGTTTTACTGAACTTTCTGCAAGCACTGCACTTTAGTTCTTCGTGGCACTACTTGTGTTATGTAAGTTAACATTTAGTCTTTAGACTACTTCCTACATAAATTACATTTCATAGTTTACCAAACTCAATAAATTTGTGAACTTATTAGACGCTTAGTCTTACTCAGTATGCCTTTTTCGGAGAGGATGTAATGCCGGCGGGCCCAAGTCATAGATTTATGGCATGTAAAAGAACCTTCTACTAACTGCATTTGTGTGAGGTTATATTTCTAGGTTAGATTTGATTAGCGCTCTATTAAGTTACAACGTTTATCGCCAGGTGCTGGTTGCGGTAGCATCTCGTAGCCAAGTTTGCAGCTAGGTGTCGTTGACGGTAGCATTTGGTAGTAAAAATGGGAACTACTTGAAATTGATAGTCTGCAGTCCTTACCTGAATTACAGATAGCACACACTAATACAGTCATCACAATTAACACCGGTTATCAGACAGATTCTACACACACCCAAAGTACACGGGGCTACATGACTGCGCTGTCGCAACCCCTAAACCGAGGAACCAACCATTTAGTCTCAAGGTACCGTAATGGTTTAAAAAAATCTCAAAAACTGAAGGAAATTTCTCACTTACATTAACATGTAATATTGATATCAGAATCCTACCTAGCAGAATGGTTGTTGAAGAGCGAGCTTTCAGTTAGAAATCAACTATAGAGCAAATATACAGTATGTATCTGCTTATGTAAGTTTGTAGCCACTTCTTGTAATTGCTTTTCATCCAATAAGGACGTTTGACGCAACAAGGAAACCTAGTAAAATATTGGGTCTCATAAATTAATTTCTCTAAAACGACGATCGATTTGATCGATTGAGTTTTGTAACAAACTGATATAAACGTAGCCTACCACATACTAGTTCTGCATTGTATTCTAGCAACAAAGTTAATGGAATTCTCATTTTAAATCATTCTGAGAGAAATCGCATTCTCAATGAATATTTCACTTATCACCATTATGCAGTAATTTTGTGGCATCTTCAAAATATGAGCCAATAATGGAAGTACTGCATTTAAGTTCATCTTCATGCCAACCGAAGTTGATACCATGGCCAGGTTTTCTCCAGATTCGTTGGATGTGTGTAGAAGTTGTCTGATAACCTGTGTCACTGTCATGTCTGTACTACTGTATGTATTTGTAATCGTGGTGGAATTTGGGTAGGAATCGGCCGTGGCCATACGTTAGGTATCACCCTAGCATTTGTCTGGAGTAGAAATGGGGAAACCGCCGAAAATCACTTCCAGGATGACTGAGGTAGGAATCGAACCCACCTCTTTTCAGTTTTGCCTCACGAATGCACTCCGTTCCAGCTCTTATTCCAGAATTCAATTCCTTGGCAGAGATTGGAATCGAACCCATTCCTCCGCGGTGACAGCCATGAATGCTAGCCACTACGCAACGAGGTGGACTTCATAACTGGTAAATACTGTTGTACATGAGTGTTATATACATATCCGCTGAATCTAAATTAATCTTAAGTGAGCATGATCTGATGCTTGACGAACTAAACTAGTCATCCAAATAAGCCACCCTTTTGTGTGAGACATGTTATACAGGGTGCCAGGAAATGATCTCCGCAATGACTGCCGGCTTCTGCCAGAGCTACCATCAGCAGTTTAGTTGGCAGCACGGTGTCCTTGACAGGGTGAATCCCTCACGTGTGGGCTGTAGGCTGTCGAAATTGTCAGTGTGTGTTGCAATAAACGAGCGTGTGTGTCATCTGCACTTTCAGCATCAGTTATGAAGGGCTGTGGTGATTACAAAGTTTACTGTTTGTTTGTTTTTATACAAGCGACAGTCGTGCTGCTAGCTCTCGCAGGCGCTTGTAGGCACTGCGGAGAACATTTCCTGGCACCCTGTATTAAGTGTTTGAATAATTCTTTTTTGTCAGGCACAAGGAAATTAATTGAACTCCTCCCCCCAAGACTAATCCCGTAACTTCTTGTGAACGTGATGGTCTAATTTTTAATTTATTTATGTTGTTTGCAGGCATGACTTAGGGCAAGACGAAGTGTCCACACAAGAAGGAATTAAATTATTGATGGGCCTTCAATGACACTGAATAATGCGCGACTGAGGAGTCCTGACAAAGTAGAGATGTGGGTACAATCAATCAGCCGCGGTAAACTTCGTCCCAGGCGGAAACTTTAAATTGCAATCTCCTGCGACGGTAAATCATTCCGTGTTAGCAGCTGTCCAAGGCGCTGAGAAGACCGCATTGTAATACGTATACCCGCGAGAAAGGAAAGTGAGGTATTGTAGTTCACCGGCACAACTTTACTCGCTCTTGTAGAAAGATCGAGGCTTCATCTCCATATGAGTATATCAAAAAATGTAACAAAGAAGCCAGAATCACCGAAGGGTTTAGACAGAGTTTCATTCAGGGGAGTGTTTTGATTTTTGGGGAGGGGATAAATTTAAATTTAAAATTTAATAAATATCTATAACTCAGCAATTTTTGTAGGTTTGTGCCGTGTCGTGTGTGGGGTTTCGCCAAGGACACCAAGCTTTCTCATCAGCGGGTTCTTGGTGTACCCAGCGGACCCCCACAGCTTGGTGTCCTAGGCGAAACCCCACACAAGTCACGGCACAAACCTAGAAAATTTGCTGAGTTTTAATTCACTAGCCGTGAAAGCCAATATACCGTCTTTTTAATAAATATCTGTTGAGTAAGACTAAAAATGTGACCACAGTCGAGATTCTGATCCGAGTCTCCTGATATCCGGGAAGGTGCGTTTAGCCACTTAAACCAATGCAACCACTCGCCAACCGCGGCAAATTTGCAATATTCTTAGACGGAGAGGCGCTGTTGCGGTAACTTCTGGAATGACTAGTAGATATCCTTGATCGTCTGGACCAGCGGTTCCCAAACTGTCTGCCGAGACCACCAAAAGGGCTGCGGGATTCTATCTGGGGGGTCACGGTGGATATTTCGAATTATTAATAAATTGTTATGACAATGGAAAAAATGGAAATTTGGTCACCGATCACGTATTACGTTTAAACAGAATCATGTTTTATATTTAAGAAACATATTAATAGTCTACTACAAAGCCTCCGTGGCTTAGGCGGCAGCACGCCGGCCTCTCACCGCTGGGTCCGTGGTTCAAATCCCGGTCACTCCATGTGAGATCTGTGCTGGACAAAACGGAGGCAGACAGGTTTTTCTCCGGGTACTCCGGTTTTCCCTGTCAACATTTCATTCCAGCAACACTCTCCACTATTATTTCATATCATCTGTCATTCATTTAATCATTGCCCCAGAGGAGTGCGTCAGGCCTCGGCAGCCGGCACAGTTCATATCCTCGCCGCTAGATGGGGGCTTCATTCATTCCATTCCTGACCCGGTCGGAGACTGGAAGCAGGCTGTGGATTTTCATTTTCAATAATAGTCTACTACAATTTCACTCTAAATGTGCATGTAGACCTACACAATGTAAACTATTAATTATTACACTGCACATCGGAATGATTAGTGAGAAGTCTATGAGTCTGTTTCCTACTAACCCTCTTAGTGACAAGCCGTTTCCTCAAATACCTACTTGTTTAAAATGCCAAGACATTTTCAAACATTATGCATTGATTATTCATAAAAAAAACACAATATGTTTAAAAGGTTAGATGTATTATTTATGCTGTAATTTACAATAAGCCTCAAGTAGGGAGTTTGTGAGCTTAACTTGTGCTTAGTCCTATGACAGTCAGGGGTTTCTTTGTTCTTTTGTTTTTAGCGTATGGCCTTTAGTGCCGGGACAAGTCCAAGGACATGTTCGGCTTGCTAGAGTTTGAAGCTGCTTCTATGCGAGCTACAAGTACCGTCGCGCGTGGAGTGTTGTCTGGGGAGGAAAGTGTGAATGTAAGGACGAGAAATTGGAAGGTAGCGGCTGTGGCCCAGAGTTAGGGACCAACCCCGGCATTTGCCTGGAAGGAAGATGTAGTAGTACCGGTAGTTATTGTTGTTTTAAGGGACGGAACTGCGAGGTCATCTTCCCCTGAAGGAAGATGGAAAACCACAGAATACCATCTTCAAGGTTGCCGGTGGGGGGATTCGAACCTCCTCGGATGTAGCGACTGCCTGCAGCCACGCCGTAACGACCACGGCTAACTCAGTCGTTACAGTCAAGGGTAATTGTATGCTATGGATTCGTGTCGATAAATACGTTTTAGCACGATAACGCCTCTCCCCCTCTTCTCCATGACAAAAATCATGCATACCGTCTTCTCGTAAGCAACGACATTAAACCCAGCCATTAGCATTACTTTGAGAGACTATCCTCACCACCTTCACCTCACACGAAGAAAGAAAGAAAGAAAGAAAGAAAGAAAGATAGAAAGAAAGAAAGAAAGAAAGAAAGAAAGAAAATTTTCAAAAAGTACACACTTGACAGGAGGTTGTCGAATATTTAATTTTTACAAGACGAAGACCGTTAGGGTAAAATGCCCATTGCTCCTCCCCCACCCCTAATCAGGATCCACGTCTGCTTGGGAACCCTATGTTTGATTGTTTTTTATTTTATTATTTTTTAGTTGGAACCTATGGAGCCAAGTAGAGCCTGCTCAAATGACTTCTCTGATTTAAAATAGACGACCCAATAAAGGAACTTGCTTACACAGACGTTGCTACAACAAAACATTCTGGTCATTCAGTCAGGAAGTCGTGTACAATAGTTAACGTAGGAGCATTCGCACTGATTGGCTGAACCCTACTGAATGCTACTAAACAGAAATAGACTAAATATAAAATCTCTATTCAAAAGTACAATACCCAAGGGATCAGATCTGACAGACTCCAACCTTGTCGATATGCCATAGTATCCCCATACGACTCCCTAAAGAAATTGCACACTTCCTCCCACTCTTGCGCATGATCAGCATGGAGACTACGATACTCACAAGGAACTCAGAGAGGGGCTACCCACCGATCGGATATTAATTGGCGGAAGATACTCTTGGAAGGTCACTCTATACGATGGTGGTAAAATAATTGGCTAAAATTAACATTAAGTCTCTATATAAAGCGATTGAAAGACGTGAAACAGTGAGCCAGCTCTTCGAAATGGAAGGTTTCCTGTTCGCTTCGAAGACTGCCTTCCATTTCCAAGCGCTGGCTCACTGTCACGCGTCCTTTTAATAGCTTTAAATAGAGGCTTATTGTTAATTTGAGCCGATTTATTTACCACCATCGTATGAAGTGACCTTTCTACAGTATCCTCTGCCAATTACAATTCGATCGGGGAGGGGGTGGGAGATGGACACTACCAGAGTTCCTTTGTCAGTGAAACAGCAGAAGTTACAATGAATGAGCGCTTTCTTGGCAATTGTATTGTATTCCTGTCTTTCTTTCTTTTTTTTATATTTAGCCTATCTTCATTTTATGAAAAAATAGGCTTATGAGATCACCTTTTGTCCGTGTGTCTATCTGTGTGTGCGCGTCTGTGTGTGTGTGTGCCCCCCCCCCCCCTAATAAATTCTAAATGGCTGGAGCGATCTCAATGAAACTCGGTAGGATCATAGCACCATTCTGACCGACTCCGACCGTGCCCTTCAAACTGTATTGTTTCTCACCAATCCAACATGGCGGCTGTGCGAAATATTTCACTAGCATTCAGTATCTCCGAAACTATTTCCGATATCACCCTGAAATTTTGTACGGTGATAAAGGGAACTACTAGAAATTCACCTATAAAAACCTGGTAACTACAAAACCAACATGGTGGCAAACCGAAGTTGAGACTTTTATCGCCATTTAACCATCCAAACGTAATGAAACTTGGTACAGCAAATGTATTTACCATTGCAATGCACTGGCGTCTAATTTAGTTCAATTGTTTACATAACCTCAAAATGGCGGCTGTGCGAAATATTTCACTGACATTCAATATCTCCGAAACTCTTTATGATATCACCCTGAAATTCTGCACGGTGATAAAGGGCACTGCTACAAGTTTATCTATGTGACTTTCAAAAACCTGTAAAGTACAAAACGAACATGGCGGCCAAGCGAATTTGAAACATTTGAATAGATTTTTCTCGTGATTTAACCATCTGAGCGCTGTGAAATGTTGTACAGTAAATGATTATACATATTGTAATGCACTGGCATCTAATTTAGTTCAATTGTTCACATAACCTCAAGATGGCGACTGTGCGAAATTTTAAAATTAAGTTTTTATTTCTTGTGTCGTAATCATGCGATCGAAGTGAAAGTTTGAATAATGAAGCTACGCAATAATTTTCCTTTAATGGTACATAACTCTATGGCCTATACATATAACAATCCAAAATGGCGAGCATCCGAAATATTTTGACGGTTCTCAATATCTACGAATCTTTTACAGCAATTAAACTGATTTTTTTATGTTCATAGAGGCTATGAACATAAGTTCACCTATAGGACTTTCAGTAACCTTGTGAGCACAAATCCTAGATGGTGGCGACGCGAATTATAAATATTTAAATGGACGTTTCTCGCGATTTAACCACCCGAGTGCAGTGAAACTTTGCACGTTAAATGCTTACACAAATGTTAATCCACTGGCGTCTAATTTATTTCAATTGTTTTCATAACCACAAGATGGCAGCTGTGTGAAATTTTAAAATCTCGTTTTTACATCTAGTGTCCTAATCATGCGATTGAAGTCTGAATAATAATCTTCATGTAATAGTACATAAATAAAAATCCAACCTGGCGACCATCTGAAATATTTATACGTTTCTCAATATCTACGAATCTATCACACAATCAAACTGAAATTTTGTATGTTGATAGAGGCAATTAACATGAGTAGGACATATGAAAATAGGCTGTATAGTTCTTCACGGAACTACTTGTTCTTTCTTGTTTAGTTCTCAAGCCCATAGTGAAAACTCAAAGAAATGAGTAGAGTAACCTCGTAATATATACACATACATACACACACTGTAAAGGTTCCCATATTTCCCCATTCTCGAAGTGACAGTCCATTCTCCTGAAAAAAAAATCGCTAAGGTAAACGTATTTTTGTAAACACCCCTATGATGGAAGTAAAACTTTTCACAATTTATCGTTTCAAGTCATGTTCTATGGGCCAGATTGTCTAAGTTACTAGCGTTAAGAGAAGAATAAAAGTTTTGGTCTGTTCTGAACAAAATCACTAGCAGTACTTAATAAAAGCTAACGCTGGCGCATTACATATTTTATAAGTGAGACTAACAGTGGAGGGAAACTGACAATACATAGTAGTTTGGAAACTTCAACATGAATGGGCTCGCTGAGGGGAAGATATTGTCCTCCATTCTCTAACAAGGAAACTTTATTTCAAGATATCTATTAAAAGTTTCCACTTTCACAAACTCCGCAGTGTAGCCGTGTGCATTAAGGTATTCATATAGGCTACTGAACGTTTTAAAAAAGTGTCCATAATTTTAAATCAAACATATTTGAAATTTTGTGATTAACTAGAATGTAATTAAAGGTAGTTATGCTAGCAGAATGGTCAATTTACAATTCAAGGGCTGGCCACATATTTTTTATTATTATTATTTTATTTTATTTTCTTGTAAAACCAAATTGGCATTTCTTGAGATCACCTAGCAACTATCACAATGATTTATTTCAAGTTTACTTTTACATAGCTATTAACATTAGTGTTTTATGTCCTCTACTAAATTTATTAGTTTTTCAGTATTATACCAGGAAATATTACATACTCTTTCAAAGATACAAAATTCCTAAAATATTTGTTTCCTTTCTTCACTTTCAGTTTTAGAATGAGGACATATACAGTGAGTCCGGGAATATTCTCCGCAGCGCCTACATGCGTCTGCGAGAGCTAGCTACAGCAGTTACGTTGGTAGCACGGCTGCCGCTTGCATCATCTCTACTTACTGTCGACCAAAGTATTATGTGTACTCGAGTTTGAGGTTGTTTGTTAAGTAACCAATAGACCTACATAAATTCCAATACCATCAACATTTTCGTCGTTCTATCTTACGTTAGTTCATGTAGGTTTGGATTTTTTAATTTATATTTTAATATTTTTTATCGCAGTTGGAACACAAAAAGTACACGTTTTTAAGCATGTTTCAAACTTGCGTCACATTTAAGAATTATTATCTCAAAAGCCCGTCATCAGATCGAATCCAAATTTTAACACAATATACATTGGAATGTTGTATAACAGTTTTATTAATTTCACAATTTTGTGTATCCAAGAAACAAAGTTGTTATCATTGTTGTAAGGTAACTTTTTCTCGGCTCGGGGTGGTTGGAAAATGTAGTTCTTGATTGCGTCGTAATCGTTATACATCAAAAAGTTATGCTGTATGACTGTGAAATACGTAAATTAATTCACTTATTTTATATCGGCTTGTATTTGTACCAGGAAATAACACATGGTTCACCTGCTAGCCGCTCCGGGAATTGCTGTACAGCCATACTGATATGGAGCCCATCACTTCCGAGCGAGACGCGCCATGATGCGTGTGGGCACCATTTCGGCAACGCTGTACAGTTTTTTCCGGAGCGGCTTGGTGTATTCTTGGAATACACGGTACGAGAGAATATAAAGTTTAATGCACTTTGCATGTTCATTCCTTCCTCTTTATAATAATTTTATTAATGCAGCCAATGGCCATGTACTTTTCTTTTCAGGACGGGTCAGGGAAGGGATTATGAAAGGAAATCGGCCGTGGACCTAATGAAGAAACCGTCCCGGCATTTGCCTGGTAGTGAAAATGGGAAACAACGAAAACCATTTTCAGGACGGCCGAGGTGGGATTCGAACCCACTCTCTCCCGATGCCAGCGAGACACGAGGTAGCGCGTTAGCGCTCTCGGCCACCGCGGCCTTCCTCTTTATCAAACACCAACAGCGATCTTCTATTTTCTCTTTGATGGTCATATCTCTTATGTCATTGTGAGTCTGTTCTAGATATATATCTTCCATGACCCACCTAGCGTCATCTAGCAGCGAATCTCTGAAACTCCTCAATTCTTCCTGGTGCAAGAGGACTTCCTTATCCATCTGGCCTCCAGATCTCGTTGCCATCGCCAGCTATTATCTCCGTGACCAAGAGAACTTGGTCTACTTCTTCACCCACCAGACTGTGCTAGTATCGCCTGCTATCAACTCTTTGAAGACCATTTCCTCAAGAGAATTTAAGTTTACAATGTTGGTCATGCTTATATGTTCTTCTTTTGTCTCCTACCCCCACTCTTTCCCTTCCTTGGACCCTCCGTGCTTCGCTGAGTGGGTCTCACTTGTAAGTCGGCAGTTGATTCGGTCAGTCAAGGCTCAACTCGAGCCAGTCTCCTCAAACCAAGAGACATTTTCTACATTCTACGCCATGTTTGCACTTTAAGTATCTGTCAAGGGAACTTCATCTTCGCTATGCAACAAAGATAAGTACCTACTTCAAGTTTTAACTTCATCTTCAAGTTTTAACTTCTACATACTTTCAACGATATTTTATAGACAGCGTGAGATTACTTATTTGGGGCAAAAATCATTCTTCGCGGGATTTGCCATGTTGAGCTTTTGTCTGTCTAAGCCAACCCTAATGGAAAGTAGATTTTCTTAAGCTATTTAAATGGGAAATCTTCTCACTACGTGGGATATTATCTAATACCCGCAGTCTATAAGTCACCAAGCTAGTTCCTCCGCTGGATTATCTTTGGCCCCATCTTTCTATTAAGATCGTTCTGGAACCTTCCAGATCCTGTACTTTATCTACAAGTCCTGCCGTCATGTATTTTTCACTCACTTGTGGGAATACTATTTAAAACGAGGAATCTTCTTTATAAATTACTGCAATAGCGAATTTTCTTCCACCGTTGGAATGTTCTATGGCGCTTTAATTGTAATTCACAACCTTCTCAAGAAATAGACTCTCGCCTATCTAGTGCAACAAGTTATTTTCATAATTGCAATAACTTTCTTTCCCATAAACTTTCATGTTTCTACAGTGAACTTTTCATCTATTTAAAAGACTATAGTGATAACTAGTGCTTGTTCCACTTTTCTACCGCGTCGCGATCGTCCGTTTACATTAAATAAGGCCATGAACATTTCTCCTCAATCCCAATTGATCTCCCCTAAACCTTCTACTAACACACCATATTAATAAAATTGTAACTTTTCTATAAGGTGTCACTATAACGAAGTGCCCTTCCATTTTGCTTGTTTATCATTAATTAATCTCTGTATAACTACGTGTTTTATACACGGTTTAAGCTTACATTGTTTCTTCCCTATAATCAGGGAAAACAATTCTTTCAACTCTTGAGTGAGTTATTTCTAGGTCTCACGAAATGGAAACTGCCCCATTTTGCTCGTGATTCCTACTTAAACATAGGAGGTCGAGAACCTTCCTTTTGATTTTCTCTTCAGGTTTCACAGTAAGTGACCTGCCCTAATTTGTATAATAACCAACAGTAATTTAGCTTAAATATAAGAAGTTATAGGAACTTCTATCTTATTCTTCATGTTTTTCTTATTGTTATTTTCGAAGTTGTCACTCTCTCTAGAATATTCTCTCAGAAATTTCTTAAAGTACACTCCTTGTACTCAATTTAATGTTTAAACTTTAATTACTTCATTTGTCTTTTTTAAATCTTATAAAGATTTTAGAACATATATAAGGTTTGAAACCTCATAAATTGTCAATTGCCTGGAGCAAACGTTTAATGTTTTCTGAGGTCTGTGACCCAAAAATTGTTGACCAAATTGAAAATATATATTTGTTAAAGTTATCAACTTCTTTTGAATTGTTAAATAAATTAAGCGTTTCTTTTCGCTTTCTCATTTTTCTAGTACAAAGGTTAGGCAAGATCCTGTCCTCCTTGGCTCTCCCTACTCAATGCCATTAAATCCATTAATAGGGCTTTCACCACTCGTTGCATTTGAGCAAGAACTCTTAGTGGTAATCTCGTTAAAGTTTCTCTTAGCTTTAATAGCTAATTCTAACTGGCCAGTAAGGCAAGTAAAGCTCGCTACGCCAGCTACCTGCTTGTGGAGATCCTCTCCGAAAACTTATGGTCAGTTTTCCAAAAGATAAGTGTTTCTCTTTGTCTAAACTTTTAGCCGGCTCCTCGCTGAGTAAAAGCTTAGCCATTTCCAAATGCAACCATTGGTTCATTTACCAAAATTACTCCCCAAGGTGTAATTTCTTATCACTATCCTTCTTAGAGGAACTTGGTCGCTTTTTCAGGAACTCCATAACTTCGAAAATTGGAAATACCAAACCTGATTTAAATTATTGGCATTCTTCGAATTACTTTGCAAAAACGAATTGCTTTGAACAGACATACAATAAATCTGTTACTCTCAGTCTTGCCAGATCATCACCCTTCCCCATAGTAGGCATATGCATGCTTGAGAGGGAATACACTAAAGCCACTCTCTTGCAAACTGCCCAAGTTCTAGCTGCGGTTCCCGTCAGCTTCGACCAAGTCCTTACCCACTTTAGGTATCAGAGAGCGGATTTGCAGTGGCAACCGCCTCTAAGTGCATTTAAAGTTAAATTCATAACTTTTGTGGGACTCTCCTCCTATTTTTCCATCCTTTTTCTCCAGTCCGAAACCTACCTCCTTTTCTTAATCATCTTCCCTTGGTGGTTAGGTTATTCCTCAGCCAATAATCTACCCACGGCTAGCAGGTGAACCATGTGTTATTTCCTCGTACAAATACAAACCGATATAAAATAAGTGAATTAATTTACGTATTTCACAGTCATACAGCATAACTTTTTGATATATATCGATTACAACTCAACCAAGAACTACATTTTCCAACCACCCCGAGCCGAGAAAAAGTTACCTTACAAAAATGATAACAACTTTGTTTCTTGGACACACACAATTTTGAAATTAATAAACCAGTTATACAACATTCCAATGTATATTGTGTTAAAATTTAGATTCGATCTGATGAAGGGTTTTTGAGATAATAATTCGTAAATGTGACGCATGGTTGAAACACGCTTAAAAACGTGCACGTTTTGTTTCCCAACTGCGATAAAAAAAATATTAAAATTTAAATTAAAAATTCCAATCCTACATGAAATAACGTAAAATAGAACGACGAAAATGGTGATGTTAATGGATTTTATGTAGGTCTTTTGGTTACTTCACAAACAACCTTCAAACTCGAGTGCACATAATACTTTGGTCGACAGTAGTATAAAACTAAGTCCCCGTTTCTTGGATGTTACTGGTAAACTCAAGAACCACTGGATGGATTTTGATGCGGTTTTCACCATTCTGTAAAGGAAATATCGAGTATGATTTCTGTAGAAAATAATTTATTTATCATCAAAGGCAGCCGAGCAGTAACGATTTAGTCGATAAAAAAACTGGCGTCCGAGCGCTTTGTAAGCTTACGCTGGGCAAACCGTTAAAAATATCTAAATACTATGAGTGTAAGAATTGTTCAGCATGAAAAGTTCTACAAAAAAAGTCCGCGAGAGCATATGTCTATCTTCTATACATCGCCCACTATAAGGGAACAACTGAAGTTTGTCTCTTGCAGCTTTATGTGCTGTCGACTTGGAGATTCCCGTTTGTTGAGCTAATTATCGTGTTGATTTACTTCGGCTTCACAGCATTATATCGGAGATTTCATCAAGTTTTTCGTCTGTTAAAAGCGTAGGCCTGCCTGTTCCCGGTACATCGTGTACTGAGCCAGTCACACGAAATTTACTTACCGTACCAAATCCCGAATGGTATCACGGTTTGGACACTTTGAATTAAGAAATCGTGCCTGAAATCTTAATTTTACATTTTCTGTAAACCGATCGCCTTCCCGAAAAACGTATTCCACAAAAGAAAACTCTCTCTTCAGTAGTAAACATTACCGCCTGTATACTGTAGCACTCTTCCAATAATAATCTATCCGAACGCTCGCTGACTGTAATAGACGCTGCAGGTTCGCGCTTATCGATGCACATCGACAGCTCACACGGGGAAGTCCCGCTTTGAAGGACACAGTGCAGTGCAGCCAACTAAACTCATGACTCAACCACTCACAGCTGCACGTACCCACTGCGGAGAACATTCTCGGGCGCCCTGTATTTTCTCAGCTTTAGTAGACAACAGGACATTCCTAATTTAATGGTATTTAATTTGATACCTTGTTGAGGTTGATAGGTGAATTAGAACTTGACTTATTTGTTTCAACCTGTAAGAAAACACAATTCTTAGTTATCAGTAAATTAAGTTCAAAGCTTTGCATTATGATTAGACACGAGCGCCCTGGTCCAATAAAATCATTTTTCTGAGCATATTTATGAAACATGTAAAAATCATATATTTTCTTAAAGTAGAAGAATCAAGATCTCGTTTGGAAACACCAAAAAAAGTACAAATTCCATCCAAATACGCCATTTCAAACGTATATAAATAAGTAGGGGAGATCGAAGGATCGAATGGCAGCCATCATTCTGAATGTGTTTTTTCACCAATTTTCTTTTACAATCCCTACAGACGAATATCGAGATTGCACCTTATTGCAATTGATATTACAACGTTTCAGTCGCGATGTGAAGACATCTGTGATTCGTTAAGGAGGTGCAATAGATTATACATCACCACCCCTAAACCAGGCAAAAAAAAGTACTAACTGAGCATTTTACAAAAATCTGGAACTCCATATATACCAGTTCAGAAGACTCCTTACATACAAAATTATTCCTTCCTAATACGAGTAAACCACACAGACTTTCCTCATCTCTCTGGCCGAACTTCATAACCACCCAGTTTATTACAAATCATGGTCGATTCAAATCCTATCTTCATAAAATTAACATTATTGATTCACCAATTTGCAGCTGCCAGGAAAAATCTCCACAGACGGCTTGTCACCTGTTGACTGAATGCACCACGTACTCGGGAGAACGACCAGCTGTACAACGATCATTACCACTGCAAACTATTATGAAACACCACTGGAATTCTGTCGAAGTAACAGAATTTACCAAAAAAAAAACTTCCACTCACTTCAATAATTCATGTTAATATTAACATTTACAACTGTAAATATACCGTGATATATCTGTAGGTGAAACACGGTTGTAACTATATATTTTTATTTTTATTTTTTAAGGTGGGGCTTGGCTTAATAGGAATATTTTCTAGGTCTGTCTGTGTCCATTGTGCTATACCAAAGGTCAGTACTGGATTGGCATATGTTTTGATTGCCTTGAACAGGGGCATCCAGCCTTTGCACGCTCGGCGTGCTAGCTAAGTTGCGCAGCACGCCGGCAGGCTAGTTCCCGCCTCTGTTGGCTGGACTGACTGCCAGCGCGGTGCTGCAACTGCTCTCCGCCGTGTCAAGTTGGGATCGCTAGTGCACCGGACGTAATGTACACAAACCAACAAACAAACAAACAAAACAAACTGTTCATCCAAGGCGTTGGTTGTCCGACACATCTATATCGTGTTTCACGCGTTTCTCTGCGTACCTGTAGGCTACTTGCAGATTACGTGCTTGGTATTAAAACTGTCAGAAATATTGATAAGGTATCATGGAACTCATTTAACGCGTTGCAATTTCGCTCAAATTATTGACTCTTTACTTTTTCCTTGTTTTCGTTTTGTTTCAATATGTTTTCATATTTACAATACACTGAATACCGTTTGACGTTCGACCTTCAACCACAACACAGCGAAGGCAATACGGGAGGGAGTGAGACGGGAAAGCGAGCGAGAGAGACAAACATATAGTCTTCCTCCACCATCGCAGCAAGGCTGTATGCGCCAGAAGCACGCTGGCGTGCAGTTGGCGTGCCAGCGCGCTTGGAGTGCTGTATGGACACATCTGGCCTTGAAGATATTCCTTCCATTCAACTTGAATTTCAGAATCATAATAATTGCGTAATAGTTTGGACATTAAATTTAATAAACTTGTGCCGTCCCCGTGGTGTTGGGGTAGCGCGCCTGTCTCTCGCCCGGAGACCCCAGGTTTGACTCCCGGCTCCGTCAGGGATTTTAGAAACTGGCGTGGGGGCTAGAATACGGTGCACTCAGCCTCGTGAGGACAATTGAGTAGCTGTCTGACAGTGAGGCAGTCCACCGTTTACCGCTTCAGGCCCCAGGACTACAGCCTACAGACTACAGCCCCTCTCGACGGGGCTGGTCTACACGAGGGAATATAAGAGGGTGGAGACACATAGATTATAGGACCATGGTTTGCTTCAACTTAGTGTAGATTAAGAGTTTAAAACGGGATCACCCTCCAAATACAAACTCGAATCTCCCGCATTCCGGTCAGGTCCATTTTCCCATTGCATCACAATTGTCCAGTCTCGACGTTTGCACACACCTAATTAGATACAATATATGAACCAAGAATTTTCTCATTTTTGAAAAGAACACCAACAATTGATCGCCAGTGATCCAAAAGACAATGTCTATGACCCGAGCTGCTCCATGTATGGTGTGCCAAGGCGGCTCGGTCGGGTTGTGTGGGAAGATGCTGCTGCCTGGACCAACCGGCTGACTACTCGGCCGGACAATGACCTTCAGTGGGCTGGAGGTCGCTGTGCACTGCACTGGGTGCACCCTACCATACCGTGACCAATACAGACTTTCGCAATCGCGATAAATGCAAAGAGTGCATACTGATATTTCTGTTCGAAAGGTCTTGGATTCATGGGCGGCGTCGCTTGTCGGAAGACGCCCTCTTTAATATACGGTACCGTGTACGAAACATGCTGTATAAAAAATATCTAAAAATTCTTAGAGACCATTCTCAAAAAAAAAAGAAAAATTACGTAAATCAAAGAAATTCTTATTTTCGTATATTTAATCTGCAACAGTTGGGGAACCAACCCACGAACTCTCAGAACATCAGCACTTTTTGATGTGTAACATCTTTCCATTCGGTTGCTCTGGATATAATCGTTATAGTTATACGAGAATTGAGCAAGCCTTCATGAACTATTACTGAATACATTCTCTTTACTCACAAGAGGGTCTATTCATAAGGCATTTTGAACTCAATTTCACGCAGGAACTTTATCGAAACAAGCAAAATATAAATGAAACTTAATTCCGTAATGCAGTATTATTGGAACGTGTAAAAAAGTCACCATCTTGTGCACAACATTTGCGTAGTCGAAATAGCCGTGGGGTTAGTGCTTATGACTGTGAATCGAGAGATCTCGGATTCGAATTCCGGACGGGGTGGATATTTTTGCTACCTGATTATCATTTTAAACGATATTTATCATATCAATATGACTCATTTTAACAGAATCCATATGAAATTACGTGTTGGTCTGTGAATCAAGAGGTCTTGTTTATAAGGAATTTAAGGTTATGAGTGGTGTCGCGTCTATTAATCTAGTTGATCCATATCGTATTCTTTATTTAGGCTAGTGAGTTCCGTATTATAAACTTCAATATCTGTAAAACACTACCTTTTACGATAGATTAATATTTGTGCCAATAATAGTATAAAATATCGGTGTATCAACAATTTCACGTGAGGTTTCTTCTATGTCAGATGTTACACATCATATGCGACTACTGTAAGGCTCGTAACTTTTTTTAAATTGTTCTGTTTATTCTATTTGTTTCCAGTGTTTGGTTCCTTTGTACAAGAAGACGTCGCAAACACCCAGTCCCCGAGCCAGAGGAATTAACTGCAGGAGATTAAATTCCCCACCGCCCGGCCGGGAATCGAACCAGGACCCTTCGGGCTAAAGCCTGGCACACAAACCTCTTAGCCACAGCGCTGGACAGCATTGGTTCTGTGCAGTGCTTTCTTTCTAAAAAAAAAATAAGGGGTACGGTACCGGTACTCTCAGTTGTTGTCGACAAAACATCACGATGTTGCAATTTTCGGCAATTTGCCAAGTCCGGTCATTGTTTGTGTTCGAATCATTAACTTTCAGCTTTTTCAATGCCTGGGTGGATGTTTAATAGTTCGTTATTTTCTTCATTCTTCAAAACTAACCACACGCACAAAATAGCAACCTACTCCGCCTTCAAACACTAGCCTGCGTGCTCATAAGAACGGAGTGCCGAGTTGCCGACCAAAAGAAACTGATTCGATAGATTTAAATCGAGGATTACTCTAAATCTCCTCCAGTTGTTGTGAACAGCGCGTTGACGCCAGCTGATCGATGCACTTTCAAGTCGGAAGTTATATTTGCCGGACTGGATACAAATGTACCGATGAAAAAATGAAAATCCACAGCCTGCTTCCAGTCTCCGATCGGGTCAGGAATGAAATGAATGAAGCCCCCATCTAGCGGCGAGGATAGGAACTGTGCCGGCTGCCGAGTTGACTATGAGACAAGAAATAGCACTGTACCTTAATATCCCCAACTCCAATGAATGACAGATGAAATGAAATGATAGTGGAGAGTGTTGCTGGAATGAAATTTTTGACAGGGAAAACCGGAGTACCCGGAGAAAAACCTGTCTGCCTCCGTTTTGTCCAGCACAGATCTCACATGGATTGACCGGGATTTGAACCACGGACCCAGCGGTGAGAGGCCGGCGTGCTGCCGCCTAAGCCACGGAGGCTACAAATGTACCGATATGTTTTCTTAAACAGTTTTCAAATGTTTAAGGGGTACGCGTACCCCCGCGTGCCCCCTGAAAAAAGCACTTGTTCTGTACTCTGTGGGAGAATACAGTATGCCAGTCCAGTCTGGTTTAAGTCAGCACATACAAAAGATACAGTCAGTCTGAGAGACTAGACTTTATATCATTTCAAATGACGCATGCTACAAATGCTACACATGTTAGAAAGGCTCAGGAGGGCTTCTCACTTCGCTTAAAGCCACAGGACTCTTTCAACAGACTCCATTACCCATTATAGGGTCATTATAGTACTATTCTTCATTATGAAACAGTTTCTACAGCCAATCAGAGCTCATTCATTGACCAATTAGGTAAGGATAGCTTCGCGCACGCGCTCAAAATCCAACATATCGGACATGAATTACATAATTTGAAAGTTCAAATTGGATATCGGATCAACCATTGTAGTTACAATCCCAAACACAAAGACAAAATTAGCACGGACCTTTACGGTAACAAGAAAATACTATGACATTTGCAAGAAATTAATGAATCTACGTCCAGAAGTTAGCAACACAGCATCCTTCTACATAAATTACCGACATAGAACGTGCACCGTTCCATATGTTCGCGTAAATAAACTGGCGAATATGAGACAAGAAATAGCACTGCACCTTAATATCCCCAACTCCAATTTCTACACAGAACATTGCTTTCAAACGACTTCGGTGACAATATTATTGAATGCTAGTTCTGATCGGCACTAGACATCGTGCAGGCTATAAACAATAGCATTGCCAAGCAAAGTAAATGGCCTCTGCTTTCGAAATTCTTTGACCCACGCATGCGCTCTGTTCAGTCAGCAAACCACCCAGCGCGCTCTGTTCACTAACTGAAGTTACTGAATCCCACAAATATTTATGAATATTTATGTTAAAACATACCCTATAATAAAGTTATAATTATCGTCGAACATAAACAGTCGTGTGCAACTCGCCTATAACGGTAATTAAGACACTCGTATGAAAATTATAAAACTCGCTACGCTCGTTTTATGAACATACTCGTGTCTTAATTATTGCCATTATAGGCTCGTTGCATAATGTACTAGTACATAACTTATTATGTGTTCTCTTGGTCTATGTTCATATTTTCATCTACATTCTCTCTCAGTAGCTTAACTTTGTATGTTAAACTGTTGGTACTTCTGACATGTATAAAGAAAGTCTGAGAAAGGTTGTATTGCATGCAAATGTGATTAAGAAATCAAGTGTTCCAAAAACAGACATCATGTTACATGGCAACCCTTTGAACTGTGAAATCAGAATAGCAGAAATTTTGGTAATCCATTCTCTGTTTAAATGTGGCCATGATTCTATGTGCAATCTAAATTGCATACGGTATGGAGATTTTCTTTTCTTCTTCTTGTTTAGAAAGCAATGAAACTATAACACTGCTTTCCCTTCTTTCCTTGAAATTAGCACCTCTATTTTGTCACTTATGCTATTTAACATCCACACTCACTCATTTGCTGCAACAGTGACATAACTCAAAATGTGATGTTTGTGGGAAACTGTAGATTTAAAGGCAATTACTAAACTATAGCTTAATTAAATAATATCAAGATTTTGACACCATATTGAACTCATGATTTATACTTTGCTTCAGGTGAGTGTAACAGACACTAACGTAACTAGGAAGTATCTGTGTTCTAGGTGTAATTGCAATATATTTGGAAACTGCCACAACAAATTTTGTAGTCTCACGTTGGCAAGAAAAGCGATAGAGTACCAGTAGTGTTGATTTAATCAATCAATAAAAAATATTTTCCAGCACAGTACTGAGGTAAAAGCTAAAAAAGTGCAGATTTCTAGTTATACCACTGTTGCATTAAATGAGTGAATGTCTTTATTTAAAATGAATAATAGTTACAATAATTGGATTCCAGAATGGGATTTCTATGACTGTACTGATGACAAGTGGAAGCTTTCAGCCCTTACGTCATGTATTGTACGGAAAGTAGACGCCACTTGCTGATTAGTGTTACAGTTCTGTAATGAGATTTAATCCAATCGAGTTGACTGTCTATAAATTCAGTTAACAGCTTAGAGGCTGTTTTCCAACTTCTCCAAATGCAAATGCACACTGAATTCATCCAACCCTGTTGACTTGTTTTTTATTTATTTATTGCTGAATGAAGATAAAGGGACTACATTCTGGATGGGCCCAGAGATAGTGGCAAAACCTATCCATACAACTCATTGATAGCTTACATGCCAAGGAAAGAGGAGCTTGTTTACCCTTCAACACAACTGCTACAGTAGCAGATGCATTGAAAGGAGGCAAAACTGTTCATGGTGCATTCCAATCTCCAATCCCTCGCATATGAATTTGCTATCCATATTGACAAGGTAACAATGCCTATTGGACATTCAATCTGATTTATTGATCTCCTTCTACAGGTGATGGATCGGAAGACGACACTCAGGAAGAGGAAGGGGTTTGAATACACAGCAATCAAGCTGCGTGCCTCACATCAATGAGAGATTTTGGAGGCAGAAGGTCACAATTACGGTACTGGTTTGGATTCCATGTAAATATGAAGTCCCATGGCTCATGATCATAAGGTTAAGAACCATGTAAAACTACTTATTGTACCTTCTTTTTCAAGGACAGGGATATGGTTGATTCTGAGTCATAGTAGGGATTGTCGGGGGTCCAGTCCCTCCTTTCCATGGAATGTTCCAAGACTCTGCCCTATGAAGTCTCTCAATTATTGTAAAGAAAAAAAAATTCTCCTTGAAACTAAGAGTTAAATTTCTTATTCCTCATTTCTTTGCCCAAAATATTAGCAAATAATGCACAGTTCATTTAAAGTCATAGTGAGAGTTCACATGCTGGTCGAACAAGATTTAACAAAATGAGTAGAAATGTTCTAACAAATTTGTGTCAGAATTGCAACAGATTCTGGTTTAAGTGGTTGATACCAAAGCCACTAGTCCCAAAACCCAGCATTAGTCGCGGCTGATCTGACAGATCGAAAAGGGACATTTTTATTCATTGCTTTTTGAAGAGTGGCAGGTCTGTCTCTACTCCTCCACTATCTTCCTTGCTTGGCGATTGGAACCTGTCAGTGTGATTCAAATCCCCCTCCTGTCAATAGTATTACGTGCAGGAGCTAGTTTGATCTCACAGATCGCAGCGACACTTGCACGAGTCCTTGCTGATATCACTATGTCCCAATTACAGATGAGTGTAGTTGGCCTTCTTTTGATGTATTGTTGGAATCATAGGCGATAGAATGGATATGTTTAGATCAGTCTTACAACATACATAAAACATTATTTTGCAAGTTCATCATCATCATCATCATCGGCATCAACATTTCCCCTTATCCAGCTCCTGCTGGGTCGGGGTATTTATGGCACTTCTCCACTTTCCTCTTTCCTTCCACCATTCTTCTTCCACGATCTTGTCCCAGTCCAGATTTCTTTTTCTTATGCTGTTCTTCACTGAATCAATCCACCTTGTTCTAGGTCTTCCTCTTGCTCTCTTACCCTTGCACTTTGCCTCCAGCATCTGTCTTGGTATTCTATTTTCCTCCATCCTCTTTACATGTCCAAACCACCTTAGTTTATTCTTCTCAATTCTCTCATTTAGTTTTCCCATCCCAACTTCCTTCCTAACATCTTCATTCCTCACTCTGTCTTTCCTTGTCTTTCCTATCATACTTCTTAGGAATTTCATTTCACTGGCTTGGATTCTACTCTCTTGCCAGCTTGTCAGGGTCCAAGTCTCAGCTGCATAAGTTAATATGGGAACATAGCACACTTTATACATTACCTCCTTGCTTTTCCTTGGAGGCTGGATTTAGACAGCTCCTTAACCCGTTCCATGAGGCAATTATAATTGGCTACATGGATAATTCTTGCCAGGCGCGTCCACGTCGCGGGGGTGGGCAACGGTACTGTAATATACCATGGACCTACAGTACCGGCTAAGTTCTGGTGAGGACCCAGTCCTATAGGGTATAACATAGGCCCCGTGCACAGGGTTACGTGCGAAGACCTCAACGGAATCTGCAGCGGAGAAGATGAACTTCGGAACGGTGGAGATTGCGGAAGAGGCAACCCAGTACTCAGGGAATAGTATGAGTACAGCATCAATCGGCAGCGTCTGTTTCCCAGGTTAGGGGCAGCTGCAAGGGCGTCTGTTTCCCATGTTAGGGGCGGCCTGTATAATAGCTGGCAGTAGCTTCATAAAATGCCTTTGGGAGTGGCGACCCCATCGTAATAATAGCCTAAAATGGAAATGGAAAAAATTTTGCAAGTTACGCAGGAGAAAGGCAATTCATGTTTATCCTTTATTCTTCCCTCTAAATAGTATCATATTATAAATACTTATTTTAAGCTGATCATACTAACATACTTTCCTGGTCTATTTTCTATTACGTCCTTTCACTCCAGATTATATTAATAATATAAGGGCATTTAAACTAATTTTAAAACTAGGCGATCTAAGAGATTGCCACAACAAAACTGCAACTAATGCCGGGTTAATGAAGAAGTGAAGAAGAGGCTTAATAATGTTTTAAAACAAAGGTTTCATGTTACAAGAGAAGGACTATAATAGATGGTAATTTAAGATATCCTAGAACCCAATTCAATTAGCATTAAGGTCAGAACAGAACAATAGATTAACAACAGAGGTCTGGCAGATAAGGAGCCCAGAACATATCCCCCCCATGGTCATCACTGACATCACACCAGTTGTGATCCCCTCATGGAAACCAAATTATTGCCTCCCCATTTAATAGACTGTGTGACATCACTTTACCTACCAGCAACTTTCCAGGAGAGGGTAAGTAGTCTGATTAATCTTCCCCTGAAAATGATTCCTGGCTGCGGTCTTGTTGGTTCATGATGGTGACTTCTGCTACATCCAGTTTGTTGTACCACAAGGAAACAAAACAGGTATCATCAGAGCTTCATTTAAAAGTTCCACTGTTCTATTACAGTATTTGCAAGTGGGTCTATTGCCCAGGTAGCAAATACAGTATACTCTCAATAGAATAAATGATTTTCAATATAGTACAAATCTCAGTTGATAATATTGTTATGTCCCGGTGTCGGTTCAAGGCGAAACCGTATCGGACATTCAACCCCAGTTCAACCCGGTCAGCAAGAACCATGCTGCCTTATTATAAAAGGCTGCGGACTGAGATCAGAGAGGTAAATCAGCCAGCGCAGAGACAGAAGTCTTACAGTGACAAAGGGGTATTGCCTGCCGATCGGGGAGATTGGGCCAGTTGGATCGTCGAACACTCATTGACCAAGGGGCCCGGAGCTGAGGCAGTATGTGGGACCACCATAGCTACCGAAGCTGAGAAAACAAATGAGAACCAATATTTCTATTTCATTTCAGGATTAAATTATAATCAATTCAATCCTTGTATCCATGGTGGCAGATTTCTTTACTCCCTGGGAGTAAACTGGGAGTTAAGCTTTCAATCCCTTTCATTGGGGAGCATTCACTGAATCCTGAATCTCCTCCCAGTTCCATTTCCTTTGCGTGGTGGGGGTGTACTGTAATCACTATCAAAAGCTATCAGTAAGGACACGATATCGATCCTGGTACATAATCTTGGAGAACCCCTGATCGGCCTATGGCTTAAGTCCATGCCATCAGGTGGGGACACAATAATTAGAGTAGGTGCAACAATTGGTTAAGGCACAACAATTGGTGGGGCGCAACAATATAAATCGAAAACAAATTGGAAATTTTTCAGAGTACGGTAATTACAACCTAAAATACTCACTAGGCTACTTAAAAAGAAAACATCTAAAATATATTGTCCCACTCTCGCTCTCTATCACACAAACACACATCCTCTAACAGTAGGGAAATGTGATGGTGCAGTGGTTAAGCTGCTTGACTCTCACCAAGATGGACCGGGTTCGATTCCTGGTCAATGCATGTGAGTTTCTTGAAGCAAAATATCACGCCCTGTGGTTCGAATTGATCCCACATAAAAATGGAGATCATGGGCTCATGGCCATGATATTAACGGTCCGATAAAACTACAAGCTTCCTTCCTCTTACAATAAATCTTCTCCTACTATTATCTCTGTTCTTGTCATCTTGTTTGTCTGACTATGGAGATAGTCCTTGTCCTATTTATGTGTTTGTCCCTGTTTTTTCTCTTAGTGTCTCCAGCTGCCTGTATTTGTATTGTCCTTTCTACAAACTACTGACCTTCTTTTCCTGTCGAATGATTGTATGAGCCCCTTCTTGTGTCTCCTGATAGGCTACAGATTTGTTTAACTTTAACATGGTTCTTTTATACTTCCACGCAGTGCTTTTTTTCAGGGAGTACGCGTACCCCATAAACATTTGACAGCTGTTTAAGAAAGAGTATTGGTACATTTGTATCTAGTCTGGCAAATATAACTTCCAACTTGAAAGTTCAGCGATCAGCTGGCGTCAACGCGCTGATTACAACAGCTGGAGGAGATTTCGAGTAATCCTCGATTTAAATCAATCTATCGAATCAGTTTCCTTTTCGGCAACTCGGCACTCCGTTCTAATAAACACGCAGGCTAGTGTTTGGAGGCGGGGTAAGTTGTTATTTTGAGCGTGTGGTTAGTTTTGAAGGATGATGAAAATAACGAACTATTTAACATCCACCCAGGCATCGAAAAAGCTGAAAGTTAATGATTCGAACACAAACAATGACCGGACTTTGCAAATTGCCGAAAATTGCAAGATCGTGATGTTTTGTCGACTACAACTGAAAGGACCCCTTAAATTTCTTTTAGAAAACAAGCACTGCTTCCACATTTGTCCAATGTGGTTTTACTTTATTCATCCTGTCATTAGTTTATTTACTTCCCCAGTTTTCTTTTTGTAAGTTGCTTCACGTCCGTAGGTTTAACCAGCTCTCTGCCCTACACGTGTCCCCCGGGTGGTGCTAAGAAAGCAACAGTGGTAAGATGAGACCGAACTGTCTGTCAAGGAAAATGGAGGAGAAACACACCTAGAGGCCCTTTTCAGGGCCCTCAAGTTCGTAACATTGGCCCTTCATTGAAAATATGCCAGCTTAACGTCGAAGGCATTAGCAGAGCAAAGTGTGAACACCTAGCAAAGGTTCTCAAAGGACATCAGACTCACATCATCCTGCTTCAAGAATCTCACACCGAAAATGATCTCCAACTGCAGTCCAGAGGGAAGATTCCAGGATTTAAATTAGTGTCCGCAATTAACCATGCGAAGTAAGGGATTGCCACCTATGTGAGGAGCGATATCATACACTATCAAGTCTTGCCATCTTCTTCAGATAATGAAATATTTACTACCTCAATCAAAGTCTGTGATTTGACAGTAGTCAACATACATAAACCTCCTGGAACTCCCTGGCCATCTCCGCCAATTCCAACTTTGCAAAATCCAAGTATAATTGCAGGGGACTTTAACAGCCATCACACACTATGGGGATACAAGGAGAACGACAGAAATGGGGAAAAGCTTACTGACTGGATGGAAACGGAAAACCTTAAACTTATCTATGATGCCAAGGATAAGGCTTCCTTCTCTTCTGCACGATGGAACAAAGAATACACCCCGGATCTCTGTTTTGTAACGCAGTCACAACATCCACTTAGCAACATACGACGCACAGTGCTCAACAAATTTCCTCACAGTCAGCACAGACCAATAGTTCTCCAGTCTGGATTGCTTGTGCCTATTGTTCACTCCTGCCTGATACAGAGATGGAATTTTAAAAAAGCCAATTGGGATGAATTTTCTAAACAGATTGACTCCAACCTGCAATGGATAAGACCTATCCATAGCAACTACAGCAGATTGATCGGTGTAGTTAAAAGTGCAGCAAGACGATGTATCCCAAGAGGATATCATAAACAATACATCCCCGGCTGGAACGAGGAAAGTGATAGGCTCTTCAAAGAATTTGAGGCCAATGGTGATCCAGATACGGCTTTTACAATCCCTAGATGAAAACAGGAAGAAAATTTGGCAAGAAACTGTTGAGTCACTAGATGTCACTCACTTCAGCAGGGAAGCTTGGAGCCTGATCAGGAAATTGGACACATCAAACAGCAAAATTAGACCAAAAACAAGCATCAGTCTAAATGACATGGCCAAGCATATGATCTCTACCTCAAAGGTTTCAGTTGAAAAGCATCATAGAAGACACGTAAAGCAACTCTTCAAGAAAAAGAAAAGTTTGGCTCTGCGATCCTCTGAATTCTCTGTCCCATTTCAACCACCAGAAATTAAGCAGGCCATAGAAAGTTTAAAACCTGGGAAAGCGGCAGGTGCATATTATATATATCCAGAGTTCATTCTACATCTTGGACCAGCTGCTGCAGTGTTACAATGAAGCTTCTGGAAAGACTGATACATAACAGGATCTCTGCGACAATCAATCAGCATATTCCAGTCGAGCAGGCTGGATTCAGACCTGTGCGTGGATGTGATGAACAGGTTTTAGTACTAGTTACCCATATTGAAAATGGCTTTGAGAACAAAATGGTAAGCACGGGTGTTTTCTTAGATCTGACAGCTGCGTATGACACCGAGTGGCAAGATAAGCTCCTTCTTAAATTTATCAGTATCATCCCTTGCCTCAAACTCACCACATTACTCAGTAACATGCTGAGTAATAGGTACTTTCAGATATTTTCAGAAGACTCCAGGAGTAAAGTACATAGGATAAATGGTGGACTCCCTCAGGGCTCTGTATTGGCCCCTCTACTATTCAACCTGTACTCATATGATCTCCCAGCAACGAAATCAAAAAAATTCATCAATGCAGATGACATCGAATTGGTCGCCCAACACCAACACCTCGATGAGCCTGAGTCGATGTTTACATCAGACTTAAAGATCCTAGACAGCTACTTTTGTCAGAACAACCTTACCAAATCCTCAGAAAACTGTTGTGTCTACCTTCCACTTGCGGAATAGAAGTTCTGGGTACAAACCAACCATACCATTCAGAGGAGAGAATCTACAATACTGTAGTAACCCAAAATACCTGGGAGTCACCCTGGACAGGTCGTTGACTTACAAGAATCACCTCTGCAATGTGTCAGCCAAGATCAAGACCAGGAATAACATCCTTCAAAAGCTGGCGGGTACATCCTGGGGTGCCAATGCTCAAGTCCTGAGGTCCACTGCTCTTGCACTTTCTTATTCCGTCGCTGAATATTGTTGCTCAACTTGGCTTAACAGTGCTCACATTGGACTATTAGACACCCAGCTGAACCAGGCAATGCGTATCATTACAGGGTGCATCCGACCTACTAACACACACTGGCTTCCCACCCTAAGCCACATACCACCTCCATCCCTAAGAAGATCACAGTCACTGCTTAACTTATGGAAGAAAATAGAAAACAATCCTCAATTCCCTATTCATTCTGATATAGCAGCTTCTCCAACCAAACGACTGAAATCCAGACACCCTTCTTGGCGTACTGCAATGATTCTACAGGACACCTCCTTTAATGTATCGGACGCCTGGAAAGAACAATGGCATCTGCAATCCTCGTTACCAAATCATCACATCATTAAGAACCCCTGCAAGTGCCCTGATGGATTTTCCCTTCCTAGACGACAGTGGAGGACGCTAAACCGTATTAGGACCGGCCAAGGTAGATGTGGAGGCACTCTCTTCAAATGGGGATGGAAGGCATCACCTCAATGTGACTGCGGAGCAGAGGTACAGACAGTGGACCACATTACATTCGAGTGTCCTTTACGTGCATATAGAGGCTCTATAGAAGACTTACACTGTGTCTCAAGCGAAGCCCTTCTCTGGCTCTCAACTTTAAACATGGAACTCTAGTTATGAACTTGAGATGGTAGTTGTACTGTATATATTGTATATAATATTGTGTTCATCATACGCTAAATAAACAAATTGTACGTTCCCCTTCTTATGTTTCCTGATACAGATTTTGTGACTTTCCCAGTCTCAATAACTCAGTATAACATTAAAACAACAACGTAGCTAGCCTCTACTTGATCAAAGAAATGATATCACGTAAAATTGAATATATTCTATACAAAGCACACAAACACAGATTTGTGCCTTTACAAGTAATTCTCATCCCTATCAATGACCTGACTGAGACATGGACATGGTGACATACACTGAAATGTAGATCTGGTTGATTCTTGACTATGTATGTCTATGACTTTAGTCATGATCATTATTTTTCCCGTATAGAATACTAGATTTTTAAATCTATTTGTCCACTTTTCAATACAATAACTTCACCTTCACTTCTGATTTTTGACTTATGGGTGTTGATGGTCTATGTCAGGCCTGTCCAGCCATACCACTGGTGGCTGTGGCGCCATGGATTGCCACAAGACTCGCTCTGTGGCAGACTAAGCCCCGCTCTTCCCCGCTCCACTGCAACTCCCACCAGCTTCTCCTCTCACTACCTTCTCTTGCTAGAGAGGGCCCCCTCCCTCTGCCTCCACACTCCTGTCCTAAACACGCTGCACTGTAGTGGAATGGGTCATAAGTCAAGTGTCAAGCAAGGCAAGATTTCCTCTTCTTAAATTGATATGAAAATCAGTTGTAGAAAAGTTGCGAATGGCAAAAGTATGTTCAACATCAGAGATGGGTCCTTCCTGGGAATTTGATTATTTGGTAGTAGCTGCCCCAACGTCAGCAATAACAATTGGTCAATGGCATGGGAATGTGGAAGGCAACGGGAAACCACCACATTATCTTCCCCAGGATAATCTTTAACATGACTGGACAATCTAAAGCCAAGGCCCCCAGTCCCCGGCAGCCCTTAAATGGGCAGGGGGTGCTAAGAATCTCCGGGCCAGTCATGAAAAGGATAGCCACTTGGAATGTCCGCAGTTTATTTCAAAGTGGAAAGACTCACAATGCCATCAGAGAAATGGAAAGACTAAAAGTTGACATCCTCGGAATTAGTGAGATGCGCTGGCCTAATTCTGGAAAATGCAACGTCAATGGTTACCAGGTATATTATGCAGGTAATGATGATCCCCACCATTATAATGGTGTAGGGTTCATATTGCACCCAGATATCACTGCGGCAGTGAAGACCTTTGTACCTGTGTCCGATAGGGTAATTTTTCTATAATTCAATCCAAAACCGATATTACTGAATATTATCCAGGTGTATGCTCCAACTTGTGATGCATCAGATGAAGACATTGAAACGTTCTACATCCAAGTCAAAACAGCCTAGTCTTTCACTAAAATACATGAGATTACCATTGTGATGGGCGATTTCAATGCCAAGGTAGGTCAAGGTCGACGCGCTGATATAGTGGGTAATTTCGCATTAGGGAGTGGCAATGATCGAGGTGATCGATTGATCCAGCTATGCCAAGAGGAGTTCATCATAGCAAACACTCATTTTCAGCTTCCTCCACGTCGTCTTTACACATAGACCTCAAACATCGACAATAATGTCAGGAATCAAATTGACTATATCCTCGTCAATAAGCGATTCAGAATTTCCTTAAAAAGTGTGAAGACATATTCTGGTGCTGATATTAACTCCGATCATAATGTTATGTTAGCCACAATGAATTTGAACTTGAAAAAATATCACCCAGTGCGGCATAGCAATCATTTTGCGATCCATTAGAAATATTATTCATGATATCCAAACAGCATTGAGTACCAAACTAGATTATATCCAGTCGAACAAGGATACACATAATATTGAAGACACTTGGAACCAATTCAAATCTGCAGTGAATGAAGTGTGTCGAGAAAAACTATAGGTCACAGAGAGTAGGAAAAGCAAACCTTGGATGACAGATAAAATTCTATAATTGATCAATTGCAGAAGACCTTTCAAGAATAATGACCCGATAAAGTACAGAGAATTGCAGAAATTAATACGGAAGGAAATCTCTACTGCCAAAGAACAACACCTTTCAAAGGAATGTAGCGAAATAGAAGAACTGTGTGCAAAGCATGACTCATTCAACATGCATAAAAAAGTTAAGCAAGCAGCTGGGATTTATAAGAGCAGAGGGATTGGGATTCTCATAAATAAATATGGCATCATTCTCCCAAGTACTGAAGAGAAGTTGACAGAATGGAAGGACTACATTGAAACTCTATTCGAAGACAACAGAAGTGTTGATCATGGTATTCGAACGGGCAATGGCATAGATATTACAAGAGCTGAAATTGAACATGCCATAACAATATCGAAGAGTGGAAAGGCTCCAGGTCCAGATGAATTGCACATTAAAATACTAAAGCTTCTCAAGGATGAACGATCTCTTCCCTTGCTGGTTGGTTTGTTCAATAATATCTATCGAAGTGGATATATACCACATGATTGGCTCAGATCAACTTTTATACCGATTCCCAAAAAGACCAATGCAAAGTGCTGCAATGACTATAGAATGATCAGTTGAATGAGTCATGCCCTGAAGTTATTCCTTAAAATCCTGCACTTATATCATAAATGTGAGGAGAACATCGGTGGCACACAGTTTGGATTCAGGAGTGGTTTCGGAACTCGGGAGGCATTGCTCAGTCTTCAGGTGTTGATTCAACGATGTTGTGATGTTCGTGTCTGTGTTTACATGTGTTTCATCGATTATGAAAAAGCCTTTAACACTGTTCAACGCGATAAACTGATGAACGTTTTATGTGACCTGGGACTAGATGAACCTGACATCCAATTAATTGAAAATCTGTACTGGAATCAACGTGCTGCTGTACGTGTTGATGGTCAGCTCTCTGAAGAAGTATTGATTATGAAGGGAGTTCGCCAAGGTTGCATTCTTTCTCCACTCCTCTTCAACATCTATTCTGAAAAGATTTTCCAATGCTGTTGATGGAAAGTCTCAAGGAGTAGTGGTAAATGGATCTATCATTAATAACATCCAATATGCTGATGACACTGTCATCCTTGCAACAAGTATGGATGATCTACAAACTCTACTGGATTCTATTTCTGAAGAGAGTAATGCCATGGGATTACATTTAAATGTAAAAAAAAAGTGGATAGTTGTTAGTAGAAACAAAGATGAAATTCAGGGCATTCTTACACTTTGGTAATGTGAAAGAATTGAAAGGATTGCATTCAATGTCAAATCAATGATAACTGTGACTTAAGTCAAGAAGTAAGAAACTGATAGCATTTGAAATGTGAACGTATCACAGGATATTAAGGATATCATGGACAGCTAAAGTCACAAATGTGGACGTATCGCAGGATTTTAAGGATATCATGGACAGCTAAAGTCACAAATGTGAACGTATCACAGGATATTAAGGATATCATGGACAGCTAAAGTCACAAATGTGGACGTATCGCAGGATTTTAAGGATATCATGGACAGCTAAAGTCACAAATGTGGACGTATCGCAGGATTTTAAGGATATCATGGACAGCTAAAGTCACAAATGTGGACGTATCGCAGGATTTTAAGGATATCATGGACAGCTAAAGTCACAAATGTGAACGTATCACAGGATTTTAAGGATATCATGGACAGCTAAAGTCACAAATGTGGAAGTACTGCGGCGTATGAACAAAGACTCGGAAATTCTCAGTATCATCAAAAGGAGAAAACTAGAATACTTTGGTCATTTCATGCGCAACAACAAATACCACCTCTTGCAATTAATTATCCAAGGACGTAGACAAATATCCTGGCTAAAGACCTTAAGCCAGTGGTTTGGACTTAATACAGTGTCACTGTTTAGAACAGCTATGGACAAACAGCAGATCATGCTACTAATTGCCAATGTTCTTGGAGGACGAGGCACTTGAAGAAGAAGTTGCAATGAAATCGAAAACATGAACTATGAAAAGATGTGACCTGTTTATAGTTTATAGTTTATAGTTGTAAATTGTTTTATTCAGTAATAAAGCAGGCAGTATGATTCAAAGTATTTGTTGTTGCTACAGTTTATTGGTTACTAATATCCCGTTCAACGCAACGCACAATGTTGCCCGTCCTTCCGCCAGCTCGCTACCACAACATCTTCCTCGCTTGCAGCCATGAGTCGACCCCCACCATCCCCACACAACCCCCGATTCACTAAGGAAAGGTTGTGGCACTAGCGTGACATTTTCCCTGGACAGGCCTGGTCTATGTCTTTCATTATAAATTGGACCTGCTTGTAGCATCACAGGAACCTTGCAGTGGTTTTCCCAGCATGATGTAGCCAGCATCTTGGTGAGGTTTACCACAGGACAGGGCTATACTGGTCACTTCTTTCTCTGTTTTTGTTGATAATGCCCATGCTATTAAAGCTTTTATCTGACCATTTGTTTGGTAATAAATGAAGAACAAAGTGATTGAATATGCATAATGATTAAAGGAAAGAAATAGTTGATCAGAGTTACCCCATAGAGTGGGATAATTCCAATCAGTGGTTTATTTTGCTTAATTATCAGCGTTAGTCTCTTTTGTGGGTGTTAATGATTAAAATTTCACTTAAGAAAACGGTAACACTAATTGCAAAATAAAAACCAGGCCTAATTACAGTATAAATAAACACAAATTAAGGATGGGTATCAAAGCAGATAACCTAAGGATCCCTTGCCTAGCCTTCGCTGATGATCTAACCTTGCTGGCAAACGACATGCAAAGGCCACCACGCAACTCCATACACTGTAACAATAGTGTTGAAGACAGGTCAATTAATCAACATCTCTTCCTTGATGGAAGGCTTCCACCCAACTTGCAATTGTTCGGTAAGGTAGGACTTATCTCCCGCAAGCTTCTTGCAATGCTCTTGCCCCTACAACCAAAAGAGTCAGTGATACTAACCACATCAAGAGAGTGAAAGTAGTAAAATACCCTGTAGAATGGATCTCAGAAGATCTCAGTGAAATAATGGTCTCGAACAAAGGAGGATCAAACTGGCCAGGCATACTATACTTGCAGAAAACTGCACTCCTCGAAACATCTGTTGATGAATGTCAAACTAAGACATCTCCTCTATGCAGCTGAGTGCCTGTTTCTAACTAAGAGGACCGCCCTAAGGGCCCTCGAGGTATAGGAAAGGAAATTCTTGCGAAAAATAGTGAGACCAAGGATCTTGCCCGATGGAAGACGATGGTACAAACCAAATTGTGAACTCTACAAACACCAGGAAAATCTCACAGATGCCATCAGAAGGAGACGCTTGGCTTTCTACAGCCACCTGTAAAGAATGGACCACCACAGGCTGTCTTATAAGATCTTCAAGGTAGCCAAGAGGGGTAAAGCCACTGGGTCCCTGTGGATCAAGCAAATTGCGAAGGATGTTGCTGAACTTAATATTCAGCAAGACACAGTAAACGACAGGAGTCGCTAACATCTGACAATTGAAGCCAGACCTTTCCTCACATCATTTACAGAAGCTCATCACAACGCGTCCAGGAAATGTCCGAGGAATATAAGATAGAGTTCAGCAAGAAAATGAAAGAATACTGGTCCAATAGAAAGGCTCAAGATTTCAGCACGAAAGCAGTGGCCAAACAATCCACCAAGGCCAACAGCTAAATCACAATCACAAGCACGTGCTCTGTGTTGGCATTCCTCTCTTCCTTGATGGAAGGCTTCCACCCAACTTGCAATTGTTCGGTAAGGTAGGACTTCTCTCCCGCAAGCTTCTTCCAATGCTCTAAAACACTTGAGTGCACTTTTTCCTCTTGCAACTAGGATTTAAGGTGGTATTACTTACTTAAGAGTGAGAAACAGTTAATGTACTGTATTTGCAAATACTGTATCAACTATTTCAAGACTTTCAAAATTACAGATTTATACAACAAAGACTGCTCAATTATATAGGCCTACTACAATATGACAACGGTTACCACTAGGATCACTGATTGACAACAGTGTTGCCATTACTTATCGAATGCCCTAGTATATATTTGTTATGGATCACAGAAGAGGGATGTAGTTTTTAGCCTACTTTCGATTTTTGCAAAAAATGAAAGTAGACTTATGAGACCTACACAGGGCCAAAAATTGTGTGTCTGTCTGTGTGTGTGTGTGTGTGTGAGTGTGTGTGAGTGTGTGTGTGTACTCTGAATGTATGTCCCCCCCTATCAATTCGAACACGGTGACACCTAATTGAACGAAATTTGGTACAGGGGTAGACGTGTCCTATATCAAAAATGTATTTTATACATGTAATTGATCAAATGGATAAATAAAAATCTAATCTAATCTAATAAATCTAAAAAGTTCAACATAGTCCTTCCATTCTGTCAACTTCTCTTCAGTATTAGGGAGGATGATGCCTTCTCTACAATGATGATCCCAATACCTCTGCTTTTACAAATCCCGGCTGCCTGCTTAACATTTTTATACATGTTGAACAAGTCATGCTTTACACACAGTTTTAAACTTCGCTGCATTCCTTTGAAAAGGTGCTGTTCTTAAGCATTACGGATATCCTTCCGTCCTACTTACTGCAATTCTCTGTACATTATCGAGTCATTATTCTTGAAAGGTCTTCTACGATCGATCAATTAGATTGTAGAATTTCATCTGTCCTCCAAGGTTTGTGTTCCCTACTCTCCGTGGCCTGTAGATTTTCTAGGCACACTTCATTCACTGCAGATTTGACTTGGTTCCAAGTGCCTTCAGTATTATTTGTATCCCTGCTTTACTGAATATAATCTAGTTTTGTGCTAAATGCTATTTGTACATCATTTTTAATATTGGGTTTTGGAATGTATGGATCGCTGCATGACACCAGCTGATGTTTTTTCAATTTCAAATTCATTGTGGCTAACAAAAGATTATGATCAGCACTAGGATGTCTTCACACTTTTTAGTGAATTTCTGAATTACTTGTTGACGAGGATGTAGTCAATTTGATTCTTGACATTATTGTCGATGTTTAAGGTCCATGTGTAAAGCAGCAGAAAATGAGTGTTTGCTATGATTGAACTCTTCCTCCTGGCATAGCTGGACCAGCCGATCACCTCGATCATTGCCATTCCCTAATCCAAAATGATCTACTACCCAAATCAGCTCGTCGACCAAGGCCTGATTTGGCATTGAAATTGCCTATCACTATGGTGATCTCGTTTATTTTGGTGAAAAACAGGGCTGCCTTGAATTGGATGTAGAATGTTTCAATGATGCATTACAAGATGGATCATATACCTGTATAATATTCAGCAACATCGGTTCTTGCGTTAAATTGTAAGAAAAAATACATAGGTTACACCAATATATGTGCAGAGCACAATGGTGCTCCAGTATGCTTTAGAGTTGTTTAGCAAAGCCCAGTGCTTCAAAACAAAGTGTAGGGCAGGGGCGGCTACACCTTATGTGCTGAAGTGCTGCAGCACATTTTTTTATTTGAAAATTAATTACTTTAATAATAATAATACGTATCTACAATCAAATACAGCATATTAGAACAGACGTCGGCCAAAGAATAGACTTAAACTCCCCTTACATCAAGGTATCTAGTAATGTGCTCCACTATACGTCCGGCACTGGCTGTCTAGATTGCAGCTCAATGAGAATTGCTACGTCTATTGCCAGCAAACATGAACTCAGCCTTTTGCCCATGCGTGCCCTAATTTACCGTTTTGCTGTTGGGACAACAGCCAAGACTAGAACCAAGACATCACAACGATTCTTCGTTCGACCACAGAGCGGCAGCACTAGTCACAGGAAATGAGAACAAGAATATTTTGTCATTGCAGGTGTTATAGTGTGTTTTCACGGGCAGATGACCTTGTAGTTCCGCCCCTTAAAACAACAATAACTAACTAATAGTTTGTTTTGTTATTCTGAATGAGGAATGTGTTGAGTTTGTTCAGAATGGAAAACTCAGTGGAGAGCCTGTACGTGTTTCTATAAATTATATTTCTAATTATTTTTATTATTTTAGGAGGGGGGATGATTTACAGCACACCAGGGATGTAAACCACGGGGAGGGCAGGGGGGGGGGGGGGCATTGCACCCTCAAGTTTTGGGTGCAAGCCGGTTTAAAACTGAGGTAAGTCGGTGTTAGGGTCGTTTGCTAGACGTTGACAAAACTTGTTTTATATTCATATTCTGATTGTATTTTGCATTTTAATTACAAAAAAATTAAAATTAACTTCGTGTTTCTTAACATAGCGCTAGGCCTACATTAATGTGTTATTTCATGTTTTAAATCAAAAAACAAAAACAAATATGCATTCCCTGGTAGGTAGGCAATCGCAGTTTGTAAATTTGACCCCCCTCCCCACGTATGCGAGGAGTTTTACGCCCCTGCAGCACACAACTGATTTTCTCCACCAGCCGCCACTCGTGTAGGGTCAACTGAATCTGCATGGAGGAATGTTACTGGAAGGTAAACGGAGCTTCAAGTCACCAGAGATGCCAGTACAAACAAATTATAGTGGATCACTATTGTGCTCTGAGTGTGTACTGGAGGGTTAATATAGTTTTGGTATTGCTTTTCTGGAGAATCTTAGTTATGTAATCAGCTGTATGTAGGTGTCTCATGGCAATCATACCACATGGTCACACACCATTTTATTTGCTGTCTTTTATGGCATGCAACAATGAATACCAAGGGTGTGTTTAATGGAACCACCAACAGTGGGACATCCAAAATTGAATACCTTGGATAAACCTTAATTTTTAAAACTACAGTATAACAAAGCATGGGTTTCTTCGTAGATTTAACATATTATCAGGATCAAAGAAAGGATTGAAAAGGCAGACATATAAATCCTTTCTTTGATTAATTACATCAATACCATGGATAACTATGGATAACACTGTGAATATTATTAGGATCATTAGAATTAACATCCATCTTTTAGGTCAGTAGTGATGAATGAGTAACTTTGAATACTTGGAAGTATTGATTGGGCGGAAAATGTTAATTCATTACCTTAACATAATATCTGGAATAATTACCTCCATTTTATTGGGCCATATTGACGTTATCAAATGTAAAATATGTTATAGCACAAATGTCCGTCAAATCAATACTTTTCATTTATATAACTTATTGGTAAATGTTTCGACCCATTCTTATTGCACTAGACTATATTAAAGAAAACATTGAATGGGCCTTGTGTGTTACAAGTCAAGTGCCAATCTAAAATCAATCACTGCAAGCTACACATCATAAAATGCTACACAATAAAATTTATATTACTATGTTTTAGAAATTTTATTGTTCAAAGATTGATAGTGTGATAGTGTGATAGTGTGAAGATGGGAGTCAAACCGTTGGGAATGTCCTTGTACTTTGTATGTGTTCCCTCTCTTATCTTTCCTTCTACCTGCATCTGCTGGGCATTGTGTTTGCCCTTTATGTATGTTGCTAGTCTCCATTTCCTGTCCATTGATTGATTATCAGCCATCTTATTACCTACGTTTATTTCCAACACGAGCAGGTATCCATTGGAATATGATGATTTACTTTCTGGCTTCTACAGTGTGGGCCCCCCAAGTGTAGCCTACCTTCCATGATGCATGTGAGTAAACAATAGCATACCCATACAAAACCCATCAACTGTATTGACATCCCAATAATAATTTGATGTGTTTACTGTACAACCTTGACGATGGTGTGTTCACGTATTTATCTACTTTAAATTCATAATTGCCCTTATTATTTTAGTTCAATTGTTGATCGGTCTCGTCTCACAAGGTGGGCTGAATATGAATCCGGTCACCAATTGATTTCATGTTCAAAAACGGAATCAGACTTCCAGTGTAGTGAATCCAATCACTATTTTGAATTTAAAAAAAAACAGTTTTCACAACAACATATTACATTTTATAGCATAAACAAGTTTTCATACATTCAATTCCAACATTCATCATCATCATCATCATCTTGCACAGTTTCCAGCCATTGGCCGGGTCTATTTGGAACATAAGCCTCTCCATCGTCTTCTGTCTTCCCACCATCTCTCTGTCACCGCCTTGGTCCAGTCTTCTCCTTCCTTTCACACACAGTCCTCCACACCTTTCAGCCACTTATCTCTTGGCCTTCCTCTTCGTCTTCTTTCCTCTATTTTCATCTCATGTGTCTTCCTGGGTATCCTCCTCCCATCCATTCGAACATGCCCATACCATTTAAGGATTGATTCCTCTATCCTATCCTGTAATGCTTCCTCCTTGACTAATTCTCTGATCTTCTCATTTCATAACCTGTCCACTTTTGTCACTCCAATACTGTTTCTCAAGAATTTCATCTCACTAGCCTGTATTCAGTTTCGCTCCCTTCCTATCATAACCCAGGTTTCTGAGACATATGTCAGGATTGGAACGTAGTACGTCCTATATATAACCCTTTTGCTGTTTTGAGGGACATCCTCACTCCATATCTGGTTCCTAACACTTTTCCTGAATAATTCTGCTTGTCTTCCCCACTCATTTATTTCTCTGTCGTTTCTTATTTTCTTGTATCATGCTTCCCAGATACTTGAAACTCTCTACTTTCCTCAATTTTTCCCCATCAATTGTTATTCCCGTTGTGACTCTCTCCTTCTTCCTGGTTGTGAAAATCAACTCGCTTTTGCTTATGCTAAACTTCATCCCATATCCATGTACTATTTCTTCCCATACATTGAACTGCTCTTGTACTTCCTCCTCCAATATTACTGCTACAAAAACACTTGCATTCAGGAAAGTTGGCAAACAAATTTCAGTAATTCTATGACACTAACAACATGAAAGAAGTTTACTCAATATCTTAGTCTTCTATCCCTTCAAATACAGAGTTACCTCGCTTTCCATGTCCTGCCACAACTTTTTAAAAATTTGAGCTCTTTCTACCTCAGTTGCATCTTCAACTTCTGGAAAGACAAAGTAAACATTACCAACAATAACTTTCTTCCTCAGAAATGTTATTCGTCATAAGAGATGCTATCAATTTTACCAATAACAAATCTGAACCTTTTTGTAATAGGAAATGTTGATACAGCAAAATCATTTTTATTGAATTCCTGGCCATCTTTATCCTTCTCCATGTCCATTTGTTCATTTTCACTTTACTCATGCAGTTCTGCATCACGGTTAGATGTTCTGGAGATAGAATCAGATTCAGACGATAGAGACTCCCTGCTTTCAGCACTGACACTATCACTTTTGTTGAAGTCCCTTACAGCAATACCTTTTCCTGGAGTTAACGCTAAGCACTTTGCTCGGCGCGGCATTCCTTTAGTTCAGTGGTTCTGAACCCGTAGAAGTCTGCGGACCACTCAGCGTGAAATTGAATCATGTACGGACCACCCATCCTTCCCCACCCCCCACGCCCCTCTCCCCTCCCCTCCCCCCAAATACACCTATCAGTTGTAACCCTTCCTCAATAACACTTATTTTAAAGATATTTCAATTTCAAACCTGATAGTCATTGCCGCGAATACATTCGGACGATTCTCGTTCAACGCACATCTTTTTCGAAATTCCCATTTATTGGTCACTTATTTATACATGCTGGTGGACCCTTTTCTCCTGTGGACCACTCCCGAGGCACTCGCGACCACCGGTTAAGAATCACTGCTTTAGTTTCATCAGAACAAGCCTATTTCAATTGCATTTCAAAGGCTGCTGTCCAAGACACTTCTGGTGAGTCAGCATCATGGGTATATGCTTCTTATGGAATCTGTGAAATTACTTTATCATGGCAGAAAGGAGAAATTCCTCCTTTTCTGAACCCAGATTTAACATTACATTTAGAACTGATAACAATCTTTTCAAAGGCTCCTTTCAACAACCTAGGAAATTTAGATTTTGCCACCACCTCTCTGTTTTTCCTTTTCCAGTCATCTAGCACATTTCTCCAGGCAAGTTTTATAGGTCTAAGAAAGGTCACATCAAGTGGTTGGCACAAATGAGTAGAGTTCGGTGGTTAAAGTACAAATCGAATGTCATATTCCTGGTACAGTTTACTTAAATTAAGTGACAGATGACTCGAGAGATTGTCACCTATAATCACTTTTGATCCCTCTAAATGCTGAACATCAGGCAAAACAATTCGAATAAACCATGATTCAAACATTGTTAGGTCATACCAACCACTTTGATTAATATTATAACCTGCACCAGTTAAACCTCCTTCAGTCCAAGTATCGTAGAGATGTTTTTCCCTGTAAACTGTGTAAGGTGGGAGGACTGTGCTCTCTGCAGCCACTGCCATCATCACACTGTTACTTGACTTAGAACTATCCACAATCCTTTCAGGATGTCTTGTACCTCGCTTGACTATTATTTTACTTGACCAGAATCATCACAAAAGTTGGTCTCGTCATAGTTTATAATGTTTGATGGACGAACACCATTCAAGGACACTTGAAGGTTCTTAAAATAATCACTCGCTGCTTCACGAGTAACTGCTGCACTTGCCCTCTTTACATTTTCACCTACTCTAACCATTAGTTCCTTATTTCTTTTCAGAAAACTTTTACCTCTCATGACCAGGTCGATCGTCACAAAATATTTTTTCAATCCGCCCTGCTCGATTAAGAGATGCCTGTATGATATTCTACAACACAAGATTCATTTAACTATTTTATTTACAAATACCTACTTCATTGGATGACATGCTTCGAACGTCACGAGTTCATCTTCATTCCTTACCAATAAAAAACTGGAACACTATTTAGTAGGAAATTTTACTATGGCAAAATCATTTTTATTGAATTCTTGGCCATCTTTATTCTTCTTAATAATGTTATTGGTTTTTCGTCCCTTTTAACTGCTCTGGCTTTTAGAGACGCCGGGGTGCCGGAATTTTGCCCCGAAAGGGATCTTTAACGTTCCAGTAAATCTACTGACACGGCTCCCTCGCATTTGCGCACCCTCAAATGCCAGCTGACTGCGCCAGGATACGAACCTGCAACCTTGGGCCCAGCAAGCGGGAACGTTACCGCTGAGCCATGCAGCCAGCTCTTTATTCTTCTGCATGTCAATTTGTTCATTTTCATTTGACTCATGCAGTTCTGCATCAAGGTCAGATATTCTGGAGATAGAATAAGATTCAGACGATAGGGACTCCCTGCTTTCAGCACTGTCACTATCACTAATGGTTAACGCTTCACAATTAGGATACAATTATAGTATCACACAGATTAGATCATTGCCGGCCAAGAAACTATCTAACATAAAAAAACAAGTAATGTTTTAAGTTACTACAACAGATAGCTCTAATAGCACTTAGATGGAGCATTACTGATTAGTACACAGAACAGCTAACAGAACGCACCACAGGCGAGACGGTTAAACCTATCACTCTCTCGGAACGTTCAGTCTGCTGAAGGAGTGCAGTGTGACCACACGCCACAAGGATCAGTTCTAAAATAAAACAGTTAAGTTGACATCACGTTATTACATCCAATGCCTTTGTGTATTCACCACACGAAATACTACAATACAATTAGGTCACTAGTTTAAATAGGCACGGTTGATTTAGAACCATAATTTAAAAAATAGTACAGATAGCTTCACCACTGAAATTATTCATAATAACATTACAATAGATCACAGCCTACATACTTAAACCACATTAATAATAATAATTATGCAACAACCGGCCAACGGCCTGGCCATGTTGAAACACCGGATCCCATGAGTACTCTGCAGTTAAGCAGCATTGGGCGAGGTCGGAATGAACTTGGATGTGTTAGGAAGTGCAATGCCCATGGTGGCGGTTTTAGTTACTAGAATGTTCTTGCCTGTATGTGATCCAATGAGTTAGTTCATATTACACATGTATCCTGCATACACGCCCAGTCATCATTCCCCTGCCTTTTACTTCAACAGGTTATGGGCCCAGAACATTGAGAATTGTACAGTTTTCTGACTACTGTGATTCTATTAAAATGAACAAAACTGTGATCGCATGCAATAAGTGTGTGCATCATGGCGGAATCCAGCACCAGTTCTCTTTATAACTTCGAGAAACTGAAGGGGAGAGAAAACTATATTCACTGGCATTTCCAGATGAAGAATTTTCTAATGCACGATGATCTTTGGAAGTGCATATCTGGTTATGCAGAAGATGATAAAACGGGCGCAGAGTTTAAGGTACAGCACGACGAATGTGCCTTGTGCAAGATTAACCTTATGGTGGAAAAGAGTGCTTTTGCATACGTCATGGAAGCAAAAATGGCGAAAGCAGCATAGAATTCTCTCCAGATGGCATATAAAGATAAAGATGCCAACAGGCACACAAGAATTCTTCGCCAACTGTGTTCCACCAAGCTTGAACAATTCAAGACTATGGAAGAATATGTCAACACAGTTTTGGGGCTCTCCCAGTGGCTAGCAGCAGTTAAAAGCCACTTGATGATGAAGTCCTTGGTGCCTTGCTCTTGCTGGAACTACCTGATGACTAATAATCTATGATTATGACATTAGAAAATTCAGGCGCAGAGTTGAGAATTGACTTTGTGAAATGTAAACTGCTACAGGAAGACAAATGCAGCTCCAGAAAAGAAACAGCACTCTACACTAACAGGAGTGGATTCAAGAACACTAAACACAAGAAACCGTTCTGTTGGAACTGCCGCAAAACTGGCCACTGGAAACAAGATAGCAAACACCAAAACAAGACAGCAGCACATCAAACAGATGCCAAGCCACTAGAGAAGAAAGAAGAAAAGAAGAAGGGTAGAGCTTTGCTCACAGCACTTGGGTTATTCCCCACTCAGCAGACAGCTGGTACATGGACTCCATGGACTCCGCAGCCTCCAAACACATGACTGGTAGAGTAGATTGGATGTCAAAACTTGATGATAAAAGGGAGGTTGGATATGAAGTCACCGTAGCAAATGATTGTAAACTATATAGTGGCGGCATAGGTGATGTTCCAGTACAAGCAAATGTTTTTACAAAGGTGAGCGATGTTATGTATGTATCTAACCTTACAGCACACTTGCTCTTTGTGAACAGTATTGTTAAAAAGGGTCATGTTATTGTTTTTGATGAAGAAGGTTGCAAAGTGTTTCAAGACAATGACTGTCAAGTTACGAGTGATGTGCAATTATTGATTGAAGAGTAAAATGGATTTTGTTTCTTAAATAACTCAGGTTCTGTAAGTGCAAATGCATCAGCAGTGTCTTGTTTAAGTGATGCTAAAAATGTTTGTTCAAAAAGTTCTAATTCTAGAGAATTGTGGCACAAAAGGTTAGGCCATCTCAATCACGTGGGGATGAACTTGTTAAAAAATGGTTTGGCTACTGGTATTGATTTTCGGGTGAAAAGCAGCTCCATGTTCCATGTATAGAAGGGAAACAAGCTCGACAGCCCTTCATGACCAACAAGCATTGTGCCAAGAACCGACTGGACCTGTTGCACAGTGACCTGTGTGGACCGATGCCTGAGAAATCCTGGGGAGGAGCCAGATATTTTCTCACCTTCATCGATGACCATACAAGGAAGGTTTTTGTCTTTTTTTCTAAAAAGGAAACGTGAGGAAAGAGAAATCTTTGAACAATTTGCTTATTCTGTTGAAATTGAGTGTGAAAGGAAAATCAAGGTCATATGCTCTGACAATGGTGGGGATTATTGTAATAAAGCTATGGATGAGTTTTTCAAACAGCATGGCATCAAGCATCAGCTAACAGTACGGTACACACCAGAGCAAAATGGAACTGCAGAACGCATGAACAAGACTCTGAATGAGAGAGCACTCGCCATGATGCAAGGTGCAGCTTGTGACAAACGGATGAGGGCAGAAGCTGTCAATACAGCTGCATATCTTGTCAACAGGTCTCCTGCTCGGAAAACACCAAATTCAACACCAGAACAAATGTGGACTGGAGAGAAAGTAGACCTGACGCACTTAAAACTGTTTGGTTGTAATGCCTACGCTCATGTTCCAGATAAGCTGAGAAGAAAACTTGATCCCAAGACTGAGAGGATGGTATTTGTTAGGTACTCGGATGAGAAAAAGGTGTACCGGCTCCTGCATCCAGTAACCCATGAACTAATCACAGTGAGAGATGTGATTTTTGATGAGATGTGTTTCTCTGGTCTAACAGAACCTCCAGTGGTACCAGGGAATGCAATAATACCCCTAACCACTGAAGTCAGTGAACCACTATTGACTGCATGTGATAGGGATGTTCCAGATCGAGCTCCACAGCATAATGAAGAAGTAGAAGTTGAGCCTGATCATCAAGATAATCCATAGCAGCTCAATGAGGAAGAGCGTCGCTACCCCCAGCGAGAAAGAAGACCTGATTACATTCTGCATTACACTCATTGTTCTAATCCAAATGACCCATGTACAGTAAGTGAAGCCTTGTCATCACCTTACTCTAAGGGATGGCATAAAGCCATGAAGTGCGAAATGGATTCCATGATGGTTAATAAGGCATGGGTTTTAGTTCCTAAGCCAGAAGGTAAAAACATTGTACAGAATACATTAAGTGGGTGTTTAAAGCTAAGCGTAATACAAATGGTGATGTTGTAAAACATAAAGCCAGGTTGGTTGCAAAGGGTTTTATACAGCAATTTGGCATTGACTTTGTTGAGACATTCTCACCAGTTGTGCGGGCATGGCACACTCAGAATGTTGTTTGCTTTAGCGGTTGAATTAAATTTACAGATTGATCATCTAGACATTGAGACTGCTTTTCTCAATGGAGAGTTTCAGGAGGAAATATTTGTGTGTCAGCCAGAGTGCTTCCAGGTGAAGGGAAAGGAAGACCAGGTTTGTTTGCTCAAAAGGGCCATTAATGGACTAAAGCAGGCTGCACATATGTGGCACAGAAAGGCTCATACAGTTCTGTCTGCTTCGGGCTATACAAACAGTCATAATGAGGCATGTGTTTATAGATAGAGCACCGGCAATACTGTAATTCTTGTTGCTCTGCATGTTGATGACTTTTTTGTGTTCCACAATAATCCACAGGAAGTTAGCAATTTAAAAGATGTCTTGAAACAACATTTCATGATGAAAGACCTTGGACCTGCTGCTCAGGTTCTTGGTATGAATATAGAAAGGGACACAGATAACAATATACTCAAAATTTCTCAGATGCAGTTCATAAAGGATCTGCTCAATAAGTTTCAGATGACTGCTATTAATCCCTTCGGTACTCCTATGGATGTAAATATGAAATTGTCTAAAGCCAAAAATGTGCACAACAAACCTTACTAGCAGCTGATAGGTTCCAAGCCAGTGAAATGAAATTCTTAAGAAGTATGATAGGAAAGACAAGGAAAGAGAGAGAGACAAGGAGAGAGGAATGAAGATGTTAGGAAGGAAGTTGGGATGGAAAAACTAAATGAGAGAATTGAGAAGAATAAACTAAGGTGGTTTGGACATGTAAAGAGGATGGAGGAAAATAGAATACCATGACAGATGATGGAGGCGAAGTGCAAGGGTAAGAGAGCAAGAGGAAGACCTAGAACAAGGTGGATTGATTCAGTGAAGAACAGCGTAAGAAAAAGAAATCTGGACTGGGACAAGATCGTGGAAGAAGAATGGTGGAAGGAAAGAGGAAAGTGGAGAAGTGCCATAAATACCCCGACCCGGCAGGAGCTGGATAAGGGGAAATGATGATGATGATGATGATGATGATGATGATGAGGTTCACTTATGTACTTGAGTGTGTGTACTAGACCAGATATTGCCTATGCATTGTCATATTTAAGTCAGTTTAATTCTTGCCACAGTGAGGAGCATTGGCTTGCAGCCAAAAGGGTACTTCGGCATCTTAAAGGTACGATAAACCAAGGACTCATTTTAAAGAGCACTGGTTTAGATTTCGTAGGGTTTGCAGATGACAGTTTTTCCACAGATAGTGATAGTAAGTCCTATACTGGTTATCTTTTCAAGCTTGCTAATGCTGCCATATCATGGGAAGCTCGTAAGCAGAGCTCAGTTGCTACCTCATCGACGGAGGCTGGGTATGTAGCTTTGTCAGAGGCTTAAGAATCTGATGTTTGATTTGATTGGTTCTAATCAAGGTCCAATAAAAATTGAATTTGTTAAAGGTGAATGTGATTTGCAGTGTGTGTTGATGGATTGTAATCAAGAAATTGATTTGTATAATGACATTCAAAGTGCACAGAAAATTACAAAAAATCCTGTTTTTCATAGGCACACTAAATACATCCACACCAAACATCATTTCATTAGGGAAATGGTTCCAGACAGAATCATTTCATTGCACTATTTGTCCACACAAGAAATGATTGCAGATATTCTCACCATACCTTTACCTAAAACAAAACATGTGTATTGTAACCAAGGAATGGGATTGAATTGTTCATTAGTACTTTAAGTATACAGTACATTGTGTTCAAAAATGTTTTCAGAAATTGTATTAACTTATGTTTATGTAGGGTGCTCTATGATTGAAGTCTGGTTGACAAATGTCTATTACATTCTAGATCAGCTATTGGTTTAAGTGGGTGTGTTAGTAATATGTAACCAAATACTGATCTATGGTTTAATTTAAGTGCCAAGGAGCACAACGACCTTGGTGGCGGTTTTAGTTACTAGAATGTCTTGCCTGTATGTGATCCAATGAGTTAGTTCATATTAAACATGTATCCTGCATACTTGCCCAGTCGTCATTTTCTCCTGCCTTTTACTTCAACAGGATGGTATGCCGGTTCTAGGTACTGCGTGCTGTTGGCCAACATTAGGAGGAGCGGAAAGGCCCTGGCCACCCTACCACACGTACACTCCAGCTGAGGATAGCCTCTTCGGAGGCAGAACACTAACTACATTTTTACATGCAATAACCATAGAAGAATATCATCATCATCGGCTTTAACTTGAATCCGAGTATAAATCTTCTTCCTTCAGTCCAGTTTGTGGATGTGTTTACGGTGACTAAAGAGTCCAGTCCTGGCATAGAACAAGCGTCCACACAAGTCATATAGTATTGCTGGAGGAGGACGTGGTTGGGCTGCTCGAAGTTTCCTAGCTTGACGCTTGGCCTCTTCATGTGTGCATCGATCCCTTTCAAACATTTTTACAGTATCCGAGATGGTACGGCGTCAAGTTGAGCGGTCTGCAGCCAGCATGTCCCAGGTTTGTGAATCAATTTCAGGGTCGGCTTAAATTGTTCCTTGCAGCGCCTCTTAGGACCACCATGAGGTCTGGTGTCATAGCATAACTCACCATATAGCATTTGACGATGTAATCTCATATCATCCATCCAATGGACATGACCAATCCATCTAAATTGGTGACCTATTATGGATGATTCTATGCTATTGATTTGAGCCTTTTCAAGAACAGCAATATTGGTAATATAGAAGAATATATACTACAGTATCCTATCTGTAAATAGTTTGACACTTTGCACAAGTTTTTACAAACTTATGTAATATAAGCATTGTACATATATATATATATATACGTATATATATATATATTTGTGTTTAAGTGTAATTCATTAACATCGGACACTAATTAAGCCCAAGTGAACAGGATTTGAAGATGAACGCGTGACGTTCGAACATGTCATCCAATGAAGTAGTTATTTGTACATAAAAGCGTGCTAGTTTGTAGGGTATGTACCATAAATACTTGTTTCCCGCCTAATGTAATTGGGCGCAATTTGTGTTGACCGACTGAAAAGCTTTCTTCTATTTTACGTTATTTTCTTCAAAAAAATGCGCCATAATTTTATGTAAAATAGTTTATTATTATTATTAACTTAAATGGCCACATTGGACCACTTGATTCTCTTCCATGTACACTTTTTCTTTGAAGGTTGTATTGTTTGATTCTTCTTATCTGCCCAGTACTTCGGGAGTGAAGATTCAAGGAGAAATAATTTCAACTCTGAGATTTGCCGATGACATAGTCATCTTGGCCTGAGGATTTGAATGAGTTTTTGAATGGTATGGGCTCCGTCTTGAGGAAAGAATTCATTATGAAAATTAATAAATGTAAAACAAAAATATTGGAATGCAGCCGAAATAAATCAGAATCCTCTATGGACATCAAATTGGCAGGTGAAAAGCTAAAGGAAGTAGGAGACTTCTGTTACTTAGGAAGCAAAATAACCAGTGATGGACGAAGCAAAGAGGATATAAAAAGTAGGTTAGCTCAGGCAAGGAAAGCATTTCTACAGAAAAGGAATCTGTTGACATCAAATATAGATTTAGGTATTAGGAAGTCATTTTTGAAGGTCTTTTTCTGGAGCGTGGCACTCTATGGAAGTGAAACTTGGACTATTGGTGCAGCAGAAAAGAGGAGAAATGAAGCGTTTGAAATGTGGTGTTACAGGAGAATGATGAAGATCAGATGGGTAGATAGAGTAACAAACGAAGAGGTATTGAGACTAGTGGGAGAGGAGAGATGTTTCTGGCGACTGCTAATGAAGAGAAGAGATAGGTTGGTAGGACACATACTAAGACACCCAGGAATAGCAAGCTTAGTTATGGAAGGAAGGGTTGAGGACAAGAACTGTAGGGGTAGACCAAGGTTAGAATATGTTAAACAGATTGCCTCGGATGTAGGGTGTGGTAGCTTTGTAGAGATAAAACGATTAGCTCAGGACAGGAAGGCATGGAAAGCTGCATCAAACCAGTCAAAAGACTGAGGACTCAAACAACAACAACAACAACAACTTCTTCATTTGTTCTGATCGCAATGTTCTTAATTCGTCTGAAATCTCTGCAGGCCGTCTGTGTATCATTTCTGCTGAAAATTTGTGATTCTTAAGAAGGGTGGTAATTTTATTCTTGTTCTCTGCATCTGTAATTTCGAGTGCAACTGTTTTGAGATCCTCTTGAATTTCTTTGATCCAATGCCCTCCAGTCTTCTTTCCCAGATTTCTCGTCACTAGTTGTCGTAAAATTCTGCTTTCTGGTAATCGTAGGATGTGAAAGAAATAAGAGATTCTTTTCTTCTTCATCGTGCTGGTAACTGGGTCAATCTCTCGATAGACTGTTTCATTGGAGAGGTTTCTCCAGAGAAATCAAGAGAAATATTTTTTTTGCTCTCAATTTAGAAAAATATTGATATCGATTTGATGGAAAAGAAATGGAGGTCATTTTCGAAACAAGAACACCAAATAACATAAAAATTAGCGAAAACTTCCCTTGTTTGTTTCAAAAATTTAAATTTCACAGGCCTGTGTAATCTGTGAAGTATGAACAGGTGCTTGGTCTTGTTGAAATACAGTAGAGTACCGCTCAACCAACCTTCGCTTATCGGACATTCCGTGTTATCCGACATTGTTCCCTTGCTGAATTGCATTCCTGGCTGTGAGGATGCTACGACTCAAGATGTGAGTAAGTGGTGTGGACAAGATTAGCTGTTTGAACTAACTGACCCCGATATTATTGATTTCATGAATGCTAACAAAAATGAGGATGAAGAACGAGTTATTGCAGAACAAAAGGATAAAACGATGTCTCACAGTGGAGGATTAAGTGCATTGGATATAGCATTAACGTACGTTGAGCAACAGCCAGAGGCAAATGCAATGGAGGTGTTGATGTTTCGTCGATGGCGAGATCTCGCAGCAAGAAAACATGAATCAGCAGGCAAGCAGACATTGTTGACAAGTTCTTTTTCAAGAGTTTAGTGCTTTTCAGTCGATCAACATGAATGTACCCAAAAGAGCTGGGTTATGCCCTAATCCTGGAATAAATTACATTAGATTAATAAATACACTAGGATGACCAGTTTCGATCGTCAAGCGATCATCATCTGATCCATTACACTTAGGCTATAAAATCTATGTTTGAAAATGCAGGTGAAAATATTTACAATATGTACAATTATTTAGTTGCAAGATTGGTACTGCAACTGTCGGTGTATGCTAAATGCAGTATATATGATGTTAGGTGAAATGCCAAATGGTGATAAATATCTGGAGTTTGTATATTTGGAGTGATTATATGATTGTAAAAAATCAACTATGGTTAAACTTTAATATTACAGGCTACTACTTATCTGGTTGTCTTCCTACTGGAGCTACGTGCAGTTTCGTGTTCACTGTTACTCCAGGTGTGGTCGACTGAGATGGGCTGTTATCTCAATGACACTGGTTTTTCCCTTTACCCCCCCTGTTCATATGTGCTGTGCGGAGTCAGTGTGATGTGTTTATGTGGGGTGTTGCCAAAACTAGATGATGTATGTTATTGAATGAGGTGGGTCTACAACTATTTTAAAGACCGTGGATCATTCCCCGCCATGCCTGGACCATAAGCCATTCAAACTATGCGCTGCCCGGTCTTTTGAGGACGACCCAGCACCTTTAATACTGCCGCGAATATGGGCCTTGGTTTATTGCAGAAGGAAAGTACATCGTACACCTGATCCAGATAACATTTACCTATTAAAACCCCCTAATTTCCCCCCCTTTTATCTAGGATGGCTGTATCGCTAAGTTGTGTCTTGTTTCCGACATGGTGTGTTTTTTAGTAGATTGAAGAGAGGTGAGCTCTCCGTAAACGTGTGTTCATTTAGATTGTTGGGATTGTTTCATTTGGCTAGGTGTTGACTGACTGAAAAGCACTAAACTCTTGTTTACTAAGGCAACACTGAAAAAATGGCTTCAAACCCCACAAAGTTCTTTTTCTTAAGGCATTTGGAATGTTTTGTTCAATACTCCATGTACAATTAATTCAGTAAAATAGAGTACCGTAAAACATGGCATTGATTTAGTAATACTGTATAGCTTACCTATTTGTTTTAGTTCATTTTCAAAGTTATTCTGTAATATCCAATATTTTCGGTGATCCGATGTACTCCAGGTCTAGTTTAGGTCGGATAATCGAGACTCTAATGTACTCACAGGTTATCCCCAAACTGTTCTTTGCTGGTAGGGAACATGAAAGACATTAAAATGTCTATGTAACCTCGTGCTGTGACATTGCCATGCAAAACAAGTATGGGGATAAGTCCTTTCCAGGAGAAACATGACCACAATGTAACACCCCTACCCTCCAAATATGACTATGGGTACAATACAGACAGCATTCACGAGGGATTTCCCATAGCTACACCCTACCATCATATCGTGGCATTATATATCATAATTCACCATTCCTCCAATGGATTTCTACTCTTATAGGGTCTGGTTTTGACCCCCATAGACACCTTACCAGGCAGCGTTTGGCTTTGGCCTCCGTGATGTGTCACTTATAAGCAGCTGCTCGGCCATAAATCTAAGTTTCACACCTCACACTAACAGCTAGGAGTAGGCCCAGAAATGGTGTGGAATTCCTATGTGATAAGTGTTGATGGATGATTGTCTAGTGTCCTACAAAACCCTCATCATCACTCAGTAGTCACTGAGTGTCAATATGGCAGTCATTTTGCACATCCCATCATGTTTTCACTTCACTATCATGTCAGACACTGTGGGCCTTGATGGGTGGATGGAAATATCCTGCGCTGATTTCTCATACCCATAGCGGCTTTGGTGGCATAGTCGGTACCATGCAGAACCACTATGCCCAAGCTGGAGAGTTCAAACCCAGCTGAAGTCGTCGGATTTATTTTTAAGAGCGTTAAAATCCTTCAGTGTGCCTTCCTTCGGAGCGGAAGTAAGCCAGCAGGCCCATGCCATAGATTTATGACTGGTAAAAGAGCCTACCACTGCAATTGGTGGTGTGTAGGAAAATTTGTAGATTATATTTGGCTAGTACACAACGCTCTATCAAGTTCCAACATTCGCCGCTAGTGTTAGTGACATGAGCAACTGGTAGCCAAAGTTGGAACTACTTGAAATTGAACTTATTGGGAGCCCTTGGGCATTCAATCAAAAATGCCCAGCTTAAGGCCATTGGCTGCGATTCATATATCATTTCTTATACCAATGGCGTCCAATCACCTCATCACTTTGAAAGTCAGTGATTGTTGGTTCCTTAGTTTAGGGGCTGCGACAACATGGTCATGTAGCCCCGTGTACTTTGGGTGTGTGTAGAATCTGTCTGATAACCGGTGTTAATTGTGATGACTGTATTAGTGTGTGTTATCTGTTTTTTTAATTCAAGTAAGGACTGCAGACTTTGAATTTTCCAAATAGTTCCTACTTTTGCCACCAAATGCCACCGTCAACAACTACTAGTTTAGAACATAGCTACTAGATGCCACCGCAGTCGGCTCCTGGCAAAGAACGTAGGAACCTAAGAGCGTTGTTTACATTCTTAACCTATAGGTATTTAGCTTCACACAGGTGTAATTAGTGGAAGGTTCTTTAACATGCCATAAATCTATGACATGGGACCGCCGGCTTTACTTCCCCTCCGAAGGAAGGCATACTGAGGGATTTTTAACGCTCTTAAAAAATCCGACGAATTCGGTCGGGTTTGAACTCGCAATCTTGGGTACAGGAGCTCAGCATGCTACCAACTACGCCACCGAAGCCGCTGAAAGTCAGTGAGTTCCACAGAAAGTCTCATTTTGAGGTCTCATGACATATACACCCTACTGTGGCCATTGGCCTTATGTTTCACATGGTAGATGGCAATATTGTGAAACTCGCATTTTCTGATCACATAATGTACGATGCAGCACTGAGGTAGATGTGAAAATCATGCTGGTTGATATCAATGAGAAAGTTGAAGGGAAGGAGTATTTAGATCTATCGATGGCTGGAAAAACCTAAATAGAACAGATTGTGTTTGGTGGATTCTGATTGATAGGAGTTACTTGTATGAAAGTCTTGACCTGATGACAATACCAAGGAAGCTTATGCAATTTGTGAACATAATGCTGGACTTCTCATCCTGCAAAATTAAAGTTCAAAACTGTCGTCAAGTGAATTCTGAAGGAACAGAGGACTGTGGCAAGGTGACTTCTTATCATGCCTGATTTTCACCTCACACTGGAATAGGGGTACCGGTACTAGCTCTTTTCCTCCATGGTAGAAACTCTATTCAAATGGGAACATTACCGTATATACCTGAATGTAAGACGAGGTTTTATCCCACATTTTGTGTTATAAAAATTTGGGGTCGTCTTATATTCAGGGTAGTAAAAAAGAAAAAAAGAAAAAAAAGTTATTATTATTTGCAAAGTAGTGTGTGGTGTTGGCATCTTGTAACTCGCAACAAATCAATGTGTTAATGAAGATTAAAATATGGTTTGTTATGTTTAATTACCATGCATATACGAATAGCGTACATTTTGAGGTTAGGATTTACGCACACACGTCATTTTAAGTGGATAAAAGGTTGGAAAGCATACGGAAATATGTTTTAAAACAATCTTTACAAGAACAACCAGTCAGTTTTACGAGCAGTAATTGAGTGATCAACGTATCTTAATTTAATAAAATCTCCCATTCTTGAACAAAGAAATTATAGAGTATGTCTTGGAAAAGCGGGCAGAGGGATTTCCGGTAACACGAGACGTTATAAAAGTGAAAGCACGACCTTGAGGGCATATATTGTGCAAGTTATGAGTTAGTGAGTATATATTTTTTTAAATCTGTAAGAGGCAGTTGATAACTAGGCCTCGTCTTATATTCGGGGTCGTCTTACATTCGTGTATATACGGTATATACCGGTAACCAGTTTGTACAGTACCGTACTTAGCATATGCAGACAATGTAGTCATTATAGGAAGAAGTGTAAATGTGCAGTATATGAAGATCCTGAGAAAGACGCACAAAACTCTGGCCTACAGTAAACATTAACGTTAATAAAACAAAGTAGTCTACATGTAAAAGAATGGAATAATAAAGATAATCTGAGAATCAATGAGAAAGTGTCTGTATATGTTACCAACTTCAAATTATCTTGCATCAAGGCTCACTGAAGAGAATGAATGATTCAATAGCTAAAATCAGAGAGAGAATTACACAAGATAACTGCTGCTATTTTTCCTTTTTAACCGTCTAGCGAGCATGCCTCCTGAAATCACACTAGAGAGCGCTTGGCAGTGTTTGGACCGCACTGCAACGATTATTAATGTTCATCAGCGCTCGTTGTATTTTTGGAATACATGAAGCACTATATTCAGTAAGTATTTTATCAAGGAGACAACCTTAATTTGGACTGTTGTCAAAGTAAGAAATAAACAACACTGTACATAAAAATATCACAAAGTCCTGATGTTTTCACAGTCGATGAACAGAATAACATCAATGAACTATTACACACAATGAATCAGTCATGTCAGCATTCACTAAACCTAAATTTATGATTGAAATAGTAAAACATGTACAAAAGATCAAACTAAAAATCACAGTTTGCTTACAAGAAATACAGTATAAAATGTTATACAATAATTTAGAGTTTTCTCGACATTGCCAGAAATCTCAAATCACAAAAATTTTAAATAGTGCATTTCTCGGTATGAAACAACAGATTTTACATTTGATCTTGGTCAACAGCCTTGTTAAACTCTTTGCAGGAAACTTGCAGAAGTTTCTGTGGCACGAATCACACGTAATACCAGTCTTAGTGTTTTTGTGGGATTCACAAACAAAACAAGTATTTTCCAAGTTAGAAGAATTGGTTGCGGAACCATTGGTTCTGTGTATTTAGACACGAAACACAATATTTCCTTGGGAAGAGACCTCAGTTGAGCTCTGTCTTTCAAAATTTGCTAATCATGCTCATTGCCAAATCAAGGACAATACTTTCTCCTACTACACATTTTCTCTGGGTTATTAGCCAGGAAAACTTTTGTATGAACATATCCAGGGATGTGGAGTTCACAGTAAAAACCACTAGTGGCCACCGACCAGCTAACGTTTCATCTATGTTGCCGAACTCCCCTTATGATAAATTGTGTGAACTCTTGAATAGCCACTAGTTGATCTTGACGTTCAACTTTTGTCGATATATTATCAAAACGAAGGGATCTAATGAAAAAAAAGGAATCACCTGCTACTGAAATTTGCTCAAGGATAGTCAATCCGGTACCATCAGTGTTCCAAAGTTCTAAAGTATGATTACCTTTCTTCAAAGCAATCAAAAATAAAACAACAAAGATAGCCAATATCTCAAACCAAGAAGTTTCGCCTTAGTCTCTGTCCCATCCATTCTGATTTTCCAATTTTCTCTTAGCATTGTAGATGCTTATATAACTGACAATATCATCAATCATGTCAGAGAGAGGCTGGACGCTGCACTGACGGCTATGAGCGACATCGGGCATTTACGCAGCCTATCCCTGAAGACGGCAATAAGACTTTTTTTGTTAAAAATAGCACCAGTCGCGATGTATGGCCTGGAAATTATTTGGAAACATCTTAGGCACAGACAACTGGTAACGATGGAAACGATCAAAGCAATGTATCTAAAAAGAGCCTTATGCCTATCCAAGTTCACGCCCTCGCGGCTTGTGTATGTCATGACAGGGGAACTACCCTTCATGGAAGAAGTCAGATTACAGATGCTCCTGCCGCACACATCGGGATATGGGGAGTTTTTACGTCTCATGACAGCAAAGAGAAATGACATTTGGCATGAATTTTATATGACGGACGCCATGACTACACAGGACTAGAGGCAAGGATCCTAAGAGCTGAGACATATCTTGACGCGCTTTGCTGTCCATGGTTTCCACCACCGGATCTGCATGAGAGATGTCTATCACCAACCAGACGAACTATGTGTGTGGAAGCTTTGTAAGGGTCCTTGCGACAGATACCACGTGAGGACGTGCAAGTGCAGAGAGGTGTCGCTGACGAAATTTTGTGAAAATTAGAAACATATGGACACCCCTTGGAAAGAGGCATTTCTCATAGAGGAGCTCAGACTGTCGAAGTTTCTACCTTCTACACCAAGCTACGTACTAGACCTCCAAGAACTGCATCAGACGAAAACAGAAATCCGGATAGCCATGCAGGACGAAGACGTGCTATAGCCCCAGTCCAGGCTGTGCGTGCGATCTCTGTGACATATTTTCTGAAAGATACCATGTGTCAAATGTTATAAGAAAATGTCTATAAGTTTATATTAATTGGCATATCTACTGTACTTTTTGTCCATTGGCTGCACTCATTAAATTATTATTAATCATTTCCTTAAACGCTTACAGTGGTGCATGCTTTTGGTGTGCAGGTCCTTCAGCTCCAGGAAATATTTTGACAATGTTTTTCTGTTTTGTTCTGGATTTCAGCACCAAAGGTTCGCTGTTCCATAAAGTTAGACTACCCTCACCTTACCGATAAAGAACATTGAATCCTCACAAATATCCTTTGCTTACCACAGACAGGTCAGATTCACTACTGTGGTTATTTCTTCAATTTCTTCACGGCCAAAATTCATATCTTCCTCATCATCAAAATAATCACTTCTAACTCTCCTTCTGACAATTCGTGAAGACATTGAAAAATTCCTTCAGGCCTGATGTATTTTGAATTCCCTGAAATACAGAAAAAGAATTTTTTTTAGAACATGAATTTGTATTACTGGATAGCTTTTGGCTTGCCACGGTGGGTGAGTGGTTATCGTGTTGGATTACTAACCCCAAGCTTGCAAGTGATTTTTGAAAGGCAGCAAGAATTACTACATGCATGTCATACAATGTTGGCATGTTAAAGAACCCATTTGAATTCAGTAGGGTGTGTTCATAATGGAAAGGGAAAGTTTACAAGTCCATGACACGACCAGTGGCACTTTACGGCACAGAATGTTGGCCAGCTTCAACCAAGCATGAAAAAGCCCTACATGGAATGGAGATGAAAATGTTACGTTGGTCCATGGGTGTTACACGGCTTGATCATGTCAGGAATAAACATATCCGGAAACAGATGGGAGTTGCAGCCATTACCGATAAAATGAGAGAAACATGGCTTCGCTGGTATAGGCATGTCACTAGAAGTGATGGGAACTCTGTGACAAGAGCAGCTCTCCAAAACGATCCAGGAGGCAATCGATTCTGTGGACTGTAGTAGTCCAAAGAAAAGATGGCTGGACAGAATCAAGGAAGACTTGGTGATGTGTGGACTTAAACCTGAAGATGCCCTTGACAGGAAGAAGTGGCGAACAGCAACCAAACAAGCAGACCCTGCACTTTCACGGGATACACGCTAGAAAAGAAGAAGGGTGTGTTCATAATGGCAAAATTAATCTCGGTATTTTCGGCCAACGCAAAGTTCCTCATTTCTCTACTAGAAAGCGCTATAGTGTCAAGCTGCTTAGATATCTAACCTCCTTGACTTTCATAGTGCTTCAAGGAACAACAAAATTCGACATGCAAGCTACCCTCTGGATGTCAAATAACAAAGCTTGCATCCGGCACCCGAAGCCATACAGTATTATTATTATTGGTTAGCTACCAATGTAATTAATGCTACTACATTCAACAGGCAAGGATATGAAAATGTATTGGGAGCAGAAGGATGGGGTAGCAGGAATGAAGAAGGGAGAAAGTTGCTGGTTTTTGCAAGAGAAACGGTTTAGTGGTAGGCAACTCCTGGTTCCGGAAGAAAGAAAGCCACAAGGTAACGTGGTACAGCAGTGATTTAACAAAGAAATCTTTGGTAGATTACATGCTGTACGACTGGGAAATGAAGAGAAGTGTCAGAGATATAAAGGTAATACCATCACAGGCCTTAGATAGTGACCACAGAATACTTGTAATGAACCTGGGAGTTGTTAAGGATAGCAAGAGGACAGAGTACCAGGAAAGGAGAATCAAAGTATGGAAACTCAAGGAAAAGGAAGTCAAGGAAGAATTCCAGAAGATAATAAGGGAAAGGATGCCAACAGACAATCCTAAAACAGGGGAAGAGGAATGGAAGCAATTCAAAAACACAATGGTGGAAGCTGCAGTGGCAGTATGTGGAAGAACAAGCAACAGAAAGCGGTGTAAAGAGACACCATGGTGGAATGAGAGAGTAAAAGAAGCTGTGGGAAGGAAGAACAAGGCTTTCAGAGAGTGGTTCCAGGAAAGAACTGATCTGGCAAGGGAAGATTATAAGATAAAGAAGAAAAAAGCAAACAAGATTGTTGCAGAGGAGAGGAAGAAGTGGATGGTAAAGTGGACAGAGATGATGGAGGAAGACAGCAGAGGAAATAAGAAAGTACTTTATGGGATGGTCAAAAGTAAGAGAAGAGGTCTGCGAGAGGATGTGGTAATGATGGACAAAAACGGAAATGAGGTACACAACAAAGAGACACTCAAGACAGTATGGAAAGAGTACTTTGAGGATTTGCTGAATCCAAATGGTCATAGGGAGGAAGACAATGTATTGGAAGATGGAGAAGACAACACAGGAATGGAAAAGGACCTGACTTGGAGAGAACTGGAAATGGCTATAGACAAGATGAAAGGAGGAAGGGCACCAGGTGTGGATGAAGTGAGTGTTGAAATGGTGAAGGCAGCAGGGGAGGTTGGGAAACAGTGGCTGTACCGTGTGACGAGGGTGATATGGAAGGAGAAAAAGACCCCTGAAGATTGGAAGAAAGGATTAATTGTCCCAATATTTAAGAAAGGAAGCAGAAAGGAGTGCAGAAATTACAGGGGAGTCACACTCATACCTCACTGTGCCAAGATATATGAAAAGATATTAGAAAGTAGAATACGAGCCAAAGTGGAGAGAAAATTGAGAGAGGAGCAGTATGGATTCAGACCTGGGAGATCAACAGTGGATCTCATATTTTCAGTGAGACAGCTCCAGGAACACCACTACGAATTTGGAGAGGATCTGTTGATGGCCTTCCTGGACATCCGAAAGGCCTATGATAGTGTGTGTAGGGAGAAGGTTTGGAAAGCAATGGAAAACATGGGAGTGGAAAAAGAGACTGTAGGCAGAGTGAAGGAGATGTATTGTGGAAGTGTGAGTTGTCTGAAAGTTGGAGGGGAAAGAACAGACTGGTTCAGACAAATGAGTGGCCTGAAACAGGGTAGTGCGCTGTCACCCCTTCTCTTTATTGTGGTTATGGACGAGGTAATGACACGGATAGCAGGAAAGATAGGAGAAGATAAGATGAAAGCAATGGTGTTTGCAGATGATCTCATGGTCTGGGGAAACAAGGAGGAGAAAATTCAGGAGCAACTGAAGGCTTGGGAAGAAACAGTGGGAGAGTACGGATGGAAGTTCAACATTAGTAAATGTGAGATCCTGTTAACGACCAGGAAAAAGGACAGACTAATGAGTGGGATAACACTTGGAGGTGGACAGCTGAAGAAGGTGGAAAGTCTCAAGTACTTGGGAAGTATAGTGGAGGAAAATGGGAGAAATGACAAAGAGATTACGGAACGTGGCAGACAGGCAGAAGCATTTCTGAGAAGCATTAGGAGCTTAGTGTGGAATAAAGATGTCCCACAAAAAAGCAAGGAAGTGTTATACAGAAGCTACTATATCCCGATACTGACCTATGCTTCAGAAACATGGACAATGAAGAAAAGAGACATAAGCAGAATACAGGCAGGTGAAATGAAGTTCCTGCGAAGTAGGATCGGAGTAACAAGAAGAGACAGGGTGAGGAATGAAAAGGTCAGGGAAATGGTGAAAGAGGAGCCCTTGCAAGGTAGGATTGAGACATCAAGACTGAGGTGGTATGGACACTTAAAGAGAATGGATGAGAAGAAGATTCCCAAGAGGATACATGAGCTGCAGATGCAGAAGAAACGACCAAGGGGGAGACCAAGAGATAGATGGCTGAAAGGAGTGGAGGAATGTGTCAAGAAGAGAGGCGAGGACTGGACCAGAGTGACAGCGGAGAGGTGGTGGGAAGAAAGAACTAAGTGGCGAGGCTTATGTTCCAAACAGACCCAGCCTGGGGCTGGAAACTGTACAAGATGATGATGATGACATTCAACAGCATCCAAAAGCATCAAGAAATTCAAATAGTAAATAAAATCAGTGACTTAAAATACATTAGAGCATGTTAGAAATGAGCAATCTACATGAAGCTGTTCGTATGAGCCGAATCAGATGGTAGGGTCATGTGAAGAGAATAGTGGAGGAGAGATTACCTAACAGGTTAATGAATTTGGCTGTAGAGGGTAAGAGAAGCATAGGTAGACCAAGGAGGTGATGGTTAGATTCAGTGTTGAACTATTTCAAAGTGAGAGGTGTAGAACAGAGGAGGCTAACTGCTAATAGGGGATCATGGAAGAGACTTGTTCACAAACAGAGGCTTGCAGACTAGACTGGACACTGAAAAACAAACAGTCTCAAATTAAAATGTATGTTTTTACTTACAATATGCTAACGTTAGTGTGAACGAGGCGGTGTTCAGACCGCTTGACATTTCTGCTCACACCAGCACTCGCTTTGCAACTGATTTCCGTCCAATTCTCTCAATGGAGGCACCTATCACAAGAGTCATCTAGTATCTCAGATGGTAATCAACGAAAATATATGCAGTAAATTATGTTTCTCATTCCCGGTAAATTGCAGCCACATAATATTCTATAAGTGTGGTCCAAACACCGCTCATGTGCACGTTTGAGTGTTAATGCACTGAAGTCTTGCACACATTCATATTAAGTCAAGAAAGAAGACTTACCGCCCAGTAGTTAGGCCAGTCTTCACATATAGTAGTGAGATATGGGTGATTATTGACAGAAAGGAGGAGGCATTGGGCATGTGGGAGTGAAAATTCTTGGATCAATTAAGGAAAAAAGGAACTTAGCAAGCACAATGTAATGTGGAATTCTTCAATTTGTATGTGGAACCCTGCATTTCAGTAGAAGTGAGAAGAGGAAGCATATGATGGGCAGGATATCTCAAAAGGATGGTCAAGAAGGGAGCAAACTGTCAATACTAAACCAGGAAACAAGAACTGATGTGATTGGGGAAAGCCTACGCTCACCATGAACTGCAGCGCTGATAGGTAAATTAAGGAAAGTTTTTTTTAAGATAATTCCAATGACAGTGAAGATGAGTATGGTATGTATCTTTAAAGATTCTCTTGTGTAGATATTCAAAAAGTTACTGGAATAAGAACAAGTTCCTAAAGTATAATATTGAACGACTTAACAAACTTTTAATTTTTGAGCTGACTTAGCCATATGAAAAAAGAATGAGATTTGTGTGATGGCTTATAGTGTGTGTATTTGTAAATTGGGGATAGGATTTGAAAGGAGATGGCTGTGGCCTTAAGTTAGGCACCATCCCAGCGTTTGCCTAGAGAAAAAGGGAGAAACCAAGGAAAACCACTTCCAGGATTTCTGAGGTGGGAATCAAACCATCCTCCTCTCAGTTTTGCTTCACAAGGCTGAGTGTACCCCATTTCAGCCCTCACAACAGAATTTTGTTTTTGGCAGAGCCAGGATTCGAACCCAGACCTCTGGGGCCACAGCCAAGAATACTAGCTGCTATACGACAAGGTGGTCATTTGGACTCATAAATCTAGTGTCATTCATCATGTGTAAAGGATAACAAGCCCTGTGTCTTTGTACAGATTAATGAAAATCATTCCAAAACCATCAGTTCCTCCATTTTAAACATTTTCTGCCTGAGATTGGCAGTTTTATCCTTATTTATAACAAGGTGTTTAATGTGACTGTGGTTGCAAGTATATTTTAACATCTGTGTGCTATATTCTCTGCAAGGAAATGTATCAGATTAAATATTTAATAGTTTACTGTACTTGTATCAGACTACATTTTCTTCTAGAGAAAAGCATGTGAACTGAAGCATAACTGTCCAACACCACATCTAACTTTGTATAAAGTGACAGATCCCATTAGACACCAACGCATATAGTCCTTATGAATCAAAAATTATGTTTGTATGGAGAAAAATCTTAACATGAGCCTTTTTCAATTTCTTTTTCTTACCAGTGAGCTCTTTATTCTCTGTTTCAAAGAAAATGTGGTTGCATGTGTTAAGCCAATTGAGAACAGAGTGCTCAATCTGCCAACCCCACACTTTCTATCGTGGCTCTAATAAGTGAAAACTACGGTATCTGCTAGTAGTATGTACTAATTGGGGAATGGTAAACAGGGATCGAACACAGTTGAGCCAATTCAACATTGATGTATGTTATCTTGCATAGTCATGGAGGAGAAGTATACATTGCATCCTTCGTGCCAATACACTTCCCTCACCCAGTATGGCGGTAATGACACTACGTCTAAGCAAAAAACTGACCAACACAACTTCTCTATAGTCCCTAAATGCTGGTGCAAAATCTTTCCTGCAGATAATGGTTTTCACCTTTTCTAAGCCACTGCTCGGTTAGAGTCCAGTGTGTGGTGATGTACCCATTTTGTTGTTGTTAATTGGGATTGAGACACCTTGAATGCGTATGTGTTGAATAACCTATGTATCTGTCAGTGGCGTTCGGTAATAAAGTTGCAGTGTTGCACAATGACCAGGTTTTATAAATAAATAATAATACTGTATTAATAATCTTTTAGCAATTAAAAAACGTGTGCCTCTTACATGCACAAGAATTCATAGTTTTGTTATGTAATAATTCAGAAGATGTGTAGTCTACTGTGAACTGTTGGAGAAAGCGAAGCTCTCCAGCAGTACTGTAAAGCTTGCCGTGTGGTCATTGTCAGGCCCAAGCACGTACCAGATCTCAATAGTGGAGAGTATGGCAGAGTAAGTCCTATCCCAACTGTTAACTCGGCTGGTCGTTGCTAGCTGATTACAACAAGGAAGGAGAGGGGTGCACGAAGACATCCGAGATTTGCCGTCTACTGCCGATACCATATCTCGCTATGTTATTTGGGCGTGCGGTTCTCTCTCACCCTCGTGTAGCCTATAGCTTACGCAGTTTTGTTCTTGAGAAAGTTTTCAAATAATCAATTTAGTCTCAGGACTGCGGCATTCATGATGAATAAGCTACATCCGTTTTACCGAGCACGTGTATACCGTCTTCTCTGATATAAAACAGGCCTTAACCCTACCCCCCCCCCCCCCCCTCTCCTCAGTGTAAATAGAGCAACACCCAGAACAATTAAGATAGCTTTGAAGGCATTTTTCAGTGTCTCCTCATCGACAATATTGATATTGTAACATTCAGTTGGTCAACGAAAAATAATTCCAATTACTGGAATATGTGGAGCCTCCGTGGCTTAGGTGGCAGCACGCCGGCCTCTCACCGCTGGGTCCGTGGTTCAAATCCCGGTCACTCCATGTGAGATTTGTGCTGGACAAAACGGAGTACTCCGGTTTTCCCTGTCAAAATTTCATTCCAGCAACACTCTCCACTATCATTTCACTTCATCTGTCATGCACTTAATCATTGCCCCAGAGGAGTGCGTCAGGCCTCGGCAGCCGGCACAGTTCATATCCTCGCCTCTAGATGGGGGCTTCATTCATTGCATTCCTGACCCGGTCGGAGACTGGAAACAGGCTGTGGATTTTCATTTCACTGGAATATGTGAAAAATAACCTGAAATAAATAATTACTTGTGATTAATATACTGTATACAGTACAGTCTTGATTATCCGACCTAAACTGGACCTGGATACGTCGGATCACCGAAAATGTCGGATAATGCAGAATAACTTTGAAAATTAACTAAATCAAATAAGTAAGCTATACTGTATTACTAAATCAATGTCATGTTTTACGGTAGTCTATTTACTGAATTATCAATTCAATTATTGTACATGCAGTATTGAACAAAAACGTTCAAAATCTCTTAAGAAAAGAAACTTGTCAACAATGACTGCTTGCCTGCTGATTCACGTTTTTATGCTGCGAGATCTCGTCACGAAAAATCAACACCTCCGTTGCGTTTACTCCGGCTGTTGCTCCGCGTAATGTACTTTAGTGCCATATCCATCCTTCAATGTGACACATTGTTTTATCCTTTTGTTCTGCAATACCTTGTTCTCCTTCTTCACCACCTCATTTTCGTTAGCATTCACCAAATCAATAATATTAGGGTCAGTTAGTTCAAACAGCTGATCTTGTGCACACCACTTACTCACATCTTGAATTGAAACATTCTCACAGCCAAGAATGCAATTCAGTAAGGGAACAATGCCATCCATGTCTTGTTGTACCACCTTCTCTGGATGTTCAGCCTCACTCAGCAATTTGATCCAAGACTTTGCTAATGTCGTTATTTCAATTTCTTCCTAAGCAGCCTCCACACCAGGTGTCCCAGAATTTAGTGTACAGCAAATGTTCAAATTAAGTCAATCAGTGTCGGTTAACACGGAATGTCGGATAAGCGAAGGTCGGTTGAGCGGGACTCTACTGTATATTGTTATGGACTTTTGAAGGAGAAAAAACTAAGGGATGACATGTTTTGCTTGTCAAGCGAACATCATCAGATCCAAATCTACAAGACAAATACCAATAGTTCTACAAAACACTATCAAACCTACAGTGACACCCACAAACAGTCTCAGCCCTCCAAAAACAAACAACCTGTCAGAAAACTTAGTAAGTGTGGTAACTATTCATTATCATCATCATCATAGAATGAATAAGCCCCTTCCATAGCTGTTTGTCCTGCCACCATTCTTCTTCTACCACTGTCCTCCATTCTATGCTCCTCTTAGCCAAGGCTCTGTGGACTTTCTTCATCCCACCATCATCTTGAGGTCTACCTCTTGGTCTCTTGCTGCCTTTCGAAATAGGCTTTGGGTGTTCTACTAGAGGGCATCCTCATCAGATGATCGAACCATTTCAATCTCGACTGCTCAAGAATGTCAAGCACACTTCTTTTCGGCCCTAGCTCCAGGTGGACTGACTCATTTCTAATTTTGTCCCATCTGGTCTTCAGAATACTGTGGTAACTTTTACTGATAAATATTAAGGCATTAAGAGGGCCCTGGGAAGCAACCTAGGGGGGTCTGCAAGACCTTCAGACCTGGACATAAGGGAGTGTGATGCGATGATGCAGTCCAACAGCATCAAAAATACAAGGATTCATCAGAAGAGAATCCTCATAGCCTCTCCACTCCAACTCCAAACACTGACCTGCCCGTGGTGTCCCCTGCTCAGTCGAGCAACCCAGTGGAAGGTTGGGTAACCAACCCCAGCGGGAAACTGGGTCGGTGAACAGACTAGTGTTTGGGGGACTGAGGGTGTCTCTCTCAGTTATTTATGTTTCCCAGACAAGTTATGGGTTGGCGCCAGGAAGGGCATCCGGCCGTAAAACTTTGTCCAAATCAAAATATGGCAAGTTCTTTAAGTTTGGCCTCGGAGACAGCTAGGGCGTTCCCCACAGGCGACGCTCAAGGAGATCGCCTGCCCCTTCTGAAAAGAGTGCGAAGGCTACCGAGTCATGGGCGGACTAGGTTAAAGAAGTTAGCCCACCTTAGAGTAGGTACACTTAATGTTGGATCAAAGACTGGATGAGGACGGGAGATTGCTGATTTGATGAGAAGAAGGAATATCGAAATTCTATGTGTACAAGAAACTAGGTGGAAGGGAAATAAAGAAAAAGAGCTTGGTGATGGCTACAAATTACTGTACAGAGGAACGAACAATCTGGGAAGGAATGGGGTTGGCATCATTCTCTCGAAAGAGATGAAGGCTTGCCTGACGGAAGTCCACAGGAGAAATGACCGGATAATGAGTATCAAACTGTGCCTCGAGGGTATATTTAACATAATTTGTGCTTATGCCCCTCAAGTTGGTTGTGATGAGGACGAAAAGGATAAATTCAGGAGTGACCTGGATGAGGGAATCAGTCGCTTACCAGCCGAAGAAAGAGTTATTTTAGGTGGTGACTTGAATGGGCATGTGTGCACTACAGTAGGAGGAGAGCTAGCAAGGAGAGTACATGGAGGCTGGGGATTAGGAGACCATAATGTGGAGGGTGAAAGAGTGATAAATTTTGCATTGGGAGCAGACTTAGCTATATGTAACACCTTCTTTAAGAAATGTAGACAGCAGTTGGTAACTTATAAAAGTGGAGGAAATGAAGGTCAAATCGATTACCTCATGTGTAGAAGACCACATCTGAAGGAAGTGCAGAACTATAAAGTCATAGTAGGTGAACACGTAGCTCCGCAACACAGAGTATTAGTTGCTGATTATCAGTATATCTGCCTCAAGCCATATGTGGAGAAGAAAACGGTGTCGAAAATCAAATGGTGGCGGCTAGAAGACCCTATTCTGTGTAGTGAGTTCAAAACTGAAGTTATATGGCAATATCAACATATAGAAGGAGTTGATAATTGGTGGAAAGTGAACAGTGAAATAATACGCCGAGCAGGAGAAGCCATTCTTTGTAAAACCTCCGGTAAAGTTGCTCATAGGGACAAAGAAACTTGGTGGTGGAATACTGCAGTAAAAGAAGCAATAAAGACCAAGAGGTTTGCCAAAAAAGCCTGGGATCAATCTGCGACAGATGAAGACAGAGAACTGTACAGACAGGCAAATAAAGATGCTAAGCGAGTGGTAGGGCAGGCAAGGGCAGATGCTTAGGATGATGTATATGAGGACTTGGAGAATACCAGTGGAGTGAAGAAGCTTTTCAGGATATCGAGGGCTAGAGATAAGGCATCGAAAGATTTTACTCATATTAAGCAGATGAAGAGTGGTGAGGGAGTAGCTCTTCATGATGGAATACGAAATCAAGAAAAGGTGGGAGGAATATTTCAACCACTTACTAAATGAGGAAAATGATAGGCTGTCTTCTGGTGATGGGGTGCCCTACCAGAGTTTAATCACTGGAATTGGTAGAGAAGAAGTGATGATTGCTGTCAAGAAAATGAAAAAAGGAAAAGCCACAGGTCCTGATGAAATTCCAGTGGAAGTATGGCAGTGTCTTGGGTAGAGAGGAATAGATATGTTGTGGGATCTCATGAAGCAAATTTATTCGGAAGAGGTTATGCCCATGGAGTGGAGGGAGACAACACTGGTCCCTATATATAAGGAAAAGGGCGACATCCAGGACTGTTCTAACTACAGGGGGATAAAGCTGATGTCCCATACCATGAAAATCTGGGAGAAAATTATCGAGAAAAGGCTTCGAGAGGATACAACGATTGGAGAACAACAGTTTGGGTTCATGCCAGGTAGGAGTACAACTGATGCCATTTTTGCACTCCGGCAACTCATCGAAAGGCATAGAGAGAAGAATAAGGAGCTACATATGGTCTTTATAGACTTAGAGAAAGCCTATGATAGAGTTCCACGCCAGGAAGTCTGGAGATGTCTGAGGACCAAAGCAGTCCCGGAAAAATATGTGCTGCTTATCCAGGACATGTACGAGGAGGCTAATACAAGAGTCAGGAGTAGCGTCGGATTGACCAACTGGTTTCCTGTTCAAGTTGGGTTGCATCAGGGGTCAGCCCTGAGTCCATACATATTCAATCTTGTCATGGATGTCCTATCTGATGGCTTACGTAGTGCAGCACCATGGTGCATGCTGTTTGCCGATGACATTGTTTTGTGCGACACCAGTAGGAGAGAACTGGAAAGGCGACTGACTGGAGAGCTGGCGAGAAGCCTTGGAGACCAGAGGCATGAAAATCAGTCGAAAGAAAACAGAGTATTTGTGCATTGGTGGTGAGGGCAATGAATTAGTGCAGATGGATGGAGTAAGCTTAAGGCCAGTCAGTAGCTTCAAGTATTTTGGGTCAACCATGTCTGAAGATGGCAACATAAATACTGAGATTAACCACAGGGTTCAGTCAGCCTGGATGAACTGGAAAAGGTTTTCTGGCATTCTGTGTGACAAAAGGCTCAGTTTAAGGGTGAAAGGAAAGGCCTACAAGACAGCTGTGAGGCCAGCCATGATGTATGGTGCGGAGACATGAGCAATAACTAAGTTACAATGTCATAAGCTGGATGTGACTGAGATGAAGATGCTGCGCTGGATGAGTGGCATCACTAGGATTGATCACATCGCAAATGAGAAAATCAGGGGCACAGTAAAAGTAACAGAAGTCTCCAAGAAAATCCAGGAGAGAAGACTGCTGTGGTATGGGCATGTTATGCGTCGGGATAATAACTATGTAGGAAGGAGAGCGATGTCTCTGGTTGTGGTTGGCACGAGGAATAGAGGCAGACCTCGAAGAAGATGGACTGACAATATCCATGAAGACCTAATGGAGAAGCAGTTACGGGACGACGATGTGTGGGACAGAAAAAAATGGAAAAGACTTGCCAGAAACATCGACCCCACTTGAAGTGGGATAAGATGATGAAGAAGAAGAAGATTAAGGCATTAAGAACCAAAAAAAAAAGCACTATTTATTTTAACATTGCAAAACTTAGAAAAGACGATCCCATCAACAAACCAGTCTTCCTCCCCCAAACTAATCTATGAAAGTGTAGCTACTATTTGCTGTGGTTAATGATGATCGTTTTTATGGATTGAAAACACAACGTGGTTAGGTTTGATTAAGTGTATTTTTAATAAAATTTTCTTAAGTATGTCAGGTACTGTATTATATTTGCAAGAAGTTCAAACTATAGGTATAACAACTTATGACCATAGCTGCCTCCTGGGTAGATTATTAGCTTGGGAATAACCTAACCCCCAAGGGAAGATGATGAAAAAAAAGGAAGTGGGTTTCGGACCGGAGAAAAAGGATGGAGAAATAGGAAGAGAGTTTGACATAAGTTATGACCAGTGGCGCCCACGTCTCTTGAAACAGGTCAGGCAAGCCTCTGTCGCACTGGGACCCACCCCCATCATGAAGAACCCACCCCTGTTTGGACCCCTCCCCCGCACTATAGTTTTTATTATACTATTAAAACACATTTTTAAGTGTAATTGTTTAAATCAACTTCAGAAAAACGTTTTTTTTTAAGTTTTGTAAAGTTTTTTTTAAATCATGCAAATCACCACCAAACAAGTTTGTGAATTTTCAACGCAAAAAAAAAAAAAAGGAGAAAAGATGATTTTAATCCTCAACTCCTGCGCAAAATTAATCGTGACTTGCGCATTATACGTTTCATCTATAGAGCGTCTCTACCTTAAAAGACAGTACGCATTAAATGGAGCGCGCTGATGCCAGATCTGCTGCATATACCAAGTTCTGCAAGGCCGGGCACATGATGTAACATAACTCGTATACAAGCGTGTTTTATGCAAAACTCGGGAAATTTCCAAAATATTTGTTTGTTGTATATAACTGTACCTCATGCCTTGATGCGAACGACGGTACAATATTTAGATATGATACACCGAAGTTCAGAGCGCGATTTTAATGCACACATTATAATAATTTATAGTTTTCAATTATTCATGAATATGATAATACTAGCTGAAGTACCCGTGCTTCGCTACGCGTCATAAATAAATTAAAATGTGAAGGTGACAGTTAAAACAGGGGATAGGCGAGATGCTGCGCAGAGGGATATTAAGGATGGAACATTTTGTCCAACTACACCGCTCGGCGTTGACCGTGTTTTATAGCACAAATTTAGGTTTTTCTCGCTAACCGTTGGAGATACCTTTCGGATAGAAAATGTAATTTTAAACCTCGTATATGCCATCAAAAGTTTGCTATTTCTTAGTGTTCTCTTTTTATTTGAAATGGAAATATGAAAGTTTGAAACCAAAGGGTGTAGTGACGTCACTAAAATGGTCGCCATCTTTAAATAGTGCAAATTATTGAAATCAAAAGTAACCTATATATTAACCAGGTAAATCAGCTACTTCCATGTAAAATTCATGTAAATCGGACCAGTGGTACTTGCGTGATTGAGTAATACACACACACCTTCTCATTTTTAGCCTCGCTTCGCTCGCGTCATAGTCGTGTCATATTGTTATTGAATGAAATGCAGGTTTAACCCCGTTAACACCCCTTTAGAACCTGAATATCCAAAAATCCCTCCTTAGTAGACATTTTCGACACACAACAAACATATCCCCAAAATATCATTCTTCTAACTTTAATAGTTTTGGTTGGTCGATGAGAGTGAACATCCAAAAATCCTTCCTTAGTGGACGTTTTTCTTCCAGAATTTCACCCCTCCCCATAGGCCCCTTAAATTGTATTTATGAAAAAACGGTCGAACACCTATTTATTTTATATATTTATTTATTTCTTTCTTTCTTTATTTATTTTTAAGCTGATTGATTTCCTCCGATTTTCAAACACCTCGCTTATGTCGTTTAAGAGATACACGCTCCGTTAGGAATCTTTCAAACCCCACTTTTCATCCCTTTCACCTTATAATATACACTACATCGAAAAACCATTAGACATGTGTCAGCTTATTTTAATGATTAGAATATATGCCAAGTATCACATCCCCAAATGAAACCACTCATGAGATATTGTTATTCAATGAAATGCACATTTACCCCTTAACACCTCTTTAGAACCTGAATATCCAAAACTCTTTCCTTAGTGGACGTTTTCGACATACATCGAACATATCCCCAAAATTTCATGTTTCTAACATCAATAATTTTGGCTGGGCGATGATGAGTGAGTGAGTCAGTCAGGACATTTTCTTTCAATTATTTTTGATAATTTCACCCCTCCCCATGAACCCCTTAAATTGGATTTATGACAAAACGGTCGAACACCTCTTTACTTGTATTTAAAGCTGTTTTTCCCGTCGAATTTCAAACTTCTCGCCTATGTCGTTTCAGAAATACACGCTCCGTTAAGAATCCTTCAACACCCAATTTTCACCCCTTTCACCTCATAATATACACCACATCGATAAACCCTTAGACATATGTCTGATAATTTTTAATGATTAGTTTATATACCGAATAACACATCCCCAAAGAAACAAGTCATGAGATATCGTTATTCAATGAAATGCACGTTTACCCCCTTAACACCTCTTTAAAACCCGAATAAACAAAAATCATTTCTTAGTTGACGTTTTCGACATACAGCGAATATATTCCCAAAATTTCATGTATCCAACTTGAATAGTTTTCGTTGGGCGTGATGAGTGAGTGAGTCAGACAGGACATTTTCTTTCAATTATTTTTACCAGAATTTCACCCCTCCCCACGGGCCTCTTAAATTGGATTGATGAAAAAACGCTTGAACACCTATTAACTTGTTTTTTAAGCTGTCTTTTTTCCCTGAGTTTGATGAGTGAGTGAGTTAGTCAGTCAGTTAGGACACTTTCTCTCCTTTTTCCCCCCAGAATTTCACTCCACCCCATTGGCCCCTTAAATTAATTTATGAAAAAATGGTCGAACACCAATTTACTTACTTTTTAAGCTGATTTTTTCGCTGAGTTTCAAATTTCTCGCCTATGCCGTTTAAGAGATAGGCCTACACGCTCCGTTAGGAATCCTTCAACCCCCACTTTTCACCCCTTTCACCTCATAATAATACACCACATCGAAAAACCATTAGACACATGTCTGCTTATTTTTAATGATTAGTTTATATGCCGAGTATCACATCCCCAAATGAAACCACTCGTGAGATATTGTTATTCAATGAAATGCAGGCTTAACCCCCTTAAGACCCCTTTAGAACCTGAATATCCAAAAATCCTCCCTTAGTGTACGGTTTTGACATACAACGAACATATCCCCAAAATGCCTTGTTTCCAACTTCAATATTTTTGGCTGGGCGATGATGAGTGAGAGAATGAGTCAGGACATTTTCTTTAATTTTTTTTCTTCAGAATTTCACCCCTCCCGATGAACCTCTTATATTTGATTGTTCAAAAAACTGTCGAAAAGCTATTTACTTACTTTAAAGCAGTTTTCCCCCCTAAGTTTGATGAGTGAGTCAGTCAGTCAATCAGTTAGGACACTTTCTTTTCTGCCCCCCCCCCCCTCCCAGAATTTCACCCCTCCCCATGGGACCCTTAAATTGGATTTATGAAAAAACTGTCAAACACATATTTACTTATTTTTATCCTGATTTTTTTCCGCTGAGTTTCAAACTCCTCACCTATGTCGTTTAAGAGATACACGCTCCGTTAGGAATCTTTCAATCCCCACTTTTCACCCCCTTTCACCTCATAATATACACCACTTCGAAAAACCCTCAGACAGGTGTCTTCTTACTTTTTAATGATGAGTTTATATGCCGTGTATCACATCCCCCAATGAAACCAATCGGGAGATATTGTTATTCAATGAAATGCAGGTTTAACCCCCTTAAGACCCCCTTTAGAACCTGATTATCCGAAAATCCTCCCTTAGTAGACGGTTTTGACAAACAATGAATATATCCCCAAACTGTCATGTTTCTTAACTTCAATAATTTTGGCTGGGCGATGATGAGTGAGTGAGTGAGTCAGGACATTTTCTTTCAATTTTCTTTTTTCAGAAATTCACCCCTCCCCATGAACCCCTTAAATTTGATTTAAGAAAAAAAACTGTCAAACAGCTATTTACTTACTTACTTACTTACTTAATTTTCCCCTGAGTTTGATGAGTGAGTCAGTCAGTCAATCAGTTAGGTCACTTTCTTTCCTGTTCCCCCCCCCCCCCCCAGAATTTCACCCCTCCCCGTGGGCCCCATAAATTGGATTTATGAAAAACCGGTCAAACACATATTTACTTCTTTTTTATGTTGATTTTTTTCGCTGAGTTTCAAACTCCTCGCCTATGTCGTTTAAGAGATACACGCTCCGTTAGGAATCTTTTAATCCCCACTTTTCACCCCTTTCACCTCATAATACACACCACATCGGAAAACCCTCAGGCACATCTATATATTTAAAACAGTAAGGTGATTTTTGTTACCACGAGATTGAGAAAACGACAGAACCGATTTACTTCGTAGAGCCCTCTAACGAAAGCTCTTGGCCTCTAGATTTGCAGAGTGTCTCTAAAATAAACAAATATATTACGGTATATTTTTAAATTCTTGGCACTCACGCATGCGCACAATCCGCCTGGGGTCATGACAAAATGGCGGTGAGAAGTCCATTAAAATATAAGTTATTTAATAAGCTTGCATGTAATTGAAAACATACATTAACCAAGTTCTGACAATAAAATATAATAACAGTATGAACGTATACGAATGTGCAACATTGATTTATTTAGATAATGAAATGGATTATTTCCTTCAGACAGCGGCTTTAAATGATAAAGAACGGCTGCGTCTGCTGCGCAACAAGAGTGCGCGAGTAGCTATATGGTTAAGGCGACAGACTCTGGTTCCAAGGTTCACCGGTTCGATCCCAGCACTCGCCGATATTATTTTTTACCACTGAAATATTGTTTAATCAAGTAGTATTAGTAAGGTTTTATGTCTGTTAAAGATACATATTTCTACATTCCCTCTCGGTATATTTTTGAATTAATATAGAAAATAGCAGAATTCTTGACCCTCACGCATGCGCACAATTCGCCTGAGGTCATGACAAAATGGCGGTGAGAATTCCATTAAAATGTAAGTTATTTAATAAGCTTCCATGTAATTGAAAACATACATTAACCAAGTTCTGGCAATAAAATATAATAACAGTATGAACGTATACGAATGTGCAACATTGATTTATTTGGATAATGAAATTGGTTATTTCCTTCAGACAGCAGCTTTTGAAGATAATGAATGGCTGCGTCTGCTGCCGAACAAGATTGCTCGAGTAGCTATGTGGTTAAGGCGACAGACTGTGGTTCCTAGGTTCGCCGGTTCGATCCCAGCCCTCGCCGATATATGTTTTTTTTTACCATTGAAATATTGTTTAATCAAGGAGTATTAGTAAGGTTTTATGTCTGTAAAAGATACATATTTCTACATTCCCTCTCAATACGATTTATTTCCGTTTTACCATTGCATTACAGCATGTGATCAAAACAGCAAACTGTTGTCCTCAGTACGCCGTTTAAATATCTGCAATCAGTCCCTATAACTGACAACAGATGGCAGTACATCGCCCATATAGTTCCAGTAACTGACAGCAGATGGCAGCACCGCTGCATCGATATATTTAAAACCCAAGACATGGCACCTTTTTACGTGATGGAGAATTATAAAGGAGGGGAATATTTAAGAAGGGAAATTTTGAGGAACATTAACCGACAGTTGAATTTGTAGGCTATGTTGTTTATGTACCATAATATTGCAATTTCTTCCCAATGCTTCGGTGGTCAAGTTATTAGCGTCCTAGACTAAAAGTTATAATTATGCATCGTCGATATACTCTTAAATTATTAAAGAAAAAAGTAGTTTTCCAGGCACTCGCGCGTGTCCACAATTGCTTTCGCCATAAGAGACACTTGGCAAACATAATTCGTTTGAAGGGCTCCGACATTGTGGTCACTCAGCCCCGTGTACTTGGGTGTGTATGTGTGAAATTTTCTCTCATAACCTGTGTTATTGTGATGGCTGCATTACTGTGTGTATTTGTAATTAAGGTGGTAAATGGCAAGGAGACGGCCAAGGCATTAAGTTAGGAACCATCCCGGTATTTGCCTTAGGTGGAAGTGGGAAACCACGGAAAACCACATCCAAGATTGTCGAGGTGGGAATTAAACCTTCCTCTTCTTAGTTATACCTCAAGAGACTGAATGAGCCCCGTTTTTGCCCTCAGAACAGAATTCAATTTCTTGGCAGAGCAGGAAATGTAACCCGGGTCTCCGGGGCGATAGACAAGAATAGGTGGGCCTCCATGTGTTAATACGATTTTTGACATGCACGGGACATATAATTCAAAAACTGCCTCCATTAGGGTGACTGCCGAAGTGAGTATTGAGTATAGGCCTATGGTCGTTCCAGTAGTTGGCGAAGTGATTCTATGTTCCCCTGCAAAATGTACTGTCATAACCTATAACAGGTGATGGAAATTGCTTATTTAGAGCAGTTTCGTACTGTTTATAACAAAATGAAGAACGTCATTCTGAGCTGCATTTTCAAGTTATCGCAAAAAAATTCGCTGGCAGAAACAATTATAAGGAATTTATTTTAAGCGATCAGTCTCATCGCATTCTCCTCACCAACCAACTTGAGTATGAAAGTCTCTGGACGGTCATGTTGAACTTCATTGTATAAGACAATTGTTTAATGATTATTTGTTTAGAGTACTGAGTCTAACTACGCAGTTGATTTCGGCAATGGAAATATTATTTGCCATGTAATATTTAGCAGCTCCGTTATTGCAGGACACTATAGTGTTATCGAATAATACGAAGCCACATTTAAAATCCAATATAAATAGGCCATTTCAGAAACAATTCCAGATATTATGCAGTACAGTGTACTGTAAGGTCTTTGACGATCAAATGTAAACATTGTTCTACATTGTACTTCTCTTGCGTAAAATCTATGCGTGGTTACTTTGGTCTTTACTGTTGTGAGGGTAAAATTGATCTGCTAGAATATAAAATATTTGCCAACCTGCAACAATGTAATGATATTAATTTAAAAGTCATTGAACTTATATCCAGTAGTTCAAACACATACATCAGCGTTAACAGATTGGATACTGAAGATGAAAGCCAGCTACTTAATTTCCCTATTATTGAATTTTTCAATTCCTTGGAATTAAGTGATTCGCCTCCACATACTCCGAACGTTTGAGCCATAGTTATGCTCCTTAGAAATCTGAACGTTTCCCAAGGACTCATATATGGTAATATATTAATTGTAAGAAATATGTAAGAAATTGCTTGGATTCGGATATAATAGGTGCAGTAATATTAGGCAGAGATCTCAAATCCTACGACTTGATTTAACACCTTCCGATAAAACACTTGCAGGTACAGTACATTTTCTTTTAATAGGCAACAATGTCCTATTCGCTCGGCCTACTTTATCACAATCAATCAAGCTCAAGGAGAAACTCTTGAACGTATTGGGCTATTTACCTCATCACGTTTTAAGTCATGACCAGCAGGATAGTGAAGGTACAAAAAAGGTCCTGTATGGGATGGTAAAGAATAAGAGACGGAAGGATCCTACGGATTATGTCAGAATGGTGAACAAAAGGGGACAAGGGATAGAAAATAGGGAAGAACTGAAGAAAATGTGGAAAGAATATTTTGAAGAACTCCTGAACCCAAATGGAAACCACGGCGAGGAAGAAGAAATCGGGGAAGAGGTACAGTTGATGAACTGCAAACCGAAAAGGACTTAACATGGAAAGAAGTGGAAGATGCAGTGAGGAAGATGTAAGGAGGGAAGGCACCGGGTGTGGATGAGTTGAGTGTGGAGATGGTGAGAGCAGCAGGAGAGGTGGGGATACAAAGGTTGTACCGAGTGATGAAGGCAGCATGGAAGGAAAGGAAGACCCCAGAGGACTGGAAAAAGGGAATAATTGTCCCAATCTTCAAGAAAGGTAGTAGAACAGAATGCAGAAATTATCGGGGAATAACACTGATGAGTCATTGTGCAAAGATGTTTGAGAAAGTTTTAGAAAGGAGAATTAGGACAAGGATAGAAGGAGGGATGAGGGAAGAACAACATGGCTTCAGAGCAGGAAGGTCCACAGTGGATTTGATTTTTGCTGTAACTCAGTTACAAGAACAGCACTATGAGTATGGAACAGATCTACTGATGGCCTTCCTGGACATTGAGAAAGCATATGACAGTGTATGCAGAAACAAAGTATGGAAGTCCCTGGGGGATAGAGGAGTAGAAAAATGGACTATAAGGAGGATAAACGAGATGTACAAGGGAAGCGTGAGCTGTGTGAAAGTGGGAGGAGAGAGATCGGACTGGGTGGAACAGAGAAACGGCCTGAAACAAAGAAGTGCACTGTCACCGTTACTTTTCATTGTGGTGATGGATGACATAATGACCCGAGCGGCACAAGTAATTGGGGAAGGAAAGATGAAAGCAATGGTGTTTGCGGATGATTTGATGATTGTGGAAACAGGGAGGAGGAGGTATAGGAACAGTTGGACGTGTGGGAAGGAATAATACAAGGATATGGGATGAAATTTAGCATAAATAAGAGTGAGATGGTGATCACAACAAGGAAGAAGGAAAGGACCACAACGGGAATAACAATTGGTGGGGAACAGCTGAAGAAAGTGGAGAGTTTCAAGTATCTGGGAAGCCTGATACAAGAGAATGGAAGAAACGGTAGAGAAATAAATGAGCGGGGGAGACAGGCAGAAGCATTCCGGAGGAGTGTGAGAAGCATGTTATGGAGCAGGGATATCCCTCAGAACAGCAAGTAGATCATATATCGTACTATGTCCCTATCCTGACGTATGCCTCGGAGACCTGGGTTATGAAAGGAAGGGAGAAGAGCAAAATACAGGCCAGTGAGATGAGGTTCTTGAGAAGCAGTATTGGAGCTACAAAGAGGGACAGAATAAGAAATGAGAGGACCAGAGAATTAATGAAGGAGGAACCATTACAGGATGGTATAGAGAAATCTAGACTTAGATGGTATGGACATGTAAAACGAATGGAGGAGAAGAGGATACCCAGGAGGATACACGAGACGAAGTGGGAAGGAAAGAGACCAAGAGGGAGACCGAGAGACAGGTGGCTGAAGGGGGTGGAAGAAAGCGTGAAGAAGAGAGGAGAAGACTGGACAAGGGTGGAGGCTGAGAGATGGTGGGAAGACAGAAGACGTTGGAGAGGCTTGTGTTCCAAACAGACCCGGCCAGTGGCTGGAAACTGTGCAAGATGATGATGACCTCATCACGTTTTCAGTCATGACCAGCAATATGTTGCAATGCTGAGAGTGCTATCTTTTGACGCCCTTAAAGTTGCAATAGTGCTAAAAAGTAATCGTACAAAGAATGTAACTTATATAAGAAGCTTCTTCAGTAAATTTGTTTTCCATTGTCCGTCATGTTTTGACGGGTTTCATCTAGTGTATTCTTATTTTTAATGATTAGTTTATATGCCGAGTATCACATCCCCCAATGAAACCAATCGGGAGATATTGCTATTCAATGAAATGCAGGTCTACCCCATTAACACCTCTTTAGAACCTGAATATGCAAAAATCCTCTCTTAGTGAGCATTTGCGTCCCTTGAGGAAGCTGCATACCAAATTTCATTCCAATCCGTTCGGTGGTTTCTGAGATTTCGTGATGAATGAATGAGTGAGTGAGTGAGTGGTATTTGACAAATATATAGTAGAAGATGGTGTCAAGTCTTTGTTATGCTAAACTCGGTTGACAGTGCTGTGTGAGTAGTTGAGTAACTAACGGGATTTCAAGTAAAGATCCTCATTTTCTATACCGGTAGTGCAGAGCGCGAATGGCATCCAGTCGGCCGTGTCTCGACTTGAGCTATGTTGCCATGGAAACTATCTGCCTTGCCATTCCTTCATGAGTATATTTTATGATTTGATTTGCCTGTGCTTGAGTGCAAAAGGGACGAAATCAGAAGAATGAGAAAGACTATCGAAAATTCATGTAGCCAGCGGTTCGTTCTGGGTCCTAAACTATGTGTATGCAAAATTTGGTTGAGATTGGTGGAACGGTGTAGATTTGTATACGGAACAGACCCACCCACATACCCACATACATACATACAGACTTTCACTTTTATATAAGATTATAAGGTGCGTTCAAAAAGTAACGAGCCGGAGGCTGTAATACTTAAACCGGTGACGACATCGGCTAATCGTAGTGTGTGTAACGAGGTGTGGTTCCCACCAGAGCGTGGAAGGTCACAGCCCGTCGCTAGAGGGTACGCGTGCACGTCACGTGACGATACAAAGCGAGCAGCAGCATGCATCAATCGTCCAACGCTGCCAGTCACATTGCAAACAGTGACATGGAGGCGTCAAACGAAGAGTAAAGAGGTGTTGTTCGGTTTCTGACAGCGAAAGGAGTAGGGGGAACGGACATTCATCGCCGAATGTCACAAGTGTACGGCGAACACTGCCATGCCCCTTGCAAGGGTCAAGGCGTGGCGTGGCACAAGTGCTTCAGGGAAGGACGGGTGTCGTTAGCCGATGATGCCCGGTCTGGGGCACCCCCTGCATTACCGATGACAACGTCCAGCTGGTTGATGCACTCATTACCCAGGACCGCCTAGTGACAGTGAACGCCATAGCCGCGGTTGTCGGATTGAGCGTCGGAAGTGTGCACACCATCATGAAGGAACGACTCCACTTGCGGAAAGTGTGTGCCCAATGGGTGCCCCACAGTCTTCAACCACACCAGGAAGCATGTCGAATGGCCTACTGTCTTGGTCTTGGTTGGACGATTGATGCATGCTGCTGCTCGCTTTGTGTCGTCACGTGACGTGCCCTCTAGCGAAAGGGCTGTGACCTTCCACGCTCTGGTCGGAACCACACCTCGTAACACGTCATTTTTTCTTAAAAATGTCGTCCATTTCCATTATTTGGTCCTTCATATATTTTCTTCGAATCGTTCTTTAAGTCTGGTGGGCCATTTTCCTTAATATTTGTACTTCCTCTAAATTTTCTGGAGTCTTGTTCCCGTTCCACTTGTGCCACGTTACACACACTACGATTAGCCGATGTCGTCACCGGTTTGCGCATTACAGAATCCGGCTCGTTACTTTTTGAATGCACCTTATATAACATGTTATAATATTAAATTTTCTCGAATGTCATAGGTTACAATAAATTATAATATGGCATTTAATAATAATATATATTGTGGTCGACGTCATTTACCCAATGTTGTGTGGTCAAGTGGTGGTATGCAGCCGAAATTAAATTATTCATTTCTTGTTTCTTGAATGAGACGTTCAATTTTATATAGGTTAGTTCTTTACTTGCGCCCACACCATTTCGATGGAATTAAGTTCACTGTGGTATGGTGGCAAGCAACGAACATATTTCTCTGCTGTGATAGCCTACATTGTCTATTACTTGGCTAGATCCTTCGGGAACATTGGGCAACAATTGCTCGGCGAACCACTTTACATACACTTCACCTGTAATTTCGTCGTGGGTGTCTTCCGGTTCTTTTGGCACAGAAACGTTAACTCTGCACCATTAACGAACCCTTGTTCATTCCCGGGACGAACAAAGGCAAACTACGGAAACCACTTCGAGGATGGCTGAGGTAGGAATCGAACCCGCCTCTTCTCAGTTTTGTCTCATGAAGTTGAGTACACCCCGTTCCAGCCCTCAGACCAGAATTAAATTTCTTGGCAGAGCCGGGATTCAAACCCGGGCCTCCACGGTGACAGCACAGTGACAGCCAAGAATGCTGGCCACTACGCAATGAGGCGGACAATTTATAAAGAACACAAGCTCCACTTCATTTCACAGTTTAACTTCACTCCATCACCTACCCTCCTTCAAACGCAGTCGGGGAGATACCCTACGGGCTACATTAGTAAACAAACTTTCGGTGCGTCAGCGCTGGGCGGGAGGAGTACGCAAAGTGCTATAACTTATGAATGCTATCTGATATCGAGCTCTGGTTTGTTTTAAAAACTATTTCAGACATTAATGAACATTTCTTCTCGCTTAGTCACCAATGTAAAGTCAACAGCAAAAATGTTTCTCGCTACGTAACTTTTGTGTGACACCATCCCAGATTTTTCAAGTAACATTTAAGAAAAAAACATAACTTTCTTATTATGAAAATAATTACTGCCCTGAGAAATAGAGTATCTTCTACTAACATCACGCAATCTAAAAATAAATTCTTGATGTGTTGCGATCATTAGTTCATTATCTATGGCGTGATAAGTTTTATACCTGCAAAAATATAGATTCACGCTAAAATATCGTAATTGTGAAAATTGGGCCATGTGTTAATTATTTATGGCTTTTATTTTCGCATCATCATAAAGAGCGGAAAATTCTCTATAAGACCAGGCAAACATTTTCTTAGATTTATCACTTTCAATTATTGGGAAATGGCAACATCGCCGGCGTGGAAGAGGACGAAGCTAATTGCAGAACATAGGAGTGCGAGTGAGAGGCAAATACTACATTTAATTCCATACTGTCTCTTTTGAGCTAGAGTCGCACTATAGACAGTTGTGCGATCGACATGAAAACATACCGTAACACTTTTGAGAAGTAAACATTGAGTAGGATTTCGACATAAAAATTAAACAATGAGTTTTGAAATGGAGGTGTTTTATTCCAGGCAAAAATCAAGCTCAAGCTGCAATACAAAACCTTAATGAATAAGCTTCGAATACAAAAAAAAACAAGCTACAATACTAGAAATACAATCAATAAAACACATTCATAAATGAGCTTCGAAATCAAGTTGAGACAAAAATCAAGCTACACAATCAGCTGTTAAACAAAAGGCTTTTTGCAAGCAGAGAGCTCTTGGATGCGAATATGTAAATGACTTTTTCAAAATCAATATCAAATTCACTTGCAATGATAAGTAAAGACTCCAGACGATCACCACCCATGGTGGTGCGCAAGTCTGTTTATACGCGTTTAAGTTTGGAAAAGGAGGCTTCATTCGAAATGCTCGCTACTGGGAGAGTGACAGCAATCTTCAAGATAAAATTCAAATTTGGGAAGACACTTTTAAGTTTAGCTAAGCAAAATGCTCTGAAAATCTCAAGAAGGCTGCCAACATTACGCGATTCATATTTTTCCTTGCTATTTTCATCTTCCCCTATTCGCTTGTGCTTCGTTTTCCAGTTCCTCCTCTTCCTCACTGTTACACACAGAATCGTCGACATCTTCATGAAGATCTATCTCCGGTACCGTTATGATGTCGCCGTCTGTTGCATCATCAAAAGCAACGATCGGTCTCAGTTCATCCCCTAAACTGCCAAGATCTTCATCCTCGCTATATCCGTCCAAATCTGATTCCGATTGCACGGGTTCGGATGACACAGGCTCATCGTGAAGTCTCTCGGGTAGAGGGATTGATTTTAGAATACCCTCAAATCAACGGGAAAATGCTATGAATTCATGCCTCGCCTCTTCATCATCAAAGCATTTTCCATAAACTGATTTGAAACAAGCAAAAGCATCCACAGGCAAACTTTCACTATTTTCTCGAACTTGAGTTAAGCGGCCATGTCTTTTAGGAGTCCAAGAACAATTTTGTCATCATTGGTCTCACCTATGAAACGTTCTTTCATTTGACTCACGACAACGTCCACAGATTCAAGGAAAGTGTGGACCCTAAAGATTTCTAGAGGGTCAGCAATAGGCTCATCGTTTGCTAACTCACCTGGCACTTTCTTCTTCTTTCTCAGACGACTAGTTTGGTGTAAAGGCACAAACTCAGTGTTAGATTTCTGCATGAAATCCTCAGCTTCCGACTTGATGCAATTTAAAAAAAATCGCAGTTTTGCAAGCCTTGCTAAATTTGATATATGGCTTTGTAAATTTTTTGTGAACGGATCAACAATTGCAAATATTTTTACAAAAGCTATTGTTGTGTAGACAAATTTTTCTTTGGTGAAATAAGTGATCAGTCCAGCGGCTTGGGCTGCAGCTTCATGATTTCCTGGTCTTTCAATTCGCCTTATTTCTTCGAGAGTTTCAATCACGGCATCATGAGTCAAAAGCTCTGTATCTAAAGCCCTCGAATGGGACATCCACCTAGTGGTAGTAACCCTTTTCAATCTCAAAGAGTTTTTTTTCTCATAGTATTTAGTTTGCATTTTACTGTACACTTCAACGCGTAGCTTGGAGCTACTTATAAAAGCAAACAATTTTTCTACATTTCCAAAAAGGTCTACGGCATCCAACGAAAATCCTACAGCCTTAATAACAACCAGATAGCCTATGTGCCCAGCAGCAGATATATACAGCCATAGATTAACTTCTCGAATCAAACCTTGTAGACCTTTGTTTTCAGCACGTATGTTTGCGGCGCCGTCATGCGAGATTCCAGTTAAGTCCGCGCTGAGTGCACAAGTTTTTGAAAGTATCCATTAAGGCTTTACCTGTTGTAGATGGCGATGCTACAAGACCTGTTAGCCTTTCATGAATGCGACCTGTTTTATCATCAGCATACCTTACAATAAAATACACTTGTTCCTTTCTGGACGTGTCAAACGTACCATCGCAAGCCATGCTAAACATTTTTGCATCCTCTATTTCTTTGGAAACATTTTTGGTGATGAACGTACAAATTGCGTCAACCAATTGGTTTTGTCGCCGCCATGATATAAACAGAAAGACCTATTTTTGCCTCGAGCCTGCAAACTTGATAAGTAAGCTGCCATCGGTGGCGAATATTCCCCAAGAAGAGCGCAAAGATCTTTAAAATTACCCCGCAGTGTGTTTAGCCATGACTCCCGATGGCCGCGAAAAGCCAAACAACGTCTGCCTAAAAATAATTTAATGTCGATCTACTGTTTCACTATTAACCCATTTCTAGCAATGTCCGCACTTCTGTACTGGTACAGAAGACTCGCGAAACCTTCGCGCAATTGCTGCATCGACATGCGTACTCGATATTTCGTGTGCGATGGTGGTCAGAGTGCCTGATTTCCACGTGTTAAAACCACTACATGCCCAAGCCTTTTGAGGATTCTTCCCAAAAAGCATACAATCTGAACAGTACATCTTATTTTCAGTGACCGAATAAGACAATCAGTCTCTGTTAACATCCCCCTGTGGGTGGGGGGCGTAGAATGAACCCACGATATCCCCTGCCTGTCGTACGAGGCGGCTAAAAGGGGCGACCTTGGCTATTCTTTTAGGTTTCCGGTTTGTCTTGCGAATTGGACCTCCCGTGGGTGGGAGGGATGGAATACACTCACAGGTATACCCTGCCAGACGTAGAAGGCGACTAAAAGGGTTTCTTGGCCTTGGGCCCCTCTACGGGTTTGACAGCCAGCTCTAAACGCAACCTTTGTACGGTATAACTCCCATTAGGTTATATCGCACGCTTTTTCGTACATGTTTTTGAGGTCTGACACTCAAAATTAATATGTGCGTGCTGTCAGAGGAAGGGCCACCTAAGTGTGCGACTACGCTCGAGAGCCTGTCCGGTCTGGCCACACCGACAGGTGGGTGCGCCATGTACCCTGCAGTAGTATTCGCCTGACGACGCAGGTCCCCGCACAGCTGCATGACTGTGCTGGAAAACTCTCTAGTATATGCCAAGGGGTACATGCCTGTATGATAGGTCAAACATCGGACCCCCGGGCAATGCCTTCCAAGCTAGGCGGGCCTTGCGTTGGCTGGGTAGCGCCTACAGATACAGCCCGTGATTGGAGTCGGTGGCATTCAGGGAGGATGAAATGGCCATGGGAAAGAAAAGGAACATCTCCCAACAAGGTGGTCCGCCACCCAAGACTTTAACTTTTGATTCCCTATGGGGATCAACCCCCTGGGAACAGTCTGTTCGTGAGAATCTGGGTGCTAACACTTCCAAGTTTCTGGTTGCAACCAGAACGGATGGGGGTGATTTCAAGATGGTAAAGTCTATTTTGTTTTCTCGCCACATAGAAGGGGTCTATGGTGAGCTTGAGAAAGTACAAAAGATGAGGAACGGTAACTTGTTGCTCAAGACTAGGACTGGTGAGCAGGTTGAACAACTTTTGCAGTGTGACCACTTTTGGCGATATCCCCGTCAAAATGGAAAAGTACAAGTCTCTGAATCTGGTCCGGGGAGTTATTTTCCACCGGGACCTGATTCTGAGCACTGCCGATGAGCTCAAGGAGGATATGCAGCACCGTCACGTGACTGATGTCTGGCGCATTTCGCGCAAGGTCAATGGTCAAATCGTAACACTGGTGCTTTCATCATTTCCTTTGAGCTTTCGGTGCACCCGGAGAAAGTCAAGGTAACAAGTTACCGTTGTGACGTACGGCCTTACATCCCTCCACCAATGAGGTGTTATAAATGCCAGAAGTTTGGGCACATGTTATCCCGATGCTCGAGCCCTGAAATCTGCGGAACATGCGGTAAGGTACCACACGAAGCGGAAGAGTGCACAACACCATATCAGTGCACTAATTGCCCTGGATTTCATTCTCCTCGGGACAGGAACTGCCCTGTTTTCCAGAGTGAGAAGAAAATCCAGGAGATCAAAACCCTGGATGGTCTCACCTACCAGGAGGCCCGCAAGAAGTACCATACCACGATTTCTCCTCCTCTAACGATTGATTATAGCGTTATAATCCCAAATTTGGTACCGGCTACCTCATCTTTTGTCTCAGCTGTGAAACCTTCAAATGTACCACTACCAGCTACATCTACAACCCAGAATCGGAACAAGAGCCCGAAGGTGCCTTCACCCCCACCTTCGGCCACAAAGAAGGCTGTGCGAGTGAAGGCTGCTTCGCCCGCACAGCAGGGGAGGAAGTTGAAGACTTACTCCCCGCTCAAACGGTCGGCGAAAGCCGCGCCGAAGCCGGCGGAGGCATCTTAAAGAGGTGGGGAAGAAGGGAGCCCGCACTACGCCCCACCAGCTGTGGATGCTTCTGCGCCTGGGGACGTTTTGGTCCCGAGATCTGCGCGCTCCCCACGGAGATCCCCCCGCCGCCGAACTGCGTCTAGGAAATCTTCCGCTGAGTCGATCCACTCCATGACCTCGCCTGAGGACATGGAGATTATAATCGACGTAGTGGGTGATGATCCACCAGAGGTTAAGTTGTAGCTTGCTGCTCCAACTTATTCCCTAGTTTACAAGTTCACATTATGGCAGTGTTACAGTGGAATTGTAACAGTTATGACAAGCAGTTGACTGAGCTCCGTCAGCTCATTGCACAATACGCAGCGAGTATAGTCTGCCTACAGGAAACTAACCTCCGGCCTGATCACGAGACTGTTGAGTTTTCAGACTATACTCTAAAGAGCGACATGACGCCGCCCGGGCTTCCGGGGGCGTTTGTACCTTCGTTCGCTCTGACTGCTATAGTGAGGAGTTTCCACTCGCCACTCCTCTGGAAGATATTGCAGTTCGCGTGTCATTGCCTGTTATGACAACAGTTTGTAACGTGTACCTTCCACCGAACCAGCCGCTTGATATTAATGACGTCTTTGATCTTGTTGATCAACTTCCAGTCCCTTTCCTTATCGTGGGTGATTTCAACTCGCATCACCCCCAATGGGGATCACCATCTTCCTGCCCCAGAGGAAGGGACGTGGAGGGCTTAATTCAAAGGTTGGATTTATCTCTATTAAATACAGGGGAAGCTACACATTTTAGCTTAGCGCACGGCACGTACTCACACATTGACTTGAGTGTGTGTAGCCGTGCTCTGGTCCCCCTATTTGGTTGGTATGTACATGACGACCTCTGTGACAGTGGCCATTACCCGATCGTTCCTACACTTCTTCTGAACCAGAAGCCCGTGGAGTTCCCCAGTCGATGAGTACTTAAGCTGACAAATTGGCCCTCGTTTCAAATACGAGCTGTGTTCGTTGATCTTGGCTGCCGGAGCGCCGATGACGAGATACAGCACGTCACTGATGTGCTTCTTGCTACCGCCGAAGAGTCCATTCCATCCTTTTCTGGGACTCCTTGTCGCAAACTCGTCCCCTGGTGGACAGAGGATATTGCAGCGGCAATAAGAGACCGTCGTCGCGCTCATTAGCATTATCGGCGACGCCCAATAATGGCCAATTTGGTGGCGTTGAAGAAATTTCGTGCCAAGGCACGGTTTCTTATCCGCCAGAGTAAAAAACAATCCTGGGAACGGTATGTGTCGTCTATCACGGCACATACCCCCTCCTCTCAAGTGTGGACTAAACTACGACGCATTTCGGGAATTCATACATCTTCTACTGTACCGGGAATTTCCATTGATAATGAATTGGTTACAGATCCTTATCGCGTTGCAAACCATCTCGCCTCGTATTTTGCTATATTCCCGATTTCGTTGCTTTAAAGCGCGAGGCAGAACGCTTCCAGCTCTGTTTTGCCTCCCGCGCTTCGGAGGACTACAACGTGCCCTTTACGGAGTGAGAACTCCTCGGAGTGCTGGCGCTCTGCAAGGACACGCCTCCCGGGCCGGATAATGTTCACAACCAGATGCTTAAACACCTTAATGATGAGAGCATCCGTTACTTGCTCAGGGTGTATAATCGTATCTGGTTGGAAGGTGTGTTTCCAGCGCAATGGCAGAAAGGTATAATTATACCTATCCTGAAGCCCGATTTGACAGGGAGTTACAGACCTATTTGTCTCACAAATGGTCTGTGCAAGCTCTTTGAAAGGATGGTCAATCGGCGACAGGTGTGGGTCCTGGAGAAACGAGGCCTCCTGTCTGAATGCCAGTGTGGTTTCAGGGCGTCTCGGAGAACCAATGACCATTTTGTACGCCTGGAGTCCGCCATACAGGATGCTTTTCTCCCGAGACAGCACCTAGTCGCTGTTTTCTTTGACCTGCAGAAGGCCTATGACACCACTTGGCGTTACGGCATCCTCTCTACCCTGCATCAATGGAAATTCCGAGGTAACTTGCCGGTTTTTATTGCGAATTTTCTGTCCCTTTGCCTATTCCGTGTCCGAATACTACTACTACTACTACTACTACTTGGCGCTACAGTCCATGTAGGACCTTGGCCTCTCCAAACATCGTTGCCCAATCCTGACGATCTTCTGTACGTTTCCTCCATCTTCTTACTCCCATCTTGCGTAAGTCGTCCTCCACGTCATCCAACCATCGTTTCCTAGGTCTTCCTTTGCATCTTCTTCCACCTGGATTTCCTCTATAGGTCTTTTTAACGACTCTATCATATGCCATTCTCTCCACATGTCCCAGCCATCTTAGCCAATTTCTCCTTCCTACCGAAACTATATCAGGATGATCATATAGTTCCTCCAATTCTTTGTTTTCCCGTGTTGTCCATCTTCCTGCCTCATTCACTGCTCCATAAACCTTCCTCAGTATTTTCCTCTCCCATTTTCTCAAAAGCTCCTCTTCTGTCACAGTCATAGTCCAAGTTTCCGAGCCGTACATTACCACGGGTCTTATAACTGTTCGGTACACTGTCACCTTTGAGGATGCGCGCTTTGAGGATTTTTATCAGTGCCCAATAAACTCTATTACCGGTTGCAATTCTTGCTTTTATTTCTTCTCTTGTGCTATTATCTTCAGTAACCAGTACTCCCAAATACTTGAAACTTTCACACCTCTCAAAATTCACCCCATTTAGGTTTATAAATAAATTTATATATTTATCTTTCTCCACAGTATTTCTCCTAGATAATAACAAATATTGAGTTTTGTTGTAGTTTACTCGTAATCCTACTTCTTCTGATTCTTTTTCTAACCTTCCCATCCCTTCTTCAAGATCCTTCAGTCTTCGTGACAGCATACCTACATCATCAGCATACGCTAGATTTTGGCTCATACGGTTTCACAGCCTGCCTCCTGTATTGCTGATGTCTACCTTCCTCATTACTCTCTCTAGTACTATATTGAACAGCGGCGTGGACAGTACGTCTCCCTGTCGTAAGCCTTGGTTTACATCAAAAACTTTTGAGAGTCTTCCTTCAACTTTAACTCGACATTTTGTGCCAGTAAGAGTCATTTGCACCAATCTGATTAGTTTGGGTGGGAATCCCATGTCCATCAAGGTCTGATACAGAGGTTTCCTTCTTACACTATCATAAGCCTGTTTGAAATCCACATATAGTTGGTGCACATCCACATTATATTCGTAACACTTTTTCATTATTTGCCTTATTGTGAAGATATGGTCCGTCATCGATCTACCCTGTCGAAATCCACACTGGTATTCTCCAAGTCTCTCTTCAACAAGAGGTGTAAGTCTCATAGCCATTACATTGGCTAGGATTTTATACACCACACTAAGCAGTGCTATGCCACGATAATTTTCACACTTTACTTTATCATTCTTCTTATGGATTGGGCAAATAATGGCCGTGTTCCACTGTTCTGGCATCACCTCTTTCTCCCATATCTCCACAATCAACTGGTGTACCAGCTTTGCCAAATTTTCCCCACCACACTTAATCATCTCTGCTGAAATATTATCACCTCCTGGGACTTTGTTATTCCTCAAGCCAAACTAACCTCCTCCAGCGTCGGCACGGGTACTGGAATTGCATCAGTGTTATCCTTGCACCATGGTTGGTCATTCTCTTGATCCTCCTGTTCTAGCAATACCATCTCTGCAGTAGCATTGAGCAGCTCGCTGAAATATTCAGCCCATCGATCTAAAATCTGTTCTTCTCCTATGAAATTTCATTCTTTATCTCTGCAGAAAACTGCATGGGGTTGAAATCCCTTCTTCACTTCCAGTATTCTTTTATAGTACTTTCTTACTTCTTGATTATTGTATTCTTCTTCTAGCTCTTCAATCCATTTCTTCTCTGATTCCCGTTTCTTTCTTCTACAAATTCTATCTGCCTCTTTCCTTTTCTTTTTATATTCTTCGTATTGTTTCTCGTTGGTCTAATTATCATTTTCTCCCTTGCAGCATTCCTCTCCATTATAGCTATTTTACATTCTTCATCGAACCAGATTTGTCTTTTACTCCTTTCGTCTGTCCCCAATACTTCTTCTGCAGCTTCGTGTAGTGCGTCCCCCTTTATACTCCATTTTCCTTCTACTCCCTCTATATCCCAATTTTGTTTAGTCTCCAACTTCTTCCGTAAATGTGTTTTATATTGTTCGGTAGTTTCCTTTTAGTTTTAAGACATTATACCTTCTAGGGACTTTCCTCATCTTTCCAGATCTGTACACTGCTATATGCTGTCTATATTTTACTCTTACCATGAAATGGTCAGAGTCACAATCCGCTCCTCTACAACTGTCAACTTCGAGTATATTAGATGCGTGTCTTCTATCAATTACCACATGGTCAATTTGGTTGAATGTGCTTCCATCAGGTGAGCACCACGTTACTTTCCTTATATTCTTTCTCTGAAGCCATGTAGGCCTACTTATGACAATCATTTCATTTCCCATGGCAAAGTCGATGAGTCTCTGTCCATTATTATTGGATACCTCATGCAGACTTTCCTTTTCTACCGTCTCTCTAAATGCTTCTTCTTTTCCCACCTTCGCATTGAAATCACCTAACACGATTCTTACATCTTGCCTTGCTATACCCTCGAGTTGCTGTTCAAGCTGACTGTAGAACGTGTCTTTCACCTCATCCTCATCCTCTTCTGTGGGAGCATATACACATAACAAGGTGATATTAAAGAATCGTGCCTTCATTCTCAAAGTACATATCCTTTCATTTACAGGCTTAAAATTCAGCACTACTGTCTTATATCTATTATCCACGAGGAAACCTGTGCCTCCTATTCTTCCACTGTCGCCTCCACTACACATTATTGTATGGTTATCACTTCTCAATATACCATCTCCTCTCCATTTGATCTCTTGGATCGCTGCCACCCCTATACTATATTTCTCCATCTCTTCCTTAAGGCCCTTCAACGCTCCAGGTTCGTTCAATGTTCTCACATTCCAAGTTACTATGTACATATCATTTTTCCGTTTACATTTTCCTTTTCCTTGCATAGGTCGTTTATCATTATCATCAGACCGGCTATTATTGTATTGGAGTTTCATAACAGGCTATTTTTTTCGATATGGGGTTGTTAGCCCCATGATCAACCCCCAACCTGGAGGACCAGGGTATCCCTCTTTGTTTGACCCATCACCCTTGACCTGTCCGGCATGGGAGGCCCTACCAGGAGCTTACGCTCCCGCCGGCATAGCTCGCAGGATCATTTGGGCTCTCAAGCCCCCACATCACGTCAAGATGGGGATACCATATTGAGGGTCCGTGTCCGAATAGGGGGGACATATTCGCAATATCATGTACAGGAAAATGGAGTCCCAGAGGAATCGGTGCTTAGCGTAACTTTATTTGCGATTGCCATAAACGGTATAGTAGATGCTGCTGGTCCAGCGGTGGTACCGTCGCTATATGTAGACGATTTCGCTCTACATTATAGTGCACAAAATATGGCAGTGGCTGAACGACAGCTCCAACAAGCTATTCGGAGAGTGGAACGCTGGACACTAGAGCATGGCTTTCGGTTCTCTACCGCTAAAATCTCAGTTGTCCATTTCTGCCGAAAGCGCACTCTCCTTCCCGATCCTGAGCTTTATCTGGGAAATGTAGCTTTGCCTGTTGTTGCTGTGTACCGGTTCCTTGGACTCCTTTTCGACCGGATGTTAACGTGGGAACCACACGTGCGGTGTTTGAAAACTGCCTGTGCTAGGAAGATCAATATGTTGCGGTTTCTTAGCGGCACATCGTGGGGGGCGGACAGCATGGTGCTCCTACGTTTTTTCAAGTCTCTTATTCTAGCTAGGTTAGATTATGGCAGTGTAGCATATGGTTCGGCACGTAGGTCGGTGGTTGTTAAACTGGACAGCGTCCACCACGGCGGTGTGAGGCTGGCGACGGAAGCCTTTCGGACGAGCCAAGTCGTCAGCTTGCTCGCCGAGGCTGGTGTACCTCCTTTACACCTGCGGCGCCAACAGGTACTGCTGACCTATGCTGCGACTATTCGACAGATGTCACTTCATCCTAGCTATCCATGTTTGATCACCAATCTGAATCACCGGCTGTATGATGCGCTCGCCCGAGCCACTCGGCCGGTGGGTATTCGCTTGGATGACTCATACCGGCAGTTCCGATTTCCTTCTGTCTCCTGTATCGTCCGAGTACCTAGAAAGGCCCCTTCGTGGATGGTCTCTCGTCCTGATATAATCCTGGATCTGCACACCGGCCCCAAGTCGGACACGGACTCCTCCGTCCACCGGAGGCTGTTCCAGTCCGTGGTGTGCCGGTATCCAGGATCAGGGCTTCTATTCACGGACGGTTCGAGGGTAAACGAGAAAGTAGGTTGTGTTTGAGGATCGTCAGTTTCTCTTTCCACTTCCCACGGCGTGCAGCGTGTACTCAGCAGAGCTCTATGCCCTCTTAGAGGCTCTGCGGTACACGTTATCACACGATCACCAGCACTTTCTTGTGTGTACTGACTCTCTGAGTGCGCTGCAAGCGATCGATATGTGTTTCCCGAGATACCCGCTGGTCCAGCGTGTGCACGACCTGCAAGTCAGTGCGGGTAACGCGGGAACCGGGGTGACCTTTGTGTGGCTTCCTAGCCACATCGGTATTGCGGGAAACGAGCTTGCTGATCAGCAGCGCGGGAGGCAGTCACACTGCCCTCGCTACCATATAAGGTGCCTGCTAGTGATGTGCGCACTCAGTTTCGACATTCGATCCTGTCGCATTGGGAGGAAGCGTGGCACCGGCCTAAGCATAAGGTACACGCCACTGGTCAAAGCAAAGTAGTTTTCTTCTCTAATTTTCCTCCCTTTCCGTCTAGGAACTTGCTTACAACTTTCGTGTTTTCGCTAATTGTTCGGACGTGTACAACTTAGGTACACTTCACGACCCCACATAGTAAGTAGTTTTATTGCGTTTCTCTTCCTCTTTATTTTCCTCTTCTCTTTTTTCTCTTTTCCCCCCTCTTTTTTTTCCTTCTCCCTTTTTTTTCGTCTTCCACTTTTAGGGACCCCTCCCCGTTTTATAGACCCACCCCAAATCAGGTCGGCATTCGCCTGACCTGACATACGGCGTGGGCGCCACTGGTTATGACTAAGAGTCCTTGCTCAAATGCAACAAATGGTGAACACCCTATCAATAGATTTATTTGCATTAAGTGGGAAGAGTCAAGGAAGACAGGATCTTGCCTAACCGTTATGTTAGAGAAATGATAAATCCAAAGACAAATATTTAATTTATTTAACAATGTTGGGTAGTAGTTATTGTAACAAATATATAATTTTGATTTTGTAACAAATGGGGTCGCAGACCTCCGAAAACATCTAAAGCTTGCGCCAGGCAATTAACAATTCTTTTGGTTTCAAACCTTTTATATGCTTTAAAATCTTCGTAAGATTTTGAAATGACGAAGATAAATAAAAGGAAAATTTAAAGATAACTGACGTAATTAAAGTTAGACAATAAACCAAGTACAAGGTGTGTACTTTAAGAATTTCTTGGTAAATATCTTAGAAAGAGTAACAACTTCGAAAGTAACAACAACAAAAAGCAGGAAGAATAAAATTGAAGTCTCTATAACTTCTTATATTAATACAAAGCTGCGTGGGTAGATTATACATAAGAGATTGTACAAATAGAGCAGGTCACTTATTGTGAAACCTGAAGAGAACAATCGAAAGGAAGTTTCTAGAATTCCTATGTTTAAGTTGGGATCACGAGACAAATGGGGCAAATTTCCCCTTTCGTGAAACCTAGAGATAACTCACGTATGAGTTGAAAGAATTGTATTCCCTAATTAGAAGGGAGAAACAATATAATTTAAGGCGTGTACTAGACACGAAGTTTTACAGACATTAATTCTTTGTACGTAAGCAAGAGAGGGAGGGCACTAATTGAGAGTGACACCTCATTGAAAAAAAGACCTAAAGTAACAATTTTATTATTTTGGTTTGTTAGTAAGGGGTTTGGTCCCGCCTACCCCTTGTGAGAAATGAGCAAAGGCTACCGAGTCATGGGCGGGCTCGGCTGAAGAAGCAAGTCCAGATTAGAATTGGAACCCTGAATGTTGGATCGATGACTGGGAAAGGAAGAGAGGTTGTGGACCTAATGATGAGAAGAAAAATTGGAATTCTGTGTGTCCAAGAAACTAGGTGGAAGGGTAATAAAGCAAGAGAGCTTGGAAGTGGCTTTAAATTGTTGTACAGTGGAGCAAACAGAGCGGGAAGAAATGGTGTTGGAATTATCCTGGCTAACGATTTGATCCCCTCTCTAGTCAGTGTAAACAGAAGAAGTGATCGCTTGATGAGTGTGAAGCTGTGCCTTGGGGAAGGTTTTACCATTGTAAGTGCCTATGCTCCCCAAGTTGGCTGTGAGGAGGAAGAAAAGGATGGTTTTTGGAGGGACCTGGAGCAGGAACTTTCTAGTATATCAGCAGATGAAAGGGTATTTCTGGGTGGAGATCTAAATGGACATGTTGGCACCAGTGTGGAAGGGGAAGTAGTGAGGAGAGTGCATGGAGGCTGGGGATTTGGTACGAGAAATGAGGAGGGTGAGAGAGTGCTAAGTTTTGCCTTGGCATTAGATCTAGCAATATGTAACACCTTCTTCAAGAAAAACGAAAGGCAACTGGTGACCTACAAAAGTGGAGGAAGAGAGAGCCAAATAGATTTCCTTTTGTGCAGAAGAATGCATTTGAAGGAGGTTAAGAATTGTAAAGTTATTGTGGGGGAACATGTTACACCACAACACAGAGTGCTAGTTATTGATTATGAATTCACGGGCATTAAGAAAAGAACAGCAAGGAAAATTACTCCAAGAATTAAATGGTGGAAATTGAAAGATTTTATTTTGAGAAGTGAATTCAAGGAAAAGGTGTTGCAAGGAACACGGCCAGTGGAAGGAGTTCAGAGATGGTGGACAGTAAATGCAGAAGCAATCAGGAAAGCAGGTGTAGAAGTTTTGGGGAAGACGTCTGGGAAAGGTGCTCCCCTGGATAAAGAAACATGGTGGTGGAATGATGTGGTTCAGGATGCCATCAAGGCAAAACGACAGGCAAAAAAGAAATGGGATGAGTCTGGAAATGACGAAGATAGAGAACACTACAGAAAGGCAAATAAAGTTGTGAAAAGAGCTGTAGGGAAAGCAAAGACAGCTGCATGGAAGGAAGTCTATGAAGAACTAGAGACCACAGAAGGGGAGGCCAAGCTTTTCAGAATCGCTAAGGCACGAGACAGGGCTTCAAAAGATCTCACACACATCAGGCAGATGAAAAGTGAACAAGGAAGTGTAATTCAAGATGAAGAGCATATTAAGAAGAGATGGGGGGAATATTTTGAAAAGTTGCTAAATGAGGAAAATGCCCGTCTTGTGTTTGAGGATCGTATCCCAAATCAAAACGTAACAACTGGCATATGCAGGGAAGAGGTTGTAACTGCTATTAGGAAAATGAAATGTGGAAAAGCAACCGGCCCCGATGAAATTCCAGTGGAGGCTTGGAAATTTTTGGATGAAGAGGGCATAGATATGTTGTGGAATCTATTCCAACAGGTACTTCAAGAGGAAGTAATGCCCAAGGAATGGCGGGAGAGTACCATAATTCCCATTTATAAGGAGAAAGGTGACATTCAGGATTGTGCAAATTACAGAGGAATAAAACTCATGTCACACACAATGAAGATCTGGGAGAAAGTTATTGAAAGTAGGCTTCGGGTGGAGACGACAATAGGAGATGAACAGTTTGGATTTATGCCAGGAAAGGGAACAACAGATGCTATTTTTGCACTTAGGCAGGTCATGGAAAAGCACAGGAAGAAGAGAAAAGAACTACATATGGTGTTCATAGACCTAGAGAAAGCGTATGATCGAGTGCCCCGTCAAGAGGTATGGAGATGCATGAGATGCAAGGGAGTACCGGAGAAGTATGTGCGCATTGTTCAGGATATGTACCGTGGAGCAAGGACACGAACTAGAAGCAGTGTAGGATTGTCAGATACTATACCGGTTCAAGTAGGTCTTCACCAAGGATCTGCACTAAGCCCCGATATTTTTCATCTAATAATGGATGTCTTCTCTGAAAACTTAAGAGAACCAGCTCCTTGGTGTATGCTATTTGCAGATGATATTGTCTTATGTAGCACACACAGGGAAGAGCTTGAATATAAACTGGAATGCTGGAGAAGAGCCATAGAGGACAGAGGCCTTAAAATCAGTAGGAATAAGACCGAATACCTGTGCCTTGGAGGAACTGGAAATGAAACTATTCAGATGGATGGTAGCCAGCTACAGGCAAGGGACAGTTTCAAGTATCTGGGATCCACTGTATCTAACGATGGCAATCTAGATCTGGAAATTACCCACCGAATCCAGGCTGCCTGGTTAAACTGGAAAAGGTTATCTGGTATTCTCTGTGACAGGAGACTGAATATCCAAGTAAAGGGTAAAGCCTATAAATGTGCAGTGAGACCTGCAATGCTATACGGTGCAGAAACTTGGCCAACAGTGCAGTCACAGTGCAGGCGACTGGAAGTAGCTGAAATGAAGATGCTAAGATGGATGTGTGGTGTTACAAGGATCGATCACATCAAAAACACCTTCATACGAGGCAGCGTAAAAGTGACTGAAATATCAAAAAAAGTGCAAGAAAGACGCTTGCTCTGGTATGGCCACATTAAGCGCAGGGATGAGAGTTATGTAGGAAGGCGAGTGCTTGGTCTGGAGGTGGAAGGCAAAAGGGAAAGAGGCAGGCCTAGAAGAAGATGGATGGACTGCGTGCAGGATGATCTCCGGGAGAAGCAGTTAACAGAAAACACTATTTGGGACCGAGGAAAATGGAAACGACTTGTCAGAAACGTCGACCCCGCATGAAAGGGGAAAGACGAAGAAGAAGAAGAAGTAAGTGGTTTGGGAAAGATCAAATGGGATTGTGGAAAATTGTTCATGGCCGTATTTATAGTATTCGGACGAACGCGACGCGGATGAAAGGTTGAACAAGCACTGATTTTCACTATAGTCTGTTGAAATAAATGAAAAGTTCACTGTAGTAGCACAAAAAGTTTATGGCAAAGAAAGTTATTGCAATGGTGGAAACTAACTAGTTACACTAGATATGCGAGAGTCTATTGCTTGCGAAAGTTGTAGATTATAGTTGAATGCGCCAGAGAAAATCCCAACGGAGGAAGAAAAATTAGATATTGATTGGTAGTTCATAAGGAAGATTCCTTAGTTTGAAAAAGTATTCCCACATGTGAGTGGAAAATACATGACAGTATAACTGGTAGATAGAGTGCAGATTCTGGAAGGTTCCAGAGCAATCATGACTGAAGAATAGGGCAAAAGTTAGTCCAGCGGTGGAACGAGCTAAGTATTTTATAGACAGTGGGTAATTTAATGGTATCCCACGTTGTGAGAAAATCTCTCATTTAATAAGCATAAGAAATGCTGCTTCCTGTTAAGATTGGCTTAGATAGACAAAAGCCCAACATAGAAAATCCCGCGAAGGATGATTATTGCCCCAAATATAGAAAGCTCACACTGCCTATAAACTGATCATTAAAAAGCATGTAGCTATTTAAAATCAATTAAAATAAGTTGAGGAATGTAGAAGTAGTACTTAGCTTTGCTTCATGGTGAAGGCGATGTTCCCTTTGACGGTTGATACTAAAATTCTAACATGGCGTAGAATTTTAAAAGTTTGCCTCTTGAGTTGGGGAGGCGAGCTTTAGTAGAGCTCTAACTGACGAGGTCGACTTCCGACGTACAAGTGAGAGCTGCTAGACGCAGAGAAAGCACTAGCCTAGACGGCATGTTCAACAAGAAGTTGAGTGCACTGTGAGAGTGAGCGGTTGCTCACGACGCGGAGACAAGTCGAGACGAAGTTTAGAAGCGAATAGACCGAGCGGGCTGGCTGCGCGCGTGGAAGAGAGAGCAGTAGGAGGAGGGGAGAAGAGGGGGAAGCGGGCGAGTGAGGGGAGGAACAAAGAGGTTACACATAAACATGAAAAATCTTTACAAAAATAAAATTCTTCTTGGAGCGGTGTCTTCATGGAGTAGTTGGTTGGTGAAGAACACGACGCCCAGCGGATTAGTGTAGAAGTCTTCATGGTTTGAAGCAATGGAAGTTCTGAAGGCAGCGATGGGACGCTGACAGGCTGGTTCAGCGGAATATGCGTTTCTGTAAAAAACTGACAGAAAAATGAACAAATGCACGGGGCAACCAGGAGTTAACAGTTCGATGTTGGTGTGTGTGGGAAAGAAATTTAAATAAATGGACTGATATAAAGGAATGAACAGCAAAAGCTAATTCTTTCTTTCCGTGTAATTGCAAAAATACTCCATGTTGGGGGACAACAGCAAACACCAGCAAAGAACAAGAACACAATATGAAAGAGGTCTTATAATAAACACATGGGTAGTTGAGATGATTCTTTCTCTGACTCTTCCCTTCCCTCCTGGGTAACAATCCGTCATTACGCCAAAGATCAATGCTAGAGGGAGAAAGGAAAAAGGGGGTGGCACCTATGAGGAACTGACCAGGTGTAAATGGAAGCAAGTTATCAGGGTTATTAGAATGCGGGGGTGACGGGCGTGAATTAACAACGCTGTCAATCACAAAGTAGCTAGAAGGAAGGAAGAAGGAAGGAAGATTGTAGTTTTACGTGACCGTGAATCTTGTGATTATGAGCCACGGGAGTAGCTAGAAGCTGCGAGAAATAAAGCTCTAGTGAAGATCGCGACAAGATGCGAAAGGAGAGTTAACAAATTTAAACAAAACGTATAGAAACAAGTACATCGATTAAGGATAAGAATATACCAAATAAACAAAGGAACTATGCGAGTAGAAGGCAAGAACGCCATAGGTAACAACAATCTAGAAGCCATAAACAATGACCTTAAGTTACAATAAGTATCAAAAGGGTTAATCAGAAAAATACTTAAGTCATCAAGAAACGTGACGTAACAAGTATAGATGCAAAAACACATCGAGTGTAACGACGAGAGAAAACAAGTTTGTTCATCAATGAACAATAAAAGTGCAAAATATGTAAGCAAGGTGCATTACATGAGCGCATAAAAAATATGCAACGATGTTATGAAACAAGGATTAAAATAGCTATAGGATACGAATGTGAGCAAGTGGGAGAGATAGGTAAGAACGACCTAGACCCACATAGTACAGCGAGATAACGTATATAAATATCTGAAAGAGTCCTTGACCAGAACAAGTTTATTTTGGGAAGGAGGTGAGCAGCTTCTGAAATTACGGGAGCAACTCGCAAGACAATGGTTGGCAGTCAGCCAAAGTTGAGGTAAGGAAAACTTGCTCTGACCTTTGTCAAGCATAGAGGAAATAAACGGCAGCTTGGCCTTACCCGAGCTTGTATACAAACAAGATTGACAAACAAGCAGTTCAAAATAAACAAACAAAACGAGTGCAATCTACCGAGACTTAAAGCGGATATTCAACTAACGTGTCATGCAGTCATCCGTAGCTTTGACGTGAAAAAACAATTTAAAGACATATGAAACAAAGCAAGTAATTAATTTCGCATAATTTTGAGGATCACGGAATCCGACAATTTTTAAAAGAAAAAAGTTTAATTCTTCTGAACAAAGAAGAGAAGCTGGGACATTGAGAAGGAGGTCATGCGTAAGAATAGTTATTCTAGATGCTAGAGAACTCAGATTTTCAAGCGGTTTCAAAAGCGGCTTCCAAGCGTGAGGAAGAGGGAAGGAGGCGGCGATGGCCTTCCTAATAAATAGCGAGAGAAGTGAAACATAGCTTACAGCAAAATGATGGTGACTGATAGCCATGGTTTTACACAAGGGGAAGACAGTTTTCGACAGAAAGTTTAAACAAATACCTTCTACAAAAAATGACATGAGAAGGTAAACAAAGTGACCCAAGGCGAGGCAAACCTGAATTGCCATTTTGTGCGGAGATAAGGCAAAACCATTTAAACAACTTGCAAAGGTGACGTAGTTGTTTACAATGAGACATCGTTTCGGCAAGTGTTTTTCAAACGTATTGAGATCAGAAACATAAGCGTTCTCTTTTTCAGAAAAGGGATTTGAATCGGCAGTAACAAAATGACATTGCGATTTGGTTTGAAGACTGGGATGTTGGATTTGACCAGTAATAACCCAACCAAAATCGGTGTCTCTGGTGACCACGTTTGAAGATAGCCTACGGGTTTGTTTACGAAGGCAATTCCAGAAAATATTAGCACTGAAAAGCATATCAATGGGGCCTTGAGCATTAAACTGAGGATCAGCTAACCTTAAATTCGAAGGAATCTTTAAACCGGAAGTATCAATAGAGCTGCTAGGAGTGTCCTTGCCAATACTGGTAAGAATGAGACAGTTTAAGTTAAGATTGGTGTTTCTTTGACAAATGTCTCTGATTTTCAATTTCGAAGACTGCAAGGCTTGAGTTTTCAAATTGTCAATGCCGGATACATTGATGGAAGTAGGTGATGAAGAAAGACCTAGTTTTTCAATGAACGATTGCGAAACAAAGTTGTGAGTTGAAGCGGAGTCGAGAAGACCGCGGGTTCGAAACCAATTTCCAAATTTATCTTGGATTTCGAATTGTACAGTGGACAAAAGGACTTGCGCACTGTGAGAAGTTTCGGCGTTAGAAATGCAGGAAGAAGCATTAGTTTGTTCGGAGCTGCTCTGCATGGAGTTTGAAGAAGCAGGTACTAGTGACCTCGATTGATCATGAAAGTGCAATAAAGAATGATGCAGTCTTTTGCAATGAAAACAGAGGTTGGAAGACGTACAATTAGAAGAAGAATGCTTAGGTGACCGACAGTTATGGCAATATTTATTATTGAAGACAAACTTCCTTCTGTCTTCAACAGACAATTCTTTAAAGGATTTGCACGAGTACAAAGTGTGCAACTTTTTACAGAGCGTGCATTTTAAAGATTTGTTGAGCGGCCTAATATGTTCTCTTGGATGGTTGAAAGAAGCAGAACGGGTTTGCTTGTTCTCGACAGATGGGTGCTGATGACCATTTGAAGAGACAAGTTTTTTATCCAGAATGTGACACTGAGAAGTCGTTTCGACATTTTCGCACTGAAATGAGAGTGCTGTAAGGACTTGGCACCGGCTGTTCAGAAACGAGATTAAGTGTTCGAAAGAATGCTCATCCTTGCGAGTGAGTTCGATTTCCCAAGCCTTTAATGTTGAAAAGTCGAATCTGGATGTAGCTAGGTAAATAAGGACGGTGTCCCAAGTTTGGACTGGCTGCTTGAGTTGATATAACGCTCTAACATTTAATTGCATGGAGTCTAACAGGTCTCTTAAAGAGGTGACGTCATTAGGTTTGACGACTGGCAAGTTGAACAGACAGCGAATGTGGCGAGCAACACACAAACGTAAATTACCATATCTCTCTTTAAGGAGATTAAAGGCGATGTGGTAGTTATCTGCGCTTAAAGACAGTGACTCAACCAAGGCCTAGGCCTGGCCTTCCAAGGACGACCGCAAGAAATAGAACTTATGGATATCGAGAATGTCTGTGTTTTCATGAATAAGGGAGCAGTAAAGTTCGTAAAAGGAATACCATTCACCTTCCTGGCCTGAGAAGTGAGGTAGAGTTATCTTAGGAAGTAGAGGTTTCGGTTTGTCCTTATGAACTGAAGCGGGTGCGAACTGGGCCGGATTGATGACCCTAGTGTCCGGTTCTGAGATACTGCGGATCAGTTGGTGGGCCTTGGCAATCCCTTCAAAATACAAGGGTTCAACCTCGTCCCGATCCGATTGAAGTTCTGGGCAAGCGGATTCAATGTCGGTTTGAATTTGATCATAGTAATCATAGGACCGTTCGTATAACTTAAGGCGTTGTGTCAAGACGACTAGATCACAATCGGCGGGATTTATTTAGTTAATGAAAGTTTCTAAATATGGTGAGTTGTCCTTTGTAGGAAGAACGTCTGGCAATGAGAGTTTCATCCTTTTCAGTTGACATGTTGAAAATAGGTAAATTGAAGTACAACTTACGAAACTGTAGCGAGATTTTGAAAATGCTGTCAGGTTGGCAGCAGAAGACAGGTTGCAAGTAAGACAGGCTGAAGAAGACAGGAATGACCTCTATCACCTACACCAGCTTTGCACTGCGGAGTTATAGCGGAAAAATTCAAAGAAGATATTAATGATTTGCAAAATATTGTCAAATGGACTTTGAACATTAAATAACGAATAGATTCCCATGAATAGACTCTGAGAAATGGACTCTAATAAATGGAATATCCCGGGTTTCGGCACCAAATTTTGGGTAGATTATTAGCTTGGGAATACCTTAACCCCCAAGGGAAGATGATGAAAGAAAAGGAAGTGGGTTTCGGACCGGAGAAAAAGGATGGAGAAATAAGAAGAGAGTTTGACATAAGTTATGACTAAGAGTTCTTGCTCAAATGCAACAAGTGGTGAACACCCTATCAATAGATTTATTTGCATTAAGTGGGAAGAGTCAAGGAAGACAGGATCTTGCCTAACCGTTATGTTAGAGAAATGATAAATCCAAAAACAAATATTTAATTTATTTAACAATGTTGGGTAGTAGTTTTTGTAACAAATATATAATTTTGATTTTGTAACAAATGGGGTCGCAGACCTCCGAAAACATCTAAAGCTTGCACCAGGCAATTAACAATTCTTTTGGTTTCAAACCTTTTATATGCTTTAAAATCTTCGTAAGATTTTGAAATGACGAAGATAAATAAAAGGAAAATTTAAAGATAACTGACGTAATTAAAGTTAGACAATAAACCAAGTACAAGGTGTGTACTTTAAGAATTTCTCGGTAAATATCTTAGAAAGAGTAACAACTTCGAAAGTAACAACAACAACAACAACAAAAAGCAGGAAGAATAAAATAGAAGTCTCTATAACTTCTTATATTAATACAAAGCTGCGTGGGTAGATTATACATAAGAGATTGTACAAATAGGGCAGGTCACTTATTGTGAAACCTGAAGAGAACAATCGAAAGAAAGTTTCTAGAATTCCTATGTTTAAGTAGGGATCACGAGACAAATGGGGCAAATTTCACTTTCTTGAAACCTAGAGATAACTCACTTATGAGTTGAAAGAATTGTATGCCCTAATTAGAAGGGAGAAACAACATAATTTAAGGCGTGTACTAGACACGAAGTTTTACAGACATTAATTCTTTGTACGTAAGCAAGAGAGGGAGGGCACTAATTGAGAGTGACACCTCATTGAAAAAAAGACCTAGAGTAACAATTTTATTATTTTGGTTTGTTAGTATGGGGTTTGGGAAAGATCAAATGGGATTGTGGAAAAGTGTTCATGGCCGTATTTATAGTATTCGGACGAACGCGACGCGGATGAAAGGTTGAACAAGCACTGATTTTCACTATAGTCTGTTGAAATAAATGAAAAGTTCACTGTAGTAGCACAAAAAGTTTATGGCAAAGAAAGTTATTGCAATGGTGGAAACTAACTAGTTACACTAGATATGCGAGAGTCTATTGCTTGCGAAAGTTGTAGATTATAGTTGAATGCGCCAGAGAAAATCCCAACGGAGGAAGAAAAATTAGATATTGATTGGTAGTTCATAAGGAAGATTCCTTAGTTTGAAAAAGTATTCCCACATGTGAGTGGAAAATACATGACAGTATAACTGGTAGATAGAGTGCAGATTCTGGAAGGTTCCAGAGCAATCATGACTGAAGAATAGGGCAAAAGTTAGTCCAGCGGTGGAACGAGCTAAGTATTTTATAGACAGTGGGTAATTTAATGGTATCCCACGTTGTGAGAAAATCTCTCATTTAATAAGCATAAGAAATGCTGCTTCCTGTTAAGATTGGCTTAGATAGACAAAAGCCCAACATAGAAAATCCCGCGAAGGATGATAATTGCCCCAAATATAGAAAGCTCACACTGCCTATAAACTGATCATTAAAAAGCATGTAGCTATTTAAAATCAATTAAAATAAGTTGAAGAACGTAGAAGTAGTACTTGGCTTTGCTTCATGGTGAAGGCGATGTTCCCTTTGACGGTTGATACTAAAATTCTAACATGACGTAGAATTTTAAAAGTTTGCCTCTCGAGTTGAGGAGGCGAGCTTTAATGGAGCTCTAACTGACGAAGTCGACTTCCGACGTACAAGTGAGAGCTGCTAGACGCAGAGAAAACACTAGCCTAGACGGCATGTCCAACAAGAAGTTGAGTGCACTGTGAGAGTGAGCGGTTGCTCACGACGCGGAGACAAGTCGAGACGAAGTTTAGAAGCGAAGAGACCGAGCGGGCTGGCTGCGCGCGCGGAGGAGAGAGCAGTAGGAGGAGGGGAGAAGAGGGGGAAGCGGGCGAGTGAGAGGAGGAGCAAAGAGTTTACTCATAAACATGAAAAATCTTTACAAAAATAAAATTCTTCTTGGAGCGGTGTCTTCATGGAGTAGTTGGTTGGTGAAGAACACGACGCCCAGCGGATTAGTGTAGAAGTCTTCATGGTTTGAAGCAATGGAAGTTCGGAAGGCAGCGAGGGGACGCTGTCAGGCTGGTTCAGCGGAATATGCGTTTCTGTAAAAAACTGACAGAAAAAATGAACAAATGCACGGGGCAACCAGGAGGTAACAGTTCGATGTTGGTGTGTGCAGGAAAGAAATTTATATAAATGGACTGATATAAAGTAATGAATGAACAGCAAAAGCTAATTCTTTCTTTCCGTGTATTTGCAAAAATACACCACCTCCTACCCAATCCCCACACCAATAATAAATGCACACACTAATACACAAGAATCTTGTTTATCCGGTCTGGGTGGGACCGGGGCTAATAATTCGGATGATCATAAATCCGGGTAGTCCAGAAAAAACTAATAAACCAATATAATGTATTAATCTATTATTTTGACACTAACAATAATTTTTAAAAACACTGTTTCTATTCTATTTCCTGAAATAGTGTGCAAGTTTCTTCTGTTCCAAATTTGTGTGACATTTGACAGCAGCACGATCGCGTAAACTTTTCACCAACATCAGTTTGGCTGGAGTTGTTTCCGTCTAACTAGATAGTTAGTTATTGAGATTTTAAGGGTCGGAACTACGAGGTCATCTGCCCCTAAGGTTCTAGATAAACCATTAGTTTTTACAGTTGTGCTGTTACCTCCACAAAAGGCTTTACTACTTCTCCTAAAACATCGCTTTCGTCCTCCAATTCATCACAAACAGGTCCACACTGACTTTGACAACGGTACACATCTTTGTTAAGGATTGAGATGCACTCTATCAACTTGCCAGTCAGTGACTGATGTCTAGTTTGGTATTGTCTATCTATATATAGCAACAATAAAAAGGTCATTAACAGAGGAGGGAAGTGCTCATTGCTTATAAGTAAATAAACGTTATGCACGTGCAACCACACACAACAAACTTGAGGTGATGGGACCGGCGATGCCTTCACTACCTGCAGTGTAAACTGATCTACTTGTTCTAAAAGCATATTGGAGATCTTCTTCTTCTTTTCCTACAGCGTTTGTCCCGCGCGCCTGCGGGGTCCGCTACATGGGTCCGTTGTCTCCATTTCGCTCTGTCTCGGGCTGCATCTGGATGGATGTTCACGCTTTGGAGGTCTTTATGAAGCGTATCAGCCCAACGTTGTTTAGGTCGTCCTTGAGGTCTTCTGCCGACGACTTCAAGTGTGTATCCCTTCTTGGCAATAGTCATCATCGGCCCGTGAAACATACCCAAACCAACTAAGTCGGCTCTCACGCATCTTGTCTTGGATTGGTGCAACTCCAAACTGTTTTCTGATGCTGTCATTGGAAACGTGTTCTAACTTAGTGAGGCCCGCTGTCCATCTCAGCATCTTCGTTTCCATTACACTTAGGCGGCGTTCTGTCTCGGCTGTAGTCGGCCAGCACTCACAACCATACAAGGCGACTGGCCGGATGACAGTACGATAGATTTTTGATTTTAAATGATCTTTCATCTTGCGGTCGCAAGTGACTGCGGTTGTTGCTCGCCACTTCATCCAGGCTGCCTGAGTTCTGGTATTGACCTCTTCGGTGAGTCGGCCGTCAACAGTGATTGTGGAACCGAGGTACTTAAATTTACTCACATGCGTCAGAACTTCACCATTGACCGTGATGGTTCCCATTTCATGTCTATCTGATGTCATGTACTCAGTTTTCTTCAAGTTAAGGCGCAAACCATGTTGCACCAACCGGTCACACCATTCTTGAGCTTGGCTTTGCAGATCAAGCTTCTTTTCTGCTGCCAGCATCACGTCATCAGCATAAAGTAGGGTCCATGGTAATGGCCGGTGCAGGTCAACTGTCACAGTGTCCGTAACTAGAATGAAAAGAAGCGGTGATAATGCAGAACCTTGATGGACACCGACTGTGATGGGGAAGTCCTTGGATTGTCCTGAAGTTGTACGGACGTAACTTCTTGGCTGTGCATAAAGCAACTGCACCCAGTTAATAAGCTGCTCTGGCACATCATGTTTTCGGAGTGATAGCCAGATGATACTGTGAGGCACTCGATCAAAGGCCTTTTCGAGATCCAGGAATGCTAGATGCAGTGGCTTGGCTTTCTCATGATGTTTCTCGACTAATAGTCTTACAGCATGAATTGCATCAGTTGTGCCACAGTTCTTCACAAATCCCGCCTGGTTTCTGGAAATCTGTGCGATCTCACGGATTCTTTGGTCCAGAACACGCTCAAAGATTTTCATGGCGTGGCATAGAAGTCGAATTGGCCGGTAGTTGGAGCACTCAGCGGGACTTCCCTTCTTCTTAAAAATAGGCACAGAGATACTTTGTTGCCAGTTGCTGTTTGTGCCTCGTCAATGATCTTGTTGAAGAGTTCATTTAACCATTCGGCTGCCTTCCAATGATTAGAACACCATAACTCGGTTGGGAGATCATCTGGGCCGGTGGCCTTTCCAGGCTTCATTTTCATCAAAGCAGTCTTGATCTCTTCGACTACAATTTCTCTTACGGGCCCTTCAACAACATGGCCGGTGGGAATTGGTGGAGGGGGAAATCTTCTGTTGAGATCTTCTTGAAATAGCTGCGCCATCGTTCTCTTGCCTTGTTGCAATCAACTAGCAGGTTACCAGCCTCGTCATTGACTCCGTAGAACCGATGAACATCTTCCAAATTGCGATATCTTACTTTAGCGAGTCAATATAAGTCCCGCTCTCCTTCACGTGTGTCTAGTTTTGCGTATAGATTTGCAAAACGTGAGGATTTGGTTGCTGCTATTGCCTTTTTTGCATCACTATGGGCTGTTCTGTACGCATTCCATCGATCCAGTGTTTTATCGGCAAGAAACTCATGATACAATCGCTTCTTTGTGCGTACCGCGTCTTTGACGGTGTCATTCCAAAGCCACGTATTTCTATTGATCCTCCGTCGTCCTGGTTTTGTTGACCCAAGAAAGGCATGTGCAGTTTCGTGAGCAGTCTCTTTCAGTTTCTTCCAGCATTCTTCAACGGTGGTAATTAGTGGCAGGGTAATTCGGGCTATGATGTCGGCTTCCTTGTCCTTGAATTTCCACCATTTGATTCTCGCAGGTCCTGTGCGATCTATGTGCTTGTTTGTTGGCAACTTGATTCGTAGCTTGCAGATCAATGGACAGTGTTGTGTCGCAACTGTTTCAAGCACATCTTTGAGATCACGACGCCTCACAAGGATGTAGTCGATCTGCGTGGCATTAGTGCCGCTGTAAAACGTGATCAGATGTGAGTCACGCTTTTTGAACCATGTGTTCGCAATTACCAGGTTATGAGCTTCTGAGAAATCGAGGATACGCTTACCATCGTCATTCTTTTCTCTGAATCCATGCCCACCATGAGCATATTGAAGATATACATATAAATCTAGAAACGCAGTTTCAAGAGCTAAGTGTGTAGGTAACTTTCTTTGAGGAATGTTGATGGTAAATTGTACAGTAATATTCGAAGGGCGAGCATATTTTGTGATGAAAAATAAATAATATAACACAGTAAATAAAAAATAATTTGGATAAACCGGAAAACTGGATTAATGAAGGTCATACAAACGAGGTTCTTTTGTACAGCCATCACAATAACGCATGTTATTAGACAAATTCCAGGGCTACATAACTACGATACCGCAAAACCACGCAATGAATCAAGAACAACAACACAGTAGGCATCGCATTGTCAACAAAGATAAACAACAGTTTGTGCTGAAAAATATGGTAAAGACACACCATCCGCCGCCACTTGTGTCAGACATTTTAACGTTCATCTTGCGTTCAGTGTGCACTAAACTGAGAGCCTCCTTGATCATCATCATCATCAGATTTAACGATTTGTTATCAATCACAATGTTATTAGACTCTATATTAGAATCTGTTAGAGCGGCTTCGCTGGCGTAGTCGGTAGCATGCTGAGCTTCTATGCCCAAGATAGCGGGTTCAACCCCGGTCGAAGCCGTCGGATTTTTAAGAGCGTTAAAAATCCCTCAGTATGCCTTCCTTCGGAGGGGAAGTAAAGCCGGCGGTCCCATGTCAAAGATTTATGGCATGTTAAAGAACCTTCCCGTAATTGCACCTGTGTGAAGGTAAATTGGATAGGTTAAGAATGTAAACAATGCTCTTTGGTCTCTACGTTCGTTGCCAAGAGCCGACTGCGGTGGCGTCTAGTAGCTGAGTTCTGAACTTGGCCTAGTAGTCGTTGACGGTGGCGCTTGGCGGCAAAAGTAGGAACTATTTGAAAAATTCTAGGTTGCGGTATTTAAATTAAAAAACAAATAACACACACTAATACAGTCATCACAATTAACACTGGTTATCAGACATATTCTACACACACCCAAAGTACACGGGGCTACATGACCGCGTTGTCGCAGCCCCTAAACTTAAGAACCAACCTCAATCTGTTAGGTTCATATTGACAGTAAGATTACTGTGACAATTATCAAGGAACTCCGTCAATCAATACTAATATATTGATTGACGGAGTTCCTTGATATTTGTCACAGTAATTGTTATCAATCATCAGCTCACAGAGGCAGGTACCACAAATGGTGATAGACAGTCTAATCTTGTAAACTTGCTATCAAGGTTATTCACTCCACCTATGCACTGTTTGTTTTGAACAATGAGATACACTGTCTTCAGTATCATTTCCTGACAGCGTCAGTGACGAAGGATGCTGCGTGTTAATAAAACCAAAAATACTGCGCGATACAGGGGTGATTTTAAGCCAAGATTATGGGGGAGGACAAACCGAGGGGTCTGAGGGGAATAGAATACTCCCAGCTTAGAGAGGGCACAGGAAAATTTGAAAAAATTAGGCTGAAATTAGTGAGGTTCAAGCCATTTGGGTGATTGTTTTTGTGATATTTTGGAGTGAAAATGAACGATTTAACAATTTAAAATAAAGGAACGTTCAAATACTTTTATGAAAAAAATTGGAAATTGGGAAAAATTTGCAGGATATTAGGCATTTTAAGTCAAATATTTATTGCATTCTAAATAATTTTTGATTTGGAAGTCCTATTATTTACTGTCATGACCTTTAATGCATATGGTGTAAACAATTTTATTTAAAGAGCCATTAAAAAATATTTTTGTTGATTGATTTAGGGGCTTTGCGACATCGTGGTCATGTAGCTCCGTGCACTTGGCTGTGTGTTGAATTTGTTTCTGATAACATGTGTATTTGTCATGGTTGTGTGTGTATATTTGGGCTGTTAGTTTGCCGGGGAGACACACCACCAAACAGCACCAATCTATATTTGTAATTCAGTTGAGGACTGGGAAGGAGGCAGTTTTGGCCTTAAGTTAAGTTGGTTGGTTCCTACGTTTAGGGGCTGCGACAACGTGGTCATGTAGCCCCGTGTACTTTGTGTGTGTGTAGAATCTGTCTGATAACCAGTATTAATTGTGATGGCTGTATTAATGTGTGTTAGAAGCTTCCGTGGCTTAGGCGGCAGCACGCCGGCCTCTCACCGCTGGGTCTGTGGTTCAAATCCCGGTCACCGCATGTGACATCTGTGCTGGACAAAACGGAGGCAGGCAGGTTTTTCTCCGGGTACTCCGGTTTTCCCTGTCAAAATTTCATTCCAGCAACACTCTCCACTATCATTTCATTTCATCTGTCATTCATTTAATCATTGCCCCAGAGGAGTGCGTCAGCCTCGGAAGCCGGCACAGTCCATATCCTCGCCGCTAGATGGGGGCTTCATTCATTTCATTCCTGACCCGGTCGGAGACTGGAAGCAGGCTGTGGATTTTTCATCTGTAATTCAGGTAAGGACTGCAGATGATCAATTTCAATTAGTTCCTACTTTTGCTACCAAATTTTACCATCAACGATACCTAGCTGCGAACTTGGCTACTAGATGCCACCACAACTGGCACCTGGCGGCGAACGTTGGAACTTAATAGAGCGTTAATCCAATCTAACTTACAAATTCAGCTTCACACAATTGTAGTTAGAGGAAGGTTATTTTACATGCCATAAATCTATATATGACATGGGCCCGCCTCAGAAGGAAGGCACACTGAGGGATTTTTAACGCTCTTAAAAAATCCGACTACTTCGGTCGGGTTTGAATCCGCTATCGTGGGCATAGAAGTTCAGCACGCTACCAACTACGCCACCGAAGCCACCTGACCTTAAGTTAGGAAGCGTGGTGTAGTGGTTAGCATTCTTGACTGTTAACCCAGAGGTCTCTGCTAAGAAATTTAATTCTGATCTGAGAACTGGAACGGGGTACACTCATCCCCGTGAGGTGAAACTGAGAAGAGATGTGTTCGATTCCCATCTTAGCATTCTTTGAAATTATCTTCCGTGGTTTCACACTTCTACTCCAGACAAATGTCGGATGGTTCCTTAAAAATTTGTAGTTTTCTTTCAAACATAATTTTCGAAATATTAGGCTATTGTAAAATTAATATTTTGGTATAGAGTATTATTTAAGTGTGAAAAAAAAATTGTTTAAAGCTGATGATATTATCCGAAGCTTAAATACGTTTTAAATACATAACAGCAAAATGAAACCAATTATTCAAAAGTGTCTAGCCTTGATGTTTTAAAATTTGAGGATCCAAAAAAAATGAACAAATTCTCTCGACATACATCTGTACATATTTATATTTCACTAGCTTCGAATTTCATGTTTAGTGAAGAACTAACAAATTGCATAATTTAATACAAGTTACCAAAAAATATGTTAAACAAATATCCAAAGATTTCTTTAAAAAATCGTCTCTCAAATCCGCCCCTGGTGGGATAACAATCATCATTGCGAGCTCCGTCTACTTAACCGTTACGGTGACAATATTTACTGAGTTTTATAAACTAGGGAGCGTGTTAATGATAACTCACAGTTAGGGGTCGGATGTTTGCAAAAGTCAATTTTATTTTCTTTAGGGGCAGATAACCTCCCTTTTCCGCCCCTTTAAACATTATTTAGGTTTCTCTTCACAATAAAACGTTGTCCTGTTTAGAATTAAATTCAACATTATGGCGAAGGCTAATAATAGTCTGCATTTTTATTTTGCATCACTTCTCATTGTTTTCCCCAAATTGAGATGATACGTCATTTCAACAAAACCTAGGAGAATTAAAATATATACTTAATGGATGACCAAAAAATCATAATAAATATTGATTTATCTTGTTCGACAATTTTAGGGAAATATTTAATACGGTAATGCCTTTTTAGTTAATTTTAATGCATTAGGCCCTATACAGTATACTTCTACTTCAGGTTGTATGGATGTCTACCACCTATTCCCGTGTCTACGGGGTCCGGATCAAGGTGAGACGACTATTAGTAGCCTATGTGGTGAATTGTTTTAAAAGCTGTTGTTGGTAATTTATTCAAGGGGCTTGGGGCGTCTTGATCATCAGCCCCACATGTCTGATAACCTGTATTTATGTGATGACTGTAGTAGTGTGTGTGTAACTGTTTTAGGGACAGGAATGAGGTAAGTGCCCAGGGACTTGAAGTAGGGTACGGTACAGGTACAGTACTATCCGGACTTGCTGCAGATGCCCGCGCCGCTGTGGTGCACGATTTAACAAGCACGACTACGCCGCGTGACTTTAAAAGCTGGATGCTTTTTCTAACGTCAACCCCATGAGATGAGTTAATGAGATATGAAATGAATAAAGAAGAGTGAATTAATCAAACAGTCATTTGTAGCTCTTCAGTCAGTCAACACGAATCTGCCCCAAGACTGGACGGGATACAAAGTGTAAAATATTGAAATACACTCCTGGAAAAACTTACATGTATTAGTTAATTATCACTATTAAATGGGCAATTTAGGATTACGCGTTTCGACCTTCGAGAGGCCATCATATCCCGATCACTGTGCTGAGGTTTAAATTTTGCACTAATATTTACATATATTTTAAAATATTTGATATCCAAGTGTGTTTATTAATCTCATGTATTTTTATTTTTTCAGGATTAGGGAACAACCAGGGCCATATTACTAAATAGGCTAAGTAGGCTGCAGTCTAGAGCGGCAAATTTTCAGGGGCGGCAGTTTGGCAATTCATTCAAAAGCTAGAATCAAGTATCAGACATTAATGATATTTTCCGTACGAATTTAAGAATACATGTTACTTAAAACTATGTTTTAGTCTTTCTACAGTTTTTCCCGCCTTAGAAGAGTTAAGAACTCTCTGCGAACTGGAAGTCTATTTCTGAAATACGGTTAAACTCACTTTCATTACTTTGTATTGAGGCAAATACAACAAAAACACTTTCATATGAGGACATTATTAAAGAGTTTGCCATTAAGAAATCTCGCAAGAAAGCTATGTAAATTTGAAGATCAAGATTACGTGGGTGAGTTGTTTTAGAGAAGTTTGTATATTTTTCAACCAGTAATTAACTACATTTTGTGTAATTTCATTTCACCATGTAGGACAACTTAATTCAAATTGAACACAGTTCTTCAATTATGCAAAAGATAATCATTACATAGCATTAAAATATAAAAATATGTGTAAAAATAGTGATCACTGATCTCCAAGAACAAATTAACTAATTAAGTTCGAAACCCATTTAATTTTTTAACGGATCTTAAAAGAAGTAAGTAAGAAAAGACAAGTAGATACTAATTTCAGTATAACATTTATTTTGTAAGCTACGGTATTGAAATTGTAGTTTTATCTAAACTAAATGAACTTTATGTTTAAGAAAGATGAAAACGCCAATGAAATCTATCCTTTTATTGTATAAAACAAATGTATTAAGCAAATATGAACTATAGAGGGGGCGGCAAATGGACTTTAGCCTATAGGCGGCATGCTCTTAAATCCGGCCCTTGGAACAACCTGTCACAATTGGGTACAATAGTGTTGACTGGCTGAAAAACATCAAATTTCGATTACTAAAGCAACACTGAACAAGAAGTTCCGTGACGAACTAAAGAGCCTACTTTTCATGCCAATGATTATTCTACAGTATATGAACCTATCTAGAATAATGAAGAAATTAAGTTGCTAATATCGAAATTTCTAATTATTTCGAAATACTGTATACCTTGCATAATGTAGCCTAATAGAGCACTACAGTTGGCAGCCCTGATGACTGAATATATTCTTAGTTCCATCTCTTAAGGTACAGAATACAACATTTGGTTGAAGTCCAATGAATAGCATGGACGTTACATGCAGTTGAACATTGGATCTAACAGCGTGCGTAAAATCATGTTGGCAACAATGTCATGCATGTATTGGTCAGAAATAATCTGAAATAATATGATCTATTGTTGTGCCAATTTTGAATGAAATCCATTAGTTAGTATAGAAGTTACATGCATTTTAAAATTGGACCTATCAGCAGGCTTAGAATCATGTTGGCAGCACTGACGTATATTAGTTAGTCCAAATGCATCTAGAATGCCAGGTATTATACGTGTGCAAAGTTTAGAGCTATTGGCGTGCATACTTTCTGATATATTGGTATTATCATAAAATAAATTAGGAGCATTTATTAACAGTTGGCAGCCCTGGTGAGTCTTAAGAATACGCTCAGTCATATCTGGTTATGTATGCATACAACATACGAAATTTGGTTGAATTCCAATTGATAGTGTAGAAGTTATGTGCATTTAAAAATTGGACCAATCAGCAGGCTAATAATCATTTTGGCAACACAGCGATGTATGGCCTCCTGGAAATTAAACAGCAATATTATTATCTATACGTATGCCAATTTTGAAATAGCTCCCATTCATACCTTCCAAGATATCCAACATGGAGCTCAAATTTCAATTGCGATTTTTTAGCAGTTGGTAGCACTGACATCATTTTCAAATATGGCCGTGAGATATTCGGGTATAGACCTTTACTCCTAACAAATTTTGTTTTGATTGCTCCAGCCGTTTAGGAGTTGATAGGGACACACACACACACAGCCAGACAGACAGACAGAAGGACAGACAGACAGACACACATTTGCCCGATCTCATAAGACTACTTTTTCCTCATTTTTGCAAAATGTGAAAAGTAGGCTAAAATGGCTTTAAACACCATAATATACACCTTAGCGTTTTATATAAATGACTACTGTCGACCAAAATATTATGTGCACTCGAGTTTGAAGGTTGTTTGTGAAGTAACCAGTAGATCTACATAAAATCCAATAACATCATCATTTTTGTCGTTCTATTTTACGTTAGTTCATGTAGGTTTTGATTTTTTAATTTATATTTTAATATTTTTTATCGCAGTTGAAACACAAAAAGTGCCCGTTTTTAAGCGTGTTTCAACCATGCGTCACATTTTAGAATTATTATCTCACAAACCCGTCATCAGATCAAATCCAAATTTTAACACAATATACATTGGAATGTTGAATAACTGGTTTATTAATTTCAAAATTTTATGTGTTCAAGAACAAAAGTTGTTATCATTTTTGTAAGGTACCTTTTTCTCGGCTCGGGGTCTTTGGAAAATGTAGTTCTTGGTTGCATTGTAATCCTTATACATCAAAAAGTTATGCTGTATGACTGTGAAATACGTAAATTAATTCACTTATTTTATATCGGTTTGTATTTGTACGGGAAATTAAGACATGGTTCACCAGCTAGTCGCTCCGGGAAATGCTGTACAGCGTTGCTGATATGGAGCCCATCACTTCCGAGCGAGGCGCGCCATGACGCGTGATGGAGCTCATCTTGGCAACGCTGTACAGCTTTCACCGGAGCGACTAACTGGTGAACCATGTCTTAATTCCCCGTACAAATACAAACCGTTATAATATAATTGAATTAATTTACGTATTTCACAAACATACAGCATACCTTTTTGATGTATAAGGATTCCAACCCGACCAAGAACTACAATTTCCAACCACCCCGAGCCGAGAAAACGTTACCTTACAAAAATGATAACAAGTTTGTTTCTCGGACACAAACAATTTTGAAATTAATACACCAGTTATACAACAGTCCAATGTATATTGTGTTAAAATTAGGATTCGATCTGATGACGGGTTTGTGAGATAATAATTCTAAAATGTGAGGCATGGTTGAAACACGCTTAAAATGGGCACTTTTCGTGTTCCAACTGCGATAAAAAATATTAAAATATAAATTAAAAATTCCAAACCTACATGAACTAACGTAAAATAGAACGACCAAAATGATGGTGTTATTGTATTTTATGTAGGTCTATTGGTTACTTCACAAACAACCTTCAAACTCGAGTACACATAATATTTTGGTCGACAGTAGCTGTAGCCGGCATGCATTGCAATGCTAATCGAAGAATGTGTTGGCGTTGTAACTTTGTTTGTTGAAGTGCTTTTGGATACACAATATCTTTTTCTTTTTCAGCTAACTGCCTCTAAACTATTGTAAAATGGGTTCACTATCTCACAAGGGAAGTATCAGGTAAGACGGGGTGAAACCTATCTTGAAACTTTGTGGACGCAATCGTTGTACTATAAGAGTACCACGTGCGGAAAATCAGCTGCCAGATTGAACTGCAAGGCTCCGAAATTGTACCTGACATCCTGGTACGCAGGCAGGACGGCTGGAGGAGCTGGACATCCCTGTGGCACTCGGAGTAGTAGCGAGGCGGGGCGTATATGCTGATTGGAGCGCGCGGCTCCTTCCCACCGGCCTTGAGTGCTTGGGTGGTCAGGGCTATTCATTCCAACATGTACAGTACTCACTACCTCCCATTGATTTATATGAGAGATTCGCAACATGATTTCGGATCCTTGCAGTTCAATCTGGCAGCTGATTTTCCGCACATTGTCCTCTTGTAGTAAAACGATTGCGTCCACAAAGTCTCAAGATAGGTTTCGACCTGTCTTACCAATTACTTCCCTCGTCAGAAACATTCGTGGGAGCATGCTCATCAACTCACCAAAGTTTCATCACAATCGGATGAATGATGGTATATGGGCGCTTACGGGACTTTGTTTACACGATTCGCGCGTCGTCACCCATTTGTAGAATCTACTTGTACGCTACCTATTGTAACATGGATTTACTAAGGCAGAAATCTTTGCAGGAGTGTAAACAACAACTCACCAAAGTCTAATCGCAATCGTATGAATGGTTCCTGAACGCATACGGGACTTTTTTGAAAAGAATCGCACGATGTCCTTCATTTGTTGAATCTACTCGTGCGCTACCTATTGTAATATGGATTTACTAAGTCAGAAACCTTCGCAGGAGTGTACATAACAACTCACCAAAGATTCACTGAAATTGGATGAATGGTATATGAAAGCATATGGGATTTTGTTGAAACGATTCGCGTGCCATCACTCATTTGTTGAAACTGCTTGTGCACTACCTGTTGCAAAATGGAATTCGCAGTAGTGTACACAAATACTCGCCAAAGTTTCATCGCAATTGGATGAATGGTATATGTACACACAAGGGACTTTGTTGAAACGATTCGCGCGCCATAAATCATTTGCTGAATCTACTCGTGCACCACCTATTGCAAAATGGATTCACTAATTTATAAACCTTTGCAGGAGTGTACACAACTACTCATCAAAGTTCCATCGCAATCGGATAAATGGTATATGAACGCATATAGGACTTTGTAAAAACGATTCACTCGTCGTAACTCATTTGCTAAATCTACTCGTGCGCTACCATTTATAATATAGATTTACTAAGTCAGAAACCTTTGCAGAAATGTACACAACAACTCACCAAAGTTTCATCGCAATTGGATGAGTGGTATATGAACGAATACGGGACTTTGTTGAAACGATTCACGCGCTGTCCCTCATTTATTGAATCTACTTGTTCGCTACCTATTCTAAAATGGATTTACTAAGTCAGAAACCTACGCAGGAGTGTACACAACAACTCACCAAAATTTCATCGCAATCGTATGAATGGCATATGAACGCATGTGGGACTTTGTTGAAACGAATCGCGCGCCATTTTGTTGAAGCTACTCGCGCGCAATTGGATAAATGGTGTATGAACGCATCGCCAACACTCATTTGTTGAAACTACTGGCGTGCTATCTATTGTAAATTGGATTTACTAGGCCTATAACCATCCCGGGAATGTGCACAACAACTCACCAAAATTTTATCGCAATCATATGAACGCTTAAGGGACGAACAGACAAACAATCATTTATACATACAGTACTAGCAGTAGTGCCCGGCTTCGCCCGGTGGGTTTATTTGTGTTATGGATGATAATGAATACTGTTACAGAACTGGCACATGATACTTAAACTAACAGAAGGCAATATTTTAAATATATATATGTATTTTTGTGGTGGTGGTGGTGGTGGTGGTGGTGTTGGTGGTGGTGGTGGTGATGGTACTGGTTGTAGTGGGGGTGATAAGTAGTACAGTATAATGGATGTAACATTCAGGTCATTTTACGTAATGATAATTATGAATAGGGAAACAGTTATTTACTAACTACAGCACTGACACATGTAATTTACAAACAAATTTACAAAAAAAAAAAAGAGTATAAGTGAAATAAAAGACACTTCCTAGGGCCTATATCTCATTGGCTGAAAGAAATGTAGAGACCGATAGTGTCGTCTTTTGTCGCATAGCGCCGTAGGAAAATAATCAGAACTCTTTGGAAAACTTCGGCTGTCCCGAACTACTGAGGTGGCAATAGTATCATTTATCGCCACAAAGCGCTTAACGATAAGTTTCGGAATAAATGAAGGTAAATTTGAAAGCACCAACGCTTATTGCAGCTGATAACCTCAATGTACTGCACTAACACCATTGCACTTATACAGAGGCATACTATTTTCATGATGATAACTGTTTAAAGGGGCCTAAGAAATCTTTTTGCACTAATAACCCCCCGTGACTGCAATTTATAAACGGCGCAAGATGCAACTATTTTCGTAATTCTGCACCAGAACTCTGGTAGGGGTGACGTGATGCAGCCCGAACTGCCCGTCAACAATAGACTTATTAAAATACTCTTACAGTTACACTACTACGGACATGAATGGTTCTAGGGCCTTAATACGTGGTTTTCAAGTTCATTTTGTCTGTTATTCTAAATGTAGGGAATGGGGAGCGTTGTCCGAAATATCAAGTGGACAGTGTTACCAGCAGGGTTTCAAAGTGTATGTAAAATTCGGTGCAATTAGGAGAAACGGTGTAGATTTGTGATGAAGGCCTAAATGCTGGGAATGGAGTGGTCTGTCCAAAATTTAAAGTGGACAGTGTCACCCGTAGGATTCCAAATGGTAAATTTAAAAAATGTGGTTCAGATCGGTGAAACGGTGTAGATTTGTGCCAAAGGACCTAAATGCAGGGAATGGAGTGGTCTGTCCGAAATTTCAAGCAGACAGTGTTACTCGTCGGGTTCCAAAGGGTAAGTATGTAAAATTTGGTTCAGATCTGTGAAACGGTGTATATTTGTGCCAAAGGACCTAAATGCAGGGAATGGAGTGGTCTGTCCGAAATTTCAAGCAGACGGTGTTACTCGCAGGGTTTCAAAGGGTAAGTATACACATTGCCGTTCAGATCGGTGAAACGGTGTAGATGTGTGCCAAAGGGCCTAAATGCAGGGAATGGAGTAGTCTGTCTGAAATTTCATGTAAACAGTGTTACTCGCAGGGTTCCAAAGGGTAAGTATACAACTTTTGGTTCAGATTGGTGAAAGGGTGTAGATTTGTGCCAAAGGGCCTAAATGCAGGGAATGGACTGGTCTGTCATAAATTTCATGCAGGCAGTGTTACTCGCAGGGTTCCAAAGGGTAAGTATACAAATTTTGGTTCAGATCGGTGAAACGGTGTAGATTTGTGCCAAAGGGCCTAAATGTAGGGAATGGAGTGGTCTGTCCGAAATTTAATGCAGACTGTGTTACTCGCAAGGTTCCAAAGGGTATGTATACAAATTTTGGTTCAGATTGGGGAAAAGGTGTAGATTTGAACCAAAGGGCCTAAATGCAGGGAATAGACTGGTCTGTCATAAATTTCACGTAGACAGTGTTATCATCAGTATTCCAAAGGATAAGTATACAAATTTTGGTTCAGATAGGTGAAACGGTGTACCTATCACTAACCATAACGCCAGCGCATGCGGATAGAGCTGTTCGGGAGCGCTTGTTCTACCGACTTACTGAACAAAAATCAATCTTGATGGTTAACTGAGAGGTGTAGCCTAATGCTACATAGCCTAAACTATTGCTCTTGAATCTGGCTATCATATAAAAAAGAATTTTTCGAATCGGACTGGTAGTTCCAGAGATTAGCGCGTTTAAACACACAAACACACAATCTCTTCAGCTTTATTATATTAGTATAGATATATACTAGCTGACCCGGCAGACGTTGTCCTGCCCGAGGGTATAGAGTGGATTCTGTGAACATATTTGAATCATTTTCGATGAACTAAGAGACTTTTGACATTGATTTTTTAAGAAAAATCAAATCATTTTCATGGCAGTCATATTCTTATTACTGTAATATGAGTAAAGTAGTGAAACAAATGATTAATCTTAAAACTAAAACAAATAATGTTTTTTTATTTTTAACTTAATGCGAGTTGATGAACAATGTTTTTCGTCAATCCCTGAGGTGTATAAATGAACAAACATGATGGTTTGCCAACGCGAGAACACGCAACATATTGGCCATGTGAGAAGCAGGGATTTTCTAGATCCAACCCACAAATGGACATTGTTTGACCTTGTGACTTATTAATACTCATTGCAAAGCCAAGCGAATTGGAAATTGCAGGTGTCTGAATGTAATGGGCGAATCTGAAGTGATCATGGGGATCCGTGGCAGGAGAACATCTTCACCTTGAAATTTGTCGTTCAAAATGGTAGCTTCAAGAACATTGCCCATGATTCTTTTTATGACCAATCGCGTGCCATTGCATAGCTTTGGTGCATTTAAATTCCGAAGTAAAATGATTGGTGAACCAATTTTTAATTGCAAGATATGTGGTGGCATTCCTGGTAAATCCAGTGAATTCAAGAATTCAACAGGATAGTTGACTGCTTCGTCAGGATCGACAACAGTGTCGATCGATTTGAACGACATCTCATTGCCAGGCAATAGCTGTTGTATTTTGAAATGAATTGCGTTAACATCGTTATTTAGGGGCAGATGACATCGTAGTTCCGCCCCTTAAAACAACAATAACTAATTAACTAACATCTTTATTTGTTGCGGCCAAAATAGCTCGTTCACGTAGCCAAGCATGATTAATGTAATTAGCGCGCAAATCTGGGAATATGCTTTCAATCAAAGCATTTTTCGTGGCTACCATGTTGCAAAAATTGTCTGGAAATTTGATGCACTATGTATTTCCATGCAATGGGATTTTTCCATTTCCAATGTTGAGCAATTGTTCGGGGAATGACAGTGCCAATCGATCGTTATGTAGTTGAACACGCAAATTTATGGTAAGTCATAATGTGTTGACATTTTGCCATAGGTGTGATTGTTTCAAACATGCGTTAATTTCGTCAGCATATGTGGCACGTAAAATTACTGGCAGTGTCTGTCTGAAATCACCGGACAGCAGCAGTAGAGCACCGCCGAAAGTCTCTTATTATTTTTGAGGTCTTTCATCGTTCTATCGAGTGCTTCAAGTGAATGCTTGTGGGTCATAGTGCATTCATCCCAGATACTAATTTTGCATTTTTGCAAAACTTTTGCCATGCCGGAATGCTTCTTTATGGTGGACATTACGTCTGGATTTGTGTGAACGTTCAATGGCAACTTGAGTGCTGAATGTGCAGTCCGTCCACCATCAAGTAAAGTTGCTGCAATGCCTGATGAAGTAATTGCCAACGCAATGTGATTTTGTGATCGAATGCGCACAAGTAACAGTGAGATGAGGAATGTTTTGCCAGTGCCTTCTGGTGCGTCCAAAAAAAAATCCGCCTTGTTGTGCTGCAATCGAAAAATTAATTCGATCGTATATGTTCTTTTGTTCAGCTGTGAGCTTTTGCTCATTATTTCTAACGAAAGTAGTCAGAGAGGCCGCATCAAACTGTTGTTCGCGCTGAACTTCGTTGTTAATGATGTCTGTTGTTGGGAGGTTAAGCGACGGAATACCGAAAGGAATGAGTGGCATTTTGGAAATGAGAATGGAAATATCCTCAATCTTTATTAACGCCTCGTTATATATTTCTGGATCAGCGGTCCTTATGCGATGCAGAATGTCCTCGCTCATGGAATCTTTATATATGTCCCAGAGAACAGAAGCTTGCGAAGGAAAACATGTCAAAAATATGGCGAATAATTGGACAATTTGATAAGGAGAGGAACTCTTTACTGCATCTGCAAGTGTGAGATTCCAATGGTTGTCATCTTCCAGCAAATGCAATTCGCGACACGCATCGTGGTATGTGTCGTACAAAATGCCATTGACTGTTCGCAAGTATTGGAATGACGTTGGTCTAGGAACGGTAACCAACAACAAACGCAAGAAGAAGCATTCGCGTTGCTTTGGACGGATTGTGTATAATGGACCTAATGTGTTTTCCATAGATATTCCGTCATATCCTTGGACTGGAACACTTCGCTTTCGTAGGTACCACTTTTTTGACTGTTTTTTTCCACGTGAAATATCGTATGGCAAATAATTCAGTATACAGTAATTATATCTTTGCAAATTGACCGAAAACACCTGGTCGGTTGCATAGTTCGAAAAACTCAGTGAGTGTGGTTTTGGGGGCAGTTAATGCTTGTTTTAGAGCAGTCTTTTCAGTGAAGTAAATACGCTGTCCATTTTCAAGGCGCATGGCCAAATGTGTAACAGCAGGGTCTCTGTCGTGTGTGGGAAAACTGAAAATGCGCCAAACAGCTCAATTGCTGCTAATGTATCAGCCCATTTGATAACGTGTTATTTCGTCGTGATCATTTACATTTTGAACAGCAAATACGGCCATATCGCTGGCCTTATGAACGTATTTGCAAATGTATTTGATGGACTTCACCGTACTGCAGAACTCAAAGTTTATGTGTGCTTTGTATGTTTTGCATAGCAATGGCGAATACGGAACCACCCAGCGATTGTCAACGTCAACCATTCACCGTTTGACATGTGCAATTATTGATATGATTGGCCACCATTGTCTGTGTCTCTACGACGGTAAAATGGATAACCATCGATATTAGTGATTGTGTCGTTTATACACTCTTTTGGGAAACGCTTCTTACATTTTCCATTGTTTATGCAAGTCGCCGTGATGTTTAGAGCGCCGCATGGACCATGGATCACGTTAGCGGTAACAATCTGAAACAACTCTTGATCGATATTCCGATCCGGAATTTCTGCTGAAATAATTGTATCAATTTCTTCTGGCCGTACTTTGTCGACTAACCAAATCAAAATATGTGCGTATGGCAGACCTCGTTTTTGTCATTCAACAGAATACAGCCAGCAACGTGTTTCGCCGAATACATGTACTGTACATACAAATATGTGTAATCAAGTCCATTAAGGATTTTAATTTTTGTTTGAAGACACGTGCAGTGATATCATGGCGATGTATTGCAATAGGGACATTTTAATTCCATCCCAGTTTGGATTCCACGTAGGCCTAAATGTAATGAGCAAATCTGGTCGGCCGTACACGCGCACGAAAGTCATGGCGTCTTGAATGTATTCTTGCATATGACGCGGACTACCAATATATGATGACGGAAGAATATATGTGGTGCCGATGTCGTTGAAATTAGTTGTTCCATCTACGTTACCGACAACAGAATTACGCAAATGTATGTACTTCTCAGAACGCAGCTTCACCTGATTATACTTGACATACTGTAATCGCTCGCTTTCAATTTTCGCATACATATCAACGATGTATTGATGAAACAGCTGGTGGCATCGGAGAATGGTGTTGTCTTCATTGGCACGAATCAACACGCGATATGCGTAGAAGTTCATTGCGCTGACTTTCTTGTTGGTTTCTGCACCTGCAAAGTGAAAATATATTTAAAAAACGTACAGATGAAGAAAAAAGAAAATAATGTTTAGAATGTACCTTTGCTGGATTTCTTTGTTTGATGCTGAATTATTTTTTTTTTTTTTTTTTTCGTGTAGCCTCCTGAGAGGCCGAGTGCAGGTCTTTCTAGTCGACGCCCGTGGGCGACCTGCGCGTCGGGATGAGAGATGGAAGGGATGAAGATGAATGAAACTGGGCAAGGATGTGGAAGGAAGCGGCCGTGGCCTGTCAGGAGGTACTGTCCCAGCATTTGCCTGGTGTTGAAAATGGGAAACCACGGAAAACCATTTCAAGGACAGCCGACGGTGGGGCTCGAACCCACGCGTCTACCGAGTCAGCAGAGAACTTGGCCCCTTGACCTAACGCAACGCTTTAGCCCGCGTAGCCACTACTGTCGGTACGATGCTGAAATGATATCCATCTTCTCCTTCCCAAAATATCAATGGATATTGCATAGCGTCGTAAGAACGATGACTGTCTTGAATTGTCTGCATCGCGTTATCTCTGCGTTGGATTCGTATATCTCGACGTTCGTATGTTTCGCCAACCATAACAACTGCAACTTCATCAACGGTTGGTGCATTGTATCGGCCTGCGTGTTCTCCTCCTGATGGTGCTTTGTCTGCTTTGATGATGAATATGTAGTTGTCGTTTTTCATTCTCTTTGAAACGGTATTGAATAACTGGTCCAACTGGTTGTGATTTCGCAAGAACGATTCCAAAGTCGTCACAATTTCTCGCTCCTCCATCTGCTCGATGCAGCTGTATTGGCAGCGTGTGTTTGTTTGTTTCTCCTCCTCGACAATGAAGTAGATTCGCAAGAATTTGGATCGGTATCAGGCATTGAGAATAAAGAACCAATTTGATGATATACATGGCCTTGAATTTTAACGTTGATTCAAAATTGCCACCATCATACTTTTTAACGATTTTTGTTGCACCAAATGATGTAATTTGGAAGCAAGAATTGCATTTACGAATTTTATGCAAAAACAGTTTTGATTGAGGTGTGGCTCCAGCCAATAGTGTTTTCAATGGTTCTGGTGGCGAGTTCAATGGTGGCAGTACAACTTTTCCAGCGGCAGAAACCGGCCGATTCTACTTTGTATATGAATGCATGCCAGTGTTGGCATTCTTTGTCCATAGCGCCGATGACAATTTGTGAATGTGACGAATAGTCCATGTCTGACTCATATTCGAATGCAAGGCGGAGAAGTGATTCACGTGTCATTGCGCGATGTACCTGCAGACGCTGTAGTTCATGTGCTCTGTGTGCGTCTGTGGCTCGTTGACGCGCCTCTCTTTGTCTCAATGCATTAGCTCGAAGGCGTTCGTTGCGTTGCTCTCTACTTTCATTTGCACGTGTGTTTGCAACCTGGTCTCTTAAATTGTCATTGTCCGTCAATTGATTTTCCGCCGTTCTATTTAACCGACGATTGCGTACTATTTGTGAATTACATGTACGTCGACCAATATTTCCCCCTCGTCCACGATGACATTGTTCTTTAATGAACACACAACATATAAATATAAGTAAATTATTATATTCGAAATTTATGGATGTTGATTAAATTCCGTGAACTGTTGTCAGTAAATGTTACATAATCATCAACATAATTAAGGAAATAAGTTTGGGGTTAGATTGATTCTCATTGAATGCACATGTATGTAATTGGAATTCATGGAAGATTCTGTAAGATATTCACTTCAATACTGCACCTTACCCAGTTGCATTCTGTAATGAACACACAACACACAAATACACAGTATGTGACTTACATTTGAATTGTATGTTGTTTATTTTCGATGAGCCGTCATGGAAATGTCAAAACAACAGCAATAAATTATTCTCACGAGGGAAGTACCCCAGCTCGAACGGTTAACACCGACTGGCAGTGCGCTTAACATACGAAGATGTGTCTGTTCTACTACCCATCACGGGCATTTATCTGTAAAACCCCGCATTAGTGTGCAATCAATGTTTGGAAGTTACGGCGTCCAAAGATTGCAGAAACACAATTCTCAGCAGAAACTACCGTGCAACAGTCAAGGACCATTATATTGGGGAAAATCCTTTCCTAGCAATTGGTTAGACCTTTAGCATATATGTGGTAACATTTAAAAAAGATTGCAGAAACACAATTCGCAGCAGAAACACATTTCGCAGCAGAAACTACCGTGGAACAGGCAATTCGGACCATTTCAGAGAAAATCCATTCCTAGCAATTGGTTAGACCTTTAGCATATATGTGGTAACATTACAAAAATATTGCAGAAACACAATTCGCAGTAGAAACTACCATGCAACAAGCAATTCGGTCCATTATATTAACAAGAAACAGATGTGGCGCAGTATCATCTGGCAAAAGATTGAACACTTGCTTGCAACAAGAAATCTTAACACATGAAGTACCGTGATGACATAGTCATCTTTCCCACAATAGAAGATACTGTGTTGTCCTTCATTCGACATCGAAGTGTAAATGTGGAGTTGCAATGAAGTGATTAAAAAACAGCGGAATGGAACAGTACGCACACTTCGCAAGGGCAACATGTAGACATACTCCATTATTTACAATGTTCCCGCATTGCAATAGTCCAAACTCAAATTAGATTATCACATACTCAGGGAAAACGTACTTTTACAGATGAATGGCATTGATAGCTATTTACATAGGTACAACTGTATACTTTAAACCCACTTTCAGTTGGTTTTCGTCGTTCGAGCTGGAATACTTCCCTCGTCAGAAAGTCAATTGTTCATATACTTCTAAGAAGCAAGCACTGCCAAGGGAACGGGACTTGGGAGAATTAGGGTGGAAAAAGGACCCTGACCAAAAATAATCAAAACATTTCTATAGTGCGTCTCTACCTTAAAAGACAATACGCATTAAATGGAGCGCGCTGATGCCAGATCTGCTGCATATACCAAGTTCTGCAAGGCCAGGCACATGATGTAACATAACTCGTATACAGGCGTGTTTTTACGCAAAACTCGGGAAATTTCCAAAATATTTGTTTGTTGTATATAACTGTACCTCATGCCTTGAAGCGAACGACGGTACAATATTTAGATTTGATATACCGAAGTTCAAAGCACGATTTTAATGCACACATTATAATAATTTATAATTTTCAATATTCTTGAATATGATAATATTATAACATGTTTTAATATTACATTTTCTCGAATATAATAAATTATAATATGACAGTTAATAATAATGATTTTAATAATAAAATAATAATAATATATATTGTGGTCCACGTAATTTACCCAATTTTGTGTGGTCAAGTGGTGGTATGCAGCCGAAATTAAATTATTCATTTTTGTTTCTTGGATGAGACGTTGTTCAATTTTATATAGGCTAGTTCTATACTTGCATCCATACCATTTCGATGGGATTAAGTCCACTCTGGTATGGTGGCAAGCAACGAACATATTTCTCTGCTGTGATAGCCTACATTGTCTATTACTAGGCTAGATCCTTCGGGAACATTGGGCAACAATTGCTCGGCGAACCACTTTTCATACACTTCACCTGTCATTTCGTCGTGGGTGTCTGCCGTGTTCTTTTGGCACAGAAATATTAACTCTGCACCATTAACGAACCCTTATTCACTCCCGGGACGAACAAAATCGAACTACGGAAACCCCTTCGAGGATGGCTGAGGTAGGAATCGAACCCGCCTCTTCTCAGTTTTGTCTCATGAAGTTGATTACACCCCGTTCCAGCCCTCAGACCAGAATTAAATTGCTTTGCAGAGCCGGGATTCAAACCCAGGCCTCAACGGTGTCTGCACAGTGACAGCCAGGAATGCTAGCCACTACGCAACGAGGCGGACAATTTATAAAGAACACAAGCTCCATTTCATTTCACAGTTTAACTTCACACCATCACCTTCCCTCCTTCAAACGCAGTCGGGCAGATAGCCTACGGGCCACATTAGTAAACAAACTTTCGGTGTGTCAGCGCTGGGCGGGAGGTGTATAAAGTGCTATAACATATGAATGCTATCTGATATCGAGCTCTGGTTTGTTTTAAAAACTATTTCAGACATTAATGAACATTTCTTCTCGCTTAGTCACCAACGTAAAGTCAACAGCAAAATGTTTCTCGCTACGTAACTTTTGTGTGACACCATCCCAGATTTTTCAAGTAACATTTAAGAAAAAAAATCATAACTTTCAAATTATGAAAATAATTACTGCCCTGAGATATAGGGTATCTTCTACCAACATCAGGCAATCTAAAAATAAATTCTTGATCAGTTGCGATCATTAGTTCATTATCTATGGCGTGATAAGTTTTATATCCGCAAAAATATAGATTCGCGCTAAAATATCGTAATTGTGAAAATAGGGTCATGTGTTCATTATTATAACTTTTATTTTTACATCATCATAAAGAGCGGAAAATTCTCTATAAGACCACGCTAACATTTTCTTAGATTTGTCACTTTCAATTATTGGGAAATGGCAACATCGCCGGCGTAGAAGAGGATGAAGCTAATTGCAGGACATAGGAGTGCGAGTGAGAGGCAAATACTACATTTAATTCCATACTGTCTTACAAGGTAGAGACGCACTATAGAACCTGATCGCAACGCCACACAGGAAATGACACGTTGTTTATTGACATTTCAAAACAACTCCAAAGTACGATGCAAGTGATTTGTGCATGTTTTGAAGCCTACGTCAAATACAAAGAATTCGAAATCACCGCCACCTATGGTACGAAACATAACTTTCCGCCACGGGTGGTATGGCGGTAGTTGCACATGTTGCAACCAGGTAGCTCTAACGTGCAGAGACGAACAATATTCGACATCACCGCCACCTATGGTACAAAACCTAACTTTCCGCCACGGGCGAAGTGTAAGGAATGGCGGTAGATTACCAGGTTGCAACCAGGTGGCTCTAACGTGTACAGACAAACAGTCCAAAGATTTCAGCATTCACTACGGCTATCGGTTTCCATGACGACTTTTTTGACTGTATTGAACCCTTCAGAAAAGCAGTGTTTAATGTAAGAAATCTTAATCAAGGGGTCGCGCTCAGTTCCTAGGGTGATCTTTACGTTCGCCAAACAACATGCTCTACTGAGGTAAGGGTCATAGGATTTAAACTATAATAAAGAAAGAAAGGTGACAAGATGTAAAATAATAACATGATTTAATGACTAAAAGTGCATAAAAAAGAAAATAAACAACAATAATAAAAAATAAATCCTCCCTGAATTTCCCATGACAGGAATCTCTATCAAAGTTGAGGAGTCAGACGGATCTCCCCCTTATAAAATGTGGATCCTGGTTCCACTAACTTGCAATTTGGGTTTTATGTATGCGTAATGACTAACTACGAGGAATGAGTACTTTGGATGACTGTTCGTTTACAGCGGGTTAACAGCCACGATGCTTACGAACAATCATCTCGTAAATCAACGTTTACGGATATGGAACATGACATTAATAAAAACCCTTAAAAATGTAATACTGACACACACCCTAAAATCTACTATTTACAGGAATCTCTGTCGAGACCCTCATTTAGCGCGATGACGCACTTGACTATGAGCTGCCAACACTGGCCAATTGCTCAATACACAAGCAAGGAAATACAGCATAGCACGTGACTCACGGGTCACTGAATGGAATATAAACATGGAATAAACCAACAACAACAAAAGCCTGACTGGCTGATATTACGTTATATGAACAAAACTACATGTTAAGCTAACGCTTCGGAGATTATCGTGATTCGTAGGCAACTCCCATTTATTTAAACAATTTTTATCATTGATCAGTTCTTAATTCTGTATTTCAAGTTATTACAGAGCCACACAAGCACTCTCCCCTAATGACCTGGCTAGCAACCTTCAGTCCGTCTTGTGAAACAGCTCCCCTCTTCCTCAATTACCTGTCATTGTCCCAAGTCCAGTGTGTCAAAATAACTGACCAGCTGTGCCGTTATCTCAAGGAATCAACAGCAACAAATCTCAACCACCTCAACATATGGTCAGACATTAATCAAAATATCCACAATAATTGCGCTCGCAAGGTCACAATATGGATTTGGCACCAAGCTGCCAGAAATCAGTCTACGCTGAAATTCCCGCTTGTAATGACCACAAATACACACTCACACACACACTTCTGGGAATGACATTACGTTTTTTCACACAGATCGGCTGAATGGATGCTCACAAACAATTTAAAACAAATATTAAAACCTACGATAGAGCTGACTTCTCTTCGTCACAAATCACATTGCTCCAAAGGCAATAATCTCACTGAATCTGATCAATAATAAACCAAAAGAAATTAATTACCATCCAATCTACTGTATAATTATATTACTTCAGTCCTACTTCTGAAACACAACATATCTCCGAGAGACGTTTTAACCGCATCGCGTAACATATGCAAACACGGTCGTCCACATAGCTACCTTAGTTAAAACAACAAACAAGAAAAGAACCTTCTACTAATTACATATGCGAGCTGTTTCCATGCAAAAGGTGTGTCAGACCAAAACTAAGTATACTACGTTAATCACACAAGCAAATTATTTACAAACACAATATGTCCCATACACCATAAGTTAATTTATCAGATAATTATAAATATTATTCTGTACTCATCCTCGGTCAGCCACCCGTCAAAGAACATCCGCAGCCATCTCCCAACTGGATGCTTCTTATCTCATCTCAACCATCTTGACGGAGTCTTGATAGTTCCAGGCTTCCTCCATAGTCAACGATGTCATCTCTCGTGCTGATTCAAAAATTAAATTATTATACACTTGATATCTGACTACTAAATTCGCCGTTCGGGTACTACTTTCCCCAAAACTGTCTGTTGGCGAATTATCGATGCTACTGCCCCTACAAATATAGTACTGTGACTATCTAACACTGAATTTAACACTTTTAATAATAATTTCTGTGTCCTTCATGACACGCAAAAGTATAAATGTCTACGTCCTTAGACGCGCAAAAATGTAACAAGCTGTGTCCTCAGACAAACCAAAGTAATAAGCTCCGTCCTCAGACGAACCAAAGTAATAATGCCATGTCTTGGCTCTTCACGCCACTTATAAATGAACCGGCCCTAGGTCTTGATAGAGGGGTAAATTTTATAAAAATTTCACAAAATAATAGTGATACAGGAATGAAATAAATATCACTGAACTCGAAAAATAGCGCAGGTCAAGAATATGCCCATCAATCCTAGAATCGATCGTAGAGATGTTGTCTAGCCGATCTCCCGCGTGAATGCTAGCCGTAGCGTACCCAAGCTAGACTTGCCGCGCTGGTAAGCATTCTTCTCCCATTGGTTCCGTATTTTCTGTAACTTGGCGGTTTTTATCAGACCTTGGCCTAGTAGGAGTGTCTAGTATTTTCATCAGCCACTCACGTTACTGCATCATATTTTTTCTCGGCACGAATATTACAATGCACATACCAGAAGCGTGTCTCACTGCGCGTCGCTTCTATTTTGAGGTGGCCACCACCTGTCCTTCTGAATCATTGCTATGGTCATTCTTTTCACAACCCTAAGTATTTAGCCTTTGTCAAACAGCTTCAGGAATGTCCCCACTGTCTCCAGCAAATGCTTGAAATTTCCTCATCTCCGTCTGGCTATTTTCATGATGCTGGTAGAATATTTATTAATTGAAGAAATAAAACATCGAATCATTTATCCATCAGAGGGAAAAGGGTTCACAACTCCTCCACTCACAAAATTTCGAACTTCGGAGAAAGTCGATAATTTTAAAAAAACTTCAGTAGGCCAAATTGTTTTATTTCGGAATCACCCCTTTTCTAATACTTGGTCTAGCCGCTCCTGTCTTGAATGGCATTTACTCGTTTCACTTCCTGCTCGTAATGACCCTCTCAACTGCTTGCATGACGCGCTGGTGCCTCGGGCAACACTCTGCTCGTCTCGTTAATGTTTGTCAACACCAATTCCACTTCCTTCTTCACGTGCCGTACTCAACTGCTCCCCGTTCACTTGGTTGATATAGGACGTCCATATATTCAAACTGCATCATTAATTCGGCGCTCTCATGGATCGCTTCTTCGATACTTTTTTAAGTTGGCTGCATTGTAAACCGACATTGTTCCTGTGCTTAACTCTTTCACTCTGTATGCATTATTTCCAAGGTTTCTGACAATAGAATAGGGTCCTATGAACTTTTCGCAGAATTTGCTGAAAATCTTCTTCTCTGGATCCGATGTAGCGGGTCGTTTCACCAAAACGAACTGGTTGATTTCAAGATCACTGTGAAACCTCTTATTTCTTACTCGCCGTAATCTGCGATCTGCTTGTTTTCTCATGTAGGCTCTCGTTCTCTCAATTCGCAGGTCAGGTGCTATCATGGGATCTTGTGGGCAGTTAATGATGCTTTTCCACGTTCTCACTGGATACTCGTTTTTGTGTAGGACCATAGGGATCTGTCCTGTTGACTCGTGCCTGGTAGAATTCATTCATGTCTCTACATCCTTAATTTTATCCACCCATTTGTGATGTTCATTTGGAATGAAGATTCTCAAGTATGATGTTACACATTTAATTGCTCTCTCACTTGGATTAGCTTGGGCATGTCGGATACTGCTTAAAACGTGTTTTATACCCATGTCCTCCATACCTTTCTTGAATTCGGCGCTTGTGAAATAACTGCCATGATCTGATAATATAAATTCTGGTTTTCCAAGAATTGGAATAACTCTATTTCGAATACGACTGAGTACCTGTTTCGAAGTAGTTTTCTGAATGGGGCATAATACGACAAACTTAGAAAACACATCAATGCACACTAGCAAGTGTCGGCAACCTCGCCTTCCCTTCGGAATTGGACCGAAACAGTCGAGTGCCAGTAGCTCGCATGGTTTCTGAGGTAGCAATGGTCTAGGATACTGCCTCATTAAATAATTATTAGGCTTTGTCCTCTGACAAGGATCACAAGTCGTAATGACGTCACATATAGTTGTTCTCATACGTGGCCATGTAAATGTCTCTCCTATTGTCGCTTCGCATTTATCTACTCTGACGTGTCTGTAACTTCCGTGTGTATGCCATGTCAGTCCTCGCTGTAATGATGCAGGTACTAATATGCGTAACTTGGTGTGGTCATTATCTACCCATTTGTGCAGCAAATTGTTGACATAAACATATCTTCCTTCTTTGGCTTTCGCTTCTCGAAATGCAGGTGTTCCTGTAGGTAGTTGCTTTCTGAAGTATTGAATTAATAGCATCATCCATGGTTCCGCTTCCTGTTCTCGCTGTATCTCACGTAACTCCTCCAAGAATTCCCGGTCCTTCGGTGTTAACTCCAAGTGTTGTACCATCGCTGTTTCTTCATTATCAGGCTCTGGGTTCCTGCTGAGTGCATCCGGAATCACGTTCATCTTCCCTGGGCAATGTTCAATCTCAATGCTAAACTGCTGAATATATATAGACCAACGTGTCACACGTTCGCTTGCCATCGACGTCTTAAACAAGAATGTTAGTGCCTTGTGATCAGTCCTGACAACAATAGGGTAGCCATAAATTATTCGTTTCCATTGTTGAAGCGCATGAAGTATGGCCAACAGCTCTAGTTCCGTTACAGTATAATTGCGCTCGTGCTTACGCAATTTTCGGCTGACAAATGCCAAATATGTTTTATGCTGCAGGTTAGCTGGATCCTCTTGGTAGAGCATAGCACCTATACCAACTAGTGAAGCATCCGCTTGGATTATAAATTTGTGCTTGAAATCTGGATATCATAATTTAATGCAGTTTTCCAATAGCTGTTTTGTTGCTTGGAACGCCTTCTCACACTCCGCATTCCATAACCATTTATTCTTCTTCTTTAGCATTTCCTGCATTGGAGCGACAGTCTCCGTATAACCTGGACAGTTTTCCTTAAAGAATCCCGTTACGCCTAAGAAAGCCCGAATGTGCTTGACTCTCGTTGGTGTAGGGAAATTCTTTATCCCTTCGATCTTAGCTGGATTTGGCTTCACTCCCTCCTTGTCAATGATGTGACCCAAATATAAGATCTCGCTCTTGAAGAAATGCGATTTCTTCAGGTTTACTTTGAAATTTGATGCATTCAGGTTGCCTAATATTTATCTAAATTTTCCATGTGAGTTTCAATGTTGTCGGATGCCAGCAAAATGTCATCGATGTAGCGTACTGTCATCTCCTTAACTTCCTCGGTTAGATTCCGGTCCAGGGCTCGGATTAAGGCACAGCCCGCTGTTTTGACTCCAAAGGGCATTCGAACGAAGCAAAATGTTTGGTTATCGAATAAGAAGCCAGTTAGAAGCTGTGACTTCTCATCCAATTCAATATGGTGGAACGAACTCGTCAGGTCAACTGATGAATAAATGCTTTTGTTTTTAAAGCCTTTTAGTACGTCTCTGATAATTGGCGCTCTGTCATACTCGGGAAAAATGAGTCTCATATTGAGATTTCTGGCATCTAAACAAAGTCTAATAGATCAATTTGGTTTTGTGACTGCCAAAATCGCATTTAGATAAGGTGTAGGTGTCTTCCTTATCACTCCAGCTTGTAACATCTCATCTATAATGACCTTGACTTGACAACGATATTTTTCAGGAATTGGATACAATCTACTTTTGAACGGTGACCAATCCTCGACTTGCATTGAATATTTGAAATTTAATATTTTCCCAGGTACTGTATCAAATACTGTTTTGTGCTTTCTTAAAATCTCTTCCAATTGCTTTCTGTGTTCACCCCCAAGTTGAATGTCATTGAGCCGCTCCTGTAGTAACTCTTCAAATTGTGCCTCACTGTTATCTCCTTCTGTTAATAAAGACCATATCTCCTGGGATTCACTCTCCTCATCTAGTTCCACAACAGCTCCTTCTATGATGTTATCTTCTGCCTTTCGTATCTCCTCTTCCGTCTCTTCCGATATTGCTTCCAATGCCCAAGAATTTACATCTCTTCCGGTGGTGATTTCATCCATATGCAATCCCACGTTCTTCAGCTGATCATACTCTCTAAAACTGACTGTATTCTTGTGCAAATCTATCACTGCCTGATAGTCACAAATAAAATTTGCACCAAGAATTATATTGAAATTCATCTTTGCCATGATAATGAATGTTTGCCCAAAAGTGTGTTCCAATATGTTCAGCTCTAAGTATGCCTGACGTTTACAAGTGACGGTGCGTTCAGGAATAACACCCCTCACTTTGAGCTGTGGTACGGGAATTACAGGAATATGTTGACTCCGTCCCAACTCTCGAACCAAGGCCTCCGATACCAGACTGATCTGCGACCCCGTATCCAATAAACATCTTATATTAATTCCACCAATCCTCGGGTAAATAATGGGTAACTGCCTAATTTCATCGTTCCGTGGTTTCACCGTCTCCTCCAGGCAGTCTTCTGGCAAAGCAATCCATTCTTGTATGTTCGCTACTATCCATCCATCTTCAACTTCCGACTGTTGCGTTTGTAGACTGTCTTCTTTATCCAAATTTAGCATTTTTTTTAGCTCCGGTGCGACTCCCATCATCCGTTTGTCGCCGATGCCCTTGATATTCCTCTTGTCTCAGTAGACTTCCAGCTTCCTCAGTATGTGTATCTGGATTCTTCATGTTCCCAATGGCTTTTTCCCATCTTCCTAGCTCTCCACCTTGATTAGCGTGTAATTCCTCTAAGTAATTTTGTGATTGAGCATGCCTATCATCACAGTCATTTCGATAATTACGCGCCTCTCCTTGATTTTGATCTCTCCTTCCTTTCCATCTCTGATTGGCATTGTAATCACCGTATCTTCCATAAGGCCTGTCATTTCTTCGATATTCACGCCATTGCTGATATCCTCTCTGTTGATACCTATTGTTGCCTTGATATGACCTATTGTTATAGTTATTTTCGTTACGCTGGTATGGTCTGTTTTCTCCTTCTTCCTGGTTTCGCCTAGGTGTGGAAGTGCTTGTATTAGTACCCTGCGTTTTAGTGTTTGCCTGTTTAGGTTTTATGACCTCTGTCGTATTGACTAACTCCAGCTGTCTTCCTCCTCTATAATGATTATGAGATGTAGTCTCATCTATCTGGCGTAATATCTGCTCTGCATGTATGGCCGTACTAACGTTCCCTGCAACTAGTACTTGCTGCACGTTGACTGGTAATTGCCGCGCTATTGTCATCACCAGATCCGCTTCATTTAAAGGGCAATCAAGGTCGCGAAATTTTAACATTTGCATGTTAAATAAATCTGAGTATTTCGTTTGCTGGGTGGTTTGGTATTTTCTAGAGTAAAGCTCCATCCTTAGACTCTGTTGTATTGCTGGCGACCAATATTTGCGCAGAAACGCTAATTTGAAATCTGCCATGGTTCCAAATGTATATTTGAAGCTTAAAAACCATGTAAGGACATTTCCTGATAGAAATCTCTCCATCATCCTCAATCTACGTGCTTCAGGTACCCCAGTGTCATTGTAATGATCTTCAATTTCTTTAATAAAAGCTTTAGGTGTCACCCCTGAATTCTCCGTGTACTTCTGCGGTTTATAATCGTTCGAGCGAATTACTTGGATAAGTTGTGTGGGCTGATGACCGTCTTGTGGCGTGCAACTCCTTTCAATATTCTTGCGAAACCCTTCCGTGTTTGCTGTTAATGGGCTCTCTGTCTGAGCTTGACTCCCTGCGGCGCTTTCCTCCCCTGTGCTATTTGAGTCGTCCTGCTTATCTCTCATTGTTCCTGTTTTAAATATCGAGGATTTTTATAATGACCTCAGTTCAGCTTTAATGATCCTGTCTGTTTGCTCTTTAAGTTTACTCTTAATTTCTTGCTCTAATGCCTGAATACGAGTATGATTTTCGCCTACTGTTTTTAAGATGGTTGATCTTTCCTCTTTAGAATCGATATTCATTTTTCGCCAATCTTTCCTTATCTGCTCCTTAATCGTGCTTACTTTCTCTTCAATCTGGCTTTTAGTGTCATCCTGATTGCTTTCTATCTGGCTTAGCCTATCTTCGATGGTATTCTTTAATTGGCTCTGATCCGCTTCTAGGCTTTTCCATTGCTCCGCTGATTTTACTTCGAGACGGTCCATATCTTTAATTATGCCGGATATATTTTCATCTACCGCTGATAATTGTTGTTGAATGACTCTGCCGCTCTTTTCCATCTCCATAAATCGTCCTTCTAACTTCTCCTGAGCTATCTTGACCTCGCATGTATTCATAGTGCACGCTATTTCAATTTGCTCTAATTTAGCTAACACCGTTTCATCCAGAATGCTAAGTTTTTGATCAAAAATACCTTCCATTTTCTTAATCTGGTCTAATTGCTTTTCATTATTTTTACTAACATCTAGGGCCAGTAATACCATCTGTTGATTAGTGTGATCTTTCATCTCTGCGGTTAACGAAGCTAATTGGTTCGTGTTTTTAATATTCTGCGCCTCTAACTGCGAATTGATAGTGTCATTAATTTCACTTTTTAATAATCTAGCTTGTTCCGCCTGATATTCATTTTGTTCAATCCTACTGTTATTTAATTGTGTCCGCAATGATTCACTTTGTTCTGATAGTTTCGCGTTTAATGCTTCACTTTGTTCTGATAGTTTAGTGTTTATTTGTTCAGATAATTGTGTGTTTAATGATTCGCTCTGTTTCGCCAATTTAGTGTCCAACAATTCCTGTGTTCTCCTAGCCGCACTCTCAATGATTTCTTGAATCTGTTCCACCGTCGCCATGTTATACACTTTATATGAGACATTAGGGAAATGGCATAAAGCAATGCCCTTTGACACAAACATAAAATCCAATGCACATTTAATTTCTTTACCCTACTCAGTTCATTTATTTTTACATTTAATCCCACTAGTCGATTGCATCTCTGAGTGGTTCTAATTTTACTCAATTTAATTTAAACCCAAACACATATTCAGTCATTAAATTGTTATCCTGATCTGATATTAACACTGACTAATTAACAAAGTATTAATTGTCATTTAAGGCTACCAGCCTTCTAACATTTTCATGAGTTTGACTTTCTAAACAAATCTAGTTTTAACTTTAATCATTGGGCGCCCGGTATCACGTATATTACCTTTTACTTTAATTCAATAGACAAAAACGTGAACCGTATTTTACATTGCAAACTCCTGATTTTACTTTATTTCACACATTTGGCGGTATCCTCTTCGCCTCAATTACTTTTAATAAAATATCACTTCCAGGTGATTAAAATACTGTCATATCTGCCTGCACTTGCGGCATGTCAGTTTTACTCAAATACGCCAACTAAATGTGTTCCAGCAGCGAAAACGCAACAAAATTACACCTTCATTGTTGCGTCAGTTTGAAAACCCAACTACGCTTACATTGACATGTGCAAAATCTTTGCCGTTACAACACAGTGAACCGCCCCACGCTTGGCCGCGCCAGTTTACGCCCTATGAACCCTTCAGAAAAGCAGTGTTTAATGTAAGAAATCTTAATCAAGGGGTCGCGCTCAGTTCCTATGTGATCTTTACGTTCGCCAAACAACATGCTCTACTGAGGTAAGGGTCATAGGATTTAAACTATAATAAAGAAAGAAAGGTGACAAGATGTAAAATAATAACATGATTTAATGACTAAAAAAGAAAATAAACAACAATAATAAAAAATAAATCCTCCCTGAATTTCCCATGACAGGAATCTCTATCAATGTTGAGGAGTCAGACGGATCTCCCCCTTATAAAATGTGGATCCTGGTTCCACTAACTTGCAATTTGGGTTTTATGTATGCGTAATGACTAACTACGAGGAATGAGTACTTTGGATGACTGTTCGTTTACAGCGGGTTAACAGCCACGATGCTTACGAACAATCATCTCGTAAATCAACGTTTACGGATATGGAACATGACATTAATAAAAACCCTTAAAAATGTAATACTGACACACACCCTAAAATCTACTATTTACAGGAATCTCTGTCGAGACCCTCATTTAGCGCGATGACGCACTTGACTATGAGCTGCCAACACTGGCCAATTGCTCAATACACAAGCAAGGAAATACAGCATAGCACGTGACTCACGGATCACTGAATGGAATATAAACATGGAATAAACCAACAACAACAAAAGCCTGATTGGCTGATATTACGTTATATGAACAAAACTGCATGTTAAGCTAACGCTTCGGAGATTATCGTGATTCGTAGGCAACTCCCATTTATTTAAACAATTTTTATCATTGATCAGTTCTTAATTCTGTATTTCAAGTTATTACGGAGCCATACAAGCACTCTCCCCTAATGACCTGGCTAGCAACCTTCAGTCCGTCTTGTGAAACAGCTCCCCTCTTCCTCAATTACCTGTCATTGTCCCAAGTCCAGTGTGTCAAAATAACTGACCAGCTGTGCCGTTATCTCAAGGAATCAACAGCAACAAATCTCAACCACCTCATCATATGGTCAGACATTAATCAAAATATCCACAATAATTGCGCTCGCAAGGTCACAATATGGATTTGGCACCAAGCTGCCAGAAATCAGTCTACGCTGAAATTCCCGCTTGTAATGACCACAAATACACACTCACACACACACTTCTGGGAATGACATTACGTTTTTTCACACAGATCGGCTGAATGGATGCTCACAAACAATTTAAAACAAATATTAAAACCTACGATAGAGCTGACTGCTCTTCGTCACAAATCACATTGCTCCAAAGGCAATAATCTCACTGAATCTGATCAATAATAAACCAAAAGAAATTAATTACCCTCCAATCTACTGTATAATTATATTACTTCAGTCCTACTTCTGAAACACAACATATCTCCGAGAGACGTTTTTAACCGCATCGCGTAACATATGCAAACACGGTCGTCCACATAGCTACCTTAGTTAAAACAACAAACAAGAAAAGAACCTTCTACTAATTACATATGCGAGCTGTTTCCATGCAAAAGGTGTGTCAGACCAAAACTAAGTATACTACGTTAATCACACAAGCAAATTATTTACAAACACAATATGTCCCATACACCATAAGTTAATTTATCAGATAATAATAAATATTATTCTGTACTCATCCTCGGTCAGCCACCCGTCAAAGAACATCCGCAGCCATCTCCCAACTGGATGCTTCTTATCTCATCTCAACCATCTTGACGGAGTCTTGATAGTTCCAGGCTTCCTCCATGGTCAACGATGTCATCTCTCGTGCTGATTCAAAAATTAAATTATTATACACTTGATATCTGACTACTAAATTCGCCGTTCGGGTACTACTTTCCCCAAAACTGTCTGTTGGCGAATTATCGATGCTACTGCCCCTACAATAGTACTGTGACTATCTAACACTGAATTTAACACTTTTAATAATAATTTCTGTGTCCTTCATGACACGCAAAAGTATAAATGTCTACGTCCTTAGACGCGCAAAAATGTAACAAGCTGTGTCCTCAGACAAACCAAAGTAATAAGCTCCGTCCTCAGACGAACCAAAGTAATAATGCCATGTCTTGGCTCTTCACGCCACTTATAAATGAACCGGCCCTATGTCTTGATAGAGGGGGAAATTTTATAAAAAAATCACAAAATAATAGTGATACAGGAATGAAATAAATATCACTGAACTCGAAAAATAGCGCAGGTCAAGAATATGCCCATCAATCCTAGAATCGATCGTAGAGATGTTGTCTAGCCGATCTCCCGCGTGAATGCTAGCCGTAGAGTACCCAAGCTAGACTTGCCGCGCTGGTAAGCATTCTTCTCCCATTGGTTCCACATTTTCTGTAACTTGGCGGTTTTTATCAGACCTTGGCCTAGTAGGAGTGTCTAGTATTTTCATCAGCCACTCACGTTACTGCATCATATTTTTTCTCGGCGCGAATATTACAATGCACATACCAGAAGCGTGTCTCACCGTGCGTCGCTTCTATTTTGAGGTGGCTACCACCTGTCCTTCTGAATCTTTGCTATGGTCATTCTTTTCACAACCCTAAGTATTTAGCCTTTGTCAAACAGCTTCAGGAATGTCCCCACTGTCTCCAGCAATTGCTTGAAATTTCCTCATCTCCGTCTGGCTATTTTCATGATGCTGTTAGAAATATTTATTAATTGAAGAAATAAAACATCGAATCATTTATCCATCAGAGAGAAAAGGGTTCAGTATATTGCAGTTTTAAAATTGTGTGTAAATTGTGGTTCTAAAATTGTGTTCATTCCACCTACCGGGTCAAATTGTGAATCTAAACCATACAGGGAACCACTCTAATATACATTAAAAAAATCATCAAAATCGGTCCACCCATTTTTTAGAAATACTGTCGCGAGGTATTTTTCCTATTAGGTAGACCTAGTATGCTGTGTAGATAAAGGCATTTTAAGTTCGACGATGTCGATATGTAAAATTATACGGTATGTCAGAAAACTGTTTCTTAATGGGGGTCATTAAAGTACTACTTTTCATTATAACACAGTTTTTCCAACCAATCAGAGTTCAATATTTTCATTCATGACCAATTAGGTAAGGATAGCTTCTGACATGCACTCAAAATCCAACATGTCGGACATGAATTACATGATTTGAAAGTTGACAATGTAGCCTATAATTGGATCAACCATTGTAGTTACAATGCATAAACAAACTGTACCTTAATATCCGCAACTCCGATTTCTACACATTCGTAAGATTTTGCCGACAATTTTAGTGAATGCTGTTGTTGACATAAACACAGCAGAACTACATGGAGGAAGCAGGCATATGACATCAGTTCCACGGAAATTATAATTCAACTCTCTGTTCAGTAAATCGATTTCTTAATACGATACATTATAAGTTAAAACGTTTGTAACAGCCTATTTTGTGTTATTTGAGCAAAATAACAAAATGATCCAACATAGTATAGTCCGGGACAGCTTAAATAAGTTACTAGACCAAAAACGTGTAGCCAACAATAACAGCCGTCCCCTATACCTACGTAAATGTTGGTTTATGCTTGCATTTCTTAAAGTTAAGTTGTTTTCATGTGCGAGCACATTGTCGCCAACCCTGCTTAAAATCTCGCCAACTCCAAAGACCATAATACCACTAACATTTATTACCACACAGTTACCGACATTTTTCTGGCGATAACTCCCAGAATGCATTTTCCATACAGTCTCCCCACATAATAATAACGACTTACACTAATGGCTATTATTTGAATAATTTTACAGTTTTTTTTCGGAATTTCAAGTCTAATGAAGTTATAACAAGTTGTACAAGGTAAGTACGAGTACTACTAATATACATCGATTACAAAAGTTTTTACAGTTATTATAGACTCTTGATTATGGAATACCGGTATGTGCGTGTTAATACCCACTCGTCTGAGATGTTTGGAAGCTTTAATTTAATTAATTTTTGGATAAATTCTTATTTAGATTTCATCATGACACCTAAAAACACGAGAACAATATTGGAGAAACTCTACGAAGATCACTGGCGAATCGACTACGATTTGAGTAAGTAGCCTAGACCTAGACCTACATAATTAAAAGTACAAAGTTATTTAATCGTTGTTTTATTTATTTTTATATTCAGTCAGAGCACAAATAACGTAATAAAGAACCTTAATGGTCTTTGGAAATTTTGAAATAGTCTTCTAACTGCATTTTTCATATAATACAAACCAAACACAACCTAAAATATAGCCTATGTACGTTCACTCCCAGGAACATATTCTTAGGTTCAATTCGCCTTCTAATATTGTAATGTATCTTATTCTCGACTTCCAAGTGCCGTCAGCCATAATATTATAATACATTGCATATGTTACTCGTAAGCTTGGAAGTAGTCTATGATTCACACTCGGCTAGTGGTAATGTGAATGTATTGGTGATTATTTATGTAGTTGCCTACTGACCTATAGCCTACTTAGTAGTAGGCAGATAAAATACTGTATTTACATTAGGCCTATTTTTATTTGTTTCAGTCATGGTTGCGTCAGATTAGTGTGGTAGCCTTCAACGAACTTCAAGGGTTGTGCAACATGAATCAATCATCATTCTGAAGAGCCACATGCTCACATTTTTAGTTCTCGACATACGTTATTGCACCACTGAATGTCTGGGTGAAAATTACTGATGACCGTACTTAATGTGCGTGAGATAAAGTCATTGTTCGCTACTTGGTTAGATGACACAGTTTGGGCGAAGCCACTGGTTGCAATACGTTATAAATATTGCTCGCAACTATAGCCTACTTGTATTATTAATTCAGAATGAAAGTAGAACGCGGCTTATACACTTGCATCGGACATGAATGTGACTTTTACATACCTTGTGTCCTTGTTTCATCTTCTGGGCGATATTACGTATTGAAATTAGGAACCCTGGTCACTACTGCACCTCATATATGTGCATAAGTACATAAATATGCGTTTTCATTTATTGCTCTTTAAAAAACGGCTACTATGTTCCAACAGCGCTTGCATCTCGCTCAACTGTCAACAAGGCGCATTCTAGCGGCACACATCGATGCGCACACATTGTTGCCAACATGTGGGATACAAAATCGGCTTCTTTTGGTCATGAATGAATATTTTTTCTAAAATAACCTCCCTCGAGAACAGTGCAAACCGCATCAAAATCCATCCAGTGGTTCTCGAGATTACCCGTTATATCCAAGAATCGGGGACTTTGTTTTATACTACAGTGAAACCTCTATTAAGAGACTAGTGACGGTTCCATGGAAAACTGGTCATTTAGAGGGGTGGTCTCTTAATAGGGTAAGCATTAAAAATAATTTTATACTGCATTATTAATAAAGTACAGTTGGAACACATACTTGATAACAATTTATTTGCATTGGTTCACATTCTGTACAAATTAATTACTATTAGTTGTTTTCTGAGCTCTGTCATTTAAAAAGTCACGAATTGATCTCTGTTTCAGATTAGCGCATCTTTTTTTGTTAACAATTTCACTTTCTAGAATATCTCTTGAGTGAGTTCGAAAGTCCATTAATTTGTTCTGGGTTCGAACAATCTGCTAAGAGAGCCGTTTTTTTTGTATTTTTTATACGTTACATAATACTTTTTCTAATGACATTGTATGCTAATGCAGTTCTGTGCCAACACTACCATTGTTTACATCATCACCCTTATCACCATCTCCAATGGGAAGGCAATCGAGAAGTGGTCTTTCGAAAGGGGTCAGACTGAGAAAATGCCTGGTCTTTGGTCGGGGAGAGGGGTGGTCCTTAAATAGAGGTAACAAATTCATTGACCTTATGAGGTTTTAAATCGGTTCCATGAAAAATCGGTCTTTAAGAGGGGTGGTCTGTTAGAGAGGTTTCACTGTATGTCGAGATGTGCACCAAAAAATTTAAGCACTTTGATTTTTTAGAAACCATTTGAGTAGGCCTAACACTTTCATAATAATGTTATTAACATTACGATCATGTAGAAATGAGCGGATGTGTGATGGACGTAAGCACATTGTAAGCGTAGCCAGCAGCATTCGTGGCAACGCTTCCTTCAGTTCAATGGCTTATCCGCCGAACTGTCAGAACACATCTCTGAAAAATACAACTCTAGAATAGACGACTATCTGGACGAAACCAATGGCCGCTACTAGGCCAGGTGACTGTGTGGATGATAATTACTGCTTTTAATACAAGCAAGGGGGTCTGGGGTATAAGCCCCAGGTTAGGTTTGTATGTAAAGCCTTATTCCGCGTTCACCACGCTCGAACTATGAGGCAAGACCAGTGCCAAACAATAATGTTGGCACTGCTGAAAAATGTAATAACACCCTTTAGCGATAAAAATGTTCAACTCTTGTAACTTAGTCACATTACATAAGTTACTGTAGAAAATTTTCCAGATTTTGATGGAGTTTGACTCGTATATTCCGCTCTCATAACTTAAATATCTCAACTTTCCACAGAAAATGTTTTGTTGTTGGAACCTTCTCGTGCCAGCTGTTAGGAAACTTCCTAGCGCATGCGTATTGTCAAAGCTACGGACTTAGTCTAAATCCTGCGATCCGAGAATGTATTTCCTAGGTATTTTATCTCCTTAAGGGCCTGAATTTCAATCGCTAGGCAAAGTTCAGAGTAGCGTATTCCCAGCATCAAACGCCATATTGTGTTTCTCAATCGCTAGGCAGCGCTGCCAAGGGAATTAATGTGGTGGGCAAGTTGGTCATATTTACTCGGTGCTATTTGTGCTGAATAGGCATTAAACATTCGGAGTAGTGATACTCCGTAGTTGCTTGTTGTGATTCTCCTACCAGCTGTGAACACTATGATTTGTGTCATGGATTTGTAAGTCAATTGCATGAATCTTTATTTCATGGCTTATTTTCGTTTATCGAAAAGTGCTGTGATGGCAGACCAATAATTGTTAGGTCGTTAAGCCATACAAACACATCAATAATTTTCATCCAAACCAATGGTTTGTGCCTAGACCAATAACTTTTAGGCAGTGAGGCGCTGGTTTTTCCGATTAGTTCGAAACATGGAATCCTTGCAATCGGCGTTCATTACAGTGGTAAATACGGTTCTACATACAAAACAAACCTAACCTGGGGCTTACGCCCAGACCCCCTTCCTTGTAGTGCAATCAGTAATTTTCGTCCAGACAGTCGTCTAACCAAGTAGCGACCAATGGTTTCGTCCAGACAGTCGTCTAAGAAAGAAGAGCCCAATTATTTCTTTTCTTTTCACATAATTGCAACATTACATGTGTTGCCTAATGTAGGCATATTTTGTATCGGATATGTTGGTAATTAATGAGGTCAATGTGATCGCTACGGCAGTTTCACTTACTAAAATATGCTGTCGAACATGGCTGCGGTTGTTAAATATACAATAAATAAAAACACATATTTAAGTGATTTAGCACATATATCCGGTGCAGAAGTGATCAAGGTTAGTAGTTACAATTGATAATGTCCCCCCACCCCGCCCCGCCAAAATATGAAATAAGGTATTGTGCCAGTTTGGATCAGGATCCAAATGACCACATTTTGAAAAATACCGAAATCAGATAAGCACGAGAAAATCTATCTCAGGGTCTATCTAGGCAAATAATTAGGTCTATCTGGCATCCCTGATTTCGGTAATTCTCAAGTAGGTAAGGAGTGAAAATATTTTTGGAAACACACACTTTCTTAAAATATCTCAATTTATTGATAATTAAAATTGAATTTGACTGGCAAAAAAATAATTCAAAACACAAACAAACAACACAATCATTTAAAAAATCAACCTTCCTATCATTCACCACTTCGCAAAAATTGATAATCAGAAATCAAAGTCCACCTGATATCAAAATTATAAAAAAAACATTGTTTTACATATTTACACTAGATAATCACTTTCATTAAAGAGTCCGAGTGATTCATCCTATTTACATATCTCGTTGCACATTACGAAGATTCGTCGTTCGTTGAATACATTTAAAAAATCACTTTTCTTTTTTTTCTCTTTTCAAAAAAAAACCAATATATTTTATTCTGTTGATTCATTGCTAACTCTGTCTTATGAACCCCATATTAAGATTCGGCTTAACAAAGTCGGATGTAAATACGGTCATTATTTTCAAAAACTTTGTTTCATCAATAAACAAAATTTATGAAATTTTCATCAAATTGAAAATTAAATTATATCTCATTTATCTATAAGTCTCTTTGTTCCAAATGAACAATGTTCAAAAATAGGAATTTCATCATTTGAAATTTATTATTCATAATTGACATTTATTTGTTATTAACAACACAATTGTTGCAATTTATTCTCAGTTGACTGAGTTTCTTGCCGCAACTTAGAAAATCTGTGCAATGTTTCACAAAAATTTAAATTATAAAATTCTCTGAATTTATTATTATTATATATTATTTCAATAGGAAGCCTCCGTGGCTTAGGCGGCAGCACGCCGGCCTCTCACCGCTGGGTCCGTGGTTCAAATCTCGGTCACTCCATGTGAGATCTGTGCTGGACAAAACGGAGGCAGACAGGTTTTTCTCCGGGTACTCCGGTTTTCCCTGTCAAAATTTCATTCCAGCAACACTCTCCACTATCATTTCATTTAATCTGTCATTCATTTAATCATTGCCCCAGAGGAGTGCGTCAGGCCTTGGCAGCCGGCACAGTCCATATCTTCGCCGCTAGTTGGGGGCTTCATTCATTCCATTCCTGACCCGGTCGGAGACTGGAAGCCGGCTGTGGATTTTCATTTTCATTATTTCAATAATTCTCTTAGAATTGTATTTATAACATGGTTTCACTTTTTATTGGGTGAATATTAACTGCTCATATCCAAAGAAAAATTCTTTTTATCAATACTCAAAGCACAAAATATAAATATTTAATTAATATCTTGTTAATCTTTGCATTTTCCAACTATTTTTTTATATTTTTTTTTTCTTAGGTCAGGTTCCTCAAAATCTAAACGCATACTGTTCAAATATTTAGGCATCAGGTTTGGAAAATTGAAGTTGATCCAGACAAAAAAAAATATTTTTGAAACTGACAGATTTAGTGGGATTAGACTAGAAATATGGGGCGTTCTAATAATGCCTTACCCTTTACAATTCAGAGCCCATAAGCTCTTCATAAACATTCACATGACACACACGCATATCCCTGTGTGCGCAAGACAATGGGACTCAAAGCCCTCATGGACGACCCATCTGGTCTCCTCACCAAACTTAAGTGTTGACAATTATATTCACACACTAAACAATTATATTTGACCATCTTTTTTTTTTAATCCACCAAACACTTTTATATATTTTTCTCTTTGTAATTTACTGTCTTACCACTCTGCGTCTTCCCAAATTTTATTTTTATAAGAAAAGATGTATTTATTATGGTCAACATTTCCTGGCCTTCCCTTTTACATAAATTCTGCCCTAGATTTATACATGTAAGTACCTGCCTTATTGTTTTCTTTTGGGGGCGTGGTGGCTCAGCGGTCTAGCTGTATGCCTCTCACCAAGGCGGTCCAGGTTCAATTCCCGGTCAATGCATGTGAGATTTTCGAAGTGAAATGCCATGTCCTGTGGTTCGGATTCCACGTAAAAAGGAGGTCCCGTGGCTCATAATCACAAGATTCACGGTCACGTAAAACTGCAATCTTCCTTCCTTCCTTGTTTTCTATTGATATTCGGTTATTGTTCTTTTCCTTGGAAAATTTTACTGAGCTCAAAATTGATTATATTTCACCTTCATTTACCAACTCATTCTCTCTCTCTCTATTCGTTTAGTCGATTCCGACTCTCCGTGACCCCATGTACTAGACTACGCCAATTTCTTCTGTCCTGCACTGCCTCTCAAAGATTTTCCAAGCTGGAATTTAGTGCTTCTGTGATGCCATCCATCCATCTCATTCTTTGCCTCCCTCTTCTTCTTGTGCCTTCTATCTTCCCCAGCATCAACGTCTTCTCTAATGAATTATGACTTCTCATGATGTGTCCTAATTAGCCCAGTTTTTGTTTCAGGATTAAGCCCTCCAAGGAACACACTGGTTTAATTTGCTGTAAAACAGACGTATTGGTTCTCTTCGCAGTCCATGGAACTCAAAGAACTTTTCTCCAACACCGTAATTCGAAGGAATCTATTCTACGGCGTTCAGCTTTTCTTATGGACCAGGTCTCACATCCGTACATCACAACTGGAAAAAACATAGCCCTTACTACACGGATCTTTGTTGTTAAGGTTAGGTCTCTACTCCTTAAGATATTGTCCAGATTTGAAAATGCCTTTCTACCAAGTAGCAATCGTTTTTTGATCTCATGACTGCAGTCACCATCGGCAGAAATCTGTGAGCCAAGATAGTTAATAACAGAGACTATCTCCATTTTTTCTTCTCCTACTTGCCATAAATTGACAGTTGTAGTTGTCATAATTTTCGTTTTCTTGACATTCAACATTAGTCCAGCCTTTGAACTTTCCTCTTTCACTTTCAGTAAGAGATTTTTAAATCTTCTTCAGTTTCAGCCATCAGGATTGTATCATCTGCATATCTCAGGTTGTTTATATTTAACCCAGCTATTTTGATTCCTGTTTCTTCTTCATCTAACCCCACATTCCTCATAATGTGTTCTGAATACAGATTGAAAAGGTAAGGTGACAATATACAGCCTTGCCGTACTCCTTTTTGAATCTTAACCCATTTAGTTGTTCCGTATATGGTTCTCACTGTAGCTTCTTGATCAGAGTATAAGTTCCGGATGAGGTTAATGATATTTTTTGGTACTCCCATGTATTTTAGTACTTTCCATAACTCATTATCAACACAGTCAAAAGCTTTAGCATAATCATTAAAACAAAAATATACATCTTTCTGAAATTCTCTTGCCTTCTCCATTATCCATCGTACGTTGGCGATTTGATCTCTGGTCCCTTTTCCTTTACGAAATCCAGCTTGTTCTTCAGGTAGCTCTCGGTCTACATACTGGCGTAGTCTATTTTGTAGGATTTTAAGCATGACTTTGCTAGCATGTGAGATAAGTGTTATTGTTCGGTGATTCGTGCATTCCTTAGAATTTCCCTTCTTAGGAATTGGGATGAATATTGAACGTTTCCAGTCTTTTGGCCATTGTTGGGTTTTCCATATTTGCTGACATATGGAATGTAAAATTTTCACTGCACTATCTCCAACTTCTTTGAACATTTCTATTGGAATTCCACCATGTTTGTTTTTAGCAATATACTCTCGGGCCCATTTGACTTCAGTTTCCAAAATATCTGGTTCTGGTTCGAAGGGCACATGAACTTCATTATCCATAATACATGGTTCCTTCTTATACAGATCTTCTACATATTCCATCCATCTTTCCTTTATGTCCTCTGTTTCTGTTAGATCTTTGCCATTTTTATCTTTTACCATCTCAAATTTTGCCTGAAATTTTCCTTTGATATCCCTAATTTTCTCGTAAAGTTCCCTCGTCTTTCCCATTCTGTTATTTTCCTCTACTTCCTTACATTGATTAGTTATAAGAATATTCTTATCTCTTCTAGCTAATCTTCTAAACTCTGCATTAAACTCAAACAATGCTGATCTATCCCCTTTAATTTTTGCATTCCTTTGTTCTTCTGCAATTTGCAGTGCCTCACCCGATAACCATTTGGCCATCTTCTTATTCTTTTCCTGCTTAACAGCAGCAGATACTTCTTTCCACAACTCTTCAGGGGTTTTGTCTCCAATCTGCAATTCTACCTGTTTATAAATTTCAACTTCTATTTCACAATAAACAAAAGTTATCGCATTTAAAACATTCAATTTAAATAAAATCCTTCACAAGTTATTATTATTATTATTATTATTATTATCAATGGCAAAATGGCAAAAAAAATGTTTATTTAATAATGCTTTCCTATTACTTCTTAAGGATTATTAATGCCCTGTTTCACTCCTAAACAATTATCTAACTCCTTGTCGCGTATTATCTATAACACTTTATTATTATTATTAATAATAATGCGGTAATCATTTAATTTTATTTAGTTTTAGTAAATGGTGCTATTACCAAATTATCTTTTACAACGTTAAATAGTGTTTCAATCAATAACATTATGAAATTATTTTATTCACATTTGATATTATTATTATCATCTTTGTTTTAATTTTATGTTTATTTATTTAATTTTATAAAATTAAATTATTTAAATAATCCAAGATGTAACTTAAATCTCTCATAAGAATTTACTAAGATTCTTCCTATCCTCTGGAAAAAATTTATATCTTTCATGTTGCAGAAAACATGATCATGACTGTAGTCTGAACGAAATAGAAAATACGGCAAAATAAATTACCAGACTTTCATGTCGCTCCATTTGCCATCCTGGACAAATATGATAATCAAAATAAACGGTGGTGTTGATTTCTTAAAATGACTGAGTAAAAGGGATTCTCAAAATGCTCTACTAAGCTAGTTGATAGTGCATGAAATAGCTCTTACTTCATTCTTGCTGTGCTGGCGATGCGTGTCCTTCAGTAAACGCTATACCCATAGCGTCTCCCATGGTCATCTGCAATCCATTTCAACTTCGTTGATCCCACGTCACACCTATCCTTAATTCGTTTAACGGCGCATGTCGATTATAATGATCGCTCGTTTAAAACAAACAATCCCGTATTCTTCAACACAAGGTAACATTTTGAACTGTAGCAATAGTTCCAAATGTATATGTTACTCTTGCAATTTCGTTTCTCGGAGCAAGTCCCACGTTTGAAAATACTGTTCTGATCGTCTGCTCGCGTAGGATCACCTATTAGCAGTTGAGACTTAACCTCAAGTTCACAGTCTGTCCTGTCTAAAGTTTGAAGTGCCTTGTACAGTTTCACAAATAGAAACAACAAATTATTGTAGGCGACTTCAGTGAATGGTTTATCAAATAACCATCACTTGTAGAATACTTGTAAGAATATCTGACTATAGAGTCCTCTAATATTCCAAGTCCGTTGTTGAAAATTTCTATCACTTTGAACATAGCCCCAGCCCACATGGCTTACTTGGTGGCAAAGTTCCTTCGGCGTGTAGTATGACGTAGTATTCACTGTTATGAAGCGTAGCGGCGAGTTCCTCTCAAGCAGTTGCTTGCTAGGAACGACTTGACTGTCTTGAAAACCTGGCTCTTTATATAGGTCAGCCAGCAATCCTTCTCGAAAGTTCCATTTCCAGATCTCGGCTCCTGGTGTACGGATTCTTCTGCTCAATAGCTTAAAATTCTTCTCTTTTCTGTGCCAGAAAACTGTGCTACTTTTTGAATCGCTAATCCGTCTCCTTGAGTAAAATTTATAAAAGTTTCAACTCATGACGTAGGCAAGCTTCCACGTCACGCCTCCGCGTCACTCACTCCTGTGTCTATATGCTTCCCTCGACACTCTATCCTCCAAGCGTGTTATTCAAACATCATCATTTTTGTTGTCTCTCTGGACTAGCGTTCGTTCGTTACCATCAGCTCGTCATTATGTCACGGACGTTTGCACGATCCGGGGACAGTATGAAAACTTTATATTTTCAAAGTGAAAGCGAAAAGGAAAAGAGTGTTACATGGTACAGAATTAATCTGAAATTTCACTACGGTATATGTCTTTTTATAAAAGGGGATAGCGGGTGGGTTACAGACAGCGAAGGAGAAAACATCTATTAGGACATCATTTCCACAATTATTATTCATCATTACACAAGGTATTTAGGCTAATTTAAGCATTCTACTTGGTTCATCACTCCTGAAGTGTTATCTCTATTACGTATGTCGTTTTGCATTAAAGATTTTTGCTTGAAGACGGGCTATTATTTTATTTTAGATTATGCTCTGAACATTTTAAACACTTTGATTTTTTAGAAGCCCATTTGAATATCACTATCATAATAATGCTATTATTATTATGATCGTGTAGAAATGAGGGGAAGTGTAGAGGACGTACGCACGCTGTAGGCATAGCCAGCAGCATTCGGGACAGCGCTGCCTTTAGTTCAATGCTGACACCGTATTCCCTCTCCTATATTCCGTTCTCGCAAGTTAAATATCTCAACTCTCCAAAGATAATTGTTCTGTGTTGGTATCTGAGCCGGAAATCGAACCTGGACCAACTGACAAAAAATGCTAGCCGCACAGCGCGAAATGGTTGGTTGAATACTCTCCTGAACTCTCGACACCTGGCACATTAAACGCCACTTGCAGAAAATTCACTGAATTCACTGACAAATTGACTAGTTAAATACACGCGTTGAAAGGCAAGCTTTATCGGCGGAGTAATATCTCGAAAATTCCACATGCCCAAGTACACAGATCTACATGACCATGATGTCGAAAGCCCCAAAATCAACCAACAACTGCTGCTTTCTACCATTCCAAGAAGAAACCTTAGAGTTACTGTCTTATGCCCCTAAAATCCACGACTAGTTCGAATGGTTTTAGGCCTAAGCATTGGATCAACCATCTTCTTGTATCTCAATAGAGATTTTCCAATAGGCTTTCAATAGCTTGTCTCAATTCTGCCTCCATATAATATATTATGTAGGCCTACACATGCGAGAAATGAGTACGGAATTTATCAAAAATAAAGAAATAATAAGCTAATATGTACCCTACTATTCTATTTCTCTCCTACTCCTAAATCCTTCTCTGAACACTCATCTTAAAAAGAATGGTCTTCATTTATGGACTAATTATAAAAATGTAGCCTATAAGAAAAAATGAACATGCTCATCTTTAGCTCCCCGGCAAAACTGGAAAAAAACTTGAGTAAGTATTAATGTTTCTGTTCTTATGCATTTTATATGATGCTTCAAAAATCAATCTAGAAGAGCTAATTTAAGTTAACTTCACTACCATAATACTGCTTAAGAGTTAGACTGTTGAGGACTGATGATCAAGATGTCCCTAACTTGAGCAAGCACTGCTTCACAACTTTATGTAAAATGTATTTTCGTAAAAGGGCCTTTACTTAGTTTGGATCATTTGCGATACGTGTTACATGGATGTGTGTGCTGACTTTTTGGTGTTAAATGATGTAGGTTGGCAACACCAAATGTGGCGGCCATGTTGGTTTTCTAGTAACTTACTTAAGGTGTCCCGTACTATACCTGTGCGCTATATGTTGGTGCTACTTCGGTATAAACAATGTTTCAAAGCTTTGGGATTCGTTATTGGGTAGAGATCAAATGCTGAGCCCACACAATTCACAAAAAGAAGATTCAGCCGACGGAATCTCGACAGATATTTATGAATATTTATGTTAGAACATATAATAAAAGTTATAATTATCGTCGAACATAAACAGTCGTATGCAACTCGCCAGACCTGACCCTCGCAATCGAAGCTGGCAAAGCCGGCTTCGTTGCGTTGAATTATTATTATTATAGGATTTATAAGACTTATAATTTCATTGCATATGCCGCCTTTGGAATACGTAATGAGACCCTCAGATCCAGAAGTCCTGGGTTCCCTTCCCGGCTCTGCCAAGAAATTAATTCTGGTTTGAGAGTTGGATGTTATTTACTCGTATATAGGCTATATGAGTTCTGAGCATTCAGCAAGTCCATTTATAATTTTATAACATCTCAAGTTTGACTGTTATGATGGTGGTGCATATTTAGGGGCCGCGACATCGCAGTCATGTAGCCCCGTGTAGTTTGCGGGTGTGTGGAAATTGTGTGATAACCTGTGTTACAGTGATGGCTGTACTATAGTAAAGCCATCATTACTTCCGACTTGTCGTTTCAGTGATGGGCCCGAGTATCGTTCGCTAAATCCCTACATCGCGAACGAAACTCAATTTGTCGTTATATTATATCGATTTGAATGGCTGCCTGTGATTGTCTGGTCACGGGTCTGGTTAAAGTGATTTACCTTCTGACCGCTAGATAACTCTAGGGTAACACTGAAACGTCAAGTCGGAAATAATGATGGCTTTACTATAGTGTGTGTATTTGTAAATTGGGGATAGGATTGGGAAGGAGGCGGCAGTGGCCTTAAGTTAGGAACCATTCCAGCATTTGCCTGGAGTAGAAGTGGGGAAACAACTGACTGTTATTAAAACATGTTATTGTTTTATGAGGAATCAAGAGATATGGGGCTGGCTGCGTGGCTCAGAGGTAACTTTCTCGCCTGCTGATACCAATATAGCGGGATCGAAACCCGGCGCAGTCAGTTGGCATTTGAGGGTGCGCAATGCGAAGGACTATAGCTCGTTTAAGATCCCCTTTGGGGAAAAATTGCGGCACCACGACCTCTCTAAACGCCGCAGTAGTTAAAGGACGTAAAACCAATAACATTATTATTATTAATCTATTATTATTATCATTATTATTAATATTATTAAGAGAAATGGATCCGAAAGTTCACTTCAGCGTTGTGGCAAATGCCAGAGCAGCAATCCGGATCATTCCAGCTGAATAAAAGCCCTGCCTGTTTGTCTCATAGAGAGGCGAGTCGTTCTTAGCGGACGGGCCTCGTCAGTGACATGACCGTCTTCCTCAATATGTCTAACTTATAGCTGTCTAACCTTCTGCGTGAAAATAATCATCTGCAGAGAGACGCCGTCTTGGACTATGAAAATAATGAAAATGACTGTCAGCTATATAATCAGTTTTGAGCAGAACATCAAAAGCCTTGTTCTTCATCACTGACGATAAGTGAAAAACAGGCTGATGATGTGACATTTACAAACCAGATGTGGAAATCTGTCGATTGAATTCCACGGCCAGTAAGACTTCTTGAAATATTGAAACCGTTCCATGAAATGATGGTGGTGGTGATTGTTGTCGCAAGGAGCAAAATATCGAGGTCAAGTTGTTTGAGTCTTCAGTCTTTTGACTGGTTTGATGCAGCTCTCCATGCCTCCCTGTCCTGAGCTAATCGTTTCATCTCTACATAGCTACCACACCCTATATCCGAGGCAATCTGTTTAACATATTCTAACCTTGGTCTCCCCCTACAGTTCTTGTCCTCGACCCTTCCTTCCATAACTAAGCTTGCTATTCCTGGGTGTCTTAGTAAGTGCCCTACCAACCTATCTCTTCTCTTCATTAGCAGTCGCCAGAAACATCTCTCCTCTCCCACTAGTATTAATACCTGTTCGTTTGTAACCCTATCTACCCATCTGATCTTCATCATTCTCCTGTAACACCACATTTAAAACGCTTCAATTCTCCTCTTTTCTGCTGCACCAATAGTTTCACTTCCATAGAGTGCCACGCTCCAAACAAAGGCCTTCAAAACGACTTCCTAACACTTAAATCTATATTCGATGACAACAGATTCCTTTTCTGTTGAAATGCTTTCCTTGCCTGAGCTAACCTACTTTTTATATCCTCTTTGCTTCGTCCATCACTTGTTATCTTGCATCCTAAGTAACAGAAGTCTCCTAGAAGAATTCATACCTGAAGAATTTACATGCGTGCTACCTATAATGTAATAAATACAAACCATAGATTTAGTTACCAGCATATAAAGACTTCAGAGCAGAATTGGTTCAGTACACGAACTTTGACTTCGATCGCTTTAACAGGTTATAGAAATATATGTTTTTAAATCTTTGCACAGCCGCCATATTTAATTTTGAAAACTATTGAATAACAACAAACTCCAATCTATTTAATTTTAAATAAATAGTTGTTGTTCTTGTTTCATTTGGACATCGTGGTCATATACTTGAGTGTATTGGGAATTGTCTGCTGATAAACTGTATTATTGTGATGGTGGTATTAGTGTATATTTTTAATTAAGATGAAGATTGGGAAGGAGGTGGCCATGGCCTTAGGTTACGAAACGTCCCTGCTTGGAGTATACGAGGGAAACCACGGAAAACCATCCAACCCTCAAATCAGAATCAAATTTCTTGACCCAGCTGGGAATCGAATCCGGATCTCCAGGGCGTAACAGGTAGCCCCATCCCCCCTTACCCTGTTTATTAGCCAAAATGATAATAATAATAATAATATTAGCATATCAAAATAAATGATCACATGACATTACCACACCCAGAATTAATAATAAAAAAACACATGAAAGGGCTAATTTAATTACTCGCTAGGCCAGCTGAGTTCACAGCAAATAAAACCTAGGAGTGAATGTTCCGATTTGCTAGGTTTTCAAGAACACCCTCATTTGATTTAGGAAAAGAGATTAGGCGGGACGAAACCAATGTCAAGACCAGCTTGTTGAGCGGAGCGCTGGATGCGTACCTCAGCAGGCCGTATTAAATTGACCCTGCCAAAGATGAAAAATGAAAAGGGGAATAATCTTCCTAGTGACTTCATGCAATAAATAATATGACAAATCGAAATAAGCTAACATGTATTGAGCGGTAAAATAAAACAATTACAAGAGACACGTCTTCCACCACTTAATTAACTAACTGACAAATATGTTCTAATTAAACACCAATGAATCACTTAACCTAATCAAACCAGACACTTGCCCGGTTGGCAAGATTACACACATCTACATTTGTGGTAGAAATGAATTTGATTAATTACAAGAGACACGTCTTCCACCACTTAATTAACTGACAAATATGTTCTAATTAAACACCAATGAATCACTTAACCTAATCAAACCAGACACTTGCCCGGTTGGCAAGATTACACACATCTACATTTGTGGTAGAAATGAATTTGATTAATTACAAGAGACACGTCTTCCACCACTTAATTAACTGACAAATATGTTCTAATTAAACACCAATGAATCACTTAACCTAATCAAACCAGACACTTGCCCGGTTGGCAAGATTACACACATCTACATTTGTGGAAGAAATGAATTTGATTTGAAAGATTCCCCTGCCGACAAAACTAAAGGAATAACAACATGAAGTTAGACTCCACGTCACTTCTGAAACAATGTTACATAAGCAACTTACGCGTTCCTTAGCGAACGAAAACGTCTGAGAAACTTCAGAGGCCAGCAATGACTGTCTTCTGAAGCCTATCTGACCAAAGTTAAATCCTTACTAGACCCTCCAAAAGATTACATACTAAAAGTGCTAAAATAGACTTTATCTAGTTAATCTTACGGCCCACCGACACGCGGCCTTAAAATGACGTTACAAAATTTAGCAGTCAATGTTTGTATTGATCGTCCTTGGTTATGCCCCTTAGTAATTAAATCATGATAGTACCACCTGCTGTCTTCGAACCCTCCGGGGAAAACTGCACATACGTTTTCCCCGGAGGCAAGTGCTCAAGAGTCTTTCTGTCACCAAACTTCCTCACACACTGTCCCTCTCGTACTGTTCTGCCCGTACTGTCCTACTGTGTCACCGATTCCACCCTTGTATATCAGCCTATCCCCACCACAAACCTCCAGTAGCACCAACTGCGACTAGTTGCACAAAAGCCAGGGTTCAAGGTCTTGAGTGGGTACTATAGAATATCACCCCATACAGGTTACTGCGTAGAAACCTTCTAGGAGTCGAGGTGTTACAGAATGTCCTTTGTAAGACCTTTCTCAGAATAAAAACTTGGCGAATGCAGCTGACAGGAATTGTTCACCTTTCAAAAGTTCACGGATCAAAGCTTGACTTATCCCTCTTTTCCATTTATTATAAACCTTTAGGTGACCGCACACACAAGGGCACAAATCATGTCGGAAAGGGCTAGGCGAACCCATTTCAGCAGTAGCCAGGTGTCAACTTGGTGAATGGGATTCTCAGAAGAGGGCTGGTGTATTTTCTCATGAGAATCTGGTCAGACCTGGACCTCCCGCTGCGTCTCGAAGATAAGATGAACATGTACCGATTTGCAAAATTGGTACATCCTCCTCCTCCAAAGGAAGACGATGGGGGGATGATGAACAGGGTGATGGTGTCCAGCTGGTCTCTTGGCAGCTGAAGAGGCTACTCCAATCCCCGCCAGCGGACCTTGAAGTAGATCTCTTCGGGTAGAATGATGCCATGGGACCTAGATGGTACCTCCAAACTGGGCCCAGATTGGTGGCACACGTCCCACATAGTGACCACTGAAACACACATCAGAACAGCAGCGTATGGTCCAAATACAGTTCCCTTAGAGGGAACAATCGTTCCAGGCCAGCCAACCAGCCCATAACAGCTGAAGTTATCCCAGGAAGGATAAAAAAAATATCACACGAAGCATTAGTGTGCCATCGAAGTTCATTTAAGAGTCTTTCAAATCACAAGGGACACTTGATGCTTCAAACAAGGTTCTGCGCAAAGAGATAGTGTCCAGGGCATAATTAAAGGTCCACCGAAGTATGAAAAACACACGAAAGGGGCAACCAACTATACGATATGACTGACGTTAACAAGCTTAATTGAAAGTTCACTACAATACTTAGCAAGAATAACTAAAATTTAACTAAGGTGTACAGAACCCAGAATTTTTCTTTAGAATATGCAAATCAAAGGCACCCACAAACTTGCCCACCAAAATTTTTAAACAATTTTTCAAAAATGAATTTATTTTAACCAAAACCCAAGGACCATTTTTCTGCGACTTCACGAAATCAGGACAGCACGTAACTATTTCCAAAATTCACAATGACAATTACATTAACATGCCGCACGGGGCATTCCATCAGAACTACATTTACTATACCGCCCGTGACACCGCTCAAGTTAATACATTACAAAATTACCTACCGCACTGAAGGCATCACACAGAGCTCGTTTTGATATGCACACAAACACAAATTACATGTCTTGCTCAATTTTACATGTTCCTGACCCACACTGCCCTCAGTGGCCTCCAAGGACAGGAGGAACAGAGACCACAACATCCTATCACGCAAGCGCATTAGCAGCAAGACAAACCAAATAAGGAAAAACCACGTCACCCACGTAATTCACACACACATTCACACTTTAACAATAAGAATGCCCTCAATTCCATCGGGCTGTCACCCCGATATTTCTCCCACTCCATAACTGCCAACGGGCACTGTTCCCGGTGACACACAACGTCCCCTACTCCATAACTGCCTACGGGCTCTGTTCCCGGCGACAACACAACGCTCCCACTCCATAACTGCCTACGGGCACTTGTTCCCGGCGACAACACAAAACATAAATAACCCTAAATTCCATAGGACAATTAGCGAACCAGGAAAACAGCACGAGGACTGCAGTTCATAACCTGACGTGAATTATTAAAACAGTATGCACTGTCATTCACACACTACACAAACAAACACCGCCCTGTCCTTCACATGACAGGTCCTCTCCCTTATGACACCGGGAGGAACATCACTCTTGCGCCACCAAACCCTGGCCATCACGACAAAATCAGCTCGGTACCTGAGCTCCCCCTCCGGTCAACACACGACCCCACAGAGGGTAATTAACATCTTCCCCTACAAAGGCATGGCCGCCTCAGAAGATGACAGTACAACACATTACCAAAACATAAATACACATTCGACACAAGGTAGGGCACCCACTAAGCGTCACACACACCCAAGTGCACGTGGTTCACCTTCCAATCACACAACACAGACAATCACAACCCCGAAAATTTCTCTACGTGGCGTTACCACAGACTACAGACTTCTCCAACTAACAACGTGTGTCACCTACCATTAATATTCACCATCCAAATACCGGGTGACACTTTATGACCACACTCAAATCGAACCCATGATGCTTCAACTCACCACTGTCATCAAAACGTTCTTAAAACATTAACTTCACGAAGCTACTTAAAATCTCAAAATTCACAACCTCCTTGACTAACAACACGTGTCTGTATCTCACCAAATGCTAACGCCAATAAAATCTCTCCCAGAATATCAAAACTAATTTATTCAGAATTACAAATCACAGAAGTGACAGATGTTACATCTCAAAAGGCACGAAGCAATTAAAATCTTCAAAATAAATCCATAAATCCAGCTCTCACCAAACCACATTGGAACCTCGCACTAAAAAACTGTCAAACTACCAACACTCTATTACTCAGAGAATTTAAATTATTTTTACCACCAAAGATGATTACTCCAGTAACTACCCAGGACACTAACTGTCACGAAGGCTCACAATCAATCAGAACATCCGGTACCAACAGCCGAACTCTCCCACACCCAAGATGACGGGGCTACTCGAAATTTTAACGAACCCAGAACCTTTCAGAGTTGAGACTACAACAGAGACCCTAGCGGTCTAACAGATCAAGGCTGCAAGTTATAAATAACTAACCAACTAATGCACTGAAGCACCCTCAAGTGAAAACTCCAGAATCAAAATATCAAAATATGCATGAACGCCTACAACAGCTGATTGTGAAGTGAACACACCCAAGCTAACGGGAGTCTACATGAAATCTCACGAACCTACAACCCTTCAGAAATGCGACCACAATAGAAATAACCTAGCCGCCTAACAGCAAGAAACTGCAAGTTATGAATAACTAACGAACCAGCCCATTTCAATGCCATCGCAAACGAAGCATTGCAACCTCCCAAAAATCTCAAAATCAGACTAGTGAACACAGCAGCTGACATACAACGACAGCTCAGCATGCCACCGCAGGATATCTCCCTAAAGGAAAACTTTCACCAACCGAACTACCAAATAATTTTTTTATATATATACCGACAATCAACAAGTATTCCCAGAGCTAGCAACTTCATCACTGGAACTCGAACACAGGACTCCAGTTCCTAACATTTATCCATCATCCATCACACATCCTTCTCAAACATACCATTATAAGATTTTACCACCCACTACAATAACCCATTACATTCAATTATGCAAATTAGCAATCGTACAGATATCATGAACACAAAATTAATGGTATTGCGGACTCTTACCAAGAGGGCCTCCGTAGAGGTCTTTTAACCCCGACTCCCCACTGACTGAGCGGCCTCAACTACCCCAAAAAAAATTCGCCTTTCACCGAGATAACGAAGTCCCATTCCTATAGTCACTCGACTCGGGCAAATACTATATACACCCTGTCCGTGCCCAATCAAGATGGTACTCACACCCCAAATTAAATGGACTCCTGACAGTAGATCCCCATACGAAGCACATCTGCATAATAGGTCCATTTTCAAAATACAACTAATACAACTAATATCAAATTAATAATAATCCATCTTACGTTACTGGCAATTAGGCCTCAATTACTCCCACCCAAATTCAAATTGCAAACCTACATCAATTCATTCACACATGACTTTCATTCAATCAGCAGGATTAAAAAAAACTGAAGGATCACAAAAGAAAATAAATACAATTTTGACCACCAAAGAACACCAGTTCGATTCCTAGTCAGGGCAGCAATAAAAATCGCATCACACATACTCTTTCACCCTGAACACAATCAACCACAGAAATACATTCATACCTCCACCAGACATACATGCTCCCTTCCCTGAACAATCCTAAAATTCCCCATTTACAACAGTATGTTAGTATTCGGATCGTCAAGACACTATAACGCCAACGGAGTATCAACTCACGTAAGGACCTGATAAAACAACCCAAAGTTGTAGCCCTGAAATCACAGTTCTCCTTACATCGTAAAAAAAAACGTCCTAAAACGAAAGACACGAATCGGGGGAAAATATTTATTTACACCCTAAATGAGATGCGACGTGAAGGTGACTGCCTCCCAGAAACATCCCACTTAGTAAGTCACTCAACGAAAACACACTAATATACTGAATATTAAAGCCATTTAATACTTGACCAATTTAGATGACAATCTAACCTTAAAATCCCCATGTCACAACAAGACTATTTACTCTCCCCCCAATTACTAAGCAAACTTAAACATAAATCATACATACATAAACACTCACCTGATTCATTTATACTGAATTAGCACACACGCAATTCGACACTTAACATCATTCAAAACACGATTACCGAACGTACATATAGACAGCAATTCGACCATTTTCCAGAATTAATTTAACGCAGAATAAGTTGACAATACCAAATTTTAATACTCTCACGGTCCAATTTAATTTGACAGAACTACCAACAGCGAAATAATTAACCCCCCAGCTAAAGAAATGACAACAAAACTTGAAATGTTTGGCCTAATGAACAGCTGATCACTACCAATTATACCTCACACGTATTATGCACAGCGAAACGCAGAATTTCAGCCTTACATCACTAACAATTATTAAGAATAATTACAGATTTACCCCAAGGAACCTGCTGATGATAAATCCACACACGCAATTCACATTTTCACTGACATCAGTTGTATAAAATAATAACTTGTCACAGACGTCTGCCATGATGGCTCAAAATCACTACGTGATTCAACAGGCGTGTACTAAACACACATCAAAACAGACACTAAGTTATTCTTACTGGAAATACAAGTTTATCAATTTCAGCCTATTTTCAAGAGAATTTAAAACGTCAATAATTTAAATTTTACCAACACTACTTCCAACCAGACAAACATTTTATTATTTCAAACACGTGACACAATTTAGTCAAAACAACACTTCCCGAGGTGTAGATTTAACACAGGTGCAGTAAAATTGAGCTGGACTAGTTCCTACAAGAACAGAATGAATTTACAACCACCCCAAAACATACAAACAGCATATCAAAACTCACCACGTGTGAAATTCTTTCAGCCGGTCGACTCGTCAATCTGGCAACGCAGCAACGCCATTTTTATCTCAGCAGTCCTGAATTTCGTTTAGCGCATGTGACTGCCACTTCTCGCCTGACAGCTGACGATATGAATTGCTCATATGGTCCATGGTGTACACAGCAAGTTATTTTACATGTAATCAAATCACAACATGTATTAGGTTCTGCTCTAATTACTAGCCTACCTATTGGAGAAAAGATTAGTAGTATGGAGGGCCCAATCTACATTAATTAAGTTACTGAATTTAATTTTAATTAATTACTGCAATCAGTCAATAGGAAGGATTGTTTACTAATGGCAAGATCACAGAGCAAAACCATGCTCATGCTACCATTGTAACAGGTAGCCCCATCCCCCCTTACCCTGTTTATTAGCCAAAATGATAATAATAATAATAATATTAGCATATCAAAATAAATGATCACATGACATTACCACACCCAGAATTAATAATAAAAAAACACATGAAAGGGCTAATTTAATTACTCGCTAGGCCAGCTGAGTTCACAGCAAATAAAACCTAGGAGTGAATGTTCCGATTTGCTAGGTTTTCAAGAACACCCTCATTTGATTTAGGAAAAGAGATTAGGCGGGACGAAACCAATGTCAAGACCAGCTTGTTGAGCGGAGCGCTGGATGCGTACCTCAGCAGGCCGTATTAAATTGACCCTGCCAAAGATGAAAAATGAAAAGGGGAATAATCTTCCTAGTGACTTCATGCAATAAATAATATGACAAATCGAAATAAGCTAACATGTATTGAGCGGTAAAATAAAACAATTACAAGAGACACGTCTTCCACCACTTAATTAACTAACTGACAAATATGTTCTAATTAAACACCAATGAATCACTTAACCTAATCAAACCAGACACTTGCCCGGTTGGCAAGATTACACACATCTACATTTGTGGTAGAAATGAATTTGATTAATTACAAGAGACACGTCTTCCACCACTTAATTAACTGACAAATATGTTCTAATTAAACACCAATGAATCACTTAACCTAATCAAACCAGACACTTGCCCGGTTGGCAAGATTACACACATCTACATTTGTGGTAGAAATGAATTTGATTAATTACAAGAGACACGTCTTCCACCACTTAATTAACTGACAAATATGTTCTAATTAAACACCAATGAATCACTTAACCTAATCAAACCAGACACTTGCCCGGTTGGCAAGATTACACACATCTACATTTGTGGAAGAAATGAATTTGATTTGAAAGATTCCCCTGCCGACAAAACTAAAGGAATAACAACATGAAGTTAGACTCCACGTCACTTCTGAAACAATGTTACATAAGCAACTTACGCGTTCCTTAGCGAACGAAAACGTCTGAGAAACTTCAGAGGCCAGCAATGACTGTCTTCTGAAGCCTATCTGACCAAAGTTAAATCCTTACTAGACCCTCCAAAAGATTACATACTAAAAGTGCTAAAATAGACTTTATCTAGTTAATCTTACGGCCCACCGACACGCGGCCTTAAAATGACGTTACAAAATTTAGCAGTCAATGTTTGTATTGATCGTCCTTGGTTATGCCCCTTAGTAATTAAATCATGATAGTACCACCTGCTGTCTTCGAACCCTCCGGGGAAAACTGCACATACGTTTTCCCCGGAGGCAAGTGCTCAAGAGTCTTTCTGTCACCAAACTTCCTCACACACTGTCCCTCTCGTACTGTTCTGCCCGTACTGTCCTACTGTGTCACCGATTCCACCCTTGTATATCAGCCTATCCCCACCACAAACCTCCAGTAGCACCAACTGCGACTAGTTGCACAAAAGCCAGGGTTCAAGGTCTTGAGTGGGTACTATAGAATATCACCCCATACAGGTTACTGCGTAGAAACCTTCTAGGAGTCGAGGTGTTACAGAATGTCCTTTGTAAGACCTTTCTCAGAATAAAAACTTGGCGAATGCAGCTGACAGGAATTGTTCACCTTTCAAAAGTTCACGGATCAAAGCTTGACTTATCCCTCTTTTCCATTTATTATAAACCTTTAGGTGACCGCACACACAAGGGCACAAATCATGTCGGAAAGGGCTAGGCGAACCCATTTCAGCAGTAGCCAGGTGTCAACTTGGTGAATGGGATTCTCAGAAGAGGGCTGGTGTATTTTCTCATGAGAATCTGGTCAGACCTGGACCTCCCGCTGCGTCTCGAAGATAAGATGAACATGTACCGATTTGCAAAATTGGTACAATTATTATTATTATTATTATTAGTGTAGCCTCCGTGGCTTAGGCATCAGCGCGCCGGCCTCTCACCGCTGCGTTCCGTGCTTCAAATCCTTGTCACTCCATGTGAGATTTGTGCTGGGCAAAGCGGAGGCGGGATAGGTTTTTCTCCGGGTACTCCGGACTTTCCCTGTCATCTTTCATTCCAGCAACACTCTCCAATATCATTTCATTTCATCTGTCATTCATTAATCATTGTCCCAGAGGAGTGCGACAGACTTCGAAAGCCGGCACAATGCCTATCCTCGCCGCTAGATGGGAGCTTCATTCATTCCAACCCTGACCCGGTCCAATGACTGGAAAAAGGCTGTGGATTTTCATTATTATTATTATTATTATTATCATTATTATTATTATTATTATCCGCCTCTGTGGTGTAGTGGTTAGTATGATTAGCTGCCACCCCCGGAGGTCCGTAGTACAGCTGCTTATCGGGACGGGGGAATACCTCTTATTCTCAGCAGTGCAGAAGCTAGTGGTGGGAGACAGTCCGCCACTTCCCCTTAATCCGACCTTGGGCTAACAGCCGACTTGACTATGGGCGCAGTTCAATCGACCTAATTAAAATGATCTGGAAATGCCACTGATTATGGGCGCAGTTCCATATCTCCCTAAAATAACGAGTTCAATCTAGGCTCAATCCGGTGAGTCTTAGAACCTCGTGTTGGTATATAACATAGCACGTTAAAGATTCCCTTTAGGGCAAAATCCCGGCATCCCAGAGTCTCGAAATCTACAGTAGTTGAAAAGAACGTTAAACCGTAACATATTTTTGAAAGCCTTCATAGGGAGGTTAAGGCTGCTTGAACTTTTAGTTCTCGCAGTAAAATAGTGCAGTTGCACTCTATACAAAGGGAGGTAGCGCGCAGTTCGTTACTCCTGTGGGGGTCCGGGCGGGGACACCAAGAGCCCGCCGATGAGCCAGCTTGGTGTCCTAGGCGAAACCCGACACAAGACACGGCACAAACCTAGAAGAATTGCAGAGTTTCGTAACATTATTACTATGATTTTTACGTAGGTGAGTGGTTATAGTGTCGGACTACCAACCCCAAGATTGCAGGTTCGCCCCTGGCCATGGTAAGTGATTTTTGAAGGCGACTAAAATCACGATACTCATGTCATACGTTGTTGGCATGTTAAAGAACCCATTTGAATTCAGTAGGCCGTGTTCAATGGCAAAATTAATCTCGGGATTTTCCGCCAACACAAAGTTCCTCCATTCTCTACTTGAAAGCGCTGTAGTGTCAAGGAGTTTAGATACCTAACCTCCTTGACTTTCATAGCGTTCAAAGGAACGACGAAATTCGACATGCAAGCTACCCTCAGGGTGTCAATTAACAAAGCTTGCACCAGGCACCCGAGGCCATACGATATTATTACTAACATGAATAATTCTTCAGATATATTCATATGTTGCCAAACTCACTGATTTTGTTGCAGGTTTCCAACTTTTATAAAATGAACTGTGTAATTTATAATGAATTAGAGAATCTCGTGATTGTTTCTAACCATAGTATTAATACAGGCCTGCATGGAGTATATTCATACAGTAGGTTACATGTCATATTACGCACTTGTATGACCATCTCATTATTACGTGGCAGTTAGTATTGTGTTATTATTTGAATACATTTCAAATTACACCTCATTGAAAACAAGGCAAACCTTCTGTCGATGCGTAACTTGCATTCTACGTACCATGCGTAACTACGGTTTCTCTGTCTTTCTCTCTGGAGCACGTGGTGCTCATTTCCTGAAATCTCCGGAGTGGGCCTAATGGCTACCTCCAGGGGGCACTTCCTCCCAGTGGGGTGCCTGGAAGGAACACTCTCCCCATCTCTGTATGAACTGTGGTACTGGAGGGGTTGCGTTCACTGATAGGGTTATTAGATTGATTAGAATAGTGGCGTTAGTATTATGTGTGGACCTCGGAAGTTCATGCACAAATAATTGTGTAAATAAGCAATAATTCTCTTTATATATGCATTTTGTTGTTATTCTCCTTAGTATTCCCATTTCTACCGGATTGAGGACGAGGTGAGATTGATCTATTTGTGTTGCAATATTTTTACCACCAGCCTCGCTTGCATTGAGGGAGTGTGGGTTCGAATCCCATCTCGGTCATCATGAAAATGGTTTTCGTGATTTCTCATTTTCTCCACCAGGCAAATGCCGGGACGGTTCCTTTTAACGGGTTCACGGCCAACTTCCATCCAAAATCCCTTCCCTACTCTTCTTTAAATAGACTCAAGTCAGCGGTGTTGCCTGGGCGATCGTCCCATTACCATCCCCGGTGTATCTACTGACAACGTGTGTTCAGCTCCGAGACACTGCCCTTGTGACGGTAGAGGAACGACCCCTCGCAGAGTCTGTGGGTGAAGCAGAGCTGGGAGGATAAGTGATAAAAAACTGTCTTTATGAACAAATGTCTTCCTGATGCCAACCTCATAAAATTAATGAGAAATTAAATTAAGAACAAGAAACTGAAATAAATGAAGCAGATATTAACATGCACCATGTGCGGCAGAACAGACAGATTCACGGCAATCACTATCAGATACTCAATTACCCACAAACTAACAAACTGGTTAACTAAAGGTGTCCTATATCCTGAAACAGAAGGCTTTATGCTGACCATTGAGGACAGTGTCAGAGAAACCACTTATTTTACAGTAGAAGGTGCATCATCAACAGACACATGCCGAAAGTGCCGAAAGAAAACTGAAACCATCCATCACATACATGTGCAAAGGGACATGACAATGTGGCTCAGATCATCTACCAAGAACTATGCAGCATTGTCACTACCAATAGATGCAGAGCCATACTCAGGACTTCAGTAGAAAATGACACATTTAAAATACATTGGAATTCCTCTGTCTTCACCAACAAGACAATAGCTGCCAGTAAACCGGACCTCATTGTCATAGACAAAGTGCACAAGATCACATGGCTCATAGACATTGCATTACCAAACTCCCACAACATCAGAACTAAGAATAACGAAAAATGCAGCAAATAAATGGACTTGGCAACAGAAATCAAACGCCTTTGAAGATAGCAAATTGTCACTGTCATTCCAATATTGTAATCTCAGCCATAGGAGACATGCCATAACTGCAGTTCTACGCCAATTGATTGTAGTGTTATTGTTTTAAGGGGAGGAACATCGAGGTCATCTGACCCAACTAAATCTACCATGCAACATCCAGTGGCGTACGCAGGATTTCCTTCTGGGGGGGGGGGGGTTCATTCATAGTAATGTCCTATAATAAAAATGATAATTCGAATATAATTCATAAAAAGCAACAACTCAGTTAAATAAACACTACCGGACCCAAGCGAGAAATCTCGCATGTTCATAAACCACCCTTTCCCGATAGGTTTATAACGAGAGAATTAATTGCAGCAAGTTAGAGCTCCAGTATTTGCAAATCGCACCCTTCTAACAAAAATTGATATTTATGAAATTAGAATGGAATTCGTCACTGCTAATGTCATTTGTGTGCTGAGTCCATTGATTTATCTTAGCTGTAACACTCACCAGTTATTCGATATTTTTGAAATTATACGATTTTAGTACTCATTTCTTTGACTTACTGTTTCTGAAATCCGTGCAAAATGATAAAGGAAAGACCTCATAATGTTAAAATGACACGAAACAGGCGTCACAGCGTTCAAAATGTGAGGTGGACAGCAATTACGGAGCATATTTTCCTGCAGCAACAGTATCGACAAATCTCACACTTCGTACATTTTTGTAAAAGTCATTTTTTTAACAAATTATTGATATTTATGAAATTAGAGTGCAATTCGTCACTGCTAATGTCTATTCTCTTTCATTTGAATGCTCATTTGGCACGATCGGTCGCTTGTGAGCGCCACAGGAGAGATCTATACTAATGAAAGAATATAATATATATGATGATTCTCTTTGCATGAAAACTATTTTAACTATATTTTTCAGCACTTTAAACAATATTACAAACACAATTGAAAACATAAAAGATTAATAAAAATACGGAAAAGAGTTTAGCCCAATATAGATATTGCACTAGATACAAACGGACAAAAAGAAATGTCTAAATTGTCAATCGGGCTAAACCAAAGAATCTGATTAAGTAGATATTTGTCCTGGAATTTGTTGAAGGACTTAGACAAGTCTACTTCAATCGTATATCAAGCCTTCTAGGTTTGACAGACAAGTCATTCAGTACTTCCTCTATTGAAACATCAACAGTATCATGAATGAACATCAAAGCTAATCCATTAAGGCGTTCTTCACTAGTTGAATTCCTTAAATAGTTCTTCAAGAATTTTAAGGACGAAAACGATCTTTCACACGAGCAGGTTGTGACAGGTAAGGTAGCCATGATGACAAGCAGGTTATACACAACTGGAAACATGTTCTTATTGCATATTGACAAAGCATCTATAGCACTCTTGGGCTTCTTTTCAATAGATTTCAGAGTTTGTTTCCAGAGAAGTAGCTCGCCTCTAATATTAAGGAGAAGTCCATAAAATCCAGCTACATTTTCTACTTCAGCTATGCTTTGGTTGGATAGTTCGTCTTCAGTTGTGGTAACTAGCGTTTGCAATGGCTGAAGAGTTTCTTTATGGGAGACAAATTTATCAAAAAGTGATGAAATAGTTTCTTCAAGAAATGGGAAGAAAATAACCCGCCTATAATATTCTTCCGGATCGATAGATGAAACGTTGTTCCTCATTGTTTGTCGAACAACAGTTCGAGGCTCAACTACAGGCACTCCAAACTCTTTGCAGAACACTAAAACCGAATTATATGCACACAAAAACCTTGCGTCTGCATCTGCCCTCATTTCTTCAAGAGACCTCTTAACATTCATGGAGGCGTTGATTGCTTGACTGAGATCCAAATTTTCAGTTTGAAGGTATTTGCTGAGAGGAAGTGTGATTTGAAATGCTTCATGAATGACAAATACACTTATCAAGAACTCAAATTTGCTGATAGCGCACAGAAGAAGTTGCGCAACTATAGCTGCCTTCTTATCAACCCATGCTGCTATTTTTTCTAATGCCAACAATAACGGTTTCAGAAGTTCAATGAATGAACGAACAGACTCGTGCTTTTCAATCCATCTCGGTGCACATAACTTCTTGAGTTTACTCACTCGGGGTTTCTCTTCCATACTTTCAACTTCATTTGTCAACACAGCCTGCCTCTTTGGTGAAGTACTAAAGAGGCATAAGCTCTTTCAATTGTACCCATACAGTTCCTAATCTCTGCAACACTACACCCTTCAGAAATGGCCAGGTTTAAACAGTGAGCACTACAGTGAACATACTGGGCTTTGGGAAACTGTTTTCGAACAATGGCCTGAGCACCTCTGTAGGATCCACTCATGGCACTAGCTCCATCATAACCTTGGCCTACGAGATATTCTGCATCCAGTCCCACACTTTTCAAACCAGACAATATGCTATTCGCAAGGCCTAACCCAGAAGCATCATTGATAGCAATAAATTGCAGAAACTCCTCATGTACGGAATTATCTTGAACGAAACGGACACATAGTGACATCTGCTGCACACCGCTGATGTCTGTGGTCTCGTCAGCAAGAACAGAAAAGTATTTAGCTTTTTTTCACCTGATCGACTAACCTTTTCAATATAATGTCATTCAAAGATGAAATAATTTCATTCTGAATCTGTGGGCTTAGGTATGTTGCATTTAAGGATACTGTCATCAAATGTTCCTTTAAAATCATGTTTACGATGATGATTTCACTATAGCTAATACATTCAATGATTATTATATTAACAAAACTACTGACATGTCTAAAAATATTAAGAAAAATCCAGATTTTTTCCTTGAAAATCAACAGAAACACATATTCCTGTTTTTTTAAATTCCGATTACCGAAGCGGATTTACATAAGTACCTACACGAAATAAGCGACACTAAAGCAATGGGAATAGATAACATCTCAGCTCGAATTATTAAGCAGAATTTTAATTCTTTAAAGAATCCTTTACTAACAATAATAAATGAGTCACTTTCAGTTGGATACTTCCCAAAGCAATTAAAAATTACAATTGTAAAACCGCTACATAAAGCAGGCAATCCTTCAGAACTAAAGAACTATCGACCGATATCGTTGACGACAGTCATATCAAAATTATTTGAAAAATGTATAAAAAATCATATTTATCAGTTTTTGAAGAAACACAATCTACTATCAACTAGACAATTTGGCTTTATAAAAAATGTCAGCACCACTGATGCTATTGGGGAATTAACTAGGCGAATTTATGAAAATATGAACAGTATGAAACCGACCTTGGGCATATTTCTCGACTTAGAGAAGGCTTTTGACACCATACCTCACCATATTCTCCTTCAGAAGATGGAAAGATATGGCATCAGAGGCATAGCACTAAAATTGATAGAAAGCTATTTGACTGAAAGGTTTCAATACGTTAGAATAAATGGAACTGCAAGTCTACCTTTAAGAGTGAAAAGAGGAATACCACAAGGCACAGTGTTGGGTCCATTATTATTTTTGATTTTTATCAACGATATTGAATCATCTATACATGGAATTGAAAATGTTAATGTCATATCATACGCAGATGATACGGTAGTTTGTGTTGAAGGTAGAACATGGGGAAATGTAAAACAAATTGCAACTGCGGCATTGAAATTGTTAAAGGTATGGTTAGATGGTAACGAACTATTTTTAAATATAAATAAATCAAAGTTCGTAAGATTCAGTTTAAAAGCAGTTGAAGATGATTTTAATGAACTAAGAATACACACTTTGAACTGTAATCAGAACTGTGACTGTCCTAAAATAGCTAAAGTGGATACAGTTAAATATCTGGGATTATTTATAGATAGTGACATGAAATGGAAAAGCCAATGCAAACACCTTACAAGTAAAATAAGAAGAACAATCTATATATTTCACAATTTAAAACATATTGTCAATTACAAATTAATAAGAGACATCTACCATGCTCTAGTCCAGTCAGTTCTTACATATGGTATTCTTGCCTGGGGAGGCGCCTATGAAAATGTACTAAAAAGTGTTCAGATAGTGCAGAATCTCATATTACGAATAATGTTGAAGAAAGATAGATTATATCCGACTATGAGACTGTATGCTGAGACAAGGGTCTTCAACATTAAACAATTGTATGCTTTTGAAATATATAAATACATTTTAAAGATAGAAATAGAATTCAAGTTGTTAGCCACGAGTATGAAACCAGAAGTATTACAGAGAATCACTCTATTTTATATCAACCTAAGTTAGGTATAGCCAAACGTAACTTTCTGTATTTCTCACCAAAATTATATAACATTCTCCCAATTAAATTAAAAGAATTTAAAGGAAATCATGCAAACCTGAAGATGCAAATAAAATATTTTCTCAGAGAAAACAAAATTAAAATTGAAAATATAATTAGTTGAGCTTACAAGTTTATAAAACACAAATTCAATTTTCCTTCTTATTCATTTTTTTTGTGTATACACCATTTACCTAGAACGTGTTATTCGGCTAAGCCATTATGCAATTTTTAGAAATAGTAATCAACGATATGCATGCCACACACAAGGTTGCACCTTTTAGTGGCATATGTGATATCTCTTCCAGCTCTGTATGAATTTGATATCCTATTTCGACCTGTCTTTATCATATTGTAACAATATAATTTAATAATTGTAAATTTACAGGTTAAATAATGAGTAGGAAGTGCAAGAAAATTCATAAAATGTGTACAGATATTATGAATTTTGTAAAATGTGTGTATTTGTAACGATTTAATAATAATAATAATAATAATAGTATTGTATCAACAGCTTCTGCTCGAAACTTGAGAAGAGACCTGAAATTTCCCTCCCCTTTCTTGAGAGGCTCATCTAAATTTGCAGGTCCCGAATCCCTGTGACCACGGAAAGCAATGCCCATTCGAGCAAGGAAAATCACAGATTTAATTATTGGTATGAGTTTCTCCCTGTTGCATAATATGTTGGATTGAACACCCCTATCCAAGCTTACGTCAACAGCAGGTTTTGTACCTTTGTATATGGCGAGAAAGTTCGCAGCCTTTTCCGTACATGCCATATGATACTTGGTTTCTTGGTGTTTTTTGAAATCCTCCTTCGCATTTTTCCAGTCCATGTAAGGAAATTTTACTTCTTTACCTGGCGATGAAGATTGTTTCCCAACAACGGTGAAAAATAACGAACAATATTTACAAAATGCTCCGTTTTTTTTTTTTTTTTTTTAAGGAGAATAAACTAGCCATTTCCACTCTGATAACCAGTTCAACTGAAATTTCTGATTCCTTGGACCCGATAAAGGGAAATTAAAATTGCTTCCAGGTGTCCAGGCATTTTCCAACAGTTCATTTTTCAGATAATCATCAATCTAAAGAAAAAAGTAAATCACAACATTGAAATAATTAACATGTACCGACACATACGTAGGCCAAGGCCATACAAATACCGGTATAACATAATAGGTAAAGCATCGAAATGCAAATCAGTTACAGAAATAGCGATTATCATGAATCATATTGTAAACACACCTGTTGACCAGCATAACCTCCTAAGTCTGTTCGATGTATTTGGTCGGTAGCCGGCTTGGTAGTAGCCGATAATAACTGAGTGCCAGACGAAAATCGCGAATGTTAAGTTTGAACCAAGATCATTACGACAACCTGGGAAAAAGTGGACGGATGAGAGGAAGCGGGAACATTTCACGAGAATGAAGAGGTTTTGGGAGGAGCGGAGGAGACACACCTCCAAATGACAACATGTTATCAAGTTTAATCGCTCTTCTGTAGGGGAATTTTCGCTTAAATAAATAATAATAGGCTATGTTGTTAATGTATTTTATTTTGGACATCTTAGACATCATTCCCTGGTTATTTGAGTGTGTGTTGATTTGTGTGATTGTGTGGTGATAGTAGTAGTGTGTGCAAAAGTAATTAATAGGTTCTAGGATTGAGGTAGGTGTCACGCGACAAAAAAAAGTTACTAATCTGCCTTTTGCTTGGAGGGGTGTGGAATATTCCGAAGAGAAACCACACTCAGGATGGCCGCTGTCAGCGCCGGTAATGAAACCCTCAGCCTTTAGACTTCTCGCTCCCCTTAGAGTCGTGATGCGTGACTTAACAAACGACTACAAGCAGTGTCATTGTTGTCGGATTCGTTTGTGCTGATTCACAGGATTAAACGCTGAACTGTTGCGCATGGTGAACAAAGTATATTGATTCAGTTATTTAACTCAGTCTTATTTTTAAATCATATTTTAGAATTAGATATTATCTCCGTGTCTCGTACGGTTCTAGCGCAAAAAGAATATGATGAAGTTGGAGGAGACGCATATACTTTCGAGAAAGAATTTATTGAGGAAAATGATGACGATACAGAATCAAGTATGGTTAGCATTAACTATTCACCTACTCCGCTTGTAGAATAGTTGATTTAATGCGATTAATAAGATCAAATGTTTAGGCTAAGTGATTTTGTGACATTATTTTCTTGGTGTACAATATTCTCCACTCGTGTAATTATCAAAGAAATTCAATTATTTTTTAAGTGATTTACACTTAATTTCCCCGATAATAGTGTACATACGTATAGAGAGAAACAAATAAAAATATAGATGAGTGGCTGCGCACAATACATCTTCCTGAGCGTGCGAATTCCACATTCAAGCGTGAAATTATTTTGGCATATCAAACATAAATTATTACCAGGGTGCGTAAATTGTCAATTGATTGATTGATTAACTAAGTTCGATTGTGGAAAGATGCTAAAAATGACAGTGTTGGTAACTCCCGTGCGCACTCTACCGGGATATTTTAACAACACAGACCACTGCAGACATTTTAGCGATTTTAAAACTTTTCCACATGTGTTAGTTTGCTGTTCTCAGAGGGAGTTACTTCAATTTAAGTACCACAAAACCATCAGAACCATGATCGCTAACGTCCTCGATTCGTGACATCTTGAAGTACATTTAGAAGTGTTGATGGTGGTAGCAATCAATAGTTCGATCAACAAAGTGGGAGTGAAGCTGAGATTATCGATCCAACTAAACGGTTCCGCCCCTTAAAACAATAACTAACAGCCTAGATAGAAGGGGGCGGCTTTGGTGGCGTAGTCTGTAGCATGCTGAGCTTCTATGCCTAAGGTCGCGGGTTCAAACCCGGCCGAAGTCGTCGGATTTTTAAGAGCGTTAAAAATCTCTCAGTATGCCTTCATTTGAAAGGGAAGTAAAGCCGGTGGTCCCATGTCATAGATTTATGGCTTCGAAAAGAACTTTCCAATAACTACACTCAAGGAGCATATAATAAGAGAGACGACATTCAATGCTAATTTTCTGGACGCTTATATTGGCTAGAATTTCGTAGAATTTCAGGTCCACGTGGCAATGTTTGGGCTACAATGGCTACCAATCTCGCATATAAAGTAACTACGATTGACTGTGATCATTACGAACGCACATTACTACGTTCGGAAGCGATTTTTAGTGTCTGACATTGAATCAAAAGCATTCGTTATTGCACCTCAGGAGGCGATATCGTTCCAAAAATGAAATACCAATGATGAGTTTTGGTGTGACATGTTGGTATGATTTCCAAATCTACGAGAACTATTTTTCCATTTATTTGCCTATTTGAAAGCCTACCGGTGCTTTTAATACAATATAAATGTTCTTAATAATGACTAAAAGCTGTTAAAAATGATATAATCGAGAGTAATTAGAGTTTGCTTCATTATACCATCATAACCTCAAAACCTTCGTAACCCCTCCTCGCCCCCAACCATGCTGCACTTTATTCACCAGTAATGTAGCTGCAATGAAATGCTATGCTCATATATTTCATTCTCCCATAAATTCTACCCCCACCCTCCTCTACCGCACGAGATCAATATAACCTCAATATTCTATACAGTAATGTGGATTCAGGATGAGGAGTAGGTTTCGAGAAATGATAATTACTTTGTGAAAGACAGATTTCATTTATTTGAATACCGCTTTCTGCATGTTTACATTTTGTCTTTTACATTTGATTGTGCAGCTGAAAACAACCTTCAGAGATGTGAATACCAATGGTTAAGCTCGTTGAGAACACAGAAACACATGAGATCTTGAACGTGGTCAGTAGGCTATTTGGATGGTCGATGGCACACTGTTTTAAGCCACCCGACCGCCAACTCCAGCCTCGGAAACCCTCTTTGGAAAACTGGACCAGCCCCGGGAGGAAGATAAACTCCAAATGTACAAAGCACAAGTCGAAGCAAAAATTAAATTTCAATGTAGGCCTACACAGATAAATGCAATGCATGTAGTAGTATTATTGCAAATCAACACCACATATATGCAAATGGTCGGTAATCCGCCTTTCAATATAGCAGAGGCAGAGTGGGGGAATGTTTGTTTGCAGTAGGACTCTGAAGAGGAGCAGCACACGTGAGTTGCTCTTCTGCCCAGTCCTAGTGTAGGCTGGGCGCCAGATACTTGTTTCATTTATTACCCCTTATCTTCATGAAGCTAGAGAAGGTCTCAAATGACGAATGTGATAAAGCTGAAACAGATTTGTGAACAGAAAAGTTTGGCCAGGGGTCTCTTATAGTTCAGAAGTTTTCAACACTGTAGCACGACCACTTTTAACAAAAGTTGTTTTGATGTTGCTTTTATCATTCGAGGGGCTTGGACATGGTGGTCATTGAGACCCATGTACTTAGGTGTGTGTATTTTTTTTACGATAACATGTTGTAATATGGTGACTGTATTAATAATATATTTATTACAGCCAATGGCCAAAGCAAACAAAATAAGAAATATAACTACATAACTAGTCACAACAAATTTCCTTCAAGGACTTATTCCTCTTCATGCAAGTAGCAAGGTGATAACGCTCACATGTTTTCTCGCAGAGAGAACAAACACAGTTTATATCAGGTGTGTGAAACTGTAATGTGCGGCAAACTCTGTGGTGAAAACCATGTACCGCATATCGGGTAACAAGAAGACGCAATTCGTAATTGGCAACTGACCACTCTCTGTTTATCATAGCCACAGTAGAGTAAAAATCGCTCCAAATCTCTGCTTTCTTCTGATGATGCTCTCGCAATAGTTCTTGATATGGTGAATGTATTAGTGTGTCTTTGTACTTTAGGTGAGGATTGGGAGGGAGGCAGCCGTGGCCATAAATAAGGAACCATCTTGGCATTTGCCTGCATTAGACGTGGTAAACCACTTCCAAGATGGCCTAGTTGGGAATCGAATCCACCTCGCCTCAGGATTGCCACATGGGGCAGACCTCAGATCAGAATTACTTTTATGGGCAGGGCCAGGAAACGAACCCAGACCTCTGGTGAAAGAACTGAGAATGCTAGCCACTACACGAGGTGGTCAAACAAGAATTGTGTCCAGGCATGTATCTAGGCCTAATGGGTAAGACTAGGGAGTTGTGTATCTACAAGGTATAGGGGAGCTGAAAACATGGTAGCCTTTCTTCCTGGAACTACAGACTGTCATTCACTCATTGAGAACAGTTTCCAGCTAGACTGTAACGAACCCATTACAGATTTGGGTGCTATTCAGCACCTAGAACAAATACTAGGTACTGAACTCCATTGTCATGCACAGGAATACAATGCTAACTTTCTTACATATTTCGAGTGATCAAGCTAAGAGAACTTTAACCCTCAGTGTAAGAAAAATGTCCCTACGATGCCAGAACAATCCTTGTTCTCTCAGCTATTAAATGCATGTTAGCAGGCTCCAACATCAAATAGGGAGGCACAATTTGACATGCTGCATACATAAAATGATGATTACTAACACAGTAAGACTGAAACCTACAATGAAGCAGCACTCAAAAGGAGCTACGGGCTAACGTACACTACTCCTAGCTTTTACACCCAACAATGTAGTAGGCCTACACCTTGCAGGCTCTAGGCTAAGCATAATAGAGGACCAGAGGGAAGATAACAAAGTAGCCAATAAAGCCTACTATTATTTTGCAGGAGGGTATCTGTATTAATATCTTCTAGCAAGTACACAAACAAACAATATTAACATATATTTCTAGAGCCAACAAACATTCTTTGTCGACTCCATCGCCCATGCCTAGGATTGTATCAATCCTTGCCTTATTCCCTGGCGCATAGGACACCAGAAGTCACAGCCATGCAGAGTGTATGTCAAAATAGGACCAGGGTCCAAACCTGGGTGCTTCCATCACAAGTCACTTTGTATCTTTAATACTGTACTTGTAGTATTTGATTGAGACAGCTGCATGCATGCAAGTATTAGCATAGATAGGAAAATTATGGACATGGATAGGCCCTACCGCATATCAAACTACTTAAGTAGCCTACCGTTAACTAAACTAAAGCTGATCCTGCACAAAGACTTGACAGAAGTCTTCAGCAAGTTGAAAACAATTGTTTGGTACATTTGACAGGAATAAATTACATATTGTCCAATATGTACAAGACTATCGTACCTATATTCGGATTTTTACGGTACGCGAAAAACAAACAAATAAAAGTAAATCCATAAATTCTAATTAGTCAGTATAATTATACCGACAGAAACTATGACAAAGGTTTACATCTTAGCAATTAAAACCTACCCTACATATCAATTATGTTGTCCCACGTTTAGAGCGAACGTAGCTGTCGCCATTTCTAATCAAGGTAACTAGAATACTATCAGCACAGAACACCTATCAGGTAGGCCGATATCGCAGTTCCCGCTTCAGTCGCCAGGCGGCTCCCTTTCCGCTGACGTCATCTCGCGGACAAGCCAGTGTCGCCTGAAGTAGGAAACGTGCTTTGTAATGCAGTTGTATGATCCATTTCGATACGAAATAATGAGCTTTTAAAATGGATAGCCACAGTAACTGTGCCGTTTCTGAGAACAAAACGATGGCCGCAGAAATTCTGAAGTGATTTACCACTCTTTTTCTAACGATAAGGAAGTTCGAAAGCTGTGGATTTTAAGATGCAGGCGAAAGGATAGCGTCAATGTTAGAACTACCTGACGTTGTTCTGCACATTTTCTTACCATAGGACTGGGAACTGGAGCTCAAAAATAAATTATTGGGTTTGCCTCTGAAGAAGAAATCATTCTTTGGTGTAGTTCCTTCGAAGAATATACAGTACCTAACTGGCATCAGGTCCGACGAGAGGGAGGGGCAAGCGGGGCTGTAGCCCCAGGGCTTAGTTTATCTGAGGGAGCCTAGGCGGTAAAAGGACTTAGGATGGGCAACTTCATTTAATTTAAGTTTAAAAGTATTATGAAAATGTCTGATGACACACTTTGATGTAAACACAGGCAGCGAACAGTATACAAGACATTACAATAATTATTAATTAATATAGGCCTACCGGTAATTAATTTTATAAATAACCATTCTGTTTTTCGTTTTCCGGGGAAATGGTTAAGTTGCCAAGGTCATGCATTTTATAACGTGTTAGAGTTCAAGAGTCCCTAACGTTTCTAATTCAATCTCAGAAAAAAAATGATTCTTTACTTCATACTGTGCATTTCTGAAAGGAGTGTGGGTTATCCTTGTAGAGCCTGAACACGTTCCGATACACAGAAAACTGATTTTTTAAGGCACAGTGATCAAAATTGTAAAGTAAAAGAACAACCAATGATATAAAATAAAGGCGAGTGGCTGAATAACTAAAACCAAAATAGATTAATAATCATTTGGGCAAGCTAAATTCCACGGATGATAATGATGATTGACGTTTTATGGGGCAGTATAGCGAAGAGCCTTTTCTTTGGGTTATCTTAGGGCCCGTGATCGCTCTCTATGGCCCTGGCTGGCATTGGGACATTGTGCTACTGAGCAACAGGTATGTTAAAAAGACTACTGTTTTTTATAATATTGAGAAATATATCTGCTAAGAATAGACCGACAGCGGTAGCTACGCTCGCTAATGCGCAGCACTAGACATGGGGCCAAGCTCTCTGCGGACTCAGTATACGTGCGTTCGAGCCCCACCGTAGGCCGTCCTTGATATGTTTTTGATGGTTTCCCCATGTTCAACTTCAGGAAGCTTGCCACGGTGGGTGAGTGGTTATCGTGTCGGATTACTAACCCCCAAGATTGCAGGTTCGCTCCTGGCCGTGGTAAGTGATTTTTGGAAGGCGGTAAACATTACGACTCGCATGTCATACGATGTTGGCAAGTCAAAGAACCCATTTGAATTCAGTAGGCCGTGTTCATAATGGCAAAATTAATCTCGGGAGTTTCTGCCAACACAAAGTTCCTCATTTCTCTACTAGAAAGCGCTATAGTGTCAAGGAGCTTAGATATCTACCCTCCTTGACTTTCATAGTGCTTCAAGGAACAACTAAATTCGACATGCAAACTACCCCTTGGGTGTCAAATAACAAATCTTGCACCAGGCACTCGAGGCCATACGATATTATTATTATTATTTACTTCAGAAAAATGCTAGGACGGTAGACTACCTTCTGACAGGCCACGGCCGCTTCCTTCAACATCCTTGCCGAGTTTCATTCACCGTAATTAATTTCATCTCTCATTAACTCCTCTCATATGGTTGGAGTCAGGAAGGACATCTGTCCGTAAAAACAATCCGCCGCAAAGACTTTCACCGCATCTCATCACCGTTGTAAAACGGGAATAATAATAAGAGGTCCAACAGTCGTCATACCCAGCTAAGCTAGTCATGTCGCCAGTCTCCCGAAGGCAATTTTTTGTTACCCTTACAACGCAAGTCCGTCAACGACGCGTTAAGAAAAGCTAATGATCAAATAATGATGAAAAAATACCTACTTTTAAACCCGGGCATACAGCCTGAAAGTCCGCCTTGCTGCGTAGTGGTTATCACTCTTGGCCGTCACCGCGGAGACCCGGGTACGATTTCCGGCTCTGCCGAGATATACAATTCTGGTCTGAGGGCTGGAACAGGGTACACTCAGCCTCGTGAGGCATAACTGAAAAGAGGTGAGTTCGATTCCCACCTCAGTCATCCTGGAAGTGGATTTCCGTGGTTTCCCATTTCTACTTCAGGCGAATACCGGGATGGCTCCTAAATTAAGGCCACGGCCAACTCCTTCCCAATCCTCATCTGAATTACAAATACACACACTAATACAGCAATCACAATAACACACGCTATCAGACAAATTCCACACACATACCCAAACACACGGGCCTACACGACCACGATGTCTCAAAGGCCCTAAATAAATCATCAACAACATACAGCCTAAAGTGAGTACGTTAGTGCAGCACCTCCCAAGTTATCAAGACTGCAGACGCTCTTTCCGTTCAGTGTGTGGTGTCTCCTTGCCAACGCCTCAACCCTGATTATCGGGGACATGTGGATTTGCATTCCATCGTTTGCCGGACTTGAAGTGGTTTTCCATTTCAACTCCAGGTAAATGCCAATAGTGGTACCTACCTCTCAGATCATGACCGCTTTCTTCTGAATTCCTACCACAACCCATTCTTTGAAACCGTAGACCATAACATTATATAATGTCCTTAAACGCACAGTATATAAATAAATCGAGATGGGCGTCTCATGCTTCGTTGGTGAAATAATAATAATAATAATACAAGTATAGTGGGCCATTTAATTACAGGTCAATCATTAACGGGAGATGCGCAACCAGAAGAGAACAGTGCTTAAGAGAGCAATGTCAACGATTGAAACGTTGTCACCCAAGAAAATACCAAAACTGGATGAAAGTATCTCCAGATGAGTCGACTTCTGCGGAAGTAGTACCTCCAGACATGGAAATTGAGACACACAATTGACCACAGAAATCCTAACCCCAATTACAAATAAACACATCAGTACAGCCATCGTAATGACACGGGTTATCAGACAGATTTAACACATACACCCAAGTACATGGGGCTACTGGACCATGATGTTTGAAATGTTGTTTGTTGTTGATTCATTTATGGACTATGTTAACCCACCATAACTGTGATGGATTGGTTTAACTATAGACATTTCCAATATTTTTAGACATATTTTCTGACCCCCCAGCATAGCCATGTTCGTTAAGTCGTGCACCACAACTACACGGAGATCAAATGTTCGAATTCTGACACCGTGTGAGGTTTTCCTGAGAGTTCCCCACACTCCCTCCAGGAAAATGTCGGTATGGTGCATATTTCAAGTCTTGAGGCACCAACGTCAATCCTAAATGCTGAAAATTACCATTACACATACTACTGTATTACAAAAACACAGGTTAACAGGAAAATTCAACACGTCCAAGTACATGAGACTCATGACCAATATGTCCCAATCCTCTAAAATGAATAGTTAAGAACAGAAATGTTGGAATCTAAGATGTGTAACATTTCATAGCCGGTAATTAACTCATATTCATTTATGTGTTAAGTCACCGTTAACATTTCCAATATCATTCATAAATATTCTAACATTAGTAGATCGAAAGGTGTGTGCAATTACGTAGCTATTACTTACTTACTTACTTACTTTATCTTCGGCTTTTCCCAATTAATTGGGGTCGCCGGAGCCAACCAGGCTCATTTTGGTTTTGGCCGGGGATTTAAGGCCGGATGCCCTTCCTGACACCACGTGATTTTTCAGGTGAAAATTCCACCCCGATGCCACCGGGATTCGAACCACGGCCGTCCGGGTGAAAGACGAGCAGCTAAGCCACTGCGCCATCACGCTCCCCAATTACGTAGCTATTAACTCGTATATATTAAGAAAACGTGCCTCAAGCAAAATATATGCAGGTGCTGCAGTGCTGTGGGACACGCCTATGTCCGCGAGGTGACGTCACATACTGCTAGACCAATGGCTACCATTACTCCCGCAAAGCTCGTAACGGTACCCCCCGATTTCTAATAACACCGCTAGTCACTTGTTATTCAATTTAGTATTGGATCCAACATAATACAGATTAAGTCACAAAAATGGAGTATACTGCAACAGCTGTCGGCATGCGGGCCCAAACAGTAAACAAAACGCACATGGCGGTCTTTGTTTTGATTCGAATCGCTCATAACAGTGTCCCGCGCCTGACTACACTTGTGTGAAGCCAAAATTTGTAGGTTAGAATTGATAAGGCTATATTAGGTCCAACGTTCGCCGCCAGGTGCTGACTGCGATGATATCTGCCAAGTCCGCAAGCTCAGTGTCGTGGACGGTAGCATTTGGTAGCAAAAGTAGAACAACTTTAAATTATTGTCTGCAGATAACACACACTACACCAATCACAATTAACACCGGTTATCAGACAGATTTTACACACACCCAAAGTACACTGGGCTACATGACCGCTGGTCATAAGGAACCAACCAACCTGCTGCTGATCGTGAATCCAACCCAGAAAATAAATTCTGGCAAGACCTTGTTACTGGGTATAAGCTAGTGATCGTCAATCCAACCCAGAAAATAAATTCTGGATAAGACCTTGTTTCTGGGTATAAGCTAGTGATCGTCAATCCAACCCAGAAAATAAATTCTGGATACGACCTTGTTATTGGGAATAAGCTAGTGATCGTCAGTCCAACCCAGTAAATACATTCTGGATACGACCTAGTTAGTGGGTACAAGCTAGTGATCGGCAATCCATACCAGAAAATAATTTCTGGGTATGACCTAGTCTAATATATTAAAATAGTTTTCAAAAAATTTCACTCCTTATTAAAATTTTAGGGTGGGCCAGATGATACTATTGTTGTTTTGTATTAAGTATTGTTTTATATTTGGCATTCATTGTTGCCAATATAGTAATTATCATCATTCCACACAACACAACATTTGAAACAAGTTTTAATAAATAGTTGATGCATTAAAAACTGTACTCACATGGTACTTTTTATTCATTTATAAATATATTCTCTCCTGTGCTTGGATGAAGCAAATTTATCTATCAGCTTGGTTGATGAGGTCGTAATTATTTAATTTCTAAATTTGTGTTCATTGCTATAGAAGAAAATGGATTTGTTAATAAAAATCCCACTTTCATTTTCCTATGTCGCGTACAATCGACATATTAAATAACTACGTACCGTGCCACAAAAGTTAAAAACACATTTATACAGTAGAAATTAACTTCAGACAACTGAAAATGTATATAGTTTTGTCTAATATCAGAAAGCTGCGAACAATGGCTGAATAACTGTTTAAGGGCGTGGGGTGGGGTGGACCCTTCTCCCGTATTTAACAGAGACAGAAGCAGGAAGTGAAATGAAGAGATCTTCTGTTTCGCTTCAAAGCGACGCTATGGGCCCAATCTGTTGGCCCTTGAAGAGAGAGAAAATTCCCTTCATGGCCCATCAAGCCATATACTTTACATGGGACTTTCTGTGGACCGGCCCTCGCTATGACGATACACCGTACGAGACTGTCAGGATCTTAACCTAGGGATGAGTTATTTATAATGAATTCTCTTTAGAGATTCTAGAAGGGTAAATCACTTATTTTAAGTTGAGTATCTGCAATATAAGGAAACCTCCGTGGCTTAGGCGGCAGCACGCCGGCCTCTCACCGCTGGGTCCGTGGTTCAAATCCCGGTCACTCCATGTGAGATCTGTGCTGGACAAAACGGAGGCAGACAGGTTTTTCTCCGGGTACTCCGGTTTTCCCTGTCACAATTTCATTCCAGCAACACTCTCCACTATCATTTCATTTCATCTGTCATTCATTTAATCATTGCCCCAGAGGAGTGCGTCAGGCCTCGGCAGCCGGCACAGTTCAAATCCTCGCCGCTAGATGGGGGCTTCATTCATTCCATTCCTGACCCGGTCGGAGACTGGAAACAGGCTGTGGATTTTCATCTGCAATATAAAGCAATTTAAAAAAACATTAATTAAACAAATTCTTTGTAATGCTGCCTAACGGTCTTGGGTGGGCACTGGGCAGGGCCCATTCAGCCCTTAATGACGCACCGTCCATGTCGGGAATTATTTGCGCTACGACGACGTTTGTTGTCTTAAAATGTAATGCCCGTCACGCATTATCGATTGACACCCACCTTACTTGATTATATCATCCGTGTATTACAATAATTGCGAATATTACTTCCTTCAAGGTCGCACGAAAATATATTCGAATGATTTGACGGACATATTGTCGCTAGGCGACAACGACTAACACCGTATCATGATATTCAACGCCACCCCAATAATAAATCTAACTTGATGGACTGTCACTAGGCGACAACGACTTACTCTGTATCATGATAGTCCGGTAAAGTAGAGTGCACATCTTCATCGTGGTTTCCATGGTAGTAATGTGAATCCACGTAATCGTCTTCATAATAACAGAGATCATATCTCTTTGGTGACATAAAGCATTCACTTAAAAATCTTCTATGCAGTTTGAATCACGCCAAAACAGAATATTTCTTCATGCAATTTTTGTTTTATTTCGTTCGTTTGGTGTTTCAATATATCCAATATAATTATAACATTCACTGGTATAGGGCGATCAGTTCCCACGGCCTCGTTGGCCGTGATCAGTTCCCTAATTACGTCATGATATCGTTAACTCCTACCTGCTCCACTCTGGCGCTAATGTCGCATGTATCCATACATGATATCGTTAACTTATCCATACAATAAGCAGAACGGGATTCGCAAGCCAGAAGTCCGTATATATATCCCGAAACACCAGTACATTACGTCTGGAAGAAGAGCAACTGCCAGTGGCAAAAAAGAAAAAATATTTCAAAAACTATAGGCAGAATGTATAATGTTTCGTCTACAGAAACAGAAAGGTATTATTTACGCCTGTTATTGCTTCACGTCATAGGTTCTACCAGCTTCCAGGATCTACGAACATACAAAGCAGTTGTCTATTCTACTTTTAAAGAAACAGCTAAGGAGCGAGGTTTGCTGATTGATGATTCTGAATGGCAGCGTTGTTTGGCAGAAGCGTAACAATTTCAGATGCCTTCTCAGTTACGACAACTGTATCTTACATATGTATCTTTCAGACCCCTTCAAATGTAAGACAGTTATGGGACATTTTCAAGAATTCATTATCACAAGATTATCTACAGTTTCACGAACCTAACATTGCGTATCAGTTCACTCTTAAACATATTTCCAATAGATTAAAGCTCCCTGGTCTTCCCATTACTTCTCTCGAATTGCCAGCTATTATAGATAATTTCCCTCAGACAAATTTACCAATTAATTATCCAAAACTTAATGAGGATCAATTAAGTCGGTTGATAAACCAAAAAAATTAAAACCAAACGGCTATAATTACAGAAATTTTGGGATTAGTGCAAAACAGCAATGAAAGGATGAGTAATGCATATTTTATTGACGGTCCATGGGGCACCGGGAAAACATTTCTTTATCAATGCTTGATTCACAGTTGCGCAAATTTGGGGTTAAATGTAGTTTTTGTTGCATGGACTGGTATTGCAGCAATGGTACTACCTCAGGGGCGCACTGTACACAGCCAGTTCAAGTTACCTCTACATTTACATGAAAGTTCTGTATCAGGAATAAAAGTTAACTGCACGGAAGCTTTTTATATTCGTACAGCAAAACTTATCATCTGGGATGAAGCTCCCTATGGCTAACAAGCACGCGTTGATGTGTGTAAATCGGATGTTCAAGGACATCCTTTCGGAGGAAAAATTATCATCTTAGGTGGAGATTTTAGGCAGGTATTGCCTGTTGTGCCTCACGCATCTAGAGCAGCTTCAGTCCAAATGTCAGTAAGGTTTTCTCCTTTGTGGCCATTATTCAAAATGTTTAAACTCAACAAAAATATGCGAGCGGATAGAGTTCAACGTGACTTTGCAATCTTCTTGATACAAATTAGTAATGGTAATACTCTCAAATGTTGGAAACAATGTCCTACTTCCTCGCCTTGACCTTACGCTATCAGATACTTCTATGCCATTTTCCTTCAAAAGAGGGCAGTTTCCAGCACGTTTGGCTTTTTGTATAACTATCAATAAAGCTCAAGTTCAAACACTAGATCAAGTAGGCATTTATTTACCTCAAGCGGTGTTTAGCCACGGACAACTGTATGTCGCACTATCGGGAGCAAAATCCTTTCATGACGTCAAAGATCAAATAGAACCAAAAGGCAAACGAACAGCAAATGCCGTATGGAAGGGAGTGCTATTAAATTGTTGAAACGAATGTTGCGGAGGAGCACATACCTCAGCAAACGGGGCACAGATTAAATAACAATTATACAAGGACGTCCGCATCCCTAATACGATAACTATCCTGTGGTAATGGTAAAAAAATGCTATTGTCCTACATCGGTGATAACTATCCTACATCCTGTTCTTTCATTGCCTCGGTTCTATAACTAAGATATACTCAATCAAATTTACAGCTTAATAAATATTAATTCCTTCTGTGTGATTTATCTTTTCATTTCTCATCAATCGCCTTTACTTACTATTCTATCTGTGTGGTGCAGGCGATAGGTGTCTTTACAGAGTTGTGCAAATTATTAGATTCGATGTCGGTTTTCCGAAAATTGCATTTTTAATTTTCACGGTTTAATGCACTAAGTATGTTTACAAGGCGATGAAATTACTTCAAATGTTTAACCAAGACTCCTAATTATATTTTCATTTAAGAAACTCAAATTAAAATGATTGTTTAGAATTTCCACTAACAGAGGAGCCTTGCATATGCAAAATGCCACACGTTATGTTTTTATTACTTCACTCTACTTTACGTGTGAATTTAGAGCAGAGGGATCTGGGGTCTTTTAACTGATGAACGCTATTGAACTATTCAAAAATGAACTACGTATTGAAATCACCTGACTTAAATTCTAAAGTCAATGAAAAATTGAAAACGGACCCAGCTCTGATAACCCTCGGAATCCAATAATCTGAAAGTTTCCAGACGCAATTCCTTATGGGAAAAGTTGTAATTCCACGGGAGAGGAAACACTACTAAGTAGGACAACAAATGAAGTTGGACAATAAAATGATTTTGAAAAAAAGAAATTATGACTAATTAAAATGATTTATTTAATTCTATTCGTTTGCACACCGCTATATGTTACCCAAGAGTTACATCTCTAAATTTAAATATAAGCGACCCATCTTTTATTTTAAATTTATACCATTGGTATCATAAGTAGACAGAACACCAAATTATACCGCTGTAGCCTTAAATTTCACTTCAAAAATCTTACATATATTGGTCGGAAATCGAATCTGGTCCAGCTGAATGACTGCACCATCAAGTCCCCTTGCTCAACTAAATAGATGGAAAGTAGAATAATGAGAATGTTGTTATTGTAGTTTCATTAAGGAGATTTTCGACATCGTTGCCATGTAGCCCCGTGTATTTGGGTAAGTGTGTAAACTGTCTCATGACCTGTGCCACTGTGTTGTCCTGAAATTAGGAATCATCCTGGCATTTACCTGACGTAGAAATGAGGAAGCCACAGAAAATTACTTCTAGAGTAGTTCAGGTGGGAAACAACCCCATCTCTTCCCACTTTTGCCTCACGATGCTGAGTGTATGACGTTCCAGCTTCACACCATTATTAAATATCTTGGTAGAGCCGGGAATCAAACCCAGGAATTTTGGTTCTCGCATCTCAATACGTCTATTCTGAGACCGCAGAAGGTAACTAGAAGAACCCTAAGAACGAGAGTAACATACTAGAAATGAGAATTATGAGATTGAAGTTGGACGACCTACATTGCATATTTAGTGTTCCTTGACGAACTGGGAGTGACGCACTCAATGCTTCATCGTTGTTGACTTCACCGAATAAAATGAAAAATGATGTGACCAACTGGGAGAGCTGAATGAGACGCGACTCATAGGTTGGCACCCATCCGACACTGCGGTCTCCTTTAGATTGTTGTTTCATTCGAGGGACTTGGACATCGTGGTCATAATTATAGCCCCGTGTACTTGGGTGACTTAGACGTTGTCCGATGAGCTGTGTTATTGTGTCCCAATAATAATGTGTGTATTTGTAATTCTGGTTTATTAGCCTACTTTCGATGTTTGCAAAAAATGAAAGTAGACTTATGAGATCAACACAGGGCGAAATATTGTGTGTCTGTGTGTGTGTGTGTGAGTGTGTGTACTCTGAATGTCTGCCTGCCCCCCCCCCCCCTATCAATTCGAACACGGTGAAACCGAATTGAACGAAATTTGGTACAGAGGTAGCACTACTAAGAAAGGGCACCTCAGTGTCATGTTTTATATCGCCGCCATCTTGACGGAAACGTAATGGCGGCCACCCAAATGTTAAAAGTTTAATCAAATTACGACCAACCTAATCGTCTGATCTCTACCAATCTTTGCAACATTATACCTTTATGTAGGAAAAATCTCCTGACCAAACTACAAGGTCATCAGACTAATAGTTTGCGGATGGTGGCCATGTATGTGTGCAAATAGATTCCCCCAATCTATTCAAACACGGTAAAACCGAATTGAAGGAAATTTAGTACAGATGTAGCATTAGCAAAGGGCTCCTCAGTGTTATGTTTTATATCGCCGCCATCTTGACAGAAACGTAATGGCGGCCACCCAAATGTTGAAAGTTTAAATCAAATTACGACCAACCTAATTATTTGATCTCTACCAAATTTTGCAAAGTACATACCTTTTTGTAGGAAGCATCTTTTGACTGAACTACAAGGTCATCAGCCCAATAGTTGGCAGATAGCGGCCATGTATGTGTGCAAATCGATTCCCCCAATCTATTCAAACACGGTAAAACCGAATTGAACGAAATTTAGTACAGTTGTAGCACTAGCAAAGGGCTCCTCAGTGTCATGTTTTATATCGCCGCCATCTTGAGGGAAACGTAATTGCGGCCACCCAAATGTTGAAAGCTTAAATCAAATTACGACCAACCTAATTATTTGATCTCTACCAAATTTTGCCAAGACATACCTTTTGTGGGAAGCATCTTTTGACTGAACTACAAGGTCATCAGCCCAATAGTTTGCAGATAGAGGCCATCTATGTGCGCAAATCGATTCACCATATCAATTCAAACGGTGAAATCGAATTGAATGAAATTTTGTACAGAGGTAGCACTAGCAAAGGGCACCTCATATTCATGTTTAATATCCGTATAACACGTTGTATTTCAACAAGCTACTACAACCAACATTCAATTATACTCCTTGAAAAGGACAAAGAGTTATAACAATAACCATGCATTTAGGAGAAAGTAGCCTATATGTTCTTCACTGAACATCTTGTTTTATTTATCGTGTGATGAATATATGTACAATAAGTGCACACACAAGTTCATAAAATCTTATAGTTCTAGGTCAATATCTCTGACCTATTCAACTGCTTTAACTGATGCTTTATGAACATCCATCAACGTTCCATGGGAAGCTCGGAGAGGGCAGTCAGCGACAATGTGATGGATTGACTGTATGGAGGCACCACAGTCATAATCTGCAAGGTTAGACCAGCCCCATCTATACAGTGAATACGCACATCTGCCTTGTCCTGTGCGTATCCGATTTAAGATCCTCCATTGGCGTCTGGGAAGATCAAATCCACGTAACCGTTCAAAAGGGTTCCCAACTAGGTGTTTGTTGGTTACTGAAGAATGCTCCCACTGGATATTTCATGAGTTAAACGAGGATCCTTCAAGGTTAATTCCGGTGCGCCATGGTGATTTCCTTGACTTCAAACGTTAGTATACTATTTGTTTAATATCTTGGTGAATGGGCAAATAAGGTTTCTGCTGGATTTTCTTCCATGTTTTTAAGAGTGCCTCTGATCTTCTCAAGGCTAGAGGAGGAATGTTGCAGAGGACAGGCAGCCAAAATAAGTTCGTTCTCCGAATATATCCTGCAATTATATGCATTGCTTGGTTGAGCTGGACATCTATTTTCTTTGTGTGAGCGCTATTAATCCAGGTTGAACAGAGGTATTCAGCAACAGAATACGATAAGGAAGGAGGCACTAAGTTAGGAACCATCCCGACATTTACCTGGCGTAGAAGTGGGAAAACACGGAAAACTAATTCCAGGATGTCCGCTAATCAACCACAGCAAACAACAATAAAATAATTATTGTCAAAATGTGAACTATTTTTTAAACAGAAATCGATGGTTTGTGGTAAGTGTAAATCATATCGGGGCCTATAATGGTAAAAAGGGCATTCGATCCAGCTGCTAGTGGTTTGAACTGATATTTCCTGAAAATTGCTTAGCAGTTATTACTATATATATGAAATTTACATACAAATACAAAACCATCACCGTCGGACTCCTTGTGAACCAAACACACTGATGATAGCACTGGGTCTCAAGATGTTCAGAGCAAGTCATTGAAGAGATAAAACCTTACGTACTGTACTTTCAGTACCAAGGAGGGCAGCCTTTGCAAGACAAGGTTCTCCTTTGCATTTTCCCAGTACTTTGTGACTAAACCATTCACAGAGACAACTGGAGACGAAAACCTTCTTTTTAAACCGTATATGAGGCTGAGCTCAGCGGCAAGTGGCTGGTATTTACGCCTTTTCTCAGCCACCGTATTCTGTACATTTTCATCGAATGGAACAGCAGCATCGACAATGGTAGCCTTGTGTGCTTCCTTATCGAATATCACAAGGTCTGGCCTGTTGGCTTCTACAAAACGATCAGTTATTATAGTGGACTCCCATAAGATCTTGGCTTTGTCGTTGTTCAGAACCTGGTCAGGTCTGCATTTATAATATGGGACTTCCTTCTCAACAAAACCGTATCGCCGCGCAAAAGCTTGATGGACTACTTTCGCTACGTTGTTATGCCGCTCCAAGTATTATTTTGGAGCAAGCGTTTGGCATCCCCCCGTGATGTGCTGGATCGATTCAGTAGATCTATTTTATTATTATTTTGATTATTATTATTACGTGCTTAAGAAGAACCGCAGTGAGTAATTTTGCAAGAGCATTGAAAACCTTTCCTTTGTAATAACACAATGTATTATTTATTAGGGGGCTGTGTAACCCTGTAGGTAGAGGCTCTGAGCTTCTAAATGAACAGGAGTGGGTTTGATTCCCACACAGAAACAAGCTACCACTTTCAGGAACGCAAACGGCCCTAGGGTTCACTCAGCCTATAACAGAAATGAGTAAGCCTACTAGGGTAATTCCTGGGAGGATAGAACTGACAACTCCATCCCATCTAGTGCCGATGTCACGAAGGGTGAAAGCATCTGGTGAGGATTGGGAAGGAGGCATCCGTGGCCTAAAGTGAGGAACCATCATTACTTTTACCTGGAGTAGAAGTGGAAAACCATGGGAAAACACTTCCACGATGGCTGAGGAATCGAACCCGGACCTCCTGGGTGACAGCCAGGAATGCTAGCCGCTATACCGCGAGGTGGTCGAGTTGAAGAATATATTCAAATTGCTATTGAATATTCTTGGTGGATGTTGTTGTTATTAATTAATTTTAGTGACTTTGTCGCTTGATCTAGTTACTTTTCCGAAAATTTGGCGAGCATAATTTTTAAATTTACTATTGTAGAAGTAAGGATTTAGCGACTATTCGAATTCCGTTAGCAACCACCTCGTGATGTAGCGGCTTGCATTCTTGGCTGTCGTACGGAGGTCCGAGTTGAATTCTCGGCCCTGCCAAAAAATGTAATTCTGGTCTGAAGGCTAGAACGGGATACATTCAGCCGCGCGAGGCAAAACTGAGTAGAGGTGGGATCGAATCTCACCTCAGCCATCTTGGAAGTGGTCTTCCATAGTTTCCAACTTCTACTCCAGGAAAATGCAGGATGGTTCATATCGCATGGCCACGGCCACCTCCTTCCCAATCCTCACCTAAATTACTAACACAGACACTAATACAACCTTCACAGGGTATTAAAAGAATTCGACACACACCCAAAGCACACGAGGCTGAATGACCACGATGTCCAACCCACGGAAGTGAAACAACAACACTACTGGTAACACAGGAATCTAGAGAAGGAAGCAAAGGAAGGAATCTTGTAGTTTAACGTGACCGTTAGTCTCACGAACATGAGCCATCCTTTTTACGTGGAATCCGAACCACAGGACATGTCCTTTCACTTCGAGAATATCACATGCATAGACCGGGAATTAAACCCGGTCCACCTTGGTGAGAGGCAAACAGCTTGACCACTGCTCCGCCACGTTCCCTTGAGGGATCTAGAGACTTTTGACTACTACTTGGCTATTATTTTGGCTTTTAAATCGAGTTTGGGAACACTGCTCCGGGTTGAAGAACATCTAGCTAGAAATTATTTACATCGTAGGCTCTAGGCAGAAAGAACAATACATGTCTTCCGGGAGCCTGTGATTGGGGTATCTCCTGTATGTATTGACCGTAGTTGACTGCACCTTGAAGTCTTGCGGGATCACTCAGTGGACAGCTGACCGCCTGGTCGGTCTCTACCTCAAGGAGAATAGTCTGCCATCGAACTAGTTAAAAAATAGATTTTCCAGACAAGAGGAATGAGCAGCACATCTAATGCAACATCATCCATGAGCTTCCGAACTTCTCCGAGACAAACCGAAGACAAAATTAGAAGCTTTAGATCTGGAGGAGTGCAACACGCTCGAGTCGTGTGCGTGTGTGAGTGTGTGTGTGTATATACAGACCCGGCCCCTTTCCTCTACCTGAATAGTCAGTCCGTTGAGCTCCGTCGCGACGCCTCGACCGGTTAGCGTCTTTCATGACGTTCGATGTTTCGTTTCCTCAAGACGCTTCCGTGTATGTGAATACAGAATGGAAGATGACCATCGAGCAGTGGTGAATTGTGATTCTAGTGATTCGTTTCATTTATTTCACGAAGCAAGTGTTTCTTTCATTGAACTGAAAATATTGCTTCTTTCCAAATCATGTTATGTGCACATTAATTTAAATTGATTGTGATATATTCTAATATTATATATCACAAATATTATTCTCAAAAGATATAGCTTGATGAAACTTTGGTTCATTATTCAAATTCTCAGAAGGATATCTAATCCAAATAGGTTTTGTTCTATCGTGTGCTGGTTTAAGGATAGTTCGATCTCATGAAGAAAGGATTAAGCAATATAATCTATTCAAGCCTTGTATATAGGTGAGAAAAGTTCAGGTATTTCACGTACTTGTCAAATACCTGCCAACATTACAAGAAAGTGCAGTAAAATGTTTGTCACGTCGAAGAAGTGCAACTGATCTTCCTAATATATTTGATTGATTTTTACCCATTTCAATAGGAGATATTTTGAGAAATAAAATTCTCCCGCATTTAAAGGGGAATTCTCGTAGCTAGGTCGATCTCTTCATGAGAGGGTGTGAGGACAAAACGTGTGAAGAAGACTTAAGCAGGCGTCATGCTCGATATCTTCCGCGGGCTAAAGGGCCTGGTCAAAGTCAGTCGCATCCAAATAGACTCGACCATCTTCCGGTTACATTACGGTCTGACAGTGATGATACTGGTCGCCTTCAGCCTAATTGTAACCACTCGTCAGTACGTGGGCAATCCCATCGACTGTATCCACACCAAGGATATTCCCGAAGATGTGCTCAACACCTTCTGTTGGATACACTCCACCTATACCATCAAGTCTGCCTTCAACAAGACGGTTGGCGTCGAGGTGCCCTATAAAGGTGTCGATAACTCACGAGGCAAATCGGATGACAAGAAATGCTACATGTACTACCAGTGGGTGTGCTTTTGCCTCTTCTTCCAGGTAAGGGACTCTCTTTACACAATATAAAAGAATTGTATTGAACGATTGTGTCATTATTCATATATTTATTTACTAGCACCCCACGCCCAGCTTCGCCCGGTATCTTTAACGGTTTACCGGGCATACGCTTAAAAGGCGCACGGACGGCAGGTCCCCGATGCAATTCAGAAAAGCCGAGGTGAACAGCGAAACTCCAAGCACATATACTCTTCTCTGAAGTCTTAACTCGACACGACTCGACAGCTTGATGCTGGCCGAAGCTGGGGTGATAGACTCGCTCGCTCCGAAGCTAGTAATTTACATTTCCACTGAATTGAGGTTGTTGGAAGAAATGAAAACGTAAAAACACTTATTGTGGGCGATGTATTGAAGATAGAGATATGCTGTCGGTGCTTATTTTGTGGAACTTTTCATGCTGAACAATATTCTTACACCCAAGTATATAGATATTTTTAACGGTTTACCCAGCGTAAGCTTAAAAGGCTCACAGACGGTAGGTTTTCTTTTTGACTCGATTCACTGAAATCGTTATTGCCCGGCTTCCTTTTGGCCATAAATAAATAATTTTCTACAGAAACCTTCCTCGAAAATTCCTTTATGGAATGGTGAAAACCACATCAAAATCCATCCAGTGGATCTCGAGATTGCCCGGAACATCCAAGAATCGGGGACTTTGTTTTATACTAAGTAGAGATAATACTCCGGCGGCTTCGGTAGCGTAGTTGGTAGCATGCTGAGCTTCTATGCCCAAGATCGCGGGTTCAAATCCGGCCGAAGTCGTCGGATTTTTTAAGAGCGTTATAAATCCCTCAGTATGCCTTCCTTCGGAGGGGAAGTAAAGCCGGCGGTCCCATGTCATAGATTTGTGGCATGTTATATAACCTTCCACTAATTACACCTGTGTGAACCTAAATTGTATAGGTTAAGAATGTAAACAACGCTCTTAGGTTCCTACGTTCGTTGCCAAGAGCCGACTGCGGTGGCGTCTGGTACCTAAGTTCTGAACTAGTAGTCGTTGCCAGTGGCGGCAAAAGTAGGAACTATTTGAAAAATTCAGAAGTCTGCAGCCCTTACTTGAATAAAAAAAAAACAGATAACACACACTAATACAGTCATCACAATTAACACCGGTTATCAGACAGATCCTACACACACCCAAAGTACACGGGGCTACATGACCGCGTTGTCGCAGCCCCTAAACTTAAGAACCAACCACCAACAGATAATACTCCATCAGAAAATTAGTTTTTAACAAGAAAGAAGTCATAACTCGACAACAGTTTGAACTAGCTCTAAAATTTGGCACATATCTAAGCTCATAAGAATATACCGTAAATGTAAACTGTTAAAACGTTAGGGAGGGGGATTTAAGCCAGCGAGAAAGTGTTGTTATTTTATTTACTTGGATATTTTGGTACTTGGGTCCCTGTGGAATTTTTCTGATAACCTGTGTTAATGTGATGTATTTGAGACGATTATTGGAAAGGAAACAGTCATGGCCCTCACGGTATTCGCTTGGAGTAGAAATGGCAAACTTCGGAAAACCATTTCTAGGGTGGCTGAAGTGAGAATCGAAACCGCATCTTCCTAGTTTAGCCTCATGAAACTGAGTATACCCCGTTTCAACTCTCAGACCAGAATTGAATATTTTGTACAGCTGGGAATCGAACCCGTACTTCAGGGGTGACCGGCCAGAATGCTAGCTACTACACTAAGAGGTAGACAGTCAGCTAGAATATTGTTCAAGGCTTGAATTTAAAAAATATATATTTTCGCTCTTCTAAAATTCAACCTTTACAGTAATATGCCTTGTTAAAAAAAAAGTCCTCTGATAGGCAGTGACATGAAAGCTCTTGGATCTTCTTTATTACGGGACTATTTTTTATTACTATAATCGTCACATAAATACAGGTTTTCAGAGTAATTTCAATACACACCCAACTACACCGGGTGGTGGCCATGATGTCCCAAGTCCCTGAAATGAATTATTAACAACAACACCTCATTGCGCTAGTCAAATGTTGTAATACAGTATTGTCATTCCACTATCAACTGGAGCACGATGGGCTTCATAAGGCAACAGTAAATTGTAGCCTGACGCAGAGTTGCCAACCTTTCAAACCTGAAAATCCCAACTTCCAACGCAGAATGACCCTTTTCACTAGCAAATATCCCACGTAAAAATATGTTGTTCAATACAAATGTGAAATTAATAAAAATGTGCTCTAAAGTCTCGATAATGTGTTTCTAATTGCAGTACCATATGCGCTAAAATTGATGTTAACGAAACACAAAACTGTCTTCTAAACTATCATTATGATACATTTAAACATTCACTTTATAGACGTTTTTATTCATTTAAAGTTTGACATGTTTATCTTTCACTGTATAAGTTTTTTTTATTTCACAAAAACACAAAACATACATTTTAATATCCAAAAACACACAAAACAGTCTGTTCTCGCACAAGTGACAGTTGGCGATAGTACTGTAATACTATACTTTCGTGAAAGGTTTATTTTTATTCTATCGGCATGTAAGAATCGTTCCTATTGTGCACGTTTGCTGTGCAAACGAAACTTTTATGTATTAATGACCGCTCAGCTGGTGATATATGATATCGGCCAAATATCCCAAATTCACCTCACTTTTGGCAACAACAAAAAAAACTTTATCTCTTTCCTAAAAATATTTGTCTAAATATTCCACAATTTGGGACAAATCCCACAGGTTGGCATCACTGGGACGACAGCCCGTTTTATTCTAACAATCGGCGGTTTGACAACAGTGAATTAGGCTACTATAAATCTCTCCACGGTCTCCACGTGCTCTCCATCCCTCACACGGAGTTCGAATCCTCGGACATAATTGGAGTTGCCGGTTTTGACCATTCTGCCCTAGATCACGGATGATTGCCGTTTAATTTATGAAGGAAAGTCCAAAATGTGAGGGAAAATAACAAAATAATGTATACTTTTAAAGTAATGGCCAGTAGTGTGAGTCTTTTCGACCCAAGCCAGCTGTACAGCTGGTCAAGTGAAGGGCAGACAGTCCTCTCTCTCCAGGAAGTTGAGGCAACATCTTATGGTTTCCCTGACACCCCACTGTATTCACCGAACAGAAACATCTTATAATCTCCCTCGTCTTGTCTTCTATTTCTGAGGATCAGGAGTGTATTTAAAGGGAGGGAAGTCAACGTTCAACGTGTGGTTAGCGCTTTATTTCCACCTCCGTCACTTGATGGCCTCCTTACTTTACAAACATATGTATGCCCATCTCTTATCGCCGTTTCTACGGGGTCGAGGATGAAGTGAAAATAATGTCTATTAGCCGGACGCCCTTCCTTATGTGGCAACCTCATAAGAGGAGTTAATGAGAAATGAATTTTTAATATAACAGGATACGGTTTACCTGAATAACTGCCGCTTACTAAAGTGAGCTAACTGAACAGATGCTTATCAGCTGTTCTAAATAGTAACATAGAAACGTAATATAGGCCTACTTACCAACTTACAATGTTTACAAATGGTCGGGAACGCCTCATTTGAGCCAAGTCTGTGAGGGGCATAGAAGTCCCAACAGAGCTTGAAGTGGACAAACATTAATTTGATTGACCGGAATATGTTTCTGTGATGTAAGAGAACAAGTTGTCTTGCATGAAAAATAATCGCGATTGTTATAGCAACATTGTTGCTTCAAGTAGTACCTTATTGTGAACTGAAGTGTTTTGGTTGGTTGGTTCCTCAGTTTTAGGGGCTGCGGCAACGTGATCATGTAGCCCCGTGTACTTTGGGTGTGTGTAGAATCTGTCTGATAACCGGTGTTAATTGTGATGGCTGTATTAGTGTGTGTTATCTGTTTTAATTCAAGTAAGGACTGCAGACAATAATTTCGAGTAGTTCCTACTTTTGCTACCAAATGCCACTGTCCACGACACCTAGCTTGCGGACTGGCTACTAGATGGCATCGTAGTCAGCACTTGGCGGCGAACGTTGGAATTAATAGAACATTATCAATTCTAACCTACAAATTTTGGCTTCACACAAGTGTAGTTAGTGGAAGGTTCTTTTTCATGCCATAAATCTATGACATGGGACCGCCGGCTTTACTTTCCCCTCTGAAGAAAGGCATACTAAGGGATTATTAACGCTCTTAAAAATCCGACGACTTCGGCCGGGTTTGAACCCACACTTAGGAAAATGTAAGTTGTCGAAAAGTGTTTCATAATTAGGCTACGTCTATTATAATGGTTGTCTTTTAAGTCTAGGGATAAAGGATCATGTTTTGTACATTTGGGAAGAACAATATGGAAATGTACGGCTTATAAAGGGATTCTGTAACCTAGCGTTGGATTTTGAATTTTATGGCGGTATCTGCATTAACTTGACAGCTTCGCGCCGCCGCTATTATTGGGATGTGAGAATGGCGGTTTGTTGTGACATTGTTGGGCTCTCTCGCTCTCATCTAAACACTTGTTATTCAGTACAGTACTTCCTAAAGAATCGAGAAGTTCGGCTGCAATAAAGATGAGTGAATACTGAATGCGCAAGGATGTGTTGTGACTTTTTTGTGGCAGTGATTTCGGTTTAAGCACAAAATATTGGTAATAAAGTAGCGACGTAGGTTGCGGGTTCAAACCCGGCCAAAGTCGTCGGATTTTTTAAGACTATTAAACATCCCTCAGTATGCCTTCCTTCGAAGGGGAAGTAAAGCCGGCGGGGCCCATGTCATAGATTTATGGCATGTAAAAAACCTTCCTCTAATTACACTTGTGTGAAGGTAAATTATAGGTTAGATTTGACTAACGCTCTTAGGTTCCATCGTTCGTCGCCAGGAGCCGACCGCGATGGCATCTAGTAACCCGGTTCACAACTAGTTGTCGTTGACGGTGGCGTTTGGTAGCAAAAGTACGAACAACTTAAAAATTGAATGTCTGCAATCCTTACATGAATTAAAAACAGATAACACACATTAATACAGCCATCACAATTAACACCGATTATCAGACAGATTCTACACACACCCAAAGTACACGGGGCTACATGACCGCGTTGTCGCAGCCCCTAAACTGAGGAACCAACCAACCAACCAACCAACCAACCAACCAACCAAAGTAGCGACGTCTGTTCATGAAAATTCGCCAAAAATCAAAGAACTTCATTCATATTCACCTGAAAGTAAACTTTGACGTGAAGAATGCTCTTCCCCATAAAATGAAGTTGCTGGTTATCTTCCTTGCATTTAAGTTTAATAATGCAAGTAAAGGTAATTTTGTGTTAATTCTTTGAAAATATCCTAGGGTTGCGCTTTATTTTTGGCTGGCGGTGTATTTTCTTGTCTTAGGATAGACCTAAACTTTAATGTTCACCTGAGTTTACATAGGTTTGTTAGTAGGGAGGGGCTCCGCGGTGAAGCCATTGGTCTCTCACCACGGTAGACCGAACTCGATTCCCGGTCAATGTATGTGAGATTTTGAAAGTGAATTGCCATGTCCCGTGGTTTGGATTCCACGTGAGAAGGAGGCCCCGTGGCTCATGATCGCAAGGTTAACGGTCACGTAAAACTACAAACTTCCTTTTTTGCTGTTGTTAATTCATTTGAGGGCTTTGCGTTAAGTTGGTCATCAACCCCGTGTAGTTGGGTGTGTGTTGAACTTGTCTGATAACCTGTATTTATGTGATGACTGTAGTACAGTAGTGTGTTCAACAGAATTAGCGGCTTCGGTGGCGTAATTGGTAGCATGCTGAACTGCTGTGCTTAAGATCGCGGGTTCAAACCCGGCCGAAGTCGTCGGATTTTTAGCCTATTTTCAATTTTGAAAAAATAGGCTTATGAGATCTCCTTTTGTCCGTGTGTGTGTGCGTGTGTGTGTGTGTGTCCCCCTAATAAAATCTAAACGGCTGGAGCGATTTCAATGAAACTCGGTAAGTTCATAGCACTATTCCCGGCGACCTCGACCGTGCCCTTCAAATTTTGTTACGTCTCACCAATCCAACATGGCGGCTGTGCGAAATATTTCACTAGCATTCAATATCTCCGAAACTATTACCGATATCGCCCTGAAATTGTGTACGGTGATAAAGGGCACTACTAGAAGTTCGCCTATGAGACTTTCAAAAACCTGGTGACTACAAAACCAACATGGCGGTCAAGCGAAATTGAGACTTTTAAATATACATTTCTCGCGATTTAACTATCCAAACGTAATGAAACTTGGTACAGCAAATGTTTATACACATTGTAATGCACTGGAGTCTAATTTAGTTCAATTGTTTACATAACCTCAAAATGGCGGCTGTGCGAAATATTTCACTGACATTCTATATCTCCGAAACTATTACAGATATCATCATGCAATTTTGTACAGTGATAAAGGGTACTGATACAAGTTTACCTATGTATATTTCATAAACCTGTAAAGTACAAAACGAACATGGCGACCAAGCGAATTTGAAATATTTTAATAGACTTTTCTCGTGATTTAACTCTCTGAGCGCAGTGAAATGTGGTACAGTAAATGATTTTGCAGATTGTAATGCACTGCCATCTAATTTAATTCAATTGTTTACATAACCTCAAGATGGCGGCTGTGCGAAATTTTAAAATTAAGTTTTTATTCTTGTGTCGTAATCATGCGATCGAAGTGAAAGTTTGAATAATGAAGCTAGGCAATGATTGTCCTTGAATGGTACATAACTCTATGGCCTATACATATAACAATCCTAAATGGCGAGCTTCCGAAATATTTAGACGGTTCTCAATATCTATGAATCTTTTACAGCAAACAAACTGATTTTTTTTATGTTCATAGAGACTATGAACATATGTTCACCTATAGGACTTTCAGTAACCTGGTGAGCACAAATCCAACATGGCGGCGACGCGAAGTATAAATATTTAAATGGACGTTTCTCGCGAATTAACTATCCGAGTGCCGTGAAACGTTGCACGTTAAATGCTTATACAAATGTTGATCCACTGGCATGTAATTTATTTCAATTGTTTGCATAATCACAAGATGGCTGGTGTGCGTACTTTTAAAATCTCGTTTTTACTTCTTGTGTTCTAATCATGCGATTGAAGTTTGAATACCACACGTACACAATAATCTTAATGTAATAGTACAAAAATAAAAATCCATCCTGGCGACCATATGAAATATTTAGTCGGTCCTCAATATCTACGAATCTGTTACAGCAATTAAACTGAAATTTTGTATGTTGATAGAGACAATTAATATGAGCAGGATATATGAAAATAGGCTGTATAGTTCTTCACGGAACTACTTGTTTAAGAGCGTTAAAATCCTTCAGTATGCCTTCCTTCGGAGGGGAAGTAAAGCCGGTGGACCCGTATCATAGATTTATGGCATGTAAAAGAGCCTTCCACTAACTAAACTTGTGTGACGCTAAATTTCTAGGTTAGATTTCGTTGAAACACTCTATCAAAGTTCCAATGTTCACAACTAGGTGTCAGTGACATCTGGTAGCGGAAGTTGGAACTACTTGAAATTGAACGGAACTTGTAGCTCACTCCATGGGTGTCCGCTTGAAGCAGCTACAGCCTCTGGCTAGCCGAACACTTCCGACACTAAAAGCCATAAGCCAAATGAATAATAGGGACAGGGATGGGGTAGGTGCCCTGGGACTTGAACTAAGGTAATGTCCTATCATTTACCTGGAGGGAGTGTGGAAAAGGAGGGGGAAAACCACACTCAGGATAGCCACTGTCAACGCCGGGAATCTTTCTTTATTTGTATCAGGAGCACCAATCACAAATATATGTCACAAATGGTGTAACGTGTTTTTCGAGGGGTTTTATGCAACTGGCATAAGTCAGTAGGAAGCCATTCTATATTTATTTACGCGGCAAATTGTTCAGCCAAGACAATTTTTCATGGTAATTTATTATTATTATTAATTTATTATAATTATTATTAAGGTATTTTCGGAGCATTTTATAAAAATTATTAGCATTCAGATAGGTTTTCTATGTCTTAGAAAACGCTATCAAGCAAATTATTACGAACGACGATATCATAGAAAATTATCTGATTACGGAATTTTACGGAGTTTTTGTCAGTTAGGGTATTTGAGAGAGATGACTCACTGGGATTTCAAGTACACGCTGAATCTTGTCGAGGAGCATGACGCAATCTTGGGTCGCAAGGTCTAGAAAAGGCGAATTGTTGAAACGGAACCCTCCCGCCGAGTGTAATGACCCAGAGGAGGGGAAGTGGCGGCGTGCTCAGCCAATCAGCGGAGACAACGTAAGCTAGGAGACTGCTCCGGAGTGGGGGGGCCGACAGGTGAATATATCGTTCGACGCGCCGTGAGACAAGGACCATCTGTATAGTACTTGACGAGTATGGATGCGCGTACGAGTGGCTCCGATGTTCGGTGGAGTTAGCGACAATCTGTGTAGAACTTGGAGAGTACGGTCGCAAGTGCGTGTCGCTCCGATGTTCAGTGGAGTTGGCGACGAACTTTTGTAAAACGTAACCAGTGCGGTTTTACGAGAGTTTGGGTCCGATGTACGGACCATAGAATTATCTAATCTACCAGAATATCATCAAATTTCGACGGAGATGACGACGTCCAGGAGACTGTGGGAAGCACACAGCATCATCAAGAACGAGGGAGATGCTTTGGCAATTTCCAATGGTAAGCGCACATGACGCAGAAATACGCAATCTCTCATTTTCTTTGTTTTATATTTCATATTTCAGTAACTTCATAGCTTGGAAATAAGAGTAAAATCAATTTATCAGACTCCGTTTTCACGTAATTTTCTATCGGTAATATTCAAATCACAACGCTCCAATTTAAATTTTAAACTTATTGTTATTATTAATTTTGCTATACTTGCTTTATATAATAAATTCATTTCTTTTACAATGCAATCTTTGCTTTCAGTAGGTAGCATTAGATATAGACCAATTCCTTCTCCTGATACAATTGTTTGTTGGGTTAATGATCAAATCATACCACGATCTGAGTGAATAGAGTCTTGAATGTGTTCTGCCAGAGCTAGACGTTGTTAAATACAAATTTAGATTTCAACATTGCATTGAGGTCTTGGCGCCCATTAAAACAACATAGCTTAGGCAAAGGTAAACAGTTACATTTCTCTCCCAACAGTGTGGGCCAGCGAAACCATTACATTTGTCGCTACCAACATGGGGCACTAACTAATAACCATTACATTTGTACGCTAAACGTGGAGCAAAGTAAATACCGTTTCACTTGTCGTCACAGCCTACGCCAAAATGCTACATTTGTCGCCGACAACTTGGGGCTGAAAACCTAATAACATTTGTGGAAGGAGAAGGGTATATATTTCTGTGCCTGTATTTTGGGGGTTATTTGTCTTTATCAGTGTATATCATTATGGGGGATGAGAAAGAAAGACAGATGAGGTTACGTAGTGGTCATCAACTGGAGAATGATGATACGAGCAGTATGTCGAGTGATGGTAGTACCGGGGTAGCGGAGGTAAATCCCGATACTGAAACAGGGAGTGTAGGCGGCCAACCAGAATTAAAAACTTTACTTCTCGAGTTCATGTATCAGAACAAAGTTAGTAGTGATGCTTTAAATGCAAAATTAGAACAGAATAATGCAAAATTAGAACAAAACAGTAGGGAAAATAAAGAAAGTACAGATGCTTTAAATGCAAAATTAGAACAGAATAATGCAAAATTAGAACAAAACAGTAGGGAAAATAAAGAAAGTACAGAAGCTTTAAATGCAAAATTAGAACAGAATAATGCAAAATTAGAACAGAATAATGCAAAATTAGAACAAAACAGTATGGAAAATAGAGAGAGTAATGAAACTTTAAACGCCAGATTAGAACAAAACAGTAAGGAAAATAGAGAGAGTACTGAAACTTTAAATGCTAAATTAGAACAAAACAGTAGGGAAATGAGTGACAAATTCGAACTGATTAGAGGTGAGATCAGGGGGGTGATGGAAGAAAAGGCTAAAGAGATTATTGCAGATGTAGACAGAAAATTAGGAAAAGTACAGGAGGAGTTGGAAATTAGAATCAGTACACAGGCTGAAAATTTAAAAGAACTAGTGCAACTGGAAACACAGCAGGTCAAAAAGCAATTGGGGGGAGAAATTGACAAAATTCAGGTAGCTACTAAAGAGGTTAAGGAACAGCTGGGGGGTAGAATTGAGAAAGTCCACTCACAAGTAGTTGCAGAAGTAAATGATTTAAGAGAGAGTAATAGGGAAAGCATTAGCAAGATTGAGGAGAAACAAGCAAAGCTATATGATAAAGTAGAAGAATCAGAAGGAAACATTAAATTAACAGTAAACAGTATTGAGAGGAAGGCTGAGGAGAAAATCGCAGAATTAGAATTAAAATTAAAAGCTAGGATCAGGCAAGAAAATAGTCAGAATAGGCCAGTTTTTGTGAATAGCACACACAGGGAGGTAGAACTGGGTAAGTTCAGCAATCGACAGGGGTGCCCAATGGAGTTCATGAACACTATAGAAAATAAATTTGGGGAGAGGTTGGAAAATGGTAGTATTGAGTGGTGCCAGGTAGTTGAAATTTTAGAACAAGTGTTTGTGGGGGAAACGAGGAATTGGTTTGCTGTCTACAGAGACAAGTTTACTGATATCAATGATTTTAAAATGAAATTCTGTGAAAAGTTCTGGAATGAGGTTATTCAGTCGCAGCATCGTGAGGGAGTAGTGTGTGGTAAATATAACCCTAAAGGAAGCTCCACCATGACCGAATACTTTTTAGGGCAGGTATTAGTGTGTAAATATCTGGATGGCTTGAAGGAGGAAAGTGATGTGGTAAGGTTGCTACTTAGGCACTTTCCCTATAGGATCAAGGAGGCTGCTTGTATCCAGAATGTAAAGACTATATTACAAGTAGAAAATTTGTTAAGCACATTTGATGCACTAGGGAAAGGGGGTTATGAGGACAATTTCAATCGGAACCAGGGTAATAATAATAATAGACCTGATGAAGCCAGGCATCAGGAAGTTCAAGGGAACGGTGGCGAAGGGGCCAACGCTCAAAATAGAAATAATAATAATCAGCTATATCAGAACAGAGGAAATGGCTATGGTAATCAGTATCAAGGGAGGAACAATGATTACAGGGGAAATCAAGGGAGAAACAATGATTTCAGGGGAAATCAAGGGAGAAATTATAATGACAATAATTACAACCAGAATAGGGGTCAAGGAAGAGGACAGCCTAGTGGTAGTAATATACAGCCAAACAATGACAACACAGCCCAGAACAACCAGACTAGTTCAGTAGTTAGTAGTACTACGGCCAGCTGTAGCGGTTCTTTAAACGCGAACCAGGCTGCGAAGTAAGGTCAGAATCTCAGTCTGTAGCATGCCCTGTCCATACAATTATACAGGAACCCTATGACCTAAATGTAAGAAATGAATTATTACATGAACTAAATGATGAAGGTATTATTCAGGAAGTGGTTAGTAAGAGCCCCATAGTTAAATTTAACGTGTCCGAGGCGTACACAGATGTTTTAATTGATAGTGGTTGTATGAAGAGTTGCATAAGTAGTGCATTTTATGATAAAATGAAAGGAACTGGAGTAAATTTTGAGGAGATGCCAATTAAAAGTACTTTTGTTATCACAGCTGTTGGGAAGAGGTCTAAAGTAATTTCTAAGCAAGTTTTAGTAGACATTAAAATTAATAATCATGTAGAGAAGCAGATTTGCCTTGTAATTCCAAATTTAGTATTCAGTGTTATCTTGGGTTCAGAGTGGCTAAGCAGAGTGTCTGGTAACTTATGTTATGATGTAGGGAGTTTGAAATTTAAATGGGGAGATTCTGAAGTAGAAGTAGCGTTCAATGACCAAATTCAGAGAAGTAGTGTTGTAGGTGTGATTTGTACTTTAAATGAGATATCGCCAGCCGTAGAGCGGGGTTCTCCATGTTTTGTGGGCAGTGTGATTACGAACGGAAGTCTAGAGGACTCGTTACGTGAGGCTGCATTTCAGGGAAATATAGAGGATGAACAGTGTGTTCGGCTCTATGATGTGTTATGGTGTAATAGGAGAGTTTTTGAGGATCGCATTGGTATGACCAATTGCTATACACATTCATTGAACGTTATTGATAGGTCAGTAATCACAGGACATAGATATCCTGTACCTTTCGCTTATCAGAGTGCAGTTGAGGCACAAATTAATCAGATGCTTGAAGATGGGATTATTGAGCACTCGAACAGTCCATATGTTAATTCTTTGATCACGGTACCCAAGACCGACGGCACTGTTCGTATTTGTTTAGACGCTCGTTTGGTTAACAGTAGAATTAGTTCAGATCAGCTGAAATCTATGTCAATAGAGGAATTAATGCAAACATTTGAGGGGAAGAAGTATTTCACTTGTGTAGATTTGAGTTCCAGTTTTTGGCAAGTGCCACTTATGTACGAAGATAGACCATTTACAGCTTTTAGTCATAAATATAATCTTTATCAATTTTGTAGAACACCTTATGGGTTAAAGAGTAGTTCAGCTGCTTTAATTAGGGCTTTAAACATCGCATTAGGGGATGACACAGGAGAGTTTGTAACCATTTACATAGATGATATGGTAATTAGTTCACGCAGTTTTGAGGAGCATCTACATCATTTAAATATAGTTTTTCAGAAGTTAGATCAGGCAGGGTTCACTTTGAAGCTGTCTAAGTCGTCATTCTGTCAGTCAGAAGTGACATTTTTAGGTCATAGAGTGTCGAGTAGAGGTGTAACACCAGAAGAAAGTAGGGTTAATAAGATACTTAACGCAGAGGTGCCACAGAATGTTAAACAGTTAAAAACTTACCTGGGAATTTGCAACTTTTTCAGGAGGTTCGTTCTTAAATACTCAGGGTTGGTAGAACCATTCAGGGAATTGCTTAAAAGTGGGACTCGGTGGAGATGGGAGTCCAAGCATGATCAGGCTTTTAGAGCGCTGAAGGAAGGTTTTGAGAAAGCTGTAGTGCTGAAATATCCGTTAAAAGATAAGGAATATGTGGTTATGACAGATGCTTCACATATAGGCATTGCTGGAGTATTATGTCAGAAAGATGATGAGGGTAATCTGTGCATTGTATCTTTAGCCTCGCGAGGACTGACTGCAGCAGAGAAAAGATACACGATTACTGAGTTAGAGCTTTTAGGTATTGTTTTCAGTTTAGGAAAATTTAGAATGTATTTAGTAGGGGGGAAATTTGAGATCCACACAGATCACCATGCATTACTGTATATGAGGACTTGTAAACTCAGTTCTAACAGAGTTAGTAGGTGGATTCTTGCTCTGCAGGAATACGAATTCACAGTAAAATATATTAAAGGTAAAGATAACATTATTGCAGACATGCTATCGAGGGACACTAATTTATGTAGGGATTATCCTGTGGTTAAAGCAGAGGACGGTATTTTAATATGTGCATGTGTGGACTGTAGCAACAGGGCATCGTTACAGACACTGAGAAATAGGTAGGTAGAGCAACGTGATGACGTTCATTTAAAGGGAGCCACTTGCAAGGTTGGAAGCAGGTGACGCAGAAACATTTATAGTTTCCAAACGTATTGGCAAAACAGCATATGTGCTGGAGAATAGTGAGGGAAACAGATTATACGGGACGTATAATATACATAGTCTACGAAAATATGTGTCATAAAGTGAGTGTGTTTAGCTGGCGAGCCAGCCTATCAAATGAGTAAGTGTAGTATCTGGTGCGTGGAGGATCTGGTCTTAAGGCAGGCGTATCGGAAGTCACACAGGGGGGTAGTATGTAAGTAAATGAGAGTTTTTAAGGTACAGGGAAATATGACGGGATTGTCGGATGCTGTTGAGCACTAAATTGTCTCGATGCACCAAGGCCATTTTGGCAGCGCTGATGGGTTCCCATTTATCTCCAAGAGATGGGGGAGCGCTTGTATAGGGCTTGTTAGCTTAAGGCGTCCACGAGATAAAAGATGGGCCATCAGAATGCGAGACAGTCCTTCATGAAACTCATACATATCAGCACACGTGATTTCTGTTTACGGCCTCGCCATGTAAGATTTGTAAGTGTGTAATTTAAGATAATTTGTACAATGGTATTATTTGTGTGAGGAGAAATGGTCTGTGTTGAGAACTAGTATTAAGTAGAATATGGTTAACGGGAACTTAACAAGACAGGGCGATTACGGCACAGAAATATTTGGTGTTATATGTAATGCGCATTTACTGTTTTTTTTTCAGAAGTCAATATTAATTTAATCTACTTTAAAGAGAGATGAAGTATTATGGTCACGAGGCGCTGCCACAATAGTGTGATCGTGTGCTCAGTGATAAGTGGAATTAAATGTCACCATAAGGAGGGGACCTCCAGTGAAATTAGGAAGTTCTATGGTGATATAAATATATCAGAACACCTTCAATGCGTGTGATATGACATCATAAATACATAGTGCTCACACATTTATTATGTCTATTTCTCCAACATAGAGAAATTTGAGAGGCGGAAATATCCATGGAACACTAATTTATATGTAAAACATTGGACTGGTTGCAAAGTGCAATCCATAGTGACAACAAACTTTGACGCAAAGTGCGTGAAGAAAAATTATGAGTGTATATATCTGTAATTTAGGGTGATTTCATTTATGTAATATGTATTTTGGATGGGGTTTATTAACGTGTCTGGGATAATCGGATAATGGACCGTCGTCACGGTAAATCATCCGATGATCCGAGGCGAATATGTAACGTGTTTTTCGAGGGGTTTTATGCAACTGGCATAAGTCAGTAGGAAGCCATTCTATATTTATTTACGCGGCAAATTGTTCAGCCAAGACAATTTTTCATGGTAATTTATTATTATTATTAATTTATTATAATTATTATTAAGGTATTTTCGGAGCATTTTATAAAAATTATTAGCATTCAGATAGGTTTTCTATGTCTTAGAAAACGCTATCAAGCAAATTATTACGAACGACGATATCATAGAAAATTATCTGATTACGGAATTTTACGGAGTTTTTGTCAGTTAGGGTATTTGAGAGAGATGACTCACTGGGATTTCAAGTACACGCTGAATCTTGTCGAGGAGCATGACGCAATCTTGGGTCGCAAGGTCTAGAAAAGGCGAATTGTTGAAACGGAACCCTCCCGCCGAGTGTAATGACCCAGAGGAGGGGAAGTGGCGGCGTGCTCAGCCAATCAGCGGAGACAACGTAAGCTAGGAGACTGCTCCGGAGTGGGGGGGCCGACAGGTGAATATATCGTTCGACGCGCCGTGAGACAAGGACCATCTGTATAGTACTTGACGAGTATGGATGCGCGTGCGAGTGGCTCCGATGTTCGGTGGAGTTAGCGACAATCTGTGTAGAACTTGGAGAGTACGGTCGCAAGTGCGTGTCGCTCCGATGTTCAGTGGAGTTGGCGACGAACTTTTGTAAAACGTAACCAGTGCGGTTTTACGAGAGTTTGGGTCCGATGTACGGACCATAGAATTATCTAATCTACCAGAATATCATCAAATTTCGACGGAGATGACGACGTCCAGGAGACTGTGGGAAGCACACAGCATCATCAAGAACGAGGGAGATGCTTTGGCAATTTCCAATGGTAAGCGCACATGACGCAGAAATACGCAATCTCTCATTTTCTTTGTTTTATATTTCATATTTCAGTAACTTCATAGCTTGGAAATAAGAGTAAAATCAATTTATCAGACTCCGTTTTCACGTAATTTTCTATCGGTAATATTCAAATCACAACGCTCCAATTTAAATTTTAAACTTATTGTTATTATTAATTTTGCTATACTTGCTTTATATAATAAATTCATTTCTTTTACAATGCAATCTTTGCTTTCAGTAGGTAGCATTAGATATAGACCAATTCCTTCTCCTGATACAATTGTTTGTTGGGTTAATGATCAAATCATACCACGATCTGAGTGAATAGAGTCTTGAATGTGTTCTGCCAGAGCTAGACGTTGTTAAATACAAATTTAGATTTCAACATTGCATTGAGGTCTTGGCGCCCATTAAAACAACATAGCTTAGGCAAAGGTAAACAGTTACATTTCTCTCCCAACAGTGTGGGCCAGCGAAACCATTACATTTGTCGCTACCAACATGGGGCACTAACTAATAACCATTACATTTGTACGCTAAACGTGGAGCAAAGTAAATACCGTTTCACTTGTCGTCACAGCCTAAGCCAAAATGCTACAATGGTAAACAGTGAGAATCAAATACAAATAAAAATGAAAATCCACAGCCTGCTTCCAGTCTCCGACCGGGTCAGGAATGGAATGAATGAAGCCCCCATCTAGCGGCGAGGATATGGACTGTGCCGGCTGCCGAGGCCTGACGCACTCCTCTGGGGCAATGATTAAATGAAGGACAGATGAAATGATATGATAGTGGAGAGTGTTGCTGGAATGACATTTTTTTGACAGGGAAAACCGGAGTACCCGGAGAAAAACCTGTCTGCCTCCGTTTTGTCCAGCACAGATCTCACATGGAGTGACCGGGATTTGAACCACGGACCCAGCGGTGAGAGGCCGGCGTGCTGCCGCCTAAGCCACGGAGGCTTAAATACAAATAGAAAACAAGTAGTTCCGTGAAGAACTATACAGCCTATTTTCATATATCCTACTTATGTTAATTGCCACTATCAACATACTCAATTTCAGTTTGATTGCTGTAATAGATTCGTAGATATTGAGAACCGACTAAATATTTCGGATGGTCGCCATGTTGAATTTTATATATGTAGGTCCTAGAGTTATGTACTGTTACATGCAGATTATTGTGAACGTGTAGTATCCAAACTTCAATCGCATGATTAGGACACAAGAAGTAACAAGGAGATTTTAAAATTTTCACAGCTGCCATCTTGAGGTTATGGAAACAATTGAAATAAATTAGATGCCAGTGGATTAACATTCGTATAAGGATTTACTGTACCAAGTTTCACTGCACGCGGATGGTTAAATTGCGAGAAACGTCCATGTAAATATTTATAATTCGCGTCGCCGCCATTTTGGATTTGTGATCACCAGGTTATTTAAAGTCCTATAGGTGAACTTAAGTTCATAGCCCCTATGGACTTTAAAAATGCAGTTTGATTGCTAAAATAGATTCGTAGATATTCAGTTTCGTCTTAATATTTCGGATGGTCGCCATGTTGGATTGTTAAATGCATAGGCCATAGAGTCATGTACCATTAAAGGAAAATAATTGCGTAGGTTCATTATTCAAACTTTCACTTCGATCGCATGACTACATCACAAGAAATAAAAACTTAATTTTAAAATTCGCACTGCCGCCATCTTGAGGTTATGTAAACAATTGAACTAAATTAGATACCAGTGGATTACAATGTGTATAAATATTTCCTGTACCAGGTTTCAGTGCGCTTGGAACATTAAATCGCTTGGCCGACATATTATTTTTGTAGTTAACCGGTTTTTGAAAGTCTTATAGATGGACTTCCAGTAGTGCCCTTTATCTCCGTACAAAATTTTAGGGAGATACCGCTAATAGTTTCAGAGATATAGAATGCCGGTGAAATATTTCGCACATCCGCCATCTTGTGATTATGTAAACAATTGAACGAAGTTAGATGTCTGTGCATTAAAATGTATATAAACATATACTGTACCAAGTTTCATTGCGTTTTGTTGGCCAAATCGCGAGAAACGTCTATTTAAAAGTCGCAAATTTGCTTGGCCGCCATGTTGGTTTTGTAGTTACCAGGTTTTCAAAGGTCACATAAGTGAACTTAAAGTAGTTCCCTCTATCACCATAGAAAATGTCAGGGTAATATCGGTAATAGTTTCGGAGATATTGAATGCTGGTGAAATATTTCGCACAGCCACCATGTTGGATTGGTGAGTCGTAACAAAATTTGAAGGGCACGGTCGAGGTCGCCCGGAATAGTGCTATGAACTTTCCGAGTTTCATTGAAATCGCTCCTGCCGTTTAGATTTTATTAGGGGGGGACACACACACGAATCACACACACACGCACACACACACGGACAAAAGGTGATCTCATAAGCCTATTTTTTCAAAATTGAAAATAGGCTAATAATAATGATAATTAATAAAGACACAAAGTACTCAGCAAACTATTCTAAATCTAATATTAAGTGAGGACATCAACATACAAGTCAGTTGAACCACACACTAACATCTGACTGCCAGGTAGCCCGCAACCAAATTAAATGTTATCTGTCCTGTAACGGGCGACGTCAATAGCATTCGGATTGGCAAGTGTTAAATCTTCCTTTGTGCATGTTGCTGGACATAGTGGGCACTGGTAAAGATGTTGGATTGTCTGTAGTTCCCCACAATCACATAAGAGAGATTCGCTCGAAAAAAAAAAAAACATTTCTGCAGGTTCATCTTGGTTCTTCCAACTCCAGTCCGTAGTCTGTTGAGCGCCTTCCATGTTGCCCAGCCTTCCATATGGCCCGGAGGAAGGCTCTCTTTTGGGGTCATCCAGCAGGACATATGACCAGTTCTTTCCTTCCACATTCTTGCCCTAGCAGTGTCAGCATTGACTTTAAGGCTGACTGTTGTCCGGGAATCGAACCTCCAATATCCGGAATTGCTGCAGCTGCCCACGTGGCCGTGGTGCACGATTTAATGAGCACGGCTACGCCACGGGAATGTTTACATAGGAGTTGCATAGGTTGTTTCGAAATGATAAGGTGTAAAATTCCAGAGAAAATAAAGAAGAGAAACCACATTTCAAAGGAACACTTCATAAGTAAGGAGATTTTCTATGTTTGTCAAACTTTTGAAGTAGAAAAGTACACAGAGATAAGAAGGAGGAAAAATATCATTTAAAATAAGTGGATATGGCAACACTGGTGGTATGTAGGATTCAAACGGTAATGAAGAGTTGCCGGGTCATATAATCTTCAGAGAACTGATACCAGGCCTGTGAAGCAGTAGCGTCGGCTAACTTACAGACGACTGTCACCATCACCATTAGCTCCGGCCTGGATGGCAGCAGGAGCAGCAGTTAAGACAGTAATCTGTTTCAGCTTTAATTCGTCCATCATTCCAGTAGTAACCTAAATCAAATGCACTACATCAGAAAACCTGACAGCAGTTGGTAATTCTGGATGAGACTATAACATGACTTTTACACTAGCACTTGATGTGCAAGCCTCAGTTACAGTTGAAGAAACCTTATAGGGTGACCAGATGCAGACGTATACAAAAAAAGGACAAACAGCTTCAAAAAGTGAACAAAATTAGAAATATGAGGACACACTGAATCATACGATCAAATTTAAAAAATGAATTATGCCGTGTGCAAGCTTTGTTATTTGACACCCAGAGGGTAGCTTGCATGTCGAATTTCGTTTTTCCTTGAAGTACTATGAAAGTCAAGGAGGTTAGATATCTAAGCTCCTTGAACACTATAGCGCTTTCTAGTAGAGAAATGAGGAACTTTGTGTTGGCGGAAACTCCCGAGATTAATTTTCCATTATTAACACGGCGTACTGAATTCAAATGGGTTCTTTGACATGCCAACATCGTATGACAAGCGTGTCGTAATTTTTGCCGCCTTTCAAAAATAACTTATCACGACCAGGAGCGAACCTGCAAGCTTGGGGTTAGTAGACCGACACGTTAACCACTCACCCACCGTGGCAAGCAATAAATTAATTAATTAATAGACATAACATACATTCCTTAACGTTTATTGGTACTTCTCTGAAGATCCAATTTTCTGTAAATGTGTAGGCTTGCTTAGTAGATAGTTGTAAAAAGATACACAGGAAATTTCTTTTAAATTATACAGGACCATCAACATACCGTTAACAGATTCAAGGTTCAACCTATTTCTGTCATAAGTCTATCTGGGCCAATGCAAATGCAGAATGAGTATTTTCTCTCGTTAAAACACAGTGGACTTATGACAAAAATACTGTAGGTTGAACCTTGTATCTGTTAAAGGTATGTTCATGGTCCAGTATAATTTAAAAGAATTTTCCTGTGTATCTTTTTATAACTAACTGCAAAGCAAATCTACACTTGTACAGAAAATTGGATCTTCAAAGAAGTATGTTATGTCTATTAAATAATCCATGTATTAAATTTGATCGTATGATTCCGTGTGTCCTCTTTTTTCTAATTTTGTCCTTCTTTTTGAAGCTGTTTGTCCTCTTTTTTATACGTCTGCATCTGGTCACCCTATGAGGTTTCTTCAACTGTAACCGAGGCATGCACATACATTGCCAACATGTGGATACGAAATACAAAATACACCACACAAGTCACAGAGTATAGACATAAGTGGATTGCCGCCTAATAACTTTCGACTAAACGAAGGCTCAATTGTGATTTTGTTGAGAAACCTTAATCTTACCCAAAGTCAGTTGAACGGTAGTAGACTGTTGTTTCGGAAGACTAATGACAATTGCTTACACCTGGAAATTATTACTGGCGTAAATGTTGGAGGAAATGTCCTACTCCTCGGTATCAGATAGCCTACTTCTATGAAATTTTCCTTCAAAAGGATGCAGTTCCCAGCACGTTTGGCTTTTTGTATCACTATCAATAAAGCTCTAAGTCAAACACCAGATCGAGTAGGCATTTATTTGCCTCAATCGGTGTTTAGCCACGGACAGCTGTATGTCCCACTATCGCGAGCAAAATCCTTTCAAGACGTCGAAGTTCAAATAGACACAAAAGGCAACCAAACATCAAATGTCTTATGGAAAGAAGCGCTATTCTAATGTTGAAACGAATGCTGTGGAGCAGCATGGGTCTTCTAGTTATTGTAATTATGTAAAAAAGCATTGATTGGCAAAACGATTGGTCTGGAGTGGATAAAGATTATTGATGCGTGAGTATTCCCATTGTTTGTGACAAATCCCTGTGGGTGCATATTGTATGGCTAACGCAGCCGCAATACTCTATTTGTCCACAATTCACGCGTATAATGGTGGACACAACGGGAATTTTACTATATATAGGCTAAGTCGTGATCTAAAGAGGTGATGGAGGACGGGTTATAGACAGCGGAGGATAAAACATCTATTACTGTACTATATCATTTCCAGATTTATTATTCATCATTACAGTAGTGTAGAAAATTTTCTTGCATGTTCCGGTCTCGTCAAATGTTACTCAGCAGTTCAAGTTGCGATTCTAGCGCTGTTTGAGCTTTCAATCCTACTGGTAATTCATATCACCTCTTCCATAATTCAAAATCCAAAAGTCACTTCTTCAAACTGTATTTCGAGCCCCTTGCTATTCCCGATTTTATGGGCTATAAAATGAGGTGAGATGAGTATTCAATTTGATGGATCATTTTTACAGCTGACTGCTCTTCCTGCCACTAACATCATCAGAGGAGATAATAAGAATAAACTAATGCAGATGAAGGTGAAACTGGACAAGGACTTGGGGAAAAAAGCTTGTAATTACATGACTATTAATCTCGCACTCTTGAGGCACGGGACCTCCTTTAGTATGTGGAATCCGAATTACTCGACGTGATGTTTCACTTTGAAAATCGCATATTCTATGACCGGGAATCGAACCCGGTCCACCATAGTGAGAGGTAAGCAGCTTTACCACTGCATCATTACGACCCTACATCCCTTTCTATCCTAGCCTCATATCAAAATATACACGCTCATACAGATACAACAATAGCACTGGTTATCAGGCAAATCCATACACACAGTCAGGTACACGGGGCTAAATGACTACGATCTCTTAAAGCCCGAAAATGAATATACAATAATTCTCTGGTGCCACAGGTCTCGGATTCGTTTCCAGTCCTTGGCAAGGTCGATCCAGGCTATCAAGGAGGAGAGGAAGGGAAGTGCATTAGTTAAGGATGTCTCCTCTAGAAGGATGTTAGGATTAGCTTGGGGGCCAAGAAGTCGCCCAAGTGTGACACGGTGTTGAATTGCGCTGAAGGAAATCGACGACAGATTGTAAGGTTTCGTATCGGAGGGCCAACCCTTGCTAAGACAGAGGACCACGATGGCTCCGTGTGTTGATTCACCGCCCTGTTAAGCTTAGGCTACTATCCGAGACTAGGGGATTGGTGTCTCATAGCAGGCTATCTTTTACAGGGATTGTCGTTGCCTCTTATTTCAACTCCAGCCAAATGATGGGATAATGGTTCGTAATGCTAGATCCAATACACACACTAGTACATACGATAAAACTGCATGCATTCTTATCAGTCAACTGCAAACAACTGCAAAAACAACAAAAGGAAAGCCAGATTCATCACTGAAGCTTCCCTATGCTCTTTAGACCGAAGACGAATTTTGTATCTTTTTTCTGGTTCTCTCTTCCTCATTAAATAACGGCACATATAACATATTTTAAGACAAATGGCATATTTTAATAAAATATAACAAGTAGTTCCGTGAAGAACAATACAGCCTAGTTTCATATATCCTTCATATGTTAATTGCCTCTATCTACATACAAAATTTTAGTTTGATTGCTGTAATAGATTCGTAGATATTGAGAACCGACTAAATATTTCGGATGGTCGCCATGTTGGATTTTATATATGTAGGTCCTAGAGTTATGTACTGTTACATGAAGATTATTGTGTACGTGTAGCATTCAAACTTCAATCGCATGATTAGGACACAAGAAGTAACAAGGAGATTTTAAAATTTCGCACAGCTGCCATCTTGTGGTTATCGAAACAATTGAAATAAATTAGATACCAGTGGATTAACATTCGTATAAGGATTTACTGTACCAAGTTTCACTGCACTCGGATGGTTAAGTTGCGAGAAACGTCCATGTGAATATTTATAATTCGCGTCGCCGCCATGTTGGATTTGTGATCACCAGGTTATTTAAAGTCCTATAGGTGAACTTATGTTCATAGCCCCTATGAACATAAAAAATTCAGTTTCATTGCTATAATAGTTTCGTAGATATTCAGAGCCGTCTAAATATTTCGGATGGTCGCCATGTTGGATTGTTAAATGTATAGGCCATAGAGTCATGTACCATTAAAGGAAAATTATTGCGTAGGTTCATTATTCAAACTTTCACATCGATCGCATGATTACGACACAAGAAATAAAAACTTAATTTTAAAATTCGCAAAGCCACCATCTTGAGGTTATGTAAACAATTGAACTAAATTAGTTACCAGTGTATTACAATGTGGATAAACATTTCCTGTACCAGATTTCATTGTGGTTGCTACATTAAATCGCGAGAAAGGTCTGTTTAAAATTTTCAAATTCGCTTGGCCGCCATGTTCGTTTTATAGTTAACCGGTTTTTGAAAGTCTTATAGATGAACTTCCAGTAGTGCCCTTTACCTCCGTACAAAATTTCAGGGTGATACCGCTAATAGTTTCAGAGATATAGAATGCCGGTGAAATATTTCGCACATCCGCCATCTTGTGGTTATGTAAACAATTGAACCAAGTTAGATGTCGGTGCATTGCAATGTGAATAACCATATACTGTACCAAGTTTTATTACGTTTGGTTGGTTAAATCGCGAGAAACGTCTATGTAAAAGTCGCAATTTCGCGTGGCCACCATGTTGGTTTTATAGTTACCAGGTTTTCAAGAGTCACATAGGTGAACGTCTAGTAGTTCCTTTTATCACCGTAAAAAATTCGAGGGTGATATAGGTAATAGTTTCGGAGATATTGAATGCTGGTGAAATATTTCGCACAGCCGCCATGTTGGATTGGTGAGACGTAACAAAATTTGAAGAGCACGGTCGGGGTAGTCCGGAATAGTGCTATGAACTTACCGAGTTTCATTGAAATCGCTCGAGCCGTTTAGAACTTATTTGGGGGACACACACACACTCCTCACCCACACACACACACGCACACATGGACAAAAGGTGATCTCATAAGCCTTTTTTTTTTTTTCAAAATTGAAAATAGGCTAAAATTTTGCATCACATTTGCCAACCAGTGTACTTAAGAGCGCCAAGTCCGGACTGGAAAAATAAATGGGTTCGAATCCCTCAGGGTCGGACATACTTTAAATGGTTTTCCATGCTTCTCGTTTTCAAATCCAGGTGAAACTGGGCCTCGACCGCTTCTTGACAGTTTAATTCATCTCCAATCATTTTTACCTCTCAGTAACACCCCTGTTAAGGTAGAAGTCGGGAAGAGCAATCATCCATAAAAACATCCACAAACGTAAGGCTCATCTTTCTTCACCCACCAGTCCCATAGAAATGAGAATATTAAGGGGTAGAATTAGTTCTGAATTCACATAAAACCAATTATTGCTGAGAAAGCATAATATTAATAAGTGAAGGTTCACATATGTGTACCCTAGCTCTGAAGGGGCTATACACAGTAGTAAGTTATCGAGCTCGATAATTTGTATTTTGTTCTATCACTTTCTCCATTAACGACCGGTGTTAACCTAGCTGGACAACCATGTTTGCATTCTACGTGTGTGTGGAACCAGGGCTTTCCCAGCTCGAGACACAGCATTGTCAACTCTCCAGCGTAGCCAAGCAGCGAGATTGAACAATAATAATAATAATAATAATATATTATCGTATGGCCTCGGTTAGATATCTAAGCTCCTTGAACACTATAGCGCTTTCTAGTAGAGAAATGAGGAACTTTGTGTTGGCGGAAACTCCCGAGATTAATTTTGCCATTATGAACTCAGCCTACTGGATTCAAATGGGTTTTTTAACATGCCAACATCGTATGACATGCGTATCGTATTTTTGCCGCCTTTCAAAAATCACTTACCACGGCCAGGAGCGAACCTGCAATCTTGGGGTTAGTAGACCGACACGATATCCACTCACCCACCGTGGCAAGCTATTGAACAAAACTGTGTGCAACACTGGTTACATGATAAGCGTGCCAGTAGCGAGGACCGGACTCTGGAATCTACGTGAAGTGATACAGCAAGCATGCTATTGGTCAAGAACAATCAGCTTTTGGTCAGCAGCGAACAATGGTTATTGCCGGAGCTTGCTACTGCCTAACGTTTTAGTAGCCGGTCGTTGACGAGGAAAGTGAGGGAACTACACACATCAAAAAAAGTTTTGCATCACCTCGGTTCCAAGAGTTCCGGAACCGTTAAATACAAAGGGAATAGAGATCAACACAAACAACATTTCAGCTCGTTTTATTGCTCATGAGACCCACACATTGCATGTTGTACCATCATACAGCTAGACTTTCAGCATTTGTGGTCCAGATTGCAGTACACACCACTACCTCTAATACCCAGTAGCACGTCCTCTTGCATTGATGCATGCCTGTATTCGCCGTGGCATACTATCCACAAGTTCATCAAGACACTGTTGGTCCAAATTGTCCCACTCCTCAACGACAATTCGGCGTAAATCTCTCAGAGTGGTTGGTGGGTCAAGACGTCCATAAACAGCCCTTTTCAACATATCCCAGGCATGTTCGATAGGGTTCATGTCTGGCGAACATGCTGGCCACTGTAGTCGAGCGATGCCGTTATCTTGAAGGAACGCATTCACAAGATGTGCACGATGAGGTCGAGAATTGTCGTCCATGAAGACAAATGCCTCTCCAATATTCTGCCGATATGGTTGCACTATGGGTCGGAGGATGTCATTCAGGTATCGTAAAGCCGTTTCGGAGCCTTCCATGACCACCAGTGGCGTACGTCGGCCCCACATAATGCCACCCCAAAACATCAGGGAACCACCACCTTGCTGCACTCGCTGGACAGTGTGTCTAAGACGTTCAGCCTGACCAGGGTGCCTCCAAACACGTCTCCGACGATTGTCTGGTTGAAGGCATATGCGACACTCATCGGTGAAGAGAACGTGATGCCAATTCCGTGGGGTCCATTCAGCATGTTGTTGGGCCCATCTGTACCGCGCTGCATGGTGTCGGGGTTGCAAAGCTGGACCTCGCCATGGACGTCGGGAGTGAAGTTGCGCATCATGCAGCCTATTGCGCACAGTTTGAGTTGAAACACGACGTCCTGTGGCTGAACGAAACGCATTATTCAACATGGTGGCATTGCTGTCAGGGTTCCTCCGAGCGGCAATCCGTAAGTAGCGGTCATCCACTACAGTAGTAGCCCTTGGGCGGCCTGAGCGAGGCCTGTCATCGACAGTTCCTGTATCTCTGTACCTCCTCCATGTCCGAACAACATCGCTTTGGTTCACTCTGAGACGCCTGGAAACTTCCCTTGTTGAGAGCCCTTCTTGACACAAAGTAACAATGCGGACGCGATCGAACTGCGGTATTGACCTTCTAGGCATGGTAGAACTACAGACAACATGAGCAGCGTACCTTCGTCCTGGTGGAATGACTGGAACTGATCGGCTGTCGTACCCCCTCCGTCTGATAGGCCCTGCTCATGCATGGTTGTTTACATCTTTGAGCAGTTTTAGTGACATCTATGAACAGTCAAAGGGACTGTATCTTGGATACAATATACACAGTCAACGTCTATATGCCGGAGATCTGGGAACCGAGGTGATGCAAAACTTTTTTTGATGTGTGTATAACAACGGTTGCAAATACTCGTATTCTTCAAGCTGATGTTTCTACAATTATGGTGATTCTCATAAGATAATAAGCATTTTTTACTATCGAATTTGGCCAACTATGGACCGCAAGGAACTCAAGACTTATTGTCTTTCTTTCTCTTCTCTTCCCAGAACTTCTTCATCCTGTCACTTCTTTGTTTTCTTTTCTCTCCTCCTCGGAAAAGATCCGTTTGGGCCTCCTGCTTGGTGGTTTCTCCTGAAATGATTTTACTCCGTCAACTCGACTGCAGAACTCTCTTCTATCGTGGGCCATCGGTGGAGTAATTACAACTTCCGCTGCGTCACTCTTCACTTCAGCTATCCATTAAGATGTGACCTGTAACCCCATGATGTAGCTGAAGATCCTTTTGGTCAGCCTGCCTTCAACCATTCGTAGGAAATGTCCGTAGAACTTAAGCCTCCGCTTCTTCATTACCGTCTGTGATATTTTCAGTACACTTGTAAAGTTCTTAATTTTTCCTCTTCTTCCATGTCCCATCAGTAGTCTTCTGTGGTCCAAGTATTTTTCTCAGAATCGTTCTTTCTTTCGTTTCTAGTTCTTGAAGTTCTCCCTTTTTACTTAAAGTAAGACACTCTGCAGCGTATAATCCTTCAGGTTGTACTACCGATTTATAGTGTCTGATTTTGGCCTTGTATGATAAAGCTCGTTTGTTGTATTAATAAGCAATTTATAAACACCAAATTTTATTTTGATCCATTACAATGTACGCAAGTTACTACTGTACTAGTGCAATATACTCAATATTGGTAACAATGATGTGTCTACAGTATATTTGGCACCACTATTTTTCCTTGTAAGAATGTTTCAAGTTTTGCATGATTGCTGTCAATTGTTATCATGAGGAGAGGACCCAAGACTACAATAATTCGAGAAGGTCCCATCACGGCAGTTACCTGGTGTGAATGTGGAAAAACTTGGGGGAGAAGCACATGTAGGATGGTCGCTGCCAGCGCCACATACCCAGTCATGCCGAGTAACGCGTCTTTAAACGCTCCTTGTAAATAGGAAGCATGTTAAAATGTCAAATTGTGTAACGACAATCATTTCTAGCCAGCATTGCTCGTGTTAGGAATATATTAGTATTAAGGCAGTAACATCGCTGCAGAACCGGAAATGTGTACAGACTCAGAGCAAGATATGTCCTAACAGGTGAACCTAACATAGACAAATCTATATTTCCGAAGATTTCATGCCCTTGCGATCCTGGCAGAATAAGGTTTCTTCGTAGATATGCAAGATTACATCCTCATTTAGAAAAGTAGATACCGGGCAATACGGCTCCACACCTGCAAACTGTTATTCTATACGAGCGAGTTGACCTCCCGTGACTCCTTCTTCACCTCCACCTGCAAAAGAGTATTTCCTCCCTCTGTGAAGACCGGAAGTAAAACCGCCACACTCTTGCCGTCCCCTTTATCGCCTTCAGGATATTGGGGTTTGGATCAGGTAGTCATTGCGATTCCAAGAAGGCCAATACTTGACGACGCAACGGTGAACGAACATCTCTATAACTATACCTACCATCTGTTTAAGAGATGAGGACAATATCCATTCGCACACGTGCAGATCCTACTTCTCTTCTCCACTTCTCTCAGTTCCTCTTGGTGCATTAGTGGCTTGGCAGGAAGAGAAGACAGGATAGGAACTCAACCGTTTGTTCAAAGTATTAGCAACTATGGTTCATAAAATAAGACCTCAGCTATCTCCCAGTTATTGTCTCAATTACAAACATACACACTACTATACTGTAGATACTACAAGAACACAGATTATCACACACATTTCGTTTGTGTATTTACACACACCCAACAACACGGGGTTGAGATGGCCACGATATGCAGAGTCCCTAAAAGGAAAAACAAATAGGCCTATTAGCCTACTCAACTAATTCCTGTCAAATTTGACACACTTACTGAATATCTAAAGAGATGTGTTTAGTTAGTTATTGTTGCTTTAAGGGGAAGAACAGTGACGTCATCTGCCACTATAAAATGATGTATGATGGTGTTGATGATAATGATGATGACTTGTTTTAAAGGGCGGAATATCGAAGTCCTTAGCACTTTGTAACACGGATCAAGAGATATTATTCGAGTATTTCTACACTTCTATGCTTATTTGTACATGAAATTCAAATGCTTTTCAGTCAGTTAGCACGATCTTATCTAAATTGTAATGGCTGTTATTCCATATCGCCCAAATAACCAGCTAAGTACTATAATCTATATTCAAGTAAGAACACCAACCTGACACCATTTCAGATAATCACACTAAAAAGTAAACTTGAAGGTCAATAATCACTAACATATTATGACAAAAATCACAAACTTGACAAGTTACACAGAGATTTGCGCTGGACAAAACGGAGGCAGACAGGTTTTTCTCCGGGTACCCGGTTTTCCCTGTCACCAATTTCATTCCAGCAACACTCTCCACTATCATTTCATTTCATCTGTCAGGGGAGTGCGACAGGCTTCAGCAGCCGGCACAGTTCATATCTCGCCGCTAGAGGGGGGCTTCATTCATTCTATTCCCTGACCCGGTCGGTCGACTGGAAGCAGGCTGTGGATTTTCATTTTCACAAGTTACGCAAGTTTACAATAAACTTCTGTAACTAAAATAGCATAGGTATATACTGTATCTTAACACACATTCTTGTAGACATAGATTTAATAGCCTAAGTGTAAAGGAACCGATGATGATCGCTTGACGATCGAAACTAGTCATCGGAGTGTATTAATTAATCTCAGTTTTTTTAGCCTACTTTTCACATTTTGTAAAAAGAAAAAGTAGACTTATGAGATCGGGCAAATGTGTGTCTGTCTGTCTGTCCTTCTGTCTGTCTGTCTGTCTGGCTGTGTGTGTGTCCCCCCCCCCCCTTATGAACTCCAAAACGGCTGCAGCAAACGAAACAAAATTTGGTAGGAGTAAAGATCTATACCTGAATATCTCACGCTCATATTTGAAAATTATGTCAGTGCTACCAACTGCTGAAAAATCGCAATTGCAATTTGAGCTCCATGTTGGATATCTTGGAAGGTATGAATGGGAGCTATTTCAAAATTGGCACACGTATAGATAATAATATTTCAGTTTAATTTCCAGGAGGCCATACATGGCAGTGTTGCCAAAATGATTATGAGCCTGCTGATAAGTCCAATTTTTAAATGCATATAACTTCTACACTATCAATTGGAATTCAACCAAATTTCGTACGTGCTATGTGTACATAAACAGATATCACTGAGCGTATTCTTAAGAGCCACCAGGGCTGCCAACTGTTAATAAATTCTGTCTCTATTTTTGTTACCCTAATATCAATATATCAGAAAGTATGCAAGCCAATAGCTCTACACTTTTCACACGTATAGTACCTGGCATTCTAGATTAATTTGGAGTATATAATATAGGCCTACGCCAGTGCTGCCAACATGATTCTAAGCCTGCTGATAGGTCCAATAATAAAATGCATTTAACTTGTATACTAACTAATGGATTTCATTCAAAATTGTCACAACAATACATCATATTATTTCAGGTTATTTCTGATCAATACATGTATGTCATTGTTGCCAAAATGATTTTACGCTTGCTGTTAGATCCAATGTTTAACTGCATGTAACGTCCATGCTATCCATTGGACTTCAACCAAATATTGTATTCTGTGCCTTAAGAGATGGAACTAAGAATATATTCAGTCACCAGGGCTGCCAACTGTAGTTCTCTATTAGGCTACATTATGCCAGGTATACAGTATTTCGAACTGATTAGAAATTTCGATATTACCAACTTAATTTCGTCATTATTCTAGATAGATCCATATAGATTAATCACTGGTATGAATCTTAAATTTTAAGAAAAGTAGGCTCTTTAGTTCGTCATGGAACTTCTTGTTTTTTCAGGTTTAGTAAATAACATCCATTAAAATTTGGGCACAATCGTTTTGACTGACTCAAAAGCATTTACATTTCATTTCCTAAGGCAACACTGAAATATGGCATCCAAGACGGTAACTTACTTCTACGTTCTACACTTGGACTAGGAGACGGTCGAATATTGGCTGTGAAGCGACACATGGTAGTTGTATGTTCATATAGGACGACACATATGCCACAATGCCTCTTATAATTTAATATTTGATGGAAAGAGTAGTTACTTAAAGTGGTGGACTGTTGACAATGTAAATTAATAACTCTTGGTTTATGTCCATTCTAGATTGAGATAAAGAAAAAAGTAGGTTGGCTCAGGCAAGGAAAGTATTTCTACAGAAAAGAAATCTGTTGACATGAAATATAGATTTAGGTATTAGAAAATCATTTTTGAAAACCTTTGTCTGGAGCGTGACACTCTTTGGAAATGAAACTTGGACTGATGGTGCAGCATAAAAGGGAATAATAGAAGTATTTGAAATGTGGCGTTACGGGAGAATGATGAATATCAGATGGGTAGATTGACAAATTAAGAGGTATTAAAACGAGTGAGGGAGGAGAGATGTTTCTGGCGACTGCTAATGAAGAGAAGAGATAGGTTGGTAGGACACATTCTAAGACACCAAGGTATAGTAAACTTAGTTATGGAAGTAAGGGTCGAGGACAAGAACTGTAGGGGTAATCCAAGGTTAGAATATATTAAACAGATTGTCTCGGATGTAGGATGTGGTAGCTATGTAGGGATTCTTTCTTTTGGTCGTGTAGCCTCCTGAGAGGCCGAGTGCAGGGCTTTCTAGTCGACGCCCGTGGGCTACCTGCGCGCCGGGATGAGAGATGGAATGGATGATGAAGAATGAAACTGGGCAAGGATGTGGAAGGAAGCAGCCGTGGCCTGTCAGAAGGTACCGTCGCAGCATTTGCCTGGTGTTGAAAATGGTGAAACCACGGAAGAACATTTCAAGGACGGCTGAACCCACGCGTCTACCGAGTCAGCAGAGAACTTGGTCCCATAACCTAACGCTGAGCTTAAGCGAGCATAGCCACCGCTGTCGGTAATGTAGAGATGAAACGATTAGATCCGGACAGAGAGCTTCATCAAACCAGTCAAAAGACTGAAGGCAACAACACAAATTAGTTACATGAGTAGAGTGGACTACATTATTAACTGTCGGTGTGTAAAAATGATTGATTTAAAGAAAGACTCATTAGTTCTTCACCAATCTTCTTGTTAGTCAATAGTTTCAGTCATCCCATAACAAACGTTTGACTAGTACGTTCCCTAACAAAGTGAGATACCAATACCGGAGCGGGATGTATACTTAAAGCAAACATCAATTCTGAGATATAAAATAAAAAGAGGAAATCCGTTATCAGGAGAACCTCGTCCTGTTGTGTGCCTGTTCAACTTTACCTCTGGAAGATGTAAGCAGTGGATAGTGCTCTAGTGAAGAAATAATAAATCACTAAAATCAGTCCTAGGTACGGTACCTCACCTGCCGTTAACGCTGACATATTGTCTCACGAGGGAGAATGGCAATTAAGTTTTATTCTGCAATGAAAATCAGGGCATCTGTAAATACTAAAGGTAGGTGTGTGATTAGTGTAAGAGTAAATTACACTGTGTGTTTAGTTAGCTAAATTTCCATAGATATTACTTTCTTTCATCATCTTAAGATGCGTTCGGTTTCAAAGTGAGCAGCTTGATGTTCCTCACTCTATGCTAGTTAATTTATATTCTTGGGATATCGTAATCATCATCTCAAAGGGTGTATACAAACAATGCAATGCAATGCAATGCAAAATCAATACCGTACTGTTGGGTCTGAGGTCCGTGGTCTTTCATAAATAGGACTGGGATACAACAATTGTCTTGCATGCTCGCCGTCAGTTAGGATATTTTTCAAACGTAAATATAAAGGAACTTGCTTAACGTGACCATTAATCTCGTGATAATAAGTCACGGTCCTACTTATTACGTGGAATCTGAAACCCTGGATGTGATTTTCCGCCTCGAAAATCTCACATACATTAAATGGTAATCAGTAATCAGTCCTAACCACATCAAGTTCACAATCAGACTCTATGTTAAGGAGCAGATGACCTCACAGTTCCACCCCTTAACACTAGACCGACCAGAATTCTCTAATACCTATAAAGGCCGCAGACGGTCATTTTGACCGCTTGCGCTTAAAACCTCAATAACTAACTAACTAGACTCTATGTTATTATTGCTTGCGTTGAGATAAAATAACCGTTCAGTCACATTACTACAATGTGTACACTATCCTAATGTCGACAGCTGCTCTAACAAAGGACTCAGAACAAGTAGCCTAGTTCCATGAAGGACTAAACCATCTATTTTCGTACATTATGCTGGTAATTTCTAACTCAGTTTAACACTTTTGATGCCAAGCCAAGGTTCGTGGAATTACCAGATTTTGATTTAAAAAAAAACCTTTTAAGGAAAAATATTGATTTTTTCTGTCACAGGTAAATGTATTTTAAACAAACAAGGTGGTAAATATTTAATAATATGTTGCTTCAATAAGTAAAAGTTTAAAAGTTATTCTTTTTAAATTTAACTTGTGATTTTTCATATAATTTTGACAGCCTACACAATCAAACTAGTATATTTTTTTGAAACCATTATTAATTTTTCATCTTCGTTCAAAAATGCCACGTATCTTGACTAGCTCCGAGCAAGAGCGTAAAAACACATGACTTCAAAAGTTAAGACGCGTGGGAAGTCAGCTAAATGCTGCTTGTTCAGAGAATAATTATTAAGAATTCAGTTATTTGCGGAATTTAAACACATCGATATTTCCAGAAAGAGAATAATCTCGTGTTGTTTCGGTTACAACACTGATAGCACTACTTGGCGGGAATTAATAATAGCCTACTGTATTTTATTAAAATAACGGGTCACGAGGTATTTTTAGCATAAGCTTCCGAGACCGATTTATCGTTCCCCAGGCACGATAAAGGGGTTAATTACATGCGATACACTGATCCCGTGTGATCTACAAAATCACGCAACATTGAGCTTGGTCAGAACTTGGTTGGTTGATCGGTTCAGAAGGGGGGGGGGGGGATCACGTGCTGTTGCTTGGGGAGGGGAAGAAGAATCGTATAGGAAGGGACCACCCTACTACAAAATATATACGAGCTTAGGTTTGCCTCTTTGGAGGTGCTAACCAACCTACCAGCCTGAGATCTACACTTATCAACCCGATAACTGCAATAGGATGCGGAGTATATATACTTTCAGAAATTTGAACACCCACCATCTTTAATTTGTTAAACAATTGAATAACAGGATGTCATATTGTAGTTAGTTAGTTATTATAGTATTAAGGGGCAGAACTACTAGCTCAGAATATTTTTCTTTTCTTCCTCCAAGTTTCACTAGTGGCTTCGGTGGCGTAGTTGGTAGCATGCTGAGCTTCTATGCCCTAGATCGTGGGTTCAAACCTGGCCGAAGTCGTCGGATTTTTAAGAGCGTGAAAATCCCTCAGTATGCCTTCCTTCGGAGGGGAAGTAAAGCCAACGGGCCCATGTCATAGATTTATGGCATGTAAAAGAACCTTCCACTAACTACAACTGTGTGAAGCTGAAATTTGTAGGACAGATTTGATTAACGCTCTAAGTTCCAACGTTCGCCGACAGGTGCTGGTTGCGGTGGAATCTAATAGCCAAGTTCACAGCTAGGTGTCGTTGACGGTAGCATTTGGTATCAAAAGTAGGAACTACTACTGAAAATGATCGTTTTCAGTCCTTACCTGAATTACAGATAACACACACTAATACAGCCATTACAATTGACACTGGTTATCAGACAGATTCTACACACACCCAAAGTACACGGACTACATGACCGCGTTGTCGCAGCCCCTAAACTAAGGAACCAACCAACCATCCAAGTTTCACTGTACTAGAATGATTAGGTAGCCAAAGAAGACAATTAATATTAGCATTACAATTTTTTTTAAATCGTGTGATCACTACGTTTATTTGTTTTTCAGTTCTCTGTCAAGACACAAATTTTAGACTTTTGGATGTAATACTTTCCGAGAAAAGGTAATTACATTTTGAACGCTTGCACGGCTGCCATGTTAGTTTATTTCATGTCACTGTCCGTAAAGCCAAATTTGCGAACATGCTTGATAGCCATCTGTCATGGAACAAAAGTGCAGTTTGTAGCTGCGACAACTGAAAAGACAACTGAATTTTGGACAATCGCATGACCTCCATATAAGTTTCGTGCGTGTCACTGTATTGAGAAAAGAAGTGTTAATGGACTTGTCTTATATCAATCGTTGTAAAAAAATACAAGGTACCGGTACAATTAGGTAGATTTCATTAGAAAGCTAACTATTGCAATGGGTACCATGTTTCGACTTCCGAAAATTTCGACATATCTTCGCGTTTCACATCCCCCAGACCCCAAAACCACCGTCAGTTCAAAAGTTTATATATAATTTATGTGTATATATATATATATATGTATGTATATATATATATCAGTTTCTTGTGGACACGATAACTGCCGTAATTTTGCACCAATCACTTTGAATTTTTTTACCGAATATGTATACCTATAAAATCTCGGTCGAGTTCGTTACTGGGCTAAATCGGTCGAAGGGGGTGAAAATGGGGGGCTTTTTTCGAAAAGGTGAAATATTGCTATAACTCTCTTAATATGTGAAATATAGAATCCGTTCAAAGTTCATACTATGTGTCGAATAAAGCCCAAAAATTTATGTTTGAAGAGTTTTTTATAGCACGAACCATTGACCAAAGGGGTGGGAAAAAGTGGGTTTTTCGGGAAACATTAATCATATCTCTCTTAATAGGCACAATATCAAAATCGTACAAAATGGACAATATTCCCCTAATAATTACCTAAAACTTTTGTCTGAAAGAATTTTTGATATGACCCACCATTACGCCAAGGGATGAGAAAAATGATTTCGGAATTATAAGAAAATGCCAAGAGCTATCAGAGGTTGCCATGGCAACACTACTAAATTGATGAGGGATGAGCCATCAGACGTTGCCATGACAACGCACTTGCACGAGATCAGATTCAGATTTCCATCGGACTAAGTGTGAAGCGGCTTCGGTGACGTGACTGGTAGCATGCTGAACTTCTATGCCCAAGGTCGCGGGTTCAAAGCCGGCCGAAAGCGTCGGATTTTCTAAGAGCGTAACCAATCCCTCAGTATGCTTTCCTTTGAAGGGGAAGTTCCAACGTTCGTTGCGAGTTGCTGGTTGCGGTGGCATCTAGTAGCCGAGTCCACAGCTAGATGTCGTTGACGGTGGTATCTGGTAGCAACATTAGGAACTACTGCTTGAAATTTACCGTCTGCAGTCCTTACCTGAATTACAGACTACTACAGCCATCACAATTCACACCGTTTATCAGACAGATTCTACAGTCACCCAAAGTACACGGGGTTACATGACCGCGTTGTCGCAGCTCCTAAACTGAGGAACAAACCAAATCTCTGCGGGAGATATAATTTTGCGTGAAGAAGTAACAGACCGTTACATAGTCACACATCAGTGTCGAAACCTTGCATAAGGACAGTGTGACCACAAGTATAAAAATGGACAAGAAGGTTACCGTCCCCATAAGACAATAAAATGTTTATAATATGCATAAAATGACGAAAAACAAAGTTAATTAAGCTCCAATTATAAAATACTTTCTCGCAATAAATGAGGTCTGATCCTTCTACGAAAACCTGCATATTCTGCCTATTTTCGCCTATCCCCAAGTTTGTCCGGTGAAATCTACCTCCGCCTTCCGGCGTGCCGAGAGGACTTTTTTTTATTGCTTTAATATGTCGCGAGAAAAAGCAATTTAAAAGTAAAAATTCGCATTGCCACATAAACACTTATAGTGGGCGATGTACAGTGTTAAAGATTGGGAGCGTGGTGGCGCAGTGGCCAAGCTGTTAGCCTCTCACCACGGCGGACCAGGCTCGATTCCCGGTCAATGCATGTGAGATTTTCGATGTGAAATGCCATGTCCTGTAGTTCGGATTCCACGTAAAAAGGGAGGTCCCGTGGCTCATCATCGCTCGAATAACGGTCACGTAAAACTAAAAGCTTCCTTACAGTATTAAAGATAGAGATATGCTGTCCCGGACTTTTTTTTTGAACTTTTCATGCCGAACAATTCTTACATTCATAGAACTGTATAAAGATATGTTTAACGGTTTACCCAGCGTATGCTTAAAAGGTGCACGGACGGCAGATTTTTCTTCGATTCATGAAATTGTTACTGCTCGGCTTCCTTTGGTCATAAATGAATGTTTATCTACAGAAACCTTCCTCGAGAAATCCTTTATAGAATGGTGAAAACCGCATAAAAATCCATCCAGTGGTTCTCGAGATTACCCGTTAGATCCAAGAATTGGGGACTTCGTTTTATACTATGTAGAGATACACGGGGCCAAATGAGCCTTTTTTTTTAACAAAAAACAACCTAAAATAGCCTCGTAAGAGCACATCGCTTTGAAAAATTCAGAAACTGAGTACCAATTTCACTTTTCATCAGCACGTGCATAGTCATTTTTTTTTTAAATATATTTTTGATGAACTTGTCCGATAATGTTATACCCCTTATAGATTGTATTAAAATCTCTACTATGAATCTCTTTCTTGTTTCACCCCAGATTTCCATGATATTTAACAAGATCTCAGGACCGTGGAACGCAAAGCAAATAACAAAGTGTAAGATAAAATCTCCATCACGGGAGGAAAATTTGTCTTTAAGATACCGGACCTGTGGATAGCAAAGAACTCAAGATATAATACCAGGAACATAACGACTACAGCAAGTTCTCTGTGATTGTGTAAAGATGAGTCATTTCTTCGGCGTCTTGTCCAAGCTGTTCAAGGTGAGAAAATGGAAGGTGGACAATGTCATCTTCAAGCTCCATACCCGATTCACCGTAGCTCTGCTTGTGATTTTCGTCATCGTATTGTCCACATCTCAGTATGTGGGGTCTTCTATTGAGTGCAACCACACCAACGATGTGGACCATAGCATGTTCAAAGCATACTGCTGGACTCACTCGACCTACACAGTGGTCGGGGCTTTCACCAAGAAGATCGGGGATGAGGTACCACATCCTGGAATAGCCAACAGTCGCCGCGGTGCTGATGAGATCAAGGTGTACCGCTACTACCAGTGGGTAACGCTATGTCTGCTGCTACAGGTGAGCTAAAACATGAGATCTGAATGCAAGTGATTAGTTCGTCTTTTCATATGGTATAGTCTTAATGTACATTTCCTTATACCCAGATATCTTCTGAGCTAAAACTTGATCGGAATGCTGATGGCTTTAGTATTACCGAAATTGTGAAGCGAAATGCACTTTAAAAAGGCTTATTATTATTATTATTATTATTATTATTATTATTATTACTATTATTATTATCCACTTATTTACTAAAAGCCCAACCTACTATAGGTCTTTAATTATTTGCATACGAAAACCAACCCACTAGTGGTCTTTCTATCTTCCCTTAACATATATTTATTATAACAACTTAAAAACTTATTATTATTATTATTATTATTATTATTATTATTATTATTATTATTATTATTATTATTATTATTATTATTATTGTTATTATTTATTTGTTTCACCAAACTTTGGGGATGAATTCAATAATTTTTAGCCTACTTTTCACATTTTGCAAAAATGAGGAAAAAGTAGACTTATGAGATCGGGCAAATGTGTGTCTGTCTGTCCTTCTGTCTGTCTGTCTGGCTGTGTGTGTGTCCCCCCCTATCAACTCCTAAACGGCTGCAGCAATCGAAACAAAATTTGGTAGGAGTAAAGATCTATACCTGAATATCTCACGGCCATATTTGAAAATGATGTCAGTGCTACCAACTGCTGAAAAATCGCAATTGAAATTTGAGCTCTATGTTGGATATCTCGGAAGGTATGAATGGGAGCTATTTGAAAATTGGAACACGTATAGATAATAATATTGACGTTTAATTTCCAGGAGGCCATACATGGCAGTGTTGCCAAAATGATTATAAGCCTGCTGATAGGTCCAATATTTAAATGCATATAACTTCTACACTATCAATTGGAATACAACCAAATTTCGTATGTGCTATGTGTTCATAAACAGATATAACTGAGCGTATTCCTAAGATCCACCAGGGCTGCCAACTGTTAATAAATGCTCTCAATTTATTTTTTCCAAATACCAATATATCAGAAAGTATGCAAGCCGACAACTTTAAACTATGCACACGTATAGTACCTGACATTCTGTATTAATTTGGAGTAACTTATATACGTCAGTGCTACCAACATGATTCTAAGCCAGCTGAGAGGTCCAACTTTAAATACATGTAGCTTCTATACTATCATTTGGATTTCAACCAAAATTTGTATGTGCTATGTGCACCATAACAGATACGACTATACGTATTCTTAAGAGCAACCAGTGTTGCCAACTGTTAAAAAATGGTGTCTCTATTTTTGTTTCCCTAATATCAATATATCATAAAATATGCAAGCCAATAGCTCTAAAATTTGCACACGTATAGTACCTGACATTCTAGATTAATTTGGAGTAATTAATATACGTCAGTGCTGCAAACATGATTCTAAGCCTGCTGATAGGCCCATTTTTAAAATGCCTGTAACTTCTATACTAACAAATGGATTTCATTCAAAATTAACACAGCAAGAGATCATATTATTGCAGATTATTTCTGACCAATACATGTATGTCATTGTTGCCAACATGATTTTAAGCGCGCTGTTAGATCCAATGTTTAACTGCATGTAACGTCCATGCTATCCATTGGACTTCAACCAAATTTTGTATTCTGTACCTTAAGAGATGGAAACAAGAATATATTCAGTCACCAGGGCTGCCAACTGTAGTTCTCTATTAGGCTACATTATGCCAGGTATACAGTATTTCGAACTAATTAGAAATTTCTATATTACCTATTTAATTTTGTCATTATTCTAGATAGATCCATATAGATTAATCAATGGCATGAATTTTAAATTTTAAGAAAAGTAGGCTCTTTAGTTTGTCACGGAACTTCTTGTTTAAATTGTTTTGAGTTTTCCTTTTGGCCCAGTAATGCCTCATCCTTTGAGATCTTGCCTCCCTTTCTTCGGCAGAGATCTGGATCGTACGCTTTTGTTTGATTTTAACTAGGAACCGTTGTTTCTTATCCTTGGTGACGGATTTGGTTGTTTTGTCCATGAGCATGGTGTCTGTTATTTGGAGCTCTACGAGGTCTTTCTCAGTTACCCTAAACCAAAGAGGTTTTGTTTTTGATCTGTAGCATCTTTCCACTCGCCGGCCCCGTGGTGTTGGGGTAGCGCGCCTGCCTCTCACTCAGAGGCCCCGGGTTCGATCCCCGGCTCCGTCAGGGATTTTAAAACTGACGTGAGGGTTGGAACGGGGTGCACAAAGCCTCGTGAGGACAATTGAGTAGCCGTCTGACAGTGAGTCAGCGCCCCGATCACGAATACAAAGATTAACGGCCGAGGGGACCCGACGCGCTGATCACGCGTCACCCCAATATCTGCAGGCCAAATGGCTGGGCAGCGGTCGCTTGGTCGGCCTTCGCCCGTCATGGACTGTATAGTGCCAGGGGTAGTGTAACATCTTTCCACTCGGTAGCCGGACATTTTTGTGGGAGTGATTTTTTAAAAGGGACGGAAGTGGATGGGACCGAAATGGATGGGACGGAAGTGCATGGGACGGAAACAATGAGCGCGCGTAATGGCGGAGATCGGTACAACGACGTACTGTAGGCCATGTGGCTATGGGGAATGTATATCGCCTACAGTTTAGTTCAAGGTTTGGAGACCCCATTTAAGATATTCATACAATAAATCATCCTCAAGTTGTCGTTCTTTGGTGTGAAAATATTCATTTTATCATATTTGCTGAAAACAATTACGATTTATTAAATCTTCATACTTTTGCTGTATTCTTATTTAATGTAAGCACTCGATGTACTGTCGGCCATGTGGCTATGTGGAATCTATATCGCAGTAACAAACACTCCAAACAACGTAGGAATTCAGTATATTAACACAGACTACTAACAATAATTGAAACTTTGTTGGTGTAAACCAGTGGTTCTTAACCGGTGGTCCGCGGACCACAGGTGGTCCGCGAGTGCCTCAGAATTGGTCCGCGAGTGCCTCAGAATTGGTCCGCGGAGAAAAGGGTCCACCAGCACGTATAAAGAAGTGGCCAATAAATGGGGATGTCGAATACGATGTGCGTTGAACGAGAATCGTCCGAATGTATTCGCGGCGATGATTATCAGGTTTTGAATTGAAATATATTTAAAACAAGCTGTACCCGGCATGCGTTGCAATGCCAATCAAAGAAAGTGTTGGCGTTGAAATTCTGTTTTTTGAAGTGCTTTTGGATACACAACATTTTTTCAATTTCCGTTAACTGCCCCTATGCTATCGTAAAATGGATTTTCTAATTTAGAATCAATCGTGGGAGCGTGCACAACAACTTTCAAAAGTTTCATCGCAATCGGATGAATGGTATATGAACGTATACGGGATTTTGTTTGAACGATTCGTGCGCTGTCACTCATTTGTTGATTCTACTCGTACGCTACCTATTGAGAAATGAATTTGCTAAGTCGAAACCCTACCCTGGCGTGTACACAATAACTCAACAAGGTTTCATCACAATCGAAGAAGGTTATATGAACGCATAGGGGATTTGGTTGAAACGCTTCGCGCGTCGTCACCCATTTGTTGCATATACTCGTGCGCTACCATGTGTGAAATGGATTTATTAAATCGAAACCCTTCCCTGTCGTGTACACAATAACTCATCAATGTTTCATCGCAATCGGATGAATGGTATATGCACGTATACGGGGTTTTGTTTAAACGATTCGTGCGCTGTCACTCATCTGTTGAATCTACTCGTGCGCTACCTATTGAGAAATGTATTACTAAGTCGAAGCCCTTCCCTGGCGTGTACACAATAACTCATCAAGGTTTCATCGCAATCGAAGAAGGTTATATGAACCCAATAGGGGATTTTGTTGAAAAGCCTCGCGCGTTGGCACCCATTTGTTGCATCTACTCTTGCGCTACTTATTGTGAAATGGATTTACTAAGTCGAAACCCTTCCCTGGCGTGTACACAATAACTGATCAATGTTTCATCGCAATCGGATGAATAGTATATGAACGCATACCGGATTTTGTTTAAACGATTCGTGCCCCGTCACTCATTTGTTGAATCTACTCGTGCGCTACCTACTGTAAAATGTATTTACTAAGTTAGAAACCGTCACGTAAGTGTCCACAACATCTCACCCAAGTTTCATCGCTATCGGACTAATGGGATATGAAGACATAGGGGAGTGTATTGAAACGCTCCGCGTGTCGTCGTTCATTTGTCGAATCTACTCGTGTGCTACCTACTGTGAAATGTATTTACTAAGCCAGAAACATTCCTTGGAGTGTCCACCATATTTCACCCAAGTTTCACCGCTAACGGCAGAATGGTATATGACCTTATATGGGACTTTGTTGAAACGCTTCGCGCGTCGTCCCTCATTTGTTGAATCTACTTGTGCGCTGCCTGTTGTATAGTGGATTTACTAAGCCAGAAACCTTCCATGAAGTGTACACAACATCTCACCCAAGTTTCATAGCTATCGGACGAATGGTATATGAATGCATACGGGACATGGTTGAAACGCTTCGCGTGTCGTCACTCATTTGTTGATTCTACTCTTGCGCTACTTATTGTAATATGGATGTACTCAGCCAGAAACCTTCCCTGGAGTGTACACAACATCTCACCCAAGTTTCATCGCAATCGGATGAATGGTATGTGAACGTATACGGGACGTTGTCGAAACGCTTCGCGCGTAGTCACTCATTCGTTGAATCAAAACGTGCGCTTCGTATTGTAAAATGGATTAACTAAGCCAGAAACCTTTCCTGGAGTGTACACAACAATTCACCAAACATTTATCACTGTCAGACGAATAGTATATGACCTTATACGGGACTTTGTTGAAACGCTTCGCGTGTCATCGCTCATTTGTTGCATCTACTGCTGCGCTACCTATTGTAAAATGGATGTACTAAGCCAGAAACCTTCCCTGGAGTGTACACAACAGCTCACCCAAGTTTCATCGCTATCGGATGAATGGTATATGACCTTATATGGGACTTTGTTGAAAAACTTCGCGCGTCGTCGCTCATTTGTTGATTCTGCTCCTGCTCTTCCTATTTTTAAAGGGGTTTACTAAGCCAGAAACCTTCCCTGGAGTGCACACATCTCAGCCTAGTTTCATCGCTATCGGACGAATGGTATATGAACGCATACGTGACTTTGTTGAAATGCTTCGCGCGTCGTAGCTCATTTGTTGAATCTACTCGTGCGCTGCCTATTGTAAAGTGGATTTACTAAGCCGGAAAATTTCCCTGAAGTGTACACAACATCTCACCCAAGTTTCATCGCAATCGGATGAATGGTATGTGAACGTATACGGGACGTTGTCGAAACGCTTCGCGCGTAGTCACTCATTCGTTGAATCAAAACGTGCGCTTCGTATTGTAAAATGGATTAACTAAGCCAGAAACCTTTCCTGGAGTGTACACAACAATTCACCAAACATTTATCACTGTCAGACGAATAGTATATGACCTTATACGGGACTTTGTTGAAACGCTTCGCGTGTCATCGCTCATTTGTTGAATCTACTGCTGCGCTAGCTATTGTAAAATGGATGTACTAAGCCAGAAACCTTCCCTGGAGTGTACACAACAGCTCACCCAAGTTTCATCGCTATCGGATGAATGGTATATGACCTTATATGGGACTTTGTTGAAAAACTTCGCGCGTCGTCGCTCATTTGTTGATTCTGCTCCTGCTCTTCCTATTTTTAAAGGGATTTACTAAGCCAGAAACCTTCCCTGGAGTGCACACATCTCAGCCTAGTTTCATCGCTATCGGACGAATGGTATATGAACGCATACGTGACTTTGTTGAAATGCTTCGCGCGTCGTAGCTCATTTGTTGAATCTACTCGTACGCTGCCTATTGTAAAGTGGATTTACTAAGCCAGAAAATTTCCCTGAAGTGTACACAACATTTTACGCAAGTTTCATAGCTATCGGACGAATGGTATATGAATGCATACGGGACTTTTTTGAAACACTTTGCGTGTCGTCACTCATTTGTTGAATCTACTCGTGCGCTATCTACTGTGAAATGTATTCACTAATTTTGAAACCTTCACGTAAGTGTATACAACATCTCACCCAAGTTTCATCGCTATCGGACGAATGGTATATGAACACATACGGGACTTGTTTGAAACGCTTCGCGCATCGTCACTCATTTGTTGAATCTACGCGTGCGCTACCTATTGTAAAATGGATTTACTAAGTCAGAAACCTTCCTTGGAGTGTACTCAACATCTCACCCAAGTTTCATCGCAATCGGATGAATGGTATATGAACGCATAGGAGACATACCCACAGACATACCCACAGACATACCCACAGACAAACTATCACGTTACATTGATTTTTATATATATAGACAAGCTGTACCCGGCATGCGTTGCAATGCCAATCAAAAAAAGTGTTGGCGTTGAAATTCTGTTTCTTGAAGTGCTTTTGGATACACAACATGTTAACTGCCTCTAGGCTATCGTAAAATGGATTTTCTAATTTAGAACCATTCGTGGGAGCGTGCATAACAACTTTCAAAAGTTTCATCGCTGTCACTCATTTGTTGAATCTACTCGTACGCTACCTATTGTGAAATGGATTTACCAAGTCGAAACCCTCCCCTGGCGTGTACACAATAACTCATCAATGATTCATCGCAATCGGATGAATGGTATATGCACGTATACGGGGTTTTGTTTAAACGATTCGTGCGCTGTCACTCATTTGTTGAATCTACTCGTGCGCTACCTATTGAGAAATGTATTACTAAGTCGAAGCCATTCCCTGGCGTGTACACAATAACTCATCAAGGTTTCATCGCAATCGAAGAATGTTATATGAACGCAATGGGGGATTTTGTTGAAACGCTTCGCGCGTCGTCACCCATTTGTTGCATCTACTCTTGCGCTACTTATTGTGAAATGGATTTACTAAGTCCCCTTCCCTGGCGGGTACACAATAACTGATCAATGTTTCATCGCAATCGGATGAATAGTATATGAACGCATACCTGATTTCGTTTAAACGATTCGCGCTCCGTCACTCATTTGTTGAATCTACTCGTGCGCTACCTACTGTAAAATGTATTTACTAAGTTAGAAACCGTCACGTAAGTGTCCACAACATCTCACCCAAGTTTCATCGCTATCGGACTAATGGGATATGAAGACATAGGGGACTGTATTGAAACGCTCCGCGTGTCGTCGTTCATTTGTCGAATCTACTCGTGTGCTACCTACTGTGAAATGTATTTACTAAGCCAGAAACCTTCCTTGGAGTGTCCACCATATTTCAGCCAAGTTTCACCGCTAACGGCAGAATGGTATATGACCTTATACGGGACTTTGTTGAAACGCTTCGCGCGTCGTCCCTCGTTTGTTGAATCAACTTGTGCGCTGCATATTGTATAGTGGATTTACTAAGCCAGAAATTTTCCATGACGTGTACACAACATCTCACCCAAGTTTCATAGCGACGGACGAATGGTACATGAATGCATACGGGACTTAGTTGAAACGCGGATGAATGGTATGTGAACGTATACGGGACGTTGTCGAAACGCTTCGCGCGTAGTCACTCATTTGTTGAATATAAACGTGCGCTTCGTATTGTAAAATGGTTTCACTTAGCCAGAAACCTTTCATGGAGTGTACACAACAATTCACCAAACATTTATCATTATCCGACGAATGGTATATGACTTTATACGGGACTTTGTTGAAACGCTTCGCGTGTCATCGCTCATTTGTTGAATCTACTGCTGCGCTACCTATTGTAAAATGGATGTACTAAGCCAGAAACCTTCCCTGGAGTGTACACAACATCTCACCCAAGTTTCATCGCTATCGGATGAATGGTATATGACCTTATATGGGACTTTGTTGAAACGCTTCGCGCGTCGTCGCTCATTTGTTGATTCTGCTCGTGCTCTTCCTATTTTTAAAGGGATTTACTAAGCCAGAAACCTTCCCTGGAGTGCACACATCTCAGCCTAGTTTCATTGCTATCGGACGAATGGTATATGAACGCATACGTGACTTTGTTGAAATGCTTCGCGCGTCGTAGCTCATTTGTTGAATCTACTCGTGCGCTGCCTATTGTAAAGTGGATTTACTAAGCCAGAAAATTTCCCTGAAGTGTACACAACATTTTACGCAAGTTTCATAGCTATCGGACGAATGGTATATGAATGCATACGGGACTTTGTTGAAACACTTTGCGTGTCGTCGCTCATTTGTTGAATCTACTCGTGCGCTATCTACTGTGAAATGTATTCACTAATTTTGAAACCTTCACGTAAGTGTATACAACATCTCACCCAAGTTTCATTGCTATCGGACGAATGGTATATGAACACATACGGGACTTGTTTGAAACGCTTCGCGCATCGTCACTCATTTGTTGAATCTACGCGTGCGCTACCTATTGTAAAATGGATTTACTAAGTCAGAAACCTTCCTTGGAGTGCACTCAACATCTCAGCCAAGTTTCATCACAATCGGATGAATGGTATATGAACGCATAGGAGACATACACACCCACAGACAAACTATCACGTAACATTGATTTTTATATATATAGATAAGTGTTATTGAGGAAGGGTTACAACTGATAAGGTGTATTGGGGGGGGAGTGGTGGTCCGTACAAGATTCAATTTCAGGCTGAGTGGTCCGCAGACTTCTACGGGTTCAGAACCACTGGACTCTAAACATATCACTGGGAGAAACCCATTTAATATACCTTCCGCACACCTAATTTTTTTTTAATTGCACCTACACTTGGCAGTGCGCTGATCGGCAAAACGAGGCCATTTTCAATAACATCGCTGGCATGGGTTCACTAACTGGCCGGTATCATGGCCGGCTCTACGGAAGGCCGCGGCGTTCGACCTTGCAACGCTGCACTTCTCTGAACTGGGATGGCCATAGCAGCCGGCCAGCTGTTGATGCGTGTGCTTCGCCACGAAAACAAATTGATATAACGAAATAATATCTGTTCTTTTCAACATTAAAGTAAAAGGATTGTCAAGAGTGAGTAGGGCTTACTTGGAGTAACAAAACCAATTTGCTTTCAATATTTATTTGACATTTACAAAATATACAACAGGTTGGCCTCTAACAAAGAATAGCAAGTTTTCTGTGATTACTATGGCAAGTTACCCGTTCATTCCTCAACTTCCTGTAATTATTTAACAAAATGTTACTCATTGTTAAGACAATACTTGTGACTATTGTCATAACATTACATCCACAGGTACAAGTTTTCTCGGCAGTTTCTGACAATTCAATATCTGATAAAATACCGAGTAGACTAAGATTTTGAATTACTTGGCGTTGATTGTTACATTTACATTTTTAAAATTGTTCCTCTAACTTATCAGAAATTAGTGCCTGCGTAATTCCAACAACATGTTTACACACTGATAAAATCAAATCTGCAGGAACTGAAAGTCCGCCCCTATTTATTTGATTGAAGTAGCTGTCATTTATCTTTTCTTTATTTCTAAGCAAAGCCAAACATTCTTCACATTTTATTCTTGAACATTGCTTGAACGATATGTAACCACAGGCATATATAAAACCCGACTCATCGAATTGTATGTTTTCAGTGTACTTGTCTTCTAAAATACTGTAAAATGTATCGTCAACAGTAGCTGACGAAAGGCTGCTTGTTGTACTTTCTCCTGAATTTGTATCGGAAGAGGACATTATCATTTCTTTCGAAAAAGTAACTGCTCCATACCTGGCTGAATGAAGGCCAAGTACGCTTTTCTACCTTATTTTCAATTCGGCCTCCATTACCTGAGTAACTGATATATTATAGTTGCCGCCTGTTAGTTGGCGGTACTACCCAAACCTGGATTATAATTGGTCACTCTGAAATTTGCCAGTTAACACATAAGAGGGGTTGACATTCTGTAGAGCATAAATAATAATCTCACGAAATACATAGGTTGTTACATATAAAGCGTTGTAAGTTTCATTGGTTAAACAACTCTTTTTTGAGGAATTATTTTCATCGTTCTTTTTCCACGTGGACAACCATTGGAGGAATGCCTTTAGGAAACCCAACCTTTTGTCTTCGGGATTATGGAAAGGCATTTGAAGACTATTACGTTTAACAACATGGGTGAGAGGCCGCTTAATATTAACAATGGACCACCACATTAGGATTACTCTGACAAAAAAAAGCAGTACCTTTATAACAATACTTAATCAGTAAATCGGATTCCTATTTGTAGATCGCTCGTATGTCACTAAATGATGCTTGAGTTACCTCTTTAAAATCAGGGTTACAGTCATCTGAACTTAAAACATTTGAAAATGAGTCTAAATCTTCCCATACAGGAATAATAAATGACTTATCAATGCCACTTAAATTCAGCCAATTATTTCGTATATTTTTAATACATAGACACTGTCATATAAAACAAAGGTTTTTAGGGGGTTTCCATCAATATGGAACCAGTAATTACTATCAGAATGTTCGGTTAGTTCTTTGAACATAGCACGATTCACACCATTATGATAGACAGAATATTTAGGCCACAATCCTGTATTTGCCTGATAACACCTTTCGCAATATCAGCTAGTTGCAAACCCGTTAATTGTTTCACTGGAACTAATTTAACAACCTCTTTCAAATTTCCAAAAGCAGAACTAACGAGAAAGGCCAGAACTCTCTTAACTAAATCGAAAGATTCATTTGTAGCAACACCAAAGAATTGCCCATTTTTAAAATCTAAAGTTTGTTTGACATGTATTTCATCAATCTGTAAATTTACAACCCTTTCTAAATTTGATAAATCTTTCACAATTTGACTTAGAAAGTTACTGTTCTCTTCATCAGCTTTCGGGGATATGGCGAAGGAAGTTGTTAATTTTTGTTAAACTCGGGGATGAGGTAGGGATAAAATATGGTTAAATCTAATTGCGTTATAACACTTTGTAGACTGCATATAAATGAGGAATGCACTTAGAGTTGTAGTGACGTTATATCTAGGTTTCTTTAAAAAAGTAAGTGTAAACTGATCTTGCAGAAACATTAACTTTTTAACAGAATCTCTGAAGTTTCGTCTCCCTGGCTTTCAAGGTCAGTTTTTAGGTTATCTATTAAACTATTAATCTGGACGACTAGTGAACTTACAGAACTTACAGGTAAGAAAAAGTCGTGGCAAAATTCTATTGCTTGGAACAACTGACTCCACTTACTTAATAATGAATTTCGAAATATTACATAGCCAGAATGAAGAACAACAACGTTAGGAATTACGCCTCCATTGATATGAATTTCGACCGTAAAATCATTGTTTACCCTTATACTTTACCTTATTTTAGGTATGCTTGACACATCTAATTTATACAAAATACAATAGTTTTCACTAGTACTTACAGACCAGTCTGTTTTATGCTCCACCAATTTATTTTGTATATCACAAACAAAGGACTCGAAAGTCGTAATTTTGTTGGCTTCCTCAGCAAGGGTCTTCTCAGATTCCTCTGCAGACTTTTTCCGTTCTTTTTCTTCTCTTCTTTCCTCTGGAGATTTCCTTATCTTGGAGGAGCACTTACTCAAATACGATGGTAAGTTTGGGAATACCTTTGGAACCGCACGAGGTAACAATACAGGCTTCTTCCGTGTGAATTCCTTATTATTCCCATCACCATCCTTGTATTTTTCAACATAACTTACGTCTTCAGGAAGAAAGTGTTTAATACATACGAAGGAATATTTCGTAGGTACCCAATTGGCTCGAGGAATAGCACGTTCCCATATGGCTTTCAATTATGGATTTTTAGGAAACACAAACAATGTCAGAAATCCTTCAGTTTGTATCGATGAACGATAATTAGACTTACAATTCGGCACAACACAAGTCTTTGGCATTGTAGCTAGCCACTATACAGTAATAATCAATGGTATAATTTCATTTACATAGAGTATTTTGAAGAAAACACGAGCGCGTGACACATTTTCCATGTGACTCAGTGGGCTAGGCAGAGCAGACTGGCCATTCACGGCGAGGTTGCCAATTTTCGCTCGCCGCGGCCTTCCGTAGAGCCGGCCATGCCGGTATAGAGCGCAGCTCGCATCAAGTAGGCAGTGGATTGCTTCCGCCACGGCAAATAACAATTATGATTCAATACGGTCAGGATTTGGCACTGGAGTCTTACAAGTAGTTATTTCAATGAACAACAGAGTTCACTGTCCAGAAGGGATTTGCGCTCCCGGAACACACATAGTCACATAGTCACACATGTCACATGTTACACATCATATGCGACTACTGTAAGGCTCGTATAGTTTTTTATTACGAAAGTAGTCGAAGATCTTTTTGGTTAGTCTATTTGAATTAATTCGGAGGATGTGCCCATAAAAATCAATTCTCCGTTTTTTATTGTGTCCGGGAGTTTTTAATTCTTTTGGTAAAGAGTTTTCGTTCCTGACATGGATTAATTTGTTAATTATTATTAGTAGTAGTAGCATTCCTTTTAAATTACTGAAGCTGCTGCTGTCACACAAATCAACCACCTATAGTAACCTATAGTAACTGGACGGTCTACGCGACATATGTCCAGGTGCTGGGGGACAAGCCATGGCGAAGAGTGCAAAGAGCGGTAATCCTAACTCATCTAAAAATAAAACAATCATACTGTACCTGAAGCTAATATTAAAGTATTAGGTAAGGTGCAAGCTTATATAAAAATGCAACTAAATGAAACACAACAAAAACACAAATTAATTAAATTAAGGGGCATAAGGAGCTCACTTAAAGCACCAGGTTACCACTTTTCTAAGGCATATAATATGTCTTCATGCCAGGATTACTTAGATATCTGAATGCAATGCTCAGTTCGCCTCTAAAGTATATACAGTATATACCTAATGCACGTTTCGTTATACCTAGATAATTGAAGCGTATGCGGTAACAAACGTCTATGTTACACACATCAAAAAAAGTTTTGCATCACCTCGGTTCCAAGAGTTCCGGAACCGTTAAATACAAAGGGAATAGAGATCAACACAAACAACATTTCAGCTCGTTTTATTGCTCATGAGACCCACACATTGCATGTTGTACCATCATACAGCTAGACTTTCAGCATTTGTGGTCCAGATTGCAGTACACACCACTACCTCTAATACCCAGTAGCACGTCCTCTTGCATTGACGCATGCCTGTATTCGCCGTGGCATACTATCCACAAGTTCATCAAGACACTGTTGGTCCAAATTGTCCCACTCCTCAACGACAATTCGGCGTAAATCTCTCAGAGTGGTTGGTGGGTCAAGACGTCCATAAACAGCCCTTTTCAACATATCCCAGGCATGTTCGATAGGGTTCATGTCTGGCGAACATGCTGGCCACTGTAGTCGAGCGATGTCGTTATCTTGAAGGAACGCATTCACAAGATGTGCACGATGAGGTCGAGAATTGTCGTCCATGAAGACAAATGCCTCTCCAATATTCTGCCGATATGGTTGCACTATGGGTCGGAGGATGTCATTCAGGTATCGTAAAGCCGTTTCGGAGCCTTCCATGACCACCAGTGGCGTACGTCGGCCCCACATAATGCCACCCCAAAACATCAGGGAACCACCACCTTGCTGCACTCGCTGGACAGTGTGTCTAAGACGTTCAGCCTGACCAGGGTGCCTCCAAACACGTCTCCGACGATTGTCTGGTTGAAGGCATATGCGACACTCATCGGTGAAGAGAACGTGATGCCAATTCCGTGGGGTCCATTCAGCATGTTGTTGGGCCCATCTGTACCGCGCTGCATGGTGTCGGGGTTGCAAAGCTGGACCTCGCCATGGACGTCGGGAGTGAAGTTGCGCATCATGCAGCCTATTGCGCACAGTTTGAGTTGAAACACGACGTCCTGTGGCTGAACGAAACGCATTATTCAACATGGTGGCATTGCTGTCAGGGTTCCTCCGAGCGGCAATCCGTAAGTAGCGGTCATCCACTACAGTAGTAGCCCTTGGGCGGCCTGAGCGAGGCCTGTCATCGACAGTTCCTGTATCTCTGTACCTCCTCCATGTCCGAACAACATCGCTTTGGTTCACTCTGAGACGCCTGGAAACTTCCCTTGTTGAGAGCCCTTCTTGACACAAAGTAACAATGCGGACGCGATCGAACTGCGGTATTGACCTTCTAGGCATGGTAGAACTACAGACAACATGAGCAGCGTACCTTCGTCCTGGTGGAATGACTGGAACTGATCGGCTGTCGTACCCCCTCCGTCTAATAGGCCCTGCTCATGCATGGTTGTTTACATCTTTGAGCAGTTTTAGTGACATCTATGAACAGTCAAAGGGACTGTATCTTGGATACAATATACACAGTCAACGTCTATATGCCGGAGATCTGGGAACCGAGGTGATGCAAAACTTTTTTTGATGTGTGTATATTTTGTGTAATTTGAGATAGCCTATTCACGGAACAAACATCTACGATGTTTTATGAAAACGTATTTGCTAGTAGTTCGAGCATATCTCAAAAGATGGCTTTAGTATTCATGAAATTTTGAAGAGAAATACACTTCCCATTATAGGTTAGTGGTCTATATATTAACCACCTATTGGTAGGGCATTTATATTGTCAAAGATGATGATGGTTGAATCTTTCAGCCATATTTCGACGAATTTACAGAAGGAAGTGCTAGTATTTCTAAAACTCAAATATTATAAATGCATCTCCTTGACCTTAGCCTCCGTGGCTTAGGCGGCAGCACGCCGGCCTCTCACCGCTGGGCTCGTGGTTCAAATCCCGGTCACTCCAAGTGAGATCTGTGCTGGACAAAACGGAGGCAGACAGGTTTTTCTCCGGGTACTCCGGTTTTCCCTGTCAAAATTTCATTCCAGCAACACTCTCCACTATCATTTCATTTCATCTGTCATTCATTTAATCATTGCCCCAGAGGAGTGCGTCAGGCCTCGGCAGCCGGCACAGTTCATATCCTCGCCGCTAGATGGGGGCTCCAATCATTCCATTCCTGACCCGGTCAGAGACTGGAAGCAGGCTGTGGATTTTCATTTCATCTCCTTGACCTAAGGAGCTGGATAAAACTTTAATAACGTGCGTGTATAACAAGAGTTTAGTGCTTTTCAGTCGGTCAACACGAATGTACCCAAAAGAGATGGGTTATGCCCTAATCCTGAAATAAATTACATGAGATTTTATTAATACCTCCGGACACGGCCCATGACCAAGTAAAGTGCAGACAGCGGATTCAAATAGTGGACCTTGCCACGAAGCGGGACAAACGCTAAAGCAAAATAAGATGTTTTTATAGATTTAATTTTAATATGTAGACTATGATTAATTACATTATTTCTTTAAAGTTGATAATTACTGTATTTTCATAATATTTATTTTTATGATTAGACTAGTTTTATTATTTTAATATTTATATTTCTTTTTGTAATCGTAATTTTTATTTCTATAATTATTTTTATAACATTTGTTTTTATTGTATAATTATAATTTCTATATTTATATTTTGAATTTTTTACACTCTAATTTTTTTGTTTTTATTTATACACGCATTGTGGTGTTTGAAGCCATATTTTCAGTGTTGCCTTAGTAAACAAGAGTTTAGTGCTTTTCACATGTCGGTAATTTATTATAGTTCGATGTTGTGTTTATGTCCGACATGTTGGATTTTGAGCGCATGCGCGAAGTTATCGTTACCTAATTGGTCAATGAACGAGCTCTGATTGGCTGGAGAAACTGTATCATAATGGAAAACAGTGTTATAATGACCATCATTATGATACAGTTATCTGACACATAATAGTGAGGGTCGAACATAAAGGAACAAAAGTGTGTGTTGGGCTACGTCTTATGCCCGTTGCTCACGGTAAAATTATCCTTCAAATTTATTGTACAATAATTTAATTTTATAAAATTTATGTTGCTCACGGTCAAATTCAAGTTTTATAAAACCTTTGATAAAACGTTTCATAAAATAGGACATGTTCTATTCCGTAAAATTAATTTTACGAAACGAACCAATCAGGGAAGCTGACATGAAGATGATGCTGGCGCCACGTGGTGAGAAGATTGTGAAGCTCGCTTGTAAACAAAATCTTCGAAAATAAAACATGGAGGACGGTTGTTGTTTGGGGGGTAAAATTTACAGTCGATTCGCATTATTAACGCAAAGCGGTCATGAAACTTGGTTTAAGTACATTTGAAAATATGCGTGGTACTGAATGAATTAATTCCAATCAATATTTAAGATATAATTGTAATAATTGGATATTTAACCATACGCGCTGATAAGAAGTGCAACAAATTGCTGTAACGTCAGTTGGAAAAGTGTGCTAGTGGTATCGCACTCGCTTGCTGATCAGAAGATCTCGGCTTCAAGGCTATCCAGGGGCGGAGATTTTTACTTCCTTTTAATTATTTTATAATTTCCTCCTTACATCGTACAGCAATATTGCAACATTGTTTTGTGTTTTCTCCCATTTTAAAATTTTTATTTTCCCTAAATACTGTAACCATGGACGGATACCATTCGTGATAACTATTAGAATTTAAATAGTTAAATATTTATCCCAGAATAATAATAATAATATGACACGTTCTGTATTTACTGGATATAGCTAGGAGTTTTTTAAAACTGCTTTCCTCCATTCTTAGAAAATTCCTATATGAATTTTGATTTCTAACCTCAACTCATTTTCGACCAAGGAGAGTATTCCTCTACTCTTCTCTTCTCCATTCCCGAGTCCAGGACTTCCTAGCATTTCTTTTCTTCCTTTTTACCACTGTACGACATTTAATTGTAGCTAAATTAAGCAGCAATTTTTGCAATGCTTGCTTTGTTTGTTGGAGCCATACACTCAAACCAATGTGTGTTGAACAGCTGATTCTTGGTTCAGAAGTTTATCGGTAGATGGCGATCCTGATACATCCACGGATTTTATAAAATAATTTTACCGTGAACAACACAGCTTGCTTTCGTCAAATTTTTATAAAATTAGTTGTAAAATAAATTTTAAGAAACATTTTACCGTGAGCAACGGGCATTACTGCGTAGCCCTGTCCCAAGGACAAGTCTCCTTTATTGCTCAATAAGTAAGAAATGTAACAGACGTTTGTTCCCGCATACGCTTCAATTATCTTCTTTTGAGGTAAGCTACGCAAAACCTACAGTACCTAACAAAATGTTAAAACCTCCAGCGGAAATCAGTTGCACTCCGAATCCCATATTTGTGGTGCGAATTTGGTCTGCAAATACTTTGTGGCTTATTCGTGTTGATATACTGTACCTCTGATAAAGAATTAAATAACAACCGTTGAAATACCGAATGAAGTTTAAGAGTTATGATTTTTGAAACATTTTGAGAACCTATAAAATATCCCACTTTTGGATGTAAAGGCCATTCTATTGACTAAACTACAGCCTGTACTGTAGTTGGATATGTCTTGAGCTGGGGGTGTATCTGGAATTAGCGTTGACAAATTTCCGACACCTAGTTACCATGGCAATAAGTACAAGCGCACGTTGTTCCCACTCGTTGAAGCATGCCCGATCTCCATACACACGATGGCCTTAACACACACAAGTGGTGTATTTTTGTGTAGGTGCTCAAATGTTAGTAAATTTATAACCCATCAATTTTATTCGATATTACAATGTGTTTTTAGCCTATTTTCATTTTGAAAAAAAAAAAAAAAAAAAAGGCTTATGAGATCACCTTTTGTCCGTGTGTCTGACTGAGTGTGCGTGTGTGATTCGTGTGTGTGTGTCCCCCTAATAAAATCTAAACGGCTGGAGTGATTTCAATGAAACTCGGTAAGTTCATAGCACTATTCCGGGCGACCCCGACCGTGCCCTTCAAATTTTGTTACGTCTCACCAATCCATCATGGCGGATGTGCGAAATATTTCAACAGCATTCAATATATACGAAACTATTACCGATATCACCCTGGAATTTTGAATGGTGATAAAGGGAACTACTAGAAGTTCACTTATGTGACCTTTGGAAATCTGGTAACTACAAAACCAACATGGCGGCCAAGCGGAGTTGAGACTTTTAAATAGACGTTTCTCGCTATTTAACCAACCAAACGCAATGAAACTTGGTACAGTATATGAGTATATACTGTATATTGTAATGCACCGACATCTAACTTCGTTCAATTGTTTACATAACCTCAATATGGTGGCTTTGCGAAATATTCCACCGGCATTCTATATCTCTGAAACTATTAGCGGTATCAACCTGAAATTTTGCACGGAGATAAAGGGCACTAGTGGAAGTTCATCTATGATACTTTAAAATCCGGTTAACTACAAAACGAACATGGCGGCCAAACGAAGTTGAAAGTTTTAAATAGACTTTTCTCGCGATTTAATGATCCAAACGCAATGAAACTTGGTACAGCAAATGTTTATACACATTGTAATGCACTGGTATGTAATTTAGTTCAAGTGTTTACATAACCTCAAGATGGCTTCTGTCCGGAAACGTACCGTCTTCTCGCAAAAAGGAAAAAAAAAAACACACCACAGCACACGTTCAATTCTCCCGCATTTTCGGCGGCATTGACTAGAGTGCGTACGCCATTGAACGATCATCTAATGTCCCATATCTCCTACAGGTTTGTTGACATTCTTCCACGAATTCTCACGAGTTCCGCGTACTTGGTATTCCTTGAAGACTTTATGTGCCCGTTTAGACCGGAGTCCGCACGACCACATATGCATTTTACCAATAATCAGTCAGCACGAGAGTCAAAATATCCCGGAGCGCCAGATGGGTTAAAGCAAATCGCAAAAACGACATCAAATTAAAAAAATGCTTTACTGATTTTTGGCTCAATGCAACAATAAGGATAGAAGGAGATTTAATTGGGAGAAACACATCTGGTAAAATTATCTCAGTTTATTTTAAAGTTAAAATCTGACTGCGAAGATGCTCTAAGCAGCATCATCCACGTGTGGCGATCCACACCCTTATTTACACACAATATACAGAAATCTTCCAAACACATTTGACAATCTTTTTGGAAACACAAGTCCGATTAATAGTCCTGTGGACTGTGTTCCAAAATTATTAATATTTAATTCCAGTTCAAAATCAATTGTCTATACTGGAAATAACGTAGATCACTGTTTGACTATTTACATGATATTAACACTCGTAGAATAAATGTTTATAGAATCCTAAATTTACACTTGTTTTTCCAGTTTCAAAAATATATCGTCGTAAATATTATTATCGAAGCAACACAAATTATTAACACATATTAATAACATCTGAAAAGTATTTGACCTTGAGCATAGCATCGAAGAACTTGTGCGAAGCACAACAACAATTAATTGTTCTTCTGACATTAAACATTCGAGAAGTGACTCGATTATGAACTTTAAGTTCCAAACAAAATATATGATTTCTGAATATCAACTTGATCAATAAATGGTTGAACCATTCAACTATTCAATTATCCACTTGGAATCATTATGAAAAAAATATTTATATTTATGGCCATTTTTAGCAATTTTCACAACTTGCAATTCTTCGACATAATGCGGAAATTAGAATTGTAGTTTTATAATGAATTCATTTAGTTCATGGCACTAGGATTGAAAATATCCTTCAAATTATTCGTGGTTAAAGAATTATTTTTAATTGGCAGTGGCCCATTCTATTATTTGTGTAAGAACACAATATTACAACAACAACGGCAAAGGTCTTCCTCTGAAGAAGAATAAACTACTATCATGACAAATCCGGGTTCTAGCAAAATCAAAGTCTAAATGGAATTCGTAAACAAGGTTGAAATAAGAACTGATGGTTTCAAGAAATAACCTTCGGGTTATTCATACGACGAAATGTGTAGTTCCAATACTCCTACTATAAACCTGAGCCATCGAACCTGCTATTTGATTGATGCTCGAAAAAACCTCTTCATTCCTGCGACTTAACATGCGCACCTGGGAATGGCATTTCAACTACTCCACACACATAAATTTTCTTCCCAAAATTTATACAATAAATCAAGCCTCTGCTTGTTATCAACACTGGAAGATTAATAAACTTACAAGTTTATTTTATTTTACCATTCAGTTCAACCCGTGAATTTACCATACTTACGAAAAGCTTTACTTCACTTTCGAGTGTATTTACGTCATGATTTTATATAAACACAAAAATATCCTATTTGATACAAATATCATTTGCTTCCCGTTTCATGCCTCTCCGTGTTATCTGAAAAATGTACTTTGCTCATTGCAAATATCAACTGTTCAACCAGAACTGAAATGTTGGTTGAATGCGGGCTTGCGCTAACCACTCTCCTTCGGAAAATCTCCTGTTCCAAACTAGAAATGTTTAAACTACTTCATAGGCTCTTTCTCAATACATATGATTATTATAAAATATAATATCCAAGAATTATTTAGAAAAATTATGAAAATTATTATTATTATTATTAGTGGATTATTATTATTATTATTTATATCATTTTAAATATGTTTAATTATCATCTCATTATGTGAGAATCCACATGTTCGAACCTTCGAATATGGAAAAAATATCCATTCCTCAACAAAAATAAATTTAACTTTTACAGTTACATCGGCTGATTACCGTGATTTCCCAAAAATATGAAATATTCAAATAAATGCTCGAAATGCTCGGTCATCGATCCTAAACTGTTCTGAATGCTGAAAATGCTCAGAATAACTCTAACAAGTCTTGCGTAAATCATTGCAAGCTTTAAATACGACGAAAAAATGTGTTGGTCATCTGCAGAAAAAAATAGTGTTCCAATTAGCTAGGCATAATATAATTCAAATGTGGCTTACATTTCTTGATGGTCTTGAAGTGTAGTAAACCTGGTCTGTACCAGATTTATCCATAGACATGCCCTATCGGACAAGCACGTATAATCCTTGTATCGGCCGCCATTGTAGACCCACAAATCGTCTAGTCAGACATAGTGGTAGTATCTTTCGACGTTTGAATAAACTGTGGTTCCATTTTAATATGGGCTTCTATCAAAGCCATAACAGTTTGTTGAAATAGGGTCAGATCTAAGTATCTCTTCTTAAATATGTCAGTTGTAACATAACTCACTGTAATCTCATCAGTACAAGAAAAACATTGACAGTCTAAGCAATTAACGGCTGTTCTGAAGATCGTTCCCTGGGCATGGTTTATTAATATCACCATCTGCCATGCGCTAAGCAACCTGCAGTTTCCCTTGCGTAGACTAATGAACGCCACCGTTATAGACTAGTCTTCAATGTACTGACAGATCGAAGTGGTTAACTAGTTACAAAATATGAAAAACTGACTGAATATGGATTTAAACATCCAAGTATTAAGTTACTACTGGACTGTGACAAAATACTATTTTCTAGACAAAGTATAGCATATGTCCTTTTAGAAATATAAATATTTCCACCAATGTCTGTAGAAAAACAATCACCTCAGTGATTCTCCTCACCAGAAACTTACTAAGTCCCAACTCGTTTGCGCAGCACTTCTCGTGACTATCACGATTTGAAAAGAACTTCTGCGTAGATACGGCAACCATGTGCCTTGGCTCAGCGTAGACGCAACTTGCTTGCCAAGTGCTTGTGTTGAAGTGAGCTGACCATGCCTCCTCCAGCTGGCTTTTATTCAAAACGGTCCGGGTCACGCGTCATCACCTGATATCTAGAAATCCTCATATCTCTTGAATCCCTGGTCCGATTTACTTGATACTAATTGCGTTCTCTTTCATTTGGCCGTGCCAGTAATCTGATCCCAGTCTCAAGTCTCTACTCCATAGTTAACTATTTAATCAATAAATAGCCTCCACCTCTGCTATTACTCGCTACGTCACTTGACATCCAACTATCGGTAAAATTCTTCTAAATGCTTCTCGAAGCAATGTAGCGCGATATTCAAATATCTGAACTTTCAAAAGCGGCTACAGCCTTTCCCTTGATATCTAGGTGTCTGAAACTTGGAATACCCATTCCTAGATTTGGGCACATCCACCCCACACCTAGCAAAAAATAAAAATTGAAAAATTTTTATTTTTCCTATCTACACATTAAATCATCTGGTTCTTGAATAATAGATCTTCAAATTCGATGCATTATAAGTTCCCACGATGTTACCAGTTCGTGTATTGGCTACTTCATAGCTTCCATTATTGTTTACTTCCACAATATTCAAAATCTTCAATTTCCCCAGGTTTAATATCAAAAATATCGTGATACTCCTCCAAAATCTTCCCTAGCTCTGGGGACTCCTTCTCAGTGTAGACTTCTCTTCCTTCAGCTTCATGAAAAATCAGAGACCATTGAGCATCTCCCTCGATGTTTTCCTCTTCTTTTCCCTCGAAGTTTATCTCTTCGGTATTCTTGAATTTAATCGTCTCTGTCTTCATATCTATCACTGCTTGATATTTCTGAATGAAATCTGCTCCCAATATCATGTCAAAAGCCATGTCCTTCATTACAACAAACACATGTCGGAAATCATGTCCTCCAATCGTAATACATAAGTATAATTGTGTTTTACACAGAGATATTTTATTGGGTATTATTCCTTGGATCTTAATTCCTGATACTGGAATCTCCTCTAAATTCTCTTTGAGCTTCCACAGAATATAAAGCTTCTCACTCACCAGACAAAGCATAGCCCCAGTATCGATCAAAGTATCGACAGGCATACCAAATACTTCACATGATATGATTGGCTTCCTAATTCTGGTACCCATTTCTTTTCGTTCGTCATTCTGTTGAATTAAATCATCATCCTCTGCTTGCCATTTAATAATTCTGGAAGTGAAAGTATTCAAAATTCTATCTTCTACTGTGAATTCGAAGTTTTTTTTTTCATTACCATTCCCCCGGGATTGTTGTGTTCCCGATGGACCTGGATCATTGGGCCTCTGCTCCAAAAATTGCAAGTTATCTTGGTGTCTTGCTTCTAAATTTTTCCTCGTCTCCTTGTTAAACTCTTCATTGGACTGACGAGTATCTACATTCCCTCTGTTATTATAGTTGTTTCTACCATAATATCTTCTTTCCTGGTACCTTCCTTGACTATCTCGTGGTCTTCTCCATCGAGTATTGTACCGATTACCACCATCCGGTCTCGCATATGGTTTGTAACTGTATCTGTTACTGTACTGGTTCCATCCTCTCTTATTGGAATCTTCCCTCGGCGATTTCTCTTCTCGCTCCTCTCGAATCTCTCGAGGTGTCTGAGAATAACTATCAGCCATAACAGCATACACAGCGTTGTTATTCTTTCCTCCCTTCTGATGGAAGAATTGAGCGTTTGTATGATCCAGCTTCTGTAATACTTCATCAAATTGTTCCATATTATAGATATCAGCAGCGATCAAAGTCCTCTGGACGTCTGCTGGAAACTGACGTATCAATGCAGTAATCAACTCGTTATCTGGCATTGGCGGATCTAAATGTTGGAGTTTAGACAGCTGTCCAGAAAAGTACGTAGAGTATCGAGTAGGTTGTGACGTCGAGAATCTCTTCGAATATAACTCTGCTCTGACTTGCTGTTGGGTTTCCGGGGACCAAAACTTCTTCAATAGCCCACGAGAAAACTCCTCAAAAGTGGTTAGAGTGGATCTAAATGCTCTAAACCAAAGAAGTGCAGGACCTTCCAAGAACTTCCCTATCACTCGGATCTGTCTTTCTTTAGGGATCTTAGAATCTTTCAGGTAATCACCTGCTTCTCTCAAAAATTCCACGGGTGTTACAGAATCTCGCCCTGAAAATTTAGAAGGCTTATCTTCTATATTCTTAAATACAGTTATGGGGTTGGATTGAAATACTGTCCTGACCTCATCCTGTCTTTGACTATCCGTGTCTCTAGCTCCTCCTAGATTTATCTGTATCTGTTCCTTTCCCCTTACATTTGGCATTTTCAACAGATGATCAGACTGTTTCTCATCCTTTATTTGAGTTTTCATAGCCTCAAGTTCCTTCTGGTTTTCTTCTGCCATCTTCTTGATTGCTTCAGTTTCTTTACAATTGTCCTTAACATCAATGGATATCTGGTTCATAACAGCCTCATGACTTTTCAATGACCCTGTCATATCTGATATGTCCTTCTGAGTTGCTTGGATATCTTTGGCAATTACTTCAATATGGGATGACAAAGATTCCCTAATCTACTTGATTCCCTCTTGATTCTCCAGCTTGAGTGTGTCTTTAATTTCATTGACAACTGTGGTTTTGATTTCAGTTTGCAACTCATTAATCACACCTTCTCTTATTTCTCCCATGACAAGTTCTTTGAATTGTTCCGTTAAACGTTGAACAACTAGAATTCCCATCTCGTTACTCTCCTTCTTCACTCGGACTTCCAGGTTGACCATGTCTTCACCAACTTTCCTAAGACCATGTTCTATCCTATCAGCTAAGCTTTGGGATCGAAGATCGGCATCGCGAAATTTATCGTCCATTAAACTTGCGTTAGTAGCTAATGAAGTTTCGAGCTCATGTGTTTATCGCATAATTTATTCATTTTACTCTCAAGTATCATTTTCAAAATTTCAGAATTCTCTTTAAATTTACTTTCCATTGAATTAAATTTACTGTTTAAATTTTCTTTCAAATTACTTTTTAAAGAATCAGAACTTTCTTTAAGTTTATCATTCAAATTTTCTCTAAGTTTATTTTCTAAAGAATCAGAATTTTCTTTAAGTTTATCCTCCAAACTTTCTTTAAGTTTATTTTCCAAAGAATCAGAATTTTCTTTAAGTTTATCATTCAAATTTTCTTTAAGTTTATTATCTAAAGAATCAGAATTTTCTTTAAGTTTCTTTTCCAAAGCCTCAGTATTTTCTTTCATAATGGCTGCTACACGCAGTCCAGCCTGTTTTGAACTCTCCTCCAAACTCCTCATCATCCTCATAATTTCTTCCATAATTTCAATTATTATTCAAAACTTAGGGGTATACAACAGTGGCAAACACAAGCTTATAACTAGAACAATAAATATGAATAGCTAATTGGAACACTATAATAAAATGAGATTTGTCCTAATGTCGACGTGATGGAAAAACAAAATTCTCTACTTTTACGAATTACATTTACCACAATATCACAAGAAAAATATGCAAGTTCTCAAATATCCTCCACCTGGATTCTAATAATGTGTATGTCCAGTCATCGAACGTTTACTACTGAATTTACTTGACGCCCTAATGGTTAAGCCATTATCAAAATTATCAAACCCATTCTAATTATTAACCAGTTAAATTTTTAATTTTCCCCACTAATTGGGTTTCCTACTAATTTATTCATCCAAACCAGACATCTCTCAACTCCCAAAATATTTCTAAAAAAATTATCACAATTTCAAATCGGCATGCGATTGACCATGTCTAAATCGGGACCCACGTTCGAAGCCATTTCTCTCTCTATCTTATTTTATGTGCCCGTTTAGACCGGAGTCCGCACGACCACATATGCATTTTACCAATAATCAGTCAGCACGAGAGTCAAAATATCCCGGAGCGCCAGATGGGTTAAAGCAAATCGCAAAAACGACATCAAATTAAAAAAATGCTTTACTGATTTTTGGCTCAATGCAACAATAAGGATAGAAGGAGATTTAATTGGGAGAAACACATCTGGTAAAATTATCTCAGTTTATTTTAAAGTTAAAATCTGACTGCGAAGATGCTCTAAGCAGCATCATCCACGTGTGGCGATCCACACCCTTATTTACACACAATATACAGAAATCTTCCAAACACATTTGACAATCTTTTTGGAAACACAAGTCCGATTAATAGTCCTGTGGACTGTGTTCCAAAATTATTAATATTTAATTCCAGTTCAAAATCAATTGTCTATACTGGAAATAACGTAGATCACTGTTTGACTATTTACATGATATTAACACTCGTAGAATAAATGTTTATAGAATCCTAAATTTTCACTTGTTTTTCCAGTTTCAAAAATATATCGTCGAAAATATTATTATCGAAGCAACACAAATTATTAACACATATTAATAACATCTGAAAAGTATTTGACCTTGAGCATAGCATCGAAGAACTTGTGCGAAGCACAACAACAATTAATTGTTCTTCTGACATTAAACATTCGAGAAGTGACTCGATTATGAACTTTAAGTTCCAAACAAAATATATGATTTCTGAATCATCAACTTGATCAATAAATGGTTGAACCATTCAACTATTCAATTATCCACTTGGAATCATTATGAAAAAAAATATTTATATTTATGGCCATTTTTAGCAATTTTCACAACTTGCAATTCTTCGACAGAATGCGGAAATTAGAATTGTAGTTTTATAATGAATTCATTTAGTTCATGGCACTAGGATTGAAAATATCCTTCAAATTATTCGTGGTTAAAGAATTATTTTTAATTGGCAGTGGCCCATTCTATTATTTGTGTAAGAACACAATATTACAACAACAACGGCAAAGGTCTTCCTCTGAAGAAGAATAAACTACTATCATGACAAATCCGGGTTCTAGCAAAATCAAAGTCTAAATGGAATTCGTAAACAAGGTTGAAATAAGAACTGATGGTTTCAAGAAATAACCTTCGGGTTATTCATACGACGAAATGTGTAGTTCCAATACTCCTACTATAAACCTGAGCCATCGAACCTGCTATTTGATTGATGCTCGAAAAAACCTCTTCATTCCTGCGACTTAACATGCGCACCTGGGAATGGCATTTCAACTACTCCACACACATAAATTTTCTTCCCAAAATTTATACAATAAATCAAGCCTCTGCTTGTTATCAACACTGGAAGATTAATAAACTTACAAGTTTATTTTATTTTACCATTCAGTTCAACCCGTGAATTTACCATACTTACGAAAAGCTTTACTTCACTTTCGAGTGTATTTACGTCATGATTTTATATAAACACAAAAATATCCTATTTGATACAAATATCATTTGCTTCCCGTTTCATGCCTCTCCGTGTTATCTGAAAAATGTACTTTGCTCATTGCAAATATCAACTGTTCAACCAGAACTGAAATGTTGGTTGAATGCGGGCTTGCGCTAACCACTCTCCTTCGGAAAATCTCCTGTTCCAAACTAGAAATGTTTAAACTACTTCATAGGCTCTTTCTCAATACATATGATTATTATAAAATATAATATCCAAGAATTATTTAGAAAAATTATGAAAATTATTATTATTATTATTAGTGGATTATTATTATTATTATTTATATCATTTTAAATATGTTTAATTATCATCTCATTATGTGAGAATCCACATGTTCGAACCTTCGAATATGGAAAAAATATCCATTCCTCAACAAAAATAAATTTAACTTTTACAGTTACATCGGCTGATTACCGTGATTTCCCAAAAATATGAAATATTCAAATAAATGCTCGAAATGCTCGGTCATCGATCCTAAACTGTTCTGAATGCTGAAAATGCTCAGAATAACTCTAACAAGTCTTGCGTAAATCATTGCAAGCTTTAAATACGACGAAAAAATGTGTTGGTCATCTGCAGAAAAAAATAGTTTGTTCCAATTAGCTAGGCATAATATAATTCAAATGTGGCTTACATTTCTTGATGGTCTTGAAGTGTAGTAAACCTGGTCTGTACCAGATTTATCCATAGACGTGCCCTATCGGACAAGCACGTATAATCCTTGTATCGGCCGCCATTGTAGACCCACAAATCGTCTAGTCAGACATAGTGGTAGTATCTTTCGACGTTTGAATAAACTGTGGTTCCATTTTAATATGGGCTTCTATCAAAGCCATAACAGTTTGTTGAAATAGGGTCAGATCTAAGTGATCTCTTCTTAAATATGTCAGTTGTAACATAACTCACTGTAATCTCATCAGTACAAGAAAAACATTGACAGTCTAAGCAATTAACGGCTGTTCTGAAGATCGTTCCCTGGGCATGGTTTATTAATATCACCATCTGCCATGCGCTAAGCAACCTGCAGTTTCCCTTGCGTAGACTAATGAACGCCACCGTTATAGACTAGTCTTCAATGTACTGACAGATCGAAGTGGTTAACTAGTTACAAAATATGAAAAACTGACTGAATATGGATTTAAACATCCAAGTATTAAGTTCCTACTGGACTGTGACAAAATACTATTTTCTAGACAAAGTCTAGCATATGTCCTTTTAGAAATATAAATATTTCCACCAATGTCTGTAGAAAAACAATCACCTCAGTGATTCTCCTCACCAGAAACTTACTAAGTTCCAACTCGTTTGCGCAGCACTTCTCGTGACTATCACGATTTGAAAAGAACTTCTGCGTAGATACGGCAACCATGTGCCTTGGCTCAGCGTAGACGCAACTTGCTTGCCAAGTGCTTGTGTTGAAGTGAGCTGACCATGCCTCCTCCAGCTGGCTTTTATTCAAAACGGTCAGGGTCACGCGTCATCACCTGATATCTAGAAATCCTCATATCTCTTGAATCCCTGGTCCGATTTACTTGATACTAATTGCGTTCTCTTTCATTTGGCCGTGCCAGTAATCTGATCCCAGTCTCAAGTCTCTACTCCATAGTTAACTATTTAATCAATAAATAGCCTCCACCTCTGCTATTACTCGCTACGTCACTTGACATCCAACTAACGGTAAAATTCTTCTAAATGCTTCTCGAAGCAATGTAGCGCGATATTCAAATATCTGAACTTTCAAAAGCGGCTACAGCCTTTCCCTTGATATCTAGGTGTCTGAAACTTGGAATACCCATTCCTAGATTTGGGCACAGTACAGCATGAGTTCTTAGACGATGTGCCACTGCACGTGCGTCAAAACATGTGGTTTCAGCACGATGGCGCACCGCCTCATGTTTCACTTGCGGTCCGAGATCATCTGCACCACAGATTTGGCAACAGTGGATAGGTCGTGGTGGCCCGATTGCTGGGCCTGCACGTTCAACAGACTTGACACCGCTAGACTAGGCTACTATCTGTGGAGCCACATGAAAAGCTTGATTTACGAGACCCCTGTAGAATCCGAGGAAGACCTACTGGCGTGGGTTATGGCTGCGACGGATGTTGGTGGACCAGGGATTGGTGATCGTGTTTACCAGAACATGGTCTGTGTTGACGTCGGTAGTCGCCACATCGAGCCCCACCTGTAATTGGACCCAGACGACAAGCAACAGGAATCGAACAGAGCGCCCAAAATGCGGGAGCTATGAACGTGTGCTGTGGTGGTTTTTGCGGGTAGTAGGAAAACGGTACGTTTCCGAACACTACTTCCTATGCTAAACTTAACCGTATTGGTCCCCCTACAAGCCCTCAAAGTTTGTAACGGGAATTAAGAAACACTCTGTATGTCAACACGAATAATCTGCAATTTATTTTCAGATCAATTCGTACCTTAAATACAAGATCAGGGGTGCAGTTCCTGGTGTTCATTATTTTTTGCAAGGTATTGTAATAACTCGTTCTTTCAAAGGCTATAGAATTTTCACTTCAGATCTCGTTGCTACCTTTGCAGCTCTGACGCAAAACTCAACTTTATCGTGGTTACTAAATATTGGTAGGGGCCGATAATCTAGATGTTACGCCTCTTGAAACAATAAGTATCATCATCATCATCATCATCATGAACATTACTAACTCTAGGCGTCAATTGCAGTCAATTCTTTTGAGTGGACAGTAAGTTAGTGGATCTAGCTGCCACTTCGAAATATGAAGGTATCTACAAGAAATATTTGCTGTTACTTATGCCGCTTAGTACTGATATAATGAGAATCTCAGTGGTTAAGAAACTGAAAGATATTAAACAGACTGCCAGAGTTGGCGGTCCTCATACTACTGTCGACCAAAGTATTATGTGCACTCGAGTTTGACGGTTGTTTGTTAACTAACCAATAGACTTACATAAAATCCAATAACATCATCATTTTCGTCGTTCTATTTTACGTTAGTTCATGTAGGTTTGGAACTTTTAATTTATATTTTAGTATTTTTTATCCCAGTAGGAACACAAAAAGTGCCCGTTTTTAAGAGTGTGTCAACCATGCGTCACATTTAAGAATTATTATCTCAAAAACCCGTGATCAGATCGAATCCAAATTTTAACACAATATACATTGGAATGTTGTATAACTGGTTTATAAATTCCAAAATATTGCATATCCAAGAAACAGAGTTTTTATCATTTTTGTAAGGTAACTTTTTCTCGGCTCGGGGTGGTTGGAAAATGTAGTTCTTGGTCGCGTTGTAATCCCTATACATCAAAAGGTTATGCTATATGACTGTGAAGTAAGTAAATTAATTCACTTATTTTATATCGGTATGTATTTGTTCGAGGAAATAAGGCATGGTTCACCAGCTAGCCGCTCAGCGGAAAGCTGTACAGCGTTGCTGAGATGGAGCCCATCACTTCCGAGCGAGGCGCGCCATGGCGCGTGATGGGCTCCATCTCGGCAACGCTATACAGCTTTTCTCGGAGCGGCTAGCTGGTGAACCATGCCTTATTTCCCCGAACAAATACAAACCGATATAAAATAAGTGAATTAATTCACGTATTTCACAGTCATACAGCATAACTTTTTGATGTATAAGGATTACAACGCGACCAAGAACTACATTTTCCAACCACCCCGAGCCGAGAAAAAGTTACCTTACAAAAATGATAAAAACTCTGTTTCTTGGACATACGAAATTTTGGAATTTATAAACCAGTTATACAACATTCCAATGTATATTGTGTTAAAATTTGGATTCGATCTGATAACGGGTTTTTGAGGTAATCATTCTTAAATGTGACGCATAGTTGAAACACGCTAATAAACGGGCACTTTTTGTGTTCCAACTGCGATAAAAATATTATAATACAAATAAAAAATTCCGAACCTACATGAACTAACGTAAAATAGAACGACGAAATTGATGATGTTGTTGGATTTTATGTAAGTCTATTGGTTACTTAACAAACAACCTTCAAACTCGAGTGCACATAATACTTTGGTCGACAGTAGTCTGCACGAAGGGAGGCCGTTCCGTACTTACTGTACATGCAGATTAAGGGTAAGTCATGCAAGGCCCACTCACTCGTAACTGATGTAAAGAGCCCATAGTTTGTAGCTGTGGTGTGGTATTGATATTTTTGCTCACATTTTAAAAGAGTATGTGGATCTTTCAAGATAACGGAGGAGCCGTAATCTGCCAGAAAGCATCAATCTTATATTTCTTCTAACATATGCTAAAATGAATATACAGTAGGCCTACAGGTGCTTATAGAACAACATAAATACTGTGTCATCATCCCGATCCCTTTGGAAAGGTCCACCTCCTGGTGTAGCAGCTAGCGTTCTTGGCTATCGCCCCGGAGGTCCGGGTTTGATCCCCGGCTCTGCCAAGAAATATAATTCTGGTCTGAGGTCTGGAACAGGGTACACTCAGCCCCGTGAGGCAAAACTGAGAAGAGGTGGGTTTGATTCCATCTCAGCCATCCTGAAAATGATTTTCCATGGATTCCCCACTTCCACTCTAGGCAAATTCTGGGATGGTTCCTAACTTAAGGCCACGGCCACCTCCTACCCAATCCTCGCTTGAATTACAAATGCACAATAACACAGGTTATCAGACAAATTCTACACACACTGAAGCATACGGAGCTGAATGACAATGATGTCCAGCCCCTAGAAACAACAAGAACTCTTTTGGAAGGGTCACGACTGCTGCATCTTAATACAAGTCATCCCTGATTTTGATGATCGAAAGGTTGGAAGTGCACAGGGCCGACTACACGGCAGCGCTGAACACAGACGTCCGATCGGGAAATATCAAACAAGATTGATACCCACACCTTACCCTGACAGGGTCTATTTGGTGTTCCTCGACCGTCTTGCAGCTCTGCAGAACGAAGTCAGAAAGTAGCGCTGAAATCTTATCCGTAAAGGCAAGGTTTTTATTTCCCGTGACATGGATTCAAATTCTCCTTTTGGCACGTTGGTACACTTACAGCTCTTTAGGATGCACCTCGCTGCGTAGTCGTGCGAGTTAAAACACTCGCCTCGCCAGTGATGGGCAGCTTCAGCAAGTCAGATATCAGAGGTTCGAATCCCAGCGATGACATCAACTATCCTGAGTGTGGCTTTTGCCCGGTTCTTTCCACACTCCCTCCAGGAATATGCCGGGATAATACCTTATTTCAAGTCCAGGGAAAACATCCAATCCCTGTCCCTATTACAGCTATACACACTACTAGAGTCATCACATAAGGACAGTTATCAGACAAGTTCAACACACACCTACGTACACGGGGGTGATGACCAAGATATCCCAAGCCCCTAAAATTACTTAATAACAAAAAAAAAATGCATGTGATTTTGTGAACGTCCTGCGAGTTTGAGTGATTCTTCGCGTGGTATGTTATCATATGTCAAACATTTCTGGGTGAGAGTGAGTGGAACGTGATAATAACTTTGTAGACATTTACGATCGCTCCGACAAAGTCATCGCAGACAGACATCAGAAGGGCCAACAATGTGTCGCTTCAACACCCTCTGTGATCTTCTGTTTAACACATGTGCCACTTCAAACAATATACGTGGAAATATACAGTATTCTACACAAATCATTCTTCAAGAGAAATAATGCGAGGTGGCTCTCACACTAGTCAACACAGTACTTTCACTTGTTTAACATCTAGTTTGTCTCCCTTCTTGTGCGTTATCCTTGACCTTGGCAACATTCAGTTCAAAGTAGTGGCGATTCCTCCATGTAGGACGTGAGGATCATCCTACAGTCAGCTGCAACTGTTTTAAAAAAATGTAAAATAGTATTTGGGGCCACCTTGCACGCTCTCTCGATAAGCTCTCTGTCTCGCTGTCACTGTCAGTACTGAGCCCGTTAGAGGAGGTTATCCGGGTACCATCCGCCGAAAGAAATGGTACTTCGAACACAACACCTTAGAGGATCGGGTGCATTTCTTTGTAGGCTTGCTCAGCACGAGGGGCTTGATCCAGGGTATCTGGGTCATTTAGCATGGAAACAGTCATAGACGCCCAAAGAAATACATCCGAAAAATACAAAGCTAGCAATAAAAAGAGATCCAGTCTTAAGTTAGATTCGTGCATGATTTATTCAAGTAAGACCCCTAAACTACTTCCGAGGGTCGAAATCGGCAAATCCGCTACTCTAATTTCAATAATGAGTCAACCGGGTGAGTTAGCCGTGGTCGTTACGACATGACTGCTGGCAGTCGCTCACATCCGGGAGGCGAGGAGGTTCGAATCCCCCCGCCGGCAACCTTGAAGATGGTCTTCTGTGGTTTCCCATCTTCCTTCCAGGCAAATGCCGGGGTTGGTCCCTAACTATAGGCCACAGCCGCTACCTTCCAACTCCTCGTCCTTACATTCCAACTTCCCTCCCCAACGGTACTTGTAGCTCACCCATTGGGTGTCCGTCTCGAAGCAGCTACAAAAACTGGCGAGCCGAACATGTCCTCGGACACTACCGGCAGTAAAAGCCATACGCTGAAAAAAAAAAAAAAATAATAATGAGTCGTTCCCTAGTTTGATGTTAAATACCCTCGCGAAGTCTTAGTTACATGAAACAACAGCAAAACTAAATAGGCGCGTGGTACAAGAAAAATTAACGCGTAGCAAATTTACAAATAAATGACTCGGTATAATTTACATTTAACAGCTAGCAAACCAATCCCTAGGTTAGGATGGTACCACGTCCACATTTAATATTACATTTAAATTCTGTCTAAGGCCTATGTGAACGAAAGTATAACGACGAGACGCGTCGTAAACAAATGCTTATTACCAAATCTAATGATAGTTTGACCACTGACTATCAAAAAAACAATTACATAACACTCTTATGTCTAATAGGAACAATAGGGTAAATACACTTGGGAATTAATAAATAAACACTCTAATACTAGCCTGCCTTCGCGAACTGACGTACTGTTTGTACTCAGTCGTCATCTCAAGCATGTGAGTTATGTTGGCAATGCGCAATCATCACTGCGACTTACAAGCTATGTATCACGCGGGCCACAACGTACTGATTATTGGTCCCGAAGATCCAAGTCGTCGAAAAAAAGTAGTGTCAGCTCATTTAAAGGTCATCTCCCACATGGAAATTGATCGAAGTCACGATGTGAATTAATCAACAAGCAAATGGTTGCAAAGTTATGGCTGTAATTATTTATAACAATTAATTAATCCGTTGGTTTAGGATAATTATGCTTTTGATTTATCAGAAGGTTTAAATACTGTTTAGTTAGTTCAATTAATACACCAGTCGTAGGCTGCAGCATGTGATCTCACTTAAGATTCACTCAAAGAACATGACTTCAACAAGTCAACAATAACACAGGTTGGCGCGTCTTACTCCCATTGCACGCAAATGCATCGGTCGTCTTGGCCGCTGCTCAAAGAACGCCGGAATAAATCAACAATAAGGCGGACATTCATCCGTCCTGCCTAATTTCCAAATAATATGTTCACGGACACAACAATTACACTTGTTAGCCTAATTTATACAGAAGTTGAGTCAATTAACATTATTGTTTGAACCATTCTATAACACGCCAGATGAATCAATGTCATCGGCTCAAAACATTAAAGGAATTCGCATACTGCGAGCATCCCCTCAATCATTAAAAGTGGTAACGAAGTAACAGATGTTGACAGCTTACATAGCTGTTCTCCAAAGCAAGGTTATATTAATAACAGTGACCTTCAAAATTCCTAGGACTTGTGACGTAAACTAGCACAAAAAGTCAATACTGTCGTCTCCCGTTGCATCTCGGGTAAACCGGTTATCAGCTGGCGCACTCAAACAACTTTCACACTGCATCGCGTACAGCTTTAGCATAGCAAAGATTGTGCTTCAAAATGATCATTTTAATCTTGCAGTAGCTCGAAATACAGTCCTCAAGTGCTCTACAGATTGTATAAGAATACATCATCACTTCCCTAACAGTGTTTCTTGGGATATTCTACCCTTCAATAAAATATAATGCAGTGATAAATTCAAAGAATACTAATATAAAGATGTCACACTCGTACAACTAACTGCACTGACTTTCGAAGATATGTCACTCACTCTTTGTACACGTGGGCTTTGATATGCGTAGCTTGGCACTCTCCACAACAAGAAACATCTAACCTCTGCTGCGATGTTTAAAACGATACGATGTAGGTTTACCCACCAATCTTACTGTGTATGGGTTCGTTCCTCCGGAACTTTCACGTAGTAAATAGTACTCACAAAGAATGTCAAATAAAGAGTTCAAAAATGTTTCAGCAACTTTCGGCTGAGAAATGATACGAAAATAAAGCTCCTTCAACTTAAAATAAGGGACCTAACTATAGGGTGTCCCCTAAACTTTTAGAAGCCTACACCTTCTGTTCTTAAGATGTCGTTTACATTACATAAAATCACAGCTCCTTGCTGGCTTATAAATACACTGAAAATACATGTGAATGTGCATCTGCCGTATAGTACACGGACTGTGGTGTCTAACTGAATGATTGTCCCAGTGCCAAGAAAGAAAAATATGTACATTCCTACCTAAGTGGTCAAATTATCGGGTCGTTTCGGCTAAAAATATACATTCAAATACTACATCAACCTGTACAAACTTTGTACAAAGACTCTACAGGACCCACGGTTACTTCTTAAGGTAGATCACCTTCCAGAACTCCCTTTGGAAGGGGTAATATGCTCCCAGGGCTCCAAGCATATTCCTGGTTAAGGCTATGGTTTCGAGCCTGTCCTTGTGGTCCTCGGTTCTCGTCTTGTACATGGTTTGTACCTGGTGGTGTTGATTGGACAATTCCATGGTGGCGGTTTATTTCATCAGTGTTTCCCTCACATTAGGAATTACACCATCACGATGCTCTCAAAGTAAAGTTGAAGAATCACCAACACGTGGTGCATTAATGTAGGCAGCGTGGTTATCAAAATACACTGATTCTATGCAAAATATGATTATATAAATGCACACTGGCTTTAATAATTGCAGGTGATCAAAATACTCTGCTTTTCCTGCCACAGACTCTAGTAATACCATACACGTGGTATTGTTCACAGATTTTACACTATGTCAAATCGCTGGAAATCTGAACAATCACTGTCGCATGCGTGCGATGCGTAGCTTTATCATGGTTGATTTTTGTAGTAGCACACACTGGGCTATAAGACGTAGTTGTAACCTAAATATGTCACGTCCGTCTGAATATTTCACGTCTGCCTTCCAGACGGTCGTCGTGGTTAGTGAAAAAATATGTTGTATTAACACAATTAAATTTCAACTTTCACAATCACGTAGCACTGGCCTTACCTGGCCGAAATAATACTTTTCGTAGACTTAAATCGTAACATGCAGCTCGATGGCTGTAGATTGTAGTCCTCCCAATTATGGGGTATGCACTCGCCAAATGTGGCCTTCGTCGTAACGACGGACAACTGACAAAATACGTCCTGCCTCAGCGGACTATCAAAACGGTGTGTTTGTGGATAGCACGGCTTTCTGATTTGAAGGAAGTAGTCGAGTCGATTAGCGACTATTTACATTGTCCTCCGCGTGTCTGCGGTGAAAAATACCTTTACCTTCAAGTGATTTACTATTTCCAAAAGGCATAGAAGATGGTAAATTATACAGAATTAATTATTATATGAACCTGAGATATGTGGTATTAAAATAGTAAGTAATATATCTCTAGGAAGAAAATAAGCTATCCTCTCCGAAGTAAAATAGCGGATTGTTCATGAGGAAGCTTCAGGGTGTGTTCTGTCGAACTGAGCATGTGAAGTAAGTATGCTCTCAAAGAAATATTTGATACATGAGCCTAGGCGGGCTCAGTACTTGCTACTAGTTCTACACTTCACCCCTAGATGGGTGAAGTGTGATCTTCACCGCCCGGAGAAGAAAGCTGAGGAAGCATCCTCAAAACACGTGTTTATAGATTTAGAAATGTATGGGTAGTTCTTGAGGGGGAAGGGGCAGGTTTGGTCTGTTTAATGGCACTCTGAGGACGTCGACTGAGATCCCCAAGTCTCGCTATTGGTTGATTTTAAACCAACGCTTCGGGGTCAGCCTATTGGTTACGATTTTGCGCGGCTAAATGGATAGTCTGTTTTCAGCGTGTGCACATCTTTGGAATGGTATTCGATTGTATTGTATTGTGTAATGTGTTCGTAATAGTGCTGTGCGACTGAATAATTTGGCCCAGCTATAATAATTATCTTAGGTTAAGCCTATCATATTACGTCTTACACATTATAAAACAAGTAGTTCCGTGAAGAACTATACAGCCTATTTTCATATATCCAACTTATGTTAATTGCCTCTATCTACATACAAAACTTCAGTTTGATTGCTGTAATAGATTCGTAGATATTGAGAACCGACTAAATATTTCGGATGGTCGCCATGTTGGATTTTATATATGTAGGTCCTAGAGTTATGTACTGTTACATGAAGATTATTGTGTACGTGTAGCATTCAAACTTCAATCGCATGATTAGGACACAAGAAGTAACAAGGAGATTTTAAAAATTCGCAGAGCTGCCATCTTCTGGTTATGGAAACAATTCAAATAAATTAGATGCCAGTGGATTAACATTCGTATAAGGATTTACTGTACCAAGTTTCACTGCACTCGGATGGTTAAATTGCGAGAAACGTCCATGTGAATATTTATACTTCGCGTCGCCGCCATCTTGGATTTGTGAGCAACAGGTTATTTAAAGTCCTATGGGTGAACTTAAGTTCATAGCCCCTATGAACATAAAAAAATTCAGTTTGATTGCTATAATAGATTCGTTCAGAGCCGTCTAAATATTTCGGATGGCCGCCATGTTGGATTGTTAAATGTATAGGCCATAGAGTCATGTACCATTAAAGGAAAATTATTGCGTAGGTTCATTATTCAAACTTTCACATCGATCGCATGATTACGACACAAGAAATAAAAACTTAATTTTAAAATTCGCAAAGCCGCCATCTTGAGGTTATGTAAACAATTGAACTAAATTAGATACCAGTGTATTACAATGTGTATAAACATTTCCTGTACCAGATTTCATTGTGGTTGAAACATTAATTCGCGAGAAAGGTCTATTTAAAATTTTCAAGTTCGCTTGGCCGCCATGTTCGTTTTGTAGATAAGCGGTTTTGAAAGTCTTATAGATGAACTTCCAGTAGTGCCCTTTATCTCCGTACACAATTTCAGGGTGATACCGCTAATAGTTTCAGAGATATAGAATGCCGGTGAAATATTTCGCACATCCGCCATCTTGTGGTTATGTAAACAATTGAACCAAGTTAGATGTCGGTGCATTACAATGTGTATAAACATATACTGTACCAAGTTTTATTGCGTTTGGTTGGTTAAATCGCGAGAAACGTCTATTTAAAAGTCGCAAATTCGCGTGGCCGCCATGTTGGTTTTATAGTTACCAGTTTTTCAAAAGTCACATAGGTAAACTTCTAGTATTTCCCTTTATCACCGTAAAAAAATCCAGGGTGATATCGGTAATAGTTTCGGAGATATTGAATGCTGGTGAAATATTTCACACAGCCGCCATGTTGGATTGGTGAGACGTAACAAAATTTGAAGGGCACGGTCGGGGTCGTCCGGAATAGTGCTATGAACTTACCGAGTTTCATTGAAATCGCTCCAGCCGTTTAGAATTTATTAGGGACACACACACACACTCACACACACACACACACACACACGCGCACACACACACACGGACAAAAGGTGATCTCGTAAGCCTTTTTTTTTTTTTTTTTTTTTTTTTTCAAAATTGAAAATAGGCTAATCAGGAGTCACCACTGGTTCAAAGGGCTCTCAATCGTGGAACGGCAATTGCAGCTAGCTATTAACCGGGCTGACGGGTAGGCTCATGACCGGTGTTTTCGTGTTTAAGCAGCGAAATCCTCCGTCGTCCATTATTGTTGGCTTCGGAGGCTACACTTATACCCGGAACTAGGCTACACCTCCGGGATGCTGAATTGCCGGTGGTTGACACTTATCGCTTCCTAAGGCGCCATTTTGACAGCAACTTAGCGTGGCAGCACCTTATACGGCAACTAAAGACTGGGTGTCTCAGGAAACTGAACATGCTCAAGTTTCTTAGAGGCACTATGTGCGGGGCTGACCGTGAGGTGCTGCTACGGTTTTATCAAGCCCTCGTCCTGTCCCGGCTCGACTGTGGTTCTGTGGCATACGGTTCAGTAGGCCATGAAACTTAACTAGTTGTTTCGTGAAGAACTATATAGCCTATTTTCATATACAGTATCCAACTTATTTTAATTTCCTCTATCAACATACACATTTTCAGTTTGATTGCTGTAATAGATTCCTAGATATTGAGAACCGTATAAATATTTTGTGTGGTCACCATGGTGGATTTTTATATATAGGCCTTAGGCCCCGTTCATACTGGCGTTATAAGGTAGCCTAGGCGATATATCGTAAGCGATCTCTAATTTCCCTTTCTGGTCTCATGAACAATTAGTATCGTATGATTGCTGAGGCTGTAAACATGATGACGGGAAGAAGAGAAGACAATTCTGTAATTCTCTTCATTAATTCCTCGTGACACAAGGCTTTTCAGGAAATGAAATTTTTCAGGATTCCTTCGATAGAACTCCCTGAATTTTGACTCATGTTGGGACAGCTCTCGAGATACAACGGCCGAGCTATGGTGCACGTTGGTGAGATTGTAGGGATGTACTCAGTATTTCCATCTGCTTCTCCTCATCCTACGCCTGAACCAATAAGCCACAACAATGTCTTCCTCACTTGAACTCATATTTGTAACTGAAGTAGTGAGAATTGTGCTCTCACCAAATTTCTAACGCCCAGGTCGCGCCGATTTATCGCCCGCTGTCTGATCCTTCCTAGCAATAGATCGTCGCAATATATTCCTTAGGACATATCACCTATCGTATATCGCCTTAGTATGAACGGGGCCTTAGTGTTATGTACTATTACATGAAGATTATTGTATAGGTGTATTATTCACACTTCAATCGCATGAAAGGACACAATAAATAAAAAAGAGATTTTAAAATTTCGCACAGCCGCCATCTTGGGGTTATGAAAATGAATTAGATGCCAGTGAATTAAAATTTACAAAAGCATATACCGTGCCAAGTTTCACTGCGCTCGGATGGTTAAATCGCGAGACACATCCATATAAATATTTAAATTTCGCATTGCCGCCATGTTGGATTTGTGCTCACCAGGTTATTGAATGTCCCATAGGTGAACTTGGTATCTACAGTTTGATTGCTGTCATAGATTAATAGATATTGAGAACCGTTAATATTTCGGATTATCGCCATGTTGGATTTCATTATATGTAGGGCATAGAGTTACTGAATGTACTATTAGATGAGGATTATTGTGTAGGTTCATTATTCAAACGTTGACTTCGATCGCATGATTGCGACACAAGAAATAAAAACTTAATTTTAAAATTTCGCACAGCTGCCATCTAGAAGTTATGCAGAAAATTGAACTAAATTTGATGTCAGTGTATTACGATTTGTATAATAATTTGCTGTAACAAGTTTCACTGCGTTCGGATGATTAAATCGCGAGAAAAGTGTATTTAAATGTTTCAACTTCGTTTGGCCGCCATGTTCGTTTTTTAGTTAACAGGCTTTTGAGAGACATATAGGTGAACTTCTAGTAGTGCTCTTTATCACCATACAAAATTTCATGGTGATATGAGTAATAGTGTCGGAGATATAAAATGACGGTGAAATATTTCGCACAACCGCCATGTTGGATTGGTGAGACGTAATAACTTTTGAAGAGCACGGTCGGGTTCGGCCAAAATAGTACAATGACCTTACTGAGTTTCATTGAAATCGCTCCAGCCATTTAGAAATTATTAGGGGACACACACACGCACACATACACACACGGACAAAAAGTGGTATCATAAGCCTATCTTTTCATAAATGAAAATAGGCTAAAAATGCTGGACAGTATCCACCAGAGTGGTATTAGACTGGCAACTGGTGCCTTCCGGACCAGCCCGATTCTCAGGCTACTCGCCGAATCGGGTGTTCCACCTCTCAGTTATAGACGCCAGCATATGCTTTTAGCATATACTGCCCAAGTGCGTCAAATGCCACAACATCCGAGCTATCGAGCTCTCTTCAGTACCCAATACCACCAGAGATACGCCAACCAGCTTCGCACCACCCGGCCGGTTGGTATTGTTACGGCTGTGAGTTTGTTTCATCGCTCCCCGCATGAGTCACAACTGCCCCCGGGCTGGGCTGTGCTCTGTCTCAGTGTATTGCGTGCGCCTTACGCAACAGGACTACTAGGACAAAGGGATGGTCCAGAATATTCGTGACCCAGCCAGTGATGGAAACCTCGAGAAGCCGTGAACCCTGGATGGGTCTAGAAGCATTTATTGAGTCACCGGCCTGCTATATAAGAGCGACCTGTCAAGCAGTGTGTGTGTGTTTTTCGAGCTAGTGCGACCGTTTACCTTGAGCGACAGTTGTTGGTGACGTGACTTGCGAAACCCTGTGACGCTGATTCTCTTGGCAGTGAAGAAGTGTGAATCATACGGAGAGACTGTGTATTGAAGAGTGTGTGCTTACCTAGTGCGACAGGGGTCATTGTGGTGAATTGCAAAACAGTGAGTGACAGACTTAGTGCAGCTGTTTCCAGCCAGTGCACGGGACCACTTCATTAGCGAGAAGATTAACTGCAAGGCCGAGTAAAAGGGTGAGTCGGGCTCCATACAGGAGGGAGCTTCTGTAAGACAGCTAATTGTTTCTATCGGCTTATTGTACGGTGTATATTTCTGACCTGCAAGCAATAAAGCTAACTTCTCTTTAAAGGAACAATTGTGTTTGTGCTTTCACCCACCGTAATCCAGTTAACGGAACTTGCCACTAGGGGGTGGCACGTAACAGTATGAATGAATTAGGATTGGCTGTAGGTCCCTGTATGATCCGGACACCTAGCGAGATGCCTCCGTGGAAATTCGGTTAGATCTACACGGAGGTCCTAAGGTGAACACGGGTGCCTCCGTTTATCGGAGGCAGTTCCACAGCATTGTTCACCAATTTCCGGACGCTGGCATTTTCTACAAGGATGGTTCGAAGGCGGACGAGAAAGTGGGTTATGCTTACGTTATTGATGGTGCAAATACAAAATCTCTTTGCCTGACGCATGTAGTGTGTTTACTGCGGAGCTTGTTGCCATCTATGAAGCTCTACAGTTTGCACTAAAGGATGCACGAATCCAATTTCTCGTGTGTACCGACTCTTTGAGTGCAGCGAATCCACGACCTAATAGCCGGGTTGTGCTACGCTGACACTCGAATCACCTTTCTGTGGCTTCCAAGCCACATGGGAATTGCGGGAAATGAGTTAACGAACCAAGCTGCAAAGGAGGCGGTATCAATACCACCTCGGCCAATGGAGGTGCCCGCTAGAGATATTCGCTCTCAGTTACGCCGACAAGTACTGGCATTATGGGAAAGTCAGTGGCCAGCTGACACAATGCCCAGTAAACTGAGAGCAATCAAGGGAACTACTCACATGTGGCGGAGCTCTTTCCGGTCACGGAGAGAGTCCGTCATTTTGTGTAGGCTAAGGATACGTCATGCTAGATCCACCCACTCGTACCTAATGAGAAGGGAAGACCCCCCACTTTGTACCTGTGGAGCCGTTTTCACCGTGGCCCACATTTTAACAGAGTGTGTGGATCTTGCTGACTTACGAAGAAACCTTGGTTTGCAGATGATTCTCAAACTTATATTAGCCGATGACGTGGTGGCTGGTGATCGCGTTATCCGCTTTATAAGTGAGAGTGTGTTAGGGCCAGCAATCTAAATTTTACAGTGTACATTGACTCAAAGACTCTTGTTTTTTTTTTTAATTCTGAATTTTTGTTTTACCGTAATGTTTTTAATTATTAGAATTATTAGTTTTATTTATTTTTTTGTTTTATTAATTTTTGGTCCTTTCAAATCTAGGTGTCCACCTCTAAATTTTTAATCCCATTCCTAATTTGTATACTTTAATCCGTGCTAAGAGGGGCAGATGGCCTCGTAGTTCCGCCCCTTAAAAACTCAATAACTAACTAACTAACTAACTCAAAGGGCTTTCCAATACCACTGCTAATTAAATAAGACTTACGTCAATATCCATCAATTTTATATGGAAATCAAAAACTAAATACACACATCAAAAAAAGTTTTGCATCACCTCGGTTCCAAGAGTTCCGGAACCGTTAAATACAAAGGGAATAGAGATCAACACAAACAACATTTCAGCTCGTTTTATTGCTCATGAGACCCACACATTGCATGTTGTACCATCATACAGCTAGACTTTCAGCATTTGTGGTCCAGATTGCAGTACACACCACTACCTCTAATACTCAGTAGCACGTCCTCTTGCATTGATGCATGCCTGTATTCGCCGTGGCATACTATCCACAAGTTCATCAAGACACTGTTGGTCCAAATTGTCCCACTCCTCAACGACAATTCGGCGTAAATCTCTCAGAGTGGTTGGTGGGTCAAGACGTCCATAAACAGCCCTTTTCAACATATCCCAGGCATGTTCGATAGGGTTCATGTCTGGCGAACATGCTGGCCACTGTAGTCGAGCGATGTCGTTATCTTGAAGGAACGCATTCACAAGATGTGCACGATGAGGTCGAGAATTGTCGTCCATGAAGACAAATGCCTCTCCAATATTCTGCCGATATGGTTGCACTATGGGTCGGAGGATGTCATTCAGGTATCGTAAAGCCGTTTCGGAGCCTTCCATGACCACCAGTGGCGTACGTCGGCCCCACATAATGCCACCCCAAAACATCAGGGAACCACCACCTTGCTGCACTCGCTGGACAGTGTGTCTAAGACGTTCAGCCTGACCAGGGTGCCTCCAAACACGTCTCCGACGATTGTCTGGTTGAAGGCATATGCGACACTCATCGGTGAAGAGAACGTGATGCCAATTCCGTGGGGTCCATTCAGCATGTTGTTGGGCCCATCTGTACCGCGCTGCATGGTGTCGGGGTTGCAAAGCTGGACCTCGCCATGGACGTCGGGAGTGAAGTTGCGCATCATGCAGCCTATTGCGCACAGTTTGAGTTGAAACACGACGTCCTGTGGCTGAACGAAACGCATTATTCAACATGGTGGCATTGCTGTCAGGGTTCCTCCGAGCGGCAATCCGTAAGTAGCGGTCATCCACTACAGTAGTAGCCCTTGGGCGGCCTGAGCGAGGCCTGTCATCGACAGTTCCTGTATCTCTGTACCTCCTCCATGTCCGAACAGCATCGCTTTGGTTCACTCTGAGACGCCTGGAAACTTCCCTTGTTGAGAGCCCTTCTTGACACAAAGTAACAATGCGGACGCGATCGAACTGCGGTATTGACCTTCTAGGCATGGTAGAACTACAGACAACATGAGCAGCGTACCTTCGTCCTGGTGGAATGACTGAAACTGATCGGCTGTCGTACCCCCTCCGTCTAATAGGCCCTGCTCATGCATGGTTGTTTACATCTTTGAGCAGTTTTAGTGACATCTATGAACAGTCAAAGGGACTGTATCTTGGATACAATATACACAGTCAACGTCTATATGCCGGAGATCTGGGAACCGAGGTGATGCAAAACTTTTTTTGATGTGTGTATATTATTTTTAATCCTCCCAGCTCTGCTTCACCCACGGATCATTCCTCTACCATCGCAAGGGTAGTGTCCGTGGGTGGAGCCCAGCTGGGAGGATAAGCGATTAAAATTGAATAGAAAGTTGATGTTTTTCATTCGGTCAACACGATTGTACACAATTGTAATGGGTGGTGCCCCATTCCTGAAACACATTTGCATGAGATTAATAAATACACTTGGATGATCAACTTCGATTGTCAAGCAATCATCATCAGATCCTTTACACTTAGGCTATTAGAACTATGTCTACAGGTATGGGTTATGATATTTACAATTTTCGATATAAAAATATTAATATTACTATTATTCTTTTTCCAAGAATTGTATTTTCCCTACCGTAATGATGAGAAATGAAGACTTTAATTTATTAGGTCATGTAATACACATGTAGCTGGAAGGTAGGGATTTGAATATCTTATGCATACGGGAGAAGATGATCTCGATATTTGAAACAACACCCATCTCCATTTCTCCAACTTCCGGACAGTAAAAATGAAGAACGAGTGTAGAGCCAGCAGTGTGTTTGTTATTGTCGAGTAAGCACACTGCAGGCGCCCCAATTCTCAGCTACGAGCGCTTCGTTTGGTCCACATTCCGTCCTTCACGGCGCGGCGTGATCAGTGGAGTTAGGATTTTGACGTTCGTGTGACGAACGAAATATATCATCCAACTAATCTCATTTTTTTTAAATATGTTTCAAAGTGTATAATTAATGCATTAGTTTTTCCAGTTTAATAAGTGTCCCCACCCAATTTAATTGAGCACATGACTGTGTTGACCGACCGGAAATAACTTATTTTAATTTATCAATTATCTGTCTCAAACAATAAAACATGGGCAGATGACTTCGATGTTCCACCCATTTAATAATAATAATAATAATAATAATGTTACGGGTTTTACGCGTCCCTTTTTACTACTGCGGCTTTTAGAGACGTCGGGTGACACTTTCGTATATACACTTATGGGCAAAAAAGAAATGCAACACTTAACATTTGTAAATTATGTCTATTTAAATGCTATCAAATGCACGTAGGCCTAATTGATGATTACTATTTCTTATTAAAGCACCTAGAATACTTTTACACAAATTTGAACCCATAGACATCTTTTGTAACACTTCAACAAGTTTTTGACACTAGTTTTTCTCTTCACTGTCTTTTCACGATAATTAACATGATGCAGATTTTGGAAAATTGTGTCCAACGTTAAATTTGTCACTGTATATTGAATATCTGTTCTTTTTTCCATTACTCTCAATAAACTGCACACATTGAATACTAAGAATCCAGTATTGACTCCTCTGGCCCTCCGGAATTCCTAGAGTCGCTGAGGCATGCTTCTAATGAGCGTTGCAATGTCCTCTTGTGGTATTCTCACCCATTCTTCCCGTAGCATCACTCGAAGTTCTGCCAAGGACTCAGGACACGTCTTCGTACATATCTCCCCATAATATCCCACAGGTGCTCGATGGGGTTCATATCTGGACTCCAGGCAGGCCACACCAAAGTCTGGATCCCCACTTCTTCCAGATACTACTCCACACAACGAGCAACATGGGATCGTCCATTATCTTGCATGAGGCGAAATCTTCCCCCAATAAAAGGAGCAAATGGCACTACATGCTCCCGCAAAATTTCTTCAATGTACCTGTGGGATGTGAGAGCACCATTCTCTATGAAAACAAGCTCCGTCCTAGCCTCTAAGCAGATACCTCCCAAAACCATGACTGATCCTCCATGAAATAGTGTTCTGGAAGAGAAGGTAACAGGGTAATACCTCTCCCCAGTTCTCTTCCATACTCTCTCTCTTCCATCAGGCTGAATCGCGACTCATCTGAGAAGAGTGAAAAAGTTAAGTGTTGCGTTTCTTTTGCACCTGAGTGTATATTTGCACATTTGGTTCAATTATTTCCTCATTTCGATGTTAAACTTCCATTTTAGAACCTCAATGAAAGTAGTGAAATATTCATATTTCATTCGTAAGTTTATTATTAATATTGACCTCACACCAGTATTTTCCCTATGGTCCATACCCAGGCCTCGCAGGCCCGGTTTCTGTAAATCTGTGCAAATATGGCGTATGCACTCAAGGGTTAACGTGCTAGTAAATCTACTGGCATGGCTCCCTCATATAATTATGAGCGCCTGAAATGTCAACGGACTGCGGCAGGATTCGATCCCACTCTTTTGGGTCAGCAGGCAAGAGCGTTCCGCTGAGCCATGCAGCCAGCCTCCACCCATTTTAACAACTACTGCCAGCTGCGTTTAACAATCATTATTTACTGCCCATGCTGCAACGAGGAGGATACCATGGCAATGTGACCAATACGAAGTACGGAAATATCTCCAATGGCTAGGCTACACTTGAGCGCCAAAAAAAAACTATACGGGTCGCTCCAAGTATGTGTGACTCACATTAAACATCTTCTTGTTTACCGTTGAATGCGGATGATCACAGTACTGGAGTTCAAATCTCAGGTGATGAAGTTAAAACGCCATAGGACATGCGTGGATTGGCCGCGTGCTGAGACGCCAAGCATGACGTTTAAGTAGGCTCTGACAGCGCTCAGCTGCTCCTTCATGACGTCACCGTCACCACGAATAGTCAGCCAGGTGCTCTGTGCAAGAAGCTGGGCGCTCAGATCAGTGTTGCCAACGTCTCAGAAAATTGGCTAAATCTACCGGTTTTGAGAACTCGTTTGGTGAAAATTTTTGAGAAAAATAAGATAGTGACACTTCTAAAGACTTTATATAATAATAATAATAATAATAATAATAATAATAATAATAAATACAGCCCTTTAATCCCCTAAGGGCAATGGCCTCCTGCCTAGGCAGGGATTTTGCTCCATTACACTCATTAGGCGAGCAGTCCTAAAGAGTAGTGATGCACCTAGTGGTGCACTTTTCTGGCATGTTCTTGAATTGTTCTTATAGCTATTGATATATCTATTCCTAACCTAGTTACAATATTCTCTATGTTATGTATTCTTGTTCTTATATCTAATATTTGCAAAATTGTTAATGTCTCTAGCACTTTCACTTTATTTTTTGTAGCGTTTTAACTGTCCTCAATACATTATCGCTATTGTATTTAAAGGTTCACTATGTTGCACTGAGTTGCTCCTTTCCTTTCCTCGCATATACTATGTTTTGAAAAGTATCTTTTCTAGGGTCTTCCACTCTTGTCTGTCTCTTGCTCTTCTTGTCCATTTTGGTCCGGCAAATTTCTTGAATGTGTCAGCCCAGCGTGTCCTCTGTCTTCCTACGTTTCTTGATGATAATTTATCACACAAAATTTTAATTTTACTCTTTCGCCTTCTTCAAATATTGTCGGCACATAAAATAATGCTTTATGTTCGACGATCTCGAAATGTAAATATTATATGGCAGAAAACTGTATCATAATGAGGGTCATTATAACACTATTTTTCATTATGAAACAGTTTCTCCCACCAATCAGAGCTCAAGAAACAGTTATGTGACCAATTAGGTGAAAATAGCATCGCATCTGTGCTGACTTCCACGCCCTTCCATTTTAAATTTCACTGCGTGGCTAGTGTCATAGTGGGGTATTTGAGGAGGTCATGGTCAAATACAAGGTATTCTCTGCGTCCTATGCGCTCTGTTCAGTACATAAAAATGGAGAAATCTCGACAGATATTTATGAATATTTGTGTTCGAACATAAAATAGTTAGATACATGTTGTTGTTTAATCAGATAATGTCAAGAAGGAATGTATTTGGGCTGGTGCCTGTGTTCCTTCATATTGCTCAATAAATAAATAAATAAATAAATAAATAAATAAATAAATAAATAAATAAATAAATAAATAAATAAATAAATAAATAAATAAATAAATAAATAAATATTGTCGAATATGAACAGTCGTATTCAACTCGCCTATAATGGTAATTAAGACACTCGTATGGAAATTATAAAACTCGCTTCGCTCATTTTATAAACATACTCCGGTCTTAATTATTGCCATTATAGGCTCGTTGCATAATGTACTATTATGCATGGCGTTTTTTGATCCGCTCAACGCAATGAAAGCAAGATGGGTTGTGAAAAAACCATAGATGTCTTGTTGACCACGAGTCGAAAGTCAAAATCTTAGCCTCTATGGCATCGTATGATAACTGTATTACGTCTCCTGATATACAATGATTCGTGGTTCTCAATCGCTGTTCCAGCCCCGTGACTAATTGGTTAGCATGTTAGGCATGGACCTGATGGGTCTCGTGTTCAATTGCCAGCCGGGCATCCTACAGATTTTAGTCTCCAATGGTTAATTCCCCTGGCTTGGGGACTGTTTGTTACGTCTTCATAAAAAAGAATGAAATGCTGAAAATAAAGAAAAAGGGCGAAACGTTAGATGAGAAAAGTAACGCAAGGTGAAGAAATCAAATCAGAAAGGAACATTGAATAAACAAAACATTAGGTAGTATATTGGCTTTCACGGCCAAGGAATTAAAACACAGCAATTTTTCTAGGTTTATGCCATGTCTTGCGTGGGGTTTCGTCTAGAAACACCAAGCTAGGCTCATCAGCGGTCTCTTGTTGTCAGTGCCGGACCCCCACAGGAGTAGCGAACTGTGCACTACCTCTCTTCTTATAATCGCACCTGCGCTTCTTTACTGCTGTGTTTTAATTCTTTGGCCCTGAAAGCCAATAATACAATTTTTTGGAAGCCTTTATAGCTTCTTGAGCTTTTACCTCTCACAGTAAAGAAGTGCAGGCGCGCTTCATGAGAAGGGAGGTAGTGCACAGTTCGCTGCTCCTGTTGGGGTTCGAGCACGGACACCATAAGCCCGCTGATGCCGGGTGCAAGCTTTGTTAATTGACCCCAAGAGGGCAGCGTACATGTCGAATTTTGTTGTTCCTTGGAGCGCTATGAAAGTCAAGGAGGTTAGATATCTAAGCTCCTTGACACTATAGCGCTTTTTAGTAGAGAACGGAGAAACGTTTGTGTAGGCGGAAAATCCCGAGATTAATTTTGCCATTATGAACACGGCCTACTGAATTCAAGTGGGATCTTTAACATGCCAACAACGTACGACATGCGTGGCGTGAATTGTGTCGCCTTTCAAAGATCATTACCATGGCCAAGAGCGAACCTGCAAGCTTGGGGTTGGTATACCGACACGATATTCACTCACCCACCGTGGCAAGCACCTATCGTGGTGTTCCTAGGCGAAACCCCACACAAGACACGGCATGAACCTAGAAACATTGCTGAGTATGAAAACATTAGGTTCTTGGTGTTCTTCCCATACCCACGGTACGTCCGTGCAAATTACTGGATAGTAGCTTTATTTAGATCAGTGGAAATAATGCGTGGTGTGAGACAGGGATGCATTCTTTCACCACTTCTTTTTAATATCTATGCAGAACAGATTTTCTCTGAGGCACTTGATGGCATTCAACAAGGTATTAAGGTCAATGGTAATTATATCAATAATATACGGTACGCATATGATACTGAATTGATTGCAAATAGTTTCGAAGGACTTAAAGAGATTGTTACTATGGTGTATCAAAAGAGTAAACAATATGGCCTTGACCTCAACATTAAGAAAACAAAATATATGATAATATCGCGAAAACCAGCATTGTCACAAGTCCTTTTAGTCGATGGACATCAGATTGAGCGAGTCAAGAGTTTGGTTTATTTAGGACAGAATATTAATGAGAATTGGGATCCTTCGGTAGAAATAAGATGCCGTGTAGAGAAGGCTAGATCCATCTTTATGACAATGAAACAACTACTATGCTGTCGAGATCTCAGTATGACTCTTAAGAAAAGAATTGTGAAGTGTTATGTTGTCTCCACCCTTCTTTATGGTGTTGAAGCTTGGACCTTGTCCGTAGCTAAAGAAAAGAAGATTCGAGCTTTTGAAATGTGGATATACCGGTGGATTCTTAAAATCTCGTGGACAGAACATGTGAGTAATGCCGAGGTTCTTCAGCGTGTGAGCAGCCAACCTGAGCTGTTAAACACAATTAAGAAGAGGAAATTGGAATACTTGGGACACATAATGAGGAATCCAAAATACCGTCTGCTCCAAGTTACACTTCAGGGTAAAATTGAAGGTCAGCGTGGACCGGGAAGGAGACGAATAACTTGGCTGGATAATTTAAGAACGTGGTTTGGGCTGTCTTCCACGGAAACCTTCGGGATTGCACAGGATAAGAAGTTGTTAGCCATAGTGGTAGCCAACGTCCGTATCGGGTAAGGTAGTAGTAGTAGTAGTAGTAGAAGAAGAAGAAGAAGAAGCATTATTTTTCCAGATCCCAGGACACATGCCCTAATCCCTGATCCTAATAACTACAGTTATGTTGGTGCTGTTGTATGGGTGTTTGCGACATCTCGATCATGCAGCTACGTGCGCTTGGGTGTGTGTGGAATCTGGGACTGTGACATTGTGATGGCTGTTCTAGTATGTGTATTTTAATTGAGGTCTAGGATTGAGTAGAACCGGCCGTGGCCTCGAGTTTGATACCAACCCAACCCAACATTCGCTAGGAGTAGAAAATCATTTCTAGGATGGGTGAGGTAGGAATGGAACTCACGTTATTTCAGTTCTGCCTTACGAGGATGGTTTAACCATATTCCAGCCCTCAGACCAAAATTAAATTTCTTGACAGAGCTGGGAAACAAACCTGGTATGCAGGGATGCTAGCCAAGAATGCTAATTACTACCCAACGCGGTGGTCTTAGTTACACACACTGCACTACATAGCCTACGTCAGGCTGTTCCAAATCCACGAGTTTCAGTATGCGTACACGCAGTGCTCAGCAGTGTTGCTCGGAGCACGGTAGGAGAGGAACTGGGGGTGATAGCCAATACGTCACTGCGTGAAGGTCATAACACAAGTCCTTGCGCTTCCTGCTAGTCTTGATGTATCCACCGTGCAGTGATGGCAGCCTCCGCAGCAGAGCTGTATTGCATGTTGCAGGTTTACTCATGCAAGGCGGCGAGTATTCCGCTGCTCCCTGGCGAGTAGCTCGGATGGAACAGCCTGGCCTACATAGTCACCTCAGAAACACAATTTATCAGGCAAATCCAACACACACCCAAATACAAGTAGTTGATGATAAAAATGTCCTTATAGAGAACTTTGAAGCCATTTTTCAGTGTTGTCTTATTTAATTGATATTGCAATTTTTCTGTCGGTCAACAAAATTACTATCCCAATTTCTGGGACATGCGGAAAAACAACCTGATAAAACCTGCAAGTGCTTAACTCTTCTGTAGTCCATAGCACATATATGCATAAACTAGCAACCCAAACCGGCTGCGCCCGGTATCTTTAACGGTTTACCCAGCGTAAACTTAAAAGACGCACGGACGGCTGGTCTCAGACGCAATTCAGAAAAGCCGAGGTGAATAGCGAAACTCCAAACACATACAGGCCTACTCTTCTCTGAAGTCTTAACTCAACACGATCCGGCAGTTTGATGCTGGCCGAAGCTGGGGTGATAGGATTGCTCACTAGCTCGTAAACTCGCACCAAAGCTAGTAATTTTATTTCCACTGAATGGAGATTGTTGGAAGAATTGAAAACGTAAAAACACTTACGCCTATAGTGGGCGATGTATTAAAGGTAGAGATATGCTGTCCTGCACTTTTTTGCAGAACTTTTCATGCTGAACAAGTCTTATCCAGCGTAAGCTTAAAAGGCGCACGGAGGGCAGGTTTTTCTTCGACTTGATTCACTGAAATCGTTATTGCTCGGTTTCTTTTGGTCATAAATGAATGTTTTTCTACAGAAACCTTCCTCGAGAAATCCTTTACAGAATGGTGAAAACCACATCAAAATCCATCCAGTGGTTCTCGAGATTACCCATTACATCCAAGAATCGGGGACTTAGTTTTATAATATGTAGAGATTTTTATCACATGCATTTTTTTTTCAAATTGTCCCAGTAATTGGGATTATATTGCGTTGACAGACTGAAAAACATTACATTTCGATATCCTTAGCCTCTAAAACGAATCAACAGCAACTAAATTCGTATAGTCTTTACACCGTATCATTGACTGTGGGGTGAGGTCACTGATCCCATGATCAGGAAGATAACCTGCCTCTTGCAGCTGAAAATATAAAATGAAGCTGTGATTGATGTGTTGCTGCTGTCGCTCATCCAAACTATGTTTCTCTTCCATTTCTAAGAGGCGCGAAACGTACAAAAAGTGAAAAGGAAAAAAGCCATGCTTCTTTCAACGAACACTACATGTAAAGCAACTACACCCATTTATATTAAGCAAAAAGAAGGTACTCGCTTAATTTTTTTTACTGTTGTACGAGCTACGACGTGACGAGGTGAGAAAGTGCAGATATTTATCATTTTCATCAGTTGTTTGTTATTACAGCTCGATCCAGATTGCTTTCACTTCATTTCCTACTAACACTCTTTCTCCGTATGTGTCGACATAGTTAATGTTTCTCCGCTAGACGAGATTTCCTGAATCAGATAGCGTACCTATCGATGAAAAAGTTGAATATTTTTTTAAAAATAATATGATCATTAATCATTTATATTGCATTGTTAAATTATCTCTACAGAATGATCCAAAATTCAGTACTCAAACTCATGTCAGAGTGATAAGAGAGAGGTTAATGAGAAGTGAAATTAATTGGCCTACATCAGGGTTCTTAACCTAGGGATCGCCATTGCTTTCGGGATGGGTCTCCATAACCTTGCGAAGAACAAGAACAAACTAATTTTAACCCCTCTCACTTAAAGGGTATAAGGAGCTCCGCCAGTACTGGAGCACCAGTCCCTTCTAACGAGCGTCACAATGTTGATGACGTCTCCTAGCTTGAGACTGGCTGATTGACGAAGCCTTGCTTCACAGCACAGTTTGCAACGGAGCCACTATATTCGTTTTAGGACCTTCCACCCAGTAAACATGTATTTTCTCTTATAACCACGAAGAATACAGTCGCATTTCTCTGTCAGTTTTATACACTGACTCTCTCCATTCATCTATTTTCATCTGAAGGCAACTTGGAAATGAGTGCCCAAAGGAAAATGAGAAAGATTCTTTCTCTCTTCCTTCCTTTCTTTCTTCTTTTCTTTCTTTCTTTCTTCCTTTCGTCATTTATTTCGCCCTTCATTTATTTCTATCTTAAACTTTTATCCTACCTTCCCTTTTCCTTCCTTTCTTCCTCCAATTCTTACTCCCTTTCTTCTTTTCGTCTTTTTTCTATCTACCTTCCTTTCTTCCTATCATTCTTTCTTTCTTTCTTTCTTTCTTTCTTTCTTTTCAAAAGGACAATTTGTTTTGAGAGACCGAAGTATGTTTCCGAACTTGACCAAACTTGAACTACGCGCTAATTATAAATTTTAATGTTTAGATGATTTTAAAAAAATCTACCATTTAGTGCAAAAAATCATTTCTACTATAATATAGCTTATGCATCACACAAAACTTTCCTCCCTATATCCAGGATATTTCTTGTAAGTTACTTGACCTAACATAGTCCATAGAGCTACAGTACTCAAGAATATTGTTAATGTGTCTACAGTAGTAATGTAAGGAGTGGAGGGAGGGGGAGATCAAGGGTTTCCAATTCTCCCAAACTTTGTGAAGTAAAATAAAATAAAATAAAATAAAAGTTTCACTTAAATGTGTCAGCAACTAGAGAACAAGATTATTACAATTCACCAGCAAATAGCATTTTATTTTTATAAAAATAAACTTGTAAATGGCTTTAGGACATAGGCCATAGGCTAGCTCTCCTTGAAGTAAGACTTGAGAACGTGACCACAGTTGGGACTCGAACCCAAATCTCTTTCTCTCTTTACACCAATGTGGCAACTCTCCTACCGCCTGTAAATTTTCGAGTCTTAAATGTGAAGGCGCTGTTGCGGCGGCTTACGGAATGAGGTGGAAATATCTTTGACCTCCTAGACATACCTGTGTGCCAAATTCAGAACCTTTTGAAACAGAAAGTTATTGCTTTAGGTCAGGGGTCTCCAAACTACGGCCCGAGGGCCACATCCGGCCCGCGGACAGATTTTGTCCGGCCCGCGGAGAGCTAGCATACTTGAAAACTCCTTTTAGAGAACATATTTTTTTTATAGCAAATTAAATTTAGTTTACTGAAGTATTCTAATTTTATGTTGAATAATTATTAATAAGACATCTACATTGATATGGTCATGGGCTAACTACTCATAACATTGTTGTAGGCTTATTGTTATTGTTTTTGTGATAAGTTGGATAAAGAAACACAGAACTGTAATGAGTAAAGACATGTATAACATGCAGACATATGAAATACTAATGAGATTTATGTAATTGAGATTTTCCACTGACAATAGTTTGTAGTTGTGGACTAATTTTACTTGTACCAATTATTAAAAGAGATTTAAGATGCTCATCAGTTAATTTAGATCTGTAAACATTTTTTGTGTACTTCATTTTGGAGAAGGTCTTCTCACACAAATAAGTAGTACCAAAAACAGAAAACAGCCCACGAGCAAATTTATGCAAATTATCAAATTGTGTCAGTGGAAGACTCTTATAAAATTCCAACAAAGATGAGTTTTGATATTTGTTCTTAATTATATCACTGCACTGTAGTTCAATCATTTCCATTTGAAGTTCCGGGGCTAGGGTTTCAATGTCAGTATCAAAAGGATCCTGAAAAATCTTAATTTGATTCGCAAAGTCATCGAAGTCCGAGAAACGAGTATCAAAATTTATTTTCAAAGCACTCAAAGTTTCGATTGCAAAATCGATAGGAAACTCAGTCTCAGTGGTGTGGCTGAATATTTCACATGTTTTAAAATGTGAAAAACATTTACTTCGTAGTTGTGATTGAAACAGTATCAATTTCTTCCGGAATGATTTGATATTAGTGTATAAATCAGGAAGATGCTGGTTTTCTCCTTGCAATCTCAAATTCAGTTTGTTCACATGTTTTGTCAAATCAACATAGAATGCTAACTTCCACAGCCATGCGTTGTTTTGTAATTCAGTAAGAGGGCGATGCTTTTCATTCAAAAAAATTTCGATTACTGCTCGAAGTTCAAAAAAGCGCTGAAGGACTTTCCCACAACTAAGCCACCGTACGGCAGTATGATAAGGTAAGTCATTTTCTCCAATCTCTTCAATAAATTGTCGGAATTGTCGGTGATTCAGCCCAAAAGATCTCATAAAATTAACAGTTGATATGACTGGTTTCAGAACTTCAGACGTATCCAAACATTTTCCGCACAAAGACTGTTGATGAATGATACAATGTAAGACTAATGGTTTTGAACCACCGTCATTTTCTACAGCCTTTGACACAAGAGCGACCCCTCCTTTATCTTTCCCACTCATGTTTTTGCCTCCATCAGTTGTAATACATTTCAAGTTTTTCCATCGAAGGTTCTTTTGATTAATGGCCATTTCAACTCCTTTAAAAATATCTGTACCAGTAGTTGTGCCATGAATACTAAACATATCAAGAAGTTCTTCATGCACTTCATAGCTTTTATCTACTCCTCGAATATAAATCAACACCTGAGCAGTATCTGACACATCCGTTGACTCATCCAAGGCCAAAGAAAACCACTCAACGTCTCCATTTTTGTCGAACAGTTGAGAGGATATATTTTCAGCGATGTTTTCTACCCTTCGAGCCACAGTGTTTGCTGACATACTGAGTTTTTAATAAATTTACCTTTTCAAGGCACATTTCTTCGGCTGCTGCAATTATGCATTCTTTGATCATTTCTCCATCGGTGAATGGTTTTCCACGTTTTGCAATTTCAAGAGCCACACGAAAGCTGGCACGAGTTGCAGCCTCTTGTTCGGTTTTGAGGTTTGTAAATGAAGATTGCTGCGATTTCAATCCGCGCTTCATAGCTTCGAATTTTTCTGTCCGAAAACTTCCTGTATATTTTGAGTAATTTCGAAAATGTTTTGTTTCATAATGACGTTTAATGTTATATTCCTTGAGAACGGCTATGCTTTCATTGCAAATCAAACATAGCGCCTTGTTACTGGACTCAATTACGAAATACTGAATGTTCCACTCATCTTTGAATTTTCTGCATTCACTATCAATTTTTCGCTTCTTTTCCATACTACTAAATCACACACAAAAGCAACAATTCAAATAAAAATACTGTTACAAAGATGTCTTAAACTTAAACACGCACAAACACGTTTTAAGGAGGTACGCACTATTTTATTTCACAACAGTGTCATAGGAACTGACTTGTGGATGCGCAACTAGCCTTCTTATATATTCCAATTACTGCCATCTAGAAGTGAGTGGAAGACACCAGAACTCTCTCGAACCAACGAGATTACTCTGTACGTGCTATTAGCGCCATCTGTTAGCGATAGAAGGTACTACCTATTTCCGCTTGTGTCCACCAGATGTCGTGTCACGTAACTCCTCATTGCTCGTACTCTACGACTAATCTAGAAATTACAGATAATGACAGGAAAATTAATAATATGCAGTGTTGCCGTTTTGCGGACTTTGGTCCGATTTGCAGCCTTTTTTCAACGTTGCGTACTTTTTCGGACTTTTTTTTCATCAGTGGACTATTTCACTTTTTACCACCGGCAACAATGATAATATGGTTTTGGCCCTCAGAACTTACTGGAGTAATCAGTATGGCCCTAAGGCTGGAAAGTTTGGAGACCCCTGCTTTAGGTCATAGCTATCCTAGGAGCTGTCGTATCTGAGTTGGTCCCTAAGAGACAGCGAAACAGTCTGAGGTTATTGTCGTATGGTGGAATGGAATGACAGTAGATAAGAGAAAAGGAATACATACTAACATCTAAGACTTGAAAATTTCCCACGGTCGGAGCGTGGCCGCAATGGCGTTACTGGCTAAACGTGCATGTCAAGACAGCAGAAGATACGGGTCCGAGTCCTGACTGTGGCCATACTTCCATGTCTTACCCAACAGATAAAAGAACTGTTCGTAACTTTTTATGAGTCGTTAAAAACTTAATAATTTTGAATCTTGCCGATCACTTATAAGATGAACAAATTTTAAGAATACCACCTTGGATAGAAGAAAGAAATTGCATGTGAGATTTTCGAAGTGAAATGCCATGTCCTGTGGTTCGGATTCCACGTAAAAAGGAGGTCCCGTGGCTCATAATCTACAGATTAACGGTCACGTTAAACTACAAGCTTAGCTTTTAGAAGAAAGAAAGTTAAAAAAATGTTTCAAAATAATACTACCCAGGGGCGGCTCCTGACTAAAATGTTAGGGTGTGCCAGATGATATTGTTGTTGTTTTATATTAAATACTAGCAGGTACCCGCGGCTTCGCCCGCGATCAAGACAATTGGGACGATGCATTATTGCTGATAATTGGTCTATTCTATTACAGCAATCGTAGCTATTCTAATTCTGAATATTCTGATACATACAGTATATTGATATGAGCAGCAAAGTGGGAATTTTATAGAGTTGTGAATGTCTGCAGGGTTCGATGTTACATTATGTTAACACATTTTAAAATTACGTTTTTGGTTTTGCCATCTTCTGCTGAGACATAACGATTTTGTTGTCCGGATGCTCGCGAACACGCCACATACAGTTGCCCATGGGAAAAAAAATTGTTTTTGTCTAAATGTACACGTGCTACTGTTAAGTGTGTGTCATTGCGCTTTGTTAAAGAAATTGCGAATATTGTTTGAAGAGGGAATGCACTCGTGCACACTGGAATGGCAAATCTATCGGAATATGGGGAATTAAAAGTATTCTTACTTAAGCTATTCTGGATGTAATTTGGCCAAACTTATTGATGATTTGAACGTCAAAATATCGCTATTAATAGACCTATAGTTAAATATCTCTCACCTTGGCCGCTGATGTACATTATGCAGGCTCTTCCAGTGTTACATCCCAGGGATTGAAATCTCCAACCACCCTTTTGCCTCACATGCCTCTCTAAGTAATTAAAATTCCTGATTGTTGTTGTTTGAGTCTTCAGTTTTTTTTAACTGGTTTGATGCAGCCCTCCATGTCTCCCTCTCCTGAGCTAATCGATTCATCTCTACATAGCTTCCACACCCTACATCCGAGGCAATCTGTTTAACCCTGGTTTACCCCTACAGTTCTAGTCCGCGACCCTCCCATCCATAACTAAGCTTGCTATTCCTGGGTGTCTTAATTGTGTCCTACCCTCCTATCTCTTCTCTTCATTAGCAGTCGCCAGAAACATCTCTCCTCTCCCACTCGTCTTAATACCTCCTCCTTTGTTACCCTATCTACCCATCTGATCATCATTCTCCTGTATCACCACATTTCAAAATCTTCAATTCTCCTCTTTTCTGCTGCACCATTAGTACATTAGTCCAACTCAGCAACTTTTCTGGGTTTAAGCCGTGCCTTGTGCGGGGATTCAATGGCCGTGAAAGACAAAATACCAACATTATTCCTCAGTAAGAGTAATTAAGAAAAAATAATAATTAACATGACAGCCGGTAGAATACGACACATTCGACTGTGAATATGGGTTGCTGATCATGGTACAAAAACGAAAAAGAGCAGATCAAAATTGGCAAACAAAAATATTCAGTTAACAAAAAACAAATTTATAAAGAAAATATTAGCATACCGTGCAAAATAGAAAGAATCTTAATATTTTAAATTAGAGTAAAGATCTGAAAGCTCGCTTACAGTAACCAGTTCAAAGTGTATAAAATTAGACTGAAAATCACGATCGTATCCGACCCCAAAAGCCACCACTATAAATAAAATATATCTCATTTTACGCGTATCAATGCGAGGAGCAATGTTCGTGGTTAGAAGTGGGAACCGAACCCCGCGTTTTTAGGCCCTAAAACGAACGGTTTTCGAGATATTGCCAGAAAACTATCCCCGGTCTGGGAAATTTCAGCGGTTGCCATAGTAACGTTGATCTGTTTCTCAGAGGGAACACAGTTATTTGGGAATATCTCCGAAACCGTTCATTTTAGGACTTAAAAAGTGTGTTTCGGGGTCCCTACAGGACCTCCGAGTATTGTTTCTCGTATCTGGCGGCTTAAAATGAGCTAAATCCGACCTTTGTACCGACTGTCCTTGCTCAGTGCCAAAGGGCCGAAGAAAGTCACTTACAAATTGAATTTTCAAAAACCGTTTCTTAGTGGGCCTCTAAATACTCGGATCAACCAACATGCAAAATTTCAGCTTTCTAGGTCTAGTGGTTTGAGCCCTGCGTCGATGAGTCAATTTTGGATGGTCAATGCCAAAGGGCCGAAAAAAGTCACTTACAAATTGAATGTTCAAAAACCGTTTCTTAGTGAGCCTCTACATACTCGGTTCAACCAACATGCAAAATTTCAGCTTTCTAGGTCTAGTGGTTTGAGCCCTGCGGTGATGAGTCAATTTTGGATTATATATAATAGGTTGTTTTATAATTGACATTCATTGTTGCCAATATTACCTTTATTATCACTCCCCACAACACAGCATATGAAACAAGTTTTAATAAATAGTGCATGCATTAAAAACTGCACTCACATGGCTTCTTATTCGTAAATATATTCTCCTCTCCTGTGCTTGGATGAAGGAAATGTATCTATCAGCTTGGTTGATGAGGGCCTAATTTTTAATTTCTTTGTGGTCAGAGGAAGCTTTGTCATTTGATGCCCAGAGGGCAGCTTGCATGTCGAAATTTGTTGTTCCTTGGAGCGCTATGAAAGTCAAGGAGGTTAGATATCTAAGCTCCTTGACACTATAGCGCTTTCTACTTTAGTAGAGAAAGGAGGAACTTTTGTGTTGGCGGAAAATCCCGAGATTAATTTTGCCATTATGAACACGGCCTATTGAATTCAAATGGCTTCTTTATCATGCCAACATCGTATGACATGCGAATCGTGATTTTTGTCGCCTTTCAAAAATCAATTACCGTGGCCAGGAGCGAACCTGCAAGCTTGGGGGGTTGGTAGTCCGACACGATAACCTAGCGATTAACATATAAAATTACTACGTTTCGTACCACAACAGTTAAAAACACATTATTTTATAGAAATTATATTCATTCGCAGAACTTACATACTACCTTGTACCATACAGAATAGAATACATAGTGTTATAACTGACCGAGTTCAACCGCGCCCCGCTCGGCTAGCGCTAGCGGCGCAGATCCCCAACGCTACACAGTCAGCTATTCAAAAATGGGATACGCGCTGGACTACATAAGGCTGCGGTTGTTTGCTTGGACTTATGAATGATACTGTCAAAAAGTTATTATTAATATTGTCAGTCCCCATGTAGAACTATCTTTTAAAACCCTCCGTTAGTCGCGCATTGGTCTGACAGCTCAATGGTTCGTTTTAGTTTTAATATCAAGTCAACAGTTCAAGTTATGATCTTATCGTTTCGTGACATCTTACACCAAACCTTAGTAAGCATTTTCCTGGAGTTGTGAAATGACGTGCCTAAAATTAACTCTACACGTGTAACAAACATTTTGTCAGCGAGGGATTGATATTACCAGCGCGCTCCCAATGATGTAACATTATTCTGTCAGTGAGTTGCAGGTGTGCTGCCATACCGATTATTTGCCTTAGTTAATATCAGTAAGGAGATTGCGCCTTGCGAAAACCTAAGGATGCAGATAAAGCGTGTCGCCTTCTGCTGAAAAGATAACGTATAGCTAGTACATGATTCAGTAATTTCAAAAGAATTTGTGACTCTGATACTCAAGACAAAGTTGAAACAAGATCAGGAGGACGGTAACGGAAGCGAATAATTGGATGGCCATTTATTTTATTGGCAGGTTGGCCATTATTAATATTATTATAAGTCCGTCTCATTCTTGGCTATCACCGCGGAGGTCCGGGTTCGATTCCCAGCTCTGCTAATAAATGTAATACTGGTCTGAGGGCTGGAACGGTGTTCACTCAGCATCGTGAGGCAAAACTGATAAGAGGCGCGTTCGATTCCTACCTCAGCTATCCTGGAAGTAGTTTTCCGTGGTTTCCCACTTCTCCTCCAGGCAAATGCCGGGATGGTACCTAACTGAAGGCTACGGCCGCTTCCTATCCAAATCCTAACTCAATTCCAAATACACACTACTACAGACATCATAATGCCACAGGTTATCAGACAAATTCTAAACACACTCAAGCACACGGGGCTACGCGACTACGATGTCGTTAAGTCCCTAAAGAATCAACAACTATTATCATTTTAGGCCTATTATTATTATTAAGACGAATTATATATTTTTCGTTTTTGGTAAGGATGACACGAAGTAGAACAAGTAACCATGGAAGGCTGCCTTCATTCCGTATCCTACTGGGCGCCTTTCGTGATTTTACATTAGTGGATGGATATTTCGGTAAATTTTGAAATATTGAGGTACTGATCTTGGTTTTAATTTCCACTTCAAGCGAGGAATTTCCACGTTCTCATAGTTCACGACGAAACAGTCCGCCTTTATAATAATCCAATCTTCCGAAAAACGCACGTCACGGATTTGTTTTTGATCGAGAATTGCTTATCTTTCCGCGGAATAACTCTCGCCCATTTCGCAAACAGATTTGTTTCTTTTGGCGGTGTGAAAACATGTCTACCATCAGATTTTCTTCCTAACCCGATTTACATCCAGGAACGAAACAGAACAACATTTTCCCGAAACAGCAGAAAATTTAGTTGTTTGCACGCACAAAGCACTGCACAGACATTCCTAAACTATTACAAAGAAGCACACAGGATATTACAGAACTAACCTACTGTCACACGTGCTTATGGTTCGGCGCGACTTCCGCGCCTTTCACTGGCTGGAACATGAACTACAATGCTTAAGAAGCGGAGTGATGACACTGTGTATTTCTATTCGTCATGCTTGTACTGTACTTGGAACACCAGACAACTGAAAATGTACAGATATTTTTTTGTGTAAAATCAGCAAGCTGTTAACAATGGCTAAGTACCTGGTTAAGGGTGTGGGGTGAACCCATCTCCATTGTTGCGGTTTGACCTTCAAATAGAGACAGAAGCAAGAAGTGAAATTGAGAGATCTTGAGGAACTGAAGCTAGGGATGAGTTATGTATACTGAATACTTTTTAGACATTCCAGAAGGAAAAAATACTTATTTTAAGTAGAATATTTGTAATAAAAAGTAATTTTTAAAGACATTAGTTAATCAAATTTTGTGCAATACGGCCCAGCGGCCCTGGGTGGATGGAGCCCTTTCGGCCCTTAATGACGCACTGCCCCTGATACTACCTCAACCTTTCGTTCATTAGAGTAATCATCACTCCCTCTTTTAAGAATTACAACGATTCTAGTTAGGACCACTCAGTATGATACTCAATTCATTAATGAATTTAAGACTGTAATATTTCTTCACGTCATATTACGCTATTTCTCTGAAGCAAAAGGGTCTATTTCCAGCAATGGCACCTGCTAACAGGGGCAAGTGAGAGGAAATGCGATCAAAGGACTTGGCAGATGTAAGAGTTTAATAGCTTCAGTACCTATATTTATTAAGAGTACTCCTCGCAGCCACGGCGCCGCGTCAGAAATCTCATTAGCATCTGTTAAAATGTATTTATTTTCTCTATACTGTATCCATAATCATTTCATTCCACCACACGGCAATTACTTGAGTGGTGGTGGGTTCCCTCGGACGGTTTCGCTGTCTCTTCGGGCCAACAATGAGGACTGATCGACGGATTAAATTTCAGGAACTTGGAAAGGTTTTTAGTTAAGGGATTAATACGATGCATTCGGTTCAACTGAAAATAACAATAAAGGTTAAACTGTGGATGCTCAAATAATAATTGACCATTTCGTGGTATAGTGGCTAGTATATTGGATGTTACTTCTGAGATCCGGGTTCCAATCCTGGATTTGCTTAGAAATTTAATTCTACTCTGAAGGTTGGAACGGGGTTCATCCATAGGTGGGTTTGATTCTCACAATAGCCATCCTGGAAGTGGTTTGCAATGTTTTCCCACTTCTAAAAAAGTCAGGCACCCGACGGGAAGGTTCCTAAATTAATGTCACGGCCGTCTCCTTTCTAATCCTGAACTCAATTACAGATACACACATTCCTACAGACACCACAATTCGCAGGTTATCAGACGGATTCTACGGACACACCGAAGTAGTCTACACGGGGATGAATGACCACGATGTTCAAGCTCCGAAATGAAACAACTACAACACACACATTTTATGAACACAACAGTAACAATCCCAAGAATGAGGCTCTTTCCACACACCCTTTATTCACAGGCGTAACAACTATAAAAAGAAACAACCGTTGTATAAAAACAACACATTGAATGCAAGCGAACGTAGACAAGTGTATAACAGTATTTTCTAGCGTAGCCAACCATTTCAGTTAAATAGTTAATGTACATATATTGGAAATAGATCAATAGATGAATGACACCGTTGGCAATATTGCTCATTGATTAAAAAATTGCACTGTATAGGATATTCGAAACGAGGTGGCCGTGGCGTGGGCTCCACAAAATGTGACGAGTTGCAAGTTATAAACATTAGCTTAAGTACAAAAACGGAGCAAATGCCCTTTAACTTGTGCTGTAATATGAAAGACATATTTTACAAAATGTGGGTGTAGACACTTAAAATACACTTAAATCAAGATGCGTGCGCTCCTGCAGTTTTCAGAAATTCTCGCAACATGTTCAAATAAACGTGAAATCACATAATTTCTCGGAACTGTCGTATGTCACCATTGTATTGGAGACAATTTTTTACTAACAAACTAGCGAAGAAAACTGCTGTATTTACTCAAACTTTTGAAATAAATTTCACAATATTATGGAACTTCTAACTACAGTATGTTATTGTAATCTTTTTAAAACACTAGATTACAAATGAAAACTTTTTAAAATTATTTCTATTTTTGATGATCTTCAAGAGAACAATTTCAGCCCTTTGCCAAAACTTGTGGAAGCGTGTCTTTCATGTCCCCTTAGAAAATACGCCCTTGACTGTGATCCGTGCGCATGATGGTGCAACGCGAGAATGGCACCATAAGGTTTATTCTATTTGGTCTCGTTCTCATCGATCATGTAGCTAGCAACTTTTCCATTTAGGTCATATTGATTGAAGTACTTTTTTATCCACGCTAAATGTATTGTATAACCTTTTGATGATATGATACATGATGACTAAATGATTTTAACTCAAAATTAAGGACAATACTAACACCCATGTCAGAGGTGGGACTCGAACAGCAATAAGCACAATGCTCGCCCTACCGGCCGTCCATCTCGTGGTGTAGTGACTAGCATTCTTGGCAGTCACCACAGAGGTCCAGGTTTGATTACCGGCTCTACCAAGGAATGTAATTCTGGTCTGAGGGCAGAATCGAGAAAGGGTGGATTCGGTTCCTACCTCAGCCGTCCTAGAAATGGCTTTCCGTGGTTTCCCACATCTGTTCGAGGAGAATGAGGGATGGTCCCTAAATTACGAGGTTACGGCAGCCTCCGACTCATGCCCTAGCCTAAATTAAGAACACACACATTAATGCAGCCATCACATAAACACAGGTAATAAGAACAATTCTACACACACCCAAGTACAGGACCACGATTTCATAAAGATTCTATATAAATCAACAACAACCAATCGGCCATCACTAGGTTAAACGGCTACTTCCTGTGTCCACATCACGATTTGGTCTACTGTTTGACGGAGAGTGGCATTCTAACGTTTTATAAAAAAATAGAGTCTTCGAGTTTCCGGACAATTAATATCGATTAATAGGACTTAAAATAACACAGAAGGAGCAGAACAACAAACTTAGTGAGAAAGTTGAAGCAAGCTTTAGCTGTCTTCATATGAGTGATGGCAGACGTGAAAAATTACCTCGATGACGTCACTCCTCACTGACAGTAGCCAGAACACAAGTCTCTCGGGTTCTTTATTTTGGATGTCAAATCTAATGTACGTGATAATAACAAGGAAAATAAATAGAAACCATAACACACATTTTAAATGTCGCTTCCAATTCTTAATGACTCTCGACAAATTTACTACAACATTTAAGTTGGACAGATCTAAACTCTCAGCTTTATGGCCGTATCCTTTACAACAGGAAACATTTCTCCAAGTGCCACTTTATCTTGGCCACACTCAATATTCCTGGAAAGGTTCCCTTTGAATCATATGAGCATATACCTTCGATCTCTGTGGCGTGGGTGGATTCATTCATAGGAAGTGCGTTCGTCATTCTAACGACGGTTGTAGGCGTCATAAGGCAAAGGGCAGTGGTGCTTATCTCTATAAATAAAGTAACTTAAGCATTTTGTCTGAGCAGTTTGAATGTTTGGCTACATTTTCGTATTTATCTTGGATGAGGTGTCCAGTAAACTACCTTCAAAATTTCGATTTTTCAATGTATTTTTAATGTATACATCCCCACTCTTCTAGTTCATTTTGGTGAAAGAATTATTTAAATATCTGCAATAGTTTAGGAGTTATGATTTAAAATGCTAGACATTGCATAGGCTATGTGAAGAGCTCTGCGGTATTTCGCGGTTCATTTTCTCAAAACGATATTTTTCAAATCCATTTTACTTGTAACTCCTAAATTGTGCAATGTATTACAAAGATACTTTTCTCTAATGTTCTAAGTGTTAGAGACTACAAAACTGACCAAACTCATGTTCCTAGGGTTGATAGTTTTATTATTAGGATAACAAATTATTTACATCTTAAAAATTGACCAAAATATGCAATTTTTAAGTAACACAAAATTAACAATACTAATTCTGAACATATAATTTTATTCTGGAAGTGGTCGGATTTGTAGCTGTAACTTTTAACAGTACATTTAAAAAGCAGAACACTAATATATTGATAAATGGTCCAGCTATGAATGAAACGCTGAGCACCAACACGCAAACAGCCGACATTTTGAATAATTAATTAGCGAGTTTGATAATGCTAAAATCAATTCTGAGATATGTGCTTACTAGTAAATATATAGGATGCTTTATTTAGAAAGTTTCATTGCTGTACATACTGTATATTAGAAGCCGAGATGAAAATTATTTAAAATGTCAAAATTTGAAGGTGTCCCCTTAATGACTTGGGACCGAATTTTTAGGTTTTCAAAATTGTCATTTTTGGTTTTCAAAAACAAAAAAAATTGTTTTTGTTTTCTAATGGGTAGAATAGGATTTTAAATAGGTTTTTATGTTTTAAGTGTAGCACAAGTTGACATAAACTTCGCAAAGCTTAAAATTAATTAATTGTTAGTAGAAAATCTGATTGCAACGAGAATGTATTTTACATAATGATACGTCTTTTATCATATTATCACCGAGAACTTCATACTTTTAGGCAATATTTGCTCTCCTTAAATATGTTAATTATTCAAATTCAATAACACCAAGGATGTGAGAGGTGATTTTCACACTCTATCCCGTTTAATTGATAGGCTATATCTGTGTATAAATTTGAACCCCAACACAGTGATCAGGTTCTAATGATGACCGCTTGAAGGTCGAAGCGCGTAATCCTAAAAAGGTCCTATGGCACACAAATGGAGGACAACTAGCCCTCTAAATCTTTAAAAGTGGACGATGTTCCTTGAATACTTCATTACTTATTAACATCGGAATCAATGGCAAGGAACCAATAGCCCAACGGCACACTGGGGCGAAACGCTGGCATTTTATGTTTGTTCAGACCGGACCAATTTTATAATATTAACTAGCAGAAGTACCCATTCTTCGAACGGTCTTCGATATTAATAACCAGACGTAATCAATTGAGCTACTGTTTCAATGGAACCTGTTTGTCGACAAAGAAAAATGATTAGTTAAAACATGCGCTGAAACCAAATTTATCTAACGTGTACTTCCTGACGTGAAAATAAAATTGAAAACCTCGTAGACGAAACGCAATACACGTCAAATAAAATTGACCTTCACTGTTGTGTCAAGTCCCCATCCAGAGGAAGACCCCTTTAATAAATTATAAAGGCTTGTGGTGCATGAACATTTTTGTTTTTAGCCTCCAATTGCCCAAATTCCTAAAAGCAAAAAAAAAGAACTATTTCAATTCAGGAATTTTTGAAAATAATGTTTCTGTTTGGAGATATAATAGACCTTCTGAACGACATAACGCACATTTAAGTCGTGCGAAAAAAATGTAGGGTACCCCTTGACCCCCTCAAGCGTATTGATGAATTTTACAGTTTTAGTTGATTCCGTAATAACCTTATAGCCATTTGCAAACATTCACAGAAATTTAATAAATGGGGTAGTTTTACTTCTTGCAAAAATAGATGGAAAGTTGGATGTCACCTTTTGAGATACTGTTGTCATGGTTACTGGCTTGCATTCCTTCATCAGTTTATTAAATGAAATTATTTTTCTGGGAATATCTCAGAAACTGTGGGTTTAAGAGCCTTAAAATGTAGCTTTCGGGGACCCTTTACGGCTATTTAGGGGCACCGAGTTATGTTTCTGACACCAAGGGGCTGAAAATAAGCTTTGTCTCGTCGTTGTAGGCCGTAGTATAATAATAATAATGATAATAATAATAATATAAAAGTATAGGGATGGGGATATAATAGACCTTCCGTACCATACCCGCACGTGTAAATCGCGTGAAAAAAATCTAGAGTACCCCTTGACCCCCTTAAACGCATTATATGACTGATGAATCTTACAGCTTAATTTGTTTACTGTATGTTATAACCTTATAGCCGTTTTCAATCTTCTTAGTGATGTAATAAATGTTATTGTATTGCGTCTTACAGCAATAGATGGACCTATGAAATTCCGTTGCCATGGTTACCGGCTTGCAGTATTTCGTTATTGTATTAAATGAAATTAGTTTTCTGGAAATATCTCAAAAACTGTTGGTTTTAGGGCCATAAAATGTGGTTTCTCACATTGAGGGGCTGAAAATGAGCTTTGTCTCGCCCGTCTACGCCTATTTCAGCAAGTATTTTAAGGGGTAGGCCCACTTTTATGAGAGGTACAGAGAAGAGTTACATCAATGATTAGTGTTGTGCCTCTGAAGGATATCTGTACCAAATTTTACGTTGATTCACCCAGCCGTTCTCGAGTTATAAGGGAACAACCACTTTGTCCCCAGACAGACAGACAAACATTTTATTTTCGCGCGCATCCGTCATACAACAGTCTGAAACGCGTAAATAACGCAAATTTCCGTAGAAATTCAGAAAAAACAGACAAACTTTCATTTTTATATGCTATATATATAATTCTTCGACACGTGTGTATCTGACTGAACTCCTCCTAAACGACTGAACCGATTTTGATGGAATTTGGTATGTATATTAGGGTGGGTCCATGTATGGTTTAGATTCACAATCTGACCCGGTAGGTGGAATGAACACAATTTTAGAACCACAATTTACACACAATTTTAGAACCACAATATACAGTCAAAAACAGTCATCATGGAAACCACTAGCCTTGGCCTTCGTGAAAGCTGTTGTCTTTGGACGGTTTGTCTCTGCACGTTAGAGCCACCTGGTCGCAACCTGCGCAACTACCGCCATTAGATACACTCCGCCCGTGGCGAAAAGGTGTGTTCTTTATATATATAATTCTTCGACACGTGTGTATGTGACTGAACTCCTCCTAAACGACTGAACCGATTTTGATGGAATTTGGTATGTATATTAGGGTGGGTCCATGTACGGTTTAGATTCACAATCTGACCCGGTAGGTGGAATGAACACAATTTTAGAACCACAATTTACACACAATTTTAGAACCACAATATACAGTCAAAAACAGTCGTCATGGAAACCACTAGCCTTGGCCTTCGTGAAAGCTGTTGTCTTTGGACGGTTTGTCTCTGCACGTTAGAGCCACCTGGTCGCAACCTGCGCAACTACCGCCATTAGATACACTCTGCCCGTGGCGAAAAGGTGTGTTTTATACCAAAGGTGGCAGTGATGTCGAATTCTACTGTTTGTCTCTGCACGTTAGAGCGTTTCAAAGTCCCGTGTGCGTTCATATACCATTCATCCGATTGCCATGAAACTTGGGTGATATGTTGAGTGAGCTCCAGGGAAGGTGTTTGGCTTAGTAAATCCATTTTACAATAGATAGCGCACGAATAGATTCAACAAATGAGCGACGACGCGCGAAGAGTTTCAAAATGGTCCCGTATGAGTTCAAATACCATTCGTCCGATAGCGATGAAACTTTGGTGAGATGTTGTTTACACTCCAGGGAAGGCTTCTGACTTAGTAAATCAATTTCACATTAGGTAGCGCACGACTAGATTCAACAAATTAATGACGACGCGCGAAGCGTTTCAACAAAATCCCGTATAAGTTTATATTCCATTCATAGATTGAGATGAAACTTTGTGAGTTGTTGTGTACACTTAAGTGAAGGCTTCTAACTTAGTAATCCATTTCACAGGAGGTTGCGCACGAGTAGATTCAACAAATGAGCGGCGACGTGCGAAGCGTTTCAACAAAATCCCGTATGCGTTCAAATACCATTCGTCCTATAGCGATGAAACTTGTGTGAGATGTTGTGTACACTTACGTGAGGGTTTCTAACTTAGTAAATCCATTTTACAATAGGTAGTTCACGAGTAGATTCAACAAATGAGCAACGACGCGCGAACTTTTAATCAAAGTCCCGTATGCGTTCATATACCATTCATCCGATTGCAATGAAACTTGAGTGAGATGTTGTGTACACTTACGTGAGGGTTTCTAACTTAGTAAATACATTTCACAGGAGGTTTCGCACGAGTAGATTCAACAAATGAGCGACGACGCACGAAGCGTTTCAATAAGGTCCCGTATGCGTTCAAATACCATTCGGCCGATTACGATGAAACTTGGGTGAGATGTTGTGTACACCCTACGGAAGGTTTCTGGCTTAATAAATCCATTTTACAATAGGTAGCGCACGAGTAGATTCAACAAATGCGTGACGGCACGCGAATCATTTCAACAAAGTACCGTATGCGTCCATATACTATTTATCCGATTGCGATGAAACTTTGGTAAATTTTTGTGTACACTCCAGGAAATGTTTCTGTCTTAGTAAATCCAGTTTTTAATAAGTAGCGCACGAGTAGATTCAACAAATGAGCGACGGCGTGCGAATCGTTTCCACAATGTCCCGTATGTGGTCATATATCATTCATCCGATTGCGATCAAACCTTGGTGAATCATTGAGTACACGCCAGAGAAGTTTTCAGGCTTAGTAAATCTATTTTACAATAGGTAGCGCATGAGTAGATTCAACAAATGAGTGACAGCACGCGAATCGTTTAAAGAAAATCACTTATGCGTTCATATGTCATTCATCCGATTCCGATGAAACTTTGATGAGTTGTTGTGTACACGCCAGGGAAGGTGTTCAACTTGGTAAATCCATTTTACAATATTGGTAGCGCACGAGTAGATGTAGCAAATGAGTGACGACGCGCGAAGCGTTCCAACGAAATCCTGTATGCGTTCATATACTATTCATCGATTGCGATGAAACTTTGATGAGTTGTTGTGTGCACTTACGTGAAGCTTTCTAACTTAGTAAATCCATTTCACAGTTGGTAGAGCACGAGTAGATTCAACAAATGGGTGACAGCGCACGAATCATTCAAACCAAATCCCGTATGCGTTAAATGCCATTTATCCGTTTGCGATGAAACTTTGGAGAGTTGTATTGCACGCTCCAACGAATTTTTCTAAATTAGTTAATTCAATTCACGATAGTTTAGAGGCAGTTAACAGAAATTGAAAAAAAATATATTGTGTATCCAAAAGCACTTCAAGAAACAAAGTTACAACACTTTCTTTGATTGGCAGGACAACGTCTGCCGGGTCAGCTTGTATACTATATAGAGATTGATAAGGAACCAATGTTAGTACGTACTTTATCCAGAAAAACGAAGAAGAATGTGAGTTTAACAGCAATAAATGAAGAAGAATATGTGAAATTTTGAAGCTATTTTGCAGTGTTGCCAGTACAAACTATCGCCCCGTAATTTTTTATATTAACCCATTAGCACGAAGACAAACTAACTAACAAAACCTTTCCACTGTACTTATACATTGTTTCCACGTAAGTGTTTAATGTCAACTAGCTTTCTTTTTTCTATCTCATATTTATATTACAAACCTCTATCTCATGTCAATCTTATTTTTTAGAACATTGGCATTTCCTACATCGAGCTGCTTTTGAAGAAATATTTTTTCATATTAATCAAAATTTGTAACAAATTAGTTTTTAGTATTTTTAAATAATGTAGATAGTTAATATTTTAGAAATAGTATTGAACCTCCCCATTTTTATAAATATAATTATTACTTATTGAAAATTATTAGAAACACTTAGACAATTATTGTTTTACATTTATCACATTATCACGCAAATTTGCAACTTCAGTTTTTGTTTATTTTTATAAATATTAATTACATTTGCAGATGAAGGTTATAATGTGACCGAAATCACTACATTGGAAACATACATAATAATTGTATTGACTAAAGGTATATTTTCGTTGTCTATTTGGTAAATATATTTTAAGCATATTTATTGATACGTTGTTTCATTAGAAATCACTTTTAATTTTTTTTTTTAATTTAATATGAATTTTAATATAATTTTAACAGCCTACACAATCAAAATACAGTAGTATATTTTTATAAAACCTTCGTTCAAAGATGCCTCGTATTATTTACATAATGATACGCCTTTTATCAGATTATCACCGAGAACTTCACACTTTTAGGCAATATTTGTTCTCCTTAGCTCTGAGCAAGAGAACACATGACTTCAAAAGTTAACATGCGTAGAAAGTCAGCTAACTGCAGCTTATTCAAAGAATAGGCCTACTTATTATGAATTCAGTTATTCGCGGATTTTAAACACATCGATATATCCAGTGAGAGAATGATCCCGTGTTGTTTTGGTTAAAACACTGATAACACTACGTGGCTGGAAATAATTCTATTTTTTAAGTGCCAGGGCCCGTGGCATTTTAGCAAACGTTTCCTCGACTAATATATCGTTCCCCTGGCACTGTAACTTCTCCGGTGAGGTTTACGTCGGGATGGGCATCCGTTGTAAAACGGAGCATTCGACACGTAGAGTCTCTGAATAAGAGGACATAATACGGGATGGAAATACAAATAATGTTATCCCCCTTAGTATACGAAAAGTCTCAATGATGCGAAGGCACAGAAGAACATGAAGCCTGCGTGCGGAGGTTAATATTAGAGTTGTGTTATAACAGTAAATCGTCCGTAAAATAGCCTCCAGGTTTTACACCGTTTTGGTTTGAAAAACATTAACATCAAGTAAAATGGAAGTGGTTTCTTCTAACTGGGAATTGATAGTGAAGCAAGTCATATTATTTTTCGGTGTTATCTACATCTTCTTCAGTGGCGTGTTAAAAGATTGACTTTGTTTTGTTTTATCCCACACCTTGAAGTATTTTAGAACTGACCTTAAGGTTGGAATGGGGTAAACTCAGCGTCGTTAAGAGGTTCGCGATCCGACGCAAAAAATAGTTACGGTGTTAGGTAGCACGTCACGCTGACCAAAATATGTAGACCATGTGGTTAAGTAGCGGTTCTTTGGTAAGCTAAGGCCCGCCATTGACTATAAAGACACGGTGCAGGTCAGTTATTTATTTAGTTTCATGTATTTATTGCACATGGTTATGGCTTCTAACTATTTTAGCCAATTTTCAACACAACCATGTAAGAGAGGCTTATGAAATGGACTTTGTCCGTGTATGTATCTGTGTGCGCCTTCACATAATAACAGGACTACAGGTTATCAGACAAGTTCAACATACAGTCAACTACATGGAGCTGATGACCAAGATGTTCCAACTGAGTTATCAACAACAACAACAACGCTCTTGTCTTCCTGAATAACTGCATCTAGGTCTATATTACTACCTTTAATTCCAGCGCAACAAACACACACGCAAGCAACGATAGCCTAGTGCATGGATGTTTTATGAGTCATGGCTGTGCTGCTCATTTTCCCTTCACATTTTCATATCGTTAATACAACAAACAATAATGTTAGAAAATTGTTGTTGTTTCTTGTTGTTTCGTTTGAGGGGCTTGGACATTGTGGTCATTTAGCACCGTGTATAATTTGCCTGATAACCTGTGTTATTGTAGTGTCTGTATCTGCAGTAGTGTAATTTTCTTGTAATTAAGGTGATGATTGGAAAGTACCCGACCATATTCTTAAGTTAGGAACCATCCCGGCATTTAACTGGAGTAGAAGTGGGAAACCATGGAAAACCACTTTCAGGATGGCTGAGGTGGGAATCGAACTCACCTCTTCTCAGTTCTTCCTCACGAGGCTCAGTGTGCCCCGTTTCAGCCCTCAAACCAGAATTACATTTCTTGGCAGAGCTGGGAATCAAACTCGGACCAGGGGCCGATAACCTCGATGTTAGGCCCCTTAAAACAACAATTATCATCATCATCATCATCAAACTCGGACCTCCGGGGTGATAGCCAAGAAGGTTAGCTTCTGCGCCATAAGGCTTTTTAGGTAGATTTTTTAAAACCAATTTAGCGTGCCCTTGTTCTCAGTATTGTTACTCGTTTTCATTTAACTGCCATATTTATTAGGCTGTACACCAGGCCTTCTCAACCTGGTGCTCGCGAGCAACACAGTGCTCTCTAAATCAAATTTGGTGCTCTCATCATACGTGCCAACAGTGGCGGATCCAGGCCTTGCGGGGCCCTGGGCGATATGATAAGGAGGGGCCCACAACAATATGGAATAAAAGAATTTCAAATCAAATGGAAAATAGCTTCGTAATAATAATAATAATAATAATAATAATAATAATAATAATAATAATAAAATAAAGAATAGTTACAATATTTTGAATACACTACATTATATTTTTTTAATATTATGAAAGAAACCTATAAGTCCTCTTGAAGAATATTATGTTAACTATGAAATATTAAAATATTACTTTGCGACTTTTTTTTCCCCGGCTGAAGTCTCCTATTATTTCACTGAAATCTAAACTTGCTAAACTGTCACGGGAGGTCATAGCTGCCCTGAAAAAAGGAATATGAATTATAAATTAGTTTGAAAAGTATAATTAATTCATTAAATAAATTTTAAAAAATCCATGCCCCCCTCCCACCCCGGACCCCTGGGCGGTTACCCTCCTCGCCCTCCCCTAGATTCGCCCCTGCGTGCCAATCAGTGCTCGTGAGCTCAAGCACCTCTGAGGTCATTTCTTCAATGCACGAACCGGAATAATAGTGTTTTCATTACAAATTTACAGTCAGAAATGTTAACATTTTGTGAAAGAGTATTTTTAATCTACAGTAAAAATAATTGAACATCCCTGTTTTATTTGACTTGATTGTCCACACGAAAATGTAACTTATCTGCAGAAGTCATGAAAGGAGTTGCAGCATGCCTCGTGAGCGGTGAATCCCTAACTATTTCAGTACTTCTGAGGGGGAGAGAGATAGGAAAAGGATCAAGAGGTACATGCTTGTTGCATAATAATAATAATAATAATAATAATAATAATAATAATAATAATAAATAATAATAAATAATAATAATAATAATAGTTATAGGAAGACCTAAGGCAGGTGGGGATCGACAGGCAAATGATTGGAGACACAGGAGAATTCAGAAACAAAATTAAGAATACAAAATTAAAAACAAATGAAAAGCTGAAGACAAGAACATTGTGGACAGAATAACGGAAACAGGTGCACAGCCAAAGGATGAAGAGAATTTGGGAAGAGAAGAGGAAGAAGGGAGAGAAGTGAAAATTGTGTCATCATGAGATATTTAAGTTCAAACACTGTCCATAAGGACAAAAATGATATAATAATAATAATAATAATAATAATAATAATAATAATAATAATAGACTAATAATAATAATACTAGTAATAATAATTATTATGATTTTAAATTATTATTATTATTATTATTATTATTATTATTATTATTATTATTATTATTTATTCCTTTCTCCATTACAAACATGGGTTACTCTAAAGCACGGGTTAAACCAAGTGCTTTACAACAATACATACAAACTATAATACAAACTATAATACATATCATGTATATATAAAATATAAGAGTTCATTATCACTCATTCATTAGCAAGGAAGGATCGCACAATATTGCATGTGGACAATAGGACCGAATGCTGCATACTCTTGTAGATGGTCGGTGGAAGATCCAATTCTTTCAGACTCTTGTGGAGTGTGTGAGGTATGAGGCCGTTGACTGACAAGATTACAGGCACTATCCGGACGCAGTTCATCTTCCATATCCTCTTGATTTCTTCTGCAAGCTGTCTATACTTGGAGATTTTTTCATTGTGTTTACGTTCGATGTTGGTGTCGTTGGGGACTGCTATGTCTATTATGAATGTAGTGCCATCAGCCTTATTTACTACTATGATGTCTGGTCGATTGTGATTATTATTATTATTATTATTATTATTATTATTATTATTATTGTTACGTAAACTTTCTCGACCAATTATAGCGATTATATATCTTTGGAGATATTAATTAGGTCGAGTGGAAATTTTAAGAAACGACGTTTCGAGGCAACTCCTTGTCCCTTTACTAAGGTTTGTAACCTTGAGTGGAAATTTTAAATAACAACGTTTCAAGGCAGCTGCTTGACCCTTTGTCAAGGTTTGTAAACCTTGAGTGGAAATTTTAAAGAACAAATTTTCAAGACAACTGCTTGACCAATTGTCAAGGGTTGTAAACCTTGAGTGAAAATTTTAAATAACAATGTTTCCTGGCAACTGCTTGACCCTTTGTCAAGGTTTGTAAACCTTGAGTGGAAATTTTAAATAACAACGTTTCGTGGCAACTGCTTGACCCTTTGTCAAGGTTTGTAAACCTTGAGTGGAAATTTTAAATAACGACATTTCGAGTACTTACAGTTTCCACTCGACCTAATAGCCCCAAAGCTATATAATGGGTTATTAATATTATCATAATTTTCGTTTCGGTCTAGGGACCACGAGCCAATTTCAATGCTTCATCCCTTGCTGTTCCTTCTTCTTCCTCCAATATTCCTTCATCATCCCACTACGTTTCCTCTTCCTTTCCTGAGACCATTTCGAGCCGGTTTTCTTTCCCTTCCACCCTTGGAATCCTTCAATTTTTAGCACTTTTTGCCTCAAAATATCTCTCTGTGGTGTATCTTCTGGATTATTATTATTATTATTATTATTATTATTATTATTATTATTATTATTATTATATTCAACTTAATGGTGCTCGGGATTTTGGTACGTCATGAGGGCAGTGCAGTCTCTAAGAGGTTGAGAACGCCTGTACACTTACTTTCATATGGCACAGTACGTACTGTAATCTAGCGGAAGCAATGCCGCTAATTTGTGGAGTACGTACGCGAGTAAAGCTGTAAATAAAAGCTACATTGTATTTGGTGAAGTTTTAATGGATTAAACAAACACAATCACGAGCACCGGCAGTAATATATTGAGCGCGAACGGCCATAACTCACCTGTTACGAGTTAGTGAAGTGCAATGTGAGCGCAAGTCCACATTACTCCCTCCGCGATACCATCAACCATCAAAGTATTGTGGTCGGAAGGTGTTGAGTTTATCTATAAATACTCGAGTATTTATGATATGTTTTTAAAAATCGCTTACCCTCCTAGCTCAGCTACACCCACGGACATTCGGAAGGATCATTCCTCTACCGTCGCAGGGACAGTGTCCGGGGTTTGAACAACTGATACAACTGGGGATGGTGACAGACCGATTGCCCAGGTGATCTTTAACTTGGGTCTAATTAAGGAAGGATCAGGGAAGGATTTTGGAAGGAAGTCGGCCGTTGAGTGTTGAAACGAACAGTCTCGGCATTTGCATGATGGTGAAAATAGGAACCACGGAAACCGTTTCCAGGACGGATTCGAACCCACGCTCTTCTGATGTCAATGAGGCACGAGCTATCGCGCTATCGCTGTTGGCCACTGTGGTTGGTCTTGGTAAACGTGCTGTTCAAAATCCTCCAGGTCAGAGCTGAGATTTGAGCCCACCCTCGGGTATATAAAGAATATTCAGGGCCATAATTGATCGGTAAGGTGTGATGATAGTGAAGGCTATTTAACTATTCCTCGGAAGGGCCCGGGATTGGCCCTCTGTGAAGAACAGACGTCTTGTGCAGCCGTTCTACTGGTGTACAGACTGAAGGGACATCACCCTCCCGAAGGTGTTCAACCGCAAGAAGCCATTGGCTCCCTTGTAGGGTATCAGAAGAGTAAGTACTCCTCGTTGCTAAACGTCCTCATTCCTCACGGCCGCGGTAGCTGCGCTCGCTAAAGCGTAGGGCAAAGCCAAGGAGGGCTCAGTAGACGAGAGGGTAGGGAACCCACCGTCGGTTGTCTTTGCATTCGGTATCCGTGGTTTCCCATTTTTAACTTTTGACAAATTCTTGACCACGACCACTTCATTCCAACTCCTTGCCCAGTTTCATGAGGTTAGGGTCAGAAAGGGCACCCTGTCGTAAAAACCACTCGCTCAATTTATTTATTTGTTTCACCCAACTTTGGGGTACATGAAATCAATCATTTTTGATTGTTTTAAGCTTTCCTTTAGGCCCAGTATTGCCTCATCCTTTGAGATCTTGCATCCCTTTCTTCTACAGAGGTGTGGATCGTACGCTTTTATTTGATTTAAACTTGGAAACGTTATTGCTTATCCTTGGTGATGGTTTTGGCTGCTTTTTCCATGAGCATGGTGTCTGTAATTTGGAGTTCTACGAGGTCTTTCTCAGTTTCCTTAAACCAAAGAGGTTTTGTTTTTTATTACGAAAGTAGGTTATTTGAATTCATTCGGAGGATGTGCCCATAAAAATCAATTCTCCGTTTTTTTTATTATGTCCGAGAGTTTTTCAGTCTTTTGGTAAAGAGTTTCGTTCCTGGTGGTGAGAGACAATGTTTCGGCTGCATATAAGGCATATTTTATTATTATTATTATTATTATTATTATTATTGTTATTATTATTATTATTATTATTATTATTGTTATTATTATTATTATTATTATTATTATTATTGAGCCGACTCAGTTGGTGGGGTCATGTGATGACAATGGAGGAGAGGAGAATATCTAAGAGGTTAATGAGTTTGGCTGTAAAGGGTAAGAGAAGCAGAAGTAAACCTAGGAGGCGATGGTCAGATTCAGTCAGTGATGAACTATCTCAAAGTGAGAAATGTACAAGCATAAGAGGCCGCAGTGCTAACTGCTGACATGGCATCTTGGAGGTGACTTGTTCACAAACATAGGCTTGCAGACTGTACGCTAGAAGGTAAATCGGTCTCAAAAGAAAATGTATTATTAGACCTATTATTTTCGTCGGAAAAAGTGAAATAACCTCCTCATTATTTTGTCTCTTTTCTTGATTTAAGTTTTGCCAGGATTTCCTCCCTTCTTTCATCTGTCCAAACAGTTGTGCGCTTTTTGTCTTTTTCCTGAAATGCCTCGAATTTCTTAATAGGCCTATTATTTCAAAATGTAAGCCTGTCTAGAATTTCTTTTTCTCTCATTTTCACTTCTGTTAAATCCTTTTTCACGTCAATGAACCAGCCTTCTCAACAATGTGCTTACGACGTCCTTACCTAAATATCTGGCAGAAAGGTTCACTTATCCTTTTCATTGCACCGTAGTTTAAATACAGTAGTTGTTGTTGTTGTTGTCGATTAATTTTAGGGGTCTTTGCGACATTGTCGTATTGTAGCCTATGTACTCGGGTGTGAGTAGAAAATGTGTGATAACCTTTCTCATTGTGATGGCTGAACTAGTGTTAGTTAGTTAGTTATAACTAGCGGATCCGTGCGAGAACTCTCTCATAATGGGTTGTGTGCGCCTCATGTGTACAGACTACCCGCCCGGCTCTAGTGCTCTGTGGGCTGTACGCGACACCGTTTTGCCAGGGGCTATCGCCTTGTTTATTTGTTTGAAAGCACTTTATAAACAAATAGATATATTTCAGTTGACTTTTCAAGAAATGCAAGATTTTTCCTATACTATTAAGACGATTTGGAAGATTTTGGTACATACCACACCTTCTAACTCTCTCTGGTTTAAGAGCTAGAGTTTTGTGACACATACACCTCAGCGTATTATATAATAAGACAAGAAATGCCAGATTGTATAAGGGTGAAACAGTAAACTAGTGTGTGTTCTAGTAATATTGGCTAGGATATGGGTAGTCGGTGACCGCGGCCTTAATTTAGATATCATCCCGTTATTCGTATGGAGTAAATGTGGGAGAACTCGGAAAACCACTTCTAGAATGGCTGATCCGCTGATGTAGGAATCGAACAGACTTTGTCTCAATTCTGCCGCACAAGGTTTAGTGAGCTCCGTTCCAGCGTTGCTAGATCCCTCAGATAGGAATTAAATTTATTTGTTAATTTTATCCCCAACTACCGCAGCTACCTTTCTGTGCGATGATTGCAAACACATTTGAATGTCTCCAATAACTGCTATCGATTTGACAAGTGGTAGACCTGTTTTTATATAAATCAAGTCTTTTTGTGGAATTCCACTTGTGCATCTTTAAAGCAAACTGCGTCATCTGCTGGAGAACCGAAAACATTGTTCAAATAACGCTGGGGGCAATGAATCCTGGTGAATTACTTCTCTCAGACCATGAACATGTCGACTTACTTCCGTGATCGAATACCTCCTTCATTTTAATTACCGTAGCTATTAAATGCAAAATCTTAAATATGCATTATTATATGTGAATTGCAATCAATGAACTCCCAAGAAGTTCAATTTCAAGTAATTCCAACGTTGGCTAACAAAAGCTACTGTCTCTAACACCTAACGGTGAAAGTTGGAACTTGATAGAGCGTTTCTAACTAGCTAAATATGACCAACGCATTTTGCTAGGTAGGTCCTTTTACGTGCCATAAATCTATGACATGGGCCCACTGGTTTTACTTCCCCTCCGAAGGAAGGCATACTGATGAATTTTAATGCTCTTAAAAATCGGAGGACTTCGGCCGGGTTTGGACCCGCTATCTTGGGCATAGCAGTTCAGCATGCTACCGACTACGCCACCGAAGCCGCTAAAATAAGCATTGTGCATGAATGAAACCCAGACCTGCACGGTGACAGCCAAGAATGCTAGTTAGCCCATATGATATGTGAAATGCGAGCTGGATCGACTTGTGACTAGGGGCCTGGTAGCCACCACAGATAAATATTATGATCGCAGTGAGCTCTTTGTTGTAATGAGAAAGTTGGTCAGACACGCTCTAGATGGGAACAGAACCTAGCGAGCTCTGTGGCTGCAGTCTGGCGAGTTGTAAACATGGCACGGTGCCAGGGGATGCACGATAGCGCGACAGCCGAGCCGGAAGGGGAAGCGCATAGTCCGCTCTATATTTACATTCTCCTAGCTCACAGGTGATCGTTCGCTCGCACGTTTAATAACAACATTTAATAATCATAGGGGATACTTAAAGACTAGAGCGGTCATATATGTCGAGTATTATTTATTATTTATCGTGTCAGAAGTACAAAGTAAACATAGAAAAATGAAACAATAGAAATATTAAACACTGGTTGACCAATAATCTGCCTCGACGAGTGCATTTGAAGTTGCTCCCATTAAGTCTTTAATGGAGCAAGTGTCTGGAGAAGAAGGACACAGTAGAAGATGATCATTGGTCTGCTCAGTACCACACTCGCAGTAAACTGATTCCACAGAAAGGCCCCATTTCTGCTGGTTAGTCTTGCATCTCGTGGTACTAGAGCGTAGCCGATTAAGAGCCTTCCATGTTGTCCACTTTTCCGAATGTCCAGGGGGAAGCTCTTCCTTTGGGACCATCCATTCTCTTAAATATTGGCATTTTCCTCGCCACATTGAGATTCTTGCTTGCTGTGATGTTCCTTTAAGAGCTTCAGTGGTTTTCAAGAAGCTCTTTCTTGATTTCAGCCTAGGATGTGCTGGCTGACAAGTGAAAATTGAAAACGAGATTGCAGTCGGTATTCGAACCCACATTTTCCGAATTCTGGTCAGGCATGTTAACTGCCTATCCTATAGTTTGTTTACTGTAACTTGGCACTTATTTGACAGCTGCTGTTGCCAACTTTCCTAAAGAACAATGTTCTAAAGTTCCATTTGCACACTGAAGAATCACGTGCTCGTGGCATGAGTGTACGGTTGGTAACTTACATTTCCAGTGAAAGTAGCGCAACTATAAGAATAATAAAATAGAATTATAATCCTGCAAAGGAATTGAACAATATTTATGGCCGGTACAGTCATGAAATTAATATTTTTACTTTTTATTAGACTCTTAACCATCAGGAGAAAGAACTGTTAACCAAGGTTATAACATGTGAAATAAATTGCCTCGGATGTAGGGTGTGGTAGCTATGTAGAGATGAAACGATTAGCTCAAGACAGGAAAGCCTGGAGGGCTGCATCAAACCAGTCAAAAGACTGAAGACTCAAACACACAACCATCAACTAGTGTGGTAGACTTAAACGTAACATAACTGGTGGGGGTCAGACTGACCTAACAACTTTTTTCTTTTATTTATGATCTTGGACTTAAATAACAAAATAAGTAATTTCTATTGAATCGTTAGTGCAGTATTATGAATGAGAGAGGTTACTCCACATCGAACACTAATGTAAATTTTTAAATTAACATACAAACGTGTATTTACTGTTTTTAGCATTTTAAAAATGCCGTTTTCCTTAATAGGAGGTTTACAAGTTACCTCAACGAAAATACATATTTAACTGAAGACAGAAACTGAACAGATGTGGTCAAATTAATTGCTATTGACGAATACCAATTTAAGCAAGGCCTCTTTCATTTCAACAATAATCAATTGTGATGACAATTCACACAAAATTTCATAGCACAGTTGCACATATCGGCCATGTTCATTTCTCATACAGCATGAAGGCTCAGTCATGTTTTAGGGTGGAATCATGTTTGGTCGACGTACGCGTCTAATTGCTATCCACGGTAACATAACTGGTACAGAGACAACATCCTTGAACCTGCCACAGTGAGTGAGAGCTTTAAACTAGTGGACGATAATGCCCACCCCACAAAGCTAGGGTGGTCAATCAGTTCCTTTAAATCAGGCTGTTCCAAATCCACGAGTATGAGTATGCGTTCACGCGAGTACTCAGCAGTGTTGCTCGGAGCACGGTTGGAGAGGAACTGGGGGTAATAGCAAATATGTCACTGCGTGAAGGTCATAACACAAGTTCTTGCGCTTCTTGCCAGTCTTGATGTATCCACCGTGCAGTGACGGCAGCCCCCGCAGCACAACTGTATTGCATGTTGCAGGTTTACTCACGCAAGGCGGCGAGTACTCTGCTGCTCACTGGCGAGTAGCTCGGATGGAACAGCCTGCTTCAGATCGACTCCCGGCTCGGCCAAACATTTAATTGTGGTCTGAGGGCTGGAATGGAGTACACTCTGCCTCATGAAACAGACTGCCCAACCTCAGCCATCCTAGAAGTGAATTTCCGTTGTTTCTCCAGAAAAATGCCGGGATGGTACCTAAATTAAGCCCACAATGAAACGAATTGTCAGACTGATTACACACTCACACAAGTACACAGGGCAACATGTCCTCGATGTTGCAAATTCTCCCAAAAGAATCAACACCACCACCACCTCCAACAACAACAACAACAATTTCACAATTATATCTTGAGTGTCGAATTTAATGGTCTAATACAGTAGGCCTAATTAATATTTCAGCTTTCAGTCGCTCAACCCAAAAATCATTCCAATTTCTGGAATATGTGAAAACTAACCTGAAATAATTTACATGTGATTAATATTTACAGTATAATAATAATAATATTAATAATAATAACTTATGGCCTCGGGTGCCGGGTGCAGGCTTTGTTGTTTGACAACCAGAGGGCAGCTTGCATGTCGAACATTGTTGTTTCTTGAGGTACTATGAAAGTCAAGGAGGTTAGATATCGAAGCTCCTTGTCACTATAGCGCTTTCTAGTAGAGAAATGAGGAACTTTGTGTTGGCGGAAAATCCCGAGATTAATTTTGCCATTATGAACACGGCCTACTGAATTCAAATGGGTTCTTTAACATGCCAACATCGTATGACATTCGTATCATGATTTTTGCCGCCTTTCAAAAATCACTTACCACGGCCAGGAGCGAACCTGTGCAAGCTTGGGATTAGTAATCTGACCTACCCTGCCACCCACCGTGGCAAGCAATATTAACAGTATATATATATATATATAACTTTATGAAAATACAGACACCATTGTAGATAAATTTAGGAAGAGACGTCTGCAGTTCTATGGACACATATATAGAATGGATGAGAACAGACTCATTAAGAAGATTTTCAATATCGTGAATGCAAGTAAATTAAAGACCAGTTGGATTAAAGAAGTACATGAAGACATGGAATTACTTAAAATCTCTGAAGACGACATTAAGGACAGAGAACAATTTAGAAATAAAATCAGAAACACGAAAATTGTACAAGTTTCAAGGAAAGATACATCAGGGAAAAAATGGACAGAGGAAAGGAAGAAAAAGCACAGTGAACTAATGAAGAGGTTTTGGGAAGAAAAGAAGAGAGGAAAAGGAAGTGAAGCTGTGATTGGCTCAAGTTCTCACGCTCTCCTGAAGGGGAATAATCGGAAATAATAATATATATATATATATTGTTTAGGAAAATATTGAAACAGTAGAAAACTAAGGGGTGACATGATTCGTTCATCAAGCGAGAATCATCAGATATACAAGACAAAAGGCTCTAAAAAGCACTACCAACCCTCAGTAACACCCACAGACAGTCTCTGCTCTCTAAACACAAATACAATAAAACCCGCCAGAAAACTTAGTAAGTGTGGTAATTGTTATTGTTGTTTGAGTCTTCAGTCATTTGACTAGTTTGATGCAGGTCTCCATGCCTCCCTGTCCTGAGCTAATCTTTTCATCTCTACATAGCTACCACACCCTACATCCGAGGCAATCTGTTTAACATATTCGAACATTGGTCTACCCCTACAGTTCTTGTCCTCGACCCTTCCTTCCATAACTAAGCTTGCTATTCCCGGGTGTCTTAGTATGTGTCCTACCAACCTATCTCTTCTCTAGCTTGCCACGGTGGGTGAGTGGATATCGTGTCGGTCTACTAACCCCAATATTGCAGGTCCGCTCCTGACCGTGGTAAGTGATTTTTGAAAGGCGGCAAAAATACGATACGCATGTCATACGATGTTGGCATGTCAAAGAACCTATTTGAATTCAGTAGGCCGAGTTCATAATGGCAAAATTAATCTCGGGAGTTTCCGCCAACACAAAGTTCCTCATTTCTCTACTAGAAAGCGCTATAGTGTTCAAGGAGGTTAGATATCTAACATCTAACCTCCTTGACTTTCATAGTCAAGGAACAACGAAATTCGACATGCAAGCTACCCTCTGGGTGTCAAATAACAAAGCTTGCAACCGGCACCCGAGGCCATACGATATATTATTATTATTATCTGTTCTCTTCATTAGCAGTCGCCAGAAACATCTCTCCTCTCCCACTCGTCTTAATACCTCTTCGTTTGTAACCCTATCTACCCATCTGATCTTCATCATTGTCCTGTAACACCACATTTCAAACGCTTGAATTCTCCTCTTTTCTGCTGCACCAATAGTCCAAGTTTCACTTCCATAAAGCGCCACGTTCCAGACAAAGGCTTTCAAAAATGACTTTCTAATACCCAAATCTATAGCCTTTTCGATAATTATTACTAATAATAATATCGTATGGCCTCGGGTGCCTGGTGCAAGCTTTGTTAATTCACCCAGAGGGTAGCTTGCATGTCGAATTTCGTCGTTCCTTTGAACGCTATGAAAGTCAAGGAGGTTAGATATCTAAACTCCTCGACACTATAGCGCTTTCAAGTAGAGAATGGAGGAACTTTGTGTTGGCGGAAAATCCCGAGATTAATTTTGCCATTGAACACGGCCTACTGAATTCAAATGGGTTCTTTAACATGTCAACAACGTATGACATGAGTGTCGTGAATTTTGTCGCCTTCAAAAATCACTTACCATGGCCAGGGGCGAACCTGCAATCTTGGGGTTGGTAGTCCGACACTATAACCACTCACCCACCGTGGCAAGCTATTATTACTGATATTAATGCATTAAGCACCGAAAAAAAACCTATCTATTTTAATGTTGCAAACCTTAGGAATGACTGTCTCATCTACAAAAACAGTCTTCCTCCCCCAAACTAATCCATGTAGGTGTTGCTGTTATTGCTGTGATACACGTGAGCAGTAAGCCCTAAAGCTCCTGTAGAATTGTAAACTAATATGCGGAAATGAACAACAAATACTCTGTTGTGATGACTAAAAGCTAAAACTACAACATTACATATTGGTTGTCTACTATTAATGTGTTCAAAGATCTAATGTTGATACCTATCTGAAGTAGTGGAATGTCTACAGGCTGCTCAGATAAGCAGTTATGGCGTATGCTTTAGTAAAAGGTTTAATAATACTCGAAGTCGTCGGATTTTTAAGAGCGTTTAAACTCCCTCAGTTCGGCTTCCTTCGGAGGGGAAGTAAAGCCGGCCGTCCCAAGTCATATTTATGCCGTGATAAAGAACTTTCCACGAATTACAGTTTTTTTAAATTTATTTAGTCAATTTACCCTCTAGGTTGGTGGTTCCCACGGACTCAGCGAGGGAACTCACCACTACCGCCTCTATGGGCAGTGTCCTGGAGCTGGGAACATCTGGTCGGGATGGATACAACTGGGGAGGTGTGATCAGCACTTCGCCCAGGCGACCTCACCTGCAAAGCGAACAGGGGCCTCATGAGGGATGGGAAGGGATGGAAGATTGGAATGGATAGGCTAGGAAGAGGGAAGGAGGCGGCCGTGGCCTTACAGTAGGTACCATCCCGGCATTTGCCCGAAGACGAAGTGGGAAACCACGGAAAACCACTTCGAGGATGGCTGAGGTGGGAATCGAACCCCCCTCTACTCATTTGGACCACCCGAGGCTGAGTAGACCCCGTTCCAGTCCTCATACCACTTTTCAACTATAATAGTACTTTACAAAGGCAAGGGAAGGAAAGAAGACCCGAACTCCTATAGAGGAATTGCTCTAGAGAGTGTAATGTTTAAACTGTTCTCCAAAGTACTATTAGGACGCATCGCGCAAAACCTTTATGCAAATATACCTACATTTCAATATGGATTCACTCCAGGCAGATCAACACTGCACGCGGTGCAAGAAATTATTCAGGAAATAACTCTATCTCTAGCTCATCGCAACTCCCTGATATATGTAATCTTCATAGACTACTCCAAAGCTTTTGATAGCATCAGCAGATCAACATTGGTAAACAAATTGGAGAGCATATTAGGCAAATCAAATCAGGAGCTCCAAACCATCAAGTCTATCCTTGATGCAAACCATATAGCGGTGTATGATGGCATAACTACATCGAATGACATCATACAAACACGAGGGGTCTTGCAAGGAGACCCGATGAGTCCGGTCTTATTCAACGTCATGACAGCGGATATCGGCAACGCTATAAACGTCAATGTAAAACTACTGATGTACGCGGATGACATGGCCATTCTCTCCAAAAGCCCTAAACATTTACAAACGGCATTAGACGACATCAGGAACTGGGCAACATACAACTCTATGGAAATAAATGGCTCGAAAACCAAAGCAATGAAATTCAGGAGAGGAGGCAAACTTGCAAAGGGGGATCATTTCACTTGTGGCAACTCTCCCTTAGAATTCGTAACAAATTTCAAATACTTGGGGGTCACCCTCCAAACTACGGGAATTACGTTTTCACTACACATACAAGAACGAACAGGAGCTGCAGCAAAAGCAATATATGACATACCCAAATTACAACTACTGTCAGTTTCAACAGCAATGGCACTATTCAAGATCAAAGTCATGCCGACGGCTACCTATGGAATACAACTAATCTGGAACTACCTGACGGTCGGAAATCTAAGAAAGCTGGAAAGCGTTAAATCTAGCTTCCTCAAAAGAGTGTTATCCATCTCAAAATTAACAAGAAATAGTTATGCTTATATCCTTGCGCAGGAATCTCTCTTCGTGGATGACATAAAACACTGCTTTAGTTTATCGGAGACACAAGCATATGCAACCTTCATCGAAGAGAGGAGCAGCAAAGCAAGACAGATACCGGAGGGGATTAGAGAAACAGACGCAATGACATCAGACTGCTGGAAAGGACCAAACTTCCAACTCCGACACCTGTACACACGATTTGCAGTACACGGCTTTCATGGAAAGATTTGCACAGAAAGCACCTACCATGATCCTAAGGACAGCTGCATCTGTAAGCTATGTAATGAACGGTGCCCGAAATATCACCTGCAGGAGTGTAAAAATAGGACTGTTTCACTATTTGAGCTATCTAAAGATTGGTGAAATCACGACAATGTAACTTTTCATTTTTATTTTATTTTTTCTCTCAGTACACATTGTGTTTAATAAATATAATATTAATACCACTTTTCAAATTTCGTGGCAGAGCCGGGAATCGAACCCAGGACCTCCGGGGCGGCAGCTAACCATGCTGACCGCTACGCTACGGAGGCGACTAATTACAGTTGTGTGAAGCTAAATTATAGGTTATATTTGACTAACGCTCTTAGGTTCCAACGTTCGTCACCAGGAGCCGACTGCGGTGGCATCTAGTAACAATGTTCAGAACTAAATGGTCGTTGACGGTGGCGATTGGTAGCAAAAGTTGGAACTACTTAAAAATGGAACGTCTACAGTCCTTACCTGAATTAAAAACAGACTAGCGTACCCGTGCGAGAAATCTCACATGTTCATAAGCCACACTTTCCCCAATAGGTTTATAATGAGAGACTCAAGGAGAAAGGTTGTCATGTTATTATTTAAACCAAACGATTATAGAACACTATTTACGTTTCAGGCGTCCCTACGGCCAAAATGGGAACTGAACAGCAATGATGTCGCGTATTTTCCCACAGCAACAGTATTTGCAAATCGCACACTTCTTAGAATGCAATTCGTCACTGCTAATGCCATTTGTTTGTTGAGTCCATTGATTGACAGCTTAGCCGTAACACTCACCGGTTATTCGTTATGAAATTATACGATTTGAGTACTCATTCCTTTAAATTACTATTTCTGAAATCCATGCAAAATGATAAAGGAAGGACTTCAGAATGTTAAAATGACATGAAACAGGCGTCACAGCGGCCAAAATGTGAAGTGGACAGCAATTATGGAGCGTATCTTCCTGCAGCAACAGTATCTGCAAATCGCACACTTCGTACAGTTTTTTAAAAGTCATTTTTTAAAGAAATTATAGATATTTATGAAATTAGAGTGCAATGCGTCACTGATGATATATATTCTCTTTCATTTGAATGCTCATTTGTCGCGATCGGTCGCTTGTGAGCGCCGCAGGAGGTATCTATACTACTGAAATACTACATATGATGATAACAGACACTAATACAGCCATCACAATTAACACCGGTTATCAGACAGATTCTACACACAACCAAAGCACACAGGGCTACATGACCGCGTTGTCGCATCCCCTAAACTGAGGAACCATGAGTTCTTTTGAATTTGAGTAGCTTTCATAATGCATGTAGGCCTATCTCTTGAAACGTTTCCAGAATATTTAGTATGCCCAGTTGCCATCTTTGTATGGAGTCACTGTTCGTTAGCCTTTGGAATTCAAGGCCACATATACAGCACGGTCCAACCTTGTCATTAATCTTTTTTTTCATATCCCATTCGTAAAAAATCTGGGGAAAGGGGATGGAGGCAACCAGGTGGGGAAGTGCGCCATTCTACAGGGGGCGTCGTGTCCACCCAAGCTTACACACTGGCGACACCGGTGTTGATGTTACTCGATCCAGCTACGCACTGTCTGTCATATGCTCGTTGCTCGTCCCAGGGTGGATATTTATTCCGCTGAGGGGAACGTAGAGAGCTTTGCTACTAAGGTAGAGAGGAAATGAGGTGTTGTTGTTGATTCATTTAGGGATTTGTTGGGAGGCGACCATGGCCTTCAGTTAGGAACCATCCTAGCATTCACCTGGAGTAGAAATTGACAACCACGGGAAAGCACTTCTAACATAAGAATCGATCCCACCTCTTCACAGTACTCGAACAAGAGTTAATATTTTAGGCAAGACAGAGATTCAAACCTGAGTAGCGTAGACAGATTTGTTATCTAGGTAGAGGGAGACGTATGTGGTAACCTCAGCCTGGCAAACATCTGAACGCTAGCAAGGGCTCTATGTGAGCAAAGTTGTTGGCCGACCCTGCCCTAAACAAATGTTGTTGCGTAATCTTAAAAATGCATTGTATATTCTTAGTAATTGTGACGCCTATCAATACAATTTCATGAAACATTTATAATCAATTATAAGTACATGTCTCGCCCCTTCAATGAAATAATTTATGAAATTGCAAAAAAATCAAAATAAGAATAAAAACATTATTCTTAAGGTTACATCTATGTTAATGTTACATGAATATCCTCCTCACAAAAATATTTCAAGTTAAAAATTGAAGTTTGAACAATATTTACTGTATATGATTTCTGTGAAATACTATCAAAAGCAAGAACAATCTCAAAACGATGTGGTGTTATTGGTCAACATTGGAAAAACTTCTTTCAGTGCTTAAAAGCATGCATGATGTTTTTTAAAATGTAATTTTTAGTTGTAATGAGTAATGAACTTCGGTGCCAACCAGTAACTAACAGCAGATGAAGAAAGTCATAGGTTATGTGCAAAAATCTTTATTACCCTCTTGATAAATGGCATTGGTATTTATATAATAACATCACCTTAGAATTAATTGTTATTAATATGTTGTATGGTTACCTCGTGTCATCTGTATAATATCAGAAAATGGAGTTTCTGTTTATTTAGCTCATTCCTTTATATTTCGTTTGGTTCGATAAATAAAATAATTGTAGAAGTCCTTCAATGTAAGATACTATGCCAAGTATCGAGCGAACCAATTCCTCCAGTTCGAGTTTGAGTCTGAACTCCCTCAGTTCTCCCTCCCATCTCGTGGTGGTCCTACTGCCCTGAATAATTGGATACCAAACCAGGTATTGCAGGAAGGAATCTTTTATATGAAGATGTTTTGCTCTCTAAGTGCTGCAAAATGACGGTGATCAAGAATATTCACCGTAGACAAATTCGTTAATGATGCGTTGGACGTTGATGGAGAGGGTTGTTTACATTAACATTCATGAATGCTTATACACCTCACTAAAAGCACAAGCGGCAAGTGCAATTTTCCAAGCTCCTCTTTAACACCTCAACGAGTCATTGACTGCACTGATCGAAAACATACATCGCGTGAGATTCCACACACTTCCGTAATTCATTGACCTCATTGGATTTTGATTTTCAAGAGAGGGAAAGGAATTTTACGGAACCTCAGTTTGTTGTCCGCAATATAACAGTCACAACTGAACAGTTATGCAAAACAAAAGCAATGTGAAGAGGTGCTAATTGCTTTAAGGGGCACAATATCTAGGTCATTTGCCATTACGCTACTGAAAATGGATACAAGCAAGAATTCTGAGCTTTCGAAAAATAAGGGTATCGCAGAAATACTATTACTTCAATAAGGACTTGCGATATCTTTGATTAGGGGCCGATAACCTAGATGTTAAGCCCCTTAGAGCAACAATTAGCATCACATTATCATCACATATTTGATCATCAACCCCATGCATTGTATTTGCCTAATAACGTGTGTTACTGTAATGACCATGGCCCGGATTTTGATGACCTAAAATGTTTTAAATATAAACTATAAAATGACTGCAAAAGTCCAATAAATTTACCCGAAAGCTTTGAAAAAAAAATGCCTATAAATAAATATGAAATTTTACAACCATTTTTATATAGACTATGTTTATGTTGCTGGCGTAATTTAAACACACAAATGCAGTATGTGCAAACACAAACTTTCACTTCACTTATTTTGCAGAAAAGAATTTCATTATTGAAAGAAAAAAAATATTCTCGTCGAATTCCGAAAATATTTGTTTGTTTGAAATGGGCAGCCCTAAATGGCTTTAACTTCGGCAATTTAAATACACCCGAAATAAAAATCGCTGCCGACAACACAAATTCACTCAACACACGCCTGAGACTCGCATTACTGGGCCTCCTGTAGTCTGTCCAGCTAACCTCCCTTTCAACATCACTCACGGATTAGTTGCAAGCGCAAGTGTGTCTCCTGGAATGTGGATATTTCCTAGAAGTAAGGACTGAGCAAAGTTACCCTAGTCTTTAGATTGACAATGAGTTGTGAAGATGCTCATGTCTCCATATCCATCCTCATTTTAAGTTCAGGGGCGTGGTGGCACAGCGGTCAAGCTGTGTGCCTCTCACCAATGTAGACCACGTTTGATTCCCGGTCAATGCATGTCAGATTTTCGAAGTGAAATTCCATGCCCTGTGGTTCAGATACCACGTAAACAGGAGGTCCCGTGGCTCATGATCGCGAGATTAACAGTCACGTAAAACTACAAGCTTCCTTGCTTCTTCATTTTAATTTCCGTTAATATCCATTACCACACGCAAAAATGCATCAAAACATGCATGAGAAACATTACTCAAATAGTATAATTTAGTCTAATAAATTCCACGAAACGACCAAATAATGATCTATACTTTTAGAAAATAGACTAAAAATGAAAATAAAATGAGATAATGAACCAATTAAGAGATGACATGTCATAAAAATCCGAGCCCTGGTAAAGACTATAGCAGACTGTCTGCGTGGCTCAGTGGTAACGTTCTCGTCTTCTGTGCCCAAGGTTACAGGATTGAATCCTGGCGCAGGCAGTTGGCATTTGAGGGTGCGCAAATGTGAGCCGCCTCAGTAGATTTACTGACAGGTTAAAGATCCCCTTCGGGCAAAATTCCGGTACCGCGGCGTCTCTAAGAGCCGCAGTAGTTTAAAGGGACGTAAAACCAATAACATTAGGCTATTATTATTCATCTTCCTCCTCCTCTTGTTCTTCCTCTTCTGCAAACTGAGGTCAAAGTAAGTAACGGTACGTTTATAACATAACTAACACATTTGCACTCGTGTAAAGGCTCTTCTTGACCTACCCTGTCCTAAACAAATGTAGCATAACTAATACCTGCAGAGTGCAGGTCTTTCTAGTTGACGCCCGTGGACGACCTGCGCGTCGTAATGAGGATGAATTGATGATGAAGACGTCACATACACCCAGTCCCCGAGCCACGGGAATTAACCCCAGGAGATTAAAATCCCTGATGGCCCGGCTGGGAATCGAACCCGGGGCCCTCCCGGGTCAAAGCCTAGCACGCTAACCAATTAACCACGGAGCCGGACGTAGCATAACTGAAAATACTCTTTCAAATAATTGCAGAAGTTTTTAGTGTATCATTCTTGAGCCTAGGACGAGCAAAATACGTCACTCTGCACCCACCTCTCTCCTCGTGGTAGCCCTACTTCTCTGAATAATTCCATACCATTCCAGGTGTTCTAGGAAGGAAGCTTTCATATAAAGCTGTTTGGCTATCTAATTTATTCTTTCAGCCGACCTTGTGAAGTGGGGTAGTAAGCTGTTTCTCACCCAGGGGACGCCGGGTTTGATTCTCGGCTTCCTCAGGTATTTTAGAAACTGAAATGAGGGCTGGAATGGGGTGCAGTCAACCTCATGAGGACAACTGAGTAACTGTCTGTGCCTCGGACAAGAAAACCAAGATTGACGAACGAGGGTACACTTTCCAGTTGATCGCGTGTCACCCCGCATCCTGAAGGGCTATTTATTTATCGTATGGCTTTTAGTGCCGGGAGTGTCCGAGGACATGTTCTGCTCGCCAGAAGCTGTAACTGCTTCTAGCGGACACCCATAGGGTGAGCTACAAGTTCCATTCAATTTCAAGTAGTTTCAACCTTCGCTACCAGATGTCAATGATACCTAGTGGTGAACGTTGGAACTTTGATTTAGCGTTCCAACGAAATCTAACCTAGAAATTTAGCTTCACACAAGTTTAGTCTGTAGAAGGAACGTTCACATGCCATAAATCTATGACATGGGACCGCCGGCTTTACTTCCCTTCCTGAAGGATTTTAACGCTCTTAAAAGATCCGAGAACTTTAGCTGGGTTTGAACCCGCTATCTTGGGCACAGCAGTACAGAATGCTACCAACTACGCCACGGCTGAGCAACGCTCGTTAGACAGCCCAAGGCTCTTCTTGGGGTACGGAGTATGATTTATTGTGTTATTTTACTCCACGATAAAATGCTGTGTTGAATACCAAATGTCATCGCCGTTAATTCAATTAAGTTGTTAGTTAGTTCGCTAGTTAGTTGGACCATCTCGTGGTATAGTGGCTAGGATGTTTGGCTGTGGCCCAGTAGGTCCGGATTCCATTCTTGGTCTGCCAAGAAATTTAATTCTGGTCGGAGGGATGGAACGGGATACACTTAGCCTCGTGAGGCAAAACTGAAAAGTGGTTGGTTCGATTCTAACCTCAGCTATCTTGGAAGTGGTTTTCTATAGGTTTCCACTTCTACTCCAGGAAAATACCGGGATGGTTCCTAACGTAAGGCCACGGCTGGCTCCTTTCCAATCCTCACTTGAATTACAAATACACACACTAATACAGTCATCACATTAAGACAGTTTGTCAGACAAATTCCACACACACAAATAAACGGGGTTACATAGCCACGATGCCACATAGCCTCTAAATAAATCAACAAGAAAATTAGTTTGTAGGTTAGTTAATTATTGATGTTTTAAGGGTGTAAAATCGAGACCATTTGCCCCACCAATGAAGTCTTGGTCATCAGTTCCTTGTACTTAAATGCGTAGAATTTGTCTGATAGTAATGTATTTCATTGAGGTGAGCCTAGTAGTGGTGACTGGAATTGACAGGGTCTCGGATTGAGTAGGTGCCCCTAGACTGAGGATAATGTAACATTTTCGGCATTTGAATGGAGTGAGCGTAGATAAAACCGGGGGAAGTCAACATTAGCATGACCACTGCTAACACCATACTCACGAGTACACTAGTACAGCGGGTTCAAACCCGGCCAAAGTCGTCGTATTTTTAAGAGCGTTAAAAATCTCTCAGTATGTCTTCCTTCGGAGAGGAAGAGTAAGATATATGGCATGTAAAATAACCTTCCACTAATTCCACTTGTGTAAGCTAAATTATAGGTTAGATTTGACTACCGCTCTTAGGTTCCAACGTTCGGCCCGACTGCGATGGCATCTAGTAACCAAGTTCAGATGTTGTTGTCGTTGACGGTGACGTTCGGTAGCAAAAGTAGGAACTACTCGAAAATTGAATGTCTGCAGTCCTTACTTGAATTAAAAACAGGTAACACACACTAATACAGCCGTCACAATTAACACCGGTTATCAGACAGATTCTACACACACCCAAAGTACACGGGGCTACATGACCGCGTTGTCGCATCCCCTAAACTAAGGAACCAACCAACACTGGTACAGCCATCACCAATGCCGAAATTATCAGTTATTCAATGCTCACATCCAACTATACGGGGCTACAAGCCACTAAATAAATCAACAACACGAATTCGCAATTGAGGCAAGTTTTGTAATATCTCATGATATACATTCCTTTAATATGCGGTACTTCCCTTTTATATTGCATTATTAAATCGTTTAACAAGTAATTTTGTTCCCCCCAAAAATTGAACCCCAAATATTCTTCTACGGCTCTAAGAAGTAGGTGGTGCACAATTCGTATTCGAGGCAATGGACATCTTTGGTAATCAATCCCGCTTGCTTGGGTGTGTGTTGAATTTGTCTAATAACCTGTGCTTCTGTGATGACTATAATGATATGTGTAGCTGTAATTATTAGGATACCGACAGCGGTGGCTACGCTCGCTAAAGCGTACCGTAGGGTCATGGGGCCAATCTCTCTGCTGACTCGGTAGACGCGTGGGTTCGACCCCCACCGTCGGCCGTCCTTGAAATGGTTGTGCGTGGTTTCATTTTTTCAACACCAGGCTAATGCTGGGACGGTACCTTCTGACAGACCACGGCAACTTCCTTCCACATCCTTGCCCAGTTTCATTCATCTTCATCCAATCCATCTCTTATCCCGGCACACAGGTCGCCCACGGACGTCAACTAGAAAGACCAGCACTCGTCCTCTCAGGAGGCCACACGAAAAAGAAATTAGGATTGGGGATGGGGTAGGTGCTCGTGATTTGAAATAAGGTATTATCCCGGCATTTTCCTGGAGTGGGTGTTAAAAAATCACATTCAGGATAGCCGCTGTCTGAGCCGGGATTCAAACCTCCGATAACTGGACTTGCTGCAGCTCTCTGTTCCGTCGCGTGGTGAGCGATTTAACACGCACAGCTCCGCCGCTAGGCACGGCACTAAGAGATGGTGTCACTAATTTACTATGGATATGATTTATGGCCGGGGGTTTTATCTAAAATTAACGTGGACGGTTTAGGGTGAACGAATTTCCGACACCCAGTTGCCATGGCAACAAGAGCAAACGCACTTAGTTCTCACTTGTTAAGCTTGCGCGTTCACCAAACACAAGTAGGAACTACTTGAAATTATCGTCAGCAGTCCTTACTTGAATTAAAAACGGATAACACACACCAATGCAGTCATCACAATTAACTCCGGTTATCAGACAGATTCTACACACACCCAAAGTACACGGGGCTGCATCACCGCGTTGTCGCAGCTCCTAAACTAAGTCGAAGGCGACACATATAATACGAATAGACTAATGAAACATATCCATAGGTCTATGTTTTTGTTCTGCAACACCATAAATTTATACTCTTTGTTATTATACGTTTCTTGCGTTTTTCCACAACTTCTTTATGAAGGAAACAGCACCTTTTGCTGCAGCTCCCCGTCCCGTCACGTGAGTGATTTAACACGCACAGCTACGCCACTAGGCACGGCACTAAGAGATGGTGTCACTATTTTACTATGGATATGATTTATGGTCGGGGGTTTATCTAAATTTTGCCTGGACGGTTTAGGGTGAACGAATTTCCGATTGAAAAGTCCAGTGCCAAACTTTGATTTTTCCATCTACAGTATTAATAATGCTCTCTATTGATGTGCCTTGGAGGCGATGGGGAATGATGGTGGAGATGGATGGAACAAGCTCAGTCGGTAGCTTCAAGTAGTTAGGGTCATTGGTGTCTGACGATGGCAACATAAATGCGGAAATCAACCACAGAGTACAGTCGGCATGGATGAACTGGAAAATGATTTCTGGAATTCTGTGTGACAAGAGACTCAACATAAAAGTGAAAGGAAAAGCCTACAAGACAGCAGTTAGGTCGTCCATGTTATATGGAGCAGAGATGTGGGCTACAACAAGGTCACAATGTAATAAACTGGATGTGGCGGAGATGATGATGCTTAGATGGATGAGTGGTGTCACTAAGAGGGACCGCATCAAAAATGAGATAATCAGAGGGACTGTTAAAGTGACAGAACCTTCAAACAAAATCCAGGAGAAAAGACTGGTGTGCTAAGGGTATTTTATGCGAAGGATCAAAAGCTATGTAGGGACAAGAGTATTGGATCTGGTTGTAGATGGAACGAGAAGTATGGGGAGACCCAGAAGAAGATGGACGGACAATATCCGAGAAGATTTGAAGGAGAAAACGTTAGAGGAAGATGATGTGTGGAACAGGAAAAAGTGGAAAAGAATGGCCAAAAACATTAACCCCGTTTGAAGCGGGATAAGATGACTAAGAAGAAGAAGATTGATGTTTCCCATCAAAGCTCTGAATCGGACTGGTATGTTGGTAGACTGAACTTCATAATGCCCTTTTACCATATCTAAAGAATCACATTTTTAGCCTACTTTTCACATTTTGCAAAAATGAGGAAAAATTAGACTTATGAGATCGGAAAATGTGTGTCTGTCTGTCTGTCTGTCTGTCCTTCTGTCTGTCTAGCTGCGTGTGTGTGTGTGTGTGTGTGTGTGTGTGTGTGTGTGTGTGTGTGTGTCCTATCAACTCCTAAACGGCTGCAGAAATCGAAACAAAATTTGGTAGGAGTAAAGATCTATACCTGAATATCTCACGGGCATATTTGAAAATGATGTCAGTGCTACCAACTGCTGAAAAATCGCAATTGAAATTTGAGCTCCATGTTGGATATCTTGGAAGGTATGAATGGGAGCTACTTCAAAATTGGCACACTTATAGATAATAATATTGCAGTTTAATTTCCAGGAGGCCATATATGGCAGTGTTGCCAAAATGATTATAAGTCTGCTGATAGGTCCAAATTTTAAATGCATATGACTTCTACACTATCAATTGGATTTCAACCAAATTTCGTATGTGATTTGTGTACATAAACAGATAAGACTGAGCGTATTCTTAAGAGCCACCAGGGCTGCCAACTGTTAATAAATGCTCTCAGTTTTTTAAAATCCAAATACCCATATATCAGAAAGTATGCATGCCGACAGCTTTAAACTATGCACACGTATAGTACCTGACATTCTATATTAATTTGGAGAAACTTACATACGTCAGTGCTACCAACATGATTCTGAGCCTGCTGAGAGGTCCAACTTTAAATACACGTAACTTCTATACTAACTAATGGATTTCATTCAAAATTGGCACAACAATAGATCATATTATTTCAGATTATTTCTGACCAATACATGCATCGCATTGTTGCCAACATGATTTTACGCGCACTGTTAGAGCCAATGTTTAACTGCATGTAACGTCATTGGGCTTCAACGAAATTTTGTATTCTGTACCCTAAGAAATGGATCTAAGAATATATTCAGTCACCAGGGCTGCCAACTGTAGTACTTTATTCGGCTATATTATGCCAAGTATACAGTATTTCGAACTAATTAGAAATTTGGATATTACCAACTTAATTTCGTCATTTTTCTAGATTGATCCATATAGATTAATCATTGGCATGAATCTTACTTTTTAAGTAGGCTCTTTACTTCGTCACGGAACTTCTTGTTAAGTAATGCAATATAACAGTTTGATTCAGAGCCTTGAATTAGGAGAAATGTCGGTTAATGAGAAACTTACGGGCAAATGGACAAAACGAGTTTTGGAACGGAATGCCTCTTCCTTTAAAGTCACTGCTGAAGATTAATACGTGGAGAATGAACTGTTTGTTCGATATCACATGCAGGGAGGAGATGCACATCAATGTGAAGTAAGGACACACCAGAAATGAACAAGGATTGATCGTGTCTTGTTATCTCCAGACAGCAGGTGCAGTGTGGACATAGAGTTAAAAATAGTAGGATGTCGCGCTCAAAGCCTGCATTTTATAACAGAGTACAAGCGGACATATTGATATAACATTTTTGGCAGAACATTGCATAACCTCATCTCTAGCGTGTGATATTATTAGGATACAAGACACCACATAGTTGCTCAATGAAGACCAACGAGAAGGAAGGAAAGCCGATGTGATAACCCTGATGCCATGACCACGATATAACAAAACCCCTATATAAATCATCATCAACATCAACAACGACGACAAGGATGGAAGAAAAACCAAAAAGCATGAGCAATATCGTTTGGAACGATGTGCTCGGGAATCGTGTTAGCACTCACAGAGAACTTCTTTGCATCACAACGTAGGCTACATTTGCAAGCTGCTCGCTTATTACCCTGCAATGCATCAACTTGAAGGCAGCCTGTAAGCTTTCAAACCTTTTTCAGGTGCTTTGTTCTTAAGATGTTCAGAATTAACTGCATATTCAATACACGATTTCTCTATGTTCAGCAATGGCAGGAATTTGGTCTCAGTACGTAAACATTTTAACTATTTCTGAGGAATTAAAGCATGGGGTATATTTGACGAAATGGTGGCCTTTCCTGTGAAAATGCGTAAATGCTTCTCACTCTCAGTAACTATTGGATCTTTCTTTGTCTGTACTGGTTTGGTGATGTAGATAAACATGGATCAATTGCGGTTTCATTTTTAGGATTGGATGGGATTTCTGAACTATTTGAAACTCCAGTATTATCTTGTATAACGGGATTCTTCCGCGATGTTGCATCGGACTCCGTCGACAACTTCAACCTCCCTCGCCAATTGACACGAACTATAAGATTAGAAAAACGAAGAATTGTTTGGTTCCTGATCGTATGCAAAATGATATCAACATACAAACAAACAGTAATAATAGCAGTTGTAAAACAAGTAGACCACCAGTTGGTAGTAGTCTATAACATTTTAAAATACTTTCAAACGTAAAGTTTATTCAGCGTTGAAATTCAAAGTGAGAATAATGATGATAATAATAATAATAAATAGCCTTACAAATCCCATAAGGGCTATGGCCTCCTGCTTTGCAGGGAATTGCTCAGTTTTAACTCATGGTGAGCAAGTCCTGAGGAGCATTCGGGGTCATTCTTTCTGATTGGGCCTTCTATATAGATGTGTGGCTGATTAAAAATTAAGTAAATTATATTGCGCTGGTATAACATTTGCCACAACAATCTGTTATATAGAAACATATTCCTTCATTGAGTCTGGCGATATCAAGGCCTCAAATATCCATTAGTATTACGAAAATCATAATAGCCATCAACCAATATCTGGGAGCTTGCCATTGCCACTAAACACACAGCTTACCCTGTCTAAGCACTTGAACAATGACAGAAACTGCCAAGTCTTTGAATTCCTTGTAACCGGTGATGCAGTAAGGTTATTTCTTCCCCAAGTGAACACGATGACGTTTCCTCAAATTAGAGCGCGAGATGAATCACTTTGGGCACAACAAACAAACATGCGGTCTCTCGCCTGAGTGAACGACAAAACGTTCCATGAGCTCTATTCGCCGTGCAAATGACTTCTCACAAGTGCAACAAGTGTATTCCTTTACTCCAGTATGAACAAGGCTGTGCTTCTTGAGGTCACTGCTCAGTGAGAAGCTTTTATTGTACACCGCACATATGTACCGTTTTTGCTGCATTTGCACCGAACGGTGACTTTCTAATTGATGCATTGTTTTATTGGTCACTGCATGCGAATTTCCCTAGGTCTTTCCACTCCTGCCTCATCTTGTCCATTGTTTTCCTCCCCATTTTACGAGCATGTCTGCCCATCTGATTCTTTGTCTCCCAACATTTCGTCTTCCCGTTCTTGGGTCCTACATCGTCATTTTGTACGTCCATGACCGACAAATAAATATTATTATTAATTATTTTTTGTTATATTTGACAAATGTCATTCCGTCTACTCACCGATCTCTAAATAAATGCAATATCACTTGCTAAACAAAAATACTTACTGCTAATATGAGAAATGCCGCCTCTTTGCGTAGTGGCTAGTATTCTTGGCTGTCCCCTCGAAGACACGAAGAAATTAAATCTGGTCTGCAGGCTGGGACGGGGTTCACTCAGTGTCTTACCTCAGCCATCCTGAAAGTGGTTTTCCGTGGTTTCCCCACTTCTACTCCAGGCAAATGCTAGGATGGTACCTTATAATTGGCCACGACTGCTTCCTCCCAACTCTATGCATAATTTCATTCATCTTCATTCTCATTAACTTCTCTGATGAAGTTGGAGTCAGGAAGGGCACCCAGACGTCAAAACCGCTGTGATATTAAAAACTCATTTCACCTCATTCCCAATCCCGTATAAAGAGGAATACCAAGGGGCAGACACAATAATAATAATTCTAAATATGTTATAATTAAGCACCTTACAAGGGCACCGCCTACTCGTCATCACCAATATCGTCCAAATGTATGGTATGCTATCCGCAGGGTTTGACAGAAATGAAAGTGATAGAAGTGGGAGCTACAGATGGTCAAGCGATAAAAAAAAAACAGCATTTTCGGTGCAGGTCGGATGAGGCATGAACCACGCTTTTAGCGTAGTTTCCATGTAGATGCGCAGAGGAAAGAGTACAGAACGGTAATCCTTATGCGGAAACTCTTTTGTCTTGTTTTTGTTTTTAATTTGTGCGCTACTTACACTGCAAATAAACCGAAGTAATGCTCAATGTATAGTATCTATTAATACTCCCAGGGGCTCACAACTTGTGGGACGAGGTTTGGCGACCACAGGACCCCAGTTGAGTCTGGCGTTGCTTCCACTTACTTGTGTCACCGACAGTAGTGGCTACGCGGGCTAAAGCGCTGCGTTAGGTCAAGGGGCCAAGCTCTCTGCTGACTCGGTAGACGCGTGGGTTCGAGCCCCACCGTCGGCTGTCCTTGAAATGGTTTTCCGTGGTTTCCCATTTTCAACACCAGGCAAATGCTGGGACAGTACCTTCTGACAGGCCACGGCCACTTCCTTCCACATCCTTGCCCAGTTTCATTCATCTTCATCCATTCCATCTCTCATCCCGACGCGCAGGTCGCCCACGGGCGTCGACTAGAAAGACCTGCACTCGGCCTCTCAGGAGGCTACACGACAAAAAAAAACTTACTTGTGTCGGGCTCCTTTCAGTTACCTTTCCTCCCTTGGTCAACCCTCTTGTTCTCTTCCAAACCCGACGGTATTAGGGTATCCGAAGCCTAGGGAGTCTTTCAATTTCCCACCCTAATTGGCCCTTGTCCACATTTGGATGTGGTGAACCCATCGTACAAAAGCCTAAATACATGTATGATAGTGTGTGGGATGAGGCCTCGGATGGAGGTCCTTGATTCACGTCCCGACCCAGATCACTGGAACCGAGAAATGAAGAAGAAGATATTGTATCCATTAATATTTGCATAAACGCAATGAAACGGAAAGGCAAAGAAAAATTTGGGGTGGCAAATAAATTTTCAGGAAGGGCTTTCAATAAAGGCGTACTCGATAAAGTTGTATAAAGGCCATTTATTATTTTACAGTTGATGATTTACACGTGCTGGGATGATATTCATCATTTAAACAGGGGAAGCAGTAATGTTCTCGGCATCTTGCACATGCTATAACTGCCGTATTTTTTATTTAACTATATGGTTGTTTTAAAGTTGCTACAGAAATACAAAAATCATACGTGGCTCATTATTCGCCCCACCAGCGCCAAAAATGCATTTTTTTTCTAAACGCTTGACCATCTGTAGCTCCCATTTCTATCACTTTCATTTCTGCCAAACCCTGCGGATAGCATAGCATACATTTGGACGATATTGGTGATTACTTATGACGAGTAAGCGCGGTGTCCTTGTAAGAGAGGTTTAATTTAAATATTCCCCACCTTTTGATTGGTGCCTGGAAGAAACAGACAAATACAGAGAATAGCCCTCTGAGAATGTGTTAACGCTCCCATAATACCAGGGTCTCTGGTTTCTCGAGGACAGGGTGAAGAGTTGAGTCACCGACCCACCATATTGTGTTGGCTCAGTTCCACACCAGCAGGTCTATGAGACATTCCGACTCCATCCATCACGTCGCGTCGCGGTGCAACTTACACCTACACCCAATGACTATCTTTATACTATACTTAATCATCAACCACTGTTTATTTACATCTGGTGCATTCACCTTATCTTGTACTCGTAGGGCTACTTCTCCTTACCTTCTACTTATTATTCTTATTATATATGAAATTTACATAAAATTACAAAATTATCACAAAGACACTGATGATAGCACAGGATCTCAAGATGTACAGAGACACTGAAGAGGCAAAACCTTACGTACGGTACTGTACTTGCAGTACCAAGGAGGGCAGCTTTTTGTATTAACTGCATATGTTTTCTCTTCAAGCCAAGGCTCTCCTTTGCATTTTCCCAGTTCTTTGTTACTAAACCATTCACAGAGACTACAACTGGGATGATGGAAACTTTATTATTATTATTTTCGTTTCGGTCGTCTAGGGACCACGAGCCAATTTCAATGCCTTTTCCTTTGCTGTTCCTTCTTCTTATTCCTCCAGTATTCCTTTAGCATCTCACTATGTTTCCTCTTCCTTTCCTCGGACCATTTCTAGATGGTTTTCTTTCCCTTCCTTCCTTGGAATCCTTCCATTTTAGCACTTTTTGCCTAGAAATAACTCTCTGTTCTTCTCTGATATTGTTTCTTTCCAAAACCTTTTTGACTTCTTATACCCAGGTTGTTGTTGACTTCTTCCACAGGAATGTGAGGATTTTCTTGGTTAACCTACTGTCATCCATCCTGTACAAATGTACAAATAATAGCAATCTCCTCTTCCGTATTGTTTCTAATATGTTTTCCATTTTTTTAAATATTTCATCATTACTTCTTAATTTCCAGAATTCTGCAGTTTTTTAAGACCGAGTATTTTGCGTATAATTCTTCTTTCTACTACTTGTAATTTATCCAATTTGTAGAGCAGTACGAGACATTCACTCGCATACAAGCATTCCGGTTTGACTACGAGTTGTAGGTCCTGTATTTTAAGATATTTTTTGTTGCAGTTATTCCTAGTTATGCCATACGCTTTTTATTATTATTATTATTGTTATTATTATTATTATTATTATTATTATTATCAATCCTATATTAATGTATAGTACTTTTTGTGACAGTTCGTCTAAAGAAACGGATGAACCTACCAGGCTCAGAGGAGTGGTGACAGTATATACTTGGGGACTGATGCTCTTGCTGTCCGCCCCTTAAAACAACAATAACTAACTACCGGTAACTGTATATATTTACCCATGCATTATTAAAGAAGAATGTAGTATTCTCATTGGTCAAGACTATGGATAGCAATGCCTAACGCCACTACATCAACATCATCTGAACTAGGGTCCGCTACTTCTATTTTCGAAAAAAGGAAGGTCTTCCACTCGCCACATTCCATGATTCTACTCTTAGAGGCCCTACTCTTAAAGACATTTCTATCAATCTAACATTTGCAATTACAACCAGGTGTGCGAGCCTCACCAGAACAAAGCTGTCGACAACAAGTAAAGAACGTTCTAAGTCACGTACACTAGATTTTATATTACTTAAACTTTAAAGTTAATAGCCAAACAAGAAGTACATTAAGAGTATCCTTAAGCTACATAATGATTCATATAAAAGTGCAGAAAACATTGATATTAAGATTATCTTCAAACAACAAACTTAGTCATTTAAAAGTACATTAAACATAGATATTTATATTAGCTTCATTACTACAGAATGGTACAAATAAACGTCATGCTTTTCGTTATGTAATGGATCAAGAACAGTACTAATGGTAGGCACTATGTTGCATCTTAAATGTACAGTCTCAGAAAGCCTTCCTTAGCTTTACATTTCCCACTAAAAAGAGCCCGCCAATCACCTCAGAATACAGTACAATCTAACATTTCATGCCATGTTCTTGGTCGTTTGCTGGAACGTTGTGCTACCAATGATTTGACGTATAGTCATATATTGAATGTAATTGTTGTAAGATATACTGTACATATACTATGAATTATTTCATTACTATCATTGTTTTTATTAAAAGAATAACTCAGTATTTACCTGAAACGCGAGTTTTATATACATTACTGTGCATATTTAAACATGGTATGTTTAAACATGATATATTATCTTACAGTGACAATATATTTACTGCAGCCCAGATTTGAAGTGATTTTCGCCCTCCACTCCCGTAATAGTTAGATAGTTATTGTTGTTTTAAGGGGCGGACCAGCAAGGGCATCATTCCCTACCCCCGTGATAATGGATACAGTTTGGTTAACCATACCTTAGATTCCTTTCAACTCTTAACTTAAAAGTAATGACACTTGGCTCCGAACTACTAAAAATGTAAATCCGTCGATATACTACGACATATATGACATCACTATCATCATCATCATCTTCGTCATCACTCATTAAACGTGGCGACTGTTTCACTCGGACACTGACAGTCAATTTTGAAAAGAACCTAAGACTTAAATGAACATCCAAATAATTTGAAATAAATCTTTCGTTTTCTTCTTTCTCAAGTCATAGGATGACTGTACAAGTTAGAATGTCTCTGCAATCGTGACACAGATCTGGCAAACCTCTTCATGCTACGTTACGGAAGTGGGCCTAGAAAACCTATTTGCAAATACTTCCGGAACACTTGCAATACATTCTGTATATTTTATTTATACGTACGTCACTGCTGCTAACGGAGCGAGAAATAGCCACCGTGACGCTCGTACATCAACTGAGTAATTGGTTCAAAAAGCCGCACTAGCTGCCAATCTGATAGCCGTGCTTTCTCAACATAATCATGATTCCTGATCACCCACCCTAGCTAGCAATTTGATAACCGTGCTTTTTCAACTTCATGTCTTCATGGTTACCCCACCCTAGCTACCAAGCTAAATAATAATAATAATAATTATTATTATTATTATTATTTATGTCTTCATGATCACTCCACCCTAGCTACCAATCTGATAGCCGTGCTTTCTCAACTGTATCATATTTTCCTAATCGGGGTGATTAGCTACCAATCTGATAGACATGCTTTCACAACTCTATCATATCTTCACAATCACCCCATCCTAGGTACCAATCTGATAGCCGTACTTTCTCAACATAATCATGTCTTCCTGATCACCCCACCCTAGCTACCAATCTAATAGCCGAGCTTTCTCAACATACCGGTAATCATGTCTTCCTAATCACCCCCATCCTAGCTACCAATATGATGGACGTGTTATCTCAACTGAATCATCCCTTCATTTGAGGAAGAAAAATACTGGCTTCGCTCGGTTCATCATCAGCTGAAGATGAGTTACATTGAAATTTGTTTCTAGTAACTAATGACACCCACTCCCCCTAGGCTACTCGCCTGTGTTTTCGATCATGTAGATGAGGAAAGTGAACTGTGGCTGGATGCTTGTTCATGAATGCAATAATACTACTCCAGTCAAGGCTACCATACGCCCTTTTCCCCCCGTACATGTTCTCTTTTTAGGCAAAGAAAGGGGTACCCGGATGTTATTGTTTTTTCGCAATGTTAATGACCGAATTCTTTTCAAAATCCTTAATATTAATTTTGAATCGTTGAAAATAATCGTATCAAGTAACATGCTCACTAGATGTCACGCCAGTTTGTGTTGCGAATATGATCTCAAGAATCGGATTACTCGAACACCGTCGGTGGTCGATAGAAATCTTTACAAACCATGTCGATCTCAGGCGTCGCGTATTCTCGTATATCTATTTACTCCTATCCCTCACTCTCCCTTTAGAAGAACATCAGGGACGCAAATGGTGAAAATAGAAGATATTTTTGTCGGTGCCTCTTCGTGTCTCACTAGGTTCTGCCTTCGGGTGTTGTCTTGCTTGCTGCATCTTTCTTATTGTGTGAAGTGAGCAAGAGGAAATCAGCTGATTTCTCCAGTATACGGGAGTACAGTGCTAAATATATTCTAGAAAATTCGTAGTTGCTTGACAACAGGAAATTCGTGATAGAATCTGGAGGGTTGGTTACTTGAACCATTCAATTTTACCCCGTTGTAGAGTCCTCCTGAGCAGTTCAGCGAAAGTTTTAGTTCATCTAGTTGTAGTACTGTGCTCACTCTATAACACTGGCACTGTACTAGTCCCCGCAAAGACATTTCTAAAGTTGACCGTTATTATTAATAATATTATTATTATTATCGTGACTGAAAAACATCATACTTTTGATTTTTATTCTTCTTTCCGATAAGGCCTGCTATGGACCACGCGCCGATTTCAATTCTTCACTCTTTGTTGTTTTCTATTCCGTTCTTCCCAATATTTCTTTATTCTTAGACTATGCTGCTCTTTCTGTCTGTCCTCAGACCACTTTGCCACCGGTTTCCTTTCCAATCTTCCCTAGAGTTCTCGCAGGTTCTTTTCCACTTCCGTAAACCAGTTAGGTTTAATCTTCTTTTTGGAAAAGAAGTCAACGATTTGCTTGGTTATTCGGGCAGGATTAATTCGGTATATGTGTCCATAAAAATCAATCCTTCTTTTCCTTATGGTATCTGAAAGTCACTCCAATTAGTCAATACATATATTTTATTTTTATTTTTTTATCAATGTTATATTCACTGTACTAATTTTAAACTAATTGTAAGTCAATATGGAACAATAACAAAATCAATTAGGGTATTTTTTATGCTTATATACTATGTAGAGAGTGTTGAAGTATGTTTTCAACCCATCAATGGTGTCTTCGAAACAGTGAGAAACAAAGACCCATTTGAATGGTTGAAAACATGTTCAACAATAAATAATATAACATTTTTGTAATAACAGATGTTCCTTTGAAAACTTAATTAATACGAAGTCAATACGTATTATAAACACATTAAGTCGCCTCCGTAGCGTAGCGGTCAGCATGGTTATCTGCCGCCCCGGAGGTCCTGGGTTCGATTCCCGGCTCTGCCACGAAATTTGAAAAGTGGTACGAGGACTGGAACGGGGTCTACTCAGCCTCGGGTGGCCCAAATGAGTAGAGGGGGTTCGATTCCCCCTCAGCCATCCTCGAAGTGGTTTTTCCGTGGTTTCCCACTTCGTCTTCGGGCAAATGCCGGGATGGTACCTTCTTCAAGGCCACGGCCGCCTCCTTCCCTCTTCCTTGCCTATCCATCCCCACCATCCCTTACCTTCCCTCATGAGGCCCCTGTTCGCTTTGCAGGTGAGGCCGCCTGGGCGAGGTGCCAATCCCACCTCACCAGTTGTATCCCTTCCGATTCGATGTTCCCAGCTCTAGGACACTGGAGGGTAAACGACTAAAACAAAACAAAAAACACATTATCCATTATGGTTAATGTTTTTGCATCAAATGCTTCTATTCTCCTCTTTTCTGCTACGTCAACACTCCAAGATTCAGTTTCAGAGCACCTCGCTCCAGGCAATGGCTTTCAAAAAAGACTTTCTAATACATAATCTATAATTGATGTCAACATATTTCTTTCTCCTTAACCCTTGAGAGCATAAGCCAGGCCTCGGAGGCCCGTGGTGTGATTTATTAATCATTTATGGTAAAAATGTTTCGACCTCTAGTGTGAAATTCCCAATATTCCTCTCACAGTTAGGGAGAAAAGCAGTAATGGAACCAATCAACCATTATTGCTTATAGTTGAGTAACAATGTATTCCCTGACCCGTCCTGAAAATAACAGTACATGGCCATTGGCTGGATTAATAAAATAAAATTTATTGTAATTTACCGTAATTTACCACAGATTTACATGAGCCGGGCTTTTCCGTCTCATGTTTTAAAGTCATTCAGTTACTTATTCATCTTATGATACATGATGTGTGGATGTTGACAGAAAACTTGGCAAAACCATTGTTTGTTAATTTAGTGATAACTTCATGTGAGGACGTCATGGTTTCGTGCTGGGTGATGGTGGTTTATAATCACACTTTCGCATATATTATTACACATTTGATTCAATTATTGCCTCATTTCGATGTTAAACTTCCATTTTAGAACCTAAATGAACGTAGTGAAATATTCACATTTCATTCGTATTATTAATATTGACCTCACACCAATATTTCCTTTATAGTCCATACCCGGGCCTCCCGACTTATGCACTGAAGGGTTAAACATTAGAATACAGTTCATGTGTCGAGTAGATGATACTACATTGGAGAAAGCTGGCACCTCGTGGCATCCGTCCTAAGACAGGAGTGTGATATTTACTGGATGCTGTCTGGTTAATTTCCGTTGACGTCATCTATGACTCCACTCTACAATTTGGGAGTCTTACAGTAATTCCATGAATTGATGATATTCGTGTCAAAGCCACTTGTATAATAACCGGGTGACCTGTAATTCGACATATTATTTCTAGTTGGGCATGGCAGTGGAGGTAAAATGCAATAAATATTAAAACTTTCAAGAGAATATCCACAGTCCGATTCGTTGCGTAGTGGCTAGCATCCTTGGCTGTCACCTCGAAGGCCCGGGTTCGATTCCCAGCTCTGCCAAGAAATATAGTTCTGGTCTGTGGGCTAGACTGGGGTACACTCAGCCTCGTGTGGCAAAACTGAGAAGAAGTGGGTTCAATTCCTACCTCAGCCATCCTAGAAGGGCTTTTCCTTGGTTTCCCACTTCTACTCTAGGCAAATGGCGTGATGGTACTTAACCTAAGGCCTCGGCAGCTTCCTACCCAAATCCTACCTAAAATACAAATACCGGTACACACACTAGTACAGAGATCACAGTGACACATTCTAAACACAACCAAGTACACAGGTCTACATAACCACGATGTCCCAAAGCTCCTACATAGTCATCAACAACAACAGCTCTAACGCAATATTTCCTATACAGTATACTGGATGACGCGATAAGCAGCCACCTCGTCTTCGGCGTTTCATTCTAATAAAGAATTCTGAAATAGACCTGCAAGATCAAAATCGTGCTGAGTAACTGAAATAGTGTTGAAGACATTGTGTCTGTGCTACTTAACAATCTGGCTGCATGGTCCACATCCAGCTGTATTGGTAGACCACTGCAATCTGACAAGCGCCAGATGTGCTCCTTTCGCGCCAACTGCTCCATTTACAATGCCACGGTATTACTTTACATTTCTTGCGCAGGTCAAATCCTCAGGCGTCGAATTTGGGGGACTATTGCGCCCAGGATTGTTGGGGGCGGTTGTAGTCATTGATAGATTTGATTGAGGTCAGTAATCATAATAATAATAATAATAATAATATCATTATGGCCTCGGTGGCCGGGTGCAAGATTTGTTATTTGACACATAGAGGGCAGCTTGCATGTCAAATTTTGTTGTTCCTTGGAGCACTATGAAAGTCAAGGAGGTTAGATATCTAAGCTTCTTGACACTATAGCGCTTTCTAGTAGAGAAATGAGGAACTTTGTGTTGGCGGAAAATCCCGAGATTAATTTTGCCATTATGAACGCGGCATACTGAATTCAAATGGGTTCCTTAACATGCCAACATCGTATGACATGCATGTCGTGATTTTTCAAAAATCATTTACCACGGGCAGGAGCGAACCTGCAAGCTTGGGGTTAGTATTCCGACACAATAATCACTAATTCACCGTGGCAAGCTTATTGAGGTTATGGGCTAGCCCGGGCTATTGTGATGATGTTTCCTCTTTAGAGTAATATTTCTTTAGTATGTATGGAAAGTAAAGAAATTTTTCATGAGCGTGAATGTGACGCTTGGTTTTAGATGTAGCCAAACAACAGGTCACTCAACTTACCGTACACTCTTATATCATCACACAAAATGTTACGATAGCTTCGGAGATATTGAGAATTATTGTTATTGTTGTTTTAAGGGGCGGAACTACGAGGTCATCTGCCCCAGATATTGAGAACCAGTGAAATATTTTTTCAGCCATCGTCTTAATTGGTGACAGGCCTTTCAGGATTTTTGTGCCGGTGGCCGAGGTGAGAACTATTCTTTGATAACTTGTATCAGCCTGTTTGGTTGACAAGTACAGTCACACGAGTAGGATATGACTCAGCGCCAGTAGTCTCAGTCATCGTTCTTCTCTCCACCTCCGTGGTGACATGTAATTCTGTTATGCTTAGGCCCGATGCACACTAACGGTTAAAGAACTTTATGAGGCGACGTTATTTTGATGCGCGGTTTAGAAATGCATTGCACACGCGACTCCTGTGACGTAGCGTCAGGTAATGTCCAACAGCGGTGACGCAGCGTCATTATTTCGAGTTGCGGTTCCTGCTAGTACGCGGAGTCAACGCTAACTTCCTGCGTTGTGGCAGTACATTGTTGACTGTTGGTTCGTGCACACGTGCGTCAGTTATATACGCTGGGCAGCATGGACATTGAAATAGATGTAGAATTGTTGATTGAGGAAGTGAAGAAATATCCTGAATTATGGGATGTTATGTTTTGTGCACCGCCTACAATATTCACGTTGTCATCATCTTGCTATCTCCAAACAATCGGCAAGATTTGAGATGCACTTAGCGAGATGATGATGATAATAATAATAATATAAAAAAGGATACGAGCCTTACAGTAGTCGCATACGATGTGTAACATCTGATATGTTATCCTGCTCGTATACTACACAGCTTGGACATTCTTAAAATGTTAATATACGCTCCGTTTTCATACTGGTACTACTGTAACGTGTTTTTCGAGGGGTTTTTATGCCACTGGCATAAGTCAGTAGGAAGCCATTCTATATTTATTTACGCGGCAAATTGTTCAGCCAAGAGAATTTTTCATGTTAATTTATTATTATTATTAATTTATTATAATTTTTATTAAGGTATTTTCGGAGCATTTTATAAAAATTATTAGCATTCAGATAGGTTTTCTATGTCTTAGAAAACGCTATCATGCAAATTATTACGAACGACGATATCATAGAAAATTATATGATTACGGAATTTTACGGAGTTTTTGTCAGTTAGGGTATTTGAGAGAGATGACTCACTGGGAATTCAAATACAAGCTTAATCCTGTCGGGAAGTATTACGCAAGCGGGCTCGCATCGTCAAGGAAAGGCGAATTGTTGGAACGGAACCCTCCCGCCGAGTGTAATGACCCGGAGGAGGGGAAGATCGCGTGGTGGGTCAGCCATTCAGTGGAGACGACGTAAGCTAGTTGGGACTGAAGAGTGGGGAGCCAACGTGTGCATATATCGTTCGACGCGCCGTGAAACGGGGACTATCTGTGTAGAACTTGCCGAGTACGTTTGCAAGTGCGTGTCGCTCCGATGTTCAGTGGAGTTAGCGACTATCTTTGTGAAAGTTAACTAGTGTGGTTATACGAGTGTTTGGGTCCGAAGTACGGACCATAGAATTATCTAATCTACCAGAATATCATCAAATAACGAAGAAGATGGCGACGTCCAGGAGACTGTGGGAAGCACACAGCATCATCCAGTACGAGGGAAATGCTTCAGCAATTTCCAGTGGTAAGCGAAAATGACGCAGAAATACGCAATCTCTCATTTTTCTTTGTTTTATATTTCATATTTCAGTAACTTCATAGCTTGGGAATAAGAGTAAAATCAATGATTGATCAGACTCCGTTTTCACGTAATTTTCTATCGGTAATATTAAAATCGCAACGCTCCAATTTAAATTCAAACTTATTATTATTATTATTAATTTTGCTATACTTGTTTTTTATATATTAAATTCATTTCTCTTACAATGCAATCTTTGCTTCCAGTAGGTAGCATTAGATATAGACCAATTCCTTCTCCTGATACAATTGTTTGTTGGGTTAATGATCAAATCATACCACGATCTGAGTGAATAGATTCTTGAAGGTGTTCTCCCAGAGCTAGACGTTGTTAAATACAAATTTAGATTTCAGCATTGCATTGAGGTCTTGGCGCCCATTAAAACAACATAGCTTAGGCAAAGGTAAACAGTTACATTTATCACCCAACAGTTAGGGGCAGCGATACTGCTACATTTGTCGCTACCAACAGATGGGGCAATAATTAACGTTACACTTGTCGCTCAAAGTGAGGGCTGTAGAAACCATTACAATTGTACGCTCAACGTGGAGCAAAGTAAATACCGTTTCACTTGTCATACCATCCACAAGGAAACCATTACAATTGTCGCCGACAACTTGGGGCTGAAAACCTAATAACATTTGTGGAAGGAGAAGGGTATATATTTCTGTGCCTGTATTTTGGGGGTTATTTGTCTGTATCAGTGTATATCATTATGGGGGATGAGAAAGAAAGACAGATGAGGTTACGTAGTGGTCATCAACTGGAGAGTGATGATACGAGCAGTATGTCGAGTGATGGTAGTACCGGGGTAGCGGAGGTAAATCCCGATACTGAAACAGGGAGTGTAGGCGGCCAACCAGAATTAAAAACTTTACTTCTCGAGTTCATGTATCAGAACAAAGTTAGTAGTGATGCATTAAATGCAAAATTAGAACAAAACAGTAGGGAAAATAAAGAAAGTACAGAAGCCTTAAATGCAAAATTAGAGCAGAATAATGCAAAATTAGAACAAAACAGTAGGGAAAATAAAGAAAGTACAGAAGCCTTAAATGCAAAATTAGAACAGAATAATTCAAAATTAGAACAGAATAATGCAAAATTAGAACAAAACAGTAGGGAAAATAAAGAAAGTACAGAAGCTTTAAATGCAAAATTAGAACAGAATAATGCAAAATTAGATAAGAACAACAAGGAAATTAGTGTGAAAATGGAGCAGATTAGAGGAGAAATCAGAGGAGTAATGGAAGAGAAGGTTAAAGAGATCATTGCAGATGTAGACAAGAAATTAGGAAAAGTACAGGAGGAGTTAGAAATTAGAATCAGTACACAGGCTGAAAATTTAAAAGAACTAGTGCAACTGGAAACACAGCAGGTCAAAAAGCAATTGGGGGGAGAAATTGACAAAATTCAGGTAGCAACTAAAGAGGTTAAGGAACAGCTGGGGGGTAGAATTGAGAAAGTCCACTCGCAAATAGTTGCAGAAGTAAATGATTTAAGAGAAAGTAATAGAGAGAGCATTAGCAAGATTGAGGAGAAACAAGCAAAGCTATATGATAAAGTAGAAGAATCAGAAGGAAACATTAAATTAACAGTAAACAGTATTGAGAGGAAGGCTGAGGAGAAAATAGCAGAATTAGAATTAAAATTAAAAGCTAGGATCAGGCAAGAAAATAGTCAGAATAGGCCAGTTTTTGTGAATAGCACACACAGGGAGGTAGAACTGGGTAAGTTCAGCAATCGACAGGGGTGCCCAATGGAGTTCATGAACACTATAGAAAATAAATTCGGGGAGAGGTTGGAAAATGGTAGTATTGAGTGGTGCCAGGTAGTTGAAATTTTAGAACAAGTGTTTGTGGGGGAAACGAGGAATTGGTTTGCTGTCTACACAGACAAGTTTACTGATATTAATGATTTTAAAATGAAATTCTGTGAAAAGTTCTGGAATGAGGTCATTCAGTCGCAGCATCGTGAGGGAGTAGTGTGTGGTAAATATAACCCTAAAGGAAGCTCCACCATGACCGAATACTTTTTAGGGCAGGTATTAGTGTGTAAATATCTGGATGGCTTGAAGGAGGAAAGTGATGTGGTAAGGTTGCTACTTAGGCACTTTCCCTATAGGATCAAGGAGGCTGCTTGTATCCAGAATGTAAAGACTATATCGCAAGTAGAAAATTTGTTAAGCACATTTGATGCACTAGGGAGAGGGGGTTATGAGGACAATTTCAATCGGAACCAGGGTAATAATAATAATAGACCTAATGAAGCCAGGCATCAAGAAGTTCAAGGGAACGGTGGCGAAGGAGCCAACGCTCAAAATAGAAATAATAATAATCAGCTAAATCAGAACAGAGGAAATGGCTATGGTAATCAGTATCAAGGGAGGAACAATGATTTCAGGGGAAATCAAGGGAGGAACAATGATTACAGGGGAAATCAAGGGAGAAACAATGATTTCAGGGGAAATCAAGGGAGAAATTATAATGACAATAATTACAACCAGAATAGGGGTCAAGGAAGAGGACAGCCTAGTGGTAGTAATATACAGCCAAACAATGACAACACAGCCCAGAACAACGAGACCAGTTCAGTAGTTAGTAGTACTACGGCCAGCTGTAGCGGTTCTTTAAACGCGAACCAGGCTGCGAAGTAAGGTCAGAATCTCAGTCTGTAGCATGCCCTGTCCATACAATTATACAGGAACCCTATGACCTAAATGTAAGAAATGAATTATTACATGAACTAAATGATGAAGGTATTATTCAGGAAGTGGTTAGTAAGAGCCCCATAGTTAAATTTAACGTGTCCGAGGCGTACACAGATGTTTTAATTGATAGTGGTTGTATGAAGAGTTGCATAAGTAGTGCATTTTATGATAAAATGAAAGGAACTGGAGTAAATTTTGAGGAGATGCCAATTAAAAGCACTTTTGTTATCACAGCTGTTGGGAAGAGGTCTAAAGTAATTTCTAAGCAAGTTTTAGTAGACATTAGAATTAATAATCATGTAGAGAAGCAGATTTGCCTTGTAATTCCAAATTTAGTATTCAGTGTTATCTTGGGTTCAGAGTGGCTAAGTAGAGTGTCTGGTAACTTATGTTTTGATGTAGGGAGTTTGAAATTTAAATGGGGAGATTCTGAAGTAGAAGTAGCGTTCAATGACCATATTCAGAGAAGTAGTATTGTAGGTGTGATTTGTACTTTAAATGAGATATCGCCAGCCGTAGAGCGGGGTTCTCCATGTTTTGTGGGCAGTGTGATTACGAACGGAAGTCTAGAGGACTCGTTACGTGAGGCTGCATTTCAGGGAAATATAGAGGTGGAACAATGTGTTCGGCTCTATGATGTGTTATTGTGTAATAGGAGAGTTTTTGAGGATCGCATTGGTATGGCCAATTGCTATACACATTCATTGAATGTTATTGATAGGTCAGTATTCACAGGACATAGATATCCTGTACCTTTCGCTTATCAGAGTGCAGTTGAGGCACAAATTAACCAGATGCTTGAAGATGGGATTATTGAGCATTCTAACAGTCCATATGTTAATTCTTTGATCACGGTACCCAAGACCGACGGCACTGTTCGTATTTGTTTAGACGCTCGTTTGGTTAACAGTAGAATTAGTTCAGATCAGCTGAAATCTATGTCAATAGAGGAATTAATGCAAACATTTGAGGGGAAGAAGTATTTCACTTGTGTAGATTTGAGTTCCAGTTTTTGGCAAGTGCCACTTATGTACGAAGATAGACCATTTACAGCTTTTAGTCATAAATATAACCTTTATCAATTTTGTAGAACACATTATGGGTTAAAGAGTAGTTCAGCAGCTTTAATTAGGGCTTTAAACATCGCATTAGGGGATGACACAGGAGAGTTTGTAACCATTTACATAGATGATATGGTAATTAGTTCACGCAGTTTTGAGGAGCATCTACGTCATTTAAATATAGTTTTTCAGAAGTTAGATCAGGCAGGGTTCACTTTGAAGCTGTCTAAGTCGTCATTCTGTCAGTCAGAAGTGACATTTTTAGGTCATAGAGTGTCGAGTAGAGGTGTAACACCAGAAGAAAGTAGGGTTAATAAGATACTTAACGCAGAGGTGCCACAGAATGTTAAACAGTTAAAAACTTACCTGGGAATTTGCAACTTTTTCAGGAGGTTCGTTCTTAAATACTCAGGGTTGGTAGAACCATTCAGGGAATTGCTTAAAAGTGGGACTCGGTGGAGATGGGAGTCCAAGCATGATCAGGCTTTTAGAGCACTGAAGGAAGGTTTTGAGAAAGCTGTAGTGCTGAAATATCCGTTAAAAGATAAGGAATATGTGGTTATGACAGATGCTTCACATATAGGCATTGCTGGAGTATTATGTCAGAAAGATGATGAGGGTAATCTGTGCATTGTATCTTTAGCCTCGCGAGGACTGACAGCAGCAGAGAAAAGATACACTATTACTGAGTTAGAGCTTTTAGGTATTGTTTTCAGTTTAGGGAAATTTAGAATGTATTTAGTAGGGGGGAAATTTGAGATCCACACAGATCACCATGCATTACTGTATATGAGGACTTGTAAACTCAGTTCTAACAGAGTTAGTAGGTGGATTCTTGCTCTGCAGGAATACGAATTCACAGTAAAATATATTAAAGGTAAAGATAACATTCTTGCAGACATGCTATCGAGGGACACTAATTTATGTAGGGATTATCCTGTGGTTAAAGCAGAGGACGGTATTTTAATATGTGCATGTGTGGACAGTAGCAACAGGGCATCGTTACAGACACTGAGAAATATGTTGGTAGAGCAACGTGATGATGTTCATTTAAAGGGAGCCACTTGCAAGGTTGGAAGCAGGTGACACAGAAACATTTATAGTTTCCAAACGTATTGAGAAAACAGCATATGTGCTGGAGAATAGTGAGGGAAACAAATTATACGGGACGTATAATATACATAGTCTACGAAAATATGTGTCATAAAGTGAGTGTGTTTAGCTGGCGAGCCAGCCTATCAAATGAGTAAGTGTGGTATTGGGTGCGTGGGAGGAGATGGTCTTCCAGGCAGGCGTATCAGAAGTCACACAGGGGGGTAGTATGTAAGTAAATGAGAGTTTTTAAGGTACAGGGAAATATGACGGGATTGTCGGATGCTGTTGAGCACTAAATTGTCTCGATGCACCAAGGCCATTTTGGCAGCGCTGTTGGGTTCCCATTTATCTCCAAGAGATGGGGGAGCGCTTGTATAGGGCTCGTTAGCTTAAGGCGTCCACGAGATAAAAGATGGGCCATCAGAATGCGAGACAGTCCTTCATGAAACTCATACATAACAGCACACGTGATTTCTGTTTACTGCCTCGCCATGTAAGATTTGTAAGTGTGTAATTTAAGATAATTTGTACAAAGATATTATTTGTGTGAGGAGAATATGGTCTACGGGAACTTAACAAGACAGGGCGATTACGGCACAGAAATATTTGGTGTTATATGTAATGCGCATTTACTGGTTTTTTTTTTCAGAAGTCAATATTAATTTAATCTACTTTAAAGAGAGATTAAGTATTATGGTCACGAGGCGCTGCCACAATAGTGTGATCGTGTGCTCAGTGATAGTGAGAATAAATGTCACCATAAGGAGGGGACCTCCAGTGAAATTAGGAAGTTCTATGGTGATATAAATATATCAGAACACCTTCAATGCGTGTGATATGACATCATAAATACAAAGGGCTCACACATTAATTATGTCTATTTCTCCAACATAGAGAAATTTGAGAGGCGGAAATATCCGTGGAACACTATTCTATATGTAAAACATTGGACTGGTTGCAAAGTGCAATCCATAGTGACAACAAACTTTGACGCAAAGTGCGTGAAGAAAAATTATGAGTGTATATATCTGTAATTTAGGGTGATCTCATTTATGTAATATGTATTTTGGATGGGGTTTATTAACGTGTCCGGGATCATCGGATAATGGACCGTCGTCACGGTAAATCATCCGATGATCCGAGGCGAATATGTAACGTGTTTTTCGAGGGGTTTTTATGCCACTGGCATAAGTCAGTAGGAAGCCATTCTATATTTATTTACGCGGCAAATTGTTCAGCCAAGAGAATTTTTCATGTTAATTTATTATTATTATTATTAATTTATTATAATTTTTATTAAGGTATTTTCGGAGCATTTTATAAAAATTATTAGCTTTCAGATAGGTTTTCTATGTCTTAGAAAACGCTATCATGCAAATTATTACGAACGACGATATCATAGAAAATTATATGATTACGGAATTTTACGGAGTTTTTGTCAGTTAGGGTATTTGAGAGAGATGACTCACTGGGAATTCAAATACAAGCTTAATCCTGTCGGGAAGTATTACGCAAGCGGGCTCGCATCGTCAAGGAAAGGCGAATTGTTGGAACGGAACCCTCCCGCCGATTGTAATGACCCGGAGGAGGGGAAGATCGCGTGGTGGGTCAGCCATTCAGTGGAGACGACGTAAGCTAGTTGGGACTGAAGAGTGGGGAGCCAACGTGTGCATATATCGTTCGACGCGCCGTGAAACGGGGACTATCTGTGTAGAACTTGCCGAGTACGTTTGCAAGTGCGTGTCGCTCCGATGTTCAGTGGAGTTAGCGACTATCTTTGTGAAAGTTAACTAGTGTGGTTATACGAGTGTTTGGGTCCGAAGTACGGACCATAGAATTATCTAATCTACCAGAATATCATCAAATAACGAAGAAGATGGCGACGTCCAGGAGACTGTGGGAAGCACACAGCATCATCCAGTACGAGGGAAATGCTTTAGCAATTTCCAGTGGTAAGCGCAAATGACGCAGAAATACGCAATCTCTCATTTTTCTTTGTTTTATATTTCATATTTCAGTAACTTCATAGCTTGGAATAAGAGTAAAATCAATGATTGATCAGACTCCGTTTTCACGTAATTTTCTATCGGTAATATTAAAATCGCAACGCTCCAATTTAAATTCAAACTTATTATTATTATTATTAATTTTGCAATACTTGTTTTTTTATATATTAAATTCATTTCACTTACAATGCAATCTTTGCTTTCAGTAGGTAGCATTAGATATAGACCAATTCCTTCTCCTGATACAATTGTTTGTTGGGTTAATGATCAAATCATACCACGATCTGAGTGAATAGATTCTTGAAGGTGTTCTCCCAGAGCTAGACGTTGTTAAATACAAATTTAGATTTCAGCATTGCATTGAGGTCTTGGCGCCCATTAAAACAACATAGCTTAGGCAAAGGTAAACAGTTACATTTATCACCCAACAGTTAGGGGCAGCGATACTGCTACATTTGTCGCTACCAACAGATGGGGCAATAATTAACGTTACATTTGTCGCTCAAAGTGAGGGCTGTAGAAACCATTACACTACGATGAAACTGAATGTATAGATTGAATTGGAGATATACTACTGTCACACTAGTTTGAACATACATCACATATTATATTGTAAATTAAGAGGAGGAATGAAACCATAGTCTCTTCCTCTAGCCTATCTATAGACTACTAGAAATAATGTTCGGTTGGTCCTTAAGTTTAAGGGCTGCGACAAGGCGGTCATGAGGCCCCGTATACTTTGGGTGTGTGTAGAATCTGTCTGATAACCGGTGTTAATTGTGATGACTGTATTAGTGTGTGTTATCTGTTTTTTAATTCAAGTAAGGTCTCAGACTTTGGAATTTTTCAAACAGTTCCTACTTTTGCTGCAAAACGCCACCGTCAACGACAACTAGTTCAGAATTTAGCTACCAGACACCACCGCAGTCGGCTCTTGGCAACGAACGAAGAAACCTAAGAGAGTTGTTTACATTCTTAACCTATACAATTTACAGGTATAATTAGTGGAAGGTTCTTTAACATGCCATAAGTCTATGACATGGGACCGCCGGCTTTACTTCCCCTCCGAAGGAAGGCATACTGAAGGATTTTTAACGCTCTTAAAAAATCCGGCCATAGAAACTCAGCATGCTACCAACTACGCCACCGAACCCGCCGAAATAATGTTCAATACAATCAAATTTCCCACCTCCTGCTTGGTGCAAACTATTGTAATTACAATTAGATAAATCGTAATTTCATGCAGATTCTGTTAAAATTACGCATAATGTTATGATAGATACCGTTTAAATCGATAACCTGGTAGCAAAAAATAATTGCCGGGACTGTGGTTCGCACCTGAGACCTCATGATTCGCAGACCAAGACGCTATCGACGCATCCATTACAACCACAGAAATTTAGAGTACAAGACAGTTACTTATGTTCACGTGCCGGTAATAGTATGGAAGTAATTCTTAATGCTCCATTAATATTTTGCTTTTTTTCGATAATGTCCCTGCGTGGAATTTAGTTTTAAATTAGTTATGAATACGCCTTCTTGACAGTAAAGGGATATATATTTTATATTGATCACTGCATTACCGCAATGTGGGTTAATATCTGAATAGCCATTGTGCAGAAACATGATATCGGCTTTGCCGACTAGTTACAATGTTTCATATCAAAGCATAGCATCATTAAATACTGATATGAAGACTTTGAACATGTGGTTTGTGTTTCAATCAGTTGACACCAGAGTTCGCATGAGCATTTACCGTTCAGTATGAAAGTGTTGAGCAAAGTTACTCGGGGAGTTGTGCCCATCACCTTTATCCAATTAATGAAAAAAAAACAGACTCTTAATAAATCATAATTGTTTTCATCAAATATGATATAATGAATATTTTTACACCAAAGAACGACAACTTGAAGATGATTTATTGTATGAATATCTGTAATAGCGCCTCCAAACCTTGAAGTAATCCGTATGTGATATACATTCCATATGGCCGGATCACCGCATTACCGCAATGTGGGTTAAATTCTGAATAGCCATTGTGCAGAAACATAATACGGGCTTTGCCGACTAGTTACAATGTTTCATATTAAAGCATATCATCATTTAAATACTGATACGAAGACTTTGAACATGTGGTTTGTGTTTCAATCTGTTGACACCAGAGTTCGCATGAACGATTACCCTTCAGTACGAAAGTGTTGAGCAAAGTTATTCGGGAAGTGGATGCCCAACACTTTTATCCAGAGATTGAAAAACAGACTCTTAATAAATCATAATTGTTTTCAGCAAATATGATATAATGAATATATTTACACCAAAGAACGACAACTTGAAGAGGCTTTATTGTAGGAATATCTGTAATGGCGCCTCCAAACATTGAAGTAATCCGTATGTGATATACATTCCACATTGCCGACAGTGCATCATGGTACGAATCTCCGACACCGCTGCGATCCAGCTGGCAGTGCGTCTTAAACTCTACCGTCCGATCCACTTCCGTCCCTTTTTTGTTATCACCCACAAAAATATCCAGGAACCGAGTGGAAAGATGTTACACATCAATAAATATTGGCGTAAGAGTTTCCATTCCTACAATCATTAATAAGAGTTCCAATATAAATACATAGGCCTATACGTACAGATTGCTCTTCCCTTAAAGTGACAGCCAATATTTCTACTAGTCTCATTACAGTTTATTCACTTTAGATTGTGTCATGTATTCTGCGCATCAATTTATCAAATGACTTGATGCTCAAAAGGAAAGTGATTAAAAAACTTTACATCATATTCTCTCAACTCTCTGAACAAAGTCATTAAAGTTCCTTTGAAGGGTCGTTTGGCAACCATGGATGTTCCCAGTAGCGTCTCTCTGTGTTCTTCAAGTACCGTAGTTTTTATAAACTATGCATGCAAAATCAACATGCCTTCTTCTGATCACTTCCATTATCACTTCATATGTGAAGTTCACTTATAAGTATACGAGGGTGAATGACGCACATCACTTCTACGCTACGTGGGAATTGCCGGGCATGAAGACACAGACGACACAGCGTCAAGGACGCCGCGCCATAACGTCCTTTTATTGCCGCTAGTGTGCATCGGGCCTTAGCTATGCTGTTGCAAAATAATTAGATACGTGCCATTCATATTTCGTCCATTATTATCAATTATTTCGTTCACAATTCACATTATAACATCTAGTACAGACAGCGTGTACAATGTTAGTTAGTTATTGAGGTTTTAAGGGGACGAACATCAAGGTCATCTTCCCAACGTGTAGAATGCTGCTTGACTTATCTGCAAACAGCACTATCATCGTTGCGTTTGCCTCCTCGTCTTGCAAGGCTCCTGCTGCTACGATCCACAAATGCTTTCTCAGTCAAGTTCAGTCGTAACTTGAAAGGCTAGTATTCATTTTATTTTAAAGTTATGGGCGAGGTTGGACGGGGTAGTGCTAGGTCTAAGTCCTAACCAAGTTTCATCGAAATTGTTCCAGCCAGTAAGAATCTATTAAGGACACACAAACACATACAGTATATACACACAACGAACAAAAGGTCTTCTGTCAAATATTAATTCTGTATTATCACTATCTTTTGTTTCCTTTAATTTGCTTCATATCACGTAATCCTTTACCAGACCTTATCTAAAATCTCCCGCGGATATGATCCGTCCCCCTCCCCCCCCCCCCCCCCCGAGGTTATATGGCTGGCGTGTGATTATTGATGATCCATAAGAAAAATTACCTAAAAATTAAATGAGTGTTTATAGAAGCGATAATCTGAAAGCTACGCATGTCTCATTTGATTTATATAGGCTAACTAAACATGTTTTTGAAAAAAAAAAGCCAGTTTTCATACTTCTACTAGCTGTTATGCCCGGTGTTGCTCGGGACCACAATCGGAAATTAAGAGATAGTACCTTTGCTTGCTGTGCCTCTGTGTCATATTGTCTGCAACCAACAGGAAGAACGTTGTCATAATGAGCAATATTATTGCCACACAAAATCCTTGTGCTTGCTATTTTTATAATCAAAAATCATTAGATACTGGTTGAGGTGGTACTGATACCGCCTCATTTGCAGTTTGATCCACTAACTCATTTTCCACAATTCCCATGCAGCTTGATAACCACAGAAAGGTGATTCTAGTGTCAGCGTTGCACAACCTGGATAGAAGGTTGTGTATTCGATGTGAAATATCCCGTCCCGACGTTTAAATGAAGGTCCCATGTCTTATGATCGTGAGATTAACGGTCAAGTAAAGCTACAAGCTTCCTTCCGGATGTTGCGGGAAACATGAAGCAATTGACTGCAATGAACTCAAACAATCGATGCACACCGGAAAATGGAGTGTTATTCATCATGTATTCCAAACTGCAGAGCTTCATAGATGGCAACAAGCTCCGCAGTGAATACCCTACAGGTTTGTGGCAAATGATGTTGGTATTTGCACCATTCGATGACTTAGCACAACCCACTTTCTCATCTACCTTTAAACCATCTACAGTATGTAAAGAACGCCAGCGTCCGGAAATTGGTAAACTATACAGCTTTTGCTGCTGCTGCTGCTGCTGCAATAAACACTAACCTCTATAACAGTGTTTAACAAATTTTGATGAAAAGTGTCTAAATGACTTCAGTTTGGGTATTTCACATTCATTTGTGCATAATATATTACTATCTAACCAAATCCTTAACACTAGTGTTAGAAATAAGTGCTTCTATATTACAATGCCTAATATATAGGCCTACGTCAGTATTCAACAAAACTTACAACAAATACGAGAGTGAATGGCTGTCACATTCTAAATTGATCAAGGCTGAAATTGTATGGTTGGTTGGTTCTTAAGTTTAGGGGCTGCGACAACGCGGTCATGTAGCCCCGTGTACTTTGGGTGTGTGTAGAATCTGTCTGATAACCGGTGTTAATTGTGATGACTGTATTAGTGTGTGTTATCTGTTTGTTAATTTAAGTACTGCAACTAAGAATTTTTCAAATAGTTCCTACTTTTGCCGCCAAGCGCCACCGTCAACGACTACTAGGCCAAGTTCAGAACTGAGCTACTAGACGCCGCCGCAGTCGGCTCTTGGCAACGAACATAGAAACCTAAGAGCGTTGTTTACATTCTTAACCTATCCAATTTAGCTTCACACAGGTGCAATTAGTGGAAGGATCTTTAACATGCCATAAATCTATGACATGGGACCGCCGGCTTTACTTCCCCTCCGAAGGAAGGCATACTGAGGGATTTTTAACGCTCTTAACGCTGAAATTGTATGACCTAATAAGAGTTGAGGTACATTACAAATGCATATTTTCAGATGTACACAGAACAATATTATGAAAATGATCTCGCCCACAACATCTTTAGACTATAATTTGGTGCTCATTTTTTCCCCAAGAAGTTTGAACAAACATTCTTAAAACTTTCCCATGCGGCCCTCTCATCGCCTTGGATGATTGCATCAAAGTGATTGTCTCTGATAAGCTCCCGAATCTGTGGTCCAATAAAGATACCCTTCTTGATATTTGCGTCACTTAATCGAGGGAATTTTTGCCTTAAATATTTGAAAGACCTCTCGGTTCATTTTCTTGTCAAAATTTTTCAAAAGCCCTAATTTTATGTGTAATGGCGGAAGTAATATTTGTTTAGGATCAACCAATGGTTCGTTTGAGGCTTTCTTCACACCTGGAGTCAGGGCTTTTCTGAGAGGCCAGTCTGTGTATTGTATAATGAGAAGCACGAGCCCTGCTATCCCACTCACATATAAAACAGTTGTACTTGGTTTATTTCCTAGGTTAGCGTGACTTTCCCAAAATATGAGGTAATTGTTACCAACCTATGTAAAATGAAAACTAGAGCTAATTTTCTTCCATATTCGTAATCAGCACCGTAATATGTATCAGAATTAGCTAGTTTTGTTCAATTTACATTTTCACTGATGAACAGTGATAATCTATGCTCCGACTTGTATCGGATGCATCTATGTACACCTTAGGAAGGAAGGAAGCTTGTAGTTTAACGTGACTGTTAATCTCGCGATCATAAGCCACGGGACCTCCGTTTTACGTGGAATCCGAACCACAGGACATGGCATTTCACTTCGAAAATCTCACATGCATTGACAGGGAATCGAACCCGGTCCACCTTGGTGAGAGGCATACAGCTTAACCGCTCCGCCACCACGCCGTAAACCTTAGGACCTAAAACCGAACTTCCAGACGTGAGACTTGCCTCGGTGACACCTCAATAGTCGGCTTCGTTGGCGTAGTTGGTAGCATGCTGAGTTTCTATTCCCAAGATCGCGGGTTCAAACCTGGCTGAAGTCGTCGGATTTTTAAGAGTGTTAAAAATCCCTCAGTATGCCTTCCTTCGGAAAGGAAGTAAAGCCGGCGCTGCCATGTCATAGATTTATGGCATGTTAAAGAATCTTTCACTAATTACACCTGTCTGTCTGTTAGGTAGTCAGCCCGAAGGCTGGTTGGATCCTCAAAAAGCACCGCCGCTAGGTTATGTGGGTAGATACCCACAAAACCCCAAGGCAGTGCTATATTGAGGCGTACTAAGCAATGAGGAGTGAGGTAGTTTGCCATTGCTTTCCTCACTGAGTCAGAACAGCAGTACTAACCCTATGAGTAGAACCTTTCACAGCATCCACAGGCACTGACTGTGGCCAGGATGTCATTACTAAGCACCACCCATACCTCAGTAGCTTCCATATAATCACAGCCATGAGTGAGACTGAGACATTGGTGAAAAGCCACATTTTACTCTAGCCTGTGCCAACAGACAAATGCAAATGTACTGCATTCATCAAGATATGGCAAACAGGCCATTTAAACCTCCATATGTACGATAAGCTGAATTGTTGAGGTCAGGCCTTGTTGAATCCTAAGTCACGGGCTAAATTAATTATAGGTTAAACAACGCTCTAATTATATTCCTACGTTCGTCGCCAGGAGCCGACTGCAGTGGCGTCTAGTAGCCAAGTTCTGAACTAGTAGTCGTTGACGGTGGCGGCAAAAGTTGGAACTACTTGAAATTCAATATCTGCAGTCCTTACTAGAATTAAAAACAGATAGCACACACTAATTATACAGTCATCACAATTTAACACCGGTTATCAGACAGATTCTACACACACCAAAAGTACACGGGGCTACATGACCGCGTTGACGCAGCCCCTAAACTAAGGAACCAACCAACCATCTCAATAGGTGTTTGGATCATACAAGGACCTACAACCACTTCTATTTCATTACAAAACCTATCTAGCCTAATACTAACCGGCCGTGTGGCACGAGGCTTGTTGACGTACCGGTACCTCTGTTGGTATCGGGTACTGAAGAGAGCTTGATAACATGCTTTCCTTTAATATAATTCATGATTGATCAACGACAAAATATCCCAAGTTCTAAGGATATGCCAGATATTGCCAAATCACTTATATTGACTGTTTTTGATTGGTAATCGCGGAATCATTGTAATGAATAATTTGAGCACAGTAATCACCAGGGGAGTGAGCGACCTTACTAGAGTCCTTGACTACGACAAGGAATCACCAAAGAAGCATCCTAAGCCGGAATGTATTTGCAGTAAGCTGGCCAGTTCCACTCCAAACGTCCTCTTGCCACAGCATCAGGCAGACTCCCATCTGAAATCACGGGGCTGGAAGACTCCGTATCATACCTTTTAACGATTTTTAAATTCTTGGCAGAGCCAGGAATCAAACCTGGGACCTCAGGGATGGCTCCCAAAAACACTAAACTCTATGAACTATTAATTTTCAGCAAAATGAGTGGGAAGAGACTGGAATGGGCAGAACACAAGAAATATTGAGCTTTCAAATCTGCACCAACTGGGCACGTTCGCTAACAATGTAACGTCATTAGAAGCAGCAAAATACAGATTAAATTTATTCACAATTAATAATTTGTTACATTTACATTAGTTCTCCTTTAAAAGAGACGAAAGACAGCCAATAAAAACAGTACTGCCTTTCAAGTTTAAATTCTTGATAATGTCTTAATGGAATAATATTACTTAAAAACTAGCAAATTAAATATCTCATTCTTAGTAAGCTAAATAATTTTAGTGTACAATGAGCATTACAATAAGAGAGAATAATACAAAAACGGCCTTCAAACGGCATACAGTTGATGGAGAGGAATCTTGACCAAGACACTGTTGACGATAGCCTTGCAGAGCTTAGAGAAGGTCCTGTCCAGCGATGGAAGTGTCTCGTTTTGGATTATGTGCCAGTTTGCATTCAGAAAATCGTTTGCAGTATCACCTGAAGACATAAGAAAGAAGATTGTAATGTGGTTTTAAGATATGTTATAATGTTACCTACTGTGACATAATAGACGCTTGTAACAAGACTCTGGTGCTGCTTCTAATGGGATGGATGGCAATGAAAAGTATACTATTACTGCTTGCATTATAGAATAAGAAAGGGACAAATATGAGGAATAGGGAAATATAAGGCAGAGAGAACAAATACGAGTAAACTCAGTTAGTTATTGTTGTTTTAAGGGACGTAGTGGTATTCCCGTTTTCAATTTCAGGCAAATACCGAGGTGATCATATCTTCCTATGCCCAGGCCACGGCTGATTAATTCCAACTCCTAGTCCAGTTCATCTTCATTCATTTCATATCTTCATAGCTCGTCTGTCAAGGCTCACGTCAGTAGGGGAATTTGGCCGTAAAATAGGCCTACTAAAATTATCAGACAATAATAACACATTTGATTGGCATAAGAATAAACTTTTTTTTAGTATTAGTCTAGTAGTAAGAAATACAAACCCAATTGCTTATCACCACCGAAGAGATTCTCGAAGTAGAAGCTCATCTGCTTTGGTGTGTTTGTGATATCGTAGTTGTCCACTTGGAGATAGTTTACACCTTCCATTTGCACCAACGATTGTCGAATGTCATGGTGTTGTTTTGTGTTATCTGCGAACACCAATTCAAAAGTAAATTGCAGTATATCATAACACTAACATACAAATTCACTAAGGTAACTTTCCCACAATTCATCCTGTCTAAACTGTTCATTTACGCTACTCTGTTTCCAGATATTATCAACTTTCAGAGAAATACTGAATGTATAATCAACGGTAAACCACGTTGGACATCTTTGGGAGGATTCCGAAATGAACTGGCTGTGCCCACTTTAAATATAATCCAAGTCCAGGGAAAAACTGAATGTATAATCAAGGGTAGCCTCTTTGGTCATATTTGGGAGGATTCCGAAATGAACTGGAAGTGCCCACTTGAAATAAAATTCAAATTCAGGGAAAAACTGAATGTGCTGTACTATGAAGGGTATGCCTCGTTGGACATCTTAGGGAGGATTCTGAAATCCACTGGCTGTTCCCACTTGAAATGAAATCCAAGTTCAGGGAAAAACTGAATGTGCTGTGCTATGAAGGGTATGCCTCGTTGGACATATTTGGGAGGATTCTGAAATCCACTGGCTGTGCCCACTTGAAATATAATCCAAAATATGATTTCCCCTCACCACGCCATATAGCTACGCGCAAAAAAAGGCATGGTTATGGGACCAAGCTATCACAAGATTCGGTTGTGGTTAATTCATTTTTAGGAGCTTGGTACATCTTGGTCATCAGCCTCGTGTACTTGGGTGTGAATTTGTCTGATAACCTGTATTTATGTGTTAATGTAGTACAGTAGTATGTGTAGCAGTATTAGGGACAGGGATAGATTAGGTGCCCCTGGACTTGAAATAAGGTACGGTACTACCCCGGGAAGACGAGTGGGTTCCATCCCCTCCGTCCGGTGTCCTTGAAATTGATTTTTATGGTTTCCCCATTTTCAACTCCGGGCGAATGCCGGGATGGTGCTTTCCAATAGGCTAAAGCAGGTCAAAGGCACGCGCAGAATTCAATTTTTGTGGTAGCAAGATTGAAGAATTAAAAGTAATCAAAGGGACAAAGACGAGAGGGAAAATTTTAAAGATCAGTTCTTTAAATAAAAATTAAATTACACCAATACTGAAATGTTAATATTCAGATATATTGTGCCTCTACAGTATATTGATACATCATTCCCGCTAAACGGCATAGTTACAAAATTCTGACTTCTGACAAACAAAAATTGCAATCACATGAGCTGTCGTCAATTGATATGAAATGCTTTCTTAAAATCCTAATAATAGTTTTAACATCTTAGAACCTTGATTACCACTAACACCCATCCTACCAAATACATATTGTGACAGACACGTGTGAGCGCACCTGGTGGCAGACTCGTGCGAGCGCGTGGCGCGCTGCCTGCAATTGTGAGTTGGGCCGGCAAGCTGGCAGTGGATGAATCGAGAAGGCGACGATACGACAGAGAAGAGATTTAGGATTCGGTGAAAAAGGAGTGTTGAGATTTGGAGTGTGGTAGTTTCAGAAAGACTAGAGCTCGACGTTCCCAGTTTAAATATTAATGAACACTACATTAATATTTAGTAGTGTAAGGTTTGCTAAATAAAGAAGTACGGTAGTGTATTTGTATATGCCTGACCGGTTATTTCAAGAACCGTAAACGTAACAACTGGTGTCAGACGTGTGGGGTCAGGCTATAGAGTAAATACATAGTGAAAGTCTTGAGGTACCGCATTTTAGAGTGTGAAATGACGACCAGGAAAGTTAAACTTTCAGCACTGAAGGTTTCGGAGTTACGTCAGGAACTGGAAGAAAGGGAAGTTGATTCTACGGGAATAAAATCTGTGCTGCAAGCGAGGTTAAGACAGGTACTGGTGGACACAGGTGAGGATCCAGAAACATTTCTTTTCGAGATTACTGGTAGGACTGAGGGTTTGGTGTCAGGTATTAGAAAACATGGAAAAGAAAATACGAACAGAAAATTCAGAACTATATAAAAATTTGGAAAAGAAAATAGCGGAAAACTCAGAGAATTTGGAAAGGAAGTTAATGGAAAATACTGCCAACCTCGAGAGGAAACTTCAAGAAGTAACGCTCACTACCGAAACCAAACTGAGGGAAGAATTTCAAGAATCCCTGCGGATGTTTGAGGACGAGCTTGCGAGCGGTGTGCTTCCAAATAAAGACAAGCAGGAAAACGAAATCATTACCGCTGGTGGACCATCGGAAGGTAAGGAGCGTATACCTGTTTCCGCGTTTGGTCGGACTGACCTGCCGACTTTCGATGGGAAGTCTGCGTGGGAAGAATACCTCACCTTGTTCGAGACCGCTGCCATGATTAATGGATGGTCGGATGCCACGAAGGCTTCATTGATGAGTTTGTCGGTGCGCGGGGAGGCCCTACGAGTCCTGCAGGCTGTTCCCTTGTCGGAAAGGCAGAACTACAACATACTTGTACAGAAACTTGAAATGCGGTTCGGTCATCGTCACATGGAACAGCTGTATCGCTCCCAGTTGAGAAACCGTTGTCAGAGACCCAACGAGAACCTACAGGAGTTCTAAGCAGACATAGTACGTCTCGTTAGGAGCGCCTATCCAACAGTGCCCAGCGATGTGTATGAGAGTCTTGCTACCGAGAAGTTTCTCGATGGGCTCCGCGAGATTGAGACGCAGCGGGCTGTGAAACTGGCGCGTCCGCAAACATTGAAAGATGCCTTGACTCTGGCTCTTGAGTTTGAGGCTGTCGAACAATCCGTGCGCGGCCAGGCTCGCATTCGAGCTCTGGAGAGAGACAAGGAGGTCCAGCCAGTGCCTTCCATAGAAGAAATCGTGGAGAAAGTACTTCAAGCCTTGCAGTCCAAGAAGAAACGGACGAGGTGCTGGGGCTGCGGGGAGATGGGGCATCTCAGAGATCGATGCCCTAAGTTTATGAACGGGAAGCACCAGCCACAGGAAAACTAAACAGGGTTGATAGAAAGGGGCGACTGTCAACCAGTGGCAACACCAGAAATGCCCCCACTTCTATCGTCGCGTCTCTGGGTTGTCAAGCCAAATCTATTTTTATTAGTGGCCATGTGGACGAAGAGCCCAGAGACCTACTGCTGGATACAGGGGCCACAATGACAATAATCAGACCAGGCATCGTGAGACGAACAGTAACAACCACGAGATGGACACTGCGAACGGCTACGGGGGAACCAACCAACGTTCACGGGGAGGTAGTCGTCAACTTCGTCATCGGTGATACCCAGTTTCGCCATCGTGTCTTGGTCGCTGAAGTGGAGGAGGACGTCATTCTCGGGATGGATATCATGACTGAGTATAAATTTAGACTGGACCTGGAGAGTGGGATTTTGAGAGTCGGAAACGAGGAGGTAGTGCTGCAGAGGAAGAACGCCTCATCGGTACGGGTGATCGCAGCGGTAGATGTTGTACTACCTGGGCTTAGTGAAGTGATGGTAGAAGGTAAGCCGGATGGTGGAGTTCCTCATGGCTGTGTCGTCATGGTAGGGCCTAGGTTTGCTGACGATGAACCTGAACGTGGAATACTGGTAGCCAGAGCTTTGGTCCGTGCAGGGGCGAAAATTCCTGTGCGAGTAATGAACCTTAATGATCGCTCGATAATCGTTCGGAAAGGAACCAGTTTGGGAAGCTGTTCGTCTGTGTCCTCCGTCGTACGCCAAGTACAAACAGCTACTTCCTCATCCGATATATCTTCGGTGTGGCTCGACGGTCTTATCGAGGCAGCGTGTCAAGAGCTTAATCCTGGGCAGAGCCGAGAAGTGAGGGAACTTCTTCGACGTCATAAGGATGCCTTCCAGGACGGGACCAGTAACGGAAGAACGAACGTGGTTCAACATCGCATCGATACGGGTGACTCAAGACCAATTCGCCAGACTCCCAGAAGATTACCACTAGCCAAGCGAGAGGAAGCAGAGCAGATAATAAATGATATGGCTCGCGATGGGGTGATTGAACCTTCAAGCAGCCCATGGGCTTCGCCAGTGGTCCTGGTGAAGAAGAAAGATGGATCTACACGGTTTTGTGTAGACTACCGTCAACTGAACAATGTGACGAAAAAGGACAGTTACCCACTACCACGCATCGATGACACCCTAGACACCTTGGGTGGGAGCACGATCTTCTCCACGTTGGATCTCAACAGTGGATACTGGCAGGTAGGATTGGACCCCAGGGACAAGGAGAAGACCGCCTTTACGATTGGTTCTGGGCTTTGGGACTTCACAGTTATGCCATTCGGACTCTGTAATGTCCCTGACCAGACTTACCGAGGAAAGTCGGAGTTTTTTTTGTGTGGGACGCGACCTGTCAACAAGCCTTCGAACAACTGAAGGAGGTATTGACCAATGCTCCTATCCTGAGTTACCCACAACTGGAAGGACTATTCGTTTTGGACACCGATGCTAGCAATGTGGGAGTAGGTGGCGTGCTTTCCCAACTGCAAGGTAGGCAAGAAAAGGTGATAGCTTACTTCAGCAAGGTTCTTTCTAAACCGGAGAGGAACTACTGCGTAACTAGAAGGGAATTGCTCGCTGTAGTGAAGTCAGTGGAGCATTTCCACAAATATCTCTATGGGAGGAAGTTCCTTCTACGGACTGATCATGCAGCGCTTACGTGGCTACTGAGCTTCAAGAACCCGGAGGGACAGGTAGCCAGGTGGATTGAAAGGCCCGAGCAGTACGACTTCGACACTGAACACAGGGCTGGCCTTAAGCACCGAAATGCTGATGCTCTGTCAAGGAGACCATGCGCACAAGACTGCAAGCACTGCAATCGGATTGACGAAAAAGTTGCAGCAGTGAGAAGAAGCACTGTGATCGACGACCACTGGAAGGATGAGGAAATCCGTAAGGATCAAGAAAATGACCCGGACTTAAAACACCTACTGCGGTGGAAGACGTCTGAGCAACGACCGACTTGGGATGAGGTAGCACCCTACACGCGCACTGTGAAAGCCTACTGGGCTCAATGGAATTCCGTGAATTTGGAAAACGGGGTGCTAAAGAGGGTACTGGGGAGAGAGGACGGGGCTCAGGAGAGGCTACAGGGTATTGTTCCACGAAACAGAGTGCCCGAGGCACTACAGTTGCTGCATGATGGAACCTCTGGGGGGCACCTTGGAGTTCGAAAAACCATGGAGAAAGTTCGAGAGCGGTTTTATTGGGCTAATTACTCAGATGACGTACGTGAATGGTGTAGGAAGAGCGTGGTTCGTGCCACTGCGAACGGGCCACAGAAGAAGGGAAGAGCAGCGATGAGACAGTACAACGTTGGTGCCCCGTTTGAACGGATCGCCATCGATGTAGCGGGCCCTTTCCCTACGACTGAGAGTGGGAATAAATACATCTTGGTGGCAATAGATTACTTCAGCAAGTGGGTAGAGGCATATGCGTTGCCCAACCAAGAAGCTGTGGTGGTTGCCGAGACGCTAATAAAGGAGCTAGTGAGCCGATTTGGTGTACCCTTGGAACTGCATTCCGATCAGGGGCGAAATTTCGAGTCGTCGGTGTTCCAGGAGATGTGCCAGATTCTCGGAATCCGGAAAACGAGAACGACTGCCCTGCACCCACAGTCCGATGGAATGGTGGAGCGCATGAACAGGACAGTAGAGAAATACCTGTCGAAAATTGTCTCCGACCACCAGCGGGACTGGGACAAGTTTCTCCACTTGTTTCTACTGGCATATCGCTCTTCTATCCATGAGACCACAGGCCAAACACCAGCTAATGTGCTGTTTGGCCGAGAACTGCGGTTGCCGTGTGACCTGGCTTTCGGTTGCAAACCTGAGGATAATGTCGTTGGGGAGGACTACATCTCCGGCCTTCGTCGAAGGATGGATGACATTCACGACCGCGTTCGCACAAACATTCAGAATGCGAGCGACAGGATGAAGGAGCGATACGACGTAAGAGCCGAATCAGGCGGGTACCAAGCAGGAGATCTAGTCTGGCTTTTCGACCCTAAACGACGGCGAGGGTTCTCTCCAAAGCTGCAACGCTCCTGGGACGGACCATATGAGGTACTGAAGAGGATTAACGACGTCGTCTACCGTATCAGGAGGAGACCGAATGGCAAACCCCGAGTGGTCCACTTCAATCGGCTGGCATCGTTCCTGGGCGACAACCATGATTAGGAGCACGGGCAACTCGCCCGTATATGTTGAGTCCCGGAGTCGAAACGATCGTTCGAAGAATTCGTGTCCCAATGTGGTACTGACCGCAATGTTTGTTATGGCGTCAGTACTGAGATTCGGCAGGATTTATTCCAAACCTCCAGTGAGTATGCCTTGGCTCACTCTGTGGCTAAGGACCTGATGATGAGCCGAGGAATCGACCAAGTATTCCGGCGGAAGTATGGTGGGATTGAAGAGCTGCAGCGTCAAGAGCCTCGTGTCGGAAACGTGTTGTATTTACCCAGGAACGAGCGATCGCTATTCTATCTAGTGACGAAAGAACTTTCCCATCAGAAACCGACCTATCGTGCCGTCTGGGATAGTCTACTTGCGATGCGAGAGCTCCTACTGCAGCGGAACATATCCAGATTAGCTGTGCCCAAGTTGGGCTGTGGGCAGGATGGATTGGACTGGAGGATCGTAAGAAGCATGCTAGAAGAAGTCTTTCGGCACACAGGGATTGAAATTCTGGCATGCTGCTGGTCCCAAAGACGAGGTGTCTGCTCCGGGACGGAACAATCTTAAGGAGGGGACAGTGTGACAGACACGTGTGAGCGCACCTGGTGGCAGACTCGTGCGAGTGCGTGGCGCGCTGGCTGCAATTGTGAGTTGGGCCGGCAAGCTGGCAGTGGATGAATCGAGAAGGCGACGATACGACAGAGAAGAGATTTAGGATTCGGTGAAAAAGGAGTGTTGAGATTTGGAGTGTGGTAGTTTCAGAAAGACTAGAGCTCGACGTTCCCAGTTTAAATATTAATGAACACTACATTAATATTTAGTAGTGTAAGGTTTGTTAAATAAAGAAGTACGGTAGTGTATTTGTATATGCCTGACCGGTTATTTCAAGAACCGTAAACAACCACTAACACCCATCCTACCAAATACATATGATACTTACAATGCAAATCATACAGTATTTGCTATGGACTCCGTCTTGAGGAAAGAATTCATGATGAAAATTAATAAATGTAAAACAAAAATATTGGAATGCAGCCGAAATAAATCAGAAACCTCTATGGACATCAAATTGGCAGGTGAAAAGCTAACGGAAGTGTAACCTTCCCAGTTTACAAGGGATCGAACCCTTAGTTTCGGGACATATGATTTTCTTAATCGTCCATATATTTTTATTTGATGCCTTTTTATGTTTTATAATTATTTAATGTAGTGTATAATATCATGTGATTTATTTCCGATTAATTTGTTTAGGTCTTAAGATATTGAAATTGGCAGGATCTGAGTCTAGTTATATGTGAATATTTTAATATTGGAATAATGTTCAGTTCAAGAGCCTGGAATTGTGTGCAAGGAACCAGGAAGTAGGCTTGTTGACGCGGGGTTTTCCTCTCGCAAGCTCAAGTGCATGGTGACTCATGCAAGCGAGGCTTCGCAACCCTGTGCTAGAAGTGTGTCTAGAGTATTTTGGAGACCAGGAAGACGCTCCTTATACTGTAAGGTTTTGTTTTGTGTTGTTTTGATTGGCTGGACCCTGTGAGGGAAGCCAGGTGGACCAGTGATTTGTGGTGGGGAGATGAATGTTATTAGGAATTGTCGAAGCTGTGAAGATGACTCATTTTTCGGGACTCCGTGTGGAGTAGTACTCATTCTTTGGACCGCATGTAGGGCGGTGTACTCTTCATGGAAGGACTCCGTGAGGGAGTGGAACTTGTATTTTGGACTTGTGTGATTTTGTGGAGAAGGAAGGTATTTCAGACGATCACAAGTTTGTGTTCAAGGTGCAATTACTGAGTTGCTGGCAATACATTCTCAAGGGAATTATGAGCCTAGTTTCAAACAAATCGCCTAGATTGTTTGTCTCGAATCGCATGAAGTATTGTAAACTAAGGTCTTTGTACCGAAATTCTGAGACCATAGCGGTAAATTGTTATACAACAAATACTAGTAAAATATGCTATGTATTAGTAAACTCAGGAGCGAACTAGTTGCGACAATCCAACACACGGATTTAAAGCATCTTCTTATCATCAGATTCACGAAGCAATTTACATCGTTGGATGCTGACCATCAAAGTAATAATGTACATAATCTTCATAGTTGAGAGGCTTGCGTGTGAAATATATAGTAATTGTGCTGCGAGTAAGTAGGATTGATTCACTGGGAGCACAAACCCCAGAATCAGTAGAGTTAAATCGTCACAGCTTAAGTCAACGCCTGTAAGTACCAGTCATCATTATTTCCGAGGGTCATCAATATGTCATAAGTGTGCCTGTGAAAATATGATAGGGAGTGTTATATAATCTGTACGACGAGGATCCTGCGAAGTGTATTTAATCATGTCTGGTATCAGAATATATTGTAAATTTTACCAGATCTCTAGTGCTTTTATTTCTGAGGTAACCAGTGTAGTTAAGAGTGAATGTTTATTTCTGTTGCTTATACCGTGCAGGTGTTTAACCCCCACGCACCCCGTGCAGCCGGTTAGATACAATTGGTCGCCCAAGTGGGGCTGGTATATTACAGAAGTAGGAGGCTTCTGCTACTTAGGAAGAAAAATAACCAGTGATGGACGGATCAAAGAGGATATAAAAAGTAGGTTGGCTCAGGCAAGGAAAGCATTTCTACAAAAAAGGAATATGTTGACATCGAATATAGATTTAGGTATTAGGAAGTCATTTTTGAAAGCCTTTGTCTGGAGCCTGGCACTCTATGGAAGTGAAACTTGGATTATTAGTGCAGCAGAAAAGTGGAGAATTGAAGCGTTTGAAATGTGGTGTTACAGGAGAATGATGAAGATCAGATGGGTAGATAGGATTACAAACGTAGAGGTATTAAGACGAGTGGGAGAGGTGAGATGTTTCTGACGACTGCTAATGAAGAGAAGAGATAGGTTGGTAGGCCACATACTAAGACACCCAGGAATAGCAAGCTTAGTTATGGAAGGAAGGGTCGAGGACAAGAACTATAGGGGTAGACAAAGGTTAGAATATGTTAAACAGATTGCCTCGGATGTGGGGTGTGGTAGCTATGTAGAGATGAAACGATTAGCTCAGGACAGGGAGGCATGGAGACCTGCATCAAACCAGTCAAAAGACTGAAGACTGAAACAACAACAACAACAACAACATTTGCTATAATGCCAACGTTGACGGATTCTTGCCCCACTGCGACGTTAGTCTATACATAGGTGGTCATTTTGCTAGTGAATAAACGTGAAATTTTGTAGACAGATTAATTCGAAGGGCTTTAGAATACACACACTACCCGTATTTTAAACAAGATATTGTTCGGTTTTAGCTTTTCAGGCTGGGGAACTTCCCTTGTAAGAGCAGGATACTTACTTAGCACTATCTTGAAACGTCCTTCTCCTCGGACAGGCAGAAAGAAGATAGTGCCATCCATTTTGTAGTTTCCAGCGACAGTTATGTTGGGCATAGACAAGCAGATTTTGATCCGGTAGTCTGACGTATTAAAACTGGAACAAATACAAAAATTTTTGAATATTTATTGAGATTTTCTGGTGTGGTGAAAGATTCTTTCGTCAACTTTTCTCTCCTGTCCATCACAGTTTAAACATTCACTCTTCCAGTTCACGGTGTACAGTGGCGTCGTTAAAGTTTGTGGCGCCCAGGACGGTAGAGTCCCCACATTCAATGAGAATATGAAGATTATAAAGATTATACTTTATTACAAGGACGTGAGACTTAGTCTAAGAACTTCCCCACGCAAACAATACGCCATAACGGACGAAGAACGGGCCGACAGGTCAGACAGAATGAAACAGTTCTGGGAGAAGAAGAAGCCAAATTTTTAACTAATATTTCTAAGACTTGACTGTATATAAGATTGATTATAGTGCTCCAATGTGGGCGTAAAATAAATGAAAAATTAAAGTCTATGTAAATTTGGTCAATCATAACCAGTCGTCCACACTTCACTTATTGATTAGTCAGTAGAAAACTACAGTATTATCATTCCCGTATTACTGGTAGTAGCCCACGGGGAAGTTTTCGGCTAATCGCGGTCACGTTCTGGTTGGCTAACCTGGATTTGCTCTACTGAGCTCAGACCGATGGCACACAAAAACAGCAGCTTGAATTCTCCCTTGCAACTGTAACTGGCAGTCTCATAGTTGATTGTGTGAGCGCAAGGTTAGGTACATTATGTTCTTCATGCGTACAGTGTCTGTCCTGAAAGTAGTCGGACTGGATTTTTCCCGCGCAGACGGACAGACTGTCCGTGGCTTCTCCGCCTAGGGTTGGTGGAGGGGGTGTAAGGAAGGCTGGGAGCCAGCCACACAGTTGGTTCTCAGCGATCGCTAACACCTGGTGGCTTCATCACGGCGCCACACAGCCTTCTACGTGCTCGCCTACCTGGCCCAACGCAACATCGCAACCCTGCCTTAGCCACCCTACAGTCCCGACATTGCCCCCAGCAGACTTTTTCCTCTTCCCCCACCTCAAAACCACCCTAAAAGGGCATCGTCACTGCTCCAAGGAAGCGTTGCAACAAACCGTGACGAGGGAGCTCGACAGCATTCCGGTTGCCGCCTTCCAGAAAGCGTACGAGAGTAGGAAATCCTGCTGACAGTGGTGTGTGGATGCAGAAGGGTCCTAATTTGAAGAATATTGAGCCTATGTTTCATTTCTGCAAATATATATTTTTAACTGACTCAGTCTCGCTACTTTCAGGACAGACCCTCTATATCAGACATTTGCAGATGAAAAATATTTTCTTACATTACTAATTTATGACTAACTAATGCAAATAGTTTTGAATCATCCATCAATGGTCATCAGCTTGGATTGATTGGACATGTCCACCAGATGGGTGATAGACTTCCACGTCATATTCTGTTTGCTGAACTTTGTTCCAGCACCAGACCTCATGGAGGTCCTAAGAGGCGTTACAAGGACACATCTAAGCAGAATATGAAGTTGTCAAGTCTCGATCCAAAAGTCTGAGACACACTATACACAACTGGCCGGCAATTCAGCATCCCGGAGATGCAGTTCTGGGTCTAAGTGTATCCTCCGAAGTCAACAAAAATGGACGACGGAGGTTTTCGCTGCAGCGCTTTGGCTGCTGAAAAACGAAAACCCTGATCGTGAGCCCACCTGTCGACCCGGTTGCTAAGTATCTGCAATTGCCGTTTCACGATTGCCATACTTTCAGAGCTGTAATGCAGAGCTAAATCGTCCACATACAGCGATGGAACTATCGTGGGCCCGGCGGCGGCAACAATGCCGTGTATGGCAATCGCAAACAAGCTGACAGCACAGAACCCTGAGGAAGTTGCCTTCTCGAATGGCGTCTGTTTAGATGATTTAATAGGCGCATTAGAAGGGGGGGGGTCGAAGAAGGTCCCGGGGCCATTTAGACTAAGTTTCCTCGCGGTTGGTTTATCTGGTGCTACCGAACTGACATTTGGTGTTAGTCCGAGGGGTAACACTTGAGATGAGATGACGGCAGGTTTAATCGTTGGAGTGGAGACAGATGTATATGAGGCTAAAAATTGAGGAGCATTCATTTCACGAAACTTCTTTCTAGCATCGTGATATGAAAGTTCTTCCATTGTCTTCACATCCTGAATCTTGGATTCCTTGATGAATTCCGGAAAATCCTTCGATTTAAGAGCATGGAAGCTCGTGCAGTTAATGCACACAGGTGGTGGTGTGCACTTTTCACCTTCGTGAACAGCCTTCCCGCAATCCTTGCACACAGCATCTGATGTTCAGCGGTAAGATACGTATCCGAACTTCTGACACTGGTAGCATCGCATCAGTGGTGGAATTTAGGCTCTGACATCGCGGTTGTCACTGTAACCTGCTTAGGTAGAACGGACCCCTCGGAATAGAGTAAAAAGGCACCCGTGCCTACCTTGTCTTCGCCAATCTTCCTCGTGATACGTTGTATCTTGGTGACGAACCCACGTTTTTTCAAGTTGCGCAACAATTCATTATCGGAATTCAGAACGGGATCGCGATGGAAGATAACTCCACTGATCTCGTTCAGCGTCGAGTGCTTTTCGATCTTCACTGGGATCGCACCGAAATGGTTTCATTTAAGCAACTTTTCGTTTTGATCACCACCAGTGGTCTTCAATAAAAGCTGATCGTTGCGTAGCTTTTGGATCCCGGCAAGGCCGCCAAATTTATTTTCAATTTTCTCAGAGAACAGGATAGAATTTAGCAGGTGAAATGTATCCCCGTCAGTTCTAGTAGCCACCAGATAACGAGGAGCATTGTCAACCGGGAACTTTTTTTCATAAATACTTCATCCCAAGGTGTATATACCAAAGTAGTGGAGTGATAGGGGTTCTAACGCACTCCAGAACCCTCCTTGCCCCACTACTAAGCCTCAGCCATGTTAAATATCTCTCGAACGCGTGGTCCGATTTTGACAAATGAGGTATCGTTGGACTCGGGCTGACGTCCTCTTTGCTATGGACCACTCGTTATATTTTTCAATTTTTTTTTGAAAATTTGTGTTTTCGAAACTAGGTGATAGTTTGAAAACTAAACATGATAGAACGTTGTGACATGGCTCAAACGAATGGTCTTTATGCCCTTTATTTTCTATAATGAAACTTTTTTACTTTTATGTTTTTTTTGAAAACACTCGAATTTTGAAAATCCTATATTTTGGAAACTAGGAACTCTACAAAAACGTTTGTTTGACATAAATGAAAGGTCCCTATGCCCTCTACCCCCAAAATAAATTTCAAGTCGCTAGAGCAAAAATTTGTGTTTTGTAAGTAGTGGGATGAGGGGGAGGTGCACCACTTCTTATTGAGCCACCCTCGTATTTGCCCCGAAGATGATATCTCGCTAACCAATGGTCGGATTTGAACATACAGGGTGTCCTAGCACTCGTAGTGATGCCCCCTACTTTCCTATAGCCTCTTTATTTGATTAAAAGACCAAAACTAAAAGGTCATGTGCTTTTAATATCTCGCGAACCAATCATGCTAGAGGCATGTTCGATAGGTCCAAGGACTCGGGGTGACGTCCTCTCTGCTATGGACCACTTGTTATAATTTTTAATAAAATTGGAAACTCGATTTTGGGGTAAACACGTGTTTTTTGTGATTTTGCCAATATCTCACGAAGCAATAACGCTAGAGGCATGTACGACGGGTCCAAGGATTCGGGCAGACGTCCTCTTTGCTATGGACCACTCGTTATATTTTTTAAAAAATTTGGGAAACTCGATTTTGGGGTAAACACGTGTTTTTTGTGATTTTTGTCGATATCTCACGAACCAATAACGCTAGAGACGTGTACGAGGTGTCCTAGGACTCGGGTTAACGCCCCCTTTCAAATGTGGTAGATATTTTTTCCAAAAAAAATAATTCACAAAGGGCCTAACGCCATACATGTTGAAAAAACGTTTTCTTTTTCTTTACCTGTTTATAATGTCCATGAAGCGTGGTGGTTGAGAGAGAAGATACGGCTGGGTGTGTGTGTGTTTCAACAAACCTGTCGCTGACCAAGGTGGCTGTGTTCAATAGATCAATCGCTATTTCGGCGGGCCGGTTTATGACAGAGCGAGGGTACGTTTTTTCACACTTTTTACCTTTAACGTGTAAACGGTGATGAGAACTTGGTTCTTTGTTGGTCGAAGCGAGTACAGAAAACAAACTTACAGGAGGTGAAGGTCATTTGAGCTTATTGGAAGGCTCCGGTCTGACTTGACAACAGGTGCAATGGAAAAAATGACCAAGACGCTTGAAGGTGAAATAATCTGACCATCGTGGTGGCAGGGGAGTGTGAAAGGCATGCACACACATTTGTGAAACCACATGTATGCTAAACCAGTGACATCCTGTTTTGCTTCGTACGTGACAAAATGCAAGTTCATGTGAAATTTGATCTACCGCAGGTGTTCGCTTGGGACGTTATCTGTCCACATGCGCGATAACTGTTAACAAGTTACATCCTGTCTTGCTTCGTACGTGACAAAATGCAAGTTGACGTGAAATTTGATCTACCGCAGGTGTTCACCTTGGACGTTAGCTGTCCACGTGCCTGATAAGAGAATGTTCAAAGCGTGGGAATCGCTGAATCAGTAAAAAGTATGATGCAACTTGTCGGAATGATGTCACAACCAATAGATAGGCAAGAGCTGCAAACAGCAGTGGTGGGAGGTGAAGGGAGGGAGAGGGGAGGGGTAATGTATGAGAGAACACAGGTGGAAAGAGAAAGAAAAAATTTGTGGAGCTGAGGAGTGTACACATAGAGCTATAGGTGGTGTACAACATGTGTGAAAAAATAAATTAAAAATTGCACAGGTTCACACAACATGTAATTTATTGATCCAAGAATTAAACGTAGAGTTAAACCCTAACCATTTGACGTAGAGTTTATTTCCTTTTTGTTTCAACACATTTTCCACAAGATAATGCTGAGGAAATGCTGTTTTCTGAAGTTCATGGAGATAAAATCTACCTTTTATAGGTTGATGGTTGAGGTCCTCGAGTAAATAGGTGACTGGAGTGTCCAAGTTGACTCGACGAATTCGAAATAGTTCAGTCCCCCACTGAGGCGTGTAACCCTTATTGAAGGCAGACTTAAATTTGCTCACACGAACAAAATCCCCAATGTTCAGTCGGTGACGTTTAGGATCGGCTGTTTTTATGGGGTTAAACAGTTTATCCAATCGCTGAATATTTTTAGTTACGAGGCGTGGCTTGGTCCCAATCGTTCTATGTTTGGTGTCATTGTAACGTGACACTAGCTCAGGTAACATGTCCAACCAGCGATAACTGCCCTGAGCGGTAAACGCTTTCCACATATGGGTTTTCAATGTTCGGTTGAACCGCTCGACCACACTGGCTTTGAGATTGCTGTACGTGGTGTAATGGTGAATATCCTTAGATTTGAGAAAACTGGAGAAGTCCTTGTTGAAAAATTCTTCCCCTGGTCGGTTTGTAGCAGCTGAGGTTGACGTTTGGAGTGTTGAATAATATGTTGAAAGGCCTTGGTAACTAGTGGACCAGACTTGCGACGCACAGGTTCAACAAAGGCCATTTTGGAATAGACATCAATGACGGTCAACATATAGCGTACACCGTCGTTAACGCCAGCATAGGGTATCATTTCAACCAAGTCAGCCTGCCAAAGTTCATCCACACCTCGTGAAATCACCTTGAGTCGTGGATAGTGACGCCTAGCTGGGCGATGCAACTCGTGAGCAATACCCATTTTAATGGGTGAGGGCTTAAACAATAATTTTGGCATTTCGAAGTTCTTGTTCAATTTCTTGAATTTCCCAATCGTGACCGGTATGGCCAGCTTGACGTGAAGCATGCAACAACTGTAGCCGCTGGACGAGCTTATTGGGATTGTGCCAGTAGGTAACATTCACAAGGGGTTTTAATGGTTTAAATGTCACTTCCGAAGCGGACGCTTTACGACGAATACTCTGACTGGTGGGAAACATTTTTGCAATGATGGTTTTATATTTTTGAGATATATTGGCATTCACTTGTTGAGCGGGATCATACTGTCTTTTGTGGGCATGGGTATCCAATAAAATGGATTTATATTTGTCAAGATCCTCTGACGTATAATCATGGGAAGAGGGGGTCCGAGAAAAGAGCAGCTTTAACAGTCCTGGCGTTAATTTATAGTTGATGTTTTTAATGACAGCTTTAGTACGAGCAAATTTAATGGATGAATCGCCAATTTTAAAACTATCATCCTCATAGCGAACACCATACGTGGTATCTGTGTTTCCAATAAATAGATCGGTGAAATAGGGTTCCAATGTTGATCCATAATATTTTATTAAAATGGTTTTCAGTTGTGCTTTATGTTGTGGGGTGGCCAAGAGTTGTGAAAACGGAGACGCTCTGGAAGGGCAAGGTGTTTCGACCATGGCCAAGGATTTCTTTTTTCTCAAAAACTCTGCAAGGGGTGCGGCCTTCTTTTGAGGCGTAAACACATGTTCCTCCTCATCCTCAACTTCGCTAACACTAGTCAAATCTTCCTGTTCCTCTTCCTCTTCCTCAGGGTCCTCGTGCAGCGTTTGCGTGGCTTGTGAAACGGTGGGTAGCGTTTCAGATGGCTTGAAAGAGGGTTTCAACATGGCTTTTAGCGGAGGTGCTAAATGTTGTTGAATAAACAAAGCATGATTGGCACGTGATTGTTTCAATTGACGAAACTTTTGGCGAATAGTATTTTTTGCTTTAATAATATGCTTTTTCAATTGACTCTCTGCTAACGCCATGGTGTCTTGACAAATGACTTGCCGAGGAATGAGACAGGGCCTTAAATAGCAATAACATGATCAAACCCTAAGCGATACCGTCCTTGGTTGAGTTCACTTTGTTTGTCAATCACTAAACAGGCATGACGTTGAGTGTTCCAGCACTTGGCACACAATTCTGTAAACATTTGAAAGGTCATGTCAGGATTCACATGTTCATTATAAATGTGACGACTGTTCCTATCGTCCTGACGAAATAAAACAATGACATTGGCATTGTCACGAATCAACTGTTTGGACATTTTTGAATACGTTTGTCCAAGATAGAAGCAATCGATATGTTTGTGACGACCCATGCTGAAATAGCTTTGAATGATGCCTTGACGTTCAGTGGATACATCATCGAAAATCATGAGTGAATCAGGCTTTACCTCATCCGGTGAAATCACATTTTCTTGCATGGAAAATGTAAAATAACCCATATTCTCTTTTTGTAATCCAGACATGACTTGATCCAGAAACACGTAGAGGGGTTGGTAGAGAGATTTTGCAAAAATATAAATATTTTGAAAACGCAGACCATTGGGCGCTGTGATGAGCGTTAGCAAAAGATTTGTCTTTCCACAGCCGGAAGGCCCCACAATGATGCAGCGAATGGAAGATGGAAACAGTGAACCATGGCGTTGTTCACGTGATGTGGGACAGAGATGGGAAACCATGTCCCCCACGGGGAATGACTCTTGCTGCTTAATCATCTTCATTTCAACTAAGGCTTAGACAGGCTAGCAGGCTGTCTATATACAGGACACCGAGCCTTGTCATAGAAACAGTAGACTGGTACTACAGGTTGACGGTGGATGTCTTTGGACGTGCGTTGATGGCCAAAGGTAGGCCTGTCCCCATACATGATCCTAAACAAGAAACAGATCCTGCTAATAAACACTATGTGGATACGTCAGTAGTGCCACGCACAAAACAGGGAGATTATGACTTTAAGGGAAAGCGGTTAACCCATGTAAAACATCCTCAAGTGTCTACAGACGTTACTACGAAAAAGTATGTGGATAACAAAGTGTATGAGTTTTATGACAAAGTGCCACAGCTTATGGTGAATGGCTATAGCGCTAATCACCATCGGATTATTCACGTGGAAGACCCACAAGACGAAGACGATGTCTGTACCAAGCGTTACGTGACCCATGAAATGAAAAGGCTTTATAAATTTATCCCATGTGTATTTTTAGTGTATCTGACAAATGAAAAACCTGTGAATGACAGAAACCATTTTCCGTTAGTCCATGATCAGCACTCGACCTATGTGCTTGCTTCGGGTTTAAGCCACTATCGATTACACTATGATGGAACCATTCACATCAAATATGCCATACCTGATGAGAACCATTTACAAATAAAGATAAATGGTCATAGGATGTTGATCCATAACCATGAAATGGTCAATGCAGGGGACGAATTATCTCTTCATCTCATGTTGACATGGGATGAAAAGCAAGCGGGAAAAACCATAAACGATTTCCCACTTTATGTGGAATTGGAATATACAGCCATGAAATAACCATCTGACGTTAGTTGTGATTTAAACTTTCTTGTGAAAGGTTGTGGGTCATTATCATCATGGTGAAACAAAGGTATGCAGTGAGAAAGACTAAAAAAAGGACTTTGTCCTTGGCAAAGCCTGGGCTTACAACATTCGAGGACAAGCCCTTGCGAAAGAAAAAAAGAAAAAATAATGTATTGACCATAAGGAAAGCCCTTCGAGCAGCACAGAGACATGTTATTCCAAAACGTCGGCGACAGGTTTCAAACCAGGGGCGAGTGATTCCCGTCCCCAAACGAGCTGGATTTTTACCTGCATTATTTGCTGGTTTGGCTGCTCTGGGTTCACTTTTGGGCGGTGCCAGTGCAGTGGCGAAAACCATTAAAGCCGCGCAGCAGGGCAAGCAACAACTCAAAGAAAGTCAGCGACACAATGAAACGATGGAAGCGATTGCCATGGGGGCTAGAAATGCCAATTTAAAGCCAGCCTTTTATCAACAAGGATTTGGGATTTCACCATTTCGAAATATTAAAAAAAAAAAATTAACCTCTGCCATAGCAAGACATGCCCTGACGCATCAACAAGTGGAAAGCTATGCTAAACAACTAAAGCTTTCTCATTTTCGAGGTGTGTTTATGCGAAACCAATTACCCCCACGACCTTGGAAACAGGAATGTGCTGTTGTCAATTTGGATGATCACCGAGGACCAGGAACGCATTATGTAGCTTATGTCAAAGAGGGATCCACGGTATGGTACTTTGACAGTTTTGGGAATTTGCCCCCGCCCATGGAACTAGTGACCTATTTTGGAAACAGGATCAAGATATATTATAATGTGAAACGAGAGCAAACGTTTAACAGCCAACAGTGTGGACGTTTGTGTTTAATTTTTTTATATAAGACGCAGCATAAGCAAAAACGCCACCAGTATGTCGGCAGAAAGTAAAACGTTTACAGTGCATGGACGTGGACCTGAAGTCAGCCTAGACTTTTACCCGCCTATCGAATTGAGTGAAAAACCCTATGGTTTAGGACTTGTTTCTCTTGAAACGTACAATCGAATATACAACATACGTGAAAATGTGAACAACAAGTTTTACTATGATGATTCTGTGCTCACCTTGAACTCTGGTGGATACACGATCGATGACATTTATGAACACATTTATGTGGTGTTGATCAATCAATATGGTTTAAAGTCATTTCTCGACGGAACGCACAAGTTTGAACTTGTTGGCAATACTAACACTCATCGCTGCAGTATTTTCTCTACCTTCAACATTGACTTTAAAACACACCCCGATTCCATTGGCCCATTACTAGGATTTAAACCACATGTGTTGGAGCCCAACAAAAAACATGAATCGGACCATGAAGTGAAATTCATTGAGGACCATCATGTGTCGGTGACGTGTAATATTATTAGCCAAGTGTACACCAATCAAGAACCATCGCATTCGCTTTATGACTTTATTGTGACATCGCCCAATGGGTATATTATTCGTGAAAACCCTCCAGTGGTGCTTTTTCATTCTGTGGCTGTCGATAGTATTAGTAATATAACATTAAGACTGATCAATAGAGATCAACAACTCATTGATCTAGATTCTACCACACCAGTGACTTACAAATTGGTGCTAAAGCCACTATGAAATTTGTGTATAAAGCAACAACACCGTCTAGGAATGGTGTTAGTTGTTTGCCACGTGAATACACGTTAACATCTCAAGGCAAGCAGATTTTACAGCATTTGGGTTACCACGTCAACCCTCATAATGAATTCTATCCTAGAGATAGCGAACCGCATCGAGGAACAACCAGGAGTGGTAAGAATTGATCTCCATTCCTATCAAGCTCAAACACCTGGACTCAATAACAATGATGAAATTCAATTTGTTATCAACAACCAAGATATTTACACCCTACCGCATGAAAGTGTCATTCAGATTGAAGGTCGGCTCACCAAAGCCGATGGCTCTACACCCACCACATCCAAGTTGGCCAATCATGGTTTGGCCTTTCTGTTTTCTGAAGTGCGGTATGTCATTAACGATATCGTGGTGGATAGCACTCGAAATGTGGGCATTTCCAGTGTCATGAAACTATACCCCTCTTATAGTGAGGAAGAAGCTAAAACACTTTGCATGGCAGGTTGGTGTCCTGACTCGACCAATGACTGGATGATACACACCGATGGGACCTTTACTGGATATTTACCTCTTAAACTGGTTCTAGGCTTTGCCGAAGATCACCAACGCATTGTGGTTAACGCAAGGCAAGTGCTTTACCTAGTGAGAGACAGGAGTGATAATAATGCACTCAAGGGAGCCGACAATGCCCCCATCGATTCAAAAATTCAACTACAACGCTTGCTATGGAAAGTCCCCCATGTGACCCTCGAAGATAGCAAAAAACTGGACATACTCAAAATGGTAAAGAGAGATATGCCTCTACCCATGGAATTTAGAAGCTGGGCACTCCATGAGTATCCGCTATTGCCCACCACCAACACACACAGTTGGTCTGTAAAAACAGCTCGCTATACAGAGAGACCTCTCTACCTGATCGTGGGATTTCAAACGAATCGCAAGTATCAACAAACCAAAGATGCCACGCAATTTGATCACCTGCAATTGAGAAATGCACGTCTTTTCCTCAACGGAGCTGTGTTTCCCTATGAAGGACTGGATTTGGATTTTTCAAAAAATAAGTTTGGCCCCCTGTACGACTTGTTTTCTAAATTTCGATGGTCTTATTATCAAAAAGAGAACGGCCCCATGCTACTACCCCAAGCGTTTAAGGCAAGAGCACCACTGATTGTCTTTGACTGTTCTTACCTGGAAGAGTCTGTCAAGCCATCCAATATCGACATTCGACTAGATTTTGAAACGCATGACAATGTACCAGCCAATACCACGGCCTACTGTTTGATTATTCATCACAAACAAGTCAACTATTATCCACTATCCAACCAAGTGACGAGTGTATAAATATCAGGTCATCCCACGTCAAGCCGCTCAGTCATGTCTTGCTTTAAAGCCTCAAGAGACGTTACATCCATGAATTTAAACTCTGAGGAACAACGTTTCAAGACTTTTGCCACATGGCCAGTGCCTTTCATAAACCCTCAAGATTTGGCGGCCGCTGGATTCTACTATTTAAAAACAAGAGATGAAGTGAAATGTGCCTTTTGTCCCATCATTATAGACCAATGGCAGGAGGGCGATGAACCCATGCAGGAACATCAGCGCTGGTCACCCACCTGCCCCTACCTGTGTAGAATGAAAGTGGGAAATATACCCTGTCATTCAAGCTATCCCTCACTTGTGTCTCTGGGTGATGAAAAAATACAAGTTACGATACATGTGGGCCGTATGGTATCCATGGTGCTTCGGTGAGCAGCTCACCATCAAAAACGTCTAGTTTAGAGACATTGGGACATCATCGGTGTTATGGACGTTACAAACACAAGAGACTATATTGTTGTATCAGTTGCTATCGTCCTTATCCTAAAATGAGAAAAGCCTGTAAGACGTGTTATGATAATAAAATGATGTAATTCTTAAATTTTTATTTTTGCATGTCCCTCTGTCCTACCCTAACCTCAATTTTGAAACTAGCATGGCAGGTAAGTCTATGTCATGATCACACCTGATCGTCAGTCAGTCGTCAGTTGACCTTGGTCCAGGCAAGCGTCAACATGTTGCGCACACTCATTGTGGATTGCCAAGGGTTTAAAATTAGTGACAACAAATTTATATTTAAACAAGTGGCCATGATCGATTGTACCACGTTTTGGATATCAAAAGCTACGCATTTGCTATTTAAACCACCCCATGCTTTTGATTTATTGTGTGAAAAAGACCGTAAACAAACCCAGTGGATTGAAAATCATAGGCAACTAGACTGGAATCAGGGAACCATTTCCTATAAATATTTGGACGTGGTCATGAAAGCACACTTGTCCTCGGCCAATGTGGTATTTGTGAAAGGTAATGAAAAACGTCAATGGTTGCAACCATTTTTGGCGTCTTACTGTCAATGTATCGACCTCATGGAGTTGGGCTGCCCCTCCCTGCAAACGCTCATGGATACTTGTTCCTATGGCAACATTACCCATACAGCTCTATCACATGCGTGGCATCTCTTTCATTGGTTAACCACCCATGCCTGCTGGGAGTTGTTGAACAAAATTATAACTCAAGATTTACCTGTGAATGACGTCAGTGAGATTTCTACAAGCGACGTGTAAACATCTACAGCACGTGATACCATGGAGAAAGGCAATGCTACGGACAAAGCCATCGGCAAGTTCTTTGTGTGCAAAAAGAAACTAGACAGTTTTACCAAAGAGGAACTCTTGGCGCTGCCCAAGTCGTTCATTTATTATGTGGCCGCCAATGCAGTGAAAGAAATCTGGCAACATGTACCAAAATCATGGACTCAAGACCCTGTGTTGAGTGAATTGCAACCCTGTACGGATTACGATCACCATAAGCAAGTGGCCATGGCAAAAATACCGTCTATGCGTCAGTGTGCGACTTGCCAGCTAGTGAAACTGTATCACGGTCATAAAAGTCCATGTAAAGACTTTGTTGAATCATTTCACGAGTGTCATGGCGAGAAAAAGCAACAACAACAACAAACACAAACATCGTCCACAGAGGAGGAGGAAGACCAAACCTTTTTACCATCGATGGAAAAGGATATGCCAGACCTGTACTGGCAATGGCGTCATTGACAAAGTGATTCAATACCTACCTTTCGAAATCCATCTTCCAGGTTATCGTTTTTGCGGCCCTGGAACTCGTCTCGAAAAACGTTTACAACGTGGTGATGTACCCATTAATCTTTTGGATCAAGCATGCAAGGAACATGACCTTTCTTATCGCCATAGTCATCCTGGTTTAAGACATGTGGCAGATAAATTGTTATTAAAGAAAGCTAAACAACGTTTCACATCCAGTGATGCCTCAGTGGGTGAAAGGATGGCAGCCCTAATTGTCATGAGTGCTATGAAAGGAAAGTTGATGATGCATGGACATAAACATTGAGGAGTGAGGAATTGGGATTTGTTTGTATTCTATTTTTCTTTTGTCAATTCACTATGACTATGAAATAAAAACAAAGGTTTGCCAGAGCACGATGTTTTGTGTTTTTATTATTTATAAAAAACCATGATGTTGATGGCTGATTTCTCATTTTCACATTTCACACATTGCCATTTTGCTAATTTGCAATTTACAGTTTTTGAAAACGTTCGTTTTGATGATATGGATTTTTCCATTTTGCTGATGACACTTTTTAAAGAATGACCGTTTGAAGTTTTTGAATTTTCATATTTCACATATGGCCATTTCCAGTTTTTTTTAATGTCCGTTTTAAGTTTTGCGTTTTTGGTGATATGGAAACACGGATTTTCCATTTTGCTGTTTTCACATTTTTCCATTTAGTGTATGTCGAAAGTTGAGATTTGACAATGATGTTGATGCGAGTGCTTGACCTTGATAATACTGCAATGTGCTGATGCGTGTTTGGAGAAACGTCGAGGTCTACGACTACTGCAGGTAAGACTGTTTTTACAAAAATAATGTCTATTGTCTGCCACATTTCAATGAAAAAACGAAACTATTTAAAACAAAATGAGTATATAAGTGACCATTTACCCCCTCCCCACCCACCCACCCTACCTCATCGTGTTTGCTCTGGTCAATCATACACACCAGTTTTCTCTCTTCACTCATACATTCACACTTGTCTTTGGGAACAAACACAACCACTTTATTTATTCCCAAAAGCACATTCTCGACATGCTCACTCATCCCAAGAGAACTTTTTAGTTTATCATTTACATTACGAAAAATAATTAAATACTAGTTATTAAAGTTACTAAAAATCTTACTTATTTCATATTTACAAAAAAACTCAACTTTGTACAGCGTTAAAAGAATCAAACTATTTACCAATCAAAAAATTTAAAAAATAAGGTTGCATAGAACTTTTTAAAGAGCAAAAGGTCCAAGTGGGTTGTCACTATTTACAAAATCTACTATTTACAATGACAGAAACCAATATTTACAAAATTCTAAATCTACAAGTTACAAAAAGCCATGTCCCATAAACGATTAAACAGTGAAATCACACCTCCTCCTCGTTGCGATCATAACCCCAGGGCAGGCTGGTGAGCAGGTCATCAGCCCACACACGTTTGTTATCCATGGAAGCTAGGGTGCGTTTTCTCTGTTCCACAAGATACAAATGATGGTTGCTGGATTGTATCCTGCACTGTGTATGAGACATAGCTTTGCCAGTACGTAAAACCGCTAAGTAATCGTCTACACGTAGCGATTTTACCACTGCCCTACCTACACCTTTTGCTCTTTTGGAGTCCTTACAGTCGAGTGTGCGATAAGCATACATTTTCGAAGCCAAACCTACGAATTCCGTCATAATGGAATCACCGCATTCATCTTTTAAAACGCCCATTTTCTTTTTGTTTTTTATGGGCAGCTGAAACACGTTGTCAGCGCTATAGCAAGAGGTGTCGAACCAGTCACTATGTTGCCTCATGACGTCATAGGGGTTGCAGTGGCGAATGTGATAAATGAATGAGTCCGTGTCCATATACAAAAGAGAGACGTCCTCAAAATGACGTTTGGCAAACTCATAGTGGAATCGATACATGACCGATTTAGAAAAGTCTAAAATGACTTGACCCAAGTAAATGGGTTTATCCATGGTCACGCTGGTCTTACTCATTTCAATAGTAGCCAAATCCTCATCGATAATTTTGATCGATTTGAAATTTGGGTTGGCAATGTACCGCCGGGCACCCCACTGCCCCTCCCAGACATTCACCAATTTAATGTCACGGTATTTGCGGACATTCTCCATAGACTTGCCATAGATGCAGTTGTTCATTAATTTAAAAAAATTAATTTCAAACTGCTGTGTTGCCATTTGTCGGTGCTCTGTGTTGAGTCGCATGTATGGCTCAAGCCATGCTTTTTGAGCAAAAGAAATACCCCTGTGGACTTTCTTCAACACCAAGCCTTGGGCGAGGCATTGCACCAACATTTGGATATGTAGCACATACCGATTTTTGTTGTAAAGTGTGCCCATGAGTTTTTCAGTTTTCACTTTACTGTCAGGGGGAACCATTTGCTCAAGGCAGAATGGGAAATCGGCATGTTCATCATACAAGGATGAGGGATATTCAATATCCACTTCTAGCACATATCCACGGCCTGTTTCTTGGCTAGCCATGTTCACATCAAATTCTGACACTTGTTTGTCTGTCAGCCAAGCAAACTTCCCATAGGGCAAAGGCTGACTCATGGCGTAACCATACAAATTATTCACGTCATAGTACATTAAGTACGATTCTTGTTTTTCAGGTGAATAATCAGGCATGTAGACATTGTTCGCTTCGGCATGGCGCTGGTTAAGTGACACAAAGCCGCCACGAATGCCCTTTTCAAAAACTAGAACCATGTCTACGTCAGTGAGTAAATCCAATTCCACTTGAGTGTATTTCAAAGCGGCATCAAACGAGAGTCCAGGACTCGTATAATAGTGAGCCGGGTCAAGACCGTAAATGTGTTGACACAAGTTACGGAATTTTTCAAACACATCAGTGAGCAGCAATACATCCAGTTTTAGGTAATGCATAGCATATTCACTTAGCGTGTTCATGCCAAACACTCGCCAAACTTGACATGCATGCGCATAGTCTTCATCGGAAACGGTACTGCGTGTTAGTTTCGAGTAAAATTTCTCTTGTGGAGGGAGTTTTCTTTGCTTTAACACGTCCCAGCTGTTACAGAAATCATACGGGAATATACCTTTCCGAATGCACAATTGAAATTGCTCAGGATCATTAAAATGCATTCTAGTATTTTTTAATTCCTCCTCATTCAAGCCATTCACAAGGCTGTCTAGCGAGGATGCCATACACTTAAAGGAATCCAAAAATCGAATGCTAAAGTCGCCCAACCACCATGTCAGGGCCGTAAAACGCTCATGGTTTTGGGGAATAATGGTAAACGAGCCCTTGTTGACATGACCCAATTCACGAATCAAAAACTGAATGTCATAATTTGCCAGATTGTGGAAAAAGACACTGATGAAACGAGGAGCTGCAAAGTTCAAGTTACATTTACTATGCGCAGCTCCACGAAACTCCCCTGTAAAATGCGAGTGGTCTCTGACTTTTTCCTCTCCACTTAAAATAGGCTTTTCGCAAATATGGCATGTCATGGCATGCTCATACTGCTGCTGCTGTTCTGGAGATAGGCTCATGGGTACTGGGTGGTCTAGTAATTCCTGTACATGGTCGGCCAACTTGACAAGTTCATCCAAGAACCATTTGGCACAATCTGGCCCCTCACGGTATTTGTAAACGGATTGCGTGGGGTCATAGGCACACACCACATTAAATCCTATGGCAAAGGGTTCATGTTTTTGAATGGCTGTGGTTGAGCTCATGGAGGGATCTGGTTCACATCCCGCCATGGGTATAGTGAGAGCTTCAAAATCTGCATATACCACATAGGGAACAGTGTCACGCTTATGAATGTCCTTAAACTTTAACACAGCCTTGTCCCCTTGTGGCAATATCAGTCTCACCGCTTCCTGAGAAACGCAATCTACCCTATGACGTTCTAAGAGCATGGGGGTTGTAAAATATTGCAAGCAACGATCACAAATATGCTTTTTACATTTATATTTAGACACTTGTCTGCTTAGCAATCTACTCAAGCTTTTAATCAGGCAATAGTGATTCACCTCTCCTACAGATAAATATAAAAGATGAATGTGGTGTCGTTTCGGTTCTTTTGTGGCATAAAGAGGACCCACAATCTCATCACCATTAAGGCCATACACCATGAACGAAAAGTCCTGGTTGTCTTGTTCAAACCTATGGATCTCGGTTAAGTCCATAGGGAACGATACTCGAGTTAGATTTAAAGTATGTTTCAATTCATCAAACTTGGCCTTGTACTTTCCTGGTCGACAACTGTCACGTTGTGCTGGTTGCAAAAACGCAGCCACAGACCACAGAAAGCAATCATTGTCACGATTCTTTATATTGACCACAGCCTTTTTCAAAGCTATTGCTGGTGGTGTTTTAATATAGCTAGACCCAGCATTCAACGGGTTGAATTGACAAATGTTGATTTGCAAATGATGAATTTTGTCTAAGGCTAGACCACTCGGTCCTTGTTGCAGTTTATCAAATTTTGATAGCAAGGCATTCACCACGTGGGTTTCATACCACTGTTCCAAATTATGGGCTATGAATAGCTCTTGCATTTTACTGCAAATATAAAATGTCTCTTTATGCTCTACGTCCTTCTTTTTATATACGAAATCGCACACCAGTTCTGTATTCACCTTTAAAGCCGTATGCAACCTTTGCGCTGTACAAATTTCAATTTTAAAAATTTCAAAACAAGATTGTAAAAATTCTTTGGGAATCAAACTTTTTCTAACATTGACCACGCGGCCAGAGCACACACGCGATTTAAAACAACTATTTAGGGGTTCCCAAATTAACGTATCGGTAGCAGTGGCAAAAGACATTATTTTGACAGAACACACTCACCTGAGTTTAGAAATGTATACTGTCTGACAATGATCCCAAACACACACGTTCCTGGTTATTCACAGAGGTCAAGCGTTTTCCAACACTCTAAAAAGAAATAAAATAAACCACCATAAGTATATCCATTCCATATAGTTTATGCCTTTCATAAACAAAACAAAATCAAACAGGTTATATATATATAAACAAATCTCACCTTGACGTATAATGCTTTGCTATATTCCCGTCTCACGGACTAGTGTGGAAATGGTTTCCTTCTCTAGCTGTCTGTCTTTCTCTCTTTCTTTAATATCGTTCACACACACACATACGACAAGTAGGCTATACCGGTTATCTGCAAACAAATAAATAAATAAAATCATTAATTACCTAATCAATAAATAATTGCATGTATTTATATATAAATCAATAAATGTATAAATGAATAAATATATACCTACCTCACAACAAGAATAAGTATTTTCCACCAACACCAAAACTGTTAAACAAGGCCAAGTGTTTCACACAACGCTGTAGCGTGTTCAATAGTAGTCACATAAGTGCGAGTGGAAATGTCAGCGACGTGTCTTTATATATCACATTGCATGTATAATCTTTTTTTTCCCACGCTTTGACCATTCTGTTATCAGGCACGTGGACAGCTAACGTCCCAGGCGAACACCTGTGGCGAATCAATTTTCACATGAACTTGCATTTTGTCACGTACGAAGCAAAACAGGATGTCACTTGTTAACAGTTATCATGCACGTGGACAGATAACGTCCAAGGTGAACACCTGCGGTAGATCAAATTTCACATGGACTTGCATTTTGTCACGTACGAAGCAAGACAGGATGTCACTGGTTTAGCGTGCCTGTGGTTTCACACAAGTTCACATGCATTTCGCACTTCCCTGCCAGCACAATGGTCAGATTATTTCACTTTCAAGCGTCATGGTCATTTTTTCCATTGCATCTGTTGTCAAGTCAGATCGGAGCCTTCCAATAAGCTCAAATGACCTTCACCTCCTGCTCGTTTGCAAGTGTGTTTTCTGTACTCGCTTCGATCAACATAGAACCAAGTTCTCATCACCGTTTACACGTTAAAGGTAAAATATCAGAAAACGCACGCTCGCTCTGTCATACACCGGCCCGTCGAAATAGCGATTGATCTATTGAACACAGCCACCGTGGTCAGCGACAGGTTCGTTGAAACACACACACCCAGCCGTATCGTCTCTCTCAACCACCACGCTTCATAAACATTATAAACAGGTAACGGTAAAGAATTTTTTTCTCAACATGTATGGCGTTAGGCCCTTTGTGAATTATTTTGTGGAAACAATATCTACCACATTTGAAAGGGGGCGTTAGCCCGAGTCCTAGGATACCTCGTACACGTCTCTAGCGTTATTGGTTCGTGAGATATCGGCAAAAATCACAAAAAACACATGTTTACCCCAAAATCGCGTTTCCAAAATTTTAAAAAATTACAACGAGTGGTCTATAGCAAAGAGGACGTCTGCCCGAATCCTTGGACCCATCGTACATGCCTCTAGCGTTATTGCTTCGTGAGATATCGGCAAAATCACAAAAACACGTGTTAACCCCAAAATCGAGTTTCCAATTTTATTAAAAATTATAACGAGTGGTCCATAGCAGAGAGGACGTCACCCCGAGTCCTTGGACCTGTCGAACATGCCTCTAGCATGATTGGTTCGCGAGATATTAAAAGCACATGACCTTTTAGTTTTGGTCTTTTCATTAAATTAAGAGCCTATAGGAATGTAGGGGGCATCACTACGAGTGCTAGGACACCCTGTATGTTCAAATCCGACCATTGGTTAGCGAGATATCAGCTTCGGGGCAAATACGAGGAGGGCTCAATAAGTTAGTAAGCAGCTCCCCCCTCATCGCACTACTTACAAAACACAAATTTTTGCTCTAGCGACTTGAAATTTATTTTGGGGGTAGAGGGCATAGGGACCTTTCATTTATGTCAAACAAACGTTTTTGTAGAGTTCCTAGTTTCCAAAATATAGGATTTTCAAAATTCGAGTGTTTTCAAAAAAAACATAAAAGTAAAAAAGTTTCATTATAGAAAATAAAGGGCATAAAGACCATTCGTTTGAGCCATGTCACAACGTTCTATCATGTTTAGTTTTCAAACTATCACCTAGTTTCGAAAACACAAATTTTCAAAAAAAATTGAAAAATATAACGAGTGGTCCATAGCAAAGAGGACGTCAGCCCGAGTCCAACGATACCTCATTTGTCAAAATCGGACCACGCGTTCGAGAGATATTTAACATGGCTGAGGCTTAGTAGTGGGGCAAGGAGGGTTCTGGAGTGCGTTAGAACCCCTATCACTCCACTACTTACCAAGTACAGTCACGCTGGCAGGATATGATTCGGCTTCAGCACATTCTAACATCGTTCACCTCTCCGACTTAACAACGATCCAATCAAAGGACCAATCCAAGGAAATGTTACGGCAAATTGCAAATCAGCTTGTCATCAATGGGAAAACCAATCACCAAACAAGGAAAATGGAACACAATACTCTGAAAAATCAAGAGATGAAGTCCAGTAACCTATCCCTGCCATTTGAAATAAAGGAATTACAGAAAGAAATTCAATGTGGTCAAAATGGAAAATCGGCAGGATTAGATGACATCACAATAGAGCAAATAAAACACTTTAGCTCAACTACACAGGTATGGCTTCTGAACTTCAACAATTGTTTTTCTTCTCTGAAAATTCCTAAAATATGGAGAAACAGTGTGATCGCTGTTTTGAAAACTGGAAAGGAATCTTCGGATCCTAAAAATGTCAGACCAATCTCCTTACTCTGCCACCTATACAAAATAATGGAAAGGATGATACTCAACCGCTTAATGTGAGTAATACATCAAGTACTAATCCTCAGCAGCGTGGCTTCCGCCCAGGTAATAAGAGCTGCACGGCGCAGGTTCTACATCTGACTCAGCACATTGAGGACGGTTTTGAGATGAAGAAGATCACTGGTGTGGCATTTGTGGATCTATCCGCCGCCTACGATATGGTTAATCATAGAATATTATTACACAAGTTCTATAGAATGATTAAAGACATCAAGATAACCAAGATGATAGCTACTCTCCTGGAAAATCGTCGCTTTCTTTTGTTGAATTTCAAGGACGCCGAAGTAGAGGGAGAAATCAAAGGAATGGTCTCCCTCAAGGCAGTGTACTGGCTCCTATTCCCTTCAACATCTACACAAATGACCAGCCATTGCCAGAAGGCACCAAAAGCTTTATCTATGCTGATGACCTTGCACTTACTACTCAGACTGATACCTTTGAAGAAGCTGAGATGTATTTAACTGTAGCATTAGAAGAGCTAGGTATTTATTATGAGAAAAATCAACTGAAACCAAATCCAGCTAAGACCCAAATTTGCGCCTTCCATCTATGGCATGTACAGACCTCTCAGAAGCTCAATGTATTCTGGAAATGGAGTTTACTGGCACATTGCTTTACACCAAAGTACTTGGGTGTTATTCTGTATCGCATATTAACATACAAGAAACATTGACAAAACTTAAAACATAAGATAGCTGCTAGAAACAACATCTTACGCAAATTGTCAGGAACGAGTTGGGGAACACAACCACTAACAATAAGAACATCAGCTCTAGCTCTATGCTACTCTGCAGGCGAATATGCCTCCCCGGTTTGGTACAGGTCAGCTCATGCGAAGCAGATCGACATCGCTCTCAACGGAAGTTGCAGGATCATTACAGGATGCTTAAAATCAACATTTATTGAGAAGATCCAACTTCTAGCTGGTATTGCTCCTGGTGAGATTCGTAGGGAGGTAGCAGCTAATAAAGAGAGGCTCCAATCATCTACTTCAGAAGCACATCCCCTCCACACAGAGGCTGAAATCTAGAAAGTGTTTCCTCCTCACATCAGTTAAGCTTCAAGGGAATGCAGAGAATGCTAGGATCAAGATGTGGAAAGAAAGAACTAATCACCTTTCCAACTGGATGGAGCCGAAGGAAAGTCTTCCATGTGGACACCAGGAGATGTGGACTACCTGGAAAGCCCTTAACAGACTCCATACAGGAATCGGTAGAACAAAAGTAAATCTGCGGAAGTGGGGTTTCTCAAACGACTCATCATTTTGTGACTGTGGAGAGCAACAGACAATCCAACATTTATGTCAGTGTGACTTATGTCCTTCAAAGAGCACTGTGAACGATTTGATTGCAGCCTCCTCTAGCGCTATTGACGTCGCCCAATACTGGGCAGAAATCATCTAGCTCTCAAATTTGTTGCTCAATATGTGATTTGTTTTAGACCTGAATATATGTATGGTAAAATGTAGATATCCTGTATTTATATTCTTTTTTAAATATTGATAATTCTGACACGAATGAAGAAAGAACCTCTCCGCTTAGACACGTGTTCCTGTTACGCTAAGCAGTGCTTGAACTGAGTCCCCCTCCTCGTCTTGTTAGTTATTGTTGTTTTAAGGGGCGGAACTACGAGGTCATCTGCCCCTCTTAACACAGATTAAAGAATACAAGTTTGGAATTGAATTCAAAATTTTGAGGTGGACGCCTAAATTTAAAAAGACCAAAAATTAATAAAACAAAAACAAAAAATTAAATAAAAATTAAAAATTATAAAAATAAACAAAAATTACGGAAAAACAAAACAATATCATTCAAAAACGAACAAGTCGTTGAGTCAATTTATACTGGAAAATTTAGATTGCTGGCCCTAACCCACTCTCACTTATAAAGCGGATAACACGATCAGCAGCCACCGCGTCATCGGCTAATATAAGTTTGAGTGTCATCTGCAAACTAAGGTTTCTTCGTAAGTCAGCAAGGTCCACACACTCGGTTAAAATGTGGGCCACGGTGAAAACGGCTCCGCAGGTACAAAGTGGGGGGTCTTCCCTTCTCATTAGGTACGAGTGGGTGAATCTTGTATGACCTATCCTTAGCCTACACAAAATGACGGACTCTCTCCGTGACCGGAAAGAGCTCCGCCACACGCGAGTAGTTCCCTTGATCGCTCTCAGTTTACTGGGCAGTGGGTCAGCTAGCCACTGACTCTCCCAAAATGCCAGAACTTGTAGGCGTAACTGAGAGCGAATATCTCTAGCGGGTACCTCCATTGGTCGAAGTGGTAGTGATACCGCCTCTTTTGCAGCTTGACCCGCTAACTCATTTCCCGCAATTCCCATGTGGCTTGGAAGCCACAGAAAGGTGATTCGAGTGTCAGCGTGGCACCTTCTCGGCCACCTTCGAACCATCTGTATAGAGAATGCCAGCGTCCGGAAATTGGTGAACTATGCTGTGGAACTGCCTCCGGTAAACGGAGGCATCCGTGTTCACCTTAGGACCTCGGTGCAGATCTAACCGAATTTCCGGACGCGGGACTTGTCACGGAGGCACCTCGCTAGTAGTCCGGATCATACAGGGACCTTGTTGAGTACAGCCGTCTCGATCACTCGACAGCCATTTCGATTGCTCGCTCTGCAGCGCTCGACGGGAGACGAGAGAACTTTTGCGTGCTTGGCTTCCAGTTTTGTTGTTGTTGTATGTGTGTGTACAGTCCGTAATGGCAGTAAATGTTCTAGTACAAGACATGTCTTAATCTTATTTACAGTCCACTTATTGGTGCTCTCCTGTTTTTCTGGGGACCCTAATGCACAACTTTATTCATGGTCCTCGCGTACCGGATATTCGCGTTGGAAAGACATGTTCTCTGTACGATATAACAGAACGCGGACAAAGCACATGGTCACCTCGTGGCGAAATGGATTCTTCCAAGTATGAGACGACATCGTGCATACTTCGGACGTGTAAAACACTAATCGTTGGAACACAACTCTTAACGAACGTCTAGAAATGCAACTCGTGTGTTTTACATGTTACATACGTAACATAACCTACAACACATACCACGGCACGTGTTCAGCTGCCGGTCTTATAGCTCCAGTTTATGTGGTCATGCAGAACATAGACAGTGTATTATTCAGCTCATCCTGGATGACAGTGGCGGATCCAAGATTTATCTCTGCATAACAAGTAAGTTGAAACATTCTTAGACTGGCACCTTAGATTATGCTCCCAACCTTGATCCTATTGGTTTATTCTGTCTCCTTGCGCCCGTTATGCTCAAGTACTAAGGATCACATTCTTAGTTAATTATTCTATAAGCTAGCCTTCCTTGTTTTCACCCTTTTCGAACCTTTTGTACTCGTAACGCGTCTGCAGCAATGGAAGAACAAACCAGGAAGCAACTCGTACAGCAACGAGCCGTTGCCAAATCAAGTTTAACACGAATGTCAAAGTATATTACTGAATTCCAGCGTGAGTCAGAAATTCAATTAGTAATTGTTAGACTGAAAGAATTGCCTAACATTAGAGATAAATTTGAAGGTGCTCAAACGCAGTTAGAACTATTTGAGGGTATTGAAAAGCATGCAGCTGAAAGAGAAACCTTTGAATCAGCATACTTTGATCTCGAAGCTGCAATGAATATCGAGATCAATCGTGATAATGATCACAAGGCTGATGGTAGTATTACTCCACCTCACTCACATTCTAGTACACGGAATGCTATTAGATTACCGACACTACAACTTCCCAGCTATGATGGTAATGTGACCGGTTTCAAGCATTATATGGACACCTTTGATAGCCTAGTTGTCAATAATGACCAGTTGGACAATATTCAAAAATTTCACTACTTGCTGTCTACACTCAAAGGTGAAGCTCATAAGTTAATAGCTAATATCCCAGTTTCTAGCAGTAATTTTGAAGTTGCTCTGCAAACTATTCGCAGTCGTTATGATAACATAAGACTGATTACTACGGCACACTTAGGTTACTTATTAAACTTGCCGGTTGCTCACAAAGATTCTGTTAATGAGCTTCGGGCACTAGTTAACCAAACTCTGAGTAACCTAAATGCTATTAAGGCCCTAAATCTAGCAGTGCCATTGGAAGACCTACTGGTTTCGCAGTTGATTTTGGAGAAAGTGCACGTGTCCATTAGGAAAGAATTTGAAGATACTGTAGACTCTGAAATTCTTCCTACTCTTGAAGATCTTATCAAGTTCTTAGAAGGTAAATGCAAGGCTTTAGACATAGTGAACTCAAGCAACCTCCTCAAGCCTTCAAGCAGCTCAGACACTAAAGGTAAAGAACCCTCCAATCGTAAGACAACACCACATGCTCATCAGACGTATGTTACTACAACTGTAAACTGTGTGTACTGCAACGCTCCACATGCTTTGGCTAGATGTAGAGATTTTAAGCAAGTTCCTACTCTAGAACGTAGAGATTTTGTCAAGCGTAATAATCTCTGTTTCAACTGTCTACATGCTCAACACAGAGTCGCCCAGGGCAAGGCTGGTAACTGCCAAACATGCAGGAAGAAGCATCACACGTTACTGCATATTGATGTGTCCCAGCATTTGTCAAACGTAGATAAGTCGGAAAACGTCCCTAATCAGAACGTGACTCAGGTGCAGCATGGTGCGAGTAGTTACTGTACTCTCAAGATAGAACCACGTCAGTCCATATTGTTGTCCACAGCCTTGGTGAAGGTCAAGGATGCTCAAGGGATCTGGCAGACTTGTAGAGCCCTTTTAGACAGTGGCTCGCAATCTTGCTTTATTTCAGAATCCTGTGTTCAGCGATTAAGGCTGCGCAGATCTCATGATCGTAAACCGATCCAGGGTATTGGGAATACGACGTCAGAAACCAAGCATAGTGTTTTGGTGCAAATAGGCTCGCGTATAAATGATTTCGTGACCTCAGTCGAGTGCTTAGTTCTACCTAAGCTTACTGAAGATCTTCCTGGCGAATACATTGATAGCAAGGAGTGGAACTTACCCAAAAATCTGCCATTTGCTGATCCGAAGTTCAACGAACCGGGTCACATAGACTTGTTAATTGGGTCAGAGGTATGCCCATACATTCAGCTCGCAGGAAATCTAGCTAGGACTAAAGATTATCCTATTCTGCAAGAAACAGAGTTAGGTTGGGTACTTGCAGGTAAATATACAGATGCCAGTAAGCCCCTACATGGACCACGGCGGCCGGTAGTATCTTACTTTGTACAATCTGCAGGCTGCATCCAACAGCAGCTACAGAGGTTCTGGGAAATCGAAGAGCTACACCATACTCCAAGAACTAAGGAAGAAAGGGACTGTGAAGCTCACTTCAAACGGCACGTCTCGCGCAACTCTTCTGGCAGATTTGTAGTGCGTCTTCCCTTCAAAGAAACCCCAGAAAATCTAGGAGACTCCAAGCAGATGGCAACAAAGAGGTTTCATCAGTTGGAAAGGAAGTTGACCAAACATCAAGGACTGAAGGAAGAATATAGTCGATTTCTTCAAGAGTACGAAGATTTGGGTCATATGGATATTGCTGAAGATACCACAGCACGTTGCTACTATATGCCACATCATGCAGTGGTTAAGGCAAGCAGCTCGACCACTAAGACTAGAGTAGTATTTGATTGTTCTGCAGCATCCAGCAACGGAGTATCATTGAATGACCTTCTACTCGTCGGCCCAACCATCCAGCAAGATCTCTACTCTATTATCTTAAGATTCAGAAGTCATGCCATTGCTTTCACTGCGGACATAGCAAAAATGTACCGTCAGATTCTGGTACATCCCCAAGACTGTAGATATCAAAGGATAATATGGAGAGAGAAATTGACAGATCCTGCCAAGGAGTATCAATTGAAGACTGTTACGTATGGCATGTCATGTGCACCATTCTTAGCTATTAGATGCATTCAACAACTGGCCAGTGAGGAAGCTCATGCCTTTCCGAAAGCTCAGAAATCATTGATGGAAGATTTCTATGTTGACGATTGTATCTCGGGATGTGCGACCGTCGAAGAGGCTCTTCAAGTGCAACAAGAGTTGATAAACATACTACAGAAGGGTGGATTCTCACTACGTAAGTGGTGCAGCAATCACCCAGGTATTCTAGAGAATGTCTCACCGGAGCTAAGGGAGGCTCAGTTACCACTACAGCTGGACAAGGGTGAAGTTAAAACGTTAGGATTGGTATGGCACCCAGCTGCTGACCAGTTTCAAGTTATTAGCAGTTTCAAGCCAAAACCCTATCCACATGGTTTCACAAAACGCCTAGTTCTATCCATTGTTTCCAGCATTTTTGACCCTCTAGGCCTCATCAGTCCTATAGTAATTTTATGCAAGATATTTCTTCAGAAGTTATGGCAAGAACGGCTATCTTGGGACCAGCCTTTATCAGAAGAATTGGCTGCAACTTGGACATCACTCTATAATCAGCTCCCATGGATTGATGAAATCTACATTGATCGCAGAATTCTAGGTGACCGCTCAGTAACTGTACAGCTTCATGGGTTCTGTGATTCATCGGAAGCTGCGTTTGGAGGGTGCTTGTATGTACATTCCACAAACAAGGATGGAACCACTTCTGTAAGACTTCTTTGCTCCAAGTCCAGGGTAGCACCATTGAAGAAATTATCTCTTCCACGACTGGAATTATGTGGAGCATTGCTATTATCTCAATTATTGCAAAGGGTAGTCAAGTCCTTGAATCTTACATTTGCGAACATATTCTTGTGGACAGACTCTACTATTGTATTGGCATGGCTTTCGGCACCATCATCAAGATGGAAGACCTTTGTAGCCAACCGAGTAGCTGAAATACAGGAAATTACAGAAGGTGCTACTTGGCGACACGTTTCTTCACAGTTTAACCCCGCTGATCTGATATCACGAGGTGTACATCCTAAGGATCTTAAGGATAATAAGTTATGGTGGAATGGACCAGCTTGGTTGGGTGAAGATTCTAAACACTGGCCTACATTAAACAATCTCCCAGAGCAGCAGGAACCACCAGAGCAGAAGATTAAGCCTGTATGTTACTTAATGACTACTCCCGAGGATGGACTCGTCACAAGATTCTCTAGCTTATCGAGATTGCAACGAGTTGTAGCATACATCTTTAGATTTGTACATAATTGTTCAAAATTGAAGACAGAGCGAGCTACTGGACCTCTTTCTTTAAAGGAATTGCAGAATGCTCTGACAACATGCATTAGGCAGGCTCAGGAGTTAGCATACCACATGGAAATCAAACAGCTGGAATCAGACCAAGAAGTTCATTGTAAGAGTCACTTGAGAAGTCTACATCCTGGTTTAGACCTCAACGGGCTGCTACGAGTTGGTGGACGGTTAGAACGGTCTAATCTGCCATATGAGCAAAAACATCCTGTGATCTTGCCACCTCATCATCACATCACCAGATTGATAATTGAACATGAACACAGTCGTCTCTTGCATGCTGGCTGTCAACTTCTTCTGGCCTCCCTTAGGCAGAAATACTGGATTGTGAATGGTAGAACGACAGTCAGTCGGATAATTCATAATTGCTTGACATGTTTCCGACTAAGAGCAAAATCTTCAACTCAATTAATGGGCCAACTACCACGTGTTCGCGTTGAATTAGTTCGACCCTTTTTAAACTGTGGGATAGACTATGCAGGGCCATTTCTTGTAAAAACTGGTTCTCTCAGGTCAAAGACAAGAGATAAATGTTACGTAGCACTATTTGTATGCCTAGCCACCAAAGCTGTACATCTCGAAGTTGTTAGCAGCCTTACGACACGAGCTTTCATGGCAGCATTGAGTAGATTTGTATCACGTCGTGGACGTTGCCAAACTATCTACAGTGATCATGGCACTAACTTCGTGGGAGCCAAGAAGGAACTTCAAGAACTTCTCGACTCAGAAGAAACGAGAACTGAGGTACAGAATTTCACCAGCAGAGAAGGCATCGAGTGGAGCTTCATACCTCCAAGAGCACCTCACTTTGGAGGCCTGTGGGAAGCAGGTGTTAAATCTTTCAAGCATCACCTCAGACGTGTTATGGGTACGTTATGTCCTACCTTTGAGGAATTAACTACTTTAACCTGTCAAATAGAAGCTTGTCTGAACTCCAGACCACTCCTTCCTCTCTCCTCCGATCCTAATGATATTGAAGTTCTCACTCCTGGCCATTTCCTTATCGGCACTGCCTTATCAAGTTTACCTCAGCCAGATCTAAGTAATGTGAAGCTTAGCTTGTTGTCCAGATGGGAGATTCTGCAGCAACAACTTCAGATATTCTGGTCCAGGTGGTCCAATGAGTATCTACACCACCTGCAGCAGAGGGCTAAATGGTCCAGTTCTTCCCCAAGTGTGAAGCCTGGGACGCGTGTCATTGTGAAGGAAGACAACCTACCTCCTCTGCACTGGAAGATTGCAGTGATCGATCAAGTTCATCCTGGAGATGACGGACTGGTTCGTGTGGCAACCGTACGCACTACCAAGGGATTGTTCAAACGACCTATTGTGAAATTGTGTCCTCTGCCTGAAGCAAGTGCAGTGTAATTAATGTACCATAGCACTTCAGTTCTGTTTCTTTTGTTTCAGTGTCATTGTATTGTATATAGACTTCTTGTTCAAACAGACATGTTGGACTATAGTGCAGTGATTGATTCGATGCAATTCGTTTGTAAGTATTTCTTGGCGGCCGGTATGTTGAGTACAGCCGTCTCGATCACTCGACAGCCATTTCGATTGCTCGCTCTGCAGCGCTCGACGGGAGACGAGAGAACTTTTGCGTGCTTGGCTTCCAGTTTTTTTGTTGTTGTATGTGTGTGTACAGTCCGTAATGGCAGTAAATGTTCTAGTACAAGACATGTCTTAATCTTATTTACAGTCCACTTATTGGTGCTCTCCTGTTTTTCTGGGGACCCTAATGCACAACTTTATTCAGACCTACAGCCACTCCTATTTCAGTACACGAGCTATCAAGTCTAAAACCAACCGGCCGAGTGGCACGAGGCCGGTTGGCGTACCCCTGGTGGTTTTGGGTACCGAAGAGAGCTTGATAGGTCGGGTGTTTCGGCATTTGACGCACATTGGCAGCATATGCTAAAAGCATTTATGTTGGCGTCTATAATTTAAAGGTGGAACACCCGATTCGGCGAGTAGGCTGGGTATCGGGCTGGTTCGATCAACAAACGCTAGCGCAGCCAAATCAGCGGCACTCGTATCTCAAAAATATAATATTCCTGAGACGTTTCTCAATCGTATTTCTACATTTATCCACCATTGTTTACAAAGGTAAACGCCAACAGCAAACGGTAATAAATGGGCCTGAGAAAACTGGCTTGTAACAACATTAAAACTGACTGAACTCTATCGGAAAAGGGACGAACTACTACCACATAAGAAATATGACGGGACAAAATATCTCTTTTATTCTAGGAACAGTGTCTAGATTTACATCCTATAAATAGTGGCTTCGGTTGTGTGGTTGGTGGCATGATGAACTGCTGATCCCAAGATAGCGGGTTCAAACCCGGCGAAGTCGTCGGATTTGTTAAGAGCGTTAAAAATCCCTCAGTATGCCTTCCTTCGGAGGGGAAGTAAAGCCGGCGGTCCCATGTCATAGACTTTTGGCATGTTAAAGATCCTTCCACAGACTAAACTTGTGTGCAGCTAAATTGTTTGGTTAGATTTCGTCGGATCGCTCTATCAAAGTTCCAACGTTCACCACTAGGTATCATTGATATCAGGTAGCAAAAGTTGGAACTACTTGAAATTGAACGGAACGTGTAGCTCACCCTAAGGGTGTCCGCTGGAAGCAGCTACAGAATCAGGCGAGCCGAACATGTCCTCGGACACTCCCGGCACCAAAAGCCATACGATAAATAAATAAATAAATAAATAAATAAATAAATATATAAATAAATAAATAAATAAAATCCTATAAATGCAGTTTCAATACAAACACTAACCGATTGTGACTTTTGGCCCACCCTGTACAGACAAAAGTAGTTAGTGTGTTGTTACAGAAAAGCAAAAGCAAATATTTTTAATATTATGTGTATCGAACTTACCTATAATTAGTGATATTAAAATACGACACTCCATATATCTTGAAATTCTTGAAATTAACTTTCAGACGGCTTAAGTTCCCTCCATCATCGATGGCGAAATCGTTCACCTCCAGCGGCTCCAGACGTTGTACTCCCATTGATGGAAAACCTGATTCAACATAGGTATACCTAATCAATACACTGTACACTACTTAACTACAGAATGACAAACCTCACGTATACTTAAATGTAACAGTCACAAAATGTGGACCCTTACCATGTTGAGGATAAATATGTACGTGAAAAAGATCTTGAAGAATAAAAGTTGCATGGAGAACTACTATCGGATTTTTTTAATTATGGATACTCGAGTTTAGGCCTTAATTACAACCAAACCAACATATCTATTTACAAAACGAGTTATACCAATATTTTCCTTGTTTAATTCTGCGTTAGACTATATAAGCCAATTATTTTCAAGTTTATTAATTAATTATTTATTTATTTGTGGTTCTATGAAAAATTGTCCGTGTTTTTGCCATCTTTTCTAGGAACCGCTCACTTAAAACTATATACATGGAAAACTACTTGGCTGAGGGTAATGAAATTTGTATATGTGATAGGCACAAGTATTGGTAGTGCAAATCTAAAGTTTCAATTATTTTAAACTACCCAATACCGACAGTAGTGGCTACGCGGGCTGAAGCGCTGCGCTAGGTCAAGGGGCCAAGCTCTCTGCTGACTCGGTAGACGCGTGGGTTCGAGCCCCACCGTCGGCTGTCCTTGAAATGGTTTTCCGTGGTTTCCCATTTTCAACACCAGGCAAATGCTGGGACAGTACCTTCTGACAGGCCACGGCCGCTTCCTTCCACATCCTTGCCCAGTTGCATTCATCTTCATCCATTCCATCTCTCATCCCGACGCGCAGGTCGCCCACGGCACTCGGCCTCTCAGGGGGCTACACGAGAAAAAAAACTACCCAATAAAAGGATCTTATACTTTTTCTGACGTAACGTTTTCTCAGCCCAAAACTTCCCATTAATATTACTCTTCATAAATTCGTCAACACACTGTACGTTTACAGTGGTCGTAGTTTCCGATAATCACAAATGAGAGCTCCAAAATGAGGCCAAGTTTCCTGCTGTACGTTTATCCTGGGCTGAGAAAACGTTACGTCAGAGAAAGTATAAGAACTTTTTATCGGGTAGTTGAAAATAATTGAAACTTGAGATTTGCACTACCAATACTTGTGCCTATCACATATAAAAATTGCATTACCCTCAGCCAAGAAGTCTTCCATGTATATAGTTTTAAGGGAGCGGTTCCTAGAAAAGACGGCAAAAACACGGACAATTTTTCATACAACCACAAATAAATAAACAATTAATAAACTTGAAAATAATTGGCTTATATAGTCTAACGCAGAATTAAACAAGGAAAATATTGGTATAACTCGTTTTTCAATAGATCTGTTGGTTTGGTTGTAATTAAGGCCTAAACTCGAGTATCCATAATAAAAAAATCCGATAATAGTTTATACCAGCCCAGAAGACCCATCCTCCAATCTTAGGCTACAGGTTTTGCTGCCTCTTTGGGTTAGGGCTAACCGTAGAAGACGATAATGCTCGTACCCATCGAGGCTAAATGATTGATCAGTTCCTTGAGACGCATTGTATAATGTAAAACGGCGTGGCCAGTGTACTGTTACACTTCAGTAACTGAATGTAGCTACTGTCCCAAAGTGGAACAAATTGTCTCAGTTTAAGTTGGATTATTATCTGCTGCTTAGTATGTCTCGTCGTATTCAACAATGTCTCAGGCCTCTAGGGAGATATACAGTACACGTTAATGAACTGACACGCATTGGACGATCATTTGGTGTTGTAACAGTCAACTTTTGTGCTTCTATTGCATTTCTGTTTGCTTTGAATAGTTGAGTGCATTTAGTATCCCCTTACGTTGACATTGTGTACTCAATTTATGCTCACATCAAAACAAAACTTGCTCATATCTAGAACTAGCAACCCGCCCCGGCTTCGCCCGGGAACAGTTATGAATGCATTACGTGCTAGCTCGTACACTGTCGCCTCAGTAATTGAATGACTGTCACCTCAGTAATTGAATGGAGATTGTTGGAAGAAATGAAAACGTAAAAACACTTATAGTGGGCGATGTATTGAAGATAGAGATATGCTCTCACGGACTCTTTTGTAGAACTTTTCATGATGAACAATTCTTACACTCATAGTATATTGATATTTTTAACGGTTTGCCCAGCGTAAGCGTAAAAAGCGCACGGACGCCAGTTTTTTTTTCCGACAATTTCACTGAAATCGTTACTGCTTGGCTTCCTTTGATCACGAATAAATTAGTTCCTACAGAAACCTTCCTCGAGATATCCTTTACAGAATGGTGAAAACCGCATCAAAATCCATCCATTGGTTCTCGAGATTACCCGTGACATCCAAGATTAGGGGACTTTGTTTTATACAAAGTAGAGATATGTACCACATTTTCTCATAGATTATATAAGTAAAATAACTACAGTTGTTCTGTGGATCGCTCTGCGCACCTGGTATTAGCAATTTATTACCCTAAGAAATCTTGATGGTGTTGGTTACTGATGTTTCAGTACACAGTCCTTTTGTAGTTTAAGGACGTCACTGAAAGCTATATTTACCTGCCATGTACCAAAACGTATGCAAACATGTAAAATATTTTAACACCTTATGAAAGAGTTCCATCATGAGATACTTGCTGCTATACGAACTCTATATGTTTTAAAATTCCTGTTCAATTAGAAATTACGTTACACGCATTCGTAACCCCAGAATAAAATGAATGTTGAGAATATTAATTTATTTCTTTTGGGACAAAAGGGAACTTTGCAAATACGTACAAAATTTCCTGTTGCATTCGAAACCATTAATAACGTGCTTGTACCTACCTTCATTTCGCATCCTTCCTACAGCAGCCAGCGTCGCTTCTTTCATGCAATCATTTATGTTGGGAGCTGTCAAATTACATCGAATCCAGCCTTCAGCTGTAATAGAATAAATATTTATTTTTTAGAATGAGAAGTGATATAATCATTTCTAATCCTAATAATTCAGGGTCTTTCACTCAAAGTGGGGCCGGGCACGCGTTGTGTGGAGGCTCAGACGAGCACATGGCAACTCACTGAGCTTGCGGTCGAGAGAGCGCCCGTACGAATCGCATGTAAATAACAAGCAGACATAACACATAATCAGTTAGTTAGTTATCGTTGTTTTAAGGGGCGGAACTACGAGGTCATCTGCCCCTCTTAACACAGATTAAAGATTACAAATATGGAATTGAATTTAAAATTTAGAGGTGGACACCTAAATTTGAAAAGACCTAACATTAATAAAACAAAAAATTCAATAAAAATAATAATTATAAAAAATTAACAAAAATTACGGAAAAACAAAAAATTATCATTCAAAAACGAACAAGTCGTTGAGTCAATTTACACTGGAAAATTTAGATTGCAACACATAATCAAAGTAAAATCATTGTCACAGAATATGTTGAAAATGTCTTCCACCTGCATTTACACATTACTGGCATCTTCTAAGGAAATTTTCATTCCCACGCATTAGTTATCTACCGAGATAGCCTCAATTTCAATCGTGATATTTAGTTTTGAGTTCATCTAGAGTGTGAGGGTTTGTTGCATAAACCGCATTATTCAATTTTCCCCATAAATAAAAATTGAATCAATAGACTTTAACACTTAGAAATAACGCGTTGAAACAATAACCACCTATTACCCATTTAAGATTTGATTGCCGCTGAGCGTGGCTGCGCCAGTGTTTGTAGCTTATTGTAGCAGCTGCCTCGCACAGTGAAGCGGGGAACACAGCGATGACAGAATGCATTCTACACATGAGTCAAGCAGCATTGCGCGTCACAGGAGCTCATCTACCATGGACAGTTAAACGATGACTGAGGGTATTGGAACTGAGTCATATCCTACTCGCGCAACTGTACCTGTCAACGAAGCAGGCTGACGTGTGACACAAGTAAACAAAGAATAGTTCCCATCTCGACCGCCGGCAATCAATTCGTGAAAGGGTAATACGTTATAAACTTACTTGTAACTTAAAATAGGCTATAAACGAAATCAACTTTACTCGTCAAATCCTGCGTCGCAACTGTCTCAGCTCCGTAGTGCAATTTGCTCGTCCGACCTTTGGCTCGACCTTCTACCTGCAGCACTGCGCCAACCGTACGGCCGGCTGAAACTGAACCGCTCCTCAATATAATTTTCGGCGAGGAAGAAATCTCTCATAATATCTGACGGTAGGGGAGACTTTGCTAACTCCGCAGTACATTATACCTTTTCAGCCTTCTCCCGGTGTCTAAAACGGTTTACCCGGCGTAGGCTTAAAAGGCGCATGTACTACAGTTCCAAAACGCACTTCAGAAAAGCCGAGGTGCACTGCGAAAGTCCAAACACATACAGTAAACTCTTCTCTGAAGTCTTAACTCAACACTACTTGACAGTTTGATGATGGCCGAAGCAGGGTTGATAGGCTCGCTCGCTAGCTCGTAAACTCGTTCCGAAGCTAGTAATTTAAATTTCCAGTAAATGGGGATTGTTGGAAAAAATGAAAAATTAAAAGCACTTATAGTGGGCGATATATTAAAGATAGAGATATGCTGTCGCGGACATTTTTAGAACTTCTCATGCTGAATAATTATTCCACTCATAGTATACAGATATTTTTAACGGTTTACCCAGCGTAAGCTTAAAAGGCGGCAGGTCTTTCTTCGACTCGATTCATTGAAATCGTTACTGCTTGGCTTTCTTTATTCATAAATGATATTTTTTCTACAGATACCTTCCTCGAGAAATCCTTTACAAAATGGTGAAAACACCGCATCAAAATCCATCCAGTTGCTCTCGAGATTACCCGTTACATCCAATAATCGGGGACTTTGTCTTATAGTCTACTATGTAGATATTTCATATTCTCGGAGTCATTAACAATTAAAATTACCGTCCATTTTAACTACTGCACTGAAATATGTGCTAAATCATGTAAATGTGTGTTTTGGTTTCTTGCTCATTCAACTAAAATTGCCATGTTTGTTTGGTGCAGATGTCTCTTCAACTGTTACCGATGCGAACACATTGAGGTCACATTGAAAAATGAAAATTCACAGCCTGCTTCCAGTCGACCGACCGGGTCAGGGAATGGAATGAATGAAGCCCCCATCTAGCGGCGAGGATATGAACTGTGCCGGCTGCCGAACCCTGTCGCACTCCTCTGAGGCAATGATTAAATGCATGACATATGAAATGAAATGATAGTGGAGAGTGTTGCTGGAATTAAATTTCGATAGGGAAACCCGAAGTACCCGGAGAAAAACCTGTCTGCCTCTGTTTTGTCCAGCACAGATCTCACATGAAGTGACCGGTATTTGAACCACGGACTCAGCGGTGAGAGGCCGGCGTGCTGCCGCCTAAGCCACGGAGGCTTATTGAGGTCACATTACTGTCACCAAAATGTCGGATTCAAAAGACACCTTGCAATTATGTGAAAAAGCATTAATTGGCAAATCGATTGATCTGGTTAAAGATTATTGATGCTTGAGTTCTTCCACTGTGCGTGACAAAAAAAAAAAAAAAAACAGGGGGCGCTACCCAGCAATTATTGGTCAAGCCAAAATCCGTTGGACTGGATAAAGATTATTGATGGGTTGGCAATGCTGTGTTTGTTTATAATTCATGCGGACACAACTGGAATTTTACCATACGGCAAGTCGGAATCTAATAAGGTTAGTAATGTTATTGGTTTTACGTCCCTGTTAACTACTGAAGCTTTTGAGACGCCGGGGTGCCGAAATTTTGCCCAGAAGGGGATCTTTAACGAGCCAGTAAATCTACTGTCACGGCTCCCTCACATTTGCGTGCCCTCAAATGCCGACTGACTGCGTCGGGATTCGATCCCACTATCTTGAGCTTAGCAGACGAGAACGTTACCGCCGAGTCACGCAGCCAGTCTAATCTAATAAGGTTGATGATAATGATAATTGTTGTTTTAAGGGGCCTAACATCTAGGTTATCGGCCCCTAATGGTTTGGGTGATCGTGAAGATGATAATGAAACTATACTAACTTATATACTAGAATAAGAAATGGAAAACAAAAGGAGAAGAAGGCAAATAAAAGACAGGAGGAAAAGAAATGCCCTCAATCCTCGAAGAATGCGGATTGAGGGACTTGGAAGGAAGGAGAGCCATGAAAGGCAGATAGGAAAGTGAAAGAGGAGAGGGTCCGCCCTACAGGTAATGGATAAAGGGGGGGGGGGACTGGATCCAGCTCAGGAATCCCTCAACTCCCAAACTCACCAGCCGTGAGCGCCTGAGGGTGTAGCAATATTTAAGATGGACCAGAAGTGGTGGGGATACACACACCCTGCCTCTTTGAGGGCCTTGAGCATAAGGCAGGAGATAACAGGAAAAGAAAAAGAAGGCTGGCCCCTCGCAGAAGGAGGGTATCAGAAAAGATGAGACAAGGGCCAATTAAGGCGAAAAAGGAAGAGACTCCCTAGGCCTCAGATACCCTAAAAGAGTTGACCAAGGGAGGCCGACAGGAAAGATAACAGAGAGGAGGCCGGCACACGTAAGTGGAAGCAATGCCGGACTCAGCTGGGGTCCCGTGGTCGCCAACCCACGTCCCACTAGATGTGAGCCCCTGGGGGGAATCTAATAAGGGGATGGTGGGGTTATAGACAGCGGAGGATAAAACTTCTATTACCACAGCATTTCCACAATGTTATTATTCATTACAAAAGTTTATTACTGCTAATTTAAGAAGTTTTGAACCCAGTAGAAGGTTCACCACTCCTGAACTGTTACCTGTTTGGACCTCAGCGGGGCTTGAATCCACGACATTCGGCTTTGTACAGCGGTGCCTTAATCACGTAGCTATAAGGGGACACTAATGAATAGGCTATATTCTCATTTTGGGAATGATATATTTAATACCCTGGATTAGCCAGCCTATTATATTGTGGATTTAGTGCTTTAACTACAGCACATGGCATGCACTAATTTGGGGGCGTGGTTGGCCTCTCACCAAGGTGAACCAGGTTGTATTCCTGGTTTCGATGTCCTGCCATGTCCTGTGGTTCAGATTCCACGTTAAAAGGAGGTTCTGTGGCTCATGATCGCATGATTAACGGTCACGAAAAACTACAAGTTTCTTTCCTTTTTGCACTATTTGTGGATTACACGACCTGATAGCTTAATATTGTTACGGCTGTGAGTTTGTGTCATCGCTCGCCGTATGAGTCACAACTGCCCCAGGGCTGGGCTGTGCCCTGCCTCCTGTTTGCGCGCGCCTTATGCAACAGGCTACTAGGACAAAAGGGATAGTCCAGAACATTCGTGACTGGACCAGCGATGGAAACCTCGAGAAGCCGTGGACCCTGGATGGATCTAGAAGAATTCATTGAGTCACCGGCCTGCTATATAAGCGGCTTCAACAGTGAGGGGACGGAGTTTTTCTGTGGGTGTGTGTTTTACGAGCTAGTGTGAGCGATTATCCTGTGCGACAGAAGTGTGGTGACGAAGTGCTGTACGAGTTACGAAATCCAGTGACATTGTTTCTCCAGCTTGTGGACAGCTAAATAGCCTGCAGCAAGTGAACGTAAGTAATTGTGGTCGGTAAACATAAGAGAGAGGAGCAGGTAGTTTCTGTCAAGGCCACCGTACTCATTAGGACGGATTAACTTCTGTGGTCTGTTGACAAGTGGAAGGGCCAAGAGCGCTCAAGGAAGAGACTTGACGAAACTGGAGTAAGGCTCCTAATTGCTTGTATTTGCTGATTCGTGTAATTTTCTGGCCACAATAAAGTTAATTATTTCTTTAAGCAGTAATTGGTCTTGTGCTTTGTACCCCACCGTAATCCAGTTAACAAAAGTGCCACTAGGGGGGTGGCACGTAACAACTGGTGTCAGAAGCCGGATTACGAACTCAAGCACAACACCTGACGGTCCTGGTTTCAAAACCCGAGCAGGTAATTTTTTTTAAAATTTTCCTGTGAGTGCATGCCCTTTACAAGGCAAACAACTAAAATGGAGGCGCAATTGGCAGCATTGCTAGAAAAGTTAAATGGCATAGAAGACGGCCAGAAGAATTTAACCAAGGAGCTAACTTGCAAATTAGAAGACGGCCAGAAGAAGATGGAAGACGGTCAAAATAAGTTAGCGGAGGACCTGAAGAAGATGGAGGACGGCCAGAAGAAGATGGAGGACGGCCAGAAGAAGTTGGCCGAGGACCTAACTGCCAAACTAAAGGACGGCCAGAAGAAGATGGAGGACGGCCAGAAGAAGTTGGCCGAGGACCTAACTGCCAAACTAAAAGACGGCCAGAAGAAGTTAGCCGAGGACCTAACTGCTAAATTATAAGATGGCCAGAAGAATTTAACCAAGAAGATAGAGGACGGCCAGAAGAAGATGGAAGACGGGCAGAATGAGTTAGCACAGGACTTGAAGAAATTAGAACTGGGTCTGCGTGAGGAAGTCACGGCAGTGGAAAAGAAGTTCGACGCCTTAAAAGAAGAAGTTGCTGAGCTACGCCGACGCCCGCTGACGGGGGTGGAAGAGAGATTTAACGCTCTACGAAAGGAATTTGCTGAGCTGCGCCGACACCCGCCGACAGGGATGGAAGATAGATTCAAAGCCCTACAAGAGGAAGTCGCCGAGCTGCGCCGACGCCCACCGACCGGGGTGGATGAGAGAGTCAAAGCCCTACAAGAGGAAGTTGCCGAACTGCGCCAACGCCCACTCACGGGGGTGGAAGAGAAAGTCAACGCTCTTCAAGAGGAAGTTGCCGAGCTGCCCCGACGCCCGCCCACAGGTACACCGGGGACACCAGGAACGGGACAGAGCAGAGTGACGCCCCCAACCTTCGACGGAAAGTTCCCGTGGAGCACCTATTTACATCAGATCGAGGCAGCCTGTTCCATAAACAACTGGAACAGCACGGAAAAGGCTACAGCTCTCATTGTAGCGCTGAGAGGGGACGCCCTTAACGTCCTTCAGGCCATCCCGACTGGATCCCAGGACTACGCTTCACTGATCGCCCATATGGAGTCCCGATATGGGGATAGCCATCTTCAGCAGGCCTACCAGATGCAGCTCCGGACCCGGGTACAAAAGAACGCGGAAACCCTGCAGGAGTTCGAGATGGACATCGCACGCCTCGTAAGGCTAGCCTACCCAACAGCACCGGCCGACTTTCTGGAGCAGATTGCGACGCAAACCTTCACCGACGGACTACGGGACTCGGACACTCAACAGGCGCTGCGACTCGCGCGCAATAAGACCCTGGCAGATGCGCTGAGCCACGCACTTGAGTTTGAGACGGCGAAACAGGCATCTAGAATGCACGCGCGGGTGCGTCAAGTGGACGTCGACGAACCAGCAAAAACCAACGAGACTAAGCCCCTGGCCGACGAATTGATGGAGGCGCTAAGCCGTTTCTTCGATACTCGCGGCACTACCAGCAACGACACAGCCGGAAGACAACCGGAGAGGCGGCCCGGAAGAGGACTACCGACCTGCTGGACCTGCGGTAAGAAAGGCCACCTGAGCAAGGACTGCGGTGATCGCCGCCGCCGAGGGTATCCGACGGGAAGTCAGTCGTCTGAAAACCGCGCGGCCCAGGGAAACGAGTATTAGCCAGCCTTGGGGGGCAAAGGTTGGCTTGTGACAGTCGTCAAGCCCCGGCAGTCCAAGTCCGTGTGACGAAGTTACGGAGGGACAATAGCAGCCTGATGGTCGACGGAGTTATCAACGGAGTGAGCTGGCCCATGCTAATCGACACGGGAGCATCGAGGACCATCGTCAGCCCCACCGTGATCCCGAAGTGGAGAGTGCAACCCACACAAAGGAACCTCCAGCTAATAACTGCGACCGGAGAGACCGCACCGGTACATGGCGAAGCATCACTGGAGTTCGTCATTGGTCGACGGGCGATAAAGCATCCAGTACTTGTGGCTGACGTATCAAATGAAGTGATCATCGGACTGGACTTCCTGGACCAGAACAACATCATCTTGGATCTGAGTACCAACACTCTGCACTTCGGAAGCGAGGAACTTGCTTTGCAACCAGCACACGAGGCCGTCGCCGTACGACGAGTAAGGCTGAGAGAGGACGTCATCGTTCCCGCCAGGACGGAAGTCAGCGCTGCCATAATTGTCGACGGAACTGCTGAGGGTGTGGCGGCGGTCATCGAGCCAAAATATGAGGACATCCGGACAAAAGGATTGCTAGTTGCCAAGACCCTCATCAACACGACGTCTCGGCCGTACGTCCGCCTGTCCAACCTGAACGACTACGACATTACGGTTCACCGGGACACCGACTTAGGAGTCTGCGAGCCCGTTACCTGGATTGCCCGCATCACAGATACGACGGACGGACACCTGCAGACGGACAACCGAAGAAGACGCACACTGCCAGAAGAACTACAGAAGCTGTACCAAGGATCCCGGGACCATTTAGACGAGGAACAATCACGCCAACTTCAGGACCTGCTACGCGTATTCCAGGACGTCTTCTCCGTGGGGAGCAAAGACTTCGGCAGGACAAGCTTGGTCCAGCACAGAATCGACGTTGGGGACAGCGCACCGATTAGGGCCCCATTCCGACGTGTCCCGCTCGCCAAGCAAGCCGAAGTCGACCGGATGGTAGAAGAGATGAAGGAGCAAGGGGTGATTGAGCCATCACATAGTCCTTGGAGTTCTCCGGTCGTGCTAGTGAAGAAGAAGGACGGTTCCACCAGGTTCTGCGTGGATTACAGGCGGGTGAACGACGTCACGAAGAAGGACAGCTACCCTCTACCCCGGATCGACGACACGCTGGACACCATATCTGGATCAAGATGGTTCTCCACCTTGGATTTGAAGAGTGGCTACTGACAGGTGGAGGTCCACCCTAAGGACCGCGAGAAAACGGCGTTCTCTGTGGGCAGCGGGCTCTGGCAGTTCACCGTCATGCCATTCGGTCTGTGCAACGCCCCTGCGACCTTCGAAAGGCTAATGGAGTCCATTCTGAGGGGACTACACTGGAAGACCTGCCTGGTCTACCTAGACGACGTCATCGTTCTGGGGAGAAGCTTCGAGGAGCACTACAGCAACCTGAAAGAGATCTTGTTGAAGCTACGGGCTGCCCAGCTGAAGTTGAGCCCCAAGAAGTGTCAGCTCTTCCAGAAGCGGGTCCAATACCTTGGGCATATCGTCTCCGAGGAAGGGGTGCGCACCGATCCAGAGAAGACCGCAGCTGTGAGGGAGTGGCCAGTTCCGAAGGACAAGTCACAACTACGAAGCTTCCTGGGACTCTGCACTTATTACCGTCGCTTCATGAAAGGATTCGCCGACATCGCCAAACCTTTACATCGACTGACTGAGAAGGACCAACTCTTCACGTGGACAGCAGAATGCCACAGTGCCTTCGAACAACTCAAGCAGGCTCTGTGCACCGCGCCTATTCTGGCCTACCCCAGACCTGGAACAAGGTTCATCGTCGATACCGATGCCAGCGACTTTGGCATAGGGGGGATCCTGTCGCAAGTAGTGGACGGCGAGGAGAGAGTAGTGGCCTACTTCAGCAAGGCCTTGTCAAAGCCAGAAAGGAACTACTGCGTCACCAGGAAGGAGCTGCTCGCCATCGTGAAGACCATTGAACACTTCCACAAGTACCTGTACGGGAAAGAATTTCTCATCAGGACCGACCATGCATCCCTGCGGTGGCTCCTGAACTTCAAGCAGCCCGAGGGTCAACTCGCGCGGTGGTTAGAGAGACTTCAACAGTACAACTTTGAGATTCAGCACAGGAAAGGCCAACTGCATTCTAACGCCGACGCCCTGTCACGAAGACCGTGCCCCGAAGACTGCACCTTCTGTGCCCGAAGGGAGGAGAACACCGGGATACAGTGCCGAAGGACTACCGTGGAACTTCAAGGGAGCTGGAGCCGCGAATATTTCACGCGGGCACAAGCAGAAGATGATGACCTTGGACTGATAGCCGAATGGAAGAGGGCCTGTGTCCCCAGACCCGGGTGGAACATTGTGAGTGACTGCAGCCCGAAGTTTAAGTCCTACTGGGCACAGTGGGACTCGCTGATTGTAAGGGATGGTCTCATCTGCCGTACCTGGGAGAGCACCGACGGGAAGACATCTCGGGAACAAGTCGTCGTTCCAAAGGCTATGACGGAGGAAGTCCTGAAGGAAGTTCATGGAGGATCATCTGGTGGACACCTAGGGATAAAGAAGACCCTGGAGAAGCTGAGAGAGCGGTTCTACTGGATCGTATGCCGAACAGACGTGGAGAACCACTGCGCGAGGTGCCACGATTGCGCAGCCAGCAAGGGCCCAGGACGAAGACGACGGGGTCCACTGAAGACCTACAACGTGGGCGGCCCCATGGAGAGAGTGGCCATCGAGGTTGCTGGGCCATTCCCGTTAAGCGAGGCAGGGAACCGCTACATATTAGTCGTCAGCGACTACTTTACCAAATGGCCGGAGGCGTATGCGCTCCCTAACCAAGAAGCCGCGACGATTGCAGAGACCCTGGTGAAGGAATTCGTCAGCCGGTACGGAGTACCCCTGGAGCTGCACTCCGACCAAGGGAGGAACTTCGAGTCGCAGGTGTTTCAGAACCTATGCCAGCTGCTGGGAATCCGGAAGACAAGGACAACGCCGCTACACCCTCAGTCCGACGGGATGGTAGAGCGATTCAATCGCACCATCGAGAACCATCTCCGAATAGTCGTCAGCGAGCACCAGAGGGATTGGGACAAACATCTTCCACTATTTCTCCTGGCCTACCGCGCCGCCGGGCATGAAGCCACCGGTTGCACACCAGCCCGGGCCATGTTTGGGAGGGAGCTCCGTCTACCTGTCGATCTTGCCTTCGGCCGACCTGGGAATGATCCGATCCCGGTAAGCCAGTATTGTCAAGAACTGGTCGACCAACTGGAGGACGTACACGCGTTCACGAGGAGGAAACTACGGATCGAGACCGACCGAATGAAGACCCGATACGACCAGCAGACGGATGCCGGCGGATTCCACGAGGACGACCTGGTCTGGCTCTTCAACCCATTACGGAAGAAAGGCCTGTCACCCAAACTGCAGAAGTCCTGGGAGGGCCCGTACCGAGTCGTAAAACGGATCAACGATGTCGTCTACAGGATCCAGCGGAGCCCGAGGGCGAAGATGAAGATCGTGCATCTAGATCGCCTGGCAGCCTACGGAGGGACACAGACGGACCAATGATTGATCGGGACGATCAGCCTTTTTAGGAAGGGGGTGGTGTTACGGCTGTGAGTTTGTGTCATCGCTCGCTGCATGAGTCACAACTGCCCCAGGGCTGGGCTGTGCCCTGCCTCCTGTTTGCGCGCGCCTTATGCAACAGGCTACTAGGACAAAAGGGATAGTCCAGAACATTCGTGACTGGACCAGCGATGGAAACCTCGAGAAGCCGTGGACCCTGGATGGATCTAGAAGAATTCATTGAGTCACCGGCCTGCTATATAAGCGGCTTCAACAGTGAGGGGACGGAGTTTTTCTGTGGGTGTGTGTTTTACGAGCTAGTGTGAGCGATTATCCTGTGCGACAGAAGTGTGGTGACGAAGTGCTGTACGAGTTACGAAATCCAGTGACATTGTTTCTCCAGCTTGTGGACAGCTAAATAGCCTGCAGCAAGTGAACGTAAGTAATTGTGGTCGGTAAACATAAGAGAGAGGAGCAGGTAGTTTCTGTCAAGGCCACCGTACTCATTAGGACGGATTAACTTCTGTGGTCTGTTGACAAGTGGAAGGGCCAAGAGCGCTCAAGGAAGAGACTTGACGAAACTGGAGTAAGGCTCCTAATTGCTTGTATTTGCTGATTCGTGTAATTTTCTGGCCACAATAAAGTTAATTATTTCTTTAAGCAGTAATTGGTCTTGTGCTTTGTACCCCACCGTAATCCTGTTAACAAAAGTGCCACTAGGGGGGTGGCACGTAACAATATTTTCATTTACATCATTGTGGTCGTAATCCAATTCTTCGAATCATTACTTCACTTTGTTTCTAACTCCTCTGGGTCAGAAATGGGGCTGTGGTTTGAAATGAAACGAAAGGAATCTTGTAGTTTTACATGGCCGTTAATCTCGCGATTATGAGCCACGGGATCTCCTCTTTTACGTGGAATCCGAACCCCCCGACATGCCATTTTATTGCGAAAATGGTTTAAGATAACTTGTTTTTAACATGAGTTAAAATTTATGAAGCATTTTTTTAAATAGGCTATTGCGACCTGGGTGCTCTGCCCCCTCCCCTAAATGCATGTAAATAACTACGAAATAACAATAATAATCAAGCAAGCAGGCAAGCAACCTACAAATACCGGCGTTTACCTATGCTCTTGACCTTGAGAGCTAAGCGGTAGGAGAGGGATGTAAAGCGGTGCGGGGAGCGTGATGAATACTTCCTTATCTGAGAACATTGACGCGCATGACAATCAAACACAGGCACACTCAGCGTGGCAAATGTTTTACGCGGTAAGAGTTTACAACACCAGAACCGAAGTAAAATAATCTTAAACGACTGAAATTAGCCAAAATACCTGTAGTAGTGGTAGGGGAAAAATCTGGAGATGACATGGTAATAGATGTTTACTCCTCCGCTGTCTATGATCCACCCAGCCATCCCAAATAGGATCACGACTTATATAGATGAAATTCCAGCTGACTCCGCCATTTTTAGCATCATGTACAGAATTGCCAACCCCACGCATTCGGTACTACATCGCATCCGGCAGACCAACGGTCGTCACCTAGACCAATAATTGTTAAGGTACGATTTGGATCCTCGCCGCTAATATAAACACCACCCGGGCGGCTTCGGTGGCGTAGTCGGTAGCATGTTGAACTTCTATGCCCAAGATAGCGGGTTCAAACCCGGCCGAAGCCGTCGGATTTTTTAAGAGAGTTAAAAATCCCTCAGTATGCCTTCCTTCGGAGTGGAAGTAGAGATGGGACTATCGACTACTTTTTACCATCGACTGACTAGTCATTCATTGGTAGAAACTATCGACTAGATAGTCGACTACTTTCAGTCGAATGGTTACCTGAATTCGCATTGCTCCTAAGCGTGTTGTTTCATGTATTCGACTGAAAGTAGTCGCTTCTAGGCAGCGTACAAAGCACTGCAAGCCGTTACCGGCTGAGTTGAATCTTACCAACAGATGAAAATCAAACTTCTCCTTAACCCACCTATTTTTGCAGACGTTAGTTTGGACTACTCGACGCTCGGCAACATGCAATTGGTCAAAGTTATTTATTTATTTTTACTGTGCTTCGAAATGGTGGTTTACGTCGTGTAGAGTGCAGCCATTATTTGCAATGTTGCACATTTTATTTAATGCAAAATGTGTGAGTAAATGTTCCCCGATACCGGTATTGTTACAGGGCACATTACCTGTATGTACTGTGGATAAGTGAAGTAATAGACCAATACTTAATTAACCTAAGAGTAAATTAAATCACTATTACTGAGAGGGAGTTCTTAAGTACCGGGAACAATTCCATAGCCAACATTGAAATAATCACACTTCATATTTTAATACCAAAAAATAGTAAATGTAAAATATGTCCATAGAGTCATAACAAGTTAGGCTATGTGTTCACTAATTTAATCCTCTCTGAAATACTAGAGCTGAAATACGACTTGAACAAGAAAATTACGGCCTACAGTCAATACACACGAAAATAGAACACTTTAGAACAGCAACGAGGGCGAACTTTCAGTGGAGATGTTGGCAACAATGTAAATACTAAGTTTTTTTTAATGCGCGCGCTATCCATGTGCTGAAACAATTGACGACCAGAACGTAAAACTATCCGAGCGCGTTCTACATGTCAAATGTTAAAACACAATTGGGATATGTCGTTTGCAAACGACTTGTTTATGTTACGGTGAGTAGTCGTTGAATTCATTCGACTGTTTTTTAAAAGCAGTCAAACAAGTCGATGGATTTAACATTTTTCAGTCGACTGCTGCGGTGCTGCCCATCTCCAAACAATTGACGACCAGAATCAATTTGTGCGTACGGTCAAACTGTCCTCACAGTACCCGCTGCAATAGATGTAGAGATTCACATCACCACTCTATCTTATGATGGATGTCAGTACATAAAATCAGCCATAAGGCAACGGCAGTTTAACCACAGACAACGCTACAACTCTTCCATCCCTGCCCTCATGTCTTTGCCACTAACCCCCTCCCACACAGCACGCCACTGCTCTGACACAGTTGTTAGGCCTGCTACAACAACTCTCAGCCATAACCCTGTAAACTACAGCTAATCCAAACCCAGAACCCCCTAATACAATTCATTTGCAGAGCAATAAAATCCATAAAACAACTCCGCAACAAGCTTCACAAAAACCTAAATTATAAACGAAAAGACTACTCCACAAACACCAAAACCAGTAAACCTCCCTCATTTCAGCCACACTACACCTTAAACAGACATAGAAGGCATAGGCATGACCCCTTCATGGAGTAGGCTATTGTGTAAACACGATCATGTCTCCTTCAACTTTACTGAAGACTTCTTTAAATTCTATTAAAAAAAATCATAAACTCATTCCACAAATCTTAAAATCAGTATACATCCCTCATTTCAGTTACTCTATTCATTATACAAACATAGAAGGCATAGCCATGACCCCTTCATGGAGTAGGCTATTGTCTAAATCTGACCACGCATACTACAACCTTACTCTAATTCAAAATTACGGCTAAATGATCCATCTGACTGGGAGGCAAAGGTATTTACCGGCTTGCCTGGGATGATGTGCCACAAAACCGGTATCTGGAGTTCAAACATAACCTAAATATTGAATGATAATATCGAATTGTCCAATAACTTGGACAATTGGATTTAGGCTATTTCATTGAAAGAATCAACGAACTGTATAAAACTATAGGCACCTACAGGTATACTTAAATTATTAATTAAAGCTCTACAATAAACATACAGCACAGTGAATTGTAGCATGAAGTTATCCTAAAGAAGTCGTTTGATTAGTACGACTACTTAAATTCGAATGATTCCATTCGCTTGGAATTACTCGTTTGCCAACGACTTGTTTCATTCGAATGATTTCCAACGATTGCTTTGGGATCAGTCGTTTACAACGACTACTTTTATTCGAATGATTCCATTCGCTTGGAAGTAGTCGTTTGCCAACGACTTGTTTCATTCGAATGATTTCCAACGACTGCTTTGGGATCAGTCGTTTACAACGACTACTTTTATTCGAATGATTCCATTCGCTTGGAAGTAGTCGTTTGCCATCGACTTGTTTCATTCGAATGATTTCCAACGATAGCTTTGGGATCAGTCGTTTGCAAACGACTTGTTTATGATACGGTGAGTAGTCGTTGAATTCATTCGACTGTTTTTTAAAAGCAGTCGAATAAGTCGATTGTTTCAACTATCGACTAATTCGACTGTTTTCAGTCGACTGCTGCCCATCTCTAAGTGGAAGTAAAGCCGGCGGTCCCATGTCATAGATTTATGGCATGTTAAAAATACCTTCCACTAATTACACCTGTGTGAAGCTAAATTGGATAGGTTAAGAATGTAAACAACGCTCTTAGGTTTCTACGTTCGTTGCCAAGAGCCGACTGCGGTGGCGTCTAGTAGCTAAGTTCTGAACTTGGCCTAGTAGTCGTAGACAGTGGCGCTTGGCGGCAAAAGTAGGAACTATTTGAAAAATTCTAAGTTGCAGTCTGTACTTCAATTTAAAAAAACAGATAACACACACTAATACAGTCATCACAATTAACACCGGTTATCAGACAGTTTCTACACACACCCAAAGTACACGGGGCTACATGACCGCGTTGTCGCAGCCCCTAAACTTAAGAACCAACCAAACACAACACCCCCCCCCCCCCCCCGGGGGGGGGGTTTGTCACGCACAGTGAAGGTAGTCACGCATCAATAAAATATTTATCTTTATCCAGGCCAATGGTTTGCCAATTATTTCTTTTTTCACAAAATTACAAAGTTACGTGTGTCGTGTGGTGTATTTTGTATCGGACATATTGGCAACGCAATATGACGTCAATGTGTCGGCCACAAACATCTGCCGTCGTTGAACAAATTACAAATAAAAACCTTCATTTGAGTAATATTAGTGACATTTGACAGTATTTTCAATGTGCAGCAGTGATATTTGACAGTATTTTCAATTCCTAATGACTCCCAGAAAGGTATAGTTAGTTAGTTGTTGTTTTAAGGGGCGGAACTACGAGGTCATCTGCCCCTCGAGAAAGGTATGTGAATGATATATGTTCAATAATCTATCACGTTCTGGTTTGGTTCCGTTTCTGATATTGTAAAGAATTAACGTTTTACGCTGCAGTAGTATACCGGGGGAGTGGGATGGGGAAGTGCAGAGCTAACTGCCGATAACTGTAGATAGGTCTGTAAAGAATGCATCAACCAATAAACTCCTTGTCTCTCAATTTACTACAATTTTCATATTATTTCTGTAGTAGTAATACTTGTTTTAAGAGACGAAGCATGGAGGTCATCTATCCCGCAGATTATTTCTATTGCTGAACGTCATATGTCTTTACATCACTGTTCCGTTCCTTAAAACAATAACTACGGTACTATCGGGGCAGATGACCTCGCTGTTCCGCTCCTTAAACCAGAAATAACTAACTAAACTATATAATTGCTCACGTAATCCTTCTGCCGCGTAGGCACTCCGAGGGAATCCCGTCCAAAGGAATAGGCCTAATATTATACTAATGACCTTCATTTCATACACAGTAGCGTTTAGCACTAATTGATTCGTGAGCTCAAGCCTATCAGTCACAGCTTTGTCATCGGCGAAACGCTATCTACATTGTTAATTATTGTTCCAGAGATGTTATATATTATCACAGCCGGCTCGATCCGTCCCTCTGCTCCTTTCTGTAGAAGGAAGCAAAGCGGCGCATCAAATCGGTTGTGATACTGTACTAAAACCATAAAATATCTAACCACCGAAGCCAGAAGACGCCATATTACCTTCTATTAACTATACCCATCGCTTACTCTGTAACCAACCATGAAGAGTCCCCCCAGCAAGCAGAATATAAAATAGGGAAATCCCGCTGGGCGCCAACTCAAATACAAATGTATTAGAGTAATATACTTTAGTTCAAAACAAGATAAACACGAGGTCTCTATGATATCAGGGTGTAGGGTATCTATAGTATCTATTGTAGTATCCATAGTTCAATGACTATACCTCTAGCCTCTAGTCACCTCAAGACCTAATGAGCGGTCTCTTAGATGTTCTGGTCTGTGAAGAGGCTTAAGGTTGGTTCACAATTGGCCCGGGAACGAGAACGGAAACGAGAACGCGAAGCTTCCCGGGGCCCCGGTTCTCAATTGGTCCGGGAACGTGAACTTGCACATGCGCACACAATCAGCTATAGCGAAATAATATTAAAACAATCGGCAAGCGCCCACTAATAAACACCAATTACACAACTGAAATGCTTCAGAGGGTTATAATAACTTTATTAAACACAAATTGTGCGCTTTAGAGAAGCAAGGTTAGAGAGCGCATTTACAGGTTATGTTTACATCACTGGCTACTCCATCCGTACTGCGCATGTGCAGGTACAACGTTTCTGATTGGCTCCGGGAAGCTCCGAGAACGTCAAACATGAAACTTAACCATGTTTCCCGCTGGCCTTCCCGGGCTATTTTTAGCTTCTTGTTCCCGGAGATTGATTGTGAACCGACCCATCAGGTAGCGTGCATTTCAACGTCTTTCTCGTACCCGTTAACGTTCTCGTTCTCGTTCTCGTTCCCTGGCGATTGTGAACCAGCCTTAACGCGCCAGGAAATAGTTCCCACCTTTTCTGTTTGCTTTTGGCGTACGGTACAAGATTTTCCAGCACATGTCACTATGTTTCCATAAGCCGGCTAGTTTACATTTCAGGATTTCCTGTGTAAAAGTTATGAATAAACTTTTCATTTTCACGTTAATTCGGAGTTTTGCCAACTTCACAGTTCATGTGATGAATTGTATGTGTGAATATATATTTTTAGTGGTATTTGGAACTATAGGCAGAGTAATTCAGTACGAATTTGATATTATAGTATTGCATTTTGTTGTGTATAAACTTCGTTTGAGCGGCAAAAGAGCACCGAAGTAATTCGATTTTATGGGGAAACAGGCTCAAAGGTTGGCAACACTGCTACGTTTGTACAAAGTTCAACATGGTTTCCTCAAGTAGACAACTTGGTCAGACTGCAGCTGTGAAGCTTGAAACAAAGACACACATCTATGCTGATGACCTAGTCCTGGGATCTCATGCCATTAAAGAACTCCAGACGGCAATACATGCACTCGAGATATGGGCGGATAATAATAATAATAATAATAATAATAATGATAATAATAATAATAATAATAATATCGTATGGCCTCGGGTGCCGGGTGCAAGCTCTTTATTTGACACCCAGAGGGCAGCTTGAATGTCGAATTTTGTTGTTCCTTGATGCACTATGAAAGTCAAGGAGGTTAGATATCTAAGCTCCTTGAACACTATAGCACTTTCTAGTAGAGAAATGAGGAACTTTGTGTTGGCGGAAAATACCGAGATTAATTTTGCCATTATGAACACGGCCTATTGAATTCAAATGGGTTCATTAACATGCCAACATCGTATAACATGCGTGTCATGATTTTTGCCGATTTTCATAAATCCCTTACCACGGCCAGAAGCGAACCTGCAAGCTTGAGGTTAGTAATCCGACACGATAACCGCTCAGCCACCGTGGCAAGCTATATGGGCAGATGATATCGACTTACAAGTCAACACAGACAAGACGGATTACATGATCTTCAGGAAAGATGGGCGGATAGCTCAAGAACATGCGGTGTTTTACAAACAAAAACCCCTACGAAATGTAGATCGCATTAAATACCTAGACTTGACCTTGCAAACGACAATGAACTCTTCCAGGATTCATACAGGACAGCGAGCGGCAGCAGCTACAAAAGCTTGGTTTACCCAAACAATCTGTACATTGCTCTATACAGCTTGGAATATTTAATATCAACGATTACATTCCACAGTTTCTTCACAATTTTACATGTTCTTACCCATACTGACAACATCGATCCTAACCTAAAAATTGTTATGTCTATATAACATCCACATCATCATTCTCCAAGCTGGTTTCATATCAAGATTTATTTATTTCGTATTTAACATATTTTTGTAACAGATCTGGTTTTCTTTTTTGAAATTTTAATGTGTATTTTAGCCTTTAGACGATTGATTTTTTTAGAAATAGTTTTGAGAACAACCTTCGTTTATAGTTTTAAGAAATGTAAGTCTTGTATTTGCAGCACGCCGGCCTCTCACCGCTGCGTCCGTGGTTCAAATCCCGGTCACTCCATGTGAGATCTGTGCTGGACAAAACGGAGGCAGACAGGTTTTTCTCCGGGTACTCCGGTTTTCCCTGTCAACATTTCATCTGTCATTCATTTAATCATTGCCCCAGAGGAGTGCGTCAGGCCTCGGCAGCCGGCACATTCCATATCCTCGCCGCTAGATGGGGGCTTCATTCATTCCGTTCCTGACCCGGTCGGAGACTGGAAGCAGGCTGTGGATTTTCATTTTTTTCAAGTCTTGTATTTCTATTCATATTATATTATTAATATTATTATTATTATTATTATTATTATTATTATTATTATTATTATTATTTTGCTCTGTAGAATGCCACGATGTGGCGAAAACCGGTGCAATAAAAAGTACCTACAAATTAATATTGGCTTTAGGTTTTTACAAAGGCTATATTTGACATCAAATCCATTACCAAATTATCCCTAAGGTCCACCATGGTACTGTTTGACGCCAAAATTATACCAATACTCACTTATGGCACAGTATAGATATCGTGATTACTATACTGTACAAACTCATTAGTTGGAGATTTCCTACCACTTGAGAAGATCAAAGCAAGATATCTGAAGGCGGTGCTTGGGGTTTCTAAATACACCCGCTCAAGGCTGGTATATGAACTTGCCAGAGAGCTCTTCTTATTAGACGATTTGAGATACAAGTTCTTGCTGCCATCAACCGACACTTGGAAGATGCCAATTTAAGATCCAACCGTAAAAAGATAATATATTTGTTCTAGTGAACAAAGGCCATAACAAATAGAGCCTGGACAGAAGCGAACTACGACTTACGACATTTTGTTAACTCACTAGCTGTGCATAGCTACCACCACTTCATGTGTAAGATGAAATGCTTCCACGAACCCAACCCGATGTGCATCTGTTGATTTCTGTGACCAGAAATGTGAACGCTACCATGTGATTAACTGCACAACCCGTGGAAAATCCATCATAGACTTGTGCACAGTCTGATGAATACACAAGTTATTGTATCTCTTGTAATTTGCACGATTTGTGCGCATTTGGAATTAATAATAAAGCTTGAATCACCAATAAAATATCTCAAACGTAATAAAAGTAGAGAGAATTTGAGTAAAAGGTGCAAACAAAGGATAATAACTGGTTATAGTCGGTCGACGGATGACAATCCAGAGTTTCCATGCCGGAAATACAAGAAGGGATGGATTGAGGAGATTCGCGGAGGGATATATTCCTCAGGACTTGATCATTCTGATGTTTGGTAGGTAGTCAGCTCAGAGGTTGGTTGGATCCTTAAAATGTACCACCATAGGTTTTGTGGGTAAAAACCCACCAAACCCCCAGATAGAATATGATAATAAGGGGCCTAACATCTAGGTTATCGGCCCCTAATGGTTTGGGTGATCGAGTTTAAATGATGATGAAATGAAAAACCAAACAAGAAGTAACTACAGTAGACTACTAACTTAGAACTAACTTACGGACTTGAAGAAGAAGCCAACGAGAACAAGGAATAAGGGAAATAAAAGACAGGGAAGAGAAATGCCCTCAACCCTCGAAGAATGAGGACTGAGGGACTTGGAAAGAAGTAGAGTCATGAAAGGTAGAAAAGTGGGGGGGGATCAGAGTCCGCCCCAGAGTCACTGGAAAAAGGGGGAAAAGCTGGACCCAGCTCAGAAATCCCTCGGGGTCGCCAACTCCTGAAATCTCCAGCCATGAGAACTTGAGGGTGTAGCACAATCCAGGGTGCACTTAAGCGGTGAGGCTACGCATATCCTGCCTCCTTTTGGGCCTTGAGAAGAAGGCAGGAGATACCATCAAAAGAAAAATAAGGTGTCTGAACCCTCGAAGAATGAGGGTATCAGGAAATATGAGACAAGGGCCAATTAAGACTGCAAAATGAAAGACACCCTAGGTCTTGGATGCCCTAATACCGTCGGGGTCGGAAGAGAACATGAGTTGACCTAGGGAGGTCGACAAAGAGGAGTGCAGCTGGGGTCTCGTGTTCGCCAACCAACGTCCTACTAGTTCTGTGCCCCTGGGGAGGGGAGATAGAATATAAGATGCAAAATCTGCAACGACATCTCAGTGGAATTAGTCAGATTTACGATAGGCCTACATTCCAGACACAGAAATATTAAGACCTCGAGTGGTTTCACTACAGTGGGTTTGACCTATTGGCATTAAAGTCACCTTGTGGCGTAGCCGAGCTCGTTAAATTATGCACCACGGCTGCAGGTCCGGAGATCGCAGGCTCGAATCCCGGCGTTGATAGCGGATATCCTGTGTGGGGGTTTTGCCAGTATTTTTCACACTCCCTCTAGACAAATGCCTGGATAGTACCTCTCTTCAAGTCCCTGGGCACCTGCCCAATCCCCATCTCTAATACAGTTACACACACTGCTACAATCATCACATAAATACAGGTTATACCGTATAACAGACAAGTTCAACACACACCCAACTCCACAGGGCTGATGACTAAGATGTCCCAAGACCTTCAAAGAAATTATCAACAAAGCCATTAAGGTTGCTAGATACTTAAAATTCTTCAGGCTACAGAGTTGTTGTTGTTGTTTCTATATATTTGGGGTCCGTCTTGTTGCGTAGAGGCTAGCACTCTTGGTTGTCACCGCGGATGCCCGGGTTCGATTCTCTGCTCTGCCAAGTAATGTAATTATGATCTGAAGGCTGGAACGGGGTACACACGGACTCGTGTGACAAAACTGAGAAGAGGCGGGATCATTTCCCACCTCAGTCATTCTGGAAATGGTTTTCCGTGGTTTCCCCACTTCTACTCCAGGCGAATGCCGAGATGGTTCCTAAATTAAGGCCATGGCCACCTCCTTCCCACTCCGCATCTGAATTACAAATCCACACGATAATACAGCCATCACAATAACACAGCTTATTAGAAAAACTACATTCACACACCCAAGTACACGGGCCTATATGTCCACAATGTCGCAAAGTCCTAATTGAATCAACAACAATTATTTATTTGGGGCTAGGATATCGTAGTTATTTCAGTCCTATACTTGGATGAGTATAATATTGCTTGCCACGTTGGGTGAGTGGTTATCGTGTAGGTCTACCAACCCCAAGCTTCCAGGTTCGCTCCTGGCCATGGTAAGTGAATTTTGAAAGGCGAAAAAAATCACCACACGCTTGTCATACGTTGATGGCATGTTAAAGAACCCATTTGAATTCCGTAGGACGTGTTCATAATGGCAAAATTAATCTCGGGATTTTCCGCCATCACAAAAAGTTCCTTCTTTCTCTACTAGAAAGCGTTATAGTGTCAAGTAGCTTAGATATCTAACCTCCTTGACTTTCATCGCGCTCCAAGGAACAACAAAATTCGACATGCAAGCTGCCCTCTGGGCGTCAAATAACATAGCTTGCCACACGATATTATTATTATTATTATTAGTATAATATTTGTCTGATAACCTGTGAAATTGTGGTGTATGTTGTTGTTGTTGTAATTTCCGATCTGGTATAACAAACAATAGAATGCCCCTTGCCTTGTGGGAGCCGGTACCACTGCTGATAACAAGCTACTCTGTAACAATATTGCAGTGTACAGTATGCAATGGAGTAAGGCCAACACTGGACCGGGGAGGGATATTTATATATCGCTGTCCCTCCTTTCCCTCACACTGTCTCACATATATCCGGGAATTTATGAGGGCAATGTCAGAAGGCAGTGCAGCTGAATGTCACGTCACTCCAGTCCATGTTCTATCCGGTCCTATTATATTCACCTTAAAACCATTGAAAAACTTATAATATTATCCAATTTCAGTTAGTTAGTTATTGTTGTTTTAAGGGGCGGAACTAAGAGTTCATTTGCCCTTCTTAACACAGATTAAAGTATACAAATTTAGAATGGAATTTGAAATTTAGAGGTGTACACCTAAATTTGAAAAGACCAAAAATTAATCAAACAAAATATTAAATACAACAAATAATTATAATATAAACAAGAATTACGGAAAAACAAAAATTCAGCATTCAAAATCCCCTGTGTATCTCTTTCTCCTTTGAGTTTTGTGGTTGTTGTTGTTGTTAATACCACAATTCGAATTAGGGGCTTGAGACATCTTTGGTCATCAGCACCGTGTACTTGGATGTGTGTTGAATTTCTCTGATAACCTGTGTTTCTATGGTTAATGTAGTATGTGTAGCTGTAATGACTGGGGGCAGGTATGAGGTACTATGCTGATATTTACCTGAAGGAAGTGTGGAAATTCCCGGAGGAAAACAACACTTAGTATAGCCGCTGTCAGCGCCAGGATTCGATCTTTTGTTCTCCGGACTTGCTGCAGCTGCCCGCGCGGCGGTGGTGCATGATTTAACGAGCGGGACAAATTAGTCTCGTGGATTGAGTGTTTGTGCGTGTATATAATATAATAAAATGTAACTAGCAACCCAGCCCGGCTTCGCCCGGGAACAGTTGTGAATGCATTACCGGATAAGCGCTTCTTTACGATGTCAATGAACTACGATCTATATCCGTTTTACGTCTCGGCATGATGGGTTTAAATCACTGACTGGACTATTAACTATATTATCATGGAGATGCATGTGTAACAAATTCTTGTCAGAGGTAATTTAAGAATGGCGAGGTGCATCAAACACAAATTCCCCTTCCGCCCAATCTAAAAACACTTATAGTGGACGATATATTCAATATAGAGATGTGCACTCGTATACGTTTTTGTAGAACTTTTCATGCTGAGCAATTCTTACACTCATTGTATATTGATATTTTTAACGGTTTGCCCAGCGTAAGCTTAAAAAGCGCACGGACGTCAGGATTTATTTTCGACGTTTTCTCTGAAATCGTTACTGCTTGGCTTCCTTCGATCATAAATAAATAATTTTCTACAGAAATCTTCCTCGAGGTATCCTTTACAGAATGGTGAAAACCGCATCAAAATCCATGCAGTGGTTCTCGAGATTACCCCTTACATCCAAGAATCGGAGACTTAGTTTTATACCAAGTAGAGATTATACGCCAATCAGTATAATTTAATGTAATCCCCCTTCCGTCCAATCTTAAATTGACAGTGAATTTTGCGGCTTCACAGGCGAAATGAGAGTTGCACTTCCAGGGAATGGCGAGGTGAATGAAACTCAAATCCCCCTTCCGCCCAATCTTAACTTGACTGTGTTTCACAGGCGAAATGAAGAAAACCCGAGTTGCACTTCCAGGGAAACTCCAAGCACAACCACCCTTCTCGGAAGTCTTAACTCAATACGACTCAATGGTTTGCTGCTGGCTGTATCTGGGGCAACAGGTTCGCCCGCTAGACAGGGATGATAGATAGGCTTGCCATACCTCCCGGTTTTACCGGGACCGTTATTTTGCTATTGTCCCGGTGTCCCGCCCGGTTTTATCAATGTCCCGGAAAACGGCTGTAAGATGTAAATGGTAATGAATTGATGTGTTTAAGAATCTTTTATGATTCGGTTACTTTTCAACAATCAATATCGTTGATTATCGCGCACAGCGTCAAAGAGGTCAGAAGTATTCAAAAGTTCATTCAAGTCAGAAATATGAGTAGTTTAAAAGCAAAGATTAACATTGTTAACTAATTAATTAATTGTTGTTTTAGTTTGACAAAAGAAGTTTTATTGTATTTGCTTTTGTAGTTAGACAAAAAGTTGTCGTTTATCAAAAAATAATAAGACTTAGTAATTGTTCAATTAAACAATTTTATGAAGTATTTTATATTGTATTTTATTAACACTTCTTTCTAGATGGTAGACCAGAAAAAAGTATCATTAAAAAGGAAAATATTTATATATGTAGCAAAAATTCCTTTTTTATTTTTTAAAAGTATGTAGAACTAACAATTTAGGGTGCCAGATTCCCCCCTCCCATCACTTGCGAGGCTTAAAAAAAAGGCTTAAAACTCACCATTTTGCTACTAATTTTTAATTTTTATTCCATACCCCCCAAACCCCCCGGTAAGACCATCCTATATTAATGTGTCCCGGTTTCACTCGCCAAAAATATGGCAAGCATAATGATAGATCGTCCTTAGATAGCTCGTAAACTGTCGCCTCAGTAGTTGAATGGACATGGTTGGAAGAAATTAAAACGTAAAAACACTTATAGTGGGCGATGTATTGAAGATAGACATATCTCTCGAGGACTTTTTTGTAGAAATTTTCATGCTGAACAATTCTTACATTCATAGTATTTAGATATTTTTAACGGTTTGCCCAGAGTAAGCTTAAAAAGCGCACAGACGCCACGTTTTTCTTTCGACTTTTTCACTGAAATCGTTACTGATTGGCTTCCTTTGATCATAAATAAATTATTTTCTACAGAAACCTTCCTGGAGATATCCTTTACAGAATGGTGAAAACCACATCAAAATCCATCCAGTGGGTCTCGAGATTACCCGTGACATCCAAGAATCGGGGACTTTGTTTTATACTAAGTAGAGATTATACGCCAATCAGTATAATGTAATAGTATAATATAATCCCCCTTCCGTCCAATCTTAACTTGACTGTGTTTCACTGGCGAAATGAAGAAAACCCAAGTTGCACTTCCAGGGAAACTCCAAACACAACCACCCTTCTCAGAAGTCTTAACTCAACACGATACGACGGTTTGCTGCTGGCTGTATCTGGGGCAATAGCTTCGCCCGCTAGCTAGGCTGTAACATGGATGATAGACTCGCCCTTAGCTAGCTCGTAAACTGTCGCCTTAGTAGTTGAATGGACATGGTTGGAAGAAATTAAAACGTAAGAACACTTATAGTGGGCGATGTATTGAAGATAGACATATGCTCTCACGGACTTTTTTGTAGAACTTTTCATGCTGATCAATTCTTACACTCATTGTATTCAGATATTTTTAACGGTTTGCCCAGCGTAAGCTTACAAATCGCTCGGACACCAGGTTTATTTTCGACTTTTCCACTGAAATTGTTACTGCTCGGCTTCCTTTGACCATAAATAAATTATTTTTTACAGAAGTCATCCGCTGTATAGCCTTTACAGAATGGTGAAAACCACATCAAAATCCATCCAGTGGTTCTCGTGTTTACCTGTAACTTCCAAGAATCGGGGACTTTGTTTTATACTAAGTAGAGATATAACATAATGTAAATAAGGATTTGTCTGATATTCTGGTGAGGGTGAGTGTATTGTGTGTGTGAGTGCTCTTTCATAATTGAGAGAAGTATTGGGGAAAATGCGGATGTGTTAGAAAGTATCCGGACATTTGTTTGGTGTAGTGACCACTTCTAGGACGGCTAAGGTGGGAATCGAAATCATCTCTTTTTATTTCTGCCACATTTGGTTGTATTGTGGATTTTTCCAGGACTTCTGTTCGTAATAAGTTGTGCTGTGTTGTGTTATTGTTGATTCATTTAGAGACATATGATAATTAGTGGTCTTTATTCCCGTGTACTTGGGTGTGTATGTGTGTATATCCAAGAAAAATCCACTCCGTTCCAAGAACTAGGGGTGAGAAGTATTTAATAAACCTTGTTGTTATTGTTTCTTTTGAAGGGCTTGGACATCGTGTTTATTTAGCCCCGTGTATTGATACTTGGATGGGTGTAGATGTTGTCTGATAACCTGTGTTATCGTGGTGTATGTAGTAGTGTGTGTATTTGTAATTCAGGTAAGATCCATTTTTACCTAAAATTCGATATCTAATAATAATCGACGGGTTCAAACCTGGCCGAAGTCGTAGGATTTTTAAGAGCATTACAAATTCCTCAGTATGCCTTCCCAAGGGAAGTAAAGCCGGTGGCTCCATGTCATAGATTTATGGCATGAAAACGAACCTTCCACTAACTACACTTGTGAAAGCTAAAATTTGTAGGTCAGTTTGATAACGCTCTATTAGTTCCAACGTTCGCCGCCAGGTGTTGACTGCGATGGCACTTAGTAGCCACGTCCGCAGCTAGGTGTCCAGGACGGTAGCATTTGGTAGCAAAAGTAGGAACTACTTGAAAAAATGAATCGTCTGCAGTCCATCTACCTGAATCAGATACAACACACACTAATACAGCCATCACAATATTAACACCGGTTATCAGACAAATTCTACACACACCCAAAGTACACGGGGCTAGATGACCACGTTGTCGCAGCCCCTCCAATCAATAATAATCGAGAGTTCCCAGTGAACACATATGGATTCATCCGTCTGTCAGATGAGTGAATGTCACTGTTTCGTTGAGACTCGAGCGCGCGGGGGTGAGGCGGAGAATTTATCTACCCAAAGTAAATGTGGAGCAGCTGCTTGTCAACTACAGTTAAGAGTTAGACTGAGTTCCTGTTTGTTTAGCAGCAAAGCACTCCACCCCGTTCTGGAATAAGGTCAAAGTCGCGAGATCGGGAGAACGTTTATTTAACTTCTCTGCTCCAATACATCACGTATTGGGTCATTCCATTCCAAACAACGTGACAGCCTCTCAGACTGAGACACAGTTACTGCTTCAAGATATGGCACTCCTGGCAGAGCGGTGCAGTTGGTTAAGCGTTGGCCTTCAAAATCCAAAATGGCGGGTTCAAGCCTTCCGATGACTTTCAAGGCAGTTTAATTGCAACTACCTCGTGTCTGTAGGTTTACTGCACGTCAAAGATGCCCTCTGAGGTCGAAATTCCGATTCCCCGGCGGTTTCTTTAAAGCTTCTTCTTCTAGAGAAATCCCTGTTTTTTCGCCGTTGCCTGTATGACGTTGGGTATCGTACAGATACACTTCTCTTTTGTTACGGTTTCGTTATATCCATCCATACCTCTTCCCCCCCCCCCCCTCCCTTGCCCATTCTCCATATTTGGACAACCTCATTCTTCGAGGAGTCTCAATATTTTCCCCCTGCCCCCTTTATCTTCTCCTTCCTTACTACCCTGTCCGCCGTTCTTATTAATATGGCGCGTTTTTCTATCAAGGTCCATACAGTAGTTTCTGGCTGCTTTCTGGTGACGAACAGAGGATTCTCTCTAGTTCTTTGTAATCTCATTGATACATTTTCTTTGGCTACATTGTTTTAATTCCATTGAAAAAGGAGACAAGGTTCCGTCGGAACGTCTGGTGGGATTTTATTTTATTTTCACACGGCATTTGCCCAAAAAACATGAATAATTTGAATACCATGTATAATGTTGTAACTCACCCACGAAAAGGGAATAATGAATGGAATTGCACAGGCACAAATGTAATATAATATGTAGACATAGAATTCATTTGGGCTGGCTGCGTGGCTCAGCGGTAACGTTCTCGCTTGCTGTGCCCAAAGTTTCAGGATAGAATCCTGGCGCAGTCAGTTGGCATTTGAGGGTGCGCAAATGAGATGGAGCTGTGGCAGTAGATTTACTGGTACGATAAAGATCCCCTTCGGGGCAATATTCCGGCACCCCAGCGTCTCTAAAAGCCGCAGTTATTAAAGGGGACGTAGAACCAATAACATTATTATTGTTGATTCATTTAGAGTCTTGCGACATCATTGTACTTGGGGATGTGTAGAATGTTGTGTGCTAAACTATGTTATTGTGGTGTCTGTACTAGTGTGTGGATTTGTAATTTCGACTAGTATTGGGAAGGAGGTGGTTATGGCTTTTTGTTTGCAACTATCAAGGCATTTTCCTGGAGTAGAAGTGGGGAGACGACGGAAACCACTTCTAGGATGAACTGGGATGGTAATCGAATCCACCGCTTCTCATTTCATCCTCACGTGGCTGACTTGACCCCATTCCAAGCCTCAGACCAGAATTACATTTCTTCAATAAGCTGGGAATTGAACCCAAGATCTTGGCATGAAGAATCACTGAAGTGAGAAAAATAGATTGAAACAATTGATTAAATGTTTTACAAATCATTATTTTGATTACAAATGGAGGACCTCACCTATTAGGAGGTCGTGTATCGTAAAGAAGGTACAGTAGCCTTTTAGATGGAAGGTAAAACGTAATCTCGAGCGTGAACAAATTCCCAAATAATTTTGGGGATTTGGGGAAAAGAGTCTGGTGCCTTGATCCATTAGCTGGCTCCTTTCACTCTATTGTGAAGGTTTAATTTTTGTTTAGGAACATATTGCTTATGTAATAAATATAATTTTGACATTGAGGCGTCGCAATTAAATTTTTATTTTTATTGGAAATTATTATGCTTTGGAGTATATTTTTTAGATTCCTTGTATCGGGAGGGTCGAGATTACTACGAATTCAATGGCGAAAGTTCGATGGGGAATGATTTGTGGTCACAGCTGTGGGTTGATGACCGTCATTACCCCGTCGATGCCTGAGATGTTATATCTTTGCTTTGCATGCCATGGCGTTGCATGTGTGATTTTCAGCCTACTTTTCACATTTTGCAAAAATGAGGAAAAAGTAGACTTATGAGATCGGGCAAATGTGTGTCTGTCTGTCTGGCTGTGTGTGTGTGTGTGTGTGTGTGTGTGTGTGTCCCCTATCAACTCCTAAACGGCTGCAGCAATCGAAATAAAATTTGGTAGGAGTAAAGATCTATACCTGAATATCTCACGGCCATATTTGAAAATGATGTCAGTGCTACCAACTGCTGAAAAATCGCAATTGAAATTTGAGCTCCATGTTGGATATCTTGGAAGGTATGAATGGGAGCTATTTCAAAATTGGCACACGTATAGCTAATTATATTGCAGTTTAATTTCCAGGAGGCCATACATGGCAGTGTTGCCAAAATGATTATAAGCCTGCTGATAGGTCCAAATTTTAAATGCATATAACTTCTACACTATTAATTGGATTTCAACCAAATTTCGTGTGTGCTATTTGTATATAAACCGATATGACTGACCGTATTCTTAAGAGCCATCAGGGTTGCCAACTGTTAATAAATGCTCTCAGTTTTTTTGTCTAAATACCCATACATCAGAAAGTAAGCAAGCCGGCAGCTTTAAACTATACACACGTACAGTACCTGACATTCTATATTAATTTGGAGTAATTTATATACCTCAGTGCTACCAACATGATTCTAAGCCTAATGAGAAGTCCAATTTTAAAATGCATGTAACTTCTATACTAACTAATGGATTTCATTCAAAATTGACACAACAATAGATCATATTATTTCAGATTATTTCTGAGCAATACATGTATGTCATTGTTGCCAACATGATTTTACGCGCGCTGTTAAATCCAATGTTTAACTGCATGTAACGTCCATGCTATCCATTGGACATCAACCAAATTTAGTATTCTGTGCCTTAAGAGATGGAACTAAGAATATATTCGGTCACCAGGGCTGCCAAATGTAGTTTTCTATTGTGCCAGGTATACAGTATTTCGAACCAATTAGAAATTTCGATATTACCAACTTAATTTCGTTATTATTCTAGATAGATCCATATAGATTAATCATTGGCATGAATCTTAAATTTTAAGAAAAGTAGGCTCTTTAGTTCGTCACGGAACTTCTTGTTGTTGAATGTGTTATGATTTTAAATTTTTCGGCAGCTTCATATTTTAAGTGAAAAATACAGACCGCTGGTGGGTTGATTTATTGTAGTAGATGGAAGATAGGAAATAAAAACTGGTCCTAACCTTGTGGGACTTACTTTTCCGTGAACGGAAATGGATCAGATTGGTGGATGCACATTTACTGTTGTGGCAGACTGTACTATTTTTAGGGAAATGTAATTAAATCCAGTGAAATACAGTGTAAGACATTTCAAACATGATGTGCCTGAATTGGTGTTCAACAAACCTGATCATTAACATGCAAGCTCGAGGTACATCCACTTAAAAACAATACAGCGTCGTTTCCTCCGAAACACTCTGTGCCTCGTTAGCAAATCTTCTCTCTCTCCCCATTCCCCAGGACGTAAACGGTGACGTCGAAGGTAGCGGGGGAAATTATGCAATATCTGAAGCATTTTTTGCCGAATGGCATTGGGCCAGTTTCGCCGCATATTGATAGTATTTAGCAGGAATTAGGTCGTTCACCGTTTGATTATTCTAGATGTTTAGGAACTTGCCGAGACTTTCTATTTACAACCTGTGACGTTAAACAGTATTCCTGCAGACTGTGCTTATGAGCTGTTAACAAGGACGGAATGTACAGTAATTGTAAACAATTCGCGAGTTACAGCCAGCAGAATAGGACTGTCATACCATACTCGCACTATTTACACAAACCGACCCCAACCCTCCGGCGCTACAGAGTAAAGGGTCTCCCCAGAGGGGATCACAACTAGCGGAACAGGCTAATGTCCAAGGGGGGGTATTTAAGGGGTTATATTCCACCAAAATGTCTGTTTTGTCACTCCCTTCTCCCTATGGATAGAGCCCTGCGCGGATAAACAAAACGTTATCTGCATCCGCACCACATCCGCAAGACTTTTATCCACATCCGCCCCGCATCCGCAGACACTCTTTTCCGCATTCATACGTTTGTTGTCCGAATCTACTGGCATTACAATGGTATTTTTAATTAGGCTAGATAAAGCATAAATTATTAAAGCAACATATTTAGACATTTGAGGGAAAAGTCGTTCCCCTAGGCTATGTATGTCAAGGGCTATGTTTAAAATTAATGTTATACGGCCAGAATTACAACCCTACCCTGTTCGGAGTGTTAATTATGCTTAATGACATAATTTGAATGAGATTAGCTTAAATCATCATTTTACATTTGTCATGAGTAAGGTTCGGATGTTAAGGAAAAGTCATATTTTTTTCCTGAGCTCATTTTACCCGAAATCTGAAAAATAAGTTCGAATGACGGGTCCCTGACCACGTTTAAAGCAAGTTGATATTGCCTATAAATGCATATTTCGGCCATTTTTTATTGTTTTGGTCATATTTGGTCATATTTTAGTGACATAAGGTCATATTTGGTTATAATTTGAGCATTTTTGTTTAAATTTAGGCGTCGTTAACAAGGTACGTGTTATCTGCGTCAAGTTTCAAACACAGGATTTCCGATTAGTGTAGTAGATACAGTATATTTTTCTTTCTTTTCCCAGAACAGGCAGATAGCGGGGTTAGAAGACCTGATTCCAACAAGGCGCTCCTCTACGGACGTCTTTTAGCACATCTTTCTGGACAAGTTAGATTGTGACACTGAACGTATGAGGTCACGGAACATGACGATAGTGTGCTTTTCTCTTCCAATAGGATGTCACTCCAGTAGATATATTTAGCTCAGAAGCAATTAGCAGACAAGGAAATGCCATGTTATGTCTTTTAGGAACACCGAGCAAGAACCGCATCTCAAGGCTATGATACTGAATGAATGTTGAACATTTGTATGTACTGAAGCTCTCTTGTCAGTTTGTATGATTAAATGTGTCTGGTGTATTATCGCTGATCACGTTTTGGCACTTAAAACGTTTACTGTACGTTAGTGATACTCTACCTATCCCAAAAATTCATGTCATATTTCATAGTTTTTAGGTCATATTTTATAGTTTTTAGGTCATATTTCATAGTTTTTAGGTCATATTTAGCTAGGTTTTAATGCATTATTGCTTGCATATTTTGTACTTCTTTAGGTCATAAGCCTCCTAACCCAAGTCATGAGTAAGACATAACGGAAAAATATGATGTGTCATAAATATCCGGGTCCTAATAATGAACTTAAACAAGTTCTCCAAACATTATCCGCAGCTTATCCGCTATCCGCACAGCTATGTAAACTATATCCGCATGGCGAAATATTTTGCGGATATCCGCGGATATCATAGCACTTGACGTATATTGCCAAGGGGAACGACTTTTCCCTCAAATGTCTAAATATGTTGCTTTATCTAATTAAACATACCATTGTGATGCCAGTAGATTCGGATAACAAACGTATGCATGCGGAAAAGAGTGTGTGTGGATGCGGGGCAGATGCGGATAATAGTTGTGCGGATACAGGGCTGATGACAGTTGTTCGGATGCGGGGCGGATGTGAATAACAGTCGTGCGGATGCGGTGCGGATGTGAATAACAGTCGTGCGGATGCGGTGCGGATGCGAGGCGGATGTGAATAACAGTCGTGCGGATGTGGTGCGGATGTCTATAACAGTCGTGCGGATGCGGGGCGGATGTGAATAACAGGCGTGCGGATGCGGTGCGGATGCGGGGCGGATGTGAATAACAGTCGTGCGGATGTGAATAACAGTCGTGCGGATGCGGGCGGATGTGAATAACAGTCGTGCGGATGCGGTGCGGATGCGGGGCGGATGTGAATAACAGTCGTGCGGATGCGGGGCGGATGTGAATAACAGTCGTGCGGATGTGGTGCGGATGCAGGGCGGATGTGAATAACAGTCGTGCGGATGCGGTGCGGATGGGGGGCGGATGTGAATAACAGTCGTGCGGATGCGGTGCGGATGTGAATAACAGGCGTGCGGATGCGGTGCGGATGCGGGGCGGATGTGAATAACAGTCGTGCGGATGTGAATAACAGTCGTGCGGATGCGGGCGGATGTGAATAACAGTCGTGCGGATGCGGTGCGGATGCGGGGCGGATGTGAATAACAGTCGTGCGGATGCGGGGCGGATGTGAATAACAGTCGTGCGGATGTGGTGCGGATGCAGGGTGGATGTGAATAACAGTCGTGCGGATGCGGTGCGGATGGGGGGCGGATGTGAATAACAGTCGTGCGGATGCGGTGCGGATGTGAGTAACAGTCGTGCGGATGTGGTGCGGATGCGGTGCGGATGTGAATAACAATCGTGCGGATGCGGTGCGGATGTGAATAACAGTCGTGCGGATGCGGAACGGATGTGAATAACGGTCGTGCGGATGCGGTGCTGGGCGGATGTGAATAACAGTCGTGCGGATGCGGGGCGGATGTGAATAAAAGTCGTGCGGATGTGGTGCGGATGCGGGGCGGATGTGAATAACAGTCGTGCGGATGCGGTGCGGATGCGGGTGGACGTGAATAACAGTCGTGCGGATGCGGGACGGATATGAATAACAGTCGTGCGGTTGCGGTGCGGATGTGGGGCGGATGTGAATAACAGTCGTGCGGATGAGGTGCGGATGCAGATAACGTTTTGTTTATCCGCGCAGGGCTCTACCATTGGGAGAAGGGAGTGACAAAGTAGACATTTTGGTGGAGTATAAGTCCTTAAATACCCCCTTGGACATTCGCCTGTTCCACTAGTTGTGATCCCCTCTGGGGGGGGGGGCTTGACTCTGTTGCGCCGGAGGGTTTGGGTCGGTTTATGTAAATAGTGCGAGTATGGTATGACAGTCCTATTCTGCTAGTTGTAACTCGCGAATTGTAAACTGGAGCCCGTTGTCTACATTTACATCCCCCAGAAATGATATTCCGGGTACCACCCACTAATGGAAAGTTGTTAGTTACTAAAAAAAATAAGTGTAGGATCATTTGATTTATATACAAAAAATAAATGAGTAATATAGGCCTAAATGATAATATGTATCTTTATGTATATTTATTTACATTTATTTACATAGTTACGCCCACATTGGAGCACTTAAATAAAACCAAATACATTAAAGTCATCCATGGATTGACAGAGAATTTAGCTGTCATCTTCCTCCTCTCCCAAAACTTCTTCATTCTGGCTGACCTGCCTGCCCTTTCCTCGTCAGTTATGACATATTGTTTTCGTTGATTAATTTTTAGTGCAAGCCTTATATTATGTTAGTTCGTCAGAATCCTTTCTTCTTCTTTATTTTCAATTTGTATCATTGTATTATTCAAATGTATGTATATATACAATAAAGAAAATATATGAATGGTATCACTCGTATAAATAATGTACCGGTAATAAGTAAGGATTATGGGCAGCAATTTTTCTAGGTATGTGCCGTGTCTTGTGTTGGGTCCGGGCGCGGACACCGAGAGCCCGCTGATGAGCCAGCTTGGTGTCCTAGGCGAAACCGCACACACAGGCGCGGATTCAAGGGGGGGGGGGTCACGGGGTCATGACCCCCCCCCAAACGGAGACCAAATTTTTTTGCAAACTCAAAAAACGAAAACACAATTACCAGACAAATAAAACTTAAAGAATTGTAACTGAAAACCCGTTTTTTTTTTCATTTTATTCAATACTGAATTATCTTTATTGGAATTATTATGTTCTGTTACAACTGTACATATTTACAACTTCAAACCTCTTGTATAAAAACTATTAGTTATACAACAAAATCAACTCGTCTATTTTGTTTAGCAAACCTTGTGATTACCGAATCGATGTTTATAGTGATGTCACGATGAATGTGCAGCAATGCACGGATAGGAAACTGGGGCTTTTTTCGCACCAAATTTTTTTGCCGACGTCCAAACTGCATGCTTGGTTGGCAATTTAAGCTGTGACATTCTCCCTTTGTCGGTATCAACTCGACTTGCCGAAACTGTAACGTACCTTGATCCTTTTCTCGAAGCTCGATGAAAAAGTCGCAAAACACGCCGTTGCAATTTGTACGAATATTTTTGGTGCGCTAAACGCATCAAATTTCTATCCATGAAGCTTGCAAAAAAAATTGGTCTGGTTTTGTACGTTTGGTTATTTTGTGATTGCGTTTTTAGTGATACCATTTTTCTTAACAATTTCGATTCTCCCCCCCCCCCCCCCAAGCCAAACTCTAGATCGAATCTCTGACCCCCTCCAAAACCAAACTCTGGACCCGCGCCTGTCCACACAAGACACGGCACAAACCTAGAAGAATTGTTGCTGAGTTTTAAATCACTGACCGTCAAAGCCAATATACCATCTATAAGGATTATGACATTTGAAATGCTAGAAGCCATTTTCAAGTGTTGTCTAAACAATATATTATTAGACGCTCTTCAGTCGGTCAACACGAGGCATCTTTGTATGTTTTTTGCAAAACTGATCCATTAAGATGGATGCCAGAAATTACTTCATTGCAGTTGAATGTCTTATAATTGTTGGTTTATTGCCTGATTCCTTGTGTACACGACCACCTCTTGGTGTAGCGGCTAGTACTCTCAGCTGTCACCCTGCAGGTCCGGGTTCGATTCCCGGCTTCGCCAAGAAATTCAATTCTGGTCTGAGGGCTGGAACGGAGTTTATTCAGCTTCGTGAGGCAAAATTGGGGAGAAGTGGATTCGATAGCCACCTCAGCCATCTTGGAGTGGTTTTCCGTGGTTTCCCTTTTCTGCTCCTGGCAAATGCCGGGATGGTTCCTAACTTGATGCAACAACCACTTTATGTACACGAACTTAATTTCTTTATTATCCATTTGGTCTTCGCTTGATTGGCTGAAATGTCCGTCGCCGGTATTATCGGTTTAGTTTCCATCTATCCTCTTTTGTAGAACCACATTGTCTTTTCTAAGTTCATGAGTTTATGGGTCACCAATTCGAACAATCTTTAGTACACATGTAGAGCATAACCAGGTGTAAGTAGTAAGGTGCGCTTCTCAGCCGTTTCCGAGAAATTAATTATTCGCAATTGCAGTGCGTCCATGTGCCTTGTACGTTAGCAAGAAGCTAACGAGCCAAATAATGCAATTTGGAATGACCAATTGCCCCATGTATCATGAATACTGCGCTGTCAGGGTTCACTAAAGACATTTTCATCGTGTACCTCAAAGAAGTTTTTGTGTTTACCAATCTGTCTGATAATCGGTGTTAATTGTGATGGCTGTATTAGTGTGTGTTATCTGTAATTCAGGTAAGGACTGCAGGCGATCAATTTCAAATAATTCCTACTTTTGCTACCAAATGCTACCGTCTACAACATCTAGCTGCGGATTTGGTTACTAGATGCCACCGCAACTGGCATCTGGCGATGAACGTTATCAAATCTTCACGCAAATATCTTTGTAAAACTTGTAAATTTTGTTAAAATAAATGTAAGTTAGATGTAAGCTGTGCCTGTGGAGCATGAAATATGTATGTGGGGATTGCCCTTTTTCACTAGGCCTTCCATACTTCGTGTACGATTTATGGTAAATAAATAATAATAATAATAATAAAATCTAACCTACAAATTCGACCCAGCGATCCCGCGCTTTCGAAGCATGGCTCTTAACACTACACCACGCACTGCAATTGCGAATAATTGATTTCTCGGAAACGGCTGAGAAGCGCAGCTTACTACTTGCACTTGGTGTACGACTGGTCCATGCCCTACACGTGTACTAAAGATTGTTCGAATCGGCGACCCATGCATCGTAACCTCCCCTTGTAAGTACGGTAGCCTATTAAAAGTCATTTAAGAGAGTTTCCTAAGTAATCAATATTATTATAAGCTTCTAATAGATAGATTTTTGACATTATAAACAAATATCTCCTTTGATGAGGGTACCAAAGTAGTCATTGGGCTTTATATTTAGTACAACAAAGAAAAGTAATGATTAGAGGATTAGAGATGCCTAAGTAATCAATAATATTATTAGAAGTTTCTATTAAATAGATTTTTGGCATTATAAACAAACTCCTGCATTGTTGAGGGTACCAAAGTAGCCACTGGGTTTTATATTTAGGACAGAGTTCAGCAATACCGAACAGAATATGTTCTTGTAGACAGTGAAAGTTATGTGAGTGGCCGTTGAATGCCAAACGTTGTGATGGATAAACTGAGGAGACGTTTATTTTACTATGGAACTAAACAACAAGAATAACGAGTGTTATGCTCTATTTCAGGCCTTATACTTGTCATGCTATATGCGGAACGTTGTTCAAATAGAAAGAGCATAGCCTAAATTGCACCAAAATAACCAAACTCGTATAGGCCTAAGTCTAAAGTGTTGTGGAAGAATTCCCCCACTCTTTGCTAAATTTACCACCTCGTGATGTAGCGTCTATATAGCATTCTTGGTTTTCGACATGGAGGTCCGGGTTCGTTTCCCGGCTCTGCCAAGAAATATTAATTTTGGTCTGAGGGCTGGAATGGGGTACACTCAGCTTCGTGAGCCAATATTGATTCCCAACTCAGCCATCTTGGAAATGGTTTTCCACGGTTTCCCATTCACCACTAAGCGAATCCCGGGACGATTCCTAGGTTCAATAAGTCCACGGTCGATTTCCTTTCAAACTCTCTTCCCTGACAAGTCCTGAAAATAAAATGGCCATTGGCTGCACTAATAAAATGATAATGGTATGTGCTCAACAAATTGCAGGAAGAAGCTTTTGAATAAGTGCTATGTGTATGTATAGCCAAAGAGGGGACAGTTGCACTATATACAGTAAGATTCTAATGTTAGATCGTAGCAATAAGTTTAAAATGCTGGTTGGAAATGGATGACGATGATGATAATTGTTGTTTAAAGGGGCCTAACATCTAGGTTATCGGCCCCTAAAGGTGGGAAGAGGAACGTTGATCTTGAGGATTTCATCAAGTCCTGATTGCACGGTAGAATTATGTGGTTAAAGTCTGCTATTTCGTCAGTCAGTCAGTCGGACATGATGGGAAATTTCAAGAGGTCTGAAGGAGAAATACCTGGCTTTTATAATGGTATTCGGTACTGCAATGGAAGTGTAAACAATGATGATGATGAGAACATTGTTAAACCATAAGCGAGTGACTGTGTTGTTGAACTGCGCGGATTCCTGACCTGACCTGACTCATGCGTACTTCGTACGTTTTATAAGCTAGCACCGCCTTTTGTGGTCTCGGGGTATGTAGGCCTACTGAAACCCCTCCCGTGGCGCTACGGCCCATGAAATGCCTAGGCCTACCAAGCGACCACTGCCCATCCATTTAGCCTGTAGATTATGGGGTGACGCGTGATCAGCGCGTCGGGTCCTCTCGGCCATTAATCTTGGAGTCCAAGACCGGGGCGCTGCCTTACAGCTACTCAATTGTCCTCACGGGACTGAGGGCACCCCATTCCAGCCCACGTCTGTTTTTAAACCCCTGACGGAGCTGAAATTGAACCCAGGACCTCCGAGTGCGAAGCAGACCCGCTACCCCCAACACCACGTACGCATTGAAACGCCGCGCACAGTGGGCCAGAATCTTGAAAAAGTGGCCAAAAAGGAAAAAAAGAAAGTTTCTAGATGGGAATTTTGGACTATCAGGTTGGCTACAGTAATGTTGGGACTACTGAATACCGGTTGTGCGGATGAGCATAACTTCATTTTGTCTGTTATATTCCAGGTCAATCGCGGCAATTCATTGTTAGCGGTGCGTGCAGCCGGCCAGGCTACAAAATAGTCTTTTCTTTAAAGATAAATATTTGTGTTCTGTGTAAGTGAAGCGAATATTTTCGATATAGAAGATGTTCCAGGAGGTATATACTAATTAAAAACTTGTATATCATTATTAAATCATTAATTATACATGTTTCCTTTTAACTAACTTAATACCGGAAAATGCACGATAAATTTGTAAAATGTGTTTAAAAACTAGAGATAACTTACGAATTCCACGACATTCCGCTTTCGTTTGCACTGTGTCCGCAAGTATATATTATTACCTTTGTAAATTAACCTTCAATTCCACCTACTAGTACCAACTCCGGCTTTGAGCCACGTATTACGCGATACTCGCAAAATGTCATTATTGAGACATGTTGAAAAATGACAATAAAATTAATTAATTATGAGCTACATGTTTACAATTTAAATTATAATAGATGCCCAGAAGCATTGTAAAGAATATAATAAGTAGAAAAAGGACGGAAACACCGCTCGACGTTTCTCTGAAAACACTCCAACATCAGCGTTGGTAACTGGAGTTTCCGAAGAACTAATCCACCGTTTTCACATTATTTTGCAGGCGATTTCGAGCGAACGTCAAATCGACGTTGAAAAGTTTTGAGCTTACGCCATAGCAACTGCCAGACACTACGTCAAAGAATACCCCTGGTACAACATGCGAACAGCAGTCCATAGATTGTTGATCCACGGACCAGAAATTATTTCTTCGGTCATTTTACCCATCGGTCAACTGTCTGATGATGCTCAAGAATCAATCAGTAAGTTGATAAAGCAATATAGCCTGAGTTTTTCTCAAACATTATCGAGAGTTAAGACTATGGAAGACGTGCTCAAGAGATCGTTGGCAACCACAGAACCCTACATTTCTTCTCTACGCAAATCATCACCAAGGAAACTGAAGAGTTTGTCGCCAGAAGCCGTTGACCTCTTTGTTTCTGTGGCGGAAGATTATGAAGATTCCGATGCAGATGATGAGGAAACAGTCTTTGAAGATTATGCTGATGATGACGATTCAGTTGAAGAAGCAGAAGAAGAAAGAGAAGATGATGAAATATGAAAAGGAGGAAGAAAACGACAACTTCTAATTATAGTTACAAACAATTTACTAAATGAATAATTGTAATTGAATTAAAATTATTTTTTGTAATATTTTACACCATCTTCTATCCTCTATTTGTCTATTTGGTCCTTTTTCGAGCTTTTCATTTTTTGAGCGTATAGCCTATTTTTAACCATTAACTACAACAACCCCTAGATATTGACTTTGATATAAATAAATAGACTTTTATCAAGTTTTGTGCACCATCTAGGATCAACCATATTGGTTTTTTTAAATGTTTGAACTCATAATCTTCATCAACAACGACGATAATTTCAAAAATAATACTTTTATATAAATAAAATGACTTTTATCAATATTTCCCCACCACCTTGGATCCGCCATTTTGATTTTTTGATATATTCTTAATCAACAACTTCGATAACTCTTACATACTAACTTTCGTACAAATTGAACAACTCTACATACATACATACATTTCAAGATTCTGGCCCACTGTGGCGCCGGTCCCAAAGGTCCTCGGTTCAAATCCCAGTTTTTCAGAAATCTGAGGGTTGGTACGGGTTACACTCAGCCTCGTGAGACAGAACTGAGAAGAGATGGGTTCGATTCTCACCTCAACCATCCTAGAAGTATTTACCGTGGTATCCCACTTCTACTCCAGGCAAATTTCGGGATGGTTCCTAACTGTAAGCTACGGCCGCCTCCTTCCCAACCCTATCTCAATTATAAAAACACTCACTACTACGGATCCCACAATAACACAGGTTACCAGACTGATTTTATTTATTTATTTATTTATATGTATACACACACGCACCCGGGGCTGCAACATAGTGTTGCAAGCCCTAAATGGATCATCATTAAGAACAACTGTTTTAATAGCTCGCTGGAGAAAGACTTTGTTGGCCAACTAACAGTTTAATTGCTTCGCATAATTGAGCAATCCACTTAAATTGTCAAAGAATAATAGGCCCTATCTGAACCCATTAATCAGAACGAGCTTGTATCCTTCTGCTTTGCTTCAAAAATAATTGAATAATTGAAAGTTATTTGCCTTATGTGTGGGTTTGTTTGTCCACAGGAAATTCCCACGTGTATGAATTGGAAATAGTTTAAGGAAGGAAGAGTGACGCTCGGCGAGTCTAAATATACAGAGAGAAGTTAATATAAAAGTGGCATGTGTGGATGGCTGAGATTAGAAAGGTGCGTGCGAGCGTGCACACGTGTCGGAGATGCCGCGCAGCTGACTCACTCAAAGGACACGAGCTCCCAACACTTTGACCTAGACTAGACGACGAGGGGCAGCTACCGCAGGAGACACACGTTCATTTTGAGCAGTTGTACTTTTGCTGGTACACGGAGTGTAATCCAAATAAGGTACCTCCAATCAACTGGCGATAGAAATCATCATTCTGACAGGGGAAGGAATGAAAAGAGATTTTTTGGAAGGTCGAACATCAATTCCGCTCGATTTTCCTCAATTCCACGCGGTCCTCCAAGGGACCCAAAAATAAGTTCCTCAACTCCGCTCAGGCTTTGACAAGGGGTCGGCAAAGGGGTTATCCCCAATGACGTAAACAAATGTCATAACCCTCCTGCTCGCATACCAAGGGCCGGGTCAAACACCTTATGCAGCGCATGAGTGAATTCTTGAATGCAGCTGATTTTTCCGTTCTAGACCGGAAAACAGTATTTTCAGCATCCACAGCTGATATCGAAAGTATTTTTTTAGGTACAAATTATACACCTATTATTATCTAAATTTAATTTAATAATGTCTGACTAGGTTAAAAAACATACAGACATTAAATTTTGCACATGTTAAAAACAATGTATAAGATTTGTAGAAAAAAAATAGAAAACTTGGCAGACTTATTTAAAAGAATATTATGATTAATTTTTAAATCACTTGTATGCTCTGCTATATAAGTTATAATGTGCCAAACACTTTATACCTGATTTAACGAATGAGCGGACTTGACATCAGAGCGGTTGACCAATGGCACAACAATGTCTTGCGAACACCACCACGCCATCGGTCAAACGCTCTGAAGTCATTGTTTTTAACATGTGCATAATTAAATGTTTGTATGTTTTTAACCTAGTCAGACATTATTAAATTAAATTTAGATAATAATAGGTGTATAATTTGTACCTAAAAAAAAATACTTTCGATATCAGCTGCGGATGCTGAAAATACTGTTTTCCAACCTAGAACGGATAAATCAGCTGCATTCAAGAATACACTCATGCGCTGCAGAAGGTGTTTGACCCGGCCCTTGGTATGCGAGCAGGAGGGTTATGACATTTGTTTACGTCATTGGGGATAACCCCTTTGCCGACCCCTTGTCAAAGCCTGAGCGGAGTTGAAGAACTTATTTTTGGGTCCCTTGGAGGACCGAGTGGAATTGAGGTAACCCTGGCTAACTGACTGGAATTCCCGAGCGGAATTGATGCCCGCCCTTTTGGAAAGGGGTCACCACTATGGTATCAGCTGCAAAAGAGCTACTGTAAGTGCCAATGTCATGCGGTATCAAACTTATAGCAACATATAATACCGGTGTGTATGGCAGGAGCATCTGGAATCTGAGTTCTTCTATAAAATGACTGGCTGCGTGCCTCAGCGGTAACGTTCTCGCTTGCTGTTTCCAAGGTTACAAGATCGAATCCTGGCTCAGCCAGCTGGCATTTGAGGGTGCGCAAATGCGAGGGGACCCTGTCAGTAGATTTACTGCCACGTTAAAGATCCTCTTCGGGACAAAATTCCGGCACCCGGCGTTTCTAATAAAAGCCGCAGTTGTTAAAAGGGACATAAAACCAATAACATTATTATTAAAAATCAGCATTTTTTCTAGGTTTGTGCCGTGTCTTGTTCGGGGTTTCGCCTAAGACACCAAGCTGGCTCATCAGTGGGCTCTTGGTGTCCTCGCCCGGACCCCTACTGGAGTAGCGAACTGCGCGCTACCTCATTTTTTATGAAGCGCACCCACACAAGACACGGCACAACCTAGAAAAATTGCTGAGTTTAATTCACTGGCCGTGAAAGCCAATATAGGCCTACCAACATTATTATTATTTTCCATGAATGGTAGTTTCCCTGACATAACATACACTAGCCGCGAGTACGTAAACGTACGTGTCATGACCGCAATGAGATATGATATTTGGAACGAGCTTTACACGATGGCCCTATGACTTCACATGACTGGTTGCAAGGATCCTATGAGCTAAGACATATCTTGACTCGTTTTGCGGTCCATGGTTTTCACCACCGGATCTGCACGTGAGACATCCACCATCAACCAGATGAACTATGCATGTGCATTCTTTGTGGTGGCCCATGCGATATCACGTATTTTATTTATTCAGTGTACGGCATTTAGTGCCGGGAGTGTCCGAGGACATGTTAGGCTCGCCAGAGGCTGTAGGTGCTTCAATGTGGACACCCATGGGGTGAGCTACAAGTTCCACTCAATTTGAAGTAGTTTCAACTTTGGCTACCAGATGTCACTGACACATTTGGAACTTTTTATAGAGCGTTTCAACGAAATCTAACCTGCAAATTTAACTTCACATAAGTTTAATATTAGTGGAATGGCTGGAATGCCATAAATCTATGACATGGGACCACCGGCTTTACTTCCCCTACGAAGGAAGGCATACTGATGGATTTTTAACGCTCTTAAAAAAATCCGACGACTTTGAAGCCACGATCTTGGGCATAGAAGCTCAGCATTCTACCTACTACGCCACTGATGCCGCGATGTCACGTCAAGACAAGCAAACATAGAGAAATATCTCTGACGCAATTCAGTTAAAGCGAGACTTAAACTCTGTACTTAACTTATACACATTGTGCGCAAATTTAATTAATTATTTAATTAATTAATTAATTAATTAATTAATTAATTAATAGGTTCCATAGGTCCATGATCAAACCGTTTCCGTTTGAGGGCGTTGCTGCTGCATGTATGCAACGTAGCCCGACTCCCATGAGGGTATATAAGCACGGACTCCATCGTCCCAAGAAGTTCAAGAGCCAACCATCCGCTGGAAAGGCGATGTTTTTTGATTACCGGGGCCCATTGCTTATTGATTTCAATGCACCTGGTGTCCCCATCACTGGGGAACGGTACTGCGCAACACTGGATAAATTACGGCGAGCAATTAAGGCGAAACTTCCGGTAAAACTGCGACAAGGGGTGCTGCTGCTTCATGATAACGCACGTCCCCAAATGTCGTAAAGCAGAAGGTCCAGGCTCAAATCCCGGCTTGCCAAGAAATGTAATTCTGGTCTGAGTGTTAGAACGGGGTCCACTCAGCTTCGTGAGGCAAAACTAAGAAGTGAAGTGAAGGGTTCGATTCCCACCTCAACCATCCTGGAAGTGGTTTTCCATGGTTTCCCACCTCTACTCCAGACGAATGCCGGGATGAACCCTAACTTAAGGCCACGGCTGCCTCCTTCGTAATCCTCTCCTTAATTACAAATACACTAATTCAGATGAAATTCCACAGGCCCAAGTACACGGGGTAAAATTACCACGATGTCCAAGCCACTCAAATGAAACAACAACAACAACAACTCATTTTCATGCAAACCATAAGGGGTTGATAACCTAGATGTTAGGGATCTTAAAACAACAAATATCATCAATATCAACAACAAGTGATAAAATGAGAAATTTGAAGCAGAGTGTAGATTACTTTGCGTCACTGTATATAAAACTCTTGCCTGATTTAATCTAATCTGTATTTATCCATGAGACGGAAGTTGAAAGACTGTAAACAATTCATAAATAACATCTGTTGTGTAATTCCCATGGTTCATTTTTATAGTTGTTGTTGGTATTTAATTTAGGCAGGTCCTATATAACGCGGTATAAACACCTGTAAACTGTGGCTCTTGGGTTAAGTGTAAGAATATAATTCAGCCTGCATGTTTGCCTCTAAAATATTTTACTAGGAAGTTATGTGTGTGTATTTAAAGATGGAACTACTGGGCAAAGAAAGCAACATTAGGAGCACTCTATCGCAGTTTATTATCCAAATGGGTTTTAATAACATTACATAAAGTCTCTTCTGAAAGTTTTATATGCTCCAAACTTCTCTAGTCTCACGTTCTCTCACATTCAGTTAGATCTTCTATGTGACTGCCTCGTGGCGTAGTTGCTAGCCTCCTTAGCTGTCCCTCCCCTCAGGGGTTCACGATTAGCGGGACATGGGTTGACGACCACCGGACCCCAGCTAAGTCCGGCATTGGTTCTGGTTGCGTAGTAGCTAGCATTCACTGCGAAGGCCCGTGTTCGATTCCTGGATGTGACGAGAAATGTATTTCAAGTCTGAGGGCAGGAACGGGGTACACTCAGCCTCATGAGGCAAAACTGAGAAGAGGCGGTGCTATCTCGGCATTTTCCTGGAGGGAGTGTGGAAAACTCAAGGAAAAACCACACTCATGATAGCCGCTATCAGTGATGGGATTTGAGCCTGCAATCTCCGGAATTGCTGTACCTGCCCACGCGGCCATGGTGTAGGATTTAATGATTACGGCTACGCCGCGGGGTGGTCGATGGGAATGATGAAGGCAAGGAGCCTGGCACATGTAAGTGGAAGCAAAGTTGTTGTTGATTCTGTTAGGGACTTAGCGACATCATGGTCATGTAGGCCCGTGTACTTGGAAGTGTATAGAATTTGTATGATAACCTGTGCCACTGTGATGTCTGTACTAGTGTGTGTATTTGAAATTGAGGTAGGATTTGTGTAGGAAGCAACCGTGGCCGTATGTTAGGTACCATCCCGGCATTTGCCTGGGAAACCATGGGAAAGCATTTCCAGGATGATTGAGGTGGGAAAGGAAGCCACCTTTTCTAAGTTCTAGCTCTCGATATTGTGTGTATCCCGTTCCAGCCCTCAGATCAGAATTAAATATATTGGTAGAGCCGGGAATCGAATTCGCGGTGACAACCAAGTATGCTAACCACTACGTAACGAGGCGGACAGACACAAATGCACATTGCCCCGATTGATCTCCTCCTATTTGTGTGTTTATGAAAGAGGATATTACATAGATGTTCATTTGGAAGGGATAAGAGCCATTTCTCAAATTGAATGGTAGTGAAGAGATTCCTATAAGATTAAGTTTCTATGTTGAATCATGTCGACGAAAATAAAAGTAGACTTCTTTAGATGCGTAATATCGTGCGTCACATCTCACGCTGGGAGTCGAAACCGGCACTGGAAAGTTGATCTTTTGAGATCATTTCGATAAATAAAGGCTCCTTTAAATACACATGACAGGGAGTAGAGCGTCGCCCACGTTGAATGTCGTGTCACATGTCACAAAAGTGTGCTGCACAGGAAATCCCTGCTGACTTTCTTTCCAGGAACCAGCCAGACTTGTCTGCATCCTACGGTCTGTCAAGTACTGTACAGGGTGTAATTTCCAAAAATACAACACACTGTTGCTCTAAGAATTTGAAATAAGTGACCTAAATTATAAGCCTCCGTGGCTTAGGCGGCAGCACGCCGGCCTCTCACCGCTGGGTCCGTGGTTCAAATCCCGGTCACTCCATCTGAGATTTCTGCTGGACAAACCGGAGGCAGACAGGATTTTCTCCGGGAACTCCAGTTTTCCTTGTCAACAATTTCATTCCAGCAACACTCTCCACTATCATTTCATTTCATCTGTCATTCATTTAATCATTTCCCCAGGGGAGTGCGACAAGCTTCGGCAGCTAGATGGGGTTGGTTGGTTCCTAAGTTTAGGGGCTGCGACAACGCGGTCATGTAGCCCCGTGTACTTTGGGTGTGTGTAGAATCTGTCTGATAACCGGTGTTAATTGTGATGACTGTATTAGTGTGTGTTATCTGTTTTTTAATTCAAGTAAGGACTGCAGACTTTTGATTTTTTCAAATAGTTCATACTTTTGCCGCCAAAAGCCACCGTCAACGACTACTAGTTCAGGACTTAGCTACCAGACGCCACCGCAGTCGGCTCTTGGCAACGAACGTAGGAACCTAAGAGCGTTGTTTACATTCTTAACTTATAGGCTACAATTTAGCTTCACACAGGTATAATTAGTGGAAGGTTCTTTATCATGCCATAAATCTATGACATGTGACCGCCGGCTTTACTTTCCATCCGTAAAGGCATACTGAGGAATTTTTAACGTTCCATACAAATCCGACGACTTCGGCCGAGTTAGAACCCGTGACGTTGGGCATAGAGGCTCGGCATGCTACCAACTACTGTCTTATTGTGAGCTGCACAGGATTTTCCTTACTTTACAGGAACCAGCCAGACTTGTCTGCATCCTACGGTCTGTAAAGTACAGTACAGGGTGTTATTATCAAAACACAACAAATTATTTCTTTTAGAATTTGTCTATTTACAGCTGTATTAGTGTGTATTTGTAAGTCAAGTGAGGATTAGGAAGGAGACGGTCGTGGCCTTAAGTTAGGAACCATCCCCTATTTGCCTGGAATAGAAGTAGAAAACCACTTCCAAGATAGGTGAGGTGGGAATTGAACACACGTATTTGCCAAACAGTTTTGCCTCACGAGGCAGCCCTCAGACCAGAATTAAATTTCTTGGCAGAGCCGGGAATCGAACCCGAACCTCCTGGGAGACAGTCAAGGATGCTAGCGGCTATACCACGAGGTGATTTAGGATAAGTGTAGTGTTCCCGTTAAGCTTCAATTAAAGTAAGAATTGATTTATTTACATTTAAAACCAAACATTATCCTCTCCCCCGGTTTATCTTAATCGTACAATTAACTCGAGAAGTAATTGCACTCGAATGTGAAAAATTTGTTTCAGCACTTAATATTTTTTAATTACAAACATGCTCGTAGGAAACATTAACAATTAATATTATAGCTTTTAGTCAGTCAACCCAAAATATTTCCAATTACCTGGAATATGTGAAAGAAACCTGGACTTAATTACATGTGATTAAGATTTATATATATTATTACTGACTGTGGAATAATAATAAGAAGAAGAAGACGGAGGAGAAGAAGAAGAAGAAGAAGAAGAAGAAGAAGAAGACTAAGTGATGACATGTTTCGCTCGTCAAGCGAGTGTAATCAGTTCCAAATATACAAGTTAGATATTGAATAAATTTAAAAAATAAGATGTTCAGTAAAGAACATATAGCCTACTTTCTCCTAAATGCATGAGTATTGTTATAACTCTTTGTCCTTTTCAAGGAGTATAATTGAATATTGGTTGTAGTAGTTTGTTGAAATAAAACGTGCTATACGGATTTTAAACATGAATATGAGGTGCCCTTTGCTAGTGCTACCTCTGTAAAAATGTCATACAATTCGGTCTCACCGTGTTTGAATTGATATGGAGAATTCATTTGCACACATACATGGCCGCTATCTGCAAACTATTGGGCTGATGACCTTGTAGCTTGGTCAAAGAACGCTTCTCACATAAAAGTATGTTGTAAAAAAAATGGTAGAGATCAGATGATTAGGTTGGTCGTAATTTGATTTAAGCTTTTAACATTTGGGTGGCCGCCATTATGTTTTCATCAAGATGGCGGCGATATAAAATGTGACACTGAGGTCACTGTACCAAATTTCGTACAATTCGGTTTCACCGTGCTTGAATTGATAGGGGTAATCGATTTGCACACATACATGGCTGCCATTTGCAAACTATTGGGCTGATTGCCTTGTAGTTTAGTTAAAAGACGCTCACCATATAGATATATGTTGTTGCATAATTTGGTAGAGATCCGGTAATTAGGTTAGTCGTAATTTGATTTAAGCTTTTAACATTTGGGTGGCCGCCATTACGTTTCCGTCAAGATGGTGGCGATATAAAACATGACACTGAGGTGCCCTTTGCTAGTTCTACCTTTGTATCAAATTTCGTTCAATTCTGTTTCACCGTGTTCGAATTGATAGGGAGGAAGGGGGGGGGGGGGGGGGTCAGGCATTCAGAGTACACACACTCTCTCTCTCTCACACACACACACAGACAGACACACAATTTTTGGCCCGGTATAGATCTCATAAGTCTACTTTCATTTTTTGCAGAAATCGAAAGTAGGCTAAAAAGGGGTGGAACTACAAATAGCTCAACAAGACACGTAGAGTCGGATCACCGAAAATGTCGGATAATACAGAATGACTATGAAAATGAGCTAAAACAAATAGGTAGGCTATACTGTATTAATAAAACACTAGATGAAACCCGTCAAAACATGACGGACAATGGAAAACAAAATTACTGAAGAAGCTTCTTATATAAGTTACATTCTTTGTACGATTACTTTTTAGCACTATTGCAACTTTAAGGGCGTCAAAAGATAGCACTCTCAGCATTGCAATATATTGCTGGTCATGACTGAAAACGTGATTAGGTCATCATCATCTTGCACAGTTTCCAGCCACTGGCCGGGTCTGTTTGGAACACAAGTCTCTCCAACGTCTTCTGTCTTCCCACCATCTCTCAGCCTCCACCCTTGTCCAGTCTCTCCTCTCTTCTTCACGATTTCTTCCTCCCCCTTCAGCCACCTGTCTCTCGGTCTCCCTCTTGGTCTCTTTCCTTCCCACTTCGTCTCGTGTATCCTGCTGGGTATCCTCTTCTCCTCCATTCGTTTTACATGTCCATACCATCTAAGTCTAGATTTCTCTATACCAGTCTGTAATGGTTCATCCTTCATTAATTCTCCGGTCCTCTCATTTCTTATTCTGTCCATCTTTGTAGCTCCAATACTGCTTCTCAAGAACCTCATCTCACTGGCCTGTATTTTGCTCTTCTCCCTTCCTTTCATAACCCAGGTCTCCGAGGCATACGTCAGGATAGGGACATTGTACGTCCGATATATGATCTTTTTGCTGTTCTGAGGGACATTCTTGCTCCATAACATGCTTCTCACACTCCTCCGGAATGCTTCTGCCTGTCTCCCCCGCTCATTTATTTCTCTATCGTTTCTTCCATTCTCTTGTATCAGGCTTCCCAGATACTTGAAACTCTCCAATTCCTTCGGCTGTTCCCCACCAATTGTTATTTCCGTTGTGGTTCTTTCCTTCTTCCTTGTTGTGATCACCATCTCACTCTTATTTATGCTAAATTTCATCCCATAACCTTGTATTAATCCTTCCCACACGTCCAACTGTTCCTGTACCTCCTCCTCCTTGTTTCCCCAAATCATCAAATCATCTGCAAGCACCATTACTTTCATCTTTCCTTCCCCAATTACTTGTGCCACTCGGGTCATTATGTCATCCATCACCACAATGAAAAGTAACGGTGACAGTGCACTTCCTTGTTTCAGGCCGTTTCTCTGTTCCAACCAGTCCGATCTCTCTCCTCCCACTTTCACACAGCTCACGCTTCCCTTGTACATCTCCTTTATCTTCCTTATAGTCCATTTTTATATTCCTCTATCCTCCAGGGACTTCCATACTTTGTTTCTGCATACACTGTCATATGCTTTCTCAATGTCCAGGAAGGCCATCAGTAGATCTGTTCCATACTCATAGTGCTGTTCTTGTAACTGCCTTACAGCAAAAATCAAATCCATTGTGGACCTTCCTGATCTGAAGCCATGTTGTTCTTCCCTCATCCCTCCTTCTATCCTTGTCCTAATTCTCCTTTCCAAAACTTTCTCAAACAACTTTGCACAATGACTCATCAGTGTTATTCCCCGATAGTTTCTGCATTCTGTTCTACTACCTTTCTTGAAGATCGGGACAATTATTCCCTTTTTCCAGTCCTCTGGGGTCTTCCTTTCCTTCCATACTGTCTTCATCACTCGGTACAACCATTGTATCCCCACCTCTCCTGCTGCTCTCACCATCTCCACACTCAACTCATCCACACCCGGTGCCTTCCCTCCTTTCATCTTCCTCACTGCATCTTCCACTTCTTTCCATGTTAAGTCCTTTTCTGTTTGCAGTTCATCTACTGTACCTCTTCCCCGATTTCTTCCTCCTCGCCGTGGTTTCCATTTGGGTTCAGGAGTTCTTCAAAATATTATTTCCACATTTTCTTCAGTTCTTCCCTATTTTCTATCTCTTGTCCCCTTTTGTTCACCATTCTAACATAATCCGTAGGATCCTTCCGCCTCTTATTCTTTATCATCCCAAACAGGACCTTTTTTGCACCTTCACTATCCTGCTGGTCATGACTGAAAACGTGATGAGGTAAATAGCCCAATACGTTCAAGAGTTTCTCCTTGAGCTTGATTGATTTTGATAAAGTAGGCCGAGCGAAAAGGAAATTGTTGCCTATTAAAAGAAAATGTACTGTAGGCTACCTGTAAGTGTTTTATCGTAAGGTGTTAAATCAAGTCGTAGGATTTGAGCTCTCTGCCTATTATTACTGCACCTATTATATCCGAATCCAAGCGATTTCTTACAATTAATATATTACCATATATGAGTCCTTGGGAAACGTTCAGATTTCTAAGAAGAATATCTACGGCTTAAACGTTCGAAGTATGTGGAGGCGAATCTCTTAATTCCAAGGAATTGAAAAATTCAATAATAGGGACATGAAGTAGCTGGCTTTCATCTTCAGTATCCAATCTGTTAACGCTGATGTATGTGTTTGAACTGCTGGATATAAGTTCAATGACTTTTAAATTAATATCATTACATTGTTGCAGCTTGGCAAATATTTTATATTCCAGCAGATCAATTTTAACCTCACAACAGTAAAGACCAAAGTAACCACGCATAGATTTTACGCAAGAGAAATACAATGTAGAAAAATGTTTACATTTGATCGTCAAGGACCTTACAGTACACTGTATTGCATAATATCTGGAATTGTTTCTGAAATGGCCCATTTATATTGGATTTTAAATGTGGCTTCGTATTATTCGATAACACTATAGTGTCCTGCAATAACGGAGTCGCTAAATATTAAATGGCAAATAATACTTCCATTGCCGAAATCAACTACGTAGTTAGACTCCGTACTCTAAACAAATAATCATTAAACAATTGTCTTATACAATGAAGTTCAACATGACCGTCAAGAGACTTTCATACTCAAGTTGGTTGGTGAGGAGAATGCGATGAGACTGATCGCTTAAAATAAATTCCTTATAATTGTTCCTGCCAGCGAAATTTTTTGCGATAGCTTGAAAACGCAGCTCAGAATGACGTTCTTCATTTTGTTATAAACAGTACGAAACTGCTCTAAATAAGCAATTTCCATCACCTGTTATAGGTTATGGCAGTACATTTTGCAGGGGAACATAGAATCACTTCACCAACTACTGGAATGACCATAGGCCTATACTCAATACTCACTTCGATAGTCACCCTAATGGAGGCAGTTTTTGAATGCTATGTCCCGTGCATGTCAAAAATCGTATTAACACATGGAGGCCCACCTATTCTTGTCTATCGCCCCGGAGACCCGGGTTACATTTCCTGCTCTGCCAAGAAATTTAATTCTGGTCTCAGGGCAAAATCGGGGTACATTCAGTCTCTTGAGGTATAACTAAGAAGAGGAAGGTTTAATTCCCACCTCGACAATCTTGGATGTGGTTTTCCGTGGTTTCCCACTTCCACTTAAGGCAAATACCGGGATGGTTCCTAACTTAAGGCCTTGGCCGTCTCCTTGCCATTTACCACCTTAATTACAAATACACACAGTAATGCAGCCATCACAATAACACAGGTTATCAGAAGAAAATTTCACACATACACACCCAAGTACACGGGGCTGAGTGACCAAGATGTCGGAGTCCTTCAAACGAATTATATTTGCCAAGTGTCTCTCATGGCGAAAGCAATTGTGGAGACGCGCGTGTGCCTGGAAAACTACTTTTTTCTTTAATATCGACGATGCATAATTATAACTTTTAGTCTAGGACGCTAATAACTTGACCACCGAAGCATTGGGAAGAAATTGCAATATTAAGGTACATAAACAACCTAGCCTACACATTCAACTGTCGGTTAATGTTCCTCAACATTTCCCTTCTTAAATATTCCCTTCCTTTATAATTTTCCATCACGTGAAAACATGCCATGTCTTGTGTTTTAAATATATCGATGCAATGGTGTTGCCATCTGCTGTCAGTTAATGGAACTATATGGGCGAATTACTGCCATCTGTTGTCAGTTATAGGAACTGATTGCAGATATTTAAACGGCGTACTGCGGACAACAGTTTGCTCTTTTATTACATGCTGCAATGCAATGGTAAAACGAAAATAAAACGTATTTAGAGGGAATGTAGAAATAATTATCTTTAACAGACATAAAACCTTACTGTTACTCCTTGATTAAACAATATTTCAGTGGTAAAAAAAAAAAAATACTGGCGAGGGCTAGGATCGAACCGGCGCTTCTTGGAACCACAGTCAGTCGCCTTAACCACATGGCTACTGACGCACTCATGTGTAGCAGCAGACGCAGCCATTCATTATATTCAAAAGCCGCTGTTTGAAGGAAATAATCAATTTCATTATCCAAATAAATCAATGTTGCACATTCGTATACGTTCATACTGTTATTATATTTTATTGTCAGAACTTGGTTAATGTATGTTTTCAATTACATGGAAGCTTATTAAATAACTTACATTTTAATGGACTTCTCACCGCCATTTTGTCATGACCCCAGGCGGATTGTGCGCATGCGTGAGGGGGAAGAATTCTGCTATTTTCTATATTAATTTAAAAATATACCGTAATATATTTGTTTATTTTAGAGACACTCTGCAAATCTGCATGCCAAGAGCTTTCGTTAGAATGTCTTACGAAGCCAATCGGTTAAGTCGTTTTCACAATCTCGTGATAACAAAAATCACCTTACTGTTTTAAATATATAGATTGACACATTTTACGGTACTCTATTTACTGAAGTATCAATTCAATTGTACATGCAGTATTGAGCAAAAACGCTCCAAATGCCGTTAGAAAAAAAGCTTGTCAACATTTTTTTATTGTTGTTTTAAGGGTCGGAACTACGAGGTCTGCTTGCCTGCTGATTCATATTTTATTGCTGCGAGATCTCGTTATCGACGAAAAATCAACAACTCCGTTGCGATTGCCTCAGGCTGTTGCTCCACGAACGTTAATGCCATATCCAATGCACTCAATCCTCTACTGTGAGACATCTTCTTCTTCTCCTTCTTCACTTTCTTCTCTTGCTGACTTACGAAGAAAGCTTGGTTTGCAGATGACACTTAAACTTATATTAGCCGATGACGCTGTGGCTGCTGATCGCGTTATCCGCTTTATAAGTGAGAGTGGGTTAGGGCCAGCAATCTAAGTTTTCCAGTGTACATTAACTCAACGACTTGTTCGTTTTTGAATGATAATTTTTTGTTTTTCCGTAATTTTTTATTTTTATTTTTATTAAATTTTTTGATTTCATTTTTTAATTTCTGGTCTTTTTAAATTTAGCTGTCCACCTTAAAATGTTAAATTCAATTCCTAATTTGTATTCTTTAATATGTGTTAAGAGGGGAAGATGACCTCGTAGTTCCGCCCCTTAAAACAACAATAACTAAATAACTATAACTAACTCTCTCCTTCTCTTCTCCTTCTCCTTCACCATTCTCATATTCGTCAGTGCTTGCCCACGACTGTAACCTCCACACTGGGTATCCCAAAATTTAGTGTAGCCTACACCAAACGTTCAAATTAAGTCTACCAGTTTCGGATAACACGGAATGCCGTATAAGCGAAGGTCGGTTGAGCGGGACTCTACTGTATATAAATCTTAATCATATATAATTTATTTCATTTTTTTTTACATATTTCAGTAATTGTAATTACTTTTGTTGACAGACTGAAAGCTACAATATCAATAGTTAATAAGGGAACACTGAAAAAATGGCTTCAAAACTATCTTTAAAACATTAACTTTATTTCATCTACCCTAAGAGAAGATTTGCTTGAGAACTGATAGAATCCAGCTCTATCCAGTATATCTGTGTTGCTCATTAGATGGAATATTAGCCAAGTAAATAAACTCCAGGGTTTGATCTGTAGCGGAGTTTCGTCCAAGTGTTCCAAGTTGGGACCATCATCAGAAACTAGGTAGGCCTGTAAGAACAGACACAAAATAATGAAAATACTGTAAATGTACGCCTACTTGAAGGGAAAACACGAAAACATAATTTATAGAATCATTGCAATCCTTGAATGAGGAAGACCAAAGAGTGACTTAGCACTATCTTTCTCCGGGCACTTCAAATACGCAATTGCTATTTGCGAGTTTATTTACGATGTGTGTAACGAGAAGTGGAGGGGATGAAGAGGACGTCGAGAGCAGAATACGAAAAGCAAATGGGATATTTCTACAGCTCTTTCCAGTCTGGAGAAACCGTAACATGTCCAGGAAGACAAAAACAGACTTTTAAAAACCAATGTGAATGCTGTCCTATGTAGCATGTGAAATATGGAGTTACCAATCCTAGTAGCCACCAACTTCAAGTATTCATCAATCGTTGTCTGCGCCGAATTCTGAGTATACGATGGCCAGATATAATCCCAAACGAAGAGCTGTACTAAAAGGCTAACCAACAACCTATATAAGTCCAAATTAAACGGAGGAAATGTGGCTGGATCAGGCATACTCTGCGGGAACAGAATGCTGCAGTAGAAAGGGGAGCTCTAGACTGGAATCCTCAAGGGGCTCGGAGACAAGGAAGACCAAGGAAGACTTGGAAACGTCAGGAGTCCGCGAAATGTGGAAAGACTTCAAGAGTGTGAGAGCAAAGCATATTTTGACCCGAGTACAGTACATCTGTAAAAATCTATAAACAGCAATCAAAAATAGCAGGCAAACAGGTTGCAGCTGAGAGTTATCATTCAGTCCTTCCACGCATGAAATGACAATAATTAACGAAATTGTTACGATGTAAACAGTTCTACCTGGATTATAAAATGCTGTGTATTACATTAATTGACACCAAGAAGTACGGTACCTTATGTCTCTTTGCCTCTACCACTTCCCCACCGTCGAAATATTTTTCACCATATAATATTGACTAATCTCTGTCCCGGATATTGATGTACTAAAAGGTTCAAGATTATCAGTGTAACTAATCTCGGACAGACTGACAGACTGACGTACACAAACAGATTCATTATTTTATTTCCCTTGAAAAATGGTGTGTAAAATCTATCTGTTTCTTATTCTCTAAAGGTCAGTTCCGCGTGATTTAGGTAGATTTCATTAGAAAGCTAACTATTGCAATTGGTACTGTCCCCGTTTACCCGGATAGTAGGCTGTCAGATATCCGCCCCCTCAATCGGATTGGCAATAATCAATCGCACCGACTCAGCTACATCAATGAAAATGGCACTGACAGATACTATCGAGATAAGAGCACAGAAGTTCACAGGAAATCATTGTGGAACACACCAAAATAGACGGGGGTACATACTTACCGTTACTTACCTCTTAAAAATAATCTCGGGGTTTGAGTTGACAACAGGATCACTAAAGTCTGTTCACACAATAATCTCCACCATGACATTTAAAAATGAACCAAGACGAAGACGAGAACTTTGAACTGTACAAAAGCTTTATTTTTAATAAAGGGTATGATTTTTAATAACACAACAAAATACACGTGGCTATCAGTAGCCCAAGTCAATCTGACTACGTCCTCCTGTAGGACTTGCAAAGTTATCATACAACATGATATAAAACATATTAGCTCCCACGAGCTCCAAATAACGTAATATTCATAACACAATTGGATTGGAAAGGAAGTGAGGACGAGACATATATAGAGCATTTGGTTTCCTTTTAATAAACATGACAATTGTATTTATAGTCGCAAGGCCAGAGTGTGGACGACCTCACCCGCTGATAACCAGTTGTTGGGACAGCTGCAAGCTACCCTCCAACCTGTCACATACTTTGTCAAATGGACTCCCTTCTCACATGCTACGTTACGTAAGAATACAGCTTTCTCTCAAGCTTTAAATGTCTGCAAGACAACATCAAATATATATTTACGCAATTCTTTCAAATACGTTACTCACATCCTACTGGATTATTATGATAATTCCTGAACTTGTTAAGTTCTCATCCAAATGTTTAATAAGCTCTTAAATGTTTATAACAAAATCACATAAATTATTTATAACAATTAGAAATTGTTTATAATATTTGTCAAAGACAATAAATATATTTTTAAACACGCCTTTAACATCATTTTCGTTCCACATTATTTTCAAAAATATTTACAGCAATTATTTATAATATTAACATTTAAATTGTTTAAATTATTAATTTTAAGAAATACATTAACCACAGGTTCATCCGGTTAGTAGTTTCATAATCGTGTCCATATACTCGACCAATGAAGGTTAGTTATACATTTTAATGTCACAATCTGGTTTAATAAAGGTTTTAATAATTATTTGTGACGGTACTCTTCATTCAAAATCTTATCTCAAATTCTTTCAAAACTCGTGTTAATTATAACAGTAAATTCACTTGATTAATTTTCAACGATCTATGACAATTCACTCCAGCGGAAAATACTTCGCTAACACAATAATGCACAAACTGCATTATAATTAAGCCCAAAATTCATCATATATCAATCTATATGGCATCAAAAACTTCTACCGAACCTACAAAAACTTCCTCAAATAATTCTTTAACATTAATTCCTGTGGGAACCTCCTTCATATTCAAGGGCATTATATATCAGCGACTCTCAACACATGCGCTGCACTAGCGATTATACATCCATAGTTCCACTTAAAAATTCTTATAATCATTAATTGTTTCAAAACTGTTTTCATTTAACCTTCGTGGATTTCATTCATGAATCGAACTGAAGTCAAAATTTGCCAATCACAAACAAATTTAATAGTGAATACGCTTATATACGCCTGTCTGGTCTATCAAAATTTAAGATTAACATCTTAAAAGAATTGTAGTATAAAAATACTATCATCAAATAAAGTGTGACTAAAACTGCAAAGTAGTCGAATAGAATCCAATTTGACTGGGAATGCAAACATCGTTATATAAATCTCTAATTGAGAAAAACTCCTAATAAAAGTTCTTGACTTTAATGCATTCAATAATTCATTATTAAAGTTCATCTTTCACAAAAATGTCTATGATGCAATGATCGTTCATAACTGACGATAAATGTCTGTGTTGCAATCAATTCAAATAACGACTAGTATTTCCAAGATCGTCGACAACGCAAGAGATTTTAACGCTCTAAAATCATTTAAATGTTCTTCCTTCTTGATGATGACAGAAAATTGGTCAAAGTAATTAAACTGGGGTAGAAATACTTTAATAAAGTGACACGCTGTCTGAATTTAAATCTGCCATAAAAATCATTAACTTACAGTCAAATCGTGACTACAAAAATATTAATTACTGAAAAATCTAAATATCAGTCTCAACTGATCCAAAATCGTTTAACTATGCCCATGACATAACAATGTCTTAATAAATCGTCGAAAAAGGCATAACTCAACAAGGTGTACTGAGAATAGGAATCTCAAACAAGAAAATAGGGCAAAATACATGAGGACAAAAATATGGGAAAAATGGTTGCTCAAATATCATTAAGAAACTCAAATACAATAAACGTTCACGACTACCTTATCTGCCGATTGACGTTCCAGAGGAAAATTCCCCAAAGAAGACTGCTGATGGATCCATTTCACCAAGTTAAAGCTGAGCTCCATCCTCGAAATAGGAAATAGCATCCTCGGAGAATCGAACTGCTTCCTTCTCCGTAAATCGTACTGCTCCTCGAAGACGAATAGACATCCTTCCGGCAATAATCTTCTTTGTGCGTCGGGATAACTCTGACCTCTCTTGAAAAATTCCCTGAAGTTCCAGTAGACAATCGCCATGAAGTTTTGGTAGAAATTTCCGAAGAAATATTCATATTCAATGAGTATGTAATAGATTTCATTGCTGTTGGATAGTATTCAGCCTTTAATCACGAAACATGGGTGTAGATGGTATTCACCACATGTTCGCTTGTGTGGAATAGCAATTAGCGAAGTTCCATGTTGCTATCTTACTCCTTTGAAATATGTCCCAATCGCATTAAGTCCTTTAGCCTTCCATCTGCTCTTCGGTTGTAGTATTAGAAGAACAAACTGCCTTATTAAATTGCTCCATTAGACTGTAGTGTTGTGTAACAAAAGCAATCTGGAGTCTCCCTATTTCACGAGCAGCGTCAGCCGTGGCGTAAATTCTGGCGATACAATAGTGCTTCTCAGGTGGCGAGATAATCACTTTTGTCAGTCGTCGAAACTTGCTAATATCTTTCAAACTAATCGCTCTAAATTGTTCAGCTTTTCTATATTACTTCATGTAGCACTGCACAATAGAATTAGCTTATCGGCGACCGCTAACTGTTCGAAGCTAAACTTGTAGAAGCGTTCTAAGGTCCGTTTTAACTTCACCTAGTTTGACTTGAATCTTGTTAATGCAGTGGCTTCCCCACGTTCTAAAAACGACTCTTTCACACTTTTCACTATATATCTCTTATATAAAATCAAGTGTCCTGACTGACTGACTGACTGACTGACTGACTGACTCATCATTGCCCAGCCAAAACTATTAAAGTTAGAAACCTGAAATTTTGGGGATATGTTCGTTGTAAGTCGAAAACGCCCACTAAGGAAGGATTTTTGGATATTCAGGATCTAAAGGGGTGTTAAGGGGGTACACCTGCATTTCATTGAATAACAATATCTCCGGCTTGGTTTCATTGAGGGATGTGATACTCGGCATGTAAACTCATCATGAAAAATAAGAAGACATGTGTCTGAGGGTTTTTCGATGTGGTGTATATTATGAGCCGAAAGGGGTGAAAAGTGGGGGTTGAAGGATTCTTATCGGAGCGTGTATCTCTTAAACGACATAGGCGAGGAGTTTGAAACTCAGCAAGAAAAAATCAGAATAAAAAACAAGTAAATAGGTGTTTGACCGTTTTATCATAAATCCAATTTAAGGGGCCCTTGGGGAGGGGTGAAGTTTTGGGGGGAAAAAAAACAGGAATAAAGTGTCCTAACTGATTGACTGACAAACTCACTCATCAAACTCTGGGGAAAAACTGCTTAAAAATAAGTAAATAGCTGCTCGACAGCTTTTTTTCATGAACCCAATTTAAGGGGTTCATGGGGAAGGGTGAAATTCTGTAAAAAGAAAATTGAAAAAAAAAAGTCCTGACTCACTCACCATCGCCCAGCCAAAATTATTGAAGTTAGAAACATGACATTTTGGGAGATATGATCATTGTATGTCAAAACCGTCCACTAAGGGAGGATTTTCGGATATTCAGGTTCTAAAGGGGTCTTAAGGGGGTTAAACCTGCATTTCATTGAATAACAATAACTCCCGATTGTTTTCAATGGGTAATGTGATACTCGGCATATAAACTCATCATTAAAAATAAGAAGACCCGTGTCTGAGGGTTTATCGATGTGGTGTATATTATGAGGTGAAAGGGGTGAAAAGTGGGGGTTGAAGAATTCCTAAAAAAGCGTGTATCACTTAAACGAAATGGGTGAGGGGTTTGAAGCTCAGCGGAAAACAAGATGTTCAGCAAAGAACATATAGCCTACTTTCTCCTAAATGTATGGGTATCTTTATGACTCTTTGTCCTCAGTCCTAAAACAATCACCCCAACCACAATGTATTGTTTGTTTTCTTTTATATTGATAATAAGCCAGTAAGTGTCAAGATCAATATTATATACTTTATGATGATTGAATAACAAAACTACTAACTTATTGTAATGCATTCACGTCCGTTAATCTCTATATTAAGCCAGCCTGCAAAATTAAGAATCTTCCGCCCCAATCATCTTCCGCCCCAATCACAGTAGGTGGTGCTGCGACCTATCAGTGAATTAATCTTTATCTTGTACGCCTATGCACTGCCATCGTAATGTACTACGATGGCAGTGTTCTATGGGTGTTGAATGTGTAGGCAGTTTAAAGTAGCCAAGAGGGAGGCGATCCAGCTGGCAGTGTTTAAAGGTATTCGGAGCGCGATCGTGGCTAATAGTTGAACTACCAGTATTACAAAATTGCCATACTTCAGGAGGCCAGCTCAGGCATTTACACAGCGTTATGTTTGGAACAATATTACCCACATAACCCACAAGAGGACAGCACCGTACAGAGGCATTAAGAAGGCTGTGGTTAATGACAACGTGTATCTAGTTCTTCTATTCTCCTTTTTCTAATGTCTTCTGTTTATGTGCGATGCTGGGACTGTGATTTTATTAATATACGAGTGTATACTTTATCCTCTCCTTTGAGCTAAATGACATTTTATTCAGTATCTGTGGGAAAAGCTCGTGCACATCATTTGTAAAAGAATTCAAGAAAAAAAAAACCTAACTGTAGCAGTACTCGATCCCCAGTCAACTGCGTGTCAGACTAACATGCTAGCCCAGAGCTAACCGTATCCATGACGTCAGGTGTTCTTAATTGACATATTAGATACAAACTGTTGGCAAATAATGACTTTAAATAAACGATTTCTTCACTGCAGTACATCTTCATTAAAGATCATTTCATACAAAGTTTATATTATTGTATCAGTACGGTATATCACATACAACATACTAAAACTACTGAAATATAAGACAGGCACATGAGGACAGCTGCCATCTTGTCGTGTGACACAAACGGCTCAGCTCTTTTAAGCCACTCATACTGTATAATATTATAATATTAAATTATAATAAATAACGGATCACGACCTTCAGGATAGCTTAAACCCCCCTAGGCTCGATAATCGGAATTGGTGGGTCTTAAGCTATTTATTAAAATGGTTGCATAATTCACACGGCCGCCATCCTGAAATGGCATGACCGATGACCTTGAATTTTGGGTGAAAGACGCGTCCTATATAAAGGTATGTTTTCACCAAATTTGGTAGAGATCGGATGATTAGTTTAGCCGTAATTTGATTTTACGTGTTGAACATTTGAGTGGCCGCCATTCTGTTTTGGTAAAGATGGCGGCGATATAAAGTATGACACTGAGGTGTCCTTTACTAGTGCTACCTCTGTACCAAATTTCGTTCAATTCGGTTTCACCGTGTTCGAATTGATAGGGGGGGACAGACATTCAGAGTACACACACTCACACACACACACACACACACACACACACACACACACACACACAGACTCACACACACACATACACACACACACACAGACTCACACACACACATACACACACACAGACAGACACACTTTTTTCGCCCTGTGTTGATCTCATAAGTCTACTTTCATTTTTTGCAAAAATCGAAAGTAGGCTAAAAATCAGCTTAAAAGATAAGTAAATAGGTATTCGACCGTTCTTTTTTTTTTCATAAATCCAATTTAAGGGGCCCATGGGGAGGGGAGAAATTCTGGGGGGGGGGGTGAACAGGAAAGAAAGTGTCCTAACTGATTGACTCACTCACTCTTCAAACTCAGGGAAGAAATCTGCTTAAAAATAAGTAAATAAGTGTTCGACAGTTTTTTTTTCATAAATCAAATTTAAGGGGTTCATGGGGAGGGGTGAAATTCTGAAAAAAAAATTGGAGAAAAAGTCCTGACTCACTCACTCACTCATTCACTCATCATCGCCCAGCCAAAATATTTGAAGTTGGAAACATGACATTTTGGGGATATGTTCGTTGTATGTCATAACCGTACACTAAGGGAGGATCTTCGGATATTCTGGTTATAAAGGTGTCTTAAGGGGGTTAAACCTGCATTTTATTGAATAACAATATCTCACGAGTGGTTTCATTTGTGGATATGATACTCGGCATATAAACTAATCATAAAAAATAACCAGACATGTGTGTAAGGGTTTTTCGATGTGGTGTATATTATAAGGTGAAAGGGGTGAAAAGTGGGGGTTGAAGGATTCCTAACGGAGCGTGTATCCCTTAAACGACATAGGCAAGAAGTTTGAAACTCAGCGGGAAAAAAATCAGCTTAAAAATAAGTAAATCGGTGTTCGACCGTTTTTTCATAAATTCAATTTAAGGGGCCAATGGGGTGAAATTCTGGAAAGAAAAAAAGGAGAGAAAGTGACCTAACTGACTGAATAACTCACTCACTCATCAAACTTAGGGGGAAAAGACAGCTAAAAAAAATAATTTAATAGGTGTTCGACCGTTTCTTCATAAATCAAATTTAAGGGGCCCATGGGGAGGGCGTAAAATTCTGGTAAAAATAATTGAAAGAAAATGACCTGACTGACTCACTCACTCACTCATCATCGCCCAGCGAAAATTATTGAAGTTGGAAACATTAAATTTTGGGAATATTTTCGCTGAATGTCGAAAACGTCAACTAAGGAAGGATTTTTGTTTATTTGCGTTCTTAAGAGGTGTTAAGGGGGTAAACATGCATTTAATTGAATAACGATATCTCATGAGTTGTTTCTTTGGGGATGTGATATTCGTCAAATAAACTAAACATTAAAAGTAAGCAGACATATGTCTAAGGATTTAACGATGTGGTCTATATTATGAGGTGAAAGGGATGAAAAGTGGGGGTTGAGGGATTCTTAACGGAGCGTGTATCTCTTAAATGACATAGGCGAGAAGTTTGAAATTCATCGGAACAAAACACCTTAAAAAAGAGTAAATAAGTGTTCGACCGTTTTTTTATAAATCCAATTTAAGGGCCCCTTGGAGAGGGGTGAAATTCTGCGAGAAAAAGCAGGAAAGAAAGTGTTCAAACTGATTAACTCACTCACTCACTCATCAAACTCAGGGGGGGGAAGAACAGTTTAAAAATAAGTAAATAGGTGTTCGACCAGTATTTTTTCTTCATAAATCCAATTTAAGGGGTTCATGAGAGGGGTGAAATTCTGAAAAATAAATGAAAGATAATGTCCTGACTTACTCACTCATCATCGCCCACCCAAAATTATTGAAGTTAGAAACATGAAATTTTGGGGTTATGTTCGTTGTATGTTGAAAGCGTCCATTAAGGAAGGATTTTTGGATATTCAGGTTCTAAAGGGGTGTTAAGGGGGTAGACCTGCATTTAATTGAATAACAATATCTCCCGATTGGATTCCTTGGGGGATGCGATACTCGGCATATAAACTCATCATTAATAAGAATAAGAAGACACATGTCTGAGGGGTTTTCGATGTAGTGTATATTATGAGGTGTATGTGTGAAAGTGGGGGATGAAGGATTCCTAACGGAGCAAGTATCTCTTAAAAGACAGAGGCATAAAGTATGAAACTCAGGGGGAAAAAATGGCTTGAAAAAATAAGTAAATAGGTGATCGACCGTTTTTTTTTCATATATTCATTTCAGGGGGCCCATGGGGAGTGGTGAAATTCTGGGAAAAGAGGTCCACTAAAGAAGGATTTTTGAATATTCACACATCATTCGCCAGCCAAACCTATTGCAGTTAGAAACTTGAAATTTTGGGGACATGTTCGTTGTATGTCGAAAACGTCCACTAAGGATGGATTTTTAGATATTCATGTTCTGAAGGGGTGTTAAGGGATTAAACGTGCATTTCAGTGAATAACAATATCTCATGAGTGGTTTCATTTGGAGAAGTGATACTTGGCATATACACAAATCATTAAAAATAAGCTGAACATGTCTAATGGTTTTTTGATGTGGTGTATATTATGGTATGAGTAAAATGGGTGAAAAGTGGGCTTTGAAGGATACCTAACGGAGCGTGCATCTCTTAAACGACATAGGCGAGGAGTTTGAAACTCAGAGGAAAACAATCAGCTTAATAAAACATAAATAAATAATTAATTAAATAGGTGTTCGACCGTTTTTTCATAAATCCAATTTAAGGGGCCCATCGCGAGGGGTGAAATTCTGGAAGAAAACGTCCACTACGGAAGGATTTTTGGATATTCATTCTCATCGACCAACCAAAACTATTAAAGTTAGAAGAATGATATTTTGGGGATTTGTTTGTTGTGTGTCGGAAACGTCTACTAAGGAGGGATTTTTGAATATTCAGGTTCTAAAGGGGTGTTAACGGGGTTAAATCTGCATTTCATTGAATAACAATATGACGCGAGCGAAGCCGCGGGTACCTGCTAGTGACTATATAAGAAAGAACTTTCACAATTTAGACTTCGATGATCTGAGAATGAGATCGGAGAATGAGACTCCTCTCTTCTGCGCAAGCCCTTTTATTAACTTCACGAGGGGCGTTTCCATCCCTTCCATAGCGTGATACTGCGTCATTGCTAAAAGTTCCAACTTCGTTAATACATGACGGATTTTCAAAATTCAAAAACTGAAAATAAATTTCACCAAAATTCCAAATCAATGCTACTACTGCAAATGGATTTCCACAATTCTGCATTCCAAAAGTAATAAAAATACCATAGTTTCAGCAATCTCCGTCTTCCTTTAAACTATCGTTCATTGGTTCAAGCCTCTCCTCCAATAGCATAGTTTCTTCCTCAGCAGAATTCCACTTTTCCTGCGACTGCGTCGTAAATCTTGGAACATTCTCGACTAAATGCTGACGTCACTGAGAATCTCAGCTCAAGTAGCCTGCTGGCATAACGTTTACGTCATCCGTGCTTACGTCATGACTACCCATGTCATAACTATGACAGCCATAACTTTCCTTAAATTTTCCAACATAGCCACCGTGGTCTCTATATAATTCAATTACGGGGGCATTCTCCTCTCACCACGTTTTAAAAACAGTTGCAAATTGTTTTTAAACTCAGTGTTACAAGTATCTCAACTCTCTTGAACACGAAATTGAATTATTACTGGCTTACTCTAGTATGATATTTCCTCTATGTTCCTTAATCATAAATCTGGGTTGTGTGTGGTTAATGTATTCTTTCCTCTCTAATTTCTCTTCTGACCAGTATTTCTATTTTCTAAGTTCTGCTGGCTCGTAGAAGGTCCAGGATCGATTACAACATCCTGCCTTTTCTTTTGATTTTCGGTTTCTTTATCCCTTAATTCTTTTAAGTATTGCTGGCTTTCCTTCTCTCTTTGCTGATACTGATCGGGTGTCATAACCTGACCTTGAGTATTCTGGTTTCTATTTTGGTTTTGGTTATTCCTATTATAATTTCGGTTATACCCATTATTGTTGTAATATCTGCCTCTTCCATTGTAGTTTCCTCGATTGTAGTTCCAACCTCTTCTCTGTTGATACGGTCGGTAACCTTGTGATCTGTTATTTCTAAACTGATTATTCCTGTGAGGACCTACATTGTCAGTTTTCTCCTCCTCTGGCTTGTCAGTCTGTTGGACTTGGTCCATATATACCGTATTGATTTCTTTAAACTCCTGCCGTTGACCTTTCTGTACTACGTTAGGCATTGGACTTGTGTAGTCTAACCTCCTCAGTAATTCATCCATGCTGGTTAAATCCCTGATGTTGGACGAAATTATTAGTCTTCTCACCTCAACTGGCAGCATACGAGAAATCGCATCAATTAGTTGCTCCGTGGACAATGGGGGTTGTAAGAATCTCAAGCGGGACAATTGACTCGTAAAGAAATCAGCGTACCGTGTTGGAAGAGTACCTGAGTATTTTCTTGAATACACTTCTGCTCTTAACGAATTCTGCGCTTCTATGGACCAAAATCGTTTGATTAATGCCTCTGCAAACTCGTCAAAGTTACTGAATGTGTATCTAAATGCGCGAAACCATTCGAGGGGTCCTCCAATCAGTTATCTCTCTACTATCTTCATCTCTCTCTCTCTGGGAATGTGAGCTTCGATGAAATAATCTTTGAGGTTCCTTACATACTCTATAGGTGTCAAGCTATCAGTGTTACTGAATTTTTGCGGTTTGTCTTCGAAATTCCTGATGACCGTTACGTTCCTCGGATATGAATCCGGATAGTTTTTCCCACTATCTCGATAGTTCCACTCAGGTTCCATATTCCTCTCGTCATCCTCCTCTCTGAATCTGGATATACGTTCTTCAGGAGTCACGTCTCTTTCTTCTGGATCTAGGTTATATCTTCTGGTATAATTCCTATTCAATTCGCAAGCCAAGCCTTCTGTATCCTTGTCAGTGATTTCCGTTAAGACTTTCTTGATTATCTCTTCTTTGTAGTTCTCCATTAGATTAGCCTCTCCTAACTTCAAATTTTGCAGTTTGCTCGTCGTTTCATTTACATCAGAGACAACTTTATGCATCTGTTCCTCTAATGTAGATTTTAATGTTTGCATATCCTGATCTAGTTGTGTTCTATCGTCAACTTGTTTTTCGGATAGCGAATTTATCCTGACGCTTAAATCTTTCCTAATCTGTACTACTTCTTTGTTAATTTCTATCTGAGTACTGGCAAGTTTTCTTTCAATCCTTTCCTGAATTTGGGTTACATGTTCCCCACTTGACTTATTCCACTCGTCTTTCCATACCGCTACGTTTGCTGTTAACATTTCTGCTATGTCTACCTCGATATCCTGTTTTAATAATCTATTATGGTCTAATACCTGGGTTCTCATGACCTCTACATCATACTTCAAATCTACTAAAAAGACGTTGTTGTTCTAACTGACTCATCAACTAATCTAGTCGCTAATGCAGTTATATTACGCGTACAAAGAGTTTTCGAGTTTTCTATTTCTTCCCTGACTTTATTTACATAAGTTTGGACTTTAGTCATATCTACGAAAACTGTGTTGACCTCTACCTGAATCTTAGTTATGTCACTTTGCACCTCAGTTATATCCGCACGAATGTTATTAATATCTACCTGAACATTGGATACATCAGTCCTAGCATTTTGAATTTCTTTTTGGACTTCCTCGACCTTGTCTTGGACAGTCGCAACATCATTTTTGACAACAACTACTTCGGCTCTAGCACAAGAAATATCCCCTCGGGCATTAGCTACATCTAGATTTAACATTGTAAGGTCTTTCTGTACCTTAGACACATCCTTTTTAACATCTGACACATTTGTGCGGATGTCACTTACAGTACTCTCAATTCCTTGGGTATTAATCTGTAAACGCGACATATTATCCTCTAAATTAGCAGCACTAGTTTGAATACCTTTCAAACTTTCACCCATACTAGCTTTCAAATTACTAGCATTCTCCTCCATTCGACTAGTATTCCTAGCTTCCATCTCCTTCATACTACTATTCAAATTAGCAGACATATTACTAGCATTCTCCTCCATTTTTGCATTCAAATTAGCAGACAAATTACTAACATTCTCCTTCATGCTTTCATTCAGCATCTGCTTCATACTATTGTTCATGCTAGCTTTCAAGTTAGCAGACATCTCCTCTAGCATCAACCTCAAACTTTCATCTGCCATTACAATATTATTCAAAATAGACTGCTGTAGGGACATACATCAAAAGAGCAAAATAACAACATTTGAGCAACACTTTTCACCATATATAAATTTGATCAATTTTCTGTCTTAAATCTAACTTATAATTACCTTATAATTAACTTTCGAAGATACTTCATGTTGAAACAAACTCAAGTACATGTTCAAATTTCCCTGGCTCATTTTAAAATATCCTAACACAAATAATTTACATTTACAATCTAAATAATTTAATTTTATCTTTAATATGACTAAAAATGTCATAAGCCGGTCAAATAAAATAAGATTCCAGATTATAGGCGATTTTCCTAAGTTTCCAGCCTATTTAACCTTTTCTCAAGTTGTATAAGATCTGATCTTTTCTGAGTGTAATTTTCCTAATACAATACAACATTTAATTCCTATATAATCACACTCTTAAATACTACAATTGGCCTAGACATCTAACAAAGAATCAACCTCTTTATTTGAGTCTAATCGAACCTCACGTGTTAGGTTTGTCAATCTTACTCGCGTTCAACCTGGTGATCCAGTTATGTTGAATCGAGCCCCAACGTTTTAGGTGCGCCAATCTTACTGGCGTTCAACCTGGTGATCCAGTTTTGTCGAATTCGCCCCACGTGTTAGGGTCGCCAATCTTACTGTCCCCGTTTACCCGGATAGTAGGCTGTCAGATATCCGCCCCCTCAATCGGATTGCCAATAATCAATCGCACCGACTCAGCTACATCAATGAAAATGGCACTGACAGATACTATCGAGATAAGAGCACAGAAGTTCACAGGAAATCATTGTGGAACACACCAAAATAGACGGGGGTACATACTTACCGTTACTTACCTCTTAAAAATAATCTCGGGGTTTGAGTTGACAACAGGATCACTAAAGTCTGTTCACACAATAATCTCCACCATGACATTTAAAAATGAACCAAGACGAAGACGAGAACTTTGAACTGTACAAAAGCTTTATTTTTAATAAAGGGTATGATTTTTAATAACACAACAAAATACACGTGGCTATCAGTAGCCCAAGTCAATCTGACTACGTCCTCCTGTAGGACTTGCAAAGTTATCATACAACATGATATAAAACATATTAGCTCCCACGAGCTCCAAATAACGTAATATTCATAACACAATTGGATTGGAAAGGAAGTGAGGACGAGACATATATAGAGCATTTGGTTTCCTTTTAATAAACATGACAATTGTATTTATAGTCGCAAGGCCAGAGTGTGGACGACCTCACCCGCTGATAACCAGTTGTTGGGACAGCTGCAAGCTACCCTCCAACCTGTCGCATACTTTGTCAAATGGACTCCCTTCTCACATGCTACGTTACGTAAGAATACAGCTTTCTCTCAAGCTTTAAATGTCTGCAAGACAACTTCAAATATATATTTACGCAATTCTTTCAAATACGTTACTCACATCCTACTGGATTATTATGATAATTCCTGAACTTGTTAAGTTCTCATCCAAATGTTTAATAAGCTCTTAAATGTTTATAACAAAATCACATAAATTATTTATAACAATTAGAAATTGTTTATAATATTTGTCAAAGACAATAAATATATTTTTAAACACGCCTTTAACATCATTTTCGTTCCACATTATTTTCAAAAATATTTACAGCAATTATTTATAATATTAACATTTAAATTGTTTAAATTATTAATTTTAAGAAATACATTAACCACAGGTTCATCCGGTTAGTAGTTTCATAATCGTGTCCATATAATCGACCAATGAAGGTTAGTTATACATTTTAATGTCACAATCTGGTTTAATAAAGGTTTTAATAATTATTTGTGACGGTACTCTTCATTCAAAATCTTATCTCAAATTCTTTCAAAACTCGTGTTAATTATAACAGTAAATTCACTTGATTAATTTTCAACGAACTATGACAATTCACTCCAGCGGAAAATACTTCGCTAACACAATAATGCACAAACTGCATTATAATTAAGCCCAAAATTCATCATATATCAATCTATATGGCATCAAAAACTTCTACCGAACCTACAAAAACTTCCACAAATAATTCTTTAACATTAATTCCTGTGGGAACCTCCTTCATATTCAAGGGCATTATATATCAGCGACTCTCAACACATGCGCTGCACTAGCGATTATACATCCATAGTTCCACTTAAAAATTCTTATAATCATTAATTGTTACAAAACTGTTTTCATTTAACCTTCGTGAATTTCATTCATGAATCGAACTGAAGTCAAAATTTGCCAATCACAAACAAATTTAATAGTGAATACGCTTATATACGCCTGTCTGGTCTATCAAAATTTAAGATTAACATCTTAAAAGAATTGTAGTATAAAAATACTATCATCAAATAAAGTGTGACTAAAACTGCAAAGTAGTCGAATAGAATCCAATTTGACTGGGAATGCAAACATCGTTATATAAATCTCTAATTGAGAAAAACTCCTAATAAAAGTTCTTGACTTTAATGCATTCAATAATTCATTATTAAAGTTCATCTTTCACAAAAATGTCTATGATGCAATGATCGTTCATAACTGACGATAAATGTCTGTGTTGCAATCAATTCAAATAACGACTAGTATTTCCAAGATCGTCGACAACGCAAGAGATTTTAACGCTCTAAAATCATTTAAATGTTCTTCCTTCTTGATGATGACAGAAAATTGGTCAAAGTAATTAAACTGGGGTAGAATTACTTTAATAAAGTGACACGCTGTCTGAATTTAAATCTGCCATAAAAATCATTAACTTACAGTCAAATCGTGACTACAAAAATATTAATTACTGAAAAATCTAAATATCAGTCTCAGCTGATCCAAAATCGTTTAACTATGCCCATGACATAACAATGTCTTAATAAATCGTCGAAAAAGGCATAACTCAACAAGGTGTACTGAGAATAGGAATCTCAAACAAGAAAATAGGGCAAAATACATGAGGACAAAAATATGGGGAAAATGGTTGCTCAAATATCATTAAGAAACTCAAATACAATAAACGTTCACGACTACCTTATCTGCCGATTGACGTTCCAGAGGAAAATTCCCCAAAGAAGACTGCTGATGGATCCATTTCACCAAGTTAAAGCTGAGCTCCATCCTCGAAATAGGAAATAGCATCCTCGGAGAATCGAACTGCTTCCTTCTCCGTAAATCGTACTGCTCCTCGAAGACGAATAGACATCCTTCCGGCAATAATCTTCTTTGTGCGTCGGGATAACTCTGACCTCTCTTGAAAAATTCCCTGAAGTTCCAGTAGACAATCGCCAAGAAGTTTTGGTAGAAATTTCCGAAGAAATATTCATATTCAATGAGTATGTAATAGATTTCATTGCTGTTGGATAGTATTCAGCCTTTAATCACGAAACATGGGTGTAGATGGTATTCACCACATGTTCGCTTGTGTGGAATAGCAATTAGCGAAGTTCCATGTTGCTATCTTACTCCTTTGAAATATGTCCCAATCGCATTAAGTCCTTTAGCCTTCCATCTGCTCTTCGGTTGTAGTATTAGAAGAACAAACTGCCTTATTAAATTGCTCCATTAGACTGTAGTGTTGTGTAACAAAAGCAATCTGGAGTCTCCCTATTTCACGAGCAGCGTCAGCCGTGGCGTAAATTCTGGCGATACAATAGTGCTTCTCAGGTGGCGAGATAATCACTTTTGTCAGTCGTCGAAACATGCTAATATCTTTCAAACTAATCGCTCTAAATTGTTCAGCTTTTCTATATTACTTCATGTAGCACTGCACAATAGAATTAGCTTATCGGCGACCGCTAACTGTTCGAAGCTAAACTTGTAGAAGCGTTCTAAGGTCCGTTTTAACTTCACCTAGTTTGACTTGAATCTTGTTAATGCAGTGGCTTCCCCACGTTCTAAAAACGACTCTTTCACACTTTTCACTATATATGACTATATAAGAAAGAACTTTCACAATTTAGACTTCGATGATCTGAGAATGAGATCGGAGAATGAGACTCCTCTCTTCTGCGCAAGCCCTTTTATTAACTTCACGAGGGGCGTTTCCATCGCTTCCATAGCGTGATACTGCGTCATTGCTAAAAGTTCCAACTTCGTTAATACATGACGGATTTTCAAAATTCAAAAACTGAAAATAAATTTCACCAAAATTCCAAATCAATGCTACTACTGCAAATGGATTTCCACAATTCTGCATTCCAAAAGTAATAAAAATACCATAGTTTCAGCAATCTCCGTCTTCCTTTAAACTATCGTTCATTGGTTCAAGCCTCTCCTCCAATAGCATAGTTTCTTCCTCAGCAGAATTCCACTTTTCCTGCGACTGCGTCGTAAATCTTGGAACATTCTCGACTAAATGCTGACGTCACTGAGAATCTCAGCTCAAGTAGCCTGCTGGCATAACGTTTACGTCATCCGTGCTTACGTCATGACTACCCATGTCATAACTATGACAGCCATAACTTTCCTTAAATTTTCCAACATAGCCACCGTGGTCTCTATTGACCCCATGTGCCATCAGGTCCATGGATGGTCGAATCCATGCATTTGAGGAAGAAATCAAAGAAGCGTATAGTTTCTAATGTAACTTTAAGAAAGATCCAGCTAGGAGGCCAGTATAAGGTTGTGCAACTAACGAGGACCAGGTGTTCGAGAGGATGATATCATCCCTCTTGACATTCTGAAGGGAGCGAGTCACGAGTATTAATAACCGAGTGGAAATTTCCCAGGATTAAACAAGGAAGCCTGAATCGGAATTCGAGCTGACGTTGCTGGAAATTGACAACACCGCTTATGCGCTAGAAGAGGAATAATTAAAATTAACACGTTTACGAGCATAATAATGAGTAAACAAGTACAGTACAGTGAATCATTTTGAATGAGAGATTTTTCAGTAAAGAGAAACCATTTAATAATTGCGCAGGAAAAAACTGCTAACGCAAGACGACGTCATTGGGGAAGTACCACGGCCTGTGTGGAGGGGAGAAAGCAAAAGAAATGCAACACACACATAATTGAGGACGAGAAATTAATTAATATCTCCGAATTGCACGATCGATTCTTAGGTGCAATGAGAGTATTTGACATTGAGAAGACGAGCTTTCGGAAGGTATAATTTTTATATTTGTGGCACCATTATTTTAGAAGTTGACCACAGAAAAGGCTAGAGTCTTATTTTTTTGTAGTAAAATAGTATAAAGCTTCGGGCTTCACCAAGCCAATCATGCAGTCATTTCGACAGTCCGTGAGGGGACGTGACGCTGGAGCATCAACAATAAATGCAGTTATTCTGACAACCCGTGAGGGTGTTACTACGCACGCAGTTCAAACGGCCTGAGGGCACGTCACTAAGCTACATCAAACACCGAATGCAGTTCGACAGTCCGTGAGGGGCATAACTCTGCGTCACATCGAAGACAGTTACCAGTACTCCTTGAGGGGAGAAACGCTGTGTTACACCGCAGAAGTAATATCCGAGAGCCATAGGCGTCGCAGTATTAACGACTTGCTTGCCTCCATAGGGAGTGGTCAAGAAGAAATTTAAAGTATCGCCGTATTGAAAGATTAGGAAAATCCTAGTTACAGGATTTAGGCCCGACTGTATACAAGTTATAGTGAAAGTTTGTAAGATATAGTCAGAGCAGGCCGCGAACGTCGGACTTAAAGGCGATAGGTCGTTAAATAGACGAACGAATAGATCATAACGTACGGAAGTGTCGTACCAGAAAGATAAACTGTTATTTAAATTAAAGAACCCAAAAAGGGAAGAACAGAATAAGGTTCGGAACGTATATCAGAAACGTGGGTGCTAAAACAGTTCCAATAAAGAAGATAGGAGACTATAAACATTATCTCCAGAAAGCAGGCGAACTATTCTAAAAGTACTAGACTCGAGAAGTACTAGCTGCTATAGACTAAATCTATAGGTCTTTGAGGAGACCTCGATCCAAATAGACTTTCGCTAGGATCGATAAAACAGATCTACAAAGAAGCCGTTCAAGCTAGATAAATAGCCGGTCATCCAGGATAGGAGTAGCAGAATTTGGACTCCAGGGAACAGTAGATGTTTCGAGACTTTCGTATTCTGCAGGATAGGAAGCCGACATCGAATAAATTTCACCCTTGGAAACGGGAAATTAAGAAGGTCACGTGTGATAGGCTCAGAAATACGGCCTAGTGATCAAGAATTGTGAAGTGTAAATTTATCAAGATTGTGTGTTAAATTAATATTTTTAGTGTTTATTATGTGTTCAAAAGGGACACATCAGTGTATAAAAATGTCGTCAATGTTACGTGTTTTAAATATATGTCAAAAAGTGTTTATACATAAGATGAATTCCTTTAATATGGAGTAAAAAGTTCAAAGTGGGCCCAAAATGAAGCACCGCACAAGAATAAAGATCATGGGACGATCTTAAAAACATGTGAGTACTGAATTTCATTCTATTTTGGTGTCAGAAATTGTTTGTGTACAAATCCACCGGAGTTTTTGAGTAAAAGGGATGTGTTTTAATAAATAAATACTGAATAAGCAAGAACGCGGTCTGAACAATAATAGAAAATTTGAGAAATTATAAATAATTATGTAAAGAATAAATCCCGTAGAGGAAATAAGTGAATAAAAATGTTAATGTATTTAACAAATGTCATAAGAGCAAGCGAAATATCACTAATTATCATGAAATATATTTAAATAAAGTAAAGTTGAGATATGAAAGAAATAGCTTTTGAGCTTGTGTAAAGAATAAAGATAATAATAATAACTAAGTATGGAAATATTAAATAAAGATCAAATAAATTGATATGAACATAAGAGCGTTAAAGCCTTAACATATGTGTAAGATATGATGTTCAATGGAATATTTTAAAAGGGGAGCGATTTATCGGCAACGGAAAAAAATAATATAAGAATTAAAATAATATGAATTGTTACTAATGAGATTTATCAGTTCTTGGGAAGACAATTCGGCTTAAAATAATGCATAGCGCAAAAGAGCGCCAATAATATTAAAATGTCACGCTAGGAACGCGTAGAGGTTAAAATACTTGGTAAATTACTTATGGAGGGTAGTTGATTGCAGTGAATTGATAATTGTATAAGTCCTCTATTTGTGACGTAGTATCACGAGGCATTGTGTATGTATAAAAAAGGGAGCTAATATATGGTATTATTGAGCGTATGTCATATGGGCCACGGCCGACTTTAAATCGCATTTTGTATAAGTCCTCTGTAAGGGAATGGTTCCCGAGGCACGTGAAGAGATTCGAACGCAGAATCTTCTTATGATAAAGCCCCTTTATTCTTCGTCGTCGAAAGTGTATTAATCTTCCCAATCAATGAGGACCCTCTCATAATTAATAAATGCCAAGGTTACGAAAGTGGTCTATGAACCAAAGAATAGTTGTTTGAATGAATACGGTACAGTAAAAGCCCGGTCTCTCCTCAGAACTGAATATAATGTGAAGGTTTGTTTTGAAAGCCTTGGAAATAAGCTACTAACGTGGGTTAGACAGGGAGTCGCCGTCACCCTACGTGTCATAAATCGCGCCCGAGTAGAAGGGTCTAGCTCTCTTAAAGCAAGAGGGGCCAGGAACCGTCTCGTAAGATGTTGTAAAGAGAAATGAATACACCAGGAGTGTTTAAAGTTGTTAACGACCCGGGCGTTGAACCGAGGTCCTTGTAGATTGATATTTTCGTTTGCCTGTTCAGATCGTAGTTTCTTATATGATAATGGTCTTATAAGACATAAGAGATAAATAACAATCCCTATTGTAATGATGTATGGACGTAGGATTCCACGAGTTAATTGAAGGCAACTGAGTTTCGGGAGTAACTATAGTTTTTTTGACTGTGTCAAGTATCTTCACGCTCTGGAGTACACAATTGATTTCCTGATTACCTTAATATATTTGTGAATATAAAGAGAGATGATAACAACTGAATGTGTGGACATGCCCAAAATATTGAGTTGGATAATTAACATAGATTTTAAATGTAATTATAAATTTGTTTTTTTGAGAATTAAGAAAATATAAAGGATAGTGTTTGAGGTGTACAAGAAGGACACCATTATTATATAAAGCATGGAGCCAAAAGAGCTCGGAGTTATATAAAACTTACTGTTAATGCTTTATGGAAGTAAGACTAAGTAGGAATTGTTGGTTTATGTGGAAACCATATGTTTTAAATACAATATTTGTTTTATTATATTTATGATTCCTTGTTCATTTGGAACAAGTAGATGATTATGGGTCAATAATTAAATTGTTAAAGTGTTTGTAGCGCTATTAATTTTATTAATTAAATGTGTTTAAATAGGAGTTGACTTTGTTGTTATTTTTGCAAGTGTATCCTCTAATTGATCCAAAATATGTGAGTCACAGAGTGGGGGAACTTACCGCTGCCCCGAAAATTCCGAATTGAGCTACGCTGGTATACTGTGATTGGCATATTTCTTGCTAAAAGGGCACATGGGGGTCGTATAAGTAATGTGCTGGATTAATTACTAGAGGAACACTTAAGACGGTCATTTCATGTAAATTAAAGTAATGATAGGTGTAGCTACAACATAAAATCTTAACTGACCGCATGGGTCCCTGGAAACTCATACCGAGCAGCCCTGAATTATATTATCAACCCCCAAGCAAATCTTTGATTTTGGCGCCCAGTACGCAGGGATGAGTTTTCCTAGGGAAAACCCGAGTTTTCTCGAAAAATCAAATTTTTCATTTTTGAAAAAAAAATGGTTTTTCGAAATTTTGAATTTTAAACACTTCCATAAAGGTTTATGAAATTTAATAAAAGTAGTAAAAGGGTACGTTGTAAGTGAATACCCGTACTAAAGTAAATTTTTTTAAAGAAATTGGGACACACTGATTCAGAGTATCATCTCTCAAACATGTACTAGTGTGGTGGCATTAGTGGCCCACTGTATTTTCATAAGATGGCATTAAGTGAAGAGATGCAACGGCTTTTGGAGGCTATAAAAGCCGATAGCAATGAGAAGTTGGAGGCCATAAACAATAAATTGGGAACAATAGACAATACATTGGGCCTCCAAAAGGATGAAAATAACAAAGTGTTCGAATCCATAAATGAGAGTTTGAATAAGTTGGATAGCCAACAGACTGAAAATAAAGAAGGGTTAGGATCTATAAATCAAAGTTTAGAGTCACTAAAAACTGATAGTGCTAATATGGGAACTAAATTAGTAACTATCGAGGCTAACTGTGTAACAATGAACAATGAAGTAAAGGCTGAGATAGATAAAATAAATAACAAGTTCCAAGGTTTTGACACTAAGTTTGTGGACAAGTTAACTGAGTTAAAAGGGGAAATCACAATTAAAATTGAAAATGAAAACAAAGCACTTCAGTCAGGATTGCAAGACCAAATAAATATCTTGAAGGATAGCACGGAAAAATCCCAAACAGCATGTCAAGGAAATTTTGAAATTTTGAATAAAAGTTTGAGTTCCATGGAAACTAAATTGAGTAATATGGAGGGAAATGTAAAAGCATGTGAGGAGAAACTTGTAACCCAGATCCAAGGTGTGCAGAAAGAATTGAAAGCTCAGATAGAATCTAACAAGGATATTTGTGAACGTTCCCGGGATGAAATAAAACAAAGCGTGAATGAGCTAGGAGATAGATTTAAAGGGGTTGAGAAAAAAATGGGAGAACTTGAGGGAAAGGTCAATGAAGTTCAGACTGAGGTAACTGAGATGAAAAATCAAAATATAAAGGATGCGCGGGATATGAAAGGTAAATTTGAGCTTTTTTTACCGGGCAGGTAGATGATAACTTAAAGAAGTATGAGGGTGAAATAAATCGAAGATTAGGTATCTACGAGGGGCATCTCCAGAGTGAAAGAAAACAACGAGAGGGCGAAAATAAGGATAACACCCATAAGATAGATGAAATAAGTCAGGGTATTAATGAGGTTCAGGAAACCATCGGAACATTAAAGGTCGAAATAGGAAAAACTCATAAGGAAGTAGGCCAGATCCAAAATGACTTGAGAATATTAAATAAGAATCAAGAGAAAACGGAGAAAAAACTTGAAGGAATTAAAGGGGATATGGTCAAAGAACACAGAGAGATGGAGAAGAAAATAGAAAAAATACGAGAAGACCTAGATACTAGAGGTGACGTGAAACCAGAAATGATAGACCAAAAGGTCATCTTTAAGAGGTAGAAGAAAAACTAAATGAATTCAGGGATAGTTACAGGGATGAGAAATTCCAATCCAAAAAGGTAGAGGAAGATATTAAAAGGGATCAAGAAAGAATTCAGAATGAATTAAGATCCCGATTAGAGAGGACTGAACATAAGAATAGTCAAATGGAAATCCAACTCATGGCTAATGAAGAAAGTGCCCGAAGGGAAAGGAAGTTAGAATTTGAGAATCAGGAGGAGTTTCCAAAGCCAGGATGGGTAGATTCCCGTGAGCAAGGCACAGATACGGAGAGGGACTTAGGAGGGGAGAGCCCTTATAAGAACCCAGGATATCCGATGGCGATGTCAACCCCGTACATGAATCAAACAAATGGCCAGATAATAAACATTATTAAATCAAATGAGGACAGACCAGTAAAGTTTACGGGTAATAACATGTCTATTACTCCAAAATACTGGCTAAGAGAAGTGGCAGAGTATCTAAACTAAATGAAGGTTCCTCAGGATCGGAGACTGAGAGCTATTGAAAAGCTGTTGGCAGGTGATTGTCTCACCTGGTTCAGAAGCTTCAGATACACCTTTGATACGGTGGAAGGCTTTAGGGAAGCATTTTTAAAGCGATATTGGGCAGCAGATGTCCAAGAAAATTTAAGGCTAGATCTGTACTCTTGGAAGTACAGCACAAATGCACCTACTAAATATTCGGAATTTTTCACCACTCAGCTGTGTAAATTCCGCGAACTGGATATTGCTCCGGCAGAAAACGACCTGTGTGCTGCCATTGCAAGACAGCTTCCATATGAGATTCAGAGGCTGCTAATCTCATCCAAAGCCAGAAGTGCTGTGGAAGTGGAGAGTGTATTACGTCAATTAGATATGACGACTTCGCACGTAACTCCTCGGCATCAAAGACAAACTGAGCAAGTACACATGGCCAGCAGTCAGGAAACAGGAGAAAAACCAGCGACCAGGAATCAGTCCACCAGCACGGATACCCAAGGACTAGGTCGAGAGTATGGGCACCAGGAGCCTAGAAGGATACAGCCATATTACAGGGGAGGATATCGAGGAAGAAATCCTAGAACTACGGGTTATAGGCAACAGGAAAGCCGACCCTATAACAATAACCATCAAAGGCCGGACAACAGAAAGAAATGGGAGAATTATCCCAGAAGGAATGTAAGGCCAGACGATAGGGATGATGAATATCGGGCCGAGATAGAAGAAAGATATCAGGAAAGTATTCGTTATATGAACGAAAGACCAGATGAACCTGATAGGCAAAAAGTCCGTTGGAGTGAGGCAATCAAGAACCGGAAATCACCCGACCGACTAGACGGAGCTCAAAGCTTGGAACTACAAGCTCAGTTAAAGAATGAGGGAAAAGGGAGCCCTCAGGATTAAAAAAACTCCAAATTTAAATTGTCAAAAGTGGAAACATACCAGGAGCTGGGAGGAGGTAGAGATTGTAAATTGGATAGCCAGACCAGATGAGCTAATTAACGAGGATGTGGAAGGAATCCCACCTGTTAAAAGAGAATTACCTATAATTATGCTTAGGATAGAAGGATTACTGGTCAGAGCATTGATTGATACCGGATCCACAATAAGTCTAATTACACAAACCCTTTTAAATGAATTGGAAACAAGGGGCCGAGTACTAAAAATTCCCACATCTAGTGTAAAGATTAAGGGAATTATCCCTGAAAAATCTTTGACATGTAAATTTCAGGTATACATTGATCTGATCATGGGTAACGCTGAAATTTCGCAGTGCTTTTTGCTGGTAAATCAATTACCGTATAATGTCATATTAGGTATTGATTTTATCCGTGAGAACAAGGTCATCATAGACCTAGCGCAAAACTGCATTAGAATTCAAAGAGAGGATGTGGATGAACAAAACATTAACCTACAGGAACAGGATGCGAAAAAAGAAGAACAGGTATGGCATATGGAAGAAGTGATTGAGGAAGATTATAAGGACATAGAAAAGATATTTGAAGTCCTAAACATAGAACTCGAAGATAATGTGGAAAATGAGTTCGAGACCAACCTGTCAGGAAAAGTGGAGGAAGCTAAAGTCAGCCTCGAAATTAAGGAACAGTTAAAGAAATTATTATTGGATTATAGGGACGTATTTGATTCCAAGCCAGGGAAGATTGAAAATTTTAAATACGCGTTCCAAGTCAATGATTGGGCACCGTTCAAACAAAAACCATACCCGGTTGCGGAAAAACATTACCCACAAACTAAGAAAACACTGCAGGAAATGATGAATGCAGGTGTTATAGAAAAGATGGCGACACCATATGTTAGTCCATTAGTGATTGTGAGTAAACCGGATGGCTCAGTAAGGGTGTGTTTAGATGCCAGAAATTTAAATGCAAAAATCATACCAGAAAATGATTCGGCACCACCCATAAAAGAAATACTGAGGAAGTTCAAAGGCAAGAAGATTTTTACAAATATTGACATGACTTCTTCGTATCATCATCTCGAACTGGAAGAGAAAACCAGCTTGTTGACTGGATTTCAGTTCGACCAACAAACATACTGCTTTAGAAGATGTCCGTTTGGATTGAAGACCGCAGGATCTGCATTAATAAGAGCGCTTGATCGAAACCTGTCAGAGGAAGTGAAAGATTGCACTATCCGATACGTAGATGACATTTTGCTTACCTCGGAGAACATTGAGGAACATTTAGAAAATTTGAAGAAATTATTGGAAGACTTAAGAAAGGCAAATTTTAAAATAAATTTAAAGAAGTCGAATTTTTGTCAAAGGCAAGTGACATTTTTAGGGCATGTGATTGACAAGGATGGTGTTAAACCAAATCCATGCAAATTGGAATCGATAAGGGATTTTCCAAGGCCTTTGAAGGTAAAGAACGTTCGCCAGTTTTTGGGATTGATTGGGTTCTTCTCAGGACATTGTCCATCATACACCAAAACTGTTGCACCACTACAGGACCTTCTGAAGAAGGGGGGCAAGTGGAAATGGACGGAGGAAGCAGAAAAAGCATTCGTGGAGGCCAAGGAAATGCTCTTAAATTACGTGAAGCTAGGATATCCTGATTTTAATCAGAGATTTATCATTCAAACAGACGCATCCCAGATTGGAATAGGGGCAATGCTATATCAGGAGAACCCGGAAAACCCTGATAAGAAGAACTATCTAGCTTTCACAAGTAGGAGACTGAAACCACACGAGAAAAATTATACGATCAGCGAGATCGAGCTGTTAGCGATATTGCACGCGTTGCAATATTGGCGGAAGATCGTAAATGGGTTTCAGGTCATTCTAAGAACGGATCATAAAGCCTTAACCTTTTTGATGAAGACTGATTTATCCAGTCAAAGGTTGATGCGTTGGGCTTTATACATTCAACAATTTGATGTCAAGATAGAGTACTGCCCAGGAAAGGAAAATATAGTTCCAGACTACTTAAGTAGACAGCCAGAGTCCATAGAAGAGGAAGTAATGGCTATAGATTTGGAAGACAGGGATCAGCGTACTCTTAATGAGTTAAGAAGCATTAGTCAAAGACAACGGGAGGATCCATGGATGAACATGCTCATATCTTTCCTTGAGGGAAGCTTGATAAGAGGAACACCAGCGTACACGGAAGCGAATAAGATAGCTCAAGACTACACGTTTTATAATGGGTTATTATATAAGTTTGTGGACTCTGACCATACAAAATTAAGGATTGTTGTTCCTGCAATTTTGCAGAGGAAAATAGTATGGTTAGCCCATAGATCGTTCGGACATATGGGAGTCGACAAAACAGTCTCGATGCTGAAAGAAGCATTTGTATGGCCGAGACTGAGAGAAACTGTAAGGGACACGCTAAAGACATGTGATCTATGTCAAAGGATCAAACCTAATGCATTTCTGATGAGACAGAAGCCTATACCATTGTTGCCCGAAAGGCCCGGCCAAATCATATCTATTGATAATTTTGGACCTTTGCCAAAGGCAAGAAGAGGAAATCGACACATAATGGTGGCTATGGATGTCTTCACTAAAATGGTTGTCCTTGCTCCCATACAGAAGACTAGTACCAAACAGGTGTTAAAACGACTTAAAGAAAAAGTGATACCGATTCTGGGGAAACCTGAGAATTTGTTGTCAGATCACGGCAGTTGTTTCACCAGTGTAGAGTTCAGACGAGAATTAGAAAGACTTGGAATACGTCAGATTTTGTCAAGTATTCGCCATCCTGAGGCAAACCCTGTAGAAAGAGTTATGAGAGAAACGGCCAAGTATTGTAGAATATACTGTGCCGAAGAAAATTGGAAGTGGATAAATATCTTGGATATTATCGAATTTTGTATAAATAATACGATCCATGAATCCACAGGAGAGATACCCATAACGTTACATCGGAATGAGCAACCAGAAAGACCTTGGAGTCTGGTAATTCCTAGGCCAGCAGACGCTCAGCCGGGAAGAGATGTACGAATTAGAAGAGCCTTTGAGCATCTAAAAGCTCAAGCCGACAGGAGGCAGAGAAGAAATAGGCATAAGAGGTATCATCGACCATTATTAGCAGGAGAAATGGTGTTAGTAAAAAGACCAGCCATTTCGGATCCAGGGAACCGTGTGTACAAGAAGTTCCAGAAAATGTACCACGGACCATATCAAATAATCAGAGATTTGAGGAATAACGCATATAGAATTCGGCACTGTGAAACGGATCACGAAGTGACCATGAATTCAGCAAATTTGAAATTATATTACCCTCCCGAAGATTTTGATGAAGAAAATGAACAAGCCCTGGTTATGGAAACATTTAGAGATGAATCCGCTTTTGACATAAACAAGAATAAGGAAGAAATAGAAAATAGAGCTCAAGCATTCGAGTGCGAATGCGAATTGGAGAAATTATATTGGGAAATTAAAGAAATAATTGAATTTATTGAAGAAGAAAATTCCAATTTAAGAAAAGAGAATGATGAAATAAGGAAACGGGTAGGGATAGACCAAACCCGTAAGGAAGAATGAGGTTCTGGGGAATTAAAGTCCAGACAAATGAAGAAAGAAAGAAAGGGTAGGGACAGAGCCTACCCGACCTACACAATTACCGGATACGACTTTAAAGAAGTAAAAACAACGGAAGGTACGGACAACGTTATGATGGCTTCGACGAATAAAGAAATACAAATTTAATTGAAATACATTTCCTCTAGAATTTTCGAAAATTTATTTACCTAAGGAGGGGAGAGATGAACCCATGTGCCATCAGGTCCATGGATGGTCGAATCCATGCATTTGAGGAAGAAATCAAAGAAGCGTATAGTTTCTAATGTAACTTTAAGAAAGATCCAGCTAGGAGGCCAGTATAAGGTTGTGCAACTAACGAGGACCAGGTGTTCGAGAGGATGATATCATCCCTCTTGACATTCTGAAGGGAGCAAGTCACGAGTATTAATAACTGAGTGGAAATTTCCCAGGATTAAACAAGGAAGCCTGAATCGGAATTCGAGCTGACGTTGCTGGAAATTGACAACACCGCTTATGCGCTAGAAGAGGAATAATTAAAATTAACACGTTTACGAGCATAATAATGAGTAAACAAGTACAGTACAGTGAATCATTTTGAATGAGAGATTTTTCAGTAAAGAGAAACCATTTAATAATTGCGCAGGAAAAAACTGCTAACGCAAGACGACGTCATTGGGGAAGTACCACGGCCTGTGTGGAGGGGAGAAAGCAAAAGAAATGCAACACCCACACAATTGAGGACGAGAAATTAATTAATATCTCCGAATTGCACGATCGATTCTTAGGTGCAATGAGAGTATTTGACATTGAGAAGACGAGCTTTCGGAAGGTATAATTTTTATATTTGTGGCACCATTATTTTAGAAGTTGACCACAGAAAAGGCTAGAGTCTTATTTTTTTGTAGTAAAATAGTATAAAGCTTCGGGCTTCACCAAGCCAATCATGCAGTCATTTCGACAGTCCGTGAGGGGACGTGACGCTGGAGCATCAACAATAAATGCAGTTATTCTGACAACCCGTGAGGGTGTTACTACGCACGCAGTTCAAACGGCCTGAGGGCACGTCACTAAGCTACATCAAACACCGAATGCAGTTCGACAGTCCGTGAGGGGCATAACTCTGCGTCACATCGAAGACAGTTACCAGTACTCCTTGAGGGGAGAAACGCTGTGTTACACCGCAGAAGTAATATCCGAGAGCCATAGGCGTCGCAGTATTAACGACTTGCTTGCCTCCATAGGGAGTGGTCAAGAAGAAATTTAAAGTATCGCCGTATTGAAAGATTAGGAAAATCCTAGTTACAGGATTTAGGCCCGACTGTATACAAGTTATAGTGAAAGTTTGTAAGATATAGTCAGAGCAGGTCGCGAACGTCGGACTTAAAGGCGATAGGTCGTTAAATAGACGAACGAATAGATCATAACGTACGGAAGTGCCGTACCAGAAAGATAAACTGTTATTTAAATTAAAGAACCCAAAAAGGGAAGAACAGAATAAGGTTCGGAACGTATATCAGAAACGTGGGAGTGCTAAAACAGTTCCAATAAAGAAGATAGGAGACTATAAACATTATCTCCAGAAAGCAGGCGAACTATTCTAAAAGTACTAGACTCGAGAAGTACTAGCTGCTATAGACTAAATCTATAGGTCTTTGAGGAGACCTCGATCCAAATAGACTTTCGCTAGGATCGATAAAACAGATCTACAAAGAAGCCGTTCAAGCTAGATAAATAGCCGGTCATCCAGGATAGGAGTAGCAGAATTTGGACTCCAGGGAACAGTAGATGTTTCGAGACTTTCGTATTCTGCAGGATAGGAAGCCGACATCGAATAAATTTCACCCTTGGAAACGGGAAATTAAGAAGGTCACGTGTGATAGGCTCAGAAATACGGCCTAGTGATCAAGAATTGTGAAGTGTAAATTTATCATGATTGTGTGTTAAATTAATATTTTTAGTGTTTATTATGTGTTCAAAAGGGACACATCAGTGTATAAAAATGTCGTCAATGTTAAGTGTTTTAAATATATGTCAAAAAGTGTTTATACATAAGATGAATTCCTTTAATATGGAGTAAAAAGTTCAAAGTGGGCCCAAAATGAAGCACCGCACAAGAATAAAGATCATGGGACGATCTTAAAAACATGTGAGTACTGAATTTCATTCTATTTTGGTGTCAGAAATTGGTTGTGTACAAATCCACCGGAGTTTTTGAGTAAAAGGGATGTGTTTTAATAAATAAATACTGAATAAGCAAGAACGCGGTCTGAACAATAATAGAAAATTTGAGAAATTATAAATAATTATGTAAAGAATAAATCCCGTAGAGGAAATAAGTGAATAAAAATGTTAATGTATTTAACAAATGTCATAAGAGCAAGCGAAATATCACTAATTATCATGAAATATATTTAAATAAAGTAAAGTTGAGATATGAAAGAAATAGCTTTTGAGCTTGTGTAAAGAATAAAGATAATAATAATAACTAAGTATGGAAATATTAAATAAAGATCAAATAAATTGATATGAACATAAGAGCGTTAAAGCCTTAACATATGTGTAAGATATGATGTTCAATGGAATATTTTAAAAGGGGAGCGATTTATCGGCAACGGAAAAAAATAATATAAGAATTAAAATAATATGAATTGTTACTAATGAGATTTATCAGTTCTTGGGAAGACAATTCGGCTTAAAATAATGCATAGCGCAAAAGAGCGCCAATAATATTAAAATGTCACGCTAGGAACGCGTAGAGGTTAAAATACTTGGTAAATTACTTATGGAGGGTAGTTGATTGCAGTGAATTGATAATTGTATAAGTCCTCTATTTGTGACGTAGTATCACGAGGCATTGTGTATGTATAAAAAAGGGAGCTAATATATGGTATTATTGAGCGTATGTCATATGGGCCACGGCCGACTTTAAATCGCATTTTGTATAAGTCCTCTGTAAGGGAATGGTTCCCGAGGCACGTGAAGAGATTCGAACGCAGAATCTTCTTATGATAAAGCCCCTTTATTCTTCGTCGTCGAAAGTGTATTAATCTTCCCAATCAATGAGGACCCTCTCATAATTAATAAATGCCAAGGTTACGAAAGTGGTCTATGAACCAAAGAATAGTTGTTTGAATGAATACGGTACAGTAAAAGCCCGGTCTCTCCTCAGAACTGAATATAATGTGAAGGTTTGTTTTGAAAGCCTTGGAAATAAGCTACTAACGTGGGTTAGACAGGGAGTCGCCGTCACCCTACGTGTCATAAATCGCGCCCGAGTAGAAGGGTCTAGCTCTCTTAAAGCAAGAGGGGCCAGGAACCGTCTCGTAAGATGTTGTAAAGAGAAATGAATACACCAGGAGTGTTTAAAGTTGTTAACGACCCGGGCGTTGAACCGAGGTCCTTGTAGATTGATATTTTCGTTTGCCTGTTCAGATCGTAGTTTCTTATATGATAATGGTCTTATAAGACATAAGAGATAAATAACAATCCCTATTGTAATGATGTATGGACGTAGGATTCCACGAGTTAATTGAAGGCAACTGAGTTTCGGGAGTAACTATAGTTTTTTTGACTGTGTCAAGTATCTTCACGCTCTGGAGTACACAATTGATTTCCTGATTACCTTAATATATTTGTGAATATAAAGAGAGATGATAACAACTGAATGTGTGGACATGCCCAAAATATTGAGTTAGATAATTAACATAGATTTTAAATGTAATTATAAATTTGTTTTTTTTTTGAGAATTATGAAAATATAAAGGATAGTGTTTGAGGTGTACAAGAAGGACACCATTATTATATAAAGCATGGAGCCAAAAGAGCTCGGAGTTATATAAAACTTACTGTTAATGCTTTATGGAAGTAAGACTAAGTAGGAATTGTTGGTTTATGTGGAAACCATATGTTTTAAATACAATATTTGTTTTATTATATTTATGATTCCTTGTTCATTTGGAACAAGTAGATGATTATGGGTCAATAATTAAATTGTTAAAGTGTTTGTAGCGCTATTAATTTTATTAATTAAATGTGTTTAAATAGGAGTTGATTTTGTTGTTATTTTTGCAAGTGTATCCTCTAATTGATCCAAAATATGTGAGTCACAGAGTGGGGGAACTTACCGCTGCCCCGAAAATTCCGAATTGAGCTACGCTGGTATACTGTGATTGGCATATTTCTTGCTAAAAGGGCACACTATATAATTCAATTACGGGGGCAGTACCATGTTTCGACTTCCGGAAAATTTCGACATATCTTCGCGTTTCACATCCCCCAGACCCCAAAACCACCGTCAGTTCAAAAGTTTATATATAATTTATGTATATATGTATCTATCTATCTATCTATATATATATATATATAGGCTATATCTATCTATCTATCAGTTTCTTGTGGACACGATAACTGCCGTAATTTTGCACCAATCACTTTGAATTTTTTACATAATATGTATCCCTATAAAATCTCGGTCGAGTTCGTTAATGGGCAAAATCGGTCGAAGGGGGTGAAAATGGGGGACTTTTATCGAAAAAGTGAAATTTCGCTATAACTCTCTTAATACGTGAAATATCGAATCCATTCAAAGTTCATAATATGTGTCGGATAAGTGCCAAAAATTTATGTCAAATAAGTTTTTTGATAGCACCAACCATTGACCAAAGGGGTGGAAAAAAGTGGGTTTTTCGGGAAACATTAATCATATCTCTCTTAATAGGCACAATATCAAAACCGTTCAAAATGGGAAATATTCCCCTAATAATTACCTAAAACTTTTGTCTGAAAGAATTTTTGATATGACCCACCATTACGCCAAGGGATGAGAAAAATGATTTCGGAATTTTAAAAAATGCCAAGCGCCATCAGAGGTTACCATAACAACGCTTTTAAATTGATAAGGGATGATCTATCAGAGGTTGCCAAGACAACGCCATTGACGAGATCACATTCATTTTTAGCCTACTTTTCACACTTTTCAAAAATGAGGAAAAAGTAGACTTATAAGATCCGGGAAAATGTGTCTGTCCTTCTGTCTGTCTGTCTGTCTGTCTGTCCTTCTGTCTATCTGGCTGTGTGTGTGTGTGTCCCCCCCCTATCAACTCCTAAACGGCTGCAGCAATCGAAACCAAATTTAGTATGAGTAAAGATGTATACCGGAATATCTCAGGCCCATATTTGAAAAAAGATGCCAGTGCTACCAACTGCTAAAAAAAACGCTCTAGAAATTTGAGCTCCATGTTGGATATCTTGGATGGTATACATGGGAGCTATTCTAAAATTGGCACACATGTAGATAAAACTATTTCAGTTTAATTTCCAGGTGGCCATACATGACAGCGTTGCCAAAATAATTTTAAGCCTTCTGATAAGTCCAATTTTAAATGCATATAACTTCTTTACTATCAATTGGATTTCAACCAAATTTTGTATGTAATATGTGTACATAAACATATATGACTGAGTGTATTCTTAAGAGCCACCAGGGCTGCCAACTGTTAATAATTTCTCTCTATTTTGTATCCAAATATATCAGAAAGTATGCAAGCCGACAGCTTTAAACTATGCACACGTAAATTACCAGACATGTTACATTAATTTGGAGTAACTTATATACGTCAGTTCTACCAACATGATTCTAAGCCTGCTGATAGGACCAATTTTTAAATACATGTAACTTCTATACCAACAAATGGATTTCATCCAAAATTGGCACAAAAATATATAATATTTCAGATTATTTCTGACCAGCACTCGCATGACATTGTTGCCAACATGCTTTTACGTGTACTAATAGATCCAATGTCTAAATCCATGTAACGTCCTTTGGACTTCAACCACATTTTGTATTCTGTACCTTAGGAGATGGAAGTAAGAATATATTCAGTCACCAGAGCTGCCAACTGTATTGCTCTATTAGGCTACATTATGCCTAGTATACCTTATTTCGAACTAATTAAGACATTTCGATATTACCCACTTAATTTCGTCATTATCCTAGATAGGTTCATATACTGTAGATTAATCTATGGCATGAATCTTAATTTTAAGAAAAGTAGGCTCTTTAGTTCGTCACGGAACTTCTTGTTCCATCTGACTATGAGGGAAGCGGCTAACTGGTAGATGCTGAACTTCTATGCCCAAGGTGCTGGTTCAAAGCCGGACAAAGTCGCCGGATTTTCTAAGAGCGCTAAAAATCCGTCAGCCTGCTTTCCTTCGGAGGGGAAGTTACAACGTTCGTTGCAAGTTGCTGGTTGCGGTGGCATCTAGCAGCCAAGTTCACAGCTAGGTGTCGTTGACGTTAGTATTTGTTACAAAATTAGGTACTACTACTTAAAATTGACCGTCTGCAGACCTTACCTGAATTACAGACTAATACAGTCATCACAAATAACACCGTTTATCAGACAGATTCTACACACACCCAATGTACACGGGGTTACATGACCACCTTGTCGCAGCCCCTAAACTGAGGAACCAACCAACATCTCTGCGTGTGATAAAATTTTGCGTGAAGAAGTAACAGACTGTTAGATAGTTACACATTAGTTCCAAACCTTGCGTAAGGACAGTGTGATCACAAGTATAAAAATTATCCCCAAATGACAAGAAGGTTTCCATCCCCATAAGACAGTAAAATGTTAAAAGTATGCATAGAAAGACGAAAAAATGTTAACTAACCTCCAATTGTAAAATACTTTCTCGCAATAAATGAGGTCTGATCCTCCTGCGAAAACCTGCATATTTTGCCTATTATAGCCTATCCCCTAGTTTGCCCGGTGAAATCTACCTCCGCCTTCCGGCGTGCCGAGAGGATTTTGTTTGTTTGTGATTGTACCCAGTGGAGAATCGTGTTTTATTTGGCATGGCCTTCCACCTTGAATTTTTCTTAATTTGATCTTAAACATTTCAGCCTTGTTTTTGTTTACTCCCACTTGTGGTCTTGACTATATTCAGTTCACAGTGGGTATTACATATCTCTTTGAACTTTAAGAGTTTATATCACATCCTTTGTCTTCCAAGTTTGTGTACGATTGACAGATTGTCCGCCTTGGAGTGCGATAAACAAGACCGCATTCTCTTTTGTACTCGTCTTTCACAATGATCTTTATTTCTACAGAGAATTTGCATACACGATTAGTATGCCAATGAGATTTGATATTGTATTCAAGCGAATGATCTTGTAACTATCCATCTTATATATTTGGGACTCGGAGTGAACGAAATAAACTGCAATTGCTTTACATACAGAAATGGTCACAATTCGGCTCATTGAGCAGCGCTCCCGCTCCGGCTGGAGAAAGAGACGAGTATGCGCTCTCACCGAAGTTAACCTTTTAGTTGCTTGCATAAGCGGCGTATCTCAACAGCTTTATACTTGTGCCCTGTTTGTTGTGCATTGGATGATTAGATTATGGTGCTACGTACATGCGTTTAATTATATTAATTTTATCAGGTTCTGTGTAGGAAACATAAATAATTACTTTGACAGCTGATAAGTACACACTTCTTTGCCCACTACCGATAGTCCTGAAACTACAATAAGCCAACCTAACAACTTGTTTAGAACACTAGGAACGAAAACTTGCTCTAGGAGTACAGAAATAAATACATGAATTCACCATAAACAAAACATAGGCATATGTGTTTTTATATACCTGAACTTTCATTCTGCAAATGATGAGGAGGTGTGCGTATCCTTTCGCTGAAGCAGACGGATTACATTTGGAGCGATCGATCATGCACTTGCAATTCTAAGAACGGCAGTGAGATGTGCGTCAGATTTATTTATCTTCAGTAGAGAGAACAGTTTCTCACACAGATATGTTGAGCCAAACATTTATAGACGTTTGGCAGTCATTTTGTGCATGTTTGGGAAATTTGTTTGCGAAAACTTTTCATAAAAATGTGCTATGCTTGTTCGTGATTCATTATTTAGCCTTCAGTTCACTATCACATTGATGTGTGAGCATCTCGCACTGTAACGTTTAAGGGCAAATGACCTCGCTGTTCCGCCCCTTAAAACAACAATAACTAACCTACTTCATTTAACGTATGGGCCAAACTACATTAAAATCTCTCAAGTAGTTCCATAGATATTGAATATTTCGTAAAATGTGTGCTCGCTAATGTACGGAACCCGGGAAGGGATTGGTGACTATGTCACGAAGATCGATGAACATTTCTAGAAGTTCTCGCAGACTCAGCGACTATAAACACAACACACAGATTACGGGAAAACTCAAACAAATCTGGGGCCCTTTTCGAAGATAGATTTTGATTGGGCTCACCAAGCTGAGGCCAGAGTCCGTCATCTGTAAATGGATACATCTGGCAATCATATCAGGGAAATATTCGTCACGCTTAGGCCTGCTAGAGAATGATGGTCCCAAGTCTTCTGCGGGATCCCCAGAATCCCGACTTGGCTCAACTAATGGACTGGAGGATAAACACAAAGAATAGAATACAAACTTGAACTTGGCACTGCCTTAATAAAGTATTTTTAATCATTGGCTCATACAAGTGTGGTTGCTCTAACTTGGAAGAAATTTTACCCATTGATTGTTATAATTTAAGCTATAGAATATACTGTAGGAATAGCTTTTAATGGTTAACGTGAACATGCCTTGTAACAACTAACTGCTGATATTACCGCCGTATGTAGTGGCCTTATTCAGCTCTTATAATGCGCCGCATATACAATCATGACAACGAGGTCTATTGAGATCCGGGATAAAGTCTAATGGTCCTCATTCGAGTATTTTTAGCTTATTTTCATTTATGAAAAAAAAAAGGCTTATGAGTTCACCTTTTGTCCGTGTGACTGTCTGTGTGTGTGTGTGCGTGTGTGTGTCCCCACTAATAATTTCTAAACGGCTGGAGCGATTTCAATGAAACTCGGTAAGTTCATAGCACTATTCCAGGCGACCCAGACCGTCCCTTCAAATTTTGTTACGTCTCACCAATCAAACATGGCGGCTGTGCGAAATATTTCACCAGAATTCAATATCTCCGAAACTATTACCGATATCACCCTGGATTTTTTTCGGTGGTAAAGGGAACTACTAGAAGTTCACCTATGTGACTTTTGAAAACCTGGTAACTTCAAAACCAACATGGCGGCCAAGCGAAGTTGTGACTTTTAAATAGACGTTACTCGCGATTTAACCAACCAAACGCAATAAAATTTGGTACAGTATATATTTATACACATTGTAATGCATCGACATCTAACTTCGTTCAATTGTTTACATTACCTCAAGATGGCGGCTGTGCGAAACATTTCACCGGCATTCTATATCTCTGAAACTATTAGCGGTATCACCCTGACATTTTGTACGGATATAAAGGGCACAACTGGAAGTTCATCTATAAGACTTTCAAAAACCGTTTAACTACAAAACGAACATGGCGGCCAAGCGAGTTTGAAAATTTTGAATAGACCTTTCTCGCGATTTAATGATCCAAACGCAATGAAATTTGGTACAGGAAATGTTTATACATATTGTAATGCACTGGGATCTAATTTAGTTCAATTATTTACATAACCTTAAGATGGCAGCTCTGCGAATTTTAAAATTAAGTTTTATTTCTTGTGTCGTAATCATGCGATCGAAGTGAAAGTTTGAATAATGAACCTACGTAATAATTTTCCTTTAATGGTACATGACTCTATGGCCTATACATATAATAATCCAACATGGCGACCATCGGAAATATTTAGACGGCTCTGAATATCTACAAATCTATTATAGCAGTCAAACTGAATTTTTTTTATGTTCATAGGGTCTATGAACATAAGTTCACCTATAGGACTTTCAATAACCTGGTGATCACAAATCCAACATGGCAGCGACGCGAATTATAAATATTCACATGGACGTTCCTCGCAATTTAACTATCCGAGTGCAGTTAAACTTGGTACAGTAAATCCTTATACAAATGTTAATTCAAAGGCATCTAATTTACTTCAATTGTTTCCAAAACCACAAGATGGCAGCTGTGCGAAATTATAAAATATCGTTTTTACATCTTGTGTCCTAATCATGCGATTGAAGTTTGAATGCTACACGTACACAATAATCTTCATGTAACAGTACAATACTCAAGGACCTACATATATAAAAATCCAACATGGCAACCATCCGAAATATCTAATCGGTTCTCAATATCTATGAATCTATTACAGTAATCAAACTGAAATTTTGTGTGTTGATAGTGGCAATTAACATAACTAGGATATATGAAAATAGGCTATATAGTTCTTCACGGAACTACTTGTTAAAAATTCCGACACAGTTGGTAGACACTTGAAAGTATTTGATTGCGAAGGATTCCTATCAGTACGTTGAAGCTCCCTATGGCGGAATTCCGGCATCCTGGCCAGTGTTGCCAACCGCATTATTCAAGAAAGCATAACAAGAATCATTCAGTAGAAGAATACAATACACATATTTAAAATTCGTGAAACGTGGCAACGATCATTTCTACTTTACTCCTCGTATTTGTATATCTAGGTATATTTCACCTATCTGACACTAATTTATCACTCTTTTTTGTCTGCGATGTTTAACAGTGACGTTCCCCGTTAATTAATTCCATTATTTATTTTATAATTTATGTATTTGTTTATTTATAGAGAAAAATAGAAAATAATTTTACACTAAAGTCGTCGGGATAAGTATGGCTTTGTTTTCCAAAGACGGTTCATTGTTTACATAAATCTTTTAAATATCAGCATTTTACCGACGGGTCTCAAGTTGGCACTGTCTCCTTGCCTTGTATTAAATCTTCATCTATTCTTAATATATTTCATTGCTATCTGACGGAATTCCCGGAACGTTGTTGTAGCTTGGACTGGCCCTCCTCTCTTGTAGCTGACATCATCTTTAACTTTAAACTGGGATTCCCCTGATAAATCCTATGTGTGAAGACGAACACGTAAACTTTCATTGTGTTAGGTGTATTGGATGTAGCACTGTGTTCAACCTCAATCTGTCTATCAGCCATCAGGTCAACTGGCTGCTATCCAGGAGTTGGTTCTCATCGGACAAGAGCTACTGACAGGAATGACAGTGACATAACACATCTTCATTTCCAACTTCTTCAAGCTGTGCTCATCTCACTTTCTGTTAGTGATACGGTACAAGTTCTCTCTGGCAGATTTTGGAAGAGATAGAATTGGGAATCGTTCCGTCTGGAGAAGTGTGGAAGACAGCCATCTTACAAAGGCTAAAATACGAGGGCTGTTTCTTTTTTCAAGTTCCGATGGACTGTATAAAAATAACAGATTGACATACCAAACTGATTTTACTCCTAAATGTTTGCTTGTTTTATTCATATGTCTCAACATAATCGCCAAAACGATTGAAACATTTGCCGTATAGTTACACCAGCTTTCTAATGCCTTCGGCAAAATATTCTGCCGCCACTGAGGTGGGTACGTCTGGAGAGTCTCCTGAAGTTTTTCCTTTTTGGCGAGGCGTTGGCACCCAAACATACCTTCAATTTTCGAAGAAGGTGAAAATCATTCACGACCGCACTGTGCCAACGTTACGATAGACTTTTTCAAAGAATTCAAGTGTGAAGTTTAGGACCATCTGCCGTTTAATCTAAACCAGCACTGAATGATTTTCATCTTTTTCGAGAATTGAAGGTATGGTTGGGTGGCAATGCCTCGCCAAAAAGGAAACACTTCAGAAGACTGTCCAGAAATATCCACCTCATTGGCCACAGAATTTTTTGCCGAGGGCATTGGAAAGCTGGTGTAACGATACGACAAATGATTCAATCGTTTTGGCGATTATGTTGAGACATTAGAATAAAACAAGCAAACATATAGTAGTAAAATCAGTTTGGTATGTTAATCTCTCATTTTTATACAGTCCATTGGAACTTGAAAAAAAATCAGCCCTCGTATATTACTTACTATTATATCACCGTTATTCTCAGATCATTGTCTGGTAAAACTCAATGCAATCATGCAGATTACATTGAATCAAATCATAATGATCACCTTAATGTACATCACTGCCAATGAATTTACGAACTATCCTAGTTGTAGCCAATGTCACTGCCTTCTGTATTGATGTATACAAGTTAGTGGCCAGATCAAGCTCTTTTAGACCTTGCAGTAAATGTTTGGGATCCACACCAGTACTTGAGATGACCATTGGTACTTGGTTGGTTGGTTCCTTACTTTAGGGGCTGCGACGGGCAGATCACCTCGTAGTTCCGCACCTTAAAACAACAATAACTAACTAACTAACGTGGTCATGTAGCCCCATGTACTTTGGGTGTGTGTAGAATCTGTCTGATAACCGGTATTAATTCTGATGACTGTATTAGTGTGTGTTATCTGTTCTAATTCAAGAAAGGATAGCAGACGATAATTTCAAGTAGTTCCTACTTTCGCCACCAAATGCTACCATTCACGACACCTAGCTGTGAACTTGGCTACTATTAGATGCCATCGTAATCAACACCTGGTGACGAACATTGGAACTTCAGAGCATTAATCAAACCTAACCTACAAATTTTGCTTCACACAAGTTTAGTTAGTGGAAGGTTCTTTTACATGCCATAAATCTATGACATGGGCCTGCCGGCTTTTCGTCCCCTCCGAAGGAAGGCATACTGTTTGTTTTTAACGCTCTTAAAGAATCCATCGATCGAGGCCGGGTTTGAACCCACGACATTGGGCATAGGAGCTCAACATGCTACCAACTACGCAACCGAAGCCGAATATTAGTACAATACTCTCTTGACCTGCCATTGCTTCCTGATAAGTTCCACCAGCTCCAAATATTTGTATACTTTTTCAGCATGTTTATCCTTCAGGCTGTGCGTATTCAGAATGGAACCAATCACTATTATTATTATGGCCTGGACTGCAGGAGATTCGGGTTCGAAAACTGACTGCGGTCACATCTGACAGTAGCCTACGCCATTCTGTGGATTTCCTCGTGTAACATACATCCGTTATGTAATTCCATGATATTTAGTTACCCTTTGTATTCATAATAAACCTGGTACGCTTAGCCAAAATGACGTCCGTTTCGTGTACGAGAATGACCTTACATTGTGTGTATACCATCCCTGTTGCAGATCACTGTTGATGATGGATCTGTGATTAAGGATTCCAAAAAGACGATATAGAAACCTACTGTGATATACTACATCTATGAGCTAAGAAACGTGCCCATATCAATGAGCTGGAGATGGTACAAAGGAAGACTGCTAGGTTTGTGCTCAACGATTTTAATCCTAGAAGTAGGTGTTACTCGAATGATAGAAAAACTAGGGTGGGAATCTCTGGAAGATACGACGAAATCCAGACTATACAGTGTTCGCTATGATTAACACTTAGGCCTACACTAATCGGCCAGAATGGAGAGAACTAAGCAAACATCTGAGCAGGGCAGATCATCGCACAAAGTGCTTGCCACGGTGGGTGATTGGTTATCGCGTCGGGCTGCCAACCCCAAGCCTGCAGGTTCACTTCTAGCTGTGGTAAGTGATTTTTGAAAGGCGACAAAAATCACGGTACGCATGTCATACGATGTTGGCATGTTAAAGAACCCATTTGATTTCAGTAGGCTGTATTCATAATGGCAAAATAAATCTCGGGATTTTCCGCCAACACAAAAGGTCCTCCTTTTTCTACTAGAAAGCGCTATAGTGTCAAGGAGCTTAGATATCTAACCTCCTTGACTTTCATAGCGCTCCAAGGAACGACGAAATTCGACATGCAAGCTGCAGTCTGGGTGTCAAATAACAAAGCTTGCATCCGGCATCCGAGGCCATACGATATTATTTATCGCACAAAGTTAAGGGCCGACCGCAGCGTACAAATTAAGGGAAATATTCTTTCATTAATCGTGTCCGGCTCCGTGGCTATATGGTTAGCGCACTAGGCTTTGGTCTGAAGTGCCCCGGGTTCGATTCCCGGCCGAGCCAGCTGGGATTTTAATTTCCTGGGGTTAATTCGCGTGGCTCGAGGACTGGGTGTATGTGACGTCTTCATAACTTCATCCTCATTCATCATTAATCGTGGAATTGATAATTGGAACTCATTACCGGGCACTGTCTTAGAGCCTTTCGCCAAACATATTGATGTGTTAAGAGAAGACTGGCATTGCGCGTAAATACATCGCTGTAATTTCTATAGTTTCCAAAACGCAACTTGTGTGTTTAATATTATTGTTGGTGTTACTAAACTGGATCGCATCCCCAATGAATGCACCAGGGAGAGATTTGTCATTGCACCCATTCCCGAAAAAAATGCGTGAGAGTCGTTTGAGATGGTTGGGACATATGCTGAGGACAGGGGCTGACACTATAGCAAAGACAGGTTACATGTTGGAAATCGCCGGCAATAGACCAAAAGGACGACCAAAACAGCGTTGGGCCGATATCCTTCACAAAGATCTGAAGAGCATCAATCTCCACCCTGACATGGCCCAGGACAGAACTAAATGGAGACATCGAATCCATGTAGCGGGTCCTGCAACCAGGCGGGACAAACGCTGAAGAAGAGGAAGAAGAAGAAGAAATGTTGGTAATTTTCTCTAAGTGTGCATTTTGCCACTGGGGAAAGCCCCCCTTTGCAAATAAAATAAATGAATGAATCTCTGGCCAGTATTCGTGTGGCCGTTAGATGTCAGCCTACACGTCTGAACAACGTGGAGCGGAGGAAGGCCATTAGTAGCTTTATTTTACTCGTTGGTTGATTCCATAGTTTAGGGGCTGCGACAACGCAGTCATCCAGCCCCGTGTACTTGGTGTGTGTGTAGAATCTGTCTGATAACCGGTCTTAATTGTCATGACTATTATTAGCGTGTGTTATCTGTTATTAATTCAAGTAAGGACTGCAGACGATAATTTCAAATAGTTCCTACTTTCGCTACCAAATGCTACCGTCCACGACACCTAGCTGTGAACTTGGCTACTACTAGATGCCATCGCAGCCAGCGCCTGTTGATGAACGTTGGAATTTAAGAGCATTAATCAAACCAAACCTACACATTTTGCTTCACACACACAAGTTTAGTTAGTGCCATAAATCTATGACATGTGCCCGACGGCTTTACTTCCCCTCCGAAGGAAGACATACTGAGGGATTTTTAACGCTCTTAAAAAATCCGACAACTTCAACCGAGTTTGAACCCGCGACCTTGTTATTTTACTGGTGGCTGCTCGTGGCGGAGTCGTGATTCGTAACGCGTGTGCAATTTCTGAGAGAAAAAGTCACATTCAGTTAAGGAAATCACTATACATTTTGGTGAGAACTGAAAAACCCGTTAACAATCTTCATGGAAAATCTTTCACTGGATTGGTAGCTGAAAGAATTCTTACCTTTTGTCCTACTGTTTAAAAAATCATCCGTTTTTATGAGGTGGTAATTATAGACTTATTTGGAGAGCAGACACGCTTATGGGACGCAGAACGTCTCTCGCAGCCGCCTGACCTCATTCTTTGACTATACGGCTGAGGCAACACATGGTGCGTGAGCGAACAAAAAAAAAATGGCCACGCGCCCTATTAAATTGGACAGATGTGTTAGGAAGGTCTTCAGACGACAAAAACTAAGATCATTATCTCAGACAATTTTACGACTCCCAGTGATGAGTTTCGTATTTTGGTATTCGGAAGGAGAAAAGAGTTACGACGTGCTTCCAAAAAATAAAGAATCTCAACATTATTTATCTTCTGCCTCGTCAAGGGAGTAAGGAACTTGGGCCACTTTCCTCTAAAGCACGCATTCTCAACCTTTATGACACTGTGAGCACCACCCTAATTCCATACCAAGTACCCGGGCTCCATTATATAAAATATGATAATAATAATAATAATAATAATAATAATGTTATTTGTTTTACGTCCCTTTTAACTACTGTGGCTTCTAGAGACGCCAGGGTGTTGGAATTTTGCCCCGAAGGGGATCTTCAACGAGCCAGTGAAGCTACTGACACGGCTTCCTCGCATTTGCGCACCCTCAAATGACAACTATCTGCGCCGGGATTCGATCCCCCTATCTTGGATTCAGCAGGCGAGGACATTACCGCTGAGCCACACAGCCAGTCAATAATAATAATGAAAATGAAAATCCACAGCCTGCTTCCAGTCGACTCACTGGATCAGGGAATGGAATGAATGAAGCCCCCACCTAGCGGCGAGGATAAGAACTGTGCCGGCTGCCGAAGCCTGTCGCACTCCACTGGGGCAATGCTTAAATGAATGACAGATGAAATGAAATGACAGTGGAGAGTGTTGCTGGAATGAAATTGTGAGAGGGAAAACCGGAGTACCCGGATAAAAACTTGTTGAGAGACGATGGTGAATACAGGAGACGACATAACAATGAGCTGTACCAACATGTAGAAAGGATATCTCAAGTAATTCGGAAGAGAAGAATATCTTTCTATGGCCACTTATATGAAACCCGAGATAATCGCCAATCGGATATTTACCTATTTTCTTAATAAGAAAACCAAGGGCTCCTGGTTTTGTGAGGTAGACAAGGATTTGCAAGAAGTAGGGATCACCCACGCAGACATTATGGAACGTGATCTTTTGAAGGAAAATCTTGGAGCACACCACCAATTCCAAGAGAAAGCGAAATTTAAAACCGGCAGGAAGTGGTCTGATGAAAGAAGGGAGTTTCACAGGCAGCGAATGCGTGAACATCAAGGCCCAAAGACGGAAGCAGTTGAAATGACGTGGTCCATAGCTGGCCTAAACGAAGAAAGAAGAATAATAATAATCATAATGCAACAAGCATGCGGCTCGCTTTTCTTTTCCTACTCTCACTCTTTCTGAAGTACTGACATATCCAGGGTTTCGCCACTCACCAGGTATGCTGCAACTGTTCGCATGACTCGTGCAGATAAGATACATTTACGAGTGGAAAGTCGAGTCGACATCTTGCCACGGTGGGTGAGTGGTTATCGTGTCGGACTACCAACCCCAAGCGTGCATGTTCGCTCCTGGCCGTGGTTAGTGATTTTTGAAAGGTGACAAAAATGACGACACGCATGTCATACGTTGTTGGCATGTTAAAGAACCCATTTGAAATCAGTAGGCCGTGTTCATAATGGCAAAATTAATCTCGGGATTTTCCGCCAATACGAAGTTCCTCCATTCTCTACTAGAAAGCCCTATAGTGTCAAGGACCTTATATATCTAACCTCCTTGACTTTCATGGCGTTCCAAGGAACGACAAAATTTGACATGCAAGCTGCCCTCTGGGCGTCAAATAACAAAGCTTGCACCCGGCATCGAGGCCATACGATATTATTATCGTTATTAGTCGAGTCGAAACAGCATCTTTAATGTTACTCATAAAACCGAGATGTCCGATTATTCTTACTGTACATTAAAAATAGGCTACTATTTCACAAAATGATGAAATTTCTGTCAAAATTTGTAATGAAAACACTATTATTCCGTTCGTGCAACAAAATTCAAATTGAGGAATGGATCTCAGCGGAGCTTGTGCTTGCGAGCACTTTTTGGCTCGTATGATGGAGAACACCAAATTTAATTTGAAGACCACCGTGGTGCTCGCGAGCACCACGTTGAGAACGCTTGCTCTAACTCGCCAAACTTGCTGATGCGTTTGTTCTATCGCAGCCCTGTCAAGAACAGTCAAAGCAAAACCCCAACACGGGCCGTGGTCTTATCGATAGCAAGACAGCTGGAGACGACCGGCAACCTTGTGTTCGGTTGCAGGATCGAATCCAGGCGCAGTCAGTTGGCATTTGAGGGTGCACAAATGCGAGGGAGCCGTGTCAGTAGATTTACTGGCACATTAAAGACCCCCTTCGGAGCAAATTTCTAGCACCCTAGCGTCTTTAAAAGCTGCAGTAGTTAACAGGGACGTGAAACAAATAACATATTATTAACTTATAAGCTTGTGTTCACACTTGTATTTTACGTGACTCTTAACCCTGAGATCATAATACGGTGTTCACTCAGCCTCGTGAGACAGAACTAAAAGAGGTGGGCTCGTCCACCCTAGAAAGGCTTTTCCGTGGTTTCCCATTTAGGCCTATACTCCAGGTGAATGCGGGATGGTGCCTAAATTAAGGCTACGGCTGCCTCCTACCCAAATTCGAGCCTCAAGTTTAAATGCACAGGGTAATGCAGCCATGACAGTGATGCAGGTTATTAGACAGATTCCACACATCCAAGTCCTCGGGACTATTTAACTAAAATATCGCCAAGCTCCTAAATGAATCAACAACAACTTTGAGAACTACTGCAATAGGGTGATGTTCAGTTGAGCCCATTTTTAAAACATTCCTCTGTGGATTATCGTCGACCCTAAATTTGATTAGGTTAGGTGAGGTGAGGTTAGGCTAGGTTAGGTGAGGTTAGGTTAGGCTAGGTGAGGATAGGTTAGGTGAGGTGAGTTTAGGTGGGTTTAGGTTAGGTGAGGTAAGGTTAGGCTAGGTGAGGATAGGTTAGGCTAGGTGAGGTTAGGTTAGGTTTGGAGAGGCTAGGTTAGGCGAGGCTAGGTTAGGCTAGGTGAGGATAGTTTAGGTTAGGTGAGGTAAGGTTAGGCTAGGTGAGGATACTGTAGGTTAGGGTAGGTGAGGTTAGGCTAGGTGAAGATAGGTTAGGTGAGGTGAGTTGAGGTTAGGTTAGGCTTGGTAAGGTTAGGTTAGGTGAGGTTAGGTTAGGCTAGGCTAGGTGAGGTGAGGTGAGGTGAGTTTAGGTTAGATTAGGCTAGGTGAGGTTAGGTTAGACCAGTTTAACTGAGAGGTGAGGTGAGTTTAGGTGAGGTTAGGCTAGGTGAGGTTAGGTTAGACTAGGTGAGGCTAGGTTAGGTTGAGGCGAGGTGAGTTTAGATTAGGTTAGATTAGGCTAGGTGAGGTTAGGTTAGACGAGTTTAGCTGAATTTAGGTTAGGTGGAGGTGAGTTTAGGTGAGGTTAGGCTAGGTGAGTTTAGGTGAGGTTAGGCTAGGTGAGGTTAGGTTAGGTTAGGTTAGGGAGGTTAGGTTAGGTGAGGTTAGGCTAGGTGAGTTTAGGTGAGGTTAGGCTAGGTTGAGTTGAGACGAGTTGATGTTGATTGGGTAAGGCTATTTAACCTTAATTAATTATTATAGTTTCAGTATTGCATTAGTAAACGAAATTTAAATGCTTTTCAAATCTGATAATCTCATGATAATCGCTTGAAGCTCAAAACCAGTAGTCCGAGTAAATTTATTGTTCTCATATTATTAAGCTATATCTTTTCAAGTATAGGGAATAAAGCCCATTACAATTGGGTACAATGCTTTATTTTAAATACCAAATTTACAGTTAGTACAGTAATCATTAAATGGTGATATGTCATTATCAATAATTTTCTTTAATAGACTATAGCAATGTAGTTTTGATTCGTGTTAGTATCAAGAAGAACATTGAAAACCAGTGGCCGAACATTAACAAATTCAGAAACCTACTCTACTGACCAAGGGCCTAACTACTGTCGTACACGACCCTTCGGGGCCCAACTCAAACGTGTCCTGTGACCACATCGCGGTGTAGCGACTGGCATTCTTGGCATTAGCCCTGGAAGTCCGGGTTCAATTTCCGGCCCTACAAAGAAATTTATTTCTGGTTTGAGGGCTGGAACAGAGTACACTCAGCCTCGTTGGGTAAAACTGTGAAGATGTGGGTTCGATTCCCACCTCAGCCATCAAGGAAGTGGTTTTACGTGGTTTTCCACTTCAAAGTCAGGCAAATGCCGAGATGCTTCCTAACTTAAGGCAACGGCCGTATCCTTCCCAACCCTCACCTGAATTACAAATACACGCTATAATACAGACATTACAATAACACAGGTTATCAGCAAAATAAATAAATATATATATATATATACATACAAAGTACACCGGACTGAATGACCACGATGTCTTAGCCCCTCAAATGAAACAACTCAAACGTGTCACAGCAATAGAGCATTTGTAAAAGACAGTAATTTATACGTAGTTGTTTATGAGGCATGAATACAATTTAGCGTCTAATGATAGACTTCTGAGAAGTTAAGGAAGGCAGCTGCTTTGTTAACCGGCGCATCTTTCATTAAGAGAACGTTTCTCTGTGTGGGTAGAAATACATTATATCATTAGGTGTTCACATTAACGCTCCAGACTGGAGACGTGTGGCCATGCGCTGCATATTTCAACCCGAGTAAAACCACAAAGTTGGGTTATTTTAACCGCTATTGACATATGCCGGTATGTCTGCTGTGCATGTTCTCCATACAATGCCATCATCTTCCGGTTAATTAAACTTGCGACTGGGGCAGATAACCTCGCCGTTCCACCCCTTCAAAACAATAACTAACTATACAACATAAACTTGCGACACAGTATCAGGGGAGTAGTATAGATGGCGATACATGGTTGATTCCTTAGTTTAGGAGCTGTGACAACGCGGCCATGTAGCCCCGTGTACTTCGGGTGTGTGTAGAATCTGTTTGATAACCGGTGATAATTGTGATGGGTGTATTAGTGTGTGTTATCTGAAATGAAAATGAAAATCCACAGCCTGCTTCCAGTCTCCGACCGGGTCAGGAATGGAATGTATGAAGCCCCCATCCAGCGGCGAGGATATGAATTGTGCCGGTTGCCGAGGCCTGACGCACTCCTCTGGGGGCAATGATTAAATGAATGACAGATGAAATGAAATGATAGTGGAGAGTGTTGCTGGAATGAAATTTGACAGGGAAAACCGGAGTACCCGGAGAAAAACCTGTCTGCCTCCGTTCTGTCCAGCACAGATCTCACATGGAGTGACCGGGATTTGAACCACGGACCCAGTGGTGAGAGGCCGGAGTGTGTGTTATCTATTTTTTTTTATTATTTAAGTAAGGACTGCAGACAATGATTTCAAGTAGTTCCTACTTTTGCTACCAAATGCTACCGTCCACGACACCTAGCTTGCGGACTTGACTACTAGATGGCATCGCAGTCAGCACCTTCTGGTGAACGTTGGAACTAATAGAGCGTTATCAATTCTAACCTACAAATTTTGGCTTCACATATTGTGTAGTTTGTGAAAGGCTCTTTTTCATGCCATAAATCTATGACATGGGCTCACCGGTTTTACTTCCTCTCCGAAGGAAGGCATACAGAGGGATTTTTAACGCTCTTAAAAATCCGACGACTTCGGCCGGGTTTGAACCCGCGAACTTGGGCATAGAAGCTCGGTATGCTACCAACTAAGCCACCGAAGCCACCTAGATGGCGATACATTACACTACAAAATTCCCCTAAACGCAAAATGGCGGCATCCATGACGTCATGGAATACACACTCTTAACCTGCGTCTTATGCACCCTTGCTTGTAGTACAAGCAGCAATTTTCGTCCAGATAGCTGTATACCCTAGTAGCGGCCAATGGTTTCGTCCAGATAGTCATCTACCGTAGTAGCGACCAATGGTTTCGTCCAGTCCGTCAAGTAGCTACCAATGGCTTTGCCTCACCATGTCTTTAGAAGAGTACAGTGAAACTTTTAAATTAAATTGAGCAACTAAAAGTAATGTATGAACATTCGAATCGCACTATACCTCGCACTTGAACACATGTCACTACATTGGCATCTAACAACGCACTGTTTGAAACCACACACAGCTGACAAAATGGCGACAATTCGAGCCAATTCATCAAACAAACGTCCGCACGCTGTCCGTGACGTCATCTACTACACGAATAAAACTTTCCCCTAGAGGTTGTGTCCTGATTGCGGTCATTCCGGATTGCGTTCACCTCATTAGCAGTCCAGATTGCGGTCACTTTCATTTTAGGGAAGAACTATAAACATTTCAGCGTCCAGATTGGGTCACTTTTGTTGGGAGACCGGTCCTTAGTTCTTGGTTCTGCCCGACTGACTCATACCTTCCGTAAGTTCTGTGGATAGCAGGAATACAGTTCAGTGTTCAGCTGAGCACACCCAATAAAACTTCGCTTAAAAACATCCCCTCCCAATCTGACGGCACCTCGTAAAGTAATGATTATAACTAGGGCTCGGATCGATATGCTCGATAAAATCTCCAGATATGCTCAAAAACCATGTGTTTTATGCTTGATAGATATGCTCGAAAACCCCATTATATGCTCGATAGATATGCTCGAAACCTCCATTATATGCGGTTAAATATGCAGAATATGCTCGAAAAACACCGTTAAACGCCATAGAAAGGAAAGTGACACGAAAAAACCAATAACATACCTTTATATACGGGCTTTATTTTCTAATTGTATGTATGATACTCGCATTCAAGTTTTTCAAGTATATATAAGAGAAGTTTTCTTATAAAAGTTGCAGTTTAAAAGTTCATTTACAAAATGTTCAGAATTAGGCGAGTCAATGAAGTAGATCTGCATTGGTCTGTACAACAAGAAATTTTCTATGTTTTCAGTTTTAAATGATTTTCTTAAATCAGTCAATAAAAGTTTCAATGACGAGAACGACCTCACTAAAGGTCAAAAACCTGCGGTTCTATTATTCGCACCAGATAGGCTTTTCAATAATTATTTCTGTTTTCGAACCTTAAGGATGGTCAGGGCCCCAATTCGGGGGAGAATTTGAAGAAAAACAAACTATTTAGACGAAAACCACAAGAATATGCATCTATATGCTTCTATTCTGAAAACCGCGGTTTTATGCATTTATATGCTCGATAAATTTCAATTCTGTTGGTTCCAGAGAGATGAAAATACCACCGAAAGGCTTCTTTCAATGTGTACTATTCAGGAAAAAATATGCAAATATGCTCGAATCCGAGCCCTAATTATAACATTTTCAGTCTTGAGAATAGAAACGTTCTGCGTTTGATCTAAATCCCCTTTGTAATCAATGTTTGTCCCCGCCCCTCCTACACAAAATATCAAACATTTGAAGTTTTAGGTTTATTAACATTCCAGATTTGATATCTGTGACTTTTGATAAGTTCACTGTCAAAACTACTCAAACTATAAGATGGTATTTTTGAAGGAAGCTTTCCCCCTACCTTGCCCTCAATGATGTGGTCAAGGTAGGGTACTCCAGCAAGTCTCCCAAGAAAAGTGACCGCAATCTGGACGCTGGAATGTTTATGGCTCTTCCCTAAAATGAAAGTGACCGTAATCTGGACTACTAATGACGTGAATGCAATCTGGAAGGACCGCAATCAGGAAGATACCCCCCTAGACACGTACGTATCACGATATATGCTTCAACCAGTATCAGAGTAATTGGTCAAAGCCTATAAGGAGAAGGTGTTAGCTACCTATGCGGGTGACACCATTGATAGCGTGTTACTAACATAGACACCGTTTGAATCGCTATCAATGCTTGGGGTGTTCTCGAAACGAGAAGCCACGTAAAGACATAGGTCCCATGCCTTATCTCTACATCTCTTCTTGGATGTTACGGGTATTCTCGAGAACCACTGGATGGATTTTGTAGCGGTTTTCGCCATTCCGTAAAGGATTTCTTGAGGAAGGTTTCTGTAGAAAAACATTCATTTATGACCAAAGGAAGTCGAGAAGTAACTATTTCAGTGAATCAAGTCGAAGAAAACCTGCCGTCCGTGCGCCTTTTAAGCTTACGCTGGTTAAACCGTTTAAAATATACAATGAGCGTAAGGATTGTTCAGTATGAAAAGTTCTACGAAAAAGACCACGACAGCATATGTCTATCTTTAATACAGCGCCCACTATGAGTGTTTATTCGGTTGCATTTCTTCCAACAATCTCCATTCAGTGGAAATTTAAATTACTAGCTTCGGAGCGAGCCTATCACCCTAGCTTCGGCCAGCATCAAACTGTCGAGTCGTGTCAGTTGAGATTTCAGAGAAGAGTATATGTGTTGGAGTTTCGATGATCATCTCGTCTTTTCTGAATTGCATCTGGGGCCAGCTGTCCGTGCGCCTTTTAAACCTACGCTGGGAAAACCGTTGAAGACACCGGGCGAAGCCGGCGAGTGTTGCTAGAGTATATTCCCCACTATCCAGGTTCAGAGTTACCAAGTATCTTGGATTAAATTGATCCTCCACATTTTACAAGTGAAATTCCAACACCTCATTATAGCCGGGGCTGACAAAGACTCCCAATTTGTATGAAACTTCAGAGTTGTTAAATCAGTGAAACCTGACGAAATCGAAACCTGTATAAATTGTTGTTGCATTATACGGGCTTGGACATTCTGATCATTTAGCCCCGTGTTCTTCGATTTGTTTTGAATGTTGTCTCATATGGCTGTATTAGTGTGTATATCAGCCGAACATGTCCTCGGACACTCCCGGCACTAAAAGCCATACGCTAAAAAAAGTGTGTATATTTGGAATTGAGACTAGGATTATAGTCTTATGACTTACGCCAGCCAAGTCCTCTCTCTCATCAAATTTTGCGTTAATTAATAAAAGAATTCCCTCAGCCGCCATCGTGAATGTATAAAATTGCTGTTCTTTTGACTTGGTCATTAGAAGCCACTTACAAAGTTGTACATTACCACTAATTTTCATTATTGTAGCTTGAAAATAAATAGAGTTTTTGGCATATTCTACATTTTCAAGATTACCGCTACGCGTTGTATTGAGTGTGTTATTCTTATGGATTATTCCAGCAATATGGTAACTTACTATTGTAACATATTTTCACCAAGAATGCTTGAAAGATAGTAATATAACAATTTTGGTATACGTTGAGTACATTAACTTGACACTAATGTCGTACTTATGGCTCTGATAGTTATATTTTTAGCCTATTTTCAATTTTGAAAAAAATAGGCTTATGAGATCACCTTTTGTCCGTGTGTGTGTGTGTGTGTGTGTGTGTGTGTGTGGTGTGTGTGTCCCTAATAAAATCTAAACGGCTGGAGCGATTTCAATGAAACTCGGTAAATTCATAGCACTATTCACGGCAACCTCGTCCGTGCCCTTCAAATTTTGTTACGTCTCGCAAATCCAACATGGCGGTTGTGCGAAATATTTCACTAGCATTCAGTATCTCCGAAACTATTACCGATATCGCCCTGAAATTGAGTACGGTGATAAGGGGCACTACTGAAAGTTCACCTATGAGACTTTCAAAAACCTGGTGACTAAAAATCCAACATGGCGGTCAAGCGAAGTTGAGACTTTTAAATGGACTTTTCTCGCGATTTAACTATCCAAATGTAATGAAACTTGGTAGAGAAAATGTTTATACACATTGTAATGCACTGGAGTATAATTTAGTTCAATTGTTTACATAACCTCAAAATGGCGGCTGTACGAAATATTTCACTGACATACAATATCTCCGAAACTATTACAGATATCACCCTGCAATTTTGTACGGAGATAAAGGGTACTGATACAAGTTTACCTACGTATATTTCATAAACCTGTAAAGTACAAAACGAACATGGCGGCCAAGCGAATTTGAAATATTTTAATAGACTTTTCTCGTGATTTAACTCTCTGAGCGCAGTGAAATGTGGTACAGTAAATGATTTTGCAGATTGTAATGCACTGCCATCTATTTTAATTCAATTGTTTACATAACCTCAAGATGGCGGCTGTGCGAAATTTTAAAATTAAGTTTTTATTTCTTGTGTCGTAATCATGCGATCGAAGTGAAAGTTTGAATGATGAACCTAGGCAATAATTGTCCGTGAATGGTACATAACTCTATGGCCTATACATATAACAATCCTAAATGGCGAGCTTCCGAAATATTTACACGGTTCTCAATATCTATGAATCTTTTACAGCAACCAAACTGATTTTTTTTAATGTTCATAGAGACTATGAACATATGTTCACCTATAGGACTTTCAGTAACCTGGGGAGCACAAATCCAACATGGCGGCGACGCGAAGTATAAATATTTAAATGGACGTTTCTCGCGAATTAACTATCCGAGTGCCGTGAAACGTTGCACGTTAAATTCTTATACAAATGTTGATCAACTGGCATCTAATTTATTTCAATTGTTTGCTTAATCACAAGATGGCTGCTGTGCGTAATTCTAAAATCTCGTTTTTACTTCTTGTGTTCTAATCATGCGATTGAAATTTGAATACCACACGTACACAATAATCTTAATGTAATAGTACAAAAATAAAAATCCAACCTGGCGACCATCTGAAATATTTAGACGGTTCTCAATATCTACGAATCTGTTACAGCAATTGAACTGAAATTTTGTATGTTGATAGTGGCAATTAACATGAGCAGGATATATGAAAATAGGCTGTATAGTTCTTCACGGAACTACTTGTTATAACTGTCTCATAAAACTCAGTATAGGATTGTCTCTGTTCTAGGCAATCCTATTCTACACACCGCGATGGCTCTGGAAGAACTGGGAGGGCGGGAAGATCACCGCGCTCATGATGGATCTCGATGTAGGGATATGTTCCGAGAACGAGAAGAAAACGAAAAAGAAGCTCCTTCTCGACTACCTGTGGGAGAATCTACACTTCCACAACTGGTGGGCATATCGCTACTATCTGTGCGAGCTGCTGGCTCTGGGGAACGTCATTGGTAAGTTGTTCCTTCGACACCTGCCATTCCATCTAGCATTCCAATATATAGAAACTATAATTCCCCTTAAACCTTTATAGGCTAGAATATTGTTGTTTTTTTGTGTAATTTTTAAAATTTAATTTTAATTATTTTACCCTAATATTAATTATTATTATTAGTTTTAATTTTTGTTTTCATTAACACTTAATGTTCATATTTATTGTTAAAATTTTAATTTTCATATTATTTTAAAAAAATATTAGCTTATTTATTTTTAATTTTTACGACCATGCTTATTTTAATTCTGATTTTTAATGAAATTTTAATTTTAATTGATTTTATTTAAAAATAATAATTTATTCAATCACCTTAGGTCAAAAGGGTTAGAGAATTATATGTGTTTTTCAGAAATATTAACACTTCCACAAGAAAACATCACTGAAAGATTCAACCATCAACATCTTTGACAATATAAATTGTGGTTAATATAGATACCACTAACCTATGAAGGGTTGAATAAAGGGACCTTTCTTCAGCTTTTTCAAAGGGGCAGATGACCTCGCTGTTCCGCCCTTGTAAACTTCAATAACTAATTAATTAACTAAATAACTAACTAACTAACCAACAGCTTAATCGAATTGTTTGAAATCGTCACAGCCAACCTGACGTATTTTGTTTTCGACCTAATGTTGAAGACCGAATACTCTTCCTGAGGCAACGTTATTTATTTTGTTGACAGTAATTTTCAGACCTCAGCCACCGAATACGAACATTGGCCGGGTGAGCTATGCCATTGTGACATTTTGCCCCATTCTTAAATGGCGCAGATACAACGAAAGAAAGAATGAAAGAAAGATGAGAAGATAACCCTGAAAACAACAATAACTTCCGTCGCCACAGAAACAAAGAAAGAGAGAAAGACAGACAAAAGAATTAAAGGAAGCTGACCGACGGCTGCCTTTATTTGGTTGTAGTTAATTCAGTTGAGGGACTTGGGACATCTTGGTCATCAGTCCCGTGTAGTTGGGGGAGCTGGGTGTTGAATGTGTCTGATAACCTGTGTTTCTGTAATGACCGTAGCAGTGTATGGAACTGTATTAGAGACAGGGATGGGATAAGTGCTTCGTCACTAGAAATAACGTACTATCCCGGCATTTGTCTGGAGGGAGTGTGGAAAACCTCGGAGAAACAAGATGTTCAGTAAAGAACATATAGCCTACTTTCTCCTAAATGCATGGGTATTGTTATAACTCTTTGTCCTTTTCAAGGATTATAATTGAATGTTGGTTGTAGTAGCTTGTTGAAATACAACGTGCTATAGGGATATTAAACATGAATATGAGGTGCCCTTTGCTAGTGCTACCTCTGTAAAAAATTCATTCAATTCGGTTTCACCGTGTTTGAATTGATCTGGGGAATGGATTTGCACACATACATGGCCGCTATTTGCAAACTATTGGTCTGATGACCTTGTAGTCAGTCATACGATGCTTTCCACAAAAAGGCATGTTGTTGCAAAATCCGGTAGAGATCAAATTATTAGGATGGTCGAAATTTGATTTAAGCTTTTAACATTTGGGTGGCCGTCATTCCGTTTCCGTCAAGATGGCGGCGATATAAAATATGACACAGAGGTGCCTTTTGCTAGTGCTACCTCTGTACCAAATTTCGTTCAATTCGGTTTCACCGTGTTTGAATTGATAGGGGGAATCGATTTGCACACATACTTGGCCACCATCTGTAAACTATTGGGCTGATGATCTAGCAGTTTGGTCAGAATATGCTTCCCACATAAAGATTTGTTGTTGCAAAATTTGGTAGAGACTAGATTATTAGGTTGGTCGTAATTACATTTTAGCCTTTAACATTTGGGTGGCCGCGATTACGTTTCCGTCAATATGGCGGTGATATAAAACATGACACTGAGGTGGCCTTTTCTAGTGCTACCTCTGTACCAAATTTCGTTCCATTCGGTTTCACCGTGTTCGAATTAATAGGGGGAATCGATTTTCACACAAAGATGGCCGCCATACGCAAAATATTAGGCTAATGACCTATTAGTTTGGTCAAAGGATGCTCCCTCCATAAAGGTACGTTGATGCAAAATTTGGTAGAGATCGGATGATTAGGTTAATCGTAATTTGATTTAAGCTCTGAATATTTGTGTGGCCGCCATTACGTTTCCGTCAAGATGGCGGCGATATAAAACATGACACTGAGGTGTCCTTTGCTAGTGCTACCTTTGTACCAAATTTCGTTCAATTTGCGCTCACCGTGTTCGAATTGATAGGGGGGGACAGTCATTCAGAGTACACACACTCACACACACACACACACACAGACTCACACACATACACACACACAGACAGACACATTTTTCGCCCTGTAGTGATCTCATAAGTCTACTTTCATTTTTTGCAAAAATCGAAAGTAGGCTAAAAACACACTCAGGATAGTCTCTGTCAGTGCAGAGATTTGATTTTTCATCTTGGGACTTACTGAAGCTGCCCGCGTGGCCGTTGTGTATGATTACCGAGCACGGGAGACGCCGCGGGGTACCTTTACTTGGGCAGTACTTGCTATTAAGTGCTCAATGAAACAAGTCTCAACGCCACACACGATTGATTTAGGGAATTAAATTGGACACAACTATTAGCTTCACTAATACCTTACGGGTTTACTGTATACAAAATGCTTTACACTGGCTACGCAGGTTGTATTGTTTGTTGCAATATTGTGAAAATTGGATACAATAAATATCCCTTTGAATGGATTGAGATTAATTTCTTCGCTCTCTAACTCTCTGATTTCTACAACATTTCGTTTAGGCCTACTATTTAAGAACTATTTCAAGACACTTTTTTAATTACAAGGGAGCTAGATTATCCCCGAAGATTTCGGGGAGCCACCGGTTTCAAATGACCCTTCCAAGACCCTCTTCCAGTTAACACACAAGTATGGGGGGCGATACATTCATAGGCTGGTGTAGCATAAAAGTCTGCACTCGGGGGTGTCGGGAATTAGTGAGGTTCGATCTTTAACCAGCTCAGAGGAATGCATCGATAACAAAACTAAACAAGAAAAGAGAGGTCAGTCTTAGGTTAAAATCACAAATAAATTTTATTCAGAATAGATCCCTAGCCTAGCATGAGAGTTGCAAACGGCTAGTCCGATACTATTCTGCCCTGAAAGAAATATATAAAAAAAGTCCTAAACAAGATCTAAATTGGTCCTAATACAAAATTCGACAAAATGAACAAGCTAAGAGAATGGCACGTAAGATCGGCCCTAAGCAATTACATCGAAATAACTTACGGGTGGATCAAACATCAAAAGAATTTACAGCAAAGCAAGACATTTACTTGTTTACAAATACTGGAACATTTACATTTAGTAGCAAGGGGAAAATTTGTCCTATGCTATGATGGTGCCATCTCTAACATTTATCTTTAGAGTTAAGTTTTAGCTAGTCCTAACTATCATTAATTAATAAACGAGATGCGTTTATTACTAAGAAAATCAAGCTATGTGCACAATGTTGCTGAATAAAAAATATACTAATACAACACAAATGCATACAATAATTCAGCACTCCTATGGTTGTGCAATTGGCACTGCCTACGTACTCGATTTGTTACTGTTTGTAACAAACGGTCATAGTGTCAAAGTGTTAAGAAAATAGAAAATATAGGAAAGCCTGCAAATGCGATATTAATTAAACAATTACATCGACTCATATTGCTACTAATCTGATGTGTGTGCTTCAGTTATCACATCACCAATTAGTGGTCGACTAATCATGTGAAAATGTATCAAAATGTATCTACAATAGCTTAACAATATCTAAGTGTTAACATTTGGTCCAGAAAAATAGTTTGTTTTTAATGTTTATAAATTTTATTTAGGTTCAGGGGGGAATTATAAGATTTGTTAGTTTTAAAACCCCTATTTTTGATTATTAAAGTTTCACATAATTATGTATTCCTGCCAGTATTGTTGTTCAGTTTATGGACCTTTAAAAGCGTTCATTGTATTCATGTAACGTTTGTATCCAGCTTAAGCAAATAACTCAATAGTTCAATAGTTTACGAGACACCCTGTGTCTTCATCAATATTTCATCACACTTATTAGACATCCTATGTCTTCACCAATTACTTCACCCTTATTTCGGATCCATTGATCCAGGCGCCTTCGGTTTTGGTACGACTTTAGTCAGTTCATTTCCACCGATATAATCACAATAACAATGTCGAAGGTATTCATCCACCGTCACGACTCATATAATACTCTTAATTTACAAAAGTGTGGAATCCTAATTGATACACGTTTGAATTGCTGGTAATAAAGATTATGTGTACAAAAACACATCCTGACAACGCTTTAAGTAAGCATAAAGGCTTCTGATACAAGCTAACTGTGTGTGTGCGTTTATAAAATTGCCTCTTCCCTGAATAAATCGAACCTGCGTTCATTTGGTTACAAAATACAATTGCATTCATTGCCTGTGTGGCTTCTCATAAAGAAATAAACCTGTTTTTTAAGTATTGATCTGGCCAATAAATGTGAGTAACAGAACTCTGCATTCCACTTGTAATTAATGTCAAGAATCTCACAGCCTTCTAAAACAAAATATTAATCCACTGCCTAGAATCGAGTGTGCTGTGTAGTGAACTTGGCTCGTAACCTTGGCCTTGATTTAACATTGTCAAACTAGTTTATTTGTCATCAGCCTAACAAAAATAAAAGTTGATAATACTTGTTTTTAAATTATACGAATGAGCGTTGAAAATCCAGCCTTCCTGGCTTCTATAAATGTTTAATAAAACCTATATTTTCCACACGCGTCTTATAATTAGCTACCTGCATTGTGCGCTAAATAAATGAAACCAAAATAAACTAAGTCTACTGTTTTCCACTCTTACAATACGCTATAAATACTTGATCTGACTTACAGATTCAGCGTCACTTGGTTCGAGTCCCGCCATGAGATGTTGTATGCGGTCTCGTGTATGGCTTTAGGTTACCATTTCATTGTGTCTGGACATCCTCCGTCGCCAATTCCCCACGCATGATTTAGCAATCACATGCCATCGCGTGGTTGGAGTTGTATCTGAAGATCTGCTGGTTTATCATTATTGCGATGTTAGCGTTGGTAAAAATGTAGCACATAATTAAATAAAACTGTCGCGCACTGCAGCTAATATGCGGTAAAAAATTGCCCATTTCCACTCCGCCACTGGCTCTAGCCTCTGTCGCTTGTGCGACACTCACTCGTGACTAGCACTGATATTTACACAAGAAAATATTAACACAATTAAATAAATCAAAATCACTGCCCATCCGGCAAATAAAGATTGTACTTGTAGATTTTTTACAGTTACACAGTTAATTAAATACACAGTTTGTAGAACACTGAAATATGTGTGTGTGCGTGAGAATGAGACCATGCGGTCGCAAAGTTTTCTTCACACAAGTCCTTCATTTCACCTCGGATAATAATAAAAATATCTCACAGTTCTCGTAGTGGTGAATGTCTTCAATCGTTCAATTAATACACAATGCCATGATGGCTATCCATAAGAAAGTTATTCGTAGATTTTTCCTGCCACATGGTTTCCTTTCCCTTTTGCTCCATCATGCACATGTTGTCTCTTCCACAGACGAATAGGAACTGGTGTTACCAAATATGGCGTGCTCTCAGTACATGAGTTGGCCGCGTAAATTGATAGTTTCTTCGATTTACGAAGTATGCTGTACTTCAAATATGCAGAATTACTTGGTTATAATTATAGTTGATTTTTGGAATATGAAAAATAAGTAAAAATATAATCATAAGCGATATTGCTTCAGCTTCTTCCCGCCGCTCGCAGGGTATGTTCAGTTACATTTCAGCATAAGTTTTAGTCTCTGTTGTCTGAGCAAACATGCGTCAACGGGCGCAATAAACCGTAAAGAATGTTGAGTCATGAACATGTTAAGTACTATATCATCATAGTAAAATGCAAAGGTGTGCTGTATGTTTCACAAAACCAAGCTCTTAAACCAGAAGGACTTAGAAGGTGCGGTTTGTACCAAATTATTCCATATCGTCTCAATGGTACAGGGAAAATCTTGTATTTCTTAAGAAGTCAAAGGAATTATATTTATTTGTTTATAAACTGCGTTTAAACCAATAAACAAGACGATAGCCCTTGCCAGAACTGTGTCGCGTCTAGCCCTCATAACAATTGATTCGGGCGGGTGGTCTGTACACATGGGGCGACGCAAGTAACCGATTGTGCATTCAATTACCCGTAGCAGTGACGAATTGCACTCTGATTTCATAAATATCAACAATGTGTTCAAAAAGTGAGTTTTAATAACCAGGTACTCTAGTTTAATATAAACGTGAAAAGTTTAATTACAAAAATGATACAGCAAAATCCTCAGAATCATCCAAATATGTACCTAGGTATATAGAACAAAATAAGGAATTTCATATTTTCTTTTAATTTGGGGTCTGTTCTTACTTTCTGTTCGGTAACCTCAAATCTATAAAAATATCTGCCTGCGCAGTGTGTAATAAAACTAAATGCCAAACTTCATGGTTGGATTTCTTGCACGTAAAGAAGATACTTTGAACTTTCGGCGATATCACGCAAATGTTTAAAATGTTCACTCCCTGCCATATAACATGTCTCTCTTCATTGTCTCATTGTGGCAGACTGAACAGAACTGAGTGGAAAGTCAAAATAAATGGAGTACCTCAGGGTTCAGTTCTCGGTCCTCTTATATCCATTTTATCATCATAATAAATGTAAAAATAGGTTTCTTCTATATTTTTGGAAACTAAATAAATACATAAATATATCCATTTTATATCTGAACGACATCTCATCGAAACTGGAAAACTGCAATTAGACATAGTGGTGAACCTGTATAGCTGATTGCTCCTCACTGAGATAGACTGGGTTCATTTATTAGTTAATGGATGTGAGATTCTCGAAATGAACAGTCACTTGTATTGGTTTGGAGATTTTATAAAAAGAAGATCCCGTGGCCTATGATTGCATGATTAAGAGCCTCGTCGAAATACATGCTTGTTTACTTGCTTCCTCTTTCAAAGACAATACTATTCGCCTACTTATACAAAACATTCTTACCGTACGTAGCCTCATACAAGGGAGATTAGCAGGTTTCAATCCGGTGAGCTTGAAGGCCATACACGCAATTGGCCTACCTCTTCCTATCCAATATAGCCAATTTTAGCCGTATCTTCAAATATTTTGTTGGGGATTCCTAATTACGTCACAGAATTCACAAAGACATTTGGACAGTCCCTCTAACACCTACACGTTAAAAATAAGTGTGATGTGTGACAGTTAATACATCTGTTTTAAATTTTACTGCGCATATTATCCTAATCACTGTTAACGAATTAACATGGTTTTTTTTTTCATCTCTGTTTCAGGACAAATGTTCTTGATGAACCGGTTCTTCGACGGTGCGTTCCTTACCTTCGGCATCGAAGTGTTGCAATTTATGGAAAGTGATCAAGAAGATCGGTGGGACCCCATGATTTATATTTTCCCTCGTATGACGAAATGTACGTTCCACAAATACGGTCACAGTGGGGAAGTGGAGCGACTAGACGCTGTGTGCATCCTACCTCTGAATGTAGTCAACGAGAAGATCTATGTGTTCCTCTGGTTCTGGTTTTGTATCCTGACAGTTCTTACGTGTGGCTGTGTAATCTATCGTATTATCATCATCGTTAGTCCCCGGATGCGTGTGTACTTGCTGCGACTTAGGTTTCGTCTAATCCGCCGTGAAGTCATCACCACCATCGTCAGGAAATCGGGGATGGGGGACTGGTTCCTCTTCTACATGCTGGGAGAAAATGTGGACTGCATGATTTTCAGAGACGTGATGCACGAGTTGGCCATCAGACTGAATCATCCACAACAGCTCTCTGGCATTGGGGGCGGCAGGGATATCATAGATGCGTAACATCTGCTGTCGCCTCCCTTTGGTGCTCGACGAGTAGGTGAGTTTATGTTACAACCTAATCCCTCAGCTACAAATAACATCAATCAATCTTAATTATTAGAAGACTACCGGGTGAGTTAGCCGTGGTCGTTACGGCATGACTGCTGGCAGTCGCTCACCTCCGGGAGGCGAGGAGGTTCGAATCCCCCCGCCGGCAACCTTGAAGATGGTCTTCTATGGTACCCCATCTTCCTTCCAGGCAAATGACGGGGTTGGTCCCTAACTATAGGCTACAGCCGCTACCTTCCAACTCATTGTCCTTACATTCAAACTTTACTCCCCAGACAACACTCCACACGCGACGGTACGTGTAACTCACCCATTGGGTGTCCGCCTCGAAGCAGCTACAAAACTGGCGAGCCGAACATGTCCTCGGACACTCCCGGCACTAAAAGCCATACGCTAAAAAAAAGAAAAAAATAGAAGACTTGCAAAAGATTTCCACTTCACGGTAAAGTTTGACTGTTCTTTAATAAGTTATATCTGTATAAAGCAAAAACATTTACCTTTATAGGAAAATGTAACAAAATTGCCGTATTGATTAATCATCATCATTTATTGCATTTATGGGCCTTTAAGGCCTACAGCAGAAGAACAAAAGAAAAAGAAGAGAAATAGTGGTAACAAAGGAATCTGTCACGAAGGAGGAGGTATCTACTGCAGATAACATACCAACGCTGCCGGTCTCTAGCTTCATCTTCCACCGCATTCGGCTCCACTTGCTGAAGTATTACCAATACTCGATCCTTCCATCTCGTCCTGGGACGTCCCGTTGGGGGGTCTTCCAGCAGGTTGTGAATAAAGGACTCGGTTTTGGATGGATTCATCAGCTTGAAAGATTTGGCCAAACCACTGTAACCCCTTCTGTCCTAGTACTCGGCCAATTTGTGGGTTTCCAAACCGCTTATACAGGTCATCAGATGATGATGCCTCCGCAACCTCCCAACGTTGAGTCTGAGTGTACCTTGTTCAAAGCAGATCAGACCTTAAGAGATCAAATAATCGATCTGCTGTGATTAATTAACACGCAATTGTGCAATATTTACCAGATTCCAGGGCACATCCTTCGTTCTTCGTTTCCATTTATATTCCATGGCATTGAAAACGGGTCCATAAATCTTTCGAAGGCAGAGATGGCTTCTTCGGTTGTTGCTGACGTCACCCAAGTTTCACAAACATACAAAAGTACCGGCCGTACTTGTGTCATGTATAGCTGAATCTTATCCTTCTGCGATAATAGACGAGATTTAAATAAGCTATTCAGACTATAGAACATGCGATTAGCGTTTATTATTCGCTGACGCACTTCTTTCGACACTTCACTTCTAGTATGGATCCCAGGTACCTGAATTCTTTAACTCGTTCAAAAGTATATCCGTCAACAATAATGGAAGGAATGAGAGTTTCACGGCGCAATACAGCGAGATATTTTGCTTTATCCTCATTTACCACCAGCCCTATATCCTTCGCATTGTGAAGAAATCGGGAAGTATCAGTGCATACTTGCTCCAAGGTATCGCCAAGAATTACAACATCGTCAGCAAATGCCAGGATTGTGTCTGCTCCTACCATCTCCATTTCTCTGATTCGACCAGAATTGATTAATTAATTACACACAGCAGAATAGTTACAGTATATAGTTATGGCATCACAACCTAGTCGTACTTTGCAGTATAACAACAGCTGATTCAACATTTCCAGTCATTCCAAATTATTGCATGTGTGAATTACAGGGTGATTCTTTTGCTGGAGCGGGACTGGCGACCGGATGGCGGGCGCGTGCGCCCTCCGCCAGCCAACCGAGTTCGCACCGCGGATTGCACGCAGGTGGAAACCGTAACAAAGTACGGTACATTAATTAATGGTAAATTCACCAGCAAATCATGATTAAAGAACTTACCTTTTCACAGGAGATGCTGAGGGTGTTCTCCATCAGCTGACAGAGAGGCGTTGACTTAATGACTATAATGACCCTGGTTAGCTCGCCTCCACCTCGCGCAACCCTGCGGAGAGAGCTCAGTTGGCCGGCGGAAGGCGTGGAAAGTAGAAGTCTCAATTCAATCTGTCTGTTTCAATTCACAACCTTCCAACACGGCTCCAATGACCAGTTTGAAAATGCATCTCAAGAGTGTTTTTTGAGATTTATATTTAAATATTTAGAACCTTAATTTAACCAAATTATTTGTAAGGATATCCATTTTATTTTATTTCAAATTGATTCTATTATTTTACATTTTACTCGAATACTTTTCCATTAGATATATTGCTGTAAAATGTTTTAGTTTATATTTAATCGTTCTTATTCATTGTTTACCAGTTCTTCATTTTATCCTGTATATACACTGACTGGCAAAAAGAAAACCGATCACAGTCCATACAGTAATTATAGCGTGGAAGTAAGGTTAATTGGTTTCCTGGATGCATTACAATTCTTCATGTCATTGTTTCACTTAACAACAGCGATTCTTTGATATGACGCTGTTTCCCGCTGAAAGATGTGCACGCCATCGCTATCGTCAACAATGCAATGTCTTGCTCTTTTTAGCCTATTTTCAATTTTGAAAAAATAGGCTTATGAGATCACCTTTTGTCCGTGTGTGTGTGCGTGTGTATGTGTGTGTGAGGTGTGTGTGTGTGTCCCCCTAATAAAATCTAAACGGCTGGAGAGATTTCAATGAAACTCGGTAAGTTCATAGCACTATTCCGGGATACCCCGACCGTGCCCTTCAAATTTTGTTACATCTCACCAATCCAACATGGCGGCTGTGCGAAATATTTCACCAGCAATCAATATCTCCGAAACTATTCCAGATATCACCCTGGAATTTTTTACGGTGATAAAGGGAACTACTAGAAGTTCACTTATGTGCCTTTTAAAAAACTGGTAACTACAAAACCAACATGGCGGCCACGCGAATTTGCGACTTTTAAATAGACGTTTCTCGCGATTTAACCAACCAAACGGAATAAAACGTGGTACAGTATTTCTTCACACACATTGTAATGCACCGACATCTAAATTCGTTCAATTGTTTACATAATCAAAAGATGGCGGATGCGCGAAATATTTCACCGGCATTCTATATCTCTGAAACTATTAGCGGTATCACCCTGAAATTTTGTACGGAGATAAAGAGCACTACTGGAAGTTCATCTATAAGACTTTCAAGAACTGGTTAACTACAAAACGAACATGGGGGCCAAGCGAATTTGAAAATTTTAAATAGACCTTTCTCGCGATTTAATGTTCCAAACGCAATGATATATCTTAGAAAAAATGTTTATACACATTACAATGCACTGGTATCTAATTTAGTTCAATTGTTTACATAACCTCAAGATGGCGTCTGTGCGAATTTTAAAATTAAGTTTTTATTTCTTGTGTCGTAATCATGCGATCGAAGTGAAAGTTTGAATAATGAACCTACGCAATAAGTTTCCTTTAATGGTACATGACTCTATGGCCTATACATTTAACAATCCAACATGGCAAGCATCCGAAATATTAAGACGGCTCTGAATATCTACGAATCTATTATAGCAATCAAACTGAATTTTTATGTACATAGGGGCTATGAACTTAAGTTCACGTATAGGACTTTAAATAACCTTGTGATCACAAATCCAACATGGCGGCGACGCGAAGTATAAATATCCACATGGACGCTTCTCGCAATTTAACCATCCGAGTGCAGTGAAACTTGGTACAGTAAATCCTTATGCGAATGTTAATCCACTGGCATCTAATTTATTTCAATTGTTTCCATAACCACAAGATGGCAGCGGTGGGAAATTTTAAAATCTCCTTGTTACTTCTTGTGTCCTAATCATGCAATTGAAGTTTGAATGCTACACGTACACAATAATATTCATGTAACAGTACATAACTGTAGGACTTAAATATATAAAATCCAACATGGCAACCACCCGAAATATTTAGTCGGTTCCCAATAACTACGAATCTATTACAGCAATCAAACTGAAATTTTGTATGTTGATAGTGGCAGTTAACATAAGTAGGATATATGAAAATAGGCTGTATAGTTCTTCACGGAACTACTTGTTTCTTTTGCCACTTGTTGGCTTTGGAAAAGATCAATATAGCCACATCCTCAGTTATTCTTGTGAATTTCAGGAACGAATAAGCGCTTGAGGTCTGAAGATGTTGCCAGGGCAGAGGCTCTGATCGAAAATGGTGGCGCGCACATCTTTCCGCGGGAAACAGCATCATGTCAATGAATCGCTATTGTTAGGTGAAACAATGACATGACGAATGATAATACATCCAGGAAAACAATTAACATTACTTCCATGCTATAAACAGTAACTTATTTACTAGGTAGGCCTAGAGCGTTCATATTTATGATTTAAATGAAAGTAATGTTGAATTTTTCAAGTGATCGGTTTCTTTTTCCGGCCAGTGTATTTTAGTTAATTTCATTTCTCAACTCTTAGTTTTATTAGATTAGTTCCATAAGGGTAGATTCTAATTTTCTGAAGAAGGTCCCATTGTTGGATCGAAACATGTACTTTTTTTTAGCGTATGGCTTTTAGTGCCGGGAGTGTCCGAGGACATGTTCGGTTCGCCAGTTTTGTAGCTGCTTCGAGACGGACACCCAATGGGTGAGCTACAAGTACCGTTGGGGAGGAAAGTTGGAATGTAAGGACGAGCAGTTTGAAGGTAGCGGCTGTGGCCTATAGTTAGGGACCAACCCCGGCATTTGCCTGGAAGGAAGATGGGAAACCACAGAAAACCATCTTCAAGGTTGCCGGCGGGGGGATTCGAACCTCCTCGCCTCCCGGATGTGAGCGACTGCCAGCAGTCATGCCGTAACGACCACAGCTAACTCACCCGGTGAAACATGTATTGATTTGAATATAATGCATTGATTGGCGAAGAATTTTAATTACTTATATCTGTATGACATTTAGTTAGTTACTTATTGTTGTTTTAAGGGGTGGAATAGCCCCTTGTGTGACATTTGTCTTATATGTAATGAACGTTATAAAATATAGTAAGCTTTTGTCTGCTCATCTGGAATTTTTGGCAAAATATTTGTGTATACCCCGGTTGGGGTGTATAATGACTAGAGACCGGACATTTATGCACTAAAAGCGATTAATATATGCATGCAATTATGCACTAAAAATGTAGAAAATATGCATTAAAATTGAAAAATATGCACTTACCAATAAGCCAATCGTATTCACTCTTCATTCCCTCCTCTACGTAATATGTGCAGTCGCTTTTGCATGTTGTTCAAGTTGGAATGTCTGTTCACATTTCACTTTCTTCGAGTATTTTTGACAATAAACGACAACGCCACCAGTTCAATGATCACTATAATCTGTTACCCACTGATTAAGTAAATTATATCTGCTGCTCTTCTCTTTAGGCATTAAGAGAAAAAGGATATGTAGACTAAAGTAACACTTGAACTGAAGAAACTCATCACAAAACTAACCCCGGGCGACTGGTTGCGTAGATTGTGAAAGGAATATCCCTCCCCGTTCCCTTCTTGAAATAGCCAGGTAGCATGCTAGCATAAAATACTGTTATCTCGTTATCTGTTGGTCAGAAAGTTGCTTACAAGGGATGTCCAACGCGCAGGCGAAACCAATTTTGTTCAAGATATTTTAAATTATACTTAATTTCAACTGTAGCCTCCGTGGCTTAGGCGGCAGCACGCCGGCCTCTCACCGCTGGGTCCGTGGTTCAAATCCCGGTCACTCCATGTGAGATCTGTGCTGGACAAAACGGAGGCAGACAGGTTTTTCTCCGGGTACTCCGGTTTTCCCTGTCACAATTTCATTCCAGCAACACTCTCCACTATCATTTCATTTCATCTGTCATTTAATCATTGCCCCAGAGGAGTGCGACAGGCTTCGGCAGCCGGCACACTGCATATCCTCGCCACTAGATGGGGGCTTCATTCATTCCATTCCTGACCCGGTCGGAGACTGGACGCAGGCAGTGGATTTTCATTCACTTAATTTCAACTGTATTTGCTAAAATATGCTGTTATGCTCAGAATATGCAATAAATCAAATAAACCCACAAAATGTGCATTTTCAAAAAATTCGGTCCCTAATAACGACCAAATATACCCTTAGTTTGATTTGTGTCTGCTTGTCTGTCTATTATGGGATTGATGTCAAAACTACTGGAGCGATTGACCAGTTGCGGCCTGTAATAACGTTGCAGTGTTGCACAACGACCAGTCTTTTTTAAATAATAATAATAATAATAATAATAATAATTTACAAGAGTTTAGTGCTTTTCAGTCGGTCAACACGAATGTACCCAAAAGAGATGGGTTATACCCTAATCCTGAAATAAATTACATGAGATTATTCCGGGGTGGGCACTTTCCTTCCAGATCTTGACTACTTCGACCGCACAGTGAGTTCCAGTGAGCACGAAAACTGCGAGTAGCTGTAGTACGGAAGACAATCAGATAAGTAGTTAGCCTAAAATTTTATAGTTTAACCATAGTTTACAACCATATAATCTCTCTAAAGTACAATCTCCGGATAGCTATCACCATTTAGCATTTCACCTAACATATATAATGCATTTAGCATACACTGACAGTTGCAGTACCAATACTGCAACTAAATAATTGTACATATTGTAAATATTTTCACCGGTATTTTAAACATGGATTTTGTAGCCTAAGTGTAATGGATCTGATGATGATCGCTTGACGATCGAAACTGGTCATCCTAGTGTTTTATTAATCTCATGTAATTTATTTCAGGATTAGGGTATAACCCATCTCTTTTGGGTACATTCGTGTTGACCGACTGAAAAGCACTAAACTCTTGTTTACTAAGGCAACACTGAAAATATGGCTTCAAACACCACAATAATAATTTAGCCTTAAATAGCTTACATGCACAGGAATTCAAAGTTTTGTTATTTAATCTTACTTACTTACTTCCACTTCATGGATTAGGCTGTTAGCCTGTTCCGACTTCAATCTTCCTGACATCTTTTTCTTTTTCTAAGACGACCAACGTCTCTTCTTCCAGTAGGATGATATTCAAAGGCAATCTTCGGTAGTCTGTTGTTATCCATCCCGAGAACGTGGTTTTCCAATTTACCCTATTTTAGTATAATTAATCTGTCATTCAGTGAGTATATATGTAGTTGTCGTCTTATTTCTTCATTCCGTACTTTATCTCGTAGGTAGTATCCTTTCACAGATCTGAGGAATCTCATTTCAGATGACTGTATTGCTGGTTTTATTCACCCATGTCTCACTTCCGTACATCAAAGTTGGTACAGCAATCATAGTCTTATAAAATTTAAGTTGAGTATCCTCTCGTACTTTTCCCTTCAGAGTTCGGCGAATTGTCATACACATATATTGAAATCGAGATACCGGGTGAGTTAGCCGTGGTCGTTACGGCATGACTGCTGGCAGTCGCTCACATCCGGGAGGCGAGGAGGTTCCAATCCCCCCGCCGGCAACCTTGAAGATGGTCTTCTGTGGTTTCCCATCTTCCTTCCAGGCAAATGCCGGGGTTGGTCCCTAACTATAGGCCACAGCCGCTACCTTCCAACTCCTCGTCCTTACATTCCAACTTTCCTCCCCAACGGTACTTGTAGCTCACCCATTGGGTGTCCGTCTCGAAACAGCTACGAAACTGGCGAGCCGAACATGTCCTCGGACACTCCCGGCGCTAAAAGCCATACGCTAAAAAAAAAAATCGATGAAGCTTACTGTTCGCCTCGTCATCATCATTAAAAGATAAATCACAACCAAGGTAAATAAAACTTGAAACTTGTTCCACTGGTTGATCATCAGTTACTATTTTCGCTCTAACAGGATACTTCCCTTGCCATGCCATTGCTTTAGTTTTCGTTTTTGATATCTGAAGATTATCACTTTTAGAAATTATATTTAATTTATAGATTGCTTTCTGGAGCTCATCTCCATCGTCCTGCAAGATGAACTGATCATCTGCAAACAGCATAGCATTTATATACCTGTCATAACTCAGTTTTATTCCGGGGTGGGCAGTTTCCTTCCAGATCTTGACTACTTCATCTTTATAATATATTAAAAAGGGTTGGAGAGAGGCTGCATCCTTGTTTTACTCCTTGATTAATTAATATTTCTTCGGTTAGTTTATGTCCCATATCTAATACAATTTTTGTTCTATTGTATAAAATATATCTTTGATAACTTGGATCAAATGTTTGTTATTTAATAATTCATTAAAAACGTTTAGTTCTGTGAACTGTTCGAGAAAGCGAAGCGCACCAACACGACTGTATGGATGTTCTCACCGTGTGCTCGTTACAAGGCCCGAACACTGATCAGACATCAATAGTGGTGGGCATGACAGATATGCTAGACCGGGTAAGTCCTATCGCAACAGTTAACTCGGCTGGTCGTTGCACGCTATTGCAACTAGGGTGGGGAGAGCGGACGTAGACAGCCGAGATTTGTCGTCCACCATGTCTCGCAATTTTATTTGAGCGTGAGTGTGAGACCTCTGGTTCATACTCGCCCTCGTGTAATCTACACACAGTATAGCTTACGCGGTTTTCCTCTCGTGAAGTTTTTCAAATTGGCCTAACCAACTTAATCTCGAGGTGAATGCGATGTTCTTAGGACTGCGGCATTCGTGACGCATAAGCTAGATCAGTTTTAACGAAGGCCGCTTCGGTGGCGTAGTTGGTAGCATGCTGAGCTTTTATGCCCAAGTTCGCGGGTTCAAAACCGGCTGAAGTCGTCGGATTTTTAAGAGCGTTAAAAATCTCTCAGTATGCCTTCCTTCGGAGGGGAAGTAAAGCCGGCGGTCCCATGTCATAGATTTATGGAATGTCAAAGAACATTCCACTAATTACACAAGTGTGAAGCTAAATTATAGGTTATAGGTTAAATTTGAACCAACGCTCTTAAGTTCCGACGTTCGTCGCCAGGAGCCGACTACGGTGGCATCTAGTAACCAGGTTCTGAACTAGTAGTCGTTTACGGTGGCGTTTGGCGGCAAAAGTAGGAACTACATGAAAATTCAATGTCTACAGTCCTTGAATTAAAAACAGATAACACACACTAATACAGTCATTACAATTAACACCGGTTATCAGACAGATTCTACACACACCCAGTACACGGGGCTACATGACCGCGTTGTCACAGCCCCTAAACTGAGGAACCAACCGGCCAGTTTTACTAAGCACGTCTATACCATCTTCTCTGGTATCAAACAGTCCTTTACCCTAAGTATTTTCAATCTAAATTGCATTTTGTATGGTCGGCATTTTGCAAGTATTTTGATTCTCAATTGCATTTTATGGGTATTTTGAATCTAAATTACATTTTGTAAGTATTTTCAATCTAAATTGCATTTTGTAAGTATTGTCTATCAAATTGATTAGTTTGAATCTACCGTACATTTTGTAAGCATTTTCCATTTCAATTGCATTTCGTAAGTTTTTTTTTTTTTTTGGAATTTCAATTATACTTTGTGAATATTTTGGATTTGCAATGGGAGCTTTTCAATCTGAATTGCATCGTGTATTTTCAATTTCAATTGCATTTTGTAAGTATTTTGAACCACAATAGCATTTTGTACGTATTTTCAATCTCATTTGAGGGCGGCTTCGGTGGCGTAGTCAGTAGCATGCTGAGCTTCTATGCCCAAGATAGCGGGTTCAAACCCGGCCGAAGCCGTTGGATTTTTTAAGAGCGTTAAAAATCCCTTAGTATGCCTTCCTTCGGAGGGGAAGTAAAGCCTGGGTAGATTATAGGCTAGGGAATAACCCACCCACCAAGGGAAGATGATTAAGAGAAGGAAGTAGATTTGGGATTGGAAAAGAAGGATAGAAGAATAGGAGGAGAGTCCCACAAAAGTTATTAATTTGACTTTTAATCCATTTAGAAGCGGTTGCCACCGCAAATATGTGCTCGGATACCTAAAGTGGCTACGAGCTTGGTCGAAGCTGACGGGAACCGCAGCTAAGGCTTGGGCAGTTTGCCAGAGAGAGGCTTTAGTGTGTTTCCTTCCAAGCACGAATAAAAGTACTATAGGGAAGGGTGATGATCTGGCCAGACAGATAGTAAAAGCTTTATTGTATATGAACGAGGGCATAAACCTAGGAAGAGCTAGGAAAGCCAGGATCCTGCCTAACTGTAGTATCAAAGAAATGATGAATCCAAAAACAAATATTTAATTTATTTAACAATGCAGGAAGTTTGAGGAAATTAACAATTATGCAATATAATTTTAATAAACATAGTTCATTTGAACTTTTTAACAAATAGGGTCGCAGACCTCTCCACATTAAACGGTTGCTCCAGGCAATTGACAATTTACAAGGTTTCAAACCTTACATGTTTCTAAAATCTTTATAAGATTTAAACAAATGAGCAATAAAATAATTAAAGCTTGAACGTGAATTGAAGTACAAAAAGTGCACCTTAAGAAATTCTGGAGAGAATGTTCTAGAGAAAGTGACAACTTTGAAAATAACAATAATAACAACGTGAAAAATAGAATAGAAGTTCCTACAACTTCTTATATTTATACAGAATTAATATGTGAGAATTATACAAAAAGGGCAGGTCACTTACGGTGAAACCTGGAGAAAGTGAAAAGGAAGTTTCTAGACTTCCTATGTTTAATTAGGAATCATGAGAAAAATGGGGCAGTTTCCATTTCGTGAAACCTGAACATGACTCGCTCAAGAGCTTAGAGAATTGTTTTCCCTGATTTTGAAGGGAGGAACAATGTAAATTTGAAACGTGCGCTAGACACGTATCACAAAGATTATACAGAGATACTTAATGATAAACCAACAAAAATGGAAGGGCACTTCTTGGAATGACACCTTATTGGAATAGACCTAGATTAAAAGTTTATTGCAGATTGTTAGTGAGAGGTTTAGGAAAGAGAAATGGGAATTGAGGAAAATGTTCATGGCCTTATTTGAATATAAGCGAACGATCGCGACGCGGTAGAAAAGTTGAGCAAGCACTGGTTTGCACTATAGTTCATTGAAACATATGAAATGTTCACTGTGGAGACACAAAGTTTGTGGAAAAGAAAGTTATTGCAACTATAGGAAGAACTGATTGCACTATATAGGTGAGAGTCTATTTCTTGAAACAGTTGTGATTTACAATTAAATGCGCCATAGAATGTTCCAGCGGTGGACGAAAATTCACTATTGTAGTAATTTAGTTTTAAACAGAATTCTCCCAAGTACGTGAGAAATACATGACGGCAGGACTCGTAGATTGAGTACCGAATCTGGAAAGTTCCAGAACAATCTTAGTAGTAAAATGGGGCTAATGTAAATCCAGCGGAGGAACTTGCTTTGTAAATTACAGACAGTGGGTATTAGATAATATCCCACGTAGTGAGAAGATTTCTCATTTGGCAAGCATAAGAAATGCTGCTTTCACTAAGATTAGCTTGATTAAACAAAAGCTCAACATGGAAAATCCCGCGGAGGGTGATTTTGCCCCAAAATAAGTAACTTCACACTGCCTATAAAAGATAGTTAAAAGCATGTGGTACGTAAAATCATGAAGATGAGGTTAAAACTTGAAGCAGGTACTTATCTTTGTTGCATGGCGAAGGTGAAGTTCCCTTAACCGATACTTAATGCGCCAACATGGCGTAGAACGTAGAGAGTGTCTTTTGGTCTGAGGAGACCGGCTCTAGTTGAGCTCTGACTGATCAAGTCAACTGCCGACTGAGAAGTGAGAGCAGATCAACGGAGCACGGAGAGAACACGGAAGGGGGAGAGAGTGGGGGTAGGAAACAAAAGGTATACATATCAGCATAACCAACTTAAATACAACAAAATAATCTTCTTTTGCTGAGCTGGTCTTCAAAGAGTTGACAACAGTATCTGGTAGCCAAATGGATATGGAATTCCTCTTGCGCGAGGAAGAGTTGAAGAGCTTCAGAGATTTGTTGTTATATGACGCTAGGTGGGTCACAGAATATATATCTGGAACAGACTCATACAAAATATAAGAGACCTGAACCCCTAAGAGAGAACAGAAGATCACTGTTGGTGTCTGACAAAAAGGAAGGAAAGAACGTGCAAAAGCATTCAAAATTATAATCTCAGGTACCGTGCATTCCAAGAATGCACCATACTGGGAGGGGCAGACACCAACAGGGAACAAATAAGCAATTAAACATTTAAGAGTAATACAGTAATTGAAAAGCAGTGGTCTTGTGATCTGACCATTATTGGTCAAGACTCTGAATACCCTGACTCTCCTATCTCTTCCAGGGTGACACTTAGTCACTTTTCCAAAAGGCCAGACTAGGGGGGGTGAAACATCCCTAACTAAGACCAAGTCCCCCACTCTAATGTCGGGACTGGAAAGAAACCACTTCTGCCTCCCTTGCAAGGAAGTTACATATTCCAAGTTCCACCTCTTCCAAAAGGAATTACTGAGGGCTTCAAGTTTACGCCCAACAATAGGTAAATCAAAATCCCTGAAAGAATTGGGAAGGGGAGGAGGGGCAGAGAGAGAAGGGCGTGTAAAGAAGCGACCAGGTGAAAGTGGAAGGAGGTTATCAGGGTCATTGGAAAGCGGAGTTGAAAGGCGAGAATTATCAACACTTTCAATCACAAAATAACTAGAAGCTGAGGGAAATAAAGCACTAGTAAAGATTGCGATACGATGAGAAAGAAGAATTGACAAGTTTAAACAAAGCGTAGAGAAACAAGTACATCTATTCAAGACAAGAATATACCAAATAAACAAAGGAACTATGCGAGTAGAAAGCAAGAACGCCATAGGTAACAAACGAGTAGCCATAAACAATGACCTTAAGTTATAATGAGTATCAAAGGGTTTACTCAGAAAAATACTTAAGTCAGCGAAAAACAGGACATGACAAGTATGAATACAAAAACACATCGAATGTGACGACGAGAAAAAACCAGTTTGTTCATCAATGAACATTAAGATCGCAAAATATGCAAGCAAATTGCAATACATGAACGCGTGAGAAATACGCAACGAAGTTTTGGAACAAGGATCAAAGCAGTTATGGAATACGAGCATGAGTAAGTAAGGGACGTAAACAAGTACGGCCTTGACACACATAGTACAACGAGATAAGACATATAAATAGCTGACAGAGTCCTTAAGCGGAACAAGTTTATCTTGGGAAGTAGGTAAACGGCTTCTGTACTTATAGTAGCAACTCGTCAGACAATGCTTGGCAATCAGCCAAAGTTGAGATAAGAGAAACTTGTTTTGACCTTTGGCAATCATACAGGAAATAAACAACAACTTGGCGTTATTCAGGCTTGTAAACAAACAGGTTTTAAAAACAAGCAGTTCGGAGTACACACACACTAGCTGAATCAGCTGTAACTTAAAGCAGATATTCAGTTTGGACGGCATGCAGTCAATCGTAACTTGGACATGAAAAAGCAATTTAAAGCTATATGAAATAAAGTAGGAAATCAATTTCGCATAATTGAGAGGATCACGAAATCGGACAATTTTCAACAAAAAGAAGCTTAATTCTTCCGAGCAAAGAAGACAAGCTGGGACATTGAGAAGAAGGTTATGCATAAGAATAGTTATTCTAGATGCTATAGAATTCAGAGTTTCAATCGGTTTGATGAGCGACTTCCAATTGCGAGGAAGGGGGGAGGAGCCGGCCGTGGCCATCCTTCTACATAAAGAAAGAAGTGAAACATAGCGTACAGCAAAGTGATGGTGACTGATAGCCATGGTTTTACACAAGGGGAAGATAGTTTTCGAGGAATAGTTTAAGCAATTAACTGCTATAAAAAATGACGTAAGAAGATAGACGAAATAACACAAAGCAAGGCGAACTTGAATGGCCATCTTGTGCGGGAAGAAGGAAAAGCCATTTAAACAACTTACAGGGTTAACGCAGTTGTTCACGATGAGACATCGTTTCGACAAGTGGTTTTCAAAAATATTGAGATTTGAAACATGAGCGTTCTTTTTTTCAGAAATGGGATTTATGTCAGCTGTAACGAAATGACATTGCGTTTTGGTTTGAACACTGGTATGTTTGATCTCACCAGTAATAACCCAACCAAAATCGGTGTCTCTAGCGACCACGGTTGAAGATAACTTGCGTGTTTGTTTGCGAATGCAATTCCAAAAAACATTGGCACTGAAAAGCACATCAATGGGACCTTGAGCATTAAACTGAGGATCGGCTAACCTTAAGTGCGAAGGAATGTTTAAACCGGAAGTATTAATGGAGTGACTTGGAGTGTCTTTACCAATACTGGTAAGAATGAGACAGTTTAAATTAAGATTGGTGTTTCTTTGGCAAACGTCTCTGATTTTCAATTTTGAAGACTGCAAAACTTGAGTTTTCAAATTGTCAATGCCGGTCACATTGATAGAAGTAGGCGATGACGAAAGACCTAGTTTTTTAATCAACGATTGCGAAACAAAGTTGTGCGTTGAAGCGGAATCGAGAAGACCACGGGTTTTGAACCAATTTCCAAATCTATCTTGGATTTCAAATTGTACAGTGGTCAAAAGGGTTTGCGCACTGTGAAAAGTGTCGGCGTTGGAAATGCAGGAAGAAGCATTAGTTTGTTCGGAGCGGCTCTGCAAGGAGCTTAAAGAGGCAGGTGCTGATGACCTCGATTTATCGTGAACGTGCAATAAAGAATGATGCGGTTTTTTGCAATGGAAACAGAGATTTGATGACGTACAGTTCGAAGAAGAATGCTTAGGTGACAAGCAATTGAAACAATGCTTGCTGTTTAAGACAAACTTTCTTCGATCTTCGACAGACAATTCTTTAAAGGATTTGCACAAATACAAGGTGTGAAGCTTTTTACAGAGCGTGCATTTTAACGATTTGTTAAGCGGCCTGATATCTTCTCTTGAATTATTGAAAGAAGAACGGGTTTGTTTGTTTTCGACAAATGGGGGCTGATGTCCCTTTGAAGAAGCAAGTTTTTTTTTTCAAAAATTTGACACTGAGGATTCGTTTCGACTTTTTCGCACTGAAATGCGAGTGCTGTAAGGAATTGACATCGACTGTTGAGAAACGAGATAAGGTGTTCGAACGAATGTTCCTTGTTGCAGGTGAGTTCGATCTCCCAGGCCTTCAGTGTCGAAAAATCGAATCTTGATGTAGCCAGATGAATGAGTATGGTGTCCCATGTTTGGACAGGTTGTTTTAGTTGGTATAACGCTCTGACATTTAACTGCATGGAATCTAAGAGGTCTCTTAAAGATGTGACGTCATTAGGTTTGACGGCAGGTAAGTTGAAGAGACAGCGGATGTGACGAGCTACACTCAAACGTAAATTGCCATATCTCTCTTTAAGGAGATTAAAGGCGATGTGGTAGTTGTCTGCGCTTAAAGGCAGTGACTCCACCAAGGTCAAGGCCTCAGATTCCAAAGACGTACGGAGGAAATAAAATTTATGTATGTCTGGGATCTCGATATTTTCATGAATTAGGGAGCAGTAAAGTTCGTAAAAAGAATACCATTCACCTTCCTTGCCTGAGAAGTGCGGTAGGCTTATCTTGGGAAGTAACGGTTTCGGTTTGTTCTTGTGAACTGAAGCGGGTGCTAACTGGGCCGGATTGATGACCTTAGTGTCCGGTTCTGAGATATTGCGGATCAGTTGGTGGGCCTTTGCAATTCCTTCAAAGTACAAGGGTTCAACCTCGTCCCGATCCGATTGCAGGTCTGGACAAGCGGATTCAATCTCGGTTTGAATTTGGTCATAATAATCATAAGACCGTTCGTACAACTTAAGACGATGTGTTAAGATATCTAAATCACACTCGGCGGGATCTAATTTGTTGATAAAATTTCGGAATCTAGTGAGTTGCCCTTTATAAGAAGAACGTCTGGCAATGAGAGTTTCATCTTTTTCAGTAGGGGCCATGATAAAAAGAATAAATTGAAATACAACTCACGAAACTGTAGAACCTTGAAGATGCTGTCAAGCTGGCAGCAGCGAATGAGTAGAAAGAATGGGACACACCATAGGAGACAGGAGCGGCCTCTTTCCCGTTCACAGGCTTTGCACGATGTGGTTATAGCTGAAATATTCAACACAGATATTAGAAATATGCAAAATATTGTCAAATGACACTTTTTTAAAGAGAGAAAAGAAAAAATAGGCTCTCCCGGGTTTCGGCACCAAATTTTGGGTAGATTATAGGCTAGGGAATAACCCACCCACCAAGGGAAGATGATTAAGAGAAGGAAGTAGATTTGGGATTGGAAAAGAAGGATAGAAGAATAGGAGGAGAGTCCCACAAAAGTTATTAATTTGACTTTTAATCCATTTAGAAGCGGTTGCCACCGCAAATATGTGCTCGGATACCTAAAGTGGCTACGAGCTTGGTCGAAGCTGACGGGAACCGCAGCTAAGGCTTGGGCAGTTTGCCAGAGAGAGGCTTTAGTGTGTTTCCTTCCAAGCACGAATAAAAGTACTATAGGGAAGGGTGATGATCTGGCCAGACAGATAGTAAAAGCTTTATTGTATATGAACGAGGGCATAAACCTAGGAAGAGCTAGGAAAGCCAGGATCCTGCCTAACTGTAGTATCAAAGAAATGATGAATCCAAAAACAAATATTTAATTTATTTAACAATGCAGGAAGTTTGAGGAAATTAACAATTATGCAATATAATTTTAATAAACATAGTTCATTTGAACTTTTTAACAAATAGGGTCGCAGACCTCTCCACATTAAACGGTTGCTCCAGGCAATTGACAATTTACAAGGTTTCAAACCTTACATGTTTCTAAAATCTTTATAAGATTTAAACAAATGAGCAATAAAATAATTAAAGCTTGAACGTGAATTGAAGTACAAAAAGTGCACCTTAAGAAATTCTGGAGAGAATGTTCTAGAGAAAGTGACAACTTTGAAAATAACAATAATAACAACGTGAAAAATAGAATAGAAGTTCCTACAACTTCTTATATTTATACAGAATTAATATGTGAGAATTATACAAAAAGGGCAGGTCACTTACGGTGAAACCTGGAGAAAGTGAAAAGGAAGTTTCTAGACTTCCTATGTTTAATTAGGAATCATGAGAAAAATGGGGCAGTTTCCATTTCGTGAAACCTGAACATGACTCGCTCAAGAGCTTAGAGAATTGTTTTCCCTGATTTTGAAGGGAGGAACAATGTAAATTTGAAACGTGCGCTAGACACGTATCACAAAGATTATACAGAGATACTTAATGATAAACCAACAAAAATGGAAGGGCACTTCTTGGAATGACACCTTATTGGAATAGACCTAGATTAAAAGTTTATTGCAGATTGTTAGTGAGAGGTTTAGGAAAGAGAAATGGGAATTGAGGAAAATGTTCATGGCCTTATTTGAATATAAGCGAACGATCGCGACGCGGTAGAAAAGTTGAGCAAGCACTGGTTTGCACTATAGTTCATTGAAACATATGAAATGTTCACTGTGGAGACACAAAGTTTGTGGAAAAGAAAGTTATTGCAACTATAGGAAGAACTGATTGCACTATATAGGTGAGAGTCTATTTCTTGAAACAGTTGTGATTTACAATTAAATGCGCCATAGAATGTTCCAGCGGTGGACGAAAATTCACTATTGTAGTAATTTAGTTTTAAACAGAATTCTCCCAAGTACGTGAGAAATACATGACGGCAGGACTCGTAGATTGAGTACCGAATCTGGAAAGTTCCAGAACAATCTTAGTAGTAAAATGGGGCTAATGTAAATCCAGCGGAGGAACTTGCTTTGTAAATTACAGACAGTGGGTATTAGATAATATCCCACGTAGTGAGAAGATTTCTCATTTGGCAAGCATAAGAAATGCTGCTTTCACTAAGATTAGCTTGATTAAACAAAAGCTCAACATGGAAAATCCCGCGGAGGGTGATTTTGCCCCAAAATAAGTAACTTCACACTGCCTATAAAAGATAGTTAAAAGCATGTGGTACGTAAAATCATGAAGATGAGGTTAAAACTTGAAGCAGGTACTTATCTTTGTTGCATGGCGAAGGTGAAGTTCCCTTAACCGATACTTAATGCGCCAACATGGCGTAGAACGTAGAGAGTGTCTTTTGGTCTGAGGAGACCGGCTCTAGTTGAGCTCTGACTGATCAAGTCAACTGCCGACTGAGAAGTGAGAGCAGCTCAACGGAGCACGGAGAGAACACGGAAGGGGGAGAGAGTGGGGGTAGGAAACAAAAGGTATACATATCAGCATAACCAACTTAAATACAACAAAATAATCTTCTTTTGCTGAGCTGGTCTTCAAAGAGTTGACAACAGTATCTGGTAGCCAAATGGATATGGAATTCCTCTTGCGCGAGGAAGAGTTGAAGAGCTTCAGAGATTTGTTGTTATATGACGCTAGGTGGGTCACAGAATATATATCTGGAACAGACTCATACAAAATATAAGAGACCTGAACCCCTAAGAGAGAACAGAAGATCACTGTTGGTGTCTGACAAAAAGGAAGGAAAGAACGTGCAAAAGCATTCAAAATTATAATCTCAGGTACCGTGCATTCCAAGAATGCACCATACTGGGAGGGGCAGACACCAACAGGGAACAAATAAGCAATTAAACATTTAAGAGTAATACAGTAATTGAAAAGCAGTGGTCTTGTGATCTGACCATTATTGGTCAAGACTCTGAATACCCTGACTCTCCTATCTCTTCCAGGGTGACACTTAGTCACTTTTCCAAAAGGCCAGACTAGGGGGGGTGAAACATCCCTAACTAAGACCAAGTCCCCCACTCTAATGTCGGGACTGGAAAGAAACCACTTCTGCCTCCCTTGCAAGGAAGTTACATATTCCAAGTTCCACCTCTTCCAAAAGGAATTACTGAGGGCTTCAAGTTTACGCCCAACAATAGGTAAATCAAAATCCCTGAAAGAATTGGGAAGGGGAGGAGGGGCAGAGAGAGAAGGGCGTGTAAAGAAGCGACCAGGTGAAAGTGGAAGGAGGTTATCAGGGTCATTGGAAAGCGGAGTTGAAAGGCGAGAATTATCAACACTTTCAATCACAAAATAACTAGAAGCTGAGGAAAATAAAGCACTAGTAAAGATTGCGATACGATGAGAAAGAAGAATTGACAAGTTTAAACAAAGCGTAGAGAAACAAGTACATCTATTCAAGACAAGAATATACCAAATAAACAAAGGAACTATGCGAGTAGAAAGCAAGAACGCCATAGGTAACAAACGAGTAGCCATAAACAATGACCTTAAGTTATAATGAGTATCAAAGGGTTTACTCAGAAAAATACTTAAGTCAGCGAAAAACAGGACATGACAAGTATGAATACAAAAACACATCGAATGTGACGACGAGAAAAAACCAGTTTGTTCATCAATGAACATTAAGATCGCAAAATATGCAAGCAAATTGCAATACATGAACGCGTGAGAAATACGCAACGAAGTTTTGGAACAAGGATCAAAGCAGTTATGGAATACGAGCATGAGTAAGTAAGGGACGTAAACAAGTACGGCCTTGACACACATAGTACAACGAGATAAGACATATAAATAGCTGACAGAGTCCTTAAGCGGAACAAGTTTATCTTGGGAAGTAGGTAAACGGCTTCTGTACTTATAGTAGCAACTCGTCAGACAATGCTTGGCAATCAGCCAAAGTTGAGATAAGAGAAACTTGTTTTGACCTTTGGCAATCATACAGGAAATAAACAACAACTTGGCGTTATTCAGGCTTGTAAACAAACAGGTTTTAAAAACAAGCAGTTCGGAGTACACACACACTAGCTGAATCAGCTGTAACTTAAAGCAGATATTCAGTTTGGACGGCATGCAGTCAATCGTAACTTGGACATGAAAAAGCAATTTAAAGCTATATGAAATAAAGTAGGAAATCAATTTCGCATAATTGAGAGGATCACGAAATCGGACAATTTTCAACAAAAAGAAGCTTAATTCTTCCGAGCAAAGAAGACAAGCTGGGACATTGAGAAGAAGGTTATGCATAAGAATAGTTATTCTAGATGCTATAGAATTCAGAGTTTCAATCGGTTTGATGAGCGACTTCCAATTGCGAGGAAGGGGGGAGGAGCCGGCCGTGGCCATCCTTCTACATAAAGAAAGAAGTGAAACATAGCGTACAGCAAAGTGATGGTGACTGATAGCCATGGTTTTACACAAGGGGAAGATAGTTTTCGAGGAATAGTTTAAGCAATTAACTGCTATAAAAAATGACGTAAGAAGATAGACGAAATAACACAAAGCAAGGCGAACTTGAATGGCCATCTTGTGCGGGAAGAAGGAAAAGCCATTTAAACAACTTACAGGGTTAACGCAGTTGTTCACGATGAGACATCGTTTCGACAAGTGGTTTTCAAAAATATTGAGATTTGAAACATGAGCGTTCTTTTTTTCAGAAATGGGATTTATGTCAGCTGTAACGAAATGACATTGCGTTTTGGTTTGAACACTGGTATGTTTGATCTCACCAGTAATAACCCAACCAAAATCGGTGTCTCTAGCGACCACGGTTGAAGATAACTTGCGTGTTTGTTTGCGAATGCAATTCCAAAAAACATTGGCACTGAAAAGCACATCAATGGGACCTTGAGCATTAAACTGAGGATCGGCTAACCTTAAGTGCGAAGGAATGTTTAAACCGGAAGTATTAATGGAGTGACTTGGAGTGTCTTTACCAATACTGGTAAGAATGAGACAGTTTAAATTAAGATTGGTGTTTCTTTGGCAAACGTCTCTGATTTTCAATTTTGAAGACTGCAAAACTTGAGTTTTCAAATTGTCAATGCCGGTCACATTGATAGAAGTAGGCGATGACGAAAGACCTAGTTTTTTAATCAACGATTGCGAAACAAAGTTGTGCGTTGAAGCGGAATCGAGAAGACCACGGGTTTTGAACCAATTTCCAAATCTATCTTGGATTTCAAATTGTACAGTGGTCAAAAGGGTTTGCGCACTGTGAAAAGTGTCGGCGTTGGAAATGCAGGAAGAAGCATTAGTTTGTTCGGAGCGGCTCTGCAAGGAGCTTAAAGAGGCAGGTGCTGATGACCTCGATTTATCGTGAACGTGCAATAAAGAATGATGCGGTTTTTTGCAATGGAAACAGAGATTTGATGACGTACAGTTCGAAGAAGAATGCTTAGGTGACAAGCAATTGAAACAATGCTTGCTGTTTAAGACAAACTTTCTTCGATCTTCGACAGACAATTCTTTAAAGGATTTGCACAAATACAAGGTGTGAAGCTTTTTACAGAGCGTGCATTTTAACGATTTGTTAAGCGGCCTGATATCTTCTCTTGAATTATTGAAAGAAGAACGGGTTTGTTTGTTTTCGACAAATGGGGGCTGATGTCCCTTTGAAGAAGCAAGTTTTTTTTTTCAAAAATTTGACACTGAGGATTCGTTTCGACTTTTTCGCACTGAAATGCGAGTGCTGTAAGGAATTGACATCGACTGTTGAGAAACGAGATAAGGTGTTCGAACGAATGTTCCTTGTTGCAGGTGAGTTCGATCTCCCAGGCCTTCAGTGTCGAAAAATCGAATCTTGATGTAGCCAGATGAATGAGTATGGTGTCCCATGTTTGGACAGGTTGTTTTAGTTGGTATAACGCTCTGACATTTAACTGCATGGAATCTAAGAGGTCTCTTAAAGATGTGACGTCATTAGGTTTGACGGCAGGTAAGTTGAAGAGACAGCGGATGTGACGAGCTACACTCAAACGTAAATTGCCATATCTCTCTTTAAGGAGATTAAAGGCGATGTGGTAGTTGTCTGCGCTTAAAGGCAGTGACTCCACCAAGGTCAAGGCCTCAGATTCCAAAGACGTACGGAGGAAATAAAATTTATGTATGTCTGGGATCTCGATATTTTCATGAATTAGGGAGCAGTAAAGTTCGTAAAAAGAATACCATTCACCTTCCTTGCCTGAGAAGTGCGGTAGGCTTATCTTGGGAAGTAACGGTTTCGGTTTGTTCTTGTGAACTGAAGCGGGTGCTAACTGGGCCGGATTGATGACCTTAGTGTCCGGTTCTGAGATATTGCGGATCAGTTGGTGGGCCTTTGCAATTCCTTCAAAGTACAAGGGTTCAACCTCGTCCCGATCCGATTGCAGGTCTGGACAAGCGGATTCAATCTCGGTTTGAATTTGGTCATAATAATCATAAGACCGTTCGTACAACTTAAGACGATGTGTTAAGATATCTAAATCACACTCGGCGGGATCTAATTTGTTGATAAAATTTCGGAATCTAGTGAGTTGCCCTTTATAAGAAGAACGTCTGGCAATGAGAGTTTCATCTTTTTCAGTAGGGGCCATGATAAAAAGAATAAATTGAAATACAACTCACGAAACTGTAGAACCTTGAAGATGCTGTCAAGCTGGCAGCAGCGAATGAGTAGAAAGAATGGGACACACCATAGGAGACAGGAGCGGCCTCTTTCCCGTTCACAGGCTTTGCACGATGTGGTTATAGCTGAAATATTCAACACAGATATTAGAAATATGCAAAATATTGTCAAATGACACTTTTTTAAAGAGAGAAAAGAAAAAATGGGCTCTCCCGGGTTTCGGCACCAAATTTTGGGTAGATTATAGGCTAGGGAATAACCCACCCACCAAGGGAAGATGATTAAGAGAAGGAAGTAGATTTGGGATTGGAAAAGAAGGATAGAAGAATAGGAGGAGAGTCCCACAAAAGTTATTAATTTGACTTTTAATCCATTTAGAAGCGGTTGCCACCGCAAATATGTGCTCGGATACCTAAAGTGGCTACGAGCTTGGTCGAAGCTGACGGGAACCGCAGCTAAGGCTTGGGCAGTTTGCCAGAGAGAGGCTTTAGTGTGTTTCCTTCCAAGCACGAATAAAAGTACTATAGGGAAGGGTGATGATCTGGCCAGACAGATAGTAAAAGCTTTATTGTATATGAACGAGGGCATAAACCTAGGAAGAGCTAGGAAAGCCAGGATCCTGCCTAACTGTAGTATCAAAGAAATGATGAATCCAAAAACAAATATTTAATTTATTTAACAATGCAGGAAGTTTGAGGAAATTAACAATTATGCAATATAATTTTAATAAACATAGTTCATTTGAACTTTTTAACAAATAGGGTCGCAGACCTCTCCACATTAAACGGTTGCTCCAGGCAATTGACAATTTACAAGGTTTCAAACCTTACATGTTTCTAAAATCTTTATAAGATTTAAACAAATGAGCAATAAAATAATTAAAGCTTGAACGTGAATTGAAGTACAAAAAGTGCACCTTAAGAAATTCTGGAGAGAATGTTCTAGAGAAAGTGACAACTTTGAAAATAACAATAATAACAACGTGAAAAATAGAATAGAAGTTCCTACAACTTCTTATATTTATACAGAATTAATATGTGAGAATTATACAAAAAGGGCAGGTCACTTACGGTGAAACCTGGAGAAAGTGAAAAGGAAGTTTCTAGACTTCCTATGTTTAATTAGGAATCATGAGAAAAATGGGGCAGTTTCCATTTCGTGAAACCTGAACATGACTCGCTCAAGAGCTTAGAGAATTGTTTTCCCTGATTTTGAAGGGAGGAACAATGTAAATTTGAAACGTGCGCTAGACACGTATCACAAAGATTATACAGAGATACTTAATGATAAACCAACAAAAATGGAAGGGCACTTCTTGGAATGACACCTTATTGGAATAGACCTAGATTAAAAGTTTATTGCAGATTGTTAGTGAGAGGTTTAGGAAAGAGAAATGGGAATTGAGGAAAATGTTCATGGCCTTATTTGAATATAAGCGAACGATCGCGACGCGGTAGAAAAGTTGAGCAAGCACTGGTTTGCACTATAGTTCATTGAAACATATGAAATGTTCACTGTGGAGACACAAAGTTTGTGGAAAAGAAAGTTATTGCAACTATAGGAAGAACTGATTGCACTATATAGGTGAGAGTCTATTTCTTGAAACAGTTGTGATTTACAATTAAATGCGCCATAGAATGTTCCAGCGGTGGACGAAAATTCACTATTGTAGTAATTTAGTTTTAAACAGAATTCTCCCAAGTACGTGAGAAATACATGACGGCAGGACTCGTAGATTGAGTACCGAATCTGGAAAGTTCCAGAACAATCTTAGTAGTAAAATGGGGCTAATGTAAATCCAGCGGAGGAACTTGCTTTGTAAATTACAGACAGTGGGTATTAGATAATATCCCACGTAGTGAGAAGATTTCTCATTTGGCAAGCATAAGAAATGCTGCTTTCACTAAGATTAGCTTGATTAAACAAAAGCTCAACATGGAAAATCCCGCGGAGGGTGATTTTGCCCCAAAATAAGTAACTTCACACTGCCTATAAAAGATAGTTAAAAGCATGTGGTACGTAAAATCATGAAGATGAGGTTAAAACTTGAAGCAGGTACTTATCTTTGTTGCATGGCGAAGGTGAAGTTCCCTTAACCGATACTTAATGCGCCAACATGGCGTAGAACGTAGAGAGTGTCTTTTGGTCTGAGGAGACCGGCTCTAGTTGAGCTCTGACTGATCAAGTCAACTGCCGACTGAGAAGTGAGAGCAGCTCAACGGAGCACGGAGAGAACACGGAAGGGGGAGAGAGTGGGGGTAGGAAACAAAAGGTATACATATCAGCATAACCAACTTAAATACAACAAAATAATCTTCTTTTGCTGAGCTGGTCTTCAAAGAGTTGACAACAGTATCTGGTAGCCAAATGGATATGGAATTCCTCTTGCGCGAGGAAGAGTTGAAGAGCTTCAGAGATTTGTTGTTATATGACGCTAGGTGGGTCACAGAATATATATCTGGAACAGACTCATACAAAATATAAGAGACCTGAACCCCTAAGAGAGAACAGAAGAACACTGTTGGTGTCTGACAAAAAGGAAGGAAAGAACGTGCAAAAGCATTCAAAATTATAATCTCAGGTACCGTGCATTCCAAGAATGCACCAAAGCCGGCGGTCCCATGTCATAGATTTATGGCACGTTAAAAAAAACCTTCCTCTAATTACACCTGTGTGAAGCTAAATTGGATAGGTTAAGAATGTAAACAACGCTCTTAGGTTTCTACGTTCGTTGCCAAGAGCCGACTGCGGTGGCGTCTAGTAGCTAAGTTCTGAACTTGGCCTAGTGGTCGTTGATGGTGGTGCATGGCGGCAAAAGTAGGAACTATTTGAAAAATTCTAAGTTGCAGTCTGTACTTCAATTAAAAAACAGATAACTCACACTAATACAACATCGCAATTAACACCGGTTATCAGACAGATAAGTACACGGGGCTACATGACCGCGTTGTCGCAGCCCCTAAACTTAAGAACCAACCAACCAATCTCATTTGCATTTTGTAAATATTTTGAATATCAATTGCATTTTGTAAGTATTTTGACTCTACAATGCATTTTCTACATATTTTGATCCTAACTACATTTTGTGCGTATTTTTCCATCTATTCCTTTTGTGAGTATTTTCGTTCTAAATTCCTTTTTGTAAGTATTACCACTCTCCGTTTTGTGAGTAGTTTCAATGAGTTCCTATTTGTAAGTATTTTATGTCTCACTTAATTTTCGTTCTGGTTTCCACTTCATTGTCATTTTTGCTGTCAGACCATTAGGGACCGATAACCTAGATGTTAGGCTCCTTAAAACAACAATTATCACCATCATCATATTTTACCCTACCCCACCTTTCCTTAGTGTAGATAGTGCGACACCCAGGACAATCCGCCAGCCACCACAGCGATTGACATGAAATTTCGTAAGTACAGTGAATTCCTTCTCTATAGAATGGAACCTTGCTGGCGACGTGTGGCGGACGGGCCACTGTGTATTTCAGCGTGTCGATCAAGGCACTGCCGCTAGCATCAGTGTAGCGCCCAATTAGTTTAACACATTTACACTTTTAACTTATTTAATAATCGTCGAGGTTGGTTTAAACTGTCCTAAAAGACTTGACCCGTTGGATATTATAGTTTTATAATATTATAGCCTACTGTAGCAGTGACTTAAGGAGCTGAGCAGTGTTCGGTCACACGACTAGATGGCAGCTGTCCTCTCGTGCCTAACACATATTTTACTAATTTGGGTATGTTGCAAGCAATATAGTCTACTGATATAAATCATATAAATTTTGTATGAAATGGTTCACTACGCTGAAGAAATTGTTGTTTTTATTTACTTATTCGGACCTTCTTTCTACGAAGACGTCACAAACACCCAGTCTCCGAGCCAGGGGGATTATCCATAGAAGATTAATATCTTCACGACTCGACTGGTTTTTCAAACCTGATACCCTTTGCGTCAAATCCTAGCATGTTAACCAATTAGCCACTGTGATTGTTTCCCGTTGTGGGCTACTTATATAGATTCCAAGAATCGGAATTTCACGACCGCAAGCCAGCGTCATAGATGTATCATTGCCAAGTGTCTCCCAACTCGCTGCCTCGTGCATCGCTTGCATTGGGAGAGCGAGGGTTGAAATACCATTTCGGCCTCGGCAAATGCTGGGACGATTCCATTCAATAGGTTCACAGACGATTTCTTTCCAAAATCCCTTCCCTGACCCTTCTTGAAAAGAAAAGTAATAGCCATTGGCTGTATTTAAAAGAAAGCTCGGTGGTAAGAGAACTCGCGTACAAAGCAGATCGTGGGTTTGAATCCACCTTGGGTCAGATATTTTAATTATCCAACTTCCATCCACATTACATGGCTTGCACTATTTTTTTAGTAGAGCCTATACGACATTATAGCATACTTTTCTCAACAACTTCATTTGAGCCAAATACACAGTACGGTACTGTACATGATATTCATTCTGTTCGTCACTGGAGGAGTTACCATCTGTTTTTCGTCGTTGGCTGTATGACGTTGGGTATCGTACTGATACACTTCCCTTTTGTTTCTGTTTCCTTAAATTCATCCATCCCTCTGCCCCCGCTCTCTTCCTTAGTACACCAATCGCTCCATTTAACAAAGACGAGTGGTTAGCGCTAACGCGCTAACTTGGGCTTCGCTGGCATTGGGAGAGCGTGGGTTTGAATCTCCCCTCTGTAGTCCTGAAAATGGACTTCGTGGCTTCTCATTTTCACCACCGCGCAAATGCCGAGACGGTTCCTTTCAACTGGTCCACGGCCTGCTTCCTTCCAAAATCCCTTCCCTGGCCCTTCCTTAACCCTTATACAGTAGTGCCAAGGCCCGATATATCGACATACCGGTAAACACAGATGGATATCATATAATGTATTTGAAAAAAAATATGAGAGTATTGCACCAAGAAACACATTAAAGAATGAATTATGTAAATCAGTTAATTTGGCTAGGATTTAAATCAAAAAGATAAACGAGTACAGAAATAAGCGATTTTAGGCTGTTTTACCTGAACTGCATTTAGGCTGGAAGTCATCATCATCATCATCATCATTTTCCATCTCCAGTTTCCCGGGTGTGGCAAACAAGCGCTCTCCATCTTGCCCGATCTTGGTACATCATTTGTTCTTGGACATCGTCCCAGTTAAAACCATTCTTCTCCACCTCTGATCGAACTGTCTCTATCCATCGTCTCCTTGGTCTTCCTCTTGGTCTCTTCCCTCTGACAACCAGGTTGAAGTACTTCTTAGCTGTTCTAGAGCTATCCTTCCTCATACCACTAAAGTCTGCGTTTCCCCAGAAGGTTGATAATAGGGACCCTGATGCCAGCTGTTGCTCTGTGTACCTCATTTTGGAAGTGATTTTCCAAATTTGGTTTATTAGTTTTACTCAAAATTTGAAACCTTTCCGGGCTCTTTAGCCCTTCAAATGTTTGCACAATTGAAGAAATTGCTTAATTTAACGCTTTTACTAAGATGGGGATCCCTATATTTTCTACTAAAAATTATTTCAATGTTAAGATACGGTAAATGATATTCATTCTGTGGAAATGCTACAGTACATTAAGCGCTTCATTTAATAAAGACTGGGGCGGTTGTCTTCATTTACATTTTAGACCACACAATATAGCTTCACACAGACACGAATCATTAATTGTATTAAGAATCCTGTCTACCCACCTGTCGAAACACGTTGAAAGTCATTTCGTATTAAGAAAGGAGACAAAATCGTTCGTATAATTCACGATATCTAAGAGCTCCAGAGAGTTAATCATATATCAACTTCAAGAGTCTTCATGCTACATTTAAGAGCATGTTATATGTAACTGTTACCACGTGTTCCAGTCTCTCTTGCTAGTCACGGTGTATTCACAGCTCACTAACTTCCTTGCTTTTATATGCAGTAGGTGTTGCATTATTTCTACCTAATAACTGATGCTGGTGATGGATGGTACCACCCGCGATAGTAATCTATATTAAAACTCAGCAAATCTTGTAGGTATTTCTCCTGTATTTTAGGGCTTTTGCAAAGTTGTAACAGGATTACCCTATAACAGCTTCTCACCCTCTGGTTTCACCTAGGCTGTAACACGATTTATCCTATAACAGGTCCCCACTCTCAGCTTTCGCCTAGGTTGTAGCAGGATTTATCCTATTACAGGTTCTCACCCTTAGGATTCACCGCTTTCAAGCATTTACGGGACTCCGGAATGCCGAAATTCTCAAAATTTTATAAATTTAGTTTCTATCCTTTCTTCGTATTAAGCAACGGCCCCTTAACTCTCTTCGCAACTCCTAAACTAAGGAGCCAACCCAACCTTAACTTTCTAATGGTACATTGATATTCTTCATAGTTCATTCCTAATGCTACTTTCCTCATACTTTCCCTATTAGCAAACTCAGCAATTTAGATTTGTTTCTCTCTTTTTCGTCTAGATTTCTCTATTGATTTCTGTAGTTTCTGTCTATTAAATAATAGATTCTTTAAACTAAAAATCAAAAGAAGACAAAGATGCACAGAAGAACCTCAAATTGCTTCAAATGGAAGACGAGGGATACCATGATGTTGGCATGAGCTAAAATCAGAAAAAAAATATTTTCAGTTTTTTCCTAAAATGTATTTATGATTATAAAAATTACATTTCTTTCCAGCTGAATTTTTCAGATATAATTCCTCCTTATGTTTGTTATACTCGTATTTTAACACTGTCGTTTTTCTAAATTTGCCGTATGGAATTATTCGTAAAACTGCTTTAAAAATTTAAAACTATCATGACAAATCCAAAATTCATTAAATTTTATTAATCCTATATTAAAGTAAGAAGACAACCTTAACAAACAACCCTGAAAAATTTCGATTACTTCCTGTTAACGACTTCTGAGAAGAAGGTAAGAAAAAAGTTGTCAATTAACATGGGTACTATAGGACATACCGGAGTCCCTTAATTTATTAAAATTTTATCATATTGGGGGTAAAATATGTGTATGTCTGTGAGGAGTGATTTTTATTAACATAGTGGCGCGATGTAGTTGCGATGTCTTTATTAATTATCTGTTTTGGATATTTTATAATACAGTGGAGTGGGATATTTCAAGGATTATTTTGTAATTGAGGACAGGAATAATTATCGCATAGTTATTACCTGGTATAGTAACTATTTGTATATGGGTATCAATTTTTCCTGTTGAGTAGTTTCGTAGGCAGCGGTAATGTCGTGGTGGTGTAAATGTGGGGAAATGATGCTATAAGATGTCAACCTTTTCCGTGGACAAGTCATTTCATCGAGTGGCAAAACAAATCTTTGATAGTCTCCATGAGAGTTTACTAAGTTCCACGACATCTCAAGGGGACAATAGACGAAAAGAAATCAAGATATGACAGCTGCTAAACATTAATTCTGGAAGAATTGTTTGCAAATTACAAACCAAGTCTGAGGAAACTTAGGGACTCAAGAAAGAAGATGTCACTTCGGCTTCCAAGGAGGAGATGACTAAATGTTAAGGAATGTTCTTGAGGCATTGGAGCGGGAGCTCATCCAGTCTATAAAGGAAACACATCTTGTGGAAACTAACGGTGCTCTGAAACACGCAACAATTCCAGGATTAAATTTCTTGACAGAATCGGGAATCAAACCCAAGTCTCTTGGGATGGAAGTTACAATACGTATCCTACCCCTAGCTCACAGAGGATGGGAAGAAAAAGAAAAAGCATAAGAATACGAATTAAGAATTGCGAAGAATAATTAAGAATAAAGAATAAAGGAATAAGAATTGGGAATAAAGAATAAAGAATAAAGAATAAAGAATAAAGAATAAAGAATAAAGAATAAAGAATAAAGAATAAAGAATAAAGAATAAAGAATAAAGAATAAAGAATAAAGAATAAAGAATAAAGAATAAAGAATAAAGAATAAAGAATAAAGAATAAAGAATAAAGAATAAAGAATAAAGAATAAAGAATAAAGAATAAAGAATAAAGAATAAAGAATAAAGAATAAAGAATAAAGAATAAAGAATAAAGAATAAAGAATAAAGAATAAAGAATAAAGAATAAAGAATAAAGAATAAAGAATAAAGAATAAAGAATAAAGAATAAAGAATAAAGAATAAAGAATGAAGGAATCGATTATATAAAACAAAGTGTCCTGACTGACTGACTCATCATAGTCCAGCCAAAGCCATTAAACTTAGAAACATGAAAATTGGGGATATGTTCGTTGTAAGTCGAAAACGCCCACTAACCAAGGATTTTTGGATATCCAGGTTCTAAAGGGGTGTTAAGGGGATAGACCTCCATTTCATTGAATAACAATATATCCCGATTGGTTTCAGTAGGGGATGTGATACTCGGCATATAAACTCATCATTACAAATAAGAAGACACATGTCTGAGGGTTTTTCGATATGGTGTATATTATGAGGTGAAAGGGGTGAGAAGTGGGGATTGAAGGATTCCTAACGGACCGTGTATCTCTTAAACGACATAGGCGAGGAGTTTGAAACTCAGCGGGAAAAATATCTGCTTAAAAATAAGTAAATATTTGTTTGATCGGTTTTCTTTTTCATATATCCAATTTAAGGGGTTCATGGGGAGGGGTGAAATTCTGAAAAACAAATGAAAGAAAATGTCCTGATTGACTCACTCATCATCGCCCAGCCAAAATTATTGAAGTTAGAAACATTACATTTTGGGGATATGTTCGTTGTATTTCAAAACCGTCCTCTAAAGAACGATTTTCGGATATTCAGGTTCTAAAGGGACCTGCATTTCATTGAATAACAATATCTCACGAGTGGTTTCATTTTTGGATGTGATACTCGGCATATAAACTAATCATTAAAATAAGCAGACATGAGTCTAAGGGTTTTTCGATGTGGTGTGTATTATAAGGTGAAAGGGGTGAAAAGTGGGGGTTGAAGGATTCCTAACGGAGCGTGTATCTCTTAACGACATAGGCGAGAAGTTTGAAACTCAGCGGGAAACAATCAGCTTAAAAAATAAGTAAATAGGTGTTCGACCGTTTTTTCATAATTTCAATTTAAAGGGCCCATGGGGTGGGGTGAAATTCTGGAGAAAAAATAGGAGTGAAAGTTTCCTAACTGACTGACTCACTCACTCATCAAACTCAGGAGAAAAAGACACCTTAAAAATAAGTTAATAGGTATTCGAGCGTTTTTTCATAAATCCAATTTAAGGGGCCCAGGGCTAGGGGTGAAATTCTGAAAAGAAAAAAAAAGAATGAAAGAAAATGTCCTGACTGACTCACTCACTCATCATCGCCCAGCGAAAACTATTGAAGTTAGGAACATGCAATTTTGAGTATATGTTCGCTGTATGTCGAAATCGTCCACTAAGGAAGGATTTTCGTTTATTCGAGTTCTAAATAGGTGTTAAGGGGGGTAAACGTGTTTTTCATTGAATAACAATATCTCACGAGTGTTTTCATTTGGGGATGTGATACTTGGCATATAAACTAATCATTAAAAATAAGCAGACACGTGTCTAAGAATTTTTCGATGTGGTGTATATTATTAGGTGAAAGGAGTGAAAATTGGGGGTTGAAAGATTCCTAACGGAGCGTGCATCTCTTAAACGACATAGGCGAGGAGTTTGAAAACAATCAGCATAAAAATAAGTAAATAGGTGTTCGACCGTTTCTTCATAAATCCAATTTAAGGGGCCCATGGAGACGGGTGAAATTCTGAAAAACAATTAAACAAAATGTCCTGACTGACTCACTCACTCATCATCGCCCAGCGACAACTATTGAATTTTGGGGCTATGTTCGCTGTATGTCGAAAACGTCCACTAAGGTAGGATTTTTGGATATTCGTGTTCTAAAGAGGTGTTAAGGGGGTAAACGTGCATTTCATTGAATAACAATATCTCACGAGTGGTTTCATTTGGGTATGTGATACTCGGCATATTAACTAATGATTAAAAGAAAAAGCAGGCACGTGTCTAAGGGATTTTCGATGTGGTGTATATTATGAGGTGAAAGGGAGAAACTGTGGGCTTAGAGGGTTTCTACTTGTGTAATTTTATGATGTGTCCTTTTTTTTTCTCATAGAAATTCAGGTAAATGAATTTTGTGTTTACTCAGCGTGTTAAATATAAAGTATCTCATTTATTTCCTATTTACGTTTTTGGTCGGAAACCGTGTTGTGATCTTGAGGAGAATTTTATACAAGCGATGCGACATGACCACGTTGTCGCAGCCCCTATACCGAGGAGGACGTGACGTTCGTAAGATTTTGATATTTATGTGCCATTGTTGTGATATATTGTCTTTATTGTCTGATTGTTTACGGTCTTTACTAAATTATTATCATTATTATTCAAAATTAAACGATAAATCCGTCATAGCATTCATGATTGAGACGTTGCTAATTTTACTCTATACAACTACAATATTCGCGGGCGAAGCCGCGACGGGTAATGCTAGTAAATAATAAGAATAACGAATAAAAATAAAGAATAAAGAATAAAGAATAATGAATAAGGAATAAGGAATAAGGAATAAGGAATAAGGAATAAAGAATAAAGAATAATAGCCTATATCCCGTTAGTTCCACCTTAATTTTTGCACCAACTCATTGCTTATTAATGTGACCACGCCTACAACACTCGGTACGCACATAACAGTAGACATGACATACGGCCAGACAGCTAGACTTGGCTGCTGCACATGTAGTAAAGCTCTACCGGCAACAAGCCATATATTAAAACGAAAAGCAGAAATTGTGTCCTCTGGCCAGATGGGCTGCGTTTCTAAATTTGATCATTGCTACAAGATCTCCTCCAAGATAACCTACATACCTACAATTCGATTTGTAAAGGAAATTAAGCTTCCTTAATCCTCAGAGGCCACACTCATTGTACGAAATTCACAGTAACAGACTTCATTGTCTGACTTCTAGCATTGGCATTTAAGTCAAGGCTTCGATAGTTAGTAAGAATTCTGATCTCGAGAAGATTATTTCTCTGTTGAAGTAAACACAGAATTCCTCAATTGAAATAAGCAATAGGAGAACAATTGTGGACCTACAAATCTTATAATGATCCAGGTTGCGATTCGTTATTTTCCGAAGTAGGACATCATTCATTATCAGCAATATAATGTGAAAAATCCTCAGCTGATTGCAAACCATTATGCTTTACGGTACCGTACAACTTGAAAGTGCCGTTGTTCGTGCATTTATATAGGCCTAGGGTTCGGACTGTACGACCGTCAAACGGGAACTTTTTGATCACGCCTTATACTACACTGCATGTCTTCGTCTTATAATTTCCGTTTTCCAACGGGGTCGGGGTTGAGATGTGATGAAATTCTATGTGACCGAGGGTTCTTACGGCCGCATGCCCTTCCTGACGCCTACCTCATGAGAGGATTTAATGAGAGATGTAATGAATGAAGATGAATGAAACTCGGCAATGATGTGGAAAGAAGTGGCCGTGGCCTGTCAGAAGGTACCGTCCCAGTATTTACCTGGAGTTGAAAATGGGAAAAACAACGGAAAACTATTTCAAGAACGGCCGATGGTGGGGCTCGAACCCACGTCTACTGAGTCCTCAGACAGCTTGGCCGCATGACCTAGTCCTTTGCTTTAGCGAGCGTAGCTACCGCTGTCGGTCGCCTTATACTGTATTAATATTGATTTATTTATTTTCCCAGAGGCCTAGGAGTTCCCCACATAAACTGTCTTCGTTTTCTCAATGAACCCGTTAACGACGGGTATTGAAACCAAGTTTATTACATAGCTTTGCAATTGAAATTCCTACTTTTCAGTCGGTCAACACAATAAACCGTTTGTGGGTGTCATTTTGGGTTTGGTAGTGTTTTTAGACCTATTTTGTCTTTGGCATTCCTGAACAGGAGACTGTACAATTTAGAGAAGATCAGTCAAGATTTTTCAGAGTGATCTCGCAGTGATCAAACTGCTTGTATCGTCCGGAAGTTAATGGGTAGCAATTTTGACTATCCAGCTTAGAATAGGCTGTTTCAGCAACTATACTTTGGTTCCCTGAAAACCGAATAGTTATGTTATGATGTGGCAGCAATGTGTTATAATATAATAATATTAATTTTTGGGGGGAGGGGGCGGGGGCAAGGGGGATGGCTGGGGGCGGGTGGTGGGGACGGGGTGGAAAAATGCATTTAATCATGGCTCTCGAGTGGCAGACTACCGACTAAAACTTCCCCCGTTACTTCTGAACACTAGCCTGAAACCGTTTATCGTATTACTTCAAGTTAGAGCCTTTTTATCGTTCCCTATACAGGGCACTCTCCCGTAGTGAATTATCTTCAGTGGTGTTCCAGATCTGTCTTCTTTGTTCCGAAGATATAATAATAATAATAATAATAATAATAATAATAATAATAATAATAATAATAATAATAATAATAATAAGGTATGTGCTAACCAGAAATGACGGGATATACTAAATGGGGTAGGCAGGACTCCGCAGCCGTGGTGAAGGCAACCTGCCTAGGGGAGGGAAAACCCTGATAACAAACCTTAACTGCAGTGTCTGATCCGTAGCGGGCGGCTGCAAACAGCGTCTGTTCTCCATGTTAGGAGCGGCTGAAGATGAACACCTGGCTGTAGGTTAAAAACGCACCCACCCATAATATGGAGAAAATAAATTTAAAAATTAATGAAAGGCCGCTGCCTGAGGTTCGTCAGGGCATGTCTAGAGCCGGCGATGGACATGACAGCAAGCGAATCGTCGGTGGCAGGATGCTGATGAGGCGGGCTCCTGTCGCACAAGAAGATACAGCCCAACAACTACAACAAAGCCAACCAACGTCAAGTGCTTTGCCTGCTGAAAGTGCTGTGCCAGAACCACTTCCGGCACTCACCCAAGCAGGCCTGCCAAGAAAGCGCTTAAAATGGTCAATCGCAATGAACGAGACCATAATGCGCATTTATTATAAGGTGACTCGCATTGGAACAGAACTAACTGGATATAGGCAGAAATTATTCAATGAGTTCCATGAAGCATACCCCGAACTCCGTGTGACTGAACAGAGAGTGGCGGACCAATATAGGGCGATAGTCCGTAATAATTTAGTGCCAGAAGCAAGACTTAATACAATCAAGCAGGAGGTCAGAAGAGTGTTTGATTGTGATCAAGGAACTAATCTGGAGAGTGAATTAGCACAAGAGCTCCATGAGCAGGAACAACATCAAGAAGAACACAATGAGCCAGTCAGTGGCATACAGCCGGATACGCATCATGAAGATGAGTCACATACCAAGATCCTAGCAGATGAAATGATGACGGCTATGACTCAGTTCAATGGAACAGACCCAATGCTTAGACCTGCCTTGCCTCGAGTAAATTCGTCTAGGAAGGTATCAAAAATTTTAAATATCATGAATCAAGCTATCCTACCCAAACACTTGATAGATGTGAATGACTTAGAATCTCTTCACACTGTTCTGTACTGTGGAGCCGTCACAGTTATCAGAACTATGGGCATCCAACTGAGAGAAAGGAATACTTCCTGCAGTAGGAAATGTGCTCCTGTTACTCCTAAGTGGGAGAGACGTCTGATAGGCAATATCGACAAATTGCGAACAGATATTGGCCGTTTGACTGAGTTTATTAGAGGAACGCACACAAGAAGACTGTTGAGACTCTGTAAGGCAATAATGAGGCGGTCCAAAATCCACACCGACCGAAATGACCCAAACACAAAAGCCGAACAGTGTTTAGATACACTCAAACAGAAACTTACGTTGATAGCGAACAGACTTTCCAGATACAGAGCCAGTAGGAAACGGAGACAGGACAACAACTTATTTGTCAAAGGCGAGAAGAAATTCTACAGAGCACTGAGTGAAAACTATGTATCCTTAAATGCTCCTTATCCAACAAGAGAAGAAATTGAAGAGTTTTGGAGCAATCAACTATCCAAAGCCACCAATTTTAACTCAGACTCTCATTGGGTTCAGGAAGTGACAAACATCTCTAAAGAATTTAATCCGATGCAATATGATCCAATAACATCCACTGAAATTTCTTCCATCATTAAAGGTCTTCCGAACTGGAAAGCACCTGGTTTAGATCAGATACAGAATTACTGGTATAAGAAATTCTGGTGCGTATACGATCTTCTGTCTACTCTGGTGAATGAAGTTGTTGCTCATCCACAGAAGATGCCAAATTTCCTTACACAAGGTGTAACACATCTACTTCCGAAAGACCCACAAAATATGCAAGATCCTGGAAAATACCGTCCAATTACATGCCTTCCCACGATGTATAAGATCATCACGTCCTGTCTTAGTAGGAGGATATATGCTCACTGTGAAAAAAATAACATCATAGCAACACAACAAAAAGGATGCACGAAAGGGTCCAAAGGGTGTAAAGAAATACTTATCATTGACTCAGTGGTTTCTAACCAGGCCTTTACCAATAACAGAAATTTATTCACGGCATATATTGACTACAAGAAGGCCTATGATTCCGTGCCCCATGATTGGTTGATCCATATTTTGTCAGTGTATAAGATTGATCCTCAGATTATATATTTCTTGGAATACGCCATGACATCGTGGCGTACAGTGATGTGCCTTAGTACTACAAATGGCAGTATTGCAACAAGTATGATCCCAGTCCACAAAGGAATATTCCAAGGAGACTCCTTGAGCCCATTATGGTTCTGTCTTGCGATGAACCCACTATCAAACCAACTTAATTCAACAAAATATGGATTCAGTATCAAGAAGAACTCCAGGGAGCTTGCAAAGCTCAACCATCTCCTGTATATGGATGACCTAAAGCTATATGCTGCCACCAGAGCACAACTAGAGTTTCTGTTGAAGATAGTGGAAACCTTTTCACAGGATGTGAAAATGGAATTCGGGCTGGAGAAATGTAAGACGCTGAACATTATGAAAGGCAAGCTGCAGGAAGGTGTATATGAAACAGCTCAGGGCCATCAGATTGCAACAATGCTCACTAGCGAGACCTACAAGTATCTGGGAATGAAGCAAGCCAGACACATAGAACACTCAGTAGTGAAACAAGATCTGACGAAGGAATTTGTCAGAAGAATTAAGCTTGTTTATAACACCAGCCTCAACAGTAAAAACTTGGTTAAGGCAATCAACGCTTATGCTGTCCCTATTCTTAGTTACTCGTTTGGGGTCATCAAGTGGAGTAAAACTGACATTGCAAGCTTAGAACAGAAAATTAGAACATCACTGACCAAGTCACGAAAACACCATCCCAGGGCATCTGTGGAACGAGTCATGTTACCGAGACATATGGGTGGGAGAGGAATTGTTGATATAAACAACCAAGTAGCTCGACAGATCTATGAGCTAAGAAAATACTTCTGTTCTGTATCGAACCATTCGATGCTGCACAGGGCTGTCACAGAAGCAGATGATTCAACTCCACTACTCTTAAGTCAGCAAGAGACTCAAATTCAGGTGCGCAGTGATTTGGATAGATTCAATGCCTGGTTGTCCAAGCCACTACACGGAAGACATCCCAATGAAGTCATCCAAACTCACGTCGACAAGCTAGCGTCGAACTTTTGGTTGATTTCTGGGCAGATGTTTCCTGAAACAGAAGGCTTTATGATGGCTATTCAGGACCAGGTTGTCCCCACGAGGAACTACCTAAAGTTCATAACCAAGGATGCATCTGTGCAAGATGACCATTGCAGATACGGTTGCCCAACATCTGAGACTGTTCAGCATATTATATCGGGTTGTCGCCATTTTGCAGGGACAGAATATAGGAAGAGACATGATTTTGTTGCCAAGATAGTCCATCAAGAATTGGCTATACAACTTCAACTGATGAGCCAAGAGAAAGTGCCGTACTACAAATATGCTCCTGAAAGTGTACTGGAAAATGACAGCTTTACGTTGTACTGGGATCGTACTGTATTGACAGACCAATCAGCTGTGCACAACAGACCTGATTTAGTTCTTGTTGACAAATGCATGAAGCACACCACCTTCATAGATGTGGCGATCCCAAACAGTGGCAACATACTAACAAAGCATGTTGAAAAGCTGTCAAAATACACAGAGCTTTCAGAACTGATAAGGAAGCAATGGCACATGGCACAAGTCAGGACAGTTCCTATTATTATCTCCAGCACTGGCGTGATTCCCAACAACTTAAAGGAATCGCTCACGGCGTTGAAATTAGACCCAGGCCTTTTCAAACTGATGCAGAAAACAGTCATACTTTCTACGTGTCGCGTAGTAAGGCTGTTCTTGGGCAATCAGGCCTGAAGCAATGAGGGGAATATGAAGCTACTACTCAATGCAGTCACCAAGAATTTGCTCCTTGTGATATGTACGGTATCTGGGATTGTAAATGTTTTCTTTCCAGCAAATGCTGAGAATGTGTAAGCGCATGCGCAAAATAAATAATAATAATAATAATAATAATCTATTTACTTATTTATTTAATCGTGTCAGGCGCATACACAGTAAAATAAAAATACAAACGGAAATTTTCCAAAAACTGGTACTAACAATAACAATAATATAATCAAATGGCCTTAGCTACTGTGGCGTAAATCATTTGACTTGGAGCCATTGAGGCAATCTACTCTCTAATTTCTACGTTCTGCTTCCACCATCTGGCAACGATAACCAAAAATCTAAAAGGAAACTATGGAAGCTATTAGTTTTACGTGACCGTTAATCTCTCGATCATGAGCAACTGGATCTCCATAATTTTTACGTGGAATTCGAACTACAGGACGTAATATTCCAATGCAAAATTCGCACATGCATTGACCAAGAATCGAACCAGGTCCACCTTGGTGAGAGGCAAGCAGCTTGACCACTGCACCATCACGCCACGATAACCGCAATTCTACTGGTTAGCTGGGATTTAATTAATTTTGTTTTGTAATCACCCATATGTGAAACGAGAGATCCGTTACGATCCAACATCGTACGACTCGGATGGCCATGATTTTTGCCAGCCTTGAATCGAAACCACGATCGTGAGATCATGAGACGGACACTCTACTACTGATCACCCGATAAATCTTGGATTTTATGATGATAGATGATGATGATGATGATGACATTGTTGCTTCAAGTTGCCTAATTCCTATTGTAACTTACAATCAGTCTGCACAAAATGATTCCCATTACTGGAATATATGATAAAGATAACATGATATAAATTACATGTGATTAAGATATATATTGATAAGGATTATTGAAGAAGGAGGAACTAAGGGATGGCATGTTTCGCTCGTCAATCGAGCATCATCAGATTCAAATCTCTAAAACAAATAGCTGTACAAAACACTAATGAACCTACAGTGACACCCACAGACAATCTCTGTCCTCCAAAAACAAACAACAAAAACGCCAGAAAACTTAGTAAGGATGGCAATTATTACTGATAAATATTAAGGCGGTAAGCACCATAAAAATAACTATTTATTTTAATGTTGCAAAACTTAGAAATTATGTTCCGAACAACAAAACAATGTTCCTCCCCCAACTAATCTATGAAAGTGTTACTACTATTGCTGTGATACACTTTTAAGTAATGAGCCCTGAACTACTGTAGAATAGTGTAAATGACCAACTGAAAGTTACAATATCAATTATGAATCAGGCAACACTAAAAATGGCTTCAAAGTTGCTTAACATCTAGGTAATCGGCCCCTAATGATGTGGGTGACAGCGAGAAATTGCAAGGAAATGAAACTAATGCTATTGTCTGTAAGTAAAAATAAGTACAGACTTACAACTAAGACTAACTACTGACTAATATGTTAAGACAGAGAAAAGATTGCCCTCAACCCTTGAAGAACGAGGATTGAGGGACTTGGAAGGAAGGAGAGCCATAAAAGGCAGACAGAAAGGAAAAGAGGAGAGTGTCCGCCCTAGAGGCAGTGGAAAAAGGAGGAATCCGGACCCAGAACAGAAATCCCTCGGGATCGCCAAATTGCCGTGAGCCCCTGAGTATGTACCACTATCCAAGGTGTGCACGGTAAGTGGTGGGGCTACACACACCCTGTCTCCTTGAGTAGGAGATACCATGAAAGGAAAAACAAGAGGTCTGACCCCTCGAAGAATGAGGGATGAAGTAAGATGAAACAAGGGCCAATTAAGGCGGGAAAGTCAAAGACTCCCTAGGCCTCGCATACCCTAAGTGAAAGCAATGCCCGACCCAGCTCGGGTCACGTAGTCGCCAACCCACGTACCACTAGTTGTGAGCGCCTGGGCTTGGTTTGCTCTGGTATGGGGTATTGATGAGACTATTGCTTGAACGTAGTGTGTGTTGCTGGCATAAATTGGCTCTTCTGCGATAGCAGGTGTGGAGATTTGTTCCCCGATGTTGGCGACGTGTTCAAGATCGCTGTGCATATCCTTGGCACCTGAAACATCTTATTGTCCCTAACCTCCTTTCTTAACTACATTCCTAACGCATTCAGTCTAAAAATTGTACATACGCCACTGCCATGTTAGTTGGTGTGTCCTCTCTTCCAGGTGTGACTTTGAACTATTCATATTTCGCAAATAGCTGAAATGGTTAATCGACTAAATCGAGTTGTTGATGTTTCATTTAAGTGGTCAGGTATCCGCGTTTACTTGGGTGTGTGGAAAAGTTGTCTGATATCCTGTGTCACTGTGATGTCTGTACTAGAGTATGTACTTGTGATCCAGGTAGGATTTGGGAAGGAAGTGGCCATGGCCTTAAGTTAGGTACCATCCCGTCATTTTCCTGGAGTAGAAGTGTGAAACCACCGTCAACCACTTCCAGGACAGCTGAGGGGGAAATCAAACCCACCTCTGCTCAGTTTTTGCACACGAGGCTGAGTGTATCTCGTTTTAGCCCTCAGATCAGGATTAAATTTCATGGCAGAGTCGGTAATTGAACCCGGGCCCCCGTGGTGGCAGCCAAGAATGCTAGCCCTAAACAAGAAGCGTGTAGTACTAATTGATTTTTGCGATGCTTCCTTGAGATTTTCTGGAACGTAATTATAAAAGAAGGAAAATACAGAAGACCTTATTTATGGCAGAAGATTAAAATGATATGAACAAACTATTTAGGAGTACTGGCAGTTGTGTGTTTACATTTTTTACTTAGCTAAATTGGACACGCTTCCCCGTAGGCTTTCTACTGTAAGTTGTTGCGTTTCAGACTCGCAGTTCATTACGCATAGCTGGAAGGAGTTCGAATCACGCTTGGGATATGTTTCTTTTTTATTTCCGTATTCTTCATTCTTGGTATTAGTAAGCTAACATGTACGATCTTTTATAATTGCATTGTTATATACATATTCTATATTCATATGGATGAAAGTTCGTGTGGTGGCTTCGGTGGCGTAGTTGTTAGCATGCTAAGCTTCTATGCCCAAGATCGCGGGTTCAAACCTGGCCGAAGTCATTGGATTTTAAGAGCGTTAGAAATCTCTCATTATGTCTTCCTATGGAGGGTAAGTAAAGCCGGTGGGCTCATGTCATAGATATATGGCATCTAGTAGCCAAGTTCGCAGCTAGGTGTCGTGGACGTTAGCATTTGGTAGGAAAAGTAGGAACTACTTGAAATTGATCGTCTGCAGTGCTTACCTGAATCAAAGATAACACACACTAATACAGCCATCGCAATTAACACCGGTTATCAGACAGACACACCCTAAGTACACGGGACTACATGACCGCGTTGTCGCAGCCCCTAAACTAGGGAACCAACCACCCACAGTTCGTGTGAAAGTTGGAAACAAACCAATACTCCGGCATTGCAAGATGCGCGAGGCAGAATTCAGATGTTTACCACCACATTAACGATGCTTTAGAGAGTTGAGTGGTCAGATTTGGTCCTGGAACGTAAGTGCTTGTTAGTAGTAAGTCGACGAGTGTTTCTATTTAATGAAATGTTCGTGCAAAGTTAAATAACCTTCAATGGTGAATTAAGAGATAATTGAAGTTAATGAGAACGGCCCCGAATAATGTTGGTCTAGCATGTATTGCGGGTAGCAAACAGGAGCTACAATCTTCACTACCTCTCAAAGAAATTCAAAAGTAACATACAGGTATCAAGACAATTATCATTACTGCAACCAAGTACATAAATAGTCTCTACATAACTCAACATAATATGCAATAAAACAGCCAAAACACAACAGCAGGTTAGTCACATGAGAGGGCCATCTTGACAATAACCAGTCGGGTGCCATATAACTCTGTATTTGTCTATCAATGTGGGGAATGCGTATATGCACCTCGCCAGGCATACCCTGATAACGTAGTATATTTTTGAAACATTCTGTATACCCGGTTATTCATGAAGAAACTGAGGATGTATTAATAAAGTAATTCTGGGTATATAGAAAAGCATACGACTGAGTCATTTCTAAATGCAGACTGCAGAAAATAATGCTCCTCGCCGAGGTGCCAACTTTAGTAGATCTCCATGGATGTGACTACAACATAGGGCACAAACATATCCGTGGCGCCTTGTTGTTGTGTCCCAATATACAGTATGAGACAACCATAATCCCTTTCCAAGAAATACGAGTCTAACACCAGTAACAATAGGGCTTAGCACTTCTGAATCCACCCAACAAGCCATGTTTATTATATTTTCTAAATTTTCAGAAAAGAAACACTAAGCTGTAGATTTTTTTCAGAAATGATCTAAATCTAGATCTGCTCCATGACGTCATAGAAGATATGTTCCACAAGGGTGTGAAAGCTCAGTGACCTCGACGCCAGTTTTTCACCAAAGTTGCAGCAGTTAGAATCCCGGTCAACGCATGAGATAGTGTCCAAATGAAATAGCAAATCCCTGTAGTTCGTATTTCACTTATAACTCTAGGTTTCGTACCTTATAATCGGTATAAATAACCCCTGTCACTACAGCCCATGAAGTGCCTAGGCCTACCAAGCGACCGCTGCCAAGCCATTTGGCCTGCAGATATTGGGGTGAAGCGTGGTCAGAGCATCGGGTCTCCTCGGCCGTTAATCTTGGTTTTCGTGACCGGAGCGCTCCCTCACAATCAGACAGCAACTCAATTGTCATCTCGAGGCTGAGTACACCCCGTTCCAGCCCTCACTTCAGTCCCTAGAATCTTTGACGGAGCCGGGAATTGAACCCGGTGTCTCTGGATGAGAGGCGACAGGCAAGAATGCTAGTTGCTACGCCACGAGGTGGTCCAGAATCGGAATAAACTTCCACCTAACTTCCGCACATCTTCGAGTACACTAAGAAAAATCCCATAGACACGTACGTATCGCAGTATATACTAGAACCCCCGAATAGAACTACTTGTTTCTTCCACCAAGGCCTATGATTAATTTTCGTGTACAATGTTTGTGATATGAGAAGGTACAACGTTCACATTTTATAGCAATCCACTTGGCTAAATATTCCAAGAGTAGTTCTCAACCATTTTATTCTGTCACCTCAGACTGTCTCTATCTCCTGACAAGTATAATCTAGGTTTATATTGTTCTTTGTTTATGTTTACTAACTCCAAACATTAAAATATACTGTATCAGGTGGAACCTCCTTTATAATTTAGTACGGCACATCAATTATGTTTTTCTTGTTTAACTTATTTGCATGCAACCGAGACCATCTTTAGAACATGTGTAAAGCTTTCAAGAGCTAAGTCCTATTGTTAGTGAACAGTAATGCTTACGGCGCCGACGTCAAGGTGTCGCCTGCCAAATTACGTGTAGCGTCTCCCTGTACGTTCAATGGCACCCCACACATTTGGCGCATGAGCGTCTTATATTTTCTTAAGATTTAATGGCCTTCTAGAACAACGAGTGTTACACATCCTTGGAGCTTGACCTTAACTCTGTGGTTTGTTTGTGCATAGTTTATTAATATGTAGACAACACAAACGCCACTCGCGACCGCAAACTCATTTCCTACTGAACAACAGCTTTATCTTACATTCTAATCAATGTGTGTGGTTGGTGGAGAACGCGGGAAAGCTATCACAATAAGGTGTTTATTGAGACTAATTAAGATTTATTCAAATTAATGATATACATTCATTTAATCTGAATGCAAGGTCAACAAGGCAATGAAAAAAAAAGAACTCGAGCAAAACATCATGCAAGAGAATATCCCTCTTCACACATCAAAAACGCAATTAGAAATTACAGTATCAGTTATGTATAGATTGACTATTGGTAATTAATTGAATCACTCAATGAAAAGAAAAAATAATTGTCCATTCCATTTTCATTAGAAAATTTTCTCAAAGATAATTTAGCCAACATTATCTTTACAGAACAATTTAATCTATTTCATGCATTAATTCACATTAATGCTCTCATTAATCATTATTTTCAGGTTTCTAACATCATTAAAAATCCCTCAGTATGCCTTCCTTCGGAGGAGAAGTAAAGCCGGCGGTCCCATGTCATAGATTTATGGTATGAAAAATAAACCTTCCACTAACTACACTTGTGTAAGCTAATATTAATTGTAGGTTAGTTTGATAACGCTATATTAGTTCCAACGTTCGCAGCCAGGTACTGACTGCGATGGCATTTAGTAGCCACGTCCGCAGCTAGGTGCATTTGGTAGCAAAAGTAGGAACTACTTAAAAGAACTAATCGTCTGCAGTCCTTCTACCTGAATCACAGATAACACACACTAATACAGCCATTACAATTAACAAAGGTTAACAGACAAATTCTACGCACACCCAAAGTACACAGGGCTATATAACCGCGTTGTCGCAGCCGTTAAACTAAGGAACCCACCAACCATACATATTGATATAGTATTAATTTAATTCTAATAAATGAGGACCCTTTGCCAGATTTGATCAAAATATAAATATTGCAAAACAAAAATGCAGTGTAATTAAAGCAAACATCTGATACAATTTAACATAAAATTATCTACTGTATTTCACAATTTCAACTTTGTTTCCAGTAATACGGTATTGACAGTGCCAAAACTTTGCTGTCCAACGTATCAAATTCATACTTTACACTTCACTGTCGGAGAGTTTACTTCTCTTCATAATTATGTTGTTCGAATTTCGTAATATCATCGATAAAGGTAAAGGAAATGCAATTTTAATCACTACTGTGCATGTAGGTAAATGCTGAATAAACCCATTACATGTTCCATCCACAAAGACAGCTTTTTACAGAGGCGTGAAAATTATTAGACTCGACGCCAGTTTCCCCAAAAATAATTTATACTTTTCACGCCTTAATGCACTAAATACGTTTGCAAGGCGGTAAAATTACTTCCAATGTTTAACCAACAGTCTTAATTATATTTTCCTTTAAGAAACTCAAAGTAAAAGACACGGATAGTCAGTCTGAAAGACTAGACTTTATATCATTTTAAATGCTAGCAGCCGAGTACAAAGAAGACAGTGCACGAACAGAATTTCAAGATTCTATTTTGTTTCTTCACTGCCTAATTGATTGTTCTCGCACTGCCTTGTTGAAACTCTGTTCTCGCACTGCCTTCTTGGTACTCGGCTGCTACATCGTACTATGACGTCACACACCTCAGTGCATTCTAGGTACATTTCGTCCCGTCACCGTAACGTAACGCCAGACCCCAGATAAAGTCGACATAATCATTTAAAATGATAAAATGATTTTTTACAATTTCTACTAACAGAGGAGCTTTGTTCTGCAACATGCCACACGTTTTGTTTTGATTAATTCACTCTATTTTTCGTGTGAAATTAGAGCTGAAGGTTTTGGAGTCATTTTACTGATGATCCGCTGTAGAACTATTCAAAGATTCATGAACTATGAATTGAAATTCCCTGACTTAGAGGGTATATTCCAAAGTCATTGAAAAATAGTAAACAGGCCAAGCTAAGGTGTCTCTTGGAATACCCAATTCTGAAAGTTTTCAGACACTATTCCTTATGGGAAAAGGTGTAAGTCGATAAGGGAGAAAACATTGGTCAATAAAATGATTTTGAATAAAAAATTGTGACCAATTTAAATAATTTGATTCTAATAATTTGCACCTGTGTATTTATTTATTTACTTATTTCATATAATTTCAGTTAATTGAATTGAAATTAAATTAAATGAAATTAATATAATTTAATGTAATTTAATTTTACAAGGTATTTCAAACGGTTAACTCCCGAGAGACTTACATTAATCAAATTTATAAAATGTAGTTGTTATACTTTTACAATCCTTATCCGAATTAGGAACGTTAAAATCTTACTTTGATTGGCTCCACATTCATCACTTATTTTACTGTGCTCTCGGCTTGCAAATAAAGATTCGCTTACATTCAGTACAGTGCATATTTGGGCAATAAGTTGGAATTACTCGGTCTACTTCGGAGCCTTCTCAAGCATCATTTGAAACGAAATATGTAATTGAAATATTTTACATCTCAATTTCACAAGATCATAGAGTGATCCGTGAGAAGAGTATTATTGTTTCCAGTACTATTTCGCACCTTTTACTTATTCACGTGACATTAAAGTTACCCTGTTAAATGAAAGAGAACGTTTGAGAATGAAAGTCGGATGCTATTAACTGTGCAAATAATGGCCCGTCTCGATACTTAACACGTTTACGAGAGCGCTTGCTTTGTAGGTGCGAATTCCAACTACCAATAGTAGATTCATGACGGTTTCTAACAGCCTTCTGTTCTGTGGATTGGCACCCGAAATGTATTTCTGTTCCCGCATGTATCTCTCATCTCGAATGAGTCTGGCAGGGGGGGGGGGGACACACAAAACAGAGGGGGAACGCGTCATCTCCCCAATAAATTCATTCTAGGGAGCCACTCAAAATATTCTAAGTCCGTGTACGTAAACAGGATTACTCATAAAGATAGAGCAGATTTCAAATATTTTAAATAAACTGTAAACTGGATAGGGGGAGGTTCGAAGTTCTTTCCTGAGGCATTATTTTGAATTTTTGATAACAATTGACCATGAGATATCTCTATATTAAGCTCTAATAAAGATTCGATGTTTTAGCATCATTGCTCATGGATGATTAGATCGCCTTAAAAAGCATTTGAAATATTTGAAAATCACTTGATCTCCATTATGTCTTGTGTTTCTCAAGATTTTGAAAGTCACATACATGTATGTACTTAGGTAATAGTCCTCTATCGCCATACAAATCAGTTTGATTGTTTAAACAGTTTCGGAGATATTGTGAACCAGTGAAATATATTGTATAGACGCCATGTTGGTTTGATTATAATTATATGCCAGCAGATGAATATTCTAATGGTAGTGTATTATATCAACCTACATTTCTATTGCTTGATTAGGATACGAGAAATAAAACGTGATTTTAAAACCTTTGCACAGACATCATTTTTAAGTTTTCAAAAATACATTAAATAAATAACCAAGATTGATACGCACGCTGAGTTCTCATATCCTGGGTGACCAATCGCACTGCGACAACTACTTCCTCAGCTTGCCCTCTCACCGTGGAGAGTAGTTGTAGTCATAATTGTTGTTCTAGTAAGATTGGTTGGATACGGTGAGAAGTCATCGCGCGTGTCAACCTGGGCTGCTCCATATCTCATATGCGTATTTAAACGTGTTTCATATCGCCCACTTCAACGTTAACCCATATGATATACCATCTGAGCAACACGCTCTGAGCGTCGTAGGATGTGATGACACAGCGGTCAAGCTGCTTGCCTTCCACCAAGACGGACCGGGTTTGATTCCCGGTTAATGCCTGTGGGGGATTGTTTCGAGGTGAAATGTTACAACCTGTAATTCTTTTGTATTCCTCGAAAAAAAAGGAGTTTTCGTGGCTTATGATCGAGAGATTAACGACCAAATAAAACTACAAGCGTCCTTCCTTTTCCCCCTTTTCTGTGCTTTGTTTGAAAATAATTTACTCCCCAATGCCAAGGGGTCAACCTGTGGTCAGTGGGCTACATATGGCCCTCCAAATTGTTTTCTGACATCTGTGGTCGAAGAAACACGTAAGGAAAGCATTTCTACAGATAAGAAATTGGTTGACATCCAATATAGATTTAGGTATTAGGAAGTCAATTTTGAAACGCTTTGTCTGGAGCGTGGTGCTCTATGGAAGTGAATCTTGAACTATTGGCGCTGCAGAAAAGAGGAGAATGCTGTAGCAGCGTTTGGAATGTGGTTTTACAAGAGAAGAAAAGATACAGTAACAAATGAAGAGGTATGAAGACGAGTGGGAGAGGAGAGATGCTTCTGGTGACTGTTAATGAAGAGAGGAGATAAATTGGTTGGACACGTACTAAGGCACCCAGGAATAGCAAACTTAGTTATGGAAGGAAGGGTCGAGGACAAGAACTGTAAGGGTAGACCAAGGTTAGTATATGTTAAACAGATTGACTCGGACATAGGGTGTGGTAGCTATGTAGAGATGAAACGATTAGCTCAGGACAGGGAGGCTTGGAGTGCTGCATCAAACCAGTCTAAAATTGAAGACGCAAACGACAACAACCCCGTTTTAATTAATTAATTAATTAATTAATGACACATAGAAATGGCTTAAGGACATAGCTCACCTTGGAGCGGTCATGGGCTAACAGCTGAGTAAGATTTGAAGCTGTGACCGCTGTTGGAATTCGAACCCAAATCTTCCTGTTGTTCGGCTCGGTGTGTTAGCTATTTACACCAATGCAGCCACGCTCCGACCGCGGCACATTTACCAAGTCTTAACCAACAGACAAATACATGAAAGATCTGGATTCTCACGCGTTTATAATTACACACTATAGTACATGCGCACTTTGAAATAACACGCATTCCATGGAATTTTACACCGTTTGGCAACACTGCGGTTAACTGTTTGTAATAAAAAGGCACTTACAAGCAACTCCTAAACGGTGCGATGTGTTGGTTCCATTAGAGTGAGTGATATAAATACTCAACCCATCCATCATATTTTTCAAGCTAATGCATTATAAGTGCAGTAAATGGAGAATTGTAATTACATTGGGCTTTTATATATTCGATGATGGATATGTTTGAATACTGCATAAAGAGCGGGTATTCAGCAAGGACGTGTTTATAATGGTTATAAATAATCTGCATTCCAGAGTTGATTTTTTTTACCGCGCTTACCATATTTCTTCCAGAAAGTTTGGTATTCATGTTAGATCCATTATGCTCCATTTTTGCTCGTATGTAGGTCATGAGAGAAAGATGATATAGAAACAACAAGTAGTTCCGTGAAGAACTAAATAGCCTATTATCATGTATCCCACTGGTCTTGTCCATTAAAAATTCACCCGTCTATTAAGAAGATTTTCCATGTGAAGCACTAAATAGCTATTGGTACAAGACGTATGTCTTTACCCACACCATTACATTGATAAATTATGTGCTAGAATATGTAACTTTCAGTGGTGATTGAAGCAATTTTCAGTGTTGCTCTAGTAATCAAAATTTGATGTTTTTCAGTCAGCCAACACGATTGTACCCAATTGTGTTGGATTATTCCCTAATCTTGACACAAAAAAATCCTTAGATCAACAAATACATTTAGTTATTTCATCATCATAATCGATTTTGGACAACCAAGGATCACGTAAATAACTCTTCATGATTTCAGTTTTTTTTGGCGCCAGTATTCTTTCATTCTCTTGCTCACAGCTTCGCTCTTTTCAGGTGTCCAATGTTGTTTCTTCTTGGTCGCTGTTTTTGGCTCTAGGGACCCCTAAAATGAGTGTCTCTTATTTCTGAAAGTGGTTCTATTGCGGATGGCTTGATCAGAGATTTTCATTTCTTGTAGATCCTTCTTGGCGTTAGTAAACCATTTTTCATAAGAGTTTGCTTTTCTATTAGGCTTGTTGAAGTGGTAAAAAGTTTTCTTAGTGAGTCTGTCGTCAGGTATTCTTGAAGCATGTCCTAGCTGGCAGTGGCGGAAAACGGAAGGAAGCACTGCCCGCTCGATCAATCGAACGGAAGTGTACTAGCTGGCAGTGGTGGAAAACGGAAGTATGCACTGCCCGCTCGATCGATCGAACGGAATTGTACTAGCTGGCAGTGGTGGAACGAACGGAAGTATAAGATGCACTGCCAACTCGATCGATCGATCCAGCGGGCAGTGGTAAGACCCAGCTGGCAGTGGTACGAGAAACAATGAACGCGCGGTGTCTGAAATTGATACCATGACGTACTCTCGGCCATGTGGAATGTATATGACATACTAAACGGACAACGCTCATGCGATCTCTGGTGTCAAGTGATTGAAACAAATGATATGGTACATGTTCGAAGTCTTCGTATCAGTATTTAAATGGTAAAATTCCTTAATATCAAACATTGTAAGTAGTCGGCATTGCCGGTATTATGTTTCTGCACAATGGCAATTCAAATATTAACCCACATAACGGTAATGCAGTCATCAATATAATATAATCGTTGTGGTTATACGAGAATTGAGGAAGCCTGCATGAACTATTACTGAATACATTCTCTTTACTCACAAGAGGGCCTATTCATAAGGCATTTTAAACTCAATTTCACGCAGAAACATTATCGAAACAAGCAAAATATAAATGAAACTTAATTCCGTAATGCAGTATTTTTGGAACGTGGAAATAAGTCACCATCTTGTGCACGACATTTGTGTAGTCGAAATACCAGTGGGGTTAGTGCTTATGACTGTGAATCTAGAGATCTTGGGTTCGAATCCCGGACGGGATAAATATTTTTGCTACCAGATTATAATTTTTAAACGATATTTATCATATCAATATGACTCATTTTAACAGAATCCATATGAAATTACGTGTTGGTCTGTGAATAAAGAGGACCTGTTTATTAGAAATTTAAGGTTATGAGTGGTGTCGCGTCTATTAATCTAGTTGATCCATATCGTATTCTTTATTTATGCTAGTGCTTGTGGAAGCTACTAATCATCTAATAAAATGAGTTCCGTATTATAAACTACAATAAATGTAAAACCCTCCCTTTTACAATAGATTAATATTTGTGCCAATAATAGTATAAAATACCAGTGTATCAACAATTTCACGCGAGGTTTCTTCTATGTCAGATGTTACACATCATATGCGACTACTGTAAGGCTCGTAATTTTTTTCTATTTCTTCAATGTCTTTTTAGTTGTTAGTCCTAGGCATTCCGAATCGTACAGGCACTCTGGTTGAATTACTGTTTGAAAGTGTCGTATTAAAGTCCTAACAGAAATCTCTTTCTTGTTGTATGCGTTTTATTAGCAATTTATTAATCTCATGTAATTCTTTTTTCAGGATTAAGGAATAATTGGGTACAATAGGGTTCACCGAATGAAAAACATCAAATTTCGATAACTATCGGTTATTTGAAATATTTGAAAATCACTTGGCCACCATGTTGTTTTTGTGTCTCTCAGCATTTTGAAAGTCATACTTATGTACTCAGTAGTCCTCCATCACAATACAGAATTTCAGTTTGAATGCTTAAATAGTTTCGGATATACACAATATTGTGAATCGGTGAAATACTGTATATCGCACTGTTGCATTGTTTGATATAATTAGGTATATCCTATGGAATTACAGTACGTGCAAGCAGATGAATATTCTAATGGTCGTTCATTATACCAACCTATATTTCTATCGTGTGTTTAGGACACGATAAACACAATCTTGATTTTAAGAAATTTACACAGCCACCATTTTAAGTCCTCAAAAAATTAATTAAAATAGACGTCAATTAAACTCTGAATGAAGATATACCATGCCATGTTTCACAGTGCTCGGATGAACAAGTCGTGAGAAAAATCGATTTAAATATTGAAATTTCGCGTCGCCCAAAGACGCGGGCTCAAACCCGGCCGAAGTCTTCGGATCTTTTAAGAGCGTTAAAAATCTCTCATTAATTCATTCCATTCCTAACCCGGTCGGATACTGGAAGCAGGCTGTGGATTTTCATTTTCATGCCTTCCTTCGGAGGGGAAGAAAAGCCGGTGGTCCCATGTCATAGATTAATGGCATGTAAGAGAACCGTCCACTAACTAAACTTGTGTGAAGCAAAATTTGTAGGTTAGATTTGATTAATGCTCTTAATTTTCAACGTTCGTCACCAGGCGCTGATTGCGATGGCATCTAGTAGTAGCTAGTTCACATCTAGGTGTCGTGGACGGTAGCATTTGGTAGCAAAAGTAGGAACTACTTGAAATTATCGTCTGCAGTCCTTACTTGAATTAAAAACATATAACACACACTAATACAGCCATCACCATTAACACCGGTTATCAGACAGATTCTGCACACACCCAAAGTACACGGGGCTACATGACCGCGTTGTCGCAGCCCCTAAACTAAGGAACCAACCAATCAACGCCTTTAAGAGGTGATTATGATACAAAAATTTAAATTTAAAAAATCGCACAGCCGCCATCTTGAGTTTATAAATACAATTGAATTAGGCCTAAATTAGATTCTGGTAGTTCCGTATAAACATTTACCGTATCAAGTGACACTGAGCTCGGATGATGAAATCGCGAGCAAATTTCATTTAAATATTTTAACTTTGCTTGACCGCCATAATGTGTTTTTTTTTACTTAACAAGTTTTGAAAGTTACATACTGTAGGTGAACTTATTTTAGTATGCTGTACCACCAAACACAATTTCACGGTGATATAAGTAATAGTTTACGATATATAGACTGCCGCTGAAATATTTTGCTTGGTCGCCATGGTGGATTGGAAAAATGTATTAAAATTTGAGAAGCTTGGTTGAGGTTGGACAAGGTAGTAGTATGTCCTTATCAAGTTTCATTCAAATCTCTCCAATTGATGAGATTTTATTAGGGGAGATCACGGAGATCACACGCACCCACGGACAAAAGGTGATCTCATACGCCTATCTATACTAATTTGTATAATAAAGCTGAAGAGTTTTTTAGTTAGTTTGTTTGTTTGTTTGTTTGTTTGTTTAAACGCGCTAATCTCTGGAACTACCAGTCGGATTCGAAAAATTATTTTTGTACATGATAGCCAGATTCAAGAGGAATAGTTTAGGCTATGTAGCATTAGGCTACACCTCTCAGGTAACCTTAAAGATTGATTTTTATTCAGTAAGTCGGAAGAACAAGCGCTCCCGAATAGCTTTATCTGCGTGCGATGGCGTTTTACCGATCTGAACCAAAATGTGTATACTTATCCTTTGGAACCCTGCGAGTAACACTGTCTGCATGAACTTTCCGACAGACCACTCCATTCCCTGCATTTAGGTCCTTTGGCACAAATCTACACCGTTTCTCCGATCTGAACCACAATTTGTATACTTACCCTTTGGAGCTCTGTCGGTGACACTGTCCACTTAAAATTTCGGCCAGACCACTCCATTCCCTGCATTTAGGCTCTTTATCACAAATCTACACCGTTCCTCCTAATTGCACCAAATTTTACATACTATTTGAAACCCTGCTGGTAACACTGTCCACATGATATTATGGACAACGCTCTCCATTCCCTACGTTCAGAATAACAGAAAAAAAGAACTTGAAATCCAGGCCCTAGAACCTTTCATGCATTTAGGCCCTTTGGCACAAACCTACACCGTTTCACCGATCTGAACCAAAATGTGTATACTTACCCTTTGGAACACTGCGGGTAACACTGTCCACTTTAAATTTCGGACAGACCACTCCATTCCCTGCATTTAGGCCCTTTGGCACAAATCTACATCGTTTCACCGATCTGAACCAAAATGTGTATTCTTACTCTTTGTTTGAAGCTAAATTTGCAGGTTAGATTTCGTTGAAACGCTCTATCAAAGTTCCAACGTTCACCACTAGGTGTTCGTGACATCTGGTAGCGAAAGTTGGAACTACTTGAAATTGAACGGAACTTGTAGCTCACCCCATGGGTGTCCGCATTGAAGTAGCTACAGCCTCTGACAAGCCGAACATGTCCTCGGACACTCCCGGCACTAAAAGCCATACACTGCATGTGAGTGACACTGGTTCCAGGTAGCTCTACCACGTGGTGCAATATGGCTAAGGACAAGGAAATCCCCGGCTTCCAGAGTGAGTGGCACGGGGCGACAAGTTAAAAATAACACTGCTGCAAGCTGACATACGCTCTGCATGAAGATTAGATAGCTCACAGGTTCTCCCCCCGTTGAAGTAACACAGAACAAAAATGCAATAAACTGAAAGATACTGATTTTTTTAATGTTAATCTTATGCCCCTTTATGTACTAATAAGTGTAAGCAGGAATTTATGTATTTATAGAGAGAAAAAAAACCTTAAATATGTATTTACATAAAAAAAAGTTTATTTGCCTAAAAATCCGAGCCCTATTCATAACAATATTCACTATGATACAATCAAAGATTAAAACAAAATTATGGTTAAATATAATTAGTGTAACTGAAAGAGTATTTTAGTAAGTCTATTGTTGACTGGCAATTCGGGCTGCATCACGTCGCCCCTACCAGTGTTCTGGTGCAGAATTGCGAAAATAGTTAAATCTTGCGCTGTTTATAAATTGCAGTCACAGGGAGTAATTAGTGCAAAAAGATTTCTTAGGCCCCTTAAAACAGTAACCATCATGAAAATATTATGCCTCTGTGTTGTTGCAGTACATTGAGGTTAGGTTGGTGCTTTCAAATTAACCTTCATCTCCAGGATTCCGAACCTTACCGTTGAACGCTATGCGGCGATAAATGATACTATTGCTGCCTCAGGAGCCCGGGACAGCCGAAGTTTTCCAAAGTGTTCTGATTATTATCCTACGGTGCTATGCGACAAAAGACGACACTATTGATCTCTATTTTCCTAACAGCCAATGAGATATAGGCCCTAGGCAGTGTCTTTTATTTCACTTACTCCTCTTTCTATACTTTCTTCGTCTTTTCCCAATTATTTGGGGTCGCCGGAGCCAACCAGGCTAATTTTGGTTTTGGCTGAGGTTTAAGGCCGGATGCCCTTCCTGACACCACGTGATTTTTCGGGTGAAAATTCCACCCCGTTGTCACCGGGATTCAATCCCCGGCCGTCCGGGTGAAAGACGAGGAGCTAAGCCACTGCGCCATACACTCCCGCTGCGCCATCATGATCCCCCTTACTCCTCTTTCTAATCATTTTTAGCCTATTTTCAATTTTGAAACAAGTAGTTCCGTGAAGAACTATACAGCCTATTTTCATATATCCTGCTCATATTAATTGCCTCTATCAACATACAAAATTTCAGTTTGATTGCAATGTTAGATTCGTAGATACTGAGAACCGACTAAATATTGCAGATGGTAGCCAGGTTGGATTTTTATTTTTGTACTATTACTTGAAGAGTATTGTGTACGTGTGGTTTTCAGACTTCAATCGCATGATTAGGACACAAGAAGTAAAAACGAGATTTTAAAATTTCGCACAGCTGCCATCTTGTGGTTATGAAATCAATTGAAATAAATTAGATACCAGTGGATTAACATTTGTATAAGCATTAACGTGCAAAGTTTCATTGCACTCAGATGGTTAAATCGCGAGAAACGTCCATTTAAATATTTATACTTCGCGTCGCCGTCATGTTGGATTTGTGCTCACCAGATTACTGAAAGTCATATAGGTGAACTTCAAGTCATAGCCTCTATGAACATTAAAAAAATTAGTTTGATTGCCGGAAAAGATTCTTAGATATTGAGAGCCGTCAAAATATTTCGGATGCTCGCCATTTTGGATTGTTATAGGTATAGGTCATAGAGTTATGTACCATTAAAGGAAAATTATTGCGCAGCTTTATTGTTCAAACTTTCACTTCGATCGCATGATTACGACACAAGAATAAAAACTTAGTTTTAAAATTTCGCACAGCCGCCATCTCCAGTTTATGTAAACAATTGAACTAAATTAGATGCCAGTGAATGACAATATGTATAATCATTTACTGTACCACATTTCAATGCGCTCATATGATTAAATCACGAAAAAATGTATTAGAATGTTTCAACTTCGCTTGCCGCCATGTTCGTTTCGTAGTTTACAGGTTTTTGAAAGTTACATAGATAAACTTGTAGCATTGCTCTTTATCACCGTACAAAATTTCAGGTTGATATCATAAATAGTTTTGGAGATATTGAATGCCTGTGAAATATTCGCACAGCCGCCATTTTGAGGTTATGTAAACAATTTAACGAAGTTAGATGTCGGTGCATTACAATGTATATAAACATATACTGTGCCAAGTTTCATTGCGTTTGGTTGGTTAAATCGCGAGAAACGTCCATTTAAAAGTCGCAACTTCGCTTGGCCGCCATCTTGGTTTTGTAGTTACCAGGTTTTTAAAGGTCAATTTCTAGTAGTTCCCTTTATTGCCATACAATATTCCAGGGTGATATCGGTAATAGTTTCGGAGATATTGAATGCTGGTGAAATATTTCGCACAGCCGCCATGTTAGATTGGTGAGACGTAACAAAATTTGAAGGGTACGGTCGGGGTCGCCCGCAATAGAGCTATGAACTTGCCGAGTTTCATTGAAATCTCTCCAGCCGTTTAGATTTTATTAGGGACACACACACACACACACACACACACACACACACACGAATCACACACACACACACACACACACACACACACACACGGACAAAAGGTTATCTCATAAGCCTATTTTTTCAAAATTGAAAATAGGCTAAAAATGGGCGTATGAGATCACCTCTTGTCCGTGTGTGTGTGTGTGTGTGTGTGTGTGTGTGTGTCTAATAACTTCTAAACGGCTGGAGAGATTTCAATGAAACTCGGTACGTTCATAGCACTATTCCGGACAACCCTGACTGGGCCCTTCAAATTTTGTTACGTCTCACCAATCCAACATGGCGGCTGTGCGAAATATTTCACCAGCATTCAATATCACCGAAACTATTCCAGATATCACCCTGGAATATTTTACGGTGATAAAGGGAACTACTAGAAGTTCACCTATGTGACTTTTGAAAAACTGGTAACTACAAAACCAACATGGCGCCCACGCGAATTTGCGACTTTTAAATAGAAGTTTCTCGCGATTTAACTAACCAAGCACAATAAAACTTGGTACAGTATATGTTTATACACATTGGAATGCACCGACATCTATCTTGGTTCAATTCCTTACATAACCACAAGATGGTGGATGTGCGAAATATCTCACTGACATTCTATATCTCTGAAACTATTAGCGGTATCACCCTGAAATTTTGTACGGAGATAGAGGGCACTACTGGAAGTCATCTGTAAGACTTTCAAAAACCGGTTAACTACAATACGAACATGGCGGCTAAGCGAATTTGAAAATTTTAAATAGACCTTTCTCGCGATTTAATGTTCCAACCAGGTTCAAACCCGGCCGAAGCCGTCGGTTTTTTTTAAGAGCGTTAAAAATCCCTCAGTATGCCTTCCTTCGGAGGGGAAGTAAAGCCGGCGGTCCCATGTCATAGATTTATGGCATGTTAAAGATCTTTCCACTAATTACACCTGTGTGAAACTAAATTGGATAGGTTAAGAATGTAAACAACGCTCTTAGGTTGCTACGTTCGTTGCCAAGAGCCGACTGCGGTGGCGTCTAGTAGCTAGTTCTGAACTAGGCCTAGTAGTCGTTGACGGTGGTGCTTGGCGGCAAAAGTAGGAACTATTTGAAAATTCAAAGTTGCAGTCCCTACTTGAATTAAAAAAACAGATACACACACTAATACAGTCATCACAATTAACACCGGTTATCAGACTGATTCTACACACACCCAAAGTACACGGGGCTACATGACCACGTTGTCGCAGCCCCTAAACTAAGGAACCAACCAACCAATGTTACAACCGCAATGAAATCTGGTACAGGAAATGTTTATACACATTGCGATACACTGGTATCTAATTTAGTTCAATTGTTTACATAACCTCAAGATGGCGGCTTTGCGTATTTTAAAATTATGTTTTTATGTCTTAAGTCGTAATCATGCGATCAATGTGAAAGTTTGAATAATGAACCTACGCAATAATTTTCCATTAATAGTTCATGACTCTATGGCCTGTACATTTAACAATCCAACATGGCGACCATCCGAAATATTTAGACGACTCTGAATATCTATGAATCTATTATAGCAATCAAACTGATTTTTTATATTCATTGGGGCTATGAACTTAAGTTCACCAATAGGACTTTAAATAACCTGGTGATCACAAATCCAACATGGCGGCGACGCGAAGTATAAATATTCACATGGACGTTTCTCGCAATTAAACCATCTGAGTGCAGTGAAACTTGGTATAGTAAATCCTTATACGAATGTTAATCCACTGGCATCTAATTTATTTCAATTGTTTTCATAACCACAAGATGGCAGCTGTGCGAAATTTTAACATCTCCTTATTACTTCTTGTGTCCTAATCATGCGATTGAAGTTTGAATGCTACACGTACACAATAATCTTCATGTAACAGTACATAACTCTAGGACCTACATATATAACATCCAACATGGCGACCATCCGAAATATTTAGTCGGTTCTCAATATCTACGAATCTATTACAGCGATCAAACCGAAATTTTGTATGTAGATAGAGGCAACTAACAAAATTAGGATATATGAAAATAGGCTGTATAGTTCTTCACGGAACTACTTGTTATTAATTCGATTGTAAATTACATGTGTCTGTGCTGTAGTTAGTAAATAGTCGTTTTCCTATTCATTATTATCATTATTGTCATTACGGGAAAATGACTTGAATGTTACGTCCATTATACTGTACTAATTATCACCCCCATTACAACCACCACCACAACTACCACCACAAAAAGTTATATTTTTAAAATATATATTTTCTGTTAGTTTAAGTATCATGTGCCACTTCTGTAGTAGTTTTCATTATCATCCATAAAACGAATGAATCCACCGGGCGAAGACGGCACTAATGCTAGTATTTCACATGATGTAAATAGGCTAACGATACGAACGCCATATTTTATAAATCAATGGTACGTAAAAACTCTCACATGGCTTTATACACAATTGTCTTCAAGGAAGGCATCGGACATTGAATGTTTAGGGGGAGTTGCTCTTTTAAATGTAGAAGAGTCTTCAGAAGAGTCACTTGGTGGGAGTGAGTGTGAAGACAGGTGAAGAAGAGGTGATTCGAATCGCCTATTGACTATCCATCTCAAGACCAGTATGGAGAATCCAGGACACCAATCCTAAAGGAAAAAACTTAGACACCGCAGATCAGTTTCAAAATTGCCCTCATGAATATGTAATTTTTTTAATTTTTTACATTGCATGTCCGACTACGTCCAGTTCCTTCGTAAGTGAGATATTGTACATTTCCCCTAAAGGCGATGTGAATATCCTGCTGTAATAACTCAAATACACCCCACAACCTAGTCGAGCGCGTTAAATTGGTCATCACGACCACGATGGGGAGCTGCTGTAAGTCCGGGGATTGGCGGTTCGAAACCCGGAGCTGACAGCGACTACCTTGAGTGTCGTTTTTCCACAGGTTTTTTCACACTCCTTCCAGGCAAATGCTGGGATAATACCTTATTTCAAGTCCCGGGGTACTTAGCCCCATCCCCTACCATAATAATTACAGCTACGCACATTATTACAGCCATCACAGAAACACAGGTTATCAGACAAATTGAACACACACCCAAGTACACGAGGCTGATGTCATTCCTAAGCTCCTAAAACGAACTAACAACTAACTTAAATACAAACGGCTACGAGTGTATTTGCTGCGAAATGTTAGCTTGACTTATCTGATTTAAGGGTCTGCTTTAGTTACCGCACGGTACAGCTAAGGAACACTTGAAACAACAAGGGATTTCTCATAAACATTTCCGCAGGATGTCATAGACTACAGCATACTTCTTTTTCCTGGAATATGTGGAAGTTGGAAACACAAAGCTTTCACAAGTACCGCGGTTAGACAAATAATCAAACCGCCTGTATTGAGCAAGTTATTTGAAAATAGCTCCGGTTATTGTTCATAAGATTCTTTTTACCGGGAGAAAGATGGCACTGACCTTGCAACACGACTGCAATCAAATAGTTAATCAAACCCTTATTTGAAAATAGCTTCCGTTATTATTCATGACCAATTTAGGCCCGTTTGTCAGGAGAAAAAGTGGCACTGTTTCTCCAACGCGTCTGCAGTTATAGAAATCAATCCGCCTCTATTGAGCAAGTATTTTAAAATAGCTCCCGTTATTGTTCATGACCAATTTAGGTCCGATTGGCAGGAGAAAAATTGGTGCTTACTCTGCACAATATTTGAAACAGAGCATACACGTGTTTATCTAAAGAATGGAATGCAATGCACACATGCAGCCGGCTGACGTCAAAAAACAAACCTACTTGCAATGTGAATATATTTAGATACCACCTCAAATTGTGTCTAATTCCAATAGACTACTATCTCTAATATTACCCACTCGTCTCCACTTTTAGCGGCTGAACGATCATAAAGTCACGAGCTGAAGATAAACAAAATTAGCACTAACAGGCCTGTAAGTGTTATCTTAATGACAATTAGACACGAGAGAGAAGGCAAGTAATGGGCCATATGATAGTCTACTCTGAACCATATGGTAGCATTCGAGGTGACCGAAATAACAAACAGTGCATCGCTACGTGTGCTCCCTTGTAATAAGTTAAGGGCCTAGAAATAGCTAGAACATGCCGATACATCATTAATCAAAGTAATCACCAGGGAACGGGTTTCTATTGAAATACATATATATTTCGCAGGAAGCTAAATTTAGTTAATTTTGTATTATCTTTACGAATCATGACATGTGGAGTTGAAAAGTGGAGTATTTACTTTCCATATTTTTCCATACTTGGAAGTTTAGAACATATGCTCCATATTCCTAGTCATTAAAATCAATATACAGGGTCATTACTCATTATCTATGTGCGCCCCGGTAAACACGGCAAGCTAAGCCGGCGTTGACTGGCGCTGATCGCGGGCGCACGTACACGGTTCAGTCGGCGCTTGGCTTGCATTTTTACACTTTTACCAAACATGTTCAATAATGTGTACTTATAGTGCTCATAGTCGATGCTGAAAATGTCCTCCCTCTCTTGTAACACACACCTGATGAAAGAATGGACAACAATCTCGTCTAATTTTTGATCTCTAAGAACACAACGTTGTCTGTTAACTTTTTAATTATACGGAGCCTGTTTTCTTGAATCGTTTAGCGAGCCTCCTAATTGTATTGGCATTAGGCACAGGTCTTACTGGAAACTTGATTCGAAATTTTTGTCTTTTTTTCAGAACAAGACTTTCTGCTTTTTATACGAATTATGGATATTCACACGTTCACGCAATGTGAATTTGTGTCTAGGCATGACCAACAATCACAGTAATCACACTAATCACTAAACGTGCAACACTAAGATTTGCACATACACGTCCATATGAATGAACTAACGATATGAGTGAGGTACTAAATCCTCTTGAAAAATATGCTGGACACATCCTATAATGCAAACTTTCTTATATGCAACACTAGCGTGCAATCTGGTAGTAAAAAGTGTGGACAATCCATCCAAAGAAAGCCTGATGATTTATATTATCTTCTCAGAATGACGAAATTTCAATAGGCAAATTTCCGTAAATTATTTTCAAACTACAACGACAAACACAAAATATGTACTGTGTCATGCAGTGTTTGCGAAACGCCAAACTATTACGTTTTATTGCAACAAACAGCGAACTTTTATACGGCAAATGCACATGAACGCTGGAGTAATGTAAATAATGCCATGTGAAGGTGTGACGTTAGGAGTAGTCGTCCGCATGGCCTATTTCCTAAGTCTCTTTTTCCGTTTCGACGGTGAATTAATACGGTTTAGATTATATTGAGATATGATTTTTCATTGATCCAGGCAGCGTTGGTGTTTATTTAGCCAATGATAGTGCTTGCGAGCTACTGAAAAAAAAAGGCTGGGGGTGTAACGCTTCAACTCAAAATCGCCAATGCCTGTAATCAACGAGTGTATGCCGGTCGTCAATCGGGTAATATGAATCATACTACATCGGTTACTACAATATTTATTTATTTTTATTTATCGTATGGCTTTTAGTGCCGGGAGTGTCCGAGGACATGTTCGGCTCGCCTGAGTCTGTAGCTGCTTCCAGCGGATACCCTAAAGGGTGAGCTACAAGTTCCGTTCAATTTCAAGTAGTTCCAACTTTCGCCACCAGATATCAATGATACCTAGTGGTGAACGTTGGAACTTTGATAGAGCGTTCTGACGAAATCTAACCTAACAAATTTTGCTTTACACAAGTTTAGTCTGTGAAAGGATTTTTTACATGCCATAAATCTATGACATGGGACCGCCGGCTTTACTTCCCCTCCGAAGGAAGGCATACTGAAGGATTTTTAACGCTCTTAAAAAATCCGACGACTTCGGCCGGGTTTGAACCCGCTATCTTGGGCACAGCAGTTCAGCATGCTACCGACTACGCCACCGAAGCCGCTGGTTACTACAATGATTATGATTCACAAAATTTCGACGAGGATGGGATTCGAACCCACGCGTGCAGAGCACATTGGATTAGCAGTCCAACGCCTTAACCACTCGGCCACCTCGTCACATGTAAAGAAGTATGATTTCTGTACTTGCTTTCTTGAAAGTAGCTTATGTAGCTTAATGTTATCTATCTCCGTTCAAAGGTCTAATCGCATTGGGAAAATCCTCTTAACACACGCAATGATCTCTGCGCAGCCGTGACATACAACCTTCTGAACGCTGGCTGTCACCTCGGAGGTGCCATGCCGGTTTGATTCCCGGCTCTGCCAAGATATTTAATTCTGTTCTGAAGGATGAAACGGGGTACACAGCAGTTCCACATGTCGCCTACAATAGAGCAATGTAAATAATGCCATGTGAAGGTGTGACGTCAGGCGTAGTCGTCCGCGTAGCCTATTTCCTAAGTTTCTTTTACCGTTTCTTCTTCTTTCTTTTCTTAGTCGTTTACCCTCCAGGTTGGTGGAACCCACGGACTCAGCGAGGGAACTCACCACTACCGCCTCTACGGGCAGTGTCCTAGAGCTGGGAAAATCTAATCGGAGTGGATACAACTGGTGAGGTGTGATTGGCACCTCGCCCAGGCGGCCTCACCTGCAAAGCGAACAGGGGCCTCATGAGGGAAGGTAATGGATGGTCAGGATGGATAGGCAAGGAAGATGGAAGGAGGCGGCCGTGGCCTTGAAGAAGGTACCATCCCGGCATTTGCCCGAAGACGAAGTGGGAAACCACGGAAAACCACTTCGAGGATGACTGAGGTGGAAATCGAACCCCCTCTACTCATTTGGAACACCCGAGGCTGAGTAGACCCCGTTCCAGTCCTCACACCACTTTTCAAATTTCGTGGCAGAGCCGGGAATCGAACCCATGACCTCCGGGGCGGCAGCTAACATTTAACCCTGTATCGATCTTAATATTGTAATAGTAGATTACGCGTGGCCACAGTCTTGTTTTTATGAAATACTGTATATGTTCATGTACACATTTCCGATACAATAGTACCTTTATGGCACGTTTCGAAATATTACATTAATGGATGGTGAGTAATCGATAGCATTACTTACTGTGCGAAATATCCAGTGTGATAATTTTTTAAATCATGCAATTGTCTCTCATATACACTCCTTTTTCACCACATTTCATGGTAAATGCTGAACTGCATCCTAATGTATAGATTTTAATGTTTAAATAGTAAGCATGGCCAAAATATTGAATGTATGAAGTCTATATGCTCTTGTGTCATCAGCAGAGTAAATATTCTACATAACAGCAACTTTTCTAAGTTTCTAGAAAGTAGATTTTGATATGTTATAAAATGGCAGATGCGCGCATTACTCAATATCATTATTTTGATAGGCATTGGTCTATTGGAATGTATATTATGGATTATAATATGCACGAGCACCTTACTGAAACTAATAGCCGAGAAATATTAACATCGTGTTTGACAGGATGATGCATGTGAATCAAATTTGGAAGAAATCAGAAGATTGATTCAGCCGTTAGCAGACTTAAGCAAAGAAACTTCAGGTTGCCGCAATTTCATTTTAATATAAACAGTACAGTTAAGGTGCACGTGAGGAGCTCTACCTCTGTCGAAAGTTTTAGAAATTGCTGATGTCACATGTGCATATATTTTTTATATTCAAGATTGTGGCCATGCGTAGTCTACTATTACAATATTAATATCGACACATTAGGGTGTAATTGAGCAATCACCACAAAATGTGATGAAAGAGTGGAATATATTAGAGAACTCAGATGCAAAAACCACAAGGTTAAGACTTAAACAGATGGACATTTCCAGGCTCACTTTCATGAAAGCAGGCTGAAAATTCACTTATTAGTTTTTAAAGAGTGGTAATCGATCGAGTATTTGGAGCTTGACAAATATTATTATTATTATTATTATTATTATTATTATTATTATTATTATTATTATTATTATTATTATTTATTTTGCGCATGCGCTTACACATTCTCAGCATATTTGCTGGAAAGAAAACATTTACAATCCCAGATACCGTATATATAATAAGGAGCAAATTCTTGGTGACTGCATTCAGTAAGCTAGTTGCTTTACGCTTTTCCCCACTCCTTCAGGCCTGATTGCCCAAGAACAGCCTTACTACGCGACACGTAGAAAGTATGACAGTTTTCTGCATCAGTTTGAAAAGGCCAGGGTCTAATTTCAACTCACTGAGCGATTCCTTTAAGTTGTTGGGAATCACGCCAGTGCTGGAGATGATAATAGGAACTGTCCTGACCTGTGCCATGTGCCATTGCTTCCTAATCAGTTCTGAAAGCTCTCTGTATTTTGACAGCTTTTCAACATGCTTTGTTAGCATGTTGCCACTGTTTGGGATTGCCACATCTATGAAGGTAGTGTGCTTCGTGCATTTGTCAACAAGAACCAAATCACGTCTGTTGTGCACAGCTGACTGGTCTGTCAATACAGTACGATCCCAGTACAACGTAAAGCTGTCATTTTCCAGTACACTTTCAGGAGCATATTTGTAGTACGGCACTTTCTCTTGGCTCAGCAGTTGAAGGCGTATAGCCAGTTCTTGTTATTATTATTATTATTATTATTATTATTATTATTATTATTTACATCGTTAAGCCCATTTGTGGAGCGCGATAGAACTAATTTTGCTAGTAATAAAAATAATATCGTATGGCCTCAGGTGCCGGGTGCAAGCTTTGTTATTTGACACCCAGAGGGCAGCTTGCATGTCGAATTTTGTTGTTCCCTTGAGCTCTATGACAGTCAAGGAGGTTAGATATCTAAGCTCCTGACACTATAGCGCTTTCTAGTAGAGAAAGGAGGAACATTTGTGTTGGCGGAAAATCCCGAGATTAATTTTACCAATATGAACATGGCCTACTGAATTCAAATGGGTTCTTTAACTTGCCAACAACGATTCACATGCGTGTCGTGATTTTTGTCGCCTTTCAAAAATCACTTACCGTGTCCAGGAGTGAACCTGCAAGTTTCGGGTTGGTAGACCGACACGATAACCACTCACCCACCTTGGCAAGCATTTTTGCTAATGTTGTGTTTTCTTCTCCCAAAATCTCTTCATTTGGGCACAGCAAATCTTCCTCCGTTCTTCAGTCTGTGGTTTCTTGGTCCTGGTAGTAATTTTCTCAGAGAAATGATGGCTGTTGATTAATATTCTGAACTGGAGTCGATTTTGTAAAATTTCCTCTCTAATGCCAATTTCTTGAAGTACTTTTTCGATTTCTCTAAGCCAGTTGTTCTAGACTTTCATTGAGAGATTAATCTGGTATAAAACATATCAGTATTCTCTGCTTGCCAATTCACATTGAATCTATCTTTATATATTATGAACCTCCTATCCGTGGCTTAGGCGGCAGCACGCCGGCCTCTCACCGCTGGGTCTGTGGTTCAAATCCCGGTCACTCCATGTGAGATCTGTGCTGGACAAAACGGAGGCAGACAGGTTTTTCTCCGGGTACTCCGGTTTTCCCTGTCAAAATTTCATTCCAGCAACACTCTCCACTATCATTTCATTTCATCTGTCATTCATTTCCTCATTGCCCCAGAGGAGTGCGTCAGGCCTCGGCAGCCGGCACAGTGCAAATCCTCGCCGCTAGATGGGGGCTTCATTCATTCCATTCCTGACCCGGTCGGAGACTGGAAGCAGGCTGTGGATTTTCATTTTCTATGTGTTGATTCTTACTCCTCATCATTCAAGTTTCTATACGATAGGGTTGGTAGCCACAATCTTGAATATAAAAAATATATGCACACGTGACATCAGCAATTTCTAAAACTTTCGACAGAGGTAGAGCTCCTCACGTGCACCTTAACCGTACCGTTTATATTAAAATGAAATTGCGGCAACCTGAAGTTTCTTTGTTTAAGTCTGCTAACGGCTGAATCAATCTTCTGATTTCTTCTAAACTTGATTCACATGCATCATCCTGTCAAACACGAAGTTAATATTTCTCGGGTATTAGTTTCAGTAAGGTGCTCGTGCATATTATAATCCATAATATACATTCCAATAGACCAATGCCTATCAAAATAATGAAGGAAGAAGGAAGGAAGATTGTAGTTTTACGTGACCGTGAATCTTGTAATTATGAGCCACGAGATCAAAATAATGATATTGAGTAATGCGCGCATCTGCCATTTTATATAACATATCAAAATCTACTTTCTAGAAACTTAGAAAAGTTGGTGTTATGTAGATGAATGTTTAATGTGGTGGATGGCTTTCAGCCGAATGCCCTTCCTGGTCAACTAGTCATAAGTTCATTACTAAATGCAGTTGTATTATTTTTTATCATTTTAAATTATCCAGTCGACTTCATCGTTACGTTACGGCGACGTCACGAAATGTACCGAGAATGCACTGAGGTGTGTGACGTCATGGTACCGCTTGGTCCATGTGTACTGAGTTCACTGGTGAGCTCTGGAGTTACAGGCCGGACGTTTGTTTTAGACGATTGCCCTTGACCTTGAAGCCTGTGGGTGAGCCTACACACACTCACTCTCTCACCCTATCGCTTCACACTTGTCACCACCGATCTGATGTAATGGAATTCCAGACTTGAGCAGACAGTACAGTCCACATCGAAGTATTGTGTGTCACGGAAGTACACGTTACATAGTTACGAACAGAATGTCATTATATTTGCCAATGACTGTACTCCTAGCAGAAGTGTGAAACAGATTTGTCAATCATCGGATCGCTTGGGGCAGCTGATAACAACACAGGTACTGCAGTAACTCGCCTCCAAACTTCCATTAAGATTTTTCACTCGTGTAAAACAAACGTCCGGCCTGTACGAGACGGCAACGACACGGCGAGCGTAACGTCATCCAGCCAGCTCCCTCCTTTCACCGCGCGCTCCAGCTCCCTCATGACTTGTAACTTTCCAGCGTTCTGATTGTTTCTTGATCATCTAACATGTCAAGAGTCTTTGGCTTCGAGCGAAGCGAGTCTTTCTGACCGACTGTCTCTTTTATTAAATTAAATTCATCAAGAATAACGTTGCCACTGAACCAACGCTGATCTTGAACAAGTTGTACGGGATTCCTTCTGTACGATCACCCTATAGTTTTGGAAACTAATTATCACAAAAAACTTGCGCAAGAACATATCGAAAATCTCTATAACTAACCGATTTTCTATAAACAACTCTGGAATAATTAATACACTATTATGTAATTTCTTCAGGTACCGGTATAGGAAATCAAATCCATAACAACTTAGGTACAATATTGTGTTGACCGACTAATAATAATAATAATAATAATAATAATAATATCGTATGGCCTCAGTACCGGGTGCAAGCTTTGTTATTTGACACACAAAGGGTAGCTTGCACGTCAAATTTCGTTGTTCCTTGAAGCACTATGAAAGTCAAGGAGGTTAGATATCTAAGCTCCTTGAACTCTATAGGGACTTTGTGTAGGCAAAAATTCCCGAGATTATTTTTGTCATTAGCAGACCGACACGTTGACCACCGTGGAAAGCGTTCGCCGTCTGAAAGTCATTTAAATTTCATTCACCAAAGCAACACTGAAACTTGGCTTCAAACTAAAATTAAATTAAATTAATTAACAAACAATATCAAGTAACAATACACAATACACTAACATAGCCATAGGGGTATACGTACACTACTCGGACATACTGCACATTAGGACATAAGTCCCTTCCCTTCGCTATCAATAGCTTGCCACGGTGGGTGAGTGGATAGCGTGTCGGTCTACTAACCCCAAGATTGCAGGTTCGCCCCTGACCGTGGTAAGTGATTTTTGAAAGGCGGCAAAAATACGATACGCATGTCATACGATGTTGGCATGTCAAAGAACCCATTTGAATTCAGTAGGCCGAGTTCATAATGGCAAAATTAATCTCGGGAGTTTCCGCCACACGGCCGACTGAATGCGCTCATACCGGCCTAGACAATGAGACCTATTTCATGAAATCTTGTTAGTTACTCAACTGCTCACACAGCGCTGTTCACCAAGCATTGCACGACTAAGACTTATCTCTACTTAGTGTAAAACAAAGTCCCCGATTCTTGGATATCACGGGTAATCTCGAGAACCACTGGATGGATTTTGATGCGGCTTTCACCATTCTGTACAGGTAATATCGAGGAAGATTTCTGTAGAAAATAATTTATTTATGATCAAAGGGAGCCAAGCAGTAACGATTTTAGATTTCAGTGAATATGTCGAAGAAAGAACTTGACGTCCGTGCGCTTTTTAAGCTTACGCTGGACAAACCGTTAAAAATATCAATATACTATGAGTGTAAGAATTGTTCAGCATGAAAAATTGTACAAAAAAGTCCGCGTGAGCATATCTCTATCTTCGATACATCGCCCACTATAAGTGTTTTTAGTTTGGACGGGAGGGGGATTTGGCTTGCACCTCGCCATTCTTAAATTACGTCTGACAGGAATTCCTTGCACATTCATAACTGTTCCCGGGCGAAGCCGGGGCGGGTTGCTAGTGACACTATTATATTATCATTATAATTACCACAATATCAAAATGCAAATTATATCACAAAATAAAATAGCGTGCTAATAAATCTAAGAGAAATTAGACATACCTTGCGCCTCGTTACAGTTGAATTCGATCAGAATCACTCGGTTTTCATTAAAGTTTATGCATTTTTCTGCTGAACGGTTTGGAAGTTCGGCAACAGGAAACTAGGACTGTTATTTACTTAAAATATTCATTTTTGTATTTTTGTACTATTTGTGTTCATGATTTCATTACATTGTCAGAATTACCGACAGCTGGCTAAAGAGCAGCGTTAGGCCGTGGGGCCAAGCTCTCTGCTGACTCGATAGACGCGTGTGTTCGAGCCCCACCGTCGGCCGTCCTTGAAATGATTTTCCGTGGTTTCCCATTTTTCAACACCAGGCAAATGCTGGGACGGTACCTTCTAACAGGCCACGGCCGCTTCCTTCCACATCCTTGCCCAGTTTCATTCATCTTCATCCATTCCATCTCTCATCCTGACGCGCAGGTCGCCCACGGGCGTCGACTAGAAAGACCTGCACTCGGCCTCTCAGGAGGCCACACGAAAAAAAATGTCAGAATTAATGCTTTAATTAGTAGGGTATACTATTCAGTGTACCTATTATAAATAAAAACCGTGAGGTTTCTCACCTCCCCATATTACGAAACCTGGTTGCCTAATACGGGGAAAGTGCACTTTTAAAGTTAACAATAATATCAGAGGGTATTACAACATCAAACGTGCCCATATTTGTAATATACATAGTATATCGCCTGAGGTTTACATTGGTGAGAAAACCAAAATTATTCCGTTCCTTCTTATGTCTAATGTGAGCCCTATAAAAAAAACTCCCCATATTTGGCGACTTTCCTCTACCCATTTTTAGAAGATACCTTATGCACTGGACAGCTGAATCCGTGATTAATTGTATAGGTAGCTTCGTAAGTCTCAGAACTCAGGAAGTCCTTTCTAGCAGCGTTACTAGCAGCTTTCAAAGTTTCAAGGTAAGAAAGAAAATATTCCTCTAGCCAGTTTAGGCGACTGATATTTAATGAGAAAAATGCACTTTATCTGGATTTCTAGACTGAATATGATGATATGTGATGCTTACGTCATGCATAGCGAACCATTTATTAACGTTTTTCAAAAAAAAAGGTTGCTTCTGCGTCCATGAATGTGTACGCTTCCGGGTGCACGAGAACACTTCTTTGGCACGCCGAACATTCATTGTTTCAAATTTAGTGGGTTCGATGTGTTTTTTAGTGAGGTGTCTGACCGGTTTGACGATCTCACCCTTTTGCATTGTGTATAGTAATGACAAGTATTTCCCTGAAATTATTCCAGTACCATCAGTCATCTCTCGTTACAGAAACTGCGTTCTAATGTTTTTTTTTTTTAGAATGTGACAATGATCAAAACTAGGGAATACATTCCTAGACTCGTCGTATGGGTGATTGACCATTGGTTGCAAATTCCCTCCCCCTAAATGCCTCATCATTGTAGTGTTAGTTTTGTGATTATCAGAGACAGTTATTATAATTATGAAACCGCATTGTTAAACATCGAGAATAACGTCCAGCAGGAGTTTATGTAAGTCCCGTCCTGACAGCTGCTTCGTGAAAAAGAAGGCACACGGTATCTGATAATTTGTCGAAAGATCTCTTAGCACAAAACACAACACACGATTAGCTGCTACTTGTTCCCGGCTGTAATTTTGATCCTCTCTTTCCTTTTAATGAGACGGTGCTGGAGTAGTGTCCTTGTACCCGAAGAAGGTGCAAGGTATGTCTAATTTCTCTTAGATTTATTAGCACGCTATTTTATTTTGTGATATAATTTTAATTTTGATAATGCGGAAATTATAATGATAATAATTATATAGTGTCACTAGCAACCCGCCCCGGCTTCGCCCGGGAACAGTTATGAATGTGCAAGGAATTCCTGTCAGACGTAATTTAAGAATGGCGAGGTGCAAGCCAAATGCCCCTCCCGTCCAAACTAAAAAACACTTATAGTGGGCGATGTATCGAAGATAGAGATATGCTCTCGCGGACTTTTTTGTAGAATTTCTCACGCTGAACAATTCTTACACTCATAATATAGTGATATTTTTAACGGTTTGCCCAGCGTAAGCTTAAAAAGCGCACGGACGCCAGGCAATTTGTTCGACCTTTTCACTGAAATCGTTACTGCTTGGCTCCCTTTGGTCATAAATAAATTATTTTCTACACAAATCTTCCTCGAGATCACCTTTACATAATGGTGAAAGCAGGATCAAAATCCATCCAGTGGTTCTTGAGATTACACATTTAATATACGTACTGTACAGCTGAGCCTCCGTGGCTTAGGCGGCAGCACGCCGGCCTCTCACCGCTGGGTCCGTGGTTCAAATCCCGGTCACTCCATGTGAGATCTGTGCTGGACAAAACGGAGGCAGACAGGTTTTTCTCCGGGTACTCCGGTTTTCCCTGTCACAATTTCATTCCAGCAACACTCTCCACTATCATTTCATTTCACCTGTCATTCATTTAATCATTGCCCAAGAGGAGTGCGACAGGCTTCGGCAGCCGGCACACTTCATATCCTCGCCGCTAGATGGGGGCTTCATTCATTCCAATCCTGACCCGGTCGGAGACTGGAAGCAGGCAGTGGATTTTCATTTTCACTGTACAGCTGATTCCTTATCGCGCCTATAATGGGAGGGGAGTGCGCTCTACCGGCAACGAGTAGAAACTTTCCAATTACATGTTATACATTGGTTCTGACTGGGAATGTCAAGGCCGGTATAGAGCGCAGCTCGTATTCAGTCGGCCGTGTTCCGCCAGCACAAAGTTCCTCAGTTCTCTACTAGAAAGCGCTATTGTGTTCAAGGAGATTAGATATCTAACATCTAACCTCCTTGACTATCATAGTCAAGGAACTACGAAATTCGACATGCAAGCTACCCTCTGGGTGTCAAATAGCAAAGCTTGCACCAGGCACCCGAGGCCATACGATATTATTATTATTATTATTCGCTATCAATCTATATTGGAATCTTTTTTTTTTTTTCAGAAACCCCATAAGTCAAGTTTTTTTTTTTTTTGTGAAAATGAGTTTGACATGAAACTAGGTTGTACTCATTTAGCTCCATATTGAGTGCAAATATCCCATAAGTCCGAGCATAATCACAGTGGGAAATGAGATGTGTTGAATTGAGTTGTCTGTGAAAAGCCCATAAGCCAGTGACTTATACAGTTTTTTCTGCTGCCAAATTTCTCAAGGTATTCTCAGATTAAGCTATTGATATGTACAATGGTAATGATGAAGAATCACTTAGATTTGAGATGATTAGGTATGACTGAAGAAAAAGAATTACTTTCTAAAATTTTGACTTTAAGAGCATATCATAATATTAGTATATATTCAGCTATTATTAGTATAAGAACATATTATAAGTACTCAAATCTTTCCAGATTTTTTTTTTTTTTTTTTAGTCGTTTACCCTCCAGGTTGGTGGAACCCACGGACTCAGCGAGGGAACTCACCACTACCGCCTCTACGGGCAGTGTCCTAAAGCGGGGAACATCGAATCGAAAGGGATACAACTGGTGAGGTGGGATTGGCACCTCGCCCAGGCGGCCTCGCCTGCAAAGCGAACAGGAGCCTCATGAGGGAAGGTAAGGGATGGTTAGGATGGATAGGCAAGTAAGAGGGAAGGAGGCGGCCGTGGCCTTGAAGAAGGTACCATCCCGGCATTTGCCCGAAGACGAAGTGGGAAACCACGGAAAACCACTTCGAGGATGGCTGAGGGGGAATCGAGCCCCCTCTACTCATTTGGGCCACCCGAGGCTGAGTAGACCCCGTTCCAGTCCTCGTACCACTTTTCAAATTTCGTGGCAGAGCCGGGAATCGAACCCAGGACCTCCGGGGCGGCAGCTAACCATGCTGACCGCTACGCTACGGAGGCGACTCCAGAAATTATAAATGTTAAAATAAACAAAATAGTGAGATATGCAGGGTATTTATTAGTTTTTCCATTGAAGAACCCTACTTTAGCCAACATTTTTTGTCAAAAACCCCATAAGTCTTTTTTTTAATAATATTGTGGATAAACCAATGCACTCCAAAGCATATTTAGGTCCCAGGATATTCAAAAGGATTAGTAACCACATTATAAAACAAAAAATATTTTCATTCGATTTATACTAAACTTTAAAATTAGTTTTTTTGCTCTCCTGTAAAATTAACTTTTGGTGATTTATTGTGTTTCTGAAAAAAAAAACATTTCGTGCAGCGTGTGGTACCATCGTATACTTTAATGATATGTAACTTATATTGGTAATTATATCCCGAGATTTAAAAGGAAAAACATTCACGGTGTGACTGTGAAAAATTTCACTGAGAAACGCTGTAGCCACTCTGGCCGGCATCAGCGCTGGGATTAGAAACTCGGACTTCCGAACAGAACAGATCGCCATCTGACACTCGAACCATTTGATGTATGACATTGGGTGTTAAAATTTGTGATGATTGAAGTACTTACATGATCTTCCAAAACGATCATTAAAAAATCGTAAATGTTGGAAGAAGAGCATGGCCGTGCTCGGAAAGGCATAAAGATGAAGGCGGTGCGAGAATATCTTTACAGCCACTGTGATGTTCAAAGAGCGGGGTTCTGGCCACTCATAATTCCGAGTGCTTGGACCATCTTTTATCTCAATTACTATTTGGCTGAAATACTATTGGGGCCATTTGATATTTCAGTTGCTGTGTCTGCTAAGGACCATCTGCTAGGCTGCTGACAAAGTGGATCCTATTAATATCGGGGTGTTGACCAAGCTCGTTTTACAAATCTGTGCCACTCTCTCATATAATACTTGACATCGATTAATAATCCAACACATTTATAAGCATTATGAATGTTGGAAATAAAAATAAAAATGCGGTTCGCATGTGGATGAAGGAGATCAGCGACATCGTATTTTGACACGGAACTTCTATTGCCAGTGAGGTAGTCTCATCTCAAGTCAGAGAGAAATTCTCCTTGACTCACCGATTTTCTAGAAATCCTTCTGGTTTTAGCAATTGAATTGCTTTTCAGTCGACAAATTAAATTTAGCGGGTAATCTGGAAAAGAATATATGGAATGATTATACAATATGTATACGTTTCTCTCGAAAGAGTAGGTAATCGGGTGTGAATAAGATAAGTTCTGTTCACCGTGCAATTTATTGGGTACATTAACGTGTTGACCAACTGAAAATTAATTATTATACTAGATTACGTAAATTACTGGTTTCTGAAATTTATATAGGGGCAGATAACCCCACTGTTCCACTCCTCAAAGCAACAATCATCATTATCGTCAGTCTCCAGTGATTGTAGATTTATTCCGTTTATGACAGCGACTTTGTTTTATAATATCTAGAGATATATAATTCCCCACATAGCATAAAAACCAAGTCCCCGATTCCTGGATGTAACGGGTAATCTCGAGAACCACTGGATGGATTTTGATGCGTATCTCACTATTCTGCAAAAGATATCTCGAGGAAGGTTTCCGTAGAAAATCATTCATTTATGACCAAAGGAAGCCGAGCAATAACGATTTCAGTAAATCGAATCGAAGAAAAACCTGCCGTCCGTGCGCCTTTTAAGCTTAAGCTGGGTAAACAGTTACAAATATCTATATACTATGAGTGTAAAAATTGTTCAGCATGAAAAGTTCTACAAAAACGTCCCTGACAACATATCTCTATCTTTAATACATCGCTCACTATGAGTGTTTTTACGTTTTCATTTCTTCCAACAATCTCCATTCAGTGGAAATTTAATTACTATTATAGCTTCGGAACGAGTTTACGAGCTAGTGACCGAGCCTTTCACTCCAGCTTCGGCCAGAGCATCAAACTGTCGAGTCGTGTTGAGTTAAGACTTCAGAGAAGAATATATGTGTTTGGAGTTTCGCTGTTCACCTCGGCTTTTCTGAATTGCGTCTGGAACCTGCCGTCAGTGCACCTTTTAAGCTTACGCTGGGTAAACCGTTAAAGATACCGGGTGAAGCCGGGGCGGGTTGCTAGTTAATAAATAAATAAATAAACCATCATCGGTCTCCAATAATTGGAATTTCATTCTGTTGGAGGCAATCTCTACTTAGTATAGAACAAAGACCCCGATTCTTGGATGTTACGGGTAAACTCGAGAACCACTGGATGGATTTTGAAGCGGTTTTCACCGTTCTGTAAAGGATATCTCGAGGATGATTTCTGTAGAAAATAATTTATTTATGATCAAAGGAAGCCGAGCAGTAACGATTTCAGTGGAAAAGTCGAAAAAAAACTGGCGTCCGAGCGCTTTGTAAGCTTACGCTGGGCAAACTGTTAAAAATATCTAAATACTATGAGTGTAAGAATTGTTCTGCATGAAAAGTTCTACAAAAAAGTCCGCGAAAGCATATGTCTATCTTCAATACATCGCCCACTATAAGTGTTTTTACGTTTTAATTTCTTCCACCCGTGTCCATTCAACTACTTACTGACAGTTTACGAGCTATCTAAGGGCGAGTCTATCATCCCTGTTACAGCCTAGCTAGCGGGTGAACCTATTGCTCCAAATACAGCCAGCAGCAAACCGTCGAGTCGTGTTGAGTTAAGACTTCTGAGAAGGGTGGTTGTGTTTGGAGTTTCCCTGGAAGTGCAACTCGGGTTTTTTTCATATTGCCTGTGAAACACAGTCAAGTTAAGATTGAACAGAAGGGGGATTTGAGTTTCATTCACCTCGCCATTCCCTGGAAGTGCAACTCTCATTTCGCCTGTGAACTTTTCGTTCCGCAAAATTCAGTCAATTTAAGATTGGACGGAAGGGGGATTATATTATATTAAATTATACTGATTGGCGTATTATCTCTACTTAGTATAAAACAAAGTCCCCGATTCATGGATGTCACGGGTAATCTCGAGAACCACTGCATGGATTTTGATGCGGTTTTCAGCACTCTGTAAAGGATACCTCGAGGAAGGTTTCTGTAGAAAATAATTTATTTATGATCAAAGGAAGCCAAGCAGTAACGATTTAGTGAAAAAGTCGAAAAAAAAACCTCGCGTCTGTGCGCTTTTTACGCTTACGCTGGCCTAACCGTTAACTATATCAATATACTATCAGCGTAAGAATTGTTCAGCATGAAAAGTTCTACAAAAACGTACGCGAGAGCACATCTCTATATTCAATATATCGTCCACTATAGATTAAGTGTTTTTAGATTGGACGGAAGGGTGATTTGTGTTTCATTCACCTCACCATTCTTAAATTACGTCTGACAAGAATTTGTTGCACATGCATCTCCATGATAATATAGTTAATAGTCCAGTCAGTGATTTTAACCCATCATGCCGAGACGTAAAACGGATATAGATCATAGTTCATTGACATCGTAAAGAAGCGCTTATCACGTAATGCATTCACAACTGTTCCCGGGCGAAGCTAGTTGGGTTGCTAGTAAATAAATAAATAAATAAATGATCATCATTTTTTAAAATCGAGTTTACCCTCCAGATTGGTGGAACTCACGGACTCAGCGAGAGAACTCACCACTACCGCCTCTACGGGCAGTTTCCTAGAGCTGGGAACATCAGGTCAGAGTGGATACAACTGAGGAGGTGTGATCAGCACCTAGCCCAGGCGGCCTCACCTGCAAAGCGAACAGGGGCCTTATGAGGGATGGGAAGGGAGGGGAAGATTGCAATGGATAGGCAAGGAATTGGGAAGGAGGCGGCCGTGGCCTGACAGTAGGAACCATCCCGGCATTTGCTCGAAGACGAAGTGGAAACCCACGGAAAACCACTTCGAGGATGGCTGAGGTGGGAATCGAACCCCTCTACTCATTTGGACCACCCGAAGCTGAGTAGACCCCGTTCCAGTCCTCATACCACTTTTCAAATTTCGTGACAGAGCCGGGAATCGAACCCAGGTCCTCCGGGGTGGCAGCTAACCATGCTGACCGCTACGCTATGGAGGCGACTATCATTATCGTCATGATCATCGAAACTTCTATATCCTTCTGGATGATAAATAAATCTGGGCATTCCGGTCAATTTCTTTAACTGCTACCACTCATTAATTTTAATACTGACCGGAGTGGCTATGCACATTAAGGCACATGACCATGGAGTCAGTCATGTTGCTATTGTTGTCGTTAATTCATTTGAGGTGCTTGGGACATCGTAGTCATCAACCCCATGTAGTTGGGTGTGCGGTGAATTTGTCGGTTAACCTGTTTTCATGTGATGACTGTAGTAGTGTGTGAAGCTGTATTAGGTTCAGGGATTAGATGGGCGCCCCGGGAATTGAAGTACGGTACTATCCCAGAATTTGCCGGGGAAAAACCGCACTCAGGGTAGCCTCTGTATTCGCTGGGATTGGAACGTACGAACTCCAGACTTGCTACAGCTGCCCGCGCGGTCGTGATGCACGATTTAACGAGCTTGGCTACGCCGCGAGATATGCCTGGTGTAGAAGTGGGAAACCCTCGGTTTTTCCACACTCCCACCAAGCAAATGTTGGACTAGTACCTTATATCAAGTCCCGGCGCACCTACATCATCCCTGTTTCCAATACACCTCCACACAGCAGTCACCACAGAAACACAGGTAATCAAACAAATTCAACACACACCCAAGTACATGGAGCTGATGACTAAAGACTGCTTTGTTCCAAGCTCTGTGAACTTGTGAGATGAGGTGACACGGGAGGCAGGAAGAGAAAGGCCTGTCAACAGCCCGTCGTGTTACCTGGAATTCCTGTCTATTCCGATACTGCTAACATAAGGCCGTTGCCTAAACTATAGTGGTGTTGCGAATGAGTGACCGACCAATGTATTTTGTTCTGTTACTACGCACGTACCGGGAACCCCCCACATCACTCCTCATCGTCCGCGATCCACATTCCTCTCAGGTTCCCAGAGCTTGGACTCGAGCAGTACCAAGCCCATACTGTGATTTAACAAGGAATAGCTTAGTATGTTGGGCCCTCAAAAATGCCTCGAGGGCCGTCTGTGGTTCATGGGCCACTCTTTGAAAAGGTCTGCTCTGTATTATTAGTTTCTATAAGTCCAAATTTTAATCAAGAGCTTTGGAGCTACTATCTTAGCAAATCTGCGCTTAAAAACGATTTAACCCTCCCAGTGTCACTGAAATTTGTCGTACTATCGTTTGAGTGATCATTTTTAAGACAAAATTTTAAGCCATGCATATATATATATTTTTTTTTTTTACTTTTTATATTGTTTATAAAGCCATTTAAATATAGTAAAATAGTACAAAATAGAATCATTCCAGGGAAACGATGAAATTTGCATCGAGGAAAGGAGGCATGCCGTTGAATACTTCACCCTTGTATGTGTATCGCCAGTGCTCTCATTTGGATCAGTTTTATTGTTATGTGATGGTAAACTCTCAATTTCTTCAACGCTGTCTTCACAATTCCTTTTATCACGGTTAGATTCGTCCACATACCTTGAACTCGCAGCCATATGTTTATCATACGAGCCCGCCATTTCATTGCTTACATCGTATATCAGATGTTACTTCGATTGGTTGGTTGGTTCCTCAGTTTGGGGGCTGAGACAACGCGGTCATGTAGCCCCGTGTACTTTGGCTGTGTGTAGAATCTGTCTGATAACCGGTGTTAATTGTGATGGCTGTATTAGTGTGTGTTATCTGTTTTTAATTCAAGTAAGGACAGCAGACATTGAATATTTTCAAGTAGATCCTAATTTTGCCACCAAATGCCACCGTCAACGACCAACTAGTTCAGAACTTAGTTACCAGATGCCACCGTAGTCGGTTCCTGATGACGAACGTAGGAACTTAAGAACGTTAGTCAAATGTTTAACCTACATAATTTAGCTTCACAAAGGTGGAAGGTTATTTAACATGCCATAAATCTTATGACATGGGACAGCCGGCTTTACTTTCCCTCCGAAGGAAGGCATACTGAAGGATTTTTAACGTACTTAAAAAATCCGACGACTTCGGCCGGGTTTGAACCCGCGACCTTAGATGTTACTTTAAAATTCAAGTATCTATCAAGGGAATCCTGAAATATGTAAATGATATGATTCGCATAGTCGTTTCTGTTTTCAGGTGCATTCGTAAAGGTTGTCTAATACCTTCCTCCCAACTAACGTAGTTATTAATGTAAGCTTATGATCGCCTACAGAATATTCCGAACGCGACCCGCTAGAGCGGAATTACGTCGCGGAGTATACCGTAAACGACACAGCAAGGGTTAGGTTAAAGGGTTATGGGTACAGAGTGCGTGTCATGTTACTGCATTCACAGTTGCATAATCCACGCTGCGGACAATCGAGTGCAGCGCTATTTCAGTATTATAGCTTGAGTGATGTGCCGCTCCAACCGCTTTTAGCTGCTTGCCAGTCATCGATACCAGCTGCCGAGTGCCGGTCTCAATGTTAGCACTGCACATTTATTCCCGTGTCACTCAACCTCAATATTGCAGGCGCTGCTCATCATCAACTACAGAGGCAATTTGTTTGTTCTCGCTTACAAATAGGTGGGGGCTTCTGTTAACTCTTATGTCTAATATTAACAGACCAAACCCCCAACCTACTACAGGTCTTTAAACTTTTCGTACTACAAAAATCAACCCACTAGAGGTCTGTCTTACTTCAAATAATTCTTAACTTTAATAATTTAACCCAACTGCAAACATCTTTTGTCACATATATTATTTGTTTATGAATTAAAACATTAAAAACCAACCTAATCATGTACTATTGTTACTAAGTGACGTATGGCAACGTTGCAAAGCAAGGCGGAGGTAGAGCGATTTAAACAGTGTGACAATCAGTTTGCTCTGATCTTATGAGTAACAACATAACCGCTTATTGCTCTCCAGTGCCTTCGCTCTTATGAACGAAGCAAGAACAGCAACAAGTGCCCTTGAAGAGTGTGACAAAAGTTTTGTCCCTAACTTTTATACCCTTATGAAACTTTTGGCAAATTTGCCTCTCTCTGTAGCTACTAGTACTGCCGAACGAAGTTTGAGTTGGCTGAAAACATACTTAAGAAATTCTACTTCTGAAAACAGACTCAACGGTCTAGTATTGTCATCTATTCACAGAGACATACATCTCACTGACGATGAAGTTATAAACCGATTTGGCAATGCTTCAAGAAACCTTGGCTTTATATTATAGTGTGAGTTGTAAATCAAAACAGTAACATTAATTCTTTCCCTGTAAACACTATCAAGTGAGCAAGATGATTGTATTAATAAACAGTATCATAAAATGGTCTTAGTCGTGTTTGACATTAACCAAACATAAAACATCACAGCAAATTGGTTGAAAAAGTGATGCCAAAAAGCCTTAAAACTCATCATTTTGCACCAAATTATACAAAAGTTTCCCGGGGAGCCCCCCGGAGCCCCTATTCTTTGGGCCTATACCATGTGCCCTAACCCCCGGTTGGGCACCCCCCGAAATAAAACTCTATATACGCCCCTGTCTTTTATTATTATTATTAACTCAGCTGAAGCTGCTGCTGACAGGCCACTACCGTACGAACTGGAGCTAATAACATCTAATGCCGCTACGAGTCCGATGGTCTACAGCCCTAGCAGCTGGACCCAGATCAGCACTCGTAGCTCATCAGGCATAACACAGTATTAGTGCTCTCAACCATCATCCAGACAGTCATAATAAGTAAATTAAAACCTACCAACGAATAAAATTTAAAATAAAAAAAAACTAAGAACAAAATCACAGAAGTGAATAGTTTCTGTTTGTTGGGATCAACCATTAGTAGTAGTGGCTCATGCAGTCAAGAGATTCGCCGAAAACTTGCCCTAGGAAGAGGAACTTTTAAAGGCCTGGATAATATCTTCAAGTGTTTTGATTTATCTTTGCCTACTAAAATTAGAATGGTTCAGGCACCAGTCTTTTCCATAGCTACATATGGTTGCGAAAGCTGGACCATAAGGAAACGAGATAGGAAGTATATTGATGCGTTTGAGCTCTGGTGTTGGAGAAGGATACTGCGTATTCCTTGGACAGCCAAGAAGACAAATGTAAGGGTGATTCAAAAAATCAAACCAGATCTGTCTCTTGAAGCATTAATAACACGATTGCAGCTGTCATATTTTGGACACATTATGAGGCGTTCTGTTTCGTTGGAAAAGACAATTTATTATGCTTAAAAAGGTGGAAGGGTCTCGGAGACGAGGGTGGCTAGCATTGAGATGGATCGACTCCATCAAATCCAACATGAATATGTCAGTGAAGGATCTGAATTATATAGCTGAAGATCGAATCATATGGAGACAGTCCATCCATGCAGTCGCTAGGAGTCGACGCCGACTAGATGACACCTGAACATCATCGTCATCATCATCAATGTACTGTGAGAGCAATTTATCAATTCTTGACGATAAATTAATATCATTAAATCTAAAAATAAATATCTATGATAAAGGAGTGAAAGGAGGCCTTATGGGCACCAGACTCCAAGCATTATCAATCGCCCTAAGGCGGGCGATATGACTGAATGAGAGTACTACTATTAACAGACCACACACCCTCAGGCGTTTCCGATGGGGCTGATATTATAATAATGTTATTGGTTTTACGTCCCATTTAACTATTGCGGCTTTTAGAGACGCCGGGGTGATGGAATTTTGCCCCGAAGGGGATCATTTCGTGCTAGTAAATCTACTGACAGTAAATCACGGCTCCGTCACATTTGCACACCCTGGAATGTCAACAGACTGCGCCAGGATTCGATCCTGCAATCTTAGGTACGGCAGGCGAGAACGTTACCGCTGCGCCACGCAGCTGAGTCCACGAATATAAATAGGTGGAGGTTTCTGTTAACTCCAGTGTTAATCAGACCCCACTCTCAGGCGTATATCCAGGATTTCGTTTGGCATGGGGCTAAATCTATGAATATAAAAGGAGGAACGGGGTTACACTCAGTCTCGTGAGGAGGATCGATTCCCACCTCAGCGATCCTGAAAGTGGTTCCCCCTCTTCTACTCCCGGCAAATGTTGGGATTGTTCCTAACTAAAGGCCAAGGCCGCCTCCTTCCAAATCATATCCACCAATTTACAAAAACACGCACGCACTAATACAGCCATCACAATAACACTGGTTATCACACAAATTACACACACTCACCCAAGTGCACGGGGCTACATGACCATGATGTCGCAAAGCCCCTAAAATAAGCAACAACAAAAAATATAAATCAGAATTCGGTCTCAGACATGTGTGTTGTGTTTCATTGCAAGTACATTTCATTTCTCAGCCAAGATGTCTATGTACAGTATTACCCCTTCAAGATGCGAGTACCGCTGAACATGGCTGCGCCAGCATTTGTTGTTTATAGCAACAGGAGCCTTGCAGGACGAGGAAGGGGACACAGCGATGACGGAGTGCAGTCTGCACATTGCGCACGCTACTTGTGTTAGACAGAAGTTATATTGTGAATTGTGAACGGGAAAATCTCTACATAGTATAGAACAAAGTCCCCGATTCTTGGATGTAACAGGTAACCTTGAGAACCACTCAAAATTATTAAAGGTGTAGGTATCATAAACTTGTTTAGTGATAACATTTCCTTGGAAATTTTGATGTAGTTTTCACCATTCTGTAAAGGATTTCTCGAGGAAGGTTTATGTAGAAAACCATTCATTTAAGACCAAAGGCAGCCGAGCAGTAACGATTTCAGTGAATCAGGTCGAAGAAAAACCTGCCATCCTTTTAAGCTTACGCTGGGTAAAAAGTTTAAAATACCTATATACTATGAGTGTAAGAATTGTTCAGCATGAAAAGTTCAACAAAAAAGTCAGCAACAGCATATCTCTATCTGTAATATATCACCAACTATAAGTGTTTTTACATTTTCATTTCTCCAACATCTCCATGCAGTGGAAATTTAAATTACTAACTTCGACTTGAGTTAACGAGCTAGCGAGCGAACCTATTACACCAGTTTCGACCAGCATAGAACTGTCGAGTTGAATCGAGTTAAGACTTCAGAGAAGAGTATACGTGTTTGGAGTTTCGCTGTTAACCTCGGCTTTTCTGGATTAAGTCTGGGACCTGCCTTCCGTGCGTCATTTGTGTTTACGCTGGGTAAACCATTTAAGATACCGGGCGAAGTTAATAATAATGGGAAAATTAAGAATTGCGCGTTTCTAATTCTTTCGCAACAACACAACTAAGCGTAACGGGAGCACATGTTACCACGGAGAGGAAAACGATGACATACTACTGGAGCTGAGCCATATCCTAACCGCATGATTGAACCTGTCAAACAAGCAGGCTGACAGTGTGAAACAAGTAAAATAGTTCCCACCTCGACCGCCGGCACTCGTACCCTGAAATGGTAATACCAATCATCTCAGTCCAGCACAACAAATCTCACAAAATGCCAACGATGGGACGTGACATATGCTATTACATAACTCGTGACAGTGTTCCTTCCTGTATTGTGATACAATATGTTTAACCCAGACCTTGAATACAATCAACGCGCGGCGTAGCTGTGTTCGTTAAATCGTGCAGCACGACCACGAGGGCAGCTGCAGCAAGTCCGGGAATCGCAGGTTCGAATCTCGACGCTCGCAGCGGCTATCCTAAATGTGGGTTTTCCCACACTCCATCCGCGATAGTAACTTACTTCAAGTCCCTAATTCAGTTACACACACTACTACAATCATCACATAAATACAGGTTATCGGACACTCACCCAAATACCCGGGGCTGATGGCCAAGGTGTCCGAAGCCCCTCAACTGAATTTGCAACAACAACTAACAAAGGATATCATTCACCTTGCAAGGCTGCTATTTAATACAAGTATCTCCGACCAGAAGGAGAGATGATCGATTTTCTGTTGTTATTGTTGTTAAATATTTAAGAGCTTGGGATATGATAGTCAACTGCCCCGTGTATTTGGGTGTGTGATGAATTTGTCTGAATACCTGTTTTTATGTGGTAACTGTGGTAACTGTAATCATTAGGGTTGTTGTTGTTGGATTCTTCAGTCTTATGACTGGTAGGTAGATTTTAGCTTAGGATTAACTCTACCCGAGGGAAGTTGTAAAAAAGAAAAAAGGAAGCGGGTTTCAGCAGGAAGAAAAAGTATGGATAGACAGGACGGGAGTTTACCACCAAACAGAAAATTAAGCGAAAATGAGCGTTTAACCACTGTTTCCACCGTGCAATGTCTGTAAGACACCTAAAGTGGGTATGAACCTGGACACAGCTAACGAGAAATGCGGCTGTAGCTTGGGGCATTTGCGAGCAAGCGGCGATCGTACCTTCCCTTCCAAGCCTGTATTTCAATACTATGGGGAAGGGTGGTAGTCTGGCAAGACAAAGAATGAAAGATTTACTGTTTTTTTTCTTTCAAAGGAGCTATATTTAAACGAATGTTTTGAAAGTCGGAAATAATTTGAATTTTCCGTGATGTTTTTTAGTTTTGGGATCTGTTGGATTTCCAACGAACGATCGAGCGCTCCCAGAGAGGGAAGCGATGAAGCGGTTTTAATGTTGTTGTAAATAAAATTACTTGTTTCTTTGAAAGTTTTGGTAAAAATACTAATTGTTGCACTTAAGACGGCTAAGCTTTTACCCAGCAAAGTGCCGACTGAAAGTTTAGACCATAAGAAAAACTTAAAATTTGCAAACAAACCATGAGTTAGAGAGAAAATCTCAACAAGCAGGAGGCTTGCGGAGCTAGCTATACTTGCCTTAATGGCTAGTTATAATTAGCTATAACAGCTAAGAGAAACTTCGACAATTTTGTTACGGGGAGTTTTTGTTCAAATGCAACAAGTAGCAAAAACTTTGTTGTTTTAATAATTGTTTGTTTTAGTAAAGAGGGCTTAAGCCTGAAGGAAGAATCAGGGGAGACAGGTTCCTGCCTAATCTTGAATCTAGTAAAAAGGATGAAACAAACAATAATAAAGATTTTATTTAACAATAAATTAGCCTTTGAAGAGTTAACAATAATTGGGTTATGATTGTGATTTGTAAAACAGGTTTACAACATATAAAGGTCTGAGACCTATAGATAATAAGTTTATAATTGGTAAACAATGTTGAATAGGGTATATGTTTGAAACTTTCTGCAAGCACTTAAATCTGAATCAGATTTTAAAAGTGGTGCTCAAAATTAACAAGTTTAGTGTTTATAACAACGATTATAAAATAGTTAAAGCTTTTATAATTAGATCAGGTACAATGTAGGCACTTTAAGAATCCTTTATGGAGATCGAAAAGACCATTAACAAATAACAAATTCAAAATTATAACAAACAAGATGTTCAGTAAAGAACATATAGCCTACTTTCTCCTAAATGTATGAGTATAGTTATAACTCGTTGTTATTATCAAAGAGTATAATAGAATCATTTCTTGGCTGAAGACCTTAGAAACTACACACATCAAAAAAAGTTTTGCATCACCTCGGTTCCCAGATCTCCGGCATATAGACGTTGACTGTGTATATTGTATCCAAGATACAGTCCCTTTGACTGTTCATAGATGTCACTAAAACTGCTCAAAGATGTAAACAACCATGCATGAGCAGGGCCTATTAGACGGAGGGGGTACGACAGCCGATCAGTTCCAGTCATTCCACCAGGACGAAGGTACGCTGCTCATGTTGTCTGTAGTTCTACCATGCCTAGAAGGTCAATACCGCAGTTCGATCGCGTCTGCATTGTTACTTTGTGTCAAGAAGGGCTCTCAACAAGGGAAGTTTCCAGGCGTCTCAGAGTGAACCAAAGCGATGTTGTTCGGACATGGAGGAGGTACAGAGATACAGGAACTGTCGATGACAGGCCTCGCTCAGGCCGCCCAAGGGCTACTACTGTAGTGGATGACCGCTACTTACGGATTGCCGCTCGGAGGAACCCTGACAGCAATGCCACCATGTTGAATAATGCGTTTCGTTCAGCCACAGGACGTCGTGTTTCAACTCAAACTGTGCGCAATAGGCTGCATGATGCGCAACTTCACTCCCGACGTCCATGGCGAGGTCCAGCTTTGCAACCCCGACACCATGCAGCGCGGTACAGATGGGCCCAACAACATGCTGAATGGACCCCACGGAATTGGCATCACGTTCTCTTCACCGATGAGTGTCGCATATGCCTTCAACCAGACAATCGTCGGAGACGTGTTTGGAGGCACCCTGGTCAGGCTGAACGTCTTAGACACACTGTCCAGCGAGTGCAGCAAGGTGGTGGTTCCCTGATGTTTTGGGGTGGCATTATGTGGGGCCGACGTACGCCACTGGTGGTCATGGAAGGCTCCGAAACGGCTTTACGATACCTGAATGACATCCTCCGACCCATAGTGCACCCATATCGGCAGAATATTGGAGAGGCATTTGTCTTCATGGACGACAATTCTCGACCTCATCGTGCACATCTTGTGAATGCGTTCCTTCAAGATAACGACATCGCTCGACTACAGTGGCCAGCATGTTCGCCAGACATGAACCCTATCGAACATGCCTGGGATATGTTGAAAAGGGCTGTTTATGGACGTCTTGACCCACCAACCACTCTGAGAGATTTACGCCGAATTGTCGTTGAGGAGTGGGACAATTTGGACCAACAGTGTCTTGATGAACTTGTGGATAGTATGCCACGGCGAATACAGGCATGCATCAATGCAAGAGGACGTGCTACTGGGTATTAGAGGTAGTGGTGTGTACTGCAATCTGGACCACAAATGCTGAAAGTCTAGCTGTATGATGGTACAACATGCAATGTGTGGGTCTCATGAGCAATAAAACGAGCTGAAATGTTGTTTGTGTTGATCTCTATTCCCTTTGTATTTAACGGTTCCGGAACTCTTGGAACCGAGGTGATGCAAAACTTTTTTTGATGTGTGTATTTACCTCTACCAAGCGCCACAACCTAGAAAAAAACTGCTACCATCATTGAAGAAAGAAAGATAAGAAGTATATCAAGAATGGTATGGATCTGGAGACATAATCGACCGGACTGGCTGCGTGGCTCAGCGGTAACGTTCTCGCTTGCTGGGCCCTAGGTTGCAGGTTCGTATCCTGGCGCAGTCAGCTGGCATTTGAGGGTGCACAAATGCGAGGGAGCCGTGTCAGTAGATTTACTGGCACGTTAAAGATCCCCTTCGGGCCAAAATTCCGGCACCCCGGCGTATCTAAAAGCAGCAGTAGTTAAAAGGGGCGTAAAACCAATAATATTATTATTATTGTTATTATTACATAATTGACCTGCCGTGGGCAAAATCCAATTTTGAGTTGAGGCATGTCTTTACACGTCTGGTTGTGCATGGCTTTCACAACCATAATTGAATTAACAAATCTTTCCATGACCCTACAGAGACGTGTGTATACAAACTATGTGGATATTTTCGATTGCTATTTGCCTGAAATAAAAGTATTAATTAATAACCTGAACTAGTACCAACGGCTAGAATTCAGTTACTATGTGAAATCGTTTTGTTCTTTACTTCAAATAACATTTTCATCGAACGCACAATAGGCTGTTACAAACCCTTTAAAATAAAAAGTAAAAATTTATCGTAGTATCATCTTGCCATTCTTCAAGTTCGATGCGCATAGAATGTCAATGGTATACGGTACTAACCAATGGAGTCCCACGTAGACCAGTCGTTACATCTAGTGGAGAAGTATCGAACAATATAACCCTAACAGGGCGAGTGCATTCTAGTGGCCATAAGAAGAAACTTTTCAATAAAATCAGGACCTTCTATAATACCGGACCTGACACTAACGGCAGGACAGAGAAAAGATGGCCGTCGCTGTTGGTGATTACATGCTTTGTTTATAAGTTGAGTCGTTTTGTTTACGATGTGATAGAGGTGTGAATTTTGGTTAGCAATCGTCTCCCTTGATTATCTGTGCTTATTGATTATTGCTTAATGATATTACTCGTTCGTGTAAGTAAATGTGTGCATTAGTGCTTCATAAATACGAGATATCGGTGACTTCTGTTACGCTCGTGATACCATCAATACTATTGCCAATCAGTGGGTAAGTTTGGTCTATTTATTATTCTGTTTAGGGTTTATAAATTATTAGTAATGGTAATTTATTATGAGCAAGCATAGTAATAATTAACGTATTCCAATTTAAGGTCTAAGAAGATCTGAAAATTGATTACCATACGTAGGAACATAACCTACTTTTTAAATTGCCTGCAGTGTTCTCTCTTCCAATTATACGCCTGTTAGTTCAAGGATATCAATCTTATCACGTACTTGGTGTGGATCCCGCTTTAATAAACTACTAGTAGGAGTTGGTTCGCAGTAAGTTTAACTACACCATTCAGTTAGTTTGTTCAGGTTATCTGCTCTTACTCGTCTTGTCAAATGGTCGGCTGGGTTATCCTTGCTAGGGCTGTGTCTCCACTGTGATGGAGTTGTGGAGGCCTGAATCTCAGTCACTCGGTTGCAGACAAACGTTTTCCAACGATTTGGGTCATTCCTTATCCATCCTAGTGTAACTGATAAGTCGCTCCAAAGAACAACCTCCCAGATATTGAAATGTGTTGCCTTGCAGTAGTAACGGAGAAGTCTTGCCCCCATTAACGCACCCAGAAGCTCAAGTCGAGGGAATGTGACCTTCTTTACTGGCGCAAGTCGGCTCTTACTGCAGATCAGATGGGCTTGAGCGTGCTTGTGATGGGCGTTTCTCATGTACAGAACGGCGCCGTACGATCTCTCCGACGCGTCACAGAAGCCTTGTGATTTAACTTTATTTGATGTTCCTATCCACCTTGGTATGGTGATGCGTTGCAAGTCAGGTAGTGTGGACAACCAGTCTCGCCAGCGAGTTGCCAGGTCGCGAGGCAAGATGTCATCCCATGCAACTCCGCGTGTCCAGGTATCTTGGAAGAGAATTTTTCCCACTACAGATACCGGTGAAATCAAACCTAAGGGGTCGTAGATACTAGCAGTGGCCTGTAACAGAGTCCGTTTAGTGGCTACCGCTGTTTCCAATTTGCTTGTAACTTCCTGTTAGGCGAGAGAAAACGTGTCAGTATCTGTGTGCCAGGAAATTCCCAATACATGAGCATTGTGTGAGATCTTTCGTCCTTCTGCCTTCCATATGCCCGTTAGCTGAAATTAATTTGTTGCCCATTTAGCAAGTGGAAGCTGGATTTGCCTCATGAGGGATACGAGCTCGTAGTACAGCGCAATTACGTCGTTGTCGTCATCTGCACCTGAAGCGAAATCATCCATGAAGGTGTTTTGATCTATGAGCGATGCGGCGATAGGAAACTGGGCTTGGTGAATAGCTGCTAGTTCTCTGATTGTAGCCGATAGTAGAAACGGACTGCACGTCAGACCAAATGGAAGCTTTGTGAACCTGTAGACGGCTCTTTCTCTAGAGGTGGTAGGGCTTTCCGTTCCATTATTAATGATGCGCTAGGCTATGCTAAAATTGTGGTGATATGCCTTGCAACTGTTGTGTGACTGTATGCAAATCCAATTATTATAAAGATAAGCCATTGGTGCCTATTTTCTAATTTCCCATCTGGTGAATTCAATCCACACCCAACTTCACGGGGATGATGACCAAGAAGTCCCAAGCCCATAAAATGAATTAACAGCAGACAAAATCACGTCATGATGTTATTTTGTTTTGGGTTGGATTCTGACACACGTCATGCGTTTGACAGAGTGCCATTTAATCTCATTAATAGGCATAAATGAATACGACTATAGTCTGATTTACAAAAGATGCTCGGTGAAAGCTGTCATCCGCTTGAATGGTGAGGTGAGGAGTGGAGACGAGAGGGGTAACGGTCTCCATAGCAAACGCAGGCAATGTTGCAATGTATGCCGACACAGCAGTAAGCACATGGTTTGACTCAGTGTGTCTTCACTCGTCACGGTCATTAGACCGCCAGGCAGGGGGGGCTAACTTCCCTAGTAATTGTGTCTTCCTGCAAGCCTCTTGGAATGTTATGAGTCATGATCTACCTCAGTGGCAACGCAGCATTTCCCCACGTGCTAGCTTTGACAGCTGTCAGCGATCATTATTGGTAATTCATAGTATACCGTACTTGTTGACGGATTTACAGGAGACAGTCGTGACCTTATGATAGGAATTACCTAGGCATTTATATTCAGTATGAGTGGGAACCCATGGTACCACTTGCTGGGTAGCTAAGCGAAGAATCGAACCCTTACCACTTGCTGGGTAGCTAAGCGAAGAATCGAACCCAACATTTCCCGGTTTACCTCACTAGGCTGTGTGTACCCCGTTCTTACCCTCAGACTAGAATTAAGATTTCTTGACAGTCAGGAATAAAACTTGGACCCCCAGAAGTGACAACCAAGAACTACACTACCTGGTTGGTCACATTTATTTTTAAGAATAATATGTCTGTCTGTCTGTTAGGTAGTCATCCCGAAGGCTGGTTGGATCCTCAAAAGGCACTGCCGTTAGGTTATGTGGGTTGATACACACAAAACCCATGGCAGCGCTATATTGAGGCGTACTAGGCAAGAAGAGGAGTGAGGCAGTTTGTCATTGCTTTCCTCACTGAGTCAGTAAAGCAGTACCAACCCTATGAGTAGAGCCTTTCACAGCATCCACAGGCATTTACTCTGCCCTAATTGCCATTACCAAGTACCACCCATACCTTAGTAGCTTCCATATAATCACAGCCATGAGTGAGACTGAGACATCGGTGAAAAGCCTCATTTTACTCTAGCCTGTGTAGCGGAAAATTGAAAATGTACTGCATTCATCAAAAGATGGCAAACAGGCCCCGAATAATATGTAACTTACTAAAAAAAAGATTGAAATTCCTACAGGAACATTTACAACTTTTCCTGTTCACTCAGCTAAGATATTCTGCAGATCTCTCCTGTGGGCCTCAACATTATGTTATTATATTCCTTTCCCGATGGAACTCCGGTAGGGTAGTACCTTATTTTAACTCCCGGAGCACCTCCCCATGCCTGCCCCTTACACAGCTACACACACTACTACAGTCATCACGTAATCGGAGGAATTCAACCCACACCCAACTGCACGGGGCTGATGACCAAGACGTCCGAAGCCCAGACAAAATCGCGTCATGATGTTATTTTGTGTTGTGTTGGATTCTGACACACGTCATGCGTTTGATGTCCGACCACCAACTACGGCGGCCATCTTGGATTGCAGTGTCAGGTCCGGTAGTATAGAAGGTCCTGATAAAATCTTGAAGTTAATAAGTAGGCCGGCGTGCAGTTACCTTTTTGGCAGCTAGATGTCTCGAGCAAATCTGCTGGTGAATTATGTTTTAATTAAATATATATTTTCCCCCGTAATATGCACAATATAACGCTTAATTTTAAAACGTCTGAATCATTACAAAACAATACATATATAACATTTCAAGCAAAAAAAATCTCTGATGGGGTTTGGACCATAGGCATGTGAGTGATATGTCAACGCTTTACCACGGAGCCACTTCTGCTAACGAACATCGTGCTATATAAAATGACTTACATATAACTTGTTAGCAAATAATGATTTAGACTAAACGATTTCATCAGTGGAGTATATTATTTATTTATAAAGCATTTCATACAAAGTTTATTTATTTTGTATCAGTACGCTATATTGAATGCAATACCCAAATTAGTGAAATATACGTCAGGCACAAGATATCCGCTGCCATCTTGTCTTCTTACCGAGACGGCTCAGCTTTTTAAAATCACTTCTGCACTATAGTATTACAAAATAAACTTTTAATTTCGAACGTGCCTCTTCTTTTAGAACAGTTAAATCGATTCTCGGCTCGATAATCGGAACTGGTGGGTCCCATGATATGGATTATAAAGTTTGCATAGTTCGCACGGCCGCCATCTTGAAATGGTACGGTGAAAGACCTTGTAGTTTGGTCACAAGACGCGTCCTATACGAAGGTATGTTTTTACCAAATTTGGTAGAGATCGGATAATTTGGTTAGTCGCTATTTGATTTTACGTTTTGAACGTTTGAGTGGCCGCCATTCAGTTTTGGTAAAGATGGCGGCGATATAAAACATGACACTGAGGTGCCCTTTGCTTGTTCTACCTCTGTACCAAATTTCGATCAATTCGGTTTCACCGTGTTCGAATTGATAGGGGGGACAGACATTCAGAGTACACACACTCACACACACACACACACAGACTCACACGCACACACATACACACACACAGACAGACACACAATTTTTGGCCCTGTAGTGATCTCATAAGTCTACTTTAATTTTTTGCAAAAATCGAAAGTAGGCTAAAAATACGGAAGAATTAAGAAGAAATTTCTAAAACTTCTTATATTTAAACAGAGATTACTGAATTTTACATTGAGAAAAAAATGGGAGGGCGCCACACTTAGGGCGAGGCCTCGTAGTACTGTAGATAGATGAAAATTTTAATTTAAGTTATGTTAGTAAAGGTATTTAGGAGAAGGAAAAATAGGAGGTATAGGAAAACGTCCTGGCCAGATGTATTGCTCTCAACGAACGCGACACGTGTGGTAGTTGAATAGGCACTGTTTTTCACTATAGTCTGTTGATGTAATGGAAAAGTTCACTATTGCAGCACACAAAGTTTATGAAGAGAAATGTTATTGTAGTTATGTAGATCACTAGTTAAATTTTAACTTGAACCAGTTTATTGCTATGTAGAGTTTATTGATTACGGTTGACAGCAAAAGAAAAGTTCCCACGGAGGCAAGTAAATCAGATTTTGAACGACAGTAAAGGTTATGCAAATTCCTCAATGAGGAAAAGTATTCCCATGTTAGAGTGGAAAATACCAGGTTGCTTTACTTGTAGAAATGTCTTTTGACAAAGTATGTTCCAGAGTTATGATTACTGTTGAATTGGGCCGTAAGTTCCCATGGAGGAAAAAGGTTAAATTTATAGACAGTGGGTATTTTAAGTGATATCCCTCGATGTGAGAAAGTATCTCAGTTAATTAGTACAAGAAGTACTGTTTCATTCTAGAAAGTTAGCTTAGGTAGCCATAGTTTGATCAGAAAGATCTCTTGAAGGAAGTTATTGCTTAACATTTAGCAATTCCACACACTGTCTATAAAATTGATTAAAAAGCATTTAGCTATTTAAGAACCCATGATGCTATGTTTAAAACATAGAAGTTTGTACTTAACTTTGTTCCATGAAGATGGTGATGTTCCTAGGTGACGGTTAGTTTAAAATTCGGACATGGCGTATGATTTAAAAAAAGGCTCAAGAAAGCAAGAGACTGGCCCGGGTAGGGCTAGCACTGTAATCGGCGGCCGAACGATGAGTGAGAGCTGCTAAACGAATCACGAAGGTACCACGAAGAGAAGATGGTGGGGGGAAAGGGGCAAAGGAGCACACATAAGAATTACAAACTTAACAATAATTAAATCTCTTCTTAGATGATAATTTTCTTGATGAAGTGGTCTTCAAGGAGTTGTTAGCAGGCGACAATGACGAAGCCTGGCGGATGGGAAGGTGAAGAAGTCCTCTTGAGCATGGAGATGTTAGCTGGCGATAACGACGAAACCTGATGGTTTGATTGGTAAGGAAGTCCTCTTGCACATGAAGATGTTGAGGAACGTCAGTGGTTAGCTGCTAGATGCCGCTAGGTTGATCATGGAAGTTGTATATCTAGAACAGACTTTTACAAAGTATAAACAAAGTGTACAGAGCGAATAACACTTCAGGAAACACTGTTGGCGCTTGCGTACCAGAAAGGAAAGAATCGAAAAGGACAGTAAAATCAATGAGCAGCAAATGCTAACTCTTCCTGACCGTGTATTCCATGGAATACACCAACTGGTTTGATGCAGCTTTCCATTCCTCCCTATCCAGAGCTAATCGTTTCATCTCTACATAGCTACCACATCCTACATCCGAGACAATCTGTTTAACATATTCTAACCTTGGTCTACCCCTACAGTTCTTGACCTCGACCCTTCCTTCCATAACTAAGCTTGCTACTCCTGGGTGTCTTAGTATGTATCCTACCAACATATCTCTTCTCTTAGCTTGCCACGGTGGGTGAGTGGACAGCATGTCGGTCTACTAACCCCAAGATTGCAGGTTCGCTACTGGCCATGGTAAGTGATTTTTGAAAGGCGGCAAAAATACGACACGCATGTCATACTGAACCCTTTTATCCTCTGTTGGATAAATGATTCTATGTTTTATTTCTCAAATTAATAAATATTTCAACCAGCATCATGAAAGTAGCCAGACGGAGATGAGGAAATTTCAAGCATCGGTTGGAGACAGCGGGGACATACCTGAAGCAGGTTGACAATAGGCTAAATATTTTAGCTGTGAAAGGAAATAGCATAGCGATGTGTCAGAATGGACAGGTGAGGGCCGCCTCAAGTAGAAGCGACGCGCAGTGAGACATGCTGCTGGTATGTTCATTGTGATATTCGCGCCTAGAAGAAATATGATGCAGTAATGTGAGTGGCTGATGAGCAGGCTGGACACTCCTACGACGCCAAGATCCGCTATGAACCGCCAAATTACAGAAAATGTGAGAACCAATGAGAGAAGAATGCCTAGTTAACGCGGCAGGTCTAGCGTGGGTACGCTCGGCTAGCATTCACGCGGGAAATCGCCTAGACAAAATCTCTACGATCGATTCTTGGATTAATGAGCATATTCTTGACCTGTGCAATGTTACGAGTTCAGTGATATCTATTTCATGCCTGTACCACAATTATTTCGAGAAATTTTTACATAAATTCCCCCCCCCCCCCATCGAGACCTAGGGCCAGTTCTTTTATAAGTGGCATGAAGAGCCAAGACATTGACTTCTATTCAGTTCGTCTGAGGACGTAGACTATTATTTTGTGTGTCGTGGACACTAGTCAGTTATTACTTTGCGTGTCATGAGAACACAGAAATTTTTGTAAAGTGTTAAATTCAGTGATAGATAGTCACAGTACTATATTGTAGGGGCAGTATCGTCGATAATTCGCCAACGAACTGTGACAGGGAAAGTAGTACCTGAACAGCGAATTTAGTAGTCAGATATCAAGTGTATAATAATCTAATTTTTGAAGCAGCGCCAGAGATGACACCGACGACTACAGAGGAAGTTTGGAATTCTCAACACTCCGTCCAGATGGCTGAGATGAGATAGAACCATTCAGTTGGGAAATGGCAGCAGACGTTCTTTGACGGGTGACTACAAGAGAGATGAGTACAAAATAATATTCTTTATTATTTGATAAATTAACTTATGGTTTATGGGACATATTTTTGTAAATACATTGCTTGTGTGATTAACGTAGTATACTTAGTTTTGGTCTGACACACTTTTGTATGGAAGCAGCTCGCACGAATGTAGTTAGTGGAAGGTTCTTGTTTTTGTATTGTGTTAACTAACGTAGCTATGTGAACGGCCGTGTTTGCATATGTTACGCAATATGGTTAAAAACGTCTCTCGGAGATCTGTTGTGTTTCAGAAGTAGGACTGAATTAATGTAATTATACAGTAGATTGGAGGGTAATTAAAATTGTTTAAGATTTATTATTGATCAGATTCAGTGTGACTATTGCCGATTGGAGCAATGTAATTTGTGACGAAGAGTAATCAGCTCTATCGTAGGTTTTAAATATTGTGTTTAATGTTTGTGAGCACCTATTCAGCAGACCTGTGTGAAAAGCGTCGTGTCAGTCCCAGATGTGTGTATGTGTGTATTTTTGTGGTATTACAAGCGGGAATTTCAGCTGAGACTGATTTCTGTCAGCTTGGTACCCGGTCCATATTGTATCCTTGCGAGGGCAATTGTGGATATGTGATTATGTCTGACCATATGTTGAGTTGGATGAGATTTTTGTTGCTGTTGATTCCGTGAGGTAACGGAACAGCTGGTCGGCTATTTATATACACTGGACTGGGACACGACAAGTATTTGAGGAAAGGGGGGAGATATTTCACAAGGCTGTCTGAACGTGCAAAGCATGGTCATTAGTGAGGAGTGCTCGTTGGCTCCCTAATTACTTAAATTACAGATAAGAACTGATCAATGGTAAAAGAATTGTTGAAATAAATGGGAGTTGCCTACGAATCACGATAATCTCCGACGCGTTACCTTAACATGCAGTTTCGTTCATATAAAGTAATTTTAGCCGGTCAGGCTTTTGTTGTTGTTGGTTTATTCCAGGTTTATTTTCATTTCAGTGACCCGTGAGTCACGTGCAATGCTGTCTTTCCTTGTGTGTATTGAGCAATTGGCCAGTTGGTAGCTCATGTTGTTAAGTGCGTTTTTCGCGCTGATGAGGATCTCAGAGAGATTCCTGTAAATAATAGATTTGTAGTGTGTGTCAGCACTAGAGTTCTTAAGGGTTTTTATTAATGTCATGCCCATATCCATAAACGTTGATTTACGTGATGATTGTTCGTGAGCACCGTGGCTGTTAACCCGTTGTAAACGAACGGTCATCCAAGTACTCATTTTCTCGTAGTTAGTCATCACGCGCACATAAAACTCAAATGCAAGGTAGTGGAACTAGGATCCACAATTTTATTATAAAGGGGGAGATCCATCTGACTCCTCAAAGTGTTAGATATTCCTGTCAGGGAAAAATTCAGGGAGGATATTTTTTTTTTATTATTGTTTGTTTATTTTCTTTTATGCACAATTAGTTATTAAATCTTGTTATTATCCTACGTCTTGTCTCCTTACTTTCTTAATTACAGTTTTTATCCTATGACCCTTGCCTCAGTAAAGCATGTTGTTTGGAGGACGTAAACATCACACTATGAACTGAGCGCGACCCCTTGATCAAGATTCTTGCATAAAACACTGCTATTCTGAAGGGTTCAATACGATGTTGGCATGTCAAAGAACCCATTTGAATTCAGTAGGCCGTGTTCATAATGGCAAAATTAATCTCGGGAGTTTCCACCAACACAAAGTTCCTCATTTCTCTACAAGAAAGCGCTATAGTGTTCAAGGAGCTTAGATATCTAACCTCCTTGTCTTTCATAGTGATTCCAGGAACAACGAAATTCGACATGCAAGCTACTCTCTGGCTGTCAAATAACAAAGCTTTTTTCCTCTCTCCTATAAAATAATACTTTTTGGATTTGGTACTGTCCCCGTTTACCTGGATAGTAGGCTGTCAGATATCCGCCCCCTCAATCGGATTGCCAATTATCAATCGCACCGGCACAGTTACATCAATGAAAATGGCACTGACAGATACTATCGAGATAAGAGCACAGAAGTTCACAGGAAATCATTGTGGAACACACCAAAATAGACGGGGGTTCATACTTACCGTTACTTACCTCTTAATTATCTCGGGGTTTGAGTTGACAACAGGATCACTAAAGTCTGTTCACACAATAACCTCCACCATGACATTTAAAAATGAGCCAGAACGAAGACGAGAACTTTGAACTGTACAAAAGCTTTATTTCTAATAAAGGGTATGATTTTACTAACACAACAAAAACAACGTGGCTATCAGTAGCCCAAGTCAATCTGACTACGTCCTCCAGTAGGACTTGCAAAATTTATCATACAACATGATATAAAACATTTTAGCTCCCAAGAGCTCCAAATAACGTAATATTCATAACACTATTGGATTGGAAAAGGACGTCAGGGTGTGACATATATAGAGCATTTGGTTTCCTTTTAATAAACATGAGAATGGTATTTATAGTCGCAAGGCCAGAGTGTGTACGACCTCACTCTCTGAGAACCAGATGTTGGCACAGCTGCGGGCTACCCTCCAGCCTGTTGCATACTGGTCAAATGCACTCCCTTCTCACATGCTACGTTACGTAAGAATACAGCTTGTTCTCTCAAACTTTTAAATGTCTATAAGACAACTCACATTATATTTACGCAAATCTTTCAAGTACTTTGCTCACATCCTATTGGATCATTATATTAATTTCTTAAACTTGTTAACTTCAATCCAAATGTTTAATTAGCTCTTAAATGTTTATAACAAAATCACATAAATTATTTATAACAATTAGAAATTGTTTATAATATTTGTCAAAGACAATAAAAATATTATAAGCACGCCTTTAACATCACTCTCGTTTCACATTATTTTCAAAAATATTTACAGCAATTATTTACAATATTAACATTTAAATTGTTTAAATTATTAATTTAATAAATACATTAACCACATGTTCATTCGGTTGGTAATTTTCATAATCGTGTTTAATATAATCGACCAATGAAGGTTAGTTATACATATTAATGTCACAATCTGGTTTAATAAAGGTTTTAATAATGATTTGTGACGGCAACCTTCATTCAAAATCTTATCTCAAATTCTTTCAAAACTCGTGTTAATTATAACAGTAACTCACTTGATTAATTTTCAACGAACTATAACAATCTTACTCCAGCGGAAAATCCTTCGCTAACAAGTTAATGCACAATCTGCATTAAAAATATGCCCAAAATCATCATATATTAATCTATATGGCATTAAAAACTTCCACATAACTTACAAAACTTCCACAAATAATTCTTTAACATTTATTCCTGTGGGAACTTCCTTCATATTCAAGGGCATTATACCTCAGCGACTTTCAACACGCGCTGCACTAGCGATTATACATTCATAGTTCCACTTAAAAATTTTTATAATCATTACTTGTTTCAAAACTGTTTTTCTTTAACCTTCGTGGATTTCATTCATGAACCGAAATGAAGTCAAAACTTGCCAATCACAAACAAATTTAATAGTGAATACGCTTATATACGCCTGTCTTGTCTATCAAAATTTAAGATTAACATCTTAAAAGAAATTGTAGTATGAAAATACTATCATCAAATAAAGTGCGACTAAAATGCAAAGTAGTCGAATAGAATCCAATTAGACTGGGGAATGCAAACATCGTTATATAAATCTCTAATTGAGAAAAGCTCCTAACAAAAGTTCTCGACTTTAATGCATTCAATAATTCATTATTAAAGTTACTCTTTCACAAAAGTGTCTATGACGCAATGTTCATTCATAACTGACGATAAATGTCTGTGTTGCAATCAATTCAAATAACGACTAGTATTTCCAAGATCGTCGACAACGTAAGAGATTTTAACGCTCTAAAATCATTTAAATGTTCTTCCTTCTTGATGATGACAGAAAATTGGTCAAAGTAATTAAACTGGGGTAGAATTACTTTAATAAAGTGACACGCTGTCTGAATTTAAATCTGCCATAAAAATCATTAACCTACAATCAAATCGTGACTACAAAAAAAATATTAATTACTGAAAAATCTAAATATCAGTCTCAACTGATTCAAAATCGTTAACTATGCCCATGACATAACAATGTCTTAATAAATCGTCGAAAAATGCAAAACTCAACAAGGTGTACTGAGAATAAGAATCTCAATAAGAAAATAGGGCAAAAAACATGAGGATAAAAATATGGGAAAAATGGTTGCTCAAACATTATTAATAAACTCAAATACAATAAACGTTCACGACTACCTTATCTGCCGATTGACGTTCCAGAGGAAAATTCCCCAAAGAAGACTGCTGATGGATCCATTTCACCACGTTAAAGCTGAGCTCCATCCTCGAAATAGGAAATAGCACCCTCGGAGAATCGAACTGCTTCCTTCTCCGGAAATCGCTCTGCTCCTCGAAGACGAATAAACATCCTTCCGGCAATAATCTTCTTTGTGAGTCGGGATATCCCTGACCTCTCTTGAAAAATTCCCTGAAGTTCCAGTAGACAATCATCATGAAGTTTTGTAGAAATTTCCGAAGAAATTATTCATATTCAGAGTATGAAATTGTTTCTATGGCTGTTCGATGGTATTCAGCCTTTAATTACGAAACATGGGTGTAGATGGTATTCACCGCATGTTCGCTTGTGTGGAATAGCAATTAGCGAAGTTCCATGTCGCTATCTTACTCCGTTGAAGTATGTCCCAATTGCAATAAGCCCTTTAGCCTTCCATCTGCTCTTCGGTTGTAGTGTCAGAAGAACAAACTGCCGTATTCAATTGCTCCATTATACTGTATTGTTCTGTAACAAAGCAATCTGAAGTCTTTCTATTCCACTCGCAGCGTTAGCCGTTGCGTTGATTCTGGCTATACAAAAGTGCTTCTCTTGTGGCGAGATAAACACTTTTGTCCGTCGTATAAAACTGCTAATATCTTTTAAACTAATCGGTCGAAATTGTTCAGCTTTTCTCTATTACTTTATGAAGCACAGCACAATACAATTAGCTTATCGGTGACCGCTAACTGTTCGAAGCTAAACTTGTAGAAGCTTTCTAAGGTCCGTTTCAACTTCACCTAGTTTGACTTGGATCTCGTTAATATAGTGGCCTCGCCACGCGTTATAAAGACGATTCTTTTCACTGCTGTTCACTTCGACGTCTCACTATAATGAATGTATAAGAAAAGAACTTTCACAATAGACTTCGATGATCTGAGAATGAGATCTCAGAATAATCGGAGAATGAAAGAGGCTCCTCTCTTCTGCGCAAGCCCTTTTATTAACTTCTCGAGGGGCGTTACCATCCCTTCCAGAGCGTGATACTACGTCATCGCTAGAACTTCCAACTTCGTTAATACATGACGGATTTTCAAAATTCAAAAACTGAAAATAAATTTCACCAAAATTCCAAATCAATGCTTCTACTGCAAATGGATTTCTACAATTCTGCATTCCAAAAGTAATAAAAATACCATAGTTTCAGCAATCTCCGTCTTCCTTTAAACTATCGTTCATTGGTTCAAGCCTCTCCTCCAATAGCATAGTTTCTTCCTCAGCAGAATTCCTCGTTTCCTGCGACTGCGTCGTAAATCTTGGAACATTCTCGACAAAATGCTGACGTCACTGAGAATCTCAGCTCAAGTAGCCTGCTGGCATAACATTTGCGTCATCCGTGCTTACGTCATGACTACCCACGTCATAACTATGACAGCCATAACTTTCCTTATAATTTCAAATATAGCCACCGTGGTCTCTATATAATTCAATTACGGGGGCATTCTCCTCTCACCACGTTTTAAAAACAGTTGCAAATTGTTTTTAAACTCAATATTACAAGTATCTCAACTCTCTTGAACACGAAATTGAATTATTACTGGCTTACTCTAGTATGATATTTCCTCTATGTTCCTTAATCATATTTTCTGCTACTCTGGGTTGTGTGTGGTTAATGTATTCTTTCCTCTCTACTTTCTCTTCTGACCAGTATTTCTATTTTCTAAGTTCTGCTGGCTCGTAGAAGGTCCAGGATCGATTACAACATCCTGCCTTTTCCTTTGATTGTCAGCTTCTTTATCCTTTAATTCTTTTAAGTATTGCTGGCTTTCCTTCTCTCTTTGCTGATACTGATCAGGTGTCATAACCTGACCTTGAGTATTCTGGTTTCTATTTTGGTTTTGGTTATTCCTATTATAGTTACGGTTATAACCATTATTGTTATAATATCTGCCTCTTCCATTGTAGTTTCCTCGGTTGTAGTTCCAACCTCTTCTCTGTTGATACGGTCGGTAACCTTGTGATCTGTAATTTCTAAACTGATTATTCCTGTGAGGACCTACATTATCAGTTTTCTCCTGCTCTGGCTTGTCAGTTTGTTGGACTTGGTCCATATATACCGTATTGATTTCTTTAAATTCCTGCCTTTGACCTTTCTGGACTACGTTAGGCATTGGACTTGTGTAGTCTAACCTTCTCAGTAATTCATCCATGCTGGATAAATCCCTGATGTTGGACGAAATTATAAGTCTCCTCACCTCAACTGGCAGCATACGAGAAATCGCATCTATTAGTTGCTCCGTGGACAATGGGGGTTGCAAAAATCTCAAGCGGGACAACTGACTCGTAAAGAAATCAGCGTACCTCGTTGGAAGAGTACCTGAGTATTTTCTTGAATACACCTCCGCTCTTAACGAATTCTGCGCTTCTATAGACCAAAATCGTTTGATTAATGCCTCTGCAAACTCGTCAAAGTTACTGAATGTGTATCTAAATGCGCGAAACCATTCAAGGGGTCCTCCAATCAGATATCTCTCTACTATCTTCATCTCTCTCTCTCTGGGAATGTGAGCTTCGATGAAATAATCTTTGAGATTCCTTACATACTCTATAGGTGTCAAACTATCAGTGTTACTGAATTTTTGTGGTTTGTCCTCGAAATTCCTGATGACCGTCACGTTCCTCGGATATGCATCCGGATAGTTTTTCCCACTATCTCGATAATTCCACTCAGGTTCCATATTCCTCTCGTCATCCTCCTCTCTGAATCTGGATACACGTTCTTCAGGAGTCACGTCTCTTTCTTCTGGCTCTAGGTTATGTCTTCTAGCATAATTCCTATTCAATTCGCAAGCTAAGCCTTCTGTATCCTTGTCAGTGATTTCTGTTAAGACTTTCTTGATAATCTCTTCTTTGTAGTTCTCCATTAAACTAGCCTCTCCTAACTTCAAATTTTTCAGTTTACTCGTCGTTTCATTTACATCCGAGACAACTTTATGAATTTGATCCTCTAATGTAGATTTTAAAGTTTGCATATCCTGATCTAGTTGTGTTCTATCGTCAACTTGTTTTTCGGATAGCGAATTTATCCTGACGCTTAAATCTTTCCTAATCTGTACTACTTCATTGTTAATTTCTATCTGCGTACTGGCAAGTTTTCTTTCAATCCTTTCCTGAATTTGGGTTACATGTTCCCCACTTGACTTATTCCACTCGTCTTTCCATACCGCTACGTTTGCTGTTAACATTTCGGCTATGTCTACTTCGATATCCTCTTTTAATACTCTATTGTGGTCTAATACCTGTGTTCTCATGACCTCTACATCATACTTCAACTCTGCTAAAGACGTTGTTGTTCTAACCGATTCATCGACTAACCTAGTCGCTAATGCAGTTATATTACGCGTACAAAGAGTTTTTGAGTTTTCGATTTCTTCCCTGACTTTATTTACAACAGTTTGTACTTTAGTGATATCTACGAAAACTGTGTTGACCTCTACCTGAATCTTAGTTATGTCACTTTGCACCTCAGTTATATCCGCATGAATGTTATTAATGTCTACCTGAACATTGGATACATCAGTTCTAGCTTTTTGAATTTCTTTTTGGACTTCCTCGACCTTGTCTTGGACAGTCGCTACATCGTTTTTGACAACAACTACTTCGGCTCTAGCACAAGAAATATCCCCTCGGACATTAGCTACATCTAAATTTAACATTGTAAGGTCTTTCTGTACCTTAGACACATCATTTTTAACATCAGACACATTTGTGCGGATGTCACTTACAGTATTTTCAATTCCTAGGGTATTAATCTGTAAACGCGACATATTATCCTCCAAATTAGCAGCACTAGTTTGGATACCCTTCAAACTTTCACCCATACTAGCTTTCAAATTACTAGCATTCTCCTCCATTCTTGCATTCAAATTAGCAGACAAATTACTATTATTCTCCTTCATGCTTTCATTCAACATCTGCTTCATACTGCTAGTCATGCTTGCTTTCAAATTAGCAGACATCTCCCTCGCACTTTCATTCATGCTAGCTTTCAATTCTTCTAACATCAACCTCATACTTTCATCTGCCATTACAATATTATTCAAAAATGGACTGCTGTAGGGACATACATCAAAAGAGCAAAATAACAACATTTGAGCAACACTTTTCACCATATATATAATTTTGATCAATTTTCTGTCTTAAATCTAACTTATCACTACCTTATAATTAATATTCGAAGATACTTCATGTTGAAACAAACTCAAGCACATGTTCAAATTTCCCTGGCTCATTTTCAAATATCCTAACACAAATAATTTACATTTACAATCCAAATAATTAATTTTATCTTTAATATGACTAAAATGTCATAAGCCGGTCAAATAAAATAAGATTCCAGATTATAGGCGATTTTTCTAAGTTTCCAGCCTATTTAACCTTTCTCAAGTTGTATAAGATCTGATCTTTTCTGAGTGTAATTTTCCTAATACAATACAACATTTAATTCCTATATAATCACACTCTTAAATACTACAATTGGCCTAGACATCTAACAAAGAATCAACCTCTTTATTTGAGTCTAATCGAACCTCACGTTTTAGGTTTGCCACTCTTTCTGGCGTTCAACCTGGTAATCCAGTTTTGTTGAATCGAGCCCCAACGTTTTAGGTGCGCCAATCTTTCTATTGTTCAACCTGGTGATCCAGTGTTGTTGAACATGCCCCACACGTTGACTGCGCCAATCTTTCTATTGACTCATCCCCACGTTCTTGGGTCGCCAATCTTTCTGTCCCCGTTTACCTGGATAGTAGGCTGTCAGATATCCGCCCCCTCAATCGGATTGCCAATTATCAATCGCACCGGCACAGTTACATCAATGAAAATGGCACTGACAGATACTATCGAGATAAGAGCACAGAAGTTCACAGGAAATCATTGTGGAACACACCAAAATAGACGGGGGTTCATACTTACCGTTACTTACCTCTTAATTATCTCGGGGTTTGAGTTGACAACAGGATCACTAAAGTCTGTTCACACAATAACCTCCACCATGACATTTAAAAATGAGCCAGAACGAAGACGAGAACTTTGAACTGTACAAAAGCTTTATTTCTAATAAAGGGTATGATTTTACTAACACAACAAAAACAACGTGGCTATCAGTAGCCCAAGTCAATCTGACTACGTCCTCCAGTAGGACTTGCAAAATTTATCATACAACATGATATAAAACATTTTAGCTCCCAAGAGCTCCAAATAACGTAATATTCATAACACTATTGGATTGGAAAAGGACGTCAGGGTGTGACATATATAGAGCATTTGGTTTCCTTTTAATAAACATGAGAATGGTATTTATAGTCGCAAGGCCAGAGTGTGTACGACCTCACTCTCTGAGAACCAGATGTTGGCACAGCTGCGGGATACCCTCCAGCCTGTTGCATACTGGTCAAATGCACTCCCTTCTCACATGCTACGTTACGTAAGAATACAGCTTGTTCTCTCAAACTTTTAAATGTCTATAAGACAACTCACATTATATTTACGCAAATCTTTCAAGTACTTTGCTCACATCCTATTGGATCATTATATTAATTTCTTAAACTTGTTAACTTCAATCCAAATGTTTAATTAGCTCTTAAATGTTTATAACAAAATCACATAAATTATTTATAACAATTAGAAATTGTTTATAATATTTGTCAAAGACAATAAAAATATTATAAGCACGCCTTTAACATCACTCTCGTTTCACATTATTTTCAAAAATATTTACAGCAATTATTTACAATATTAACATTTAAATTGTTTAAATTATTAATTTAATAAATACATTAACCACATGTTCATTCGGTTGGTAATTTTCATAATCGTGTTTAATATAATCGACCAATGAAGGTTAGTTATACATATTAATGTCACAATCTGGTTTAATAAAGGTTTTAATAATGATTTGTGACGGCAACCTTCATTCAAAATCTTATCTCAAATTCTTTCAAAACTCGTGTTAATTATAACAGTAACTCACTTGATTAATTTTCAACGAACTATAACAATCTTACTCCAGCGGAAAATCCTTCGCTAACAAGTTAATGCACAATCTGCATTAAAAATATGCCCAAAATCATCATATATTAATCTATATGGCATTAAAAACTTCCACATAACTTACAAAACTTCCACAAATAATTCTTTAACATTTATTCCTGTGGGAACTTCCTTCATATTCAAGGGCATTATACCTCAGCGACTTTCAACACGCGCTGCACTAGCGATTATACATTCATAGTTCCACTTAAAAATTTTTATAATCATTACTTGTTTCAAAACTGTTTTTCTTTAACCTTCGTGGATTTCATTCATGAACCGAAATGAAGTCAAAACTTGCCAATCACAAACAAATTTAATAGTGAATACGCTTATATACGCCTGTCTGGTCTATCAAAATTTAAGATTAACATCTTAAAAGAAATTGTAGTATGAAAATACTATCATCAAATAAAGTGCGACTAAAATGCAAAGTAGTCGAATAGAATCCAATTAGACTGGGGAATGCAAACATCGTTATATAAATCTCTAATTGAGAAAAGCTCCTAACAAAAGTTCTCGACTTTAATGCATTCAATAATTCATTATTAAAGTTACTCTTTCACAAAAGTGTCTATGACGCAATGTTCATTCATAACTGACGATAAATGTCTGTGTTGCAATCAATTCAAATAACGACTAGTATTTCCAAGATCGTCGACAACGTAAGAGATTTTAACGCTCTAAAATCATTTAAATGTTCTTCCTTCTTGATGATGACAGAAAATTGGTCAAAGTAATTAAACTGGGGTAGAATTACTTTAATAAAGTGACACGCTGTCTGAATTTAAATCTGCCATAAAAATCATTAACCTACAATCAAATCGTGACTACAAAAAAAATATTAATTACTGAAAAATCTAAATATCAGTCTCAACTGATTCAAAATCGTTAACTATGCCCATGACATAACAATGTCTTAATAAATCGTCGAAAAATGCAAAACTCAACAAGGTGTACTGAGAATAAGAATCTCAACAAGAAAATAGGGCAAAAAACATGAGGATAAAAATATGGGGAAAATGGTTGCTCAAACATTATTAATAAACTCAAATACAATAAACGTTCACGACTACCTTATCTGCCGATTGACGTTCCAGAGGAAAATTCCCCAAAGAAGACTGCTGATGGATCCATTTCACCACGTTAAAGCTGAGCTCCATCCTCGAAATAGGAAATAGCACCCTCGGAGAATCGAACTGCTTCCTTCTCCGGAAATCGCTCTGCTCCTCGAAGACGAATAGACATCCTTCCGGCAATAATCTTCTTTGTGAGTCGGGATATCCCTGACCTCTCTTGAAAAATTCCCTGAAGTTCCAGTAGACAATCATCATGAAGTTTTGTAGAAATTTCCGAAGAAATTATTCATATTCAGAGTATGAAATTGTTTCTATGGCTGTTCGATGGTATTCAGCCTTTAATTACGAAACATGGGTGTAGATGGTATTCACCGCATGTTCGCTTGTGTGGAATAGCAATTAGCGAAGTTCCATGTCGCTATCTTACTCCGTTGAAGTATGTCCCAATTGCAATAAGCCCTTTAGCCTTCCATCTGCTCTTCGGTTGTAGTGTCAGAAGAACAAACTGCCGTATTCAATTGCTCCATTATACTGTATTGTTCTGTAACAAAGCAATCTGAAGTCTTTCTATTCCACTCGCAGCGTTAGCCGTTGCGTTGATTCTGGCTATACAAAAGTGCTTCTCTTGTGGCGAGATAAACACTTTTGTCCGTCGTATAAAACTGCTAATATCTTTTAAACTAATCGGTCGAAATTGTTCAGCTTTTCTCTATTACTTTATGAAGCACAGCACAATACAATTAGCTTATCGGTGACCGCTAACTGTTCGAAGCTAAACTTGTAGAAGCTTTCTAAGGTCCGTTTCAACTTCACCTAGTTTGACTTGGATCTCGTTAATATAGTGGCCTCGCCACGCGTTATAAAGACGATTCTTTTCACTGCTGTTCACTTCGACGTCTCACTATAATGAATGTATAAGAAAAGAACTTTCACAATAGACTTCGATGATCTGAGAATGAGATCTCAGAATAATCGGAGAATGAAAGAGGCTCCTCTCTTCTGCGCAAGCCCTTTTATTAACTTCTCGAGGGGCGTTACCATCCCTTCCAGAGCGTGATACTACGTCATCGCTAGAACTTCCAACTTCGTTAATACATGACGGATTTTCAAAATTCAAAAACTGAAAATAAATTTCACCAAAATTCCAAATCAATGCTTCTACTGCAAATGGATTTCCACAATTCTGCATTCCAAAAGTAATAAAAATACCATAGTTTCAGCAATCTCCGTCTTCCTTTAAACTATCGTTCATTGGTTCAAGCCTCTCCTCCAATAGCATAGTTTCTTCCTCAGCAGAATTCCTCGTTTCCTGCGACTGCGTCGTAAATCTTGGAACATTCTCGACAAAATGCTGACGTCACTGAGAATCTCAGCTCAAGTAGCCTGCTGGCATAACATTTGCGTCATCCGTGCTTACGTCATGACTACCCACGTCATAACTATGACAGCCATAACTTTCCTTATAATTTCAAATATAGCCACCGTGGTCTCTATATAATTCAATTACGGGGGCAGTACCTTTTGGAAATAAGCTTCTATGTTATGGCTCACTTCATCAAACCTCACATTGGCGATTATTGATGATGGTCCCCTGATCTGACTTCAACAAATCTCTTATTGTCCATATCAATTGAAACAATAAGATACATACGTTGGCCTGCAAAGCCCACGACTTACACTTCAAATACCACCTACCATGTTATGGGCGCCAGCTACTATGATAGTAACAATTATTTTTAGAGTGCCACGGCATAGGCCACTCTTCTTTTTTTTTTCTTTTTTTTTTCTTTTTTTTTTACGCACAACTCTAATATCTCGGGTGTGAGACAATAAAGATTGTTCAAAAGAACTCTTTGCATTTCTAACTTTTCGGACAAAATAGAACAAAATTCTGTGCCAAAGACCAAGAAAAGTGATTTTAAAATTATAACTTGCAACTATCCATAATGTATGAGAGACTTTGAGCTAACATGATAGACGTTGCTTTCCTGCAGGTGGGCTTCCATATTGGCGTGTTTGCCCTGTAGGCGGGAGATTTCCTGGCGTGATATGATGTAGCTGACCAGTGGAATGTTGACATACCTTCAGTATGTCACTAGGTCGAACACCAATTCCCCTGGATTTTCCTTAATTCCACTCGGTCCTCCAAGGGACCCAAAAATAAGTTCCTCAACTCCACCCAGGCAAAGGGGTTATCCCCAATGACGTAAACAAATGTTATAACCCTCCTGCTCGCATACCAAGGGCCGGGTAAAAATATTTAGGGGATGAAAAGAGTTCCATCTAATGTTTTTTGTATAGTTTGAAATGAAGTAAAGATTTATGTGATTTTAAGATGCTGATTGTTCTTATTTTATTAAACTTCCTGTCCATATTCTTATTTAACAACAGTGATTAATATCTAGTTCTTTATGTATTATGTTTATATCTGATTTAACGAATGAGCGGACTTAACTTCAGAGCGCTTGACCGATGGCGTGGTGGTGTTCGGAAGATATTGTTGTGCCATTGGTCAACCGCTCTGATGTCAAGTCCGCTCATTCGTTAAATCAGGTATAAAGTGTTTGGCACATTATAACGTATATGGCAGAAAATACAAGTGATTAAAAATTAATCATAATATTCTTTTAAATAAGTCTACCAAGTTTTCTATTTTTCTACAAATTGTATACATTGTTTTTAACATGTGCATAATTAAATGTTTGATGTTTTTCAACCTAGTCAGACATTATTAAATTAAATTTAGATAATAATAGGTGTATAATTTGTACCTAAAAAAGTACTTTCGATATCAGCTACGGATGCTGAAAATAATGTTTTCCAACCTAGAACGGAAAAATCAGCTGCATTCAAGAATGACATTTGTTTACGTCATTGGGGATAACCCCTTTGCCTGAGCGGAGTTGAGGAACTCATTGTTGGGTCCCTTGGAGGACCGAGTGTAATTAAGGAAAATCTTGGGGAATTTATCTTCGACCGAGTGGAATTGATGCCCGCCCTGTCACTACTGAGCTAGGGTCGTTCCAAAGTTCAATCTGCCTCCTTGGTCGACGATAACCTAATTACTGTTGCTTCTCGCGAGGTCTTACACTGTCACATGTTTATGCGACTTTGAAACTCTGGCTAACATCCGATTTACGAGCTGTTTGCATTCTCGTAAAACTGCCTATCTGAGACAAGGTGAAACAAAGAATATTGTATTGGCCTATACAGTGTGCATGCTTGCACCAATACTGTGATACTGTACTGAGAAAACACAATGCGAAGTTTGTAAAGTACGGAGTCACGTGCTTCTCTGACTGAGAATCAGCTCGATCGACATCTGGAGGGAAGTGTTGTCTGTATAATTCCTAGGCTTTATACAGTTCGTGAACGTGTTGCTTCATGATCAGCGTTCGCGCCTATTTGATGGCGGTAACGTCTTCCTCCATTCACCTCGTAGCATCATGGTCAACTGACCCACGCGAGTCAACTAGGCTCACGTGCCAAATTCATGAGGTCTATATGAAATAGCCAATCAGGTCGCAGCATTTGGTCACAAGGGTAGCGACTCTTTAGAAAAGGCACTCAAAGTTTCCCTCGTATTTCGTTTGTCGCCACCTCGACTTGCGTTTGTTTTACCCTACCAGCGAATTGTTACCGGTGGCGGATATCGGAACTAATCACTCCGCCCAGCCACACGCCTTCGATAGTCGTGCAGACGATGACAGCGAAACCTCATCGCATGTCATTTGTGTGCATGATTCGTGCTGGGTCGTGCGCTGTGCGGTGTATTCTCAATGTATGCCTGTACATGCGTTCCCCCTCTTGCTCCGCAACCGCTCGCGGCGCCATAACGAGGCGAGCTGACGTAATGTATACACAACAGCCGTGCTCCACGTCTAGCGGTAACAATTCCCTGGTAGGGATAAATGTGATGTGGCAATACTTCTTCCTTGTTTCAACCAATATGTCTTGCCCGTCTTAATATATTACAATTTACCTATCCAATCGCACTTAAGTCTCTCTAATACATACATTCTCTCATTAAAATCAATTCTATGACACACTGATGATTATGACGATGACGTGAATATGCCTTGGTCCCTCCCTTGATAAAATACAGTAGATGAATAAACATGAAATAAATTTGATATAACACAATAAATAATAACTGAACACAATACATAGTGATAAGTAATAATAAAAGTGAAAAGAACATTCTTCATAATAGAAGAAGAAGAAGAAGAAGAAGAAGAAAGAAGACAAGGAAAAAATGCAACAACACAAAAACAGGACCCCTTCACAGCACTCAGAAAGAGAAGAACGCCACCCATGAGAAAAATATCCATTCAAAATTGGGAGCATCACTTCAAGAACTCACTCAACCACCAGCACAAGAAGATTGCATATGAATTGACTTCAGAGGAAAGAACAGAATCACCCTCACAATTGCTCAAGAAGAAATACAACAAGTAATAACAACAACAGAAAATAGAATAAGCTCCTGGACTAGTTGGCATTTGTGCCGAACTCCTCAAGGATCATTTCAACTAATGGAAGGCTACTGGATAACCTTATCAGCAAATGTATCATGATTGGAAGAATCCCGGAAGCATGGAGAAATTCGACGATCAAAGTTCTATATAATGGGAAAGGAGACGTCAGTGATCCAGACTCATATCTAAGTATTGCACATGAAAATGTGACTTACAAAATGTTCTCCAATATCTTAACAAAAAGACTTGTAGCAACTATTGAACCCATGTACCATGGCCTCAAAGGGAGTCGAATCCATGTATTTTGAGAAAGGAATGAAAGAATCATACAGTCTCTAAGGGAACGGAGAGAGATTTCAAGCCAGGATTCTAGCCTAACATTGTGCAAGCGCTAAGGGCCAGGTGTTCATAAGATGAGCTCATGCCTCTTGACATTTATAAGGAGCCAGTCATGGATATATTTAGAACGAGTGGAAAGTTTGGACTGTAAGACGAAGAAGCTTGACTCGGAAATTGCTCTTCCGTTGCAGGAAAATGGCAACCTCGCTGCTGAGTCAGAACAAGAATAATTAAATTTAACCCGTTTACGAGTATAAAAATAAGTAAACAGATACAGTACGGTGAATCATTTTGGATTAGAGATTTTTGTGTAAAGAAAAACCCTTTAATAATAGTCCAGGAGAAAACTGCAAACGCAAGTATACGTCATTGGGAATTCACCGGGACCCAAGGAGTTGGAGAATTAAAAATGAACAGCACCACCCACACAGTTGAGGACGAAGAATTAATTAATATCTCGGAAATGCACGATCGATTTCCATGCACAGGAAGATTATTTTACGTTTGGAAGACGAGCTTTCTGGAGATATAATTTTTATAATTGTGCGACAATTAGTTCAAAAGTTGGTCACGAAAAGGACTAGGATTTTATCTTTTTTTGACGAAAAGGTATAAAACTCCTGGCCTCACCAAGCCAATCATGCAGTCTACAAGCATATAGTGAGCGGAAGTGCTGCATCGCATCGTATACGCAGTATTCAAGAGCCCGTGAGGGGAACGTCACGCTGTATCAGTACATGCAGTTTTCGATAGCCCAGGGAGACGTTACGCTGTATCAGACATCGAAGGCAGTTAACCAGTACTCCTTGAGGGGAGAAACGCTGTATTACACCGCAGAATTAATATTCGACAGCCACGGGCGTCGAAGTATCAGTAACTTGCGTGCCTCCATAAGGAGTTGCAAAGAAGAAGTATTAAAGTATCGCCGTGTTGAAATATTAGGAAAATCCTAGTTACAGGATTTAGGTCCGACAGGGCAAAGTTTACCGTAAAAGTTCCAAAAATACAGTTAAAGCAGGCTGCGAACTTAGGATTCAGGCGATAGGTCTTTCAGTAAACGACCAAAAGTATCATAACGTACGGAAGTACCGGAACAGCGAGATAAACAGTTTATAAATTTTAAAGAACCCGAACAGGGAAAAACAGAGTAAGGTTCGCAACGTATTCCAGAAAATTAGAAGTGCGAGAACCGGATAAACAAAGAAGAACGGAAACTATAGACATTGTTCTCAAGAAAGGAGACGAACTATTCTAAAGCACTAAGACTCGAGAAGTATTAGTTGCTAAAAAATCCATAGGTCACCGATAGGTTATCGAGGGGACCTCGATCAGAACAGACTTTCGCTAGGATCGATAAATCAGATCTAAAAGGGGAGCCGTTCACGCTAGAGAAATAGCCGATCATCAGGAACAGGATTCGAAGAATTGTTATTCCAGGGAAGTAGTAGATGATTCGAGACTTTCGTATTCTGCAGGATAGGAAGCCGACATTGAATAAATTTCACCCTTGGAGCCGGGAGATTAAGAGGTCACGTGTGATAGGCTAGAAAAAGACGGCCTAGTGATCAAAAGTTGTGAAGTGTAAATATATCAAGAGTGTGTGTTAAAAGTAATATATTTTTTAGTGTTTTTGTGTGTTCAAAACGGATACACCAGTGTATTAAAAATGTTGTCAGTGTTAAATGTATTGAATATGTGTCAAGAAATGTTTGTACATGAGATGAGTTTGTACAATATGGAGTAAGTCAAGAAGGTGGGCCAAAATGTCACATCAAACGAGGATAAAGGTCAGAAAACTACCTTAGACATGTGAGTAAAGATTTTCATTATGTTTTGGGTGTCGGGAAATTTTTGTGTATAATTCCACCGGAGTTTTGAATAAAAGGGATGTTTTTAAATAAATAATAGCTAAATAAGAACGCGATCTGAACAAAAATAAAGTTTTAAGAAATAATAAATAATTATGTGAATAATAAATCCTGTAGAGGATATGCATGGAATAAAATGTCAGTGTATTTGACGAATGTTATAAAAGCAAGCATAATAATAATTATTATAACAAAGATATTTACATAAAGGTAAATTTGAATTATATGAAAGAAATAGCTTTTGAGCTTTTGTAAGGAATGAAGACATGATGTGAATAACAAGGTAAAGAAATCTAAATACAGATTAAATTAAAAGATATAAAAATATAGAGCGTTGAATCACTAACAAATGTATAAGACATGATGTGAATGCATGTTCTTAAAAATGGAGCGATTTATTGTCAATGGAAAAGATAAATATAAGAATTGAGATATGTATCAATTGTTACTATGAAATTTATCAGTTCTTTGGAAGACATTCAGCCGTAAAGTAATGTGTAGCGCAATGGAACGCAATTAAATAAAAAGTCACGCTAGGAATGCGTAGAATTTAAATGTACTTGGTAAATTACTTATGAGGGGTAGTTGATTGTATTGAATTGAGATATGTTGTAAGTCCTCTAATTGTGACGTAGATCACGAGGCCATGTGTGTGTTATTATTTAAAAAGGGAGCTAATGTATGGTATTATTGAGCGTAGGTCCTGTAAGCTACGGCTAGACCCTAAATCGCGTCTTGTATAAGTCCTCCAATGTGGACAAGGTTCCCGAGGCATGTTAAGAGATTCGAACCTAGAATCCTCTGTTTGTTAAAGCCCCTTATTATTCGTCGTCGAATGTGTATTACTCTTCCCCAATCAACGAGGACCCTTCATAATTAATAAATGCCAAGATTACGAGAATGGTTTATGAGCCAAAGAATATTGTTGAAAGTGTAAAAAGAAGTTAAAATGCCAGGTCTCTCCATAGAACTGAGAATAATGTGAAGGTTTGTTTTAAAAGCATTGAAGAGAGCTCCAACCGTAGGCTAGGCAGGGAGCCGCTCTCCCTGTCATAAATCACGCTCGAGTATAATGGCCTGACCCTCATAGAGCGAGGTTGGGTAAAAACCGTCTTGTAAGAAGTGTTAAATACACCGTGAGTGTTTAAAGTGGTTAATGACCCGGGCGTTGAACCGAGGTCCTTGTAGATTGATATTATCGCTTGCCAGTTCAGATCGTAGTTTTCTTATGTGATAATGGTCTTATAAGACAAATGAGTTAAATAAAAATCCCTATTGTAATGTTGTATGGAAAATAGGAATCCACGAGTTTTGTGAAGATAACTAGATTTCGGGAGTAATCATAGTTTTTGACTTTGTCAAGTAATCTTTATGACTCTGGAGTACACAAATAGTTTCCCGATCACCGTAGTGAATTTGCAAAACTTGAGAGAGATAGTAAATACTGAGAATATGTGAAATGCCCAAATATTGAAGTGAATAATTAACATGTAATTTTAAATGTAATTATTTGTTTTGATGATAAGAAAAGATAAAAATAGTTCTTGAGGTGTACAAAAATATGACACCATTATTATGGAAAGTATCGAGCCAAAGAAGCTCGTAGTTATATGGAACTTTAAGATAAGTACTTTATGGAAGTGAAAATAATCGTGAATTGTTGGTTTTAAAGAAAACCATGTGTTTTAATCTAATATTTGTTTTATTTTTATGCTATTCCTTGTTCACTTTGGACAAGTAGAATGATATTGGTCAGTAGTTTAATTGTTTTATTGTTTGTAGCGCCATAATTTTGATTAATTAAATGTGTTAAAATAGGAGTTGAATTTGTTGTTATTTTTGCAAGTGTATCCTCTATTTAATCCAAAATATGTAAGTCACAGAGTGGGAGAACTTACCGCAGCCCCGAAAAATCCCGAATTGAGCAATGCTGGCATACTGTGATTTGCATATTTCTTGCTAAAAGGGCACACTATAGGCTCAGCACTATCAGAAAATCAATTTGGCTTCCGGAAGGGTAGAAGCACTCAACACGCTATTACTTATCTGATAGAACAGGCACAGGATACCCTCAGACATGCTGGAAAGGATTATCATGTGATCTTCATAGATTATAGGAAGGCTTTTGACAAAGGCATACTGATTCTCATCCACAAGCCTAGACAGATGCTCGGAGAAAACGATCCACTTGCAAAAATAATAATGGATATGTTGAGACACAATTACATCCAAATAGACGATGGAGTCACAATATCAAAATCATTGATACAGACAAATGGAGTTCTTCAAGGAGATCCTATGAGTCCTGTACTATTCAATATTATGACAACAGATCTCACCTCCATCATCGTTAACATCTCTACTACTCTGATAATGTATGCCGACGACATGGTGCTAGGATCTGCTGATATAAATGAATTACAAGAAGTGCTATAAAACTTGAAATATGGTCAGAAACAAATGGCCTACAAATAAATCAACAGAAAACCAAAAAGATGACTTTCAGGAAAGGATGGAGAACAATTCCGAAAGACGTCCTGACGATGTAAATACCGTACTTGGGTGTTACCCTTCAAACAACACTGACATCATTCATGAATTCATATTGTTACGTGCCACCCCTAGTGGCAAGTTCGTTAACTGGATTACGATGGGTGAAAGCACAACACAATTGTTTCTTTAACGAAATATTAACTTTATTGCAGGCCAGGAAAAATACACCACACAATAAGCACTGAATCTCACTTCATGAGATACTACTAGTCACTATAGCTGCCACACTTAGCCTACGTTCACACTACTGTCCTCGCTATCAATACCTGCAACTCTGCCTTGTACACAAACTACAGTTATTTACGATAGCCAGTCACTCACCACTACCCACTGCTTCGCTGTCCGCTGGCTAGGGAACAGCCTTTGCGTTTCGCAATTCACCACAATATCTCTGTCGCACTAGGTAAGTACACACTCCTCAAAACTCAGTCCCTCCGTATGATTCACGCTGCCTCGCTGTCTGGAGAATCAGCCTCACCAGGGTTTCGCAACTTCGCACGTCACGTCGCCGCACTACTGTCGCTCAGGTAAAAGCACGCACTAGCTCAAACACGCAGTCCCTCCCTCGCTGATGAGGCCGCTTATATAGCAGGCTGGTGACTCAAAGAATGCTTCTAGAATCGTCCAGGATTCACGGCTTCTCGAGATTTCCATCACTAGCTGGGTCACGAATATTCTGGACCATCCCTTTGTCCTCGCAGCCCGTTGGCGTAAGGCGCAGGTAACACACAGAGGCAGAGCATAGCCCGGGGCAGCTGTGACTCACGCGGCGAGGCGACGAAACAAACTCACAGCCGTAACAATATGTAAGAAAGAGCTGCTGCTGCAATAAGAGCAACGTATTACATTAAAGATCTCCAACAAGTCTCAACCAAAACTAGAATACTTCTTTTTCAATCAGTAATAATGGCAATAGCTACCTATGTACTCACTATAATATGGGAGGCTTTTGCTGTCAGAGACCTATTAACTTTAGCAAAAATTAAGGACAGATATATGAAAAGAGTAATGGGAATAGGAATAGTAGCACCGTCTCGACTTACCTACATTATGCTTAAAGAAAGCTTCTTTAGAGAAGATATGAGGTTACAACTGCACCTACCGAATACAAAGGCATACGAAGGAACCTGTACAATTTTCTTTGAGAAAAGGAACGACATCTGGAATGAGTTCTATGCAACAGACGCTATACTAACAGTAGACTGGAAACAGGCCAATTATAAACTGAGGCACGCCATCACGCTATTTGCTGTGGATGGCTTCCACTACAAGTTCTGCATCACCGAAAGATTTCATCACCCAAATGAGAAATGTATAGTTATGTGAACTGTGCAAGGAACACTGTCCCCGATATCATGCCAATATGTGTAAGAAGAGAAAAACATCATTAATGAAACTGTGCAGTGAATAACTTTAATATATTTCCTGTTTATATTGTACTGGCTGAAGTACCCGTGCTTCGCTACGCGTCATAAATAAATTAAAATGTGAAGGTGACAGTTCAAACAGGGGATAGGCGAGGTGCTGCGCAGAGGGAGATTAAGGATGGAACATTTGGTCCAATTACACCGCTCGGCGTTGACTGTGTTTTATAGCACAAATTTAGGTTTTACTCGCTAACCGTTGGAGATACCTTTCGGATAGAAAATGTAATTTTAAACCTCGTATATGCCATCAAAAGTTTGCGATATCTTAGCGTTCTCTTTTTATTTGAAATGGAAATATGAAAGTTTGAAACCAAAGGGTGTAGAGACGTCACTAAAATGGTCGCCAACTTTAAATAGTGCAAAGTATTGAAATCAAAAGTAACCTATATGTTAACCAGGTAGATCAGCTACTTCCATGTAAAATTCATGTAAATCGGACCAGTGGTACTTGCGTGATTGAGTAATACACAGACACACACCATCTCATTTTTAGCCTCGCTTCGCTCGCGTCATAGTCGTGTCATATTGTTATTCAATGAAATGCAGGTTTAACCCCGTTAACACCCCTTTATAACATGAATATCCAAAAATCCCGCCTTAGTAGACGTTTTCGACACACAACAAACATACCCCAAAATATCATTCTTCTAACTTTAATAGTTTTGGTTGGTCGATGAGAGTGAACATCCAAAAATCCTTCCTTAGTGGACGTTTTTCTTCCAGAAATTCACCCTTCCCCATAGGCCCCTTAAATTGCATTTATGAAAAAACGGACGAACACCTATTTATTTTATTTATTTATTTATTTATTTATTTATTTATTTATTTATTTATTTATTTATTTATTTATTTATTTATTTATTTATTTTTAAGCTGATTGATTTCCACCGAGTTTCAAACTCCTCGCCTATGTCGTTTAAGAGATACACGCTCCGATAGGAATCTTTCAACCCCCACTTTTCATCCCTTTCACCTCATAATATACACTACATCGAAAAACCATTAGACATGTGTCAGCTTATTTTTAATGATTAGTATATATGCCAAGTATCACATCCCCAAATGAAACCACTCGTGAGATATTGTTATTCAATGAAATGCACGTTTACCCCCTTAACACCTCTTTAGAATCTGAATATCCAAAACTCTTTCCTTAGTAGACGTTTTCGACATACAACGAAACATATCCCCAAAATTTCATGTTTCTAACTTCAATAATTTTGGCTGGGCGATGATAAGTGAGTGAGTCAGTCAGACATTTTCTTTCATTTAGTTTTAACCTATTTTCAATTTTGAAAAAATAGGCTTATGAGATCACCTTTTGTCCGTGTGTGTGTGTGTGTGTGTGTGTGTGAGGAGTATGTGTGTGTGTGTCTCCCCCAAATAAATTCTAAACGGCTGGAGCAATTTCAATGAAACTCGGTAAGTTCATAGCACTATTCCGGGCGACCCCGACCGTGCCCTTCAAATTTTGTTACGTCTCACCAATCCAACATGGCGGCTGTGCGAAATTTTTCACCACCATTCAATATCTCCGAAACTATTACCAATAACACCCTGAAATTTATTACGGTATTAAAGGGAAATACTAGAAGTTCACCTATGTGACTTTTGAAAAAGTGGTAACTACAAAACCAACATGGCGGCCACGCGAATTTGCGACTTTTAAATAGACGTTTCTCGCGATTTTACCAACCAAACACAATAAAACTTGGTACAGTTTATGTTTATACACATTGTAATGCACCGATATCTAACTTCGTTCAATTGTTTACATAACCACAAGATGGTGGATGTGCGAAATATTTCACCGGCATTCTATATCTCTGAAACTATTAGTGGTATCATCCTGCAATTTTGTACGGAGATAAAAGGCACTATTGGAATTTCATTTATAGGACTTTCAAAAACCGGTTAACTACAAAACGAACATGGCGGCCAAGCGAATTTGAAAATTTTAAATAGACATTTCTCGCGATTTTTTGTTCCAAACGCAATGAAATCTGGTACAGGAAATGTGTATACACATTGAAATGCACTGGTATCTAATTTAGTTCAATTGTTTACATAACCTCAAGATGGTGGCTGTGCGAATTTTAAAATTAAGTTTTTATTTCTTGTGTCGTAATCATGCGATCGAAGTGAAAGTTTGAATAATGAACCTACGCAATAATTTTCCTTTAATGGTACATAACTCTATGGCCTATAAATTTAGCAATCCAACATGGCGACCATCCGAAATATTTAGATGGATCTGAATATCTACGAATCTATTACAGCAATCAAACTGAATTTTTTATGTTCATAGGGGCTATGAACTTAAGTTCACCTATAGGACTTTAAATAACCTGGTGATCACAAATCCAACATGGCGGTGACGCGAAGTATAAATATTCACATGGACGTTTCTCGCAATTTAACCATCCGAGTTCAGTGAAACTTGGTACAGTAAATCCTTATACGACTGTTAATCCACTGAGAGCTAATTTATTTCAATTGTTTCCATAACCACAAGATGGCAGCTGTGCGTAATTTTAAAATCTCCTTGTTACTTCTTGTGTCCTAATCATGCGATTGAAGTTTGAAATCTACATGTACACAATAATCTTCATGTAACAGTACATAACTCTAGGACCTACATATATAAAATCCAACATGGCGACCATCCGAAATATTTAGTCGGTTCTCAATATCTACGAATCTATTACAGCAATCAAACTGAAATTTTCTATGTTGATAGTGGTAATTAATATGAGTAGGATATATGAAAATAGGCTGTATAGTTCTTCACGGAACTACTTGTTGATAATTTCACCCCTCCCCATGAACCCCTTAAATTGGATTTATGAAACAAACGGTCGAACACCTCTTTACTTATTTAAAGCTGTTTTCCCCCTGAGTTTGCTGAGTGAGTAAGTGAGTCAATCAGTTAGGACACTTTCTTTCCTGTTTTTCTTCGCAGAATTTCACCCCTCTCCAAGGGCCCCTTAAATTGGATTTATGAAAAAAAACGGTCGAACACCTATTTACTTATATTTTAAGCTGTTTTTCCCCCCGAATTTCAAACTTCTCGCCTATGTCGTTTCAGAGATACACGCTCCGTTAAGAATCCCTCAACCCCCAATTTTCACCCCTTTCACCCCCTTTCACCTCATAATATACACCACATCGATAAACCCTTAGACATATGTCTGATTATTTTTAATGATTAGTTTATATACCGAATATCACATCCCCAAAGAAACAACTCATTAGATATCGTTATTCAATGAAATGCACGTTTACCCCTTAACACCTCTTTAAACCCCTTATAAACAAAAATCATTCCTTAGTTGACGTTTTCGACATACAGCGAACATATTCCCAAAATTTAATGTTTCCAATTTTAATAGTTTTCGCTGGGCGTGATGAGTGAGTGAGTTAGACAGGACCCTTTCTTTCAATTATTTTTACCAGAATTTCACCCCTCCCCATGGGGCCCTTAAATTGGATTGATGAAAAAACGCTTGAACACCTATTTACTTAATTTTTAAGCTGTCTTTTTCCCCTGAGTTTGATGAGTGAGTGAGTTAGTTTCTCTCCATTTTCCCCCAGAATTTCACCCCACCCCATTGGCCCCTTAAATTAATTTATGAAAAAAGGTCGAACACCGATTTACTTACTTTTTAAGCTGATTTTTTTCGCTGAGTTTCAAATTTCTCGCCTATGTCGTTTAAGAGATATGCCTACACGCACCGTTAGGAATCCTTCAACCCCCACTTTTCACCCCTTTCACCTCATAATAATACACCACATCGAAAAACCCTTAGATACATGACTTCTTATTTTTAATGATGCGTTTATATGCCGAGTATCACATCCCCCAATGAAACCAATCGGGAGATATTGCTATTCAATGAAATGCAGGTCTACCCCCTTAACACCCCTTTAGAACCTGAATATCCACAAAACCTCTCTTAGTGGGCATTTGCGGCCCTTGAGGAAGCTGCATACCAAATTTCATTCCAATCCGTTCGATGATTTCTGAGATTTCGTGATGAATGAATGAGTGAGTGAGTGAGTGGTATTTGACAAATATATAGTAGATAGTGTCTAGTCTTTGTTACGCTGAACTCGGTTGACAGTGCTGTGTGAGCAGTTGAGTAACTAACAGGATTTCAAGTAAAGATCCTCATTTTCTATACCGGTAGTGCAGAGCGCAACTGGCATCCAGTCGGCCGTGTCTCGACTTGAGCTCTGTTGCCATGGAAACTATCTGCCTTGCCATTCCTTCATGAGTATATTTTATGATTTGATTAGCCTGTGCTTGAGTGCAAAAGGGCCGAAATCAGAAGAATGAGAAAGACTATCGAAAATTCATGTAGCCAGCGGTTCCTTCTGGGACCTAAACTATGTGTATGCAAAATTTTGTTGAGATTGGTGGAACGGTGTAGATTTGTATACAGAACAGACCCACATACCCACTTACCCACATACAGACTTTCACTTTTATATATATAAGATTGCCTTGGCTATTAGCTGCAATAAATATTTCATTCATAAGTAATAAATAAATAAATTTATGACCACAATGGACAAGAAGAGCAAGAGACAGACAAGATTGGAAGACCCTAGAGATGCTCCTTTTCAAAACATAGTATTGTGCCCAATTGGACACGGCTGACTGGCATCGAACCGGGGTCTTTATAAAGGAAAGATCAGGTCCATGATTTTTCTAAGAATCGAACCATTGATCTCTGAGGAGGGGCAGCCACAGTGAACCCGAGGAACAATGAGGTAATGACAGTATATAATAGTAATAGCTTAATTCCACGTCCAGAACGGGAATTTTAGGCAATAAAAGTTGAAATATTGTGTACAATGCAAGGCAGCATACGTACATGTTAGCGAGAGCTACAAAGAAATAGCCAACTTGACATTTTGACAAAGTGAAGTTGAAAGTGGGCGGTGCAAACGTGACGCCAGTGCACTATTTCTTGGTGACACTGGGGTGAGAAGGCCGTGATTAACGACGAAGAAAATCCCCGCTGGACAACGCAGAACAGTGGAGTGGGGAGAGTCATCAAGACAAATTAATTAATTACTGCCGAATGGAGCATTCTAATGGAACGAGACTTACACTCAGGGACTTCTATTCGAAGAGAGGTAATTTAGGAGTATGTGCACACCTAAATTAAAGCCTGTATGTGTTTATGAGCATATTCACACACGTATTGCGGAGGGGCATCGGTCAGTCTCGAAGCAAGAGGGGATTTACCTCGAGGTAGCGTCACCAAGCCATGAAGGAAAGCAATTAATTTTAATCAATTGGACGAAAGAATTGCCAGCACGCAAGTGAATCTGGAACCTACATGAATAGACGAGCAAGAATCACGCTTTACCTTGTCAGTAAACGCGTTATTTAAGAAATGAACCGCTCCTGAAATTCAAGAGGACTACTTTTGGTCAGAAACCTTTATATGGGAGAAGGAGGAGAAGAGAGTCAGTTCTTCTTGGCTCAACGTGTGGAACGACATGCTGCTCGACCACGCGGGAAAAGTGCGCGAAATTTATAAGTAGTAATGTTCAGTATCTTTGTGATGAACAATGAAAGGCGCATTATGCAGCATAATACAAGTAATTCTGCATCAATATTATAACCTGTCTACAGTAGACATATAAGCAGGTAGTATACGCGACTAATAATCAGTGCAGCGTAGAGATATGGCAGTATGATTTTTATAGACAATGAACTTTTCCACAGGGAGTGTTACGATATTTAAAGTATCACATATAATTGTAACGAACACTACAGATTACGGGAACCTGGAAGGCATCACAAGTATTTGTGATTTATGATTGAGCAACACTGCGAGATAGAAGTGTAAGAGACGGGAGATGAGCACACATACGCGAGGTAGACTTTCGGAGGAGACAGGCGGTTGTCAGAATTGGGCTGCGTCGCATCTCTGAAGTCAGGCAGTAGTGGAAAGCCAAGCAAGGCTCCGTGTGTAAATTATTTGTAAAGTTATTTTAAAAGTGATCATTAAAAGTGATTATGTTTGTGTGTTAAAATAATGTATAGTGTTTCAAAGTGCAAAATGCCGGTATTACAAGATGTAATTACCATGTGCAAACCGTATTCAATGTTTCGTATGAAAAGTGTCATGATGGCTTAGAAGTAAGCAGAATGGTGGGCGAATTGCTGTCATGTTGGAATAACCCAGCAAAAATGAAAGTGAGTACCATCCAAATATGTTAATATGATTTAATAGCTCACCATACAACATGTCATTTCCTCAAATATTAAGAACTAGCAGTCACCTGTATACGAGCTCACATCCCTCGTATTTTTATAAATATATGGCTTTGAGGATGATAAACTTACGACCATTTAGGCGTAAGATGTTCATAAAAGTAACGGTAACGTTAAATAATAATAATAATAATAAGCTGAGGTCGGTGTCAATAATAAATATATCAATCGGCATACTGATGCCTATAGAACATGCAAATTGTGTCATATCCATTAAAAGAGTACTGTGTTATTGTGAAAAGTGAGAAAGAGAGATATAATAGCGAGATAAAGAGAGTTTTTCAGTGTCATTGAAATGTTAAAGCCGGCCCCGTGGTGTTGGGGTAGCGCGCCTGCCTCTCACCCGGAGGCCCCGGGTTCGATCCCCGGCTCCGTCAGGGATTTTAAAACTGACGTGAGGGTTGGAACGGGGTGCACTCAGCCTAGTGAGGACAATTGAGTAGCTGTCTGACAGTGAGACAGCGCCCCGATCACGAACACCAAGATTAACGGCCGAGGGGACCCGACGCGCTGATCACGCGTCACCCCAATATCTGCAGGCCAAATGGCTGGGCAGCGGTCGCTTGGTCGTCCTTAGCCCGTCATGGGCTGGATAGTGCCAGGGGTTGACTTTTTGTTTGTTGACTATTGAAATGTTAAATAAATATTAAGTAATGTTAAACGCTACATGGTTGTATTTGAGAGCCATTAAGGTAGTTAATGTGAGTGCCAGTAAATTAATACTTGTTTTAGAGCTACGTAAAGCCTTGGTTTATAAGTAAATGTATGGAGGACATGAGTGCTTTATGAATTGAGTCAACTGAAAGAAATGCTGTTTTAGCCGCTACCAGCGAGCATGTAACATAGAATCAAGAGATTTGGGTCAATAATTGCAGGGACCATCCAGAATAGTTCGCGCGTTGATGAATCTAGTAGGCCAATCTTCGAATCTACGATGTGGTATCGCCTCAGAGCATACATGTGTATTCGCAACAGAGTTGGGGCAGAGGCTGTCTGTATCCCACTGTTAGCAGAGTCTTCGCTGCCAGGGAAAACAAGTAGACACCCTAGGTAAGCCAATATAATAATTGATCTACCCATAGAGGTAAGACAGAATTCTTTGAGTAGGAAACAGTTGATTTCCTCTATAGATATTCGTGCCCGTACAGCGAGAAAACAGTTTGAAACTCGGCTGGTACGCGTACAGAGCCACTGATTACGTCCATAGAACGGCGAAACTATTCGTGATCCATCCCTCGCTATGAATACTAATTAGGAGCCGAAATGAGCCCATTAAATACACTAAGTATAGGTGTTAAATACTTAGATCGACTCAATTCATAATGACACATTCCAATCAGGTACCTCTGGGAGAGCTGCACCACTGGGTGAGCACATGGCCAAGTTTATTTACTTGCAGAAAGTCGGTCAGGAAGGCATATGGAGGCCACAGATCGGGTAGCCATCTTGAGGAGGGCGGTCCGTGACGAATCTTTTGTTCACACCGAGGAGAGTCAATTGACTGGATCCCTTTTTCTTTTTCTTGTAAGGTTGTACTGGTACACTGAAGAATCTCGTTAACTCTGAAAGTAATTGAAATATGATTGATATTATGCTATCAAATGAATTATATGCACTGTATCCATGTGTATAGAATGTTGGATCGTAGAAATCGGATAAGATTTGGCCAAGTTATTGTCTGAGGACAACTTAACTGCATTTTTGTAAAGAGTAATTACCCAGTTTATGCTAATTTATTCAAATGGGTAGCATAATTTAACGATATGACACGTTTGTAACGATAATAATGACATGACCAGACCCAGATGATTGTTGTATGGTGAAGCTAAAATAAATTCAATAACTATGTATATTTTGGAGGGAAGGGTATATCACTTCAGCGTTTGAAATTTATGGGAAAAGGAAAACGATGTGCGCAGAAAGAAAAAGCAACGCTTGTTAAGCAAGGAATAAGCTAATGAAATCAATAATATTCAAGGTAAATGTCCCGTTTCAAAACGGACAAGTATTTTAATAATTGCACATAATGATTATTCTGTTGTAATTTTGTGTTCATTGTTGTGTTGCGATATGCAAATTTTAATGTAAAATTGTGCTATGTGAAAGTCACTACGAACGCTCATCAATGTCGAAGAGTACCGGTGTTAGGATATCTAGGAGAGATGTGGGTGCGGAAGAGCGCCAAACTTTATGAGGAAATACTCACATATAATTTTGATTTGTTGTGTTGTGGGAAGTAATTGTCATATTTTTGTGTTTTTGTGTTGTGTTTTGCCATGAGTTAATACCATTAAATGATATATTTAGGAATTTGTTGTTTCTTTCAAGTAGAGTAGTTACCTGACAGACTCAAATCCTGAACATGTGGTCGTATAGTGGGTCGAACGCCCCATGCCTCGAAAGACCGTGGACTAGCTGGGATACGAACACATGTTCCATATGATGACGCAAGGGTACAGTATATGCGAGGAAAGGAAAGGAGCAACTCAGTGCAACATATTGAGGACAGTTAAAACTCTACTAAAATAAAGTGAACGTGCTAGAAACATTAACAATTTTGCAAATATTAGATATAAAAACAAGAATACAGAACATAGACAATACTGTAACTAGGTTAGGAATAGGTATTTCAATAGCTATAAGAACAAATCAAGAACAGAGACTAACATGCCAGAAAAGTGCACTACTAGGTGCCTCACTACTCTTTAGGACTGCTCACCTAATGAGTGTAATGGAGCAAAATCCCTGCCTAGACAGGAGGCCATTGCCCTGAGGGGATTATAGGGCTGTATTTATTATTATTATTAATTGTATTGTATTAGAAATACGTATTTACTTACTTACTTACTTACTGGTCGGCGCTACAGTCCATGAAGAACCTTGGCCGCCTTAATCACCTGCCTCCATTCATCTTTATCTTCCGGGCTCCTTCTCCATTTCCTGATTCCCAGACGTCAATTTAAATGTAAATGTTTTACAGGGTACGGTTGCTAACCCCCAACCTGGAGGACCAGGGTATCCCTCTTAGTCTGGTCCACCACCTTTGACCTGTCCGGTTTATGCTTACGCTCCCGCCGGCATATCTCGCAGGATCGTTTGGACTCTCAAGCCCCCACATCACGTCAAGATGAGGATACCATAGTGAGGGAATGTATTAGAAATACATTACAATATATAGCCTACCCGTAATCGAAGGGTAAAAATACTAGTCACGCTATATTTGGGAGTCTGAAGGTATCCCCTGTTAAGAATGTATACGTTACTCCCTCTAAGCTTCAGAACTTGAAGCATAAAAGATATCTTCGTCTCGTCACCCCTCGACACCAAATTGAGATTTATGGTCAATTCCTCTTTCGTGTTGAACATGCTTTTCTACCCCTTAATATTTCCCTTTCAAGGGTTCGGGGATGAAATGCGATGTATTACTATGTGGTAGTTGGTTTTAACAGCCGAATGCTCCTCCTGACGTCTACCTCTTGAGAGGTCGTAACGAGAGATGTGAATGAATGAAGAAGGAATGGGACGGGGTAAAGAGTTGGAAGGAGCGATCGTGGCCTATTAGAAGGTGCAGTATTGGCTTTTGCCTGGAGTTGAAAAGTGGTTAACAATTCAAAACGGCCGACGGTGGGCTTCTAATTCCCTCTGGGATCTTATTTATGGCAACGGTGCCATCAAATTTTCAGTAGCGTAACTGGTGATTGAAACAGTAACTATAGTTCTAAATTAAAGCTCGTATTGACGATCTTCTGCCGTAAATAACAGAGGGACTGGTATTTAGATAACGTCTGCTTGGAATCAATAAGGTTCCTTTGAGTCGATCCGGTCGTAGCCAAAAGCCATTAGTTTGTGTTGTTTAAATCCAAGGTCAGTAGTTCTCGGTACAATAGTACCTCTATAGTCCCAATCGTTAACCAGGCTTGATTGACAAGACCTGCTCCACTGTTTGATTCAATGATAAATTACTTTTCAATTGCAGGCAATTACCCCATTGTTTCTCTAAGAATAGGCACAAGAATCTTGTTAACTTGGTGCCAGAGCTATTTAATGGTAACTGTCCTTTCTATATTCCATTGGACAAGCTTCATTGTTTAAAATGGTTTGCCTTGCGAAATAAAATGTCTAGGCTACCTGTAAAAATAAAACAATGATTCTGTGGGATGATTATTATTATATATCAGCATCATCATCATTATTGTTATACATTGAGATCTATGGACATGTCTGCTGAACCGTGGTCGAAAGACTACTTGTACTAACGGTTCGGGAAACCAGATATTGATAAGACACTAGGAACAGAAGGCTGCGGTCGTTTGGACTAATCGGTAGAGCAGACAGATCTCTCCCAGATAGAGTTTAATTAATGTTATTGGTTTTACTACTGCGGAGTGCAAGCATTTTGCCCTGAGGGGGATCTTTAACGTACCAGTAAATCTACTGACACGGGTCCTTCGCATTTGCGCACCCTCAAATGAGTAATAAAAAAAACTTAATGATTTAATATCATAATTTGATATTATAAATAAGCTACTGTAACAAGGGAAAAGGGAAGAATAGCTATGTGGCGAAAAATGACACTCTTACTTCCTCAGGAGCTCGGGACAGACGAAATTTTCCGAAGTGCTCAGATTATTTTCACATGTGGCAAAAGACGATTGATTGCTCTCTACCTTTCTAACAGCCAATGAGATATAGGCAGCGTTTTTTATTTCACTTACTTCTCTTTCTAATCAATTACCTGGACGTAACGTCCATTTTACTACTTATCACCACCACTAAAAGAAAATATTTTAAGGAGATTTCAGTTGATACATACTATATATATATATATATATATATATATATATATATTTATTTATTTATTTATTTATTTTATATTTATTTCTTTATTTTAGTTTGTAAGTATCATGTGCCAGTTCTTTAGTGGTATTCATTATCATCCATAAAACAAATGAATAAATCCACCGGGCGAAGCCGGGTACTACTGCTAGTGCATAATAAACTTAACTTGAAAAGGCGGGAATTTTTGCAATTATATAAAAAAAATCCCCTCCTTCCCCATGTTCTGCGACATGGAGGTACCTTTGGAGGAAGTGCCAATTACGTTTCAATAAAAATAAAATGCAGTTTTAAAATGAATGGGAATAATATTCATAATAAAATGAGACACTGTTCCATCTTGGAAACCCAACGCGCATTTTCGTTACTTCATTACTCTTGTCTGGCTGCGTGGCTCAGGGGTAACGTTCTCGCTTGCTGAGCCCAAGGCTGCAGGTTCGAAACCTGGCGCAGTCAGCTGGCATTTGAGGGTGCGCAAATGCGAGGGAGCCGTGTCAGTACATTTTCTGCCACGTTAAAGATCCCCTTCGGGGCAAAATTCCGGCACCCCGGCGTCTCTAAAAGCCAGTGTAGTTAAAAGGGACGTAAAACCAATAACATTATTATTATTATTATATCATTACTCTTAAAAGTTGCTGATTTATTTAGTAACTTTGTTACTCCCTAGTAACCGGCAATGTAAACAGCATTGCATATAACGAGTCACTCCCCATCCTTAGTAAGATACGTCTCTGGCTCGCAGAGGCATCAAATAGGCTACGCTGATTTGTCCCGCTCGCATTTCAATAAATTAATTCGTGCATCACTTCTGTTACCCAGGTTAATTTACAACATGCCTGCCCGTGTTTACGGAAACATTTAATACTGCCCTCATTCACTCTAGAAGGTTTATGCACCCGTGCCCCACTGAAGAGCGAAAGACGGTCGGTGGGAGCGCACACCCGCGCTGGCACGAGAATAGGCGAGCTGGTCCAAGTACCTGCTGGCAGCTGTGTGCACTTCACTATTACTAAATCAAACTGATGTGATTTACCTCTGTGAGACAGTTACTCATCATGAATGAACAGTGATCAGTGTGCCTTGGTCGTATCGTTGCTATTCACTTTGCAACTTCTACAGGTCGACAAAGGGAACGGAAACTTACGCGCCACCAATTCCTTTCATTGGTCGCTCTTGTCACTTCTATTAAGGCTTGAGCCATTTTCTGATCAATTTGAGACAATAATGATGTGAAATATGAGTGTTGGCTCCAAATCGTCATGTTAATAAATGTTTATTAGGCTACTTGTGAATAATCGTATTTACTGTATTTATTTACTCTTGTATTTATTTTTTATTTTTTTATTTATGCATACATTTATTTATTTATGCATTTATTTAATTATTAGCAACCCGCCGCGCCTTCGCCCGGGAACAGTTATGAATGCATTACACGCTAGCTCGTAAACTGTCGCCTCAGTAATTGAATGGAGATTGTTGGAAAAAATGGAAACGTAAAATCACTTATAGTGGGCGATGTACTGAACTGTTTGTAGAACTTTCCATGTTGAACAATTCTTACAATGATAGTATATTGATATCTTTAACGGTTAGGCCAGCGTAAGCTTAAAAAGCGCACAGACACCAGTTTTCTTTCGACTTTTTCACTGAAATCGTTACTGCTTGGCTTCCTTTGATCATAAATAAATTATTTTCTACCGAAACCTTCCTCGAGATATCCTTTACAGAATGGTGAAAACCGCATCAAAATCCATGCAGTGGTTCTCGAGATTACCCGTAACATCCAAGAATCGGGGACTTTGTTCTATACTAAGTCAAGATTTAATTCATTATTAATGGTATCATTTATTTAATTAATTATTATTTGTTTATTTAAATATTTATTTGATTATTTAGATGTTTAATTAAATATGCATTTAATTAATTATTTCATTATTTAATTAATCATTTATTTATTTACTTAATTATATATTTAATAAATTATTTAATTAATTAACTATATATTTAAATATTTACTTGGAACAGATACAAAAAAGAACTATATCAACAAAGGCAAAATTAAGACAATATACCACAGTTGTTAAAACAGAAGCTCTACAGTATATGCATCTGAAACTATTATAATTGGTGGCAAATCTGGAACAAAAATTATTATCGAATAACAACAGAGGAAAATTCTCAGGAAAATCTTAGGACCAAAGTGTGAAAATGGAATTTGGATGAAAAAGAAATCACCAAATGTATCAAGTTACAGAAAATATCACAGCTACCATAAGGAAAAGGCGGTTTCAGTTTTACGGACACCAATATAGAATGGATAATAATAGGCTCACAAAGAAAATGTTCAACCTAGTCTTATCAATGAAAAATCAAAACAACTTTACAGCGCAGAAACTTGGCCGATTACAAAAGCCTGAGAGAGAAAGATGGAAGTGGCAGAAATTCGAATGTTAAGGTTAAAATGATGGAATGAATGTGAAAGCGATGGATGCGATAAATTGAAAATAATATTTCATTTTGATTGTGTTACTGACTGCGTATATTTCATCCCTTTCTTCTTCCTAAAAGTAAGTTTCATATCAATGAACTATAGTTATATTGCAGTACATCTATAAACTTGCCTTGTTCACTGAAGTGTCCTGGTTGGTGTTCAAACCACACCATCCCTTGAGATAGAAGAGTTCTTGTGTTCTCTGTTTATACAATACTAGCAACCCGCCCCGGCTTCACCCGGGAACAGTTATGAATATGCAAGGAATTGCTGTCAGACGTAATTTAAGAATGGCGAGGTGCATGAGACACAAATCCTTCCGTCCAAACTAAAAACACTTAAAGTGGGCGATGTATCGAAGATAGAGATATGCTCTCACGGACTTCTTTTGTAGAATTTTTCATGCTAAACAATTCCTACACTAATAGTATATTGATATTTTTAACGGTTTGCCCAGCGTAAGCTTAAAAAGCGCACGGACGCTGGTTTTTTCGACCTTTTCACCGAAATCGTTGCTGCTTGGCTCCCTTTTATCATAAATAAATTATTTTCCACAGAAATCTTCCTCGAGATTATCTTTACAGAATGGTGAAAGCCGCATCAAAATCCATCTGGTGGTTCTCGAGATTACCCGTGTCATCCAAGAATCGGGGACTTTGTTTTATACTAAGTAGAGATTTGTTTAATGAATCGTTCATAGTTTTCTATATATGAACTGGCGCCCTCCCGGGTATATTTATTATTCCTCAAACAGTTACATTTATACACTCAACTGTTGGACTTGTTGTTGTTGTATTACCCTTTTAAACTCATTACAAGGTGGATGAGTGGAGTTACATGAAAGGATAGAATAAGGAATGATTACATCAGAGGAGCAGTGGAAGTGAGACCCATAGGAAAGAAGGTTTATGAGAGTAGGCTCCAAAGGTATAGGCATGTGCTTAGAAGAGAGTTGGAAATCAGAAAATTGATGGGTCAAGGAAGAGAGGAAGACGAAAAATGTGATGGAAAGAAATTGTTGGAGGGTTCCTCAGAGAAAAAGGATGGGATAGACATCTATGGAAGAGAGGAACCCAGCAAAGTAACGCTGACCCTAAGTGACGTGGAAAAAGGCTGATGTTATTTATTTATCTATTTATTTATTTAGCTTTTGGAAACATATTGCACAAATATAATTATAGTCTATATACATATTTACATAGTAATCTATACACTGAGTCACAAACTGATATCCAGATTTGTGATGTATTCAATAGCCTTATTTGTTGCGAAGAGGAACTCCTGCGGGTCATTATGGAATGTTCGTAGGGAGCACGCTTGGACAATGTGCTGAACCGTTTGACGTTCAACACCACAATCACAGCGCGGAGAGGATATCATTCCCCATTTATGTAGAGAATCGGCCACAATTAGTTCGTATTCTATTCAGAGCGGTCCAAATCTTCCTGTGTTTATCAAATCCTGGTGGCCTGGTTTTGATACAGGGCATCTTCAGTTGTTCCTTTGTATCAAAGGCAGAGGTAAAGAGGAAGAAGAAGAAGAAGAAGAAGAAGAAGAAGAAGAAGAAGAAGAAGTAATTCTTTGAACATCAGCCCTGTAAACTTGTGATGTGGTATATGGTACTGTGGTGGTGTGAGTATAGTATAGTAACTAATTATTAGGGTGTAGGATTGGTTGTTGTTAATTCTTATAGAGGCTTGTGACATCGTGGTCATTTAACCCCGTGTACTTGGACGTCTGGTAACCTGTGCCATTATGATGGTATTTGTAATTCTGGCTGGGTTTTTGGTAGGAGGTGGCCGTGGCTTTAAGTTATGAAACATTCCGACATTTTTCTGGAGAAGCAGTGGAAAACACGAAAAAGCACTTCCAGGATGGCCGAGGTGGAAATCGAACCCACCTATTCCTAGCTCTGCCTCAGGGGTGGACAGTACTCCGTTCTATCCCCCCAGACGAGAAATCTAGGATTGGGGCAGATGTCTTAAGACTTCTCAAAGGTCGTACAATGCCACAGACGATACCCCAAAAAGGTGCAAGGAGATCAATTTCCAAAGCTTGTATGGAGTGCCAAGAAACGTAGGCTACGTATTGGGAAAAGAATTTCAGGATCGAATTGTGTTTACAATCAAAACATTCTAGGCAGCAATTGCCAGAATTCATTTAAATGGGTGTTATAGCAGTATAATCGTCCAACTCCTGGTGTAGTGACTAGCATTCTTGGCTGTCACCCGGAGGTCCGTGTTCGATTCCCGGCTCTGCCAAGAAATTTATTTCTGGTCCCAGGGCTGGAACGGGGTCCACTCATCCTCGTGGGGCAAACATTAGAAGAGGTGAGTTCGATTCCCACCTCCGCTATCCTGGAAGTGGTTTTCCGTGGTTTCCCAATTCTACTCCAGGCAAATGCCGGGTTGGTTCCTAAATATAGGCCAAGGCCACCTCCTTCCCAACCCTTACCTGAATTAGAAATACACACACAGGTAGATACAGTACAATAACAAAGATTATCAGTCAAATTCTAGAAGCACATAAGTACACAAGGTTGAAATGATAACGATGTCCAAGCTGCTAACGAAACACCACCACACCACCACCACCACCACCACCAGCAGCAACAACAACAACAACAACGACGACGAGCATGTACCTACATACTGTATATTTTCATTTGAGACTCTATTGCCTTTATGCGTTCAGTCTAGTCTGCAAGCGTTTATTGTTGTTGTTGATGTTTTTGTTATAAGGGACGTAACAGCTAGGTCATCTGCCCCTTCTTAAAGTCTCTGTTTGCGAACAAGCAACCTCTATAATTCCCTAATAGCAGTTAGCACTGCGGCTTCCTCTGATTCTACACCTCTCCCTTTGAGATCGTTCTACTGAATCTATCCATCACTTCCTAGGTCTATCTCTGCTTCACTTCGAAACCCTCTACAGCCGAACTCATTAACCTCTTTGGTAATCTCTCCTCCCTCATTCTTACCACATGATCCCACCATCTGAGTCAGCTCATACAAGCATCTAGCGTGTTCGTGAGATTGGGATTTATTTATGAGTTTTATCTTTTCGTTACGAATACCTTCCTGCCATTGCTCCCACTACGCACATCAAAAAAAGTTTTCCATATTGCCATCGAGTACAGTGAGGAGGGACTTATTTATTAAGCAGTGCTCACGCCTGCTCTACACAATTGAGATCAGGAGCATAGGCAGGCCATTCCTCTCTGTGAATACCATTCTCCTGAAGAAAGGCGGGCGAGCGTTATCGTCCACGAAAGTGAAATTTGGGCCGAAATTGTCAGCATAGCCTTACAGGTGCCAGGATAGTATCCCCGTAATGTATGCCTGTCATACACCCTGGGGTGTTCACAAGAGGGGTTCAGCGACCATGCATGATGCTACCCCAATAGATTGCACCACCTTCTCCCTGTTGGTATCGGTCTAGAATGTATTGGTCGTGCATATGTTCACCGGGTCGTCTCCATCATCGCACATATCTATCCTCATTGACACAGGCGAGTGTACAAGCTCGCAAGAACGACTAATGGGTTTGAGACCACTTCGAATCTTGGCCAGCATTATGCAAAGATTTTAGGCTACTTTCCATTTTTGAAAAAAAAAAAAAAAAAAAAAAAAAAAACGAAATTTGGTACAGAGGTAGCACTAGTAAAGGGCACCTCAGTGTCATGTTTTATCTTGCCGCCATCTTTACCAAAACTTGATGGCGGCCACCCAAATGGTCAAAATTTAAAATTAAATTACGACCAAATTAATCATCGGATCTTTACCAAATTTGGTTGAAACATACTTTTATATAGGACGCGCCCTGTGCCAAAATTACAAGGTCATCAGTCGTACGATTTAAAGATGGCTGCCGTGTGAGTTATGCAAGCATTATAATTTATATCTTTGGACCCACCAATTCTGATTATCAAGCCGAGGGTGGTTTAAGCTTTCCTGAACGATTTGACCCGTTGTTTATTATAATTTTATATTCTAATATCACACTTAATCAGAGACTTAAAAGAGCTGAGCCGGCTCTGTCACATGACAAGATGGCAGCTGACCTCTTGTGCCTGTCCTATATTTCAGTAGTTTGCTTATGTTGCATGCGATATAGCCTACTGATAGAAATAATATAAACTATATATGAAATTATTTATAATGAACATGTACTGCAGTGAAGAAATCTGTTTATTTCAAGACATTATTTGCTAACACGTTGTATCTAAGTCAGTTAATAGCACTAGGGTGTTAAGGACACGTTTGGCTCTGGGCTAGAGCGTTAGTCTCTCATGCGGTCAGCTGGGGCTTGAAACCTACTAGAGTTAACTTTTTTTACTTGAATTCTTTTACAAATGATGTGGACGAGTTCTCTCCATCGAAACTAAATAAAATGCTATTTAGCTCATAGGAGAGGCTAATGTATACACTCGTTTATTAATAATCATAGCCCCAGCATCGCATATAAACAGAAGACGAAAGCGAAGGAGAATAGAAAACCAAGATAGCCTACACGTTGTCATCCACAGCCTTCTCAATGTTTCCGTACGGTGCTGTCCTCTTGCTGGTTACGTGGGTAATTGTTCCAAACATTTCGCTTTGCAAATCCTTGGCCTCCTGAAGAGACAATTTTGTAAAAGTTCAAATTCTAGCCATGGCCGTGCTCCGATTATCTTTAAGCACTGCCAGCTGGATCGCATCCCTCTTGGTTGCTCTAAACTGCCTGCCCATTCAACACTCAGAGGCGTACAAGATATATAAATTCACTGCTAAGTTGCAGTACCAGCTACTAGAGATGGGACTATCGACTACTTTTAACCATCGACTGACTAGTCATTCATTGGTAGAAACTATCGACTAGATAGTCGACTACTTTCAGTCGAATGGTTACCTGAATTCGCATAGCTCCTAAGCGTGTTGTTTCATGTATTCGACTGAAAGTAGTCGCTTCTAGGCAGCGTACAAAGCACTGCAAGCCATTACCGGCTGAGTTGAGTCGTACCAACAGATGAAAATCAAACTTCTCCTTAACCCACCTATTTTTACAGACGTTAGTTTGGACTACTCGACGCTCGGCAACATGCAATTGGTCAAAGTTATTTATATATTTTTACTGTGCTTCGAAACGGTGGTTTACGTCGTGTAGAGTGCAGCCATTATTTGCAATGTTGCACATTTCATTTAATGCAAAATGTGTGAGTAAATGTTCTCCGATACCGGTATTGATACAGGGCACATTACCTGTATGTACTGTGGATAAGTGAAGTAATAGACCAATACTTAATTAACATAAGAGTAAATTAAATCACTATTACTGAGAGGGAGTTCTTAAGTACCGGGAACAATTCCATAGCCAACATTGAAATAATCACACTTCATATTTTAATGCCAAAAAATAGTAAATGTAAAATATGTCCATAGAGTCATAAACAAGTTAGGCTATGTGTTCACTAATTTAATCCTCTCTGAAGTACTAAGAACGTAGAGCTGAAATACGACTTGAACAAGAAAATTACGGCCTACAGAAAATACACACGAAAATAGAACACTTTAGAACAGCAACGAGGGCGAACTTTCAGTGGAGATGTTGGCAACAATGTAAATACTAAGTTTTTTTCATGCGCACGCTATCTATGTGCTGAAACAATTGACGACCAGAACGAAAAACTATCCGAGCGCGTTCTACATGTTAAAAGTTAAAACACAATTGGGATATGTCGTTTGCAAACGACTTGTTTATGTTACGGTGAGTAGTCGTTGAATTCATTCGACTGTTTTTTAAAAGCAGTCAAACAAGTCGATGGATTTAACATTTTTCAGTCGACTGCTGCGGTGCTGGCCATCTCCAAACAATTGACGACCAGAATCAATTTGTGCGTACAGTCAAGCTGTCCTCACAGTACCCGCTGCAATAGATGTAGAGATTCACATCACCACTCTATCTTATGATGGGTGTCAGTACATAAAATCAGCCATAAGGCAACGGCAGTTTAACCACAGACAACGCTACAACTCTTCCATCCCTGCCCTCATGTCTTTGCCACTAACCCCTTCCCCCCTCCCACACAGCACGCCACTGCTCTGGCACAGTTGTTAGGCCTGCTACAACAACTCTCAGCCATAACCCTGTAAACTACAGCTAAACCAAATCCAGAACCCCCTAATACACTTCATTTGCAGAGCAATAAAATCCATAAAACAACTCCGCAACAAGCTTCACAAAAACCTAAATTATTAACGAAAAGACTACTCCACAAACACCAAAATCAGTAAACCTCCCTCATTTCAGCCACACTACACCTTAAACAGACATAGAAGGCATAGTCATGACCCCTTCATGGAGTAGGCTATTGTCTAAACACGATCATGTCTCCTTCAACTTTACTGAAGACTTCATTAAATTCTATTTAAAAAATCATAAACTCATTCCACAAATCTTAAAATCAGTATAAATCCCTCATTTCAGTTACTCTATTCATTAAACAAACATAGAAGGCGTAGCCATGACTCCTTCATGGAGTAGGCTATTGTCTAAATCTGACCACGCATACTACAACCTTACTCTAATTCAAAATTACGGCTAAATGATCCATCTGACTGGGAGGCAAAGGTATTTACCGGCTTGCTTGGGATGATGTGCCACAAAACCGGTATCTGGAGTTCAAACATAACCTAAATATTGAATGACAATATTGAATTGTCCAATAACTTGGACAATTGGATTTAGGCTATTTCATTGAAAGAATCAACGAACTGTATAAAACTATAGGCACCTACAGGTATACTTAACTTATTAATTAAAGCTCTACAATAAACATACAGCACAATGAATTGTAGCATGAAGTTATCCTGAAGAAGTCGTTTGATTAGAACGACTACTTAAATTCGAATGATTCCATTCGCTTGGAACGAGTCGTTTGCCAACGACTTGTTTCATTCGAATGATTTCCAACGATTGCCTTGGGATCATTCGTTTACAACGACTACTTTTATTCGAATGATTCCATTCGCTTGGAGGTAGTCGTTTGCAACGACTTGTTTCATTCGAATGATCTCCAACGATTGCTTTGGGATCAGTCGTTTACAACGACTACTTTTATTCGAATGATTCCATTCGCTTGGAAGTAGTCATTTGCCATCGACTTGTTTTATTCGAATGATTTCCAACGATAGCTTTGGGATCAGTCGTTTGCAAACGACTTGTTTATGATACGGTGAGCAGTCGTTGAATTCATTCGACTGGTTTTTAAAAGCAGTCGAATAAGTCGATTGTTTTAACTATCGACTAATTCGACTGTTTTCAGTCGACTGCTGCCCATCTCTACCAGCTACTACAACGAACATTCAATTATAGTCTACTCCTTGATAAGGACAAAGAGTTAGCTATAAGTATACCCATACATTTAGGGAAAAGTAGGCTATATGTTCTTTGCTGAACATCTTGTTTTGATGTGTGTATTGAACCCAGCAATCATTTGCGCTATATTCATATCAGTTACCTCCATCTGGTGTATCTGATATGTATGTGATATCCTGAATGTACCCAGCTCTTACATCCTTACTCGGTCTAAATACTGAGCGATGAAGGGAGAATTTAGTCGCTACACTATTGTAGGTGGTGGGGACTTAGCTTCCTTGTATCTTCTGCACGCATACGGTACTTAGAAAACCTCCCCGATATCGACCCTGTGCCACAGAGAGCCCTCCCACTACAGCTGCTAGTTTACCAAGCCAGCTTTCGCGTGTGACAATAGAAGATCATTCAAGAAACCAAAAGTAAATTAAGGGTTGGATCAAATAACAAAGGAAACCGTAAGTTATAATGCAAATCAATATACAGGGTGTTTCTAAATTCCCATTACAGACTTTGAGGGCTTGTAGTGGGGACCAAGACGGTTAAGTTAGCATAGGAACTTGTGTCCGGAAACGTACAGTCTTCCCGCTACCCGCAAAAACCACTACAGCACACGTTCAAAGCTCCCGCATTTTCGGCGCCACTGACTAGAGAGCGTACGTCATTAAACGATCATCTGGCGTCTCATATCCCCTACAGGTTTGTTGACATTCCATGCCATTCAGTTGAGTGTGAGATCCGCACGATGATGCACCACCTCATTTTTCACTTGCGGTCCAAAGTCGTCTGCACCGCAGATTTGGGCAACAGTGGATAGGTTGTGGTGGCCCGTTTGCTTGGCCTGCACGTTCACCAGACTTGACACCGCTACTATCTGTGGGGTCACATGAAAACCTTGGTTTACAAGACCCCTGTGGAATCCGAGGAAGACCTACTGGCACGGGTTTTGGCTGCGGTGGATGTTGGAGGACCAGGGATCGGTGGTCGTGTGTAGCAGAACATGGTACGGAGGTTGGTGATCGTCACATCGATCCCCACCTGTAATTGGATCCAGACGACAAGCAACAGGAGTCGGACAGAGCGCCAAAAATGCGTAAGCTGTGAATGTGTGCTGTGGTGGACTTTTGCGAATAGAGGGAAGACGGTACGTTTTCGGACCCAAGTTCCTATGCTAAACGTAAATTTGTGCTTGAATAAAGGCTTTTAATGTGACAATTTTATCAAATATTCTATAAGATACTAAATATTTTGTATTATTTAATTAATTATTATATTTTGACATTTTCGTGTAATGCCAACTGGTATTTTATGTCGTGAAATAGTTCTCATTTTATTGCCAATCAAGTCCATTATTTTATGAAGTCTGTGGAAGAAGTTATCAAAGTTTAATATTGCTTGAGTAACACTTACTATGCTAACTTCTATTCTGGATAAATGTTCAGTTGTACTGTACATACCGGTACCTAACATTTCAAATAGATTGGAGTTGTTGATTATCACGTATTATTGTCTATTATAGGCATGGAATTAATCTTAGAACCCCATGTCATACGTGACACTCCCTCCAGTGGATCTACGCCTGTTAGTCATCATTGAAGCTAAACAGTGCGTTCCAATGATTATTTGATTGTTCCACCTGAAGGTTGAGTTTAGATTGAAGCCGTGCCAGGAGGCTCGATGAAAAATGAACAAGTAGCGAGAGAAACAAACAAAACAAGTGTAAGAATGGAGGGGATCTAAGATGATTGTGACAGTAGAGAGATGTAGCCAGCTTGTGGAAAGCTTTTATTGGGGGCACTACTGATGTCACCAAGCTATAAATACGAGCGCGACACAGCACTAACCGACTCAAAACATTGTTATTGCTCGGCATTGGGTTCATCTCACAGGTGAGTCAGCGAGCTAATTGGGTTTACAACATCTCATTCTAGTCTGGATGTGTTTTAGTAAACCAACCAACCAATTGGCCAACACCTACAGTGTGCGCACAAAGTCCGTATTTATTTATTTATTATTCGCTAATCGGCCAACTAGGGACCACGATAAGTTCCACTGTACATTCTGGCGTTAATTCAATTTAGTGAAATTGAGTATCACACTTTAATGAAATTACTAAAAAGGGAAGGGAGGAAAGCAGGTCAATTAGCGAATTTTTTAAATAACATCAGGGGAATGTGGAATAGGAAAGCGACAGATGAGAACCAGAATAAAGATGCATGTGAATCAAGCATACAGGTACAGGAAATGGTTTCCTAAACTATAAAACTTAGTTAAAGTTTAGGAGAGCCTCTCTGTATCAACTAGGATAAGATTAAGTTAGTTCATAATTAATAGTCATTGTTAGTGTCTTGTTAATTGTTTACAATGTAAATTAGTTGTAAGTTTGTGAGCTATTTTTTAAATTTATGTAAACAGTGTAATAATCACATGTATCAGGTGTTGGTTGGAATAAACAATACTCTCGTCCCAATCTCTTGTTATCCGAGATTTGGAGCTGAGGGTATTCTAATATAAATCTATTCAATTTACGATTGGTCCAGTAGGATTTCATTAGCTTGCTGTGTCGAGCACGGCGTTCATCCGACCACTTTGCACCGGTTGTCCATTTCTCATCTCGGAAAGTCCCAAAAGTCACGATGCTTGTTCGGAAGAGGTCTTGTTTGTTCGCGTCATCTGGTCGTAGGCCCATTTCTTGGAGGTCTTTCTTGACTTTAACGTACCAAGGAACTGTTTTGAGTCGAAATTGTTAAATAAAAGTTTTGTCCATCTAGAGTCGTCCCATCCCTCGCAAGTGACCGTAGAAGCGAGCCCTACGTTTGCGCATTATGTCTGTGATCTTCTATCTTAGAATAGATTTCTTGCCTGGATTTTTTACGAAGATCCCGTTTTTGAATGATTGGACCAAGTATGTTGTGGAGAATCTTTCTCTCTTCTTGCTCTAACATAGCAAGCGCATATTTCTGAGAGGGGATGGGGCATTCTGACGCATAGAGGGATACCGGCTTGACGACAGTGATGCAGTGATGAATTTTGGTATTTATAGAAAAGCACCTATTGTTATATATGTTCCGGGTGGTTTGAAAAACTACCTCCAGTTTTTTTTTCTCTAGCCGCTATGGCCTCTGTATCTAGTACGTTTCATTGGATCCACTCACCATCTCACCAAAGTATTTAAACTTATGCACACGGTTTATTGCTCCATATTCGGTGTTCAGTTGGATCGTGTTGTCTTTGATGTTTGACATTACTTCCGTCTTTTCAAAGGTATCCGCAAGCCTGTTTGTTCTGCTACCTTCTTCAGCACATTGATTTCGTCTGTTGCAGCTTCAAAACTTGCTGTCAGTATTGCTATATCATCCGCAAAAGCTAAGCAGTCGATTTCTACTCAGTTCTTCTTCGTCCCAATCCTTAACGGTCGGAACAAGTTTCTGTCTTGTAGAATCTGACGCCACTGCTGTATTACTTTCACCAGTACGCAGTTGAACAAGAGGGGTGAAAGTCCATCTCCCTGTCTAACACCCGTTTTAATTTCAAAGGGTGCAGAGTAGCAACCTTGGAATATTATTTTGGAGATGGTATTATTTTGTCAGGGTAGCTCGTATTACCGCTAGCAGTTCTTCGTCAACTTCCATTTCTGCAATTATCTGAAGCAACACATCACGATCAATGGAGTCGTATGCCTTTCTGAAGTCTAAAAAGTACACACGTACTGTATGTTCGGCCTCTCAGCATAATTATGATATCTTATTAGGCTATACAGTAGTTTTAAGATTGTGCTCGGCTGCTGATCGGCCTTTCCGAAAACCTCCTTGGTATTCTCCAAGCGAACGTTCAACTTGTTCTATTTCTATTGTCAGTAACGTATACATATAGCCCATTTGTGCCTACATCTTAGGAATCTAAAACATCCGTATGTGTCCCTCCAGTGTATCTGCACAGCGGAATACGCCGCCAAGTCGAATTTCTTGAAACACAGCCAACCGCCGAAAATTTAAGCCTAATGAAAGTCCCCTGATTATTTTATTGAGTTGATATGATGGGACACAGACGGCCGGGACTATAATATAAGAAGAATTAAATAAATAATGAGTACAATGCAAATAAATAATAATAATTCAGAAGGAAAATTGTGGAGGTGACGGATCTGTTCGTAGAGTAACCCAACAAGAAGGGTGTTCTCGGATGAGAAACGAGCAAGAGCGAGTCATAGTATGAAGGAGTTGTATTATAACGTAGGCAACGGAAGGAGTATATGCTGCCGAAGTCGACGTCACTTCCGCTCCGTTGTTAAGCAACTGGAGCAATACAATATGGCTCCCTCGTAGCTTGCTTCGTCATTGAGCCGTCATTATTTTCTATTTATATCGTATAAAACTGTACATGCATGGATGTCCAGAGGCAAGAAAGCATAGAAAAGTATATTTTCCACAGTAAATTAACATAGTTGTTCCATAAAGTTGTAAAATATTGCGTACGGGATGCACATTACGTCTTAGAGCATAAATCGTGGAGATGTGGCCTAAAATATTTAACTAAATTAAGTGAAAACATGAAAATATAACATTTATTGTGAATCACATCCCGTATGAATGATCAATGCTAGGGAAAATAAAGTACCGTTGGCCCTACCAGTAAGTGACGAATTAAATGAACTTTAAAAGAAGGTCTATCAATGCACAAGGGAACAGTTTAACATATTTTGCACGGGAGTTTAGGCCAAATCTCATCAACGGCTTTAGGGGAAACAAAGACTGCATCTCAATACAATTTCTGGGTTTACCACAACGCCGCGTTTGTTTGAAAACGAATCAAATTAACAAAGCCTAACCTGTGTGCTCACTAACAGGTTAGAGAAGTCTATAATTAAGGCCTATCGTCCTACCTCATTCTAAATATTGGGGCAACCACCAACACCACCTACCTGCCATTTGGTACCGTATTACATAATTCACCACAACCTGTGATAAAATGACCTGTTACAATTCCAATTAAACTCAGTTGCTCAATAACAAAAAGGCATATGGTGAGGGGTGAAAAAACACATCCATACTTCTGCAGGAGCTTGTAAGTTGAATCGCAGGGGAGTAGCCTACTTCCCAATAATATACCAGCACATCCTGATATCCATTAAAGATGTTTGATATAAACATTGCAGTTAAGTATTAAGACTCGATATTTTGAGTAGCAATATAGTTTTATTATAACTCATAATAAATGTACAATACTGTAGCATGCCATAACTTCATTGATCTAGCCTAATTTTACTGTCCAATGTTTGAAAAATTGTCCAGATAAGTAAGTTAGTGCACAAGAAACTAAGTACACACATTTCCACTTTTATTTATAACTTTATAGCACCACTGACGTTTTCACTAATACTTCATGCTGAAACGATTAAAACATTTTCTAACAATCTTGATTTAATGCCATGGTAGCCTGGTTCGCCACTATCCTCATCACCTCATTTCTAGACACCACAGACTTTTTCACTGAAACTTCCCTGACAATCACGACAAGACTTGTCACTCCATCACTTCAGAAATAAGCGGTACTCATTGGCTTCAATAATGTCACTGTACGGTACAGTACATACTATATCTTCGTTGCAGGGTGTAGGCCTAAGCTACTGGTACATGATAATTGTTTTCTGGAAGTGCTAAACATAAAATATTTAGGCAGAAATTTTCAGTCTGGGATAGGCCTAATTGTTATTTAGAAACACGATTCACTGCTTAAATAAATTAAGTGAAAAATCACCACTCAGAAAATTTGTAGGAGAAAATGTATTGCTGTTAGTGAATCAGCTGTAAGGTTATGTAGGTTGTCGTTTATAATACTTATAGTAAAAACCATATTTAATTACAACTACTGTACCCATATTGAATGGAAATGCTTAATCACGTGCTGGCTAGCTGCTGCGGTTCGGGGCATGTTACGTCCAACCCACAACGTGATCTCACATTTGATATGATAGCACTTTTTAGGATCTACAAGACTAAATTGAAAACAAACATGTTACAAATGACATGAGTTTATTTACAAAAACTCCCAGGAATATTACAAAACAATTTACAAAACATTCATATTTTGGAAAAATTCAAATCTAAAAATTATCAAAAGCACATATTTTTTCTCATAAATTCATATTATCTTACACTATCGCGTTATCTTGCTTAGGTATCATTTATAATAGAGTATTCATCTACATTTTCTTTTCGCAACAGATTATTTATTTAGACATAGAGCATGCCTATCATTCCATACCATTTTCTCTAAGGCTTTACGGACATTTAACCGTATTATCAACATCCCTGCTGGGCTTTATTCATTCTTAGTTTACTTTAAATCTCTTTTTATTATCATTCATTTAAATTCTATTACCTCTACCGGTAAGCCTTAGCTTCCACAACAAATCAACACTTTAAAACAAATGCATGCCACGTCCTCGAATTCACGTCCCCTCACAATTCATTTCCATGCAGTAGGGTGGTTTATAAGTGATGTACCACATGCTATTACTATACAATTATTCAGTTACTTGCAAACTCTTTTATGAGTTATCCCGTTTCATATTTCATATATGTCTTTGAGGCAGGAATCGAATATTTAGTAATCAACTTATTCTTTGACTACTATGGTCAAATATTATCAGATTTTTAAAATTTAATGTGGGGATGATTTTCAAAAACCCACCAATTCAATTATTTATTTCACAATATCATAGCACCTTTTATTTACGAATTTGGATGTTCCGCTACAAAGCATTAAATATCTATTCAGCAACCATAACCTTTGTGTACAAACGTTCATTGTATTCTCCCCTCGTATTTAGAGACGGTCGGCTGGGCGGCCAAACCTCCCTCGCACCCTCGCTTAACTGTGATTTACGATCTTGTCCTCGCTCCATTCATTAAATTTCCTTTAGAACTTTCAAATATTTCATTTCTTCTAAAACAAAAGGCGTCTGAGGATCCAAGCTACTATATTATTTCATTGACAGTATCCCTCATTGACTCATATTCATTTCACTTTCCTTGTAACCAGTGCCATAATTGGAGATCACAACTCATTACATTTCATTTCACTCACTTTATATGGTCGGATATAACATACACTCATACTTAGCAATTGCCCTGCGGGACTTAGATTGCAACACAATACCTCTGACTCGAATCCCCGTTCGATCAGGTGGGTCGAACCCTCGCACAACAATACTGATGACTCTCAACTATAATACTTCTGACTCGAATCCCCGTTCGATCAGGTGGGTCGAACCCTCGCACAAACAATACCGACGACTGTCCGACAATTATACTTTTGATCTCTCAACTTATGCACGTCACAGGATATATTTATTTCACTTGCTAGCATAACATTACTTTATTTATCCTTTTACAGGCCTATTTCGACAACACAACTTTATACAACTTGGATCATCATCGCATTTCCAACAACTTTGCTCGCGTTAGCATTTACTTTACCGTAGCTTAATAGCTTATAACTTCCTACTTCATTTTCATGGTGTTCGATTTCCACCTATTACTTTTAGCATATTACTTTTATCATTTGCTTAATATCATTATAATATCATCATATTAAGGTATCCCCAACGATCCTTCAATTATTTTAATTATTCCACGTACTTCAATTATTTCAATTATTTAATCACTTTAACTCGAGTTTATTATTCATTATTTTGATTAATATTCATTACTTCATTATTAACTTGCGGAATGCAATTATTTACTCAACATTATTCTTTCGGAGTATAAAACTCAACATTTATTATTTCGGAGTGTAAAACTCAATATTTATTTTTATTATTATTATTATTATTCTAACGGTGCTTATTTCATTTACGTTACTCTCATTTATCTGGCATATATTTTACTTGCCATTTACGTTATTATATTCGATTCCTCCTTCAGATCCCATTTCATCATTATTTAACCATTGTTACGGGCTTTGATGGCTTACTTTCAAGATGTAGGCTGATGAAGAACAGAGAGTGGTCTTTGGATAATCGAACCAGTGATTCAGCTGATCGATATTTCCGATGAATTTTGGAATGAAGATCAACCGGCTGAGAGAAGCAGCAGCGCGTGCATGACCGCAGATCCCCTCCGAGAAGACAAAATACGTGTGAAATATCAGTGCTGGGCCAGGATGAATAATCACAAATTATGTGGAGATGGGACAGGTCAAGAAATTTAAATATATTGGTATTTATTTAATCGCATTGTTACTGCTGTGAGTTTGTTTCGTCGCCTCGCCGCGTGAGTCACAGCTGCCCCTTGGCTATGCTCTGCCTCTGTGTATTACCTGCGCCTTACGCAACAGGGCTACTAGTACAAAAGGGATGGTCCAGAAGATTCGCGACCCAGCTGGTGATGGAAATCTCGAGAAGCCGTGAACCCTGGACGGGTCTAGAAGCATTCATTGAGTCACCAGCCTGCTATATAAGAGCGACCTGGCCAGCGAGGTGAACAGTGCTTTTGAGCGAGTGCGACAACAGTTGGTGACGTGACTTGCGAAACCCTAGTGAAGCTGATTCTCTTGACAGCAAAGGAGTGTGAGGCCTACGGAGGGACTGTATTTGAAGAGTGTGTGTTTTCCAGTGCGACAGAGGTCATTGTGGTGAATTGCGAAACAGTGTGTAGTATGGTGACAGGCTGAGTGCAGTTATTTCCAGCCAGCGCACGGGGCCACCTCATTAGGAGGGATTAACTTCTGTGGCTTATTGACAAGTGAAAGGGACGTGTTCCCTACAAGAGGAAACTAGAGTGAGATACTAATTGCTTGTATTTGCTATTGTGTGGTGTATCGTTCTGGCCCGCAATAAAGCTAATACGTTTCTTTAAAGGAACGATTTGTGTTGTGCTTCTACCCACCGTAGTCCAGTTAACGGAAGTGCCACTGGGGGTGGCACGTTACAGTATGGTGAGTATCACAAGGAATTCGTAAGTTCAGGTCCAAGATTTTCAACCACACTACAGTTCTTTCTGAAAAAGTGAAACAGGTCACTGGGGCTTCCGGAGTAGGCATGAAGAGGACAGCGCAGGATGACATGGTCCGTGGTCTGCTCCTCTTGACTGCATTCACACATTGGAGAATCCATCCAGCCCCACTTATGGCGCAAGATATTACAGCGTGCATGTCCAGTTCTCAGTCTGTTGAGGCGAAACCATAGTTTTCTTAGGAGGTCAAATCCTCTCATTTTCCGAGTTGGATTTATCTCATGAGTATTAGTACCAGGTGTTGAATTTGACCACTCTTCCCGCCAACTCCGGGTTAGGGTAAAATTGTCCCTCAAGAGGCGGCCGACCAATACACTTGATGGTCTCCTAGATCGAAGTCGTTGTGGCGATGGGTAACAAAATTCCTGGTGAACTGGTAATGAGGGAGATGACCACATTATCTTTGCTTCTCTCAGCAGAGTTTCCATTCTCCTCTTAGTGAGGTAACAGGTAATCGAACAAACTGGACTGGAACAAGAAGCCATCAATGACAGGATATGGAAAATAGACCGGGCGTCCCATCTGACGTAAAACATCTATAATAATAAGGCGTTGAGTATAGGTGCCAAGATCAGGAACTATAGCACGGTACTTAAACTGGAAGGGCTGTATGCTTCAGAGATTTTGGCTTTGTGGTAGACAAGGACAAGTCGATAGATTATCAAAACGCGAGGGAAGAATATTACGGAAGATTTTAGGCAACAGAGAAATATTGTAACAATCAGCAAATATAACATGACGAGGTGGCCGAGTGGTTAAGGCGTTGGACTGCTAATCCAATGTGCTCTGCACGCGTGGGTTCGAATCCCATCCTCGTCGAAGCATTTTTGCACGAACGATCGTGTTGTCTCCACAATTTGTCTCAGCTAACTTGGATGGCTTACCCACAAGATGTAGGCTGATGAAGGAGAGAAAACAGTCTTCGGATAATCGAACTAGTGATCAGCTGATCAATGCTTCCGATGGATTTAAGTAGTGTAATCAAGGTGCTGTTTCTCATGCTGTAGCCTAATATTCTTCCCTTATGCTATCCCAGGGGCTTACGACTACTGGGATATGGGTTGGCGACCACGGGGCCCCAGTTGAGTCCAGCTTTACTTCCACTTACTTGTGCCGGGCTGCTCTCTGTCATCTTTCCTGACGACCTCCCTTGGTCAACTCTTGTTCTTTTCCGACCCCGATGGAATTATGGTATCCGATGCCTTGGGAGTCTTTCACTTTCCCGCCTTAATGGCCCCTTGTCTCATCTTTTCTGATCCCTCATTCTTCGAGGGGTCAGACCTCTTCTGTTCTCTTCATCCTGCCTTCTGCTCAAGGCCCTTATAGAGGCAGGATGTGTGTAGCCCCACCAGTTCTGGTGCACCCTCGATAGTTCTACACCCTCAAGGACTCACTGCTGGTGGGTTCGGGAGTTGGCGACCCCGATGGATTCCTGAGCTAGGTCCGGTTTCTCCCCCTTTTTCCATTGCCTGTGGGGCGGACCCTCTCCTTTTCTATCTGCCTTTCATAGCTCTCCTTCCTTCCAAGTCCCTCAATCCTCATTCTTCGAGGGTTGGGGGCATTTATTTTCCTCCTGTCTTTTATTTGACTTATTCCCCTTTTGTTTTCCATTTCTTCTACTAGTGTGTAAGTTTTAGTTGTAAGTGTGGTTTTAGGTTATAGTTTACATTACATCTCATCTTTCACTATTACCCAAACCATTAGGGGCCGATAATCTAGATGTTAGGCCTCTTAAAACAGCAATTATCATCATCATCATCTTCGCTCATGTTCCCGTATATATTTTTAACTCTTCACAGGAAACAATTGTTGACGAATATAGACTAACTAGCAGGTACCCGCGGCTTCGCCCGCGATCAAGACAATGGGGACGATGCATTATTGCTGATAATTGGTCTATTCTATTACAGCAATCGCGGCTATAGGTGTGTCCATTCTAATTCTGAATATTCTGATACATACAGTATATTGATATGATCAGCAAAGTGGGAATTTTATCGAGTTGTGAACGTCTGCAGGGTTCGTTGTTACATTATGTTAACACATTTTAAAATTACGTTTATGGTTTTGTCATCTTCTGCTGAGACATAACGATTTTGTTGTGCGGATGCTCGCGAGCACGCCACATACTGATGGCCATGGGAAAAAATTGTTTTGTCTAAATGTACACGTGCTACTGTTAAGTGTGTGTCATTGCGCTTTGTTAAAGAAATTGCGAATATTGTTTGAAGAGGGAACTGCACTCTTGCACACTGGAATGGCAAATCTATCGGAATATGGGGAATTAAATGTATTCTTACTTAAGCTATTCTGGATGTAATTTGGCCATACTAATTGATGATTTGAACGTAAACATATCCCTATTAATAGACCTATAGTTAAATATCGCTCACCTTGGCCGCTGATGTACATTATGCAGTTTCTTCCAGTGTTACATCCCAGGGATTGCAATTCTCCAACGACCCTTTTGCCCCACATGCCTCTCTAAGTAATTAAAATTCCTGATTGTTGTTGTTTGAGCCTTCAGTTTTTTTTAACTGGTTTGATGCAGCCTTCCATGTATCCCTCTCCTGAGCTAATCGTTTCATTTCTACATAGCTACCACACCCTACATCCGAGGGAATCTGTTTAACCCTGGTTTACCCCTACAGTTCTAGTCTGCGACCCTCCCATCCATAACTACTGTCGACCAAACTATTATGTGTACTCGAGTTTGAAGTTTGTTTGTGAAGTAACCGATAGACCTATATAAAATCCAATAACATCATCATTTTCGTCGTTCTATTTTACGTTAGATCATGTAGGTTTGGAATGTTTAATTTATATTTTAATATTTTTTATCACAGTTGGAACACAAGAAGTGCCTGTTTTTATGCGTTTTTCAACCATGCGTCACATTTAAGAATTATTATCTCACAAACCCGTCATCAGATCGAATCCAAATTTTAACACAACAATCACTGGAATGTTGTATAACAGGTTTATTAATTGTAAATTTTTTTGTGTCCAAGAAACAAAGTTGTTATTATTTTTGTAAGGTAACGTTTCTCGGCTCGGGATGGTTTGAAAATGTAGTTCTTGGTCGCGTTGTAATCCTTATACATCAAAACGGTATGCTGTATGATTGTGAAATACGTAAATTAATTCACTTATTGTATATCGGTTTGTATTTGTACGGAGAATTAAGACATGGTTCACCAGTTAGCCGCTCCGGTGAAAGCAGTACATCATTGCCAAGATGGGCTACATCACGCGCCATGGCACGTCTCGCTCGGAAGTGATGGGCTCCATATCAGCAACGCTGTATAGCTTTTCCCGGAGCGGCTAGCTGGTGAACCATGTCTTAATTCTCCGTACAAATACAAACCGATATAAAATAAGTGAATTAATTTACCTATTTCACAGTCATACAGCATAACCTTTTGATGTATAAGGATTACAACGCAACCAAGAACTACATTTTCCAACGACCCCGATCCGAGAAAGAGTTACCTTACAAAAATAATAACAACATTCGTTCTTGAACACACAAAATTTTGAAATTAATAAACAGTTATACAACATTCCAATGTATATTGTGTTAAAATTTGGATTCGATCTGATTACGGGTTTGTGAGATAATAATTCTTAAATGTGACGCATGGTTGAAACACGCTTAAAAAGGGGCACTATGTGTTTCAACTGCGATAAAAAATATTAAAATATAAATTAAAAATTCCATCCTACATGAACTAACGTAAAATCGAACGTCGAAAATGATGATGTCATTGGATTTTATGAAGGTCTATTGGCTACTTCACAAACAACCTTCAAACTCGAGTGCACATAATATTTTGGTCGACAGTAAGCTTGCTATTCCTGGGTGTCATAATATGTGTCCTACCCTCCTATCTCTTCTCTTCATTAGCAGTCGCCAGAAACATCTCTCCTCTCCCACTCGTCTTAATACCTCTTCATTTGTTACCCTAACTACCCATCTGATCATCATTCTCCCTTATCACCACATTTCAAAAGCTTCAATTCTCCTCTTTTCTGCTGCACCATTAGTCCATTAGTACAACTCAGCAACTTTTCTAGGTTTAAGCCGTGCCTTGTGCGGGGATTCAATGGCCGTGAAAGACAAAACAACAACTTTATTGAAATAAGTTTGCCCAATTCCTCAGTAAGAGTAATTAAGAAACAATAATAATTAACGTGACAGCCGGTAGAATACGACACATTCGACTGTGAATCAACATTGCAGATCATGGTTAAAAACGAAAAAGAGCAGATCAAAATTGGCAAATAAAAATATTCAGTTAAGAAAAAACAAATTTATAAAGAAAATGAAAGCATACCGTGCAAAATAGAAAGTATATTAACATTGTAAATTCGAGTAAACTTCTGAAAGCTCGCTTACAACAACCAGCCGAAAGAGTATAAAATTAGACTCAAAATCACGATCGTATCCGTCAAAATCACGATCGTATCCGAGCCCCAAAAGCAACCTCTATATATAAAATATATCTCATTTTACGCGTATCAATGTGAGGAGCAACGTTCGTGGTTAGAGGTGGGAACCGAACCCAGCGTTTTAAGGCCCTAAAACGAACGGTTTTCGAGATATTGCCAGAAAACTATCCCCGGTCTGCGAAATTTCAGCGGTTGCCATAGTAACGTTGATCTGTTTCTCAGAGGGAACACAGTTATTTGGGAATATCTCCGAAACCGTTCATTTTAGGAACTTAAAAAGTGTGTTTCGGGGTCCCTACAGGACCTCCGAGTATTGTTTCTCGTATGTGGCGGCTTAAAATGAGCTAAATCCGAACATTTTACCGACTGTCCTTGCTCAGTGCCAAAGGGCCGAAAAAAGTCACTTACAACTTGAATTTTCAAAAACCATTTGTTATTGGGCCTCTACATACTCGGTTCAACCAACATGCAAAATTTCAGCTTTCTAGGTCTAGTGGTTTGAGCCCTGCGTCGATGAGTCAATTTTGGATTATATATAAGAGATAATGATAATTAAAATAATAATAATAATAATAAAAATAATTAAACATTAGCACTTAGCAGCTACGATCGAGATCCAATGAAGAACTATACACCAAGATAGAACCAATATTGTCATCCATCACAAAGAAAAGATTGCTGTTCTACGGGCACATCTTCGGTATGACTGATGACCGACTGAATTCAAAAATCTGGATTTTCACAAAGCCAAAGGCAACGAAATGGAGATGGTTCCAAGAATGTGAGAAAGACCTGATGTTGGCTATATTGGTATTCGAGAAACAAAAATCCACGAAATATTTGACATTTCGACAAATGGTTAAAACCTATCTAAATGATAAAGTGTAATCTGAGCCCATCAGTTGGGGAGGGCCTCCACCAGAAGCACGAAAGAAGGCACTGATCGATTGAATTAAAACATACTGGGAGTATGTCAAGGATGGTAAAATACGAGATCTAGTGAGACCGAATGAAAATTGACTTATTCATAAAGGTCTCGTTTAATTTTGGGATGCTTTTTGTTTGTTTTTGTTTTAAATTCATGTTGTTTTTCTTGAATAAATTTTTGTTTTAATATTCCCCTGGCATGTGATTTATTGAATAAGTTCCCATGATCCACTTCGAAATCCCTAGGATGTAATTAGTGATAGCCACCCGGACAGAGCGGTCCTCGAGAAGAGAGTCTACATCCTAGAAGATCTACGTTGAAGGGTACACTAGAAAAAATTAAATTGATTGTTAATATGCAGTTCAGAGAGGCTCAATTCAAATGCAAAACGAAATTATAGATAATCCTCCCAGCTCGGCTTTACCCAAGGAGTCAGCGAGGGGTCATTCCTCTACCGTCGCAAGGAGGGTGTCTTGGACCTCTAGACACTTTGTCAGCAGATACAACTGGGGAGGGTGACAGGCTGATTACCCAGGCGACCGCTAACTTGTGTCAAATTAAGGAAGGGTCAAGGAAGGGATTTTAGAAGGAAGTCGACCGTGGACGTGTTGAAAGAAACCGTCCCGGCATTTGCCTGGTGGTGAAAAAGGGAAACCATGAATACCACGTCCAATGTTGGATTCAAACCCACACACCCCCGATGCCAGCGAGGCTAGAGTTAACGCGTTAGCGTTGTAATAATAATAATAATAATAATAATATACTAAATGGGGTAGGCAGGACTCCTGAGCTGTAGTGAAGGCAGCCTCCCTAGGAGATGGAAAACTCTAAAATTAAACCTTCAATGGTACCGTCTGATCCGGAACGGGCGGCTGCCAACAGCGTCTGTATCCCATGTTAGGGACGGCTGATAACAAAAACCTGGCTGTAGGTATAAAAAGCAAACCCATCTAATGCATGATGGAGAAATTAACGAGTAATGCCTCGAATGAAATGCCGTTGCCTGGGGAGCGCCAGGGCACGTCTGGAGCCGGTGCTGGACGTGACAGTATGCGCGCCGCCGGTGGTGGAGGGCTGAACAGGCAGGTCCCTATCGGGCAAGATCCCGAAATCACTACAGCCGACAAGCGTTTGCAAGATGAACCTGAGCAGCGAAGTGAATCATTATCTAGTACTTCACCTGCTGAGGGTGCTGCACAGGTAACTCAACCTGTGCTCACCCAGGCAGGACTGCCACGACAGCGTATTAAATGGACTAATGTCATGAATGAAACCATAATACGCACTTATTTTAGGGTTACTGACTTCGGGCAGAATTCAGTTGGTTACAGGCAACGCTTACATTCTGAATTTCGGTTGCATTACCCTGAACTAACTGTGACCGAACAGAGAGTATCTGATCAATACAGGGCTATTCTCCGGAATAATCTTATCCCTGAAGCCAGGATGAACACCGTTAAAGAAGAGGTACGGCGTGAGAAGGAAGGTGTGAATGGAGATACTCAGAACAGTTTTCCTGAAGAACTGGAGTCGGCACAAGCTGATAGCCAGAACCTTCAAGGAGTAGATCCAGTTTCCATGCAAATTATCGATCATCACCAAATTGGAAAGTTGAAGAATGAAATGATGACTACAGTCATAGAGTTTTATGGAACTGATACAAATTTCAGGCCGAAAATACCGAAAATCAATGGTTCAAGAAAGCTGACAAAGATACTGAGTATCATAAATCGGGATGTTTTGCCGGAACATGTTGAAGCATCTGCAAATCTGGAATCCCTTCATACTATTATTTACTGTGGTGCAGTAACTGTTGTGAGAGCTATGGGTATTGGAAAACATGAACGGAAAAAGCAAATGCCATCGATGCCAAACTGGGAAAGAAGATTTGTTGGAAAGATTGAACAGCTCATGGGAGATATTGCAAGAATGACACAATATGTTCGTGGTACAAGAACAAGAAAAGTACTGAGGCAAGCTGGGCAGATAATGAGACAAAACACAGAACACACACAGCGAGATGTACCGAATTCAACACCTGAAGAGTGCTTAGATACCTTGAAACAAAGGCTGTCTGTTTTAGCCGCCAGACTTGCAAAGTATAGGGAGAGTATGAAGAGGAAGAATGATAACTTCCTTTTCGCCAACTCAGAAAGAAGATTCTATCAGACGCTGGGTGAGATAAAGGTTTCTGCGGACAAAAACTATCCGACTAAAGAAGAAATTCAAGAATTTTGGGGCAAACAACTGTCTAGACCATCTCATCATGACGCTCAGTCAAGTTGGGTAAGAGAAGAACAGCAAGCTTCCCAAAGATTTGAGCAAATGCAGCACGAGAAATTCACCACAAATGATATTAAGGAAATTATCAACAACTTAGCGGATTGGATAGCCCCTGGCCCTGACCTGATTCAGAATTTTTGGTATAAGAAGTTCTGGAGCATCCACGATCAACTAGGTGAGTTCATTAATGATGCCATCCTTCATCCTGATAGCTTGCTCGAATTCATCACACGTGGCATCACATATTTGCTTCCAAAAGATCTTCAGAATACATGGTATCCTACAAAATATCGCCCCATACAGTGTCTGCCCACGTTGTATAAGATCATTACATCATGCCTGGCTAACAGGATATATGCACACTGTGAAAGAAACAACATAATTACCGTTCAACAGAAAGGTTGTAAAAAGGGTTCAAAAGGGTGCAAAGAACAACTAATAATTGACTCAGTTGTTTGTGGCCAGACACACTTAAATCACCGAAACCTTCATATGGTGTACATCGATTACAAGAAGGCCTTTGATTCTGTGCCCCATGACTGGCTAGTAGCAGTGCTGCGATTGTATAGGATCAATGAGGTATTTGTCAGTTTCTTGTAAAGGGTTATGTCAGCATGGCAAACTAGACTGTGTCTCAGTACGCCACGTGGAGACATACGAACAGATGAGATATCGATATATATCTAGAACAGACTTACAGGTAGTGTAAGAAACATATACCAACAAAGAGAAATCAGGAGATCACTGTTGGTGTTTGCGAAAAAAGGAAGGGATGAACTAAAGCAAAGAGAAGCAAAAGCTTACTCTGTCTTACCGTGTATTCCAAAGAATACAACAAGGACAAGCACAAAAGGACTATAACACCAACTACTTTAAATTGATATATTTAATTCACTCAAATATTTCCAAATATGAAGTCACAACATAAATATTGGTTGAAATTACCCTCAAACATAATAAAAAAAAATTAATGACAGTCTATCTTGCTTCATTTCCAATGGATTCGTAATGATCCATGTGTTTACACTAATATTTTAGTCTTAGATATTCTAAATCTTATATTCCCCAAATTTAAGTGTTTTAGTCACTTCAAATGAGTTCCGCCTGGTCAGGCTCGAACTCAGGATATTTACTTTTACTCCTTCAATGCCTTCATTTGGTTATGATGTAAACTTATCATTCTTCACATTTATTTATCCTTTTAAATCTCTTTTTCCACACATTTTCAAACACAAATTATACCCCCAAAACACAAATAACATTATTTACACATGAGTACCAATTACTTCTCCACTTCCATGCCAATTATATTTTATTGCAGCCATTCTGTCCATGAGAATTGGATGTTCAATGGAACCCGCACTCCCCGAAGTCCAATTCTATGATTTTTATCTTACCCGTATTTCTTTCCTTTAAGAGTATGGAATCAAAATCTGACATTTTTCAAAAATGCATTTATTATTATTATTCTTTATATTCATTATTTCATTATTATTATTATTTGCATTCAGGTTGAGCAATCCATGAATAATAATCATCTTTGGCAGGTATTACTTCTGCGACTTTTTAATCCTTCAAATAAAACCACGAGGTCTTCATTAAGATATTATTTACCACAGTGACAGTTTAATGGCTTGGCCTGCGTGAGACGCGACCGTCATTAGTCTCCCCTCGCCTCGAGCGAGACAACGAACCTCTCATAAGCAACATAGCTTTCCCTTATCCGTATCTTGACCTAGCTCAATATTTACCCATATGTTTTTAACATTCAAAGACAGACCACCTCTCCATTGAGACTCCAAGCATTTTTATTCTATTCTTCATACGGACTACGATCAGTCTAATTATTCTGATTATTTCGCGCTTCTTTCGGGATAATTATTCTCTGCTATTAGGATGACAAACAAACATATTATTATTCTGCTGTGATAGGCATTCCAAATACAAATGCTAACCAATCTAGAAACGCCATGTTCTACCTGGCTGCAGAGGTCGGCCTAGCTCGCAAGAGGGAATCAATTTTACCCTACCTCCGGCTACCCGCCTAGACAAAATATCATCTATCCAGTCTCACGATACTTTTTCATTCATGTGCTCCCTGGCATACATGAGAATTATACAATACTTGAGTGAGCATTTATTCTTTCACTCGAACACATTATATGACTTTACCTTAGTCAACCGACGAATTTCCCATAGACTATAACAATTATCCGATACTCGCACGTTAATTCAATACTTCAAGCCCTAGCTTACATTTGGTCTAGCCCATTTTTTGGCGACAATAATATTTCTTGGATACTCAATTCATTATTACTGTAGTCCAGATATCCTGGCGAGGATAAATGAATCTACTTTTCATTATTACATTTTCGTATTATTCCCTTTCGTTATTTTTGTGGTCTTTTATTATTATTATTATTATTATTATTTTCGTTAGGCCTTTCATTGCCTTTACTCGTGATGCTGAGGTCATTTGCCATTACTTTTAATTTATATCATTTAACAGTATAAGGTTTATTTTATTTTTATTTTTTTATACATCGAGTTGAGCCTCTATGGACTGCGTGGTAACAACCAACTTCACTTTAGTGTCTAGGTCTTGCTCTTGTTCCGGCTTTGACTTCCTGCCAGAATCTTCTGACCCCAGCGACGAGTGCCTGTTTATCTTTTTCGCATTCCTCTCCGTCTTCCGGAAGTTGATGCCATTTTAAAACCTTGGTAGTTGTCCACCAATCTTCTAAATGTGTTCCTGTCACGAATTTCTCGGTCTAGAATACCAATTTGCCTGAGATCTTTTTCGCATTCCTCGAACCATCTCGGCCTTGTTGCCTTAGACTTGATGAAACTCCATATTCTTTTGGTTAATCGATCATCAGTCATCCTCAAAAGGTGACCGTACAATAGTAGCCGTCTCCTCTTAATTGATACTGTGATAGGGTCTATGTTGTTGTACAAGTCCTCATTTGCTCTCTTTCGCCACTGTCCATCAACCCATCTATTACCTAGAATTTTTCTTAATATCCTACGCTCTCTTTTTTCCAGTTGGTCGGCTTGACCTTTGGTGTTCATGGTTAATGTTTCGGACGCATATAATCCCTCAGGTTTTACAACTGTGGTATAGTGTCGGAACTTGGCCCCTATACTCATAGACTTTTTGTTATAGATATTTTTTGTAATGTGGTATGCCTGGTCTAACTTCCTCATCCTGACATTAATTGCTTCCTCTTCTAATCCATTCTGCTGGATGACTTCACCGAGATAACGGAAATTTGTGACTCGACTGATTTTTCCAAGGTTAGTGATAATCCATTCAGGTCCATCGCAGATGTTTGTCGTATATTTTGTCTTCTGAATAGAAATCTGGAGTCCTACCTTTTCAGCAATTTCTGACAGCCTATTGATCTTGTTGACTGCTGAATCTATGTCGTTAGCAAAAATGGCCAGGTCATCCGCAAAGGCCAGACAGTCAACGTATATCCCTTTGTGCTTAGGACCAAGTCGGAACCGATCTTCATTTCTTTCTTCTTGGTCTAACATCTTCCTCCATTCTCGAATTACTTTTTCCAAAACACAGTTGAAGAGGAGTGGAGATAGTCCGTCTCCCTGCCTGACGCCCGTTCTAATTGTAAACGGTTCTGATATCTCTCCCATAAATTTGACTTTCGACACTGTGTTGGTTAGAGTTTGTTTGATCAAATTTCTAGATGTATCATCCACTCCAAACTCTTCCAAAATATTCATTAATGACTCCCGGTCGATGGAGTCATACGCTTTCTGAAAGTCAACAAACACGACCACGTAACTATATCCTCCTGTCTTCTTGTACCTGATGATGTTCTTCAGGTTAATGATCTGTTCCGGGCATGAACGACCCTTTCTGAAGCCAGCCTGGTATTCCCCGATCTGTTGGTCAAGATGCGCTTCTATTCTGTTCTGAACTGCTTTGGAGAAAATCTTATACGGAACAGATACTCATGAGATGCCTCTATAGTTGTTGACATTCTTTTTATCACCTTTTTTGTGTAGAGGATGGATTAGTGCTGACAGCCATTCAATTGGTAACATCCCAGTTCTCCATATCTCTTCAAAAAGTTTGACTAGTACATCTAGAGTTTCATCATTCGCCAGCTTCAGTAGTTCCGCCACTATTGAATCTTCACCAGCTGCTTTATTATTCTTTAAACTGTTGATAATTTGTTTGATCTCCTCTTTACACGGTGGGGATGAGTTGAGTAGTTTGTGGATCGGATCGCACACAGTGAATCGTTCTTTCGGTTCATCACAATTAAGCAATTTTTCAAAGTAACGAGACATGATCGTACAGTTTTCTTTGTTGGTCAGGCCCAGCTTCCCATTTTCATCTCTAAAACAGAGGCTGGGGGCTTGATACCCTTTCAAATTGGACTTGAACGTTTGATAGAAGTCTCTGGTATTGTTTTTCCGGAAATCCTGATCGATCTCTTCTAACTGCTGCTTCTCATATTGTAATGGTTTCCTTTGCCTAAGCTATGTTGTTTTAATGGGCGCCAAGACCTCAATGCAATGCTGAAATCTAAATTTGTATTTAACAACGTCTAGCTCTGGCAGAACACCTTCAAGACTCTATTCACTCAGATCGTGGTATGATTTGATCATTAACCCAACAAACAATTGTATCAGGAGAAGGAATTGGTCTATATCTAATGCTACTTACTGAAAGCAAAGATTGCATTGTAAAAGAAATGAATTTATTATATTAAACAAGTATAGCAAAATTAATAATAATAAGTATAAAATTTAAATTGGAGCGTTGCGATTTTAATATTACCGATAGAAAATTACGTGAAAACGGAGTTTGATAAATTGATTTTACTCTTATTTCCAAGCTATGAAGTTACTGAAATATGAAATGTAAAACAACGAGAAATGAGAGATTGCGTATTTCTGCGTCATTTGCGCTTACCACTGGAAATTGCCAAAGCATTTCCCTCGTACTTGATGATGCTGTGTGCTTCCCACAGTCTCCTGGACGTCGTCATCTCCGTCGAAATTTGATGATATTCTGGTAGATTAGATAATTCTATGGTCCGTATAACCACACTGGTTAAGTTTTACCAAAGTTAGTCTTCCACTCCACGGAACATCGGAGCAACACGCACTTGCAACCACACTCCGCAAGTTCTTCACAGATAGTCCTCGTTTTACGGCGCGTCGAACGATATATGCACACGCCGGCTCCCCACTCTTCAGCCGACTCCTAGCTTACGTTGTCTCCGCTGATTGGCTGTACCCCACTCGCTATACTCCCCTTCTCTGGGTCATTACACTCGGCGGGAGGGTTCCGTTCCAACAATTCGCCTTTCCTGGACGATGCGACCCAGGATTGCGTCATGCTTTCCGACAAGATTAAGCGTGTACTTGAATTCCCCGTGACTCATCTCTCTCAAATACCCTAACTGACAAAACTCCGTAAAATTCCGTAATCAGATAATTTTCCATGATATCGTCGTTCGTAATAATTTGCTTGATAGCGTTTTCTAAGACATAGAAAACCTATCTGAATGCTAATAATTTTTATAAAATGCTCCGAAAATACCTTAATAATAATTATAATAAATTAATAATAATAATAAATTAACATGAAAAATTCTCTTGGCTGAACAATTTGCCGCGTAAATAAATATAGAATGGCTTCCTACTGACTTATGCCAGTTGCATAAAAAACCCACGAAAAACACGTTACATATTCGCCTCGGATCATCGGATGATTTACCGTGACGACGGTCCATTATCCGATTATCCCAGACACGTTAATAAACCCCATCCAAAATACATATTACATAAATTAAATCTCCCTAAATTACAGATATATACACTCATTATTTTTCTTCACGCACTTTGCGTCAAAGTTTGTTGTCACTATGGATTGCACTTTGCAACCAGTCCAATGTTTCTCATATAAAATAGTGTTCCACGGATATTTCCGCCTCTCAAATTCCTCTATGTTGGAGAAATAGACATAATTAATGTGTGAGCACTATGTATTTATGATGTCATATCACACGCATTGAAGGTGTTCTGATATATTTATATCACCATAGAACTTCCTAATTTCACTGGAGGTCCCTTCCTTATGGTGAAATTTAATCTCACTTAGCACTGAACACACGATCACACTATTGTGGCAGCGCCTCGTGACCATAATACTTAATCTCTCTTTAAAGTAGATGATTAAATTAGTATTGACTTCTGAAAAAAAACAGTAAATGTGCATTACATATAACACCAAATATTTCTGTGCCGTAATCGCCCTTTCTTGTTATGTTCCCGTAGACCATATTCTACTTAATACTAGTTCTCAACACAGAAATAATACCTTTGTACAAATTACCTTAAATTACACACTTACAAATCTTACATGGCGAGGCCGTAAACAGAAATCACGTGTGCTGATATGTATGAGTTTCATGAAGGACTGTCTCGCATTCTGATGGCCCATCTTTTGCCTCGTGGACGCCTTAAGCAAAAATACCATGTACAAGCGCTCACCCATCTCTTGGAGGCAAATGGGAATTCACCAGCGCTACCAAATTCTGGCCTTGGTGTATCGAGACATTTTAGTGCTCAAGAGCATCCGACAATCCCGTCATATTTCCCTGTACCTTAAAAACTCTCATTTACTTACATACTACCCCCCTGTGTGACTTCTGATACGCCTGCCTGGTAGACCAAATCTTCCACGCACCAGACACCACACTTACTCATTTGATAGGCTGGCTCGCCAGCTAAACACACTCACTTTATGACACATATTTTCGTAGACTATGTATATTATACGTTCCGTATAATCTGTTTCCCTTACTATCCTCCAGCACATATGCTGTTTTTCCAATACGTTTGGAAACTATAAATGTTACTGCGTCACCTGCTTCCAACCTTGAAAGTGGCTCCCTTAAATGAACGTCATCACGTTGCTCCACTAGCATATTTCTCAGTATCTGTAACGATGCCCTGTTGCTACTGTCCACACATGCTAACCCTACTTTCCTCTGGTGTCACGCCACTACTCGACAGTCTATGACCTAAAAATGTCACTTCTGACTGACAGAATGACGACTTAGACAGCTTCAAAGTGAACCCTGCCTGATCTAACTTCTGAAAAACTATATTTAAATGACATAGATGCTCCTCAAAACTGCGTGAACTAATTACCATATCATCTATGTAAATGGTTACAAACTCTCCTGTGTCATCCCCTAATGCGATGTTTAAAGCCCTAATTAAAGCTGCTGAACTACTCTTTAACCCAAAAGGGGTTCTACAAAATTGATAAAGGTTATATTTATGACTAAAAGCTGTAAATGGTCTATCTTCGTACATAAGTGGCACTTGCCAAAAACTGGAACTCAAATCTACACAAGTGAAATACTTCTTCCCCTCAAATGTTTGCATTAATTCCTCTATTGACATAGATTTCAGCTGATCTGAACTAATTCTACTGTTAACCAAACGAGCGTCTAAACAAATACGAACAGTGCCGTCGGTCTTGGGTACCGTTATCAAAGAATTAACATACGGACTGTTAGAGTGCTCAATAATCCCATCTTCAAGCATCTGATTAATTTGTGCCTCAACTGCACTCTGATAAGCGAAAGGTACAGGATATCTATGTCCTGTGAATACTGACCTATCAATAACGTTCAATGAATGTGTATAGCAATCGGCCATACCAATGCGATCCTCAAAAACTCTCCTATTACACAATAACACATCATAGAGCCGAACACACTGTTCATCCTCTATATTACCCTGAAATGCAGCATCACGTAACGAGTCCTCTAGACTTCCGTTCGTAATCACACTGCCCACAAAACATGGAGAACCCCGCTCTACGGCTGGCGATATCTCATTTAAAGTACAAATCACACCTACAATACTACTCCTCTGAATATGGTCATTGAACGCTACTTCTACTTCAGAATCTCCCCATTTAAATTTCAAACTCCCTACATCATAACATAAGTTACCAGACACTCTACTTAGCCACTCTGAACCCAAGATAACACTGAATACTAAATTTGGAATTACAAGACAAATCTGCTTCTCTACATGATTATTAATTTTAATGTCTACTAAAACTTGCTTAGAAATTACTTTAGACCTCTTCCCAACAGCTGTGATAACAAAAGTGCTTTTAATTGGCATCTCCTCAAAATTTACTCCAGTTCCTTTCATTTTATCATAAAATGCACTACTTATGCAACTCTTCATACAACCACTATCAATTAAAACATCTGTGTACGCCTCGGACACGTTAAATTTAACTATGGGGCTCTTACTAACCACTTCCTGAATAATACCTTCATCATTTAGTTCATGTAATAATTCATTTCTCACATTTAGGTCATAGGGTTCCTGTATAATTGTATGGACAGGGCATGCTACAAGACTGAGATTCTGACCTTACTTCGCAGCCTGGTTCGCGTTTAAAGAACCGCTACAGCTGGCCGTAGTACTACTAACTACTAAACTGGTCTGGTTGTTCTGGGCTGTGTTGTCATTGTTTGGCTGTATATTACTACCACTAGGCTGTCCTCTTCCTTGACCCCTATTCTGGTTGTAATTATTGTCATTATAATTTCTCCCTTGATTTCCCCTGAAATCATTGTTTCTCCCTTGATTTCCCCTGTAATCATTGTTCCTCCCTTGATACTGATTACCATAGCCATTTCCTCTGTTCTGATTTAGCTGATTATTATTATTTCTATTTTGAGCATTGGCCCCTTCGCCACCGTTCCCTTGAACTTCTTGATGCCTGGCTTCATTAGGCCTATTATTATTATTACCCTGGTTCCGATTGAAATTGTCCTCATAACCCCCTCTCCCTAGTGCATCAATTGTGCTTAACAAATTTTCTACTTGTGATATTGTCTTTACATTCTGGATACAAGCAGCCTCCTTGATCCTATAGGGAAAGTGCCTAAGTAGCAACCTCACCACATCACTTTCCTCCTTCAAGCCATCCAGATATTTACACACTAATACCTGCCCTAAAAAGTATTCGGTCATGGTGGAGCTTCCTTTAGGGTTATATTTTCCACACACTACTCCCTCACGATGCTGCGACTGAATAACCTCATTCCAGAACTTTTCACAGAATTTCATTTTAAAATCATTGATATCAGTAAACTTGTCTCTGTAGACAGCAAACCAATTCCTCGTTTCCCCCACAAACACTTGTTCAAAAATTTCAACTACCTGGCACCACTCAATACTACCATTTTCCAACCTCTCCCCGAATTTATTTTCTATAGTGTTCATGAACTCCATTGGGCACCCCTGTCGATTGCTGAACTTACCCAGTTCTACCTCCCTGTGTGTGCTATTCACAAAAACTGGCCTATTCTGACTATTTTCTTGCCTGATCCTAGCTTTTAATTTCAATTCTAACTCTGCGATTTTCTCCTCAGCCTTCCTCTCAATACTGTTTACTGTTAATTTAATGTTTCCTTCTGATTCTTCTACTTTATCATATAGCTTTGCTTGTTTCTCCTCAATCTTGCTAATGCTCTCTCTATTACTCTCTCTTAAATCATTTACTTCTGCAACTATTTGTGAGTGGACTTTCTCAATTCTACCCCCCAGCTGTTCCTTAACCTCTTTAGTAGCTACCTGAATTTTGTCAATTTCTCCCCCCAATTGCTTTTTGACCTGCTGTGTTTCCAGTTGCACTAGTTCTTTTAAATTTTCAGCCTGTGTACTGATTCTAATTTCCAACTCCTCCTGTACTTTTCCTAATTTTCTGTCTACATCTGCAATAATCTCTTTAGCCTTTTCTTCCATCACCCCCCTGATCTCACCTCTAATCAGTTCGAATTTGTCACTCATTTCCCTACTGTTTTGTTCTAATTTAGCATTTAAAGTTTCAGTACTCTCTCTATTTTCCTTACTGTTTTGTTCTAATCTGGCGTTGTTTTGTTCCAGTTTTGCATTTAAAGTTTCAGTACTCTCTCTATTTTCCTTACTGTTTTGTTCTAGTTTAGCGTTGTTTTGTTCCAGTTTTGCATTTAAAGCGTCTGTACTTTCTTTATTTTCCCTACTGTTTTGTTCTAATTTGGCGTTTAAACTATCGCTCAATTCCCTATTGCTCTCTTTATTTTCCCTACTGTTTTGTTCTAATCTTGCATTATTCTGTTCTAACTTTGCATTTAAGGCATCACTACTAACTTTGTTCTGATACATAAACTCGAGAAGTAAAGTTTTTAATTCTGGTTGGCCGCCTACACTCCCTGTTTCAGTATCGGGATTTACCTCCGCTACCCCGGTACTACCATCACTCGACATACTGCTCGTATCATCACTCTCCCGTTGATGACCACTACGTAACCTCATCTGTCTTTCTTTCTCATCCCCCATAATGATATACACTGATACAGACAAATAACCCCCAAAATACAGGCACAGAAATATATACCCTTCTCCTTCCACAAATGTTATTAGGTTTTCATCCCCAAGTTGTCGGCGACAAATGTAATGGTTTCCTTTGCCTAAGCTATGTTGTTTTAATGGGCGCCAAGACCTCAATGCAATGCTGAAATCTAAATTTGTATTTAACAACGTCTAGCTCTGGCAGAACACCTTCAAGACTCTATTCACTCAGATCGTGGTATGATTTGATCATTAACCCAACAAACAATTGTATCAGGAGAAGGAATTGGTCTATATCTAATGCTACCTACTGAAAGCAAAGATTGCATTGTAAAAGAAATGAATTTATTATATTAAACAAGTATAGCAAAATTAATAATAATAAGTATAAAATTTAAATTGGAGCGTTGCGATTTTAATATTACCGATAGAAAATTACGTGAAAACGGAGTTTGATAAATTGATTTTACTCTTATTTCCAAGCTATGAAGTTACTGAAATATGAAATGTAAAACAACGAGAAATGAGAGATTGCGTATTTCTGCGTCATTTGCGCTTACCACTGGAAATTGCCAAAGCATTTCCCTCGTACTTGATGATGCTGTGTGCTTCCCACAGTCTCCTGGACGTCGTCATCTCCGTCGAAATTTGATGATATTCTGGTAGATTAGATAATTCTATGGTCCGTATAACCACACTGGTTAAGTTTTACCAAAGTTAGTCTTCCACTCCACGGAACATCGGAGCAACACGCACTTGCAACCACACTCCGCAAGTTCTTCACAGATAGTCCTCGTTTTACGGCGCGTCGAACGATATATGCACACGCCGGCTCCCCACTCTTCAGCCGACTCCTAGCTTACGTTGTCTCCGCTGATTGGCTGTACCCCACTCGCTATACTCCCCTTCTCTGGGTCATTACACTCGGCGGGAGGGTTCCGTTCCAACAATTCGCCTTTCCTGGACGATGCGACCCAGGATTGCGTCATGCTTTCCGACAAGATTAAGCGTGTACTTGAATTCCCCGTGACTCATCTCTCTCAAATACCCTAACTGACAAAACTCCGTAAAATTCCGTAATCAGATAATTTTCTATGATATCGTCGTTCGTAATAATTTGCTTGATAGCGTTTTCTAAGACATAGAAAACCTATCTGAATGCTAATAATTTTTATAAAATGCTCCGAAAATACCTTAATAATAATTATAATAAATTAATAATAATAATAAATTAACATGAAAAATTCTCTTGGCTGAACAATTTGCCGCGTAAATAAATATAGAATGGCTTCCTACTGACTTATGCCAGTTGCATAAAAACCCCACGAAAAACACGTTACAATATAATCGCTTGGCCCTTCGGAAAGTTCTGGTTGCTTCTTTTCGAGCTTCACGGAACACATCGAAATCTTCAGGTCTTCGGGTAGAGTTCCACTTTTTCCAGGCATTTGTTCTTTGAGTCAGCACTTCATCACAATCCTCATTCCACCATCTATGCTATCTCTTCTTAGCTGTCAGGATTGTAGTACTAGCTGCTTGTTGGATCTTGGAGGCAATGTCCGTCCATTTATGAGATTCAAAAGTCGGTTGCTGGTGGTATTGTTCTAATACATTTTGATCGATTTTCAACTTTTCAAGGTCATATTTACGAATCTTATTTCCTTGATTCTGGGTCTTATTGAGAGGAATGAAATTTATTTTGATCTTAGAGAGGTAATGATCTGAATCGAACTGGGCACCTCTCTGCACTTTAACATTCATTATTTCCTTAATCGCTCTCCTAGATATTGCGACATGATCGATCTGTTTCTCTCCACACACATTGCCCGGTGATCGCCAAGTCTTTTGTTTGCTTGGTTTGTGTTTGTAGAACGTTGACATTATCTGAAGATTGAAGGTGCGACACAGATTGACGAGTCTTATACCATTTCTGTTCGTCATCTTGTGAGCAGGATAGGCTCCGATTGTTGATCTGAATTGCGGTTCTGCTCCCAGCTGAGCGTTAAAGTCACCTAGTAAGATCTTGATGTTCTTTGATGGTATTTTCTCCAACTGTTCTTCAAGGAGGTCCCAAAACTGTTCAACTTTCTCAGGATTACGTCTGTTGTCCTCATTGATCGGTGCATTATTTTGTTTAACGTAAAAGCACAAGCCGTGCAGCATTGATCAGCGTGTATCCTTTGTTACCGCAGCTGAGAGTTAGAATAGAAAGTCTATCAGAAGGGCTAAGGAATTCCACTATTGAACTGACAACCTTCTTACGAACAACAAAAGCCGTGCCAAGTCAAGGCATGTTCTTACCTATTTTCACAGCCCTTTCTCCTTTATAAATCCTATACCCCTCAATATCCATTATGTCCTCATCTAGGTATCTCGTTTCTTGGATGGCCAAGATGGTTATGTCATGTTTGTCCATCATCATTGTCAATTCTTTGTGTTTTCCAACTTTCAGTAGTGAATTGACGTTCAGCGTCCCAAAGTAGTATTTCTGTTTCATCTTCAATTTTGTACTTGTAGTAATTCCCTCAAAGCATCTAGTTTCAGGCTCCCCAGAATCCACAGGCCTGATTGCGCTCCTAAGAACGGTAGATTCCCCCAACGAGGTACTACCTGGGGTAGTGTCCTTTTTGTGACGACATTCCATGATGCTTGGTTGTTCAAACCAGTGTGGGTCAGAAAGCTCCTTCCCAGTAATAGAACCGAGGTTGTAAGCCCCGGAGCTCAATAACAGGCCGCTCCTCTGGAGACCGACGCCTATCGCAGCCGCTTCACTGAAGAACAGACGCTGCTAAATGAAGATAGTTCTTCCGCTTTATCCACCGTTGAGACCCGAAGCCTTCTTCCGCTTTCAAAGCCGTTGACCATCTTCACCGTAACCCTGGTAAGGGGCCCTTACGAGGTACTACCAGCCGGGCCAGCTGGACCAAGGTTTTTTACAGAGGTGTTACTCCTCTATCACTCACCACTTTGCCCTGGCTTGTGACAGGCATTGCCTGGCTTCCCATATGATGGGCCCAGGTTGGTGGGTTTGGTTTATTTATTATTTATCACTGACTTGGATTTTCATTGCTTTACTTTAAATTTCATTAAATTATCTTTCAATTTCTTAATTATTTACTTTCGCGTTAACTTAGGTTGCGTTCAACTTCTATTGCGTTTACTTTGCATAACAAACGTCACTGATTTCAATTACTTAGTTTATTTCTTTCGATAATACTTTGGTTCCATTACTTTACATGCTTACACGCACTTGGGTATTTTTGTACAATATTTAACTCGTTACTGGGCCTCATTTTCTCTGCCTTCCCCTTTAAAAAGTGACACTTTAAAGCACTATTCACCGTTATCACTTTATCATTTATAATTTCTCAATAATACATTTCGAATTATGGGTCCACAATGACTCAATATATTTAATTCATTTTGGTACTCACCAACTCAGGATCTGCCGTTGTGAAGAATTTCACCCTCATGATTTTTGACTAATACATTTTTACAACAATATGGCAACACATAACACACGTGATTTTTACCTGACGTGACATATTAATATTTTTACACATAATGATTCTTGATAAAAAAAACACTTTCACAAAATTTATATTAATTTTTAAAACAATAAACTTATACCTTTTCACACGTTTTCACTTTATCACTTTTTACTCTGTGACAATTCACACGTGTTAACCCTTGGGTTAAGTCCTATTTTAATATATATTTACAATTTCTTTACACACTGTGTAATAGTTCTTGTCGCATCTCAGAACGCAAGCGATGACTTCCGATTGGTCTCCTGATGACGACTTCTCACCTCGATCTAGTTGCACGATCTGTTCTACGATGACTTCTAACTCGGACCCCTAGGCCTTGAATCAATGTTCTGTAGTTTTATCCACGGTTTAAACTCACCGGTTTATTGACTTCTCTTTTACAACGTTATGTTGTGAAACGATTGTAATTATCGACCTGTTCTTTTATTCCAGCAAGGCTCGAAATGTTCCTGTTATTTGACAATGTTCGGTACTTCCACTTTTTACTGCGCATTCATTTAAAATGAAACGCGACTCGACTTTTACTTTTGGTACGCGGTCCTGTTATCTTACTGGCTTTTATTTAAACCCATAGATGATGCTAGCGATACTTGTTTCTAGCGATTGTGTTCGGACCTAACTTTCATTTCTGGTGCGTATTGTTCACCTATCCTCACATTTTTATATAGGCGGAGTTCTTTCTACTTTCGGTAGCTTCTGCCTGGTCACGAACCAGCTAACTTGTATTCTTGAGGATTTATAGTTCTTTTCGAAGCTACGTAACTTTCCCTGATGTCTTTGTGTCCGGTGTACTGAACTACCCGCCACGGCGGACACCAAACTGAATACTGAGAACCAGTAACGTGCTCCTTGACGCCTACGGTAAACTGAATATACTGAAAATTGTTCTTTTCACTGATATGGCCCAACTTGGCTCACTGGCGATTTGTACTGGCGGTCTAGATACTGTGATCCAGCGTTATGTTCGACTGGACTGACAAAACTGCACGTACTGTGAGGTAGCACCTCCGTCCCAACGGGCTGAAAGACTGCCTATGATGTGATGCAGCACTCCTGCACTTGGAGTCCACTGTAGACTGCATGTACTGAAAAATTGTTCTTTTCCGCCCTGATCGTGCCCAAACTTGGCGTAATGACGACTTGTACTTGTTGAAACTAGTTGTACAGTATGACCTCCCTGAGGTTCATACAACTGAATACGTTATGAGGCAGCAACCTCCCTTAGGAGTGCTCTGTAAAACTGAATATGCTCCAGCCTCACGCCCCACTAGGCTGATGAAAACTATGTGTACTGTTAGTGATACAGCGTCGCGCCCCTCGTGAGCTGACGAAAATCTGCATATGATGTGATGCAGCACTCCTGCACTGGGAGTCCACTGTATACTGCATACCTTCTGCCTAAAGACTCGGCTATATATCGGGAACTTGCAAAAATAAACTAATTTGGTCTTCTTCTCAGAGATATCTTTTGAGCTTGACGTCGCACGTTTTTGAAAAAATAACCATTATGTTCCCTACCGTCTAAACGTCGCATTCTCATCTTGTTTTCCGAAAATCGATCGTCTATTATTTTTAAATTAAATTTACAAGGCTCCTCAGCTACGTGGGCGAGTTGGTTTTATTTTCTCCTTCCCAGGACCTCTTCATAGCCCCGCCTAATGACGTAACTGCTTCATAAGCACGTTTTCCCTGTGCCTTAATTATTCAATTTTAATCTTAATTAATTCGTAACTCCCTGGATTATTCTGATTGACATAACAATATTTATGTAATTTTGCGTTATTTCCAAGAAAACTGTTTATCCCATAATTCTGCGGTGTTGGAACGCTATCTAGGGTTGTCATAAAGATGCTGATATTAAACCTTCGCAGTGGTTCCCCTGCCTACCTGCTCTGATCGTTTCCTCACAGCATGACTGTGCTCGTGAATCATACACAGCTTGCATCTTGTGACTTCAGATAAGGCTGTCAACGCTCTGCGTCATTGCCTGAATCACTTCATATTTCCTCATGGCTAGCTTATGCGTAACTGAAAGTCTTACAGCTATTTTATATTTCTCGATTTATAATAACTTAGGTTCGAACCCTGCACCTGTCGGTCGGGCACAGTAGTCCGACACGATAACCACTCACCCACCCTGGCAAGCCAATAATAATATGAGGCACGTCCAGAAAGTAAGTTCCGTTTGGTAATAAAATTAAATAGTGTACAGATACAGAAAAATGATTTATTGCACAACATTCTACACCTCTTAAACTACTCCACATAACTGCCGAACTTTTGCAGGCATTTGTCATAGCGTGGCACAAGTTTTTGGATACCTTCTTCATAGAAGTTTGCCGCCGACCGTAAACGAGAGTGAAGACTCCCCTGTAAGATATCCTACCGTTTGGCCACAACTGTTAGGCAAATTGCGTTTGTGGTCAGGAGAACTCCTAAACATACGCAGTTCTCCTGGTAAGCACGCAATTTGCCTAACAGTGGTGGCCAAAAGGTAGGATATCTTACAGGGGAGTCTTCACTCTCGTTAACGGTCGGCGGCAAACTTCTATGAAGAAGGTATCCAAAAACTTGTGCCACGCTATGACAAATGCCTGCAAAAGTTCGGCAGATATGTGGAAAAGTAGTTAAAGAGGTGTAGAATGTTGTGCAATAAATATTTTTTCTGTATCTGTACACAATTTAATTTTATTACCAAACGGAACTTACTTTCTGGATGTGTCTCGTAATAATAGTAATGGGTAGGGGAGAAAATCACGGACACCATACTCAAAAGAAGACTCTCCTTTTATGGCCATTTAACACGAATGAGCTCCGGCAGATTGTCCAATCGAATCTGTGCCTGATTTGTAGAAAAGAAAACCAAAGAGATCTGGTTTACAGAGGTGGAAAAAGAGCTACGTACAAGAATTGAGGATATCACACATGAGGACAACTTGGAGCGTGACTCTTTGAAGAAGAGACTTTGGGAAATACAGAGTTTTCTGCCTTAACCCATATTGAAAGAAGTGGACCGAAGAACGAAAAGAAGCTCACCGAAGAAGAATGCGTGAACACTGGGCCAATATGAAAGAACGAGGGAGAATACAGTTGAAATAACGTGGTCCATAGAAGACCGAAACGATTTAAAAAAAAGAATGATTAGGGGTATACGAACTTTGTGTGCATGCTATATAGCAGGGCCATCCGTCACTGCGCTCGGAGAGCACAGTCGCGCTCGGGGAGCACTGGGCAGTCAGCCTAGCGCTCCTTCCCCTACCACCACTACACTGTGGCAGCGAGGAGACCTGAGACAGACGAACGATGTTCGGACCGCGCTGACTACCGTAGATACGTACGCACAGTCGTGTTGCCGACGACCTTTGTGGGATTGTTGACATCTTATTGATAGGGCTGTTTTGCCATAAAACATATATACCGCATATACAAATCGAATGGTACTCATGGAATGTGCAGGAAATAATCGCAAGTGTTAAGTAAAGAATATTGTGATTTATTTCAAACTGAAATGTGAACATATCAGAGAGGAAAATTCAACAACATTTTACCTATATGATCAGATGGTACAGACCTTGAGTGACTTTTGCTCCGTCGTCTTTACGAGCTTTTAGTTTTGAAGCGAACAACCTCCTCCAAATTGGGTACAACATTTCTGGACACAGCTATTCGTAAACAATTGCGCAAGTTTATATCGCTCATCGTTGCACGATGTTTACTTTTGGTAAGCTTAAGAACCGAAAAGAAACGTTCTCAAATGTACGTCGAGCCAAACATTGCTCACTTCGACGCGGCGGGCGGAGCGCGCGCTCAACCAGCCAAGCTCCTCCCACCACTACCGAAACTACCTTCCACCAAAGCGCTCGGAGCACTGGCTTAGAGCGCGGCCGGAGCGCTAGTGCTCGGGGAGCTCTGTGCGGATGGCCCTGATATACAGTATATCGTATAGAGAAAAAACTATTTTTCTTTTGAAGGAAGGATGGAAACTTGTAGTTTTACGTCACTGCTTATCTCTTTTCTTTTACGTGGAATCCGAACCACCCGACGTGATGCTTCACCTTGAGAGCCTCACATGTATTAACCAGGAATGGAAGCATGATGAGAGGCAAGTAACTTAAAATAATGATTATGAGTTAGAAAGATACATTTGAGATCTACTGTGTGCACCTACACATTAAATAAAAATACAATAAATTACAATTTGATAGTTTTAGCCACTCGAAGAAAATTCCACTTTATTTATTTCTAATTCTCTTGCTCACTGGCTCATTTAAACACTTCAAAGCTGTGTTAATCTGTTCACATTGGCCTTAGTAGATAATGACAATTTAATAGTCGGTTCCACAAACATGCCAGTACCACTTTATTTCGTTCGTATGATTCTTTTAAATTGCTTATCCTCCCAGCTCGGATTATCCCACGGACATTGCAAGGGATCATTCGTCTACCGTCGCAAGGACGGCCAAGCTACATCTGCAGACTAGGTCGACGTGGGTTCCAGCCCCACCGTCAGCCGTCCTTGAAATGGTTTTCCTTGGTATCCCATGTTCTAATCCAGGAAAATGCTGGGACGATAGCTTCTTGACAGGCTACGGCCACTTCCTTCCACTTCCTTGCTCAGTTTCATTCAACTTCATTCACTTCATCTCTCATTAACTCGTCTCATGAGGTTGGCGTAGGAGGGCATCTGATCGTAAAAACCACTCACTACACATACTTTCTTCGCATCTCACCCCCAACCCCTTTGATAAAAAAAAGGGAATAATAAGGGGTAGACATATAGATACATACCGACAGCGGTAGCTACGCTCGCTAAAGCACAGCGCTACGCCATGGGGCTAAGCTTCCTGCGAACTCGGTAGACGTGGGTTCGAGCTCCACTGTCAGCCGTCCTAGAAATGTTTTTTCGTGGTTTGCCCCATTTTCAATTCCAGGCAAATGCTGGTACGTTACCTTCTTGACAGGCCACTACCGCTTCCTTCCACATCCTTGCCTAGTTTCAGTCATCTTCATGCGTTTCATCTTGAATTAACTCCTCTCAAGAGGTTGGCGTAAGTAAGGGCACGCGGCCATACAAACCATCCACCACATAGAATTTCATCGCATCTCATCCCCAATAATAAGGGGCAAACATACTGTACCCATGTGAGTAATCTCCATGGAAAACATGCTTCTGCCTCCAGCTAGCATCAGTTCTCAGGCGTGTACCGTCCTCCCACTAAGCAGTTGCATATTTTGATCTGAGACTAAAAGGTATCAACTCTACAATGATAAAGCACAACTCTATTCTAAAGACTTTAATTCAGTTCTAAATCATGGCTTCAAACACATAAAAACACAATCCCAACAAATATCATACAAACAAAGCAAAATTACTCCCACAATCCACTGATATTCACACTTTATCCTATTAAATCCACATGATTATTCATTCCTTTACCCTGAGATTGATATCAAATTCACTCTCAAGTGCGCTGATGCACATGTAAATTACACATAAACTGTACTTATAATCTTATGTCACCTGCTGTGACCTCTTTCATTTCACAGGATTAATTGTTTATTTTCAACACCTCTTAATTTACATTATGTGTACCATTGTGTTTTGTTTCTCTCTTCCCACCAAAATGCTTTTCCATGCATTAGCCAATTTATGGGTTGCACAACAAATTCACTTGCAACTCCACAATTATATGTAAATATACCCTTACAGTTCCCTTTCCTACAGTTCCACTTTCTACAGTTCCACTGTATGCCGTTGCGATTTCAACTTCAGAATTCCGTTACCGCTGTCTCGGATGATATTTTATGCTACCCTTGCGTGGCATAGCCTACGGCATCTGATACCGAGCTCCAGTGCTAAGTAAGACTGTCAGTAAAAAAATGTAACTTCCAACAACTCATAAGTTTGCTAAATATTAATCATCAGGATGATCTTTAATTATCAATGTGTTTCAAACCACACAATTACATTATCCAATACAACACTGACTCTTTTCATTACAAAACAGGGTCTCAAAATCTGTTCCTTTTAAATGTCAACCTTCACGGGTCGTTTTAAAACTCTGCCCCTCAGAGCTTACTCGTATACAATGGAACGGAGCCGAACGGTCACAACACGTGCGCCGTCCCTCCTGACTCCTGGCTTTTATCTCCAAGCAGTAACAAAATTTCCAAATACAATAGTGCAGTCTCACTGACCCACATATCCCATATGATTTAAACTGAATGGTGTGCAAGACGGGTGATGGACGTGTTTAAATATTTATTCCTAACAGTAGGAGATTAATAACTGGCCTCAATAGGTCCATTTCATTATACTCGTATGAAGGAACGAGATTCTTCAAACACTGGTCGAACTGGCTAGCCGGCATCTTAATAACTGCTACGGTCATGCACATGCTGCCGCCAATTAGTTTCGCTTCTCAAGAGCTGAATCATTTCAATAACAAGTTCACGGTCGATCAGGTATCATGCAGAGGTTTCCATTGTTATCCTCTCATATACCACAGGATTCGAACCCGGAACATTCCATATCCATCCTCAGAGTTAGGGTGCATCACTAAATACACTCTGGCAAATAATAAATATCTCTGTACGCCCTAGGCTATACGAGATTTCACACGTCGATAGACTAGCTGGCTCCCTGACCATTATGCTATGATTTCGTCCTATAATTAGTAAGATAAATCTATCAATTACTCTACAAGCTTATTCACAAGCTGCAAATTCAATTCACTATTAAACTCTTCCATTCCCTAAATTCTTGCATAATTACCCCTTATTACAATATTCTCTGATATTAAATTGCTTTTCTTAGCCCTTCATGTATCATATTACTGCTTGGGTAGATAAATATTCCAATAAGCATATATATTTGCTTACAACATTTTTCCTGATGTATTCGTTTATTCCTTTTTATTATTATTATTATTATTACTGACATGAATTACAATAACCCGACACAACGTAACCATTTTAATAACCGAACATCCGTGTCCGTTACGTTAAGTTTTATATAACTGAATTGCCATTTACAATAGTGGTAACGATTTATCCACTCAATGATGTACAAAAGACATCTCAACTTTACCAAAATCAACACAACAAAATAATAATTTGAGGCTCTACCTCCTAATATTGACTCTTACTGGCATCTTTTATAATTTTGAAATCACAAAACACACAATGGACTATAACTGTTATAAAATTATGGTTTTTGGGTACTTAAATCGGCTATCCGGGTGGCTCCAACCACTCATTCCTTCCATTAATGCCTGCCATAATTGCAAAATTAGCAAGACATTCTTACACTAATAACACACCTTTTATATAACTTTGGCCTCACAAGACACACGGCACTATTCTTTTCCATATTGAGGCTATTGCTTCCTTATGCACATAACACTTTATAGCACTTGTTACACTATTAATTTTAAAGATATTTAACAGATCATCACTTCACTATTTACACTTCTTACTGGTTGAATTTCCCTGGCAAGATATCAGAAATGCAGACGCTGAAGCTGGCCTTCTCGCTGCTATCCGTATTCTGATTGAAAGTCTCGATTATCTGCTTAAGGATTCCTATCGATTCACCCAACTGTCTAGCCATCTCTATCCTGCGATAAACTTCCTGATCTAGCATGAATATGCTTGCATATCGTCCTGAGCGTTAATTATATTGGTGTTCTATGAAATTCCACCACTCACATAATAAAGTTTATGTTCGACCCTGACTATTATGTTTCTGAAAACTGTATCATAATGATGGTCATTATAACACTATTATTCATTATGAAACAGTTTCTCGCACCAATCACAGCTCAAGAAACAAATTTTTTGACCAATTAGATAAGGATACCTTCGCGCATGCTCTCAAAATCCAACATGTCTATATAAATTACCGAAAGTGCACCGTCCAAATGTTCGCGTAAATAAACTGGTGAATATGAGACAAGAAATAGCACTGTACCTTAATATACCTAAATCCAATTTCTACTCGGCGCGTTGATTTCAAACGACTACGGTGACAGTTTTGCTGAATACTGGTTCACGATCTGCACATCTGGCATTGAAGCACTTAGAGCGCATGCGTCGGCCGGCCAGAGAGCTTGGAACAGGGAGATGTGCTACCTAGCGCACCACCCGAGCACAAAATTCTAGTTACTGAACAGATATTTATGAATAATTATGTTAAAACATGTAATAAAGTTATAATTATCGTCGAACATAAACAGTCGTATGCAACTCGCCTATAATGGTAATTAAGACACTCGTATGGAAATTATAAAACTCGCTAAAGCTCGTTTTATAAAGACACTCGTGTCTTAATTATAGCCATTATAGGCTCGTTGCATAATGTACTATTATTTATGCGCAGTCCGACAGCCTAAGATCTGTCTAATCAACATTTTACATACTGCGCTCAACCATTGTACATTGTACTTGTACAGATTATTACTCTCAAATGTTCTAGCTTGCCTATCACACGGTAATTTCCCTATGTGCATAATAACAATCGCTCGTACTGCCGACTATACAAAAATGGCACGACTGTCCTTAATAAATGTGATTAATAAATTTTCCACTGCACGGCTCATCATGCTGAAGTCCGAGCATCCCTTCTCGACTTCGGTAACGCACACTTCACCTAATAAAGTTTACTGATTACATCTGACGACAACTGACGACTACTGACGACTGACTTCTTTATGATGCTTTCCTAACTCGTACATACTCATACTGCACGGCTAATACACTTAATAATACTAAAAATGTTCAAGTCTTTGTGCGCGAGTTCTTTTCCTGGACCCGGGCAGCATACGCTCCACGCTAGAGTCTGGTACAACTGACCTCTTCTGTCATGGGTCCATGCCTTATATTCGTTTCGAGAGAAAAAAGTAGACCGCGAATTCCCCCGCAGTGTCATCTCCTCTCCCAGGATGATTCTGGTCTTGAAATAATGCTCATATGGTTCCATTTTCCTCGCTGGTCACATATCTGTATGCGTGCTCGAGGGTCGATCGGCCAATTAATTAATATTAATTGCCTTTGCCATGGCGTGGGCACGCCGCGTCCCCTAAAAACCCCCGGCGACCTAGTCAGATCTCGCCGCTAACACCAAATATACTGTGTCCTTGCGCATTCCATTAAATATGCCTCGATTTCAATGTTTAATGGCTTGATAATTAGCCTCCCGGCTAAACATTCACATGGGTGGAAACCTCATGTCACTGCGTTGCTCCAATCACGAGTAATCATTAAATAACGATGGTAGCTCCTCACTCCACTAGCGTTTCTATTCTGAAACGGGGAATAACTTGGCCATTATTTAGCTCCCTGACCTTCTCCAGACGACTTGAGTAGGTCACACAGATTGACACGGCTCCAAGAATCTCCTCCCACTTTTCTGGAGTCATTAGAAAAACGTCAAGCGCTCCAACTTCTGTGCTCAAGTCCAGAATTGTATACTCCATACAGCCCAATAATGCTGTATTCTACTAATATTCCCTGCATTATATTAATTAATAATGTCAGCATTAGTTCCTATCACATCAGTGATTTAATATGTACTTTCTCTAGGGGTTTTTATAACTTAAACTCCCTCAAAAGATCTCGTGTTCGTTCCTTGCCGGAACCTTTATTCTGAGCTCAACTATCTCTGACATCCACGTTCGACACCAGTCAGCCTAACCCCGTTGGGTTCAATACATACAAACCTATATAGATATATATTTAAAAATACATAAATAATGCATTACATTTTTCAGCAAAGTATTATATACAGTATATATATATATAACTTACTAGCAGGTACCCGTGGCTTCGCTCGCGATCAAGACAATGGGGACGATGCATCATTGCTGATAATTGGTATATTCTATTACAGCAATCGCGGCTACAGGTGGGTCAATTTTTATTCTGAAAATTCTGATACATACAGTATATTGATATGAGCAGCTAGGTGGAAATTTCATAGAGTTGAGACAGTCTGCAGGGTACGATATTACATTATGTGAACATATTTGAAAATTGCGTTTTTCGTTTTGCCTTCTTCTGCTGAGACATAACGATTTTGTTGTCCGGATACTCGTGATCACGCCACATACAGGTTTTGTCTAATAGTACACCTGCTGCTGGTAAGTGTGTGTCGTTGCGCTTTGTTCATAGAAATTGCGAATATTGTTTGAAGAGGGAATTGCACTCTTGCACACTGGAATGGCAAATCTATCGGAATATGGGGAATTAAAAGTATTTTCATTAAGCTATTCAGGGTATAATTTTCCACCATTATTGATTATGTGAACGTCAACATGTCGCTATTAATAGACCTATAGTTAAATATCTCTCACCTTGGCCACTGATGTACATTATACTGTCTCTTCCCGTGTTACATCCCAGGGATTGAAATTCTCCAACAACACTTTTGCCTCACATGCCTCTCTATATAATTAAAATTCCGTATTGTTGTTGTTTGAGTTTTCAGTCTTTTGACTGGTTTCAATCAGCCCTCCATGTCTCCCTCTCCTGAGCTAATCGTTTCATCTCTACATAGTTACCACACCCTACTTCCGAGGCAATCTGTTTAACCTTGGTCTACCCTACAGTTACTGTCCTCGACCCTCCCATCCATAACTAAGCTTGCTATTCCAGGGTGTCGTAATATGTGTCCTACCAACCTATCTCTTCTCTTCATTAGCAGTCGCCAGAAACTTCTCTCCTCTCCCACTCGTCTTAATACCCCCTCATTCGTATCCCTATCTACCCATCTGATCTCATCATTCTCCTGTAAAACCACATTTCAAACGCTTCAATTCTCCTCTTTTCTGCTGCACCAATAGTCCAAGTTTCACTTCCTTATAGTGCCACGCTCCAGACAAAAGCTTTCAAAAATGACTTCCTAATACCTAATTGTATATTCGATGTCAACAGATTCCTTTTCTGTAGAAATGCTTTCCTTGCCTGAGCCAACCTACTGTTTATATCCTCTTTGCTTCGTCCATCACTGGATACTTTGCTTCCTAAGTAACAGAAGTTTCCTACTTCCCGTAGCGTTTCACCTGTCCATAGAGGTTTCTGATTTATTTCGGCTGCATTCCAATATTTTTGTTTTACATTTATTGATTTTCATCATGAATTCTTTCTATACCATTCATAAACTCGTTCAAATTCTCTGACGTATCGGCCAAGATGACGATGCCATCAGCAAATCTCAGAGTTGAAATTATTTCTCCTTGAATCTTCACTCCCACTTTAAACTTTTCTCCAATTTCCTGAAAATGCATTGCCCTCGCACATGGTGTAGATGCATTGTCAAAGGAAAAGATCCCATGTTACGAACATGGGCCGCATAAGCTGTACCGAAAGCTTCTACAGATTTAATACAAGGCCTATTCTGAACTGCAGTTCCATGAAATCAGATTTGCCAACATTTTATTGTATCTTTCCATGTGGTATATCTCTGAACCTCAACATACAGATGAGTGCTTTCAAAATCCCGTCTTGTGTATATTTTGGAAAAGGTAGTGAGTGTGGTTTCTTGCGAAGTGGATACTCACTCGTAGAAATTATTTTCAGTAAAATAGACTGGTTCACAATTTTGTAAGTGCACATTGAGGTATGTGACGGCGGGATGCCTTTAGTGTTACGGAAACGGCAATAGCCGCCACAGAGCTTCGTTGCTACTGAAATAACGACCAGACTGATATCTGTACTTAACTATACGGGATTTGTGAGCCCAGTGTTTATGAAATCGACCGTAACTATATCGCTACCTTTATTTAGTAGCCGCTACTGTAGTGTTTATAATTGAAGGTGGTATTGGAAGGCGCTATCCCACACTATTTTTCGTTATTGTAGTTCTAAAACATAGAAAATGAAAATCCACAGCCTGCTTCCAGTCTCCGACCGGGTCAGGAATGGAATGAATGAAGCCCCCATCTAGCGGCGAGGATATGAACTGTGCCGGCTGCCGAGGCCTGACGCACTCCTCTGGGGCAATGATTAAATGAATGACAGATGAAATGAAATGATAGTGGAGAGTGTTGCTGGAATGACATATTGACAGGGAAAACCGGAGTACCCGGAGAAAAACCTGTCTGCCTCCGTTTTGTCCAGCACAGATCTCACATGGAGTGACCGGGATTTGAACCACGGACTCAGCGGTGAGAGGCCGGCGTTCTGCCGCCTAAGCCACGGAGGCTTCTTCTAAAACATAGAATGTTATTTATTTTTAAATTATGATATAGAGATATCTTGAAAGAGGGATGCCCGTTTAGATTTGCAATGTTCTTATCGTGTTTTAATAATAATGTTATTGGATTTACGTTACTTTTAACTACTCTGGCTTTTAGAAACGCCGGGGTGCAAGAATTTTGCCCCGAAGGGGATCATTAACGTGATAGTAAATCTACTGACATGGTTCCCTTGCATTTGCGCACCCTCAAATGCCAGCCGATTGCGCCAGGATACGAACCTGCAACCTTGCGCCCAGCATACTAGAACGTTACCGCTGAGCCTCGCAGCTAGTCTATCGTGTTTTAGATAGTTACCCTGCCTAAACGAATTGGTCAAAAGCGTGTTGACCGACTGGAAAGCATACATTCATAGTTTGTGTAGACAACACTGAAAACATGGTTTCAAAACTTCACGCATGGAAAATATGGTCACTTTGCTCGAAAGCCAAGACATGGCTATTCATGCCAATCCCCATCACTGTCCTGTTTGTAAGCGATAAATCACACATGGACGTACTGCAGTACATAAACATTAGCTTCAATTATTGTATGACCTCATTGCAGTACAAAGAGTAGCTTGAGTTGATCGAACTGGAAGATGTAATGGAGTCTTTGAAAGCTAATGTTGTGAGCAGTGAGTATTGGCTGGTCTATGTGAACTCATAAATAAATAGGAATGCACGCAGACACACTATTACATGTGGTGCTGTGGAGGGACTTGGCAGTCACTTCAAACAGCTCAAGAAGACAATCCCTTGTGTCACGAGTAAACATGCAATGTCCCAGTTAAACCACGACCGGATGTCCGCATATGGTCCCTGGCAGGGCTCTGGAATGTCTCATCACAGGCTTAAGAAGAACTCATAATGATTTTATATTATGAACCGATAAAATATAAATAGATGTAGCTTTGCCAAAAGCTATTAAAATGCATTAGATGGATCGCTTAAACAATTATGAAAGAACGAATTGTTCTATAACCAAGAAATATGCTCACAGCTGGCTGAAGGGGATCAACAGGCTTAACGTCGTTCTTGAATTATCAAAATACCAAAATATGCAAGATGATATAATAATAATAGTAGTAATAATAATAATAATAATAATATTGGTTTTGTGTCCCTTCTAACTACTGTGATTCTTAGAGACGCCGGGGTGCCGGAATTTTGCCCTGAAGGGGGATCTTTTACGTGCCAGTAAATCTACTGACTCGGCTCCCTCACTTTTGGGCACCCTCAAATGCCAACTGACAGTACTAATACTATCGTATGACCTTCGGTGCCGGGTGCAAGCTTTCTTATTTGACACCCAGAGGGCAGCTTGCATGTCGAATTTCGTCGTTCCTTGGAACGCTATGAAAGTCAAGGAGGTTAGATATCTAAGCTCCGTGACACTATAGCGCTTTCTAGTATAGAATGGAGGAACTTTGTGTTGGCGAAAAATTCCGAGATTAATTTTGCCATTATGAACACGTCCAGGCGATAACGTTACCGTTGAGGCACGCAGCCAATCGAAATATGGAAGAAGAAAAACAAGGATTTCATATTACTTTTATGATTATATTTTACAAAACTACTTGTTAAAATCCCTCCAACTCGATGCAACGGCCCGTAATAACCCATAGATCGTTAACAACTCGTTGTCCCTCCTCATTTTACGTCCTTCCCCAAGTGCTCGCAATTAGTGGGACGTGAGTTGGAGACCACGGAACCCCAGCTCAGTCCGGCATTTATTCCACTTACTTGTGCCAGGCTCATTTCTGCCATCTTTCCTGTCGACCTCCCTTGGTCAACTCTTGTTCTCTTCCGACTCCGAAGGTATTAGCGTATCCTAGGCCTAGAGTGTCTTCCATTTTACCGTCTTGATTAGTCCTTGCTCCATCTTTGCTGATCCCTCGTTCTTCTTCCTTCCTTTCTTTGTTTGTTTATTTCATTCTTTCTCTCTTTCTGTCTTTCTTTCTTTCTTGCTTGCTTTCTTTTCATGTTATCTCCTGCCTTTTGCTCAAGGCCCTAAAGGAGTCATGGTGTGTAGCCCCACAATGTATGGTGCACCCTGGATAGTGCAACACCCTCAAGTGCTCACGATTGGTGATCTCGGGAGTTGGTGACTCCGAGTGATTCCTGAACTGGGATCGGTATTTTCCCCCTTTTCCATTGCCTTTGGGACGGATCATCTCCTATTTTCTTTTTCTATCTGCCTTTCATGGCTCTATTTCTTTCAAGTCCCTCAGTCCTTATTCGTTGAGTGCATTTCTTTTCCTTGTCTTTTATTCCCTTCATTCCTTTTTTCCCTCTCCTGGTATGTAAGTTAGATAAAGTCAGTAGTTATAGAAGTAAGAGTATTTTTCATTTCATTTTCAATATTCCCAAACCTTAAGGGGCGATAACTTAGATGTTAGGCCCGTTTAAGCAACTATCATCGTCCCTTGTTTAGGTTAAATTTATCAACCACGATTAGGGTTACCAGCTTAAACGGACTACTCGGCTTGACAACCAGTGGCATGTTAGAATAGCGGTGGCACTGATTTCTCTGTTACCTTGAGACTTACCTTCCCCAGACCTAGGTGGGCGAGCCGCCTTTCATTTAGCAGCTACTGGGCTATAAAACCCTGATGTTCACGAACTCTTAATAAATTCCTGAATGTAAAAAATCCGACCTTATATATTGGAGCTTTCCTCGTATTTCGCTTATGAATTAGATAACTTGAACTCCAAAAGGAGGCACACACTACTTTGCTAAAACAGTAACGTTATCAATTTTTAGACTGTGCCTCTGAAACATTGTGTACAACGATTACACACAATTCCAAGGAAGCACAGACCTCTTGCTACGAGAAACAAACTTTCAAAATATCACAACAATTTTTTTTAAATTTTGAAAATAATCATTACCGTACTATTTTAACACAATTTTCAAAATAGTCTACCTATTTTTATACAATTTTTAAATAGGCACAATTAAATTTATATAATTTTCAAAATAATCACAACTATTTTCATACAATCTTCAAAATAAATAATTTTATGCAATTTGTAAAATACCGTAATTATAACTATTTTTATACTATTTTCAAAATAATGATAACAATTTTATAAAATTTTCAAAATGACTGTCGGGTTCTCACAAACATTCATTGAAATTGCTCCAGTCAGTCAGTATGTATTACAGGAACAAACGAACATTCTCACACGGACAAAAGATGATTCCATTATCCTGTATTTCATTTGATAACAATTAGTTCCGTGAAGAACTAAAGCCTATTTTCATATAACCTACTTATGTTAATTGCCACTATTCACATACAAAATTTCAGTTTGATTTCTGTAATAGGTTCGTAGATATCGAGAACCGATTAAATATTGCGGATGGGCGCCATGTTGGATTTTTATATTATGTAGGTCTTAGAGTTATGTACTGTTACATGAAGATTATTGTGTACGTGTAGTATTCAAACTTCAATCGCATGACTAGGATACAATAAGTAAAAACGAGAATTTAAAATTTCAACCAGCTGCCATCTTGTGGTTATGGAAACAATTGAAATAAATTAGATGCTAGTGGATTAACATTTGTATAAAGATTTGCTGTACCAAGTTTCACTGCACTCGGATGGTTAAATTGTGAGAAACGTTCGTGTGAATATTTATATTTCGCGTCGCCGCCAAGTTGGATTTGTGATCACCAGGTTATTGAAAACCCTATAGGCGAACTTGTGGCCATAGCCCCTATTAACATAAAAAAACAAGTTTTATTGCTGTCATAGATTCGTAGATATTGAGATCCGTCTAAATATTTCGGATGGTCACCATGTTGGATTGTTATATGTATAGGCCATAGAGTCATGTACCATTAAAGGAAAATTATTGCGTAGGTTCTTTATTCAAACTTTCACTTCGATCGCATGATTACGACACAAGAAATAAAAAATTAATTTTAATATTCGCACAGCCAGCATCTTGAGGTTATGTAAATAATTGAACTAAATTAAATACCAGTGCATTACAATGTGTATAAACATTTGCTGTACCAAGTTTCATTGCGTTTGGATTATTAAATCGCGGGAAAAGTCTATTTAAAACTTTCAATATCGCTTGGCCGCCATGATCGTTTTGTAGTTAACCGGTTTTTGAAAGTCTCATAGATGAACTTCCAGCAGTACCCTTTATCTCCGTACAAAATTTCAGGGTGATACCTGTAATAATTTCAGAGATATAGAATGCCGGTGAGATATTTCGCACAGCCTCCATCTTGAGGTTATGTAAACAATTGAACGAAGGTAGATATCGGTGCATTACAAAGTGTATAGACATATACTGTACCAAGTTTCAATGCGTTTGCTTGGTTAAATCGCGAGAAACATCCATTCAAATGTCGCAACTTCGCTTGGCCGCCATGTTGGTTTTGTAATTGCCAGTTTTTCAAAAATCACATAGGTGAACTTCTAGTAATTCCCTTTATCACCGTACAAAATTCCAGGATGATATCGGTAATAGTTTCGGAAATATTGTGTGCAGGTGAAATATTTCGCACAGCCGCCATGTTGGATTGGTAAGACGTAACAAAATTTGATTGGCACGGTCGGGTTCGTCCGGAATAGTGCTATGAACTTACCGAGTTTCATTGATATCGCTACAGCCGTTTAGAAGTTATTAGGGTGAGACACACACACACACGAATCACACACACACGCACACACAGACAGACACACGGATAAAAGGTGATCTCTTAAGCCTATTTTTTTTCGTAAATGAAAATAGGCTAAAAATAGGGTAATAATCATCATACATAAATAAATCCAAATACTGCACTAGAATGTTTATAAGAGTCAGGAACTATATACATAACCCCAAACATTAAAACATATAGTTAATTAATCCCGTTACATCGGGACCGGGGATAAGATACGATGAATTTCTATGCAGCTTTTGGTTTTTGCCTCCGAATTTGTGACGCCAACCTTATGAGAGCATTTAATGGGAGGTTTTGGGAAAATTGGCAAGAAGTTGGAAGGGAGCAGCCGTGACCAATTAAAAGGTACCGTCTCGGCATTTACAAAGAGATGAAAATGAGAAACGACGGAAATTCCTCTCAGGATGGCTGACGGTGGGATTCTAACCCACTCGTCTACACTCCTTAGTTAGCTTGGCCCTATGGCCTAGCTCTGTGTCTTAGCGAGCGTGGCTACCGCTTTTGGTAATAATTAATAATAATATAATATCTGACCGGAAATAAAAATTATGATGATTACAACAGTTAGGTAACATTTTCGTTTACAGAAATGGGGTTTCCACATTCGTTATAAAAGTGTATCGGCGGCTTCGGTGGCGTAGTCGGTAGCATGCTGAGCTTTTATGCCCAAGATCGCGGGTTCAAATCCAACCGAAGTCGTCGGATGTTTTAAGAGCGTTAAAAATCCCTCAGTATGCCTTCCTTCGGAGGTCAAGTAAAGCCGGCGGTCCCATGTCATAGATGTATGGCATGTTAAAGAACCTTGCACTAATTACACCTGTGTGAAGCAAAATTGTATAGGTTAAGAATGTAAACAACGCTCTTAGGTTCCTACGTTCGTTGCCAAGAGTCGACTGCGGTGGCGTCTGGTAGCTAAATTCTGAACTAGAAGTCGTTGACGGTGGCGTTTGGCGGCAAAAGTAGGAACTATTAGAAAAATTCAAAAGTCTGCAGTCCTTAAATGAATTAAAAAACAGATAACACACACTAATACAGTCATCACAATTAACACCGGTTATCAGACAGATTGTACACACACCCAAAGTACACGGGGCTACATGACCGCGTTGTCGCAGCCCCTTAACTTAAGAACCAACCAACCAACCAACCAACCTATAACAGTGTATCCATCAAACCCTACAGATCGCTACCACAGGCCCAATTTTCACCACAAAACTTGGCCTTTCAAAGGTTTAAAATAACGTACATTGAAACTATTCATGAAGAATAGCACATATTTCAAGCCATTACCGGGATTCAAACCTTCGATTTCTGAATTTCCAGCCTCTCACTGTCGTCACGCTCCGGGGTACCAAATCGAGAGGATCACATTCGCTTTCAACTAAATTCAGACTACTTTAGATAGCGAAATAAAGAAAATTCTAAGAATTGTGCTCTTGATGAGCATATACAGTAATATTACGAACAATTTCCAAAAAACAACATAGACGGATCATCACTTCAAGGAATTGTCGTACTTGGAAGCAACAAAATCAGCTTTAAGGTGGGCAATAATGTGTTGGAGATGCGGAAATAATGGGACGGTGAGGGTGGGAGAGAAAGATGCTCTCAAAACAAACATTACTGACATTCGTCTGAAAGGAATAATTTAAACACATTAGCTTGTTATGAGTCAAGGTCGAGGTTGAAAGCCGACAGTCAAGATTAAAAGAGAAATACTCCAGCGAGGTAACGGCCCATTGTAATAATTTTTGCACCTCATTAAACTGTTCAGGATTTTGTTTAAATAGCTATCGTATAGGTCAAAAGTCAGCAATTCTTTTAGGCTTGTGCCGTGTCTTGTGTGGGGTTTCGCCTAAGACAACAAGCTGGCTCATCAGCGGGCTCTTGGTATCCCCACCTGGACCCCCACAGGAGTAGCGAACTGCGCGCTACCTCCCTATTTATGAAGCGCACCTGCGCTTCTTTACTGCGAGAACTAAAAGCTCAAGCAGCCTTAACCTCCCTATGAAGGCCTCCAAAATGATAGTGTATTGGCTTTCACGGCCAATGAATTAAAACTCAGCAATTCTTCTAGGTTTGTACCGTGTCTTGTGTGGTGTTTCGCCTAGGACACCAAGCTGGCTCATCAGCGGTCTCTTGGTATCCCTACCCAGACCCCCACAGGAGTAGCGAACTGCGCGCTTTCTCCCTTTTTACGAAGCGCACCTCCGCCTCTTTACTGCGAGAACTAAAAGCGCATCATCTTTTCGAGGCCTTCATGGGGAGGTTGTGGCTGCTTGAGTTTTTAGTTCTCGCAGTAAATAGGCGCAGGTGCTCTTCATAAAAAGGGAGGTAGCGCGCAGTTCGCTACTCCTGTGGGGGTCCGGGTGGTGACACCAAGAGCCCGCTGATGAGCCAGTTTGGTGTCCTAGGCGAAACCCCACACAGGACACGGCACAAACCTAGAAATGAGTTTTAATTCACTGGCCCTGAAAGCCAATACACCTTCTTTACCGTCGTGGTGGGTGAGTGGTTAACGTGTCGGTCTACTAACCCCAAGACTGCAGGTTCGATCCTGGCCATGGTAAGTAATTTTTGAAAAGCGGCAAAAAATACGACACCATGTCATACGATGTTGGCATGTCAAAGAACCCATTTGAATTCAGTAGGCCGTGTTCAGAATGGCAAAATTAATCTCGGGAGTTTCCACCAACACAAATGTCCTCATTTCTCTATTTGAAAGCGCTATAGTTTTCGAGGAGCTTAGATATCTAACCACCTTGACTTTCATACTGCTTCAAGGAACAACGAAATTCGACATGCAAGCTACCCTCTGGGTGTCAAATAACAAAGCTTGCACCCAGCACCCGAGGCCATACGATATTATTATTATTATTATTATTATTACCGTCGAGGTCATTATGCATTTGACAGGATGAATAATTGTTTACTGCAATATTATACGGACGTACGTAGGTCTATTAGATTATGATGATTAACATTCCTTATTTAATGTGAAGTTAAGGCTTTCAAGGCCCAAATTACTATTAAAATTATTCATACTTTTTCAATAGAATTCTAGGTTCCTCTCGAAACGTCAAGAATTTTATTATTATTTTCACACGGCAACATCCCCAAAAGTATGAATAATTTTAATAGTATTTCTTATTTAGTTGCATAAATGGCTCATAAATAGAGTCCCGGATTTTTGTTTTTAACGATATCCTCGAAATATTCCAGCAAACATATCTATGATATATTTATCCCAAATATACAATTTTGGCCTACTTTTCATATTTTTTATCAAGTAGTTCCGTGAAGAACTAGAGCCTATTGTCATATATCCTACTTATGTTGATTGCCACTATCAACATACAAAATTTCAGTTTTATTAGTGTAATAGATTCGTAGATATTGAGAACCGACTAAATATTTCGGATGGCCGGCATGTTGTATTTTTATATAATTATGTAGGTCTTAGAGTTATGTACTTGTTACATGAAGATTATTGTGTTCGTGTAGTATTCAAATTTCAATCGCATGATTAGATCACAAGAGGTAAAACGAGATTTTAAAATTTCGCACAGCTGCCATCTTGTGGTTATGGAACCAATTGAAAGAAATTTGATGCCAGTGGATTAACATTTGTATAAGGATTTACTGTACCAAGTTTCACTGCACTCGGTTGGTTAAATTGCGAGAAACGTCCATGTGAATATTTGTACATCGCGTCGCCACCATGTTGGATTTGTGATCACCAGGTTATTGAAAATCCTATAGGTGAACTTACGTTCATAGCCCCTATGAACATAAAAAAACAGTTTGATTGCTGTAATAGATTCGTAGATATTGAGAACCGTCTAAATATTTCGGATGGTCGCCATGTTGGATTGTTATATGTAAAGGCCATAGAGTCAAGTACCATTAAAGGAAAATTATTGCGTAGGTTCATTATTCAAACTTTCACTTCGATCGCATGATTACGACACAAGAAATAAAAATTTAATTTTAGAATTCGCACAGCCGCCATCTTGAGGTTATGTAAACAATGGAACGAAGTTAGATGTCGGTGCATTACAATGTGTAAAAACATTTCTGTACAAAGTTTCATTGCGTTTGATTGGTTAAATTGCGAGAAACGTGTATTTAAATGTCACAAATTCGCTTGGACGCCATGTTGGTTTTGTAGTTGCCAGGTTTTCAAAAGTCTCATAGGTGAACTTCTAGTAATTCCCTTTATCATCGTACAAAATTCCAGGGTGATATCGGTAATAGTTTCGGAGATATTGAATGCTGGTGAAATATTTCACACAGCCGCCATGTTGGATTGGTGAGATGTAACAAAATTTGAATGGCACCGTCGGGGTCGTCCGGAATAGTGCTATGAACTTACCGAGTTTCATTGAAATCGCTCCAGCCGTTTAGATTTTAGCCTATTAGGGGGAGACACTGACACGAATCACACACAGACGCACACACAGACACACGGACAAAAGGTGATCTCATAGGCATTTTTTTTTCATAAATGAAAATAGGCTAAAGATGAGGAAAAGTTAGACTAAACCATGAGATCCATCCGGGCAAATGTGTGACTGTCTGTCTGTCCTTCTGTCTGTCTGTCTGTCTGTCTGTCTGTCAGTGTGTGTATTCCCCCCTATCAACTCCTAAACGGCTGCAGGTATCAAAACCAAATTTGGTATGAGTAATTATCTATACCTGAATATCTCATGGCCATATTTGAAAATGACATCAGTGCTACCAACTGTCATTTTGTGTGAGGTGTATGAAAATAGGGGATGTACGTATAACTGCAATGCGCCCTCGCGGTAAGCATGGCTCACTGCTGCACTGCCTTATGGTGCCTGGTATAGACCATGGCAGTGGTCTCTTGACGAAACGCGTCTCTGTTTTACATTTGGCTCACAAAGGAGGTCAAGATCGGGGTTTCTTGATATTTCACAAAGGCTTCTAATCATGTAAACAAGAAGAGGCATCATTTATTGCGAGAAGACAGCTAAACATTTGTCTTACGTGTGATAAACATAGCCAGAAAAGTATTTATGTGTTTTCAGTCAATTTAATAGTGGATTCGTCTTAATGTTTTGACACGATAGCAGTACAACAATAGCGTGTTAAAGGAACTGGGTTACACATGGCGCCGTGTGTGGCGTATTCCTCGTCACTGCAGTGTCACTGTCACAGCTCCCAATCCATGTCCTTCGTTTAGGGTCAGGGGTCTGCAAACTTTCCTGGCTTGAGCACAGAAAACGATGGATACAGTTGCATCCTCAGCTTCTTTCAAAATAAAGATCCCATGGAATGTTCTAGGTATTTACCAGAAGCAATGGTGCAGGTTGCATCTCTCATTCGTCAGTTATACCTCTTCGGTGGAGTAGTCGGTAGCATGCTGAGCATCTGTGCCCAAGATCGCGGGTTCAAACCCAGCCGAAGTCGTCGGATTTTTTAAGAGTGTTAAAATCCTTCAGTACGGTATGCCTTCCTTCGGAGGGGAAGTAAAGCCGGTGGTCACACGTTATAGATTTTTGGCATGTAAAAGAACCTTCCACTAATTAAACTTGTGTTAAGCTAAATTTGCAGGTTAGATTTCGTTGAAACGCTCTATTTAAGTTCTAACGTTCACCACTAGATGTCAGTGACATCTAGTAGCGAAAGTTGGAACTACTTGAAATTGAACGGAACTTGTGGCTCACCCCATGGGTGTCCGCATTGAAGCAGCTACAGCCTCTGGCGATCCGAACATGTCCTCGGACACTCCCGACACTAAAAGTCATAACTAAATAAAACCTCTTTCACTTTTCTCGTTAACGAGCGGTGACTCAAACGTTAGGCAGTAGCACGTGTCGAAAATAACCATTGTTCACTGCTGACCAATAGCGTGCTTTCTCTATCACTCCACGGAGAGTCTATTGTACGCCCCTGGCGGCCTGCTGGCGTATCAAGTGTCCAGTGGTGCACAGTTGCGCGTAGTTCTGTCCAGTATCGCTGCTTGCCTGAGTGGCTACGGTGGAGAGTTGACAACACTGTGCCTCGCGCTGGGAAAGCATTGGCTTCCCGCAGACTTTGGAACGTAAATATATCCAACCAGTTACGTTCCAAAGGCAGAAATGTTCCGTATACGGCTCTCGCTCATAGGTAACCCCCTGAAAATTTTAAATAATCAATATTTATACTCCAATCAGGTACCGAGAAACAGATACAATGTGAGGTATGAGTTTTCACCTCTAGGCCATCGATTTGTGAAGCCAGCCAATTCTGGAGTCAAAAACCCGTAGTGGGAAATCACAACTTGATTCTGCTAGCATTGGCTAGCTTCACACCCTTGAGAATTAAAATGTCTTCCCCATAAGCTCATCGGTGAGCAACGTCCAATGCCCGTCTAGTCCCGCTTAATTCCCTACCTTCCACTTAAGTGGTCTCTACTCTCTGTACAAAATACGACCTAATATATGAAAGCCTCCATTTTTCTTCAACGCTGTGAAAATTCAGTTCTCATCCCTCCACCACCTTCTGCTCATAGATTTAAAATATCCCCCGGAAAAGAAAACGTGTGTTAAGGTGGAACATGTAGCTTAAGGAGCAAGAAAATAACGATTTCAATATTGTAGCCAGCGGCTTCGGTGGCGTAGTCGTTAGCATGCTGAACTGCTGTGCCCAAGATAGCGGGTTCAAACCCGGCCGAAGTCGTCGGATTTTTTAAGAGCGTTAAAAATCCTTCAGTATGCCTTCCTTCGGAGGGGAAGTAAAGCCGGCGGTCCCATGTCATAGATTTATGGCATGTAAAAGATCCTTTCACAGACTAAACTTGTGTAAAGCAAAATTTGTTAGGTTAGATTTCGTCAGAACGCTCTATCAAAGTTCCAACGTTCGCCACTAGGTGTCATTGATATCTGGTGGCGAAAGTTGGAACTACTTGAAATTGAACGGAACTCGTAGCTCACCCTTTAGGGTGTCCGCTGGAAGCAGCTACAGACTCAGGCGAGCCGAACATGTCCTCGGACACTCCCGGCACTAAAAGCCATACGATAAATAAATAAATATTGTAGTCGAGACTATCAATAATAATGTACAACAAGTATATTCATTTCCACACACACATCTTACTATTAGAAGCAAAGTTTTAAATTTTCAAAATTCAAATCGTAACTATTTTTTATCAATTTTTCAAAATTGGGTTTTTACTTTGTGGTGAACTTTACCATTTTCCTCTTGTTTTCCATGTTTATAGGAATTTTTGGATTTTTCTTTTTTAAAAATTGTTAGTGAATTATTATGTACTGTTCTGACTCAGTGAGGAAAGCAATGGCAAACTACCTCACTCCTCTTCTTGCCTAGAACGCCTCAAAATAGCGCTGCCTTGGGTTTTTGTGGGTATCTAGTCACATAACGTAACGGCGGTACTTTTTGAGGATCCAACCAGCCTTCGGGCTGACTACCTAACAGACATGTATTTGTTATGTATATCTAATTTGCCACCGGGGGACACACCCCCAATTGCAAATAAACGAATGAATGAATGAATGAAAAATAGGTGCTTAACTTTCATCTATAAAATGAACATCACCGGCCGCGGTGGCCGAGAGCGCTAACGCGCTACCTCTTGTCGCGCTGGCATTGGGAGAGCGTGGGTTCGAATCCCATCTCAGCCGTCCTGAAAATGGTTTTCGAAATTTTCCATTTTCACTTCCTGGCCAATGCTGAGAATGTTCCTTTCAATACGTCCACGGCCGATTTCCTTTCATAATCGCTTCCCTGACCCGTCCTGAAAAGAAAAATACACAGCCATTGGCTGCATTATTAAAGTTATAAAATGAATCACACTCTCTTCCACATTTATTAATATTCATCGATTAAGCGTTATTGTACTTTATTTTTATTTTGAGCAAACTCATTTTTTTTAATATTTCATATAAGTTAAAGACTAATTAAAGCCTCAAAGGTTCGACTAAGTTTCGTTTTCTAGCTGAAGGTTTAACACCCACTTTCAAAAAAAATCAAGCAAATCCTATAAAAAAAAAGGGAAACATGAGGGAAACGGTGGAAATCAGCACAAAAAAGAACCAAATTTTGATAACCTTCCCTATAAAACGGAGCCTCGCCAGACCGTGTGACGGTGATAAGTTACAGCCAGTTGACTACACAAGAGCGGGAGAATAAGCCCCGGATGTTGTCATTGCATTTATTTCATACGGAGCTGGCAAGATACCTTAGTTAAGATAATTACGAATTGTGGTGAAGTAGTGTAGACTATCTCGTATCCCGTGAACATGGTAAATGTAAATGTGTTCGTACGCTTCACTGCCGTGCGATTTTTACTTGTTGTGGAATCTCAAATAAAACGTATACAGAAACAATCCGCGTACCTAGGCTCTCGAGAACGAAATAACTGCACTGATACGAAATATCAGTGAGGATGAATTACTGTGACAGTACTAAACCTTTCTACGTTGGTTGGTTCTTCAGTTTAGGGGCTGCGACCACGCGGTCATGTAGCCCCGTGTACTTTGGGTGTGTGTAGAATCTGTCTGATAACCGGTGTTAATTGTGATGGCTGTATTAGTGTGTGTTATCTGTTATTTTTTTTTATTCAAGTAAGGACTGCAGACATTGAGTTTTCAAGTAGTTCCTACTTTAGCTACCAAACGCCACCGTCAACGACCAACTAGTTCTGAACGTGGTTACTAGATGGCACCACAGTCGGCTCCTGGCGACGAACGTTGGAACCTAAGAGCGTTAGTCTAACTTAACCTATTTAGCTTCACACAAGTGTAATTAATGGAAGGTTCTTTATCATGCCATAAGTCTACGACATGGGACCGTCGGATTTACTTCCCCTCGAAGGAAGGCATACTGAGGGATTTTGACGCTCTTAAAAAATCCGATGACTTCGGCCGGGTTTGAACCTGCGATCTTGGGAACAGAAGCTCAGCATGGTACTACGCCACCGAAGCAGCACTTTCTACGATGGTGCAAAGTGTGTTTAGAAAATGAAGGACAGCATTACCAGAAACTACTCAAAAATTCTTGCAAGTAATGATGATTATATAAATACGTTAAAACGTTAAACTAGTTGGGCACTACGTTACTGCTAGCGCCAGTGCCTTGCTCGACAGGCGGCTAGCCAGAGTGCCCCGGTCATCACACGGCGCATGCCAAGTTCCGTTCTATAAATAAGGCTTTCACTGTAGCAAAGATGTGTGTGTTTTCTTGGATATGTGTTTATAATAATTGTCGTACAAGATTTATGACAAGCACGGTTATAATATTAAAATCGGTTCCTTAATCTGTATGTTCCCACTTAAAAGCTGGTCAGTGACGTATCTTGGAGTGCCCTAATGATAGTGGGAAGTGTTGCTGGAATGAAATTTGTGACTGGGAAAATCGGAGTACCCGGAGAAAAACCTGTCTGCCTCCACTTTGTCCAGCACAAATCTCACATGGAGTGACCGGAATTTGAACCACGGACCGAGTGGTGAGAGGCCGGCGTGCTGCCGCCTAAACCACGGAGGCTCACCTTTTTCTTATTTCACACTAAATTCAATATGTGGAGAATCCTTCAACAAAAGGAATTTGAGGAATAGCCTATAATAATGATGTTGATGATGTCATCTTTTTACTGAGTTGTCTAAAGCAATGCTGAAGTACATAGAAACTCCGGACGGGCCACCCCGTATTCAAATATGTCATTTTTATTTTGTATCTCTTTGCAATATTTGCTATTTTTCCATTTTAAGAGCATTCTTTTTTTAAGTTTGGTAGATTTTCTTGGTCATATTTTTAGAGAAATCGGCCTTTTAAGGTCTTTTTTTTTCAATTTAGTCATGTCGCAGCTTTATATGGGGGAGTTACGTCTCTCAGAGTTATGAAGAAGCTAGCAGCTAATACAAGATAATTTAAAATATCGAAATAAAATATTTCGGTGTTGCTATTAGTAGAAAAATATATATCTTGGATGAAGAATAATGGTACCGTAGGTATACAGATGCTCTTGTTTTCGTCGCAAACCAGTTATTAGCGGAATAGAATGTTAGCTGCTCTGTTGGCCAAGGTCAGCTGTGGCGGGGTAGAAAGGGGAAGCGGTGTATATTCTTGTCTCAGTTAATTTTCTCCATTTCATAGTGCATTTTTGCGAATTTTTGTAATATTGGTGAGTTTATTATTATAATATCATTTTCTACATTTTATAGTGCATATTTCGAATTTTTAGGTCATTTATTACAGTCATTTTTGAAAATTTTAAGTGCATTTAAAAAAAAAAACGGCATCATTATCCTGGCCCTACTCATCAGTGTGACTGGTAGCCCATGTCCTTGAAGCTAACAAATTGGTTGATGAATGATTCCACGTTTTACAGATGCTAAATTTATCAAAATGTCACATCGACAACAGATTGTGCCAGAATTAGACGAGGCCTCAAGTGCAGCTCAAGGCAGTTACTCGGGGACTGGCCATTAAACAGAAGTTCACTGAACGGATAGATTTCCATTATAGCCAACATAAGTTATGCACGACAGCTGGACGTCGGCGTCCGGGGTGAATCGTTGGCCCCGCAGAGCCCTTTTCAGGGGACCAAACATGGCGTAATCACAGGGAGAGAGGTCTGGACTGTATGGAGGGTGGCCGAGAACCTCCCATTTGAATTTCTGCAGGAGTGCCGCGACTGTGTTGGCCGTATGAGGTCGTGCATTGTCGTGGAGCGACCACGGCGGCTATGGCGTTCACTGTCACTCGGCGGTCCTGGGTAATGTGTGCATCAACCAGCTGAACGTTGTCATCGGTAATGCAGGGGGTGCCCCAGACCAGGCAACATCGGCTAACGACACCCGTCCTTCCCTGAAGCACTTGTGCCACGCCTTGATCCTTGCAAGGGACATGCAGTGTTCGCCGTACACTTGTGACATTCGGCGATGAATGTCCGTTCCCCCTACTCCTTCCGCTGTCAGAAACTGAACAACGCCTCTTTGCTCTTCGGGTGACGCCTCCATGTTACTGTTTGCAATGCGACTGGCAGCGTTGGACGATTGATGCATGCTGCTGCTCGCTTTGTATCGTCACGTGACGTGCACGCGTGCCCTCTAGCGACGGACTGTGACCTTCCACGCTCTGGTCGGAACCACACCTTGTTACACACGCCACGAATAGGCGATGTAGTCACCGGTTTGCGCATTTCAGCCTCCGGCTCGTTACTTTTTGAACGGACCTTATATATTGAGGCGTACTAGGCAAGATGAGGAGTGAGGTAGTTTGCAATTGCTTTCCTCACTGAGTCAGAACTGCAGTACTAACCCTATGAGTAGAACCTTTCACAGCACCCACAGGCACTGACTGTGCCCGGAATGTCATTACTCAGCTCCACCTATACCTCAGTAGCTTCCATATAATTACAGCCATGAGTGAGACTGAGACATCGGTGAAAAGCCACATTTTTCTCTAGCCCGTGAGGTAGACGACTTCGTAGTTCCACCCCTTCAAACCCCAATAACTAACTACTAACTCTAGCTCGTGCCAACAGACAAATGCAAATGTACTGCATTCATCAAGAGATGGCAAACAGGCCACTCACTAGATCTAGTGACATTTAAATAACCTGTCGTTCGATAATAACATTTAATAACTGTATGGATGATCAATAAATGAATGTGGAACATTATTGGATTACATTTCGTGGGGTATGGGTGGTGCTTAGTAATGACATTCAGGGCACAGTCAGTGCCTGTGGATGCTGTGAAAGGTTCTACTCATAGGGTTAGTACTGCTGTACTGACTCAGGGAGGAAAGCAATGGCAAACTACCTCACTCCTCATGTTGCCTAGTACGTCTCAATATAGCGCTGCCTTGGGTTTTTGTGGGTATCTACTTACATAACCTAACGGCGATACTTTTGAGGATCCAACCAGCCTTCGGGCTGATTACCTAACTGACACACCAAAGATTCTGGAAAATAAACTGCCCCACTTCCTCTTCATCCAGCACATACTTTACACGCATTAAATGCAATTTCAGCTTAGAATGCAGTGGTGAAAGGCTATCTGAACTTTCTCGTGACATTGCTTCTTATTTGTTGAATGGATCAAAATAATAATAATAATAGGTCCGGTTAAAGAGAATGGTGAGTTTAGAAAACGGCATAACCAGTATTTATATACATACGTGGAAAACAATTCTGACGCAATGCGGAAAAGACGGATTACGTTTTATGGACACGTGACCCGAATGACGTGAAAACGATTAACCTATCGCATTTTCACCTTTCTCCGAGAGAAAAGGACAAAGGGAGCCTGGTTCAGTGAGATACAAAACGATCTGTACGATATTGGGATCTCATGTGAAGATACCCAGGAGCGTGACCAGCTTAAGAGAAAACTCTCCAATCATCGGAGTTGCCAACCTAAGCCGACGCTAAGGATTGGAGAGGCGCGTACAAAAGGGAAAAGGAAACAGCACGGTATACAAATGAAAGACTACTGAACAAATGTTAAAGCTAAAAGGAAATAGTTGAAATGACGTGTTTCTTAGTCGTCTCAAACGAAACAAGAAGAATAGCGGTAGGGATAATAATAATAATAATAATAATAATAATAATAATAATAATAATAATAATAATAATAGAATGTCTTTCGGCCCGTAAGTCGGCTGGTTTGTGCCCACAAAGAAGCAATCATATGGTGGAGTTTAGTTGCGGTAGGGTGGCCAGTTTCTTTCCGCTCCTCCTGTTTTTTTCTTAATTTCTTTTATTGCATTTAACCGGCCTCTGACTGAAGAGAGCTGCATAAAGTGGCTTTGTAGTCTCAGTGGCCTGTATAAGAGAAACAATAAATTCAAACGCCCCCAGAATGGGTCACCCAACCAAATTATGAACACACCCAATGTTGCTTGACTTCAGAGATCTTTGAAAATCCAGTGTTTCAAAATGACAGAGTCATCAGTTACAACAATAATAATATGCGGGTGTTTTTGGGGTGATAGGTTACTTAATGCTAGAATTTGGAAGCAGGCAGCCATGTCCTCTAGTTGGAACTTTTCCAGGTATTTGCCTAGAGTAGAAGAAGGAAACCACGGAGAACCATTTTTAGGACAGCTGTGGTCAGATTCGATCCCACCTTCTCTCATTTTTGCCTCAAGATATTGAATGTACCACACTGAATGTTACAACACTTAGATTAGACTTACATTTCATGTTAGGGGAGGCAGCCGTGGCCTTAAGTTAGGATCCACTCCGGCATTTGCCTAGAGTAGAAGTGGGAAATCTCGGAAAACCACTTCTTATGAAGGCTGGGGTGGGAATCAAACCCAACTCTTCTCAATTTTGTCTCACGAAGCAGAGAGCATCGAGTTCTAAACTTTAGAACAGAATTAAATTTAGTATATTAGCTTTCACGGCCTGGGAAATTAAACTCAGCTATTTTTCTAGGTTTATGCCGTGTCTTGTGCGGAGTTTCGCCTAGGAACAACAAGATAGGCTCATCAGCGGGCTCTTGATGTCCATGCCGGACCGTGAAAGACAATATACCATCATTTTGGAAGCCTTTATAGGGGATGTGAAAGTGCTGCTTGAACTTGAAGCTCTCGTAGTAAAGAAGCGCGCCTAAGAAGGGAAGTAGTGCACAGTTCGCTACTCCTGTGGGGTCTGGGCACGGACACCAAGAGCCCGCTGATCAGCCTATCTTGGTGTTCCTAGTCAAAAATCCCGCTCAAGACACGGCATAAACCTAAAAAAATTGCTGAGTTTAGAATTAAATTTCTTAGCACAGGTGGGAACCGTACCTGGACCTTAGGAATGTTAGCCAATATGCCACGAGGAGGTTGGACGCAAGTCAAAAGAAAAATGGAAAAAAAGAAGAATAGAAACAAATGATTTGTTGGTGTCACTTGTCCAAGAGGGCTGTAAATAACGCCTACTTTGGTCCAAGGTCGTGTGGGTGGAGATGTGCAGTGCCAAGGAAATGTTACGTGACGTCTGTCACTAATGAGCAAACAGCTTCTACAACAATAGAAATAAACATGACCTTGGCGACGGACTGGCCTACTTGGTGTCTCACCCACATAGTATTAATATCCATAATGGACTTGCAGACTTTCGGTTACAGCAAAGCAGACAATCGAAAACTCCTTTCTTACATTGCATGGTCGAGTATTTATCTTAGAAAAATCCCATTAAATACACAGGTGGCCAAATTTTTATGGCAAAACCAAACAGAACTCTTCTTCATCATCATCTATCCATTTTGCCTCTCGGCGTCGAGTCCGCCAGCCACTTCCTGTATTCATTCCTATTCCCTGCGAGTCGCCTGGTTTGCTGCAGAGTCCTTCCCTTCTTCTCTGCCACCTCTCCGACATATTGGATCAATTCCTTCCTGGACGACCTCTTCTTCGAGTGCCTTCAGGCTTGGCCTCAAACACTTGCTTCGGTTTCCTTTCTTCATCCATCTTTATGATATGTCCATACCATTGTATAGCTTTCTTCTGGATAGTATGTACTATCGATTCCACCTTTAATTCTTCTCTGATTGTTATATTTCGTACCCTATCTCTTCTAGTTTTATTCACTATCTTCCAGAGGTATTTTACCTCTGAGGCAGTCACTCTACTTTCATGTTTGTCACGCATAGTCCATGTCTCAGCACCATAGGAGAGTGTAGATAAAAAAAAACTGTCTTATAGATTTCAATCTTGGTTTTCTCTGAAACTTCCTTCTTTCCCACAATACACTGGCTCAAATGATAATATACGTTATTCGCCTTCTTTACTCGAGTATTGACCTCTCCGTCGATTCTTCCATCCTCTGTCAGCATTGTTCACGGATGTGTAGGCTAAAGGTGTGGACTTGATCCATAGTCCTTCCTTTTCACTCCATCAACATGTCTTCCCTATCTCCTCCTATCTTCATCACCACACTCTTATTTATATTAATGGTGAGTCCTCTGTCTTAAAGGGAAGTTGCCCATTCTGTGACAGCTTGTTGCAAGTCTCCTGAACTATTATTTATAAGTGCTATGTCGTCCGCAGAACAAAATAAATATTCTTTATTGTAAATTGGTTCATAGAATCTTCAACAACATACAGATTTACTGTATCCTGATGAAGATAATGGGTGATATGAATAAAAATTAGCATAAACATCGAAGTATATACTTGGCGAGCATAAGCATCAGTTTTGAGTATATACTCTGTTTGTTATGAATAAAAGATCTTGAGTATATACTACCATTTCTGCGCATTTGTAGTATATACTTAACTAGCGCCACGAATTTACACTCGTTTTTTTCAACGCGCGTAGTCATTCAACTGTTGTAAGTGCCATTGGTTAATGCAAACCAGTCGTCTGCTGTAGACTTGTCTGGTTTACATATCCTTTATTAGGTGAAAGTTCCCGGTGAATTGAAATGTCAGATAGTGGGGATGTAGCCTATGTGATGATATTTCTAAAGTTTCTGAGTTGTTATTTGTTTGATAAGTCTCCAACACCCAACTCGCGAGGGGGAAAAAGCGAAAGTTTAAAAGTCATAAATATTCGTTATGCTAGAAACTTTGGCAAAGGTGTTATTGAGAGTCAAATACTGTAAAAAGTAACTATTTATTTGAAATCCCGATTCAAAAAGAAGATCGATTTGAAAAAGACGGGCAATAAGAAAATTGTTCTTAAGGATGTAATGTTCTGCAATCCCACTCTGAAACAATTCTTCGTAATTGTATACACTTTCCTAAACCGCAAGTTATTTAAATCCACATACATAAATTCAACCAACTTGAAATTAGACAGCTGAGCATGGAAATAGGCAGACTTCAGGAATTGAGAGTATTTACTTCAGGTTTGTAGTATATACTTCTTTATGTTGGACGATGTCGAAATGTAAATATTATATGTCAGAAAACTGTATCATAATAAGGGTCATTATAACGCTATTTTTCATTAAGAAACAGCTTCTCCCACCAATCAGAGCTCATGAATCAGTTGTGTGACCAATTAGGTAAGGGTAGCATCGCACATGCGCTGACTTCCACGGCCTTCTATTTTAAATTTCACTGCGTGGCTTCTAGTGTCAGTGGGGTATTCCAGGAGGCTATGTTACTCTCTGCCTCCCATGCCCTCTGTTCAGTATATAAAACTGGCGAAATCTCGACAGATATTTATGAATATTTATGTTCGAACTTAAAATAGTTATAATTATCGTCGAACATAAACAGTCGTATGCAACTCGCCTATATTGGTAATTAAGACACTCGTTTTATAAGCATAGTCGTGTCTTAATTATTGCCATTATAGGCTCTTTGCATTAATTCATACTACATTGGACTATATACTCACTAACTGAGTATTAACTCCCACCCCTGAATATGCACTTCTCGGTGAGTTTAAACCTCAACTTTTTATTCATACCATTCCTAGTATATACTCAAAATTTGTTGAGCATGAGCCTGTACTCCGTTTTATTCATATCACACAATGTGTTTTTGGATCATCCTAACCAGACCTGCCTTGGCTGCCAGATTGTTCCTTTTAATATCTGTTGTTTAATAGGAAATAAAATAAGATAAAAGTGCTTTAATTAAAGGAAGCTTTCCAATCGGTCAACAAAAATTGTGTCCAATTACATTAGGCGGGCAACAAGTATTCCCATGCCCTAACCTGAATGAAATAAGATATACACATCAAAAAATATTTTGCATATACTTACCACATCGCGCGGCGGTGGTACAAAACTTCCTCCAGGAATCCACCATTGCACGAATCGAACGGCCTGCGATGTCGCCGGATATGAACTGTATTGAACATGACTGAAATATGCTGTGTTATTGATTAGCGTCCACGCCCTCCCATAGCCAGTCAAGAGATCAAGGAGGCCGCCATAGAAGAGTGGGATCGCCAGCCTCAAGAGGACTTAGAAAACTTGATCTGTGGTATGTAACGGCGAGTAACAGCCCTTATTGAAACGTCACAGGATGGCAATACTACAACACATATCAGACCCTGTTCAACAGGCCAAATGTCTTCCTGTTAGGTTTTTCCTTCACTTTTTTCCCACATGAATAAAGTGTGCAAGGCTTTGTCAGAATGCCGTCTCTTTCGTAATAACCTCGCCCAGAATCCCACATACGCTCTGCATCACGGCAAACAAGTGTTATGCAAATCGTTTTTTGATGTGTAGCCTATATTAACCGAATGTGCTCCAAGAGATCTTTTACGAAACAACACCATTCGCATTTACACATTTTGGTACGCTTTTAACCTTAAAGTGATTTGAAGTAATGGAAGCCATTTTACAGTGTTGCCTAGTTCTATTAAAGAAAGCTTATCAACACAAATTGTGCCCAATTACACACAGCAAAAAGAATATTAGGAATCAACAACAAACAGAAAACCAAAAACGCAATTAGCTCAGATTTGACTCCACTCTTCCCCCTCCAGAAGCAAATCCTAGTTACGCCACTGGTGTAGCCCTACCATATATGGTGCACCCCGAATAGTGTTACACCCTCAAGAGCTCACGGCTGGCGACCCCGAGGGATTCCTGAGGTGGGTCCGATTTCCCCTTTTTCCTTTGTCTTTGTGGCGGACCCACTCCTCTTTCCCCATTTCTATCTGCCTTTCATGGCTCTTTGTCCTTCCAAGTACCTCAATCAAGGGTTGAGGGCATCGCCTTTCCAAGTCTTTTCTTTCCCTTATGGCTGTTTTGCCCTTTCCTTCTTCTAGTAGGATGTAAGTCACTAGTTAATTTTTGTCGACAGATTCCATATCATATTTTCATTATCAACATATCATTAGGGGCCGATAACCTATATGTTAGACCCCTTAAAACAACAATATAATCATCTTCTTTCTATAGTTGGACTGCGAGTCTTCAGTGAGGAACGCTGGGCTAGGACATTACTGTGCCAGAAGAGAGGTCAGTGCCGTGAGTCTAGGATACTGTCTCGTCGTGTGAGGTGTCTCTGCTTGAGGTAGCTCGCAAATGAGAGTGATTAGTCAGTCAGGTCTCATTGGCTCCTCGCCTACTACCACACAATTAGCTCCTTAAGATCACCTGACAGCTGGGATTCGTCAAGTGATAACCTAATTTTCTTACTCTCAGTTCTCACCTCCCTCTTAGTCAGTTCAAGGGGGCCATGCATCACAGCTAGGAATCCCGATTTAAAGTAATTCCATGATCAAAAATTCATTTACATCTACTCTATTTTATTGGACTAACTATTTTCACAGTAACATATCATAAAGATTTTTATTTCAACATAAACATAGGATCACAATTACAAATTATCCTAGCCTCAAAAGATTTTCAGTGAATCATTACGTCAGTTCACATCATTTACATTTCCGCTGTCTTTTCAACAGATCTTGCACCTCCAGATTACCATCTTTTTCGATCCATGGCCCATTTCGAAAACATTGAAGGTGTGGAAGTGGGTCTCGCCGAATTATTCGCATCAAAACCCAGAGGCTGGTACCATCGCGGGATAAGGAACCTCGCTGATAGATGGCTCAAGACCATAGAATACTTCGGTGTCTACTTCGTAGAATAATTTAATTTCTTGTCAGAAAACTTTCCAAATAAAATTTTCTTAAAAAAAAGACATTACTTATGAGATATCCCCTGTAATTTGTTCTTCTATGGTTGTATGCCCTTACATTATTCATTTTAGCTCGCTAAAGCGCAGCGGTACTCCTTGGGGCCAAGCTGTATGCGTACACCTTACCCAGACATAGGTTCGTACCCCACTGTCAGCTATCCTTGAAGTGGTTTTCCGTGGTTTTCCCATTTAAAAATTGAGACAAATGGCGGTGCAGTACCTACTGATAAGCTTCATTTAAATTCCTCGGCCAGTTTCATCCACCTTAATTGATTTCATCTCTCAGTAAAAATAATTGGACATCCCTGTTTTATGACTAACACGAAAGATGATGATTCGACTCGACTGTCCACACGAAAAAGTATCTTATGTTAGTATACAAGCAGTTGCAGCATGCCTGTTGAGTGGTGAATGTCTAGCTATTTCAGTACTCCTGAGAGAGATATAACTTACCGTATTAGGAAAAGGAAGCCTCCGTGGCTCAGGCGGCAGCACGCTGGCCTCTCACCGCTGGGTCCGTGGTTCAAATCCCGGTCACTCCATGTGAGATCTGTGCTGGACAAAACGGAGGCAGACAGGTTTTTCTCCGGGTACTCCGGTTTTCCCTGTCAACATTTCATTCCAGCAACACTCTCCACTATCATTTCATTTCATCTGTCATTCATTTAATCATTGCCCCAGAGGAGTGCGTCAGGCCTCGGCAGCCGGCACAGTTCATATCCTCGCCGCTAGATGGGGGCTTCATTCATTCCATTCCTGACCCGGTCGGAGACTGGAAGCAGGCTGTGGATTTTCATTTCATTGGGAAAAGGAATGTGAAGGGCATGCTTGTCACATTATTATTATTATTATTATTATCATTATTATTATTATTTATTTAGTTTGCGGATGGGCTTAGGCCTTTAGATTCTCAGCATATTGGCTGGAAATAAATATTTACAATCCCATCATAAAGAGCAAATTCTTGAATCTCTCGATGACTGCGACAGTAGAATTTGACTACTCTTCTTCCTCACTCCTTCAGGCTTGACTACCCAAGAACAGCCTCACTATGTGACACGTCGAAAGTGTGACTCTTCTGCATACAGTTAAAAAGGCCCGGGTCTAACTTCAACTCTGTGAGAGATTCCTTTAAGTTGTTTGGAATCTCGCCAGTGCTGGAGATGATCGTCGGAACTGTCCTGACTTGTGCCATGTGCCATTGCTTCCTGATTAGTTCTGAAAACTCTCTGTATTTTGACAGATTTTCTACATGTTTTGTTAGCATGTTAACACTGTTTGGGATTGCCACACCTTCTTCTTCTCCGTTTTGGCCAGCTATGGACCACGTTACTTCAACTGTTTCCTTCTTTGAGCTTTAATCTTTTCCCAGTAGTCTTTCATCCGTTTCCTGTGCGCCTCCTTTCTGACAGCCATCCACTTGTTGCCTGTTCTCAGTTTTGGCTTTTCTTGGAATCGCTGGTGTGCTCTAAGTTTTTTCTGGATTGACACATCTATTATTATTACTATTATTATTATTATTGAACTAGATAATGCTAATCACACCTTCTTCTCTTGCGGATGGTGGGTCCAAGATAGACAGTCTCTTCAAGAGCACATTACGGTAGAGATATCTCCTGACAATATTGTTGCGGTGATGCTACAAAATGAAGAAAATTGGAAGCTGGTAGCAAGTTTTGAAGCTGGTAGCAAGTTTTGTTCAAAATATCCTCCGAACAAAGAAGACAGATCTGGATCGCCATTGAAGATAATTCACTGCGGAAGAATACCCTACGGGAAAAGATAAAATGGCTCTAGCATGAAGTAATGTGATAAACGGTTCCAGGCTAGTTTTCAGAAGTAACGGGAGAGCTTTAGTCGGTAGTCTGACACTCAAAAGTCCGACACTATGTGCGTAAATGTATTTCTTCCCCTAAAGGAAATATATATTATTATTACTATTATTATTTGATGTCCCAGCCTCCGTGGCTTAGGCGGCAGCACGCCGGCCTCTCACCGCTGGGCCCGTGGTTCAAATCCCGGTCACTCCATGTGAGATCTGTGCTGGACAAAACGGAGGCAGACAGGTTTTTCTCCGGGTACTCCGGTTTTCCCTGTCAAAATTTCATTCCAGCAACACTCTCCAATATCATTTCATTTCATCTGTCATTCATTTAATCATTGCCCCAGAGGAGTGCGTCAGGCCTCGGCAGCCGGCACAGTTCATATCTTCGCCGCTAGATGGGGGCTTCATTCATTCCATCCCTGACCCGGTCGGAGACTGGAATCAGGCTGTGGATTTTCATTTCATTATTTGATGTAATGGTGCTCGGGTACTTGGTATGGCATGAGGGTGGTGTTCACAGTCTCATAAAAGTTGAGATCACCTGCGAATACGCGGTGACAGCCAAGAATGCAAGTCATTACGTCACGAGGCAAACGAATCACTGGTGCTTGGAGAACCAATCGCTTTCAGTAATATTACAAAAGGGCTAATGTTCCTTGATATATCTTATTATCTGAGGGGGCATAAAGTGATTGCCCCCAAGACAGTGAGTATGTCCGTCCCGTTTTCCTCTGTATCGCTGTTATAACGAGTGTACAGTACAACTCTCCACATTTATACAATTTCAATATGACTACTTGGATTGAAGACCAAGATTAATGTTTGTTTTCTGCCAGACGATACGAGGTGTCGGATATGAAGCATGCCCACAAACAGTTACTGCAGCAATTACAGGTCGCTAAACGGTCATTAACAATACCATTAAACTATATTCAATGCAATGGTGTAAACTGCACAAAAGAGAGCGGCTTACAGCCGTATAACCATGGACATAATCTACCATACTGGCTTTAAACAGTCTATAAGAGTCTTAATGGGAAGAAAGCGAGACTTCGTGCATATCCCAATCCAGGTTTTATTTTCTACCGGAACGTGCCTAAAGGTCGTTCTTGGAGCTCTTCATAAGTCTATGGTTGTCGTTTCCACTTAAGGGCTTGTGCATTGTGGTCATCATATACTTGGGTGGATGTGTGGAATTTTTTAACTATATGGCCTTGTTGGCTTAGTGGTCAAGCTACCTGGTGGACAGGGTTTGATTCCCGGTTAATGTACGAGGCACAACCTGACCACGATGTCGCTAAGTCTTAAACTAACGACTATAACTTGGTATTCAGTTCTGAATAGATCTGGTAATAAGCGATGTTCGATTGATAATCGATTAATCAAAAATCGACTGACCGTTCAATGTAATAATCGTATAACCGAAGAATCGATTAATTGATTAGTAGACACGACATAAGAAAAGGCGTTTAAATGAGATGACATCACTTAAGTTGTGTTACGCTTATTTTCGTAATGATGTACAGAAATCTATAGAAGTTACTTTTTGCCTAAATATACAAAGTATTCTTCCTTGTTTATATTAACAATAACCAAATAAGTGCCAGTAACAGTGGAGGACAAACATCAAGTCGTGTCTGCCAACCCCAAGCTTGCAGGTGCGCTCCTGGCCGTGGTAAGTGACGTTTGAAAGGCAGCAAAAGTCACGACACGCATGTCATACGATGTTGGCATGTTAAAGAACCCATTTGAATTCAGTAGTCGGTGCTCTTAATGGCAAAATTAATCTCGGGATTTTCCGCCAACACGAAGTTCCTCATTTCTCTGCTAGAAAGCGCTACTGTCAAGGAGCTTAGATGTCTAACCTCCTTAACTCTCATAGCACTTCAAGGAGCGATAAAATTCGACATGCAAGTTGCCCTCTGGGCATCAATTAACAAAGCTTGCACCCGGCACCCGAGGCTATACGAGATTATTATTATTATTATTATTATTATTATTATTATTATTATTATTATTATTATTATTATTATTATTATTATGTAATATTATTATCAATCAGATTGGGAAGGGTTTCGAAAAAAGAAACGAAGAGTTTTCAGCAAAGATTTTGAATTATTGTTCAATGTTTACAATTTAGGACAGGAATATATATTTTTATTTTTTTATTATCGAATTTTGGCCAACTATGGACCGCAAGGAACTCAAGACTTATTGGCTTTCTTTCTCTTCTTTCCCAGAACTTCTTCATCCTGTCACTTCCTTGTTTTCTCTCCTCCTCGGAAAAGATCCGTTTGGGCCTCCTGCTTGGTGGTTTCTCCTGAAATGATTTTACTCCGTCAACTCGACTGCGGAACTCTCTTCTATCGTAGGCCATCGGTGGAGTAATTCCAACTTCCGCTGCATCCCTCTTCACCTCATCTACCCATTTAGATGTGACCTTTAACCCAATGATGTACCTGAAGATCTTTTTCGTCAGCCTGCCTTCATCCATTCGTAGTAAATGTCCGTAGAACTTTAGCCTCCGCTTCTTCATTACGTCTGTGATCTTTTCAGTCCACTTGTAAAGTTCTTCATTTTTCCTCTTCTTCCTTGCCACATCAGAAGTCTTCTGTGGTCCAAGTATTTTTCTCAGAATCTTTTTCTTTGTTTTAACTTAGTTTTCACAAAGAAGGTACATTATTTAAAAATATATGATACAATATAATTAAAGGTCTGTATATCGGTTAACTGAAAAAACAATAAATCAGTTATTCGACCAACAGGTTAAACACACAATCGATTATTCAATAACAGAAATTAATCGAATCAAAGTACCAGCTCTAGTTCTGAATGAATGCGTTGGGGTGTGGGAGCGCAGTGGTTTAACTGCTGATCTTTCGCGCGGACATTCGGGCTTCGAACTAATGGACTGCATTGGTATTTGTCTAGGGTGATTAGAAATGCCAATCAAAAGTCGTACTCTGTATGGCTGCTGTCATAGTGAAGTGTCAAACCTCGTATCTCCTCAGCAATTCTTCTAGGTTTGTGTCGTGTCTTGTGGGTGTTTCGGTTAGGAACACCAAGCAGGATCATCAGCGGGCTCTTGGTGTCCCCACCCGGACCCCCACAGGAGTAGCGAAAAGCGCGCTTCCTCCCTCTATGAACTAAAAGCTCAAGCAGCCATAACCTCCCTATGAAGGAGAGGCGCAGGTGCGCTTCATAAAGAGAGAGGTAGCGCGCAGTTCTCTACTCATGTGGGGGTCCGGGTGGGGACACCAAGAACCCACTGATGGGTCAGCTTGCTGTTCTAGGTGAAACCCCACACAAGACACGGCACAAACCTAGAAAAATTGCTGAGTTTAAATTCACTGGCCTTGAAAGCCAATATACCATCTTTTCGGATCTCCTATTTTTCGTAGAGCATGACTCATAAGTGGATATGAGTTATGTAAGCATCCAGGTAGGCATTTTAATGTCCCTGTAGACATTGTCTAAATGAGAGCAGTGAGACAACCTCGACCCCTGGAACGCGGGTCAACTAGGGACTACTTGGAGAGGATCCAGAACCGAACTTGTCTGTCACGCCGCTTGGGCTACACAAAGCCAAGGGTCAGAGGGGCAAGAGGTTTCGTTATTTTTACATCTGCACGAGCGAAGTGGATCGAGTCCGTTTGGCACTCAACGTCTCTCTAATTACTCTGCCTGTCTACCTTAAATACTCTCAGTGTGGTCACCAATCAATCTCCACCACAAGAGTGAATTGCCCGGAACACAGGAAAAGTACCGTACCTAAGTGTGTTAGGTCATGCTGCATCACCCTTGAATGGGGAGCTACTCGTTTCGAGATAAGAGGTTAGAACCGTCCGGCTCCATGGATAATAATTGGTTTGCATGTAAAGCTTTGACAAAAAGGGTCCTGTGTTCGAAGGGTTTTTAGTCCTCTATAGTTAATTCCCCTACCCCGAGGATTGGATGTGTGTGATGTCTTCATTTAAAGGAACTACAGAAAGTAAACAGGAAAAGTGAAACGAAAACACAAACACAGCGCTGAGGCGGCCATCCTGTGTGTGCTCGCTGAGTTGTAGTTGTTGTTGTAGTTGTTTCATTTAATAATGATTAATGCTACGGGTTTTACGTCTCTTTTAACTACAGCGGTTTTTAGAGATGCCAGGGTGCCGGAATTTCGCCCCGAAGGGGATCTTTAACGTCGCAGTAAATCTACTGACACGGCCCTTTCACATTTAAACTCCCTCAAATGCCAACTGACTGTGCCGGGATTCGATCCCGCTATCTTCGGCTCAGCAGGCGAGAATGTCACCGCTGGGCCACGCAGCCTGTCTTCATTGAAGAGCTTGGACAACGTAATGCTTGTAGAAATTATCTGACACTGGGGGTGTGATTGTGCAGCATTACAGCTGCTTGTCTTTCACGAAGGTGAACAGGGTTCGATTCGTGGTTAATGTATGTGAGATATTTTAAGAGAAATGAAATGTCCAGTGGTTCGAATTCTACGTAATAAGGAGGTCCCGTGGCTTATGATCTTGAGATTAACACTAGCGTAAAACTAAAAGCTTCCATCCCTTTTAAAATTGTCTGAAAGGCTCTGTTATTGTGGTATCTCTTGTAGTGTGTATATTTGTAATTGAAGGAGGTGGCCGTGGCTCTAAGTTACGAACCATCCCAACATATTGTCTGGAGAAAGCGTGGGAAATCACAGTAAACCACTTGTAGGATGACTGAGGTTTGAAACTCACCTTTAAAGTACCCATACCAACTCCTTGAATCGGTAACAAAGTCATTCAAAACTAGTAAATCCAGGTTGTTGATGTTGTTTTTGGTTGTTGTTGTTGTTGCGTCGTGGTCATGTAGTCTCGTAAACTTAGAAAAATCACACGCAGACACATTTCACGGCACATCGTAGCCTCAAAATAATCTAAACAGGAGACCGTAGTTTTATTGGTCCCACATCAAACTCAGAAACATGACGCAGACCATAAGGAGAAGTTAAATTTAGAAAAAGAAACATGTTAGGAACAAGGTTAGATTTGTTATATGTACTTACATTGGTTAATGGAAGGCTTTGACGTCGAGGAAATAGTCAAAAAAGACATATTGTAACTTTTTTTATTTAATGAATAAGGCTGAGAATCTGTCGGCACGTCCACAGAAGTGGTTAGTCACATGGTGTCTAACGCTACCGGAATGGCCGCCAAAGAAAGGAATAACAGAGAGATTAAATATGGCTCCCCTCATGAGGCTGAGTGTACCCTATTCCAACCCTCAGGTCAGAATTGCATTGCATTACAGAGCCATAAATTGAATCCAGGACATATGGACTCGGAGTTTGAATGCGTACCCCGAAACCAGAAAAGGAGACTCGCTGTTATAGGCTTGGAATTATGTCTGTCATACTGTATAGATGTTAGACAAATGTTCAAAGAATTTGTCCAATAGAACTTTGCACGTTCCGATGGTCTAATTTACCTAATAAATATCTTCATAGTAATGGATGCGTAAGTTGGTACCTTTTTTTCTTCCATCATTTCTTTTGGCCCTGTTATACAGTAATAGAAGTTACAATAAGAAGATGCTAAGTATCGAAGCCAAACTAAGGCACTACAGCACTGTTGTCAAACCAGAAGGTTTATATGCTTCGGAGACCTTGTGTATGAATCGGACAGGACAAGTCAATCAGCTACATAAAAGAGAACGCAGACTACTACGGAAGATCTTGGTCAATAGATGGGTTGACGGACAGGTTCGACTGGTATCAAATAAAGAAGTATACAGCAAGATGGAACCGATAACAACAACAATTAGAAAGCGAAGATTGCTGTTTTATGGGCACATCTTCCGTTTGAATAAAGACCGGCTCACAAAGAAAATCTGGAATTTTCTTGAACCAAAGATCTCCAAGTTGAAATGGTTCCAAGAGTGTGAGAAAGATATGAGGCAGCTGGGCATTATGGAGGATAAAATCAAGACAGGAATAGTTTCAGAAGGATGGTGAAAAGCTATCAGGGTTTTATGGTGGAGGCAGAACCCAGAAGACGAAGAAGCCCTTTGACAGAGGAGTGGAAGAACAATCTGATAGATGGGCTCAAGAGATACTGGCAAGATGTCAAAGCCGGAAAACGAACAAGTCGCAGACACTGAAATGAGAGTGGTTGTTAACACGCAGTCCATAGAGGCTCAAGTCGACAGTAAAAAAAAAAAATACAGTCTTAGCACAACGGATGGCATTTGTTCAACATCCCCGTAGCGTTCTTATAGTTTACGTCCCCCAGAGTATCAACTCTTATTGCCCTGCGAGCACAATAAAAATAAAATGCAATCTAGAAATATTAAAATTAAGACCAAAGAAACTCTGTACATTTTAATGGAATTGTTCGCAGCCAGACATTACACTTCTTGTAATGCTTGATCAGCAGAAAAAAAAGAGATTTTGGAATGTTAGCGAACTAGCCATAGTCTTTCACATTCCAGCACGCAAAAAGTTAGTAGATTTATGAATCTAGATTAGTGGATATTTTATGGCTAGGTTTTTCTCTGCTGGTCCACTCCTTTCGATGATGTTACGTGAAGAGTCCACCCTCTACACTCTAGCGGCTCAAGTCTAGCCTAGCAACATCACAGCAACAGCCTTGAGAAAGGTTGTGGTGAAAATGTCATCTAGGTCAAAACATACAAAGTAAAGCAGCTCCTGAGAGTCTGGTCTGGTTTATTCTCGGTGGTTTGCCGGATTAACACAGCGGGACATTCAAGACACGCGGAGAAAAGGCATTGCTCCATTTAAAATACAATCAAGGCCAAGGTGCATTGATTGCTTCAGTTCGTTTGAAAGTGGACAAGTGGAAAAGTCTTCATTTCACGTCTTGGCTGCAAGTTATACTTTTCTATCGACATCAGAGTAGTTCGTTCAAAGTAACAAAGCTCGGATATACTGAAAATGGCGATATGTCTATATTAATACGTTTTACGGGAAAAGATATATAATAAACAATTTTGTAAACCCTGGCACTACAGCCCATGAAGGGCCTAGGCCTACCAAGCGACCACTGCCCAACCATTTGGCCTGCAGATATTGGGGTGACGCTTGGTCAGCGCATCGGGTCCCCTCGGCCTTTAATCTTGGTTTTCGTGACCGGGGCTCTGCCTCACTGTCAGACAGCTACTCAATTGTCCTCACGAGGTTGGGTGCACCCCGTTCCGGCCCAGACGCCAGTTTCAAAATCCCCTGGCGGAGCCGGGAATCGAATCCGGGCCCTCCGGGTGATAGGCAGGTGTGCTACCTCAACACAACTGGGTCGGCTACAGGAAAATATAAAGTTTTTTCTACCCATTGATTTGGTGAAGAAATAGCTGGACGGTACCTAAATTATGGCCATCTCCTACTTAAATCCTAGCCCCAATTACAAGTACTGTAGCGTAGTGGCTAGCATGCTTGGCTGTCGCCGCGGAGACCCGGGTTTGATTCCCGACTCTGACAAGAAATCTGATTGTGGTCTGAGGGTTGGAACGGTGTACATTCAGCCTCGTGAGGCAAAACTGAGAAGAGGCAGGTTCAATTCCTACCTCAGCCATTCTGGAAGTTGTTTTCCAAGGTTTCCCATTTCTACTCCAGGCAAATGCCGGGATGGTTCCTAACTTAAGGCCATGGTCTCCTCCTTTCCAATCATCATCTGAATTACAAATACACAAACTACTACAGCCATCACAATTGAGCAGGTTATCAGACACACCGAAGTACACGGGACTAAAACTCCATAATGTCGCAAAACACTTAAATGAAGCAACAACAACTACACCGTCAACCCATGTGAATTTTTTTTGTTTGAATATTGAAATATTCTCCTTTGATCCTAATCCATACACAACATTATTTCACATTTAGTTACAACCTTTTTATGGCGGCTTCGGTGGCGTAGTCGGTAGCATGCTGAGCTTCTATGCCCAAGATCGCGGGTTCAAACCCGGCCGAAGTCGTCGGATTTTTTAAGAGCGTTAAAATCTCTCAGTATACCTTCCTTCGGAGGGGACGTAAAGCCGGCGGTCCCATGTAATAGATTTATGGCATGTTAAAGAACCTTCCACTAATTACACCTGTGTGAAGCTAAATTATATATAGGTTTTAAGAATGTAAACAACGATCTTCGGTCAAAACTCAGCAATTTTTCTAGGTTTGTGCCGTGTCTTGTGCGGGGTTTCGCTTACGACAACAAGTTGGCTCATCGGCGGGCTCTTGGTGTCCCCTCCCGGACCCCCACATGAGTAACGAACTGCGTGCTACCTCCCTTTATATAGAGTTCACCTGCACTACTTGACTGCGAGAACTAAAAGCTCAAGCAGCCTCAACCTCCCTATGAAGGCTTCCAAAAAGATGGTATATTGGCTTTCACGGCCGGTGAATTAAAAATCAGCATTTCATCTAGGTTTGTGCCGTGTCTTAGGTTCCTACGTTCGTTGCCAAGAGACGACTGCGGTGGCGTCTGGTTGCTAAGTTCTGAACTAGTAGTCGTTGACGGTGGCGTTTGGCGGCAAAAGTAGAAACTATTTGAAAACTTCAAAAGTCTGCAGTCCTTACTTGAATTTAAAAAAATCTACCTAAAAACAGATTACACACACTAATACAGTCATCACAATTAACACCGGCTATCAGACAGATTCTACACACACCCAAAGTACACGGGGCTACATGACCACGTTGTCGCAGCCCCTAAACTTAAGAACGAACCTTTCTATGCCTGTCTCTTAACATATGCCTTGTCCTAGCTATCACCAGTCCCTAAAGTTATCTGAAACAGGCGCTGGTAAACTGTTGTTGGCTCACTTGTCACTAGTCACCGGATAGATCTTGAAACATAAAGACGTAATTGACAAGTGTTCTCACACTCCTTATTCTGCTATTACGAAGCTTGATCAGAAACTAAGGTTACAAGGCTGATATTCCCGGAGTGTCATGTGTTATAGAACAAGTAGTTCCGTGAAGAACTATACAGCCTATTTTCATATATCCTACTTATGTTAATTGCCACTATCAACATACACAATTTCAGTTTGATTGCTGTAATAGATTCGTAGATATTGAGAACCGACTAAATATTTCGGATTGTCGCCATGTTGGATTTTATATATGTAGGTCCTAGAGTTATGTACTGTTACATGCAGATTATTGTGAAAGTGTAGTATTCAAACTTCAATCGCATAATTAGGACACAAGAAAAAACAAGGAGTTTTAAAATTTTTTCACAGCTGCCATCTTGAGGTTATGGAAACAATTGAAATAAATTAGATGCCAGTGGATTAACATTCGGATAAAGATTTACTGTACCAAGTTTCACTGTACGCGGATGGTTAAATTGCGAGAAACGTCCATGTGAATATTTATATTTCGCGTCACCGCCATGTTGGATTTGTGATCACCAGGTTATTTAAAGTCCTATAGGTGAACTTAAGTTCATAGCCTTTATGAACATTAAAAAATGCAGTTTGATTGCTAAAATAGATTCGTAGATATTCAGTATCGTCTAAATATTTCGGATGGTCGCCATGTTGGATTGTTAAATGTATAGGCCATAGAGTCATGTACCAATAAAGGAAAATTATTGCGTAGGTTCATTATTCAAACTTTCACTTCGATCGCATGACTACATCACAAGAAATAAAAACTTAATTTTAAAATTCGCCCTGCCGCCATTTTGAGGTTATGTAAACAATTGAACTAAATTAGATACCAGTGGATTACAATGTGTATAAATATTTCCTGTACCAGGTTTCAGTGCGCTTGGAACATTAAATCGCGAGAAAGGTCTATTTAAAATGTTCAAATTCGCTTGGCCGCCATGTTCGTTTTGTAGTTAACCGGTTTTTGAAAATCTTATAGATGGACTTCCAGTAGTGCCCTTTATCTCCGTACAAAATTTTAGGGAGATACCGCTAATAGTTTCAGAGATATAGAATGCCGGTGAAATATTTCGCACATCCGCCATCTTGTGATTATGTAAACAATTGAACGAAGTTAGATGTCGGTGCATTACAATGTATATAAACATATACTGTACCAAGTTTCATTGCGTTTGGTTGGTCAAATCGCGAGAAACGTCTATTTAAAAGTCGCAAATTTGCTTGGCCGCCATGTTGGTTTTGTAGTTACCAGGTTTTCAAAAGTCACATAAGTGAAATTATAGTAGTTCCCTCTGTCACCATAGAAAATGTCAGGGTAATATCTGTAATAGTTTCGGAGATATTGAATGCTGCTGAAATATTTCGCACAGCCGCCATGTTGGATTGGTGAGTCGTAACAAAATTTGAAGGGAACGGTCGAGGTCGCCGGGAATAGTGCTATGAACTTTCCGAGGTTCATTGAAATCGCTCCTGCCGTTTAGATTTTATTAGGGGGACACACACACACGAATCACACACACACGCACACACACACGGACAAAAGGTGATCTCATAAGCCTATTTTTTCAAAATTGAAAATAGGCTAAAAATCAGAGTCACCTCCATGGTATAGTGATTAGCGTGCTTAGCTGTCACCCGGAGGTCCGAGGTTCGATTCCCGGCTCTGCCACGAAATTTGAAAAGTGGTATGAGGACTGGAATGGGGTCTACTTAGCCTCGGGTGGTCCACCTCAGCCATCCTCGAAGTGGTTTTCCGTGGTTTTCCACTTTGTCTTCGGTCAAATGCCTCCTTCTCGCTTCCTTATCTATCCCTCCCATTCTTCCCGTCCCGTCCCATCCCTCATGAGGCCCCATGTTCACTTTGCAGGTGAGGCCGCCTGGGCGAGGCGCTAGTCCCGCCTCCCCAGTTGTCAAGGTCCAGGACACTGCCCGTAGAGGCGGTAAAGGTGAGATCCCTCGCTGAGTCCGTGTAAAAAGCCTCTCTGGAGGGTAAATAGACTGCGAGAAAAAAAATAGAAAAAATCAGTAGTGTGGGGATAATTCGAATACATCCGGATGCTAACTGTGCAGAGTTTCTGCTACCTGCCATCTACAGCGCTAGTTGTAGGTTAGCAACCAATGGCGACTCCTTTGGAAAACTGGACCCGTGAAGAGATCCGCTCCGTTATTCGATTTCTGTGGGTGAAACATATAACCCTGTCCAGGACGTCATTTTCCTTTCTGACAACGCGCAGCCTCATACAGCCCAGAAGACTGGTATATCATCCTTCCTACATCCCGGACCTCGCTCCAAGCGACTTGCACCTGTTTCCGCACTTGAAGGAGCATCTAGGAGGTCGATGATTCCCTTCAGACGAGGAGGTGAAACACTTCGCAATAACGTGGTTGGACACGCAAGGACAGGATTTTTAACATCAGGGAATATCCAACCTCATCCCACGAAGCGACAATTGCCTTAACCGATATGGAGACTGTGTCGAAATAGTACATTATGCAACGAGCCTATAATGGCAATAATTAAGACACGAGTATGTTTATAATTTCCATACGAGTGTCTTAATTACCATTACTAGTGAGCCCGTGCGAGCTCTCGCAACGTGAATGTAGGTTTATGGGGTAGTAGGGAAGAATGTGGGAGAACAAAGTTTTAAATATTGACGAAATGTATTTATTGTTGTTAAACGGCATACGTACATGAGAAAAACACAAAGAATTATGTAGAACAGTGTTTTGTACTTGTCACAGCACCTCTTTGTAGACAATATTCGATGTTACAACGAATTCATCGGTTTTTGTTTGCTAGGGAGATTCTTCTACAGCAATTTTTACATTTGCAAAGGATTGAACCCTAGAGAAAGTCTTGGCGAGACCACGCCGGAGCCATCTGCTGAGAGACTCCTGCTAGCAGTACGCTGCGCTCCCGCCAGATGGCTGCCGCCGCCACACTGCCCTGCGCTCTAGCGACAGGCTCGCCTAGCAGTAAGCCGCGCTCCCGCCAGATGGCTGCCGCCGCCGCGCTGCCCTGCGCTCTAGCGGCAGGCTCGCCAGGTTACGGTGCTCCCATTGTAAATGTACATTTTTAAGGTATTTATTTAATTTTGAGGCTTTTAGAGAGGAAGTGAGTGTGTTTCGGGCACACATGGGTTTATGCGGAACCTGTAGGTACCCCATATGTGTAGGTTGGTGTTAACAGGACCTTATTTTCGCTACAAAACCGGAATGGGACCTTAGCAGAATAATATAGGGAGGATAGGCGTGTTGCATAGGACTGTTTATGTTCGACGATAATTATAACTTTATTATATGTTTTAACATAAATATTCATAAATATATGTGGGATTCAGTAACTTCAGTTAGTGAACAGAGCGCGCTGGGTGGTTTGCTAACTGAACAGAGCGCATGCGTGGGTCAAAGAATTTCGAAAGCAGAGACCACTTGCTTTGCTTGGCAATGCTATTGTTTACAGCCTGCATGATGTCTAGTGCCGATCAGAACTAGCATTCAATAATATTGTCGCCGACGTCGTTTGAAAGCAATGCGCTGTGTAGAAATTGGGGATATTTAGGTACAGTGCTATTTCTTGTCTCATATTCGCCAGTTTATTTACGTGAACATATGGGACGGTGCACTTTCCATGTCGATAATTTATGTAGAAGGATGCTGTGTTGCTAACTTCTGGACGTAGATTCATAAATTTCTGGCATATGTCATAGTATTTTCTTGTTACGTAAAGGTTCGTGCTGATTTTGTCTTTGTGTTTGGGATTGTAACTACAATGGTTGATCCGATATCCAATTTGAACTTTCAAATCATGTAATTCATGTCCGACGTGTTGGATTTTGAGCGCATGCGCGAAGCTGTCCTTACCTAATTGGTCAATGAATGAACTCTGATTGACTGGAGAAACTGTTTCATAATGAAGAATAGTACTATAATGACCCTCATTATGATACAGTTTTCTGACATATAATATTTACATTTCGGCATCGTCGAACATAAAATAACCTAATGTATGTACTATACAGGTAAGTTGTCTACATTGGTTGTATGAAATAAAACGTACACGTTTCACTGAAGACTATGAAAGCTTAGTTTCTCATCACCCCTCGTACTATCGTTGTCACGTTTATGGAACAGGTCCCAAGGGTCCCCCACTTCCAACTGCTCGTAGTGTAGTGGCTAGCATTGTTGGCTACCACCCTGAAGGCCCATGTTCGATTCTCAGAAACGCAATTAGGTTTTGAGATAATTGAAGGATATCTTAAGCATGCAAGTCATCCAAGTGGTGTTAGTTTTGAAGACTTGAACCAGTTCGGTGGGCTACACAAACTGTCATGACCTACGCAATTTATTCTTCAAGAAATACAGAAAATGAGGCTAAAACAAAGTTATGGGTAGTATATGAATAACCCCTTTGTTCATTTGTTAAATTTCAAACAAATCCTATTTCTGTCTGACGAAAATCTTAATCATAAAATATATTCACGTCTACAGTCGTAAAATATTGATAATTTAAGGTTTTGTTTACAACGAGGCACAAGAGAGAATTTGATGTGGATTTTTATTTTATTTTTATAGGCATTTGCTTCCGACGACGGTATTAAAGCAACTCATAAATCTTCCAACGATAGAATGAGGTAATCCTTCTGCATATATTTGCAAAGCACATTTCAACGTAGCAATAGACTCTCCCTTAGTCTCTTTATTTTAATCCAGTTTTAACAGAACCAAGCGGATTTATTTTTAGCCTATTTTCAATTTTGAAAAAATAGGCTTATGAGATCACCTTTTGTCCGTGTGTGTGTGCGTGCGTGCGTGTGTGTGTGTGTGTGTGTGTGTGTGTGTGTGATTCGTGTGTGTGTCCCCCCCTAATAAAATCTAAACGGCTGGAGCGATTTCAATGAAACTCGGAAAGTTCATAGCACTATTCCCGGCGACCTCGACCGTGCCCTTCAAATTTTGTTACGACTCACCAATCCAACATGGCGGCTGTGCGAAATATTTCACCAGCATTCAATATCTACGAAACTATTACGGATATTACCCTGACATTTCTTATGGTGATAGAGGGAACTAGTATAAGTTCACTTATGTGACTTTTGAAAACCTGTAACTACAAAAACCAACATGGCGGCCAAGCGAATTTGCGACATTTAAATAGACGTTTCTCGCGATTTGACCAACCAAACGCAATGAAACTTGATACAGTATATGTTTATATACATTGTAATGCACCGACATCTAACTTCTTTCAATTATTTACATAATCACAAGATGGCGGATGTGCTAAATATTTCACCGGCATTCTATATCTCTGAAACTATTAGTGGTAAAACCCTGAAATTTTGTACGGAGATAAAGGGTACTACTGGAAGTCCATCTATAAGACTTTCAAAAACCGGTTAACTACAAAACGAACATGGCGGCCAAGCAAATTTGAAAATTTTAAATAGACATTTCTCGCGATTTAATGTTCCAAGCGCACTGAAACCTGGCACAGGAAATATTTATACACATTGTAATCCACTGGTATCTAATTTAGTTCAATTGTTTACATAATCTCAAGATGGCGGCAGTGCGAATTTTAATATTAAGATTTTATTCATTGTGATGTAGTCATGCGATCGAAGTGAAAGTTTGAATAATGAACCTACGCAATAATTTTCCTTTAATGGTACATGACTCTATGGCCTATACATTTAACAATCCAACATGGCGACCAACCGATATATTTAGACGATACTGAATATCTACGAATCTATTTTAGCAATCAAACTGCATTTCTTAATGTTCATAGGGGCTATGAACTTAAGTTCACCTATAGGACTTTAAATAACCTGGTGATCACAAATCCAACATGGCGGTGACGCGAATTATAAATATTCACATGGACGTTTCTCGCAATTTAACCATCCGCGTGCAGTGAAACTTGGTACAGTAAATCCTTATACGAATGTTAATCCACTGGCATCTAATTTATTTCAATTGTTTCCATAACCTCAAGATGGCAGCTGTGAAAAAAAAATTAATCTCCTTGTTTTTTCTTGTGTCCTAACTATGCGATTGAAGTTTGAATACTACACGTTCACAAAAATCTGCATGTAACAGTACATAACTCTAGGACCTACATATATAAAATCCAACATGGCGACCATCCGAAATATTTAGTCGGTTCTCAATATCTACGAATCTATTACAGCAATCAAACTGAAATTGTGTATGTTGATAGTGGCAATTAACATAAGTAGGATATATGAAAATAGGCTGTATAGTTCTTCACGGAACTACTTGTTAAGTATGCTCTACCAAGTTACCAACATACCCAGACATTACAAGGAAGCTATAAAATACTATCTAAAAAAATGCCCGTGCTTCGCTACAGATGAGTAATGGCTAAACGCTAATTTTGTAATTTTGGGAGCAAAGACCTACATCACACGCCCGTACACAACTTCGTGTTTGTAATGTTATAGAAACATGAAGTTTGAATAGTGAATTGCCCCACAATTTAGCATATATCACTGAGTTTTTCTGTGTGAATGGCTGATTCCAAAGATGGCTTTTAAGGATAATAATCGTACATTTCACGCGCGAATGCCACTTTGAATTTCTGGAACATCAGGTAATGTCCAATCAACACAGCGGACACCAACACTTTATTTAACTCTCTATAGGATAGTGGTTGGTGTGAAAATCACATATCTTAAGCACAATTTTTAACCTATTTTTCACATTTTGTAAAAATTAAGAAACAGCAGACTTGTGAGATCGATCTGGGCAAATTAATGTCTGTCTGTCTGTCTGTCTGTCCTTCTGTATGCCTGCGTATGTGTCCCCCCATATCAAATCCTAAACGACAGCAGCTATCAAAACCAAATTTGGTATGAGTAAAGATCTATACCTGAATATCTCACCGCCATATTTTAAAATGACGTCAGTGTTACCAATTGCTGAAAACTCGCAATTGAAATTTGAACTGTATGTTGGATATCTCGGAAGGTACTGTATGCATGGGAACTGCTCCAAAATTGATACACATGGATAATATTACATCAGATTAATTTACTGGAACCCATACATGGCACTGTTGCCAACATGATTCTCTGTCTGCTGGTAGGCCCAATATTTAAATGCATGCAACTGCCATACTATCAATTGGTTTTCAGCCAAATTTGGTACGTGATTCGCGCACCAGAGCAGATATGAACATGCCTTTTCTTTTGTGTCAACAGGGCTGCCAACTGTTGAAAAATGCACTCTATTTAATTTTATTCTAATCTCAATATATCAAAACGTATGCAGGCCAACAGTTCTAAACTTAGCATACATATAGTGCCTGCAAATATAGATTCATTTTCATTACCCGATATACGACAGTGCTGCCAACATGATTCTACGCGTGCTAATAGGTTTAATGTTAAATCACACGTAACTTCCATACTAATAAACTAATTTCTTTCAAACTTGACAGATATAGATCATAACATTTCAATTTAAGATTGAGCATGCCATATATGGCACTGTTACCAACATGATTTTACGCATGCTGATACATTCAATGTTTAAAAACATGAAACGTGCATACTATCTATTGGATCTCAACCAAATCGTGCAAATGCATTGTGGACCTTAGGAGATGGAACTAAGAATATATTCAGAGTCGCCAGGTCTTCCAACTATTGATATATGGTCTCTATAATTTAGAAACATATTTTCAGTAGGATAACGAAGTATGCAGGCGAACATATCTAAAATTTGAAAACTTACAGAACACAAAATTTCAGATTAATTTTTGAGCAACCTACACATGGCAATGTTGCCAACATCATTCTATGCGTGCTGATAGGTTCAATGTATAACTGAATTTTTATTTGTATGTGCAATGTATGCTTTAGGATATATAGTTGTGCTTAATATAAGAGTCAGCAGGGCTGCCAACTGTGTTCAATATTCTCTTTTGACCTCTAGATTCAATATTTCTGTATATGTGAACGCAACACACTCAACATTTAGCAAACTGTAAGTCCAAGATGCTTAAGACATATTTAGAATAAATCGTCAGAGTTAGTGTTACCAAGAAATATCACTCGGCATACTTCTGGAGTCATCAGGGCTACCTACTATTAAATGCTCTCCATTATTTTGAAACCTAATCAATGTATTTAGGCAAACAGTTCAAAATTTGGTACATGTGTATATATGTTTGCAAATTCATTTCGAGAAACCCATATCTGACAGTTTCTTTCTTAGATTTTTAATAACTTTGAAAAGAATATGTTTTTGTGGTACGGTATCACAACAGTACATTATGCAACGAGCCTACAATGGCAATAATTAAGACACGAGTATGTTTATAAAACGAGCGTATGCGAGTTTTATAATTTCCATACGAGTGTCTTAATTACCATTATAGGCGAGTTTCATACATCTGTTTATGTTTATAATGAGTCTCATTATAGTACAGTTTTCTGACATATAATATTTAGCCTACATTTCGGCATCGTCGAACATAAAACTACAATTCCACAATTCATTGTTCTTAAAATGTATGCATAAAAATTACAAGACATATGTGTTATTTATATTTGCAATGCTTGTAATTTTAATTGTAATTGCGGGCCCGGGGCCCCCTAATAGTGAGGCTCCCCCCTGCCTAAGGCCGGCCCTGGACATATGGAAGGTGTCAGCTATTAGACCGTGTATTGTACACAAAGTACAAGTCATCTAAATGGCAGATTAGGAATTAAAATGTCTAATCCATGCAGGATTTGAATGGGTTTTTAAGTGGTATAAACTCCGTCTTGAGAAAGAATTCATAATGTAAATCAATAAATGTAAAAGTAATGGAATGCAGTCGAAAGGAATCGGAAACCCCTAATGACGTCACATTGGCAGGTGAAAAGCTAAGGGAAGTAGGAGACTTCTGCTACTTAGGACGCAAAAGAACCAGTGATAGACTAGACAAAGAGGATATGAAATCTGGTTTGACTCAGGAAACGAAAGCATTTCTACAGAAAAAAATCTGCTGACTTCAAATATAGATTTAGGTATTAGAAAGTCATTTCTGAAAGCCTTTGTATGGAGCGCGGCGCTCTATGGAAGTGAAACTTGGACTTTTGGCGCAGCAGAAAAGAGGATTATAGAAGCGTTTGAAATGCTGTTTTACAGGAGAATGATGAACATTAGATGGGTATATAGAGAAACAAATGAAGAGGTATTAAGACGAGTGGGAGAGGAGAGACTTTTCTGGTGACCGCTAATGAAGACAAGAGATAAGTTGGTAGGACACATACTAAGACACCCAGGAATAGCAAAGTTAGTCATTGAAGGACGGGTTGAGGACAAGAACTGTAGAGGTAAACCAATGTTTGAATATGTTAAACAGATTGCCTCGGATGTAAGGTGTGCTTGCTGTGTAGAGATGAAACGATTAGCTCAGGACTGAGAGTCATGGAGAGCTGCATCAAACCAGTCAAAATACTGAAGACTCAAACAACAACAATCCATGTAGGACTTGCCATATGTTAATAATAATAATAATAACAATGGTATGTGTTTTTCGTCCCTATTAACAACTGCGGTTTTTAGAGACGCCTGGATGCTGGAATTTCGCCCCAAAGGGGATCCTTAACGTGCCAGTAAATCTACTGTCACGGCTCCCTCGCGTTTGCGGACCCTCAAATGCCAACTGGCTGCGCCAGGTTTCGATTCTGCAACCTTGGCCACAGCAAGCGAGAACGTACCGCTGAACCACGCAACCAGCGTCATATGTTAACAGGGGGAGTTATAATGTCCGGCACGACCATCACTGGAGTCTGGACCATATTCACTTCTTGATGGCTTGTGCTTCATGTATACAACACGACCTAATTGCTGGAAAAACGCTTTTAGTATCCACACATTTGCATAAACACAAATTGAAAGACAAAACTGACTCGAAGCACAGATGTTATTCATCAGGAATCAATGGAAGTTCAGAGGAAGAGGCGTATATAAGATGACAGTTCATAGCAACATATATTCGTAGATCTGGAAATAGAATTTGTGAATCAAGGTTGTTATAAATAGTATGTGAGATGAACTTGGTCTTCAGTCCATCACTCGCGCGGAAGTCGTCGCATGTTTCTATTGTTATGTGTTGATGGGGGAGTTAACGCTTTTAGAACGTGCATGGCGTGACTGTTATTTCAGAGCTCAGCTAAATCTGTTCTTTCCAATTGACAGCCATGCGTGTCTTAAATTCAAACATATATAGCGGCTTAAATTACGTTCTTTGCCAACTTTAACTTAGATGTCTCGAGACGAAAGGGAACTATGTGGATATTTCTTTGCCCCACTGAAAATAGACACACACACACACCAGACTGGACGGTCGGACAACAAAGAAACGCACGAGCACAGTTTCTCAAAAGAGACGCACGGCGAGGCGCGAGGACAGAAACATGGTGTTATTCTGTTTATGAGAACTGACCCGTGCTACTGCGAAACATCACTTCTTCTATTCCTTCACAAAAGTTTGTAAACAACGGTATGGAATTAACATTAATTTATCTATCTACTGGTACGGAGATAATACAAACTACTTTCATCACTTCTACCATTCAATAATAATCTATACAATACGCTAAGGTGCATGTTTCACAAAACTCAAGCTCCTAAACCAGGGGGAGTTAAAAGGTGAGGTTTGTACCAAAATCTTCCAAATCGTCTCAATAGCAGGCTACAGGAAATCTTTTGCATTTCTTGAAAAGTAAACGGAAAAATATTTATCTGTTTATAAAGTGCTTTTAAACAAATAAACAGGACGATAGCCCCTGGCAGAAGTATGCCGCGTATAGCCCGCATAGCACTAGAGCCGGGCGGGTAGTCTGTACACAAGGGGCGCACACAACCCATTGTGCAACCAGCAGCAGTGACGAATTGTACTCTGATTTCATAAATAACGACAATTTGTTTAAAAAGTGCGTTTAAACAAATAAACATATTTATAGAAGCCCGCATAACAGTTAAGTCAGGCGGGTGGTTTATACACAAGCGAGAGTTCTCGCACGGGTCCGCTAGTGATAATAACTAGAGCTCGGATGTTTAACAGGATATCCCCCCAGGGGCTCACATCTAGTGGAACGTGTATTGGCGACCGGCGGAGTCCGTCATTGCTTCCACTTACTTGTGCCGGGCTCCTCTCCATCTTCTTTCCTGTCTAACTATCTTGGTCAACTCTTGTTCTCGTCCGACCCCGACAATATTAGGGTATCCGAGGCCTAGGGAGTCTCTTCCTTTCCCGCCTTAATTGGCCCTTCTCTCATCTTTCTTGATCCCTGATTCTTCGAAGGGTCAGACCTCTTGTTTTTCTTTTCCTGATATCTCCTGCTTTCTGCTGAAGGTCCTAAAGGAGGCAGGGTGTATGTAGCCCCACCAGTTCTGGCACATTGGATAGTGCTACACCCTCAAGGGCTCACAGCTAGTGAGCTCGGGAGTTGGCGACACCGAGGGATTCCTGAGCTGGGTCCGTATTTTCCCCTTTTTCCATTGCCTTTGGGGCGGGCCCTCTCCTCTTTCCCTTTCCTATCTACCTTTCATGGCTCTACTTCTTTCTAAGTCCCTCAATCCTCATTCTTACCCCATTCTTTTATTTCCCTTACTCTTCTTTTGTTTTCCTTTTCTTCTTCTAGTGTGTAAGCTGCAATTAGTTTTAGTTGTAACTTTGTGAAAATGAAAATCCACAGCCTGCTTCCAGTCTCCGACCGGGTCAGGAATGGAATGAATGAAGCCCCCATCTAGCGGCGAGGATATGAATTGTGCCGGCTGCCGAGGCCTGACGCACTCCTCTGGGGCAATTGATTAAATGAATGACAGATGAAATGAAATGACAGTGCAGAGTGTTGCTGGAATGAAATGTTGACAGGGAAAACCGGAGTACCCGGAGAAAAACCTGTCTGCCTCCGTTTTGTCCAGCACAGATCTCACATGGAGTGACCGGGATTTGAACCACGGACCCAGCGGTGAGAGGCCGGCGTGCTGCCGCCTAAGCCACGGAGGCTTCCAGTTGTAACTTTGTAGTTAGACTTAATTATAGGTTCATTTTTATTTTTCATGATCACCCAAAACATTAGGGGCCGATAACCTAGATGCTTGGCCTCTTAAAATAACAATTATCATCATCATCATTTAACAGGATATATAGCAACACGTTGTAGATAATGCCGTGCGTTTAGTATAAAGTATGGTATTTTTATTCTTATTATTTTAGATTTAGATCCAGGCATAAGTTCTCTCACAACATACACACAAGAGCCATAGCCAATCTCTACTTAGTATAAAACAAAGTCCCCGATTTGTGTTTGTTACGGGTAAACTCGAGAACCACTGGATGGATTTTGATGCGGTTGATGAGGATATCTCGAGGATTATTTCTGTAGAAAATAATTTATTTATGATCAAAGGAAGCCGAGCAGTAACGATTTCAGTGGAAAAGGCGGAAAAAAACTGGCGTCCGAGCGCTTTGTAAGCTTACGCTGGGCAAACAGTTAAAAATATCTCAATACTATGAGTGTAAGAATTGTTCAGCATGAAAAGTTCTACAAAAAAAGTCCGCGAGAGCATGTGTCTATCTTCAATACATCGCCCACTATAAGTGTTTTTACGTTTTAATTTCTTCCAAGCATGTCCATTCAACTACTGAGGCGACAGAGTACGAGCTAGCTAAGGGCGAGTCTATCATCTCTGTTACAGCCTAGCTAGCGGGCGAGCCTATTGCCCCAGATAGAAGCCAGCAGCAAACCGTCCAGTCGTGTTGATTTAATACTCCTGAGAAGGGTGGTTGTGTTTGGAGTTTCCCTGGAAGCGTAACTCGGGTTTTCTTCATTTCGCCTGTGAAATACAGACAAGTTAAGATTGGACGGAAGGGGAATTTGAGTTTCATTCACCTCGCTATTCCCTGGAAGTGCAACTCTCATTTCGCCTCTGAACTTTTCGTTCCGAAAAATTCACAGTCAATTTAGATTGGACGGAAGGAGGATTATATTATATTAAATTATACTGATTGGCGTATAATCTCTACTTAGTATAAAACAAAGTCCCCGATTCTTGGATGTTACGGGTAAACTCGAGAACCACTGGATGGATTTTCATGCGGTTTTCACCATTCTGTAAAGGATATCTCGAGGATGATTTCTGTAGAAAATAATTTACTTGTTATCAAAGGAAGTCGAGCAGTAACGATTTCGGTGGAGAAGTAAAAAAAAACCTGGCGTCCGAGCGCTTTGTAAGCTTACGCTGGGCAAACTGTTAAAAACATCTAAATACTATGAGTGTAAGAATTGTTCAGCATGAAAAGTTCTACAAAAAAGTCCGCCAGAGCATATGTCTATCTTCAATACATCGCCCACTATGAGTGTTTTCACGTTTTAATTTCTTCCAACCATGTCCATTCAAATACTGAGGCAACAGTTTACGAGCTATCTAAGGGCGACATATCATCCCTGTTACAGCCTAGCTAGCGGGCGAACCTATTGCCCCAGATACAGCCAGCAGCAAACCGTTGTGTCGTGTTGAGTTAAGACTTCTGAGAAGGGTGGTGGTGTTTGGAGTTTCCCTGGAAGTGCAACTCGGGTTTTCTTCATTTCACCTGTGAACTTTTCGTTCCGCAAAATTCACCGTCAAGTTAATATTGGACGGAAGGGGGATTTGTGTTTCATGCACCTCGCCATTCTTAAATTACGTCTGACAAGAATTTGTTGCACATGCATCTCCATGATAATATAACTAATAGTCCAGTCAGTGATTTTAACCCATCAAGATGGCGGCTGTGCGAAATTTTAAAATTAAGTTTTATTTCTTGTGCCCTAATCATGCGATCGAAGTCAACATTTGAATAATGAACCTAGGCAATAATCGTCATCTAATAGTACGTAACTCTATTGCCTACAGATATACAAATCCAACATGGTGACCATCCGAAATATTTAGACGATTCTCAATATCTATTAATCTTTGACAGCAATGAAACTGAAATTGTGTATGTTGATAGAGTCAATTATCGTAAGAAGGATATATACAAATGGGCTCTATAATTCTTCACGGAACTACTCGTTTTTTATACTATCAGGATGGCCGCTGCACTCTATAGGCTATTCATACGAGTAACTTCATTCAGCGATGTATTTTATACGGTACTCCTCCTAACCAAGTTTCGTATTAATTGTTCTACTACGTGAGTTACTGAGTTTATTTTTTTTAAGTGTACATCCAAATGCCATCTTGAATGTATGGTATCGCTGTTGTTTTGCCGTGTATAACAGTGTTATAAAACCTGTCTTGGAATAAACAGCTCACAGTTTACTGTCACTCGATTAGAGATCACAAAGTCAGCGACCTCCAAGGGTGTGTGGTGCAATAACACAACTCACTCTAACCATGATTGATACTAGAAATACTTGTATTGTGATCTTGTTTTGGATACTGTGTAAACAAGTTTACGCTCAAAGAAGTCAGCTGATTATTTGAAATGCCACAGGGGAGAAGACAATTTATAGGGTTCACGTCTTTCTCAAGTGGAGATACTGTAGTTATAAATATTACTGCAGTATCTAAAAATAATCTCCCGTGGTAGGTTTTCTTGAAAGTAATCACGAACTTAAGAACTTTGTTTGACAGTTAATAATAATGTTATGGGCTTAACGTACATTTTGACTACTGTAGTAGTAGAAACATCGGTGCCTCCCCAGGAGAGGACTTTTAACTTGCCAATAAGTCTACTGACATGAGTTTCCCGCATTGAAGAGGATAATTTAGCCATATTCAGAGTCACTTCTCCCCTAGTTCATTACAAATGGTGATCTGAGACGTTTACACGTGTTACAAAGGTTTCTATAGATTATACTGAACCTTTAAAATATAAAATACATGTGTTGGATTGGACTCTTGAGGTATTTTGGGGGGAGGCTAAAGTATGAAGAAAAGAAATTGAGATTATCTTCCTTTTTTAAGATATTCAAATGTGTACATCTCTTAGAGGTTCAGAGTATGTGTTAGTAGCAGTAGTACCCGGCTTAACCCGGTGGAAAGATCATTAAGTCTCGAGTTTTATTTATTTATTTATTTATTGAAAGTATGATAAATGAAAACTTCTACTGAACTGACACATGAAACTTACAAACTAATAGAAAAAAATATTACTATAATTTATTTTTTTCAAACCAGTTGTTGTATGTAATTATGTTCATTGCAGTATTTAGATATATTTTGTGTTATTATTAATATTATTATCATTATTATTATAACAGTAGTCTATTATTATCATTATTATTATTATTATTGTTAATATTATTATTATTATTATATTATCATTATTATTTTATTATTCGTCTTTCTTCGTTATGCCCATTCAAAGAGCGACTTGGAACTTGTTAGTTGGCTTGATGACTTTTGCCTTCCTCTTCTCACAAAATATCGTCATGAACTCACTGTCTTGCTTCTTGAGTTCTTCTGCCCTCTTTTACCCGTCCTGCTGATAGATTTCACCCTAAATATGTACTTATTTACAGAGGTTCTGAGGATTTCTCTGTTTTTCAGATATTTTCCCCGACGTTCAACTCATTCAGATCCCCCCTCGTTTCCTCCAGCCAATTTATCTTCGAAACTTTATATTAATTATATTGAGTACTCATTTTGTTTGTCTATTTTTTGTCCATCCTAAATATGTGCAGGGGCGTGGTGGCGCAGCGGTCAAGCTGTTTGCCTCTCACTGAGGTGGACCGGGTTCGATTCCTGGTCAATGCATGTGAGATATTCGAAGTGAAATGCCATGTTCTGTGGTTCAGATTGCACGTAAAAATGAATTCCCGTGGCTCATGATCGTGAGGCTTACGGTCACTGAAAACTACAAGTTTCCTTCCTTTTAAATATGTACCCAAAAAATTACAAACGTCACCTTCGTACTGTGATTCAGAAACTGTCTGTGAGACTATAGAGGCCTCCAGTTCGTCCCTTGATCCAAATTCCCTTTTCTTTTGTAGGGTCGAATATTTTTCTAACAAAAAGTTTGCGTGAGGGAAATATTAACAAATATTTAAGTCTGGCTTTTACTTTGGACTCCAGAAAGAATAACTCATCTTATCCCTTGGATTGGTAGTGTCTTGGAGCGAACTTTTGAATCTGGTTGGTTGGTTCTTAAGTTTAGGGGCTGCGACAACGCGGTCATGTAGCCCCGTGTACTTTGGGTGTGTGTAGAGTCTGTCTGATAACCGGTGTTAATTGTGATGACTGTAATAGTGTGTGTTATCTGTTTTAGGTAGATTTCATTAGAAAGCTAACTATTGCAATGGGTCCCATGTTTCGACTTCCGGAAAATTTCGACATATCTTTGCGTTTCACATCCCCCAGACCCCAAAACCACCGTCAGTTCAAAAGTTTATATATAATTTATGTATATATGTATCTATCTATCTATCTATATATATATATATATATATATATATATATATATATATATATATATATATATATATATCAGTTTCTTGTGGACACGATAACTGCCGTAATTTTGCACCAATCACTTTGAATTTTTTACATAATATGTATCCCTATAAAATCTCGGTCGAGTTCGTTAATGGGCAAAATCGCTTTAAGGGGGTGAAATTGGGGGGCTTTTTTTCGAAAAAGTGAAATATCGCTATAACTCTCTTAATACACGAAATATCGAATCCCTTCAAAGTTCATAATATGTGCCGGATAAGTGCCAAAAATTTATGTCAAATAAGTTTTTTGATAGCACCAACCATTGACCAAAGGGGTGGGAAAAAGTGGGTTTTTCGGGAAACATTAATCATATCTCTGTTAATAGGCACAATATCAAAACCGCACAAAATGGACAATATTCCTCCAATAATTACCTAAAACGTTTGTCTGAAAGAATTTTTGATATGACCCACCTTTACGCCACGGGGTGAACAAAATGATTTAAATTATAAGAAAATGCCAAGTGCCAAGAGAGGTTGCCATGACAACTTTACTTTTAATTGATAAGGGATGAGCCATCAGCAGTTGCTATGACAACGCCACTGCACGGGATCACATTCAGTTTTCATATGTCTGTGGGAAGCGACTTCGGTATCGGAACTGGTAGCATGCTGAACTTCTATGCCAAAGGTCGCGGGTTCAAACCCGGCTGAAGTCGTCGGATTTACTAAGAGCGCTAAAAAACCTGAGTTTGCTTTCCTTCGGAGGGGAAGTTCCAACGTTCGTTGCGAGTTGCTGATTGAGGTGGCATCTAGTAGCCATGTTCACAGCTAGGTGTCGTTGACGGTAGTATTTTAGGTAGATTTCATTAGAAAGCTAACTATTGCAATGGGTACCATGTTTCGATTTCCGGAAAATTTCGACATAGCTTCGCATTTCACATCCCCCAGACCCCAAAACCACCGTCAGTTCAAAAGTTTATATATCATTTATGTAATATATGTATATATGTATATCAGTTTCTTGTGTACACGATAACTGCCGTAATTTTGCACCAATCACTTGGAATTTTGTACCGAATATGTATACCCATAAAATCTCTGACGAGTTCGTTACTGGGCTAAATCGGTCGAAGGGGATGAAAATGGGGGACTTTTTTTTTTCGAAAAAATGATATATTGCTATAACTCTCTTATTATGTGAAATATCGAATCCGTTCAAAATTCATACTATGTGTCGGATAAAGCTCAGAAATTTATGTTTGAAACGTTTTTTGATAGCACCAACCATTGACCAAAGGGGTGGGAAAAAGTGTTTTTTTCGGGAAACATTAATCATATCTCTGTTAATAGGCACAATATCAAAACCGTACAAAATGGACAATATTCCCCTAATAATTACCTAAAACATTTGTCTGAAAGAATTTTTGATATGAGCCACCATTGCGTCAAGGGATGAGAAAAATGATTTCGGAATTATAAGAAAATGCCAAGAGCTATCAGTGGTTGACATGGCAACACTACTAAATTGATGAGGGATGAGCCATCAGACGTTGCCATGACAACGCACTTGCGCGAGATCAGATTCAGATTTCCATCTGACTAAGTGTGAAGCGGCTTCGGTGACGTAACTGGTAGCATGCTGAACTTCTATGCCCAAGGTCGCGGGTTCAAAGCCGGCCAAAGTCGTCGGATTTTCTAAGAGCGCTAAAATCCCTCAGTAAGCTTTCCTTTGGAGGGGAAGTTCCAACGTTCGTTGCGAGTTGCTGATTGAGGTGGCATCTAGTAGCCAAGTTCACAGCTAGGTGGCGTTGACGTTAGTATCTGGTAGCAACATTAGGAACTACTGCTTGAAATTTAGCGTCTGCATTCCTTACCTGAATTACAGACTAATACAGCCATCACAATTCACACCGTTTATCAGACAGATTCTACACTCACCCAAAGTACACGGGGTTATATGACCGCGTTGTCGCAGCCCCTAAACTGAGGAACCAACCAACATCTCTGCGGGAGATATAATTTTGCCTGAAGAAGTAACAGACCGTTACATAGTTACACATCAGTGTCGAAACCTTGCATAAGGACAGTGTGACCACAAGTATAACAAGTAGTTCCGTGAAGAACTGTACAGCCTATTTTCGTATATCCTGCTCATGTTAATTGCCTCTATCAACATACAAAATTTCAGTTTAATTGCTGTAACAGATTCGTAGATATTGAGAACCGTCTAAATATTACGGAAGCTTGCCATTTAGGATTGTTATATGTATAGGCCATAGAGTTATGTACCATTCAAGGACAATTATTGCCTAGGTTCATTATTCAAAATTTCACTTCGATCGCATGATTACGACACAAGAAATAAAAACTTAATTTTAAAATTTCGCACAGCCGCCATCTTGAGGTTATGTAAACAATTAAATTAGATGGCAGTACATTACAATCTGCAAAATCATTTACTGTACCACATTTCACTGCGCTCAGAGAGTTAACTCACGAGGAAAGTCTATTAAAATATTTCAAATTCGCTTGGTCGCCATGTTCGTTTTGTACTTTACAGGTTTATGAATTATACATAGGTAAACTTGTATCAGTACCCTTTATCACCGTACAAAATTGCAGGGTGATATCTGTAATAGTTTCGGGGATATAGAATGTCAGTGAAATATTTCGCACAGCCGCCATTTTGAGGTTATGTAAACAATTGAACTAAATTAGACTCCAGTGCATTGCAATGTGTATAAATATTTGCTGTACCAAGTTTCATTACGTTTGGATAGTTAAATCGCGAGAAAAGTCAATTTAAAAGTCTCCACTTCGCTTGGCCGCCATGTTGGTTATGTAGTAACCAGGTTTTTGAAAGTCTCATAGGTGAACTTCTAGTAGAACCCTTTATCACCGTACACAATTTCAGGGCGATATCCGTTATAGTTTCGGAGATACTGAATGCTAGTGAAATATTTCGCACAGCCGCCATGTTGGATTGGTGAGACGTAACAAAATTCGATGGACGGTCGAGGTCGCCGGGAATAGTGCTATGAACTTTCCGAGTTTCACTGAAATCGCTCCAGCCGTTTAGATTTTATTAGGGGGGGACACACACACACACCTCACACACACACGCACACACACACGGACAAAAGGTGATCTCATAAGCCTATTTTTTTCAAAATTGAAAATAGGCTAAAAATGGACTCCAAATGACAAGAAGGTTACCGTCCCCATAAGACAATAAAATGTTTAAAATATGTTTAAAATGAAGAAAAACAATGTTAATTAATCTCCAATTATAAAATACTTTCACGCGATAAATGAGGTCTGATCCTTCTACGAAAACCTGCATATTCTGCCTATTTTCGCCTATCTCCAAGTTTGTCCGGTGAAATCTACCTCCGCCTTCCGGCGTGCCGAGAGGACTTTTTTTAAATTTAAGTACTGCAACTTAGAATTTTTCAAATAGTTCCTACTTTTGCCGCCAAGCGCCACCGTCAACGACTACAAGGCCAAGTTCAGAACTTAGCTACTAGACGCCACCGCAGTCGGCTCTTGGCAACGAACATAGAAACCTAAGAGCGTTGTTTACATTCTTAACCTATCCAATTTAGCTTCACACAGGTGAAATTTGTGGAAGATTCTTTGACATGCCATAAATCTATGACATGGGACCGCCGGCTTTACTTCCCCTTCGAAGGAAGGCATACTGAGGGATTTTTAACGCTCTTAAAAATCCGACGGCTTCGGCCAGGTTTGGACCCGCTATCTTGGGCTTAGAAGCTCAGCATGCTACCGACTACGCCACCGAAGACTTTTGAATCTACAGTACCTTTTAGTTGTGAGGTTTGAAGCCATTTTTCAGTGTTGCCTAAAAGTAAACAAAAGTTTGGTGCTTTAAAAGCACCAAACGTTTGAGTACCTTTTAGATCAGAACGCTCCTGGACCTAACTGGCATTTTTATAAACTGTATGGCAATTTTTTAAGAGTAGCACTATATTTACTATTACAGTAATCCAAAACCCATGCAGAGTTGATGGAGGCACCCATTTGGCTTCATACCTGGTTCTGACACTCGATGAAATTATGTTGTTGCCTTCACAGGCTATTTGCATATCTTGTAGAATTTCACCACGTATGCAATATTCAGTCTCCATCCACATTTTGTGTCTTGTCATTGTAATCGTCTATGCTCAGGATTGTAATGCTTTGTTCTATTTTACCTGTTTCAGGACCCGGATGGCGACTCCTGCGTCCTAACGTGTGAAGGGAGGTGTTCAGGAAGTAAAGGACTTTGTCAATTCCATAAATCGTGACGTATCTCATTAAAGACAAGATTGATATTTCATAATGTCCGTAGAAGTGATCTAATTGTGTTGTTTATGTGTATATGCATTATATAATAATGATTGTAATAAAAATTATATTATGGTTGTATTGTCCTTATATCCATAAATAAGTTCCTTTATTTTCTAAAATATGTAAGTTAAAGATTGGTCTTCTCCCACCCCTTCCCTGAGCAGTAAGACAAAGTGATCATTAATGTGAGTTAATCCCATCTTCTTCTCCTTCCTCCTATTATTTCTATAATCATATCATAATCATCATGATATCATGCAACTGCATGAAGAACAGTCTTAGTCTTTAATATACAATACGTAACAAAAATAGAAATGTTCTAGTTAGTTTTTTTAGCATTAACAAATAGGATGTTGGATAAGGGACTTTCGGGAACAAATTCCAAGTTTTATTCTGTAATTACGCTGGAATAGGTGCTTTTTAGAACATGCTTTTTCCAAAAGGTGTCTTCTCCATGATTAGTGAATTGTGAGTTAGTGATATAAGCACCATCTTGTTGAAAGTCTGTATGAAACCCAGCAAAAAGTATGTTCTAAAAAGTACCTATTCCAACGTAATTCCAGAATAAACATCGGATTTTGTTCAAAAAGGTCCCTTATCTGACATCTGGTTTGTTCCGTAAGGTTCCTTATCCAGTTTGTTTCAAAATGGTTCCTATCCCTCGTCAATTTGGTAGCTGTGTGCCAAACCAAACCTTCCTCTTTATATTTAAATTTTTATGCACAACTGAGTGTTACTTCAATAATATTTACCCCTAGGTTGGTAGAAGTTACTACTGTAGTACGGTATTTTAGTTGGTTGATGTGAAAAATAAAGTACCTTTGTAATAATGATAGTATATTTACCATAATCGAACTGCAATTCAGTATTCTATGAGAGTACCTAAATACTTATCGACATGGATGAAAGTAGTAATGTAGTGTTCCAGCATCCAGAAAGAGTAAGGGAAAACTAGAGATCTAGGTAATTGGGAAAAACACAGAAAAAAATTATGCAACTAAGAACTCCGGTAGTATTCATGTGTAACAAAATGCCAATAACATATCTACATAGTCTTTATGTTCATTACTTAACTTCCCTACGACACAGGAGTGTTCCAATTGAGACCTTATCCAATTTTAAAATCAATATTGTATAAGAAGTATTCAAAATTAATGTACTTAAATTATATGCATCATTAAAGAAGGATAACCCGTTCAAATATATTAAACATCATCATTATCACCCGTTCATGTATTAGTCCTAGAAGAACTGTTACGGTCTATACAAAAGATTTGCATTTTCACGCCATCTATTCCTGGGGCGACCTAGAGATCTCTTCCCACCGGGACAGTAATTGATGACTGCTTTAGGGATCCTGCTTCTGTCCATCCTGTTGAGGTATCCTAGCCAATTTCTCTGGTATTCATGGATGTATTGCAATACAGGTCTGCTGTTAAGACCAATCAGCACTTCAGTGTTTCGTTTAAATAATTAAATATATTAATGTTTCTATGAACTAATGATATTCAAACATAGAAACAGGTCTTTTTTTCCTTCAAATATTCAAACTGTCCATAGTATGGAGAAGACCCCATTTGGAACTACAGTATATGACTCATTTAGTACAACTATATCTTCGTATTAATGTTATTATGTACTGTAATTATTGCTAATATGATAATATACTATGATTTTATCACGCTAAATTGTATACTTGACTTATGGGTTCTACAATATTATTATTAACTAATTAATTATGTATTATCAAATTAATTAGAGTTAAGGGAACTATTTAATTTTTAAGTCCAAAAAATATGTTTTGTACATCTTGATTCTGTGAAAGAGAAGGCCATGTAGCCTTAACAACGCCAATAAATAAATAAATAAATAAATAATAATAATTCCCATTAAGTAAAGTTTCCTTCGTGGAAGCTATATTGTTGTTTATGATCATGTAGCCCCGTGTATTTGGGTATTTGTGGAATCTGTCTGTTCTGGATACCACTTATGTAAATTCTTAGTTCCTACCTTGCGTCTAGTTTTGTTAAAAAGAATGGTGATTATAAAAAGTATTTCGTGTCCGGAGATAGCCTGGTCCATGGACTTGCACGTTAATCTGCGTAATAACCGCACTTGGTTAAAACTTTCTTCAGTGTATCCCAATTGTTCAGGGTTATCAAATCCACCCTGGCTCTGATTGATTTTGAACGGATGCCCTTTCTGGCACCTTGTAATTTCTCAGGTGAAGATTCCACGTTGCTGTCACTAGAATTTGAACCTTGGCCATCCGGGTGAAAGCTACGTCACTGCACTACCATGCCCTGTTCACCCTTACATACCTGCGCATTACGAAGTAAGTAAGTAAGTAAGTAAGTAAGCAAGTACGAAAATTGATTAGTTAAATAGCTTGTCCACCCTTTGCTTGTGAGCGAAAGCTCTGTAAGAATTGAACGATTTATTGCCGTCACACCTACGTCATCGTAGAGTGGTGTTGATTGAGAAGTGATAGTGATGACCAGTTCTGGTTCATCAAGTCATCCAACCCTGTACATATTTTATCGCATTATCTTAGCGAAGGTTCGTAATAAGATCAAAATCTTCAGATCTTCAGACAAGGGTTTTTGCTCGTTCAACGCGGGTTTGGAACGACCTTCTCGCTAACATAAAATGTAAAAATGTAGATATGGTAAAATGTTATGTTAGGAAGCGCATGCGATAATAAAATGTATGAATATGTGGAAGAAGGAATCAGTGAGTGAAAGTTTGAGTCAATGAGAAATATTTAAATGTACATATTAAGTAAATATTGCAGGTTATACTTTCTGGCTATCTTTGTGAAAGATGAATATAATTGTGTCGGGCAACACTATTCCTTCTTCTCCCTGGCCTTCAAACTAACTAAATACCATAAATTATCTGAAGGTTATGGTGAATAAGCATACACATAAATATATATATAAATAAATAATTAATGAATGAATGAAAAATGTTATTTGGCTTAACATTTTCATAGTTTAATTTAAAAAATACATTCATTCTATATACAGTGAAACCTCTCTAAAAGACCATCCCTATTAAAAGACCACCCCTCTTAAAGACCAATTTTTCTTGGAACCGATTTAAAACCCCACATTTGTTACCTCTATTTAAGGACCACCTCTCTCTCCGACCAAAGACCAGGCATTTTCTCAGTCTGACCTCTTTCAAAAGACCACTTCTCGTCTGCCTTTCCATTGGAGATGATGTAAACAATGGTTCTGTTGGCACAGAACTGAATCAGCATACAATGTCATAAGAAAAAGTGTTATGTAACGTATAAAAAAAAACGGGTCTCCTAGAAGATTGTTCGAACCCAGAACAAATTAATGGACTTCAAAACTCACTCGGAGATATTCTAGAAAGTGATTTCTTTTAATATGCTAATCTGAAACAGAGATCAATTCGTGACTTTTTTAAATGACAGAGCTCAGAAAGTAACTAATTGTAATTACTTTGTACTAAATGTGAACCAATGCAGTGTTCCAACTGTACTTTATTAATAATGCAGTATAAAATTATTTTTAATGCCTACCCCTATAAAGAGACCATCCCTCTAAAAGACCAGTAATCCATGGTACCGTCACTGGTCTCTTAATAGAGGTTTCGCTGTATTTATAAAATTAAACCAATCATTTGAAGAACAGTGTGAAAAACGATTAAGAGTTACCCTCACACCATCATGGATTAACAATTGAACAATAAATTGATTCCTTAGTAGGCCTATTATGCTCAAAAATTGATGGCTAGGGTGCCTTCTGCATAAAAACGAATTTTGATGCCATACACTCCAATAATACAAATGCCGGGACGGTTCCTTTCAACAGGTCCACGGCCGACTTCCTCTTAATCTCTTAAGTGCTGAGTTTTTTTTGCGTATTTTCATGTAAGAAAAAAATAGGCTTATGAGATCACCTTTTGTCCGTGTGTGTGTGTGTGCATCCGTATATGTTCCCCCCTAATAACATCTAAATGACTGGAGCGATTTCAATGAAACTCGGTAATGTCATAGTACTATTTCGGGCGACCCCGACCGTGCTCTTCAATTTTGTTTTTACGTCTCACCAATCCAGCATGGCGGCTGTGTGATATATTTCACCGGCTTTCTATATCTTCCAAGCTATTATTGATATCACCCTGAATTTTTGTACGGTGATAAAGGGCGCTACTAAAAGTTCCCGTGTGAAACTTTCAAATGCCTGTTAACTACGAAACGAGCATGGTGGCCAAGCGAATTTGAAACATTTAAATGGACTTTCCTCGCGATTTAATCATCCGAACGCAAAGAAACTTGGTACAGCAAATGACTATACAAATTGCAATGCATTGAAATCTAATTTAGTTCAATTGTTTGCATAGCCTCAAAATGGCGGCTGTGCGAAATTTTTAAATTAAGTTTTTATTTCTTGTGTCCTAATCATGCGGTCGAAGACAACGTTTGAATAATCAACCTACACAATAATCCTCATCTAAAAGTACATAACGCTATGGCCTACATATTAATATTCAACATGGCGACAATACGAAATATTTATACGGATCTCAATATCTATTAATTTATGACAGCAATCAAACTGAAAATTTGTATGTTGATAGAGGCTATAATCATAAGTTACATATGGGACATTGAATAACCCGGTGAGCACAAATCCAACATGGAGGCGACGCGAAATTTAAATATTCAAATCGACTTTTCCCGCGATTTAACCATCCGAGCGCAGTGAAACTTGGTACGGTACAGTGAAACCACTCTAAAAGGCCACCCCTACTAAAAGACCACCCCTCTTGAAGACCGATTTTTCTTGGAAACGATTTAAAACCTCATAAGGTCAATGTATTTGCTACCTCTATTTAAGGACCACCCCTCTCCCCGACTAAAGACCAGGCATTTTCTCAGTCTGACCTCTTTCAAAAGACCACTTCTCCTCTGCCTTCCCATTGGAGATGGTGATGAGGGTGATGATGTAAACAATGGTTCTGTTGGCACAGAACTGCATCAGCATACAATGTCATTAGGAAAAGTGTTATGTAACGTATAAAAAAATACAAAAAAACGGCTCTCCTAGAAGATTGTTCGAACCCAGAACAAGTTAAGGGACTTTCGAACTCACTCAGAGATATCTAGAAAGTGAAATCTTTAAAAAAAGGATGTGCTAATCTGAAACGGAGATCAATTCGTGACTTTTTTAAATGACAGAGCTCAGAAAATAACTAATTGTAATTAATTTGTACTAAATGTGAACCAATGCAAATAAATTGTAATCAAGTATGTGTTCCAACTGTACTTTATTAATAATGCAGTATAAAATTATTTTTAATGCCTACCCCTATTAAGAGACCACCCCTCTAAAAGACCAATTTTCCATGGAACCGTCAATGGTCTCTTAATAGAGGTTTCACTGTATATGCTTATGTACGTTTTAATCCACTGGCATCTAATCAATTATTTTCATAGCCACAAGATGGCGGCTGTGCGAAGTTTTCAAATCTCGTTTTTATATCTTGTGAACTAATATTGCAATTGAAGTTTGAATAATATACCTACACAATAATCTTCACGTCAAAGTGCATAACTCTAAGGCCTATATATAAAAATCCTACATGGTGACCATCCGAAATATTTCGACGTTTCTTTATATCTAGGAATCAATTACAACAATGAAACTGAAAATGTGTATGTTGATAGAGGCTAGAAACATACGTAGGATATATGAAAATAGACTATATAGACGTGTACGTTACAAAATGCTCTGTTAGTTACTTCTAGAAGCAAAAATCCAAATTCAAGTATTACTACATAATGCCCAACGGATGGCAGAACTTGCCAGAGGTCGACTCGGCAATCGAAAGTTAATGGTGAATATGAAAAAAAAAGTTATTTCGCCCCTTTTATTGACAGGCGAAGTACTCAACAGGTTGAAAATATTTTGAGATTTATTTTTATAATAATGATTTCTTTCTTATTTTACCAAACCATTTATATTTATTTGACACCGCGAATTGCCACCCCTTATCAAACCGACTGAAGCAACTTCACTGCCTGTCCGGAAATTCTAAAATGTTGCCAGCTTAAACCTTCAGACTAGGAACATCTGTGGAAGAAGACATTGAACTAGAAGTAGAAACTCAACAGTATAAATTACTGGTGTTAAGTGGTTTTTGAATTCAATACAAGCGATCATATCACTTCATCAAAGCTGAGCTGTGGCAATGAAACCTGCCAGACGCTTTGTGTCTCGGGTGGAACGGTCGGGATCGGGAGCGGAACATCTTGAGATGTTTAGAGAACACGGTTTGTCCAGTGTTTATCATCCTTTCAGTTGTGCTAGAAATGTAAAAGAAACTGTTATCTTAAGTGCGGGAAGAAAAGCCGTCGGCTAAATTACGACACGGTACCGCGAGCTAGAAATATCAGGTGCCTGCACTTTGTGGAGCACATTGGTCCAACACTCACCACGACACGAAGTTTTAGAGTACAACGTATAAAGTCACTGTGGATATTGTGATCTCATATTCTCGCATTATATGCTCTGAACAGTGGGGTAATTATTATGGGGATCAACACCCCACTCTGATCCGAAAAATTCGTCGAAGTTTTATTTTTGAATAAAACCCATCTCCGGATTGATGACAAACAACTGGATTATGTAAGTTTATACTTTCTTCTTTGAAAGGAATGTTACGCTGAACTTACTACTCAGTGAGCAAAATGGTCAGCACTTCAGCTAGCCAGACGGGTGGAAGTGAGACGGACACGAGGCAATCCTTTTCCCAAATTACACCAGTTGCCAATCTGTAAGTTGGTTGGTTGGTTGGTTCCTCAGTTTAGGGGCTGCGACAACGCGGTCATGTAGCCCAGTGTACTTCGGGAGTGTGTAGAATCTGTCTGATAACCGGTGTTAATTGTGATGGCTGAATTAGTGTCTGTGTCTGTTTTAGTTCAAGTAAGGACTGCAGAAATTAAATTTTATCAAGTAGTTCCTACTTTTGCCCCCCAATCGCCACCGTCAACGACCATCTAGTTCAGAACTTAGTTACCAGATGCCACCGCAGTCGGCTCTTGACGACGAACGTAGGAACCTAAGAACATAGTCAAATGTTTAACCTATATATATAATTTAGCTTCACACAGGTGTAATTAGCGGAAGTGTTCTTTAACATGCCATAAATCTATGACATGGGACCGCCGGCTTTACTTCCCCTCCGAAGGAAGGCATACTGAGGGATTTTAACGTTCTTAAAAATCCGGCAACTTCGGCCAGGTTTGAACCCGCGATCTTGGGCATAGAAGCTCAGCAAACTACCAACTACAAACTGTAAGTATCCATAGTACTATTTGGAAAATGAATAATTTTATATTATGTTGTATTGTTGTGTTAAGTGAAACATTAGTTGCAAACTGTGCTTTATTAATATACAATGTCGGGTAAAACAAAGGGTCAAAAGATTTCACGAAGAAACCCCGATAATAGGACTGTATTATTCGGTGGCGTAGTCGGTAGCATGCTGTGCTTGTATGTCCAAGATCACGGTTTCAAACCCGGCCGAAGTTGTCGGATTTTTTAAGAGCGTTAATATCCTTCAGTATGGCTTCCTTCGGAGGGGAAGTAAAGCCGGCGATCCCATGTCATAGATTTATAGCATGTAAAAGAACCTTCCACTAATTAAACCTGTGTGAAGCTAAATTTGCTCTATCAAAGTTCCAACGTTCACCCCTAGATGTCAGGGACATCTGGTAGTGAATATTAGAACTACATGAAATTGAACGGAACTTATAGGTCACGACAATAAGACTGTATTATTCGGTGGCGTAGTCGGTAGCATGCTGAGCTTCTATGCCTAAGCTCACAGGTTCAAACCCGGCCAAAGTCATCGGATTATTTTAAGAGCGTTAATTTCCTTCAGTATGCCTTATTTCGGACGAGAAGTAAAGCCGGCGGTCCCATGTCATATATTTATGGCATGAAAAAGAACCTTCCACTAATTAAACTTAAAATTGCAGGTTAGATTTCGTTGAAACGCAGTCTCAAAGTTCCAAAGTTCACCCCTAAGTGTCAGTGACATCTGATAGCGAAAGTTGGACCTACTTGAAATTGACCGGAACTTGTATCTCACCCCATGGGTGTCCGCATTGAAGCAGCTACAGCCTCTGGGGAGCCGAATATGTCCTTAGACACTCACGGCACTAAAAGCCATACGCTAAATAATAAAATAAATTATACATGTTCTATATACAGGGAGCCAGGGAATGTTCTCCGCAGTGCCTACGTGTTGCTGCGAGAGGTAACATCAGCAGTTTAGTTGGCAGCACGGTGTCCTGGATAGGGTAGGAGTACAGTGCAGGCCACACGTGTGGGCTGTGGCCCGTCCAAATCGACAATGTGTATTGCAGAAAGCGAGCGTTCAGATAGATTATTGGAAGAGTGCAACAATATACAGGCGGTAATATTTACTACTGAAGAGAGAGCTTCATTGGTGGAATACGTCTTTCGCGAAGGCGATCGGTTTACAGAAAATGTAAAACTAAAATTTCAGGCGCGGTGTCCTAATTCGAAGTGTCCAAACCGGGATACCATTCGGGATTTGATAAGTAAATTTCGTGTGACCGGCTCAGTTCACGATGTACTGTGACCAGGCAGGCCTACGCTTTTAACAGACGAAATCACCGATATAATGCTGCGTAGTCAAAGAAAATCAACATGCAAATTAGCTCAAGAAACTGGAATCTCTAAGACAAGCTTCAGTTGTTCCCATATAAAGTTACTAGTTGATACAAGCGGCAGCCGTTCTGCCATCGTAACTGCTGTCGTTACCTCTCGCACCAGCATGTAGTCGCTGCGGAAAACAATCCCTAATCGATGCCCGAAGAGAGAAACTTAGATACTTCTAAGTCTTTGAATCAAAAGTTTACAGGACAGTGAAAGAAACAAGGAACTATCCCGGCATTATCCTGCAGGTGAAAATGGAAAAAATCACTAAAACAATTTTCAGAACGGCTGAGGTGAGTTTCGAACTCACGGTCTCTCGATACCAGCAAAGGCACGAATCTCGGCCACCGTGGTTGGTGGATTATGTCTACACCTAATCAAACACATCTCACATAAATGGAGGCCTAAATTAGTACGATAACGCTCTTAGGTTCCTACTTTCTTTGCCAATAGCCGACTGCGGTGGTGTCTAGTAGCTAGGTTCTGAACTAGTAGTCGTTGACGGTGGCGTTTGGCGGAAAAAGTAGGAACAGTTTGAAAAATTCAAAGTCTGCAGTCCTTACTTGAATTTAAAAAAACAGATAACACACACTAATACAGTCATCACAATTAACACCGGTTATCAGACAGATTCTACACACACCCAAAGTACACGGGGCTAGATGACCGCGTTGTCGCAGCCCTTAAACTGAGGAACCAACCAACCAACTAAATTAGTACGATGCATGTATCAATGTCCGTGATGACTGTAACGATTTTTAACATCGTTACATGAAGACTGCTACTATTTCGCAACGTCCTGGAGCTGGTGTATTTCGCAAGCACTCCTGCTACCAGCTAATTGGTTCCCAAACCTCTTGAACCTACATTTGTTGCCTGAGAAAGGAGCTGACGTTAATACCCTGGAAGATTGACATTTCTACGCTGCTGTTGTGAAGTGGACTGCTGCGCACAGTTTCCTAGAAACCCCTTTAAGCCCCATTAGTGGGTTGAGTTTCTACCCTGGGAACATTTCGTCGTAGCACTTCTGAGTAAACTCTTAAAGATTTGGGTCATGGCACCAGTTGTGGTACCAACATTTCTCTTGGACTATGTCGTTGTTATGGTGGTCTGCGCCCCCACGTTAGGTTGGCACGACCAAACTGTGCAGTGGAGAGGGGGTAGTCACGTTCGCCCTGGAAAGCAAGCCCTCAGCGAACAATAAGGAGTCAGTATCCAGCCTTCTTGAATCTCGCACGCAGAACTTGGGAGTGTCGAAGACCCCTTCCCGGAGGAAATTTTCTTTTCCTCTGGGGAGCGGCATAAAACAGTACAGTATTGCACAAACCTTATCTAACAGGGATCCGACAAAACTTTGAATTTGCTAAGACTGTTAATTCTAAAAACCTTCGGTTTGACTCTCATAGTGCTTTTCCTAGCCACGTGTCGTGTGGCAATTCAGATATAAATTTAAGACATGTTTTAGGTTGAGGCATTTTGGAAGGGGATGTGGTCCTCCTCATTTTGCGTTGCATTATTTCAGGGTGGGGATTTCTTCATTATTTAGTTTCCGTTTTGCTCTTCAAGATGGGTGTTGGCTTTAACTTTGTCAGAACGACTCCTCGCCAATTGAGTTGACAGGTGTCCTTCAGACGGTCTGGTCGCAATAAGTGACTTGTTTGGTTGTGTCAAACAACTTTGTCTTCTGGAGTAGCTTTGCCTTACTTCATATCGTTATTTCCTTTCATACTATTTGGGGGAATTACTTTAGTATTTTTAGTTGTGAATTATAATGCGGGAATACAAATCGTCACTTGGACGAGGGATGTGTTGGTTGAAACGCGTTTTAAATTCACGGGGTTTTAATTTCGCTTCGCCCTAATCATAACCTACTGGGACCATATGTTTATGGTGTAGCATTTTTATATTTAAGATGTTACCTAGTTTAGTTGTTTGTAATACTTATGTTAATACAATGAGCAGTCATCTTGAAATAAGATTATTATTTGTGCATGAAGCTCAGCGGAAATGGTTACCTTGTTCCTTCCTCGGCATTTTGGATGGGAAATGTTCGCATTCGGTCTCAGGGTAAGTCCAGCCCTTCCAATTAACAGGCTTGTCCTGGAATCACCTATTCCCTGCCTTGATTTAAATTATTGAGGGCGTTTCTAAGACTACGAAATTAAGAACGCTCCCCCCATTCCTCCTTCGTGGCGAATGCCACTGGGCGTGTGGGGCTCCCTCCCGGTTGCCTTAGTGTCACCGAATTAATTACTTCTTTTAATTATGCTAATTTTGATCATATCAAGGTTGGGAAGAGGTGAGGTGCGACAGTGGTATCCCGAGCATGGTTGATTCTCTCTCCAGTGCCGGTGATAACCATCCTTTCCGCTGACTAATTGCAATTTATTAATCCAACATAAAAATTTAGAAAGTAATTGTACCATCCCCTATTAATTCTTTTTCGCTCCACACAGCTAGGATATTAATTGTATTCTGTGTAATGCTTGATTTTGATTCTGTTACATGAAACATCTGTGAGATGGCTAGACGCAACTTGAAGGTGAAATATCTCACTGAGGAGGAGATTACATATGAACTGCTAAGACGTAATCTCCAAGTACCTGCCGAAACAGAACTGGCGAGGACGAGTTTGGAGTATGCTGTGGAATTTCCAGCAACGCCACCTAAAATGACATTGGCAGAGTTTAAACTGGATGAGTCAAAGATTTGTGGTCTTGTTCAAGAAATATCAAATGTTGTAAGATTTTGTTTCTCAGAGGTTGAATGCGGTCCTGCCAATTTTACTAAGTTACGAGCCCGAATTGAATATCTTTACCTGCGCTGCGTTGATCTAATGGAATCCGATGAAACACGACCTATGTCCGAATTGAAGGGTTTATTAGATGCTGAGATCAAGTTAGTTGAGTGCGCACAGTGTTTGGATAGTGTCAATTCCTGTGATAAAGATGGTGATTTGCTTAATACTACCCAAATTAGCAATCGCAATCCTGTAAATAGTTCTGCCTGTGTGTCTGAAGGTTTGTGTCGCAAGGTTGGTAACCCAGTCGAACCAGCTGTGAACGAGCTAGGCCACCCACCCCCTTGCAGCGAAGGGTCGGGTTTATATCCGTCTCGCGAACACAATGCCGTTAGTTCTGAGATAATGACAAGTAACACCGGGTCGAATGTCGTTGCATTAGAAACTGGTACCTCGCACCCAGGATCAAATATTCCGAATGCTGTAATGGTTTCTGTACCAAATAATAACCATGTATCCTTTGATTTTCCTATTTTTTCCTCAGTAAGTACTGGAGTGGCATTGGCCGCTGGAGAGCCGAGTTCATATCTAAGCAGAAGCAATTCTGGTGGCTTGGTCTCAGGGTGATCCGGGCGGGAAAATTCTACTTGCAACTGCGTAACGTGCAATTCTGTGTCTGGTACCGCAGTCTCATCTCGTGTGGCAAGGTCAATGCTTGAAACCCGATCTGTCGGGAATGTTCCCTTGCCTAAGCATAATTCTAATAGGACAATCACTAGTGAAATAATTTCTAAAGGTATTGGGTCCTTTCGGTCAGTTAATGCTATGGGTAATGCAGGTCATCAGCCACCTACAGTGAAACCAAATTCCTTCTTCGAAGGTGCCGGAAATTTTATTGCCGAGTCTCAGGGGTGTTTAAGAGGTAATTCAAGCTCGGAGCGTAACACCATTCCTACTGTTAGTCCCAGAAATCGTAGTTCTGTTCAAGAGGATTTGTGTGTAGAGATGTCAGGCCGTGGTGCGAGGGTGATTCTAATTACTCTATATTTTCTAAGGCCAGTTTTGGTACGGTCAACCACCCTATTGTGAGTTTTGTGTCTAGGCTGTCCGGGCGAAGAATGGACACGGCGGAAGAAATTGTGATTTTCTTAAGGATTTTGGTCGATATTCACGAGTGTGCAGAACAGTTTAATGTGAGTGACCAAGTAGTATTCCAGCTGATATCTCCTCATATGTCAGACACATTGAGAACGTATGTGACTAGTGCCATGAGCGAGGGGTGGAGCGTTCAATATTTTATGACCGAGGTGTTAAGAATTTTTGTACCAATCAGATCCTTGGACACTATGAAGGGGCGGTATTTGTATCGTGCTCAAGGTATGAACGAGCCAATAAATTCTTATATAGTTGATATTTCCAAGTTTGTGAAGGTGTTCGGGGTAATCATGCCCGAAACTGAAGTTGTAAAACTCATTTTGGCTGGAGCAACTCCGGAATTCAGAAATTGTTTGTGTATCCGAACCACCGCTACTACTATTAAGGGTCTCTGTGAAGACGGTATTCAAGCCGAGTCAGTACGTTCAGTTGACATTGCCAGGTATGCTAATAGCCAGCCTTTTCACCGTGGAAATTCTGTTCCTTTCATTCGACCTCCCTTGGTTCGAGCCCCGCCTGGGCAGGGTCGTTCTCCCCAAAATTTTAATAACCGTCCTGTGACGTGTTATAAGTGCAAGGAAACCGGTCATATGCAGCGGAATTGTCCAGTAAAAAGGGATTGACAATCCAGGGGCAGGCCTCAAGGTATTCGTTCCGCCAAAAATCAGTTGTGTGCCTTAGGCAATGAATTACCGGAGGACCGCGCCAAAGTTATCGGAGCAAGTGGCGTGTGTTCGAAGGTTTCTGATGGGGTCTTGCCCTCTCCTAGGGTTGAAGTTTCGATAAATGATGCATGTATTATTGCCTAGTTAGACTCAGGAAGTGCCGCTTCATTGGTTAGCGAGAATTGGTATTTGTCTATGAAACTCATTTGTAAATTCAGTAACCTGTCAAATGTAGATGTTAAGTTGGTTTCTGCCAACGGTGCTCAATTGGACGTTCTTGGTTCTGTGAAGTTTAAAGTTCGGATTCATAAATTTTGTTGGAAATTTTCCTTTTGGGTCATTAAGAATTTGTCATGTCCTATTATTCTGGGCGCTAATTTTTTTGCTTATACTGGCTTACTGCTAGATATGCAACACGAATCATTCTGGTTCAGGTTTTGTTCAGAGGTAAAATTTAAATTTCTTGCTACTGCTGTCCCTAGCGCGAGTGCTCATGTTGTCAACCGTGATGCTGAACCCGTCTTGTCCACCGGGGTTGAATCCTTGGATTTAAGTAATTTATCTGACGCTCAAGCTAAAGAGATTCGAGATTTGTATGGGTATTTTCCCGAGGTGTTCACTGACGAATTAGGAATGACTAAGATCCTGGAGTATAAAATTGAAGTAACGGATACTATACCCGTCAGACATCCTCCCTACCGTTTGAGTCCACCCAAAATGTTGGAATTAAAGAAATTAATCGATCAAATGTTACTGGATGGAGTAATTCGACCCTCCACATCAGCATATTCCTCACCTGTGTTCTTAGTACCTAAGCCAAATGGTGGTTTTCGGCCAGTCGTAGATTATCGCAGGTTAAACAAAAAGATTGTTTTAGAATCCATCCCTCTTCCTGATTTACATAGCTGTTTTTCCTGGTTCAAAAACGCCTCCTATTATAGCCTCATTGACCTGACGCAGGCATATTTCCAAATTCCGTTAGCTGAAGAGTCTAAGCATCTGACTGCATTCGCCACCGATTGGAATCTCTTTGAGTATTGCCGATTGCCTTTTGGCCTCTCTACAGGGGGCGCTGTGCTTAGTAGGCTTCTTGATCACGTGTTTTCTGGCAGCATCAAATTTGATTATTTGTATCACTACCTGGACGATGTTGTTGTTTACAGCGAGACGTTCGAAGACCACGTGCGCCATCTTCGTGAAGTATTTGGGAGGTTAAAATCTGCTGGTCTAACCGTAAAGTTGTCTAAAGTGTCCATTGCTAAACCTAAAATTGCCTTTCTTGGACATGTTGTTTCTGCTGAAGGTGTTTCGGTCGATGACTCCCGAACCCAAGGAATTAGAGATTTTGCACCGCCTAAAAATGTGAAAGGAGTAGCCCGATTCGTGGGAATGGTTGGCTTTCTGCGCAAATTTATACCCAGTTTTGCACAGCGCGCGTTGCCACTTAATCATCTGCGAAGGTCTGATGTGAAATTTGAATGGGGTCTGTCGCTGCAAGCAGTTTTTGATGATTTGAAGGAGGCACTGTGTAGGGCTCCTGTCCTCGCTGTCCCTGATTTCAGTAAGAAGTTAATAATCCAGACTGATGCATCGCTCGGTGCTGTAGCTGCTGTGTTGTTACAAGAAAGTGAGTTAGGTAGACGACCTATTGGTTTTGCTTCTCGAACTCTGTCCCCTGCTGAAGCAAATTATTCCGTATACGAGCTGGAGGGGCTCGCAGTGATGTTTGGGCTGGAGAAATTCCGAATGTATGTCGAACATGTTCCTTTCGAACTTGAAACCGATAACCAGGCCCTGAGCTGGGTCCTGGCTAGACCTCGAACCACTGGGCGAATCGCCAGGTGGGCAACCCGTATTTCATCATTTCAGTTCACCGTTCGTCATATAAAGGGTTGTGAAAATGTCATAGCCGACTCCCTTAGCCGCATGTATGAAGAAGTACCTAATAAATGTAAGAATCTCGTTCCCGAGGAAAATTATGAAAATATTTGTGCTGTGTCACTTAAGCGTCTCTATGGAGAAATTCCTGACAGGTGTGAAACTCCCTCTTTAGAGGAACCTGTTGTTGTTGGGGCTAATTCAGCTCAACACATGTTAGTAAATTCACCGTTATTGTTTGGAGACATTGCTGACCATCAGAAGGAAGATCCCGTCTTGTGTGACTTAATTGCTCGATTAGTTTCTGGAGAAGAGATAAAACCTTACGTTTTAAAGTCTGGTGTATTGTGTTGTGTAACTAGGCGTGATAGAAAGCCTAAAGTTGTTTTGCCTACTCAGCTGATAAATGGCATGCTAATGTATTTTCACGAGTCACCCGCTGGAGGCCACCTAGGAATATTCAAAACTCGACAGAAAATAAGGCAGTCTTTTGTTTGGAAGGGTCTCGATAAGGATGTGAGAAAGTTCGTGCTGGGGTGTCATGACTGTAAGGTGAGTAAGCCTACCGTCAGTGGTAAGGTTGGTAAGTTAGCTTCCGAATCTGCGTCCAGGCCCATGGAACGCTTGTATGTGGATTTCGTTGGGCCCCTGCCGAGGTCTAAACTAGGTAATCGTTTTGCTTTTGTTTGTGTTGATGGTTTCTCTCGCTTTTCGTGGATTTTTCCCACTAGAAATTGTGACTCTGCTACTGTCATAAGATGTTTAAAGTCTGTTTTCTCTTCCTTCGGTCCTAGTCAATACCTGGTGTCAGATAATGCCAAGGCTTTTGTTTCTCATCAGTTCAGAAAATTTTGTTTTGATTGTTCTATTTCCCATGTCACCACGACACCTTATTACCCCAACCCTAGTTTGGCAGAGAGAGTTAACCGAAATTTGAGAGCTGCGCTTATCGCATATCATCGTGATAATCATGCCAAGTGGGATTCGTCATTACATTGGTTACCCTATGCCTTCAATACTGCTGAGCATGAATCCCATGGGAAAACGCCATTCTCACTTATGTATGCGTTCGTCCCTAATTCCCCTCTAACGAATCTGTGGTCACTTCATGATCTGCTTCCTGACCAACCCTCTCCTGATCGTGTCAGAGAAATCTGGAAGGAGGCCAAAGCTGCTATAAAGATCTCGCATGATAAGCTGGCTAAGAGATATAATTTGGGCCGAAAACAGGGTGGATATTCTGTCGGAGATTTTGTGTATGCAAAAAACTTCTGGGCTAAGGCCCCAGGTCGTCAGGTATCAGGTAAACTGCAACCAAAATATGAGGGCCCCTATGAGATTCTGTCCTTTCCTTCTGAAGTAACCGTGTTATTAGAGGATCTGTCTAGGAAACGTGTTTTTAGGACTCATATATCGAATTGTAAACCTGCTAGTGAACGAGAAACTCGAGGTGTGTAAAAGGTGACATTATGATGTTCTATTTCCTGAGAGTGCGATGGTATGAAGTTCAGGGCGATGGGAGATGGTCTAGTTGTTCCGCTGAAGTCAAATCTCTTATGTCATCATTTGTAATCCTCAAGAAAGGCTGTGATCTGCTTCTGTTAGCTGAGTTTTGTTCATCGTATTCGTGGTTGATATTTTGAGTAATTTTTTTTGGATGATTTAGTGATAATTTTGTTAGGTCGGCAGTGTAATTTTGACTTTATGTGAAAATAAGGTGTGATGCTTCAGAGTGATGCTCATTTCGGTGTGTTGTTCAGTTGCTGACGTGAGGGCTATAGAAATTGTATTTGTGATCTGGGAAACCTTCGGGCTACCATCTCTTGTCGGTTGAAAATGTATCTAGTTCAGGTTGGTCAGTGGGTTACTCGTAATCTGCAGCTTGATCTGTTAGACTGCTGACTTGCTAATATTGTTACAACTTGCACCTGATTGTAGTTCGGAAATGTAATTCTTGCCTTCCCCGTGTACTCGGGTGTGAACATTTTAAAATTGTGGAACGTCAGTTTCGAGCTGAAGGCCAAGCTGAGGCGTCAGTCAGTTGTTCTCTGCTTTGAATTTGTGTCACCTTGAAGTCGTCGTCCCTATTTTGGAGAAATTTTGAGCTAATTATCATTTGGCGAACTCGTTCTTGTTCTGTGCAAGGTGCACTTTCCTTTGGGGACAGTAATCGCCCCGTGCTTTTGAGAATTTATCATCTTGTCGCATCTGTGACCATGTAGTTCTGTATTTTGGAAATGCTGTGGCATGTTAGGGACCGTAAGGTTGAAGCAATTGTAATTTTGAGGATATTAATTGCCTCGTGCTTATTGAAATGTGTCAGATGACACCTGTCGGTGTTTGTCGTAATTATGCGAAACCCTGTGTCGGACTATGGTAGTCGTTTGGTGTCCGTGAGTTGTGTAGGGCGTGAAATTATTGGTAATTTGTGTTTTTTAAATGGTGGGCCACGTTCATTTTGGTGTGTTTTGAAAATTGGTTGGTACCAACTTATATTTGTGTCTGGTTCTGCTGAGCTATGTGCTTTGGGAGTAGAATTGGAGTGTTGCCTGTGTGCAGGGCTGGTAGCTGTTGTTGGTTTAATATTAGTTAGGTTCCGTGCCTAGAAGAGGCGGTCGACCTGTTCTTCATTTTTGGGAAGATGTTTTTTTTTAGATTTGGAGTTATCCATGCGTCACGTTATGTGAGGTCGTTCTCAATATGGGTGTGATCACCTTGGTGTTCTGAGTTCGACGTGTCATCCTCCAGAAGTTCATTAAGAACTGTGGACTGGTAGGGTGCGTTGGCAAGTTGCGATGAGGTCATTTTGTGAGATTTGGTTAAATGATGGTATGCAAATCGGTTGACCATGTGTGTGCCAGGCTGTTTAACGTGGTCCCCATTAGTTTCTAGTCTCGTGGAAAGTTGTTGCTGTTTTCTGCCGTTCGTCGGATGGCCACCGTGGATGGTTAGGGGCAGTGACTGGTGAAATTAGGCAGAGACTTTATATTTAATCATGTCTTTTATGTATCACAAACCTATGACGATCCTTGGTTTTGATTTTGGTATGTTGTGTATATTTAAATGTTTTCTCTGTACTCAAAATGTTCTGTATTCGTGCGGTGCTGCGTTAGCCCATCCGAGTAAATATAAATTCCTTTTTATTTTTGTTTCGCTGTTTTGGCAGGGTACCAGTGGGGGTCCCCTTGATTTCCCGTCTCAAGGAGGGGTTTTCTCTTTCATTTTAAGGGGTTTGGTAAGATATTTTTGAGAATTCTGTAAAATTTTGCTTGTGTATTCCTGGTAACCTCTATGAGTATTCATAATTTTAGTTTAGTTATACTATTTGGTAATGGTGGTTAATTTTTTTAAATTTTCTTAACTCAAAATCAGTCTTCTCGTGTGGTCAGATGCCCTATCATGTGATACTCCCACCCCCTTCAGTGAAAATTTTAGTGATGCCCTGAAGACCCACTCACTTGTGAGGAACTTTTGATTAAGGCCTCAAGCACCCCGGATACAACTTAAACAACTGCTTACTGAGTTTCAGTGACGTACAAATGCGGTGTGACTTTCCTCATCTGTTCTCAGATGACATAACCTTGCTTAAGGCTAGCATGCTAGTCTGGAGCCACCCGTTCCCGCTAAGGGAACCTAAATTGAATTTATTCTGCTGTAGTAATGGTGTGTTTCAGTTGGGAAATTTCATGTGGGACGTGTACTCTCAACCTGGGCCCAGGTTGACAGTACCATACCAAGTTCAATGGCATCCTCCTTCCTGAGGGGTTGTACTTCGAGATCTGCTGGCGGAGTTCGGAGGTAACCTTTCATCTGCCAGATGCCCAGCGACTCACCACCATTCCTGCTGTTCTCACCCCATCGTCTTCTTTGGGAGGGCGAGGATGTAACGATTTTTAACATCGTTACACGAAGACTGCTACTATTTCGCAACGTCCTGGAGCTGGTGTATTTCGCAAGCACTCCTGCTACCAGCTAATTGGTTCCCAAACCTCTTGAACCTACATTTGTTGCCTGAGAAAGGAGCTGACGTTAATACCCTGGAAGATTGACATTTCTACGCTGCTGTTGTGAAGTGGACTGCTGCGCACAGTTTCCTAGAAACCCCTTTAAGCCCCATTAGTGGGTTGAGTTTCTACCCTGGGAACATTTCGTCGTAGCACTTCTGAGTAAACTCTTAAAGATTTGGGTCATGGCACCAGTTGTGGTACCAACATTTCTCTTGGACTATGTCGTTGTTATGGTGGTCTGCGCCCCCAAGTTAGGTTGGCACGACCAAACTGTGCAGTGGAGAGAGGGTAGTCACGTTCGCCCTGGAAAGCAAGCCCTCAGCGAACAATAAGGAGTCAGTATCCAGCCTTCTTGAATCTCGCACGCAGAACTTGGGAGTGTCGAAGACCCCTTCCCGGAGGAAATTTTCTTTTCCTCTGGGGAGAGGCATAAAACAGTACAGTATTGCACAAACCTTATCTAACAGGGATCTGACAAAACTTTGAATTTGCTAAGACTGTTAATTCTAAAAACCTTCGGTTTGACTCTCGTAGTGCATTTCCTAGCCACGTGTCGTGTGGCAATTCAGATAAAAAATTAAGACATGTTTTAGGTTAAGGCATTTTGGAAGGGGATGTGGTCCTCCTCATTTTGCGTTGCATTATTTCAGGGTGGGGATTTCTTCATTATTTAGTTTCCGTTTTGCTCTTCAGGGTGGGTGTTGGCTTTAACTTTGTCAGAACGACTCCTCGCCAACTGAGTTGACAGGTGTCCTTCAGACGGTCTGGTCGCAATAAGTGACTTGTTTGGTTGTGTCAAACAACTTTGTCTTCTGGAGTAGCTTTGCCTTACTTCATATCGTTATTTCCCTTCATACTATTTGGGGGAATTACTTTAGTATTTTTAGTTGTGAATTATAATGCGGGAATACAAATCGTCACTTGGACGAGGGATGTGTTGGTTGAAACGCGTTTTAAATTCACGGGGTTTTAATTTCGCTTCGCCCTAATCATAACCTACTGGGACCATATGTTTATGGTGTAGCATTTTTATATTTAAGATGTTACCTAGTTTAGTTGTTTGTAATACTTATGTTAATACAATGAGCAGTCATCTTGAAATAAGATTATTATTTGTGCATGAAGCTCAGCGGAAATGGTTACCTTGTTCCTTCCTCGGCATTTTGGATGGGAAATGTTCGCATTCGGTCTCAGGGTAAGTCCAGCCCTTCCAATTAACAGGCTTGTCCTGGCATCGCCTATTTCCTGCCTTGATCTAAATTATTGAGGGCGTTTCTAAGACTACGAAAATAAGAACGCTCCCCCCATTCCTCCTTCGTGGCGAATGCCACTGGGCGTGTGGGGCTCCCTCCCGGTCGCCTTAGTGTCACCGAATTAATTACTTCTTTTAATTATGCTAATTTTGATCATATCAAGGTTGGGAAGAGGTGAGGTGCGACAATGACTATGTGGAAACAAACCCCAAACCCGTGGCACTACAGCCCATGAAAGGCCTAGGCCTACCAAGCGACCGCTGCCCAGCCATTTGGCCTGCAGCTTATGGGGTGACGCGTGGTCAGTGCATCGGGTCTCCTCGGCCGCTGATCTTGGCCTCCGTGGCCAGGGCACTGCCTCACTTTCAGACAGCTACTCAATTGTCCACACGAGTCTGAGTGCACCCTGTTCCAGCCCTCACGTCTGTTTCTAATATCCCTGACGGAGCTGGGGATCAAACCCGGGACCTCCGAGTGCGAGGCAGGCACGCTACCCCAAACACCACGGGGCTGACAATGTGGAAACATATCTAAATAATTTTTGCTTTGTTATGACAATATTTTTTCTCACTTTGTAATACAGCTTCCCCGTGAAATAAATGATGTAACGTATAAATAATAATAATAATAATAATAATACCCTAATAAACAGACACAAATTTACCGAGATCCCATCTTTCATGTGTGAGAACATTTGAATTGAATTAGATGCTAGTAGATGTAATCTTGTTTATACATATAGGGTGTTAAGTTTCACTTCGATCGGTTAAAGTGTACTAGAATTTTGGTAATCAAACAAAAATGGGACAAATAATTAACAATTTCAACAAAAAAGGGGGCATTATTTTAGGTCACATTTTATTCTATGCACTTTTGCTGTTCTAACAATGCTACTGTCATAGAAGTAATACATTTTGAAGAAAACATAACAACTTATACATATATTAAGTTTGGTTCAATTTGAAAAATTAGTTCTTGAGAAATGTGTACCAAAGTTAGTATGGTTAAGTATAGGAAATACGCTCACTTCCTGGTCCCGTTAATGAAATCTCGAAATAATGCCATTTAAATATTTTAACTTCACTTGGCCGCCATGTTGTTTTGTACTTAACATGTTTTTAATCATCGCATAGCTGAACTTACCTTAGTATTCTCTATCACCATACAAAATATCAGCATTATATCAGTAATAGTTACGGAAATAGAGAATGCCAGTTAAATATTTCGCGTGGCCACCATGTTGGATTCGTGAAATGTATTCAAATTAGAAGGTCGGGGTCGGACAAAAAGGTACTACGTCCTTGTCAAGTTCCATTAAGATCGCAGCAGCCGTTTAGATTTTATCGGGACACACACACACCAACAAAAGGTGATCTTGTAATCCCAAGTTTTCATCTGATGAAAATAGGCTAATAGTGGGAAAATATGCAACATTAGAGACAACTGGGGCACAATGTTAACTGGCATTTCATATCACTAACACAGAAATAATAAACAATAAAGAACATACTGTATTCAATTTTCTATCGCATGATTAGGACACGAGAAATAAAGACGAGATTTTAAAATTTCGCAAAGCTGCCATCTTGTGGTTATGAAAACAATTGAAATAAATTAGATGCCAGTGGATTAACATTTGTATAAGCATTTAACGTGCACTGCAATCGGACGATTAAATCGCGAGGAACGTCCATGTAAATATTTATACTTCGCGTCGCCGCCATGTTGGATTTGTGCTCACCAGGTTACTGAAAGTCCTATGGGCGAACTTATGTCCATAGCCTTTATGAACATTAAAAAATTCAGTTTGATTGCTGTAAAATATTCGTAGATATTACCGTCTAAATATTTCGGATGCTCGCAATTTTGGATTGTTATATGTAGGCTATAGGCCATAGAGTTACGTACCATTAAAGGAAACTTATTGCGTAGGTTCATTATTCAAACTTTCACTTAGATCGCATGATTACGACACAAGAAATAAACACATAATTTGAAATTTCGCACAGCCGCCATCTTGAGGTTATGTAAACAATTGAACTAAATTAGATGCCAGTGCATTACAATATGTATAATCAATTATTGTACCACATTTCACTGCGCTCAGAGAGTTAAATCACGAGAAAAGTCAATTGAAATGTTTCAAATTCGCTGGGCCGCCATGTTCGTTTTGTACTTTAGAGGTTTACGAAAGTTATATACATCAACTTTTACCAGTGCCCTTTATCACCGTACAAAATTTCAGGGTGATATCTGTAATTTTTTCGGAGATATAGAATGCCATTGAAATATTTCGCACAGCCGCCATTTTGAGGTTATGTAAACAATTGAACTAAATTGGACGCCATTGCATTAAAATGTGTATAAACATTTGCTGTACCAAGTTTCATTACGTTTGGATGGTTGAATCGCGAGAAAAGTCTATTTATGAGTCTCAACTTCGCTTGGCCGCCATGATGGTTTTATAGTTGCCAGGTTTTTGAAACTCTCATAGGTGGACTTCTAGTAGTGGCCCTTTATCACCGTACACAATTTAAGGGTGATATCGGTAATAGTTTCGGAGATACTGAATGCTGGTGAAATATTTCGCACAGCCGCCATGTTGGATTGGTGAGACACAATAACATTTGAAGGGCACGGTCGGGGTAGGCCAGAATGGTGCTATGATCTTACCGAATTTCAATGAAATCGCTCCAGCCGTTTAGAAGTTATTAGGGGACACACACACACACACACCATCACACACGCACACACACACGGACAAAAGGTAATCTCATAGACCTATTTTTTTTTCATAAAATGAAAATAGGCTAAAAACATAGTTTTAAAATTGTGTACAGGCGCCATCTTGAGGTTATGAAAACAATTGAATTAGATTAGATGCCACCGGGTGAGATAGCCGTGGTCGTTACGGCATGACTGCTGGCAATCGCTCAAATCCGGGAGGCGAGGAGGTTCGAATCCCCCCGCCGGCAACCTTGAAGATGGTCTTCTGTGGTTTCCCCAACTTCCTTCCAGGCAAATGCCGGGGTTGGTCCCTAACTATAGGCCACAGCCGCTACCTTCCGACTCCTCGTCCTTACATTCCAACTTTCCTCCCCAACGGTACTTGTAGCTCACCCATTGGGTGACCGTCTCGAAGCAGCTACAAAACCGGCGAGCCGAACATGTCCTTGGACACTCCCAGCACTAAGAGCCATACGAATAAAATAAAAGATTAGATGTCAATATATTAAAATTTGTATATACATTTACTGTAGGAAGTTTCACTGCCCTCGGATGGTAAAATTGCGTGAAAAATTTACTAATATGTTTCAACATTGCTTGGCCACCATGTTCGTTTTGTACTTAACAGGATTTTGTAAGTCACATAGATAAACTTGTAGTAGTACCCATTAGCACTGTATAACATTTCTGGGTGATATTTGTTACCATTGCGGAGATATAGAATGCCTGTGCAATATATTGCATGGCCGCCATGTTGATTGATGAAACGTATCAAATATTGAAACGCACGGTCGAGGTTAGACAAGGTAGTAGTATGTACTCGGCTGTTTAGATTTTATTAGAGGGATGGTGGAGAGCCTCCGTGGCTTAGGCGGCAGCACGCTGGCCTCTCACTGCTGGGTCCGTGGTGGGTAGATTATAGGCTAGGGAATAACCCACCCACCAAGGGAAGATGATTAAGAGAAGGAAGTAGATTTGGGATTGGAAGAGAAGAATAGAAAAATAGGAGGAGAGTCCCACAAAAATAATAAGTTGAACTTTAAATACCTTTAGAGGCAGTTGCCACTGAAAATTAACACCTTGATACCTAAAGTAGGAACGAGCTTGGTCGAGGCTGACGGGAACCGCAGCTAAGACTTGGGCAGTTTGCCAGAGAGAGCCTGTAGTGTATTTCCTCCCAAGCACGAATGAAAGTACTATAGGGAAGGGTGATGGTCTGACAAGACTGAGAGCAAACGATTTATTGTATATGAACGAGGGCATAAACCTAGGAAGAGCTAGGAAAGCCAGGATCCTGCCTAACTGTAGTATCAGAGAAATGATGAATCCAAAAACAAATATTTAATTTATTTAACAATTCAGGATTAATTGATCTTTTTAACAAATAAATATTTTTTAATCTTATTAGCAATTTGAGGTCGCAGACCTCCGACAACATTAAACGGTTGCTCCAGGCAATTGACAATTTTTAAGGTTTCAAACCTTACATGTTTCAAAATCTTTATAAGATTTCAACAAATGAGCAATAAAATAATTAAAGCTTGAACGTGAATTGAAGTACAAAAAGTGCACCTTAAGAAATTCTGGAGAGAATGTTCTAGAGAAAGTGACAACTTTGAAAATAACAATAATAACAACGTGAAAAATGAAATAGAAGTTCCTACAACTTCTTATATTTATACAGAATTAATATATGAGAATTATACAAAAAGGGCAGGTCACTTACAGTGAAACCTGGAGAAAGTGAAAAAGAAGTTTCTAGACTTCCTATGTTTAATTAGGAATCACGAGAAAATGGGGCAGTTTCCATTTCGTGAAACCTGAACATGACTCGCTCAAGAGTTTAGAGAATTGTTTTCCCTGATTTTGAAGGGAGGAACAAGGTAAATTTGAAACGTGTGCTAGACACGTATCACAAAGATTATACAGAGATACTTAATGATAAACCAACAAAAATGGAAGGGCACTTCGTGGAATGACACCTTATTGGAATAGACCTAGATTAAAAGTTTATTGCAGATTGTTAGTGAGAGGTGTAGGAAAGAGAAATGGGAATTGAGGAAATGTTCATGGCCTTATTTGAATATAAGCGAACGATCGCGACGCGGTAGAAACGTTGAGCAAGCACTGGTTTGCACTATAGTTCATTGAAACATATGAAATGTTCACTGTGGAGACACAAAGTTTGTGGAAAAGAAAGTTATTGCAATTATAGGAAGAACTGATTGCACTATATAGGTGAAAGTCTATTTCTTGAAACAGTTGTGATTTACAATTAAATGCGCCATAGAATGTTCCAGCGGTGGACGAAAATTCACTATTGTAGTAATTTAGTTTTAAACAGAATTCTCCCAAGTACGTGAGAAATACATGACGGCAGGACTTGTAGATTGAGTACCGAATCTGGAAAGTTCCAGAACAATCTTAGTAGTAAGATGGGGCTAATGTAAATCCAGCGGAGGAACTTGCTTTGTAAATTACAGACAGTGGGTATTAGATAATATCCCGCGTAGTGAGAAGATTTCTCATTTGGCAAGCATAAGAAATGCTGCTTTCACTAAGATTAGCTTGAATAAACAAAGGCTCAACATGGAAAATCCCGCGGAGGATGATTTTGCCTCAAAATAAGTAATTTCACACTGCCTATAAAAGATGGTTAAAAGCATGTGGTAGGTAAAATCCTGAAGATGAGGTTAAAACTTGAAGCAGGTACTTATCTTTGTTGCATGGCGAAGGTGAAGTTCCTCACTGATGCTTAAAGTTCCACCATGGCGTGGAATTTAAAAAAGATGCCTCGTTAGGTCAGGAGGCTGGCTCTGGTTGAGCCTTAACTGATTACTACGACTGCCGACTAAGAAGTGAGAGCAGCTCAACGAAGCACGGAAGGTCCTAGGAAGGGGAGAGAGTGGGGGTAGGAAACAAAAGGTATACATATCAGCATAACCAACTTAGCAAAAATTAATTTTCTTCTTGATGGATGGTCTTCTAAGAGTTGATAGTAGGCGATATTAGCGCAGCATGGTGAGTGAAACAGTAGACGTAGTCCTCTTGCTCAAGGAGAAAATACCTGACGATGGTAACGAGATCTGGTAGCCAAATGGATAAGTAAGTCCTCTTGCACGATGAGGAATTGAGTAGCTTCAGAGGTTTGCTACTAGATGGCGCTAGGTGGATCACAGAAGTTATATATCTGAAACATACTTATGAAGACATGAGAGATATACCCAACAAGGAGAAAACAGATGATCACTGTTGGTGTTTGGCAAAGAGGAAGGAAGAAATGAACATGCAAAGAGCAATAAAAATTATATCTCAGGTACCGTGTATTCAAAGAATACACCATACTGGGGGGACAGACACCAACAGCGAGCAAGAAAGCAGTTACACATTTAAGAGTAATACAGTAATTGAAGAGAAGTGGTCTTATGATCTGACCATTAGTGGTCAAGACTCTGAATACCCTGACTCTCCTATCTCTTCCAGAGTAACACTTAGTCACTTTTCGAAAAGGCCAGAATAGGGGGGGTGAAACATCCCTAACTAAGACCAAGTCTCCCACTTTGATGTCGGGACTGGAAAGAAACCACTTCTGCCTCCGTTGCAAGGAAGTTAAATATTCCAAGTCCCACCTCTTCCAAAAAGAATTACGGAGGGCTTCAAGTTTACACCAAGTGATAGGTATATCAAAATCCCTGAAAGAATTAGGAAGGGGAGGAGGGGCAGAGAGAGAAGTGCGTGTAAGGAAGCGACCAGGTGTAAGTGGAAGGAGGTTATCAGGGTCATTGGAAAGCGGAGTTAAGAGGCGAGAATTATCAACACTTTCAATCACGAAATAACTAGAAGCTGAGGGAAATAAAGCACTAGTAAAGATTGCGATACAATGCAAAAGGAGAATTGACAAGTTTAAACAAAGCGTATAGAAACAAGTACATCTATTCAGGACAAGAATATACCAAATAAACAAAGGAACTATGCGAGTAGAAAGCAAGAACGCCATAGGTAACAAACGAGTAGCCATAAACAATAACCTCAAGTTATAATGAGTATCAAAGGGTTTACTCAGAAAAATACTTAAGTCAACGAAAACCGGGACATGATAAGTATGAATACAAAACCACATCGAATGTGACGTCGAGAAAAAACAAGTTTGTTCATCAATGAACATTAAGATCGCAAAATATGCAAGCAAATTGCAATACATACGCGCGTGAGAAATACGCAACGAAGTTTTGAAACAGGGATCGAAGCAATTGTAAGATACGAGCGTGAGTAAGTGAGGGACGTAAACAAGCACGGCCTTGACACACATAGTACAACGAGATAAGACATATAAATGGCTGACAGAGTCCTTAAGCGGAACAAGTTTATTTTGGGAAGTAGGTAAACGGCTTCTGTACTTATAGTAGCAACTCGCCAGACAATGCTTGGCAATCAGCCAAAGTTGAGATAAGAGAAACTTGTTTTGACCTTTGGCAATCATACAGGAAATAAACAACAACTTGGCGTTATTCAGGCTTGTAAACAAACAGGTTTGAAAAACAAGCAGTTCGGAGTACACACACACTAGCTGAATCAGCTGTAACTTAAAGCAGATATTCAGTTTGGACGGCATGCAGTCAATCATAACTTGGACATGAAAAAGCAATTTAAAGCTATATGAAATAAAGTAGGAAATCAATTTCGCATAATTGAGAGGATCACGAAATCGGACAATTTTCAACAAAAAGAAGCTTAATTCTTCCGAACAAAGAAGACAAGCTGGGACATTGAGAAGAAGGTTATGCATAAGAATAGTTATTCTAGATGCTATAGAATTCAGAGTTTCAATCGGTTTCATGAGCGACTTCCAATTGCGAGGAAGGGGGGAGGAGCCGGCCGTGGCCATCCTTCTACATAACGAAAGAAGTGAAACATAGCGTACAGCAAAGTGATGGTGACTGATAGCCATGGTTTTACACAAGGGGAAGATAGTTTTCGAGGAATAGTTTAAGCAATTAACTGCTATAAAAAATGACATAAGAAGATAGACGAAATAACACAAAGCAAGGCGAACTTGAATGGCCATCTTGTGCGGGAAGAAGGAAAAACCATTTAAACAACTTACAGGGTTAGCGTAGTTGTTCACGATAAGACATCGTTTCGACAAGTGGTTTTCAAAAATATTGAGATTTGAAACATGAGCGTTCTCTTTTTCAGAAATGGGATTTATGTCAGCTGTGACGAAATGACATTGCGTTTTGGTTTGAACACTGGTATGTTTGATTTCACCAGTGATAACCCAACCAAAATCGGTGTCTCTAGCGACCACGGTTGAAGATAACTTGCGTGTTTGTTTGCGAATGCAATTCCAAAAAACATTGGCACTGAAAAGCACATCAATGGGACCTTGAGCATTAAACTGAGGATCGGCTAACCTTAAGTGCGAAGGAATCTTTAATCCGGAGGTATTGATAGAGTGACTTGGAGTGTCCTTGCCAATACTGGTAAGAATGAGACAGTTTAAATTAAGATTGGTGTTTCTTTGGCAAACGTCTCTGATTTTCAATTTTGAAGACTGCAAAACTTGAGTTTTCAAATTGTCAATGCCGGTCACATTGATAGAAGTAGGCGATGACGAAAGACCTAGTTTTTTAATCAACGATTGCGAAACAAAGTTGTGCGTTGAAGCGGAATCGAGAAGACCACGGGTTCTAAACCAATTTCCAAATCTATCTTGGATTTCAAATTGTACAGTGGTCAAAAGGGTTTGCGCACTGTGAGAAGGTTCGGCATTAGAAATGCAGGAAGAAGCATTAGTTTGTTCGGAGCTGCTCTGCATGGAGCTTGAAGAGGCAGGTACTGATGACCTCGATTTATCGTGAACGTGCAATAAAGAATGATGCGGTTTTTTACAATGGAAACAGAGATTTGATGACGTACAGTTCGAAGAAGAATGCTTAGGTGACAAGCAATTGAAACAATGTTTGCTATTCAACACAAACTTCCTTCGATCTTCGACAGACAATTCTTTAAAGGATTTGCACAAATACAAGGTGTGAGGCTTTTTACAGAGCGTGCATTTTAACGATTTGTTAAGCGGCCTGATATCTTCTCTTGAATGATTGAAAGAAGAACGGGTTTGTTTGTTTTCGACAAATGGGGGCTGATGTCCCTTTGAAGAAGCAAGTTTTTTTCAAAAATTTGACACTGAGGATTCGTTTCGACCTTTTCGCACTGAAATGCGAGTGCTGTAAGGAATTGACATCGACTGTTGAGAAACGAGATAAGGTGTTCGAACGAATGTTCCTTGTTGCAGGCGAGTTCGATCTCCCAGGCCTTCAGTGTCGAAAAATCGAATCTTGACGTAGCTAGGTGAATAAGTATGGTGTCCCATGTTTGGACAGGCTGTTTTAGTTGGTATAACGCTCTGACATTTAACTGCATAGAATCTAAGAGGTCTCTTAAAGATGTGACGTCATTAGGTTTGACGGCCGGTAAGTTGAAGAGACAGCGGATATGACGAGCGACACTCAACCGTAAATTGCCATATCTCTCTTTAAGGAGATTAAAGGCGATGTGGTAGTTGTCTGCGCTTAAAGGCAGTGACTCCACCAAGGTCAAGGCCTCAGATTCCAAAGAAGTGCGGAGGTAGTAAAATTTATGTATGTCTGGGATCTCGATATTTTCATGAATTAGGGAGCAGTAAAGTTCGTAAAAAGAATACCATTCACCTTCCTTGCCTGAGAAGTGCGGTAGGCTTATCTTGGGAAGTAACGATTTCGGTTTGTTCTTGTGAACTGAAGCGGGTGCGAACTGGGCCGGATTGATGACCCTAGTGTCCGGTTCTGAGATATTGCGAATCAGTTGGTGGGCCTTTGCAATTCCTTCAAAGTACAAGGGTTCGACCTCGTCCCGATCCGATTGGAGTTCTGGGCAAGCGGATTCAATCTCGGTTTGAATTTGGTCATAATAATCATAAGACCGTTCGTACAGCTTAAGGCGATGTGTTAAGATATCTAAATCACACTCGGCGGGATTTAACTTGTTGATAAAATTTCGGAATCTAGTGAGTTGCCCTTTATAAGAAGAACGTCTAGCAATGAGAGTTTCATCTTTTTCAGTAGGAGCCATGATGAAGAGAATAAATTGAAATACAACTCACGAAACTGTAGAACCTTGAAGATGCTGTCAAATTGGCAACAGCGAAAGAGTAGAAAGAACAGGACACCCCAAAGGAGACAGGAGCGGCCTCTTTCCCGTTCACAGGCTTTGCATGACGTAGATATAGCTGAAAGATCCAAAGGAGATATTAGAAATATGCAAAGTATTGTCAAATGACACTTTACAAACAATGGACATAGCAAATGGACTCTCCCGGGTTTCTGGTACCAAATTTTGGGTAGATTATAGGCTAGGGAATAACCCACCCACCAAGGGAAGATGATTAAGAGAAGGAAGTAGATTTGGGATTGGAAGAGAAGAATAGAAAAATAGGAGGAGAGTCCCACAAAAATAATAAGTTGAACTTTAAATACCTTTAGAGGCAGTTGCCACTGAAAATTAACACCTTGATACCTAAAGTAGGAACGAGCTTGGTCGAGGCTGACGGGAACCGCAGCTAAGACTTGGGCAGTTTGCCAGAGAGAGCCTGTAGTGTATTTCCTCCCAAGCACGAATGAAAGTACTATAGGGAAGGGTGATGGTCTGACAAGACTGAGAGCAAACGATTTATTGTATATGAACGAGGGCATAAACCTAGGAAGAGCTAGGAAAGCCAGGATCCTGCCTAACTGTAGTATCAGAGAAATGATGAATCCAAAAACAAATATTTAATTTATTTAACAATTCAGGATTAATTGATCTTTTTAACAAATAAATATTTTTTAATCTTATTAGCAATTTGAGGTCGCAGACCTCCGACAACATTAAACGGTTGCTCCAGGCAATTGACAATTTTTAAGGTTTCAAACCTTACATGTTTCAAAATCTTTATAAGATTTCAACAAATGAGCAATAAAATAATTAAAGCTTGAACGTGAATTGAAGTACAAAAAGTGCACCTTAAGAAATTCTGGAGAGAATGTTCTAGAGAAAGTGACAACTTTGAAAATAACAATAATAACAACGTGAAAAATGAAATAGAAGTTCCTACAACTTCTTATATTTATACAGAATTAATATATGAGAATTATACAAAAAGGGCAGGTCACTTACAGTGAAACCTGGAGAAAGTGAAAAAGAAGTTTCTAGACTTCCTATGTTTAATTAGGAATCACGAGAAAATGGGGCAGTTTCCATTTCGTGAAACCTGAACATGACTCGCTCAAGAGTTTAGAGAATTGTTTTCCCTGATTTTGAAGGGAGGAACAAGGTAAATTTGAAACGTGTGCTAGACACGTATCACAAAGATTATACAGAGATACTTAATGATAAACCAACAAAAATGGAAGGGCACTTCGTGGAATGACACCTTATTGGAATAGACCTAGATTAAAAGTTTATTGCAGATTGTTAGTGAGAGGTGTAGGAAAGAGAAATGGGAATTGAGGAAATGTTCATGGCCTTATTTGAATATAAGCGAACGATCGCGACGCGGTAGAAACGTTGAGCAAGCACTGGTTTGCACTATAGTTCATTGAAACATATGAAATGATCACTGTGGAGACACAAAGTTTGTGGAAAAGAAAGTTATTGCAATTATAGGAAGAACTGATTGCACTATATAGGTGAAAGTCTATTTCTTGAAACAGTTGTGATTTACAATTAAATGCGCCATAGAATGTTCCAGCGGTGGACGAAAATTCACTATTGTAGTAATTTAGTTTTAAACAGAATTCTCCCAAGTACGTGAGAAATACATGACGGCAGGACTTGTAGATTGAGTACCGAATCTGGAAAGTTCCAGAACAATCTTAGTAGTAAGATGGGGCTAATGTAAATCCAGCGGAGGAACTTGCTTTGTAAATTACAGACAGTGGGTATTAGATAATATCCCGCGTAGTGAGAAGATTTCTCATTTGGCAAGCATAAGAAATGCTGCTTTCACTAAGATTAGCTTGAATAAACAAAGGCTCAACATGGAAAATCCCGCGGAGGATGATTTTGCCTCAAAATAAGTAATTTCACACTGCCTATAAAAGATGGTTAAAAGCATGTGGTAGGTAAAATCCTGAAGATGAGGTTAAAACTTGAAGCAGGTACTTATCTTTGTTGCATGGCGAAGGTGAAGTTCCTCACTGATGCTTAAAGTTCCACCATGGCGTGGAATTTAAAAAAGATGCCTCGTTAGGTCAGGAGGCTGGCTCTGGTTGAGCCTTAACTGATTACTACGACTGCCGACTAAGAAGTGAGAGCAGCTCAACGAAGCACGGAAGGTCCTAGGAAGGGGAGAGAGTGGGGGTAGGAAACAAAAGGTATACATATCAGCATAACCAACTTAGCAAAAATTAATTTTCTTCTTGATGGATGGTCTTCTAAGAGTTGATAGTAGGCGATATTAGCGCAGCATGGTGAGTGAAACAGTAGACGTAGTCCTCTTGCTCAAGGAGAAAATACCTGACGATGGTAACGAGATCTGGTAGCCAAATGGATAAGTAAGTCCTCTTGCACGATGAGGAATTGAGTAGCTTCAGAGGTTTGCTACTAGATGGCGCTAGGTGGATCACAGAAGTTATATATCTGAAACATACTTATGAAGACATGAGAGATATACCCAACAAGGAGAAAACAGATGATCACTGTTGGTGTTTGGCAAAGAGGAAGGAAGAAATGAACATGCAAAGAGCAATAAAAATTATATCTCAGGTACCGTGTATTCAAAGAATACACCACGTGGCTCAAATCCCGGTCACTCCATGTGAGATCTGTGCTGGACAAAACGGAGGCAGACAGGTTTTTCTCCGGGTACTGCGGTTTTCCCTGTCACAATTTCATTCCAGCAACACTCTCCACTATCATTTCATTTCATCTGTCATTCATTTGATGGTTGATTCTTAAGTTTAGGGGCTGCGACAACGCGGTCATTTAGCCCCGTGTACTTTGTGTGTGTGTAGAATCTGTCTGATAACCGGTGTTAATTGTGATGACTGTAAGTGTGTGTTATCTGAATTTTTAATTTAAGTACTGCAACTTAGAATTTTTCAAATAGTTCCTACTTTTGTCGCAAAGCACCACCGTCAACGACTACTAGGCCAAGTTCAGAACTTAGCTACTAGACACCACCGCAGTCGGCTCTTGGCAACGAACGTAGAAACCTAAGAGCGTTGTTTACATTCTTAACTTATCCAATTTAGCTTCACACAGGCGCAATTAGTGGAAGGTTCTTTAACATGCCATGAATCTATGACATGGGACCGCTGGCTTTACTTCCCTTCCGAAGGAAAGCATACTGAGGGATTTTAACGCTCTTAAAAAATCCGTCGTCTTCGACCGGGTTTGAACCCGCTATCTTGGGCATAGAAGCTCAGCCTGCTACCGACTACGCCACCGAAGCCGCATTCATTTAATCATTGCCCCAGAGGAGTGCGTCAGGCTTCGGCAGCCGGCACAGTTCATATCCTCGCCGCTAGATGGGGCTTCATTCATTCCATTCCTGACCCGGTCGGAGACTGGAAGCAAGCTGTGGATTTTCATTTTTTCAGAGAGGTGGAGGGGCGAAGGGGGGGAGGAGTACACATATGCACATACACACATACTCAGACGGACAAAAGGTGATCTCATAAGCCTTTTTTTTTCTTGCCCACTTTCGATTTTTGAAAAAAATGAAAGTAGACTTATGAGATCAACACGGGTCAAAAGTTGTCTGTCTGTGTGTTAGAGTGTATGTCTGTCCCCCACAATCAATTTAAACACGACGAAACCGTATTGAACGAACAGAGGTAGCACTAGCAAAGGGCACCTCAGTGTCATGTTTTATATCGCCACCCTTCCCGTAGCCATGTTCACAGCTAGGTGTCGTTGACGGTAGCATTTGGTAGCAAAAGTAGGAACTACTTTAAATTGATTGTCTGCAGTCCTTACCTGAATCACAGATAGCACACACGAATACAGCCATCACAATTAACACCGGTCTTCAAACAGATTCTACACACATCCAAAGTACACGGGGCTTCATGACCGCGTTGTTGCGGCCTATAAACTGAGGGACTAACCAACCATCCTACTGTATATCACCGCCATCTTTACTAAAACTGTATGGCGGCCACCCAAACGTTCAAAACGTAAAATAAAATTACGACTAAATTAATCATCCGATCTGTACTAAATTTGGTAACAACATACCGTCATATGGAACGCGTCTTGCGCCTAAACTACAAGGTCATCAGCCTACCATTTTAACATGGTGGCCGTGTGAATTATTCAAGCATTATAATGTATAACTTAGGAACCACCGACAGTAGTGGCTACGCGGGCTAAAGCGCTGCGTTAGGTCAAGGGGCCAAGCTCTCTGCTGACTCGGTAGACGCGTGGGTTCGAGCCCCACCGTCGGCTGTCCTTGAAATGGTTTTCCGTGGTTTCCCATTTTCAACACCAGGCAAATGCTGGGACAGTACCTTCTGACAGGCCACGGCCGCTTCCTTCCACATCCTTGCCCAGTTTCATTCATCTTCATCCATTCCATCTCTCATCCCGACGCGCAGGTCGCCCACGGGCGTCGACTAGAAAGACCTGCACTTGGCCTCTCAGGAGGCTACACGAAAAAAAAACTTAGGAACCACCAATTCCGATTATCAAACCGAGGGTGGTTTAAGCTATCCTAAATGACGTGACCCATTGAATATTATAATTTTATATCATAATATTAAACTGCAGCAGTGACTTAGAAGAGCTGAGCAGTTTCGGTTACAAGACAAGATGGCAGCTGATATCTTGTGCTTGGCCTATATTTCACTAGTTTGAGTATTGTTTATAATAAAGCCTACTGATAGAAATAATATAAACTTTGTATGAAATGGTTTAACAAAGAAAATACAGTATACTGCGCTGAAGAAATCGTTTACTCCAAGGCATTAATTGCTAAGATTGATAACGGTAAACTTCATTGGACATGTTCGGCTCTGTGGTAGAGCATTAGTTTTTTACCTGGTCGGCTGGGGTTCAAAACCGAGCAGAGTAGTTGGTTTCTTTTTTTTTTCTTGATATGTTTTATAGTTATTTTTTGTAATAACTCACACGTTATAACATTAAGTATATTGCGCATTTTGCAATGGAAAATATATATTTAATCAAAAGAACGTTCGCCACCGAATCTGCACGAGAGACATCTTACAGCAACCAGATGAACTATGCGGGTGACAATCACGGCCAACTGGATGCGAGCTGCGCTCTACACCGGAATGAACATTCACAGTTGGAACCCACGCTTAAGGTGTGGGCCTAATTGAAAAGTCTTCTCTTGAGGCCGCAAAAATGCACTCGCCCTATTAGGGTTATCTTATGCGTAGCTTTTCCGCCAGATGGCATGACTGTTATATGTGGGACTCTATTGGTTTGCCTTCCGTTGGTATTCCATACGCATCAAAATTGAAGAATGACAAGTTGATAATATTTTTTTATTTATTTTATAGCGTTTGTAACATCTTATTGTGTGTTATTTGAAAATGCTATACCCATACATTTAGGAGAAACTAGGCAATATGTTCTTTGCTGAAAATCCTGTTTCATTAATGAAAATAGGCTGAAGAATGAGTTATTTGCAAATGTAAAAACCGCACACTTGGCAAGCTTGGTTTACTACTTACAATATTGTTGGGATCTTTTCCGTTGCGAAGTTTTACTAACCATTCATTTAGGAGCACACTTGCCTTTGGAATATCCATGAAAGAACAATCCTCTATTATTTATTTCGTAGTGTTGGACACCTAAAAACCAAACCACAACCCGAAATAATAAAGAAAATAATCGCGTAGGATTCAGAATCAATGAAAATTAATGGAGACTTGACGATCGGAAGTCCTAGGTATCATTTTGAATCGTGAAAGCTCTATAGAGAGGATATTCCAAGCCCTGGTTAACAGGTTTCTAGGTGTGGTATCCCAAGAGGTGACATCATTGGCTGGCTCTCCCTGTGTTGTGGACTATGTCACGTATGTTTACAGCTCACCGGACCCACCTTATAATGAAACAGCGCGTCATGAGAAATAAACTTATTTTAAACAATAGTGTTCTTAGTGATGAATATTTTGTAAACAAAGTACTCCTGACGTGACTTTTGACACAACTGCCAGGTGAACCTGACCACAGAGAACAATATGCACGCATCAGTAGTACCAAACTTTATGGGTCAGTATACAGTGTATGGTCGGCTGTAAGGTCTAGCCAACACGTTCATCGCCCGCTATGCCCCTCCTCCCCTTGTGTGGTGTGAAATGTAAAAGAATATTAACAAAAATAAAGTTGAGCCTCCATGGCTTAGGTGGCAGCACGCCGGCCTCTCCCCGCTGGGTCCGTGGTTCAAATCCCGGTCACTCCATGTGAGATTTGTGCTGGACAAAGCGGAGGCAGACAGGCTTTTCTCCGGGTACTCCAGTTTTCCCTGTCCCAATTTCATTCCAGCAACACTCTCCACTATCATTTCATATCATCTGTCATTCATTTAATCATTGCCCCAGTGCGACAGTCTTCGGCAGCCGGCACAGTTTATATCCTCGCCGGAAGATGGGGGATTCATTCTTTCCATTACCTGACCCGGTCAAATAGAACGCCAATCTCCGAGTTACTAAGTGGTCTTCCCACACACTCCCCATGTAGCAACCTCAAGATGTCGTAATCAGTGATCGAAGTGAAAGTTTGAATAATGAATCTACGCAATATTTTTCCTTTAATGGTGCATAACTCTATGGCCTATACGTATAACAATCCAACATGGCGACCATCCGAAATATTTAGACGGTTCTAAATATCTACGAAACTTTTACAGCAATCAACTGAATGTTTTTTATGTTTATAGAGACTATGAAAATAAGTTCACCTATAGGACTTTCAATAACCTGGTGAGCACAAAACCAACGTGGCGGCGACGCGAAGTATAAATGTTTAAAAGTACGTTTCTCGTGATTTAACCATGTACCCCGCAGTGTAACCGTGCGCGTTAAATCACTCACCACAACCGCGATGAGGTCGGAGGTTTGAACCCCGGCATTCACAGCGCCTATCTTGAATGTTGATTTTCCGCGGGTTTTCCACACTCCCTCCAGGAATATGTCACGATAGTACCTTATTACAAAGTCCCGGGGCACTTATACCATTCCATTCCCAACCCTAATTCAGCATCATACATTACTATAGCCTACACAGAAACACACGTTTATCAGACAACCTCAACACACACTCAAGTAAATGGGGCTGATGACCAAGACGTCCCAAGCCCCTAAAATGAATTAACGAACTAACAACAACTCTCAAAATCACTAAAACTTTCCTCGGTCAAGCTACGAGCCTCTCACTAAGGAGGGCCGGGTTTGATTCCTGGTTGATGCATATTGTGAGATTTTCGGGATGAAATTTCTCGTCTAATGGGTCGGGTTCAGCGTCAAAATGAGGTCCCGTGGCTTTTGATCACTAGATTATCAGTCACGTAAATCTGTAAACTTCCTTCCTTACACTCATTTCTGGGAACACTTTGCCGACAGCTGCCGAATTATTCTATCGTTTCGTAACAGAGCAGTTACTGAGGATTATGAGAGTAATAATTTCAATGTGCTGCAACACATTATACGAATTCGTCAAAGTATCAGTGACCTACATGCTTTGTTTCGGCTTGCGACTAGGAAATAAACCAGAAAATGTCACATGCACTTTATCACCGAGTCAAATTGTTTGTCATAATGAAGACTTGTTGCCAAGACACACTTGGCGCGGGGCACAGCAACGTATAGTAGTTTAACGAAGGTAAGGACTGTTGGTCGTAAAGTCCCCTTCGATATTGCATCATGGACATGTTGGCTCGTGGAGAGTTAGTCCCCGTTCCGGGACAAAATGGAAAGGATTGTTCCTATGAAACACAGATCGATGTGTAGAAACGAACGCAATGAACGGTACCGGTTTCAGAGAGAAAATAATCAGCGTCCATTTGTAAACTGTTTGCAGAAACACAATTTAACAGTTGGTTGGTTGGTTCTTAAGTTTAGGGGCTGCGACAACGCGGTCATGTAGCCCCGTGTACTTTGGGTGTGTGTAGAATCTGTCTGATAACCGGTGTTAATTGTGATGACTGTTTAAGTGTGTGTTATCTGTATTTTCCATGAAGAGCTAAATAGCCTATTTTAGCCTATTTTCATTTATGAAAAAATAGGCTTATGAGATCACCTTTTGTCCGTGTGTCTGTGTGTGTGTGTGTGTGTGTGTGTGTTGGTGTGTGTGATGGTGTGTGTGTCCCCCTTAATAACTTCTAAATGGCTAGAGCGATTTCAATGAACCTCGGTAAGTTCATAGCACTATTACGGACGACCACGACCGTGCCCTTCAAATTTTGTTACGTCTCACCAATCCAACATGGCGACTGTGCGAAATATTTCACCAGCATTCAATATCTCCGAAACTATTACCGATATCACCCTGGAATATTTTGCGGTGATAAAGAGAACTACAAAAAGTTCACCTATGTGACATTTGAAAACCTGGTAACTACAATACCAACATGGCGGCCAAGCGAAGTTGAAACTTTTAAATAGACATTTCTCGCGATTTAACCAACCAAACGCAATAAAACTAGGTACAGTATATGTTCATACACATTGTAATGCACCGACATCTAACTTCGTTCAATTGTTTACATAACCTCAAGATGGCGGATGTGCGAAATATTTCAACGGCATTCTATATCTCGGAAACAATTAGCGGTATCACCCTGAAATTTTGTACGGAGATAAAGGGCACTACTGAAAGTTCATTTATATGACTTTCAAAAACCGCTTAACTACAAAACGAATATGGCGGCCAAGCGAAGTTGAAAATTTTAAATAGACTTTACTCGCGATTTAATGATCCAAACGCAATGAAACTTAGTACAGGAAATGTTTATACTCATTGTAATGCACTGGTATCTAATTTAGTTCAATTGTTTACATGACCTCAAGATGGCGGCTGTGCGAATTTTAAAATTAAGTTTTTATTTCTTGTGTCGTAATCATGCGATCGAAGTGAAAGTTTGAATAATGAACCTACGCAATAAATTTCCTTTAATGGTACATGACTCTATGGCCTAAACATATAACAATCCAACATGGCGACCATCCAAAATATTGATATTAGGGCCATAAAATGTGGTTAGGGTCCCCGAGTTATGTCTATCAAGCACTATGAAAGTCAAGGAGGTTAGATATCTAAGCTCCTTGAGCACTATAGCGCTTTCTAGTAGAGAAATGAGGAACTTTGTGTTGGCGGAAACTCCCGAGATTAATTTTGTCATTATGAACACGGCCTACTGAATTCAAATGGGTTCTTTGACATGCCAACATCGTATGAAATGCGTGTCGTATTTTTGCCGCCTTTCAAAAATCACTTACCACGGCCAGGAGCGAACCTGCAATCTTGGGGGGTTAGTAGACCGACACGCTATCCACTCACCCATCGTGGCAAGCTATTATGGAATAATTATTACTAATAATAAACGAAACACTATGGATATTTATAACATAAATAAATATTGTGAAGCAGGAATAATTAACCTAAGGTTAATACAAATGAGAAGTGTTTGTTAAAGAGTAGAGAGTGATTGTAAGTGTATTGTATTATCGATGTTTCGTAATGTAGGCGTAAGAAGCCGTTTGATTGCGCAATACTTTATTGAAAGTATATTTGTAACTAATGTAAATAATTCTACGAATGAATATAACAATGAGAAAGAGTGGAGAACATTAATGTAGTGTTTTTGTCAATATAGTAAAGTAAAGATAACGTAAATAAGTGGATTATGTGAAGTTTGTCAGAACAACAGTGAACAGCTGATCGGTTGACGATAGTGTTAACTTGACCTGTAGATTTTGCATTCAAGTTATATACACGGAGTTTCAGGTATAGAGTAAAAAGAGTTTTTGTAAACCGAAATAATATTTTAAATAATATTACTTATTTCATTTTAATTTTTTTAAACTCTGAAACAACTGATACGATTTTATTTGAGAGGAGCTGTGGATTACGTGTCAGATGGACATTCGAGTTGTTTTTTTGTTTTTGTTTGATGACAAGCGTGTCATTTGTTAGAAGGATTTAATTTTATTGTAGGGTTTTTGATTTTTATTTGATTTTATTTAATTGTAATTGTTATATTTTAATAAATTTAATTGTTGGTTTTTATATATTGACTTTCGTGATTTATATAAGTTACTAGCTGATGTACCCGTGCTTCGCTACGCGTCATAAATAAATTAAAATGTGAAGGTGACAGTTAAAACAGGGGATAGGCGAGCTGCTGCGCAGAGGGAGATTAAGGATGGAATATTTTGTCCAACTACACCGCTCGGCGTTGACCGTGTTTTATAGCACAAATTTATGTTTTACTCGCTAACCGTTGGAGATGTCTTTCGGATAGAAAATGTAATTTTAAACCTCGTATATGCCATCAAAAGTTTGCTATTTCTTAGCGTTCTCTTTTATTTGAAATGGAAATATGAAAGTTTGAAACCAAAGGGTGTAGTGACGTCACTAAAATGGTCGCCATCTTTAAATAGTGCAAAGTATTGAAATCAAAAGTAACCTACAGTATATGTTAACCAGGTAAATCAGCTACTTCCATGTAAAATTCATGTAAATCGGACCTGTGGTACTTGCGTGATTGAGTAATACACAGACACACACCATCTCATTTTTAGCCTCGCTTCGCTCGTGTCATAGTCGTGTCATATTGTTATTCAATGAAATGCAGGTTTAACCCCATTAACACCCCTTTAGAACCTGAATATCCAAAAATCCATCCTTAGAAGACGTTTTCGGCACACAACAAGCATATCCCCAAAATATCATTCTTCTAACTTTAATAGTTTTGGTTGGTCGATGAGAGTGAACATCCAAAAATCCTTCCTTAGAGGATGTTTTTCACCCAGAATATCACCGCTCCCCATAGGCCCCTTAAATTGCATTTATGAAAAAAACGGTCGAACATCTATTTATTTATTTATTTATTTATTTATTTATTTTTAAGCTGATTGATTTCCTCGGAGTTTCAAACTCCTCGCCTATGTCGTTTAAGAGATACACGGTCCGTTAGGAATCTTTCAACCCCCACTTTTCATCCCTTTCACCTCATAATATACACTACATCGAAAAACCATTAGACATGTGTCAGCTTATTTTTAATGATTAGTATATATGCCAAGTATCATATCCCCAAATGAAACCACTCGTGAGATATTGTTATTCAATGAAAAGCACGTTTACCCCCTTAACACCTCTTTAGAAACTGAATATCCAAAACTCTTTCCTTAGTGGACGTTTTCGACATACAACGAACATATCCCCAAAATTTCATGTTTCTAACTGAGTTTGATGAGTGAGTGAGTTAGTCAGTCAGTTAGGACACTTTCCCTCCTTTTCTCCCCCAGGAATTCACCCCACCCCATTGGCCCCTTAAATTAATTTATGGAAAAAAACGGTCGAACTCCGATTTACTTACTTTTTAAGCTGATTTTTTTTCGCTGAGTTTCAAATTTCTCGCCTATGTCGTTTAAGAGATAGGCCTACACGCTCCGTTAGGAATCCTTCAACCCCCACTTTTCACCCCTTTCACCTCATAATAATACACCACATCGAAAAACCCTTAGACACCTGTCTGCTTATTTTTAATGATTAGTTTATATGCCGAGTATCACATCCACAAATGAAACCAATCGTGAGATATTGTTAGTCAATGAAATGCAGGTTTAACCCCCTTAAGACCCCTTTAGAACCTGAATATCCAAAAATCATCCCTTAGTGTACGGTGTTGACATACAACGAACATATCCCGAAATGCCATGTTTCCAACTACAATATTCTTGGCTGGGCGATGATGAGTGAGTGAATGAGTCAGGACATTTTCTTTCATTTTTTTTCTTCAGAAATTCACCCCTCCCGATAATCCCCTTCAATTTGATTGATCAAAAAAAACTGTCGAAAAGCTATTTACTCACTTCAAAGCAGTTTTTCCCCCCTGAGTTTGATGAGTGAGTCAGTCAGTCAATCAGTAAGGACACTTTCTTTCCTGTCCCCCCCCCCCGCCAGAATTTCACCCCTCCCCATGGGCCCCTTAAATTGGATTTCTGAAAAAACGGTCAAACACATATTTACTTATTTTTTATGCTGATTTTTTCCGCTGAGTTTCAAACTCCTCGCCTATGTCGTTTAAGAGATACACGCTCCGTTAGGAATTTTTCAATCCCCACTTTTCACCCCTTTCACCTCATAATATACCCCACATCGTAAAACCCTCAGACACGTGTCTTCTTACTTTTTAATGATGAGTTTATATGCCGTGTATCACATCCCCCAATGAAACCAATCGGGAGATATTGTTATTCAATGAAATGCAGGTTTAACCCACTTAAGACCCGTTTAGAACCTGAATATCCGAAAATCCACCCTTAGTAGACGGTTCTGACATAGCCTACAATGAACATATCCCCAAACTGTCATGTTTCTAAGTAGTGTGATAGTGGGAAAGCTGCTTCCAAAAGCAAGTTGTGAGCCCCTGCGACCTTGGAATGGAAGGAGCCATGCTAGGAGGGCGTGCTTGGATTCGTTTTTTCGTCTCGTTGTGCTCTTTACGGGAATTTACGTGTCGAAAAGGTGAACTTAGGGTTTTGGGTCTAAAAATGCGTTTTTCACATTTTTGCCGATTTTTGGAAAACGGGCCATGCTAGGAGGGCGTGCTTGGATTCGTTTTTTCGTCTCGTTGTGCTCTTTACGGGAATGTAGGTGTCGAAAAGGTTAACTTAGGGTTTTGGGTCTAAAAATGCGTTTTTCACATTTTTGCCGATTTTTGGAAAACGGGCCATGCTAGGAGGGCGTGCTTGGATTCGTTTTTTTCGCCTCGTTGTGCTCTTTACGGGAATGTAGGTGTCGAAAAGGTGAACTTAGGGTTTTGGGTCTAAAAATGCGTTTTTCACATTTTTGCCGATTTTTGGAAAAGGGGCCATGCTAGGAGTTGGATTCGTTTTTTTCGTCTCGTCGTGCTCTTTACGGGAATGTAGGTGTCGAAAAGGTGAACCTAGGGTTTTGGGTCTAAAAATGCGTTTTTCACATTTTTGCCGATTTTTGGAAAACAGAAATTGTGATGATGACGTGTATGATAGTATGTTTTCGTCTCATTGTCCTCTTTACGGAGATGTAGGTATGGAATAGGTAAAAAGCTGGAAACATATTTTTTATGGAAAATGGGTTTTTGTGATTTTCCCTCATTTTGTGAAAACCGAAAACGTGAGGATGACGTGTGTGATAGTATTTTTTTCGTCTCTTTATTCTCCTTACCTGGATATAGATATGAAAAAGGTAAAAAGCTGGAAACATGGTTTTCTTATGGAAAAGGTGTTTTTTTGTTCATTTTCGCGTTATTTGGAAAACGAATGAGGCGATTTTGATGATGGGCATGTCGATGTATTTGTGTTGTTGTTCTGTTTACGGGAATGTAGGTATGGAAAAGCTGAAATCATGGTCACTGTTATTTTTTTTAGATCGTTGAGGAAAACGGGGAAAAAGTAAGAAACCAGATTTAAAGTCACGTTATGTTATGCGCTATGATGTTGGTAAAACACTTATGCATTATTATTATTATTATTTGACAAGGCTTGACTGGGCTCACACGCAGAGAGAAAACTTGCTTATGAAATGAGAATTGAAAGCATTGAGGCTGACCCACGGGCGAGCCAGACAGACACTGGTCTTATCATCGTACGTGCCTCGCAGCAGAGAGAGATAACAGCCATTTGTTCACATGCAGGTGGCTGTTATCTGACCCAGACGTGTAACACGATATCGCGATGAAGGACATACAGCTCTGTCGAAAAGCTGATCATTGCATTCCCACGCACACTCATGCAGATATTGCAAAGCTTGTGAGAATCAGTCTGACTTGTGCGCTCCATGACATCCTACTCGTAGGAACAAGAAAAAAGTAAAGTGTTAACTTTGCATCTTGTTCAGGAGACATATATGTTCTGAGGGTAAGAGAGACTCATCATTCTTGTGATAATATTTGAAGGTGACGGATGCAAGTGCCTTATGCTCTTTGTAAAAAATTACGTGAACCGCGGCCATACTTGTACTAAGGTAGGTTCATTATTGTTAATTATGACATGATTGGTTTTATTGTTCTTTTGTGTATGCGTGAAAAGTAAGTTAGTGACTGATGGTATTTTTTGGGATTTCGTTTGTTGCAGATTTTAAAAAAACGCCATTAAGTCTGGGAAAGCTGACAGAGAGACAGTGACAGTGACAGTGGCAGCAAAGAGCACATTTGCTGAAAGCATAATAATTCATTATATGGTGAGTACATGTTGTTCCATTACTTTTATTGTTGTTGTTGTTAAATGTATGCCATTTATTTCACGGAAATTTATAAACCTATGGCGTGTATTTATTATTGTTTCAGAATAAAGACGTGTGTGGAGTGAATAAATTTTAACTACCTTGACGCTTTCGATATTTTTAAAAAAAAGGTGAGCTATGAATATACAGTAGATTAATTCTTTCTTTGTAAATGACCTTGTTACTTTTTGACTGGGTGTCTTGTCTATGTGTGCACACTTGAAACCTTTTGTTTTTAGCAGCTCTTATGAATGAATGAATGGATGAATGAATGAATGAATGAATGAATGAATGAATGAATGAATGAATGAATGAATGCACATGTTTAATGTATATAACCATGACTAATAACGGATTGTATTGGTTTGTTTTTCAGATAAATAGTTGGAAACAAAAACAAGATAAACATTGTCAGTGATACTAAAACTACAGCAACCTTGTTGGTGATCATTTCCTGCTGGGGCCCAATTGCTACAACCATTGTGTACCTGTGAGCGTGATTGTGTGCCAGTCAGTAAAAAGCAATAAGTGTGGTCGTTTGGAATTGCAGATTTTGGATTAACCTATTTTAAGGTAAGGGTTGCACGTTTATTTGTCCATTTTATAATCATGTCTATATCAGAGAGTGAAGTGTTAGTGTGGCAGCCTTTGGCCAAATGTTTCAAAACGCGAGTTTTCTCCGGCCGAATTTACAATGCGAATCACTGTCTGTCGCCTAAAGATTTTGTGGAATTATGTTTTTCCCTTTTTTTTGTGTGTGTGTGAATGTGAACAAGGCTTAAGATTGCATCAGGCTTTAAAAATAAATTTCGAACTACTATGTGCATTTACGTTGATAAAAAATAATGTTGAAAAGAAACACACCTTCAACCTTTGTACAAAAATGGAGAAAGTACTGATAGCCGATAATTTGGAAACGTGGTATCAGGAGAAAGCTATTCAAGCTCTTATTGGGTAGATTATTGGCTGAGGAATAACCTAACCACCAAGGGAAGGTGATAAAGAAAAGGAGGTGGGTTTCTGACTGGAGAAAAAGGATAGAAAAATAGGAGGAGAGTCCCACAAAAATTATGAATTTAACTTTAAATGCACTTAGAGGCGGTTGCCACTGCAAATCCGTTCTCTGATACCTAAAGTGGGTAAGGACCTGGTCGAAGCTAACGGGAACCGCAGCTAGGACTTGGGCGGTTTGCAAGAGAATGGCTTTAGAGTATTCCCTCTCAAGCATGCATATGCGTACTATGGGGAAGGGTGATGGTCTGGCAAGAGCAACAGACTTATTGTAGATCTGTTCAAAGGAATTCTTTTTTGACCAAGTAATTCGAAGAATGCCAATAATTTGCATCGATTTTGATATTTCCAGTTTTCGAAGTTGTGGAGTTCCTAAAAAGCGATCAAGTGCTTCCAAGAAGGATTTTAATTAAAAAAATATATACCTTAGGGAGTAATTTTGGTAAGTGAACCAATAGTTGCATTTGGAAGTGGCTAAGCTTTTACTCAGCAAGAAGCCGGCTAAAAGTTTAGACGAAGAGAAACACTTATTTTTTTGGAAAACCAACCATAAGTTTTCGGAGAGGATCTCCACAAGCAGGTAGCTGGCGTAGCGAGCTGTACTTGCCTTAATGGCCAGTTAGAATTAGCTATTAAAGTTAAGAGAAACTTTAACGAGATTACCACTAAGAGTTCTTGCTCAAATGCAACGAGTGGTGAAATCCCTATCAATAGATTTAATGGCATTGAGTAGGAAGAGCCAAGGAAGACAGGATCTTGCCTAACAGTTGTATTAGAGAAATGATGAGTCGAAAAGGAAAGTTTGAATGTATTTAACAATGCAAAAAAGTCTAATAAATTTGACAAGTATATAGTTTCAATTTTTAGTAACAATTTGGGGTCGCAGACCTCCTAACATTTAAAGTTTGCTCCAGGCAATTAGCAATTTATTAGGTTTCAAACCTTTATAAAATCCTAGCAAGGATTTAAAATAGCGAAGATAAAAATTCAAAATTTAAAGACAATTAAGGTGATTAAAGTTTAACAATAAATAGAGTACAAGGTGTGTACTATAAGAAATTTCTGAGGAAACATTCTAGAGAAAGTAACCACTTCGAAAATAACAATAAGAAAAACATGAAGAATAAGATAGAAGTTCCTATAACTTCTTATATTTATGCAGAATTACTTTTATGATAGCTATGCAAAATAGAGCAGGCCACTTACTGTGAAACCAGAAGAGAAAGTCAAAAGGAAGGTTCTAGACTTCCTATGTTCAAGTAGGAATCACGAGACAAATGGGGCAGTTTCCCTTTCGTTAGACCTAGAAATAACTCACTCATGAGTTGAAAGAATTGTTTTCCCTGATTATAAGGGAGAAACAATGTAAGCTTGAACCGTGTATAAAACACGTGGTTATGCAGAAATTAATTGATGATAAACAAGCAAGATTGAAGGGCACTTCGTTAGAGTGACACCTCATTGAAAATGATCTAGAGTAACAATTTTATTAATATGGTTTGTTAGTAGAAGGTTTAGGAAAGATCAATTGGGATTTGGGATCAATGTTCATGGCCTTATTTAAGGTAAACGGACGATCGCGACGCGGTAGAAAAGTTGAATAAGCACTAGTTCTCACTATAGTTTGTTGAATGGATGAAAAGTTCACTGTAGTAACACGAAAGTTTATGGGAAAGAAAGTTATTGCAATGATGAAAATAACTGGTTGCACTAGGTAGGCGAGAGTCTATTGCTTGAGAAAGTTGTGAATTACAATTAAATGCGCCATAGAACATTCCAACGGTGGAAGAAAATTTAGCTATTGCAGTAATTTATAAGGAAGATTCCTCATTTTAAATAGTATGACGGCAAGACTTGTAGATAGAGTACAGAATCTGGAAGGTTCCAGAAAATCCTAATAGAAGAATGGGGCCATAGTTAATCCAGCGGTGGAACGAGCTTAATATTTTATGGCCAGCGGGTATTAGATAATATCCCACGTTGTGAGAAGATCTCTCATTTAAATAGCTTAAGAAAAGCTATTTTCTATTAAGGTTGGCTTAGACAGACAATAGCCCAACATGGCAAATACCGCGAAGAATGATTACCGCCCCACATAAGTAATCTCACGCTGTCTATAAAATGATCAATAAAAGCATGTAGATAATAAAACTGATGAAGATGAGGTTAAAACCTTAAGTCTGTACTTATCTTGGTTGCATGTCGAAGGTGAAGTTCCCTTTGACGAATACTTAATGTGCCAACATGGCGTAGAATGTAGAGAGTGCCTCATGGTTTGAGGAGACTGGCTCTAGTTGAGCCTTGACTGACCAAGTCAACTGCCGACTTACAAGTGAGACCCACTCAGCGAAGCGCGAAGGTCCAAGGAAGGGAAAAGAGTGGGGGTAGGAGACAAAAGGAATACATATAAGCATGACCAATATTGTAAACTTAAATTCTCTTGAGGAAATGGTCTTCAAAGAGTTGATAGCAGGCGAAACTAGCACAGCCTGGTGGGTGAAAGAGTAGACGAAGTTCTCTTGATCACGGAGATAATAGCTGGCGATGGCAACGAGAACTGGTGGCCAGATGGATAAGGAAGTCCTCTTGCACCAGGAAGAATTGAGGAGCTTCAGAGATTCGCTGCTAGATGACGCTAGGTGGGTCATGGAAGATATATATCTAGAACAGACTCACAAAGAACATAAGAGACATGACCAACAAAGAGAAAATAGAAGATCACTGTTGGTGTTTGATAAAAAAAGGAAGAAATTAACAAGAAAAGAGCATTAAACTTTATATTCTCTCGTACCGTGTATTCCAAGACTACACCATACTGGGAGGGTGAAACGCCAACAGAGAACAAATAAGCAGTTAAACATTTAAAGGTAATGGAGCGATCAAGGACAGTGGTCTTGTGATCGGACCATTAGTGGTCAAGACCCTGACCACCCTGACTCTCCCATCTCTTCCAGGATAACACTCGGTCACTCTACCCGAAATCCAGACCAAGGGAGGAGAAACATCCCTAACCAAGACCAAGTCCCCCACTTTAATGTCGGGACTGGAAAGAAACCACTTCTGTCTCCGTTGCAGGGAAGTTAAATATTCCAAGTTCCATCTCTTCCAAAGGGAATTGCGGAGGGCTTCAAGTTTACGCCAAACAATGGGTAGATTAGAATCCCTGTAAGAATTGGGAAGAGGAGGAGGGGCAGAAAGAGAAGTGCCGATAAGGAAGTGACCAGGTGTGAGTGGAAGTAGGTCATCAGGGTCATTGGAAAGCGGAGTTAAAGAACGAGAATTAACAACACCTTCAATCACAAAATAGCTAGAAGCTGCGAGAAGTATAGCTCTAGTAAAGATCGCGATAAGATGCGAAAGGAGTATTAACAAGTTTAAACAAATCGTATAGAAACAAGTACATCTATTAAGGATAAGAATATACCAAATAAACAAAGGAACTATGTGAGTAGGAGGCAAGAACGCCATAGGTAACAACAATCTAGTAGCCATAAACAATGACCTTAAGTTATAATAAGCATCAAAGGGGTTAATCAGAAAAATACTTATGTGAGCGAGAAACGTGACATAACAAGTATAAATACAAAAACACATCGAATGTAACGACAAGAAAAAACAAGTTTGTTCATCAATGAACAATAAGATTGCAAAATATGTAAGCAAGGAGCAATACATGAACGCGTAAAAAATACGCAACGATGTTATGAAACAAGAATCGAAGCAGTTGTAGGATACGAGCATGAGTAAGTGGGAGACATAAGCATGAACGACCTTGACCCACATAGTACAGCGAGATAAGGAATATAAATAGCTGAGAGAGTCCTTGAGCGGAACAAGTTTATTTTGGTAATGAGGTGAGCGGCTTCTGAACTTACGGGAGTAACTCTTGAGACAATGGTTGGCAGTCAGCCAGAGTTGAGATAAGAAAAACTTGCTCTGACCTTTGGCAAGCATACAGGAAATAAACGACAGCTTGGCGTTATCCAAGCTTGTATACAAACAAGATTGAAAAACAAGCAGTTCGAAATAAACAAACAACACAAGTGAAATCAGCTGAGACTTAAAGCGGGTATTCAGGTTAGACGGCATGCAGTCATTCGTGGCTTGGACGTGAAAAAACAATTTAGAGACATATGAAATAAAGTAAGAAATCAATTTCGCATAATTTTGAGGATTACAGAATCCGACAATTTTCAACAGAAAAAAGCTTAATTCTTCCGAAAAAGGAAGAGAAGCTGGGGCATTGAGAAGGAGTTTATGCGTAAGAATAGTTATTCTAGATGCTAGAGAATTCAGATTTTCAAGCGGTTTCAAAAGCGGCTTCCAATTGTGAGGAAGGGGGAAGGAGCCGGCCGTGGCCATCCTACTAAATAGCGAAAGAAGTGAAGCATAGCTTACAGCGAAGTGATGGAGATTGATAGCCATGGTTTTACACAAGGGGAAGATAGTTTTCGATAGAAATTTTAAGCAATTACCTGCTATAAAAAATGACATGAGAAAGTAAACGAAGTAACACAAGGCGAGGCGAACTTGAATTGCCATTTTATGCGGGAAGAAGGCAAAACCATTTAAACAACTTACATAGGTGGCGTAGTTGTTTACGATAAGACATCGTTTCGGCAAGTGTTTTTCAAATATATCGAGATCGAAAACATGGGTGTTCTCTTTTTCAGAAAGGGGATTTATATCAGCAGTAACAAAATGACATTGCGATTTGGTTTGAAGACTGGGATGTTGGATTTCACCAGTAATAACCCAACCAAAATCGGTGTCTGGCGACCACGTTTGAGGATAACTTGCGAACCTGTTTACGGAGGCAATTCCAAAAAACATTGGCACTGAAAAGTACATCAATGGGACCTTGAGCATTAAACTGAGGATCAGCTAACCTTAAGTGCGAAGGAATCTTTAAACCGGAAGTATTAATAGAGCTGCTAGGAGTGTCCTTGCCAATACTGGTAAGAATGAGACAGTTTAAGTTAAGATTGGTGTTTCTTTGGCAAACGTCTCTGATTTTCAATTTTGAAGACTGCAAGGCTTGTGTTTTCAAATTGTCAATGCCGGATACATTGATAGAAGTAGGCGACGACGAAAGACCTAGTTTTTGAATTAACGATCGCGAAACAAAGTTGTGAGTTGAAGCGGAATCGAGAAGACCGCGGGTTCGAAACCAATTTCCAAATTTATCTTGGATTTCGAATTGTACAGTGGACAAAAGGACTTGCGCACTGTGAGAATTTTCGGTGTTAGAAATGCAGGAAGAAGCATTAGTTTGTTCGGAGCTGCTCTGCATGGAGTTTGAAGAAGCGGGTACTGGTGACCTCGATTTATCATGAACGTGCAATAAAGAATGGTGCGGTTTCTTGCAATGGAATCAGAGGTTGGAAGACGTACAGTTTGAAGAAGAATGCTTAGGTGACAAGCAGTTGAAGCAATGTTTACTATTGAAGACAAACTTCCTTCGGTCTTCGACAGACAAAACTTTAAAGGATTTGCACAAGTACAAAGTGTGCAACTTTTTGCAGAGCATGCATTTTAAAGATTTGTTGAGCGGCCTGATATGTTCTCTTGGATGGTTGAAAGAAGCAGAACGAGTTTGCTTGTTCTCGACAGATGGGTGCTGGTGACCATTTGAAGAGACAAGTTTTTCTCAAAAATGTGACACTTATGACTCGTTTCGACATTTTCGCACTGAAATGAGAGTGCTGTAAGGACTTGGCACCGGCTGTTGAGAAACGAGATGAGGTGTTCAAACGAATGTTCCTCGTTGCGAGTGAGTTCGATCTCCCAAGCCTTTAATGTCGAAAAATCGAATCTTGATGTAGCTAGATGAATAAGAATAGTGTCCCAAGTTTGGACTGGTTGCTTGAGTTGATATAACGCTCTCACGTGCAATTGAATAGAGTCTAACAGGTCTCTTAAAGAGGTGACGTCATTAGGTTTGACGGCTGGCAGGTTGAACAGACAGCGGATGTGGCGAGCCACACACAAACGTAAATTGCCATATCTCTCTTTAAGGAGATTAAAGGCAATGCGGTAGTTATCTGCGCTTAAGAGAAGTGACTGAACCAAGGCCAAGGCCTCGCCTTCCAAGGACGTACGCAAGAAGTAGAATTTATGAATGTCGAGAATGTCAGTATTTTCATGAATTAGGGAGCAGTAAAGTTCATAAAAAGAATACCATTCACCTTCCTGGCCTGAGAAGTGAGGTAGGCTTATCTTTGGAAGTAACGGTTTCAGTTTATCCTTGTGAACTGAAGCGGGTGCGAACTGGGCCGGATTGATGACCCTAGTGTCCGGTTCTGAGATACTGCGGATCAGTTGGTGGGCCTTGGCAATCCCTTCAAAGTACAAGGGTTCGACCTCGTCCCGATCCGATTGAAGTTCTGGGCAAGCGGATTCAATCTTGGTTTGAGTTTGATCGTAATAATCATAGGACCGTACAACTTAAGGCGTTGTGTCAAGATGTCTATATCACACTCGGCGGGATTTATTTTGTTGTTGAAATTTCCGAATCTGGTGAGTTGGCCTTTATAGGAAGAACGTCTGGCAATGAGAGTTTCATCCTTTTCAGTAGGACCCATGTCAAAGAAAATAGATTAAAATGTAACTCACGAAACTGTGGAACCTTGGAGATGCTGTCAAGCTGGCAGCAGCCAATAAGTTGAAAGAAAGGGACACACCACGGGAGACAGGAGCGGCCTCTTTCCCCTTCACAGGCTTTGCATGATGTAGTTATAGCTGAAAGATTCAAAGCAGATATTAATAATTTGTAAGGTATTGTCAAATGACACTTGACAAAGAATAGCAATAGCAAATGGACTCTCCCTGGTTTCGGCACCAAATTTTGGGTAGATTATTGGCTGAGAAATAACCTAACCACCAAGGGAAGATGATAAAGAAAAGGAGGTGGGTTTCTGACTGGAGAAAAAGGATAGAAAAATAGGAGGAGAGTCCCACAAAAATTATGAATATAACTTTAATTGCACTTAGAGGCGGTTGCCACTGCAAATCCGTTCTCTGATACCTAAGTGGGTAAGGACTTGGTCGATGCTAACGGGAACCGCAGCTAGGACTTGGGCGGTTTGCAAGAGAATGGCTTTAGAGTATTCCCTCTCAAGCATGCATATGCGTACTATGGGGAAGGGTGATGGTCTGGCAAGAGCAACAGACTTATTGTAGATCTGTTCAAAGGAATTCTTTTTTGACCAAGTAATTCGAAGAATGCCAATAATTTGCATCGATTTTGATATTTCCAGTTTTCGAAGTTGTGGAGTTCCTAAAAAGCGATCAAGTGCTTCCAAGAAGGATTTTATTTAAAAAAATTATACCTTGGGGAGTAATTTTGGTAAGTGAACCAATAGTTGCATTTGGAAATGGCTAAGCTTTTACTCAGCAAGAAGCCGGCTAAAAGTTTAGACAAAGAGAAACACTTATTTTTTTGGAAAACCAACCATAAGTTTTCGGAGAGGATCTCCACAAGCAGGTAGCTGGCGTAGCGAGCTGTACTTGCCTTAATGGCCAGTTAGAATTAGCTATTAAAGTTAAGAGAAACTTTAACGAGATTACCTCTAAGAGTTCTTGCTCAAATGCAACGAGTGGTGAAATCCCTATCAATAGATTTAATGGCATTGAGTAGGAAGAGCCAAGGAAGACAGGATCTTGCCTAACAGTTGTATTAGAGAAATGATGAGTCGAAAAGGAAAGTTTGAATGTATTTAACAATGCAAAAAAGTCTAATAAATTTGACAAGTATATAGTTTCTAATTTTTAGTAACAATTTGGGGTCGCAGACCTCCTAACATTTAAAGTTTGCTCCAGGCAATTAGCAATTTATTAGGTTTCAAACCTTTATAAAATCCTAGCAAGGATTTAAAATAGCGAAGATAAAAATTCAAAATTTAAAGACAATTAAGGTGATTAAAGTTTAACAATAAATAGAGTACAAGGTGTGTACTATAAGAAATTTCTGAGGAAACATTCTAGAGAAAGTAACCACTTCGAAAATAACAATAAGAAAAACATGAAGAATAAGATAGAAGTTCCTATAACTTCTTATATTTATGCAGAATTACTTTTATGATAGCTATGCAAAATAGAGCAGGCCACTTACTGTGAAACCTGAAGAGAAAGTCAAAAGGAAGGTTCTAGACTTCCTATGTTCAAGTAGGAATCACGAGACAAATGGGGCAGTTTCCCTTTCGTTAGACCTAGAAATAACCTCACTCATGAGTTGAAAGAATTGTGTTCCCTGATTATAAGGGAGAAACAATGTAAGCTTGAACCGTGTATAAAACACGTGGTTATGCAGAAATTAATAGATGATAAACAAGCAAGATTGAAGGGCTCTTCGTTAGAGTGACACCTCATTGAAAATGATCTAGAGTAACAATTTTATTAATATGGTTTGTTAGTAGAAGGTTTAGGAAAGATCAATTGGGATTTGGGATCAATGTTCATGGCCTTATTTAAGGTAAACGGACGATCGCGACGCGGTAGAAAAGTTGAATAAGCACTAGTTCTCACTATAGTTTGTTGAATGGATGAAAAGTTCACTGTAGTAACACGAAAGTTTATGGGAAAGAAAGTTATTGCAATGATGAAAAATAACTGGTTGCACTAGGTAGGCGAGAGTCTATTGCTTGAGAAAGTTGTGAATTACAATTAAATGCGCCATAGAACATTCCAACGGTGGAAGAAAATTTAGCTATTGCAGTAATTTACAAGGAAGATTCCTCATTTTAAATAGTATGACGGCAAGACTTGTAGATAGAGTACAGAATCTGGAAGGTTCCAGAAAATCCTAATAGAAGAATGGGGCCATAGTTAATCCAGCGGTGGAACGAGCTTAATATTTTATGGACAGCGGGTATTAGATAATATCCCACGTTGTGAGAAGATCTCTCATTTAAATAGCTTAAGAAAAGCTATTTTCTATTAAGGTTGGCTTAGGCAGACAAAAGCCCAACATGGCAAATCCCGCGTAGAATGATTACCGCCCCAAATAAGTAATCTCACGCTGTCTATAAAATGATCAATAAAAGCATGTAGATAATAAAACTGATGAAGATGAGGTTAAAACCTTAAGTCTGTACTTATCTTGGTTGCATGTCGAAGGTGAAGTTCCCTTTGACGAATACTTAATGTGCCAACATGGCGTAGAATGTAGAGAGTGCCTCTTGGTTTGAGGATACTGGCTCTAGTTGAGCCTTGACTGACCAAGTCAACTGCCGACTTACAAGTTAGACCCACTCAGCGAAGCTCGGAGGGTCCAAGGAAGGGAAAAGAGTGGGGGTAGGAGACAAAAGGAATACATATAAGCATGACCAATATTGTAAACTTAAATTCTCTTGAGGAAATGGTCTTCAAAGAGTTGATAGCAGGCGATACTAGCACAGCCTGGTGGGTGAAAGAGTAGACGAAGTTCTCTTGATCACGGAGATAATAGCTGGCGATGGCAACGAGAACTGGTGGCCAGATGGATAAGGAAGTCCTCTTGCACCAGGAAGAATTGAGGAGCTTCAGAGATTCGCTGCTAGATGACGCTAGGTGGGTCATGGAAGATATATATCTAGAACATACTCACAAAGAACATAAGAGACATGACCAACAAAGAGAAAATAGAAGATCACTGTTGGTGTTTGATAAAAAAAAGGAAGAAATGAACAAGAAAAGAGCATTAAACTTTATATTCTCTCGTAACGTGTATTCCAAGAATACACCACTTATCACTAAATTTGATAAGTTGCATCAGGGTCCCAGTGGCTTGGCCCTCGATAGCATTGCCTATTTGCAAATCAATATTTGTAAATACAATCCATTGAATGCAGGATGTAGCTATATTGCCACACCGAGCTTTATCGCTTCCAGAAAGGCAGTGATCAACACACGCAATAAAGACGATTACTGCTTTTTGTGGAGTATAGATAGCTGTCTGCAACCCTGTAAAGACAGAAATGGTCATAAACCAGGGCAGTACAAAGAATTGTTTAACCACATGAATCAAACTCTCAATCTCGAGCGTGTTTCATTTCCCATGCCTCTAGATAAAATTCATTTATTTGAGAAAGATAATCCAAATTTCTCCTTCATGGTGTATGGCATCGACGGATCCAATATTGTGGGCCCCTTGTATGCCACCAAACAGGTAAAGCAACATCACATTCACCTGCTTTTCCTGTCTGATGGGGATAAAAGCCATTATTGTTGGATAAAGAATTTAAGTAAATTGGTGAGCAGCCAAATGTCAAATCATCATCCTAAAAAGCATATTTGCGAGCGCTGCCTTCAATATTTTACAACTGATGAACTTTTGAAACGACATACAGAAGACTGTGAAGGGCAGATGGCAGTAAAGCTAGTCTTGCCCGAAGGGAATGACGCAGTCTTAAAATTTAAGGCCACAAATAAACAAGACATGGTGCCATTTACTGTTTACGCTGATTTTGAGGCCCTTACTGTTCCCATTCAGGGATGTGAACCAAGCCCCCATACAAGCTCAACCTATCCAGTGCAGTAACATGAGCCTTTTGCTGTAGCCTATTATGTTGTCTGTCACTATGCTAATTCACAATGTGAGTATGTAAGTCACAAAGTTCAGGATTGTGCGCAGTGGTTTGTTGATCAAATGGCGGCTTTAGCAGGCAAAGTAGAAACTATTTTGAACAACCCTGTACCAATTCAGATGAATGACGTACAGCAAAGAGAATATGATCAAGCCACCACCTGCCACATATGTGAAAAGCCAATCTTAGGCGGAGAAAAAAAGTAAGAGACCACTGCCACAGGACAGGGCATTTTAGAGGTGCTGCCCATAACGAATGCAATTTGAAGTACTCTACACCTCGTTTCCTCCCTGTCTTCTTACACAATTTCTCCCGGTATTACCTTCACTTCATTGTAAAACAATTTGCTCATGTAGATAAGAGCAAATTCAGCATTTTGGCTAAGAACCATGAGAGCTTTACCTCACTTTCATGGAGAAAAGGAAGCATGAGCATTCGCTTTCTCGACTCATTTAAGTTTATGTCTAGTTCGTTGGATAGTCTTGTGAAAGGCTTAAGCGAAGATGAGTTGAAACATACCCATTCCCACTTTACGGATACAAATCAATTTAAATTGTGTGTTCGTAAAGGCCCTTTTCCTTATGATTATGCGGGAAGTTACGAGGTGCTTGAAGAAACGACTTTGCTGCCAAGAGAAAAATTCTTTTCTCAGTTAACTCAAAGCACCATTAGTGAAGAAGGCTATGCCCACGCACAGCATGTTTGGCGAGTGTTTGGCATAGAAACCATGGGCCAGTATGCTATGCACTACTTAAAATTAGACGTGTTGTTGTTGACCGACGATTTTGAAACGTTTCGTCAGCTATGTCACACGATCTATGGCCTTGACCCCGCCCACTACTATACCAGTCCAGGGTAAGTTGGGACGCCGCCCTCAAATTTACCCACATTGAGCTTGATTTACTGACGGATCCCGATATGGTACTCATGATGGAAAAAGGGATTCGCGGGGGATTCGTATCGCTCAGTCAGCGACATGCCAAGGCAAATAATCATTACATGCCTGATTATTGTCCCGAAGAACCAGAATCCTACCTAATGTATTTCGACGTAAACTATTTATACGGTCACGCTATGAGTCGACCACTGCCGTACAGAAACTTTGCCTGGCTGTCTGAGAATGAAATTAAATATTTTAATGTGCATAGCGCCAGCAAGCAACAGGACGTAGGGTATGTTCTTGACGTTGACTTAGCTTATCCCCCCCATCTCAGACAGCGACATGGTGATTTCCCCTTTTGCATAGAGAAAATGGTGCCGCCCGACAGTAAGGGTAATCATAAGAAATTGATGGGTACCTTGTATGATAAAAATCACTATGTGTTGCATATTGACATGCTGGTAGAATGTTTAGCCCAGGGCTTAACCCTGAAAAAAAATCCATAGAGGTATTTCTTTTTGTCAGAAACCGTGGTTGAAACCATACATGGATTTAAATACCAGTCACAGACAAAGTGCCACTCTGCCATTTCAAATCAATTTCTTTAAACTAATGAATAATTGTATCTATGGCAAGAGTTTGGAAAATGTACGGCAGTATAGGGACATTAAGTTGGTCAATACATGGCATGGCAGATGGGGAGTTCAAAAATATATTGCAAAACCAAATTTCAAATCTTTAAACATTATTGATCATGATCTACTGGCTATTGAACTTGCCAAAACTAAAGTGGTCATGAATAAGCCTATCTACACACATCAAAAAAAGTTTTGCATCACCTCGGTTCCAAGAGTTCCGGAACCTTTAAATACAAAGGGAATAGAGATCAACACAAACAACATTTCAGCTCGTTTTATTGCTCATGAGACCCACACATTGCATGTTGTACCAGCATACAGCTAGACTTTCAGCATTTGTGGTCCAGATTGCAGTACACACCACTACCTCTAATACCCAGTAGCACGTCCTCTTGCATTGATGCATGCCTGTATTCGTCGTGGCATACTATCGACAAGTTCATCAAGACACTGTTGGTCCAAATTGTCCCACTCCTCAACGACAATTCGGCGTAAATCTCTCAGAGTGGTTGGTGGGTCAAGACGTCCATAAACAGCCCTTTTCAACATATCCCAGGCATGTTCGATAGGGTTCATGTCTGGCGAACATGCTGGCCACTGTAGTCGAGCGATGTCGTTATCTTGAAGGAACGCATTCACAAGATGTGCACGATGAGGTCGAGAATTGTCGTCCATGAAGACAAATGCCTCTCCAATATTCTGCCGATATGGGTGCACTATGGGTCGGAGGATGTCATTCAGGTATCGTAAAGCCGTTTCGGAGCCTTCCATGACCACCAGTGGCGTACGTCGGCCCCACATAATGCCACCCCAAAACATCAGGGAACCACCACCTTGCTGCACTCGCTGGACAGTGTGTCTAAGACGTTCAGCCTGACCAGGGTGCCTCCAAACACGTCTCCGACGATTGTCTGGTTGAAGGCATATGCGACACTCATCGGTGAAGAGAACGTGATGCCAATTCTGTGGGGTCCATTCAGCATGTTGTTGGGCCCATCTGTACCGCGCTGCATGGTGTCGGGGTTGCAAAGCTGGACCTCGCCATGGACGTCGGGAGTGAAGTTGCGCATCATGCAGCCTATTGCGCACAGTTTGAGTTGAAACACGACGTCCTGTGGCTGAACGAAACGCATTATTCAACATGGTGGCATTGCTGTCAGGGTTCCTCCGAGCGGCAATCCGTAAGTAGCGGTCATCCACTACAGTAGTAGCCCTTGGGCGGCCTGAGCGAGGCCTGTCATCGACAGTTCCTGTATCTCTGTACCTCCTCCATGTCCGAACAACATCGCTTTGGTTCACTCTGAGACGCCTGGAAACTTCCCTTGTTGAGAGCCCTTCTTGACACAAAGTAACAATGCGGACGCGATCGAACTGCGGTATTGACCTTCTAGGCATGGTAGAACTACAGACAACATGAGCAGCGTACCTTCGTCCTGGTGGAATGACTGGAACTGATCGGCTGTCGTACCCCCTCCGTCTAATAGGCCCTGCTCATGCATGGTTGTTTACATCTTTGAGCAGTTTTAGTGACATCTATGAACAGTCAAAGGGACTGTATCTTTGATACAATATACACAGTCAACGTCTATATGCCGGAGATCTGGGAACCGAGGTGATGCAAAACTTTTTTTGATGTGTGTATTTAGGCCAAGTCATTTTAGATTTTTCAAAATTGCACATGTATAAATTCCATTATGGTTTTGCAATACAGCGATTTGGTACCATTTCCTTGTTATATACAGACACGGATAGTTTTATTTACCATATCCGTGACTGTGATCCGTATGTCGTTATGAAACAAAACCCAAAATGGTTTGACACGTCCTCGTTTAGTGAAAAGAACGTGTTCGATATCCCCCGTCTGAACAAAAAAGAAATTGGTTTAATGAAAGATGAGTGTTCAGACATCATGATGACTGAGTTTGTAGGTCTCGCTCCGAAAATGTATAGTTTTCGACAGGTGGATCGATGCGAATCTATGCGAGCCAAAGGGATTAGCCAGCATGTGGTTAAACGACTCTGTGTGGATGATTATTTACATGTCCTTCAGACCCACACAGCCATGGCACATAGTCAGTTTAGGATTCTCTCGAAAAATCATGATTTATTTTTAATGAAGCAGCGAAAACAAACACTCGCTTTGTTGGACGACAAGAGACAGTGGTGTCAGGATATGATGACAAGCGTCCCATTTGGTTACAACCAGTAATGGTTGTAGCTATTGTTGTTGTACAACACGGCAAGTGTTTGGTTTGGTTGCTATCAAATGCGAGATGCCATCTTGAGCCTCGGAATAAAAAAATAAAAAATTGTAGTGTATCATATAATTTTTGTTTTTTAACCTGTGTGCATGGGTGTATGCATGGATGTGTGAATGCCTGTAAATAGTTGTACATAAACTGTATGTCTTGTGCTATTTTCCTGTCAACGCATAAAGAGAGCCATGCATCAACGTTTGCATGGTTCACTGTGCACAGGCTAGATTAAAAACATGTTGACTTCTTTAGGTTAGGTTAGGAAAAAAACAAACAAGTAGCCACCCTCACTATTGTTGTCGCTTAGTAGGCCTCATGTTTCAGTAAAGTGACCATTCACCCTCAGTAGGCATGCGGCTTAATAGACCACACTAGGGCGTGGCTTAGTAGGTCTCATGCAAGAACAAAAGAATAATAATAATCTGCTGCTTTTACTGTGGACAAACTCTCACTTTATGGCTAGAGTTATGAGTGGTGATATATTTGAAAACAACACCAGTCTAATATCTGAACAGAAATTGTTTTTTTTTAACCTGTTGCATGTTATGTTTGCCGCCTTCAGCTAAAGAAGTCAACAGACAGATGGTTATTTATTTGTGTTTTGCTAATTTTTTATTTATTTTTGCCATTGACTTAGGGGACAGACACTGTATATAGTACATTGTATTTTTTTTACTTATTCACTTAGTAAACGGCAACGACTACTTTTCAGATTCAATCATGAGCCACGGTGAAGATTGTTTTATCGTCACAAAACACACCACGTTCAATGAATATGCCACGATGGTGTCTCATAATCCTCAACGTGTGGCCTATCCTTCAGAATATAGAAACACGAAAGTACGCATTGATACCACGTTTTATGACAACTTCATTAATCGTGATGATAATGATGATGATTTGTTTCATGACCCAGGGCATCACTTTTGTAAATCCTGTATGCTAAATTTTGGCTTTGAAAATAATGTATCCACGCAAGTGATTCATAAAGCATGGTACGGTTTAACCATGAATCAAGTGATTGTTAAATTAGCTGACGAGGATCATTTTGCAGATTTCTGGTGTACAATATGTACAAAACCCCTGTTTAATGTTTATTTTCCAATAACCTCTCAAATGTTTTGTTTTCATTTTTATAAATTTCCTGCTGAGGAACCAATCACTTCGTATCGACAACAAGCATTTCGCCAACTTTGTCTTAGCTTACCTATCAATCAATATTCGCCTCATAGAATGAGATTTGTTAGAAACTAACAACATTATGTCATGATTACGGCTTTTTTTTGTTTACATTCGGCTTTCAGGTGCCTACTTGACGTTTAGAATACATTTGGCTATTTTTTGTTTGTTTTAGTTTATCGTTTATTCACGTTGATGAACACATACACACTGGTTTAAATTTGTAGTTTTGAATTTTGTTTTGTTGGATGTAGACATGGTTAGTAAATGCATAGCGTGTTAATTTTACCTTTTATAGGTTACCAACAGCATTCAGATGTTTGCTCTTAGTATCTGTTGATACTATTTATTTAACAGAATGCTGTGTGAATTTGCACAACAACAGAGCAAACGAATACAAGTCATTCGACAAGGGAATGATAGGCTAATTCCCATTCACAACAGAGACATGCATTTACCTCCAAAAGAGATCTTGAAAATGATTCACACTTAATTTTGATAAAACATTTCCTATTAAATAATTTCCAAATGTATGTTTTGACTGAAAAAATGATACAAACATTATTATTATATTTTTGTAAATGTATCCAATACTATCTATCTACAACTTCAGGTCATAAACACTCAGGATTTAAAAAAACTACAACACACTTTGATGTACAAAGTTATTGTTGTTGTAATATAAGAACGAGAGTGTTAGAAAGTAACACTCTTTTCTTTGGTTATAGACAACCATGGACGCCTTGAACGCCATTGGTCAAGATTGTGGCTTTGCACGCAAGAAAATGTGTGAATTGCCTACGCAAACACCCTTTCGCATACATAAAATTAAAAAACTGAAAACCAAATTTGGTGAACGAGCTCTTTGCATTTGTCAAGACTTTGAGACATTTCTTCCCACACGATTTAATAATGTCATGGAAGATGTCAATTCCAGTATTCACCCTGTCTATTTAATTTATGAGGGTGAAAAAAATAATCGATGCATGGTTCGTTTTGTAAAAATTGAAAACGAATAATCATTGTACGCTAGCCGTGACTTTTTCTTTATTCATGCCCTACTTTTCAATAACTATAATAAAATAAAATTATTATTTTTGGTGCTCAACAGTTTGACGTTTATTAATTGTTGCTCAACGTTTACCATGATAAATAATAATAAAAATAAATTTTCAAAACTTATGCTTAATGGTAGAATTTTTTTTTTGTTTATAGGTTTAGTACAATTACCATGTATATAATTTTTAGCCTACTTTCGATTTTTGCAAAAAATGAAAGTAGACTTATGAGATCAACACAGGGCGAAAAAAGTGTGTCTGTCTGTGTGTGTGTATGTGTGTGTGTGAGTCTGTGTGTGTGTGTGTGTGTGTGTGTGTGTGAGAGTGTGTGTACTCTGAATGTCTGTCCCCCCCTATCAATTCGAACACGGTGAATGCGATTTGAACGAAATTTGGTACAAAGGTAGCACTAGCAAAGGACACCTCAGTGTCATGTTTTATATCGCCGCCATCTTGACGGAAACGTAATGGCGGCCACACAAATGTTCAAAGCTTAAATCAAATTACGACTAACCTAATCATCCGATCTCTACCAATATTTGCAACAGGATACCTTCATGGGGGGAGCATCCTTTGACCAAACCAATAGGTCATCAGCGTAATAGTTTGCGGATGGCGGCCATCTTTGTGTGAAAATCGATTCCCCCTATTAATTCGAACACGGTGCAACCGAATGGAACGAAATTTGGTACAGAGGTAGTACTAACAAAAGGCACCTCAGTGTCATGTTTTATATCGCCGCCATCTTGACGGATACGTAATGGCGGCCACACAAATGTTCAAAGCTTAAATCAAATTACGACTAACCTAATCATCCGATCACTACCAAATTTTGCAACAACATACCTTTATGGGGGCAGCATCCTTTGACCAATCTAATATGTCATCAGCGTAATAATTTGCGGATGGCGGCCATCTTTGCGTGAAAATCGATTCCCCCTATTAATTCGAACACGGTGCAACCGAATGGAACGAAATTTGGTACAGAGGTAGTACTAACAAAAGGCACCTCAGTGTCATGTTTTATATCGCCGCCATCTTGACGGAAACGTAATGGCGGCCACACAAATGTTCAAAGCTTAAATCAAATTACGATTAACCTAATCATCCGATCTCTACCAATTTTTGCAACAACATACCTTTCTAGAGGAAGCATCCTTTGACCAAATGAATAGGTCATTAGCCTAATAGTTTGCGGATGGCGGCCATCTTTGTGTGAAAATCAATTCCCCCTATTAATTCAAACACGGTGAAACCGAATGGAACGAAATTTGATACAGAGGTAGCACTAGAAAAGGGCATCTCAGTGTCATGTTTTATATTGCCGCCATATTGACAGAAACGTAATGGCGGCCACACAAATATTCAAAGCTTAAGTTAAATTACGACTAACATAACCATCCGATCTCTACCAAACTTTGCAGCAACATACCTTTATGGAGGGAGCATCCTTTGACCAATCTAATAGGTTATTAGCCTAATAGTTTGCGGATGGCAGCCATCTTTATGTCAAAATTGATTCCCCCTATTAATTCGAACACGGTGGAACCAAATGGAACGAAATTTGGTACAGAGGTAGCACTAGCAAAGGGCACCTCAGTGTCATGTTTTATATCGCCGCCATCTTGATTGTAACGTAATGGCGGCCACCCGAATGTTCAAAGCTTAAATCAAATTACGATTAACCTAATCATCCGATCTCTACCAATATTTGCAACAAGATACCTTTATGGAGGGAGCATCTTTTGACCAATCTAATAGGTCATCAGCGTATTAGTTTGCGAATGGCAGCCATCTTTGTGTGAAAATCGATTCCCCCTATTAATTTGAACACGGTGCAACCGAATGGAACGAAATTTGGTACAGAGGTAGTACTAACAAAAGGCACCTCAGTGTCATGTCTTATATCGCCGCCATCTTGAGGGAAACGTAATGGCGGCCACACAAATGTTCAAAGCTTAAATCAAATTACGACTTACCTAATCATCCGATCTCTACCAAATTTTGCAACAACATACCTTTATGGGGGGAGCATCCTTTGACCAAACTAATAGGTCATCAGCGTAATGGTTTGCGGATGGCGGTCATCTTTGTGTGAAAATCGATTCCCCTTATCAATTCGAACACGGTGAAACCGAATGGAACGACATTTGGTACAGAGGTAGCACTAGCAAAGGGCACCTCAGTGTCATGTTTTATATCACCGCTATCTTGACGGAAACGTAATCGTGGCCACCCAAATGTTAAAAGCTAAAATGTAATTACGACCAACCTAATAATCTAGTCTCTACCAAATTTTGCAACACCATATCTTTATGTGGGAATCATATTCTGACCAAACTGCAAGAACATCAGGCCAATAGTTTGCAGATGGTGGCCAAGTATGTTTGCAAATCAATTCTCCCTATCAATTCAAACACGGTGAAACCGAATTGAACGAAATTTGGTACAGAGGTAGCACTAGCAAAGGGCATCTCATATTCATGTTTAATATCCCTATAGCACGTTGTATTTCAACAAGCTACTACAACCAACATTCAATCATACTCCTTGAAAAGGACAAAGAGTTATAACAATACCCATGCATTTAGGAGAAAGTAGGCTATATGTTCTTTACTGAACATCTTGTTTATAATAATGATGAAACTATTAGTTAAAATAATGGACTTTTGTCCTTTTTTATTGTTTGTGATTTAAAATAGCATTTATAGCAATTTTTAAGCAATTTTTATTATAATGATTATAATTTATAATGATCAAATTCTAGTAACATGTTATTTTATTCAATAATAAGCGTTTAACAAAAACCTGGTTCTAGAGTAGATAAAGATTTCATGCTGCGATTCGTTCTACTAGACTGGCATTTGAAGCTGATGAATAATGATGAACTTTTGTCCTTTTTTTGATTGTTTGTGATTTAAAAAATAGGTTTAGTACAATTACCATGTATATATAATTTTTTATAATAATAATGATGAAACTATTTGTTAAAATGATGGACTTTTGTCTTTTTTATTGTTTGTGATTGAAAAATAGATTTACTACAATAAGTAATTTTTTATAACGATGCACTGCTGTCCCTTTTTTATTGTTTGTCATTTATGTCATTTTATTCATTTTATGTATAATTATAATGATGAAACTATGAGTGAATAATAATAATGGAAAAAACACAACATGGACTCTTGTCTTTTTATTTATTTTTTTGTCATGATAACAGTGATACTATACATTTTTTTAAATAAATTCATTACGTTAAAGTCCATATCTAGATAAAAGTAATTTGCTCTTCATAGCACCAATCACTATAAATGCTGCCATTCGTTCTGCTAGACTGGCATCTGAAGCTGTTAATCGTTGCTTGGCAATGCTTAACAAGACTTTGTCGGCAATGCGTCTTAGTGTGGGATCACTGTTTTCATAGGCTTTATCGTGATTAAGGCATGCATGATCCAAAGCAATGATTCCCATATCCCCTCTCCTCAAACGATCTTGAAGACGAGTACCAGGGCCGCAAAAGCTGTAAGCAGGTAAGTGAGCTTCGAATGGTAAGTTTTTAATGATGTTATCAATAATTCCACGGCCAGTACACCTGGGACATAGAGGTTTCAATCGGTGAAAAACACTTTTTCTGTTGTTCTTCTTGTTCTCCTTCTTCTTGTTCTTGCTGTTGTTATTGTTGTTGTTGTTTGTCGGCGGCTGCTGACGAGCATGGTAGGTGGTGGTTGTTTTCCGCATGACAGCCATGGAATGATGAAACAATGTCTTTACACTGAGTTTTATGACCATGATATAATTTCATTAATTGGCATGTGGCACACTGTCGAATGGAAGGTATTTTTGCCATGGTTAATTGCTTGTGATGGGAAAAATGACTGCATGGTTGTAGTTCACTCAATACAGAGTCGTTAGTCCACTCGGCAGGCGCCTTTTCCCAAATTTCTTTGACAGCGTTGGCAGCAACATAAAAAAGAAATGATTTAGGTAGTGCTAATAATTCATGTTGTGTAAAGCTAATCAGTTTTTTCTTGCACACAAAGAACTTCCCAATAGCCTTGTCGATTGTAGAGGCGTCCATGTCTATAACGTTGATGTTATCACCTCACGTGTACACGTCTCACTGCTATCATTGGACGATACACTTTCAGTTTTAATTTTATTGAACAACTCCCAACATGCACTCGTGGTGAGCCAATGAAACAATTGCCATGCATGCGCTAAGGCTTTATTCTGAATATTGTCGCAAGGACAAGTGTCCATGAGCGTTTGCAGGGATGGACAACCCAGATCTAAAAGGTCAATACATTGACAGTGAGAGGGTAGAAATGGTTGAAGCCACTGGCGTTTTTCACTCCCTTTAACAAATAAGACATTGGCCGAGGACAAATGGGCTTTCATGACGATGTCAAGATACTTGTAAGAAATATCACCCTTGTTCCATGCTAACTGCAAATGATTTTCAATCCATTGGCTCTGTTTTTTATCTTTTTACTAAGCAACTCGAAAGCATAGGGAGGTTTAAACACCAAATGAATAGGGTTAGACACCCAAAACGTACTACAATCGATAAAAGCGACTTCCTTAAATATAAATTTTTTGTCTGCAAATTTAAACCCCTGACAATCCACGATGAGTGCACGCATCATGCTTTTTTTATTTTTACTTCTTACCTCATTGACGTCTAATCAACAACTAACCCATGCCACGGTTTACCATGGCAAAGTCAAAGGACTTTAGGAAAAAAAAGAAACAAATGAATTGAACAACAGCTAAATATTTTTTGAGGTTTTATTCATAACAAAAAAAACACTTACACTTTTATTACAAAAGTTTGTTGGCTTAATTTGGAACAACATTCAAATGAATAGTTTGCACATACGGTCCACAGGTATGTCCTAGTTTTGCAGGGTCTGGTACAATAACAGGATAATTCAAACTCCATGGAATATTGCCCACATCATAGCGATTGAGGTAAGGGCAGGATGGACTCCATCGCTGATGATCGCTAAAGGGTCGATCCCCTATTTCCCAGTTTCCAATTTCAATGTTGCAAAAAATACACTTGACCACATCCCCACGTTTTAAGTAATAAAATCCGCTCGCAGCCAATTCTCCACAATCCATAAAGGGAACTGTCCATGTTTCAAAAGTTTTCAAACGATTAAATTCACATTTTAAATTCCATGGTTTGTCTGTCACATTGTTGTTGTTGTTGTTGCTGTTGCTTATTGAGGGTCACATGATGTTTGTTGTTGTCGTATGTGCGCACAGTGCCAGAGCGCAACAGATACTGTGCATGCAGACGCTTATCATTAATCCTATGAATGATGGTCTTTTTTTTTTCACTCGACCACAGATGGCTTACATGCTGGTGACATAATTGGACAAAGGATGATATTTCACTTGTCTAGCATGAATAATCAAACAGTAGGCACTGGTATGGTCTGGGACATTTTCTTGTGTTTCAAAATCTACCCTTAAATCAATGGTGGTGATTTTCATAGATTCTTCTAGACACGAACAGTCGAAAACAATCAGTGGTGCTTTTGCTTTACACCCTTGTGGCGACAACATAGGACAATCCTGTTTTTCATAATCAGACGATTGAAATTTAGCGAACATGTCATAAAGGGGGCCAAACTTATTTTTTGAAAAATTGAGTTCCAACCCCTCATAGGGAAAGCAAACATTATTTAAAAATGGTCGTATATTTCTCAAGTGAATGTGATCAAACAAGGTGACATCTTTGCTTTGTTGGTATTTTCTATTGGTTTGAAAACCAATAATAACATAGAGGGGTCTCTCAGTAGAGCGAGTCGATTTGACACTCCAACTATGTGTGTCTGTGGTAGGTAGCAAGGGATATTCATGTAGACACCAACTTCGAAAGGTGATAGGCAAGGCTTTATCTTTTTGCACCAAATTTAACATGCTTAGCTTTTTACGATCCGATAGCGTCACATGGGGCACTTTCCATAGTAATCGAAGCAGTTGAATTTTTGAGTCTATCACTTGGTCAGAGGCTCCTTTCAGCGCATTATAATCACTGCGGTCTCTCACCAGATACAAACTTTGTCTTGCGCTTAAAATAATACGCTTGTGATCTTCGGCAAAGCCAAGGAGTAATTTTAAGGGTAGGAAGCCTGTAAAAGTGCCATCGCTACGAACTAGCCAGTTCTTGCTACTGTTGGGACACCATCCTGCCATAGAAAGCGTTTTACTTTCCTCCTCGCTATAGGATGGATATAATTTCATAAGACTAGTCATGCCCACATTTCGAGTCATATCTATGACAATATCATTTATCACATAACGTACTTCAGAAAACAGAAAAGCCAAACCATGATTCGCCAACGCAGACGTTGCGGGTGTGCTGCCATCTGCTTTCATCAATTTACCCTCAATTTGAAGGACACTTTCATGAGGTAGAGTAAAAATATCTTGATTTTTAATAACGAATTGAATCTCGTCATTGTTATTCAGTCCTGTTGCTTGAGGTTGATGGGAATGCATATCAATGCGCACGACGCCATCTTCCACTTGTATGGGATTTAACACTTGCAACAGCTCTTTGTTCATGATTGGGGTGTAGCGTATAACCAATGCGTTGTAAGCGTTGTCGGTTTACTCGTGTCAACCGTTTCATACACGGCGGGCAACTAACCGACCTCGTAGACGTTGTTGTTGCTTTATAGATAAATTTGATAGCGTCTTTAAAACCAACTTGTAGGTCACAGGGGTGTTGGCGTCCAAAGCAATCAGTTGTTGGTTTCTATTCACTAAGCGTAAAGTAATATTACTAATATCACTGACACACACAGGATGATAGAGAACCACTGAAGGGTTTTCACGAATAATATAGCCGCAAGGAGAGGTGACAATAAAATCATACAGGGAATGGCTTTGTTCTTGATTCGTAAATACGTCTCTAATAATATTGCAAGTTACAGAAATGTGATGATCCTCGATGAATTTCACTGGATAATCTGATTCCTGGGGATGGTGAGCTGCCAACACTCTTGGTTTAAATTCTAATAAAGGACCAATAGAATGAACTCGTGTTTCAAAGTCAATGTTAAACGTAGAGAAAATACGACAGTGATGAGTTATTGTATTGGCTGTAAGATCAAATTTGTGTGTCCCATCCGCAAATGGTTTGACACCAAATTGTTTTATCATTGACACGCTAATATTGTAAATTCTGTTGTAACTTTCCAAAGAAATTAATCCTAGCACATAGGATTGTTCTGGTTGCAATTCAATGGGGGGAAAAATCCAGGGACACTTCAGGCCCGCGACTGTGCACGGTAAAGGTCTTGGCGTTGACATTCATAATAATGAAACGATTGGCTTAACGCGACCTCTTATATAAAAAATGTAAACTCAAACGGCCACACTCTTGACTGTCAAAGGTTTGTTGACGATTCACATTATAGAATATCTTTACCCGGTTTCCCAAATAACGTAGCAACTCGATCGGGGGTGGTAAATTTCCATAACTGTCAAAGTACCATACTGTGGAACCTTGTTTCACATAGGCTACAAAATGGGTTCATGGACCTGTATCATCATCTAAATTCATCATGGCACGTTCTTCTTTCCACGGTGCTTTGGGTAATTCATTTCGCATAAATACACCTCGAAAATGAGAAATCTTTAGTTGTTTGGCATAGCTTTCCACTTCTTCATGGGTCATGGCATGACGAGGCAGTTGCCTTAAGCGCTTATCGATGATGGACATTTTTTTTTCTTAGACGGTAGGCCACTACCTTGTGGATAAAAGACTGGCTTTAAAGGATTGCCATTTCTAGCTCCCATCGCAATGGCTTCTAACGTTTTATTGTGTCGCTCGCTTTCTTTGAGTTGTTGCTTGCCTTGCTCGACGGCCTTTAAGGTTTTTCGCTACAGCGCTGGCACCACCCAAAAGGGACCCCAAAGCTGCCAACCCTGCAAATAAAGCCGGCAAAAAACCCACGCTTAGCAACAGGAATGACTCGCCCACGTTTTTGCTTTCTTCCTTTTCTTTTTATCGATACATGATGCTGCGATTTCGGAGCTGTAGACAATCGCACCGCTTGTAAAGCTTTTTCGATAGCCACTCTTTTTAGTTTTTGTTTAGTTTTTTAAGTTTTAACACTGGGTGTGAGGCAGATCGACTTGGTTTCCGACCTGACTTTTTTCTCTTTTTGAGATTTGTTTTTTTCATGTTCATGGCATATCTTTTTTTCACCATCCTGCTACTTGGTGAACCTTTCACAGCAAACATTCGATAACAACTAACGTAGAGAACCTTATTTCATAGCAGTATATTCCAATTCTATATAAAGCGGAAAATCATTCACCGTTTTCCCAGCTTCCTTTTCCTCAAAAGTAAGCATAAGATGAAAGGATAATTCATCTCCAACATTTACTCTTTGATGGTTGTGGGCCAACACTCTATCACTGTTTAGTTGTATTTTTAAATATTTCTCATCAGGCATAGCATATTTAATATGAATTACACCATCATAATGCAGTCGATAACGACTTAAACCGGAAGCAAGCATATAGGTAAGATCATCATTCACCAGTGGTGGTGGGGAATGGTTTCTGTCATTGTCCAGTTTTTGATTTGACAGGTACACTAAAAATACAGATGGGACAAATTTATAAAGCCTTTTCATTTGATAGGTCACATAACGTTTCGTGCAGACATCATTTTCGTCTCGAGGCTCTTGCACATCAATAATACGATGATGATTGGCTGAATAGCCCTCAGCGGTTAGTCTCGGGACCATGTGATAGACACTTTGCACTTTGCGATCGACATAGCTTTTTGTTGCCACCTCTCGTGACTGTTTTGACAAAGAGGCGGCCGTGGCCATGGTTACATGAGCTCGCCCAAACACGTCCATGGTGATGGACGTTAACTAACCTATCCTACTCACCACTTGCCTATATATATAAACCTTATACACATGAGAAAAACTCAGTCATCGACACAATGGAATTAATGAAACAACCCCATGCTTTGCCCGTCTCTGATTTTGTTTCAGAGCCATCACTGACCGTGTGCGAACCTAAACGTCATGGCACTCTATTCCCATCTACCGTTCGATGTATTATGGTAGGGCCTTCGGGTTGTGGAAAGACCAATGTTTTGCTGAACATTATTACCGCGCCTCATGGCCTACGATTTCAAAATATTTATATTTTTGCCAAATCCTTGTACGTGTATCTGGAACAAATTATGTCTTCGTTAAATAAAGAAGCCATGGGCTATTTTACATTCACCTCACCTCAAGATGTCATTCAACCAGACCGCATTCAACCAGATTCCATCATAATTTTTGATGATATTGCCACTCAACGACAGGCCATTATTCAAGAGTATTTTAGTATGGGACGCCATAAACAAGTGGATTGTTTTTATCTGGCTCAGACCTATTCCAAAATCCCCAAACAGTTGATTCGTGACAATGCCAATCTCATCGTTCTCTTCCGCCAAGACTCTAGAAATCTCTATCATATTTTTCAAGATCATGTGAATCCAGATATGTCCTTTACAGCTTTCACGCAATTGTGTGCTTCGTGTTGGAACCATCATCCCCATGCCTGTTTGGTCATAAATAAACAGAGTGAACGATGTGAGGGACGTTATCGCTTGGGTTTTGATCATTTTATTTCTGTTTAAAAAGACCCAGGGTTGGACATTTCCTATTAGTGTGTCTTTACCTTTACCATGGCGAACGCCATAGGGTACAAGAAACATGTTCAAATCATGCAGCGTATTATTGAGGCACGAAATACGATTCAACATAAATTTCGTGAATTGCAACGTTTAAAAAACGTCAATCCTTTACCCATGATAAAACATGCTCCATCATCGGTTGATTCCATGAGGTTCATACCTAATGCTTCTGCTGCTACTGCTGCTGCTGCTGCTACCTCTCAGACTAAACCCATAACAAGTTCAAAATTTACTCAAACAGATTCCACACGACAGGTAAAATCCTCCTCCTCCTCCTCCTCCCCCTCCTCCTCCTCCTCCTCCTCTAATGTTAGTGAACAAGAACATCAAGAACATGAAGAAAAGAAGAACAACAACAACAACATGAACAAAGTGAAAGTGAAAGCGAAAGCGTATTTAGTCCTGAAAGAAAAAAAATCATCACCCCTTCAACAGTTTCTAAAAACAAAACAAAAATCTTGTCATAGTGGCAACACCGTCCTCCTCCATATCGTCTCCGTTTTCACAAGTCTTGGCAACCCCTCAAAATAAAGCTCAACTCAAAAACATTTTAATCAAACATTATGGGGCAACCCTGGAACCGTATCTGACCCTTCTATTTATTGGAAAGACAGATACCACGTATGGTGTTCGCTATGAGAATGATAGTTTTAAAATTGGGGATTCATCCATTAAATTTGCTCGTACGAAAGCTGTCATTAAAAAAGATCAACTATAAATTAACACCAGGTCTGTTAAAGCTGCTATTTTCTCGCACCCCCTCGACACAAGATTTTACGTCCGAGGACCTTGCTAAATATAAATCCATTTTATTAGACACCAACGCTCACAAAAGAAACTATAAATCCTCTCAGCAGGTCAATGCCAATATATCCCAAAAATATAAAACCATCATTGCAAACATTTTTGGTAAGCAAAAACATCACTCTGCCTCTGGTGTAAGGTTTAAGAAATTAAAACCCTACCTAGATATAACCTTTTGGAATAATCCCAATCAGTTAGTAGAGCGCTTATACTTGCTTCATGCATCAAAACAAGCTGGTCACACTGGATATGAGGCGGGAATCGCCCACATTGACCAACAACTCCGAGATGCTAAAATTATCTTATAAGTCATCCCCCATCAAAGTGGGCATTGCTCATGAATTGCATAAACCAGCCCGACGCATTTATGAACGTCGTCGTGTCATTTCCAAAGGAATCGATGAACTTTGGCAGGCAGACCTGGTTGAAATGATACCTTATTCTAACGTTAACGACGGTGTACGCTTTATGTTGACTGTCATTGATGTCTATTCCAAAATGGCTATTGTTCAACCAGTAAAAAATAAAACTGGTGTCTTAGTCACAAAGGCCATTCAACATATTATTGAACAATCAAAACGTCAACCTCACTTGTTACAAACCGACCAGGGGAAAGAATTTTTCAACAAGGATTTCTCCAGTTTTCTCAAATCTAAGGATATTCACCATTATACCACCTATAGCAATCTCAAAGCTAGTGTAGTTGAACGCTTCAATCGTACATTAAAAAGTTATATGTGGAAAGAGTTTACAATACATGGTTCCTATCGATGGATAGACTGGTTACCTCAACTTGTGTCTCTCTACAACAACACCATTCATTCCACCATCGGCATGAAACCTCGCCTCGTCACCAAGAACCTACCCAGACTCAATAGACTGTTTAACCCTATAAAAAGGGTAGACCCAAGGCGACATCGCCTTAAAATTGGAGATTTTGTTCGCATTAGTAAACATAGAAGTGTGTTTTCAAAATCGTATACTCCACAATGGTCGACAGAAATTTTTTAAATTCGCCAAGTCAAGCTAGGTCAACCAGTGACGTATCTCTTAGAAGATCAGAGCGGTCAACCCATTCAGGGACGATTCTATTATGAAGAAGTGCAAAAAACATTATATCCCAACGATTATCTCATTGAACGAGTAATTAAAGTCAAAGGTGCAAAATATCTTGTAAAGTGGTTAGGTTTTCCTTCCACGTATAATTCATGGGTCAATAAACATAATTTTTTGTAATAAAACCCTATTTAATTATTTAGAAAAAAAAACATTTCAAAAAAATGTATTATATGACTCTTTTGTTTATTACATGTCCAATAACCGCTTTGTTCAAGCCCTTGCCAATCTTTTATCATAATGTTATACACTCACTCATTGTTTCAAACTTTGCGTTGCATAATGAGTCCATAATGAACCTAGGCTATGACATACACAGTATAAATCCGCACACTGTATAATGACACCTGCCTCTTATCTCTCTCTGCTGCGAGGCACGTACGATGATAAGACCAGTGTCTGTCTGGCTCGCCGTGGGTCAGCCTCAATGCTTTCAATTCTCATTTCATAAGCAAGTTCTCTCTCTGCGTGTGAGCCCAGTCAAGCCTTGTCAAATAATAATAATAATAATAATAATGCATAAGTGTTTTACCAACATCATAGCGCATAACATAACGTGACTTTAAATCTGGTTTCTTACTTTTTCCCCGTTTTCCTCAACGATCTCAAAAAAAAACGGAAACCATGATTTCAGCTTTTCCATACCTACATTCCCGTAAACAGAACAACGACACAAATACATCGACATGCCCATCATAAAAATCGCCTCATTTGTTTAAAAAAAACGCGAAAATTAACACAAAAAAACACCTTTTCCATAAGAAAACCATGTTTCCAGCTTTTTACCTTTTCCATATCTATATCCCCGTAAGGAGAATAAAGAGACGAAAAAAATAATATCACACACGTCATCCTCACGTTTTCGGTTTTCACAATATGAGGGAAAATCACAAAAACCCATTTTCCATAAAAAAAACATGTTTCCAGCTTTTTACCTATTCCATACCTACATCTCCGTAAAGAGGACAATGAGACGAAAACATACTATCATACACGTCATCATCACGTTTTCCGTTTTCCAAAAATCGGCAAAAATGTGAAAAACGCATTTTTAGACCCAAAACCCTAGGTTCACCTTTTCGACACCTACATTCCCGTAAAGAGCATGACGAGACGAAAAAAACGAATCCAAGCACGCCCTCCTAGCATGGCCCGTTTTCCAAAAATCGGCAAAAATGTGAAAAACGCATTTTTAGACCCAAAACCCTAGGTTTACCTTTTCGACACCTACATTCCCGTAAAGAGCACGACGAGACGGAAAAAACGAATCCAAGCACGCCCTCCTAGCATGGCCCGTTTTCCAAAAATCGGCAAAAATGTGAAAAACGCATTTTTTGACCCAAACCACTAAGTTCACCTTTTCGACACCTACATTCCCGTAAAGAGCACAACGAGACGAAAAAAACGAATCCAAGCACGCCCTCCTAGCATGGCCCGTTTTCCAAAAATCGGCAAAAATGTGAAAAACGCATTTTTAGACCCAAAACCCTAAGTTCTCCTTTTAGACACCTACATTCCCGTAAAGAGCACAACGAGACGAAAAAAACGAATCCAAGCACGCCCTCCTAGCATGGCCCGTTTTCCAAAAATCGGCAGAAATGTGAAAAACGCATATTTAGACCCAAAACCCTAAGTTCACCTTTTCGACACCTACATTCCCGTAAAGAGCAAGGAAAAAGGAAGGAAGCTTGTAGTTTAACGTGACCGTTAATCTTGAGATCATGAGCCACGGGACCTCCTTTTTACGTGGAATCCGAACCACAGGACATGGCATTTCACTTCGAAAATCTCACATGCATTGACCGGGAATCGAACCCGGACCGCCTTGGTGAGAGGCATACAGCTAGACCGCTGAGCCACCACGCCCCTCCGTAAAGAGCACAACGAGACGAAAATAACGAATCCAAGCACGCCCTCCTAGCATGACCCGTTTTCCAAAAATCGGCAAAAATGAGAAAAACGCATTTTTAGACCCAAAACCCTAAGTTCACCTTTTCGAGACCTACATTCCCGTAAAGAGCACAACGAGACGAAAAAAACGAATCCAAGTACGCCCTCCTAGCATGGCTCCTTCCGTTCCAAGGTCGCAGGGGCTCACAACTTGCTTTTGGAAGCAGCTTTCCCACTACCACACTACTTTTCTAACTTCAATAATTTTGGCTGGGCGATGATGAGTGAGTGAGTGAGTGAGTAAGTCAGGACATTTTCTTTCAATTTTCTTTTTTCAGAATTTCATCCATCCCCATGAACCCATTAAATTTGATTTATGAAAAAAATGTCGAACAGCTGTTTACATCCCCCCCCCTGAGTTTGATGCGTGAGTCAGTCAGTCAATCAGGACACTTTCTTTCCTGCCCCCCCCCCCCCCCCCCAGAATTTCACCCCTCCCCATGGGCCCCTTAAATTGAATTTATGAAAAAACGGTCAAACACATATTTACGTCTTTTTAATTGATTTTTTTTCGCTGAGTTTCAAACTCCTCGCCTATGTCGTTTAAGAGATACACGCTCCGTTAGGAATCTTTCAATCCCCACTTTTCGCCCCTTTCACCTCATAATATACACCACATCGAAAAACACTCAGACACGTGTCTTCTTACTTTTTAATGGTGAGTTTATATGCCGAGTATCACATCCCCCAATGAAACCAATCGGGAGATATTGCTATTCAATGAAATGCAGGTCTACCCCCTTAACACGCCCTTTAGAACCTGAATATCCTTTCATAGTGGGCATTTGCGGCCCTTGAGGAAGCTGCATACCAAATTTCATTCCTATCCGTTCGGTGATTTCTCAGATTCCGTGATGAATGAATGAGTGAGTGAGTGGTATTTGAAAAATATATAGTAGATTGTGTCAAGTCTTTGTTATCCTAATCTCGGTTGACAGTGCTGTGTGAGCAGTTGAGTAACTAACCGGATTTGAAGTAAAGATCCTCATTTTCTATACCGGTAGTGCAGAGCGCAACTGGCATCCAGTCCGCCGTGTATCGACTTGAGCTATGTTGCCATGGAAACTATCTGCCTTGCCATTCCTTCATGAGTATATTTCATGATTTGATTAGCCTGTGTTTGAGTGCAAAAGGGCCGAAATCAGAAGAATGAGAAAGACTCGAAAATGCATGTAGCCAGCGTTTCTTTCTGGGTCCTAAACTATGTGTATGCAAAATTTGGTTGAGATTGGTGGAACTGTGTAGATTTGTATACGGAACAGACCCACCCACATACCCACATACATACATACAGACTTTCACTTTTATATATAAGACTAGCTGAAGTACCCGTGCTTCGCTACGCGTCATAAATAAATTAAAATATGAAGGTGACAGTTAAAACAGGGGATAGGCGAGGTGCTGCGCAGAGGGAGATTAAGGATGGAACATTTTGTCCAACTACACCGTTCGGCGTTGACCGTGTTTTATAGCACAAATTTAGGTTTTACTCGCTAACGGTTGGAGATACCTTTCGGATAGAAAATGTAATTTTTAACCTCGTACATACCATCAAAAGTTTGCTATTTCTTAGAGTTCTCTTTGTATTTGAAATGGAAATATGAAAGTTTTAAACCAAAGGGTGTAGTGAAGTCACTAAAATGGTCGCCATCTTTAAATAGTACAAAATATTGAAATCAAAAGTAACCTATATGTTAACCAGGTAAATCAGCTACTTCCATGTAAAATTCATGTAAATCGGGCCAGTGGTACTTGCGTGATTGAGTAATACATAGACGCACATCATCTCATTTTTAGCCTCGCTTCGCTCGCGTCATAGTCGTGTCATATTGTTATTCAATGAAATGCAGGTTTAACCCCATTAACACCCGTTTAGAACCTGAATATCCAAAAATCCCTCCTTGGTAGACGTTTTCGACACACAATAAACATATCCCCAAAATATCATTCTTCTAACTTTAATCGTTTGGGTTGGTCGATGAGAGTGAACATCCAAAAATCCTTCCTTAGGGGACGCTTTCCTTCCAGAATTTCACCCCTCCCCATAGGCCCCTTAAATTGGATTTATGAAAAAACGGTCGAACACATATTTATTTTATTTATTTATTTATTTATTAATTTATATATTTTTAAGCTGATTGATTTCCTCCGAGTTTCAAACTCCTCGCCTATGTCGTTTAAGAGATACACGGTCCGTTAGGAATCTTTCAACCCCCACTTTTCATCCCTTTCACCTCATAATATACACTACATCGAGAAACCATTAGACACGTGTCAGCTTATTTTTAATGATTAGTATATATGCCAAGTATCACATCCCCAAAAGTAACCACTCGTGAGATATTGTTATTCAATGAAATGCACGTTTACCCCCCTTAACACCTATTTAGAACCTGAATATTCAAAACTCTTTCCTTAGTGGACGTTTTCGACATACAACGAACATATCCCCAAAATTTCATGTTTCTAACTTTAATAATTTTGGCTGGGCTATGATGAGTGAGTGAGTCAGTCAGGACATTTCCTTTCATTTATTTTTGATAATTTCACCCCTCCCCATGAACCCCTTAAATTGGATTTATGAAACAAACGGTCGAACACCTATTTACTTATTTAAAGCTGTTTTCCCCCTGAGTTTGATGAGTGAGTAAGTGAGTCAATCAGTTAGGACACTTTCTTCCCTGTTTTTTTTTTTTCAGAATTTCACCTCTCTCCAAGGGCCCCTTAAATTGGATTTATGAAAAAAAAACAGTCGAACACCTATTTACTTGTATTTTAAGCTGTTCTTTTTCCGCCGAATTTCAAACTTCTCGCCTATGTCCTTTAAGAGATACACGCTCCGTCAAGAATCCCTCAACCCCCAATTTTCACCCCTATCACCTCATAATATACATCACCTCGATAAACCCTTAGACATAATTATGTCTGATTATTTATATACCGAATATCACATCCCCTAAGAAACAACTCATGACATATCGTTATTCAATGAAATGCACGTTTACCCCCTTAACATCTCTTTAAAACCCGAATAAACAAAAATCATTCCTTAGTTGACGTTTTCGACATACAGCGAACATATTCCCAAAATTTCATTTTTCCAACTTTAATAGTTTTCGCTGGGCGTGATGAGTGAGTGAGTCAGACAGGACATTTTCTTTCAATTATTTTTACCAGAATTTCACGCCTCCCCATGGGCCCCTTAAATTGGATTGATGAAAAAACGCTTGAACACCTATTAACTTATTTTTAAAGCTGTCTTTTTCCCCTGAGTTTGGTGAGTGAGTGAGTTAGTCAGTTAGGACACTTTCTCTCCTTTTCTCCCCCAGAATTTCACCCCACTCCATTGGCCCCTTAAATTAATTTATGAAAAAACGGTCGAACACCGATTTACTTATCTTTTTAGCTGATGTTTTTTCGCTGCGTTTCAAATTTATCGCCTATGTCGTTTAAGAGATAGGCCTACACGCTCCGTTAGGAATCCTTCAACCCCCACTTTTCACCCCTTTCACCTCATAATAATACACCACATCGAAAAACCCTTAGACATATGTCTGCTTATTTTTAATGATTAGTTTATATGCCGAGTATCACATTCACAAATGAAACCACTCGTGAGATATTGTTATTCAATGAAATTCAGGTTTAACCACCTTAAGACCCCTTTAGAGCCTGAATATCCAAAAATCCTCCCTTAGTGTACGGTTTTGACATGCAACGAACATATCCCCAAAATGCCATGTTTCCAACTTCAATATTTTGGCTGGACGATGATGAGTGAGTGAATGAGTCAGGACATTTTCTTTCATTTTTTTCCTTCAGAATATCACCCCTCCCGATGAACCCCTTCAATTTGATTGATAAAAAAAACTGTCGAACAGCTATTTACTTACTTTAAAGCAGTTTTTCCCCCTGAGTTTGATGAGTGAGTCAGTCAGTCAGTCAATCAGTTAGGACATTTTCTTTCCTGTCCCCCCCCCCCTCAGAATTTAACCCCTCCCCATGGGCCTCTTAAATTGGATTTATGAAAAAACTGTCAAACACATATTTACTTATTTTTATGCTGATTTTTTTCCCGCTGAGTTTCAAACTCCTCGCCTATGTCGTTTAAGACATACACGCTCCGTTAGGAATCTTTCAATCCCTACTTTTAACCCCTTTCACCTCATGATATACACCACATCGAAAAACCCTCAGACACGCGTCTTACTTTTTAATGATGAGTTTATATGCCGTGTATCACATCCCCCAATGAAACCAATCGGGAGATATTGTTATTCAATGAAATGCAGGTTTAACCCCATTAAGACCCCTTTAGAACCTGAATATCCGAAAATCCTCCCTTAGTAGACTGTTTTGAAATACAATGAACATATCCCCAAACTGTCATGTTTCTAACTTCAATAATTTTGGCTGGGCGATGATGAGTGAGTGAGTGAGTGAGTGAGTGAGTCAGGACATTTTCTTTCAATTTTCTTTTTTCAGAGTTTCACCCCTCCCCATGAACCCCTTAAATTTGATTTATGAAAAAAACTGTCGAACAGCTATTTACTTAAAAAGATGGTGTATTACTTTAAAGCAGTTTTTCCCCTGAGTTTGATGAGTGAGTCAGTCAGTCAATCAGTTAGGACCCTTTCTTTCCTGTTTCTCCCCCCCCCCTCCAGAATTTCACCCCTCCCCAAGGGCCCCTTAAATTGGATTTATGATAAAACGGTCAAACACATATTTACTTATTTTTATGCTGATTTTTTTCCCGCTGAGTTTCAAACTCCTCGCCTATGTCGTTTAAGAGATACACGCTCCGTTAGGAATCTTTCAATCCCCACTTTTCACCCCTTTCACCTCATAATATACACCACATCGAAACACCCTCCGACTCGTGTCTTCTTATTTTTAATGATGAGTTTATGTGCCGAGTATCACATCCCCAAATGAAACCAATCGGGAGATATTGCTGTTCAATGAAATGCAGGTCTACCCCCTTAACACCCCTTTAGAACCAGAATATATAAAATCCTCTCTTAGTGGGCATTTGCGGCCCTTGGGGAAGCTGCATACCAAATTTCATTCCAATCCGTTTGATGGTTTCTGAGATTTCGTGATGAATGAATGAGTGAGTGAGTGGTATTTGGCAAATATATAGTAGAAGATAGTGTCAAGTCTTTCTTATGCTAAACTCGGTTGACAGTGCTGTGTGAGAAGTTGAGTAACTAACGTGATTTCAAGTAAAGATCCTCATGTTCTATACCGGTAGTGCAGAGCGCAAATGGCATCCAGTCGGCCGTGTCTCGACTTGAGCTATGTTGCCTTGGAAACTATCCGCCTTGCCATTCCTTCATGAGTATATTTTATGATTTGATTAGCATGTGCTGGAGTGCTAAGGGTCTAAATCAGAAGAATGAGAAAGACTATCGAAAATTCATGTAGCCAGCGGTTCCTTCTGGGTCCTAAACTATGTGTATGCAAAATTCGGTTGAGATTGGTGGAACGGTGTAGATTTGTATACGGAACAGACCCACCCACATACCCACATACATACATACATACAGACTTTCACTTTTATATATAAGACTAGCTGAAGTACCCGTGCTTCGCTACGCGTCATAAATAAATTAAAATATGAAGGTGACAGTTAAAACAGGGGATAGGCGAGGTGCTGCGCAGAGGGAGATTAAGGATGGAACATTTTGTCCAACTACACCGCTCGGCGTTGACCGTGTTTTATAGCACAAATTTAGGTTTTACTCGCTAACGGTTGGAGATACCTTTCGGATAGAAAATGTAATTTTTAACCTCGTATATAACATCAAAAGTTTGCTATTTCTTAGCGTTCTCTTTTTTTTTTTTTGAAATGGAAATATGAAAGTTTTAAACCAAATGGTGTAGTGAAGTCACTAAAATGGTCGCCATCTTTAAATAGTACAAAGTATTGAAATCAAAAGTAACCTATATGGTAACCAGGTAAATTAGCTACTTCCATGTAAAATTCATGTAAATCGGGCCAGTGGTACTTGCGTGATTGAGTAATACATAGACGCACATCATCTCATTTTTAGCCTCGCTTCGCTCGCGTCATAGTCTTGTCATATTGTTATTCAGTGAAATGCAGGTTTAACCCCATTAAAACCCCTTTAGAACCTGAATATCCAAAAATCCCTCCTTGGTAGACGTTTTCGACACACAACAAACATATCCCCAAAATATCATTCTTCTAACTTTAATCGTTTGGGTTGGTCTATGATAGTGAACATCCAAAAATCCTTCCTTAGGGGACGTTTTTCTTCCAGAATTTCACCCCTCCCCATAGGCCCCTTAAATTGGATTTATGAAAAAACGGTCGAACACATATTTATTTAATTTATTTATTTATTTATTTATTTATTTATTTATTTATTTATTTATTTATTTATTTATTTATTTATTTATTTATTTATTTATTTATTTATTTATTTTTAAGCTGATTGATTTCCTCCGAGTTTCAAACTCCTCGCCTATGTCGTTTAAGAGATACACGGTCCGTTAGGAATCTTTCAACCCCCACTTTTCATCCCTTTCACCTCATAATATACACTACATCGAAAAACCATTAGACATGTGTCAGCTTATTTTTAATGATTCGTATATATGCCAAGTATCACATCCCCAAATGAAACCACTCGTGAGATATTGTTATTCAATGAAATGCACGTTTACCCCCCTTAACACCTATTTAGAACCTGAATATTCAAAACTCCTTCCTTAGTGGACGTTTTCGACATACAACGAACATATCTCCAAAATTTGATGTTTCTAACTTTAATAATTTTGGCTGGGCTATGATGAGTGAGTGAGTCTGTCAGGACATTTCCTTTCATTTATTTTTGATAATTTCACCCCTCCCCATGAACCCCTTAAATTGGATTTATGAAACAAACGGTCGAACACCTATTTACTTATTTAAAGCTGTTTTCCCCCTGAGTTTGATGAGTGAGTAAGTGAGTCAATCAGTTAGGACACTTTCTTTCCTGTTTTTTTTTCCCCAGAATTTCACCTCTCTCCAAGGGCCCCTTAAATTGGATTTATGAAAAAAAAAACAGTCGAACACCTATTTACTTGTATTTTAAGCTGTTCTTTTTCCTCCGAATTTCAAACTTCTCGCCTATGTCCTTTAAGAGATACACGCTCCGTCAAAAATCCCTCAACCCCCAATTTTCACCCCTATCACCTCATAATATACATCACCTCGATAAACCCTTAGACATATGTCTGATTATTTATATACCGAATATCACATCCCCTAAGAAACAACTCATGACATATCGTTACTCAATGAAATGCACGTTTACCCCCTTAACATCTCTTTAAAACCCGAATAAACAAAAATCATTCCATTGTTGACGTTTCGACATACAACGAACATATTCCCAAAATTTCATTTTTCCAACTTTAATAGTTTTCTCTGGGCGTGATGAGTGAGTGAGTCAGACAGGACATTTTATTTCAATTATTTTTACCAGAATTTCACCCCTCCCCAAGGGCCCCTTAAATTGGATTGATGAAAAAACGCTTGAACACCTATTAACTTATTTTTAAAGCTGTCTTTTTCTCCTGAGTTTGGTGAGTGAGTGAGTTAGTCAGTTAGGACACTTTCTCTCCTTTCTTCCCCCAGAATTTCACCCCACTCCATTGACCCCTTAAATTAATTTATGAAAAAACGGTCAAACACCGATTTACTTATCTTTTTAGCTGATGTTTTTTCGCTGCGTTTCAAATTTCTCGCCTAGGCCTACACGCTCCGTTAGGAATCCTTCAACCCTCACTTTTCACCCCTTTCACCTCATAATAATACACCACATCGAAAAACCCTTACACATGTCTGCTTATTTTTAATGATTAGTTTATACGCCGAGTATCACATCCACAAATGAAACCACTCGTGAGATATTGTTATTCAATGAAATTCAGGTTTAACCCCCTTAAGACCCCTTTAGAGCCTGAATATCCAAAAATCCTCCCTTAGTGTACGCTTTTGTCATACAACGAACATATCCCCAAAATGCCATGTTTCCAACTTCAATATTTTTGGCTGGGCGATGATGAGTGAGTGAATGAGTCAGGACATTTTCTTTCATTTTTTTTCCTTTAGAATTTCACCCCTCCCGATGAACCCCTTCAATTTGATTGATAAAAAAAACTGTCGAACAGCTATTTACTTACTTTAAAGCAGTTTTTCCCCGGAGTTTGATGAGTGAGTCAGTCAGTCAATCAGTTAGGACATTTTCTTTCCTGTCCCCCCCCCCTCAGAATTTCACCCCTCCCCATGGGCCTCTTAAATTGGATTTATGAAAAAAAAACGGTCAAACACATATTTACTTATTTTTATGCTGATTTTTTTCCCGCTGAGTTTCAAACTCCTCGCCTATGTCGTTTAAGAGATACACGCTCCGTTAGGAATCTTTCAATCCCCACTTTTCACCCCTTTCACCTCATAATATACACCACATCGAAAAACCCTCCGACTCGTGCCTTCTTATTTTTTATGATGAGTTTATGTGCCGAGTATCACATCCCCCAATGAAACCAATCGGGAGATATTGCTGTTCAATGAAATGCAGGTCTACCCCCTTAACACCCCTTTAGAACCAGAATATCCAAAAATCCTCTCTTAGTAAGCATTTGCGGTCCGTGGGGAAGCTGCATACCAAATTTCATTCCAAGCCGTTTGATGGTTTCTGAGATTTCGTGATGAATGAATGAGTGAGTGAGTGGTATTTGACAAATATGTAGTAGAAGATAGTGTCAAGTCTTTCTTATGCTAAACTCGGTTGACAGTGCTGTGTGAGAAGTTGAGTAACTAACGTGATTTCAAGTAAAGATCCTCATTTTCTATACCGTTAGTGCAGAGCGCAAATGGCATCCAGTCGGCCGTGTCTCGACTTGAGCTATGTTGCCATGGAAACTATCCGCCTTGCCATTCCTTCATGAGCATATTTTATGATTTGATTAGCATGTGCTGGAGTGCAAAAGGGTCGAAATCAGAAGAATGAGAAAGACTATCGAAAATTCATGTAGCCAGCGGTTCCTTCTGGGTCCTAAACTATGTGTATGCAAAATTCGGTTGAGATCGGTGTAACGGTGTAGATTTGTATACGGAACAGACCCACCCACATACCCACATACATACAGACTTTCACTTTTATATATAAGAAGATGTAGAGAGACTGCGTTGTGGAAATGTATTCAGGTATAAGGAACCCCTTTTCCATATCCCATTTGCCCCGAGAATTGTAAGTTTCTCACTCTCCACAGTAGATTGAGTTGTTTGCCCAGTAGAATAGTCCATAACACAATCGAATGACTAGCGTATCCTCATGTAGTACTTGTCGGTAGGATTTACAGGTCTTTCTTGCCGGGGACCTTGAAGATTCTACGATCCAGCCGATCTTCGGATTCGACAAGTGCACCTTCATGTTTAAATGTACTGGTACAGTACCTACCGTCAGGCCACGCCCGCCTCCTTCCCTCTTCCTTGTCTATCCCTCCCATTTTTCCCATCCCGTCCCATCCCTCATGAGGCCCCCTGTTCGCTTTGCAGGTGAGCCACCTGGGCAAGGCGCTAGTTCCACCTCCCCAGTTGTATCCCCCGTCCCGATGTCAAGCTCCAAGACACTGCCCGTAGAGGCGGTAAAGGTGGGAACCCTCGCTGAGTCCGTGGGAAAAGCCTACCTGGAGGGTAAACTGACTACGAAAAAGAACGAAAAAAAAATTTTTAAAGGAAATTTAATTAAATAAAGGGTTAGTACATTCTTGTTATACAGGAAATATGATAATACCACCTGTTAAAATGGTTGTGGAAGTTGGCAATCCAGTAAAAGATGAGAAGTTGAAAGACATTTATAAGTCTCTTTTAAATAAGGCATTACTGAGCTGGATCCTACAATGATATTTAGGCAGAATGTATTATTAGCAAGTGCAAACAATGAACAAGTATGGTAGATGACTCTTCGTTTGAATGGCACACTGAATTGTCTACATGTAAATAACGTTAATAAAACATAAACATAATTTTAGGTAGACTTCACTAGAAAGCAACCTATTGCAATGTGATGATGATGATAATTGTTGTTTTAAGGGGCCTAACATCTAGGTTATCGGCCCCTAATGGTTTGGGTGATAGTGAAGATGATAATGAAATGGAAACTATAACTAAAACTAACTACTAACTATACTAGAAGAAGAAAGGGCAAACAAAAGGAGAATAAGGCAAATAAAGGACAGGAGAAAAAGTAATGCCCTCAACCCTCGAAGAATGCGGATTGAGGGACTTGGGAGGAAGGAGAGCCATAAAAGGCAGATAGGAAAGGGAAAGAGGAGAGGGTCCGCCCAACAGGTAATGGATGAAAGGGGGAAAACCAGACCCAGCTCAGGAATCCCTCCGTGTCGCTAACTCCCGAACTCACCAGCCGTGAGCCCCTGAGGGTGTAGCAATATCCAGGGTGCACTAGAAGTGGTGTGGCTACATACACCCTGCCTCCTTGAGGGCCATGAGCAGAAGGCAGGAGATATCATGAAAAGAAAAAGAAGGCTCCCCCCTCGCACAAGGAAGGTATCAGAAAAGATGAGACAAGGGCCAATTAAGGAGGGAAAGGAAGAGACTCCCTAGGTCTCGGATACCCTAATACCGTCGGGGTCGGAAGAGAACAAGAGTTGACCAAGTGAGGTCTACAGGAAAGAAGACGGAGAGGAGCCCGGCACAAGTAAGTGGAATCAATGCCAGACTCAGTTGGGGCCCCGTGGTCGCCAACCCACATCCCACTAGATGTGAGCCACTGGGGGGGGATTTCATTAGAAAGCAACCTATAGCAATGTGTACCATATTGCGACTACCGGACAATTTCGACATATCTTCGCGTTTCACATCCCCCAGACACCAAAAAAGTTTATACAGCATGTATGTATCTCACTTTCTTGTGGACACGATAACTACCGCAATTTTGCACTAATCACTTTCAACGTTTTTTTTTTTTTTATCGAGTTTACCCTCCAGGTTGGTGGAACCCACGCAATCAGCGAGGGAACTCGCCACTACCGCCTCAACGGGCAGTGTTCTAGAGCTGGGAACATCTGGTCGGAGTGGATACAAGTGAGGAGGTGTGATCAGCACCTCGCCCAGGTGGCCTCACCTGCAAAGCGAACAGGGGCCTCATGAGTGTTGGTTAGCTGCCGCCCCGGAGGTCCTGGGTTCGATTCCCAGCTCTGACACGAAATTTGAAAAGTGGTATGAGGGCTAGAACGAGGTCTACTCAGCCTCGGGTGGTCCAAATGAGTAGAGGGGGTTCGATTCCCACCTCAACCATTCTCGAAGTGGTTAGTTAGGTTTTCCATGGTTTCCCACTTCGTCTTCGGGCAAATGCCGGGATGATACCTCCTGTAAGCCCACGGCCGCCTCCTTCCCTCTTTCTTGCCTATCCATCCCAATCTTCCCCTCCCTTCCCATCCCTCATGAGGCCCCTGTTCGCTTTGCATGTGAGGCCGCCTGGGCGGGGTGCTGATCACTCCTCCAACCAGTTCTTCCCAGCTCTAGGACACTGCCCGTAGAGGCAGTAGTGGTGGGTTCCCTCGCTGAGTCCGTGGGAACCACCAACCTGGAGGGTAAAATCGACTATAACATGATACCATTATAGTCGTAGTGCAGTGGGTGAGAACCAAGAATATGGGACACAAATGATTCCTAATATAAAATCACGTGCTGAAATTTGTAAATTATAATTGAATAGCATGAAATGAAACACCATGTATGAAAATTAAACAGAGATTGGCAGGCAAACAAAACTGCTAAAGTGGGATTCGAACCGCCTAAAATTAGTATTTTAATAATGTGTCAAGCTTGCTGCCCCCTATACCAACATTACGCGATAAAATGTACTCTATGTAACGTGAGTTGCCTAGTCTTAACTTGAGCAATGTGCAACGGCAGAAAGCCGAAAACCATAAGATGGCGTTGTTTGTAAATAAGGCAAGAATGGATTTTTAAACATTTTTGTTTCAGTAAACATTTTTGGTAAACAAGCATCAGGAGGAAATGACAATTCTTTCTCCACGCCTCAGTACCACGTAAGGCTGTATTGGAAGATCTAATTTTACTGGCTGAAGACTTCTCACTGGTTTCGGTCGTGTGCCGTTGTAAAATTCAAACTCATAAGCCAACTGCTCGCTCTTGGACTGGTAGAACTGAAAAGAACAAAGAAAACAATTGAGGTTTCTTGCCAGTTAGCGTAGGGGCTTGGACATAGTGTATTTGGTTCTGTGGGAAATATTTTGATAACTTGTATTATTGTGGTGTTTGTAATAGTGTGTAGGGGAGACTCAGATAAATCCTCAATATTAAGGGGTTGTTGTTTTTGTTGTTTAAAGGGGCGCAACAGTGAGGTCATCTACCCTTAAGGGGGCACGGAACGTCTTATGTTTAGTATTAAATTATGCTACACATAAGGAACATTTTCTCAGAATCTTTTCAAGGTATCCGCTTGAAAGTTTCATAGATTGTATATACATGTATTGGATCATTACTAAATGGCAATTATTGAATCAATGTAATTGATTTTTTAAGGCCAAAAATGTCAATACTTATTCCCTGAATATTTTGGTCATAAAACCAGAAATATGATACCTACCACCAAAGGATAAGGACAAGCATCAGGAGGATATGACAATTCTTTTTCTACGCCTCAGTGCCACGTAAGGCTGTATTGGAAGATCTAATTTTACTGGCTGAAGACTTCTCACTGGTTTATGTCGTTTGCCGCTGTAAAATTCAAACTCACAAGCCAATGGCTCGCTCGTTGACCGGAAGAACTGAAAAGAACAACAGAAAACAATTGAGGGTTCATAATGCACTAATGCGTAAAGGCTATGCATGATATTACAAAATAGTTAGTTAAAATGCTTTTGGTTTGATTAATGTCAAAATCTAAACACAGATGGAAAGTGAAATGTTAACAGATTCCAAATTCAATTTTTTATGGAATATTTCATCAAAATTGTATACCGGGTTCCCTTAAAGGGGTTGATGGTCAACATGATAAATTAAGGGAATAGTTTTCAAATCATAGAAATTACATTGTTACATATTTATGACGTATAATCAGTTCTCAAAATTTTATTTGACATGGGTTGTCTAAATCAATTAATAACACTCGAAGAAAATCGAATTTAATAACATTTAAATTCCATGTGTTGATACTAGTGGTACTAGGGCATCACCACTAAGGATATGATTTTATAAATACTTCACATGTATTCATGATGTTACCACTAAGTGGTAGCATTTGTCGTTTCAAAATGAATAGCCAAGAGAAATTAAATACATTAGTTAACTCAAAACAACTCGTCTCTTACACTGGGGCATATCTACAGAAGAAGTAGGCCTATATGACGTATTTCAAGTACTGCGGAATTTCCCGTACAGCGGAGTTTGCAAAGTCTCCCCCTATATGTGTAACGCAGACTAGTTTGGTCGTGGTCTGAAACTAGTAACCGTTCCGGGATTTGCTGGCAATTCACGCAAAACTGGAGGGAATTTAATTGCACCCGACCCATTCCAACCCTCACGCTAGAATTCGAGTATCCAACCCGAACCTCAAGAGTGACAACCAAGATTGGTTGGTTGGTTGGTTGGTTGGTTGGTTGGTTGGTTGGTTGGTTGGTTCTTAAGTTTAGGGGCTACGACAATGCGGTCATGTAGCCCCGTGTACTTTGGGTGTGAGTAGAATCTGTCTGATAACCGGTGTTAATTGTGATGGCTGTATTAGTGTGTGTTATCCGTTTTTAATTTAAGTACAGACTGCAACTTAGAATTTTTCAAATAGTTCCTACTTTTGCCACCAAGCGCCACCGTCAACGACTACTAGGCCAAGTTCAGATCTTAGCTACTAGACGCCACCGCAGTCGGCTCTTGGCAACGAACGTAGAAACCTAAGAGCGTTGTTTACATTCTTAACCTATCCAATTTAGCTTCACACAGGTGTAATTAGTGGAAGGTTCTTTAACATGCCATAAATCTATGACATGGGACCGCCAGCTTTACTTCACCTCCGAAGGAAGGCATACTGAGGGATTTGTAACGCTCTTAAAAAATCCTACGTCTTCGGCCGGATTTGAACCCGCTATCTTGGGCATAGAAGCTCAGCATGCTACCAACTACGCCACCGAAGCCGCCACTGTGGTGGTGTATAGAAATATTAGAAACTGTCTTCCAGTGTTGCCTAAGTAATCTATTATTAGAAGCTTTCCAGTCGGTCAACAATGTGGGACGTGTAGTGAAGTGCACACCAGTACAGGAACAGCCGCAATTCAGCTAAGTCTCAAAACCCACAGTGTACACTCAGTTACTAAGTGTTTAACCTAACTAACCAGAATTCAGAAAGGTGTAGGGCAAGGCTGAACTTATCACCCATACTTTTCAGTCTTTACATTGAACAAGCAATGAAGGAAATTGGAGAAAAATTTAAAGTGGGAGTGAAGATTCAAGGAGAAATAACTTCAACTCTTGAACGGTATGGACTAGGGACTCCGTCTTGAGGAAATAATTCATGATGAAAATTAATAAATGTAGAACAAAAATATTGGAATGCAGCCGAAAAAATCAGAAACCTCTATGGACATCAAATTGACAGTTTTCTGTTACTTAAGAAGCAAAATAACCAGTGATGGACGAAGCAAATAGAATATAAAAAGTAGGTTAGCTCATGCAAGGAAAGCATTTCTACAAAAAAAGGAATCTGTTCACATCGAATATAGATTGAGGTATTAGGAAGTCATTTTTGAAAGCCTTTGACTGGAGCGTGGCACTCTATGGAAGTGAAACTTGGACTATTGGTGCAGCAGAAAAGAGGAGAATTGAAGAGTTTGAAATCTGGTGTTACAGAAGAATTATGAAGATCAGATGGGTAGATAGTGTTACAAACGCTCTAGCCTCCCACCACCATTCATCTGTGGCGTCATAGCTGTCTCAAAGCAAGTCACAACTTGTATAACATTAGTTTAGGTGAAGTTAAGTTAAATTAGGTGAACTGGGGATAAGTTAGGTTCTTTATATCACTCCTAGCCAATAATTAAACTTAAAGTACTCTAGAATTCTCTGAATCTGTTTCATGTAATTATTATTCTTGACAGTATTGGAAATTTAACCTTGAAAAATATCTTTTTTTTTTTTACTTTTATTATTATTATTATTATTCAGATTACTCTACTAAAATTTAATTCATGTGCATTGGTTGATATGAAAGTCTTAACAACCAGTCATGGTTGCTCCCACTATTTGCTCCCTCTTTAGCTCCCACATTTGTTCCCACTATTTGCTCCCACATATTTGCTCTCACATTTGCTCCCACTTTTTGCTCCCAGTTTTTGCTCCAACTTTTTTGCTCCCACTTATTTTGCTCCCTCATTTGCTCCCTCTTGTTGCTCCCACATTTTCTCCCGCATTTGCTCCCACTTTTTGCTCCCACTTTTTGCTCTCACTTTTTTGCTCCCTGCTCCCTCTTGTTTCTCCCACATTTGCTCCCACTTTTTTTTGCTCCCTCTTTTTTTGCTTCCACATTTTCTCCCACTTTCAAGTTAGGCTAGGTTAGGTTAGGTGAAGTTAGGTTAGGTTAGGTTAAGTTAAGTTAGGTTACGTTAGGTTAGGTAAAGTTAGGTTAGGTGAGGTTAGGTTAGGTAAGTTTAGGTTAGGTTAGGTTATTAAGTTTATTATTTAAGCTCCCACATTATTTGCTCCCACTTTTTTTTCCACATTTGCTCCCACTTTTTTGGTCACACATTTGCTCCCTCTTTTTGCCCCCATTTTTTTTGCTCCCACATTTGCTTCCTCTTGTTGCTCCCACATTTGCTCCCACTTTTTTGCTTCCACATTTGCTCCCACTTCCAAGTTAGGGTAGGTTAGGTTAGGAGAAGTTAGGTTAAGTTAGGTTTGGTTAGGTTAGGTGAAGTTAGGTTAGGTTAAGTTAAGTTAGGTTAGGTTATGTTAGGTGAAGTTAGGTTAGGTTAGGTGAAGTTAGGTTAGGTTAGGTTATCACTAAGTTTATTATTTGTGCTCCCACATTTGCTCCCACTTTTTACTTTCCACATTTGCTCCCACTTTTTTGGTCACACATATGCTCCCACCTTTCTTTTGCTTTCCACATTAATTTACTCTCACTTTTTTTACTCACACATTTGCTCCCAATTTTTGCTCCCACTGTTTGCTGCCACATTTGCTCCCTCTTTTTTTGCTCACACTTTTTGCTCCCACATTTGCTCCCACTTTGAAGTTAGGTTAGGTTAGGTGAAGCTAGGTTAGGTTAAGTTAAGTTAGGTTAGGTTAGGTTAGGTGAAGTTAGGTTAGGTTAGGTGAAGTTAGGTTAGGTTGGGTGAAGTTGTTAGGTTAGGTTAGGTAAATTTAGGTTAGGTTAGGTTAGTTTAGTGGTGAAGTTAGGTTAGGTGAAGTTAGGTTAGGTTAGGTTAGGTTAGGATAGGTTATAACTAAGTTTATTATTTGTGCTCCCACATTTGGTCCCACTTTTTGCTCACACATTTGCTCCCCATTTTTTGCTTCCCACATTTGCACCCATATATGCTTCCACATTAAACTATTGTTCTTATTGTGAAGTTGTCTTTACTAGAGCTTAGTCTATGCTTGACAGTTGACATGGAAGTATCAGTGACTAGGTATGGTAAGCCTCATGCATTCTTTAAAGGATATTCATATATTGTGAAACGAACCAATAAAAATTGAATTGTTATTTAGCGTTGTTCAAAACAACGTTCAAAACAATGTCGCAGTGAGCTAAAAAGTAAAAATAGTGAGGTTTTAAGTGTCAGTGATCATCAATGTAGTGTACTGCATGAAACATTTTTTCTTGTCAACGGAATATCATAAAAATGCTGAAAAGCGAGTGCTAGAAAACAATACTGCTGCTGAAAATAATCCAACGTTCAAAAAACCCTTAACATTATCAAAAGCCACGCAGACTCTACATGAGGACACTGTAGAGGAAGAGGAACAGGAAGAGGGTCAGGAATATTTAACTGGTTTTAGTGATGATGAGGATAATGTTGAAGATAGTAATAATCATGCTGCTTATGATTATAATAGTCATAATGATGTTTTTATACCTATTGTTCGCCGTGGAAAATATCTACAACAAGCTTTGTTTTTAAAACTATAACACACTATCGTAAAGGCAAAGACTTGTATTAAGTATGCATTTATTGTCATAATCATGTATACTCAGCAATGTTAAATATTGTAACTTTGTAGAAAATAAAACAGCATTGTAACATCATTTGCATTTATTTACAAACTTTATATATATTTTTTTGTTTCATCATAATATTTTTAAAGACAATTTTCTAAAAACTGAAACATTGTTATTCTATACACTTTTTTCTTTCAGTCTACTGTCATCACTTACAGTATATTTCCATTATTATTTCACATTTGTTTTTTTATTTAATTAAAACGCACCATGCACCTATTGTTTTTAAAACCTTCATAAATTAAGTGTACAGATTGCACAGCATTATTCACTTCATCAAAAACACTCTCCGTCATATCATTAAACCGTGTAGGCAGAAATGTCTCAAAATTTTCGCATACACAAAGAACACGATAACCATATGCTGTTTTCAATTTCCGAATCTTGATAATCCGGAATGGAATATGCGTTGGCAATTCGCTGAGCTTCTTTGTCTCTAAGCCACATGCTTGTCCCACAGCATTCAAAACATTCATTGTAGTAGTCTATAAACAAAACAAAAGCACATATATTACACTCTACAGCAGCTTGTAATAATATTGTGCATATAGCTATTTTTCACTATGCATTGCTAATAAATTATACTATTTATGCAAGAAATGCCCTAACTGTAGCAGATACTACTTTTCTGGATATTGCACAAGTGTTAAGTGCTAATGCACACTTGACACAGGCTATCAAGTGTCCACAAGGCAAAAATACAACACCTAGTTCTTCTTGATAACAAATGTTACATAATATTTGGTCACACTTTTGTATCTGTTCGTCAGACACATCTCTTTTTTGAGCCTCATGTATTTGTACCGCGTGTTCTAACTTTAAAGGCACTTTTATTTCTTGTGTTGCAATTACCTTTTATTGACCAATAGTGTTCACAAATTTCTGATATTAAGCAACACCATGTATCTACAGTTAGGTAACCAACGAACGTGTTCCACAAAAGGGTCATCAGTCATTTGTCAATCCTTTAAAGCAAATCCACAATGAAAACATATTTTATCCCCTTCACCAGTATAAAAAAATCCAGCTTCACTTAGCTGTTTTGTAAGGTGTTTTAATATTAATGGCCAAACATTGTTATAAAATTCTAAACGTTTTTCAACAGACCAGTACTCTGGGTGTGCTAGCGCTTTAGTCTTGCAAACTCCCATATTTTCAAAAGCACATGCCAATTCAACACTGTCTATGCCATATGGACCACATATAAAATAAAATAAAAAATATCAAACAAAAAAATGAAACAATTTAGTTTTAAAAAATCTCACCTTGACTTGGACTGGCTTCTTGCTGTTTCCTTCTAGTGGGCTCAAAAGTGCAATGGTTTCTTCTCTCTCAGACATGTAAGGTATACCGGTCATCTACAAACAAATAAGTAAACAAATCATTAATTACCTTATCAATAACTACAAGTTTAAGGTTCATTAGCATGACATCATTAAAATAATCATTCATAGTTACTTACCAAAAAATAAAAGAATTTTTCTTCCACAGCTCTACTGTATACGTCCGTTTGCTAAACCTGTAAGTGCATGACTAACACAATCGTTATCAGTCTGCTTAGCAACAGAGAGAGTTGCATTTTCTCAGCGTTTTGACCTTGAATGGTTGTATGTCTCGCACGTGTTCCCACGCCTCCCCACATTCCTCAAGAGCGATAAGATTCATATACCTTATACTAGCCTCATATTTTTAATAAAGAACCAAAATGGCTGCCTCTTATACATTGGTATTACTACTGCATAAGAACCAACATGGCGGCTGTTTAAACGCCAGACCTGCTAGCCTCTACCAGGCAAGTAAGCTGATATCGCACTTCCTGCCCACGTAGACATTTATGTCTTATCAGCAGTTTCTGTCACCAAACCACCAAGCCGCTGTATTCAGTGTTCAGCAAGCAGGACTCTGTGTGTTAGCATTCAAAACGTGTGTGTCTTATTATTATTATTATTAATCATTTTACTGTAATAATAATTACTAACAAGCGGCCATCCTCAATACATGATCATGTTAACCACATTCATTCACCCTATAACACGTCACTTCACCCAGTTCAATATTTAGTTTATAAAATCTCAAGCCAATGACCTTACCGTTTTGAGACATGACTTGGGCGACTGAATGTTATAGGTTTTCATATTCTACAACCATTTGCTGTGCCAGACAGCAGTCTCGCTTATTACCGTTTACTAGCCTGTTAAAGATCCCCTTCAGGGTAAAAAAAAATCCTAACACATATTTTCAAATATCTACCTCCATCCGTCATAGGAAATATCACAAACCAACCGTAATAAGCTGCCCCGCCATCCCGCCAAAATAGCAATTCATTTCATCCGGGCACGGTCACCGAAATTGCCATGAGGGACTTTCGAAATATTCGCCTTCATTCATCTGTCATAGGAAAATATCGAAAAGTGACCCGTAGTTCTGTCGTTCTGCCATACATCGCCCCGTCGAAATAGCCATTTTCTGTATTCAGCATGGCCAGTGATAGCCTCGTTGTAACACACGCCCAGCGCTACCGTCTAACTGTCTACGAGCAGGTTTTCATTTTTTTAATTTTAAATTATTATAATTATTATTACTATTACTATTATTATTATTATTATTATTATTATTATTATTATCAAATAATAGCGATCACATTGTAAAAATAGGACGTCACCCCCAGTCCTTGGATACTTCGTACACGCCTGTAACATGATTGGTTCACCAGAGATCAGTAAATTGTCAAAAACCCACGTTTACCCCTAAATCAAGTTTCCAAATTCCACTCCATTTAAAAAAATAACCTCACCATCAAATATAGCGGTAAAAATACCATCTAAGCGATCCCTCACTCAACCCTACTCCTCCCCCCCCCCCCCCCACCTAACCTTTTCCCAACATAGCCATGCGTATTCAAACACACACGCGACTTGCAGGAGAACTGTAAAACGTGCATAGGTTTTTAACCTAGAGACTTCAAATTTATGGTGCGGGTAGAGGGGATAAATACCAACCTTTCATGTCAAACAAACTTTTTTTTTCTCATCTTACCCGTTTCCAAAATAGTGACCAGTTTTCAAAGTTCATTTTCTTTTGGCCTACACACTTGAAACTTGGTTTCTTCCTAGAGGGCATAGGCACCTTTCATTAACCTCAAACAAACTTTTTTCTTATCTTCACCGTTTCCAAAATAATCAAAAATTCAAAACCAACAATTTTCAAAAAAAATATCAACACACATCCTTAGCAAAGAGGACGTCATCCCAATGCCAACAACATCTCATTTGTTAAAATCCGACCAGGCGTTCGCGAATTATCGCCAATGTTCGCCAGAAAGTAGGCTACCATTTTTTCCCCTCCTACACACTTGAAACTTGCTGTCCCTCTAGAGGACATAGGCACCTTTCATTAACGTCAAACAAACTTCTTTCTCATCTTCGCCGTTTCCAAAATAATCAAAAATTCAAAAACAAGAATTTTCAAAAAAAATACCAACATACATTCTCAGCAAAGAGGACGTCATCCCAACGCCAACAACACTTCGTTCGTTAAAATCCGATCATGCGTTCGGGAGATATCGGCAAAGTGTATATGAAAGTAGGGGGCGACTCGGCTGTCACTGCTCCACTACTACAACAAACACAATTTTTTATCCAAGAGACTTGAAATTTATTTTGGAGGTATAGGGGGTAGGGACCTTTTATTTATGTCAAACAAACTTTTTTGTAAAAGTCCTACTTTCCAAAATATAGGAATTTCAAAATTGGACTGTTTTCAAAAATCATGAAAAATAAAAAAGTTTTATTATAGAAAATAAAGGACATATAGACCATTCGTTTAAGCTATTGCACAGCGTTCTATCATGTTTGGTTTTTAAACTATCGCCTACTTTGAAAAAAATGAAAAATATAACAAGTGGTCCATAGCAAAGCCCCTGTCAGCTTGAGTCCAACGACACCTCATTCGTGAAACTCCGACCATGGGTTCGGGAGTTATTGGCTCGCATTGGGAGTAGTGGTGGTGGGGGGTAAACTATCCTTGCCCCCCCCCCCCCTACTCACGGGTGAAAATATTTACAATATGTACACTTATTTAGTTGCAGTATTGGTAATGCAACTCTTCGGTATTTGTTAGTTGTAATCTCTATGATGATGTTCTGGTGAAATGCTACAAGTGGTGGTACAAATCCGGAATTTGTCTGTATGGTGTGACTATATGGTTGTTGTGAATGGTCAATTCTGATTGTACTGTCATGTACAGGCTACTTATCTGGTTAGGTGTCTTCCTCACTACAGCAGCGAGAGTTTCAATTCACTCGGGCACTGGTAACACGCGACTGAACTGGTATGTTATCTCGTTGAGCTGTTTCCCCTTCGCCCTGCAATTCTATGTGCTGTCTGTACTAAGTGCATGCGTACCTGTGATGTGTTGCCAAGTCTAGACATGATGTATGTTACTGTATTCAGGACGGTCTTCAACTGTCAGAGACCGTGGATCAATTCTCGCCACGCATAAACTAGTAGCCATATAAGCGCTGCCGGTCTCTGAGAATGTCCCGGCACCTTTAATACTGCCGTGAATACCGGCCTAGGTTTATTGAAGCAAAGGAACATCGTACATCCTGATCCAAATAACATTGTCCTATTATAATCCCCCTATTATCCCCCCTCTTTTATCTAGCTTGGCTGTATCGTTGTGTTGTGTCTTGTTTCCGACAGGGTGTGTTTTAAGTTGCAATTTCTTTTCACGATTAGGGTATAACCCAACTCTTTTGGGTACATTCGTGTTGACCGACTGAAAAGCACCAAACTTGTGTTTACTAAGGCAACACTGAAAATGGCTTCAAACCCCATAATAAACTTCAACTTAGTTATAGAAAGAAGGGTCGAGACTAAGAACCGTTGGAGTGGTTAGAATATGAAGAGCTCACTGAAAGATCGGGGTAAGTCCATTTTTTTCCGGAAATGAGTTTATGGTGCATTCTGGTGGCCAGCCATCGTAACTACAGATCAGTTGAAAACATTAATCTCTAATACTACTAGTATTATAGAGATTATAGGGAAAACGGTTGAAATTGATTGCAAATAAAGCGATAAGTCACCGAGATACAGAGATTTTTATTTTTAGTGGAAACGAAAAGAACGTCCCATTTCCTCCCACCGTTTCATAATTTAACTTTAGTTGTTTTTTTGTATTACATGTACTTACTTTATAAGAAATAAATTTACCAAAATAACTATATTGCTTACACTCATTTGTGATGTTTCAAAGTACAGCATTTCTTTTTAGCGTTGAAAGTTTAAATTGGCGCTCCTGAAAAAATTATATAATGTGACTTACCACTTTTTCCCGTGGAGTCTTCATAATATGAAACGATTAGCTCAGGACAGGGAGGCGTGGAGAGCTGCATCAAACCAGTCAAAAGATTGAATACTCAAAAAACATCAATAATATGGTATATTGGCTTTCACGGCCAAGGAATTAAAACTCAGCAATTATTGTTCTAGGGTTATGCCGTGTCTTGTGAGGGGTTTCTCCTAGGAACACCAAGATAGGCTCATCAGCGGGCTCTTGGTGTCCACGCCCGGACCCCCACAGGAGTAGCGAACTGTGCACTACCTCCCTTCTTATAAAGCGCACCTGCACTTCTTTGCTGCGAGAGCTAAAGGTTCAAGCAGCCTTTCACCTACCTATAAAGGCTTGTATAAATTACTCTTAACTCTCGCAGTAAAGAAACTCATGTTAGTTGCACTACGGAAACTTCAGGAGGTCCAGGTGTACGTAGCTGTCAGTCAACTCATGGTTTAACTAACATTTCAGGAGATGTTGTCTACCCCCACTCTCCTCCCTAACCCATTAGCGTGAGCTGACTGCACTCCCTTGATTTAACCTAATTAGCGCAGATTGATCATCCCGTATGTTAGTTGGTACTATTATATATACAGATGAACTTACTTACCGATATGTTATCTTGTGGTATAAAATCGTTTTGTGTATCTGGAGGAATAAAATCTTCAGAAAATCGATAGAGATTCTCAGGAAAGCCGCTGTCATTAAATGATTGTATATAACCTGCTGGCGAATAAGTCTCCTGAGGACCACTAGTAGGTGTTACTTTCTTTTTCTGTAGTTTCCCCTCGCAAAGAGTAGGCAACGCCTTTATCCTAATGAAAGCGTCCGGTTTTTTAAAGTGACTTCCATGGCTAGTATCGAATTTTTTCTCAAAGTCTCGTAGACCTTCAAGAGTGTCGTTAGCATTCTTAACGTCACCGTAGACGTGAAAGGGTTTATAAGGCCTAGCCGTCTTATTTACACTGCGTGGAAATTCCTTCGTTACACTGGGTTTATCTGATACATCCAAATCGTTAACCACCAGTTCTCCAATATTGAAGTTGGATTCCTCCTCAGGGCCCCACTCAAAAGCGTATGTGTCAGTAGTGGGTAGTATGGAGCTGTAACAGATATAATACAAGAAAGTGGGAGTGAAAGTCGTTTTAAGGAGAGGAATATCGAAGTCATTTGCCCCTCATAACACAGTCATGATACCAATTTGTTATATTTTTAATTTACAGGAGAATGATGATCTAATAGAAATATAAGTAGTTCCGTGAAGAACTATACAGCCCGTTTTCATATATCCTAGTTATGTTAATTGCCACTATTAACACACAAAATTTCAGTTTGATTGCTGTAATAGATTCGTAGATATTGAGAACCGAAAATATTTCGGATGGTCGCCATGTTGGATTTTATATATGTAGGTCCTAGAGTTATGTACAGTTACATTAAGATTATTGTGTACGTGTAGTATTCAAACTTCAATCGCATGATTAGGACACAAGAAGTAACAACGATATTTTAAAATTTCGCACAGCTGCCATCTTGTGGTTATGGAAACAATTGAAATAAATTAGATGCCAGTGGATTAATATTCGTATATGGATTTACTGTACCAAGTTTCACAGCAATCGGATGGTTAAATTGCGAGAAACGTCCATGTGAATATTTATACTTCGCGTCGCCGCCATGTTGGATTTGTGATCACCAGGTTATTTAAAGTCCTATAGGTGAACATAAGTTCATAGCCCCTATGAACATTAAAAAAATCAGTTTGATTGCTATAATAGATTTGTAGATATTCAGAGACGTCTAAATATTTCGGATGGTCGTCATGTTGGATTGTTAAATGTATAGGCCATAGAGTCTTGTACCATTAAAGGAAAATTATTGCGTAGGTTCATTATTCGAACTTTCACTTCGATCGCATGACTACGACACAAGAATTAAAAACTTAATTTTAAAATTCGCACAGCCGCCATCTTGAGGTTATATAAACAATTGAACTAAATTAGATACCAGTGCATTACAATGTGTATAAACATTTCCTGTGCCAGATTTAATTGCGTTTGGAATATTAAATCGCGAGAAAGGTCTATTTAAAATTTTCAAATTCGCTTGGCCGCCATGTTCGTTTTGTAGTTAACCGGTTTTTGAAAGTCTTATAGATGAACTTCCAGTAGTGCTCTTTATCTCCGTACAAAATTTCAGGGTGATACCGGTAATAGTTTCCGAGATATAGAATGCCGGTGAAATATTTCGCACATCCGCCATCTTGTGGTTATGTAAACAATTGAACGAAGTTAGATGTCAGTGCATTACAATGTGTATAAACATATACATTACCAAGTTTTATTGCGTTTGGTTGGTCAAATCGCGAGAAACGTCTATTTAAAAGTCGCAAATTCGCGTGGCCGCCATGTTGGTTTTGTAGTTACCAGTTTTTCAAAAGTTACATAGGTTAACTTCTAGTAGTTCCCTTTATCACCGTAAAATATTCCAGAGTGATATCGGGAATAGTTTCGGAGATATTGAATGCTGGTGAAATATTTCGCACCGCCGCCATGTTGGATTGGTGAGACGTAACAACATTTCAAGGGCTCGGTCGGGGTCGTCCGAAATAGTGCTATGAACTTATCCTCACACACACGCACACGCACACACACACACACACACACACACACACACACACGGACAAAAGGTGATCCCATAAGCCTTTTTTTTTTCAAAATTGAAAATAGGCTAAAAAATTAAAGAACATAAAATGAGGAGCAGATGACCTAGCCTTTCCGCCCCTTAAAACAACAATAAGTAGGCCTAACTATGTACAACTTGTCCGGGCTAGTAGGCTGTGGTCCAGGCAGGTTGTTATATCCCGACATTTCGCCGGAAACTGCGTCCGGCATTATCAAGGAACAGACCTTTGATAATGCCGGACGCTGTTTCCGGTGAAACTTCGGGAGATAACATCCTGCCTAGACCACGGCCCACAAACCCGGAAAACTTGTACAGTGTTGCCAAAAAGGTTTGGGGACACCCGTATATTTCAGACTTGAACAGACTGCCCCTATAGTTTTAAACTAATGATGTATTTTAATTACAACTATTGTTAAAGTACTCTAATATCGTGTTTGGTTGAACATTTGAGGACTGTAGCTCAAATAGTTCAAGAGTTATATATTTATTTATTTTTTATCTTTTATGGCCACCAAAAAGTAAGCTTGATTTTGAACAATACATGCTGATTGTTATGTGGTTGCTTGGAAATCACAACAGCTTTAAAATGACCCCTGTTTGAAGGCCTTAAAGAAGTTCCTACTCATTCTGCCATCCTTTTTGTAAAATTTCATTTCCCGTAAATTTTAGGCCTAATAACACCAACTTTTGAATTGGCACAACGTTTGAACCGAGACAGCTAGCGCGATGAAGTTTCCTTGGCTGGCTTTCTTGTGTTGCAGTAGTGGGGGAGTAGCTGCGCACGCTATCACCAGCCTATAGGCCTACAGATCTGTCATCAGATACTTATTTGTTTGTCAATAAATTAACATTTGAAACTGTATCATTTTAATGTTTGCACATTCTGAATGGTAAACTTGAAGAGGAAATCTATATGACACAACCTGATGGCTTTTATAGTAACGCACAAGAAAATAAAGTTCTGGGCTAAAACAAGTATGTAGGTGGTGGAATTTTGCAATAAATAAGGAACTCCTAAGCAATGGATATCAGAATTTCCAACAAGAACCATGTTTGTATTTTTAGCCTACTCTTCGCATTTTGTAAAAATGTGTGTCTGTCTGTCCTTCTGTCTGGCTGTCGGGCTGGCTGGCTGTGTGTGTGTCCCCCCTATCAACTCCTAAACTGCAAGCTACCCTCTGGGTGTCAATTAACAAAGCTTGCACCAGGCACCCGAGGCCATAAAAAAACAAAAAAAAACAAAAAAAACTCCTAAACGGCTGTAGCAATCGAACCCAAATTTGGTATGAGTCAAGATCTCTATCTGAATATCTCAATGCCGTATTTGAAAATGATGTCAGTCCTACCAACTGCTGAAAAATCGCAATTGAAATTTCAACTCCATGTTGTATATCCTGGAAGGTATGCATGAGAGCTATACCAAAATTGCCACAAATATAGGTAATAATATTTCAGTTTAATTTCCAGGAGGCCATACATGACAGTGTTGCCAGAATGATTCTAAGCCTGCTGATAGGCCCAATATTTAAATACATATAACTTCTACACTATCAATTGGATTTCAACCAAATTTCGTATGCTCTAAGTGTAGATAGACAGATATGACTGAGCGTAATCTTAATAGCCACCACGGCTGCCAACTGTTAATAAATGCACTCTCTATTGTTTTTATCCAAATCTCTTATATATAATCCAAAATTGACTCATCACTGCAGGGCCCAAACCACTAGACCTAGAAAGCTGAAATTTTGCATGTTAGTTGATCCGAGTATGAAGAGGCTCACTAAGAAACGGTTTTTGAAAATTCAATTTGTAAGTGACTTTTCGGCCCTTTGGCATTGAAAATCCAAAATTGACTCATCGACGCAGGGCTCAAACCACTAGACCTAGAAAGCTGAAATTTTGCATGTTGGTTGATCCGAGTATGTAGAGGCTCACTAAGAAACGGTTTTTGAAAATTCAATTTATAAGTGACTGTTTTCGGCCATTTGGCACTGAGCAAGGACAGTCGGTACAAAGATCTGATTTAGCTAATTTTAAGCCGCCAGATACGAGAAACAATACTCGGAGGTCCTGTAGGGACCCCGAAACACACCTTTTAAGTTCCTAAAATGAACGGTTTCGGAGATATTCCCAAATAACTGTGTTCCCTCTGAGAAACAGATCAACGTTACTATGGCAACCGCTGAAATTTCGCAGACAGGGGATAGTTTTCTGGCAATATCTCGAAAACCGTTCGATTTAGGGCCTTAAAACCCGTGGTTCGGTTCCCACTTCACAGAAGTGGAAACCACGAACATTGCTCCTCGCATTGATACGCGCAAAATGAGCTATAATCCATATTCCTACGAGCAAATCGACTTGGACAGTCTCATCTCTTATATATAATCCAAAATTGACTCATCACCGCAGGACTCAAACCACTAGACCTAGAAAGCTGAAATTTTGCATGTGGATTGATCCGAGTATATAGAGGCTCACTATGAAACGGTTTTTGAAAATTCAATTTGTGAGTGACTTTTTTTGGCCCTTTGGCATTGAAAATCCAAAATTGACTCATCGACGCAGGGCTCAAACCACTAGACCTAGAAAGCTGAAATTTTGCATGTTGGTTGATCCGAGTATGTAGAGGCACACTAAGAAACAGTTTTTGAAAATTCAATTTATAAGTGACTTTTTTCGGCCCTTTGGCACTGAGCAGGGACAGTCGGTACAAAGATCTGATTTAGCTAATTTTAAGCCGCCAGATACGAGAAACAATACTCGGAGGTCCTGTAGGGACCCCGAAACACACCTTTTAAGTTCCTAAAATGAACGGTTTCGGAGATATTCCCAAATAACTGTGTTCCCTCTTACAAACAGATCAACGTTACTATGGCAACCGCTGAAATTTCGCAGACTGGGGATAGCTTTCTGGCAATATCTCGAAAACCGTTCGTTTTAGGGCCTTAAAACGCGGGGTTCGGTTATCACCGAACATTGCTCCTCGCATTGATACGCGTAAAATGAGATATATTTTATTTAGAGAGGTGGTTTCTGGGGTCGGATACGATCGTGATTGGGGCAGATGACCTCGTAGTTCCGCCCCTTAAAACAACAATAACTAACTAACTAACTACGATCGTGATTTTGAGTCTAATTTTATACTCTTTGAGCTGGTTATTGTAAGCGAGCTTTCAGATCTTTACTCTATTTTACAATGTTAAGATGCTTTATATTTTTCACGGTATGTTTTCATTTTCTTTATCTATTTGTTTTTTGTTAACTGAATATTTCTGTTTGCCAATATTGATCTGCTCTTTTCCGTTTTTTACCATGATCAGCAACCCATATTCACAGACGAATGTGTCGTATTCTACCGGCTGTCACGTAAAATTATTATTTTTTCTTAATTACTCTTACTGAGGAATTGGGCAAACTTATTTCAATAAAGTTGGTATTTTGTCTTTCACGACCATTGAATCCCCGCACAAGGCACGGCTTAAACCCAGAAAAGTTGCTGAGTTGGACTAATGGACTAATGGTGCAGCAGAAGAGAGGAGAATTGAAGATTTTGAAATATGGTGATACAGGAGAATGATGATCAGATGGGTAGATAGGGTAACAAATGAAGAGGTATTAAGACGAGTGGGAGAGGAGAGATGTTCCTGGCGACTGCTAATGAAGAGAAGAGATAGGAGGGTAGGACACATATTAAGACACCCAGGAATAGCAAGCTTAGTTATGGATGGGAGGGTCGACTACGAACTGTAAACCAGGGTTAAACAGATTGCCTCGGGTGTAGGGTGTGGTAGCTATGTAGAGATGAAACGATTAGCTCAGGAGAGGGAGACATGGAGGGATGCATCAAACCAGTTAAAAAACTGAAGACTCAAACATTAACAATCAGGAATTTTAATTACTTAGAGAGGCATGTGAGACAAAAGGGTTGTTGGAGAATTTCAATCCCTTGGATGTAACACTGGAAGAGACTGCATAATGTACATGAGCGACCAAGGTGAGAGATATTTAACTATAGGTCTATTAATAGCGATATGTTGACGTTCAAATCATCAATAAGTATGGCCAAATTACATCCAGAATAGCTTAAGTAAGAATACTTTTAATTCCCCATAGTCCGATAGATTTGCCATTCCAGTGTGCAAGAGTGCAGTTCCCTCTTCAAACAATATTCGCAATTTCTTTAACAAAGCGAAATGACACACATTTAACAGGAGAACGAGTACATTTAGACAAAACCATTTTTTCCCATGGGCATGTGGCGTGCTCGCGAGCATCCGGACAACAAAATCGTTATGTCTCAGCAGAAGATGGCAAAACCAAAAACGTAATTTTAAAATGTGTTAACATAATGTAACATCGAACCCTGTAGACTTTCACAACTCTATAAAATTCCCACTTTGCTGCTCATATCCCTATACTGTATGTATCAGAATATTCAGAATTAGAATGGATCCACCTACAGCTGCGATTGCTGTAATAGAATAGACCAATTATCAGCAATAATGCATCATCCCCATTGTCTTGATCGCGGGCGAAGCCGCGGGTACCTGCTAGTACCAATATATCAGAAAGTATGCAAGCCGACAGCTTTAAACTAAGGACACGTATAGTACCTGACATTCTAGATTAATTTTCAGTAACTAATGTGCCTCAGTACTACCAGCATGATTCTAAGCCTGCTGATAGGACCAATTGTAAATACATGTAACGTCTATACTATCAATTGGATTTCAATCAAATTTCGTATGTGCTATGTGTACTATAACAGATATGACTATGAGTATTCTTAAGAGCAACCAGGGCTGACAAATGTTAATAAATGCTGTCTCTATTTTTGTTACCCTATTTATTTATTTATTTATTTTATGTCTTCGGTTGTGGCGAAGTTAGGGCTCATGGCCCTCTCTTACACTTAACCACGAAATATGGTACCAGTACATAGCTTATGACAATTTCGAAAATACAAAAAAATATTATGATGATAAATAAGGAGTAAATTAATTATGCTAATACTAATATTAGTAAAAAAAAGGCACATGAATAATGATAGTAATAATTATAACAATACAAATAATAATAATAATAATCACAATGTCACCGACCTTTCTATAATATCCTAGATATAATCCTAGCTCAGTCATACGTCCTATCATCCGTCACCATTCACACGGGGCAATCAGCAGTATTCAACAGGTAATCTCGGCATGCAGCCTTAAATTTATTTATTGTTGTGGAATTTCTGATATCGGGAGGAGTTGAATTCCATAGTCGAGACCCAGCTACAGCAAAAGAGCGGTTAAACATGGATGAGTGGTTGATGTGGATGGCGAGGGAAGAGCCAGATCGAGTGCTTCGATTATGATATGAGGACAAGTAACTAAATTTTGATGACATGTACGTGGGGGTGTTTTCATGCAGAAATCGATAGATGGATGTCAACGAGTGAAATTTAGGGCGTTCATCAGGTTTAAGCCATGAAAGAGTACGGTAGCTTGGGGTTATGTGGGCATTGAAAGTTGGATGAATGCATTCAAATTTATGTTGTCAATAAGAGTACGATTCATGTCGCCAATAATTCGGGATATCACGATAGAGCAAAACACATTGATATCCGATATCATTTTGTGAAGCAAATAATTAAAGATAAATTAGTAAGAAACTTAAGTAGCCTGTACTAGATCAGCTGACATGAAAGCAGATGAACTCACCAAAACGGGGTCTTCCTGATTGCGACCATTCCGGATTGCGTTCACCTCATTAGCTGTCCAGATTGCGGTCACTTTCATTTTAGGAAAGAACTATAAACATACCAGCGTCCAGATTGCGGTCACTTTTCTTGGGAGACCGGTCCGGTTGTAACTCCCCTGGGGATTTCCTCACCTTTCACTTCCACCCCTCTTGCCAATGTTGAGGTACATGCCATATGTCAGTTCTCTTTGGAATGTTAATAACCCTAAAACTTCAAATGTTTGATTTTGTGTGTAGGAGGGGGCGGGGACAAAAATTGATTACAAAGGGGATTTAAAATCAAACGCAGATCAAATTACTTTTACGAGACGAATTTTTCGAGGTAATAAAAATCAAGTTTTTCACTATATACAGTAGGCTACCTATTATAAAAATAGATATATCGCGTCTCAAATGGGAGGAGAGGAGCAAAAATTAAAAATTATACCCTGTAAGTATAAAATTTCCCGTTAAAACAATTGTGTTTCAAGTGAAGATCGTCGATTCCGACCCTGAAACGTTTCTATTCTTAAGACTGAAATTGTTATAATCATTGCCTTACGAGGTGCTGTCAGATTGGGAGGGACTTGATTTTTTTAAGCGAAGTTTTATGGGGTGTGCTCAGCTGAACACTGAACTGTATTCTTTGGTTAGGTAGTGAGATATCAGTTTCCGCTTGTTATCCACTAAACTTACGGAAGGTATGAGTCAGTCGGGAAGAACCAAGAACCAAGGACCGGTCTCCCAAGAAAAGTGACCGTAATCTGGACACAGGAATGTTTATAGTTCTTCCCTAAAATGAAAGTGACCGCAATCTGGACTGTTAATGAGGTGAACGCAATCCGGAATGGTCGCAATCAGGACACAACCACCAAAACACTTGAAATAGTTGAACGACTTAGGCCTAATTGATTTTATTTTATTGATGTGTAACATCTTTCCGCTCGGTTGCTGGATATTTTTGTGGGAGTGATTTTGAAGAAAGGGACGGAAGTGGATCGGAACGATCGAGGTGGCACCAGCTGGCACACTTCCGTTCGATCGAACGGAAGTGTAAGACGCACTGCCAACTCGATCGATCAATCCAGCTGGCAGTGGTAAGATCCAGCTGGCAGTGGTAAGAGAAACAATGAGCGCGCGGTGTCGGAAATTGATACCATGACGTACTCTCGGCCAAGTGGAATGTATATGACATACTGAACGGTAAACGCTCATGCGAACTCTGGTGTCAAGTGATTGAAACAAAGCACATGGTACATGTTTGAAGTCTTCGTATCAGTATTTAAATGGTAAAATGCCTTAATAACAAACATTGTAAGTAGTCGGCATTGCCGGTTTTATGTTTCTGCGCAATGGCTATACAAATATTAACCCACATAACGGTGTGTATAATATAATATAATCGTTGTGGTTATACGAGAATTGAGCAAGCCTTCATGAACTATTGCTGAATACATTCTCTTAACTCACAAGAGGGCCTATTCATAAGGCATTTTAAACTCAATTTCATGCAGGAACATTATCGAAACAAGCAAAATATAAATGAAACTTAATTCCGTAAAACAGTATTATTGGAACGTGGAAATAAGTCACCATCTTGTGCACAAAATTTGTGAAGTCGAAATAGCGTATGCCTGTGAATCTAGAAATCTTGGGTTCGAATCCTGGGCGGGATAGATATTTTTGCTACCAGGTTACCATTTTAAACGATATTTATCATATCAATATGAGTCATTTTAACAGAATCCATATGAAATTACGTGTTGGTCTATGAATCAAGAGGACCTGTTTATAAGGAATTTAAGGTTATGAGCGGTGTCGCGTCTATTAATCTAGTTGATCCATATCGTATTCTTTATTTAGGCTAGTGCTCGTGGAAGCTACAAATCATCTAATAAAATGAGTTCCGTATTATAAACTACAATATCCGTAAAACACTCACTTTTACAATAGATTAATATTTGTGCCAATAATAGTATACAATACCGGTGTATCAATAATTTCACATGAGGTTTCTTCTATGTTAGACGTTACACATCATATGCGACTACTGTAAGGCTCGTATTTTTTTCTTCTGCGTGTTACGTGTGTTTTACTTTAAATTAAAGAGAAGTGTTGGAGATTTTAAAGGTTGGCACGCAATAGTGTGTAAGCATTTGATTCTTTGTAGAAGGCTACGGCCTGTAGACTATGTTGTTTCTTTCTTTTCTTCTAACTAATAAATAATATGACGATCGTGTGGTGGCAAGTTCTTTGTTCTAATTACCAGTATTAGCCATTTAAGATTTGATTGCCGCTGAGCGTGGCTGCGCCAGTGTTTGTTGCTTATTGTAGCAGCTGCCCCGCGGGGCGAAGCGGGGAACACAGCGATGACAGAGTGCATTCTGCACATAAGTCAAGCAGCATTGCGTGTCACAGGAGCTCATGTCACCACGGATAGTTAACCGATGACTGTGGTTACTGGAGGTTAGTCATATCCTACTCGCACAACTGTACCTGTCAACGAAGCGGGCTAACGTGTAACACAAGTAAACAAAGAATAGTTCCCATCTCGACCGCCGGCAATCAATTCGTGAAAGGGTAATACCATCAATTTCCATCAGAAATCTACCATCTCAGTTCTTTTTCCTATGCTAGCATTGAAATTCCCCAATCAGTACATTACTATCTTCACTCCGCCCCATCACATGGAGCGTACACTGAAAGAATCCTGACGCAATTTCCTGACATTTCCATGTCTATCCACATTAATCGTTTCGTTCATTTACGTATACCAAACAGAAACTATGTTACGTTCTCAAGTTCTCTTGACATTTTCCTACTTCCCACTTTGTCATGCCTCGTTTTACACCCGCCAGGTACGCTTTTTAATCTCCTACTTCCCTCTATCTCCCTCTATCTGAACATCACTGATCCCTAGAATATCCAATCCATCTTATTTGTTGACTCAGCTAGCTCTATTTTCTTACTTCCATAACCCCCCTGGATATTGATTCCGCTTCAGGGGAAGATTTTTGGAATTAAATCATATGACGTAAGCCGTTATATTGTATGGTATTTGGCAACATACAATATATTTCGTAGAGGTTCCTTCAAGTTGACAGACAAGGAATAATACAGATTTTCAATTCAAAGGGGTGATAAGTGGTGGAATCGCGCTATTTATGGACACAACGTGAACTCAAGCAGAATCTGCACGCTATCTGTGGACATAAACGTAAACTAAAGCGGATCTGCACGTTATCTCTGGACACAAGCGTGAACTACAGTACCTGCACGCTATCTTTTGACACAAGCGTAAACTAAAGGGGTATCTGCACGCTTTCTGTGGACACAAGCGTGAATTAAAGCGGTATGTACCCGCTATTTTTGGACACAAGACTAAGTTAAAGCAGTATATGCGCGCTAACTGTGGACCACTGCTGTGGATAAGAGTGTGAACTAAAGTGGTATCTGCACGCTATCTGAGGAAACAAGCGTGAACTAAAGGGGTATCTACACGCAGTCTGTGGACACAAACGTGAACTAAAGTGATATCTGTACACTATCTGTGGACACGAGCGCGAACTGTGGACATAAGCGTCAACCAATACAGTATCTGCAATCTGTGATTCTATCTGTGGACACATGCGTTAAATAAAGCATTATCTGCACACTGTGGACATAAGCGTGTATCTGTACGCTATCTATGGACACAAGCGTGAACTAAGGCGGTATCAGCACGCTATCTGTAGATGTAAGTTGCTATGAATATCAATTTTGTTTGTTTGGTCATTACTCTTATAGAGTATAAGAGAGTCACCGTAACAGACAGCAAAAACCTAGAAGATTTGCAGGAGATGAATTACAAGTAACATATAATAATTACATGTATTGCAGTATTTTCTACATTCAACGTTCGCCGCTGGGTGTTGACGGTGGCGTCTGGTAGCCAAAGTTGAAACTACTTGAAATTGAACTTTCATTCATCTCATTAGGTCCTCTCGTGAGGTTGGCGTCAGGCAGGGCATCCAGCCGTAGAAACCATCAGCCAAGTGGAATGGCATCGCATCTCATCCCCGACCCCATTGGAAACGGGATTATTAAGGGGTGGACATAGACATAGTTGGACCGAAGAAAGTGGAATACCTGTAAAACGTAGCAACACCACCTAGAGAGAAGGCCGTGCAATATGATTTATGACGTCATAGCCTAGCGGCCATCAGCGAGCATGCTACCCAGCCCTGCTATGAACAAGCTGTGAGGAAATGAGACTAAGTGTTTACTTATAAAAATAACGTTCTACAGACGCGAATGAATAAACAACGAAACCATAAATTAAACATGGTCAGAAGTTGATGCGATCGGTACATTATACAAATAAATCAACGTTTTCGATCGGACTCGATAAGTTTGCATTTTGAACCTTGCAAGTTTGAACTTGACCGAAAACACTATTGGCTCAGCAATAAATGCGATATCTAATCGAAAACTTAAGAGATATTCATCCCATTTTAACGTGAAATGTCGACTACACAACGGGAAGAAAAGACACATACACAAATAACCAATTAATCGGTAACAGTTAAAACTGAAATTAATATCTATAGTCAATCAAATCTGTCCCGAAATTCCAGGTTCGATTCTCACCTCTGCTGAGAAATATAATTCTGACTTGAGGTTTGAAACTAAATTCACTCAGCCTCATGAGTTAAAACTGAACTGAGAAGAAGTGGGTTCGATTTGTCCTTTCTCCTCCAGGTAAATGCTGGGATTGCCCCTAAGATGGTCACCTCCTTCCGAATTCTAGCATCGCAATACACACACTACCACAGACAATACACACATACAAAATCTACCCATATCCAAGTACACATAGCTGATGACAGTGAAGTCCTAACCCACTCACGAAACAACAACAACAACAACAAAAACAACAACAACAACAATTAGCCACAGAAGGTTTTCGTCCGTGATAAGAAACCAAGCTAGTAATATAATGCCTATGACAGAAAAGGTTGGTTGGTTCCTCAGTTTAGGTGCTGCGACAACGTGGTCATGTAGCACTGTGTACTTTGGGTGTGTGTAGAATCTGGCTGATAACCGGTGTTAATTGTGATGGCTGTATTAGAGTGTGTTATCTGTAATTAAAATGCAATGAGGAGGAACAGATCATGGACCATATCATCCAGCGCTGCCCTCTACACGCCTACTCCGGGAGCCCTAGTGATCAGTTTCATCTTCGAGAATGTACTGTGGAATGGCTCCAAAACTTGAACTTGGATTTGTGATTTGTTTTTATGTAATTCACCATACGATTAAATAAATCTGTAATTCATACAAGGACTGCAGACGATCAATTTCAAGTAGTTCCTACATTTGTTACCAGATGCTACCGTCAACGACACCTAGCTGGGAACTTGGCTAATAGATGCCACCGCAACCGGCATTTGGCAGAGAACGTTGGAACTTAATAGAGCGGTAATCAAATCTAACCTAGAAATTTAGCTTGACACAATTGTTGTTGGTCGCCTCCGTAGTGTAGCGGTCAGCATTGTTAGCTGCCGCCCCGGAGGTCCTGGGTTCGATTCCCGGCTCAGCCACGAAATTTGAAAAGTGGTATGAGGACTGGAACGGGGTCTACTCAGCCTCGGGTGTTCCAAATGAGTAGAGGGGGTTCGATTCCCACCTCAGCCATCCTCGACGTGGTTTTCCGTGGTTTCCCACTTCGTCTTCGGGCAAATGCCGGGAGGGTACTGTCCCCGTTTACCTGGATAGTAGGCTGTCAGATATCCGCCCCCTCAATCGGATTGCCAATAATCAATCGCACCGGCATAGCTACATCAATGAAAATGGCACTGACAGATACTATCGAGATAAGAGCACAGAAGTTCACAGGAAATCATTGTGGAACACACCAAAATAGACGGGGGTTCATACTTACCGTTACTTACCTCTTAATTATCTCGGGGTTTGAGTTGACAACAGGATCACTAAAGTCTGTTCACACAATAACCTCCACCATGACATTTAAAAATGAACCAACGCGAAGACGAGAACTTTGAACTGTACAAAAGCTTTATTTCTAATAAAGGGTATGATTTTACTAACACAACAAAATCAACGTGGCTATCAGTAGCCCAAGTCAATCTGACTACGTCCTCCAGTAGGACTTGCAAAAATTATCATACAGCATGATATAAAACATTTTAGCTCCCTTGAGCTCAAAATAACGTAATATTCATAACACTATTGGATTGGAAAAGGACGTAAGGGTGTGACATATATAGAGCATTTGGTTTCCTTTTAATAAACAAGAGAATGGTATTTATAGTCGCAAGGCCGGAGTGTGGACGACCTCACTCTCTGTGAACCAGATGTTGGCCCAGCTGCGAGCTACCCTCGAACCTGTTGCATACTGGTTGAATGGACTCCCTTCTCACCTGCTGTGTTACGTAACATACAGCTTGCTCTCTCAAACTTTTATCTGTCTACAAGACAGATCACATTATATTTACGCAAATCTTTCAAGTACTTTGCTCACATCCTATTGAATCATTCTGTTAATTCCTTAAACTTGTTAACTTCTCATCCAATTGTTTAATTAGCTCTTAAATGTTTATAACAAAATCACATAAATTATTTATAACAATTAGAAATTGTTTATAATATTTGTCAAAGACAATAAAAATATTATATACACGCCTTTAACATCACTCTCGTTCCATATTATTTTCAAAAATATTTACAGCAATTATTTACAATAGTAACATTTAAATTGTTTAAATTATTAATTTAATAAATACATTAACCACAGGTTCATCCGGTTGATAATTTTCATAATCGTGTTTAATATAATCGACCAATGAAGGTTAGTTATACATATTAATGTCACAATCTGGTTTAATAAAGGTTTTAATAATGATTTGTGACGGCAACCTTCATTCAAAATCTTATCTCAAATTCTTTCAAAACTCGTGTTAATTCTAACAGTAAATCACTTGATTTATTTTCAACGAACTATGACAATCTTACTCCAGCGGAAAATCCTTCGCTAACAAGTTAATGCACCAACTGCATTAAAAATATGCCCAAAATCATCATATATTAATCTATATGGTATTAAACTTCCACATAACTTACAAAACTTCCACAAATAATTCTTTAACATTAATTCCTGTGGGAACTTCCTTCATATTCAAGGGCATTATACCTCAGCGACTTTCAACACGCGCTGCACTAGCGATTATACATTCATAGTTCCACTTAAAAAAATTTATAATCATTAATTGTTTCAAAACTGTTTTTCTATTAAACCTTCGTAGATTTCATTCATGAACCGAAATGAAGTCAAAACTTGCCAATCACAAACAAATTTAATAGTGAATACGCTTATATACGCCTGTCTGGTCTATCAAAATTTAAGATTAACATCTTACAAGAAATTGTAGTATAAAAATACTATCATCAAATAAAGTGCGACTAAAAAGCAAAGTAGTCGAATAGAATCCATTTAGACTGGGGAATGCAAACATCGTTCTATAAATCTCTAATTGAGAAAAACTCCTAACAAAAGTTCTGGACTTTAATGCATTCAATAATTCATTATTAAAGTTACTCTTTCACAAAAGTGTCTATAATGCAATGTTCATTCATAACTGACGATAAATGTCTGTGTTGCAATCAATTCAAATAACGACTAGTATTTCCAAGATCGTCGACAACGTAAGAGATTTTAACGCTCTAAAATCATTTAAATGTTCTTCCTTCTTGATGATGACAGAAAATTGTTCAAAGTAATTAAACAGGGGTAGAATTACTTTAATAAAGTGACACGCTGTCTGAATTTAAATCTGCCATTAAAAATCATTAACTTACAGTCAAATCGTGACTACAAAAATATTAATTACTGAAAATTCTAAATATCAGTCTCAACTGATTCAAAATCATTTACTATGCCCATGACATAACAATGTCTTAATAAATCGTCGAAAAATGCAAAACTCATCAAGGTGTACTGAGAATAAGAATCTCAACAAGAAAATAGGGCAAAAATACATGAGGATAAAAATATGGGAAAAATGGTTGCTCAAACATCATTAGTAAACTCAAATACAATAAACGTTCACGACTACCTTATCTGCCGATTGACGTTCCAGAGGAAAATTCCCCAAAGAAGACTGCTGATGGATCCATTTCACCACGTTAGAGCTGAGCTCCATCCTCGAAATAGGAAATAGCACCCTCGGAGAATCGAACTGCTTCCTTCTCCGTGAATCGCTCTGCTCCTCGAAGACGAATAGACATCCCTCCGGCAATAATCTTCTTTGTGAGTCGGGTCCACCCTGACCTCTCTTGAAAAATTCCCTGAAGTTCCAGTAGACAATCGCCATGAAGTTTTGTAGAAATTTCCGAAGAAATTATTCATTTTCAGAGTATGAAATTGTTTCTATGGCTGTTCGATGGTATTCAGCCGTTAATTACGAAACATGGGTGTAGATGGTGTTCACCGCATGTTCGCTTGCGTGGAATAGCAATTAGCGAAGTTCCATGTCGCTATCTTACTCCGTTGAAGTATGTCCCAATTGCAATAAGCGCCTTAGCCTTCCATCTGCTCTTCGGTTGTAGTGTTAGAAGAACAAACTGCCGTATTCAATTGCTCCATTATACTGTATTGTTCTGTAACCAAGCAATCTGAAGTCTTTCTATTCCACTCGCAGCGTCAGCCGTTGCGTTGATTCTGGCTATACGAAAGTGCTTCTCTTGTGGCGAGATAATCACTTTTCTCAGTCGTATAAAACTGCTAATATCTTTCGAACTAATCGGTCGAAATTGTTCAGCTTTTCTCTATAACTGCATGTAGCACTGCATAATACAATTAGCTTATCGGAGACCGCTAACTGTTCGAAGCTAAACTTGTAGAAGCTTTCCAAGGTCCGTTTCAACTTCACCTAGTTTGACTTGGATCTCGTTAATATAGTGGCCTCGCCACACGTTATAAAGACGATTCTTTTCACTGCTGTTCACTTCGACGTCTCACTATAATGAATGTATAAGAAAAGAACTTTCACAAATATACTTCGATGCTCTGAGAATGAGATCTCAGAATGATCAGAGAACGAAAAGAGGCTCCTCTCTTCTGCGCAAGCCCTTTTATTAACTTCACGAGGGGCGTTTCCATCCCTTCCAAAGCGTGATACTGCGTCATCGCTCAAAGTTCCAACTTCGTTAATACATGACGGATTTTCAAAATTCAAAAACTGAAAATAAATTTCACCAAAATTCCAAATCAATGCCTTTACTTCAAATGGATTTCCACAATTCTGCATTCCAAAAGTAATAAAAATACCATAGTTTCAGCAATCTCCGTCTTCCTTTAAACTATCGTTGATTGGTTCATGCCTCTCCTCCAATAGCATAGTTTCTTCCTCAGCAGAATTCCTCGTTTCCTGCGACTGCGTCGTAAATCTTGGAACATTCTCGACAAAAACGCTGACGTCACTGAGAATCTCAGCTCAAGTAGCCTGCTGGCATAACATTTACGTCATCCGTGCTTACGTCATGACTACCCACGTCATAACTATGACAACCATAACTCTCCTTATAAATTTCAAATATAGCCACCATGGTCTCTACATAATTCAATTACGGGGGCAGTACCTTCTTCAAGGCCACGGCCGCCTCCTTCCTTCTTCCTTGCCTATCCATCCTGACCATCCATTACCTGCCCTCCTGAGGCCCCTGTTCGCTTTGCAGGTGAGGCCGCCTGGGCGAGGTGCCAATCATACCTCACCAGTTGTATCCACTCCGATTAGATGTTCCCAGCTCTAGGACACTGCCCGTAGAGGCGGTAGTGGTGAGTTCCCTCGCTTAGTCCGTGGGTTCCACCAACCTGGAGGGTAAACGACTAAGAAAAAGAAACAGAAACAATTGTTGTTAGTGGAAGGTTCTTTTACATGCCGTAAATCTATAACATGGGCCCGCCGGCTTTACTTCCCCTCCGAAGGAAGGCACACTGAGGGATTTTTAACACTCTTAAAAAAGTCGACGAGTTCGGCCGAGTTTGAAACCGCGATCTTGGGCACGGAAAAGGTTACCTACTGAAATGGAACGGAGCAGCAGTCATAAAGAGACATGAGAACATTTACCTAAGAACAAACGTGATTTTGTTGATTCATACTGTATGTAACAGGTACATTATCCTCAACAATTTAATGGACATGTGCATCAGAACCAGCATACACTGAATGGGCATTCCTTACAAGTTCCTCAATTTCTAGCATTGCACCTGTCTCGGTAAAGATATGTTATTGCAACGTTTCACTTCTGTACATACAAGAAGGCACTCAAACCTTCTGTTATCTTAATGCAGAAACGCAAGTGTCCATAGTGGTGTTCATTAAAATAAAATATACCGTATACATGATTCCTCTTTAATGTAATTCCCCTTAGGATGAAAACTCACATTGTTTAACTTCACCTTGAGTTCCTAAAAGTTGCTAAATGAAACTGCTTCCAGATTCTCCGCCAATGTCTGCATACTTTCAGCAAAAGCCTTTGATAAACTTCCATTTTCAATCTTACACCTCCTATCATCTGGATCTTCTCGGCAGACAATTTTGCAGTGCCAGTTAAATACTCTGGGCAGTTGTGGAACCGAGAAGGGACTGCTCCTAGGAATTTCATTCGAACATTAACGATACAATAATTTTATCACCTTGTATTACATTAGTTACTCTATTTATTCTAAATTTATTAAATCTCAAACCTGATTCTCACTCCCCTCTTCCCCACCCCAATAATAAATGTAATGAATGAGATTAGTGGAATACAAAAACAGATTAATCACAACCTGCTACGGGTTATCAGCCTATAACCTAATGCAGTTCTTGCAATTTAAACCCCCTACGAGATAACCTGTAGCACATAATTTAGGTAAGAAAATTCTGAATTGTACATCTAAATGAATTTTCACGAACAAAGGGGCTAGCCTATAATAGAATTTAACGGCAGGACTATCTGTTTACTGATCTTTAATCAGTCTCGGTTTATACAACGGTGTAGTAACTATACGTTCTCCATTCTTTTCATCATATATACTAGTTGTCCATTCTCATGTTGTTTGAAATGGAGTCCACACACCGACAATAAAGGAGACTTGGTTACAAGGTTTCTTCCTCCCGTTACACTAAACTAGCGAGAAGTGGAGTTTAAGCACTGATGTAACGCGTACCTTGGAATGATTTGTATGAATAAAATCATTGTGGTGAATAGCTCGTATCCATTTCGATTTCTTCCCTTCATAATTAGGAAAAGATCCATTGGCTTAATTGCATTTACAATTTGGCACACTGCACTTGTTAGGCATCACTTTACACTGCAATGATAACCATGAAGTATAACCGGATAGGAATTCCGAGAAAATCAGTACTGGGACCGTAAACTCGAAACACAAAACGCGGAAACTACACCATAACACGAATGTTATTCCTCAATCTCCATAGCCACACGGCCGTGTGACCGTGACGTCACTCGCTATTGCACGGCCTTGTCTCTCGGTGGCGTTGGACGTAGGCTATTTTATTATCTTAGAGCATAAACACAATAGAGGGCGCATTGCCACACTGCACCTGTACTGTGACGTGAAACCAACATCTCGTTCAGCTGACTGAAGGGTAATGGCTAATTGTGAATGCTAAGCAACGTCAAAGTATACAAAAGGAGCTTCATATTGGATAATTCTATCATCACCATCCACAGTTCCACTAACAGTTCCCTTCAGTCAGCTGATCGAGATGTTGGATTCAACAATGTGACGTCATCAGCCATCTATTGAATTTATGGTCTAAGGCTATTATAATAAACAAGTGACTGTCAGAATCCTGGGTGAAATGGAAGCTAGTTAAGTCACAAGCAGTGCAAGCCAGTGAAAATGTTTTGTGCTATAATTTCATTATTTCTCCAAGAACCTTCAACATTTTGGGAATATACTCACAAAATATCCCGTTTAATCATTTTACAGTAAATAAGGGTAGCGCTCCAGAGTAGGAGAACATTTCTATAAAAAATTGTAAGTAACGAAATTTGCCAAAATACCTGTAGTAATGGTATCTGGAGATGATTTACTGTAGTAATAGATGTTTACTCGTTCGCTGCCGTAGACCCACCAACCCACCCTAATAGGAGCACGTCTCATATAGTTGAAATTGCTGCTCTGACAGCCATCTTTGTGAATGTTTGTAAAGAAGTCAACAATGCCAACCCCACGCATTCGGTACTATATCGCATCCGGCAGACCAATGGTTTTGCCTGGACCAATATTTTCGTGCAGTCCAATGGTGATTTGATAGCGCGGCACTGCGGGCCGCGTTAGCTAATAGATAACACCCCTGGTTTTTGTCACGCACAGTGGTGGAAGCCACACATCAATAACCTTTATCCAAGCCAATGGTTTTGGATTATTCATGTTGGCAACGTGTCACGTGGGGTATGACGTAGTGTCCGATGTCAATGTAAAATGGCCGACCTTGTTCAAATGAACACGACCAATAATGCTTTATTTACATTAAAAGTAATTATTTCCGGTGCAGCAGTGGCAATTGAAATAGTGAAACGACTCCCAACAACTCCGAGAAAGGTACTGTACATAAATCATAAATACTATATTTTCAATAATCTACCCTGTTAAAAGTTACGAAAAGAGAGGTTCTCCTACTGAAAATGGAAATCCTCAGCCTGCTTCCAGTCGACCGACCGGGTCGGGGAATGGAATGAATGAAGCCCCCATCTAGTGGCGAGGATATGAACTGTGCCGGCTGCCGAAGCCTGTCGCACTCCCCTGTGGCAATGATTAAATGAATGACAGATTAAATAAGATGATAGTGGAGAGTGTTGCTGGAATGAAAGTGTGACAGGGAAAACCAGAGTACCGGAGAAAAACCTGTCTGCCTCCGCTTTGTCCAGCACAAATCTCACATGTAGTGGCCGGGATTTGAACCACGGACCCAGCGGTGAGAGGTCGGCGTGCTGCCGCCTAAGCCCCGGACGCTCTCAGGTTCTCCTACTTTGAAGAATTAACTAATTAAGCAGTAAGATTTATGTCTAGTGGTGCAGTGGTTAGCATTGTTGGCTAACAAACCGGGGGCCCAGGTCCGATTCCCGGTTCTGCAATAAAATGTAATTCTGGTTTGAAGTGCTGGAACGATATTGCTCATATCCAAGCCACCCAAGTAGTACCAATTTCGAAGAATTGCTCTAGCCCGGTGGGCTACACGAGTTTGCTACTTAGCAGTATTTTCCTTTGTATGTAAAAAGTGCCCCCGACCCGAAAATATTTATCTCACGGAAGTGAACAAGGATAATTATTAATGGCGGGAAATAGAGCGTACTCCCCTATGTTAATGGTACAATGTTGCAGTACATACCCATGTTCATACTGTGCGCGTAAGCCACGAAGGTATTGCACTGGTAAAATAAGACCCGAACAGGTAAGTATTATATTTAAAAAAGTCGGGCCAACTATGTAGAACATAATCTCGATTCGAGATGTTTCCGATGTCGTAACCATGATTACTGTAACAATGTTCTGCATCCTGAACAGCTGTTACGTCGTGCAGTGTACGTTGAGTATAAGTATCGCCGTCTGTATTTCTCAAGCCGAGTCATTACGTTTGGCAACGCCGCCCATCTGTCATCTGGTGGTATAAGAGCAAGCACATGGCAATAATTTTAACACTGCGTAAACACATAGATTTCGACGCGAAATGTTTCCGAAAATACAACAGAACACATACATATCACAAATACAGGATTAATACAGGGTCATTATCTATGTGCGCCCCGATAAACACGGCATGCTAAGCCGGCAGTGACAAGCGCAGATCGCGGGCGCGTTACGCGTTTCAGCCGGCGGTTGGCGCGCTCCGATGACTCATATCGTTAGTTCACACGTGTTTTGTCATTCAAATGGACGTGTATCTGCAAAGCTTGTTAGTGTTGCACGTTTAGTTAGTATTGTGATTACTGTGATTGTTGTTCATGCCTAGACACCAATTCACATTGCGCGAACGTGCGTATATCCATAATTCGTAAATGAAAATCGGAAAATCTTGTTCTGAAACGAGACGAAAATTTCGAATCAAGTTTCCAGGAAGATCTGTGCCTAATGCCAGTACAATTAGGAGGCTCGCTAACCGATTCAAGGAAACAGGCTCCGGAGTTCAGAGACATTCTTTCATCAGAAGATGTCTGGTGTGTGTTACGAGAGAGGTATGACATGTTTAACATCGCCTATGAGCACTGTAAGTACACATTATTGAACATGTTTGGTAAAAGTACGAAAGTGCGTTCCTACCACCGGCTGAACTGGGTACGCCCGCCCGCAATCTGTGCCAGTCACAGCCGGCTTAGCTTGCCGCGTTTATCGGGGTGCAATAGATAATGACCCTGTATTATCATGCTATCCTTGCTATGTACTGTCAATTCCCGATAAGGTACCGGTAATAATAAAATGCTTTACTGTACCTCAATGTCTAAAGTTTTCTATTCCTGCTGCAATGCTCACTGCCGTCATTAACGCCCACAAAATAATTAATTAAGACTAATCTAACGAACTTAGAGACTGCCTTTGATATTAAATCCCTTACTTTTTGTCCACAGATTCACTCATGATAGACACAATAGGCTCCAAGCTTAACGTTGATTGTCTAGCAATAATATTCCACTGGTCACTTCATTTAGAAGGGAAGCGTGATGGCGCTGTGGCTTAGCTGCTCGTCTTTCACCCGGACGGCCGCGGTTCGAATCCCGGTGACAGCGGGGTGGAATTTTCAACTGAAAAATCACGTGGCGTCAGGAAGGGCATCCGGCCTTAAATCCCCACCCTAAACCCAAATGAGCCTTGTTGGCTCCGGCGACCCCAGCTAATTGGGAAAAGCCGAAGAAAGTTCACTTCATTTAGAAAAAGCACTTGCCAACTGAGTACAGTTCATAATGTAGGCTACTGGAATTATAGACCACATGAAGATAAATATCCAAAACTAAATTACTAGGCCCTGAAAGTCCTCCACGCTGTAAGTGATCAAAATGTAGTAAAACAGGGTGTTTCGGGAGAATAGTAAGTATTTTAGGAGGTGGTCGTATAGGCTAGATGAATTGCAATAAAAACAAGAAGTTCCGTGACGAACTAAAGAGCCTACTTTTCTTAAAATTTAAGATTCATGCCAATGATTAATCGATATGGATCTATCTAGAATAATGACGAAATTAAGTTGGTAATATCGAAATTTCTAATTAGTTCGAAATACTGTAAACCTGGCATAATGTAGCCTAATAGAGAACTACAGTTGGCAGCCCTGGTGACTGAATATATTCTTAGTTCCATCTCTTAAGGTACAGAATAGAAAATTTGGTTGGAGTCCAATGAATAGCATGGACGTTACATGCAGTTAAACATTGGATCTAACAGCGCGCGTAAAATCATGTTGGCAACAGTGTCATGCATGTATTGGTCAGAAATAATCTGAAATAATATGATCTATTGTTGTGCCAATTTTGAATGAAATCCATTAGTTAGTATAGAAGTTACATGCATTTTAAAATTGGACCTATCAGCAGGCTTAGAATCATGTTGGCAGCACTGACGTATATTAGTTACTCCAAAGTAATCTAGAATGCCAGGTACTATACGTGTGCAAAGTTTAGAGCTATTGGCTTGCATTCTTTCTGATATATTGATATTAGGGTAACAAAAATAGAGACAGCATTTATTAACAGTTGGCAGCCCTGGTTGCTCTTAAGAATACGCATAGTCATAGCTGTTGTGGTAAACATAGCACATACGAAATTTGGTTGAAATCCAAATGATAGTATGGAAGTTACATGTGTTTAAAGTTGGACCTCTCAGCAGGCTTAGAATCATGTTGGTAGCACTGACGTATATAAACTTCTCCAAATTAATATAGAATGTCATGTACTGTACGTGTGCATAGTTTAAAGCTGTCGGCTTGCATACTTTCTCATATATATTGGTATTTGGATAAAATAAATTAAGAGAATTGTTTAACAGTTGGCAGCGCTGGTGGTTCATAAGAATACGTTCAGTCATATCTGGTTATGTATAGATACAACATACGAAATTTGGTTGAATTCCAATTGTTAGTGTAGAAGTTATATGCATTTAAATATTGGACCTATCAGTACGCTTATAATCATTTTGGCAACACTGCCATGTATGGCCTTCTGGAAATTAAACTGCAATATTATTATCTATATGTGTGCCGATTTTGAAATAGCTCCCATTCATACCTTCTAAGATATCCAACATGGAGCTCAAATTTCAATTGCGATTTTTCAGCAGTTGGTAGCACTGACATAATTTTCAAATATGGCCGTGAGATATTCAGGTATAGATCTTTACTCCTACCAAATTTTATTTCGATTGCTCCAGCCGTTTAGGAGTTGATAGGGGGGGGGGGGACACACACAGCCAGAGAGACAGACAGAAGGACAGACAGACAGACACACACACACACACACACACATTTTCCCGGATCGATCTCATAAGACTACTTTTTCCTCATTTTTGCAAAATGTGAAAAGTAGGCTAAAAATCCATATAACATGTGTCCCATTTGTATTGCGTACCGAGATACAGATGTTGGTATGTAACCAGGGCAGTTGTCGTTTCGTGTGTTGGCACACCGGTTACTATGGGCGTATTTAACGATTGTCGACAGTCGTGTGTTGTTGTTCACGTTGTGGAGTTGTGTTTTAGTTTCCATTGAATGTGTTCACCTCTTAGTGTGCTTTGTTGACGAAGTTGTCTGTACTGTATCTTTTAAACATTCCGCACGTTTTTTACACATGCTGAGTATGCCGATATGGTATTTGTGTATGGGTTTTGTAATGGAAACGCTAATGCTGCTTGTAGAAAATACGGAACAGGATTTCCTAACCGCAGACGACCAGATTCAAGAGTGTTTTCAATACACTGCGTGACTCTGTTGCAGTGTCCGGCAGTCGATATGGTGATACAACATCTAAATCTAACATTCCCCGGGAGATGGATCGGGAGATATGGGCACGTTTCTTGGCCACCAAGGTCCCCGGACCTTACCCCTTTGGATTTTTGCCTGTGGGGATGGTTGAAAGGCGAAGTCTACAAGGTAAAGGTTAACACAAGAGCCGAGTTGGTCGTTCGTATTATGCATAGTGCAGCCCTCATCAAAGAACGCCAAGACGCCCTCCGAAGAGCTACACGGGGTGTTATCAAGAGAAGTGCAAAATGCATTGAAATTGGTGGTGGAAGTTTTGAAAATCAACTTTGTTCGTCCTCATTTGTCTTGGCTTTACATTTGTTTGGGTTAAATACTACCAGCTGTATCTCGGTACGCATGTTATATGGATGTTTTTATTGTAATTCATCTACTGTATACTGTATAACCAGTTATTTCCATAGTGCTGTCATAATTTGGCTTACAGTCAGGCACAACACTTCCTAGCCATCTGAAATATTTTAATGAAATATTAGTGAAGAATTTGTTGGTAAAATTCATTACCAAGCATTGGTTATACATACAACTTAATACGGGAAAGACTCTCTTCTACAACTTTCAGCAGGTCTGATTTACCACGAAGAATTTCACAGGTGCTGAAATAGTAAATACGAACTGATTTTAACTGCTGTCTTATCAAAATAAACGATATTTATTAACGAAAGCTAGCATGTGAGTTTAGCTTGTTTATTTACCTTAGAGCATCACCACAGTGTTGCCAATTCTGCCAACAGCACGGCTTGAGAACTATAGACGGCGATGGTACATGCCATGCAAAAGGTAAGGTAATGGTGCATGTGGGAGTCAAACCCACAACCAGCTTTATGACTTGTACTCAGTGTACCCGACACGACCTACAGTAATAGCTGAAAGCTATGGTCTTGAAAGTCCAATTCTTGGAATCAAGCCTACCGTGGGCTCCATCTTCAAAGTGAATGTGCTATATAGCATAGGCTAGCCGCACTGAAGTACTGTAGGTGCAGTACAAGCTATGAAACTGAAGTGTCTGCCGCATTTGCTTAGTCGGAAGTTGTGAGTTCGCCTCGAGCTGTACATATCCAGGTAACATAATTATATGTCTTCAGTATGAATTTATTGTTGCTCGTGTACAACTCACTGAGTCATGTACTATGGACAACGGCTGAGTGGCCTAGTAAGTGGTCCTGACAGTCGGGATACCAGTTACTATGGAGAAGGGGTGGCAATTTTGGACATATTCTGAGTCGTGGCCCTCCTTGTGCTTGGGGTGGCTAGGACTACCCAATTCACTTATTTGATGAAACTCAGGAGACATGTCTAAGTAAGGCTAGCATGTTTCACTTGTAAGGTACCCCCTAATCCCGCTAAAAATGGCATTGCAAGCCTCGGGCCTATGGGAGTGATGGAGTCTCACTCCCATCTGACAGATCAGGGACTCCATGGAAACGAACAGGCAATCGAACTGGTATTCGATGGGGTGTTATTAATATCAGGGGTTGCTATGGAAGGAAGAAAGTAGAGCTAGCTGAGTCTGCATGTAGGATGAGATTGGATATTCTAGGAAATAGTGAAGTTCTGATAAAGGAAAATACACAGTAGGAAGTAGGAGATTAAAAGGTGTACCTGTCAGGAGTAAAACGAGGCAGGGCAAAAAAAAGGGGGGAAATTTAGAGGTAACATAGTTTCTGTGAGGTACGTAAATGAACGATTAATGTGGATAGATATGGAAATGTCAGGGAAACGGCTCAGGTTTGTATCATTGTACGCTCTATGTGAAGGGGTGAATCAAGACGAAGTAGACAGATTTTATGAGACACTGAGAGGTGCGTTAGTGCAAGTTAACAATAAGGATAGTGTAGTACTGATGGGGGATTTCAATGCTTAGGTAGAAAATAGAACTGAGGGGTAAGTGGAGTGAGGATAGGGAAGCAAACACTAATGGGAAAAGTATATTAATTCAATTTCTAAGAGGACTTAACATGGTGGCTGTACTAACTTTTTAAATCACGTTTATATTTCTCGTGTCCTAAACAAGCGATAGAAATGCTGGTTGGTATAATTAGTCGGGTCGCCTCCGTAGCGTAGCGGTCAGCATGGTTAGCTGCCGCCCCGGAGGTCCTGGGTTCGATTCCCGGCTCTGCCAGGAAATTTGAAAAGTGATATGAGGACTGGAACGGGGTCTACTCAGCCTCGGGTGCTCCAAATGAGTAGAGGGGGTTCGATTCCCACCTCAGCCATCCTCGAAGTGGTTTTCCGTGGTTTCCCACTTCGTCTTCGGGCAAATGCCGGGATGGTACCTACTGTAAAGCCAAGGCCGCCTCCTTCCCTCTTCCTAGCCTCTCCATCCCCATCTTCCATCCCTTCCCATCCTTCATGAGGCCCCTGTTCGCTTTGCAGGTGAGGCCGCCTGGGCGAAGTGCTGATCACACCTCCCCAGTTGTATCCATCCCGACCAGATGTTCCAAGCTCCAGGACACTGGCCATAGAGGCGGTAGTGGTGAGTTCCCTCGCTGAGTCCGTGGGAACCCCCAACCTAGAGGGTAAATTGACTAAATTTAAAAAAATAGTCATGATTATAATATTCATCTGCTGGGACATAATTCTATAGCATATATATAAAACAATCCATCATGGCGTCCGTACGTTACATTTCACCGGTTCTCAATATATCCGAAACTATTTAAGCAATCAAACTGAAATTGTGTAAGCTGTTAGAGGACTGTTAAGTAAGGACACAAATGAGATTTCCCAAATCCTGAGAATCATAAAAGCATGCTGCCCTTAATAAGAAAAGTATGGAAGCCCACCAAACTCATGTTTGTTTTTTTGTTTTTGTTTTTTCATTCAAGGGAAATATGCGAGATCATGCGGAGAAAAGTGCATTCCAAGATGAACAAGTTTTGCTTTAAATGGCTCTACTGAACTAAATAAATCTGGGTAAAGATTGCTCTTACCCTGCATCCGTAGATTTAAGTTATTCCGATGAGTCACGATTTCCATCAGAAATGCTAAATCCCATAACAATTGTCCATTCATTAGAATCATGTACTCATAAATTTAAATTGTTGTAGAAACTTCAATAAGTTATCTTTCAATTATTTTGCCTGCTTCAGTGAATTAAGCGTAGATTTTAATAAAACATTAAAATTACTTTGGGCATGCACCCCTGGTATAGGTAGCCTACTTCATAAATCCTTCAAAATCCCCTAACCGAAATGCTTTTCAAGGTTTCCCCGGATTTAAGTCATATTCCCTGGGAGGTCAGAATAATGTTCCGTCGCAATAATAAAAAAGGGTTCTTTCCAAAGACCTCCGCAACTGCAATAGAACAATACGACCATTTCTTTTATTCCCATATCCCCCTTCTTCTTAAACGGACACATTAGCTTTTTAAGATATGAACCGCCACTGCGGAAAGAGGGATGTATCGCGACAATCTTGTGTCATGGCGGCTTACGGGGTGACCATCTCGTTGCCATAGCCTAGATCATTACAAATAATTTACTGGAATAATGTTCCAAAGTTTTTTATGGTAGGGAAATGCCTAAATAATGGTTAGGGCTGTAGCTTCGATATATTTCACTTAAATTCTACTGAATGTGCACCATCTTGAAATTACCCAGATTTTTATAATTCAATATTCCAGCATTCCTTATCTCTAAGAATGGAAGTCATGATTTCATTGAGAAGGGAAAATTCTCCTTGATTCACCATCACTGAACCCGGGGCTATATGACCTCGATGTTGCAGCCCTTAAAATAAGCAACATCATCGAACCGACTGAACATGGCAAGTTGAACGCCTTGGCGCCAACACGCGTCAATTTGCGCCTGCGCGTCGGTAACAGTACGAAGTTCTCACTGTAGCTCCTAGATGCCACGTGTGTCGCCAATCAGATCGATGTGTACTTATAGTTGTCAATGAGGCCACTAGGGAGCAGTAGCTAGCTCAGTTACTCCGATTGACTAACAGATGGCGGGATGTTTCTGCAAATGGTATAGCAAGTCGTTCTTGAGCAAGTTGACCATGATTACGATAGAGAAATAAAAGACGGTTATCGATAACCCTTCGATCATGCTCGAAGCTATAACCAGACTAGAACTAAGAATATTTATTTCTGAGAACACCGTAGGCTCTGTGACTATCTAGAATAGCTTGTTTTGAATTCATTTTAGAGGTCACGACATATTGGTCATCAGCCCCATGTACTTGAATGGATGTTGAATTTGTCTGATAACCTGTGTTTCTCTGATGACTGGTATCAGTGTATCTAGCTGCAATATTATTGGGGTCAAGGATTCGAATATATGCCCCAGATTTTGAAATAATGTACCATACAGGTACGATATTAACTAGGATACGACTGGTTGGCCCTTATAGGCACCGGAGCAGGAAATGGACATATTATAAGCCTTCCGATTTTATTTTAGTGCTCTAATAATGCAAGCCTACGAAGAAAAAAATTCTTCAGAAATTTGATCTCCCATTTGTGTAGTTTTAGAGTGTTTAGGCTAAACCAAAACAGTTACTTCGAAAGATTAAAACAATTATCAGTATAATAATCGACCACGGTGGACGAGAGCGCTAACGACTACCACGTGTATCACTGGCATCGGGAGAGCGTAGGTTCGAATCTCACCTCAGCCATCCTGAAAATGGTTTCCGTGTTTTCCCATTTTCATGGTACTTTTCAACAGGTTCACGGCCTACTTCATTCCCGAATCCCGATTGAAAAAAAAGAAATAGCTATATACAAAATGCATGATATACTGAGAGGCTGGGATGACCTCTAAAGGACTTCCCGTTTTTAATCGATGTTACATATTTTTGTTGGTGTACATTACAGCCTTAGGATGGGATTCGTTTTTCTTTTTTCGCTTATCCTCCCATGTCGGCTTGACCCACGGTCTCTGCGAGGGATCACTTCTCTACAGTCGCAAGGGCGGTGTTTGGTAGCTGAACACACTTTGTCATTAGATACAACTGGGGATGATGACAGGCCGATCGCCTAGGCGACCGTTAACTTGGGCCTAATTAAGGAACGGTCAGGGAAGATATTTTGGAAGAAAGTCAGCCATTTACCGGTTGAAAGGAACCGTCCCGGCATTTGCCGGGTGGGGAAAATGATTAACCACGTAAACCATTTTCATGACGGCTGAGGTGGGATTCAAACCCACGCTCTCCCAAAGCCAGCGAGGCACGAGCTAGCGCGTTAGCCACCGTGGCCGGTCTTAGGATGTTAAATGAGTTTTGGTTGGTTGGTTCCTTAGTTTAGGGACTGCGACAACGCGGTCATGTAGCCCCGTGTACTTTGGGTGTGAGTAGAATTTGTCTGTTAATTTTTCTTAATAGTGATGGCTATATTAGTGTGTGTTATCTGTGATTCAGGTAGAAGGACTTGCAGATGATTAATTGTATCAAGTAGTTCATACTTTTGCCATCAAACGCTTCCATCCACGACACCTAGCTGCGGACATGACTACTAAATGCCATCGCAGTCAGCACCCGGTGGCGAACGTTGGAACTAATAGAGCGTTATCAAACTAACCTGTAAATTTTAGCTTCCACGAGTGTAATTAGTGGAAGGACTGCAGACGATTAATTGTTATGTCACATGCCATAAATCTATGACATGGGCCCACCTGCTTTACTTCCCCTCCGAAGGAAGGCATTCTGGGGGATTTTTAACGCTCTTAAAAAATCCGACGACTTCGTCGGATTTGAGCCCGCGATTTTGGGCTTAGAAGCTCAGCATGCTACCAACTACGCCACCGAAGCCGCTAAAAATGAGTTTGAAGATTCATTCCGTGAATTCGTACTTAGGACTTGGAAGTCTTGGTGCAGTTATAGAGCGGAATGTTTCCACCAAGACACGAAGGATTTGGGAAGGGAATGAGATACCAAGATCCGTGGAACATTAATATGGTCATTGATTGGTGGATGCTACACCGTAGTATGTTATCTCTGGAGATCGCACGTGTGGCCGTTGTATGTCAGTATGCAGATTGGTGGAATGCGAAACTTTCCGTGTCATTTTAAGGGAGAGTAGAGATTCTCTCTTTATTTTTAAGTAGGCCTATAAAGGAGTTTCTTTACATCTAACTTTCGTTGGTTCAAGCAAGGAAAGCATTTTTACAGAAAAGAAATCTGCTGGCATTAAATATAGAATTAGGTATTAGAAAGTCATTTTTGAAAACCTTTGAATGGAAGGGAAACTTGGATTGATGGCGGAGCAGAACTGGGGAGAATGGAAGCATTTGAAATGCGGTGTTACAGAAGAATATTGAAAATAACATGGATATTATTGAGTAACAAATGAAGAGGTATTAAAACGAGTGGGCGAGGAGAGATGTTTCTGGCGACTGTTAATGAAGAGAAGATAGGTTGGTAGACAGAGTTGGGCAAAATACTCCCAAAATGTATTTTCGATACAAAATACAAAATACTCACAAAAAAGTATTTTAGATACAAAATACAAAATACACTTATAAAATTCCTGAAAATACAAAATACAAAATAGTATTTTAAAATACAATTCAAAATACAAAATACTTCAGTTAAAATATGCTTCTCTTCCATTCAAACTTTTCAAAATATTATTATTATTATTATTATTATTATTATATATATTATTATTATTATCAGTGATCTGGTCGGGTGCGTGCATTAACGTGAAGGCCAAAGGGTTCAAATCCCACCGTCAGCCTCCATGAAAATGTTTCGCGACATTACTTCCTGATAGGCCTTGGTCGCTTCCCTTGCCCTATTGTCATTTCGTTTCCCATCCAGCTCTGTGTTGAGGATGGCGTCAGGAGCGTCATCCAGCCGTGAAAACCACTGCCACATAGAAGCCTACCTCACCTCGACCCCGAACCAACAAAATGGGAAATATATACGGGATAGAAATTGTTATTATTATTATTATTATCATCGTATGACCTAAGCTACCTCGTGGAGATCTTTTAAGCTAGTACCTTCATCTGCCGTGAATCAAACTACCATTAATACACCAGAGTGGTACAATACTATTTTGTATAAATTTGTGGCTTTCTTTTTATATACGGCATGTTGATTAAATAAGTGACTTTGCGACATCATGGTCACGTAGCCCGTGTGCTTGGGTGTGTGTGTGTGTGTGTGTGTGTGAGGAATTTGTCTGATAACCTGTGTTACTGCAATGGCTATATTAGTGTGTGTATTTGTAATTCAGATGCCATCCCAGCATTCGCCTGGAGTATTATTGGGAAACCACGGCAAACCACTTCCAGGATGGGTGAAATGGGATTCGAACCCGCCTCTTCTCGGTTTTGCCTCACGAGGCCTCATACCAGAATTACATTTCTTGCCAGAGTCGGAAATCGAACCCGGGCTTCCGCGGTGACAGCCAAGAGCGCTAGCCACTACGCAACGCAACAAGGCGGACTTACATATACAGTATATATATATCGTATATATAGCGTAAACTACCGGGTGAGTTAGCCGTGGTCGTTACGGCATGACTGCTGGCAGTCGCTCACATCCGGGAGGCGAGGAAGTTTGAATCCCCCCGCCGGCAACCTTGAAGATGGTCTTCTGTTGTTTCCCATCTTCCTTCCAGGCAAATGCCGGGGTTGCTCCCTAACTATAGGCCACAGCCGCTACCTTCCAACTCCCCGCCCTTCCCTTCCAACTTTAGTTTCATTTTTAGCCTATTTTCAATTTTGAAAAAATAGGCTTATGAGATCACCTTTTGCCCGTGTGCGTGTGCGTGTGTGTGTGTGTGTGTGTGTGTGTGTGTGAGGTGTGTGTGTGTGTCCCCTAATAAAATCTAAACGGCTGGAGCGATTTTAGTGAAACTCGGTAAGTTCCTAGCACTATTCCCGGCAACCTCGACCGTGCCCTTCAAATTTTGTTACGTCTCACCAATCCAACATGGCGGCTGTGCGAAATATTTCACTAGCATTCAATATCTCCGAAACTATTACCGATATCGCCCTGAAATTGTGTACGGTGATAAAGGGCACTACTAGCAGTTCACCTATTAGACGTTCTAAAATCTGGTGACTACAAAACCAACATGGCGGCCAAGCGAAGTTGAGACTTATAAATAGACTTTTCTCGCGATTTAACTATCCAAACGTAATGAAACTTGGTACAGCAAATGTTTATACACATTGCAATGCACTGGAGTCTAATTTAGTTCAATTGTTTACATAACCTCAAAATGGCGGATGTGCGAAATATTTCACTGACATTCTATATCTCCGAAACTATTACAGATATCACCCTGCAATTTTGTACGGTGATAAAGGGTACTGATACAAGTTTACCTGTGTATAATTCATAAACCTGTAAAGTACAAAACGAACATGGCGACCAAGCGAATTTGAAATATTTTAATAGACTTTTCTCGTGAGTTAACTCTCTGAGCGCAGTGAAATGTGGTACAGTAAATGATTTTGCAGATTGTAATGTACTGCCATCTAATTTAATTCAATTGTTTACATAACCTCAAGATGGCGGCTGTGCGAAATTTTTTAATTAAGTTCTTATTTCTTGTGTTTTAATCATGCGATCGAAGTGAAAGTTTGAATAATGAACCTAGGCAATACGTGTCCTTGAATGGTACATAACTCTATGGCCTATACATATAACAATCCTAAATGGCGAGCTTCCGAAATATTTAGACGGTTCTCAATATCTATGAATCTTTTAAAGCAACCAAAGTAAAATTTTTATGTTCATAGAAACTATGAACATATGTTCACCTAAAGGACTTTCAGTAACCTGGTGAGCACGAATCCAACATGGCGGCGACGCGAAGTATAAATATTTAGATGGACGTTTCTCGCGAATTAACTATCTGAGTGCCGTAAAACGTTGCACGTTAAATGCTTACACAAATGTTGATCCACTGGCATCTAATTTATTTCAATTGTTTGCATTATCACAAGATGGCTGCTGTGCGTAATTTTAAAATCTCGTTTTTACTTATTGTGTTCTAATCATGCGATTGAAGTTTGAATACCACACGTACACAATATTCTTAATATAATAGTACAATAATAAAAATCCAACCTGGCGACCATCTGAAATATTTAGACGGTTCTCAATATCTACGAATCTGTTACAGCAATTAAACTGAAATTTTGTATGTTGATAGAGGCAATTAACCTGAGCAGGATATATGAAAATAGGCTGTATAGTTCAGCACGGAACTACTTGTTTAAAATCAATAGCTATTACAATTGTATACCAGTTATACTTAAAAATTAACATAATAAAATAATTATCGATGGTCAACACTGCTTGAAGCTCCATTCCTACTAAGCTTCTTTAGAACTGTTTCTTAGTTGAGATATTTTAAAAATAGGTGTAGTTATATGTCCGTCTGTTCATATTTTCTTTATATTCAAAATAGAAACGCTAAAGATTGTAGCGCTGTCAGGCAAACAGAGAGGCATATCATTCAGACTACTCTCTGAAATCCCAAAATGGTTATGTAAGGGACACTGCAGTCAATTGACTCCACATGTTTAAATGTACATTCGGTTATAAATTCTCCTTTGTAAGTAATACCGTATGCTATTAAGAATAATAAATTATTTATAATTATTACCTCCAACCAACAACGGTAGCTGGGACCCAGTTATCTGTGGTGTCGGTAGACGTGGGTTCGAACCTCACCGCCGGCCGTCCATGAAATAGCATTCCGTGGTTTCCCATTTTCAACTACAGACAAATGCTGGGACGGCACCTTCGAAGGTGCCACGGCCGCTTCCTTCCAAGTCCGTGCATAGTTTCATTCACCTTCATTCATATCATCTCTCATTAACTCCTCTCCCGAGGTTGGCGACAGGAAGGGCATCCAGCTGTATAAACTAACCACCATAAGGACGCGAAAAAATATATCATCTCTTTTCTGTCCCAGTTGAAATGGGAATAATACGCATTATAGTTATTATTACCGTATTATTATTATCATCTTATCATTACCAACAGTGGTAGCTACGCTTGCTAACGCGCAGCGCTAGGCCATGGGGCCAAGCTCCATGCGGACTTGGTAGACGTGGGTTTGAACCCCACCGTCGGCCGTCCTTGAAATGGTTTTCCGTGGTTTCCCCACTTTCATCTCGAGGCAAATGCTGGGACGGTACCTTCTGACAGGCCACGGCCGCTTCCTTCCACATCCTTGCCCAGCTTCATTCATCTAGATCTCTCATTAACAACTCTCATGTTGGTGTCAGGAAGGGCATCCGATCGTAAAAACATCCGCCACATTGCGTTTCATCGCATCTCATCCCCGATCCCGTTAAATCGGTAAAAGTAAGGGGTAGACATACATACATACATCGTCATCCATCCTTATCGTAGAGGGCGTGGTGGAGCAGCGGTCAAGCTGTTGGCCTCTCACCATGGCGGAGTGGGTTCAATTCCCGGTCAATGCAAGTCAAATGCCATGTACAGTGATTCGGATTCCACGTAAAAAGAGGTCGAGATTAACGGTCACGTAAAACTACAATCTTCCTTCTTCCTTCCATCCTTAACGTATGCAACTACTGTATCCAAGACAAATACAGAGATCCAAGTTTCTTTTTTTGGCACTGACAGGGCATCTGCTCAATCCTAGACCATAATAAATACACCCATGCCTACTACTACAAAAATCACACAAACACACGTTATCAGACATATTTAACACACACCAAAATACATCGGGTTGATGACCAAGATTACTAACAACAACCACCATATATATTTTCGTCTGCCTCGTGGTGCAGTGGCTAGCAAACCTGCGAAGAGCGGAAGTGGTTTTTCTCTTTTACCGTATTTCAGGGTAATGCCGGGATGGTTCCTAACTTAAGGCCACGGCCGTCTCCTTCCCCAAATTAAATATAAACACACTACGGTACTACTATGACATTGACCCACAATAACACGGTTATGAATGATATATACATATACACACCCAAGTACACGGGACTAAATGATCACGATGTACAAACCCGTCAAATGAAAGAACAGCAACTTATTTCTCAATTCAAAGTTTTATACAAATGTTACATTACTCTTACGGGAGAAAATTGCCGCATTTTGTACAGCCCTTGTGTGAGCACTTCCAGAAATTTTCGAACAATACTAGTTAAAAGGTTCAGACAACCTCTTGCGTTTGGGAATTTCATACTAGCTAGCTTGAGGCTAAAAGGTTTCAAAGATTAACCACACTGATAACAGAATATCTGAGAGACATCCTTCGGAGATTTTGTTCTATATGCATCCTAAATAAATAGCATTGCACCGGGTCTTACCAGGTTGCTTTATTGCTGGCAAAGTTGTATTGTTCTCAAACTTATTGTCTATCAATTGACTTAAATTATGAAAAGGGAAGTTAATGGAAGATAAAACTGAAAATTACCTAATGCAGTGATGTATTTTGATTCTATTTTATGTATTTTGAAAATACAAAATACCCATGAAAATTATTTTCGATACAGATACAAAATACATGTCCCAAAATGTATTTTCGATACAAAATACAAGATACAAATGTATCGAAAATACGTATTTTAAATACATGTATTTTCGATACTGCCCAACTCTGTTGGTAGATCACATGCTAAGACACCCAGAAATAGCGAACTTACTGCACCGGATTTCACAACCCCGCTAGCTTTTAATCGCACGGACCAGAACGCACAAAACCTCCCATAAAATGACTCTTCGTAAATTCGGCATCACACTGTACGTTTACAGTGGTCTTAGTTTCCGATAATCACGAATGAGAGCTTCAAAATGTGACCAAGTTTCCTGCTGTACGTTTATCCTGGGCTGAGAAAACGATACGTCAGAAAAAGTATAAGAACTTTTTATTGGGTAGTTGAAAAACATTCAAACTTGAGGTGCACTACCAATACTTGTGCCTATAACATATACAAATTTCATTACCCTCAGCCTAGTAGTTTTCCATGTATGTAGTTTTAAGTGAGCGGTTCCTAGAAAAGACGTCAAAAACACGGACAATTTTTCATACAACCACCAATAAATAAATCATTAATAAACTTGACAATAATTAAACAGAATTAAACAATGAAAATATTGGTATAAGTCATTTGTCAATAGATCTGTTGGTTTGCTTGTAATTAAGGCCTAAACTCGAGTATCCATAATAAAAAAATCCGATAGTAGTTATAGAAGGAAAGATCGAGGATATAAGAACCGTGGGGGTAGACCAAGGTTAGAATATGTTAAACAGATTGCCTCGGATGTAGGATGTTGTAGCTATGTACAGACGAAACGATTGGCTCTAGACAGGGAGGAATGGAACGCTGCATCAAACCAGTCGAAAGACTGAAGACTCAAACAACAACAATCAGTTTCGACAACCTGAAGGATTTTCTATCTCTGTAACCACGTCGAGATATCTAAGTTCGTCTGTTTTCTTGATTTACTTCGCTTACTAAAGATAAGATAACTGTCAATGTTTACCTTTTCCGGTTAAATTCCTAGTACCGTACGATATAATAACATATCGCCTTCCGTAGAAAACAGTTACCATTCGATACCATAAACAAGTAACTGATATTTCCTCTGAAGGTCCTTTATGGCCCGTGAAATAATAGCTATATAAGTATTTTCCGATATGTCCATGCGATAAAGCTTAAAAACCAACTTTCTGTTATCTATAATTCCGAAGTAGGAAGTTATGTTGTTTGAGTCTTCAGTCTTTTGAATGGGTTTGATGCAGCACTCCATACCTCCCTGTCCTGAGCTAATCGTTTCATCTCTACATAGCTACCACATCCTGCATCCGAGGCAATCTGTTTAACATATTCTAACCTTGGTCTACCCCTACAGTTCTTGTCCTCGATCCTTCCTTCCATAACTAAGCTTGCTATTCCTGGGTGTCGTAGTATGTGTCCGTAGCTCTTCATTAGCAGTCGCCAGAAACATCTCTCCTCTCCCACTTGTCTTAATACATCTTCGTTTGTAACCCTATCTACCCATCTGATCTTCATCATACGCCACTGGTGTTGGTGATGGAGATTTGAGCCTGGCCATTAGGCAGCATACTGGAACTGAGAGGGCAAACACATTCCAGGACTGACAACTTTGCCATTATGTACTATAGCCCTACGTTTTATAACGTACGACATAGGCGGCATTTATTTTTCTACAGAACTATTGCTTGATATTCTTCTTCTTCTTTTTCAAAGTCATTTGTGGTGAATGAGGTACATCAACGGTTTATCTCATTTTGAGTAAAAGAATATCCAAATTCTGAAGCATTTTATTTTAGAACATTTTAAGAAAAATCCAGTTCGTTATTGTGTTTTACGGGGCGGAACAGAGAGGTCATCAGCCCCTGAAAAGAAGAATGTAGGATAGTTATATAATGTAACAGGGGAAGGCACTTCTGCTGAGTCACTGGCGTATGCGTACTGATACTGTTTGTTAAGTTTCCAGCCCGGAGGCTAGTTGTAACTTATCCTAAAAACCAAAGCACCGCCGTAGGTTATGTGTAAAGATACCAAAGAAAAACATCCTAAGCCGTGGGAAAATTAATTGTACTAGGCAAAGCGAGCAATGAGACAGTTCGCCACAGTTTTCATCAGTGAGTAGTAAAATAACAACAAAACTTGTCGGCGTTTGAACTCAAACTTTCGGTTTCGAACCTTGTCACACTTCACCTGTCACCTGTCGTAAGTGTGGTTCAGTCTTGTGGAGTTTAGTAACTTGTTTAATTTGGAGCGGTCAGACAGAAAAGGAAGGAAATATTCTCCCAGCAGCCCACACGATTGGCGGCGACTGTTCTACTTGTGTCAACTAGCTGCACTTAACCCTCGTTGACCCCACACGTGCGTCATCCTGCAAGCCCTACAAGGCACATGAATTTTAAATCTTCCTACTGTTATGCTAAGGCAAGATTCCTTCACGCCATGGGATAAGCCAACAGCTCTAAAATAGACCAACAGCCATGAGAATATTTTTAACTAGTGACTGGCGGTTGTAACTGCACACAGCAGGTGTGGGCATTTTTCAAAAATCCGTACCAGAGGCGCGCAGTAATCGTTTACACGATCCCCTCCCCGCAGTGTGGAGTGGATTCGGCCTTTCGGTCTCTTCCCGTTTGCGACGATTCCCGTTTGCGACTGATCATAAAGCGGTCTTTAGGTTTTGGTGGTAAAAACAATTTCCTCTTTGTTGATGATTTGATTTCTCATCATATTGAAATATCCTTAGAAGTTTGGTTGGAGCAAAAATGTTAATCCTTTTCCGAAATAAGATTTTTTAAAGTTTGTCAACTTTGGCGAACATCTATCATTTTCTTTATTACTCTATTTGCAGGCATATCTTTATTTCTTACAACTTGTATTTTTATGCAAATAAGGTAGTCCACATAATCTCAGTAATTACTCATCGATCCAAATGAAATTTTCACAGTATCTTTACTCGCATATGTGTAGAGAGAGGCATGATTTTTTTGCATTAACGATAAACGCGACAAAAATTATGTTGAAGCGATTTTGCGATATCTCTATGAATCATATGTTTCTGGTTGAGAAAATAAGGATATTAGATCGTGAATTAAAGCGGTAAGGCCATTTTAAAGTGAAATTCAATTATTTCGCGATAAGCGCAATATTACAGTGAAATCTGTAGTGAATAACGAGCTTGAAATTTTGTTTCAAGAATATGTATGAAAAGAAATGGAAGAGCGAACCAAGATTCCACAAGTTGAAATAATTCAGTCACTGCTAGCATTAAAAATAATGCAAAATCAGGAATATAATAAAATAATATTGAATGCTTACTAGTAATTTATACATCTCAAGTCAACCCCTGGCACTATCCAGCCCATGACGGGCTAAGGCCGACCAAGCGACCGCTGCCCAGCCATTTGGCCTGCAGATATTGGGGTGACGCGTGATCAGCGCGTCGGGTCCCCTCGGCCGTTAATCTTGGTATTCGTGATCGGGGCGCTGTCTCACTGTCAGACAGCTACTCAATTGTCCTCACGAGGCTGAGTGCACCCCGTTCCAACCCTCACGTCAGTTTTAAAATCCCTGACGGAGCCGGGGATCGAACCCGGGGCCTCCGGGTGAGAGGCAGGCGCGCTACCCCAACACCACGGGGCCAATTTATACATCTACCATTCATATAAATAATTCAGAACCACAATAATGAAACCTTTAATGATTAATTTTAGAATTTTATTAAAGCGAAATTAAAGCAATACAGTGAAATAACGCGAAAATTAGTAAGTTATCCTCTCGCGAAATCATTCAAAAATTAGTGCGAATAAATCATGCCACTACATATGTGCAATAATTTGACCTAGAATAATGGCTGCAGTATTTGTGCATTGCTTCCAAAACAAAGCTCTATTTAAACTTATAAAATAAAAAGTTTACAAACAATACGTTTGAAGAACTAGAACCATGATTCTAAATTAGATTGCAAGCCATGCAATCTTCAGGTGTATTTATTTTCAAATAGTAAGGTCATAAATGTACCTTTTGCTTAGTATTTTGTTTTTAGGTCGCCTCCGTAGCGTAGCGGTCAGCGTGGTTAGCTGCCGCCCCGGAGGTCTTGGGTTCGATTCCCGGCTCTGCCACGAATTTTGAAAAGTGGTATGAGGACTGGAACGAGGTCTACTCAGCCTACTGTAAGGCCACGGCCTCCTTCCCTCTTCCATGCCTATCCATCCCAACCTTCCCTTCCTATCCCTCATGAGGCCCCTGTTCGCTTTGCAGGTGAGGCCGCCTGGGCGAAGTGCCGATCACACCTCCCCAGTGGTATCCATTCCGACCAAGTGTTCTCTGCTCTAGGACACTGCCTGGAAAGGCGGTAGTGGTGAGTTCCCTCGCTGAGACCGTGGGAACCACCAATCTGGAGGGTAAAATTTACTTTTAAAACATTTTGTCTTTAAGAATTTATTAATTGTAAAGTTGGTTATTTATTTATCGTATGGCTTTTAGTGCCGGGAGTGTCCGAGGACATGTTCGGCTCGCCTGAGTCTGTAGCTGCTTCCAACGGACACCCTAAAGGGTGAGCTACAAGTTCCGTTCAATTTCAAGTAGTTCCAACTTTCGCCACCAGATATCAATGATACCTAGTAGTGAACGTTGGAACTTTGACAGAGCGTTCTGACGAAATCTAACCTAACAATTTTGCTTTACACAAGTTTAGTCTGTGAAATGATCTTTTACATGCCATAAATCTATGACATGGGATCGTCGGCTTTACTTCCCCTCCGAAGGAAGGCATACTGAAGGATTTTTAACGCTCTTAAAAAATCCGACGACTTCGGCCGGGTTTGAACCCGCTATCTTGGGCACAGCAGTTCAGCACGCTACCGACTACGCCACCGAATGATGTTGCATTGTCAGTAACTTAACTATTGTATATTATAAAGTTATTGTTGTCAATTTTTCATAACAAATGAATCAGTAGTTGTGTGGTAGGATCATATTGCGAAACAGTACTGTTTTGTTCAACTATACAGTTGGCTCCACCTTAAGTGTCCCATTTGCGATGAGCTGTAAATTCTCATAGTCCTGAGTTTCCCGTTAACGACGGAATGTTGACTAATTGAGACAACTCCCAGTATGGTGGGAAACCCCCTGCTTGAGAATGCAGTGGGAGACATTTGGTTTGATAACTCGTCATTCTGTCTGTGTCCAACTCTCGGCCGTCTTGAAAATGGTTTTCGTGGTTTCCCCATTTTCACTACCATGCAAATGCTGGGACGGTTCCTTTCAAAAGGTCCACGGCCGATTTCCTTTCATAATCCCTTCCCTGAACCGTCCCGAAAAGAAAAATATATGGCCATTGGCTGCATTAATAAAATTAATTTGGTTCATATTCTATCTGTCAACTCGTCCTTCTGTCTGTGTCTAACTTGGCTTCAGTTCGGTTAATTATGGAGTTCATTTCAACTAAGAGAGGTAAACCTTGCCTTATAAACTAGGGATATACACTTAGTGGCCAAAAGTCATGGGAAGGCAGGGATATGATGTTAATAACGAGTTGCTCCTCTGTGAGCCCATGCTGAGCTTCTATGTCCAAGGTCGTGGGTTCAAACCCGGACGAAATCGTTGATTTTTCTAAGAGCGTTAAAGATCCCTCAGTAGGCTATGCCTTCCTTCGGTGGGGAAGTAAAGCCGACGGGCCCATGTAATAGATTTATGGCATGTAAAAGAACCTTCCACTAACTAAACCTGTGGGACGCAAATTTTGTAGGTTCGGTTTGATTGATACTCTTATGTTCCAACGTTCGTCACCAGGCACTGGTTGCGATGGCATCTAGTAGTAGCCAAGTTCACAACTAGGCGTCGTGGATGGTAGCATTTGGTCGCGAAAGTAGGAACTACTTGAAATTATCGTCTGCAGTCCTTACTTGAATTAAAATAAAACAGCTAACACACACTAATACAGTTATCAAACACCGGTTATCAGACAGATTCTACACCCACCCAAAGTACACGGGGCTACATGACCGCATTGTCGCAGCCCCTAAACTAAGGAACCAACCAATCAACCTCCGCGAGCCCTACAAACGATAGCAATACGGCGAGGCATCGATTCGACAAGAAATGGGTTCCTGACTCCCAACATTCAACTGGGCGGTGATCTGACTCACAGTAGCCCTTCGATTGCCCCGTGTGGTTCGGCTGAGGCGACGTAATGCCCGTTCGTTAAACACCTGTGGTCGCCCCGTGCGGTTGTTTACGTGGATGGTAACATTATCTCTGCGATATTGAAGGTCCACCCTCGACACTGTTGACCTCGGTATCTCCGAAATGCCAAGACCCATGCGCCGTGCACCGATGATCATCTCACGTTCAAAGTCGGTTAACTCGCGACGTGTTGCCACTTTCACTACACTCGTGTCTGTGACGGACTTGTCTGCTCCGCCGCAGCACTCAGGAGTCATACATGGCATATTTTCTCATGGGACTATCCTTCCCGTGACCTTTGGCCGCTCGGTGTAGCTATAGGCGACTAAAAGCAAAGACGGAATAGAGATGTCGGCGATTACTGTAAACCGTGAGTGTCTCCTGACCCCCTGTTGTAAAGGTATGGTCTAGCAAACCTTGTATGAATCCTTACGGCAGGCCTGCCTGAAATAATAATTGAGATAAAACTCAGCAATTTTTCTATGTTTATGCCGTGTCTTGTGCGGGGTTTTGCCTAGGAACATCAGGGGCCACTTGGTGTCCGACAAGAATATTCAGATTGCACAATGTTCTGTCATGGAAATGCAGCAGTATGGGTAGGCCTCGTTTATCCGGCGTGTATCTCCAGTTGGAACCGTCTATAAAAATAGACGTGACTCGGAGGGTGCGCATCGGCGCGACAAGACGGCTTTGAGGGTAAGTCAAGGGTGTGTCTCGACGGTTATATTACTCAAGAGCAGCGTAATCTTCTGTAACACAACTGGAGCGTATTCTACTATGGGTTAATATGTATTATTCACCATTCTACGGCGGTTGAGGATGAGATGAGTTCAATTCCTACGTGGTGAATGGTTTTTACGTCTGAATGCCGTTCCTGACGCCAACCTCAAGACAGGAGTTATTGAAAGATAAAACGAATGAACATGAATGAAACTGGGCAAGAAGTTGGAAGGAATCCCAGCCAGAAAAAAAGATATAGTTGGGACCACCTTGTGGTTTAGCGGCTAGCATTCTTGGCCCCTTATAGTCCAATCCCAGATCCTACGAATTACAGTTATATACACCAGTACAGTCATCACCGAATCGCATATTATCATATAAATTCTGATGACCAAGATACCCTAAACCCACGTCAAACATACACAATCAATCAAACAATAGCAGTCGTTTCATTCCACCGCAGGGCGATTGTTCCTGCGGCGGCGGGCCCCCTTAGACGGTTTCGCCGTCTCTTCGGGCCAAGGAGATATGTTTTTTGGGAGAGGTGATGGGGGAGTTTGGTTTTTGAATTTGGATGAAGGTGTGTTGAAATTTTAATTTGGGGCATAGCGATGATATTTGGAGATGGGCTGAGGGGGGAGTATCGCTTCTGGGAAGGGAGATTTAGATGTAGAAATGGGGTTGGGGGGAGGGAGGGGTCAAACATAAGAACGAGTGTTGAACGTCATCCCATTTATTACCACAATATCGACACCGTCAACTCGGTGATATTCCCATTCAATGGAGGTATAATAATAGTCTACTACAGTAATAATAATTATGGTAATAATAATAATAATATAATAATAATAATAATATGCCCTCAGCTACCGCGCCGTATATCTTTTGAATTGGAGTCATTGAGGCGATCTACTCTCTAATTTCGACGTTCTGTCTAACACTGACATCTGTCAGTAGAAACTAGAACTCTGCTGGGCGATTTAATTAATATTTAATTAATATTTCTTTGTAATCACCAAAAGTGATACGAGAGATCTTTTGCGAGCTGACATTGCATGATTCGGATGGATTTTTGCCGCTCTTAAAAAATTCAACTTCTTTCGGTCGAGAATTGAAACCTGGGAACTTCGGATCATGAGAAGTGGGAAGAGAGGACACACTACCAATGATCCTCCGAAGAAGTTGATGAAATAGTGCCAACATTGTGTAAATAAACAAACCCTCATAATATGCATTAGGTCACTCCAATCAGCAATGGCTGGATCAAACATCACCTTTGTCCAGCGGCATAGCCGTGCTCGTTAAATCGTGCACCACGGCTGCGAGGGCAGCTGCAGCAAGTCCGGCGATCGAAGGTTTGGATCTCGGTGCTGACAGTGACTATCTTTAGTGGAGTTTTTATCCGAATTTTTCCACACTCCCTTCAGGAAAATGTCGGGATAGTAGCCTACCTTACTTCAAGTCCCGGGGCATCTACTGTACAGTACCTCTTCCCTGCCGAAATACAGTTACACACACTACTACAATCATCACATTTGCACAGGTTATCAAACAAGTTCAACTCACACACAACTTCACGGGGATGATGGCTAAGATGTCCCAATCCCCTTAAAAATTAATTAACAACAAAAGAAGCAACCATAACCGCAAGTGAAACAACTACATACACGAACTCCCCTTGTAAGTGATTGTTGTAGTTCTTGTTTCATTTGAAGGATTTGGACATCGTGGACATTTAGGCCCGTGTGTGAGTGTGGATTTTTTTCTGATAACCCGTGTTATTGTGATGGGTGTATTTGTAATTCAGGGAAGGAAGCGCCGCGGCGTTGCCTTAAGTTAGGAACCAACCCACCATTCGCTTGGAGTAGAAGTGGAAAACCACAGAAAATCACTTCCAGGATGGCTGAAGTGGAAATTGAACCCTCCTCTTATCAGTTTTGTCTCACGGGAATTACATTTCTTGGCAGAGCCTGGATTCAAACCCGGACCTCCAGAGCAACACACACACACAACTTCACGGGGAAGAGTGATCCTTCACTTGGCAGAGTTGCTAGAAATGAGCTGTTGACATTCTCAGCAGGAGGCGCGTCATGTAGGCAGGGCCGGAGGAGGTGGAGGGCTCCCCCACATTGCATCATCTTGCATCAGCTCGCTGGCAGTACCGGCTGTCTGCTCTGCAAGGTGCGAGGCAGTCCGGTGCACTGAGCATGCAGGTCATTGCCCTGGATATCCAGATACTTGACATTCCTCCTCGAACTGGCTGGGCAGGGACACGGCATTTCTAATGACTTCTGGGAGTCTCTTGGCAGCACTTTCATGCTCAATCTGACTTTGAATGTTAAAGGAACCGAACGTTTACCCCGATTGATTTCTCATCACCACATTAAATTGGTTGCCACCGCCTTCTAAGGGTTGGGGAGGAACGCCGTATTTCCCTAATTATTATCCTTTGCTGCTTTTCAGTCGGTCAATACGGTTGTGCCCAATGAATTGGGCGGGGTACAAATTATAAGAGGCCAACGGCCTAGCCGTGTTGAAACACCGGATCCCATGAGAACTCCGCAGTTAAACAACATTGGGCGCAGTCAGAACTTGGATGGTATGCCGGTTCTAGGCACTGCGCGCTGTTGGCCAACATAAGGAGGAGCGGAAAGGCCCTGGCCACCCTACCGCACGTAAACTCCGGCTGGGGGTAGCCTCTTCGGAGGCTCGGACCTGCCTTCGGGCAGAATACCAATTAATAATTGGCCTGTTCGCCATCTCTTGATGAATACAGTACATTTGCATTTGTCAGTTGGCACAGGCTAGAGTAAAAGGTGGCTTTTCACCGATGTCTCAGTCTCACTCATGGCTGTGATTATATGGAAGCTACTGAGGTATGGGTGGTGCTTAGTAATGGCATTCGGGGCACAGTCAGTGCCTGTGAATGCTGTGAAAGGTTCAACTCATAGGGTTAGGACTACTGTTCTGACTCAGTGAGGAAAGCAATGGCAAACTACCTCACTCCTCTTCTTGCCTAGAACGCCTCAAAATAGCGCTGCCTTGGGTTTTTGTGGGTATCTACTCACATAACGTAACGGCGGTACTTTTTGAGGATCCAACCAGCCTTCGGGCTGACTACCTAACATACATACAAATTATAAATATGTAAACACACTCCTGGAAAGAATTACATGTATTATTTAGTTACTTAGTAAATGCTGAATAAAAATAATTGATATTAACTTGCAAAAAGGACTCAAACGTACAAGGTATAAAAATAATTTCAGTATTATTCTGTGATAGTCTCTGGGGGTCCGAATCGAAATATACGACTTTAAGAACATGAAGGAACAATAATAAAAAAGATACGAGCCTTACAGAAGTCGCATATCATGACTGTGTAACATCTGACATGTTATCATACTCGTACAGTATACTACACAGCTTGGACATTCTTAAGAGGCTAATTTACGCTCCGTTATCATACTGGTACTATGATGAATGTATAGATTGAATTGAAGATATGCTACTGTCACATTTGTGGCGCAGCGGCCAAGCTGTTAGTTTCTCACCAAGGTAGACCGCGTTCGATTCCCGATCTATACATGTGAGATTTTCGAATTGAAATGCCATGTCCTGTGGTTCGCATTCCATGTAAAAGGGAGGTACCGTGGATCATGATCGTGAGATTAACGGACACGCAAAACTACAAGCTTCCTTCCTTTTACATTAATAATTGATAATAACAAAGTGACACACAACGTCGACTGTACTCTGAAATACTGTGTGCACACTCCTCAGTAACTACTGCTCGAGTCTAAGCTGCGTGAACCTGAGAGGAATGTGCATCGCGGACTATGAGAAACGGTGTTGACGAGTGATGAGGTTTCTCGGTCCGTGCATAGTACAGAGCCAAATACATTGGTCGGTGACTCACTGACTCATTCGTAACACCGCACTGGTTTCAGAGAAGACTATGTTAGCAGTATTGGAGTAGACGAGCATGTCAAGTAACACTGCGGGCTGTTGACAGGCCCTTCTCTTCTCGCCTGACCCTTCCCTGCTCTTTCTCCTCATCCCGCAAGTTCATAGAGCTTGGACTCGCACAGTATAACATTCATTATTCTCAAGGCTCTCATACAATTCGTCGTAAACAATCAAAACATGGCTTCCTACAATCATGAAATGACCTAGTCTCACAAATGATGAAAATACAGCTTTTATTCCACTCATATAACAACATTCTGTTATGCATTTAATATTTGATTACTCACCCACAGTTTTACAATAATGCCGCTTACTTAAATGTCATTTGTCGTCTTTATTTTATCATACACTCAACAACATTAGTCTCAAGTTTTCACTTCCTACCCCATGTGATATTCAACCTTGAACGTGAAGATTCATAAACTGCTCAATGGCAAATGAAAGTCGGTGAAACATTTGCCACTGTGCTCGTCAAACCAGTGCCTGCTAAATGCACTGCCTACTGTTTTACCATAACATTCTTGCGCTACAGAGCACACACTGCCTTGTTTCCAATACACACATTTTCAATTGTACAAAAATCACGCTACCTTTGCATGGTACCACTGCCAGCTAGTACACTTCCGTTTGATCGATCGAGCGGGCAGTGCATACTTCCGTTGTCTACCACTGCCAGCTAGTACACTTCCGTTTGATCGATCGAGCGGGCAGTGCATACTTCCGTTGTCCACCACTGCCAGCTAGTACACTTCCGTTTGATCGATCGAGCGGGCAGTGCATACTTCCGTTGTCCACCACTGCCAGCTAGTACACTTCCGTTTGATCGATCGAGTGGGCAGTGCATACTTCCGTTGTCAACCACTGCCAGCTAGTACACTTCCGTTTGATCGATCGAGCGGGCAGTGCATACTTCCGTTTGATCCACCACTGCCAGCTCGATCGTTCCGATCCACTTCCGTCCCCAATTTTCAAAATCACTCCCACAAAACTATCCAGTAACCGAGCGGAAAGATGTTACACAACAAAAACCGCTTCAAAACAACAGGGAATTAGAATATACGCCCTTCTCTAGCAGAGATATGCACTTAAACTGGCAAAGGAGAAGAGTATGATGCATTGTGCCAAAATATGCATAAGTTAAATATGCAAAAATATGATTTTGCGTGGAACTTCCGGGCCTTAGTCATAACAATAACACAGGTTGACAAATAAATACCATACACACGACATTATTAATAGTATTATTGTTGTTTTAAGGGGTGGAACAGCGAGGTCGTCTGCCCTTCGTATATTTAAGAAAATACAAATTTAGAATAATTTTGATAATATACTGTGCACTACAGTAATCGAAACGACAGCACACAGATGACGGTTCGAGGGAGTCTACAGTCCACTGTTCAGGCACCTGTCCCAACCCACTGCCCAGTAAACTGAGAGCGATCAAGGGAACTACTCGCGTGTGGCGGAGCTCTTTCCGGTCAGAGAGAGTTCGTAATTTTGGGTAGGCTAAGGATAGGTCATACAAGGTCCACCCACTCGTACCTAATGAGAGGGGAGCCTGTGGAGCCGTTTTCACCGTGACTCACATTTTAACTGAGTGTGTGGATCTTGTTGACTTACGAAGAAACCTTGGTTTGCAGATTACACTCAAACTTATATTAGCCAATGATGCGGTGGCTGCTGATCTCGTCATCCGCTTTATAAGTGAGAGTGGGTTGGAGCCAGCAATCTAAATTTGCCAGTGTACATTGACTCAAATACGTGTTCTTTTTTGAATTCTGAATTTTTAGCCTAATTTTCACATTTTGCAAAAATGAGGAAAAAGTAGACTTATGAGATCGGGCAACTGTGTGTGTGTCTGTCTGTCCTTCTGTCTGTCTGTCTGTCTGTCTGTCTGGCTGTGTGCCCCCCCCCCCCTCCTCTATCAACTCCTAAACGGCTGGAGCAATCGAAACAAAATTTGGTAGGAGTAAAGATCTATACCTGAATATTGGCACACGTATAGATAATGATATTACAGTTTAATTTCCAGGAGGCCATACATGGTAGTGTTGCCAAAATGATTATAAGCCAGCTGATAGGTCCAATTTTGAAATGCATATAACTTCTACACTATCAATTGGAATTCAACCAAATTTCGTATGTTGTATGTGTACATAACTAGATATGACTGAGCGTATTCTTAAGACCCACCAGGGCTGCCAACTGTTAATAAATGCTCCTAATTTATTTTATCCAAATACCAATATATCAGAAAGTATGCAAGCCGACAGCTTTAAACTATGCACACGTATAGTACCTGACATTCTATATTAATTTGGAGTAACTTATATACGTCAGTGCTACCAACATGATTTTAAGCCTGCTGACAGGTCCAACTTTAAATACATGTAACTTCCATACTATCATTTGGATTTCAACCAAATTTCGTATGTGCTATGTGTACCATGACAGATATGACTATGCGTATTCTTAAGAGCAACCAGGGCTGTCAATTGTTAATATGTGCTGTCCCTATTTTTGTTACCCTAATATCAATATATCAGAAAGTGTGCAAGCCAATAGCTCTTAACTTTGCACACGTATAGTACCTGGCATGCTAGATGAATTTGGAGTAACTAATATACGTCAGTGCTGCCAACATGATTCTAAGCCTGCTGATAGGTCCAATTTTAAAATGCATGTAACTTCTGTACTAACTACTGGATTTCATTCAAAATTGGCACAACAATAGATCATATTATTTCAGATTATTTCTGACCAATACATGCATGACATTTTGCCAACATGATTTTACGCGCGCTGTTAGATCCAATGTTTAACTGCATGTAACGTCCATGCTATTCATTGGACTTCAACCAAATTGTGTATACTGTACCATAAGAGATGGAACTAAGAATATATTCAGTCATCAGGGCTGCCAACTGTAGTGCTCTATTAGGCTACATTAGGCTATGCCAGGTATACAGTATTTCGAACTAATTAGACATTTCGATATTAGCAACTTAATTTCGTCATTATTCTAGATAGGTTCATATACTGTAGAATAATCATTGGCATGAAAAGTAGGCTCTTTAGTTCGTAACGGAGCTTCTTGTTTGTTTATCCTGTAATTTTTGTTTATTTTTTAAATTATTCGTTATTTTGTTTTATTAATTTTCGGTCTTTTCAAATGTAGGTGTCCACCTCTAAATTATTAATTTTATTCCAAATTTGTATACTTTAATCTGTGTTAAGAGGGACAGATGACCTCGTAGCTCCACCCCTTAAAACCTCAATAACCAACTAACACCTGTCCCAACGCTGAACAAGTTTCCCCATACCCTCAGAGAAGATGACGCTGGTTCCTGTTGAGGTCAGTCTTCCACAGCCTATTGATTATATGAAAGTAGCCGAACAATTTTAAAAAGCAACTTTAAAAATCGTTTATTATTCCCGCTCGGTTTCACTCACGGATTCTGCGAAGGATCATCCTCTACCATCGCAAAGACGGTGTCTGGGAGCTAAACACACTTAGTCAGTAGATACAACTGGGGATGGTGACAGGCCGATTGCCTAAATCAGGGGTCTCCAAACTTTCCAGCCTTAGGGCCATACTGATTACTCCAGTAAGTTCCGAGGGCCAAAACCATATTATCATTGTTGCCGGTGGTAAAAAGTGAAATAGTCCACTGATGAAAAAAAAGTCCGAAAAAGTACGCAACGTTGAAAAAAGGCTGCAAATCGGACTAAAGTCCGCAAAACGGCAACACTGCATATTATTAATTTTCCTGTCATTATCTGTAATTTCTAGATTAGTCGTAGAATACGAGCCATGAGGAGTAACGTGACACGACATCTGGTGGACACAAGCGGAAAAAGGTAGTACCTTCTATCGCTAACAGATGGCGCTAATAGCACGTACAGAGTAATCTCGTTGGTTCGAGAGAGTTCTGGTGTCTTCCACTCACTTCTAGATGGCAGTAATTGGAATATATAAGAAGGCTAGTTGCGCAACCACAAGTCAGTTCCTATGACACTGTTGTGAAATAAAATAGTGCGTACCTCCTTAAAACGTGTTTGTGCGTGTTTAAGTTTAAGACATCTTTGTAACAGTATTTTGATTTGAATTGTTGCTTTTGTGTGTGATTTAGTAGTATGGAAAAGAAGCGAAAAATTGATAGTGAATGCAGAAAATTCAAAGATGAGTGGAACATTCAGTATTTCGTAATTGAGTCCAGTAACAAGGCGCTATGTTTGATTTGCAATGAAAGCATAGCCGTTCTCAAGGAATATAACATTAAACGTCATTATGAAACAAAACATTTTCAAAATTACTCAAAATATACAGGAAGTTTGCGGACAGAAAAATTCGAAGCTATGAAGCGCGGATTGAAATCGCAGCAATCTTCATTTACAAAACTCAAAACCGAACAAGAGGCTGCAACTTGTGCCAGCTTTCGTGTGGCTCTTGAAATTGCAAAACGTGGAAAACCATTCACCGATGGAGAAATGATCAAAGAATGCATAATTGCAGCAGCCGAAGAAATGTGCCCTGAAAAGGTAAATTTATTAAAAACTGTCAGTATGTCAGCAAACACTGTGGCTCGAAGGGTAGAAAACATCGCTGAAAATATGTCCTCTCAACTGTTCGACAAAAATGGAGATGTTGAGTGATTTTCTTTGGCCTTGGATGAGTCAACGGATGTGTCAGATACTGCTCAGGTGTTGATTTATATTCGAGGAGTAGATAAAAGCTATAGTGCATGAAGAACTTCTTGATATGTATAGTATTCATGGCACAACTACTGGTACCGTACAGATATTTTTAAAGGAGTTGAAATGGCCATTAATCAAAAGAACCTTCGATTGAAAAACTTGAAATATATTACAACTGATGGAGGCAAAAACATGAGTGGGAAAGATAAAGGAGTGGTCGCTCTTGTGTCAAAGGCTGTAGAAAATGACGATGGTTCAAAACCATTAGTCTTACATTGTATCATTCATCAACAGTCTTTGTGCGGAAAATGTTTGGATATGTCTGAAGTTCTGAAACCAGTCATATCAACTGTTAATTTTATGAGATCTTTTGGGCTGAATCACCGACAATTCCGACAATTTATTGAAGAGATTGGAGAAAATGACTTACCTTATCATACTGCCGTACGTTGGCTTAGTTGTGGGAATGTCCTTCAGCGCGTTTTTGAACTTCGAGCAGTGATCGAAATTTTTTTGAATGAAAAGCATCGCCCTCTTACTGAATTACAAAACAACGCATGGCTGTGGAAGTTAGCATTCTATGTTGATTTGACAAAACATGTGAACGAACTGAATTTGAGATTGCAAGGAGAAAACCAGCATCTTCCTGATTTATACACTAATATCAAATCATTCCGGAAGAAATTGATACTGTTTCAATCAAAACTACGAAGTAAATGTTTTTCACATTTTAAAACATGTGAAATATTCAGCCACACCACTAAGACTGAGTTTCCTATCGATTTTGCAATCGAAACTTTGAGTGCTTTGAAAATAAATTTTGATACTCGTTTCTCGGACTTCAATGCCCTTGCGAATCAAATTAAGATTTTTCAGGATCCTTTTGATACTGACATTGAAACCCTAGCCCCGGAACTTCAAATGGAAATGATTGAACTACAGTGCAGTGATATAATTAAGAACAAATATCAAAACTCATCTTTGTTGGAATTTTATGAGGGACTTCCACTGACACAATTTGATAATTTGCATAAATTAGCTCGTGGGCTGTTTTCTGTTTTTGGTACTACTTATTTGTGTGAGAAGACCTTCTCCAAAATGAAGTACACAAAAAATGTTTACAGATCTAAATTAACTGATGAGCATCTTAAATTTCTTTTAATAATTGGTACAAGTAAAATTAGTCCACAACTACAAACTATTGTCAGTGGAAAATCTCAATTACATAAATCTCATTAGTATTTCATATGTCTGCATGTTATACATGTCTTTACTCATTACAATTCTGTGTTTCTTTATCCAACTTATCACAAAAACAATAACAATAAGCCTACAACAATGTTATGAGTAGTTAGCCAATGACCATATCAATGTAGATGTCATATTAATAATTATTCAACATAAAATTAGAATACTTCAGTAAACTAAATTTAATCTGCTATAAAAAATATGTTCTCTAAAAGGAGTTTTCAAGTATGCTAGCTCTCCGCGGGCCGGACAAAATCTGTCCGCGGGCCGGATGTGGCCCCCGGGCCGTAGTTTGGAGACCCCTGGCCTAAATGACCGCTAACATGGGTCAAGGAAGGGATTATGGAAGTAACTCGGCCGTGGACCTGTTGAACGGATCCGTCCTGGAGTCCTGACAATTGCCTGCTTAGGAACATGGAAACCTCAGTTCTGGTGTTATTACTCCTTGGTGTTAACTGCAGAACCAGTTGAAGTGAGGGTCTTGTTGAGATCTGACAGCAGGCGTGCACTGTGCTGCCATCTGATGCGTTCTGTTTGAACTAAGTGGAGAGTGAGAAACTCGTGTTGAGGGTTCGTATCTCGGAATCGGTAGCTCTAAACGTTCTTGTTGTCCGGCTCTATGGCTAAATGGTTTATGTGCTAGGCTTTGGCCCGAAGGGTCCCGTTTTCGATTCACGGCCAGGCCATTAGGGATTTTAATCTCCTGGGGTTAATTCCCGTGGCTCGGGGACTGTGTGTATGTGACGTCTTCATCATTACTTCATCCTCATCACGACGCGCAAGTCCCCCACGGGCGTCAACTAGAAGGACCTGTACTTGGCCTCTCAGGAAGCCACACGAAAAAAAGAAAAAAAAAACGGTATTGTTCACTCCAGACTTACCAATGTAGCGTATACAAAAAATGACGTACAGGGTTTAATCTGCCTCGAAATATCCTCATTCCGACTTATTTAATTCGCAGGCATTGTTAGTCTATTGCTGTTAATTTATTTAAGGGTCTTGGGACAGTGCGAAAACACTTCGTGAAAAGTTTTGAATGGAGTATTGCAAGTTATGGCTCTGAAACATGGACTCTGCGACAAGCAGATGTATCAAAACTTAGGGCATTCGAGATGTGGTGCTGGCGACGACTACTAAAGATACCTTGGACGAATGAGAATGTTCTCAAAAGAGCAAAGGAAGTCACGTACCTTGGTTGAATCCTTAAACAGAAGAAGGAATAGTTTTGTTGGCCACTTGATTCGTGCACCACACTCTTCGAGTGGAAGCTAGAAGGAAAGAGCAGTTGAGGAAGACCAAGGCCTCAATTTATAAACAGCATTAAAGGCAAGCACACTTATTGCCAGAGAAAGAAGACGTTTTGGAAGACATGCATGTTACCCACCACCTAGCGGTTGAAGAGAAGAAGAGAGAGAGACAGTTTGGTCATCAGCTCCGTGTAGTTGGGTGTGTGTATTTCTGTGATGACTGTAGTAGTGTGTGTAATTGTTGTAGCGACAGGGATGGGGTAGGTGACCCAGAATTTGAAGTGAGGTGTTATCCCAGCATTTGCCTGGAGGAAGTGAAGGGAAAACCACACTCAGGATCTATACACTGACAGTGCCGGGATTCCAATCTGCGGCCCGGGCGGCCGTGGTGCACGATTTAACAAGCATGTTGCGCCGCGGGTATTATTATTCTAACCAAATCACATTAGTACAAAGAAACGTTGTGATAGGACGAACATCTCGTCATCAGTTCTTACAAGCTCTTTATTGGAAGAATGACTGAAAAATATTGAAAGTTCTTCAATAGCTCCGAGATAACTGTACAGTATATCAGCCAGAGTTTTATCTTACACCAAGTCTGGGTAGTTGTGAATAAGGTGGACGGAAGTATCCTTCCATTTGAGTGCCCCCACGTACAAGGCACATGTTCAGTCCTTGAATGAACGTAATTACCTTGAACAATGTCACTCTCTGTGTCTTCCTGCCCCGGATAAAAACTTGCCGCGCGCCACGCGTCGCGTCGCAGTGCTCAGCCTCCGTAACTGGAGATGACGAGAACACACACACTGTTTCCTTTGAAAGAGGGGTCTTCAGCCGCTTCTTGCCGAAAGGCTGCATTTGAACTAGATAACGATTCCAGGACCACATGTAATTTTAAATAATGCATTTATTTATTTATTTATATATGGTACTTATTTATTTTAATCGCTTTTCCTCCCATCTCAGTTTCACCCGCGGACTCGGCGAGGGATTATTCCTCTACCATCGCAAAGAGCTGAAGATACTTTGTAAGCAGATACAACTGGGGATAATGACAGGCTGATTGCCCAAGCAACCGCTAACTTGGGTCTAATTAAAAAGAAGGGATTTTGGAAGGAAGTCAACCGTGGACCTTTTGAAAGGAACAGTCCCGGCATTTGCCTGGTGATGAAATTAGGAAACCACGAAATCTATTTTCAGGACGGCTGAGGTGCGATTCGAACCCAAGCTCTCCCGATGCCAGCGAAGCATGAGGTCGCTCGTTAGAGCTGTGGGCCACCGTGGCTGGGTTATTTATTTATTTATTTATTGATGTGTAACATCTTTCCAATCGGTAGCAGGATATTTTTTGTGGGAGTGATTTTGGAAAAGGGACGGAAATGGGACGGAAACAATGAACGCACGCGGCGACGGATATTGGTACCACGACGTATTGTCGGCCATGTGGCTATGTGGAATGTATAGGCCTATCGCATACGGTTTACTTCAAGGTTTGGAGGCCCCATTAAAGATATTCCTACAATAAATCATCTTCAAGGTGTCGTTCTTTATATCATTATTTATTATATTGTATTTGCTGAAAACAAGATTTATTAAATCTTCATACTTTTTCTATATTCTTATTTAATGTAAGCATTCGAGGTACTGTCGGCCAATATACTGTGCCCTTTCAGCAAGAAATATGCCAATCACAGTATACCAGCGTAGCTCAATTCGGGATTTTCGGGGCAGCGGTAAGTTCCCCCACTCTGTGACTCACATATTTTGGATTAATTAGAGGATACACTTGCAAAAATAACAACAAAATCAACTCCTATTTTAACACATTTAATTAATCAAAATTATGGCGCTACAAACAATTAAACAATTAAATTACTGACCCATAATCATCTACTTGTTCCAAATGAACAAGGAATAACAATAAGATAAAACAAATATTGTATTAAAACATATGGTTTCCATATAAACCAACAATTCCTAATTATTTTTACTTCCATAAAGCATCAACTGTGAGTTTCATATAACTCCGAGCTCTTATAGCTCAATGCTTTCTGTAATAATGGTGACATTCTTTGTACACCTCAAATACTACTTTTTAAATATTTACTTAATCATCAAACAAATGTATAATTACATTTAAAATTACATGTTAATTTTCTAACTCAATATTTGGGCATTTTCACATATTTTCAGCTGTTATCATCTCTCTCTAGTATTACAAATACATTAAGGTAATCAGGAAATTACTTGTGTACTCCAGAGTATGAAGATACTTGACACAGTCAAAAAAAGCTATGGTTACTCCCGAAACCTAGTTGCCTTCAATTTACTCGTGGAATCCTACTTCCATACAACATTACAATAGGGATTGTTATTTATTTAATTTGTCTTATAAGACCATTATCACATAAGAAACTACGATCTGAACAGGCAAGCGGAAGTATCAATCTACAAGGACCTCGGTTCAACGCCCGGGTCATTAACAACTTTAAACACTCCTGGTGTATTCATTACTCCTTACAAGACGGCCTCCAGACACCCTCTTACACCAAGGGTCCGGCCGTGAAACTTGAGAGTTATTTATGACTAGGCGGGATCCCTCCCGTCTAGCCCCGGCTAGAGCTCTCTTTAAATGCTTTAAAAACACAAACCTTTCATTCTCAGTTCTTTGGAGACCTGGCATTATACTCTTCGTGTACTTACAACAATATTATTGGGCTCATAAACCACATTCGAAATCTTGGCGTTTATTAATTATGAAAGGTCCTCATTGATTGTGGAAGAGTAATTAACGACGAATAATAAAGGGGCTTTCAAAATAAGAGGATTCTGAGTTCGAATCTCTTCACATGCCTCGGGAACCTTTCCCATATAGAGGACTATACAAAATGCGATTTAGGGTCAGCCTATAGCTATAAGACCTACGCTCAATACCATACATTTGCTCCCTTTCAATAACATACACAATGCCTCGTGATACTACGTCACAAATAGAGGACTTATACCAAATCTCAATTCGCTACAATCAACTACCTCTCATAAGTAATTTACCAAGTACATTAACTTTTACGCGTTCCTAGCGTGACATTTTACTTTAATTGCGCTCCTTCTGCGCTATACATTTTTAAGCCTAGCGTCATCCAAAGAACTGATAATATCATATTAACAATTGATACACATTTCAATTTTTATATTATTCTTTTTCTTTGACCATAACTTTCTCTATTCCAAGAACATGCATTTAAACCTCATGTCTATACTTTTTATTAAGGCTCTAACGCTCTTATATTCACATCAATTAATTTGATCTATATTTAATATTTCCTTACTTGGTTATTATTATTATTCATTTCATATCTTTATTCTTTACACAAGCTCAAAAGCTATTTCTTTCATATAACTCAAATTTACTTTTAATTAAATATCTTTCATGATAATTACTAATATTTCGCTTGCTCTTATGACAGTCGTCAAATACATTAACATTTTATATATTTCCTCTACTGGATTTATTCTTTACATAATTATTTATAGTTTCTCAAATTTCTATTTTTGTTCAGATCGCGTTCTTGTTTATTCAGTATTTATTTATTTAAACACATCCCTTTTACTCAAAAACTCCGGTGGATTTGTACACAATCATTCCCTGACACCAAAATATAATGAAATTCATTACTCACATGTTATTAAGGTCGTCTCATGACCTTTATCCTTGTGCGGTGTTTCATTTTGGCCCACTTTAAAATTTACTCCATATTATAGAAATTCATCTTATGTACAAACACTTTTTGACACATATTTAATACACTTAACATTGACGACATTTTTAATACACTGGTGTATCCCTTTAGAACACACAATAAACACTAAAAAATATTATTTTTACACACAATCTTGATCGATTTACACTTCACAACTTTCGATCACTAGGCCGTATTTTCTTAGCCTATCACACGTGACCTCTTAATTTCCCGTTTCCAAGGGTGAAATTTATTCAATGTCGGCTTCCTATCCTGCAGAATGCGAAAGTCTCGAAACATCTACTTTTCCCTGGAATCCTAATTCTTCGAATCCTATTCTGGATGACCGGCTATTTCTCTAGCTTGAACGGCTTCCCCTTTTAGATCTAGTTTATCGATCCTAGCGAAAGTCTGTCCAGATCGAGGTCCCCTCGATAATCTATCGATGATCGATGGATTTATTTTATAGCAGCTAGTACTTCTCAAGTCTAGTGCTTTAGAATAGTTCGTCTGCTTTCTGGAGATAATGTCTATAGTCTCCGTTCTTCTTTATTTAATCGGTTCTAGCACTCCTACCTTTCTGAGATACGTTGCGAACCTTACTCTGTTTTCCCTAGTTGGGTTCTTTAATTTAGATAACTGTTTATCTTCCTATTACGGTACTTCCGTACGTTATGATATATTCGGTCGTTTATGTAAAGACCTATCGCCTTAAGTCCAACGTTCGCAGCCTGCTCTGACTATATTTTACGAACTTTTTCACTATAAACTTGTGTACTGTCGGACCTAAATCCTGTAACTAGGATTTTCCTAATTTTTCAACACGGCGATACTTGAATATTTCTTCTTTACAACTCCCTATGGAGGCAAGCAAGTTGTTAATACTGCGACGCCTATGGCTATCGGATATTAATTCTGCGGTGTAATACAGCGTTTCTCCCCTTAAGGAGTACTGGTAAACTGTCTTCGGTGTGAAGCAGAATGACGCCCTACACGGCTGTCTGAATACTGATGCGTAGCAACGCCCCCCTCGGGCTGTTTGGAACTGCTTGTACTGATGCGTAGTAACACCCCCTCACGGTTTGTCAGAATAACTGCATGTTTGGCTTGGTGATGCCAGGAGCTTTATACTATTTCGCTACAAAAAGATAAGACTCTAGCCCTTTCCGTGGCCAACTTTTAAAATAATGGTTGCACAATTATAAAAATTATACCTTCCGAAAGCTCGTCTTCTCAATGTCAAATAAACTCATTGCGCATAAGAATCGATCGTGCAATACGGAGATATTAATTAATTTCTAGTCCTCAGCTGCGTAGGTGTTGCTGTTCTTTTGTACTCTCCCCTCTCTACAGGCCTTGGTAAATCCCCGATGACGTATACTTGCGTTTGCAGTTTTCTCCTGTGCAATTATTAAAGAGTTTTTCTTTACACAAAAATCTCTCATTCGAAATGATTCACTGTACTGTAATTGTTTACTTATTTTTATGCTCGTAAACGGGTTAAATTTAATTATTCTTCTTCTGGTGCATAGGCGGTGTTGTCGTTTTTCAGCAAGCTAAGCTCGATTTCCGAGTCAGGCTTCCTTGTCTAATAGTGGGAATTTTCCACTCGGTTATTAATACTCATGACTAGCTCCCTTCTGAATGTCAAGAGGGGTGATCTCATCTCTCGAACACCTGGTCCTTGTTGCTTGCACAACGTTAGGCTAGCATCCTAGCTTGATCTTTCTCTATGTTACATTAGAAACTGTACGTTTCTTTCATTTCTTCCCCAAATACATGGATTCGACCTCCTTGGACCCTATGGCACATGGGTTCATCTCACCCTTCCTTAGGATAAATAAATTTTCGAAAAATTTTGAGGAAATTTATTTCAATTAATTTTGTCTTTCTTTTATTCATCGAATCCATCATAACGTTATCCGTACTGCCCCCGTAATTGAATTATAGTGAGACCACGGTGGCTATTTTGGAAATTATGAAGAAAGTTAGGGCTGTCATAGTTATGACGTGGGTAGTCATGACGTAAGCACGGATGACGCAGACGTTATGCAAGCAGGCTGCTTGAGCTGAGATTCTTTATGACGTCAGCATTTATTCGAGAAAGATCCGAGATTTACGACGCAGTCGCAGGAAACGTGGAATTCTGCTGAGGAAGAAATTATGCTATTGGAGGGGAGGCTCGAACCAATGAACGATTGTTTGAAGGAAGACGGAGATTGCTGAAACTATGATATTTTTAATACTTTTTGGAATGAAGGATTGTGGAAATCCATTTGCAGTAGTGGCATTGATCTGGAATTTTGGTGAAATTTATTTTCAGTTTTTGAATTTTGAGAATCCGTCATGTATTGACGAAGTTGGAACTTCTAGCGATGACGCAGTAACACGCTATGGAAGGGATGGATACCCCCTTATGAAGTTTATAAAAGGCCTTGCGCAGAAGAGAGGAGTCTCAAATGGTCATAGCTCAAATCGTCATAGCTGATACCTCTGATATTTAAATCGTCAGATCTTCAGTCTCATTGCTTATATAGTCGTTTTGGTGAGACGTCGAGTGATATTAGTAGAAAGAGTCGTCATTAGAACGCGTGGTGAAGCCACCGCATTAAACGAGATTCGTGCAGACAAGCAGTGCAAGTTTACAGTGAGTAAAACTAGGTGAAGTTAAAACGCACATTATAACGCGTCTACAAGATTAGCTATGAACAGTTAGCGTTTGCCTATAAGCTAATTCTATTGTGCTGTGCTACATTAAGGAGTGTAGGAAATTTGAACAATTTCAAGGAGTTATTTTAGAAGATATTAGCATTTTTAGACGTCTGACAAAAGTGATTTTCTCGCCACCTGAGAAGCACTTTATAGCGTCAGATTCTACGACACGGCTGACACTGCCAGTGCAACAGGGAGACTTCAGATTGAATTGTGACACAACGCTACAGTATTATGGAGCAGTTTAATATGGCAGTTTGTTCTTCTATTACCATAACCGAAGAGAAGATGGAAGGCTAAAGGACTTTAATGCGATTGGGACATACATCGATGGAATAAGATAGCAACATGGAACTTCGCTAATTGCCATTCCATACAAGCGAACATGTGGTGAATAACCATCTACACCCATGTTTCGTGGTCCAACGCTGAATACTATCAAACAGCAGTGGAAACGATTTCATACTCACTGTATATGAATATTTCGATGGAAATTACTACAAAAACTTCATGGCGATTTTCTACAAGAACTTCAGGGATTTTTCAAGAGAGGTCAGGGTAGTCCCGACTCACAAAGAAGAGTTTTGCCGGAAGGATGTCTTTCGTCTTCACGGAGCAGTGCAATTTCCGGAGGAGGAAGCAGTTCGATTCTCCGAGGGTGCTGTTTCCTGTTTCGAGGATGGAGCTCAGCTTTAACTTGGTGAAATGGATCCATCAGCAGTCTTCTTTGGGGAATTTTCCTCTGGAACTTCAATCGGCAGATAAGGTAGTCGTGAACGTTTATTGTATTTGAGTTTTTTAGCGATATCTGAGCAACCATTTTCCCATATTTTCTGTCCTCATGTATTTTGCCCTATATTCTTGTTTGAGATTCCTATTCTCAGTACACCTTGATGAGTTAAGCCTTTTTCGACGATTTATTAAGACATTGTTATTTCATGGGCATAGTTAAATGATTTTGGAGCAGTTGAGACTGACTTTTAGATTTTTCAGTAATTTGCTTATTTTTGAGTCACGATTTGACTATAAGTTAATGATTTTCATGGCAGATTTAAATTCAGACAGCGTGTCACTTTATTAAAGTAATTCTACCCCAGTTTAATTACTTTGACCAATTTTCTGTCATCATCAAGAAAGAAGAACATTTAAATGATTTTAGAGCGTTAAAATCCATTACGTTGTCGACGATCTTGGAAATACTAGTCGTTATTTGAAATTGATTGCAACACAGACATTTATCGTCAGTTATGAACTACCATTGCATCATAGACAATTTTGTGAAAGATGAACTTTAATTATGAATTATTGAATGCATTAAAGTCATGAACTTTTGTTAGGAGTTTTTTCTCAATTAGAGATTTGAATAATAATGTTTGCATTCCACAGTCTAATTGGATTCTATTCGACCTTTTTGCAGTTTAGTCGCACTTTGTTTGATGATAGTATTTTTATACTACAATACTTTGAAGATGATAATCTTAAATTTTGATAGACCAGACAGGCGTATATAAGCGTATTCACTATTAAATTTGTTTGTGATTGGCAAATTTTTACTTCATTTCGATTCATGAATGAAATCCACGAAAGTTTAAGATAACAGTTTTGAAACAATTAATGATTGTAAGAATTTTTGAAGTGGAACTATGAATGTATAATCGCTAGTGCAGCGGACGTGTTGAAAGTCGCTGATGTATAATGCCCTTGAAGTAAATGAAGGAGGTTCCCACAGTAATTAATGATGTTGAAGAATTTGTTAGTGGAGGTTTTTGTATTGTTCTGTGGAAGATTTTGATGCCGTATATATTAATATATGATGAATTCTGGGCCTATTTTAATGCAGTTTTGTGCATTTTTTTTGTAAGCGAAGTATTTTCCGCTGGAGTGTATTGTGTTAGTCCTTTGAAAATTAATCAAGTGAATTTACTGTTATAATTAACAAGAGTATTGAAAGAATTTGAGATAAGATTTTGAATGAAGATTACCGTCACAAATAATTATAATAATTATTACAACCTTTATTAAACCAGATTGTGACATTAAATATGTATAACTAACCTTCATTGGTCGATTATATTGACACGATTATGAAATTACCAACCGGATGAACATGTGGTTAAATGTATTTCTTAAATTAATAATTTGAATAATTTAAATGTTAATATTGTAAATAATGATGTAAATATCTTTGACAATAATGTGGAACGAAAGTAATGTTAGAGGCGTGTTTAAAATTCTTTTTGTCTTTAACTATATTATAAACAATTTCTAATTGTTGTAAATAATTTATGAGCTTTTGTTATAAACATTTAAGAGTTAGTTTTATACTCTGCTTATTAAACATTTGGATGATAATTTAACAAGCTTAGGGATTGTCAGAATAATCCAGTGGTATGTGAGTAAAGCATTTGAAAGATTTGCGTAACAATATGAGTTGTCTTGCGGACATTTAAAGCTTTTGAGAGAGTGCTGGATTCTTACGCAACGTGGCATGACAAGTGAGCCCATTTGACAGGTGTGCGTCAGGTTGAAGGGTAGACCGCAGCTGGCCAGACAACTGGTTATCAGCGGGCAAGGTCGTCTACATTCTGGCCTTGTGCCTATATATATATCAGTGTCATGTTTATTAAAAGAAAACAAATGCTCTGTATATGTGTCTCTTCCTGACTTCCTTATCCAGTCCAATTGTGTTATGAATATTACGTTATTTTGAGCTCGTGGGAGCTAACATGTTGTTTGATAACTTTGCAAGTCCTATAGGAGGACGTAGTCAGATTGACATGGGCTACTGATAGCCACATTTATTTTGTTGAGTTTGTTAAAATCATACCCTTTATTTGGAATAAAAGCTTTTGTACAGTTCAAAGTTCTTGTCTTCGTTCTGGTTCATTTTTAAATGTCATGGTGGAGATTATTGTGGGAGCATACTTTAGAGATCCTGTTGTCAACCCAATCCCCGAGATCATTTTTAAGAGGTAAGTAAAGGTAAGTATGAAACCCCGTCTATTTTGGTGTGTTCCACAATAATTTCTTGTTAACTTCTGTGCTCAAATCTCGGTAGTATCTGCCAGAGCCATTTTCATTGGTGTAGCTGAGCCGGTGCGGTTGATTATTGGCAATCCTATTGAGGGGGCGGATATCTGACAGCCTACTATTCGGGTAAACGGGGACAGTACCTTCTGTTTCTTTATTTCTTTAAAGTTCCTTCCACTAATTGTGTAGGTTGGGTATGCTCTGTCACTACCCTTTCTTTCTTTTTCCTTTATTAAATTGAAATTTTCTTCTTCAATAAAATCAATTATTTCTTTAAAGTTCCCTTCCTCTCTGGTCTGTGCTTAGGTTGGGTCTTCAAAGATCCCATTCATTCATTCCCCCTCGCTGACGTCTTCACTCAGGGTCATAAATTTCTTGTCACGTTCGGTGTTTACAACTTTCCCCTCGTCTGGTGCGCGCTTCTCCAAACTCGAGTCAAACAGTTGGTTTCCTTTCTTCTTTTCATAAGACGGACTTCTTGTCGGTCTGTTCTCCATTCATTACATATTTTCAACTTAATGACCTTCTGTTAATTACCTTGTGGGTGCAACTGGCTTTACCCGTCATTTCATCATTATTGTTCTCAGACTTCAAGTCTGTAACACTTCATTTGATTTTTAAGTGCTCGGTCTAACCTCACCTGACTCTTTCTGGTTTTCTTCCCCCTTCCTCATCTCTTTTTGAGATGGTATTTCAAACAAATATTATTTTATTCCTCTTATTCTTCGACGGTTGCAAACGGCTTAACCCGTCGGCTTATGATGGAATAATCCTCTTCCTATCCTTTGTGTCTCCATCTTACGTCTCCAGCTATTATTATTCCTCCTTGTTCTTCTTCCTCATTCTCTTCTTCTTCTTCTTCAGGGTCTTCCTCGAGCATATCTCCCATTTCCATAACTTCTTCTCCTCCTGCTCTTAAATTTTCTATCATTTCATTTTCCCATTTTATAAGCAATTCTTGAGCTCGTATATTCACATCCCCTCCTTGTTCGTGAATACTTTCAACCGTCTCTACCACATTTGTTTCTATTAACTGTCGAACAGTTATGGGTAAATGTTTTAACATGCTTAGGCAATATAACAAAACATTTTCATTTCCCATACACCTTTCAATGGCTTTCTGATAATAAATGATGGAGTTTGTCAATTCCATACTTTCATATCCCACCATCTCTTGTTCTTCTTCTTCTTCTTCACTCTCATTATCATCTATTTCTATTTCATCACCTTCTTTCTCTTCACCTTCGAATTCTTCGTCAATTTCATTCTCTTCTATTTCCATAGTATCTCTTTCCGTTTCTTCACTTTCGCATTCTTCTTCATCACTTTGGTCTTCCATTACCATTTCCTTCCAAAATTTTATCAAGGCTCTGGATACATCTCCTACCAAACCGTTTCTTTTTCTCATACCATTTACAACCTTGCCAATTCCAGTTTTCTCCAGATGTTGAACGTTTATCGGTAAGTTATACAATTGTTTGAAACAATGCATCGTTCTTTCTTCATTTCCTTCACATCTTTCTATAGCTCTAATATAATGCTCTATTTTCTTTATGACCTCAGCATCTTTCTGACTCTCTTCATCCCTTACTCTTTCTCCCTCTTCTCTTCTTTTCTCACATTCCATATTCTCTCGTTTTCTTATTTCTATATAAGTTTTATTCCTTCTTTTCCACACTCTGTATCTCTTTTGCTTTATGAACCATCTCCGTCTTCCTTTCATCCTTGTCCGTAAACGTGCTCTTCTTCTATCTCCCTTCTTCCCTTTTTCCTTTCTTTCATTCCTTTTCTTTTTACGGAGCTTCCAGCTGAAATATGCCTGGGCATCCTCTTTCTCCAAGGCATCGTATGTTATTCCTCCTCCTTTCATTGTTTCCATGGGGTATCCATTTCTTGGTACACCGACTACTAATGGCGGTTTTCCTCTTTCCTGATTTTCTTTAAAGACATCTCCTTCCTTCTTTTCACTATCTCTAACAATCTCCTCTTCTCCTTTTAGGTTTTCTTGGCTCTTGTTGGCATCTTTCTCCATTTCTCTCGTCTTTCTTTGGCAATCTTGACATTTGATCATTAATTCGAGGATCTGGGCTTTCAATTTTTCCTCTTCTTCTTTTAATGCCCTTTTATTTTCCTTGTCCTGCATTTCTTTTGGGTTTTCTTTTTCACTTTCTGTGAAATCTTGAACCTCTGTTTCCATCGGTGCTTCATTGACATTTTCCATTATTGTTTCTTCTACTTTCTCCCTCTCTTCAAGAATTATTATTTCCGTATCTTCAACTATCAATTCTTTTGTTATCTCATGTTCCGAGATTACTTCTTGCTCTTCCAGCTCGACCTTTTAATAGAAATGTTCTTCTTCCCTTTGTAGCTCATTTTCATCTTGGCTGTTCTCCTGGTCTGGACTTACTATTTCCTCTTGAATTGGTTTACAATTTTCTTTTTCCGTTTGGAGCTCTAAAGGCTCAACATTTACCCTTTTGTCTGCAGACATGTTACCTTCTCTTCGTGTAACTATGTCTCCAGGTGCACGCATGCTTTCTACAGAAACATTTATATTTTCATTATTTGGGTACTCTTTATCACCTGTAATTTTACCTTTATCTGGACCCTTGGCCCTTACATCCTCTGAGAGCCTCCGCCTCTCTTCACTTAACAACATCATATTAGAATACAGTGGGCCACTAATGCCACCACACTAGTACATGCTTGAGAGATGATACTCTGAATCAGTGTGTCCCAATTTCTTTTAAAAATTTACTTTGGTACGGGTGTTTACCACAACGTACCCTTTTGATACTTTTATTCAATTTCATAAACCTTTATGAAAGTATTTAAAATTCAAAATTTCGAAAAACCATTTTTTTCAAAAAATGAAAATTTTGATTTTTCGAGAAAACTCGGGTTTTCCCTAGGAAAACTCATCCCTGCGTACTGGGCGCCAAAAAGTATGTTTTCTAGAAGCCCCACGTTGAAGCCAAAAATTTATAGTTTCTGCTAGGGGGGTGTCAATTATATAATAATTCAGGGCTGCTCGGTATGAGTTTCCAGGGACCCATGCGGTCAGTTAATATTTTACGTTGTAGCTATTCCTATCATTACTTTAATTTACATGTTATGACCGTCTTAAATGTTCCTCTAGTTATTAATCCAGCACATTACTTCTATGCCCCCCATGTGCCCTTTCAGCAAGAAATATGCCAATCACAGTATACCAGCGTAGCTCAATTCGGGATTTTCGGGGCAGCGGTAAGTTCCCCCACTCTGTGACTCACATATTTTGGATTAATTAGAGGATACACTTGCAAAAATAACAACAAAATCAACTCCTATTTTAACACATTTAATTAATCAAAATTATGGCGCCACAAACAATTAAACAATTAAATTACTGACCCATAATCATCTACTTGTTCCAAATGAACAAGGAATAACAATAAGATAAAACAAATATTGTATTAAAACATATGGTTTCCATATAAACCAAAAATTCCTAATTATTTTTACTTCCATAAAGCATCAACTGTGAGTTTCATATAACTCCGAGCTCTTATAGCTCAATGCTTTCTGTAATAATGGTGTCATTCTTTGTACACTTCAAATACTACTTTTTAAATATTTACTTAATCATCAAACAAATGTATAATTACATTTAAAATTACATGTTAATTTTCTAACTCAATATTTGGGCATTTTCACACATTTTCAGCTGTTATCATCTCTCTCTAGTATTACAAATACATTAAGGTAATCAGGAAATTACTTGTGTACTCCAGAGTATGAAGATACTTGACACAGTCAAAAAAAAACTATGGTTACTCCCGAAACCTAGTTGCCTTCAATTTACTCGTGGAATCCTACTTCCATACAACATTACAATAGGGATTGTTATTTATTTCATTTGTCTTATAAGACCATTATCACATAAGAAACTACGATCTGAACAGGCAAGCGGAAATATCAATCTACAAGGACCTCGGTTCAACGCCCGGGTCATTAACAACTTTAAACACTCCTGGTGTATTCATTACTCCTTACAAGACGGCCTCCAGACACCCTCCTACACCAAGGGTCCGGCCGTGAAACTTGAGAGTTATTTATGACTAGGCGGGATCCCTCCCGTCTAGCCCCGGCTAGAGCTCTCTTTAAATGCTTTAAAAAGTCCTCTCGGCACGCCGGAAGGCGGAGGTAGAGTTCACCGGACAAACTTGGGGATAGGCGAAAATAGGCAGAATATGCAGGTTTTCGTAGAAGGATCAGACCTCATTTATTGCGAGAAGGTATTTTATAATTGGAGCTTAATTAACTTTGTTTTTCGTCATTTTATGCTTATTTTAAACATTTTATTGTCTTATGGGAACGGTAACCTTCTTGTCATTTGTGGTCCATTTTCATACTTGTGGTCACACTGTCCTTATGCAAGGTTTCGACACTGATGTGTAACTATGTAACGGTCTGTTACTTCTTCACGCAAAATTATATCTCCCGCAGAGATTTTGGTTGGTTCCTCAGTTTAGGGGCTGCGACAACGTGGTCATGTAACCCCGTGTACTTAGGGATGGCTGTATTAGTCTGTAATTCAGGTAAGGACTGCAGACGGTCAATTTCAAGCAGTAGTTCCTAATGTTGCTACCAGGTACTACCGTCAACGACACCTACCTGTGAACTTGGCTACTAGATGCCACCGCAGCCAGCAACTCGCAACGAACGTTGGTACTTCCCCTCCAAAGGAAAGCATACTGAGGGATTTTTAGCGCTCTTAGAAAATCCGACGACTTCGGCCGGCTTTGAACTCGCGACCTTGGGCATAGACATTCAGCATGCTTGCTACCAGTTACGTCACCGAAGCCGCTTCACACTTAGTCAGATGGAATTCTGAATATGATCTCGTGCAAGTGCGTTATCTTGGCAACGTCTGATGGCTCATCCCTCATCAATTTAGTAGTATTGCCATGGCAACCACTGATAGCTCTTGGCATTTTCTTATAATTCCGAAATCATTTTTCTCATCCCTTGGCATAATGGTGGGTCATATCAAAAATTCTTTCAGACAAAATTTTAGGTAATTATTAGGGGAATATTATCCATTTTGTACGGTTTTGATATAGTGCCTATTAAGAGAGATATGATTAATGTTTCCCGAAAAACCAATTTTTTCCCGCCCCTTTGGTCAATGGTTGGTGCTATAAAAAGAACTCTTCTAACATAAATGTTTGGGCTTTATCCGACACATAGTATGAACGTTGAACGGATTCGATATTTCACATATTAAGAGAGTTATAGCAATATTTCACTTTTTCGAAAAAAAAGCCCCCCATTTTCACCACCTTCGACCGATTTAGCCCAGTAACGAACTCGACCGAGATTTTATAGGTATACATATTAGGTAAAATATTCAAAGTGATTGGTGCAAAATTACGGCAGTTATCGTGTCCACAAGAAACTGATATGCATATATATATACACATATACATACATAAATTATATATAAACTTTTGAACTGACGGTGGTTTTGGGGTCTGGGGGATGTGAAACGCGAAGATATGTCGAAATTTTCCGGAAGTCGAAACATGGTACCCATTGCAATAGTTAGCTTTCTAATGAAATCTACCTCTGGTTGGTTCCTCAGTTTAGGGGCTGCGACAACGCGGTCATCTAACCCCGTGTACTTTGGGTGATTGTAGAATCTGTCTGATAAACGGTGTGAATTGTAATGGCTGTAGTAGTCTTTATTCAGGTAAGGACTGCAGACGGTCAATTTCAAGCAGTAGTTCCTAATGTTGCTACCAGGTACTACCGTCAACGACACCTAGCTGTGAACTTGGCTACTAGATGCCACCCCAACCAGCAACTCGCAACGAACGTTGGAACTTCCCCTCCAAAGAAAAGCATACTGAGGGATTTTAGCTCTCTTAGAAAATCCGACGACTTCGTCCGGCTTTGAAACCGCGACCTTGGGCATAGACATTCTGCATGTTACCAGTTACGTCACCGAAGCCGCTTCCCACTTAGTCAGATGTCAAAGTCAACCCCTGGCACCATCCAGCCCATGACGGGCTAAGGCCGACCAAGCGACCGCTGCCCAGCCATTTGGCCTGCAGATATTGGGGTGACGCGTGATCAGCGCGTCGGGTCCCCTCGGCCGTTAATATTGGTATTCGTGATCGGGGTGCTGTCTCACTGTCAGACAGCTACTCAATTGTCCTCACGAGGCTGAGTGCACCCCGTTCCAACCCTCACGTCAGTTTTAAAATCCCTGACGGAGCCGGGGATCGAACCCGGGGCCTCCGGGTGAGAGGCAGGCGCGCTACCCCAACACCACGGGGCCGGCTTAGTCAGATGGAAATACTGAATCTGATCTCGTTCAAGTGCGTTGTCATGGCAACGGCTCATCCCTCATCAATTTAGTAGTGTTGCCATGGCAACCTCTGATAGCTCTTGGCATTTTCTTATAATTCCGAAATCATTTTTCGCATCCCTTGGCGTAATGGTGGGTCATATCAAAAATTCTTTCAGACAAAAGTTTTAGGTAATTATTAGGGGAATATTGTCCATTTTGTACGGTTTTGATATTGTGCCTATTAAAAGAGATATGATTAATGTTTCCCGAAAAAACCACTTTTTTCCACCCCTTTGGTCAATGGTTGGTGCTATCAAAAAACTTATTTGACATAAATTGTTGGCACTTATCCGACACATATTATGAACTTTGAATGGATTTGATATTTCACGTATTAAGAGAGTTATAGCGAAATTTCAATTTTTCGAAAAAAGCCCCCCAATTTCACCCCCTTCGACTGATTTTGCCCATTAACGAACTCGACCGAGATTTTATAGGGATACATATTATGTAAAAAAATCAAAGTGATTGGTGCAAAATTACGGCAGTTATCGTGTCCACAAGAAACTGATATATATATACATAAATTATATATAAACTTTTGAACTGACGGTGGTTTTGGGGTGTAGGGGATGTGAAACGCGAAGATATGTCGAAATTTTCCGGAAGTCGAAACATGGGACCCATTGCAATTGTTAGCTTTCTAATGAAATCTACCTAAAACACAAACCTTTCATTCTCAGTTCTTTGGAGACTTACAACAATATTATTGGGCTCATAAACCACATTCGTAATCTTGGCGTTTATTAATTATGAAAGGTCCTCATTGATTGTGGAAGAGTAATTAACGACGAATAACAAAGGGGCTTTCAAAATAAGAGGATTCTGAGTTCGAATCTCTTCACATGCCTCGGGAATCTTTCCCATATAGAGGACTATACAAAATGCGATTTAGGGTCAGCCTATAGCTATAAGACCTACGCTCAATACCATACATTTGCTCCCTTTCAATAACATACACAATGCCTCGTGATACTACGTCACAAATAGAGGACTTATACCAAATCTCAATTCGCTACAATCAACTACCTCTCATAAGTAATTTACCAAGTACATTAACTTTTACGCGTTCCTAGCGTGACATTTTACTTTAATTGCGCTCCTTCTGCGCTATACATTTTTTAAGCCTAGCGTCATCCAAAGAACTGATAATATCATATTAACAATTGATACACATTTCAATTTTTATATTATTCTTTTTCTTTGACCATAACTTTCTCTATTCCAAGAACATGCATTTAAACCTCATGTCTATACTTTTTATTAAGGCTCTAACGCTCTTATATTTACATCAATTAATTTGATCTTTATTTAATATTTCCTTACTTGGTTATTATTATTATTCATTTCATATCTTTATTCTTTACACTAGCTCAAAAGCTATTTCTTTCATATAACTCAAATTTACTTTTAATTAAATATCTTTCATGATAATTACTAATATTTCGCTTGCTCTTATGACAGTCGTCAAATACATTAACATTTTATATATTTCCTCTACTGGATTTATTCTTTACATAATTATTTATAGTTTCTCAAATTTCTATTTTTGTTCAGATCGCGTTCTTGTTTATTCAGTATTTATTTATTTAAACACATCCCTTTTACTCAAAAACTCCGGTGGATTTGTACACAATCATTCCCTGACACCAAAATATAATGAAATTCATTACTCACATGTTATTAAGGTCGTCTCATGACCTTTATCCTTGTGCGGTGTTTCATTTTGGCCCACTTTAAAATTTACTCCATATTATAGAAATTCATCTTATGTACAAACACTTTTTGACACATATTTAATACACTTAACATTGACGACATTTTTAATACACTGGTGTATCCCTTTAGAACACACAATAAACACTAAAAAATATTATTTTTACACACAATCTTGATCGATTTACACTTCACAACTTTTGATCACTAGGCCGTATTTTCTTAGCCTATCACACGTGACCTCTTAATTTCCCGTTTCCAAGGGTGAAATTTATTCAATGTCGGCTTCCTATCCTGCAGAATGCGAAAGTCTCGAAACATCTACTTTTCCCTGGAATCCTAATTCTTCGAATCCTATTCTGGATGACCGGCTATTTCTCTAGCTTGAACGGCTTCCCCTTTTAGATCTAGTTTATCGATCCTAGCGAAAGTCTGTCCAGATCGAGGTCCCCTCGATAATCTATCGATGATCGATGGATTTATTTTATAGCAGCTAGTACTTCTCAAGTCTAGTGCTTTAGAATAGTTCGTCTGCTTTCTGGAGATAATGTCTATAGTCTCCGTTCTTCTTTATTTAATCGGTTCTAGCACTCCTACCTTTCTGAGATACGTTGCGAACCTTACTCTGTTTTCCCTAGTTGGGTTCTTTAATTTAGATAACTGTTTATCTTCCTATTACGGTACTTCCGTACGTTATGATATATTCGGTCGTTTATGTAAAGACCTATCGCCTTAAGTCCAAAGTTCGCAGCCTGCTCTGACTATATTTTACGAACTTTTTCACTATAAACTTGTGTACTGTCGGACCTAAATCCTGTAACTAGGATTTTCCTAATTTTTCAACACGGCGATACTTGAATATTTCTTCTTTACAACTCCCTATGGAGGCAAGCAAGTTGTTAATACTGCGACGCCTATGGCTATCGGATATTAATTCTGCGGTGTAATACAGCGTTTCTCCCCTTAAGGAGTACTGGTAAACTGTCTTCGGTGTGAAGCAGAATGACGCCCTACACGGCTGTCTGAATACTGATGCGTAGCAACGCCCCCCTCGGGCTGTTTGGAACTGCTTGTACTGATGCGTAGTAACACCCCCTCACGGGTTGTCAGAATAACTGCATGTTTGGCTTGGTGATGCCAGGAGCTTTATACTATTTCGCTACAAAAAGATAAGACTCTAGCCCTTTCCGTGGCCAACTTTTAAAATAATGGTTGCACAATTATAAAAATTATACCTTCCGAAAGCTCGTCTTCTCAATGTCAAATAATCTCATTGCGCATAAGAATCGATCGTGCAATACGGAGATATTAATTAATTTCTAGTCCTCAGCTGCGTAGGTGTTGCTGTTCTTTTGTACTCTCCCCTCTCTACAGGCCTTGGTAAATCCCCGATGACTTATACTTGCGTTTGCAGTTTTCTCCTGTGCAATTATTAAAGAGTTTTTCTTTACACAAAAATCTCTCATTCGAAATGATTCACTGTACTGTAATTGTTTACTTATTTTTATGCTCGTAAACGGGTTAAATTTAATTATTCTTCTTCTGGTGCATAGGCGGTGTTGTCGTTTTTCAGCAAGCTAAGCTCGATTTCCGAGTCAGGCTTCCTTGTCTAATAGTGGGAATTTTCCACTCGGTTATTAATACTCATGACTAGCTCCCTTCTGAATGTCAAGAGGGGTGATCTCATCTCTCGAACACCTGGTCCTTGTTGCTTGCACAACGTTAGGCTAGCATCCTAGCTTGATCTTTCTCTATGTTACATTAGAAACTGTACGTTTCTTTCATTTCTTCCCCAAATACATGGATTCGACCTCCTTGGACCCTATGGCACATGGGTTCATCACAGCCCTATGAAGAATGTATATCGCAAATGGTTTACTTCAAGGTTTGGATGCCCAATTAAAGATATTCCTACGATAAATAATTGGCACTGGAGTTTTACAAGTAGTTATTTCAATGACCAACGTAGATCACTGTTAACAAGGGATCTGCACTCCCGGCAGACACATAGTAGGATAACATGTCACATGTTACACACCTTATGCGACTACTGTAAGGCTCGTATTTTATTTATTTATTTATTGATTTATAAGTGCGATGACAAGAGCTATGGTCCTATGAGGGAGTAAACTGCTGCATTGACGGAACCACCACTGCTACCAGGAACACTAGACGCAAGTCTTGCTCTGGGACTAAAATAAGACAACATCATCGTGATTGCATGGAGGGAGTGTGGAAAAAAAAGCGGGAATACTACACTTAGAATTGCTGCTGTCAGCGCCGAGATTCGAACCACCGATATTATGACTTGTTTCAGCTCCCCATCGCTACGTCACAGGGCTTCCTTTAAAATTCTAGAATACCTTTTGGCAACTTGGTCTAGTTATGGATTGGAAAATTGGTCCGCGACAATGATGCACAGTTTGTTGCGAGTGACTGTGAGAGGTTTATGTTTACTGGTGTCATATCTCTTGAGAAGTGCAGGAGACTAACAAAGACCAGGCCAGGAACACGAAAAACACGCTGTTGATCACGTACGGGTCCCGCACTTGTTATGCGGGCTCTGAGTTGAGTGTCTTATCACCTATTATAGCTCTTGTCCTCGCTATGGTGAACTCCGTCGAAAGCTTGCAAGCCAACATGTTGAACTTGAACAGAAATGTAGGGAGTATGGTATGAAGATCATCAGCATTTCAAAGACGAAGGTTATGTCGATAGGGAAGAAACGCAAGACAACAGAATGCCAGATAGAAGGAATTAAATTGGAGCATGTAGGCCATTTTAAGTAGCCTACTTGGGCTGTGTATTCTCTCAGGATGGTATAATATGGGGAAGGAAATAAAGTCGAGGTGTAGAAAAGCCAATGCATTGAGTTCTCAGTTGCGATCTACAATATTCTGTAACAAACAAGTTAGTGTAGCGACGAAACTCTCCCTATCTAATTGAATCCCACCCAGTCTCTTTATGTCCTTAGCAAATGGTCCTTGTATAAAATAAACAGTAGTAGTGAGAGGTTACAACCTTACCGCACTCCTGTAACAACCTTGAACCAAGAACTCACCCTACCATCAACTCTCACTGCAGTCTGATTATCAACATAGAGTAAATACTTTGAATTGCCCAGCTGACATTATCAGGCTGGGAACACAACCCTTAAAGGCAATTCGAACTGGAAAAGGTTTTCGGCATTCTGTGTGACAAAAGGCTCAATATAAGGGTGAAAGAAAGGCCTACAAGTCAGCTGTTAGGCCAGCCATGATGTATGGTGCGGAGACATGGGCAATGACTAAGTCACAAAGTCATAAGCTGGATGTGACTGAGATGAAGATGCTGCGCTGGATGAGTGGCGTCACTAGGAATTATCACATCACAAATTAGAAAATCAGGGGCACAGTTAAAGTAACAGAAGTCTCCAAGAAAATCCAGGAGAGAAGACTGCTCTGGTATGGGCAAGTTATGCGTCGAAATAACAAACATGTAGGGAGGAGAGCGATGTCTCTAGTTGTGGATGGCACGAGGAATAGAGGCAGATCTCGAAGATGGACTGACAATATCCATGAAGACCTAAAGGAGAAGCAGTTAGGGGACGACGATGTGTGGGACAGAATAAAATGGAAAAGACTTGCCAGAAACATCGACCCCACTTGAAGTGGGATAAGAAGAAGAAAAGAAGAAGGAGCAGAAGAAGAAAGAAGTAAAGAGTATTAAGATGTCTGCTCCAGTAGCCCAGTGGTCAGTAAATAATTTTACGTCACACTCTTCATCTTGTGGCGGCACATCAGTTGCAGAACACTCGTCTATCCAATTGTGTCGTGGTTACTGGTTTCTTCACCAGGCCTGCCTTACATGTGCGATGGAAATTATGACGCTGCTTCCACTTACAGTAGTTGCACCCCTTGGAACAAGAAAAAATTAAAAGAGTTGTTTACAAAAACATTCTACGGTATTTTAATTCCCCTTAACACACATCTGGATGCTTTCAAGCAGTTCCACGAATAGTCTTAGGCCACTACAAGAGAGAAATGCGTCTTTATACGTAGTTTTTAGTATAATGAACAGTGTTCTACTCTGTGTTATATTTGATCTCGTCTACAGTGAGTTCCTATAGATAAAGGCCCTGCGGAGGTGCGGATATCCGTGGATAAACCCACGGATATCCACAACATGGCTGTGTGGATAGCGGATAAGCTGCGGATAATGTTTGGAGTAAATTTGCGGATAGTTTTTAGAATACAATCTGAACTCGTTGAATATCATTAGACTACTAGGACCCGGTTGTCTATGATATATCATATTTTTTCCGTTATGTTCTTACAATGACTAATGTAAGATGATGATTTAAGCTCATCTCATTCAAATTATGTTATTAAGCATAATTTACACTCCGAACAGGAAATGGTTGCCTAAGGAGAACGACTTTTTCCTCATGTCTAAATGTGTTGCTTTAATAATAATAATAATAATAATAATAATAATAATAATAATAATAATAATAATAATAATAATATCGTATGGCCTCGGGAGCCGGGTGCAAGCTTTGTAATTTGACACCCAGAGAGTAGCTTGCATGTCGAATTTCGTTGTTCCTTGAATCACTATGAAAGTCAAGGAGGTTAAATATTTAAGCTCCTTGAACACTATAGCGCTTTCTAGTAGAGCAATGAGGAACTTTGTGTTGGCGGAAACTCTCGAGATTAATTTTGCCATTATTAACACGGCCTACTGAATTCAAATGGGTTCTGTGACATGCCAACATCGTATGACATGCGTGTCGTATTTTTGCCGCTTTTCAAAAATCACTTACCACGGCCAGGAGCGAACCTGCAATCTTGGGGTTAGTAGACCGACACGCTATCCACTCACCCACCGTGGCAAGCTAATGTGTTGCTATGTCATAGCCTAAGGGGAACGACTTTTTCCTCATGTCTAAATGTGTTGCTTTAATACTGTATGCTTTATCTAACTTAACATTTTATTTTAATGCCAGCAGATTCGGATAACAAATGTGCGGATGCTGATAAAAGTCATGAGGATGCGGGGCGGATGCGGATAACAGTCGTGCGGATGCAGGGTGGATGCGGATAATGTTTTGTTTATCAGCGCAGAGCTCTGCCTATAGAACGGAGCTTTCCAAAGCTACAGTAGAGGTAACTGAGGTGAGGGTAGCACTAATTATTGCTGGGACAAATAGATGGGAGCAATAGCAAGAGGGTACTCGTAATGGAGAGATGAAGGCAAAGTAAAGGCTAGGTCACACAGGAGCGTGGACTGTCCGCGCACGTGGAGCGGTCTACCACCGCGAACTCTGTATTGTTAAATATTGCATCACCCTGGCCAAACCGAACGCAGCCTGCCGACGGGGCTCAACCTTTTCCGCGGCGGTCGACGAACCAGTTGTGTTTTCTTACAAAGTTCGCGGCGGCCTGTAGAGGACAAAACAGAAAATATGGCAGAAGAAACCGAAAAATAATAAGTTTTTTTTTCTTGAAAAATAAATAAGTGCGAAATATAATTATTATGCTTTTTTTTTTCATTTTTAGCCTACTTTCGATTTTTGCAAAAAATGAAAGTAGACTTATGAGATCACTACAGGGCGTAAAAAAGTGTGTCTGTCTGTGTGTGTGTACGTGTGTGTGTGAGTCTGTGTGTGAGTGTGTGTGTGTGAGTGTGTACTCTGAATGTCTGTCCCCCCCCCCTATCAATTCGAACACGGTGAGCGCAAATTGAACGAAATTTGGTACAAAGGTAGCACTAGCAAAGGACACCTCAGTGTCATGTTTTATATCGCCGCCATCTTGACGGAAACGTAATGGCGGCCACACAAATGTTCAAAGCTTAAATCAAATTACGACTAACCTAATCATCCGATCTCTACCAAATTTTGCAACAACATACCTTTATGGAGGCAGCATCCTTTGACAAATCTAATAGGTCATTAGCCTAATAGTTTGCGGATGGCGGCCATCTTTGTGTCAAAATCGATTACCCCTATTAATTCGAACACGGTGAAACCGAATGGAATGAATTTTGGTACAGAGGTAGCACTAGCAAAGGGCACCTCAGTGTCATGTTTTATATCACCGCCATCTTGACGGAAACGTAATGGCGGCCACACAAATGTTCAAAGCTTAAATCAAATTACGACTAACCTAATCATCCGATCTCTACCAAATTTTGCAACAACGTACCTTTATGGAGGAAGCAACCTTTGACAAATCTAATAGGTCATTAGCCTAATAGTTTGCGGATGGCGGCCATTTTTGTGTCAAAATCGATTACCCCTATTAATTCGAACACGGTGAAACCGAATGGAATGAAATTTGGTACAGACGTAGCACTAGCAAAGGGCACCTCAGTATCAAGTTTTATATCGCCGCCATCTTGACGGAAACGTAATGGCGGCCACACAAATATTCAAAGCTTAAATCAAATTACGATTAACCTAATCATCCGATCTCTACCAAATCTTGCATCAACATACCATTATGGAGGGAGTATCCTTTGACCAAACTAATAGGTCATTAGCCAAATATTTTGCGGATGGCGGCCATCTTTGTATGAAAATCGATTCCTCCTATTAATTCGAACACGGTGAAACCAAATGGAACGAAATTTGGTACAGAGGTAGCACTAGAAAAGGCCACCTCAGTGTCATGTTTTATATCACCGCCATCTTGACGGAAACGTAATCGCGGCCACCCAAATGTTAAAGGCTAAAATGTAATTACGACCAACCTAATAATCTAGTCTCTACCAAATTTTGCAACAACAAATCTTTATGTGGGAAGCATATTCTGACCAAACTGCTAGATCATCAGCCCAATAGTTTGCAGATGGTGGCCAAGTATGTGTGCAAATCGATTCCCCCTATCAATTCAAACACGGTGAAACCGAATTGAACGAAATTTGGTACAGAGGTAGCACTAGCAAAAGGCACCTCAGTGACATGTTTTATATCGCCGCCATCTTGACGGAAACGGAATGACGGCCACCCAAATGTTAAAAGCTTAAATCAAATTTCGACCATCCTAATAATTTGATCTCTACCGGATTTTGCAACAACATGCCTTTTTGTGGAAAGCATCTTATGACTGACTACAAGGTCATCAGCCCAATAGTTTGCAAATAGCGGCCATGTATGTGTGCAAATCCATTCCCCAGATCAATTCAAACACGGTGAAACCGAATTGAATGATTTTTTTTACAGAGGTAGCACTAGCAAAGGGCACCTCATATTCATGTTTAATATCCCTATAGCACGTTGTATTTCAACAAGCTACTACAACCAACATTCAATTATACTCCTTGAAAAGGACAAAGAGTTATAACAATACCCATGCATTTAGGAGAAAGTAGGCTATATGTTCTTTACTGAACATCTTGTTTTTTTTTCAAACAGATGGCTAGCCTTTCCTTCGCACAAATGGGTTTCCTCCAGTTAGTGGTTTGCTTGGAAATGATTGGTTCTAGGAGCATACGTAATGTCTCAAATTGTTCTCGAGACATTCGAAAATACATGGAGAACCTTTCTTCAAACGAGAACAGTTCCCGGCACAATCTGTGAAACTCCCCATATTCCTCTCTTTTCTCTTTAATTTCGTGAACCCATAGGCCTACTCTCTTTCGTCTCAATGCCAACAAAAGCAGCAATTCTTCTTCGTCAGAGGAACTGCTGGACATGCTGAATTAAAATGTTAATTAAAATACCACGAGCACAAAACAATGTAATGCACACTTGATCGCGAGTGCTTTTACACTGGTTCGCCTCGACTTGTCCGCATTCTATTTGACCACCCTAGTCCGCGGCGTACTGCGGTCGTTCCGTTCGCGCGGACAGTCCGCACTCCTGTTTGACCGAGCCTTTTAAGAAATGATTAAGTTATATGAGGTTGTTAGTATGAGCTGACTCAGATGGAAGGGCCATGTGAAGATAATGGGGGAGGAGAGATTACCTAAGAGGTTGATAAGTTCAGCTGTAGAGAGTAAGAGAAGCAGAGGTAGACCTAGGAGGTCCTTTAACTGCCACTACAATACAAGTTTTGCATAGTTTCGAATTCCACTCTCACCCATGCAAAAGTGGTTCACTACACTTAAAATGTATGGGCTAACAAGCAAAGGAGAGGATAGAACTTAATAAAAGGCACGGCGGTACATTCCCAATCCCATCCCTACAGTCACCACAATAATACAAGTTATCAAACAGGTTCACACCTCCCCAGTTGTGTCCACTTCGACCAGATGTTCCCAGCTCTAGGACACTGCCCGTAGAGGAGGAAGTGGTGAGTTCCCTCGCTGAGTCCGTGGTAGACACCAACCTGGAGGGTAAATTCGATTTAGAAAAAAATCAAACAGGTTCATCACACACCCGAGTAGGCTGCATGAGGCTGATGATCACGATGATCCAAGCTCCTGAATGTTTCATTCATGTCGAGTAAACTGTTGTAATTCTTATGAATGTTTCACCACCGGTCTCCAACCCCTTCGTGGTGTAGTGGCTAGCGTTCTTTACTGTCACCCTCTGATGATGTCAGGGTCCAATTCTCCGTTCTGATAAGAAATTTAAAGGTCATGGGTTCAAACCCGGCCGAAGTCGTCGGTTTTTTAAGAGCGAAAAAAAAACCCACCTCAGTGTTACTTCCTTCGGAGGGGAAGTAAAACAGGCGGTCCCATCTCATAGATTTATGGCATGAAAAGGAACCTTCCACTAACTACACTTGTGTGAAGCCAAAATTTGTAGGTTAGAATTTATAACGCTATATTAGTTCCAACGTTCGCGCCAGGTGCTGGCTGCGATGGCATCTAGTAGCCAAGTCCGCAAGCTAGGTGTCATAGACGGTAGCATTTGGTAGCAAAAGTAGGATCATATTTGAAATTATCGTCTGCAGTCCTTACTTCAATTAAAACAGATAACACTCACTAATTCAGCCATCACAATTAACACCGGTTTTCAGACAGATTCTACACACACCCAAAGTACACGGGGTTACATGACCGCATTGTCGCAGCCCCTAAACTAAGTAACCAACCAACCAAATTTAAATCGGTCTGATAGCTGGAACGGGATACACTCGTCTGCCTCGTGAGGCAGATCTGAGGACATTTAGGTTCTACTCTCATCTCGGCCAACTTAGAATTTGTTTTCTCGTTGTTTCCTAGTTCTACTCCAGGCAAATACCAGGATGGTTCCTGACTTAGGCCACAGCAGTTGTCAGAATAAATTACTGAGAAGCACATTGGAAACACCTTCTAACAATAAGAAAATTTGTCTCACACAGAAGGGCTTATATCAGCCTGAAGTTGTTATTAAGGTATATCCTTACTGTGGTATGAGATGTCTACGAATTAAATCTGCTCACTGGCTGCTTGACGCAGCGGTAACGTTCTCACCTGCTGTGTCCAAGATAGCAGGATCAAATCCCGGTGCAACCAGTTGGCATTTGAGAGTGATATAATGCGAGGGAACCGTGTCTGTATATTTACTGGTAAGGTAAATATCCCTTTTAGGACAAATCTCGGACACCCCAGCTGTCTTGAGTGTGACTTTCCCCCGGTTTTTCCACACTCCCTCCAGTCAAATGCCAGGATAGTACCTTATTTCTAGTCCTGGGGCAACCACCTCCCCATCTGTGTTTATGTCGCAGTCGTGTCTGCTTGTACCAAGCACCAGTGCAATTAACCTCCTTTTCCTGGGCCCTGGGTTATTAGTGTTTTGGGACCGGGTGAGTTAGCCATGGTCGTTACGGCGTGGCTGCAAGCAGTCGCTCACATCCGGGAGTCGAGGAGGTTCGAATCCTCCCCAGTGACCTTGAAGATGGTATTCTGTAGTTTCCCATCTTCCTTCCAGGCAAATGCCCGGCTTGGTCCCTAACTATAGGCCACAGCCGCTACCTTACATTTCCTCGTCCTTACATTCACACTTTCCTCCCCAGACAACACTCCACACGCGACGGTACTTGTAACTCACCCCACGGGTGTCCACATAGAAGCAGCTACAAATTCGGGTGAGCCGAACATGTCCTCGGACACTCCCGGCACTGAAAAAGCCACACGCTAAAAATAATAATAATTAAAAAGTAAGTGTTTTGGGGTGTTATTTTATTGAATCCTTCCGTGGCTCGCTGGCATCGGGAGAGCGTGCGTTAGAATCTCATCTCGGCCTTCATTAAAATGGTTTTCGTGGTTTCCCATTTTCACCACCAGGCAAATGCCGGGACGGTTCCTTACAACAGGTCCACGGCCGACTATTTCCAAAGTCCCTTCCCTGACCCGTCCTTAATTAGACGCAAGTTGCGGTCACTTAGGCAATCTATCTGCTGACAAAGTGTGCTCAGCTCCAAGAAACTGTCCATGTGATGGTAGAGGAATGATCCCTCATAGAGTCCCTGGGTGAAGGCTAGCTGGGAGGACAAGCGATTTAAAGAAGATTTTTTTTATGTTCCAGGTCCATTATTTGACTTTGAATTTGTGTACGGGTCTTGATCACTTTTTTTTTTACCGTAGGCTTGAGCCTCTATGGACTGCGAGTTAACAACCATTCTTGTCTTGTTCGTTTGCCGGCTTTGACATCTTGCCAGTATCTCTTGAGCCCATCTATCAGTTTATTCTTCCGCTCCTCTGTTAAAGCAAAGGTCCTCTCCGTCTTCTGGGTTCTGCCTCCACCATAAAACCCTGATAGCTTTTCACCATCCTTCTGAAACTATTCGTCTTTGATTTTATCCTCCGTAATGCCCATCTGCCTCATATCTTTCTCACACTCTTGGAACCATTTCAACTTGGAGATCTTCGGTTTAAGAAAATTCCAGATTTTCTTTGTGAGCAGGTCTTTATTCATACGGAAGATGTGCCCATAAAAACAGCAATCTTCGCTTTCTAATTTTTGTTGTTATCGGTTCCTTTTTGCTGTATACTTCTTCTTATTTCTTATTATTTATTAATATATTTCGGGTGGTTTTTGACATTTTTTTGTTTTATTTGTATTTGAGTTCTTATTTTGTTTCTTTTATTAGCATTTGTTGATTCATAATTCGGCTCCAATCTGGTTTACAAACTCTATTGGTAGCGTGCATGTATTTGCTTAATTAGAATGTCAATTAGCCATGGCGATTGTCTGCTCTTTCCCACTACCGTCAATCACAGAAACACAGGTTATCAAACAAGTTCAACACACACAACTAAGTACATGGGGCTGATGACCAATATGTCACAAGCCCCTAATATGAATTGACGACAACCACTGCAAGTGACTTATACACATATTGTACATGGTACATTTATTTCTCTCTAACTGGACCACTGATTGGCTTGTTTACTGACAAATAGATGCTGTCTCTAAACGAATTGTTTCCAGCACGAAAGTATGCAAAGTCTTGGCCTTGTGAGTTAATGAGTTCTTTGGAATGTGCTTCTCTCCTTGAACTCGCATTTCAACTCCCAATGGATTTGTATCCATAACATCCGAAAAAGTGCTTCAATGTGTCATTCTCACTACTGAAATCTGGAAAACAGGCGGACTATAAAATATGTGGAAATAAATTGGATACGGTTTCTCAGGTAAGAGATTTAGGTATTATTCACGATGATAAACTGTCATTCTCTCCCCACATTGACCATATCAAATCTCGCGCAATGCGCAGTCTCGGCATTCTATACAGATTCACAGAAATTAAAGACCTCACTGCACTTAAATTATACTTCACGACATATGTTCTCCCAATCCTAGATTTCTCTTCTCCAATTTGGTCTACTTCGGCTATAACCAATATTTCTAAATTTAACAGTGTCTTCAATTTCTTCATATCAATTGTCAAAGCTCGCAATCCTTCACTAAGGCACTTTGCCAAATCCGACATTCTAAATCAGCTCAATTTACTCGACCTTAGAAACCGTCTACAATTTACTGACCTGTGTTTCCTACATAAAATTATGAATGGTTTAACAAAATGTAACATGCTACTAAGCTACTTCCCACTCCATGTTCCCTCCCGTTCAACACGTCAGAACCATTTACACCACATACCTCGCCCACGTCTTGAAGTACAGAAGCGCTCTATTTTCCACCGTCTACCTATCCTTAGCAACTCCCTTCCAAATATTGACATATTCTCTCCCTATAGAACATTCAAACATAACATTAGAAGATCCCTTTCATCCTTAATTCCTAACCCCTCACCCTCCTAATCACTCATTACCCCAATCACTCCCTGCGTCCTTCCCGAGATTTATCCCTTGCTGCCATCACTGCCAATTGTTACCTGTTATTGTTGTTGTTGTTTTTGTTAATATTATTTGAAATTGTTAAAATATTAGTGTAAAATGACCTTTTCAGGGTTGTATCTAATAATTATTAAATAAACAAATAAATAAAGCGTGGCCCTCAGTAGCCAGCACAGTCCAGACCTCTTCGTTAGATAAATGGTAATGGGGTAGAGATGCCAGCAGAGCAGAGCCGATAGCCAGCTTTAGTTCAATCATAAGATCCATTCTCCCAGAGTTGAGGAGATACTACTCGTATAGCCGGTTTACCCATCAGTGCTTGGGTGGCATTTTTAATATCCAAGAGAAAGAAAAATATGTCTCGTTTTTTTAAAAGTCGTTTACCCTCCAGGTTGGTGGAACCCACGGACTCAGCGAGGGAACTCACCACTACCGCCTCTACGGGCAGTGTCCTAGAACTGGGAACATCGAATCGGAAGGGATACAACTGGTGAGGTGGGATTGGCACCTCGCCCAGGCGGCCTCACCTGCAAAGCGAACAGGGGCCTCATGAGGGAAGGTAAGGGATGGTTAGGATGGATGGACAAGGAAGAGGGAAGGAGGCGGCCGTGGCCTTGAAGAAGGTACCATCCCGAAATTTGCCCGAAGACGAAGTGGGAAACCACGGAAAACCACTTCGAGGATGGCTGAGGGGGAATCGAACCCCCTCTACTCATTTGGGCCACCCGAGGCTGACTAGACCCCGTTCCAGTCCTCGTATCACTTTTCAAATTTCGTGGCAGAGCCGGGAATCGAACCCAGGACCTCCGGGGCGGCAGCTAACCATGCTGACCGCTACGCTACGGAGGCGAATATGTCTCTTAAGAAAAGTAATTACGATATTTCCTTTCAGATTTTAGTTCTTGTTGATTTTGTTTCATTTCGTGGCTATACAACATCATGGCCATAAACCTCGGTCCGGAGAAAATAAAATTCCTGGATATGTTTGGTTGGTTGGATCTTAAGTTTAGGGGCTGCGACAACGCGGTCATTGTAACCCCGTGTACTTTGGGTGTGTGTAGAATCTGTCTGATAACCGGTGTTAATTGTGATGGCTGTATTAGTGTGTGTTATCTGTCTTTTAATTTAAGTACTGCAACTTAGAATTTTTCAAATAGTTCCTACTTTTGCCGCCAAGCGCCACCATCAACGACTACTAGGCCAAGTTCAGAACTTAGCTACTAGACACCACCGCAGTCGTCTCTTGGCATCGAACGTAGAAACCTAAGAGCGTTGTTTACATTCTTGACCTATTCAATTTAGCTTCACACAGGTGCAATTAGTGGAAGGTTCTTTAACATGCCATAAATCTATGACATGGGACCGCCGGCTTTACTTCCCCTCCGAAGGAAGGCATATTGAGGGATTTTAACGCTATTAAAAAACCGAAGGCTTCGGCCGGTTTTGAACCCGCTATCTTGGGCATAGAAACTCAGCATGCTACCGACTACGGCACCGAAGCCGCCCTGGATTTGTTTGATCCATTATTTAATATTCCACAGAAATACTGCATAGGGAGTGAAAATATACCCGTGATAAATTAGGTAATAAAAGCTGCAATATTTCCCACCCGAGACTGTATTGTGCATACACCTGAGTGCCGGAGAAAATATTTTGTTGTTGTTTCATTTGAGGGATTTGGACATCGTGGTCATACACTTGGGTGTGTTTATAAAATGTGTACGATAGTCTGTGTTATTGTGAAGGTTGTATTAGTGTGTGTATTTGTAATTCAGGTGAGGATGGGGAAGGAGGAGGACGTGGCCTTAAGATAGGATCCATCCCGGCATTTCGACTCAATTACAAATCCACGCATAATTGTAGACAACACAAATAACACAGGCTATCAGATTTTGTATTATCACGTACTTCTGTATTCGAAAGCTTCTTTAAAATGCCATATTCTGAAAATTATATTTCTTGCCTGACTGTGTAAAACTGTTCGGTGCCACTCGGCTTGCTGAGGAATATTGTTGTGAATTCAAAACTTGAGCTCACAGCACTTCTTAAAGCGTCACCACTATACACTGAATTGATACAGCAATACAGTCACGCTTCATTTCATTCCCTGGAAAACCTAAATATATCGACACCTAAATCATTCTCTCGGCTGGCTGCGTGACTCAGTGGTAACGTTCTCGCTTGCTGGGTCCAAGGTTGCAGGATCGAACCCTGGCGCAACCCGTTGGCTTTTGAGGGTACGCAAAGGCGAGGGAGCCGTGTCAGTAGATTTACTGGCACATTAAAGATCCACTTCGAGGCAAAATTCCGGCACCCCGGCTCTCTAAAAGCCGCAGTAGTTAAAGGGGACGTACAACCAATAACATTATTATTGTATTATTAAATAATTCTCTCTTTAATTATGACTTCAGTTCAAGGGCAGGTGTTATCTTCCGAACGGCTCGGCTGGTCGTAGCACCACAGGGTTTGGACAGTCAGCTTCAAAATGTTTAGCTCTGTAACATAGGGACATCAAAATAATTGAAGAATTAATTATTTTCGTGCGCGGAGAGAAATAAAGATTTCGTGCGGCACAGCGAGCCTAGCGAGATGAGTTATCTAGGGAAGGCCACGCTATGCTATTGACTGGCGTGGCTGAGCTACTGAATCTGGCTTCTCCCTCTTGTTCACCGTTGTTTTGTGTTTGGCATAGAGCTTTGGTTTCTCACCAGGCCGACCGGGGTTCAAAACTCATCCGAGTTGTATTTTTGGTTGATTTTTTTAAATATATATTGTTTTTAAGTACTGATACGCTATACAATTGAGCGATATGTTGTGCAGTTTGCAATGGAAAATATATATTTACTTAAAACAAAGTTCTCCGACGGATATGCACGAGTGACATCTACTAGCAACCAGTTGAACTATGCATTTGCTAACCACGGCCTACTAGATGCGAGCTGCGCTCTATACCGGCATTGACAGTCCCAGTTAGTGAACCCATGCATACGGTGTAATTGAACATTTTCATCTTGTTGCCGATAGAGCGCACTCATCCTCAAGCATAGGCGCGATTAAAAATTAGGTTTATTAAAGTAGGTTTATTAAATGTGTTTTTCCTTGTGATACGTTTAGACCAACGAAGTTTTGTTTCAGTTTCAATTATTGTAAGTAGTCGGTGTCAATATACTGTACTGAATGCCTATGTTGTTTGGAGTGTTTGCTGATGAAATTGTAAAATGCTGGGGTAAATTATAAACTATAGTTTGAACGCCACTGCTGAAATCCAGTATGTCATACTGTTGTGTGTCATTTTGAACTCCGAATAGAAAGAAAATAGGAGGTGATCAGGACAAAGAGTTATAACTATACTCATACATTTGGGAGAAAGTAGGCTATATGTTCTTTCCTGAACATCTTGTTGATTTTAATGACCTCCGTGGTACAGAACTACACTACACACCCTTACTATGAAAACATTCACGCAGGTAATACTAAAATATAGAAATTTCATCAGAGCTTCTTCTTGGTAGCTATAATAGTGATCTGTAGCCAAGAATAAGGAAAAACTAAAAACTGAAGAACTGCATCGTGTTAGCGAAAATTTTAAAAAATGATAGGTGAACATGCCCGCTTGTTATAAGATAGAGTCCTGCGCGGATAGACAAAATGTTATCTGCATCCGCCCCGCATTCACACGACTTTTATCTCCATCCACACGTTTGTTATCCGAATCTACTGGCATTACGATAATATTTTTAATTAGATGAAGCATAAAGCAACACAGTTAGACATTTCAGGAGAAAGTCGTTCCCTTAGGCTATGTATTGTCCCCTTGAGAAAGCGTACACGAGACTTTATTCGGGGGTGTACAGTTCATCGTCGTGAAGTTGGATATTTTGTACTTTGCTTCCATAATTTCAAGGTGACATACGGAGAATATAATTAGCAAGAGATGACTCAACTTCAAACAAAACAAATATTGTAATATCCCGATAAGAATGACACAACAATGACACAAAATCCCAAATGACACCCATATTTATCAACTCAACATCAAACAATCAAATAATAAATTGCTCTGAATCAACATTACAGCAGCAAATAAACCAAATCATGGACCTCGTCCTTACTCCTCTTATTGTTGCGTGTATTGTGTTTGACGGTTTTTACTGGCAAGACTACGGTTAGAATGAGTACATATTTCCATGAGAGATGCTTCCATAGAACCAGATCTCAGGACGCATATCCATGAACATTTTTCACCACGCCTTGGCATCGGAATCCACACTTAATGGCTAACACAAAATGACATGACAATCGACCACACTACCCTTTAATAAAAATACACATTACTTCCGCGAGAAGTAGTTATATCAGTGCCAAAAGCACACAAAATCAAGCTGCCTAAAAAGGTCTTACAGAAACAGGGTGAAAATACAATCGTGGTCATCCGTAACTAACTCATGGATAAACCGATCGTTTCCCGAACACACCAAAGCTACAGAGGCGCATCAAAAAATGCGATAAAAATATTTACAATAATTACGAGACAGTAGCTCACATGACAACAAAATACAAATCAGCATAATCATGAACTGCATTTCTGATGTGAAGAACTTGCACCAAATATTAATCTAATTCGCTTCGAATTATACAGGCTTTAACTGATCGTTATCACGGGAGCACGCACCTCGGCCCTAATGGCCCCTCTGTCCTTATCTGAGATCTGAGCCTTTTCAGTCTGGAATATCCAGCTCTCGTCATTGTGTCAACACCAGGCAGTTCTCAAATTGTCTCTCAGCCACACGCTAGAGATCCGAAGAAAAACAAGTAGTTCCGTGAAGAACTATACAGCCTATTTTCACATATCCTGCTCATGTTAATTGCCTCTATCAACATACAAAATTTCAGTTTAATTGCTGTAACAGATTCGTATATAATGAGAACCGTCTAAATATTTCAGATGGTCGCCAGGTTGGATTTTTATTTTTGTACTATTACATTAAGATTATTGTGTACGTGTGGTATTCAAACTGCAATCGCATGATTAGAACACAAGAAGTAAATACGAGATTTTAAAATTACGCACAGCAACCATCTTATGATTATGCAAACAATTGAAATAAATTAGATGCCAGTGGATCAACATTTGTATAAGCATTTAACGTGCAACGTTTCACGAGTCTCGGATAGTTAATTCGCGAGAAACGTCCATTTAAATATTTATACTTCGCGTCGCCGCCATGTTGGATTTGTGCTCACCAGGTTACTGAAAGTCTTATAGGTGAACATATGTTCATAGTCTCTATGAACATGAAAAAAATCAGTTTGGTTGCTGTAAAAGATTCATAGATATTGAGAACCGTCTAAATACTTCGGAAGCTCGTCATTGAGGATTGTTATATGTATAGGCCATAGAGTTATGTACCATTCAAGGACAATTATTGCCTAGGTTCATTATTCAAACTTTCACTTCGATCGCATGATTACGACACAAGAAATAAAAACTTAATTTTAAAATTTCGCACAGCCGCCATCTTGAGGTTATGTAAACAATTGAATTAAATTAGAAGGCAGTACATTACAATCTGCAAAATCATTTACTGTACCACATTTCACTGCGCTCAGAGAGTTAACTCACGAGAAAAGTCTATTAAAATATTTCAAATTCGCTTGGTCGCCATGTTCGTTTTGTACTTTTTAGGTCTATGAAATATACATGGGTATCAGTACCCTTTATCACCGTACAAAAGTGCAGGGTGATATCTGTAATAGTTTCGGAGATATAGAATGTCAGTGAAATATTTCGCACAGCTGCCATTTTGAGGTTATGTAAACAATTGGACTAAATTAGACTCCAGTACATTACAATGTGTATAAATAATTGCTGTACCAAGTTTCATTACGTTTGGATGGTTAAATCGCGAGAAAAGTCTTTTTAAAAGTCTCAAATTCGCTTGACCGCCATGTTGGTTTTGTAGTCACCAGGTTTTTAAAAGTCTCATAGGTGAAATTCAAGTAGTGCCCTTTATCACCGTACACAATTTCTGGGCGATATCGGTAATAGTTTAGGAGATATTGAATGCTAGGGAAATATTTCGCACAGCCGCCATGTTGGAATGGTGAGTCGTAACAAAATTTGAAGGGCACGGTCGAGGTCGCTGGGAATAGCGCTATGAACTTACCGAGTTTCATTGAAATCGCTCGAGCCGTTTAGATTTTATTAGGGGGACACACACACACCACACACACACACACACACACACACACACGCACACACACACACGGACAAAAGGTGATCTCATAAGCCTATTTTTTCAAAATTGAAAATAGGCTAAAAATTAACAATCACACTCTGAAATAAAACACATATCAACTCGTAGATATGTCCTCAAAACTGCACCATGCAATTTGGAATCTGTAGAATACTTAACAGTGACATCATCCTTATGAGTCCTGTCTTCGACGCCATGCAGCTGACAGGTAACTGACCTCGGCCAGCCCCGCGCAGGATAATAATAATAATAGACCCATGCCTTGGTACAACACACCATCACCCTCAATTTGCTCCAGATCACAGATAAACCTAAAAAAAATATAGTGCTCCAACACACAACAAGTTACTACGTGCTCAAATACAAAAGAATGATTACCAGAGAAGCTGAATGCTTCTCGCTAAGAAAATATGCAATATCGCATACAATTTACAGCCTGGGTAACCCGAAGTTTCTCACACAAAATATCACATTTTCCCCCCTACACTGTAATTTCGTTACCTAACCAAAGCTTCACTTATCATCAGCGATACAGTCCGCTCATTTGCTGTATCTGTCAAAAAAACACACTCAGTGCACACGAGTACAATTTCATCGACTGTCCCGCACAAATTTTAATGAAATACAAAAGAAAAACCACGATGCTCTTCACAAATTAAAATAGTGGTCGGTCAACAAAAACATAATCACACAAAAGAAAACATCACAACTACACAATATATACAAGGATTTCCCGATTACCAAAACTAGGCTACATAATGAAATAAATCATTCTGTACTCATCCTTTCCAGTCTCCTCCATCGTTGACGTTTCCTGGGCATGACCCCAACCATGTGCGCTTAGCACCCAATCATTCCCGTGTTCGATTTCAGTAGCAGCATTCTTCCTTCGGCTGCTGATACTACGGTCTCCATTTCTGGCTGGCTGCTTCAAAATAGAATGTCAGTTCGTTTTAAAATAATGCCTCACACAACATCCCTAATAGATTGCTAGCGTGGATTGCTGTATACACGCACAAGTCCTGATAGCAATATTTATCGATGACTGTCCCTCACTTATAGCAAGGAGCTATCTAGAAAGTTTCACACGCAAAACACATTAATTTATACACTTGAGATGCGGTAGAATTTCATCTCCTAAGAGCAATGATTTTATCAAAGTTTAAGTTCCTCTCTTTTACTGGCTCGAAACTTGCTAAGTCCAGAGACTTGCATATTAACAGAGATTGTCACTTCCCAAAATAGTAATGTAGAACGAGCGTAGTCAGCCTTCACAATCTGTCAACGAATGAAATAATAATGTTTTTCAGTGAACACTCCACTCAGTATTTAAACATTTTAGTCCGAAAAGTGGGGGCGGGACTGAATAAAATATCTAATTATTCAACCAGTAGTCCTACAGGCACACAACACATATCAGGGAGCTTGTCTTGATGTGAATCGAACACCTATGGCATGCGGGTTTTATTTTGATCGTGCAATTAATCGTAATCAATTTCCCTCCTTAATTTCTTCTGATGCCGTATCTTCGAAATAGCGCGAAAGGCCCCCGCGTCCTCATTTCTTATTGATTGGGGTGCTGTTTCTGAACTCGCGGTAAAATGCGGACCCCACCCACGTAGGCGTCGACGCACAGTCGTTTCCCTCGCAATTTCTCCTGCTTCTCCGTCTTTTTCCTTGTCTCACAAGGAACAGACGCTTAGGGGTGACTCATTTTGTCCAACGCGCCAACTAGGTTCTTGAACTCCAGCTAACGGGTTGTGTCTCTTTCTTCAGTCCGGGTTGCATTCCAAACTCACCCCAGCCCCATTGTTTGAACAGGATGTCAGGCTCCCTTCTTCTTGCCAGGTAGCTTCTAAATTTCAACATACTAGCAAGCCTCCTTCAAATGTCGTCTTTCGTCCTCACACAGACCAGAAATATGAAACATTAATATGTGGCAATCATATTAAGGGTTCATTCGTCCTTTTCTTAGGAAAAATCGAAGCGATACATGGATTCGATTTTTCGGTCTAGTACTCAAAATTTAAAATTTCATTCTGGCTGTGTGGTGTCCTCCTCTCATTACTAATGAGTTTCCCCATTTCTGACTCACTTCGACACCGCCTGCTGTCCACTCGCTACCTGCCTTGTTCCCATTCATCTCCGCTCTCTCTCTAAGCGAGTCTGACCTCGACTGACTGCACTGTTTGTAAACAAACCATTACTCGTTTCTTCCTCCAGCTGCTTGCTCTAATCTCCCCGTGCCGTATGATGAGGTTTATTGGTAATGTACCACATTTGCCTCAGCGACGCCTTCTTCGTACTCAAACGGCTCCTTCCCTTTCTTCATTCGCTAATAAGGTCCATATTTCCTGTGAGTAGTCCTGCTCTCCAAGTTCCACGACAGCAATGCCACACTCGTCCTCCGCTTCATCACATAGTTCCTCAATGGTTTCCTCGTTAATTGTTTCCAGCATCCAGGTGTCTACTTCCTGATCATTAGGTCCGTCGTCCATGTGTAAGGCAACTTCCGTTATTCCTTCAATTTGCCGAAAGCTCAGAATATTGTTGTGCAGGTCAATAATTGCTTGGTAATCATAAATAAAGTTTGCCCCTAATATGACATTAAAATTTATTCTTGCCATAACAATGCAAGTCCGTGCGAAGGTGCGGCCTAAAATGTCCAGTTCTATGTACGCTTGGTGCTTGCATACTATAGATCGCTCGGGAATTACGCCCCTTACTTTCAAATGTGGTACAGGAATCAATGGTATATGTTGATTACGTGCCAGTTCCTTCAATAATGTCTCTGATATAAGACTCACTTGCGCCCCGGTATCTAAAAGGCATCTTACATTCAATCCCCCAATCCGTGCATAAATTACTGGTAGTTTCTGATGTTACTTGTCTGTGGCTTAGTAACCTCCTCCAGGCAATCTTCCGGTCTTGCAACCCACTCTGCTATGTGTGCAACAATTCTACCATGACGGTCATCAGCCCCATACTGTTTTGCCAGGCTATCTCCTTTAACTGAAATTATTGTTGTTTTTTTATCCCGGGAGTTCCTCGGTATCGCCCCCTGGTTGCGTGTTTCTTGCTGCCTTTCTAAACTTTCAGCTCCCTGATCCTCGAATGTGTCCGGGTTCTGGTGGTTTTTCATGGCTCTTACCCATCTATCTGGTTCATTATTCTCCGTAGCATGTAACTCCTGCAGGTACCTCTGTGATTCGTGATATCTCTCGTTCCAGTTGTTGTGGTGCCCTCTTTGGTACCCCCTTGTCTGCTGTCTGTCGTTACGCCACTGACGGTCATTTCTCGTGTCACCATTCCTTCGGTACGGAAATTCCTGCCTTCTATCATTTCCGCCTTCCTGATATCCTCTTTGGTACGGTCTGTAATTATTTCTGTTGTTCCTGTAATTTCCTCTGTTTTCGTACCTCCCGTACTGTCCGTTATTATTTTCTTGCCGGCGCTGATCTGTTCCAGTATTTGTTGCTTGTGACCTCGTGCTAGTGTTATTATTAGCGCTCTCACTCACAACCTCTGCAGTGTTTACTTGCTCGCTGTGTCTCGCGCTCCGAGGCGGTAGCTGTAGGCTTGTCTCACCTAGGTTCCTGTGCATCTCTTCCGCTCCGACTGCTGTAGTTATATTTGCCGTTACCAGGAACTGCTGCACGTTCATGGGAAGCTGTTTTCCTATTGTCATTACCAAGTCTTTTTCGGACGGTGGGTCATCTAAATCTTTCAGTTTTAATAGCTGTTGGGTAAAGAAATCGGCAAATCTCGTTTGGTGGGTAGAATGATACTTGCGAGCGTACAAGTCCATTCTTAGACTTTGTTGCAGTGCTGAAGACCAATATTTTTTTAAGAATGCATCCTTAAAGTCCTGCATGCTCCCAAAAGTATATTTGAAGCTCTGATACCAAATTAAGCTGCTCCCATTCAAAAACTTCTCTACCATTCGTAATTTCTTACTTTCCGGTACCCCCTGATCTGTAACGAAATCGTCTAGTCCCCGCAAGAAATGTTTAGGCGTGGTCCCTGTTCCATCTGTGTATCGATTTGGTTTGTACTCATTGCCCCTGATCACTTGTATAATTTGTGTGCGGTTTATAATTTGTGTGGGTAATGCGGTTTGCTCTGGGGTCGACGTCTGGCCTCTAAACTTCTCAAATACTCTTGTGTTGCAACCGGTCAGTGGGCTCTGCTCATTACTCAGCCCTCTTTCCGTTCCGTTACTCGCCCCCAAGCTATTTACGTTCTCCAAGCTATTATTGTTCTCCAAGCCCTCTCCGTCTTTCACGGATGTCAACAACGTGTCCAGCTCTTGTGACTTGAGTTCTGCTTTAACCAATTTATCATCCTGTTCCTGCAGTTTCGAATGCACATTTTTTTTCTAATAGTTGCAACCTGGCGAGATTATCCCCTAATTTCTTTATTATGGATAGGCGTTCTTCTTTACTATTTTCCCTTTCTTGGCTCCAATCTTTGCGTATTTTAATCTTCAATCCTTCGAATTTCGCCTCAAGATTCTCTGCGTTTTCCTCCTGGTTTATTTCCATCCGTATTTCCATTTGACTATTATTTGCATCAAAGGACGCCTTTAATTCGCCTTGCTCTTTCACTATCCCTTTCAAACGCTCCGTCGCTTTCATTTCGGCCCGCTCCATCTCTTTAACTATGCCTAGCAAGTTATTGTCTACTGCTTCGATTTGTTGCTGCATACCCTGAGTGTTCGCTTCTACCTTATCAAACCGTTCTTTCAATTTTTCGTGCGCTTCTTTCATTTCATCCGAATTATAGCTACATGCCTGTTCAATTTGTTTCAGCTTATCGTTTACGGTCTCATCAAGAATTCCAAGTTATCTGTCGAAGCTCTCCTCCATCTCTTTCATACGACCTAGTTGTTTGTCGTTGTTTTTGCTTGCTTCACTGGCTAATTGGTCCATCTGCTCCTGAGTATTTTGTTTGATCTTATCCGATAGCTGACTAAATTGCTCCTGGTTTTTCTCGCTTTGGATAGCCGACTGTTCCGTGATACGCTTATTTATTTCCTCGGACTGTTGTGAAATACGATTGTTTATTTCCGCGGATTGCTGTGACATACGATTGTTTATTTCCTCAACTTGTACCCTACTCTTTTCTTTCAGTTCAGCTCTCATTTTCTCTAAAATTTCAATGTTCCTTGCCGTGGCAAGCTCCACAATCTGCTTGATTTCCTCGACTGTAGCCATGACAACAAATAACTTCACTTGAGAATATAGGGGCCATGCACACCGCCACGCACACCCACAACAATGCATTAAATATTTTTAATCATACTCAATTCATTTACTTTATTTTAACCACCCGCAATGCAATCATCCTTGAGTATATCTTTACTCTAATTTTCTTAGTGTCAACCCTTAATATCGGTTATTAAAATTTTCCCTAATTTAATTGGCTTTACGTTACCACCAAGACTTAATTATCAAATATAATTAATCTTTCCAGGGTTAACACCCTCCTACAACATTTTTGAGTTTGTCATCACTACACATTTCTAATTAATTTATAGTTGGACGCCCGGATACTCACATTATCTCAAAATCATCAATATCAAATCAAGTTATGTGTCCCGTATTTAATATTTACTGACAAACTCCATGATTCTACTTTATTTCTCACATCTGGCGGAAAAACTTCGCCTATTAACTGAATTTAACAAAACCTGAAACAGTGGCAAAACTTGTATACCAAATTTCTAATACCACGTTTCTCACAAATGCCAACCAACCTAACACGAAATAGCCCCATCGTTGGCTTGCGCCATTCTTCCTATGTCCCCTTGAGAAAGCGTACACGAGACTTTATTCGGGGGTGTACAGTTCATCGTCGTGAAGTTGGATATTTTGTACTTTGCTTCCATAATTTCAAGGTGACATAAGGAGAATATAATTAGCAAGAGATGACTCAACTTCAAACAAAACAAATATTTTAATATAAGGGTTTAGGGGTTCAGTATGTCAAGTGCTATGTTTAAAATGAATGTTATTACAGCCAAAATAGGCCAATCAAATTAGATCCAAAAGAAGTGTTTTGAGGAATTAATTTCCAGAAAGTTGGAAATCGTTTTAATACCTTTTTTGGTCCTAAATGCGTGTAATCCGAGTTTGCACCATCCCAAGAGGTGTGCATAACTTTTGGGACCCACATAACTACAAAATTTTTCCCTCTTTTTTCAGTTTTTTTATTGTAGTTTGAGAACGGTACGTCGGACAGAAAATATTAATCAGTTCAATATTAAAGAAGATTAAATTCTGCGTCGAATGAACATCTAAAACTTGAAATTTGGTTCATTGGTACAGTCTTAATCAAAGGTTTAAAACTGGGAAAATTTCTCATTTAGGTGCAAACTTACATTTTGCGATTTTCCAAGACCACATATCTTCGGAATTGGTTCTCCTATTGAACTATGAAATCGTGAAAATAAAATCAGCAGTTTCATGCAATGTTGTTATACCTACTCGACCAAAATGTACGAAACAGCTGATTTTTCATCAGAAGGTATGACAAGTTTTGGTCTGGTGTATTCACTGATCAGACGATTGGGCAAGTAGTAATGAGGTCTCTGAAAGCCCAAGATGGACTGACTTTTGGACGAGGCATAACGGACCGTACTCTGGTGATTTTGGTTGCCACAATACCTAACATCGTCATGGAAATTGCGATACAAGTGGAAGACTTTTGTGGCGTGACGTATGGTACTTCAGAGCTGCACGTCGACGCTTGGTTTTCAAGGGTACAGAGAGACGATGCAGACGTTGCGATCCTTCTTGACTGGTTTTCATCACACTATCCCATCCCAACTTGTCAATTTGTGACGTCCATTAGCACAGGAGTAACTGGCGATGTGAAAATTTACTGCCATGAAGCGTTTGAAAAAGTGATTCATTGTATTGCTAAGATTATTGGCAACGACTTCAGTAATGTCAAGTTTCAACGAAAAAACAGAGTGGTTCCTCTTAAAGCTTACAGCACGAAAATCAGGATTCACGGCGAAGAAATACTAGTAAATCCAGATACACTTTTCCGACGCATAACACTTCTTAAAAATCTGAGGAACAGTTCAAATATTATTATTTGTTTGAGTTAGCTCATTATCCCCTTTCTATCTTTGATGAAACAGGAATGTGGAAAACAAAGAAATCTGTGTTCTACAATTTATTTTCACCAGTTGCTGATCTACCAGCTCTTGCAGGTAGTGCCATTGTAATTGATGGGGGGTTCCTTCTACATCGAGTGGTTTGGGAATCCAAGGAAAAATTTTCAACAATTCTCTCCTAATATGTTGACAACGTTAAGCAATACTACAACCCTCCCGATACATTTATAGTTTTCGATGGTTACCCTGATGATGCATCAGTAAAGAGTACAAAATCAGCTGAGCGTCTTCGCCGTAAAAGCAAGCACTCTTCTTCTAACGTAGTGTTCCCTGAAACGATGACTTACCATGCCGAAAAAACAATTTTTGTCCAGCGACAGCAACAAAGAACGGCGTATCTCCATGCTGCGTGAGAAATTAGTACAGCAGGGGTTTGAAGTGAGGCAAGCTCTTGAGAATGCTGACACTCTCATAATCAATATCGCCATTCAAACGGCAGAGAACTTTGCGACGGTCATAATAAACGGAGAGGACACTGATCTATTGATCCTATTAAGCAAATTCAAACATTTACGTCATGAAACCTGGAAAGGGGACCTCTCAGAACACGCTCTACACTCCGAGGTACTTCAACTTCTCGTCTGCTGTCAAACAGAACCTTCTGTTTCTACATGAAATCAGTGGGTGTGATACAACCTCTGCATTCTATCGCCAAAGGAAGTTGAAGATTGTCAAACTCCTTGAAAACAACACGGCTTTACAGGAGGCTGTCAAGGTTTTCCACCATGCAGATGCTTATCCTGAGGACCTCATTTCAGCAGGTCAACTATTCCTATATTTACCTAAGACCAATGAGACCTCCTTGGACCAAATCCGCCACGAGATATTCTCAAAATCCCTCATAAAGCCAACTTTCAATCTGGCCTCTCTACCACCAAAAAACGCAGCCGCCACCCAGCATATTATGCGTGTCTACCACCAAATCCAGGGCTGGTATGATAGACCAAAGATCCTCTCAGCTGGGGTTGGAAGAGTACAGACCATGGCCTGCTCTCCATCATGAACACCAAGGATCCAGCTCAAGGAAATCCTCAACACAGTGTTCTGCGGATGTCAGAAGGGGTGAGCAGGGAGTTGCAGCTGCCGGAAAGTTGGTATGAAATGTTAAACAATTTGCCTCAACTGTCACGGCCAGTCCTGCTCGAATTCAGCACCATTCGAGAATGAGTGTGTTTCCCATGCCGATCGCCGCAGAAGCAGAAATAGGTGAGGACAGTCCCTTTGAAGATGATCTCGATGAACAGGGGCTCGACATGCCATCCCAGCTTGAGAGCTGTGTAGCTGAAGGACCATCGACATCTAAGAAAATGCGAGCATGAATGATGCCTTATTTTATGCTGCATGACTATTGATTTCTATAACATGTTTCTATTCATATTTTATCAATTTAATGTCAATTTTAAATGTTCCTATACATTATTAATTAATATTAATAATGGTTACTAATTAAAGAATGTCAATATACAACTTTGCTCTAATTAAAATGTTTTTCATTCGTACTACTCCGAATAACTACTTCGAGTGTGTACATTTATATAACTGCTTTTCTAATTTGCGTATATCTAAAAAATTTGAATTGAAATGTTCCTAGCAGTGATCAGAGTAGGTAGATTGATTTTTCGAACTTTTTCGGAAAGAGTCGCTATTTTTGAATTGAATTAAATATTACTAGAAGACCCGTGCTGCTCCGCAGCATTCACTTCAACAATCCTACAGCACTTCTGTCTATATGACATTTGCATGTCTTCATGCTAGTGACCTGAACAGACATTTACGGTACCGTCGCTTTTGGGTAAATGATGAAGTAGACTTATGAGATCAAATGTGTGGGTGTCTGCCTGTCCTATGTGTGTGTGTCCCACTAGTTAGCCTGCGTAAGCTTAAAAGGCGCACGGACGTCAGGCCGAGGTGAACAGCTAACTTCAAACACATAAGCTATACTCTTCTCTGAAGAAATAACTCGACACGACTCGGCAGTTTGATGCTGGCTGAAGCTAGGGTGATAGGTCACTCGCGAGCTCGTAAACTCACTCTGAAGCTAGTAATTAAATTTCCACTCTATGGAGATTGCTGGAAGAAATGAAAACGTAAAAACACTTACAGTGGTCGATGTGGGAGCTGTCGCGGACTTTCTTGCAGAACTTTTCATGCTGTACAATTCTCAGAGAATATGGATTTTTAGCCTACTTTTCACATTTTGCAAAAATGAGGAAAAAGTAGACTTATGAGATCGGGCAAATGTGTGTCTGTCTGGCTGTGTGCCCCCCCCCCCCCCCTATCAACTCCTAAACGGCTGTATCAATCGAAACAAAATTTGGTAGGAGTAAAGATCTATACATGAATATCTCACGGCCATATTTGAAAATGATGTCAGTGCTACCAACTGCTGAAAAATCGCAATTGAAATTTGAGCTCTATGTTGGATATCTTGAAAGGTATAAATGGGAGCTATTTCAAAATTGGCACACGTATAGATAATAATATTGCAGTTTTATTTCCAGGAGGCCATACATGACAGTGTTGCCAAAATGATTAAAAGCCTGCTGATAGGTCCACATTTTAAATGCATATAACTTCTACACTATCAATTGGATTTCAACGAAATTTCGTATGTGCTATGTGTACATAAACAGATATGACTGAGCGTATTCTTAAGACCCACCAGGGCTGCCAACTGTAAATAAATGCTCTCAATTTCTTTTATCAAAATACCAATATATCAGAAGGTATGCAAGCCGACAGCTTTAAACTATGCACACGTGTAGTACCTAACATTCTATATTAATTTGGACTAACTGATATACGTCAGTGCTACCAACATGATTCTAAGCCTGCTGAGAGCTCCAAATTTAAATACATGTAACTTCTATACTATCATTTGGATTTCAACCAAATTTCGTGTGTGATATGTGTACCACAACAGATATGACTATTCCGAATCTTAAGAATAACCAGGGCTGCCAACTGTTAATAAATACTGTCTCTATTTTTGTTACCCTAATATCTATATATCAGAAAGTATGCAAGCCTATTGCTCTAAACTTTGCACACGTATGGTACTTGGCATTCTAGATTAATTTGGAGCAACTAATATAGGCCTACGCCAGTGCTGCCAACATGATTCTAAGCCTGCTGATAGGTCCAATTTTAAAGTGCACGTAACTTCTATACTAACTAATGGATTTCATTCAAAATTGACACAACAATAGATCATATTATTTCAGATTATTTCTGACCTATACATGTATGTCATTGTTGCCAACTTGATTTTACGCGCGCTGTTAGATCCAATGTTTAACTGCATGTAACGTCCACGCTATACATTGGACTTCAACCAAATTTTGTATTCTGTACCTTAAGAGATGGAACTAAGAATATATTCAGTCACCAGGGCTGCCAACTGTAGTTCTCTATTAGGCTACATTATGCCAGGTTTACAGTATTTCGAACTAATTTGAAATTTCGATATTACCAACTTAATTTCGTCATTATTCTAGATAGATCCATATAGATTAATCATTGGCATGAATCTTAAATTTTAAGAAAAGTAGGCTCTTTAGTTCGTCACGGAACTTCTTGTTTTTTAAACACAAGGGCGTTAGTATTTTCTTCAACTCAATTCACTTAAATCGTAAATGCTCGGCTTCTTTTGGTCAAAAATAAATGTGTTTCTACCTAATCCTTCTTCGAGAAATCATTTACAGAATGGTGAAAACCGCATCAAAATCCATCAAGTTGCTCTCGAGATTACCCGTTACATCCAAGAATTGGGAACTTTGTTTTATACTAAGTAGATAGAGATATCCACACAATTTAAGGCTACAGCGGTACAATTTGGTGTTTTGTCTACTTATGAACAATGGTATAAATTTAAAATAAAAGATGGGTCTCTTATATTTGAATTTAGGGATGTAACTCTTGGTTAACATATAGAGGTGTGCAAATTAATAGAATTAAATAAATAATTTTAATAAGTCGTAATTACTTTTATTCAAAATCATTTTATTGACCAACTTTTTTGTTGTCCTACTTATTAGTGTTTCCTCTCCCGTGGAATTACACCTTTTCCCATAAGGAATTGCGTCTGGAAACTTTCAGATTATTGGATTCCGAGGGATATCTAAGCTGGGTCCATTTTCAATTTTTCATTGACATTAGAATTCAAGTCAGGTGATTTCAATGCATAGTTCATGAATCTTTGAATAGTTCAATAGCGTTCATCAGTTAAAAGACCCCAAATCCCTCCGCTCTAAATTCACATGTAAAGTAGAGCGAAGTAATAAAAACGAAACGTGTGGCATCTTGCATTTGCAAGGCTCCTCTGTTAGTGGAAATTCTAAAAAATCATTTTAATTTGAGTTTCTTAAATGAAAATATAATTAGGAGTCTTGGTTAAACATTTGAAGTAATTTCATCGCCTTGTAAACATACTTAGTGCATTAAACCGTGAAAAGTAAAAATGCAATTTTGGAAAACTGACATCGAATCTAATAATTTGCACATCTCTGAAAAGACAGCTATCGCCTCTACCCCTGCATATAGAATAGTAAGTAAAGGCGATTGATGAGAAATGAAACGATAGCCTAACTCACACAGAAGGAATTAATATTTATTAAGCTGTAAATTTGATTGAGTATATCTTTGTTATAGAACTGAGAGAATTAAATAACAGGATGCAGGATAGTAATCGCCGATGTAGGACAATAGTTGTTTTTTTTACCATTACCACAGGACAGTTATCGTATTAGGGATGCGGACGTCCTTGTATAATTGTTATTTAATCTGTGCCCCGTTTGCTGAGGTCTGTGCTCCTCGGCAACATTCGTTTCAAAATTCTAATAGTACTTCCTTCCATTCGACATTTGCTGTTCGCTTGCCTTTTGGTTCTATTTGAACTTTGACGTCACGAAGGGATTTTGCTCGCGATAGTTCGGCATACAGTAAAGTTGTCCGTGGCTAAACACCGGTTGAGGTAAATAAATGCCTACTTGATCTAGTGTTTGACCTTGAGCTTTATTGATAGTTATACAAAAAGCCGAACGTCCCGGAAACTGCCTCCTATTGAAGGAAAATGGCATAGAAGTATCTGATGGCGTAAGGTCAAGGCGAGGGAGTAGGACATTGTTTCCAACATTTACGCCAGTAATAATTTCCAGGTGTAAGCAATATTGTCATGCATCTTCCAAACCAACAGTCTAGTACCGTTCAACAGACCTTGGGTAACATTAATATTTGTCAACAAAATCACAATTGAGCCTCCTTTTCGTCGAAGGATATGAGGTGGCAATCCACTTATCCCTATGCTGTCTAAAAATTATATTGGGAATTGTAGAAGTTCTCTCTCATCATCAGTAATCAAATTATTCACACTGATGTAAGTTCTCGATGATCCTGGGATTAGGTCTAAAACTTTGTCATTGAGTTCTTTACAATGTTCATTTTTAGGTGCTAAAATCGCAATTTTTGAAAAGCGTGACATATTTTTCAGCATGGGACTAATTCTGAATTTTCTCCATCGACGTGAGGGTATTCACCGTTACCAATTTGTATGAAGAAGTTTGCAAAGTCACGTTGGTCTGTATCCACTCACATATTTTTGTTGAGTTAAAAAATTTTGAATAACGGCCACAAAGGAGAGAACGTTACTGACATTTGGACTGATGCTGCTTTAGATGCGTTAAGCACAACAGGCAATACCTGCCTAAAATCTCCACCTAATATGATAATTTTTCCTCCGAAAGGCACGTCGTTATTCATGATGCCCTTGAGCAACCGATTTACACACATCAACGCATGCTTATTAGCCATAGAGGCTTCATCCCAGATGATAAGTTTTGCTGAACGAATATAAAAAGCTTCCTTGCTGTTAACTTTTATTCCTGATACAGAACTTTCATGTAAATGTAGAGGTAACTTGAACTGGCTGTGTACAGTGCGCCCCTGAGGTAGTAACATTGCTGCAATACCAGTCCATGCAACAGAAACTACATTTAACCCCAAATGTGTGCAACTGTGAATCAAGCATTGGTAAAGAAATGTTTTCCCCGGTGCCTCCTGGACCGTCAATGAAATATGCATTACACATCCTTTCATTGCTGTTTTGTAGTAACCCCAAAATTTCTGTAATTATAGCCGTTTGTTTTCCATTTGCTTGGTTTAGCATCCGACTTAATTGATCCTCATTAAGTTTTGGATAATTCATTGGTAAATTTGTCTGAGGGAAATTATCAATAATAGCTGGCAATTCGAGAGAAGTAATGGGAAGACCATGGAGCTTTAATGTGTTAGAAATATGTATAAGAGTGAACTGATATGCAATGTTAGGTTCGTGAAATTGCAGATAATCTTCTGATAATGAATTCTTGAAAATGTCCCATAACTATCTTACATTTGAAGGGGTCTGAAAGATACATATGTAAGAAAACAGTTGTCTTAACTGAGAAGGCATCTGAAATTGTGACGCTTCTGCCAAACAACGCTGCCATTCAGAATCGTCAATCAGCAAACCTCGCTCCTTAGCTGTTTCTTTAAAAGTAGAATAGACAACTGCTTTGTATGTTCGTAGATCCTGGAAGTTGGTAGTACCTATGACGTGAAGCAATAACAGGCGTAAATAATACCTTTCTGTTTCTGTAGGCGAAACATTTTACATTCTGCCTACAGTTTTTGCCACTGGCAGTTGATCTTATTCCAGACGTAATGTACTGGTGTTTCAGGATATATATACGGACTTCTGGCTTGCGAATCTTGATTTAACTTGAACCACGCTTGTAATTCCGTGTTGCGCAACTGTGCTTGAAGTAAACTATCAGGAGCGTTATCATTTTTAAAATAGATATTTTGCAAGTTTGGCAAGTGAACTGGTAATCGCACGATAGTGTCCTGGCCCCAGCCCTTTATAAAAGGACTGTACCTATAAATACATAAAATATAATTAGAGGGAACTACGTAAAAGACGACATGGCAACACGACTACGGAGTAAGCCGTAGGTCATAGACCTAGGCTCCAACAGCAAGCACTTGGACAGGACACAGCGGACATTACACTCCCAACATACCGCTGACTGGACTGACATCGCACCTTTTACTTATAAATAGAGGTACGAACACGCGCCGCGGTCTCTTAGGAACGTGGACTCTTCTGAACTGGGACGGAGTTACAGTCCTACACTCTATAGGAGTTGTGCTACGTCGGACCGATATGGGGGATGGCCCCATATCGAGTCCCAACGCCACCATCATCATGGAAGACCGGTATTAACGGTGGGGTGAGTGACATCGTGCCTGCTTAATTCCTTTTTCCCCCTAGATTATTATTTCCATCCTCCCCTATTGCAATTGCCACTATTTCTTAATAAACCCCCTTTCTGAACAGTCTATTGACTACCTTTTTATTTCGTTTAGGTTAAGAAGCCCTTCCCTTTAGATTAGTACCTAGTTTTAAGATCTACATTGAACGCTGACATGCAGGAGGCGCGGCACCGCCAGCGTGCGGCCTAGAGGTGAGCTAGGTGAGTATTCATCCCTCCCGCCAATTCCCCTGTATGTAAATTGCTCTCTAAACGTGTCCGCAGTTCTTCCTAAAACAATCCCAACCTCTTACAAATTCGCCAAGCTACAACCCCAATTTAGATTAATTTCATCCCCTAGATTTAGTATTTGTATTGGCATCCCTCTCAGATACAATACAAATGGTGGGAGGCGCGGGTTAGTCAAACCAACAACACCCTTAACATTGCAGATACAATACAAATGGTGGGAGGCGCGGGTAAGAACTTTACATAACAGATACAATACAAAATGGTGGAGGCGCGGGGTATCGTGACGTTGTCGTCAGACAACGCCTACAGGAGTTCAGACAACGAATTTCTACGATACAGGTCCCTAAAAACCCTCTTATGCAGCCAAGCAAAAATTTACCCAAAATTAAGGAAAATTTTTTGAAGTACGGGTCAAATATTATTTTTGGTACCCACCCACACCCGCCCCAGTAACTAATACATATGTAAACGCCCCCTATACTCATTACATTAGCCAAGCGAGTGAGACAATTTAAATCCCCCCCGAACAGAATTTTTTTAGTAGATTAAGTTAGAGAATATTTTTAGTACACAATAATTATAACACCCCCACCCTTATAGATTTCGCGATAAACACCTCTTACGCCAAGCGATTTGAATAGTAACAACCCCTATCTAATAAGTCACTAGGAATATTAACGGAAGCCTAGTAGGAAGAGGTATTGATAACTACCCTACTATATGCAGAGAAAATTGCTCCTTATTTCAGATTAAACCCCCCACAATGAAGCTCTATTAGGAATAAGATTGTGATATCCCATAGGATAAATGGAATGAATAAATAACTTTGTATTTTTTACAGCAGTGCAACTATACATTGTATATGATTGTAGGCTAAAATATTTTCTTCTGAATCCATTTTAGTATAACTTAGCGGAAGGTAGTATTGGCTAGATGCTTACATAGAGTTAGGAGACCTTGCAATCACATTTCTGCAAGGTGCCGCAATAATTAGTTTGTAAACGCATTCAGTCAAGACGTACTACAGTTTCTCTTTTGTTATGAAAGCCGACCACAGAGGAAATGCTTATTTGTCCATTGTAACACAATCCAATATGCCATATGACTGACACGTGCTCAGCACACCGTCCGCCCGCAGGACATTAAACCTGACACTATCTCGCTAGCTCAGCGTGCAGACGCACTCGAGCGGAAGCCAGACACCTTGAGTTCAATTCCTGGCACTATTCACTCACACGCCAGATGACCTTGCATAAGTTTGCCTGCATTATTTTTGTTTTCAATGCGAAGCGTGCGATAGTAGAAAAGCGCACTAATGATTTTAAAGATGTAAGCGTAAAGTACACTCTTAAGGTAGAATTCTTTTTCCAGCAGTACATTTCAAACAGGACATTCAGTTAGCAAAGAAAACACCGTTCCCTCACGAAGTAACATAGGTGAGAAAGCAATCCAGTAGGAATTTATGAAAAACGCCGACAAAGGCACGGCGATATCAGTATAACATAAATGCGTAAGCACGGACTTGGGCACAGCAGGGCAACATCGCAACGTACGACAATTGTTATCAAGAGTATCATCGTTAGTATATTAGTAATAAGTATTAAGTAATTTAAGTGAAGTTGAAGTGAAGTTGAAGGAATATTGATATCTTGCAGCAGGTCCAAAGGTGAGCATTGCTTTGAGATAAGGGAAATATTAAGTGAAGTTGATAGATATCTTGAGCTGGCACAATGGTTAGCACAGCCTCAAGAACACGACGTTATTGATATCTTGCAGCAGGTCCATGGGTGCACCTCGCTTTGAGATAAGGGAAGTATTAAGTGAAGTTCAAGAAATATATTATAGATATCTTGAGCTGGCACAATAGTTCGCACAGCCTCAAGAACACGACGTTATTGATATCATGCAGCAGGTCCCAGGGAGGACATCGCTTTGAGATAAGGGTAGTATGGAGGAGATTAAGGAGATATTAACACACCTACGTTGATAACAAATGCCATTAATAAATAAGATTAGTGACCACACCGTGGCCCCAAAGTCCACAATTTACGCAAGCCAAATGCGTAAAAGTCGAAACGTCACACCCAGAGGGAATTAATTAGCTACAGGTATATTGGTCAATATAATAATGACAACCGGCGACCGACGACTATCATTACAGATTCAGGGACCTAGCCAACCCGCTGAACACGTAAGACGTAGTCCAGATATTAGAACGCTACTGAACTTTGAAAGGACATAGCCAACCCTTTCGCCTAGATGACGTTCGTTTTAATACTTTCAGGGAATTAAACCCTCCACGTTATACATCTTGTGGCGGTCAATTCAAACTTAATACATAGTAAATTTAACGGCCGCTGGGACGCGTTCTGTATCGAAGTACGGACAGCCTGCCAACAGCCGATAACTTTATAGTATTCTGATAAAATATTAGGAAATACGTATATTAAAATAAACTTAATACACAATAAATTTAACGGCCGCTGGGACGCGTTCTGTATCGAAGTACGGACAGCCTGCCAACAGCCGATATCTTTATAGTATTCTGATAAAATATTAGGAGATATTTATATTAAAATAAACTTAATACATAATGAACTTAACGGCCACTGGGATGCGTTCTGTATCGAAGTACGGACAGCCTGCCAACAGCCGATAACTTTATAGTATTCTGATAAGATGTTAGGAGATATTTATATTAAAATAAACCCAATACAGCATGGATTTAACGTCCGATGGAATGCGTCCTGTATCGAAGTACGGACAGTCTACCAACAGACGATATCTCTTTGGTATTATGTTTAACATGAGAATATAGTGACACGTTTTATGATATTGTAGCATAGTAGGTAAACTGAAACCTACACCGCTGGACACATTTGCTGATTTTCTATATAAAGAGTGACACCACTTGGTTAAAAGTCATAATCACATGCATCCGTATTTTCTATGACAAGAAGGCAATAGGATATGTAAAAGAAATAAAACTATGCAACTCAGGCATAATATTAGGCATTCCATATAGAGCAACCGCATTGTATTCTTACGGAGCAAAGATAGGCATTTAATTAAAGATACAGCCCCATTATATTCTTACGGAGCAAAGGTAGGCATTTAATTGAAGATACAACCCCCATTAATTTTATTAAAGAGCAAAAGTAACTATTTCAGTGAAGTTACAACCCCATTATTTTTCTTACGGAGCAAAGATAGGCATTTAATTGAAGATACAGCCCCCATTAACTTTATTAAAGAGCAAAAGTAGCTATTTCAGTGAAGTTACAGCCCCATTATTTTTCTTACGGAGCAAAGATATGCATTTCAGTGAAGACACAGCCCTATTATTTTATTAAGGAGCAAGGTAGCCACCTCATTGAAGGCACACTTTAGAAAATTTTCATGGCTGCGGATACAATATAGAGAGAGCTTAAATATTTAAGAAATACCTTTAATATATATCGCCCCCCCCCCCCCAACAAGAGATTTTTTCACCCCTGTCCAGGCACGTTATTCCACTTTACCCCATGTATATAGCATAGTTAGCTAAGAAAAGATAGTATTATTAGGTTTAGCATTAAGAATTAAGTTAGATAGTAAATCCCCCCCCCCCCCTATATAACGTGGCAAGTTTTACAAAAGGGTCTTACATACCATGTCATTAACAGTGTTATTTTTTACAGGCAATTATCACATGTCAATAATAAATGTAATTTTTTTTCAGATAATATATTTTCAGATAGTATTATCTTGTTAATTTATATTTCCTGAAGTTCTATACAGTGCACAGAATTTCCAAGTTAGCCCGGAGAGGCAACAAATAATTTCTAATTTCAATAACTTCCCGACGAAACAGTCGCCATTTTAACAATACTCTATTTAAACTTAACGATCGAGTGTACACGTAGTGCGAGTATCCTTACATAATGTCTGCATATCTATAGATTAAGAAGCGAATACGTCGCTTAATTCACGCTGAGAAAGTGTAAAAATAATACTTAAGGATTAATTCTCAGCTATAGCAAAGATATACGTCGATATATAAGTTTTTTTTTTACAAATATAAAGGATTCAAGTTCTACGAAATATAAGAGGATATACGCAGCTAAATGCTCAAGGAAGCATGTTGCAGTTTTACAACGACGCATATAAGACGTGGTATAGTGTATAACCACAATGGCCAATATGTCAATGAATACATATTGCACGTTAGTTTATAAGGATATTAGTATATTATGTCATAATGCAGACATTAAGTAACGAAATTACCGCGTACGACGTAACGAACTTCAGTGAAAAAAAAAAATAAATAACGGTACCAGGGTAAACCAATCCCTCTGTACAAAACGATAAGAGAGATTTCTGATTTCAGACTAATTATACGGTGTACAATCCTGTAATCCCCCAGTAGGACATACATGCAGGATGCCCCCAGGATGAACGTGACGCAAGACCAAAGTTACAACACGCATGGCAGCAAACAGCAGTCAAAACCTACAAACCATACTAGAATGTCAGCCGATTTAGGCAGGAGCCTTCAGCTATTTATTAACAATACTTCAATGCTAATTTTTTCTCTTAATAACTTAACTACATGTTTTTTTACGCACTTCATCAAGTAACTTTGACGGAATTTCACGTTTTCTAGGATATTTTTACAATTTTATTTCATCATCCCCCACGTTGTAAGGAGGTTATTCATAGTAGCGCACCCTCATAGCTACACTTGGCCTAGAGTACAATACACTACATTTTTTCTTTCCCTTTTTTACACACGCTACGAAGGGCGCGTGCTAGTTAATAAGGGATCGCCATTATTTAAGCTCCTTACAGCATCATTTCCCATCGTAGGAAAATTACAGTTATGTATGCATCCTCGAGGCAGGGCTCGACTTGACGGCATCGTACGCAAGTCACGCACTAGTCCGAGTACGATGCTAATAATGTAAATTTCCTATGCGCTTTCATTAAAGATATATCTTTCAGCTTCATTTCTTTCAATTTATATTTCCGCTGAAATTCCATTTATTAGTTTTCTTCAATTTTAACAAAACAATGTCAACACTTTTATGAAAATTTTAACTCTGCCAAATGGGCAATACAGATTATGTAAAACATACAATATGGGATATAGACAGATACAGAGAACTATCTGCTATGAAATGACTGTAAAACAAACCACCCCAACACTCTTGCCACGCCTTCCAACCCTTAGCACGGTGCAATTTCGCTCATCCCCCCACCTACGAAGAAGACCAGAAGCGACGAAGGACGATCCGACGAATCGAAAACAAATTCACATCGACGAAAGGAAAGAAAAAGAAGAAGAAGAAAAGAAGAAGAAGAAGAAGAAGAAGAAAGAAGAAAATAAAAGTTTCCGCCCCCACGTCTAGTCCAATAATCGAGGACGATTATTAAATCAGGAAGACGACTTGTCCTGGCCCCAGCCCTTTATAAAAGGACTGTACCTATAAATACATAAAATATAATTAGAGGGAACTACGTAAAAGACGACATGGCAACACGACTACGGAGTAAGCCGTAGGTCATAGACCTAGGCTCCAACAGCAAGCACTTGGACAGGACACAGCGGACATTACACTCCCAACATACCGCTGACTGGACTGACATCGCACCTTTTACTTATAAATAGAGGTACGAACACGCGCCGCGGTCTCTTAGGAACGTGGACTCTTCTGAACTGGGACGGAGTTACAGTCCTACACTCTATAGGAGTTGTGCTACGTCGGACCGATATGGGGGATGGCCCCATATCGAGTCCCAACGCCACCATCATCATGGAAGACCGGTATTAACGGTGGGGTGAGTGACATCGTGCCTGCTTAATTCCTTTTTCCCCCTAGATTATTATTTCCATCCTCCCCTATTGCAATTGCCACTATTTCTTAATAAACCCCCTTTCTGAACAGTCTATTGACTACCTTTTTATTTCGTTTAGGTTAAGAAGCCCTTCCCTTTAGATTAGTACCTAGTTTTAAGATCTACATTGAACGCTGACATGCAGGAGGCGCGGCACCGCCAGCGTGCGGCCTAGAGGTGAGCTAGGTGAGTATTCATCCCTCCCGCCAATTCCCCTGTATGTAAATTGCTCTCTAAACGTGTCCGCAGTTCTTCCTAAAACAATCCCAACCTCTTACAAATTCGCCAAGCTACAACCCCAATTTAGATTAATTTCATCCCCTAGATTTAGTATTTGTATTGGCATCCCTCTCAGATACAATACAAATGGTGGGAGGCGCGGGTTAGTCAAACCAACAACACCCTTAACATTGCAGATACAATACAAATGGTGGGAGGCGCGGGTAAGAACTTTACATAACAGATACAATACAATAGAATGTGACTGCTCATGCATGTGAAATGAAAATATCCTGAATGCGGCTTCTGTTGGACCAATATATCTAGCATTTAGGAAAGAAGTAATTTCATCGTAGTTCACCGTTTCGCCTTCAGGACATATTTTAACAATGCAGCAGTCATGACCTTTATACACATCCTTGTGGCCTTTAATATATAAGATATTTGTGGATGTATTTAACACTCCGAACACTTGAGCATATTTCAACATTAATATGAGCTTGCACGTAAAGTAAAAGAAATGGATTGTAGGGAACAATGTATCGACTTCAATGTCAATGCCTCGAATTGTTTTTATAATAATCCGTCCATTATTTCTTCTCCTATGCGAAGGATAACCATTAGCATTATCTTAGGTCTCTTCCTGAAACTGTTTAGGGAAATCTTTCTTACTTACGCCATCTTTCATACAGACTGAAGCAGGATTCAAAGATCCGCGAGGACCATGTACCATATGACGCCTTACCAACTCGTATAGCGCTTCATCCTCGAGATCTGGTATTTCGGCAGATACCACACTGTCAATGTCAGAAATTTCTCGAAACTTACAATATTCCGTTAATGTTAAGAGTGAATGGATGTGCGGGAGACCTCGTTTTTGAAATTCCACTGCATATAGATATGCTTTTACTGAAAATTTCGATAACATTAATCAATCGTAGAAATTTCTTTACTTTGCAATGGAAAACTCTCACTTCAATATCAGGCCTACTATTAGCCGTTTCCCAGAGATGATTGCTGTTAAGTATTTCTGGCCAGCCCGCATTATAGGCGAACGTAATGAATAAATCTGGCTTTCCAAACTTCCTCACTATCGCCATCGTATCCTGATAATTTTGCAATATTTTCCTTTGGCTACCTGTAAAAGAAGATGGCAAAACTACAATACGACCGACTCGGAGATTTTCATTTTCTGCTCGTACATGCAAGGCGTCTTCTAAACTGGCATATATATATCAACTCATAACTTCGTTTGTTGATGACGTATATATTTTAGCCGGTCACCTTCCATACGACAGTAGTAATCCACGAATAAATATCCATTTTGCAAACTTGAGCAGCGACAACTAACTCAACATGACCTCCATGAACACCATTCATAGATATACGGTATACATTTTGTAATCATCGCTCGTATTGATAGCAATTTCGTACATATCGCTGTTGCCAACAATAAAGGAAGAATAATTATTCCACTTGTCTGTAACATGTTTTACAATTCGCATTCTAACCTGTGTAAATAAACTCTGATTGTTGTACTCACGCATATGCCAATGACCTGAACAGACAATTGCCGTCACCTTTAATCTTTATAACATTTGTAATCGAGTGTCGCCTCTCATTCATCATAATATGATTCATTGTATTGATTGAGCACACAACCTATAAGAACGAATGATGAAACGAAAAGAAGAGAGTTAGTAGCTGGTGAGGCCAAAGACTATATAACAGAAAGATCGGATAGACAATACAAAATGGCGGTTCCAACATTCGACATGAAATTAGTTGTCTTTCATATACAGTATTTGTTGTCATTCAAACAGATGTTGACATGACAGTGTCATTAGCAAAATGACTGCTGATTGTGCATGAGCATTTCAGTCTCAAAGTAATCCATTCTTTGAGAAGTTTTAATAAAATTATATGCACAGAATCCCCTTCTGCTTATTGTTTGGATACATGCAACATTAGGGCCCGAGTGGTACAGGTAGAAGTTAACGATATCATGTATGGATACATGCGACATTAGCGCCCGAGTGGAGCTGGTAGAAGTTAACGATATCATGACGTAATTAGGGAACTCTCTGTTAATATCAAGCTAGATTTATATATATATTTAGAATTTGGCCAATTATAGACCGCTTTGAACCTAAGACTACGGTACATTGTTTCGTTTTTTCTTTTCTTCCCAAAACGTCTTCATACGTTGGCTGATGGCCTGCCTCTGTTCCGCTGATAACACTCTCCGTGGTTGATGTGGAACTTGCAGAATCGAAAAATCTGCAGTAGTGATCAGTCGCCGGAATTCCACCCTATTAGAAATGATGTTGTTTGTGATCTTCAGTTTTTGCAGATCACACCGTATCTCTTCCAGCCATCTAGTGGTGTTTTTTAATTTGGAGATGTAATCAAAAATTTTCTTAGTTAGCCTGCTGCTATCCATTCTATGAAGGTGACCATAAAATTGTAGTCTCCGTCTTTTAATTGAGATTTATTATTGGGGCGGCAGTGTTAGTCGTTGTCGCCTAGCGACAATATGTCCGTCAAGTCATTCGATATTCTATTTTCGTGAGACCTTGAAGGAAGTAATATTCGCAATTATTTGAATACACGAATGATATAATCAAGTAAGGTGGGTATCGATCGACGGTGCTTGACGGGCATTACATTTTAAGACAACAAACGTCGTCGTAGCGCAAATACTTCCCGAGATATTTCAGTTTTAGTAAAGGGTGAAATTTTTTGAAAACTATTTTAATATATAAGATTATGGTAGTGATTAAATTAGTTAACTGGTCATTTGAAATTAAAAGGACTTATCAAAATTGTCTACTTAACGTGAAAATTTATTCTCTAAACTCTACAACTTTTATTATATGGGTTTTTCAACAGGAGAATCTGTTTCAAAGACATGCGGTCTTGGAAAGTCACAAAATGTAAGTTTGCACCTAAATGAGAAATTTTCCCAGTTTTGAACTTTTGATTATGACGGTACCAATGAACCAAATTTAAAGTTTTAGATGTTTATTAGACACAGAATATAACCTTCTTTAATATTGAACTGATTGACATTTTCCGTCCGACGTACCGTTCTTGAACTACAAACAAAAAACTGAAAAAAGAGGAAACCCGTTGAGGTTATGTGGGTCACAAAAGCAGGGACGGTTGGAGTGGGAGGGGCGGGGGTGGGGGGGGGGGGGGTGACTCACCCTCCTCGGGTATTTTCTCAGTCGGTAAAAACTACAGCAGTCGGCGATTCCTGAAGAGGTCGAAACATTTTCCAAAACAGCATTTAAAAAAACAAATCTAGGCATGGCCATATACGATTTGGTCCGATTTTTATAAAGAATATTTATTACCGGCATACAGACAGTTGGCACAAACGGACGCTGCAATAATTTCGTACAGCCAGGCAATAGCCCAGTGCGGCAAGAGGAAGAGTCGGCAAACTCAAGCCAACTCATTAAATTGAGATGTTGGCGGAGGAATGTTATGAGTCATAACTTATGACCTGCTACCGCTGGTCTCGGCGCGTCCTCAGATATCCGTGTTATTGTGACAAAATTGACAGGTTTATGGTTCCAGGGTTCCTCAAGGGGTGGGGTGCTCGCTATGGTCAGTGTGGTCACCGAGAATTAGTGAAAGCAGTCGTTCCTGAACCGGCAACTTTTACATTGATAACTAGGTGCAAATACAGCGGCAGTGGGACGTGAGTATTCGCCGGCACGGAACATTTTCATGGAGCATCGCGTACCCATCAAACGTAAGTAATATTAATACAATAAATACATGCGTATTTTCAGCCTTGTTTATGTTTAATGGTGTTAACAAGAAAAAATGCCCGATAAATCCATAAAAGTCGACCTTTGTGGGGAATTGTAATCTTTTAAACCATCTTTTTTATTTAAATAAAACTTACAGAGTGTTTTAAAACTCAGTGACAAGAGAACCGGGGTGGGGTGGAGGAGACAACTCAAATAAGTAACTTTGTCGAAGGAACGAATATCCGGAGAAGCACCCCTGCGACGCTCGACGTCTTCAAAGGGTTGAACTTAATGCCCATCGGGTAGCTAAGTTACAATTACAATCAAATTAAATCTTAGCGGAATGGATAGAGTATCATTGGTAAATTTTGTTATGGCGTCTTTTCCTGTAGCTCGTTAATATCTCTAAAAAAAATGCCTTTACCTTGTAGAGTAGGCAATAATTCACGCACATTATTTTTGGTGACTAGCGCGCAAACCTTACACGTTAACGGAAAATCTCTCCATATGATGTTTACTCATATTGTTACGGCTGTGAGGTTGTGTCATCGCTCGCCGCTTGAGTCACAGCTGCCCCAGGGGCTGGGCTGTGGCTTGCCTCCTGTATTGCGCGCGCCTTATGCAACAGGGCTACTACAGACAAGGGGATAGTCCAGAAGATTCGTGACTGGACCAGCGGTGGAAGCCTCGAGAAGCCGTGGACTCTGGATGGATCTGGAACCATTTGTTGAGTCACCGGCCTGCTATATAAGAGTGACCCGTGAAGCAGGTGTTTTTGTGTTTTACGAGCTAGTGCGAGCGATTATCTTGTGCGACAGAAGTGTGGTGACTTGCGAAACCCCTAGTGTAGCGGCGAAGTGAGGAACATACAGGGGACTGCCGTGTTCTGAGTAAGTGTGCTTTCACTGAGTGTCAGATATTGTGGTGTCGAAATCCTGTGACATTGTTTCTCCCAGCTTGTGAACAGCGTACTTCAAGTGCTCGTAAGTACTGTATTTGTTTTACCTGAGGAAGAGGGGCAGGTAGCTTCTGCCAAGGCCACCGGACTCATTAGGACGGATTAACTTCTGTGGTCTGTTGCAAGTGAAAGGGGCCAAGAGCGCATAAGGAAGAGGCTTGAGGAAACTGGAGAAGGCTCCTAATTGCTTGTACTTGGTGATTAGTGTAATTTTCTGGCCACAATAAAGATAATTATTTCTTTAAGCAGTAATTGGTGTAGTGCTTTGTACCCCCCACCGTAATCCAGTTAACAAAAGTGCCACTAGGGGGTGGCACGTAACAACTGGTGTCAGAAGCCGGATTACGAACTCAAGCACAACACCTGACGGTCCTGGTTTCAAAACCCGAGCAGGTCATTTTCTCTAATTTTCCTGTGAGTGCATGCCCTTTACAAGACAAACAACTAAAATGGAGGAGAAATTGGCAGCACTGCTAGAAAAGTTAAATGGCATGGAAACCAAGATGGAGGACGGCCAGAAGAATTTAACCAGGGACCTAACTGCCAAAATGGAAGACGGCCAGAAGAAGATGGAGGATGGCCAGAAGAAGTTAGCAGAGGACCTAACTTCCAAATTAGAAGAAGGCCAAAATAAGTTAGCGGAGGACCTGAAGCAGATGGAAGACAGCCAGAATAAGTTAGCAGAGGACCTAACCGCCAAATTTCTGGATGGCCAGAAAAATCTGGAAGAGTGTCTGCTGACGAAATTAGAGGAGAGCCAAAGGAAATTAGAACAGGGTCTACGTGAGGAAGTCGCGGCAGTGGAGGAGAAGTTCAACACCTTGCAAGTGGAAGTTGCCGAGCTGCGCCAACGCCCGCTGATGGGGGTGGAGGAGAAATTCAACGCCTTGCAAGTGGAAGTTGCCGAGCTGTGCCAACGGCCGCTGATGGGGGTGGAAGAGAGATTCAACGCTCTACAAAAGGAATTTGCTGAGCTGCGCCGACTCCCGCCGACAGGGATGGAAGATAGATTCAAAGCCCTACAAGAGGAAGTCGCCGAGCTGCGCCGACGCCCGCCGACCGGGGTGGATGAGAGAGTCAAAGCCCTACAAGAGGAAGTTGCCGAGCTGCGCCGACGCCCGCCCACCGTTACACCGGGAATATCAGGAACGGGACATAGCAGAGTGACGCCCCCAACCTTCGACGGAAAGGTCCCGTGGAGCACCTACTTACGTCAGTTCGAGGCGGCCTGTTCCATAAATAACTGGAACAACACAGAAAAGGCTACAGCACTCATTGTAGCGCTGAGAGGTGACGCCCTTAACGTCCTTCAGGCCATCCCGACTGGATCCCAGGACTACGCTTCACTGATCGCCCATATGGAGTCCCGATATGGAGATAGCCATCTTCAGCAGGCCTACCAGATGCAGCACCGGACCCGGGTACAGAAGAACGCGGAAACCCTGCAGGAGTTCGAGATGGACATCGCACGCCTCGTAAGGCTCGCCTACCCAACAGCGCCGGCCGACTTTCTGGAGCAGATAGCGACGCAGACTTTCACCGACGGGCTACGGGACTCGGACACTCAACAGGCGCTGCGTCTTGCGCGCAATAAGACCCTGGCAGCAGCGCTGAGCCACGCACTTGAGTTCGAGACGGCAAAGCAGGTATCTAGAATGTGCGCGCGGGTGCGTCAGGTGGACGTTGACGAACCAGCCAAAGCCAACAAGACCAAGCCCCTGGCCGATGAACTGATGGAGGTGCTAGGCCGGTTCTTCAAGAGTCGCAGTACCACCAACAAAAACTTGGCCGAAGGACATCCGGTGAGGCGGCCCGGAAGAGGACTACCAACCTGCTGGACCTGCCGTAAGAGAGGCCACCTGAGCAAGGACTGCGGTGATCGCCGCCGCCAAGAGTTTCCGTCGGGACAGTCAGTCGTAGGGAAACCGCGCGGCCCAGGAAAGCAAGTATCAGCCAGCCATGAGGGGCGAAGGTTGGCTCAAGCCCCGGCAGTCCAAGTTCGTGTGACGCAGTTACGGAGGGATAAAAGCAGCCTGATGGTCGACGGATTCATCAACGGAGTGAGCTGGCCCATGCTAATCGACACGGGAGCATCGAGGACCATCGTCAGCCCCACCGTGATCCCGAAGTGGAGAGTGCAACCCACACAAAGGAACCTCCAGCTAATAACCGCGACCGGAGAGACCGCACCGGTACATGGCGAAGCATCACTGGAGTTCGTCATTGGTCGACGGGCGATAAAGCATCCAGTGCTTGTGGCTGACGTATCAAATGAAGTGATCATCGGACTGGACTTCCTGGACCAGAACAACATCATCTTGGATCTGAGTACCAACACTCTGCACTTCGGAAGGGAGGAACTTGCTTTGCGACCAGCACACGAGGCCGTCGCCGCACGACGAGTAAGGCTGAGAGAGGACGTCATCGTTCCCGCCAGGACGGAAGTCAGCGCTGCCGTAATTGTCGACGGAACAGCTGAGGGAGTGGCGGCTGTCATCGAACCAAAATATGAGGACATCCAGACAAAAGGGTTGCTAGTTGCCAAGACCCTCATCAACACGACGTCGCGGCCCTACGTCCGCCTGTCCAACCTGAACGACTACGACATTACGGTTCACCGGGACACCAACCTAGGAGTCTGCGAGCCCGTTACCTGGATTGCCCGCATCACAGATACGACGGACGGACACCTGCAGACGGACAACCGAAGAAGACGCGCCCTGCCAGAAGAACTACAGAAGCTGTACCAAGGATCCCAGGACCATCTAGACGAAGAGCAATCACGCCAACTTCAGGACCTGCTACGCGAATTCCAGGATGTCTTCTCCGTGGGGAGCAAAGACTTCGGCAGGACAAGCTTGGTCCAGCACAGAATCGACGTTGGGGACAGCGCACCGATAAGGGCCCCATTCCGACGTGTCCCGCTCGCCAAGCAAGCCGAAGTCGACCGGATGGTAGAAGAGATGAAGGAGCAAGGGGTGATCGAGCCATCACATAGTCCTTGGAGTTCTCCGGTCGTGCTAGTGAAGAAGAAGGACGGCTCCACCAGGTTCTGCGTGGACTACAGGCGGGTGAATGACGTCACGAAAAAGGACAGCTACCCTCTACCCCGGATCGACGACACGCTGGACACCATATCAGGATCAAGATGGTTCTCCACCTTGGATTTGAAGAGTGGCTACTGGCAGGTGGAGGTCCACCCGAAGGACCACGAGAAAACGGCGTTCTCTGTGGGCAGCGGGCTCTGGCAGTTCACCGTCATGCCATTCGGTCTGTGCAACGCCCCTGCAACCTTCGAAAGGCTAATGGAGTCCATTCTGAGGGGACTACACTGGAAGACCTGCCTGGTATACCTAGACGACGTCATCGTTCTGGGGAGGAGCTTCGAGGACCACTACAGCAACCTGAAGGAGATCTTGTTGAAGCTACGGGCTGCCCAGCTGAAGTTGAGCCCCAAGAAGTGTCAGCTCTTCCAGAAGCGGGTCCAGTACCTTGGGCATATCGTCTCCGAGGAAGGGGTGCGCACCGACCCAGAGAACACCGCAGCTGTGAGGGAGTGGCCAGTTCCGAAGGACAAGTCGCAACTACGAAGCTTCCTGGGACTCTGCACTTATTATCGTCGCTTCGTGAGAGGATTCGCCGACATCGCCAAACCTTTACATCGACTGACTGAGAAGGACCAACTCTTCACGTGGACAGCAGAATGCCACAGTGCCTTCGAACAACTCAAGCAGGCTCTGTGCGCCGCGCCTATTCTGGCCTACCCCAGACCTGGAACAAGGTTCATCGTCGATACCGATGCCAGCGACTTTGGCATAGGGGGGATCCTGTCGCAAGTAGTGGACGGCGAGGAGAGAGTAGTGGCCTACTTCAGCAAGGCCTTGTCAAAGCCAGAAAGGAACTACTGCGTCACCAGGAAGGAGCTGCTCGCCATCGTGAAGACCATTGAACACTTCCACAAGTACCTGTACGGGCAAGAATTTCTCATCAGGACCGACCATGCATCCCTGCGGGGGCTCCTGAACTTCAAGCAGCCCGAGGGTCAACTCGCGCGGTGGTTAGAGAGACTTCAACAGTACAACTTTGAGATTCAGCACAGGAAAGGCCAACTGCATTCTAACGCCGACGCCCTGTCACGAAGATCGTGCCCCGAAGACTGCACCTTCTGTGCCCGAAGGGAGGAGAACACCGGGATACTGTGCCGACGGACTACTGTGGAACTTCAAGGGAACTGGAGCCGCGAATCTTTCACGCGGGCACAAGCAGAGGATGATGACCTGGGACTGATAGCCGAATGGAAGAGGGCCTGTGTCCCCAGACCCGGGTGGAACATTGTGAGTGACTGCAGCCCAAAGTTTAAGTCCTACTGGGCACAGTGGGACTCGCTGATTGTAAGGGATGGCCTCATCTGCCGTACCTGGGAGAGCACCGACGGGAAGACATCTCGGGAACAAGTCGTCGTTCCAAAGGCTATGACGGAGGAAGTCCTGAAGGAAGTTCATGGAGGATCATCTGGTGGACACCTAGGGATAAAGAAGACCCTGGAGAAGCTGAGAGAGCGGTTCTACTGGATTGGATGCCGAACAGACGTGGAGAACCACTGCGCGAGGTGCCACGATTGCGCAGCCAGCAAGGGCCCAGGACGAAGACGACGGGGTCCACTGAAGACCTACAACGTGGGCGGCCCCATGGAGAGAGTGGCCATCGATGTTGCTGGGCCATTCCCGTTAAGCGAGGCAGGGAACCGCTACATATTAGTCGTCAGCGACTACTTTACCAAATGGCCGGAGGCGTATGCGCTCCCTAACCAAGAAGCCGCGACGATCGCAGAGACCCTGGTGAAGGAATTCGTCAGCCGGTACGGAGTACCCCTGGAGCTGCACTCCGACCAAGGGAGGAACTTCGAGTCGCAGGTGTTCCAGAACCTATGCCAGCTGCTGGGAATCCGGAAGACAAGGACAACGCCACTACACCCTCAGTCCGACGGGATGGTAGAGCGATTCAATCGCACCATCGAGAACCATCTTCGAATAGTCGTCAGCGAGCACCAGAGGGATTGGGACAAACATCTTCCACTATTTCTCCTGGCCTACCGCGCCGCCGTGCATGAAGCCACCGGGTGCACACCAGCCCGGGCCATGTTTGGGAGGGAGCTCCGTCTACCTGTCGATCTTGCCTTTGGCCGACCTGGGAATGATCCGATCCCGGTAAGCCAGTATTGTCAAGAACTGGTCGACCAACTGGAGGACGTGCACGCGTTCGCGAGGAGGAAACTGCGGATCGAGACCGACAGAATGAAGACCCGATACGACCAGCAGACGGATGCCGGCGGATTCCACGAGGACGACCTGGTCTGGCTCTTCAACCCATTACGGAAGAAAGGCCTGTCACCCAAACTGCAGAAGTCCTGGGAGGGCCCGTACCGAGTCGTGAAACGGATCAACGATGTCGTCTACAGGATCCAGCGGAGCCCGAGGGCGAAGATGAAGATCGTGCATCGAGATCGCCTGGCAGCCTACGGAGGGACACAGACGGACCAATGATTGATCGGGACGATCAGTCTTTTTAGGAAGGGGGTGGTGTTACGGCTGTGAGGTTGTGTCATCGCTCGCCGCTTGAGTCACAGCTGCCCCAGGGGCTGGGCTGTGGCTTGCCTCCTGTATTGCGCGCGCCTTATGCAACAGGGCTACTACAGACAAGGGGATAGTCCAGAAGATTCGTGACTGGACCAGCGGTGGAAGCCTCGAGAAGCCGTGGACTCTGGATGGATCTGGAACCATTTGTTGAGTCACCGGCCTGCTATATAAGAGTGACCCGTGAAGCAGGTGTTTTTGTGTTTTACGAGCTAGTGCGAGCGATTATATTGTGCGACAGAAGTGTGGTGACTTGCGAAACCCCTAGTGTAGCGGCGAAGTGAGGAACATACAGGGGACTGCCGTGTTCTGAGTAAGTGTGCTTTCACTGAGTGTCAGATATTGTGGTGTCGAAATCCTGTGACATTGTTTCTCCCAGCTTGTGAACAGCGTACTTCAAGTGCTCGTAAGTACTGTATTTGTTTTACTTGAGGAAGAGGGGCAGGTAGCTTCTGCCAAGGCCACCGGACTCATTAGGACGGATTAACTTCTGTGGTCTGTTGCAAGTGAAAGGGGCCAAGAGCGCATAAGGAAGAGGCTTGAGGAAACTGGAGAAGGCTCCTAATTGCTTGTACTTGGTGATTAGTGTAATTTTCTGGCCACAATAAAGATAATTATTTCTTTAAGCAGTAATTGGTGTAGTGCTTTGTACCCCCCACCGTAATCCAGTTAACAAAAGTGCCACTAGGGGGTGGCACGTAACAATATTTATGTACTCTATCCAGTCCGTTAAGATTTAATCTGACCTGAAGAGTCATTAAGCTATCCGACAGATACCAAACTAAGCCATCTGCCCACTTTGACAAAGTCGAGCGTCGTAGGGTAGCTTTTCTGGACCTTCGTTATCAGACTAAGTGGCTTAGAATTGCCTCCTCCACTCCGACCCGGTTTTCTTGTCACTGAGTTTTGGAACACTCTGTATACGGTACTCTCCAAAACGATTCGGCCAAACTCGGGCCTGCTGTTTACTGATTTTGTTAATGAATTGTAGATTAGACATATGTTAACACCCTACATAATTTTTGCGTACCTACTTCAAACCAATGTGTAAAATGAACAGTTTTCAAAACAGACTGTACCAATCGGACTACCTTAATATGAGAGCTATTTTGTCTTGTGTCCTCGTATAGTGTGCATTTATTTTTAGCCTACTTTTCACATTTTGCAAAAATGAGGAAAAAGTAGACTTATGAGATCGGGCAAATGTGTGTCTGTCTGTCCTTCTGTCTGTCTGTCTGTCTGTCTGTCTGGCTGTGTGTGTGTGTGTCCCTATCAACTCCTAAACGGCTGCGGCAATCGAAACAAAATTTGGTAGGAGTAAAGATCTATACCTGCATATCTCACGTCCATATTTGAAAATGATGTCAGTGCTACCAACTGCGGAAAAATAGCAATTGAAATTTGAGCTCCATGTTGGATATATTCGAAGGTATGAATGGGAGCTATTTCAAAATTGGCACACGTATAGGTAATAATATTTCAGTTTAATTTCCAGGAGGCCATACATGGCAGTGTTGCCAAAATGATTATAAGCCTGCTGATAGGTCCAAATTTTAAATGCATATAACTTCTACACTATCAATTGGATTTCAACCAAGTTTCGCATGTGCTATGTGTACATAAACAGATATGACTGAGCGTATTCTTAAGAGCAACCAGGGCTGCCAACTGCTAATAAATGCTGTCTCTATTTTTGTTACCCTAATATCAATATATCAGAAAGTATGCAAGCCAATAGATCTAAACTTTGCACACGTATAGTACCTGGCATTCTATATTAATTTGGAGTAACTTATATACGTCAGTGCTACCAACATGATTCTAAGCCTGCTGAGAAGTCCTACTTTAAATACATGTAACTTCTACACTAACTAATGGATTTCATTCAAAATTGGCACAACAATAGATCATATTATTTCTGACCAATACATGCATGGCATTGTTGCCAACATGATTTTACGCGCGCTGTTAGATCCAATGTTTAACTGCATGTAACGTCCATACTATCCATTGGACTTCAACCAAATTTTGTATTCTGTAACCTAAGAAATGGATCTAAGAATATATTCAGTCACCAGAGCTGCCAACTGTAGTGCTTTATTAGGAAAAGAAGGAAAGGAAGGAAGCTTGCAGTTTAACGTGACCGTTAATATCGCGATCATATGCCACGGGACCTCCGTTTTACGTGGAATCCGAACCAAAGGACATGGCATTTCACATCGAAAATTTCACATGCACTGACTGGGAATCGAACACGGTCCGCCTAGGTGAGAGGCATACAGCTTGACCGCTGCGCCACCACGCCCCTGCTTTATTAGGCTGCATTATGCCATGTATAGAGTATTTCGAACTAATTAGAAATTTCGATATTACCAACTTAATTTCGTCATTATTCTTGATATATCCATATAGATTAATCATTGGCATGAATCTTAAATTTTAAGAAAAGTAGGCTCTTTAGTTCGTCACGGAACTTCTTGTTCGATCTGTTATGTATCGTTATTTTAGTGTGTTGCAAGTGTTACGTGTTACCTCCTCCTTTCTTTCAAAGGCGTTATTGAGCGCGTATACCATAAAAACTATCAAATCTTAGTCAGCAACCTGATACCGCTCCGGTCGATTTTTTCCTTTTGTCATTCATTTTTCGCGCTTTATTGCGGCGAAAGCTCGGTTATACGACGTCCAATTGAGGGTACTGGCCAAAACGTCGTTGAGAGCCTCGAATAAGTTAATGTGTGCTTAGTTTGACCTGTCTTTATCATATAAGGCATTCATTCTCACCCTTAATGCGGTTTAGATCTGGGAAACGTCTTGCAAAAGCAGCACTTCTCTGATAGGCGTCGTATAACTGAGCTTATTTTGCTGAAGGGACAGGCTAAAAACGTCGTATAAACGGGATCGGCGTACAACTAAGCGTCGTATAACTAAGCATACACTGTAGAACGTTTTCCCTGTTAAAAAGTGTAGTTATTTTAATATATTTTGCCCCCTTTACATACAGCTCTAAACTTACTTTCACTTTCCGCGGTTATGGAGTATGTGTCTTAGAAATAATAACAACATAGATATATTCCGTACGTTCCATGCCAAGTTCGCAGGTTAAACATTTTCGTAGAGACAGCTTGTAATGCTAGCGCGCTTATCCGAGAGTTTTTTTTTTTGGCACTCTTGAAGCATTGTACGTTTCTTTCGGGTAGCAGGAAACAGCATTTAAGCTTGCAGGAAGAGCTGGATGAAATTGAAAATTCACTTCAACTTAAGAATTTATCAAAAACAAGGTGGACTACGCGCGCCGAATCGGTGAGAGCTGTTTCTACGTCTTATGAAGTGATAGTCACAGCATTGGAAACAATGAAAATCTCATTCGATTCTGAATTTGCCGGTAAAACCCGAACTTTTGCGCCAGGATTGCACAAAAAGCTTCTAGACTTTGATTTTATCTGCGGCATGTACTTTACCAAAAACATCATGTTCAAAATTAAGAACGTAACCGAGCTTTTAAAGAGTGCATCGTCACTTGAGAAAAGTATGCAAGTAAATGCGGTGGAAGACTTCTTAAAGCACCAAACGACCCGGCGACTTTCAAAGAAGTATGGCACGCACGCTGAAACGACAGCAGAAATTTATTTCCTTACATTCTACAGAAAGGAGTTTCGAATACTTGTGGGTGTATTTACTACAAGCGTGCAAGACAATCTCGCAAAACTAATTTGTTTGCTAGAGCCATTCCACATAATTTTCAAGAAACCCGCCGACAGAAAAAACTGCACCATTGAGCGCGTCCGATCTACAAAGCAATCACACCCGAAAATCACCCTTCAAGATGAAGAGCTTGTGCTGGCTGGGCTGGAAATCCTGCTTGATGCCAGTAAATAGTGCTCATCTTTTAAAGAAATCCGAAAAGTTGCTGTTAAATTAAAGAGGATTATCCCGAGTAGTTATAAAGTAGTTCGACTGATTTTAATATCCCCAGTGTCTTCTGTTTCTTCCGAACGGTCCTTCAGCAAGTTGAAGCTCATTTTCAATAATTTGCGGACATCGATGGGCGACGACCGGTAGACTCCCTCATGATGTTGTTTTCAACGAAAGATATGGTCGAGGACATTGAAATTACGGAGATAGTGGAGAAGTGGTCCTTGTTAAAACATCGTAGAGTAGAGATTTACAAAGATAACTTATAATTATAATTTGACTGGGCTAGAATTGCAACCCTTTCCAGTTCGGAGTGTTAAATATGCTTAATGGAATAATTTAAATCATCACCTTACATTTGTCATGAAAGAGACATAACGGAAAAATATGTGTCTTAGTATCGGGTCCTAGTAATGATATTCAACAAGTTTGGATTGTAATCCAAAAATTATCCACAAATTTACTCCAAACATTATCCGCAGTTTATCCGCTATCCGCTCAGCCATGCAAACTGTATCTGCATCATCATCATTTATTGCATTAACAGGCCATTAAGACCCAGGGCAGACAATAAGAGCATAAAACAAAAAAATACGAGCCTTACAGTTGTCGCATACGATGTGTAACATCTGACATAGAAGAAACCTCACGTGAAATTGTTGATACAACGGTATGTTATACTATTATTGGCACAAATATTAATCTATTGTAAAAGGGAGTGTTTTACAGATATTGTAGTTTATAATGCGGAACTCATTTTATTAGATGATTTGTAGCTTCCACCAGCACTAGCCTAAATAAAGAATACGATATGGATCAACTAGATTAATAGACGCGACACCGCTCATAACCTTAAATTCCTTATAAACAGGTCCACTTGATTCACAGACCAACACGTAATTCCTTATGGATTCTGTTAAAATTATTCATATTGATATGATAAATATCGTTTAAAATGATAATCTGGTAGCAATATATCTACCCCGCCCAGGATTCGAACCCATGATCTCTAAATACACAGTCATACGCAATAACCCCACGGCTATTTCGACTACGCAAGTAGTGTGCACAAGATGGTGACTTATTTCCACGTTCCAATAATACTGCATTACGGAATTAAGTTAACTTTATATTTTGCTTGTTTCGATAATGTTCCTGAGTGACATTGAGTTTAAAATGCCTTATGCCAATGCAATGCCGACTACATACAATGTTTGATATTAAAGCATTATACCATTTAAATAGTGATACGAAGACTTCGAACATGTACCATGTCATTTGTTTAAATCACTTGACACCAGAGTTCGCATGAGCGTTTTCCGTTCAGTATGTCATATACATTCCACATGGCCGAGAGTGCGTCATGGTATCAATTTTCGACACCGCGCGCTGATTGTTTCTCTTACCAGTGCCAGCTGGATCGATCGATCGAGTTGGCAGTGCGTCTTATACTTCCGTTCGATCCACCACTGCCAGCTAGGGCACACTTCCATTCGATCGATCGAGCGGGCAGTGCATACTTCCGTTGTCCACCACTGCCAGCTAGTACACTTCCGTTTGATCGATCGAGCGGGCAGTGCATAGGCCTACTTCCGTTGTCCACCACTGCCAGTTAGTACACTTCCGTTTGATCGATCGAGCGGGCAGTGCATACTTCCGTTTGATCCACCACTGCCAGCTCGATCGTTCCGATCCACTTCCGTCCCCAATTTTCAAAATCACTCCCACAAAACTATCCAGCAACCGAGCGGAAAGATGTTACACATCAAAAATTCATATACGGTATAAAGCAACACCGGCACTAGGGAACAGAAGGGACTGAGAGGCTCTTTCACAAGTATCGGTCGCAGATGGTCTCCCACCTTTCTCTGTCCCTTGCATCCTCCACAGTTGATGTTGGTGCCACCTTTACCACCTTTACCTTGTTCTCCATCTTGTTCTAGGGCGGCCTCTCCGGCGTCTCCCAGTCGATGTCGAGTTGAAAACACGATTTGATATGGAATCCTCAGCTCGAATGACATGTCCCAACCATTGCAACCTCCTCTTCTCCAGAATCCGCATGTCGAAAAAAATTGCGGATATCCGCGGGTTTATCCACGGATATCCGCATCCGCGCAGGGCTTTAGTTACCACTAGTATGATATATTTGCCGGCTGACCTTGGCTTGGCTCTCTGAAATAAATAATGAAAACAAGAGCCAAGAAAATGGCAGGCATTGCGTAAACAAGCAAGTAAGAAAAACTTCTGCCGAAACCCGGGATCGAACCAGGGACCTTTAGATCTTCAGTCTAACGCTCTCCCAACTGAGCTATTTCGGCTGCATATTGGAATTGTTCATGTTATCTATGGAGTGCACGCTATCATAAAATTCCTTCATTTGGTTATAATCCCACAGTTTTTGTCGAACTTTCGAGCATGCAGTGATTCGAAGCTTATTTGTTTGCGAGGCGGAGTTGGGAAGAAGGCATCGACAAAGCGTTCCTTTCGTTGTTATCACAAAATGCTTTCTACCCGTTGCGCAGATAACTTACTCTGTAAACACTGAGTTGCTTTCTTGGTGTATGTATCTGCGCTCTTATTAAGTCGTTATAATCACTTACTCTTTTGTCACTCCATCCTTTTGGAAGCCTTCATAGGGAGGTTCAGGCTGCTTGAGCTTTTAGTTCTCGCAGTCAAGTAGTGCAGTCGCATTCTATATAAAGGGAGGTAGTGCGCAGTGCGTTACTCCTGTGGGGGTCTGGGCGGGGACACCAAGAGCCCGCCGATGAGCCAGCTTGGTGTCCTAGGCGAAACCCCACACAAGCAACGGCACAAACCTAGAAGAATTGCTGAGTTTTATTTACTCTTTTGTTACTTTCATATTGTGACTTCCAGAGATGTTTCAGGAGTAGTAAAGATCCCGATGCATTACACTACAAAATTCCCCAATACAAAATGGCGGCATCCCTGACGTCATGGACGACACAAAATTTTCAAAATTAAATTCTATGTGTTAATATGGCTTTACATACAAACACAAACCTAACCTTGGAATTTATGCCCCAGATCCCCGTCCTTGTATTACAAGCAGTAATTTTCGTCCAGACAGTCGTCTAACAAAGTAGCGACCAATGGTTTCGCCCAGACCGTCACGTCGTCTAACAAAGTAGCGACCGTGGATTTAGAAGAGTACTTTTCAATTAAATTCAACAACTAAAAGTAATTTTTGAGCATTTGTAACTCACCAACACCCCCTCGCACTTGAACACATGTGACTACATCGGTATGTAATGACGCACTGTTTGAAACTTCATACAGCAGTCCAATATGGAGCCAATTCAAGCCATACAATCAAACAAACGAACGCCAACGTCCTCACGTTATCCGTTACGTCACCGAATACACTAAAAAAATCCCCTAGACACGTAGACCTACGTATCGTGGTATATACTTGAACCGAAGTGTCTCTGTGAATGAGTCACAGCGTAATGTACTTGTTAAGGCAGATATCGCTAAGGGTCAGTCAGACAACGAGGCGTCGCAACTACATTCCTCTGGGTAGCGTCCTAGTGCTAGTTTGTTCTCGTAGGTCCGGGTTCGATTCACAACTCTGCCAAGAAATTTATTTCTAGACTGAGGGCTGGAACGGGGTACACTCAGCCTCGTGAGGAAAACTGATTCCCATCTCAACCATCCTGGAAGTGGTTTTACCGTAGTTTCCCATTTCCACTCCAGACAAATGCCAGGATGTTTCCTAACTTAAGGCCACGGCCACCTACTTCACAGTCCTCACCTGAATTACAAATACACACCACAATAACACAGGTTATCAGACACGGGACTAACTGACCACGATGTCCAAGTCCCTCAAATGAATCAACAACCTAGTTCAAGGAGTTAAGAAAAATATTTAGGGTAGATATGGTTAGTTATTTTTTGTTGTTTTAAGGGGCGGAACAGCGAGGTCATTTTCCCCTGGGGTAGATATGGGATGGGAGTCGTTTTGAAATGAAATTCAATGTACATCAGGCAGCAGAGTCATAATTATTTTCTCTGGTGATATTTTTATTTATTTATTTATTTATTATCGCTTATCCTCCAAGCTCGGCTTCACCCACGGATCATTCCTCTACCGCCACAATGACAGTGTCTTGGAACTGGACACACCTTTTCAGCAGATATAACTGGGAATGATGACAGGCCGATCGCCGTGGCCAGTTGAATTTAATAATAATAATAATAATAATAATGGTAAAAAAAGAGGCTTCCAGCTAATACAGTAGGCTCTGTGTGTTCATTAAGCACAAGGCAGAGACGACGACAGGGATTCGAACATGGAACTTCGGTTTTACCACAACCTCAACCCAGGATAAATCCTCGAATACACCCCAGAGGTGCCAATATCTGAAAAACAACAGCAAACTTTCGACCATGGCTCAACACAGAAACTCCCTTTAGCCAGCCTGCACATTAGCCCAATCCTCCTACTTAACAACTGGTCGAGGACGTTTAAATTCGGCTAAACATCAAGGACAGATTCTCCCTCCCCTATTCGTTTCCCGGTCAATGCATGTGAGATTTTGGAAGTGAAATATCAAGTCATGTGGTACGGATTCCACGTAAGAATGGAGATCTCATGGTTCATGATCCCGAGATTAATGGCCTCATAAACCTACAACCTCCCTACCACCCACCCTTCCTTCCTTCCTTGGTCACGGACATGTTGCTTTCGGTCAAGGTTGGCCACCATTGTCAGTCCAGCTTCATGATTTGGTTACAAACCGGTTCCCAGCCTTCGACCATTCAATGAGACTCAAAAGAAAATACAGTTTCCTCTTAGTGTACCGTACGGTAGTCTGCATCAACCAGTGTACGAATCATCTGGGGTGATTACCTTCCACTTCATAGTTTCATGGGTAGTTGTACGATCGTTACAACACGTGTGATCTCAAGCGGTAGAGAAGTTACGTGAGGTGTCATTAGTGTCGCCTTTGCTCTAATTAGTGCTCTGTGTAGCGTTACCTGTGTTTATTCTTCAAGGGTTTTCTTAAGGATCTATTTATGAGTAGCCTACACATTTCTTTGCATTTTAAATATGCATTGTATAAACATGAGAGGGTGAAGCCTCCGTGGCTTAGGCGGCAGCACGCCGGCCTCTCACCGCTGGGTCCGTGGTTCAAATCCCGGTCACTCCATGTGAGATCTGTGCTGGACAAAACGGAGGCAGGCAGGTTTTTCTCTGGGTACTCCGGTTTTCCCTGTCAAAAATTTCATTCCAGCAACACTCTCCACTATCATTTCCTTTCATCTGTCACTCATTTAATCATTGCCCCAGAGGAGTGCGTCAGGCCTCGGCAGCCGGCACAGTTCATATCCTCGCCGCTGGATGGGGGCTTCATTCATTCCATTCCTGACCCGGTCGGAGACTGGAAGCAGGCTGTGGATTTTCATTTTTCATTGTATAAACATGAGAGGAAACATTACACATCTTTTTCCAAATTCGCGTGTTTCTTGCATGATAAGTGATCGAGACACTCTCAAGGACGACCAACAACACGACTGGAAACGTGTGTGGAGGCTCCAGCGTCTGTCGAACGTTTGCCAAAGAGGTCCATTCGTAAGCGGTCAGAGTCATTGGACTCGACATTACAAAAACATATGAGGAAGGATATGAAGTTAAAGGCATGCAATTCAGTATGGGGGTTCATTAAATTTAAGGTTGCTGTCTCAGATTACGAGACAGTTAACGAACTTATGGATGCTGTTCTAAGTACATTTACTGTCTTCACGCCAGCAATGTTGAGGAGAATTGCACATCATACATGGAGGAGAATTATACTCTGTTTTGAAAACGATGGTGTACACACAGACACTCTGGTTAATAATAAAGAACAGTCACACTAACTCAAAGTTGTCCTTGCCATGATCGCACATTAATGCAATGTGACCACGTACAGTGCTAAAAAAAAGTTTTGCATATTGCGATTACACATGGGTGATGGGACGATTCTGCAAACACGTTTACAGTACGCAGTGGAGAGCCACACAATGGCTGTACACCTGGTCTGGTCTGGAACCCAGCGACGCGGAGTCGGCGAAGTCGACTACGCGCGCATTTAATATAGCCTGTCAGCCAGATGGCCTTTAGAGCTATATCTATTATACGGTATGGGCCTAACAGAACTGGGATAGGGGTGTTGGGTGATTACCTTTGTATCTTAATTGGCCAGGATGTGACCTGGTGCTCTGGGCACCTTGGAATGCTTAAGTTGAGAGTTATAGAGAAAAAATAAAGTAAAAGGAAGGGACTCAGGTGAGCCGTTTTAGAAGAGTGAAGTCTTTAAGAGCTGTAGTAGCTGTTGGGATTTATTCTATAATGATTCGGGGCCGTTTGTGGCGGCACCCGGTTGCTTGGTAATCACCCAACCTGTTCACTAGAGGGTTGGTGTTACGTGTTTTTGTTCTGTAGAGAGTGGCTGCCAGCTGTTTGATGCGGGAGCTGATGACCGGGAGTTGGTACTCCGCGTGTAGTTGGGCATTGCGCACGTACCAGGGGACACCTGATATCATGCGCAGAGCTTTATTCTGAATAACCTGCAGTTTATTGATATGTGTGGGAGCTGCATAGCCCCACACTGGACAGGCATACTCCATAACTGGACGTACAAGAGTACGATAAGCCAAGAGTTTGTTAAAGTCATCGAGTGAACTTCTGGCCTTAATGAGAGGCCAGAGTTGCGCTAGAACGCCCTTTGCACTATCGGCGCGCTTTTTAACTTCCTTAGCAAAGGTGAGACCGCGGTCTAGCGTGGTTCCCAGGTACTTAGTAGCTTCTTGCCATCTTATTACTTCGCCGAAAAAGGCGAGATCCTGGACGTCTGTGAATTTACGTTTCTTAGTAAAAAGAGTGGCAGAACATTTATCAACATTAATTTTTATTCTCCATTTCTCGAACCAGGATTCGAGTATATCTAGAGCTTCTTGGAGGTTAATTGAAATTCTATGTCCTTTCCAGGAAGTGGTAGAAATAGCAGTATCGTCTGCATATAGGTGGAGGCTAGTGTTTTTTGTCTTGGGCATGTCAGCGACATAGACGTTGAAAAGGTGGGGGGAAATAACACTGCCCTGCGGTACACCGGCTTTTATTTTCCTCAGAGAGGATTGGGCGTCCTCCACCTGAACATAGAATTTTCTTTTCCTAAGATAGGAATTTATAATTTGTAGTAAGTAGTCTGGGAGACCTCTGTGCTTCAATTTGTATAGTAAACCACTGTGCCATACTTTGTCGAAGGCACGACTGATGTCTAAAAAGCAAACTCCTGTCATACGATTTTCATTAAATGCGCGCGTGATAGTCTCAGTAAGTCTGAGTAGCTGATGAACTGTGGAATTGCCTTTACGAAAGCCGAACTGCTCTTCGTTTAGTGAATCATCGATAATGTTTTGGAGCCTGGAAAGTAAGGTCATCTCGAACAGTTTCGAGATGATTGAGAGGAGACTAATGGGCCTATAGTTTTGGGGGAAGGTGCCGTTGGTATGAGGTTTACCTATCATAATTACCTTGGCAATTTTCCAGGCTGTGGGGAAGAAACCAAATCTATATATAGCGTTAAATAGCTTTGTGAGGCAAGTGAGGACATTTTTAGGGATGTTTTTAAGAAAAGAAGCCGCTACCCCGTCAGGCCCGGGTGCCTTACGGTTTTTCAGCTTTTTAATTAATCTGAGCAATTCGGCTGGGGTGACAAATTTGAAGTCTGGCGGCAGTCCCTCCTGAAAGCCACCGTGAAGATCGCGATGGACTTCTTCCATGAAGTTTTCATCGCAAGGTTCATCATTTGGCTGACAGGTTTTCTCGAACGTGTCCGCCAGAGCATTCGCTTTGTCTGTAGCAGTGTAGACCATTCCCCGTTCCCCGTGTAATGGCGGAATGCCTGTCCGCTTCCTAAGAAGTTTTCTAGCCATACCGTACAGTGAGCTGGAGTTACCAGCCATGGACCCTAATTTATCATTCCATGCTTTGTTGCGGAGTTGTTGCATGGCAGCTTGAATCTGTCGCTTCATGCGGTACCATTCCTGTTTCTGTCCTAGATCACGAGTGACTTGCCAGCGCTTTCTGACCACGTTCTTTCTCTTTATTAGGTCTTTAAGGTAGGCTGGGATGGTGGGCGCTTGGGTCTTTTTGTGTTTGGGGCCTATAGCGGCCGTGTTGGCAGCGTGTAGGAGGGAGTTAGTAATTTTCTCCACGAGGGGGTCGATGTCCCCCTCGCTTCGAATGCTGGGGTTACCAGCGACGGTAGACTGGAGAGTGTATTTGTAAAGGTCCCAGTCCATTTTACGGAGGTGAAGTGGGATTGTTGAGCGAGAGGGAATATAGTCGGATCCTAGCGTGATAAGGATGGGATCGTGGTCAGAATTGAGGACTCTAAGATTTTCTACCACGATAGGGGTATTTAGGTTTTTGCTGATGGCAATGTCTAAGGTGTCAGGGAGTTGGTTTGGATTAAAGGGAAAGAACGTGGGTTCAGGCGGCCCATGTGCTAGGCAATCGTGATCGTGACAGAACTTTTCCAGCATCCTGCCCCTGGCCTCTGTGTACCGGCTGTTCCACAGTGTATTTTTGGCGTTAAAATCGCCCGCCAATATAACTGGTATGTTGGCAGGGATTAGAGACTCCAAATCTGTCGGAATAAACGGCACCCCGGGAGGTAGGTATATGGAGACTATTTGGCATGGTCCGCTATCTAACTCTACTTGTACGATCGTGGCTTCAATAAACTGCAGGTTATTAGGGGTCGGAATTCGGTGATGGACCAGGTCAGATTTAATTATAATGCCTGTGCCCCCGCCAGCTCTCCCGAGCCTATCATTCCGGTAAACTCTGTACCCCGGAATGTAGACTTTGTCTTCAGGTTTTGTGTGGGTCTCTCCCAACAGAGCGATGTTAATTTTCTCCGTGGTGAGTACTTCACACAGTTCTTGTATTTCGGGAAGGAGGCGGAGGGTGTTCCAGGCCATTATCTTAAAGTGGGCACCAGCTTGTGGATTAATTTGTCCCATTAAAGAAGAATTGGGAGGTGGCTTCCATTAAGATTTGGAACCGGGTGGGGGTGTCGGGAGCTGCGATAAGTCGCAGTAGGGTGGCCTTTACGACTTGGAACAAGTCGCGCAGGGAGGGGTCAGAGAGGAGGCGGAAAATCTCAAACATGTCATTTGAGGGGGGGGGGGGGGGGGGAGGGGGGCTGGATGGGTTGGATGGGAGCTGGAGCGGGAGTAGGGACGAACGGGGCGACAGGGGTTTGTAATCCGGGGAAGTTTGACAGGTTGTTCAGTGGTGCGGGAGCAGGTGCGGAGGTAGAACCAGTGATGTTTGTGGTTTGCGTAGCGGGGTTGATGGCGCTAGCGTAGCTGGTGCCCTGTCTGACTGTATTTCTATTGACGTTTCTGGGTGCCAATGTGCCTTGTTGCCCTCTTGGTGCTGCTAGCCGTACGAATCATTCAATATTTATCTGCTAGGAGGCACGTCTCATGTCAGTCCGTTTAACACGCCCCCTTGTACAGTTGGTTTCGAGCGCACGGGGAAGGCGTACTGTAGCCTACTCTAAACATAGCAAGAGTTCGCATTCGTACGTCAGACCGCATTCGGGATGTAACATTGTTTCAGGAGGGATTCCGACAAGTGGTTGTAGCAACTCGTGTTGGAGTGACTCAAAGTCATGTCTCGACGGTAAGGAAAAAGTTCAAGGAGACCCAAACAGTTGCTGATCGACCGAGAACTGGACGCCCCTGCAAAACCTCTCTCAGGGAGGGTGGTATATTCTATGGAATATACGTTTTGTTAGAGTTAGCAGTCACTGCTCTTTGCTTTTCTTTCTTTTCATTCACGTTCCTTTATTTCCCTTCTCGTAGACACCAACAGGGACTTTCCATGTATTTCTGTTTCTCTGTGCATATTCTTATCCCCTTGAATGTTTGTTTCAGATGTGCAATTTCCTTGTAAACGGTTGAAGCATTGGACCCAGTAGTTCGAAGAATTGATTTATTCCATGCAAGCAGATGGCATCGTCGTCAAACTCTACAATCTCCATGAAGACTTCAACTTCTTTTATTTAATGCTTATCTTGAATAATTTGTTTTTTGTATGTTGCCCACTCTGTATATCTTCTTTTGTACCCCCCCCCTCCCTTTTCCCCTCTCTTCCCCGGCTCCCTGAGCGTTCATTTTCTCTCGATCACTTATCTTCTGGTGCTTCGATGTGAAAGTTCAGTCCTCTTCTCAGGAGGCACTCACCTCTTTTACCCATGTGGTAATTTGAAATCTACGCCATGTTTTAACTGAATTTTATCGGTTGGCCGTGATCTACAGTGAACATCAAATATCTACAAAGAAAAGGTAAGTAATCTACTAAGTGATTTTATCCTCACATTTTATGGGGCTTTTGGAAATCTAAATCCGAATGTTTTAACGAACACTTTCTTCTAACATGAGATTTCATATACTTGTGCAATCTAATAACGGCCCTTCGTGGGACATTGCCTTGCTTCGCTAAGCTTCTTCAAGCTCTCCATTAAGTGGTGAAGAAAGCTTTCAAGTATTTCTGTGTAAACCAAAGGGGGATACTTTCTCTCCATCGAGGGAATTCTGCTAAACTCAAGGCTGTCTGAAAACATAACTTTGCTTCCTTCGTGGGATTTTCTATTTGCCCTATTCAACTCTAACTACAACTCTAGAAACTTCCATTTGCAATAGACTTTAAACAGTGAAAAACTATACTCTACAACGTCAAAACCTGCTGAATTTCAACTCAGTACCTACTAATCACATCAACTGAAAGTGGCAATTGATAAAAGTCCAACAACACTTTAAGTGCTATAAAACTGTGTCCGTTTAACCATATACCGCGACGCGTATCATGATGAAAGCAATACAATTGGCCTGACTTTAAACCCCATATTTCCTCCATCACCATTTTCCCTTACCAACAATAAAATAACTATTCTATGTATATTTTTAATTAATTGAGGCTTAACTAATGTGACCTCTCCAATTTGCTTGTATCTCATTGTAATTACTGCTTCAATAATCTAAGTGGTTATAAATCCACATTTTAATCCCTTTTTCTTCTCCTGCTGTGCCCAGGAATTTAAAATCATTTGTTTAACGCTCCTTTCGCTTTGCTATAAAATCATTCTAATAAAGAATCGGTGCACTACTTCAACAATCTAACAAAATACCTATATATTTTGTTAAGTTTCTTGTTAATCTTGTTACGCTTTATATTGGCAACCCGAGTCAAATTCCTTCTTTAAACAAAGAAATAGGTCTGAGACCTGAATTCTAGTGCTTGAAATGCTTCATTCAATTGAATAAAAATCGTTGTTATTGTTCTCTTTACTTCTATTGCTCGAAGAGCTGTTAGGTATGGCCTTCCTTTCCCCATTTTTTCTCGAATTACTTTCTGTATTCAAAGAAATAATCACGAGTACTGAATGCTAAGTTTAATACAAATTCAATTATTTGTGGCGTTTATGGCAAACCTTCTGCTAACATTGCTCCTAAAGCTTACTTAAGATATTTCTTTTAAATCATTAAAGGCAAGTGTAGCTTGCTCGGCCAGCTTCCTACTTGAAGCAATTACCGCTTTGTCCTACGATTCACAACTTTGAATTGTGGTTTTGTGTAAGTTAGGTTTCGATTTCTTACCCCCTGCTAAACTTCTAGTTGTCATTTTGCTGGATAAAAGTTTAGCCCACTTTAAACCCAACAATCGTTTCCTTCTAGTAATTTCTACTAATTACAATAATCCACTCTGGGGACATTTGGTCTCTCGCTTAGAGATCCATCCTTGTTGGGAAATTTAATTATTCCTGTCAATTTCAATATTTTTAGCATATTAGAATGCTCCCTAAAACATTTCCTTTAAGAAGGGAAAATAAATAATCCAACTTCCCCTTGTTTGCATTTCCTCGCCAACAAACTGTGTACTGAACCCTTTACCCTAAGTTGGTTAAATGATTCTACTTTTTATTTCTTCAATTAATAAATATTTCAACCAGCATCATGAAAGTAGCCAGACAGCGATGAGGAAATTTCAAGCATTTGTTGGAGACAGTAGGGACATACCTGCAACAGTTTAACAAAAGGCTAAGTACTTGAGCTATGAAAAGAAATAGCAGAGCGATGTATCATAAGGACAGGTGTGGCTACCTCAATTTTAGAAGCGACGCGCGGTGAGACATGGTTCTGGTATGTTCATTGTGTTATTCGCGCCTAGAAGAAATATGATGCAGTAACGTGAATGGCTGATGAAGAAAATAGACACTCCCAAGACGCCAAGATCTACTAGAAACCGCCAAATTATCAGAAAATGGAGAACCAATGAGAAGAGAATGCCTACTTGCGCGCCAACTCCGGCTGGGGTACGCGGTGGCTAGCATTCACGCGGGAAATCGCCTAGACAAAATCTCTACGATCGATTCTAGGATTAATGGGCATATTCTTGACCTGTGCAATATTACGAGTTCAGTGATATTTATTTCATTCCTGTATCACAATTATTTCGAGAAATTTTTACATAAAATCCCCCTCCATCTAGACCCAAGGGCCAGTTCATTTATAAGTGTGTCGAAGAGCCAAGACATTGACTTTTATTCCGTGTGTTGAGGACACACTACTATTATTCTGTGCGTCTACGGACGTAGACTTTTATTCCGTGTGTCGTGGACACAGGACTTTGATTCTGTTCGTCTAAGGACGCAAACACAAGATATTCATTGTAAAGTGTTAAATTCAGTGATAGATAGTCATTGTACTATAATTATAGGGACAGTATCGTCGATAATTCGCCAACGAACAGTGACAGGGAATTTAGTACCTGAACAAGCGAATTTAGTAGTCAGGCATAAAGTGTATAATAACCTAATTTTTGTATCAGCGCAAGGATGACATCGATGAATGCAGAGGAAGTGTGGAATTCTCAACAGTCCGTCCAGATGGCTGCTATGAGATAAAGAACCATCCAGTTGGGGAATGGCGTCTGATGTTCTTTGACGGGTGACTACAAAAAGAGATGAGTACGAAATAATATTTTATTATTTATTAAATTAACTTATGGTTTATGGGACATATTTTTTGTAAATACTTTGCTTGTGTGATTAATGTAGTATATTTTGTTTTGATCTGACACACTTTTGTTTGGAAGCAGCTCGCACAATTGTAGTTGATGGAAGGTTCTTTTCTTTGTGTTGTGTTAACTAACGTATCTATGTGAACGGCCGTGTTCGCCTATGTTACGAAGTGCGGTTAAAAACGTCTCTCGGAGATATGTCGTGTTTCAGAAGTAGGACTGAATTAATATAATTATATAGTAGATTGGAGGGTAAATTAAATTTTGTTGAGATTTATTATTGATCAGATTCAGTGTGATTATTGCCTTTGGAGCAATGTAATTTGTGACGAAGAGTACTCTGCTCTATCGTAAGTTTTAAATATTGTGTTAAATGTTTGCGAGCTCTAATTCAGCAGACCCGTGTGAAAGGTGTTATGTCAGTCCCAGATGTGTGTATTGTGAGTATATATTTTATGGTATTACAAGCGGGAACTTCAGCAGAGACTGATTTCTGTCAGCTTGGTACCAGATCCATATTGTATCCTTGCGAGGACAATTATGGATATGTGATTATTGTCTGACCATATGTTGAGTTAGAGGAGATGTTAGTTGCTGTTGATTCCTTGAGATAACAGTTCAGCTGGTCGGCTATTTATATACACTGGAAGGGGGACATGACTGGTATGTGGAAAGGGTGAGTTGTGGTCACAAGGGCTGGCTGAGTTTCGCAAGCAAGCTCATTAAAGTGGAGTGCACGTCTGGCTCCCAATTACTTGAAAATAAATATAAATGTGAGAAACTGATCAATGGTAAAATTGTTTAAATAAATGGGAGTTGCCTACGAAACACGATAACCTTCGAAGCGCTTTCCTTAACATGCAGTTTTGTTAATATAAAGTAATCTTAACCACTCAGGTGGTTTGTTGTTGTTGGTTTATTCTATGTTTATTTTCCATGTGAGTGACCCGTGAGTCACGTGCGGCGCTGTTTTTCCTTGTTGTTGAGCATCTGGCCATTGTGGCAGCTCATTTGGTTGAGTGTGTCACCACACTAATAAGGGTCTCAGAGAGATGCCTGTAAATAGTAGAGTTGTAATATGTGTGTCAGAATTAGATTTAAGGATTTTTATTAACGTTATGCCCATATCCATAAACGTTGATTTACGAGATGATTGTTCGTAAGCACCGTGGCTGTTAACCCGTTGTGAACGAATGATCATCCAAGTACTCATTTCTCGTAGATAGTCATCACGCGAACATAAATTCACATGCAAGGTCGTGGAACTTGGATCCACATTTTATTAGAAAAGGGGAGATCCATCTGACTCCTCAAAGTGATAAATATTCCTGTCAGGGGAAAATTCAGGGAGGATTTTGTTTATTATTGTTTGTTTTATTCTTTATGCACAAATTAGTTATTAAATCTAGTTATTATCTTACGTTTTGTCTCCTTTGTTTCTTAGTTATAGTTTTTATCCTATAACCCTTGCCTCAGAAAAGCACGTTGTTTGGCGGACGTAAACACCACACTATGAACTGAACGCGACCCCTTGATCTAAGATTCTTACATAAAACACTGCTATTCTGAAGGGTTCATAGGTGAAAACTGGCGGCCAACGGTGGGGCTATTCACTGTGGTGTAACGGGGAGATTACACATGTCAATAGTGGCGTATTTGAGTAAAACTGGCATGCCGCAAGTGCAGGCAGATATGACAGTATTTAATCACCGGGAAGTGATATTTTATTAAAAGTAGTTGAGGCGAAGTGGATACCGCCAAATGTGTGAAAAATAAATTAAAATCAGGAGTTTGCAATGTAAAATACGGTTCACGTTGTTGTCTTTTAAATTAAAGTAAAATTAAGATGTGATACCGGGCGCCCAATGATAAAGTTAAAACTAGATTTGTGTAGAAAGTCAAACTCATGGAAATATTAGGAGGCTGTAGCCTAAAATGACAATTAATACTTTGTTAATTAGTCAGTGTTAATATCAGATCAGGATAACTGTTTAATGACTAAATATGTGCTTGGGGTTAAAATTAAATTGAGTAAAACTAGAACTACTCAGAGATGCAATCAACTAATGGGATTAAAGGTAAAAATAAATGAACTGAGTAGGATAAAGAAATTAAATGTGCATTGGATTTATGTGCGTGTCAAAGGGCATTGGCGTATGCCATTTCCCATATGTCTCATATAAATTGTAAAACATGGCAACGGTGGCGCAGATCCAGGAGATCATTGAAAGTGCAGCGAGGAGAACTCAGGAATTGTTGGATACTAAATTAGCGGAACAAAGTGAATCGCTAAATACAAAATTATCTGAACAAATAAACACTAGCATGTTAGAGCAAAGCGAAGCGTTGAATACTAAACTAGCAGAACAGAGTCAATCTATAAACACTAGTATATTAGAGGAAAGTGAAGCGTTAAATACAAAATTATCTGAACAAATAAACACTAGTCTGTTAGAACAAAGTGAATCGCTAAATACTAAACTGTTAGAACAAAGTGAATCGCTAAATACGAAAATGTCAGAACAAAGTAAATCGCTAAATACTAAACTGTTAGAACAAAGTGAATCATTGCGGACACAGTTAAATAACAGTAGAATTGAGCAAAATGAATATCAGGCGGAACAAGCTAGGTTATTAAAGAGTGAAATTAATGACACTATAAATTCACAGTTAGAGGCGCAAAATAATAAAAACACGAACCAATTAGCTTCGTTAACCGCAGAAATGAAAGAGCACACAAACCAACAGATGATATTACTGGCCCTTGATGTAAGCAAAAATAATGAGAAACAATTAGAGCAGATTGAAAAAATGGAGAGTATTTTTGATAAAAAACTAAGCATTCTCGATGAAACGGTGTTAGCTAAATTAGAGCAGATTGAAATAGCATGCACAATGAATACAAGCGAGGTCAAAATAGCCCAGGATAAGTTGGAAGGACGGTTTAAGGAGATGGAGAAAAGTGGCAGGGTCATTCAACAACAAATATCAGCAGTAGATGAGAACATATCAGGCATAATTAAAGATATGGACCGTCTCGAGGTAAAATCAGCGGAACAGTGGAAAAGCCTAGAAACGGAACAAGAACAATTTAAGAGTACATTAGACGAAAGGCTAAGCCAGATAGAAAATAATCAGGATGAAAATAAGAGCCAAATTGAAGAAAAAATAAGCACGATTAAAGAACAGATCAGGAAAGATTGGAAGAAAATGAATATTGATTCTAGAGAGGAAAGATCCACCATTATTAAAACAGTAGGCGAAAACCACACGCGTATTCAAGCTTTGGAGCAGGAAGTAAAAAATAGACTTAAAGAGCAGACAGACAGGATCATAAAAGCCGAACTTCGCTCATTAGAACAATCGTCTATATTTAAAACGGGAGCATTGAAAGTCAAGCAGGATGACTCACATAGTTCCCAACCCAGCATAGCAGGAAGTCAGACTCAAGCAGAGAGCCCATTAACAACAAACACGGACGGATTTCGCAAGAACGTAGATAGGAGCTCAACACCACAGGACGGTCATCAGCCCACACAACTTATTCAAGTAATTCGCTCAAATGACTACAAGCCACAGAAATACACAGAAAATTCAGGGGTAACACCTAAGGCCTTTATCAAAGAGATTGAAGACCACTTCAATGACACTGGGGTACCTGAAGCACGTAGATTGAGAATGATGGAGAGATTTTTATCAGGGAATGTTCTCACCTGGTTTTTAAGTTTCAAATACACATTTGGAACCATGTCAGACTTTAATTTAGCGTTTCTGCGCAAATACTGGTCTCCTGCCATACAACAGAGTTTAAGAATGGAGCTTTACTCTAGAAAATATCAAACTACCCAGCAGACAAAATACTCAGATTTCTTTAACATGCAAATGCTAAAATTTCGTGACCTAGATTACCCATTAAACGAAGCAGATTTGGTGATGACAATAGCAAGGCAAATGCCAGTTAATGTACAGCAAGTACTAGTCGCAGCAAACGTTAGTACGGCCCTACACGCAGAGCAGATATTACGGCAAATAGATGAGACCACATCTCATAGTCATTTTAGAGGAGGAAGACAGCTGGAATTAGTCAACACTACAGAGATCGTAAAAACAAAACAGGGAAATACTAAAACGCAAGGTACTAATACAAGCACCTCCACACCTAGGCGAAACCAGGAAGAAGGGGAAAACAGACCATATCAGCGTAACGAAAATCACTACAACAATAGATACCAGGGCAACAATAGATACCAACAAAGAGGATATCAACAATGGCGTGATAATCGAAGGAATGACAGGCCTTATGGAAGATACGGTGATTACAATGCCAATCAACGATGGAAAGGAAGGAGAGATCATAATCAAGGAGATCAACGTAACTATCGAGATGACTGGGAAGATAGGCACGCTCAATCACAAAATTACTTAGAGGAGTTACACGCTAATCAAGGTGGAGAGCTAGGAAGATGGGAAAAGGCCATTGGGAACAGAAAGAACCCAAATACACATACTGAGGAAGCTGGAAGTCTACTGAGACAAGAGGAATATCGAGGACATGAGCGACAGAAGGATGATGGGAGTCGAAATGGAGCTAAAAAAAAAATGTTAATTTTGGATCAAGGGGACAGTCTCAAAACACAACAGTCGGAAGTTGAAGATGGATGGATAGTAGCGAACATACAAGAATGGATTGCTTTACCAGAAGACTGCCTGGAGGAGTCGGTGAAACCACGGAACGATGAAATTAGGCAATTACCCATTATTTACGCAAGAATTGGTGGAATTAATATAAGATGTTTATTGGATACAGGGTCACAGATCAGTCTAGTATCGGAGGCCTTGGTTCGAGAGTTGGGACGGACTCAGAATATTCCTGTGATTCCGGTACCACAGCTCAAAGTGAGGGGTGTTATTCCTGAACGCACCGTTACTTGTAAACGTCAGGCATACTTAGAGCTGAACATATTGGAACACACTTTTGGGCAAACATTCATTATCATGGCAAAGATGAATTTCAATATAATTCTTGGTGCAAATTTCATTTGTGACTATCAAGCAGTGATAGATTTACACAAGAATACAGTCAGTTTTAGAGAATATGACCAGCTGAAAAACGTGGGATTGCATATGGATGAAATCACTACCGGAAGAGATGTAAATTCTTGGGCATTGGAAGCAATATCAGAAGAGACGGAAGAGGAGGTACGAAAGGCGGAAGATAACATCATAGAAGGGGCTGTTGTGGAACTAGATGAGGAGATGGAATCCCAGGAGATATGGTCTTTATTAACAGAAGGAGATGACAGTGATGCACAATTTGAAGAGTTACTACAGGAGCGGCTCAATGACATTCAACTTGGGGGTGAACACAGAAAACAGTTGGAAGAGATTTTAAGGAAGCACAAAACAGTATTTGATACAGTACCTGGGAAAATATTAAATTTCAAGTACTCTATGCAAGTCGAGGACTGGTCACCTTTCAAAAGCAGATTGTACCCAATTCCTGAAAAATATCGTGGGCAAGTTAAAATCATTATAGATGAGATGTTAGAAGCTGGAGTGATAAGGAAGACACCTACACCTTATCTAAATGCGATTTTGGCAGTCACAAAACCAAATGGATCTATTAGACTTTGTTTAGATGCCAGAAATCTCAACATGAGACTCATTTTTCCTGAGTATGACAGAGCGCCAATTATCAGAGACGTATTAAAAGGCTTTAAAAACAAGAGCATTTATTCATCAGTCGACCTGACGAGCTCGTTCCACCATCTTGAGTTGGATGAGAAGTCACAGCTTCTAACTGGCTTCTTATTCGATAACCAGACATATTGTTTCGTCAGAATGCCTTTTGGGGTCAAAACAGCGGGCTGTGCTTTAATCCGAGCACTGGACCGGAACTTAACCGAGGAAGTAAAGGAGATGACGGTGCGATACATCGACGACATTCTGTTGGCATCCGACAACATTGAAACTCACATGGAAAATTTAGATAAAGTATTGGGCAACTTGAATGAATCGAATTTCAAAGTAAACCTGAAGAAATCGCATTTCTTCAAGAGCGAGATCTTATATTTGGGTCACGTCATTGACAAGGAGGGAGTGAAGCCTAACCCAGCTAAGATTGAAGCGATAAAGAATTTCCCTACACCAACGAGAGTCAAGCACATTCGGGCTTTCTTAGGCGTAACGGGATTCTTTAAAGGAAACTGTCCAGGTTATACAGAGACTGTAGCTCCAATGCAAGAAATGTTAAAGAAAAATAACAAATGGTCATGGAACGCGGAATGTGAGAAGGCATTCCAAGCAACTAAACAGCTATTGGAAAACTGCATTAAATTAGGATATCCCGATTTCAAGCTCAAATTTATAATCCAAGCGGATGCTTCACTAATTGGGATAGGTGCTATGCTCTACCAAGAGGATCCAGCTAACCTGCAGCACAAAACATATTTGGCATTTGTCAGCCGGAAATTACGTAAGCACGAGCGCAATTATACTGTAACCGAGCTAGAATTGTTGGCCATCCTTCATGCGCTCCAACAATGGAAACGAATAATCTATGGTTACCCTATTGTTGTCAGAACTGACCACAAGGCATTAACATTCTTGTTTAAGACGTCTATGGCAAGCGAACGTGTGACACGTTGGTCTATATACATTCAGCAGTTCAGCATTGAAATTGAACATTGTCCAGGGAAGATGAACGTGATACCGGATGCACTCAGCAGGAACCCAGAGCCTGATAATGAAGAAACAGCGATGGTACAACACTTGGAGTTAACACCGAAGGACCGGAAATTCTTGGAGGAGTTACGTGAGATACAGCGGGAACAGGAAGCGGAACCATGGATGATGCTATTAATTAAATACTTCAAAAAGCAACTACCTACAGGAACACCTGCATTTCGAGAAGCGAAAGCCAAAGAAGGAAGATATGTTTATGTCAACAATTTGCTGCACAAATGGGTAGATAATGACCACACCAAGTTACGCATATTAGTACCTGCATCGTTACAACGAGGATTGACATGGCATACGCACGTAAGTTACGGTCACGTGGGCTTAGACAAGTGCGAAGCGACGATAGGAGAGACATTTACATGGCCACGTATGAGAACAACTATATGTGACGTCATTACAACTTGTGACCCGTGTCAGAGAACAAAGCCAAATAATTATTTACTGAGGCAATATCCTAGACCATTGCTACCTCAGAAACCATGTGAGCTGCTGGCGATGGACTGTCTTGGTCCAATTCCGAAGGGAAGGAGAGGTTGCCGTCATTTGCTAGTGTGCATTGATGTATTTTCTAAGTTTGTAGTACTATGCCCTATTCAGAAAATTACATCGAAGCAGGTACTCAGTCGCATTCGTAATAGAGTTATTCCAACCCTTGGAAAACCAGAGTTTATATTATCAGATCACGGCAGTTATTTCACAAGCGCCGAATTCAAGAAAGGAATGGAAGACATGGGTATAAAACATGTTTTAAGCAGTATCCGACATGCCCAAGCTAATCCAAGCGAGAGAGTAATTAAATGTGTAACTGCATATTTGAGAATCTTCATTCCGAACGAACACCACAAATGGGTCGATAAAATTAAGGACGTAGAGACATGCATGAATTCTACCAGGCACGAGTCAACAGGACAAATCCCTATGGTCCTACACAAGAACGAGTATCCAGTAAGAACGTGGAAAAGCATCATTAACTGTCCACAAGATCCCATGATAGCGCCCGACTTGCGAATTGAAAGAACGAGAGAATACATGAGGAAACAAGCAGACCGCAGATTACGGCGAGTAAGAAATAAGAGGTTTCACGGTGATCTTGAAGTCAACCAGCTCGTTTTGGTAAAACGACCTGCTACATCGGACCCAGAAAAGAAAATCTTTAGTAAGTTCTGCGAGAAATTCATAGGACCCTATTCTATCGTAAGAAACCTTGGAAATAATGCTTACAGAGTGAAAGAATTGAGCACAGGAACAATGTCAGTTTACAACGCTGCCAACCTAAAGAAATATCGTCGAAGTGAACCATGGTAGCGCCGAAATAATGACGCTGTTTGAATATACGGACGTCCTACTATCAACAAAGTCAACGGGGAGCAGTTGAGTACGGCACGTGGTGAAGGAGGAAGTAGACTTGTTGTTGACAAACATTAACGAGGCAAGCGAGGTGTGCCGCAGGCATCAGAGCGTCTCGCAAGAATGGAAGGGGAGAGACAAGCAGGAAATGAAAACGAGTAAATGCCATTGAAGACAGGAGCGCCTAGACCAAGTAAGAAAAAGGGGTGATTCTGGAAATAAAACAAATTGGCCTACGGAAGTATTGTAAAATTGTCGACTTTATACCTAAGTTCGAAATTTTGTGAGTGGGAGAGTTGTGAACCCTTTACCCTATGTTGGTTAAATGATTCTACTTTTTATTTCTTCAATTAATAAATATTTCAACCAGCATCATGAAAGTAGCCAGACAGCGATGAGGAAATTTCAAGAATTTGTTGGAGACAGTAGGGACATACCTGCAACAGTTTAACAAAAGGCTAAGTACTTGAGCTATGAAAAGAAATAGCAGAGCGATGTATCATAAGGACAGGTGTGGCTACCTCAATTTTAGAAGCGACGCGCGGTGAGACATGGTTCTGGTATGTTCATTGTGTTATTCGCGCCTAGAAGAAATATGATGCAGTAACGTGAATGGCTGATGAAGAAAATAGACACTCCCAAGACGCCAAGATCTACTAGAAACCGCCAAATTATCAGAAAATGGAGAACCAATGAGAAGAGAATGCCTACTTGCGCGCCAACTCCGGCTGGGGTACGCGGTGGCTAGCATTCACGCGGGAAATCGCCTAGAAAAAATCTCTACGATCGATTCTAGGATTAATGGGCATATTCTTGACCTGTGCAATATTACGAGTTCAGTGATATTTATTTCATTCCTGTATCACAATTATTTCGAGAAATTTTTACATAAAATCCCCCTCCATCTAGACCCAAGGGCCAGTTCATTTATAAGTGTGTCGAAGAGCCAAGACATTGACTTTTATTCCGTGTGTTGAGGACACACTACTATTATTCTGTGCGTCTACGGACGTAGACTTTTATTCCGTGTGTCGTGGACACAGGACTTTGATTCTGTTCGTCTAAGGACGCAGACACAAGATATTCATTGTAAAGTGTTAAATTCAGTGATAGATAGTCATTGTACTATAATTATAGGGACAGTATCGTCGATAATTCGCCAACGAACAGTGACAGGGAATTTAGTACCTGAACAAGCGAATTTAGTAGTCAGGCATAAAGTGTATAATAACCTAATTTTTGTATCAGCGCAAGGATGACATCGATGAATGCAGAGGAAGTGTGGAATTCTCAACAGTCCGTCCAGATGGCTGCTATGAGATAAAGAACCATCCAGTTGGGGAATGGCGTCTGATGTTCTTTGACGGGTGACTACAAAAAGAGATGAGTACGAAATAATATTTTATTATTTATTAAATTAACTTATGGTTTATGGGACATATTTTTTGTAAATACTTTGCTTGTGTGATTAATGTAGTATATTTTGTTTTGATCTGACACACTTTTGTTTGGAAGCAGCTCGCACAATTGTAGTTGATGGAAGGTTCTTTTCTTTGTGTTGTGTTAACTAACGTATCTATGTGAACGGCCGTGTTCGCCTATGTTACGAAGTGCGGTTAAAAACGTCTCTCGGAGATATGTCGTGTTTCAGAAGTAGGACTGAATTAATATAATTATATAGTAGATTGGAGGGTAAATTAAATTTTGTTGAGATTTATTATTGATCAGATTCAGTGTGATTATTGCCTTTGGAGCAATGTAATTTGTGACGAAGAGTACTCTGCTCTATCGTAAGTTTTAAATATTGTGTTAAATGTTTGCGAGCTCTAATTCAGCAGACCCGTGTGAAAGGTGTTATGTCAGTCCCAGATGTGTGTATTGTGAGTATATATTTTATGGTATTACAAGTGGGAACTTCAGCAGAGACTGATTTCTGTCAGCTTGGTACCAGATCCATATTGTATCCTTGCGAGGACAATTATGGATATGTGATTATTGTCTGACCATATGTTGAGTTAGAGGAGATGTTAGTTGCTGTTGATTCCTTGAGATAACAGTTCAGCTGGTCGGCTATTTATATACTGTACAGCATCCCAGGGGTATGCACCCCTTGGAGACCATCCCCCCAACATCTGGCTAAATCCCCTAAAATGGCAACCCTTGGAAAGCCGGGGCAACATCCATTAATACTGTAAGGACAGCTTGCTACTCCATAAAGCTGCTCAAGCCTTACGTAATCATTACACTCAGCGACATAGTACTAACTGGGCCAATACATTGCTGACAGGAGGGCGTCAGAAGGTATAAGAAGACGTCCTAATGAGGTCAAACTCTCTCTCCATTGTCAGTGCTTCATCGAGACGGCCGAGGCTACGCTGGTGTCAACCGAGGTGAGTCAGTCAATCGTGTTCAGAGTTCCTATTTATGTAACCTGCAACCCACAACTTGTATCACATTATAAACATAATTTCATTCCCTACAAGGGACTCACACAAAGAATATCACAGACCAATAAAACACTTGGTCCACACTCTACACTAGCATTACTGTTATACGCCTCTTTACATCCCAACGCCCTTCCTTATTCCCGTCACGTAAAGACGTGACAGACGGTAAGCCATTAGCGCTAACTCAGGTATCTTTGTGTTTCTCGAGCCGGCTGCCAACAAGCAGCGCGTGCCACCCGGCTGATATGAGCAGAGTCGATTACATAACAAGCAGTCAGCTGAGCGACTAGTACAGCGACCCTTTGCAGTGGGTCCCATCCCCTCAAACACTACCACATTATTTATAGGAACGCCCCCTAGTTCCTAGCACACCACAACACACTACACTGGTCAGCTTGCCCTGTCAAGGGAAGCTACCCTTCTTTAGGCACCACCTCATAAATTAGTACAGCAACTCTCCCTTTTAGATCCACCCCCAAATAAGGGATCTAAAACACTGGTGGAGGCGGGGTCCTACGCATAGAGAAAAGGGACTCAACCAACGAGCCCTCGTAGGTAAAACGACCCCTTCCGTACCGCAAAAAGCCAAGCAAATAGTGAGAAAATTTTTCCCCCAGACAAAAAGCACCATTTTTTTTTGTGTGCTCCAAATTAGCTACACAGGGGAACTTCTTAATAAACCAACCCCCTAACCCCATACAGAATCAAAGAAATATAAGAATACACTGTCAAACACGTACAGACTTTTTTTTATTCTTATTGTAGGCCCATACACTGCAGTCAGAATGGCACCTCATGCAGAGATTGCAAGCCATAGAGGCAATAGGGGTACGCCAATATTATTAACATTATTGTTCAGATGCCAAGGGCACATACAAGGCCGGCAAACACAAATACGGGCACTCCAAACAAAAATCGGGGCAATACAGGGCAAACAGCCATACACCCCGTCAGAGGGTAGGACAACGCGATTAAGATGCGCACATACACTCTTGAATCACATACATGAACACCTCAATAGGTTCCATATACAAAGAAACAGAATATACCGACAATTAATCACCACACATGGTCCCGTAATAGATAATGCAACCCTCGAGAGAATGAGGGTGCACTACACAAGTTTACACGCCCAATACAGGGAGCTAATTCGCGTCCAAGCGCTTCTCCAACTAGCGGCCACAAAACAATACAGAGCACAGAGACATTAATACATTAATACAGTAATTTGCAAGCAGGCCATGAGCCTCAATAAGGCAGTACACCCAAATTTGGGACAAATACCGTGAGCTACAAGCCAATAAGGCCATTTTTGAGTTCACGGTAGGGCCATCAGCCCACCCGAGAGAGGACATAAGCGTAGATACGCTGACTCGACAATTTGCGAGGATGTCCCTCTCGCCACGTACTGCCACAGAATGGAAGGAGTTCACCGTGGCCACAGTCAAGAAGACGGCCAGGTTAGGCTCCAACTTACTACAAAATAAACCTAACACAAACACACGTCCTTCAGCCCCGGATCGGGAGGCGATTTTGCCAAACCGAGGGGCAGAGCCTAGAACAATCCCCTCGGAACAAAAGGACGAGAGGGAATCGAAGCTAGGGCCATTAAATACACATGATATAACAGAGGGACAACGGGACGTAACCACGTCATGGGCAGACGACATAGAGCCCGCCCTACAGTATATAAAGCCTACATACACGTACACAGATAGGCTAACACATTGGCAGGAGTCGGCCGTGGCCACAGGCCGAAAAACGGTCAGACTACACGCCACCACATTGCTAGGCCGGACACAAGCCATTAAGCGACCTTTACCGCCAGTTCAAAGGGCAAATTTGCCAGAACAAAGGCGAACACCGGTATTAGGCCCTCAGGGTGCACGATATACGCACGAACATTTTGACCGGGCATTACCACACAGTACACGGGGATTAGGAAAGGTGTTCTCACCTACCCCACAAAACCACGCAGTCAAATATATCCACACTCCCGTAAAATCTACTAGGGCAGCGTCAAGCACAATTAGGCCCTCGAATACAGGTACATTTAAACCTATAGACACGCGCTACGGTGGGAGTAGGCCAAAGCTTACTTTGCTAGAAATTCCGCCGGAAGGTAGCAAAGGAACACCCCAGTGGATTCCAGAGGCCTATAATCTAATAACAGGGCAAAACCCTTCACCTTTCTGAGCACTGAAGCTCGAAAGAGGATAACGACTTCTACCAGGGCCACAGAAATAAACTAACATCGCTAACACCAACATTATAGGCCACATAAGTTCTTTCACACGGGGGCGATAAGAGAATGGTCCAAAAAGTAGATAATAAACATAAAATCACATATTTTTCTTTCTTATTTTATGTATATACAGTGCAATATAGCCAAATTAGAGGGAACAATTCTAAATCCTTCCGGTTTCTTTTTTTCGGAACCATGGCATTTTCCTCTCAGGCCATCAATGGTTATTGGGCGAAGTGATTAACGCCATAACGTAAAGTCTCTAATATGCTAAGCCAAGTGGAAGCCAAGCAGGCTTCAGGCCGAAAAAGAGATATTTTGAACACAACTTAAGCATAAAATCACAGCATAAAGCTTAAGTGAGTCTTTCTAAGTAGAAATGACTAAACGTTCTATGTTAGGGTTCCACAGTTTGATAGATTCTCCTGTTGCGGGCGAAAGCCGTAAGTGTGGCAGGAATTAAGAATCTCAAACTAACTTCAAAAATTTGGTGAGGTGTGCTTTAGCCAACTGAAAAGCCCAATTGCACATCGGGACGAGACACTGTCATTTTGGTGAGTTACAATTACTTTGAAGGGCAGGTTTGACTCCCATAGTGCACTGGCTTTGCTCGTGACGTGGATACAGGTATATCAATTACGTCTTCCAATGGCCTTCCTAATGTGTACTAGACAGTGTCGGTAGATTCCCCTGAGACGTAACCAGATTACGGTAGTACTCACGTTACCAAAATGGTAAATATTACACTCAGGTCCCAAGCACCATTTTTTTTTATTTTTATTTTTTAACATTTTTTATGGTGGTCACGACATAATTTTTAGACATAGGTACACGTAAAGGCGGAAATACTGCCAAAAGGAAAGGAAGTAATCCCACGGGCAGGCGTGAAAAGAGGGCCAAGAAATAGCCCACTGACCGCGCCGGGATACGATCCTAACACTCACCAGAACTGTCCCGGAGACACAACCTTCATGGTGCCGGAAACAATTACTCTGGGTAAAAGGCGGTCTCCAAACCCGCAACCTTCTGAATACCAGGAATATAAGGTTGAGTAGATATCCAGTCCTAGAATAAGGATAATGGGAAAGCTAAGACTAATTGGGACAGTCCCACTAACAGCGGGTCATAAACGAACAACAATACAATCGCCTCTGGCATCTGGTCACCAAATACGCGACTAGCGGACCAGACACACTCGCGTACAACGCATATGGGATTTCCGAAATGAAATGCCATGGCCTGTGGTTTGGATTCCAAGTAAAACGGAAATCCCCTGGCGCATGAGCTACAAATCAACGGTCATATTAAACCACAAAGTTTTTTTTTCTACAATGAGAGAGGCACTGCTAGCAATCATTATAGGCAGCAATCAGGTTCACACACACACACGTGCAGAAAACTAGGACGTGGGCAGAGCATGAAACAAATGAAAGCACACAACATCGTAATTCAACACCGTCGTATCAGCTGTAACATACTCCTCAATGAGCAAGACTGCTCGACGCAGACAAGCGAGCCAAAGCCTACTGGACAGAAATCAACACATCATTCACGCCCGATTTAGAGACCCTATATCTTCCAAAATTACACTACGTGGGGAATTCAAAAACGTACAAACTCTACACAAGTATGCATGCTTTCATGTGCGCATTGCACAGCCACGGAAACGTGCCATATTATAAGCGGCACGAAAATGATTACACCAAGTCTTTACAGACAACCGGATTCGAACCCATGACCACACACCACACGCGTACCAAAAACTAACTATCCAATGGTATTTTTGGTACACGGAACACAAGCAAAGACCACACTGGGAAAGCCCCAAGCCCTGTCACACAACGCAAACATAAAACACAGAGAATGACATGAGGTCACGGGTCTGAGTTCCAAAAAAAAAAAAAAAAAAAAAAAAAAAAATTTAGACACAAAGGAGAACAGATATTCAGGCGTCCAATCATACTGAAATTGGCCCATACAAGTGCATGAACAGGGAATACTACATTTCCTCCCACCAAAAGCCAGACATAAAATTTCGAATTACACCAGGCATAGAGGAATACATTTCACGAACACAGGTAGGAAAATTTCGCAAGACACAGGTCTTAGAGAACAATGGCCACACGACGTTATTACCTAACTAGGGCGAATTGCTACATTAGGCTAGGAATCCAAAACAATGACCACACTTGCATACTTGCAGAATTGCACATACCAATTGCTGACTGCAGACTATTCACACTGCAATACTGCGGTGACGAGACACTATTGCGTATAGCCCGTGACCGTGAAATTACACACACATAACAATTATAACGCCATACATTTTTTTTCTCCACACTGCAAAATCATTTGGCAATGGACAAGACGTGACACAGCGAAACTTATCTTGGGCCTATAGGGCACGGTCGCAAGGGCACGTTGGCAAGCCACGGGCGCCTTCTGCCCACAAAGGCGATACATATTAGGACTTAGCCTCATAACAGACCAACCGTCCGCGTGGTGTAGCGGAACGTAGTCACACACACACACACACGCACTCATCAATTAGGAGCGAACATAGGGACTTTGAGGAAACAGGACCTCCCCTTAATAACTTCTTTTCGCGATTCTATTCCCCAAATAAATCATTACAGATGACTAGCACATGACCAGTCGCATTACGACCACTGGCCACATCTACACTGCAAATGGCCGACCAGATTAGGTCATGCAGCCCTACTATCCCAAGGCGCGGATAGAAAGCCAACATGGACCAAGGGAGGACGACAGGAGAACAGGCTACCAGCGTACCACCTTACTCCCTTCCCATAACCTTCTCAAGCCTGACATAAACAACGCAAACACATCTACACGACCATAAACAGCTACACTACATTACAAAATACACACAGGGGTTGATGGACTTCATGCGTCTAAAGAGCAGGCAAGCTACGCCTTGAGCCCCGTTGCACCGCCTGAGTATTAGGGGTGGCTCAGCAAACATTAAAGAAGCATAATGCGCCTCTCCAAATGAGAGAGGAGGCCATAGATATATACTAACCATTCTTTAATACTTAAACACTCCCGCATGAAAGGAACATATGGTATTATGCCCCATCCTACACCTATCCGTACATGAAGGCAGAAACTTCATATCCAGACACATGCATGAGTATCCCATCCAATTACCAGGGATTTTAATATCAAACCTGCATGAATTTTCGTATTTTTGCAATCCCGGGAATTACCTCCCCACTCCACTCACCATAGAAGCATCCCAGTGCCACCACCGGTTCTAGGCCACCACTAACGTGGAACCCAAAGGTGCGCAAAACCCTTCCTACCATGCTTTAAGCCCACTCAACAAATAACTACCCCCAAATCCTAATAACAGGGTACCTGACATTACAGACCCTACTAACACCTCCATTAAGGTAAAGAAGGCATTATTGCTGGGAAGCTGACATAGCGATGGTAGGCCAGAAGTAGCCTATGTACTTAGAAGATCTACAACCCCGCTACACTGGAAATATTTCACATTTTACACAGAGGTTGAACCTTTCACACAGGTTACGGCACATTTTTTTTTCTCTCTCTCTTACAAAGGAATCTGATACGAACTGATGGTTGACAACGGTGTAAGCCGAAGGTCAGGAGGGACCACATTGGAGCAGAGCTGGGGAAGGCGATGTGGACCCTTACCCCAGTTGGCTCATCAAATTACTGACGACTAGACCAAACAGACGAACTACGGAAGGTCAAAGCATTCGGGACCTGACACGGGCAAACATCGAGATCTAGGGGTGCATATTAGCCCATCCCCCTTGTCGGAGAACGTTACACCCACTATGTGTCACGGTCATCGAAGCCGAGATCTGCAGGGTGACTTTCTGAGGATGGCGGGAGAAATAGCTCACTCAGCGCCGGCCTCGGGAACTATCCCTAGAGACGACCCCATTATGACTAGACTGTTAGTTAAATTTACGTAAGTAGGACTTCCATGGCGGGGAGTCAGACTCCTATTCGTCAGGAGTGAAGCAGGATCCAAGGGTTCAGCAGGACCAATCCTAGATCCGACAAGTCCTTACCCCGCGAGGTGAAGGTGAAGACCACGACGGTAATCAATAATGCAGAATGAAATATGAATATATATATATGGAATGTACGCGCTCATTCGGTCCTGCGCCCACGTAAATGGACGACAACGGGTCGCCAGAGTTCTTAAATGAGTAGCATAGCGGGCACTCAAAAGGGTTCAGTGGGCCAACCCAGCAATGCCGATTAAGGCGAAGAGGACTCCCCGGACGCTCACTTCCCGGAGGACACATGAATACAAATATTGCGGCCGACACAGGCGAAGAGGACTCCCCGGACGCTTTCTTCCCGGAGGATATTATGCCATTGGACCACACTGTCCAATGCCCACATAAATGGCGACGCAGCGGGCAGTCAATGGGCATTAAGAGAGGGGCATTGCGCGCCCCTCACAGGAGCCAAGTGGGCGGCTCACCTACGTCAAATAGGAACAGCACACGGTTATGAACACGAAAGTTACAGCGGGCGAAACGGTTAGCTTAGTGGCACCGTAAGGCGCCTGCGAATAGGTTAGTACTAGTATTAAGACCTAGAATAGATGTCGACAATAGTATTAAAACGGAGGGGACTACGAGGCATTGTTGGGTTCCGGTCCCGACAATGTACTACAAGGGCGCCCCCGCGAGAGAAATCAAGCGGCCAGCCTCCATCTAAATTTTAGTACTTAAGTCATAGTGCCATGTTAAGGTCACTTAGATGTAAGCAAATTTACTGACAGCTGTTGCTAATAATAGCACAGCACATTTCGGCTTTAGAATAAGGTCCACTCGGCATGTAAATACAGAATAGTTTTACAGTTAAGTAATTTTATAAATAAGTTAAATAAGTAAGGTAAGACATAAGGTAACATAAACCTACATTTGAGGCATTTTTTTTAATATATGTAGATCACCGTAGAATATATCGGCACTCGGTGACTATAAATCCGTTACCGAGGTAAGCCCGACAATACTTAGGATAAACTAGGTTAAGATAGGAATAATCAAAGTGGAATATATCGGCACCCGGTAACCACAATTCCGCTACCGGGGTAAGACCAACTATATATTATTTACGGCATTACGGCACCGTATAGGGTAAGCCCGGCCTTGCAGCTAAGTAACATTAATCATGTTTTTTTTTCAGTAAAAGACCAGCTTCAACCAGTACTAATATGTTTTTTTTTCTAAACCTCGCCATTTTTTTTTCACAGGCATCGTCACCAGATACAGAAAACTGGTGACAGGAATTTCACTGCCATATAGCAGTGGCATATTATTTACAGCATGCCATGATGTGTACTATTTTTTTTTATTTTTTTCAACTTGCACTAATCCCGACACACTCGCAAACACTCACCACATTTTTCTTTTTCAGCTACACACTCTAAAATGAATCTGCACAGCAGGACTGGTGCCTGTGGGGTACCAGGCTTACTGGCAGATCAACTCAATTAAAACACATAAAGCGTCAAAACGTGACGCAGATTACGACAATGAGGGCGCAACCGGTTTGTGGCAGTGACTCTCATTGTCAAGTGTGAAAGCATTCACCCACAGAGGATGCTTCACAGGTTAGGTATTAAGCACACATACAAGCGGTACGACCACTATACCGTACCAAGAAGTGGCCGTACAGAATCAGCCGTGAGACGGCAAGAGTACGTACAGACGGGTAGCGTGCACGCGAGGTACCTCATGAAAACTATAATTATAAGGGATTAGCGCGATTAAGTAAACATAAGGTCATTGTAAATTATAATTTTTCAGGATAAACTGTATACCATTATTCCACTAGACATAAGGTCATTGTAATTTATAAGTTTTTCAGGATAAGCTTTATACAACTATACACTATATATATTTTTGTTTGTTCACCAAAATGCCAATGTCCATCATGTGTATGATTTGTTTTCTTTCATTTTTCCTTCTTCTAACTTCCCCATTTGTCAGGGTGTTCCGTTTTTCCCACACAAATAAATACTTTTGAATATTTCCCTTAAATTATACCCTGGAACACCCATTTTTCTATTTTCTTCTACCTTTCTTATTGCAGGGAGCATTTTTTCCCTAAGATGGGGCGGGCGAAGTAATCATCCGTTCGGCCCTGGGTTTTTCCTCCCTGCACAAATATGTAACACATAACCATCAGAAACCATGTTTTTTTTTTCAACTAACAATATGCCAGCAAATGCAAGGGCAATTTTTTTTTTAACATATCGAATTTATTTTAATGTTCAATTTTTCTCAAAATGTCAATTTTTTCCCAATGTTAATCAAATCTTTCGCATATGTCAATTTTTTTTGTTTGTTTTTTCACAATGTCAATGTATACATATATATGTAAATCCCATAACCCTCCCCTCTGAACACGGGCTCACCTCACACCCACACTTCGATACGACGCCACCAGGAGATACGAGAGGGTTTTCCAGGACCACTACGTCAACATCCCAACTTCCAGTTCCGTTCCCGTTCGCGAGGACGCGAACAAATGAAGGAAGACTCTTGTACAGCATCCCAGGGGTATGCACCCCTTGGAGACCATCCCCCCAACATCTGGCTAAATCCCCTAAAATGGCAACCCTTGGAAAGCCGGGGCAACATCCATTAATACTGTAAGGACAGCTTGCTACTCCATAAAGCAGCTCAAGCCTTACGTAATCATTACACTCAGCGACATAGTACTAACTGGGCCAATACATTGCTGATAGGAGGGCGTCAGAAGGTATAAGAAGACGTCCTAATGAGGTCAAACTCTCTCTCCATTGTCAGTGCTTCATCGAGACGGCCGAGGCTACGCTGGTGTCAACCGAGGTGAGTCAGTCAATCGTGTTCAGAGTTCCTATTTATGTAACCTGCAACCCACAACTTGTATCACATTATAAACATAATTTCATTCCCTACAAGGGACTCACACAAAGAATATCACAGACCAATAAAACACTTGGTCCACACTCTACACTAGCATTACTGTTATACGCCTCTTTACATCCCAACGCCCTTCCTTATTCCCGTCACGTAAAGACGTGACAGACGGTAAGCCATTAGCGCTAACTCAGGTATCTTTGTGTTTCTCGAGCCGGCTGCCAACAAGCAGCGCGTGCCACCCGGCTGATATGAGCAGAGTCGATTACATAACAAGCAGTCAGCTGAGCGACTAGTACAGCGACCCTTTGCAGTGGGTCCCATCCCCTCAAACACTACCACATTATTTATAGGAACGCCCCCTAGTTCCTAGCACACCACAACACACTACACTGGTCAGCTTGCCCTGTCAAGGGAAGCTACCCTTCTTTAGGCACCACCTCATAAATTAGTACAGCAACTCTCCCTTTTAGATCCACCCCCAAATAAGGGATCTAAAACAATACACTGGAAGGGGGACATGACTGGTATGTGGAAAGGGTGAGTTGTGGTCACAAGGGCTGGCTGAGTTTCGCAAGCAAGCTCATTAAAGTGGAGTGCACGTCTGGCTCCCAATTACTTGAAAATAAATATAAATGTGAGAAACTGATCAATGGTAAAATTGTTTAAATAAATGGGAGTTGCCTACGAAACACGATAACCTTCGAAGCGCTTTCCTTAACATGCAGTTTTGTTAATATAAAGTAATCTTAACCACTCAGGTGGTTTGTTGTTGTTGGTTTATTCTATGTTTATTTTCCATGTCAGTGACCCGTGAGTCACGTGCGGCGCTGTTTTTCCTTGTTGTTGAGCATCTGGCCATTGTGGCAGCTCATTTGGTTGAGTGTGTCACCACACTAATAAGGGTCTCAGAGAGATGCCTGTAAATAGTAGAGTTGTAATATGTGTGTCAGAATTAGATTTAAGGATTTTTATTAACGTTATGCCCATATCCATAAACGTTGATTTACGAGATGATTGTTCGTAAGCACCGTGGCTGTTAACCCGTTGTGAACGAATGATCATCCAAGTACTCATTTCTCGTAGATAGTCATCACGCGAACATAAATTCACATGCAAGGTCGTGGAACTTGGATCCACATTTTATTAGAAAAGGGGAGATCCATCTGACTCCTCAAAGTGATAAATATTCCTGTCAGGGGAAAATTCAGGGAGGATTTTGTTTATTATTGTTTGTTTTATTCTTTATGCACAAATTAGTTATTAAATCTAGTTATTATCTTACGTTTTGTCTCCTTTGTTTCTTAGTTATAGTTTTTATCCTATAACCCTTGCCTCAGAAAAGCACGTTGTTTGGCGGACGTAAACACCACACTATGAACTGAACGCGACCCCTTGATCTAAGATTCTTGCATAAAACACTGCTATTCTGAAGGGTTCAGTACCTCTACATAATACCCGACTTTTCGCTCGAGAGGGACAGTTCACTTAGCGACTGCCTGCCGGCAATCTCAGCCAGCGTTGCTCGAACCAGTACACTTGCCTATAAGTACTTGGTTCTACACACTCTTGGTCGCTCTATGCGTAAGCAAGACTGTGTTCTCTATATCAGTTTCATTCTTCAACTTTTTGGTAGTTTTTTGATAATTAATTAATCCTTGAAAAAATGCCCTATTAACTATTCAATTTTCGAGACTAGTATTTGCATTCTCGCCTTGTACTCACAAGCCTTAATCCATCCCCAACTATTTTCTTTTCTTTTTATCATCTAAACTAAATTTTTCCTTTCTTTGTTTGGATTCGTTCCTTTCTGCCCGAAGTTCGTTTCCACTCCCATACCTTTCCCTTTTCTCTCATCACATTCCCTCCGGAAGTGTTTAAGCCTAGGCTTGACCTACCAGAGGGTCGGTATCTGTTGCTTTCATCACGGCGTAGGTCCATTGGTACTGCCACGTCCTTCCTCCAGGATCTTCGAAGGGCTACTGAGTGAATGTGTCCGTTCAGACAGTGCGCAATCGCCTGCATGAAGCAGGGCTGATGTCAAGGGTGCGTGTGACGAAACCTCCTTTGAAGCCACAGCATAAGGCAGTTCGTGTAAGGTGGGCAACAACTCATCGGACATGGCAGCAAGAAGATTGGAAGCGTACTCTCTTTACGGAGGAGGTCTCCATTGGTTTGCACCGATACAGTAGGACATTCAAGTGTGGCGATGAGTGGGTACGAGATTTCACGAGCCCTTCATCCAGGAACGACACCAACAGCTAAGAGGTTCAGTCATGTTTTGGAGTGGAATCATGTTTGGTTGACGTACGCCTCTAATTCCTATCCACGGTAACATGACTGGTCTGGTGTACAGAGAAAACATCATTGAACCTGTCGTTACAGGATTCGCTGCCACAATGGGTGAGGGCGATAATGCTCGTGCCTATCGAGCTAGGGTGGCAAATCAGTTCCTTCAGATACATGGCATACAGAGAATGGAGTGGCCTGCACATTCTGCGGACATGAACTGTATTGAACATGCACGGTAAGAGCTCAAGAGGGCAATTTCGCACCGTCCCAATCCTCCAACAAACAAACAGCAACTGATTGACGCTGCTGTCCAAGAGTGGGATAATCTTCCCCTAACCACGTCGGATTAGGTGGTGCTCAATATGCCGTGTCGTCTGCAAGCATGCCATAGAGCTCGTGGTGGCCATACACGGTATTGATATGCCTCAACATGAAAAGGACGTTTGTGTGCTCAGTCCCACATTATCACTTTTGTTATTCATTGTGTGTTTATGTCTCTTTTGCATAGCAGATTGTGCGTTGTTTTCATTTTATGTACCCTATAGTGTGTATAATGTGATTACATACACATAACAAAATAAAAAAGTCACTAAATCGCAATATGCAAAACTTTTTTTTGAGCATTTGGGCACACAATAGGGGGTAATGGAATTTTATGATTACCCTGTACATATAAAGACAATTCCATTTGGAACTATTTGACATGGCGTTTCACCTTGAAGGTCCCAAGAGCATTAACCTGGAATCGAACCCAGTCCGCCGTAGTGATACACAAGTTACCTAGTCGCTGGGCCATCATGCCCCATGTTATAAAATGTGTACTACTGTTATGTAGAGAGAGAAACCCACAAAATATCAACGTATAAGCGGATAAAAATGATGCAACTGGCCGCGGTGGCTCGCTGGTATCGGGAGAATATAGGTTCGAATCGTACCTCAGCCGTCCTGAAAATGGTTTACCGTGGTTTCCCATTATCACCCCTAGGCAAATGTCGGGAAAGTTCCATTGAACACATCCACAACCGACTTCCTTACCAATTCCTTCCCTGACATTTCCTTCATTAGACCCAAGTTAGCGATCGCCTGGTTGATGGGCCTGTCACCATCCCCAGTTGTATCTGCTGACAAAGTATGTCCCGTCTCAAGACATCGTCCGTGTAGCGGAAGAAATGATCCCTCGCAGAGTCCGTAGGTGAAGTCGAGCTTGCAGGGTAAGCAATTTAAAAATAAAAAATACATGACGCTTTGCAAGTGAGGCCGCCTGTGCCGCACGAGACTTAATTATCCCCCACACTACTAAAAATTACTGGCCCATGGGGGGATCGAACCCACGACCTTCGCGTTATTAGCACGACGCTCTAACCAACTGAGCTAATGGGCCTGTTGGTGGACACTATCATGAACAACATACATTTTCTCGAAGATAAGGCACATGGACCTTGCCCAGTTTCGTTCAAGTGTGCCGGCATGCATGGTCGAACTATCTACGAGGGCGGTTGTTTTTTTTAACTTCAGATAATAAAAGAAAAGAATTTTTATTCTGTCATGTCGTTCATGTCAAATGTCATGTTTTTGGTGAAAGAGTCAGAACCACAATATTCTCGTACAGTCGTACATGTAATTTTATTGTATTATCTTTTACCGTCAACCTAGAAAATGAACGCCCCCTCTAATTCCGCTTGGTGGCACGATTGGTCAAAGTTTGTCTGAGGTGTACCATCCACCAATCGTGCCCCACACATGTTCAATGGGATGCAAGTCTGGTGATGGTGCTGGCCAAGAGAGTTACCACTCGCGTTGGGACTTCGGCTACACGAGTAGTGTGAGGTCGGACATTATCCTGTTGGGAACGCACAATCCCCTGATGCTGTAGAAACAAGAAGAAAAGGGTGTACCCTCAACTAATCAATGTTAACCGAATGAACACAATTGGTGACGGATTACTGTAGGCTATGGCTCTTCACTCCATGATGCCAGGCGTTGGTCCAAATCATCATTGCTGGAAAAATCCGTTGGACATGCTGCGACGGGGAGTCGGGACTTCAGCAGTACGCATGCGTGGCCCACCTATAGAGCATACAATTTATTTCGTTCTTTCACTTGCCTTAGGACGCACCACCGGCGTATGTTTATGCTTCCGGTTTAGTAGTTAGGTAATGGAAGCAATGGGAACTGTGTACTACAATTCTCCTTGCATGTAACTAAGCAAATTATTGTTGTTAGGAGAAATAACAGTTGTGGAATGCACGAAGAATGATATGATATTTAGCTGTGTACAATGAGAAAGCTCTGCATGTGTTTATTCCTTAAGTATTAATAATGCGAAATGTCAGCTAACGTTGTGCAGCATACAGCACTCGTAGTCTCTAAATTTTTCACATTTTCCCGTCAATTTACAACAGATTATGTTTGAATTTTTTTAAAGATCGTGACGAAGAAACTGTTTCTTCAATTCGAAGATTGTATTTAACTGTATGCACGTCGTATAATCATGGCAAGATGGTTTTTAATTTTTCACAAAGCAACTTGACACCGTAGTAGGCACGTACCTTTTTGTATTTAGTTTTCTGGCAATTTGTTTTAAATTATTGACTAAAATATTTCAAAAGACAATCCATACCTCCATTAGAAGGTTTCTGGTTCCATAACTCATGCAAAAGGAGGTTCGTTAATTTGTGTAATTGAGACCTTAACCCCCCTACCCTTTCAGTGATTACCGTATGGTACCTTACGTAGACTAGAGTGAAGATGTAAATGAGCATATTTTTTTTTTTTTGTCGCCAGTTGTTTGGTCAAGTAAGTTAAAAGTTTACATACTGAAAACTAGGCACGGGTGGATTTTAAGATGGAACCGCATGTGTTATCAAATAGGCTATCGCTTTCTTGCAAAACCTGGAATATGTACAGTATATAATTATAAAATGATTATAGGTTAAATAAGTGTTAATAAATAGGCTATTATAATAATTATTATTAAATAAATATTAAAGAAGAAAGGACGAGTTATTGGGAAATGTTACCGGTACAGCGTATAGCCTATAACTCGCAGCTTTCGTCGCATTTAAATGGGTCAAGTTAATGCATAATATACCAATATAACAACCGAATAGCAACTGATTATAATATTCTCACATAAAACATATTTAATTGGCAACAACTTAATACAATTGTAGTCCGAGATAAGTTGGAACACTGCCGTTTGAAATGTGTAAATCGCACACTCGGTTGGCAAGCTGTTTGTTATGCCCTTTCTGTTGCGAAGTTTTACTAATTACACTAGCTTGCCACGGTGAGTGAGTGGATAGTGTGTCGGTCTATTAACCCCAAGATTGCAGGTTCGCTCCTGGCCGTGGTAAGTGATTTATTGAAAGGCGGCAAAAATACGACACGCATGGCATACGATGTTGGCATGTCAAAGAACCCGTTTGAATTCAGTAGGCCGTGTTTATAATGGCAAAATTAATCTCGGGAGTTTCCGCCAACACAAGGTTCCTCATTTCTCTACTAGAAGCGCTATAGAGTTCAAGGAGCTTAGATATCTAACCTCCTTAACTTTCATAGTGATTCAAGGAACAACGAAATTCGACATGCAAGCTACCCTCTGGGTGTCAAATTACAAAGCTTGCACCCGGCATCCGAGGCCATACGATATTATTATTACTAATTACACTTTTAGGAGACACTTATCTTGGCCAAGCCTCTAGTTCTTATTTCATAAGTTGAACACCTAATAACAAAACCTCAATCTGAAATAATAATTAAAATTATTATGGACGATTCATTGCCAATGAAAATCAAATGGAGATTCACGGACCGGAAGTTCACCCTGCATAAGATTCGGTGCCATTTTAACTCGTGGAAGCTCTATTGAGAAAATGTGCCTTACGTCATTACATTTTTTTAAAATTTGTTTTGTATAAATTAGAAAAATAAGCATTCTAAGTATAATGACATCCTTCTAACACATGTTTATATGCATAGCAAGTTTGGTGAAGTTATCTACACTACTATTTGTAGAAAGTGAAACACCCAGAAGAAATGGTCGGAGACACTCCCAGAACAGGGGTCGTGTAGACCTGTGGTACCATACTAAGTGATTGAAATCGCAGAGAGATGGCGTGCACATTGGCCCACCAGTGCCCTCTGTCGTGGGACCAGACAGGTCAGTGTTTCGCACAGCTCTGTCGGCGTGGGGCCGTCATACCAAGTGGAAACGTGTAAACAAGTGCAACGATGCCTCGCCGACATCACAGGGTGGACTATCAGCATGTGAGTGCTGTTGAACGGGGCAAAATGCTTGGGCTCCGGGAGGCGGGTCTGTCGTTCCGGGACATTGCGGCTCGTAGTGGGCACGCTGCGTCAACAGCAGTAGCGGCTATTCAGGTGAAGGGAGTGAAGAGCCTCTTCACTGCCATCTCGTAAGATAAACATTTTATTTTCTTATTTAAATGAAAATGTTGCAGTTGTCTTGTGCTATTTTATCGTGTATTTTTTATAGTGTACTGTTATTTCTACAGTCCGTTGCTAGAAGGTACGCAAGCGAGGCTCACAGATTACCTACTGGCGAGGCCACGCGAGGCTCTATGATGGTCTTGTGTCAGTTGAACTCCCTGTCGCTAGATTGTGCTGTCGTAACTTGGAGGAGAATCTGCAGGAGACGAAGTAACGTGTTTACGTCAGCCACATCGTCTCGTTGCCATGGCAACCTGACATCGGGTGTGACGTCATTACCTGCCGTTAGACAGTCGAGTGAAGACTTTGCTGTGTCTCCAAGCCAATACGTCAAGTCCAGTTGTTGAAAGTTGGCGTTGCGTCAGGCTTCTTTTCTTTTATGCTGAAGCTTGTATTTATTTTCCCAATAAATAATATTTATTTATTACGTTACTTACCCTGTTGTTGATGAAAGTTGATGGCTTTTAGTGTAATAATATTTCCAGTGAAAGACACGGTATTACTTTTATTAGAAATTCCCTTCAGTAGGTGGAAAGACGAAGACAAAGGGGAGTTATTAAATTGTGAACGGCCAAATTAATTAATAGAACTGTGTACTAAAAATATATTAAGAAACCCGGCAAATGTTATAGCCTTCATTGCAAGGGATCTTGGTTCGAGCAGTTCACATGCTTGTGCAGTAGTTGTATTCTTAAAAACAACCTGTTCTGTTAGCCTTGCTTACTTTTTAGTAACAAATGTGGTGTGTGGAATCAACAAGTTTCGGTGATTTCCAAAACATTAGGCCTACGCGCGGGTTGAACAAACACAAAGACAGAGAGGAACATTTGAAGTGCCAGTTACAGATTAGAACACTCAAAAGAAACACTACCACGTTATCTGACGCCTTGAGGGAAAATGCAAGACTACAGTGCTTGCAGAAAGTTTAGGGACATGTCTAAATTTCGTTTGATGCACATTTGTCCCTAAAGTAACACCATTTCAGTCATTGTTTTACTTGATATTATTAGTCATCTATATGAGGGGTTTTCGTTTACAATTTCGCTGCTCTAGATCTAATACTTTTGGAGGCGGAATGTTTTTTTGTAAACAAGGCTAAAAAAACTGTTTTTCTTACTAAAATGTTTTCTTTCTCAAAAACTGCTAGTCCTACTGCTATGAAATTTTTACTGCTGTTTTTCTACAATATAGCAATCATAAAAATAACAACCTTGGAAAATATACTACTTATTTGGTCGCCTCTCAAACAAACTTTCTTCCCCAGTACGGTAATTTTGGCGGCAAAATTGGTCAATTTCGTTTCGCGATAACTTCCGATTGGAAACACTTCGAGCTATTCTGACTACGCAGTTGTTTTCTCCGTGTCTTGTTTGTGATGGATCGGCTGTGGGTACTTTCTCGAAATGTTGCCAATCGGAAGTTATCATGGAACGAAATTGACCAATTTTGCCGCCAAAATTACCGGGGAAGAAAGTTTATTTGAGAGGCCATCAAATGAGTAGTAAATTCTTTACCTAGGTTGTATTTTTATGTTTATGATTGATATATTGTAGTAAAACAGCAGTAAAGATTTCATAGTTGTAGGATTAGCAGTTTTTGAGAACGAAAACATTTCATTAGTAGGAAAAACAGGTTTTTTGCCCTGTTTACAAAAAGGTAGAACATTCCATCTCCAAAAGTATTAGAGCTAGAGCAGCGAACTTTTTAATGAAAACCCCTCATATAGATGTCTAATAACATAATGTAAAACAAGATGTTCAGTAAAGAACATATAGCCTACTTTCTCCTAAAAGCATGGGTATAGTTATAACTCTTTGTCCTTTTCAAGGAGTATAATTGAATGTTGGTTGTAGTAGCTTGTTGAAATACAACGTGCTATAGGGATATTAAACATGAATATGAAGTGCCCTTTGCTAGTGCTACCTCTCTAAAAACTTTCATTCAATTCGGTTTCACCGTGTTTGAATTGATATGGGGAATGGATTTGCACACATACATGGCCGCTATTTGCAAACTATTGGGCTGATGACCTTGTAGTCAGTCATAAGATGCTTTCCGCAAAAAGGCATGTTGTTGCAAAATCTGGTAGAGATCAAATTATTAGGATGGTCGTAATTTGATTTAAGCTTTTAACATTTGGGTGGTCGTCATTCCGTTTCCGTCAAGATGGCGGCGATATAAAACATGACACTGAGGTGCCTTTTGCTAGTGCTACCTCTGTACCAAATTTCGTTCAATTCGGTTTCACCGTGTTTGAATTGATAGGAGGAATCGATTTGCACACATACTTGGCCACCATCTGCAAACTATTGGGCTGATGATCTAGCAGTTTGGTCAGAATATGCTTACCACATAAAGATTTGTTGTTGCAAAATTTGGTAGGGACTAGATTATTAGGTTGGTCGTAATTACATTTCAGCCTTTAATATTTGGGTAGCCGCGATTACGTTTCCGTCAAGATGGCGGTGATATAAAACATGACACTGAGGTGGCCTTTTCTAGTGCTACTTCTGTACCAAATTTCGTTCCATTCGGTTTCACCGTGTACGAATTAATAGGGGGGATCGATTTTCACACAAAGATGGCCGCCATCCGCAAAATATTAGGCTACTGACCTATTAGTTTGGTCAAAGGATGCTCCCTCCATAATGGTATGTGGATGCAAAATTTGGTAGAGATCGGATGATTAGGTTAATCGTAATTTGATTTAAGCTTTGAATATTTGTGTGGCCGCCATTACGTTTCCGTCAAGATGGCGGCGATATAAAACATGACACTGAGGTGCCCTTTGCTAGTGCTACCTCTGTACCAAATTTCATTCCATTCGGTTTCACCGTGTTCGAATTAATAGGGGTAATCGATTTTGACACAAAGATGGCTGCCATCCGCAAACTATTAGGCTAATGACCTATTAGATTTGTCAAAGGATGCTTCCTCCATAAAGGTATGTTGTTGCAAAATTTGGTAGAGATCGGATTATTAGGTTAGTCGTAATTTGATTTAAGCTTTGAACATTTGTGTGGCCGCCATTACGTTTCCGTCAAGATGGCGGTGATATAAAACATGACACTGAGGTTCCCTTTGCTAGTGCTACCTCTGTACCAAATTTCATTCCATTCGGTTTCACCGTGTTCGAATTAATAGGGGTAATCGATTTTGACACAAAGATGGCCGCCATCCGCAAACTATTAGGCTAATGACCTATACGATTTGTGAAAGGATGCTCCCTTCATAAAGGTATGTTGTTGCAAAATGTGGTAGAGATCGGATGATTAGGTTAGTCGAAATTTGATTTAAGCTTTGAACATTTGGGTGGCCGCCATTAGGTTTCCGTCAAGATGGTGGCGATATAAAACATGACACTGGGGTGCCCTTTGCTAGTGCTACCTCTGTACCAAATTTCATTCCATTCGGTTTCGCCGTGTTCGAATTAATAGGGGTAATCGATTTTGACACAAAGATGGCCGCCATCCGCAAACTATTAGGCTAATGACCTATTAGATTTGTCAAAGGATGCTCCCTCCATAAAGGTATGTTGTTGCAAAATTTGGTAGGGATCGTACGATTAGGTTAGTCGTAATTTGATTTAAGCTTTGAACATTTGTGTGGCCGCCATTACGTTTCCGTCAAGATGGTGGCGATATAAAACATGACACTGGGGTGCCCTTTGCTAGTACTACCTCTGTACCAAATTTCGTTCCATTCGGTTTCACCGTGTTCGAATTAATAGGGGCAATCGATTTTCACACAAAGATGGCCGCCATCCGCTAACTATTAGGCTGATGACCTATTAGTTTGGTCAAAGGATGCTGCCCCCATAAAGGTATGTTGTTGCAAAATTTGGTAGAGATCGGATGATTAGGTTAGTCGTAATTTGATTTAAGCTTTGAACATTTGTGTGGCCGCCATTACGTTTCCGTCAAGATGGCGGCGATATAAAACATGACACTGAGGTGTCCTTTGCTAGTGCTACCTTTGTACCAAATTTCGTTCAATTTGCGCTCACCGTGTTTGAATTGATAGGGGGGACACACATTCAGAGTACACACACTCACTCACACACACACACACACACAGACTCACACACACACATGCACACACACAGACAGACACACTTTTTTTCGCCCTGTAGTGATCTCATAAGTCTACTTTCATTTTTTGCAAAAATCGAAAGTAGGCTAACAATAACTGAAATGGTGGGACAAATGTGCATCAAACGAAATTTAGGCCTGTCCCTAAACTTTCTGCAAGCACTGTATGTGGAGTTTTAGATATAATGAGAATGTGACTTTAAATAGGCTTGTAATTGGAGTTGTTCTATACTTGAGGTCTCACTCTCGTCATAACCTCTGGAAGAGGGTTCCTATGAACTTTAAACTTTACTGTAACTCGTGGGAACTTTAAGGAATTATATTAATTCTATTAATGCAGGCAATGGCCATGCATTTTCTTTGCAGGGCGGGTCAGGGAAGGGATTTTGGAAGGAAATCGGCCGTGGACCTATTGAAAGGAACCATCCCAGCATATGCCTGGTGGTGAAAGTGAGAAGTCACAAAAATCATTTTCAGGACGACCGAGTAAATATTTTAGCTTTAAAATACGAAAAAAAATATCATTATTCACAAAAGCAATCAAGCACTGCTGAAATTAGAGTTTCGCCCTTCACCTGATTTTTCATCTACGAGCCGCCACTGGTCAAGAGTAAGGCGTATGTGGATCCAGTGGAGAGAGGAGGGCCGTACACAGCGACAACAGGGTACAGGACGACGCAATGTGACCACAGCGCGAGACGACCGCCATCTTCTGCGCATTGCCGTATCGGTGTTGGCTCGACGTTGGAGCACTACATCGGGGGTGGACATGTCTGCGTCGAAGGTGCGGCGCCGTTTTTTGAGGGCTGGACAGGTAGCACGCATGCTACTGCGTCGGCTTCCATTGACTGGGAACCACCGACGCCTCCGACTACAATGGGCACGTGCACGCCGACACTGGCAGGCTGAGTGGCGAAATATAGTATTTTCGGACGAGTCCCGCTTCAACCTGTCCTACAGTGAAGGCCGCATACGCGTTCGACGCCGCCGTGGAGAACGCAATCAGGCAGACTGTATTGTTGAGCGGCATAGCGGACAAACACCAGGTGTAATAGTTTGGGGCGCAGTTGCCTATAACGTCTTGCGGGCAATCTGAACAGTGACCGCTACATCAGGGAAGTGTTACAGCCCGTGGCACTGCCCCTCTTGCAGGCCGTTCCACATGCCATATTTCAGCAGGACAATGCCCGCCCACATGTGGCGAGGAATGTGCAAGCCTTCTTTGCAGAACGACAGATACCTCTGCTTCCCTGGCCTGCCCGTTCGCCTGACATGTCGCCCATCGAACATGTTTGGGATATTGTCGGTCGGCAACTTGTTCGTTCAGGTCCACCTACCGCCACTGTTGATGCCTTGTAGACGCGCCTACAAACCGCATGGGACGGTATTCCCCAGCAACGTATTCAAGCGCTGTAGGATTCCATGCCACGACGTCTAGCGGCTCTGAGTGCAGCACGTGGTGGCGCGACGCCGCACTGAAGATTGACCGTCAACGTGCATGTACCGGACTGTCCTTCTAATCAGTAATGTATTGTCATGTTCCCAATCAGTGGTATAAAGTGCAATGTGGTCACATCTCTTGTTCTTGCTGTTTCACGTTTTACAAACAGTACTGTAAAAAATGGGTGAGGTATGACCATAGATCATTCAAGCTGTCTTTTCACATACATATCTCCTTAACTTGTTGAAGAATAATGATAAAACTTCTGAACGTGGTGCTAAGAAACGTTAAAGCAGCTACCTATGATTATCTGAACATGGATGATACCGGCTTTTTACATAATGTAATTAAGTACTGTACAGAAAGTATTTTGCTCATTTGATCCTGGTAATAATACTCGAGAAGAAATTCCCATCTTTATCATTTGACATCACGTGGTATGGTTATTCCTGGAGTGTCGAGCAAGATGGAATCCTTCAATCTTTCTTATTGGATCCTTGTCCAGATGTGCATTAGAGCAGTGTTTACCAAACTTTTTTTTTGTGTGTGTACCACTTTAAGAGATCAGAATCTCTCGCGTACCGCCTAATGGTTGGGAGATATAGTAACTAGCCTAAAACCCCACACCACCACTACGTAAATTGTGTTTGTTAGAGTTAGACTCTTAGAGTTAAAAATTCAAATACTTTAAGTATGTCGAGTTGTTTTATTATTTACTAGCTGACCCAACAGACTTTGTCCTGCCAATCAAAGAAAGTGTTGGGGTTTTGACTTTGTTAGTTGCAGTGCTTTTGTATTTCGAATATTTTCTTCTTTTTCCGTTAACCTCCTCTAAACTATTATAAACAAATAATTTACTATCTCAGAAACATTCACGGGAGCGTGATCAACAACACACGAAAGTTACATCGCAATGAAATGAATGGTATATGAACGCATACGGGACTGCTGAAACGATTAGAGCGCCGTGACCCATTTGTTGAATATACTCGTACGCTACCTATTGTAAAATGAATTTACTAACTCGAAAACCTTTCCTGGCGAGTACACAACAACTCATCAAAGTTTCATCGAAATCGGATGAATGGCATATGAACGCATAAGGGATTTTGTTTAAACGATTCGCGCCGTCACTCATTTGTTGAATCTTCTTGTGCGCCACCCATTGAAAAACGGACTTACTAATTCATGAACCTTCGCAGGACTGTACTCAGCTCTCCAAAGTTTTATCACACTCGGATGAATGGTATATGATCGCATACGGGACTTTATTGAAACGATTCACGCGCTGTCGCTTATTAGTTAAATCTACCCGTTTGCTACCAATTGTAAAATGGATTTACTAAATCAGAAACCTTCCATGGAGTGTATACAACAACTCACCAAATTTTTCATCTCTATCGGACGAATGTATATGAACGCATACGGGTCTTTGTCGAATCACTTCGCGCGTCGTCGCTCATTTGTTGAATCCATTCGTGCGGTACCTATTGTAACATGGCTTTACTAAGCTAGAACTCTTCCCTGAAGTGTACACAACATCTCACCCACGTTTCATCGCTATCGGACAAATGGTATATGAACGCATGTGGGACTTTGTTGAAACAATTCGCGCGTCGTCGCTCATTTGTTGAATCTACTCGTGTGCTACCTATTGTTAAGTGGATTTACTAAGCCAGAAAACTTCCCTGAGTGTATACAACATCTCACCCAAGTTTCATCGCATTGGGGTGAATGGTATATGAACGCATGTGGGACTTTGTTGAAACAAACGCATTTCATTTTGTTGAAGTTACTCGCGCGCCATCTATTGTTAATTGGATCTACTATGCCTATAACTTTTCCTGGTGTATGCAAAACAACTCACCGAAATTTGATTGCAATCGGATCAATTGTATATGAACGCATCACCAACAATCATTTGTTTAAACTACTGGTGCGCTATCTATTGTTAATTGGATTAACTATGCCTATAACCATCCCGGAAGTGTGCCAAACAACCCACCAAAATGTGGTCGCAATCGGATGAATTGTAGGCTATATGAACTTATCGCCAACACTCATTTGTTTAAAATACTCGCGCGCTGTCCATTGTAAATTGGATTGACTATGCCTATAATGATTTCGGAAGTGTTCCCAACAAGTCACCAAAGTTTCATAGCAATCGAATGAATGGTATATGAACGCATACGGGACTTGGTTGAAACGATTCGCGTGTCATCGCTCTTTTGTTGAATCTACACGTGCGATACCTATTGTAAAGGTGATATACCAAGCCAGAAACCTTACCTGATGAGTACACAACATTTTACCCAAGTTTCATCACTATCGGACGAATGGTATATGAACGCATACGGGACTTTCTTGAAACGCTTCGCGCGACTTCGCTCTTTTGTTGAATCTACTCGTGCGCTACCTATTATGGCATGGATTTACTAAGTCAGAAACCATGTCTGTAGTGTACACAACCTCTCACCCAAATTTCATCGCTATCGGACGAATGGTATGTGAACGCATACTGGTCTTTGTTGAAACGCTTCGCCCGTCGTCGCTCATTTGTTGAATCTACTTGTGCGATACCTATTGTTAAGTGGATTTACTAAGCCAGAATACTTCCCTGTAGTGTACACAACATATCACCCAAGTTTCAGCGCTATCAGACGAATGGTATATGAACGCATACGGAACTTTGTTGAAACGCTTGGCGCGTCGTCGCTCATTTGTTGAATCTACTCGTGCGCTACCTATTATAACATGGATTTACTAAGCCAGAAACCTTGCCTGTAGTGTACACAACCTCTGACCCAAGCTTCATCGCTATCGGACGAATGGTATGTGAACGCATACAGGACTTGATTGAAACGCTTCGCCCGTCGTCGCTCATTTGTTGAATCTACTCGTGCGCTACCTATTGTTAAGTGGATTTACTAAGCCATAAACCTTACCTGAAGTGTACAGAACATCTCACCAAGTTGCATCGCAATGGGATTAATGGTATATGAACGCAAGTGGGACTTTCTTGAAACAAACGCACGCCATTTTGTTGAAGCTACTCACGCGCCATCTATTATAAATTGGATTTACTACGCCTATTACTTTTCCGGGACTGTGCACAACAACTCACCAAAATTTGATCGTAATCGGACGAATTGTATATGAACGCATCGCCATTACGCATTTGTTTAAACTACTCGCGCGCTATCTATTGTGATATGGATTAACTACGCCTATGATCATCCCGGAAGTGTTTACAACAACCCAAAATTTGATCGCAATCGGATGATTGGTTTATGAACGCATAAAAGACGAACACACAGACATTCCTTTACAGTATGTATATATATATATATATATAAGATTACATTAAGTATTCAATTCAAACATTCAGAAATGACAGTGTACAAATAATATTAATTAAAAAGCTCTTAATAACTAAACAAAAACCAAAGTTCAACTAACAACTTCAATGTGAAGGGTGAGCTTGAAGATTAGAAGCCAACTTAAGAATGTCTGGTGTAAGATTGCTGAGTCCCAAACGAATATCGTTTTCCACTGTAAGGAGCCTATTCCGGTATTTATTCTTGAGATAATTAAGTGAAGAAAATGCAGTCTCACACAAGTACGAAGTAGTGAAAGGCAGTAAAAATCTAACTGTTTTGTCAGCTATGTCTGCATAGTCTGCATGCCTCTCAACCCAAAAGTTCACAAGAGCCATTTTGGAAAAGGTTGCCTTAGTTCTGAATCACAATTCAATTCATAAAACTGCTCCTAATCTTTGGAATTAAAGTCCTCCGACAACATATCAATGTCAGCAAACGGGTTTTGGATCCATTGCTGAAGTCTTCAGGAAAATATGCTTCGTAAGTTTGAAAGCAAACACATTTGCCACTGAAAACAAATGTTTTAAATATCCGTATTGATGTTAGAATTAAAAGTTTAAATTATACGCCAAATCAATACATAAACAAATATATATTTTATATATTAGTACATGTTTCGACCCACAGTGGGGTCATCCTCAGCCTAAAAAGGAAATCAATTAAGGATTGAAAACAAAAATAGCATATGTGACTTAAATCTAAATTAAAATGAAAAATTAATAATAATAATTGTAATAAATAAAATATAGTAATAAAAATGGATATCCTTACAAATGTAGTATTAATTAAATACATATAAGATTGGTTTTTTAAAAATAATTTTAATAAAGTAGTTAGAAAATAAGAACTATTAACGATGAGTGTAAAAATGTTAAGCTTTAAAAAATTTATCAAAATATACAAAAATAATTTAGAAAACCAATAAAATAATTCAGTTCAACGCTTGAATTAAATAAGTTGAATCCTCTTCAATACGGAGTTTATTAACAATTTTGAATAGGTGCCAACCAGTGTTATGATGACATGAAATAATCTATCCATATTGGGCATTTCAACTCAAATTCTTGTACGAATTTCCAAATTTCTCCATCCCATACAACGAGGTTATTTCATGTCATCGTAATACTGGTTGGCACCTATTCAGAATTGTTAATAAACTCCGTATTGAAGAGGATTCAACTTATTTAACTCAAGCGCCGAACTGAATTATTTTATTGGTTTTCTAAATTATTTTTTGTATATTTTGATAATTTTTTTAAAGCTTAACATTTTTACACTCATCGTTAATAGTTCTTATTTTCTAACTACTTTATTAAAATTATTGTTAAAATACCAATCTTATATGTATTTAATTAATAGTACATTTGTAAGGATATCCATTTTATTACTATATTTTATTTATTACAATTATTATCATTAATTTTTCATTTTAATTTAGATTTAAGTCAAATATGCTATTTTAGTTTTCAATCCTTAATTGATGTCCTTTCTAGGCTGAGGATGACCCAATTGTGGGTCGAAACATGTACTAATATATAAAATATATATTTGTTTATGTATTGATTTGGCGTACAATTTAAACGTTTAATCGTAAGTTTGAATCAAACCAAAGCAGTGGGTTTAAAGATAGATGTGATTTCACACCAACGCGTGCTTTAACCGTTAAGTACACGTGCGTCTTTCAAAAGTCCAGGATTCAGCTGAAGATTATTTTCTTCTAAAAAATTCTCCAGTGTTGGAAACAAGGACACTGTTTTCTCATCTGCTTCTTTTCCTGCATGATGAACTTTTATCTTCATAGCATATATTTTACCTTGTACACGAAAATCAGTGTTGTAATCTCCTTGTAAACTATGGTTGAGGTCATTGAGCTTTGAAAATATATCTGACAAATATGTATCTTTATATTTTTCGTTACATCACCGCGTACCACTGCAGCAGTACGAGCATACCACCAGTGGTATGCGTACCACAGTTTGGGAAACGCTGCATTAGAGGGTAGATATCGATCCCTGCTTCTCTTCCTTGGTGATACTGAATGATTCAGAGGATTGATATCGGGATTTTCTTGATTTTAAATGAATCTCTTTGGTGGATCCTGCATAGTTTTGTACTGCCATTTGCGTTCCCTGATTTTTCTTTCCGTCTGAGATCTAGAGGAGCAACATTAGCAACTTATTTTCATTAAAATGAGCTTTGCTAATTCACTACTGAAAAGTTTATAGTGACGTTAAGAGCACTAAGATGTACAGTCCTGTAATTTTTGTGCGAAAATTATTCCAGACCGGCCGCGATGACCGAGATGGAATTCTCATCTTTATCATTTGACATCACGTGGTATGAATTGTCCTCGCGTAAATATAAGGGGATTACGGATAACCATTCGCAGATAAATAATACCTCGTCCCTAGCTGGTATCGGTCGAGCGTGGGTTTGAACCCCACCTTGGCCGTCCTGAAAATGGTTCCGTGGTTTCCCGTTTTCTCCCCGAGACAAATGCCAGGACATTTCCTTTCAACTGGGTCACGGCCAACATCGTTCCGAAATCCTATCCCTGACTCTTCCTTAATTAGACCCAAGTTAGCGGTCACCTAGGCAATCGGCCTGTCACCATCCCCAGCTGTATCTGCTGACAAGAACTGTCCTTGTGGTGGTAGAAGGTCTGATCACTCGCAGAGTCCGTGGGTGAAGCCAAGCTTGGAGGATAAGTAATTTAAAAATAAATCAAGAAAACATTATTCCAGGATCGTGATTGTTCATCACTATGAGATGGTAATAACCAGAAGCTGTGTTCTGAAATGCTACATTGGGACTGCTTTCTGTCTGGGATCCATATTCAACAAAGAGTCATAAAAGTGTCCGGTTATAACACATGGGTCTGCAACCTTCAACCGTATCAAAGAGGCCCATTGTGTCCTGAGAAATTGAATCACCACGCTGTGCTAAAAGTATAATGTCATTATTTTATGGCGTATTAAACCTGCAGTATTATTGTTTTGCTCTATTGGTTGGGTATAAAGGATCTGAAGGCTCTGTGACTTAACAGCTAGCCTCCAACCAGGCAACAAAAAATAAGTTTCGTCTCTTTTTCCACAGGGACCCTTTATTACCAAACTGACATACACCATGGCATCATGAACTGTACACCTTGTACTATTTTTCGACATAGTCGCCACAGACATTGAGCCACTTGTCGTAGCGTGCAGTCAGTTTGAAGAAACCACTCTGGTAAAACTCGGTGCCCTGCGATGTAAGGAAATGTCGCACAGCCTGCTTGACCTCTGGTGTGAAAGTGACGTCTCGATCTCCATCACTCACACTCTGCCGTCCTTCGCTGAACATGCAGAACCAGTGACCGACCATTTGACGAGATGATGAAGATGATGATAATTGTTGTTTTAAGGGGCCTAACATCTAGGTTATCAGACCCTAATGGTTTGGGTGATAGTGAAAGATGACATGAGAATGAAAACTATAACTAATACTAACTACAAACTTATAGACTGGAAGAAGAAATGGTAAACAAATAACGGATTAGGCAAATACACACATCAAAAAAAGTTTTGCATCACCTCGGTTCCAAGAGTTCCGGAACCGTTAAATACAAAGGGAATAGAGATCAACACAAACAACATTTCAGCTCGTTTTATTGCTCATGAGACCCACACATTGCATGTTGTACCATCATACAGCTAGACTTTCAGCATTTGTGGTCCAGATTGCAGTACACACCACTACCTCTAATACTCAGTAGCACGTCCTCTTGCATTGATGCATGCCTGTATTCGCCGTGGCATACTATCCACAAGTTCATCAAGACACTGTTGGTCCAAATTGTCCCACTCCTCAACGACAATTCGGCGTAAATCTCTCAGAGTGGTTGGTGGGTCAAGACGTCCATAAACAGCCCTTTTCAACATATCCCAGGCATGTTCGATAGGGTTCATGTCTGGCGAACATGCTGGCCACTGTAGTCGAGCGATGTCGTTATCTTGAAGGAACGCATTCACAAGATGTGCACGATGAGGTCGAGAATTGTCGTCCATGAAGACAAATGCCTCTCCAATATTCTGCCGATATGGTTGCACTATGGGTCGGAGGATGTCATTCAGGTATCGTAAAGCCGTTTCGGAGCCTTCCATGACCACCAGTGGCGTACGTCGGCCCCACATAATGCCACCCCAAAACATCAGGGAACCACCACCTTGCTGCACTCGCTGGACAGTGTGTCTAAGACGTTCAGCCTGACCAGGGTGCCTCCAAACACGTCTCCGACGATTGTCTGGTTGAAGGCATATGCGACACTCATCGGTGAAGAGAACGTGATGCCAATTCCGTGGGGTCCATTCAGCATGTTGTTGGGCCCATCTGTACCGCGCTGCATGGTGTCGGGGTTGCAAAGCTGGACCTCGCCATGGACGTCGGGAGTGAAGTTGCGCATCATGCAGCCTATTGCGCACAGTTTGAGTTGAAACACGACGTCCTGTGGCTGAACGAAACGCATTATTCAACATGGTGGCATTGCTGTCAGGGTTCCTCCGAGCGGCAATCCGTAAGTAGCGGTCATCCACTACAGTAGTAGCCCTTGGGCGGCCTGAGCGAGGCCTGTCATCGACAGTTCCTGTATCTCTGTACCTCCTCCATGTCCGAACAACATCGCTTTGGTTCACTCTGAGACGCCTGGAAACTTCCCTTGTTGAGAGCCCGTCTTGACACAAAGTAACAATGCGGACGCGATCGAACTGCGGTATTGACCTTCTAGGCATGGTAGAACTACAGACAACATGAGCAGCGTACCTTCGTCCTGGTGGAATGACTGGAACTGATCGGCTGTCGTACCCCCTCCGTCTAATAGGCCCTGCTCATGCATGGTTGTTTACATCTTTGAGCAGTTTTAGTGACATCTATGAACAGTCAAAGGGACTGTATCTTGGATACAATATACACAGTCAACGTCTATATGCCGGAGATCTGGGAACCGAGGTGATGCAAAACTTTTTTTGATGTGTGTAAAATACAGGAAGAAAGGAGATGCCCTCAACCGTCTAAAAATGAGGATTGAAGGACTCGGAAGGAAGGAGAGCCATGAAAGGCAGATAGGAAAGGGAAAGAGGAGAGGGCCCGCCCCAAGGTCAGAGGAAAAAAGGCGACAAAATGGACCCAGCCCAGGAATCCCTCGGGGTCGCCAACTCCCAAACTCACCAGCCGTGAGCCCTTGGGGGTGTAGCACAATCCAGGGTGCACCAGAAGTGGTGGGGCTACATACACCCTGCCTCCTTGAGGGCAGGAGATATCATGAAACGAAAAAGAAGGCTGACCCATCGAAGAATGAGGGTATCAGGAAAGATGAGACAAGGGCCAATTAAGGCGGGAAAGTGGAAGACTCCTTAGTCCTAGGATACCCTAATACCGTCGGGGTTGGAAGAGAACAAGAGTTGACCAAGAGAGGTCGACAGGAAAGAAGACGGAGAGGAGCCCGGCACAAGTAAGTGGAAGCAATGGAGGACTCAGCTGGGGTTCCGTGGTCGCCAACCCACGTCCCACTAGATGTGAGCCCCTGGGGAGAGGGGAGGGGGGGCATTTGACGAGACTTGACCGCTTCACCATACACGGCCTGTAGGGGTTCATGGATGACTGATACACTGTCCACACGTGCCCATTCATACCAGATAACAGCGCGCACCTCCATTGGCGACCACGTTGTCAGTACACTCGAATGATATCGGGCACACCGGTCTGCTGCCCCCCTCTCTTCGTCGGTGCTCTGCACATGCGTCATCGTTGAACCAGCCAAAGGTGTGGATTCTTATGTTGACTGTTTGTTTCATCTGGTGTACTATCTGCTCGTATAATAAAATGACAAAACTTACTTTATGTTCGAAGCCTCCGTGGCTTAGGCGGCAGCACGCCGGCCTCTCACCGCTGGGTCCGTGGTTCAAATCCCGGTCACTCCATGTGAGATCTGTGCTGGACAGAACGGAGGCAGACAGGTTTTTCTCCGGGTACTCCGGTTTTCCCTGTCAAAATTTCATTCCAGCAACACTCTCCACTATCATTTCATTTCATCTGTCATTCATTTAATCATTGCCCCAGAGGAGTGCGTCAGGCCTCGGCAGCCGGCACAGTTCATATCCTCGCCGCTAGTTGGGGGCTTCATTCATTCCATTCCTGACCCGGTCGGAGACTGGAAGCAGGCTGTGGATTTTCATTTCACTTTATGTTCGACCCTGAATATTATGTGTCAGAAAACTGTATCTTAATGAGGCTCATTATAACACTATTTTTCATTATGAAACAGTTTCTCCCACCAATCAGAGCTCAAGAAATAGTTGTGTGACCAATTAGATAAGGATACTTTCGTGCATGCGCTCAAAATCCAACAAGTCTATATAAATTACAGAAAGTGCACCGTCCATATGTTCGCGTAAATAAACTGGTGAATATGAGACAAGAAATAGCACTGTACCTTAATATCCCCAAGTCCAATTTCTACACAGGGCGTTGTATTTTCAAACGACTTCGGTGACAGTTTTACTGAATACTGGTGCACAATCTGAACCTATGGCATTGAAGCACACAGAGCACATGCGTCGGTCGGTCAGAGAGCTTGGAAGTCAGAGATATACTACCCATAGCAGCACCCGATCACAAAATTCTAGTGACAATCTCAACAGATATTTATGAATATTTATGTTAAAACATATAATAAAGTTATAATTATCGTGAATATAAACAGTCGTATGCAACTCGCCTATAATGGTAATTAAGACACTTGTATGGAAATTATAAAACTCGCATACGCTCGTTTTATAAGCATACTCGTGGCTTAATTATTGCCATTATAGGCTCGTTGCATAATGTACTATTATGTTCGACCCTGGCAAAAACTGTCAGAATGTCAGAAAACTGTACTATAATGGGGCTCATTATGGTACAAGTTTTCATTATGGGACAGTTTCTCCCACCAATCAGAGCTCAAGAAACAGTTGAGTGACCAATTAGGTGAGGATAGCATCGCACCTGCGCTTACTTCCATGGCCCCCTATTTTAAATTTCACTGCATGGCGAGTGTCATAGTGAGGAATTCCAGGAGGCCATGGTCAAATACAAGGTATCTCTGCGTCCCATGCGCTCTGTTTAGTACATAAAACTGGTGAAATCTCGACAGATATTTATGAATATTTATGTTCAAACATAAAATAGTTATAAATATCGTCGAACATAAACAGTCGTATGCAACTCGCTTACTGTATAATGGTAATTAAGACACTCGTATAGAAATGAAAAAACTCGCAAACATACTCGTGTCTTAATTATTGCCATTATAGTCTCGTTGTATAATGTACTATTTAGAGGCAGATGCCCTCGTAGTTCCGCCCCTTAAAACAACAACAACAACAACTAACTTACTTACTTACTTACTTACTTACTTCGGGAACTTCCCTCGTACATGGGGCTGAGGACCAAATGCAAAGCAACAATAACAGAGGTCACATCCCACAGAATAACTTGAGTATAACCCATTCAGCATTTGAATGCCCCTGAGCGTGGCTGCATCAGCGTTTGTTGTTTATTGTAGCGTGAGCCCCGCGGGGCAAAGCGGAGGACACAGTGATGACAGTGCAGTCTGCACATAAGTCAAGCAGCATTACGTCAGATAAACGTCACAGGAGCTCATGTTACCACGGAGAGTTAAACGATCCTGAGGCTATAGGAGCAGAGTCATATCCTACTCGCGCAACTGTACCTGTCAACGAAGCAGGCTGACGTGTGACACAAGTAAATACAAAAGTAGTTCCCTTCTCGATCGCTGGTAATCAACTCGTGAAAGGGTAATACCTCCAGTTCATTAATTCTGGCATAATTCTTGCACTCCCAGACAGAGAGAACTTTTCCGTATGTTCGTTCTTGCTCTTTCGACTCGTATGTCGCGCCATCTCAACTACAGGAGCATGAAAAATCGATAGCAATTACTGTGAAACCAGTCCGGTCAGAGGGCAGCAGGAAAACATTTAATCATCACCCTTTCAAGGGATGGTCTTGTTTCATTTAATGACGGAGAGGGGTGAGGGGACTTCACCAAAACAAACTGCCCACTAAATCAAATTATTGGAATGATTCATCTCCAGTGTTCTTTCAAGGGGTATACACGATAGAGCAAGGTCGGGGAGTTCAGGTTGTCGAAGATCCCGTGCAAATACAGTACTTGGCTAACAAACAAAAAAGATAGTTGCCTGGTATTTAATGATTCCAATCTGCACAAGAATCTAAAACAGTGTGTTTGATGCTATTTTCAGTGTTGCTTTAGTCATCGATGGTCGGTTGGTTCCTTAGTTTAGGGGTTGCGACAACGCTGTCATGTAGCCCCATGTACTTTGGGTGTGTGTAGAATCTGTCTGATAACCGGTGTTAATTGTGATGGCTGTATTAGTGCGTATTATCTGTTTTCAATTCAAATAAGAACTGCAGATGATAATTTCAAGTAGTTCCTACTTTCGCCACCAATTGCTACCATCCACGACACCTAGCTGTGAACTTCGCTACTACTAGATGCCATCGGAACCAGTGCCCGGTGACGAACGTTGGTACTTAAGAGGATTAATCAAACCTAACCTACAAATTTTGGCTTCACACAAGTGTAGTTAGTGGAAGGTTCTTTTTTCACGCCATAAATCTAAGACATGGGACCACCGGTTTTACTTCCTCTCCGAAAGAAGGCATACTGAGGGATTTTGTACGCTCTTAAAAATCCGACGACTTCGGCTGGTTTTGAACCCGCGACCTTGGGCATACAAGCTCAGCATACTACCAACGACGCTACCGAAGTAATCGAAATTTGATGTTTTCAGTCAGTCAACACGATTGTACCCAATTGTGATGGGTTATTCCCTAATCCTGAAAAAAATATCTAAGCCTGAATGATTTGAATCATTTGGCTTCACGATTTGCCTGACTAGCCATGATCATTATTCATGTGTTTGAAACCAATTTCAGTGTTGCTTTAGAAATCTTTTTTTTTTTTCGAAGATTCAAATTACTCAGGCTTATTTTATTTTTTTTAGGATTAGGGAATAACCCATCACCATTGGGTACAATCATATTGACCGACTGAAAAACATTAAATTTCAAGAATCTAAAACCTTATCCCCCTCTGCACTTGCTCTGTACCCAAATTGAAATGAATAAAAGATTGATTGAATGAATGAATGAAAGATTGAATGAATGAAAGATTCCCTTTATTTAAACAACTAAACTTAACATCCTTACAGGTAAAGGAAGAAGGATCGCCCGAATGGGCATTAATCTTTACTGTAATTACTAAGTGAATTTGTTCTTTTGTGGCATTCCCTCCCCATCCCTCATAAGGCCCCTGTTCGCTTTTCAGGTGAGGCAGCCTCCCATCTCCCCGGTTGTATCTACCGTCCCAAAGTTTCAGGACACTGCCCTGGGATCCCTCGCTGAGCCCGAGGGAAATGCCAACCCTGGAGGGTAAAACGACTAAAAAAGAACGATTTACAAATGCAGATAGAATTGAACCATTTGCAACTGCCTGGAAACTTGGAACTCCTGGCAGTCGCCATGATTTAATGTCTTGGAAATATTCCATCATGTTTGAATCCTCTAACTCTGCAATGATTTAGTTGTGCCAACGGACAGCTAGATATATGTATGGTGTCAAAAACCGTTTGGAAATCAGGAAACTTGCGTTGATGGCTTCATTTGACTTCATGATGGCTTCCTTGAATAGCTTCTTCTGGGTGTTTTGTCACGCCAACTGAACTGCTTATTATCGAGAAGCTGAAAGATCGTAAAAGGAGGGTTCACACGGAGTCATGAAGCGGGAGAGAGCACTACTAGTTTTGAGCATGTGGCGTCACGACTTGCTTATTCAACTTAAGAACCCACGACCTTGTTCAGTTCGCTGGTGGTAAGTTTCTCGCCCGTTGTTCAATCATGGCAGAACGTGAAGCTGCGAAAGGATACGACGGAAGCGGTCGTGCTCACTCCAACCAGTCGGAGATTTCACGCCCCACCTTTTCGAGGGCGAGCACGACCCCCAAACCCACTACCACTGGTTCACACGAGGTCGACCAGTAGTGCTCTCGCCCACTTCACGACTCCGTGTGAACCCGCCTTTTAGGCCGTGGCCGAGATGACCTTTCAGCTAATTTTCTCAAAAACATTAGTAAAAGATCTTCAATTAGCAACTTCCCCGTTGCCTGGAAAGTTGCCTAGGTAATCCCCCAAAATTTCAGATCCATTATCTTGTTTTCCATTGTTTCTAAACGTTTTGGGATAACCCAGCTTTCCAATAACAGTAATGTTATTGGTTTTACGTCCCTTTTAACAACTATGGTCTTTAGAAACGCCGGAGTGCCGAAATGTTGCCAGTAAATCAACTGACACGGCTCCCTCGCATTTGCGCACCCCCAATTGGCAACTGGCTGCGCCAGGATTCGTTCCTACGACCTTGGGAATAGCAGGCGAGAACGTTCCCGCTGAGCCAGGCAGAAGCTTTCTAGGCTCAAAGTGTACATTGAATGGAAATTTATGATGAGCAGTTCGGTTTCTACAAAGGCCACTCCTCGGTCCAGGAATGTTCTATGAGACTCGTTGAAATCATCACGCACTCTTTCAACGAGAATCGTATGACAGGTGGTGTATTCCTTGGAATACACGGTAAGACAGAGTAAGCTTTTGCTGCTCTTTGCTTTATTTCATTACTTTCTCTTTACGCAAACATCAACAGTGATCTCCTGGTTTTTCTTTGTTTATACATTGTGCTTATATTACCTGTGAGTCTGTTCTAGATATATATCTTCCATGACCAACCTAGCGTCATCTAGCAGCGAATCTCTGAAGTTCCTCAATTTTTCCATGTACAAGAGGACTTCTTTACCAATCTAGGCACCAGATCTCATCGCTATCGCCAGCTATCATCTCCGTGATCAAGAGGACTTTGTTTACCTTTCTATCCTCCAGGCTTCGCTAGTGACGCCTGCTTTCAACTCCTTGAAGACTACTTCATGAAGATATTTAATTTTTCTTAAGTTTGTAATCTTTATGTATGCTACTTTGTTTGTTTCCCCCACCCATCTTCCCTCCTTGGTCCCCCTGCGCTTCGTTGAGCTGGTCTCACTAGTGCTTCGAACTTCAAAGCTTACAGTTGGAGCCTAACTAGGGCCCGTCTCCTCTACTTGAGAGACATAATTCAAATCTTCGCCATGTTGTGAAATCCAGACTAACGGTCACCAGGAGTTTCGCCGTTCATCAGAAATGAGCGAAGTACTACATCAACGTTCTTCAACTCATTTTAATTGCTTTTAAATAGCTATATGCCTTTCAACCATCATTTTATAGGCAGAGTGAAATTGCGAAATGTGGGGCAATAACCATCTTCGCGGGATTTTTGCTGTTGGGCTTTGTCTATTTAAGCTAATCTTAAAATGGAGCAGCATTGCTTATCCATATTAATTGAGATACTTTCTCACAACGTGGGACATCATTAAATTACCCACCGTCTATAGAAAGCATAGCTCGTTCCACCGCTGGACTTTATTTGCCCATTCAACCGTCAGGATTGTTCAGGAATCTCCCACGTCAAACAATTCATCTACAAGCTAAACCTTCTAGTATTTTCCACTCACATATGGGAATACATTTTCTAACTAATGAATTTTCTTTATGAACCGCTGATCAACGCCTAATTTGTCTTCCTTCGTGGGATTGTCCGCTGCATTCAACTATAACCTACAAAAATTTCACCGCAATAGACTCTCTTAAACCAAAATTAAACTAGTTATTCACATAACTGTAAATCATTTTTTCTCTATAAACTTTCTGTGCTAAAATAGTGAACTTTTCATCCACGTCAATAGACTATAGTGAAAACAGTGCTCAGCCAACTTTACATCCGCGTCGCGCTCGTCCGAGAAAAATAAATAAGGCCAAGAACTTTCTCCACAAAGTTCCTCTTTCCTCTTCCACAATCCCTCTTTACTAACAAATTAGGTTAATCTATAAATGTATGTCAATTTCAATGAGGCCTCGCCAAACCATAGGCTCCCTCCCAACTTTCTCCACTTGAAATTTATTCATTCTGTATAAATATCAGCAGTTAGAAATTGCTTATTAATCTATTTTCTTTTCTTGCTAGTACAGGAATTGCTTAAGTTCTTAGTACGCAACTTTTCATTAATCTCTTTAATCCAGGTTTCACGAAAGGGTAACTTGCCCCATATTTTCCTCGTGATCTTGTTTAAATATAGAACTTCTAGAAGTTTCTTCTTAATTTTTTTTCTTCAGGTTTCACAATAAGTGACCTGCCCTATTTGTATAAATAACCACCGTAATTACTGTATAAATATAAGAAGTTATAGAAATTTCTACCTATTAGCCTACTTTCGATTTTTGCAAAAAATGAAAGTAGACTTATGAGATCAACACAGGGCGAAAAAAAGTGTGTCTGTCTGTGTGTGTGTATGTGTGTGTGTGAGCCTGTGTGTGTGTGTGTGTATGTGTGTGTGTGAGTCTGTGTGTGTGTGTGTGTGTGTGTGTGTCTGTGTGTGTGTGAGTGTGTGTACTCTGAATGTCTGTCCCCCCCTATCAATTCGAACACGGTGAATGCGAATTGAACGAAATTTGGTACAAAGGTAGCACTAGCAAAGGACACCTCAGTGTCATGTTTTATATCGCCGCCATCTTTACTAAAACTGAATGGCGGCCACTCAAACGTTCAAAACGTAAAATCAAATAACGACTAACCAAATCATCCGATCTCTACCAAATTTGGTAACAACATACCTTCGTATAGGATGCGTCTTGTGACCAAACTACAAGGTCGTCCGCCATACCATTTCAGGATGGCGGCCGTGCGAATTATGCAAACTTTATAATCCATATCATGGGACCCACCAGTTCCGATTATCGAGCCGAGAATCGTTTTAACTGTTCTAAAGGAAGAGGCACGTTCGAAATTAAAAGTTTATTTTGTAATACTATAGTGCAGACGTGATTTTAAAAAGCTGAGCTGATTCAGTAATAAGACAAGATGGCAGCGGATATCTTGTGCCTGACTTATATTTCACTAATTTGAGTATTGCATGCAATATAGCGTACTGATACAAAATAAATAAACTTTGTATGAATTGCTTTATAAATAAATAATATACTCCAGTGATGAAATCGTTTAGTATAAATCATTATTTGCTAACAAGTTCTATGTAAGTCATTTTATATAGAACGTTATTCGTTGACACAATTAGCTCAGTGGTAGAGCGTTAGCCTATCGCTCAAATGCCTATGGTTCAAACCCGATCAGAGCTAGGTTTTTTGCTTGAAATGTTATATGTTTATTGTTTTGTAATGACTCAGATGTTTTAAAATTAAGCGTTATATTGTGCATATTATGGTGTAAAATATATCTATATATTTAAAACAGTAAGGTGATTTTTGTTTTATCCCTCACGCATGCGCACAATCCGCTTGGGCTCATGACAAAATGGAAGAAGTCCATTAAAACGTAAGTTATTTAATAAGCTTCCATGTAATTGAAATCATACATTAGCCAAGTTCTGACTATAAAATATAATAACAGTATGAACGTATACGAATGTGCAACATTGATTTTTTTTTATAATGAAATGGATTATTTCCTTCAGACAGCGGCTTTTGAATGTAGTGAATGCTTTAGACTGCTGCCGAATCAGAGTGCGCGAGTAGCTATGTGGTTAAGGCGACTGACTGTGGTTCCAAGGAGCACAGGTTCGATCCCATCATTCGGCAGCTTTTTTTACCACTGAAATATTGTTTAATCAAGGAGTAATTAGTAAGGTTTTATGTCTGTTAAAGATACATATTTCTACATTCCCTCTCAATATGTTTTATTTCCGTTTTACCATTGCATTACAGCATGTGATCAAGAGAGCTAACTGTTGTCCTCAATACGCCGTTCGAATATCTGCAATCAGTTCCAGTAACTGACAACAGATGGCAGTACCTCGCCCATATATTTCCTTTAACTGACAACAGATGGCAGCACCATTGCATCGCTATATTTAAAACACAAGACATGGCGCGTTTTCACGTGATGGAGAATTATAAAGGAGGGGAATATTTAAGAAGGGAAATGTTGAAGAACATTAACTGACAGTTGAATGTATAGGCTATGTTGTTTATGTACCTCAATATTGCAATTCTTCCCAATGCTTCGGAGGTCAAGTTATTAGCGTCCTAGACTAAAAGTTATAATTATGCATCGTTGATATACTCTTAAATTATTAAAGAAAAATAAGTTTTCCAGGCACCCGCGCGTGTCCAAAATTGCTTGCGCCACGAGAGACACTTGGCAAACATAATTCGTTTGAAGGGCTCCGACGTCGTGGTCACTCAGCCCCGCGTACTTTGGTGTGTATGTGTAAAATTTTCTCTGATAACCTGCGTTATTGTGATGGCTGCATAATGTGTGTATTTGTAATTAAGGTGGGAAATGGCAAAGAGACGGCCAAGGCCTTAAGTAAGGAACCATCCCGGTAATTGCCTTGAGTGGAAGTGGGAAACCACGAAAAACCACATCCAAGATTGTCGAGGTGGGAATCAAACCTTCCTCTTCTTAGTTATACCTCAAGAGACTGAATGTGCCCCGTTTTTGCCCTCAGACCAGAATTAAATTTCTTGGCAGAGCAGGAAATGTAACCCGGGTCTCCGAGGCGATAGCCAAGAATGGGTGGGCTTCCATGTGTTAATACGATTTTTGACATGCACGGGACATAGAATTCAAAAACTGCCTCCATTAGGGTGACTGCCGAAGTGAGTATTGAGTATAGGCACGGCGTTCTTAAGTTACAGGCGGGAGCGATACCCCCACTCTGCCACCGGCGAGTGACGTCAGGGGTCTTAGCTGGCCGGCGGACAGCACGCTAGTCATATGGCAGAGAGATGCATTCATGTAATTAAATCGGTTTTGTTTACAGAAGAAATTGGGATGGACTTCCGAATTTCACCACAGTCCTTCCTTAGTGATCGATGAATTGTGTGAGACGTTTTCCGCTGTCACTACGGGCGATTAAAGCAAATGACTGCGATACAAGTCAGCCCAGAGCGGTATACAAAAAGAGCATGCTGGAAACTTAATGTTTGATTGCACTACAAGTAGGCGGTTTTCGTATCTTCTACAGAACACAATAATTAGTTGAATATATTTAAGTGAGAATATCATATCTGTTTATGTACTTTAACAAACGGGAAATTTCTTCTTTAACGTATATTTCATCAAGTTGCAAAATTACCCACTTATCATCACACTTTTCAGCGGCTTTCTTCAAGAAATGAACGTTTTCGTTAAAATTACCCGGAGCTACACTAAGGGAAGAAGTCAATCTTTGTAAATGTTTGGAATGAGGAAGGGATAGGAATTTGTTCTGCCTGATAGTATCATAACACTTCGCGGATTGCATGTACAATATGTAAGAGTAAAGTATCATGTTGGGGGACCTTTTTTTGTTCTTAAATATAGGAGAGAATTGCTCGGATAAAAATTAACTTGCTGAGAATTTCCCTCTTCTCCACTATCCAATCAAGTTTCTTGAATGACATCCAGCAATTTTAAGACATTGGCCACGTAATTTTCCAAGTTGGTTTGGAATCTCTTCTCAGTAAGATACTGTAACAAACTGAACAGTGTTCTCCAACTCTTCACAGCTGTTTCAATTCCCAAACCCTGAAGAAAGTTCTGTAGAAGGCAATTGCAAATTGTTATAGAAAGCCGAAACAAGTAAATTATTATCTACATTAATATAAAGAAACAAAAGTCATAGACTCAAAATTGATTCTATATATAACCACTCTATCGTCAAAATATTGAAATTAATAGCTGAGTCCCCTTTCACTTTAGTGCTATTATCTGCTAATCGTTTCTCAAGAGAATTGCATAAATTCTCGAAACTGATTATAACATCGTCCCAATCTGCAGCAGCAACAGCACTTTCTTGAGCATGTTCCTTCCTCACTTCGATTTCTCTTCTCCTCTCTTCTTGTTGTTTCCGCTTAATTTCAGTTTCCTTTGTCAAGTATTTCGGCAAACCTTCAACAATAGTAAGACAAGAACCTTTAACTAGCTTAGGATGATCGTATTTATACACTTGTTTCTGTCCATTAGAATCACAGTATTCATTCTGTAAAATAATGCAGTCCGGTTGAAAATGTTTAATACACACAATACTGTTCTCAGAAGGTGTCCAGTCCTTCCTCGGGATGCTTCTCAGCCATCTATTTCTCAAGTTTACTTCCTTGGGAAAAGAGAAACATTTCACGTAGGTGGTTTCAACTCCACGAACCAGAAAATTACTACTACATCCTGGTACATAACCCCTTCGTGGCATTGTATTTGTTTTTAAAATATACCACGTGGGGCACGGGTATATTTAACACTTGTCACTGGACAACAGGAAAAGCAATATATTGTGAAATATCACCCTCGAAACATAGAAACAATGACCACATCACAGCGCTCCAACAAGACTGAGCATCTCTTTGCTGTCTGTAGTAAGACCCATGACGTCACAGCCCCGCCGGCAGTGTTCCCGCCTGTTAACTTAAGAACGCCGTGGTATAGGCCTATGGTCATTCCAGTAGCTGGCGAAGTGATTCTATGTTCCCCTGCAAAATGTACCGCCATAACCTATAACAGGTGATGGAAATTGCTTATTTAGAGCAGTTTTGTACTGTTTATAACAAAATGAAGAATGCCATTCTGAGCTGCGTTTTCAAGCTATTGCAAAAAATTTCGTTGGCAGGAACAATTATAAGGAATTTATTTTAAGCGATCAGTCTCATCGCATTCTCCTCACCAACCAACTTGAGTATGAAAGTCTCTGGACGGTCATGTTGAACTTCTTTTTATAAGACAATTGTTTAATGATTATTTGTTTAGAGTACTAACTACGCAGTTGATTTCGGCAATGGAAGTATTATTTGCCATTTAATATTTAGCGGCTCCGTTATTGCAGGACACTATAGTGTTATCGAATAATACGAAGCCACATTTAAAGTCCAATATAAATAGGCCATTTCAGAAACAATTCCAGACATTATGCAGTACAGTGTAAGGTCTTTGACGATCAAATGTAAACATTGTTCTAAATTGTATTTCTCTTGCGTAAAATCTACGCGTGGTTATTTTGGCCTTTACTGTTGTGATGGTAAAATTGATCTGCTGGAATATATAATACATGTATTTGCCAATTTGCAACAATGTAATGATATTCATTTAAAAGTCATTCAACTTATGTCCAGTAGTTCAAACACATACATCAGCGTTAACAAAATGGATACTGAAGATGAAAGCCAGCTACTTCATTTCCCTATTATAGAATTCTTCAATACCTTGGAATTAAGTGATTCGCTTCCACATACTCCGAACGTTTGAGCCATAGTTATGCTCCTTAGAAATCTGAACGTTTCCCAAGGACTCATATATGGAAATATATAAATTGTAAGAAATATGTAAGAAATTGCTTGGATTCGGATATAATAGGTGTAGTAATATTAGGCAGAGAGCTCAAATCCTACGACTTGATTTAACACCTTCCGATAAAACACTTGCAGGTACAGTACATTTTCTTTTAATAGGCAACAATATCTTATTCGCTCGGCCTACTTTATCACAATCAATCAAGCTCAAAGAGAATCTCTGGAACGTATTGGGCTCTTTACCTCATCACGTTTTCAGTCATGACCAGCATTATGTTGCAATGTTGAGAGTGCTATCCTTTGACGCCCTTTAAGTTGCAATAGTGCTAAAAAGTAATCGTACAAAGAATGTAACGTATATAAGAAGCTTCTTCAGTAAATATATATTTCCATTGTCCGTCATGTTTTGACGGGTTTCATCTAGTATTTAATTAAAACATAATTCGCCAGCAGATTTACTCGAGACATCTAGCTGCCAAAAAGGTAACTGCACGACGACCTACTTATTAACTTCCAGATTTTATTGAAAAGTTTCTTCTTCTGGCCGCTAGAATGCACTCGCTCTGTTAGGATTATATTGTTCGATATTTCACCACTAGATGTCACGACTAGTCTACGTGGGGCTCCATTGATTACTATACCATTGGCATTCTATGCGCATCGAATTTGAAGAATGACAAGATGATACTACGGTACATTTTTACTTTTTATTTTAAAGGGTTTGTAACAGCCTATTTTGCGTTACTTGAAAATGTTATTTGAAGTAAAGAACAAAACGATTTCACATAGTAACTGAATTCAAGCCGATGGTGTTAGTTCAGGTTATTAATTACTACTTTTATTTCAGGCAAATAGCAATCGAAAATATCCACATAGTTTGTATACACACGTCTCTGTAGGGTCATGGAAAGATTTGTTAATTCAATTAGGGTTGTGAAAGCCATGCACAACCAGACGTGTAAAGACATGCCTCAACTCAAAGTTGGATGTTGCCCACGGCAGGTCGTATATGTAATAATAATAATAATAATAATAATAATAATAATAATGTTATTGGTTTTACATCCCTTTTAACTACTGCTGCTTTTAGAGACACCGGGGTGCCGGAAATTTGGCCCGAAGGGGATCTTTAACGTGCCAGTAAATGTACTGACACGGCTCCCTCGCATTTGTGCACCCTCAAATGCCAGCTGACTGCGCCAGGATACGAACCTGCAACCTAGGGCCCAGCAAGCGAGAACGTTACCGCTGAGCCACGCAGCCAGTCCGGTCGATTATGTCTCCAGATCCATAACATTCTTGATATACTTCTTATCTTTCTTTCTTCAATGATGGTAGCAGTTTTTATCTAGGTTGTGGCGTTTGGTAGAGGTAAATCGTTTCTAAGGTCTTCAACAAAGAATAGTTCTATTATACTCTTTGATAATAACAACGAGTTATAACTATACTCATACATTTAGGAGAAAGTAGGCTATATGTTCTTTACTGAACATCTTGTTTTCTCTCTCTCTTTGTTGTTATAATTTCAAATTGTTATTTTTTCATACTTTTAAGATTTCTAAATATGAAATCTTAAAATACCCACATCGTACCTGATTAATTCGGCTACGCCAGAATTACTTTATAATTGTTGTTACAAACTTTAAAATTGTCTATTTTAAGCACTACTTTTAAAATCTTATTCAGATTTTTAGTGCTTACCACAAGTTACAGTTATGTGAATAACTAGTTTAATTTTGGTTTAAGAGAGTCTATTGCGGTGAAAAATTTGTAGGTTATAGTTGAATGCAGCGGACAAACCCACGAAGGAAGACAAATTAGGCGTTGATCAGTGGTTCATAAAGAAAATTCATTAGTTAGAAAAAGTATTCCCATATGTGAGTGGAAAATACTAGAAGGTTTAGCTTAAATTGTAAACTTGTTATCTTTAGGTCTCAGACCTTCACATGTAACCTTTTGGAAATCACAATCATGATCTAACTGTTATTAATTACTTGTTAATTCTTCAAAGTTTAATTTATTGTTAATAAACCTATTATTTTTTCTCGTTATTCTTTTCGCTAGATTCACGCTTAGGTAGGACCCTGTCTTCCTTGACTCTTCCTAGGTTTATGCCCTCTTTAATAAAAATAGGTCTATTGATAAGGTTTGCACTACTTGTTGCATTTGAGCAAGAACTTTTAGTTACAAACTTATTAAAGCCTCTCTTAGCTTTGATAGCTAATTCTAACTCGCCAGTAAGGCAAGTACAGCTCGCTCCTCCAGCTTCCTGCTTGTTGAGACTTTCCCTAAACTTATGGTTGGTTTTCCAAATTTAAGTTTTTCTCATTGTCTAAACTTTTAGTCGGCACTTTGCTGGGTAAAAGCTTAGCTATTTCTAAATGCAACTCTTGGTGCTCTTACCAAAATTATTTTCAAAAGCATAACTGTTTCGTCACTACCCTTCCTGGTAGTACTCGGTCATTTGTTGAGAGAAATTACCCACCCGGAGTTAAGAAATATCACTACGAGCCCAACCTTTGCTCGCCTTTCAAAACATTTTGTTAAACCTAACTCCTTTGAAAGTACAAACAGTAAATCTGTCACTCTTTGTCTTGCCAGACCACCACCCTTCCCCATAGTAGGCAAATTTATGCTTGAGAGGGAATACGCTATAGCCGTTTGCTTGCGTATAGCCCAAGTTCCAGCTGCATTTCCTGTTAGCTGCGTCCAGGTCCCTTTAGGTATCGGAAAGCTGGTTTACAGTGGCAGCTGCTTTTGAGTGTACTTAAAGTTAAAATTATAACTTATGTTGGACTCTCATCCTATTTCTCCATCCCTTTTCTCCAGTCCGAACCCACTTCTTTTCTTCATCATCATCCCTTGGGGGTCAGGTTATTCCCAAGCTAATAATCTACCCAAAATTTGGTCCCAGAAACCCGGGAGAGTCCATTCATGACATTTTTCTTATCAGGCTTTATTTGTCAAGGTTTATTTGACAATATTTTGTAAATCATTAATACCTACTTTGAATTTTTCAGCTATATCTTCACCATGCAAAGCCTGTGAAGGGGAAAGAGGCCGCTCCTGTCTCCTTTGATGTGTCCCTTTCTTTCAACTTGTTTGCTGCTGCCAGTCTGACAGCATTTCCAAGGTTCCACAGTTTCGTAAGTTATCCTTAAATTTACCTATTTCGCCATGGCTCCTACAGAAAAGAATACGGATGGAAAGGATGAAAAGCTTACTTCCAAACGAGCTTTTTATAAAGGACAAATTACTAGATTCAGAAAATACATCAAAGAGCTAGATCCTTCACAAGCTCAACTACATTTGTTAAAACATCGCGTAAAGGATTTTGAACGTTCATATGAAAATTATCGCAATATCCAAACTGAAATCGAAAATTGTATGCTCAATCAAACTGATGATCGAGTAGAGGTAGAAAAACAATATTACGGAGGCATTGGTTCTGCTTTTAAAATAATACGCCAACTCGAAGAACAGAAAAAGGACAGTTCTGTTCTTGGTTCCCTTAACGAACAACAAACCTCTTTTCGTGAAGGTACTCACAAGCCCAAACCAATTCTACCTAAGATTAATTTACCCCACATCTCTGGAGACGAATCTACTTGGGATTCTTTCTATGAACTATTTTTCTCTCTTGTTCATGACAATGAAGACATTCAAGTCATCTACAAGTTTCATTATTTACGATCTATTCTTCGCGGTCAAGCCCTACAGTTAGTTGAAGCACTCCCATTAAGTACTGAAAACTACCCCATTGCCTTTAAATTGTTGAAGGAATGATACGGTAATTTACGGTTACGTATTCAACGCCACATGAAGGCTCTATTCAATTTACCTGCGTCACAGCACAATGATGTCACTAGTTTGCGCACTCTCATTGATACAACACAACTTCACGTAAAGCTTTGTCCCAATTAAATCAACCCACTGACCACTGGGATACTTTCCTAATACACTTAGTGGTTTCTAAAGTCGATGTTGCTATCCTCAAAGCTTGGGAAATTGAACTTTCCGAAGATGACGATTACTCTTACGAGCATTTAGTCACTTTCATAAATGCTAGATGCTAACTCTTAACTGCCCTAGCTAACCAAAGTGAACCCTCATCCCCTAGTTCTAAATTTGAATCATTGTCTCTCAAATCTAAAACCGAACACGCAGCGTCTAGTACCCAAAAACCCGGGTCCAGCTCGTCTAAACTCAAGTCAAACGCCACTGGTTACCCAACTAGGTCTAGTGAACGCCGTATTGCTAGTTCTCTCGCTTTAAACACTCAAAGCGAACCCCGTAAGAGTTTAAATGAACCATTAAAGTGCATACCATGCAAAGATTCCCACGCCTTATATCTCTGTAAATCTTTTAAAGAACTGTCAGTCGACGACAGAAGAAAATTAGTTTCCCAGAATAAACACTGCTTTAACTGCCTTTCACCCAAGCATTCTGCTTCAAATTGCAAGTCCACCAGACTTTGTTTTCATTGTGAAAAAGCTCATCACACTTTACTACATCGTCATGATCAAGCAAGGTCTTCAACCGCATCTACTTCTCAGAAAGGTGACAATGCTAGCAGTTCTAATGCTTCATCTTACATTCAAAATGCCAAGTCTATACGTAGTGCCCAAGTACTATTGTCCACTGTCCAAATCGAAGTTCAGGATAATTTTGGCAACTGGGTCCGTGCACGCGGTCTTCTTGATTGGGCGGCAACCCATGATCTCGTTTCTAATTCATTAATCAAAAAACTAGGCCTACCTGTAAACCCCACTTCTATCAATGTATCGGGCATTAAGAGTTTAAAGTCGCAAGCTTTACAATTTTCAAAACTAACCTTAAGAGACACTTGTCACAGAAATAAGTTTCTAAAACTTAATTGCCACATCCTCAACAGTATCGGAGAGGATAATCCTAGTCACTCCGTCGATATCTCAGGTCTGAATATTCCTTCTCATTTAAGGTTAGCAGATCCTCTGTTCAATGTACAAGGCCCCATTGACATACTCTTTAGTGCCAATGTTTTCTGGAATTGCCTTCGTAAACAGGTTCGTAAGTTATCTTCAAACGTGGTTGCCAGAGACACTAATTTTGGATGGATCGTTACTGGTCAACTTCCTCATTATTCTCCCCAACCCGTATCGCAATGTTATTTCGCTAATACTGATTTGGAACAGTTCTGGAAACTCGAAAACATTGATTTTCGTAACTTAACTTCTTCAGAAAACGAATTCTGTGAGCAACTTTTCTTGAACACCACCACTCGTTCTCCTGAAGGCCGGTTTTTTGTTCAGATGCCAAGATTACTTAATCCCCCCAAACTTATTAATTCTCAACCAAAAGCTCGAAAAGCTCTCTTTGCTATCGAGAGCAAATTCAAGAAAGAACCTCTCGTTAAACAACAGCACACTGATTTCATGGATGAGTATGAAAGCTTAGATCATTTGGAAGTTGTCAGCAAATCTGATGACGAATTGCACCCCCCAATTGAAACGGTTTTCTTAAATCATCATCCAGTGTGGAAAACCCCTCTTGTAAACGATAAAATCCGAGTCGTTTTCAATGGTTCATCACCTGACGTTAATGGCAACAGTCTTAACGATAACCTTTACTCTGGTCCCGCTATTCAGTCGGATTAATCTGCTATACTCTTAAATTTTCGATTATTTCCCATAGCCGTTATAGCGGACATCAAACCGATGTACCGTCAGGTTTTAATTCAGCCCGAACAACAAGATCTCCAAAGAATCTTGTGGCGCGACGAAATCAGCAAGCCCATCAAAATATTTCACTTAAAGACAGTCACTTATGGCTTAAAACCATCCGCTTTACTTGCTATCCGATCCCTACATCTGTTAGCCTCTCATGATGGTCATTTAATTGATTCTAAAGCTTCAGAAGCCCTAACTACATCGTTTTATGTAGACGATTATCTCCAGTCCTTCCCGAATCTTGAGGAAGCTTCTTTCGTGTCACTAGAACTTCAGGCATTGTTAAAGAATGGAGGATTCCCACTTCTTAAATGGAATTCCAACTCCCTTGAGTTTCTTGCCCAGTTTCCCATAGAAGATGTAGACCCCTCCTCCCTCGAGATTTGTGGAGATTCCGAATCCATAAAAACTCTTGGAGTTCACTGGTGCACACGCACTGATACTCTCATCTATAAAGTTTCGCTTGCCGAAGAGCTCCCTAACACCAAAAGGCAAATTCTCTCTGAAATTGCAAAAAAAATTGATCCGCTTCAATTCCTTGCTCCGGTTATTGTTATAGCCAAGCTTTCCATGCAAGAGCTATGGTCTCTCAAATGTGAATGGGACGAAGCTGTTCCCCCTTTCTTTTCTTAATAGATGGCTCTCTTTTCGTAGCAGTTTACTTGATCTTTCTCATATTGAAATTCCTAGGAATTTAATTAACGCTCATCCTAACACATCTTTCTTCTTTCATGTGTTTGCCGACAGTTCCGAAAAAGCTTACGGTTGCTGTGCATATTTGGTTTATCGCGGTTCGTTAAATGAATCTTCAGTTTCCAACCTTGTTTGTGCCAAATCGAAGGTTGCTCCTCTTAAAACTATTACTTTGCCTAAGCTCGAATTGTGTGCTGCACTCATGGCCGCAGAGCTTGCCAAAAAATTGCACAAAGTCTTAAAGGTCGAATTTACGCAAACTTATCTGTGGAGCGATTCCATGATCACTCTTTCTGGGATCGCCAAAAACCCCGCTCATTGGCAAACTTTTGTTGCAAACAGAATTTCTAGAATTCAAACTCTTTCCTCTGGATGTCAATGGAAACATGTGCCCAGCGCTGATAACCCCGCTGACATTTCACGTGGTCTTTACCCTCTCAATTGGCAGCATCTCAGTTGTACTGGCATGGACCCTCGTGGTTAATTGAAGACTCTTCTTGTTGGCCTTCTAAACCTCCAGTTACAAACTCCAACTTGCCTGACGCTAAAGTATCTAAATCTACTGCGTCGTGTCTTGTTTCCAACGTTTCGCATCCCTTGTTGTCCCGCTATTCTTCCTTTCACTAATTAATTCGAATTTTTGCGTATCTTCTCAGATGGAAATATCTTGTGGTTGACCAACATCTTCTCCCTATACCACATCTAGCCAATCATGAATTGAATCTCGCTACCATTAAGGTTTTGCAACTAACGCAGCAAGAAGCCTTTTCTTCTGAATTGTCTTTGCTTTCTGCTAAAAAGGATCTTCCGAAATCTAGTCGTCTTCGTGCCTTAGCCCCGTTCCTTGATGACAATGGGTTACTCAGGATAGGTGGTAGGCTCTCGCAATCTTTGCTTTCCGAGGACAAAAAGCATCCTGTTATTTTGCCTTCCAAACATCACGTAACTTCTTTAATTATACGTGACTTTCATTATCGTAACCTGCACGTTGGTACACACACACTGCTTTGCTTCTTAAGGGAAAAGTATTTGATTATAAATGGAGTTCATGAAGTTTCCTCTGTAATTCACAAATGCATTCCTTGCTTCAAAGCGAAACCTAAAGTCAATACTCAATTAATAAGCGATCTGCCCTCTTTCCGCTCTTCTTCTATACGTCCTTTTGCTTTAACTGGTGTGGACTACATGAGTCCGTTCCAATATCAATGTAATTCCCCTGAAGCTAAACGCAAATTGTTTGGAAAACTCTATGTTTCTCTTTTTGTGTGAATGGATACTGGTGCGATTCATCTGGAACTAGTAACAAATGCCTCTACTTCTTACTTTATGTCAGGGGGTGAAGCTGATTCCTGCACGTGGTGCCCCTGCATAGGTACCTGGATTATACTTTCCAGTACTGAACTGAGCATCAGAATTCCAGAAGTACAAGCAAGATGATGACATCTGTTCCACAAAGGCCTTTTTCAAGGCCAACTATAATTAGGTTTAATACAGAGGGACTTTCATCCCCAAAAGAGCTTGCCACGGTGGGTGAGTGGATAGCGTGTCGGTCTACTAACCCCAAGATTGCAGGTTCGCCCCTGACCGTGGTAAGTGATTTTTGAAAGGCGGCAAAAATACGATACGCATGTCATACGATGTTGGCATGTCAAAGAACCCATTTGAATTCAGTAGGCCGAGTTCATAATGGCAAAATTAATCTCGGGAGTTTCCGCCAGCACAAAGTTCCTCATTTCTCTACTAGAAAGCGCTATTGTGTTCAAGGAGATTAGATATCTAACATCTAACCTCCTTGACTTTCATAGTCAATGAACTACGAAATTCGACATGCAAGCTACCCTCTGGGTGTCAAATAGCAAAGCTTGCACCAGGCACCCGAGGCCATACGATATTATTATTATTATCCCCAAAAGAAGAGCTCCTGAGTGAAATATGTCGAAGTAACAACTGTGACATACTTTGTATACAAGAGACCAACAGAGACAATCAGCTAGGACGTCCCAAAATTGCTGGCTTGAGACTTATTTCCGAGGGACCTCACAGACAGTACGGAAGTGCTTTATTCGTTCGACCTGATCTTCAAATCTTGTCTACTTCCATCTCTGAACACGAGGATATGGAAATATTAACTGTTGAGCTGAGTAATTGCACCGTATCTTCTGTATACAAACCACCAGGTGCTGCTTTTTCCTTTGCTACCCCTGATAGTTTCCATAAACATAGTGTCAATTTTGTAGTTGGTGACTTTAACAGACACAGTACAGTATGGGGTTATGCTCAAGACGATGATAATGGAGAAGAGGTGTTAAAATGGGCCGATACCTTCCAATTAACCCTCATACATGACAGTAAACTTCCTCCATCCTTCAATAGTGGGCGTTGGCATCGTGGATACAATCCAGATCTGATCTTTGCCAGTGAGCACATCAGCCAACAATGCATGAAGACAGTATGCTCTCCAGTTCCTAACTCTCAACATCGGCCTGTGATGTGCCAAGTTACTGCATTAGCCCAACCGATCACTATTCCCTACCGCAGAAGATTCAACTTCCGGAAAGCTAATTGGGAGAAATTTAGTTCTACTTTGGATAGTTTTGTAGCTGGTATCCAGCCAACACCAGATGAATACGATACATTTGTGAATGCAGTGAAGAAGGCTTCACGGTTGTCGATGCCTCGAGGGTGCAGGACACAATATTTCCATGGCTTAACACCTAAAACAGCTGATCTGATGAGTAATTATCTTTCACTCTTCGAAGATAATCCATTTAGTGACGAAACCATTTCAGCAGAAAAAGAGCTAATATCCACCATAGCATTGAACAAGAGAGAAAGATGGCTGAAACTTATGGAGGAAACTGACTTCTCTGCTAATAGTCAGAAGGATTGGAGGCTGCTAAAGAAATTAAATAACGATCCAACTAAGAGTTCCACATGCAAACATCACTGCCAATAACATCGCATCACAGCTCATAAGTAATAGCACACCAAGATCGTCATTTAGAAAATCAGATTTCAAACTCCAGGATAAGGTACACAATCAGAACAGTGAACTCACAAGACCATTTGATCTCCATGAACTAGAAGCTGCCGTCCGTACATGTCGGAATGGCAAGGCAGCAGGACTGGATAATATTTGTGTTGAACAAATTAAACATTTTGGCAATGCCACGAAAATTTGGCTTCTAAATATTTATAATCACTGCATTGCATTTTTCAAGATCCCAAAATTATGGCGCAAGGCTCGTGTAATAGCTATTTTAAAGCCTGGTAAATTACCAAATGATCCTAAAAGTTTCAGAACAATCTCTCTTCTTTGTCATCTTTATAAGATCCTAGAGAGAATGATCCTGAATCGTTTAACTCTTGTAGTTGATCCTCTTCTAATCCCTCAACAAGCTGGGTTCAGACCAGGCAAAAGTTTCACTTCTCGAGTCCTACACCTTACCCAGTTCATAGAAGATGGTTTTGAAAGGAAAAAGATCACAGGTGTAGCTTTTGTTGATCTCTCTGCTGCATATGACACCGTAAACCACAGAATACTGTTACATAAACTCTATAACCTAACGAACAACTATGGATTCACTAACATGATAGCTACAAAAGCCAACACATGAAATCATCCTGTGTTAAAGTTTAAACAAAGACCTTGGTTAAAGGCATACGTTGATTTTTTTAACCAATTTTAGTCCATGATCTAGAGCCTGATTAAGTGCCGTGTAATGAACAACGTGGTATAGGATTTACTGCCAACAGGTGCTTACTGCGTATGACAAGGCTGGCTGTAGACTAGTGGGTTAGACAGCCTTTCTTGCTAAGGGTTTCCTATATACCCTAAACCTGGCTATACATGTTAGTTCTAAACATTTATTGGTTTATCGAATATTGAGTTTATATATAGAACTTATACAAGCACGTCTTGCACGCGGTCAAACTTCACAAGAGTCACATGCAACATGCAAAGTATGTTTCCGCTACCTAGCGGTAAATATGAGCACTACCTGAACAACTTACAGGCCACCTAGCGGAGGATATGAACACTTACTAGTGATATCCAAAGTGAGCTGAGGTTAGGTTAGGTAAAGTTAGGTTAGCCATGAAAATAAGCTACCAAAATAAGCTACCAAAAAATAATTGGTTTTTACCCTTGAGGTCTTGGGTTCCAACTCGATTATGCCCAGAATTTAATTATCATCTGAGAGTTGAAAGGTTAGGTTAGGTGAAGATAGGTTAGGTTAGGTTAGGTGAAGTTAGGTTAGGTAAAGTTGAGTTAGGTTAGGTTAGGTTAGGTTAGGTGAAGTTAGGTTAGGTTAGGTTAGTGAGCTAAAGTTAAGTCTTTAAATATTCCCTCTCTTTCAAATACTTTCCAACACCAAGAAAAAAAACCACTAAATACATTGACAAAAATAACTTGTCAAATAAGCCAATACAAAAGCCAACACAAAAAGCCAACACAAAAAGCCAACACAAAAGCCAACACAAAAAGCCAACACATAAGCCAATATATATAAGCTTATGGTAGGTCACTCCATCAGCAAAACAGTTGTAACCTTTGTAGTGTGAACATCGTACTGACAGGTCTGTTACTAATATGGAACTTACTACAACCAACAAAGGTAGGCAACGTGCACTCTATCAAGGATACTCTTATAACTATAATCGTCAGAATGCGAAAGGAATAATATTCTGGCGATGCTCAAAAGAGAGGTCAACAAAATGTCGAGGCAATCTGAAAAGTAAAACTGGAAAGGTTTTTAGTGTGAGTGTTCATCAATGTAGTGCTCCAAACGAACCACGGTTGCTGTTTACAAACAATTATCAAAATGCTAAGAAGCAAGTTCAAGAAAACGATATTGCGGCTAAAAATAGTGCAGTGCTTGTTCGAAAGGACTTATTATGTTCTCAAAAAGTCATGTTAAGACAGTTGTCAACGTCCTAGAAACTTTTAACACTATCAAAATCCACGCAGACTATAAATGAAGTGGTATTGCAAGAGGATCAAAAAGGACCATATAGTAATAGTGATAATGGTCATGATGATCATGATGATCATAATGATGATGCTGATGCTGATGATGATGATGATAATGATGATGACGATAATGATAATGGCAAGGCTTTGTTTACACCTAAAAATTCATTTGTTAAATTTGTATACTGGAACAAACCCAGTAAGCTAATTCAACGGCTTCGACACTTGCATGCTTTACAACAAACTGGGCATACCGGTCACGATTGGGAAATCAAAGAAATTGAACAAGAGCTACGTCGTGCTAATTTTATTGTGTAATGGCTCTACCACTTTGCGACCACTTTTACCCTCACTCTTGGTTCTGATATTTGCTTATTTGCTTCCACTTTTACCTGAGCTCTTTGGATCCATATTTGCTCTCACATTAAACTATTATTCTTATTACCAAGTTGACTTTACTAGAGCTTAGTCTATGCTTGACAGTTGACATGGAAATATCAGAGACTAGGTATGGTAAGACTTATGCATACTATAAAGGATATTCATATTGTTACGTGACACCCCCTAGTGGCACTTTTGTTAACTGGATTACGGTGGGTAGAAAGCACAACACAGGATGTTCCTTTAAAGAAATAATTAATTTTATTGCGGCCAGAAAGATACACTACTCATCGGCAAATACAAGCAATTGGAACCTTACACCAGTTTCCTCAAGTCTCTTCCTTATGGAGAGCTCTTGCCCTCTTTCACTTGTCAACAGTTAATCTTCTCGCTAATGGGTCTGGTGGCCTTGACAGAACTTCATGCAACTCTCCCCAGTGTACACAAATTACAGTTACTTACGAAAACCTGCTACACGCTGCTTCGCTGTTCACGAGCTGGGAAATAATGTCACTGGGTTTCGTAACTCGCGCGGCACTTCACCACAATATCTCTGACGCTCAGTGAAATCACACTCACTCAAAACACAGGCAGTCCCCTGTATGCTTCTCACTCCCTCGCTGTCAAGAGAAACGGCTCCACTAGGGGTTTCGCAAGTCACCACACTTCTGTCGCTCAGGATAAACGCTCGCACTAGCTCGTAAAACACAACAACACTGCTTGACAGGTCTCTCTTATATAGCAGGCCGGTGACTCAATAAATGCTTCTAGACCCATCCAGGTTTCATTCACTGGTTGAGTCACGAATATTCTGGACCATCCCTTTCTCCTAGTAGTCCTGTTGCATAAGGCGTACGCAATACACTGAGGCAGGGCACAGCCCAGCCCTGGGACAGTTGTGACTCATGCGGTGAGCGATGACACAAACTCACAGCCGTAACACCACCCCTTCCTAAAAGGCTGATCGTCCCGATCAATCATTGGTCCGTCTGTGTCCCTCCGTAGGCTGCCAGGCGATCTCGATGCACGATCTTCATCTTCGCCCTCGATCCGCTGTTTCCTCCTCGCGAACGCGTGCACGTCCTCCAGTTGGTCGACCAGTTCTTGACAATACTGGCTTACCGGGACCGGATCATTCCCAGGTCGTCCGAAGGCAACTTCGACAGGTAGACGGAGCTCCCTCCCAAGCATGGCCCGGGCTGGTGTGCACCCGGTGGCTTCATGCACGGCGGCGTGGTAGGCCAGGAGAAATAGTGGATGATGTTTGTCCCAATCCCTCTGGTTCTCGCTGACGACTATTCGGAGATGGTTCTCGTTGGTGCGATTGAATCACCCTACCTTTCCGTCGGACTGAGGGTGTAGCGGCGTTGTCCTTGTCTTCCGGATTCCCAGCAGTTGGCATAGGTTCTGGAACACCTGCGACTCAAAGTTCCTCCCTTGGTCGGAGTGCAGCTCCAGGGGTACTCCGTACCAGCTGACGAATTCCTTCACCAGGGTCTCTGCAATCGTCGCGGCTTCTTGGTTAGGGAGCGCATACGCCTCCGGCCATTTGGTAAAGTAGTCGCTGACGACCAATATGTAGCGGTTCCCTGCCTCGCTTAACGGGAATGGCCCAGCAACATCGTTGGCCACTCTCTCCATGGGGCCGCCCACGTTGTAGGTGTTCAGTGGACCCCGTCGTCTTCGTCCTGGGCCCTTGCTGGCTGCGCAATCGTGGCACCTCCCGCAGTGGTTCTCCACATAAGTTCGGCATCCGATCCAGTAGAACCGCTCTCTCAGCTTCTCCAGGGTCTTCTTTATCCCTAGGTGTCCACCAGATGATCCTCCATGAACTTCCTTCAGGACTTCGTCCGTCATAGCCTTTGGAACGACGACTTGCTCCCGAGATGTCTTTCCGTCGGTGCTCTCCCAGATACGGCAGATGAGGCCATCCCTTACAACCAGCGAGTCCCACTGCGCCCAGTAGGACTTAAACTTTGGGCTGCAGTCACTCACAATGTTCCACCCGGGTCTGGGGACAGAGGCCCTCTTCCATTCGGCTATCAGTCCCAGGTCATCATCTTCCACTTGCGCCCGCGTGAAAGATTCTCGGCTCCAGCTCCCTTGAAGTTCCACAGTAATCCGTCGGCACTGTATCCCGGTGTTCTCCTCCCTCCTAGTACAGAAGGTGCAGTCTTCGGGGCACGGTCTTCGTGACAGGGCGTCGGCATTAGAATGCAGTTGGCCTTTCCTGTGCTGGATCTCGAAGTTGTACTGTTGAAGCCTCTCTAATTACCGCGTGAGTTGACCCTCGGGCTGTTTGAAGTTCTGGAGCCTCCGCAGGGATGCATGGTCGGTCCTGATGAGAAATTCTTGCCCGTACAGGTACTTGTGGAAGTGTTCGATGGTCTTCACGATGGCGAGCAGTTCCTTCCTGGTGACGCAGTAGATCCTCTCTGGCTTTGACAAGGCTTTGCTGAAGTAGGCCACTACTCTCTCCTCGCCGTCCACTATTTGCGACAGGATTCCCCCTATTCCAAAGTCGCTGGCATCGGTATCGACGATGAACCTTGTTCCAGGTCTGGGGTTGGCCAGAATAGGCGCGGTGCACAGAGCCTGCTTGAGTTGTTCGAAGGCACTATGACATTCTGCTGTCCATGTGAAGAGTTGGTCCTTCTCAGTCAGTCGATGCAGTGGTTTGGCGATGTCGGCGAATCCTCTCACGAAGCGACGGTAATAAGTGCAGATTCCCAGGAAGCTTCGTAGTTGGGACTTGTCCTTCGGAACTGGCCACTCCCTCACAGCTGCGGTCTTCTCTGGGTCGGTGCGCACCCCTTCCTCGGCGACAATATGCCCAAGGTGCTGGACCTGCTTCTGGAAGAGCTGACACTTCTTGGGGCTCAACTTCAGCTGGGCATCCCGTAGCTTCATCAAGATCTCCTTCAGGTTGCTGTAGTGCTCCTCGAAGCTTTTTTCCAGAACGATGACGTCGTCTAGGTAGACCAGGCAGGTCTTCCAGTGTAATCCCCTCAGAATGGACTCCATTAGCCTTTCGAAGGTCGCAGGGGCGTTGCACAGATCGAATGGCATGACGGTGAACTGCCAGAGCCCGCTGCCCATTAGAACGCCGTTTTCTCGCGGTCCTTAGGGTGGACCTCCACCTGCCAGTAGCCACTCCTCAAATCCAAGGTGGAGAACCATCTTGATCCTGATATGGTGTCCAGCGGGTCGTCGATCCGGGGTAGAGGGTAGCTGTCTTCCTTCGTGACGTCGTTCACCCGCCTGTAGTCCACGCAGAACCTGGTGGAACCGTCCTTCTTCTTCACTAGCTCGTCCGGAGAACTCCAAGGACTAAGTGATGGCTCGATCACCCCTTGCTCCTTCATCTCTTCTACCATCCGGTCGACATCGGCTTGCTTGGCGAGCGGGACACTTCGGAATGAGGCCCTAAACGGTGTGCTGTCCCCAACGTCGATTCTGTGCTGGACCAAGCTTGTCCTACCGAAGTCTTTGCTCCCCACGGAGAAGACATCCTGGAATTCGCGTAGCAAGTCCTGAAGTTGGCGTGATTGCTCCTCGTCTAAATGGTCCTGGGATCCTTGGTACAGCTTCTGTAGTTCTTCTGGCAGGGCGCGTCTTCTTCGGTTGTCCGTCTGCAGGTGTCCGTCCGTCGTGTCTGTGATGCGGGCAATCCAGGTAACGGGCTCGCAGACTCCTAGGTTGGTGTCCCGGTGAACCGTAATATCGTAATCGTTCAGGTTGGACAGGGAGACGTACGGCCGAGGCGTCGTGTTGATGAGGGTCTTGGCAACTAGCATCCTTTTGTCTGGATGTTCTCTTATTTTGGCTCGATGACAGCCGCCACTCCCTCAGCAGTTCCGTCGACAATTACGGCGGCGCTGACCTCCGTCCTGGCAGGAACGATGACGTCCTCTCTCGGCCTTACTCGTCGTGCGGTAACGGCCTCGTGTGCTGGTTGCAAAGCACGTTCCTCACCTCCGAAGTGCAGAGTGTTGGTACTCAGATCCAAGATGATATTGTTCTGGTCCAGGAAGTCCAGTCCGATGATCACTTCATTTGATACGTCATCCACAAGCACTGGATGATTTATCGCCCGTCGACCAATGACGAACTCCAGTGATGCTTCGCCATGTACCGGTGCGGTCTCTCCGGTCGCGGTTATTAGCTGGAGGTTCCTTTGTGTGGGTTGCACTCTCCACTTCGGGATCACGGTGGGACTGACGATGGTCCTCGATGCTCCCGTGTCGATTAGCATGGGCCAGCTCTCTCCGTTGACGACTCCGTCGACCATCAGGCTGCTATTATCCCTCCGTAACTGCGTCACACGAACTTGGACTGCCGGGGCTTGACGACTGTCACAAGCCAACCTTTGCCCCCCAAGGCTGGCTGATACTTGCTTTCCTGGGCCGCGCGGTTTCCCAACGACTGACTGTCCCGACGGAAACCCTTGGCGGCGGCGATCACCGCAGTCCTTGCTCAGGTGGCCTCTCTTACGGCAGGTCCAGCAGGTCGGTAGTCCTCTTCCGGGCCGCCTCTCCGGATGTCCTTCGGCTACGTTTTTGTTGGTGGTACTGCGACTCTTGAAGAACCGGCCTAGCGCCTCCATCAGTTCATCGGCCAGGGGCTTGGTCTTTTCGGGTTTGGCTGGTTCGTCGACATCGTCGACGTCCACTTGACGAATCCGCGTGTGCATTCTAGATGCCTGTTTAGCCGTCTCGAACTCTAGTGCGTGGCTCAGCGCATCTGTCAGGGTCTTATTGCGCGCTAGTCGCAGCGCCTGTTTAGTGTCCGAGTCCCGTAGCCCGTCGGTGAAGGTCTGCGTCGCTATCTGCTCCAGGAAATCGTCCGGCGCTGTTGGATATGCGAGCCTTACGAGGCGTGCGATGTCCATCTTGAACTCCTGCAGGGTTTCCGCGTTCTTTTGCACCCGGGTCCGAAGCTGCATCTGGTAGGCTTGCTGAAGATGGCTATCTCCATATCGGGACTCCATACAGGCGATTAGTGAAGCGTAGTCCTAGGATCCAGTCGGGATGACCTGAAGGACGTTAAGGGCGTCACCTCTCAGCGCTACAATGAGAGCTGTAGCCTTTTCTGCGTTGTTCCAGTTATATATGGAACAGGCCGCCTCGAACTGACGTAAGTAGGGGCTCCACGGGACCTTTACGTTGAAGGTTGGGGGCGTCACTCTGCTATGTCCCGTTCCTGATAATCCCGGTGTAACGGTGAGCGGGCGTTGGCGCAGCTCGGCAACTTCCTCTTGTAGAGCTTTGAATCTCGCTTCCATCCCCGTCGGCGGGCGTTGGCTCAGCTCAGCAATTTCCTTTTGTAAAGCGTTGAATTTCTCTTCCACCCCCGTCAGTGGGCGTTGGCGCAGCTCGGCAACTTCCTTTTGTAAGGCGTTGAATTTCTCCTCCACCCCCATCAGCGGGCGTTGGCGCAGCTCGGCAACTTCCACTTGTAAGGCGTCGAATTTCTTTTCCACTGCCGTGACTTCCTCACGCAGACCCAGTTCTAATTTCTTCAGGTCCTGTGTCAACTTATTCTGACTGTCTTCCATCTTCTTCTGGCCGTCCTCAATCCTCTTCAGGTCCTCCGCTAGCTTATTTTGACCGTCTTCCATCTTCTTCTGGCCGTCTTCTAGTTTGATAGTTAGGTCCTCGGCTAACTTCTTCTGTCTGTCTTCTAGTTTGGCAGTTAGGTCCTCGGCTAACTTCTTCTGGCCGTCCTCCATCTTCTTCAGGTCCTCTGCTAACTTATTTTGACCGTCTTCCATCTTCTTCTGGTCATCTTCTAATTTGGCAGTTAGGTCCTTGGTTAAATTCTTCTGGCCGTCTTCCATCTTCTTCTGGCCGTCTTCCATCTTGGTTTCCATGCCACTTAACTTTTCTAGCAATGCTGCCAATTGCGCCTCCATTTTAATTGTTTGTCTTGTAAAGGGCATGCACTCACAGGAAAATTAGAGAAAATGACCTGCTCGGGTTTTGAAACCAGGAACGTCAGGTGTTGTTCTTGTGCTTGAGTTCGTAATCCGGCTTCTGACACCAGTTGTTACGTGCCACCCCCTAGTGGCACTTTAGTTAACTGGATTACGGTGGGTAGAAAGCACAACACAGGATGTTCCTTTAAAGAAATAATTAATTTTATTGCGGCCTGAAAGATACACTACTCATCGGCAAATTCAAGCAATTGGAACCTTACTCCAGTTTCCTCAAGTCTCTTGCTTATGGAGAGCTCTTGCCCTCTTTCACTTGTCAACAGTTAATCTTCTCGCTAATGAGTCTGGTGGCCTTGACAGAACTACATGCAACTCTCCCCTATGTACACTAATTACAGTTACTTACGAAAACCTGCTACACGCTGCTTCGCTGTTCACGAGCTGGGAAACAATGTCACTGGGTTTCGTAACTCGCGCGGCAATTCACCACAATATCTCTGACGCTCAGTGAAATCACACTCACTCAAAACACAGGCAGTCCCCTGTATGCTTGTCACTTCCTCGCTGTCAAGAGAAACGGCTTCACTAGGGGTTTCGCAAGTCACCACACTTCTGTCGCTCAGGATAAACGCTCGCACTAGCTCGTAAAACACAACAACACTGCTTGACAGATCGCTCTTATGTAGCAGGCCGGTGACTCAATAAATGCTTCTAGACCCATCCAGGGTTCACGGCTTCTCGAGGTTTCCTTCACTGGTTGAGTCACGAATATTCTGGACCATCCCTTTGTCCTAGTAGTCCTGTTGCATAAGGCGTACGCAATACACTGAGGCAGGGCACAGCCCAGCCCTGGGGCAGTTGTGACTCATGCGGCGAGCGATGACACAAACTCACAGCCGTAACAATATATTGTGAAACGAACCAATAAAAACGGAACTGTTATTTGGTGCTGTTCAAAACAACGTTCCAAGCATTGTCGTAGTGACCTAAAAATTAAAAACAAGATGTTCAGTAAAGAACATATAGCCTACTTTCTCCTAAATGCATGGGTATTGTTATAACTCTTTGTCCTTTTCAAGGAGTATGATTGAATGTTGGTTGAAGTAGCTTGTTGAAATACAACGTGCTATAGGGATATTAAACATGAATATGAGGTGCCCTTTGCTAGAGCTACCTCTGTACCAAATTTCGTTCAATTCGGTTTCACCGTGTTTGAATTGATAGGGGGAATCGATTTGCACACATACTTGGCCACCATCTGCAAACTATTGGGCTGATGTTCTTGCAGTTTGGTCTGAATATGTTTCCCACATAAAGATATGGTGTTGCAAAATTTGGTAGAGACTAGATTATTAGGTTGATCGTAATTCCATTTTAGCTTTTAGCATTTGGGTGGCCGCGATTACGTTTCCGTCAAGATAGCGGTGATATAAAACATGACACTGAGGTGCCCTTTGCTAGTGCTACCTCTGTACCAAATTTCGTTCCATTCGGTTTCACCGTGTTCGAATTGATAAGGGGAATCGATTTTCACAAAAAGATGGCCGCCATCCGCAAAATATTAGGCTGATGACCTATTAGTTTGGTCAAAGGATGCTCCCTCCATAAAGGTATGTTGTTGCTAAATTTGCTAGAGATCGGATGATTAGGCTAATCGTAATTTGATTTAAGCTTTGAACATTCGTGTGGCCGCCATTACGTTTCTGTCAAGATGGCGGCGATATAAAACATGACACTGAGGTGCCCTTTGCTAGTGCTACCTCTGTACCAAATTGCGTTCCATTTGGTTTCACCGTGTTTGAATTAATAGGGGGAATTGATTTTCACACAAAGATGGCCGCCATCCGCAAACTATTAGGCTAATGACCTAGTTATTTGGTCATAGGATGCTCCCCCCATAAAGGTATGTTGTTGCAAAATTTGGTAGAGATCGGATGATTAGGTTAGTCGTAATTTGATTTAAGCTTTGAACATTTGTGTGGCCGCCATTACGTTTCCGTCAAGATGGCGGCGATATAAAACATGACACTGAGGTGTCCTTTACTAGTGCTACCTTTGTACCAAATTTCGTTCAATTCGCATTCACCGTGTTCGAATTGATAGGGGGGGACAGACATTCAGAGTACACACACTCACACTCACACACACACACACACACACACACAGACACACACACACACACACACACATACACACACACAGACAGACACACTTTTTTCGCCCTGTGTTGATCTTATAAGTCTACTTTCATTTTTTGCAAAAATCGAAAGTAGGCTAAAAATCAATAATTACCTAATCAATAACTACAAATTTAAGGTTCATTAGCACGACATTATTAAAATAATCATTCATAGTACTTACCAAAAAAACCGACAGTAGTGGCTACGCAGGCTAAAGCACAGCATTAGGTCATGGGGCCAAGCTCTCTGCTGACTCGGTGGACGCGTGGGTTCGAGCCCCACCGTCGGCCGTCCTTGAAATGGTTTTCCGTGGTTTCCCATTTTCAACACCAGGCAAATGCTGGAACGGTACCTTCTGACAGGCCACGGCCGCTTCCTTCCACATCCTTGACCAGTTTCATTCACCATCATTCATTTCATGTCTCATTAACTCCTCTCATGAGGTTGGCGTCAGGAAGGGCATCCGGCCGTAAAAACCATCGCCACAAAGACTTCCATTGCATCTCATCCCCGACCCCGTTGGAAAACGGGAATAATACGGGGTAGACATGCATAGTACTTACCAAAAACATAAAAGGATTTTTCTTTCACAGCTCTACTGTATACGTCCGTGTGCTAAAATGGCAAGTGCATGACTAACGCAATCGTTATCAGTTAGCCTAGCAACAGAAAAAGGTGTATTTTCTCATCGTTTTGTCCTTGAATGGTTCCCTGTCTCTCTCTCGCACGTGTTCCCACGCCTCTTCATATTCCTCAATCTGAATAAGGTTCGTGTACCTTATACTAGTTTCATGTTTTTAATAAGGAACCAAAATGGCTACCTCTTATACATCGGTAGTCCTACTGTCTCAGAACCAAAATTGCAGTCTCTGCTTAAACAGCACACCTGCTAGCCACCACGAGGCAAGTAAACTGATATCACACTTCCTGCTGACGTAGACATTCCTGCCTCGTCAGCACCAGCAACAGCTCTCACGAGTCCTCTGGCTAGGTACAATATTCAGTCACCAGTGAGCTGGACTGTGTGCGTGTTAGCATTCAAAACATGTGTGTGTCTTATTATTATTATTATTATTATTATTATTATTATTATTATTATTATTATTTTTATTATTATTATTATTATTAATCATTTTACTGTAATAATAATTACTATCAAGCGGCCATCCTCAATACATGATCATGTTAACCACATATTTTCATCCTAAAACACATGACTTTACCCAGTTCAATATTTAGTTTATAACATTTCAGGCCAATGACCTTACCGTTTTGGCTCTTTGCGTACATGCACATGACTTGGTCGAGCAAATGTTATAGGTTTCCATATTCTAAAACCATTTATTGTGCCAGACAGCAGTCTCGCTTATCAACGTTTACTAGCATGTTAAAGATCCCCTTCAGGGGTAAAAATAATTCCTAGCACACTTAACACATTTTCAAATATTCGCCTCTATCCGCCATAGGAAATGTCACAAAACCAACCGTCATAAGCTGCCCCCGCCATCCCACCAAAATAGCTATTCATTTCTTCGGGGCACGGTCACCGAGATCACCAACGTCTAAGAATCACTTGGTCATATCCTACAACCGTCTGTTGTGACAGAGAGCGATCTCGCTCATCACCGTTATCTAAAACGTTAAAGATCACCTTCAGGGGTAAAAAATCTTAGCATGCTTGTCACATTTCAAAATATTCACCTTCATTCATTCGTCATAGGAAAAAATATCGAAAAGCGACCCCTTGTTTTGCGATACATCTCCCCCGTCAAAATAGCCATTTTCCATATCCACCATGGCCAATCATAGCCTCGTTGTAACATACGTCAAGCGCTACCGGCTCTCTGTCTACAAACACGCTATTATTAAAAAAATAAAATGAAAAAATAATTAAATTGCATAGTTTTTGTTTTGTCCTAGAGACTTGACATATATTTTTGAGATAGAGGGGAAAGGAATATTTCATTTATGTCAAACAATTTTTTTGTCAACGTGTTAGTTTCCAAAATATAAAAATTTCAAAATTTGAGTTTTTTCAAAAAATCTCAAAATATAAAAAAGTTTTATTATAAAAAATAAAGGTCATAGAGACCATTCGTTTCAACTATGGCACAACGTTCTATCATGTTTGGTTTTCAAACTATCGCCTACTTTTAAAAACAACATTTTTCCAAAAAAATTGAAAAATATAACGAGTGATCTATTGGAAAGAGGACGTCTGGGTAGATTATTAGCTTGGGAATAACCTAACCCCCAAGGGAAGAAGATAAAGAAAAGGAAGTGGGTTTCGGACTGGAGAAAAAGGATGGAAAAATACGAAGAGAGTCCAAAAGAAGTTATAATTTTAACTTTAAATATACTCAAAGGCAGCTGCCACTGTAAATCCGCTCTCCGATACCTAAAGTGGGTAGGGACCTAGACAAAGCTAACGGGAAAGCAGCTGGAAGTTGGGCTGTTCGAGAGAAAGCTGCTTTAGTGTATTCACTCTCAAGCATACATATGCCTACTATGGGGAAGGGTGATGGTCTGGCAAGACAAAGAGTAACGGATTCATTGTGTATCTGTTCAAAGGAGTTTGTTTCTAAACAAGTAATTTGAAGAATGCCAATAATTTGAATCAGCTTCGAGGTTTTTTAGTTTTTGAAATTGTAGAATTTCTAAAGAGCGACCAAATGCTTCCAAGAAGGATAGGGATAAAGCAATTATACCCTTGGGAATAATTTTGGTAAGTATACCAATAGTTGCATTTAGAAATGGCTAAGCTTTTACCCAGCAAGGCGCCGACTAAAAGTTTACACAATGAGAAACACTTATATTTTGAAAAACCGACCATAAGTGTTGGAGAGAATCTCCACAAACAGGAAGCTGGCGTAGCGAGCTATGCTTGCCTTACTGGCCAGTTAGAATTAGCTATTAAAGCTAAGAGAGACTTTACTAAGATATCAACTAAGAGTTTGAAGAAAGAGTTTGAATTTTGGAAACCCTGTTTGCAACAAAAGTTTGCCAATGAGCGGGGTTTTTGGCGATCCAAGATAGGGTGATCATGGAATCGCTCCAGAGATAGATTTGCGAGAATTCTACTTTTAATACTTCCCGTAATTTCTTAACAAGTTCTGCGGCCATGAGTGCAGCACACAATTCAAGCCTAGGCAAAGTGATAGTTTTAAGAGGAGCCACCTTCGATTTGGCACAAACAAGGTTGGAAACTGAAGATCCATTTAAGGAACCGCGAAAAAACAAATAAGCACAGCAACCGTAAGCTTTTTCGGAACTGTCCGCGAACACATGAAGGAAAAAAGATGCATTAGGATGAGCGTTAATTAAATTCCTGGGGATTTCAATAAGGGAAAGATAAAGCAATTTGCTGCGAAAAGAGAGCCATCTGTTGAGAAAAGAAAGGGGAACAGTGTCGTCCCATTCACATTTAAACGACCATAGCTCTTGCATGAAAAGTTTGGCTATCACAATAACCGGGGCAAGGAATTGAAGCGGATCAAAAATTTTTGCAATTTCAGAGAGAATTTGTCTTTTGTGTTAGGGAGCTCTTCTGCGAGCGAAACTTTATAGATGAGAGTGTCAGTGCTAGTGCACCAATGAACTCCAAGAGTTTTTATGGATTCGGAGTTTCCACAAATTTCGAAGGAGGAGCGATCTACATTATCAAAAGGAAAATGGGCGAGAAACTCATGGGAGTTGGAATTCCACTTATGAAGTGGGAAACCTCCATTCTTTAGCAACGCCTGAAGTTCTAGTGACACGAAAGAAGCTTCCTCCAGAGTGGGGAAGGACTGCAAGTTATCGTCAACATAGTATGAGATAGTTAATTCTTCAGAAGCTTTAGAATCAAATAAATGACCATCTTGAGAGGCTAACAAGTGTAGGGATCGGATAGCAAGGAAAGCGGAAAGTTTTAAGCCATAAGTAACCCCTTTAAGCGAAATACCTTAATGGGCTTGCTGATTTCGTCGCGCCACAAGATTCTTTGGAGATATCGTTGTTCGGGCTGAATTAAAACTTCACGGTACAACTATTTTATATCTGCTATAACAGCTATGGGAAATAATCGAAAGTTTAAGACTATAGCAGATAGATCTGACTGAATAGAAATACCAGAGTAAAGAGTATCGTTAAGACTGTTGCCATTAACGTCAGGTGATGAACCATTGAAAACAACTCGGATTTTATCCTTTACAAGAGGGTTTTTCCACACGGGATGATGATTTAAGAAAACCGTTTCAATTGGGGGGTGCAATTCGTCATCAGATTTGTTGACAAATTCCATATGATCTAAGCTTTCATACTCATCCATAAAATCAGTATACTGCTGTTTAACGAGAGGTTCTTTCTTGAATTTGCTCTCGATAGCAAAGAGAGATTTTCGAGCTTTGGGTTGAGAATTAATAAGTTTAGGGGGATTGTGTAATCTTGGCATCTGAACAATGAACCGGCCATCAGAAAAAGTTGCTCTGAGAATTCGTTTTCGGAAGAGGTCACGTCATCTGAATCAACGCTTTCGAGCCTCCAGAACTGTTCCTAGTCAGTATTAGCGAAATAACATTGCGATGCGGGTTGGGGAGAATAATGGGGAAGTTGACCGGTGACGATCCATCCAAAATTAGTGTCTCGGGCAACCACGTTTGAGGATAACTTTCGAACCTGTTTACGAAGGCAATTCCAGAAAACATTGGCACTAAAGGGTATGTCAATGGGGTTTTGTACATTGAGCAGAGGATCGGCTAGCCTTAAATGCGAGGGAATGTTTAACCCTGAAATATCCACGGAGTGACTTGGAGTATCTTCTCCTATGCTATTGAGAATGAGACAATTCAGTTTGAGAAAGTTGTTTCTGTGACAAATGTCTCTTATGGTTAGCTTTGAGAACTGTAAAGCTTGCGATTTTGAGCTGTTAATGCCCGATACGTTAATAGAAGTGGGGTTTACAGGTAGGCCGAGTTTTCTAATCAAAGAATTAGACACAAAATCATGAGTTTCCGCTGAATCAAGAAGACCGCGTGCACGGACCCAGTTGCCGAAGTTATCCTGAACTTCGATTTGGACAGTAGACAAGAGTACTTGAGCACTGCGTATGTACTTGGCATTTTGGATGTAAGACGACCCATTGGAACTCTTAGCATTGTCACTTTTCTGAGAAGTATATGCGGTCGATGACCTTGCTTGATCATGACGATGCAGTAAAGTGTGATGAGCTTTTTCACAATGGAAGCAAAGTCTTGTGGACTAGCAATTTGAAGCAGAAGGCGTGGGTGCTAGGCAGTTGAAGCAATGCTTATTCTGAGAAACTAATTTTCTTCTGTCGTCGACTGACAGTTCTTTAGAAGATTTACATAGATATAAGGCGTGGGAATCCTTACAAAGTATGCACTTTAATGATTCATTTAAACTCTTGCGGGGTTCGCTTTGAGTGTTTAGAACGAGAGAACTAGCAATACGGCGTTCACTAGACCTAGTTGGGTGACCAGTGGTGTTTGACTTGAGTTTAGATGAGCTGGACCCAGGTTTTTGGGTACTAGACGCTAAGCGTTCGCTTTTAGGTTAAAGAGACATTGATTCAAATTTAGAACTCGGGGATGAGGGTTCACTTTGATTAGCTAAAGCAGTTAAGATTTGGCATCTAGCATTTATGAAAGTGACTAAATGCTCGTAAGAGTAATCGTCTTCTCTGGAAAGTTCAATCTCCCAAGCTTTTAGGGTAGCAACATCGACTTTAGAAACCACTAAATGTATTAAGAAAGTGTTCCAGTGTTCAGTGGGTTGATCCAATTGGGACATAGCTTTAACGTGAAGTTGTGTAGTATCAATGAGAGTACGCAAACTAGTGACGTCATTGTGCTGTGACGCGGGTAAGTTAAATAGAGCCTTCATATGGCGTTGAATACGTAACTGTGAATTACCGTATCTTTCTTTCAATAAGTTAAAGGCAATGGGGTAGTTTTCGGCACTTAATGGGAGTGCTTCAACTAACTGCAACGCTTGACCTCGGAGGATAGATCTCAAATAATGAAACATGTAGATGACTTGAATGTCTTCATTGTCATGAACAAGAGAACAAAATAGTTCATAAAAAGAATCCCAAGTAGATTCGTCTCCAGAGAAGTGGGGTAAATTAATCTTAGGTAGAATTGGTTTGGGCTTGTGGGTGCCATCGCTAGAAAAGGTTTGTTGTTCGTGAAGGGAACCAAGATCAGAACCGTCTTTTTTCTGTTCTTCTTCGAGTTGGCGTATTATTTTGAAAGCAGAACCTATACCTTCGTAATATTGGTTTTCTACTTCGACTCGATATTCAGTTTGATTGAGCATACAAGTTTCGATTTCAGTTTGGATGTTACAACAATTTTCATATGAACGTTCAAAATCCTTTACACGATGTTTTAACAAATCTAATTGAGATTCTGAGGGATCTAGCTTTTTGATGTATTTTCTGAATCGGGTAATTTGCCCTTTATAGGATGCTCGTTTGGAAGTAAGTTTTTCATCCTTATCCTTTTCTGTAGGAGCCATGACAAAATAGGTAAATTAAAGTATAACCTACGAAACTGTGGAACCTTGGAAATGCTGTCAGGCTGTCAGCAGCAAATAAAGCAAATAAGTTGAAAGAAAGGGACACACCACAGGAGACAGGAGCGGCCTCTTTCCACTTCACAGGCTTTGCACGGTGTAGTTATAGCTGAAAAATTCAAATAGATATTAATGATTTGTAAAATATTTTCAAATAACCCTTGACAAAATAGAAAATGTCAAAAATGGACTCTCCCGGGTTTCGGCACCAAATTTTGGGTAGATTATTAGCTTGGGAATAACCTAACCCCCAAGGGAAGATGATAAAGAAAAGGAAGTGGGTTTCGGACTGGAGAAAAAGGATGGAAAAATAGGAAGAGGGTCCAAAAGAAGTTATAATTTTAACTTTAAATATACTCAAAGGCAGCTGCCACTGTAAATCCGCTCTCCGATACCTAAAGTGGGTAGGGACCTAGACAAAGCTAACGGGAAAGCAGCTGGAAGTTGGGCTGTTCGAGAGAAAGCTGCTTTAGTGTATTCCCTCTCAAGCATACATATGCCTACTATGGGGAAGGGTGATGGTCTGGCAAGACAAAGAGTAACGGATTCATTGTGTATCTGTTCAAAGGAGTTTGTTTCTAAACAAGTAATTTGAAGAATGCCAATAATTTGAATCAGCTTCGAGATTTTTAGTTTTTGAAATTGTAGAATTTCTAAAGAGCGACCAAATGCTTCCAAGAAGGATAGGGATAAAGCAATTATACCCTTGGGAATAATTTTGGTAAGTATACCAATAGTTGCATTTAGAAATGGCTAAGCTTTTACCCAGCAAGGCGCCGACTAAAAGTTTACACAATGAGAAACACTTATATTTTGAAAAACCGACCATAAGTGTTGGAGAGAATCTCCACAAACAGGAAGCTGGCGTAGCGAGCTATGCTTGCCTTACCGGCCAGTTAGAATTAGATATTAAAGCTAAGAGAGACTTTACTAAGATATCAACTAAGAGTTCTTGCTCACATGCAACAAGTGGTGAGAGCCCTATCAATAGATTTATTTGCATTAAATGGGAAGAGTCAAGGAAGACAGGATCTTGCCTAACCGTTATGTTAGAGAAACGATTAAGCGAAAAACAAATATTTGATTTATTTAACAATGTGAAAGGAAGTAGTTTTGTAACAAATATATAATTTTGATTTCTATAAACAACTGGGGTCGCAGACCTCCAAGAACATCTAAAGCTTGCGCCAGGCAATTAACAATTCTTTTGGTTTCAAACCTTTTATATGCTTCAAAATCTTCGTAAGATTTTTGAAATGACGAAGATAAATAAATGAAAAATTTAAAGATAACTGACGTAATTAAAGTTAGACAATAAATCAAGTACTAGGTGTGTACTTTAAGCATTTCTAGGTAAATATCATAGAAAAAGTAACAACTTCGAAAGTAACAACAACAAAAGGAGGAAGAATGAAATAGAAGTTTCTGTAACTTCTTGTATTAAAGCTGAATTACTTTTAGTGATTATACAAATAGGGCAGGTCACTTATTGTGAAACCTGAAGAGAAAAATCGAGAGGAAGTTTCTAGAACTCCTATGTTAAAGTAGGGATCACGAGACAAATGGGGCAAGTTTCCCTTTCGTGAAACCTAGAGATAACTCACTTATGAGTTGAAAGAATTGCATTCCCTAATTAGAAGGGAGAAATAATATAATTTATGGCCTGTACTGGACACGAAGTTTTACAGACATTAATTCGTTATACATAAAGCAAAAGAGGGAGGGCACTTATTGAGAGTGACACCTCTTTGAAAAAAGACCTAAAGTAACAATTGTATTATTTATGTTTGTTAATAAAGGGTTTGGGAACGATCAAATGGGATTGTGGAAAAGTGTTCATGGCCGTATTTATTGTATTCGGACGAACGAGACGCGGATGAAAGGTTGAACAAGCACTGTTTTCACTATAGTCTGTTGATATAGTTGAAAAGTTCACTGCAGTAGCACAAAAAGTTTATGGCAAAGAAAGTTATTGCAATGGTGGAAAATAACTATTTACACTAGATTTGCGAGAGTCTATTGCTTGAGAATGTTGTAGATTATAGTTGAATGCGCAGAAAAATCCCAACGGAGGAAGAAAAAATTAGTTATTGATTAGCAGTTCATAAGGAAGATTCCTTAGTTTGAAAAAGTATTCCCATATGTGAGTGGAAAATACATGACAGTATGACTGGTAGATAGAGTGCAGATTCTGGAAGGTTCCAGAGCAATCATGACTGAAGAATAGGGCAAAAGTTAGTCCAGCGGTGGAACGAGCTAAGTATTTTATAGACAGTGGGTAATTTAATGGTATCCCACGTTGTGAGAAAATCTCTCATTTAATAAGCATAAGAAATGCTGCTTCATGTTAAGATCGGCTTAGATAGACAAAAGCCCAACATAGAAAATCCCGTGAAGGATGATTATTGCCCCAAATATAGAAATCTCACACTGCCTATAAAATGATCATTAAAAGCATGTAGCTATTTAAAATCAATTAAAATAAGTTGAAGAACGTAGAAGTACTACTGTCCCCGATAATCCGGATAGTAGGCTGTCAGATATCCGCCCCCTCAATCGGATTGCCAATAATCAATCGCACCGGCACAGCTACATCAATGAAAATGGCACTGACAGATACTACCGAGATTAGAGCACAGTAGTTAACAAGAAATTATTGTGGAACACACCCAAATATACGGGGGTTCATACTTACCTTTTACTTACCTATTCAAATTAATCTCGGGTCTGGGTTGCCAACTGGATCACTTAAAAGTATGCCTTCACAATAAACTCCACCATGATATTTAAAATGAACCAAGACGGAAACAAGAAACTTTAAACTGTACAATAATTTATTTCACATAAAGGAATAATTTAACAAAAATATAACAACAAAATAAACATGGCGATCAGAAGCCATTGTCAATATAACCATGTCCTCCTGTAGGACTTGTAGACTTTACATACAAAATTTCAGCTTTCTAGCTCAAAAGAACGTAATAATAATAATACACTTGGAATGGATAAGGGAGTTGGGACGAGACATATAGCAATTGTTTTCCTTTTTCATAAACATCACATTTTATTTATAACTGCAAGGCTGCTATGTAGGTGACCTTGGCCTCTGTCATACAGTTGTCCGGCCAGCCGCGATACACCCTACACCATGTCGCATGCTTGCATCGTCAAATGGACCCACCTGTCCAGCCAACGTTAGCATATGCTAGTTACATCAGAGCCTAGCTCCTTTTCAAAACACTTTAAATGTTCACGTCTCAGCTCAAATATTATCACGCAAATCTTTTAAATGCTCCAATCAAATATCAATGGATTACTCTAATAATCCTAAAACTTGTTTAATTGTATAATCCAATTGTTTAACTAGCGTTGTTTAGAGTATAATAACAAAACGCTTAATGTTTATAACAAAATGTTCATTAAATATTTATAACATTATAAATTGTTTATAACATTGTCAAACGACAATTGAAAAATTTATACACGCCTCTATTAATCCCTTTGGTTAAAATTATTATTAAAGATATTTACATAATTATTTACAATATTTATATTATTTATTTTAGAAATACATTAAACCACACGTTTATCCGGTTGATAATTAATTACATCGTGGTGATATAATCGACCAATGAAGGTTAGTTATATTTAAATTTTAGATTCAGGTTTAATAAGATTTAATAATTATTATTATTTGTGACGGTAACCTCCATTCAAAATCGTTATCTCAAATTATTTAAACACTCTTGTTAATTTTAACAGTAACTTCACATGAATAATTTTCAATGGACCTGAACAATACACTCAGCGGAAAAATTACCTCGCTCAAATCGCACAAAATTGCACCAAAATTGGCCCATAATTCATCATATAACTCATTATATATGGCATCAAAATCTTCCACTATACACACAAAAAACCTCCACTTATAAATTCATCATCATCATCAATATTACTGTGGGAACCTCCTTCACTTATTAAAGGGCATTATTCATCAGCGACTTTTACACGTCCACTGAACTAACGATTATACATCCATAGTTCCTCTTTAAAAATTCTTATATTCATCAATTGTATCAAAAACTGTTATTATATTTAACCTTCGTGGGTTTCATTCATGAAGCAATATGAAGTAAAAATTTTGCCAGTCACAAATAAATTTAATAGCAAATACGATTAGACACGCCTCCCTGGTCTATCAAAATTGAGATTAATATCATCAAAGTATCGCAGTATAAAAATACTATCTTCAATCAAAGTTCATCTAAACTGCATAAATAGTCGAATAGAATACAATTAGACTGTGGGCTGCAAACATTATTGTTCCAATCTACAATTGAGAAAAACTCCTATCAAATGTTCATTACTATAGTGTACTCAATAAATCGTAATCAAAGTTCATATTTCATAAACTTGTCTATAATGCAATGGTATTTCAGAATTGACGATAAATGTCTATGTTGCAATCATGTTCATAAAACGACTAGTATTTCCAAGATCGTCGATATATTCGTGAAGATTTTAACGCTCTAAAATCTTTTAATTATTCTTCTTTCTTGAGGATGACAGAAAATTGGTCAAAGTAATTTACTGAATAGAATTACTTTAATAAAGTGACACGCTGTCTGAATTCAAATTTGCCAAAGAAAATCATTAACTTTTAGTCAAATCGTGACTACAAAAATATGCAAATCGCTGAAAGAATATAATTTATCAGTCTCAACTGATCCAAAATTATTTAAATATGCCAATGACATAATAATGTCTTAATAAATCGTCGAAAAAGGCATAAATCATCAAAGTGTACGGAGTACAGAAATATCAAGCAAGAATATGGGACAAAATATATGGGACAGAAAATATGGGAAAAATGGTTGCTCAGATATCGCTAAATGACTCAAATAAAACAAGAAACGTTCACGACTACCTTATCTGTTGATTGAAGTTCTAGAGGAAAATTTCCAAAGAAGACTGCTGATGGTTCCATTTCACCGACGTAAAGATGTGCTCCGACCTCGAACCTGGAACCAGCGCCCTCGGAGAATAGAACTGCTTCCTCCTCCGGAAATTGCACTGCTCCGTGTAGATGATAGACATCCTTCTGGCAAAACTCTTCTTTGTGAGCCGGGTCTACCCTGGCATCTCTTGATAGTTCCCTGAAGTTCTGGTAGAAATTCGCCATGAAGTTTATTGCAATTATTTCCGCAGAAATGTTCATAATTGTAGAGTATGAAGATATTTCCACTGCCATTTGATATAATTCAGCGTTGGACTACGATGCATGAGTGTAGTTGGATGTTCACTACATGCTCGCTTTTGTAGAAAGACGATTAGCGAAGTTCCATGCTGCTATTTCACTCCATTGATATATGTCCCAATTGCATTAATGATTTAGTCTTCCATCTCCACTTCCGTTATAATAATAGTCGAAAGTACTGCCAGATTATATTGTTCCATTGTAGAACGTAGCGTTGTATCACCAAATGTAACCTTCAGTATCACGGTTGCAATACACGTGTCAGCCGTAGCGTAGAATGTGATATTATAAAAGTGCTTCTCAGGTGGCGAGAAAATCTCTTTTGTCTGCAGTCTTAAAATGCCAATATCTTCCAAATTATAATCGTGAAAATGTTCAACTTTCCTACACACCTCAATATTATAATGCACAATAGAATTAGCTTAAAGGCAGTAGCTAACTCTTGATAGAAAATCTTGTAGACTCGTTTATGTGTGCACTCCAACTTCGCCTAGTTTCAATAACCGTAAAATGGTACTGCTGCACGCTCCGTGCTTGTTCGATGCGGTGGGCTCTACCACACGCGCTAATGACGACTTGCTTCACTGAATCACTCGAAGTCTGACAATATGATAATCAGAAAAACGACTATAAGACATCAGAAAATGAGATATGAGATATGAGATATCAGAGTTCCTCTCTGCTGTGCAAGACCTTTTATCAACTTCTTAAGGGGCGTATCCATCCCTTCCATAGCTTGTTCCTCCGTCATTGCTAGAAGTTCTAACTTTGGCTATACTTGACGGATTTTCAAATTTCAAAAACTCAAAATTAATTTCTTCAAAATTCCAAATCAATGCCATAACTGAAAATGGATTTCCACAATTCTGCATTCCAAAAGTAATTAAATATGGTAGTTTCAGTAATCTCCGTCTCCCTCCAAACTATCATTCATTGGTTCGAGCCTTTCCTCCAATAGCGTAACTTCTTCCTTAGCACAATTCCACGTTTCCCTGCGACTGCGTCGTAAATCTCAGATCTTTCTCGAACAAAATCATGACGTCACCAAGAATCTCAGCTCAACCAGCCTACTTGCATAAAGTCTGCGTCATCCGTGCCTACGTCATGAATATACACGTCACAACTATGACAGCCATAACTTTATTCATATATGCCAATACAGCCACCGTGGTCTCAATATAATTCAATTTACGGGGGCAGTACTTAGCTTTGCTTCATTGCGAAGGCGATGATCCCTTTGACGGTTGATAGTAAAATTCTAAATGGCGTAGATTTTAAAAGTTTGCCTCTCGCGTTGAGGAGGCGAGCTTTGGTGGAGCTCTAACTCACTGGGTCGACTTCCGACGTACAAGTGAGACACGCTCAACGAAGCACGGAGGGACCAGGGAAGGGAAAAGAGTGGGTGTAGGAGACATAAGGAATACATATAAGAATAGCAAACTTAACAGTTTAAAAAAGATCATGATGAAATGATCTTCAAGAGTTGATAGCAGGCAACACTAGCGCAGCCTGGCGGGCAAGAAAGTAGATGAAATTCTCTTGATCACAGAGATGATAGCTGGCGATGGCGACGAGATCTGGTGGCCAGATTGATAATGAAGTGCTCTTGTACAGGGAAGAATTGAGGAACTTCATAGATTCGCTGCTAGATGACGCTAGGTGGGTCATGGAAGATATATATCTAGAACAGACTTACAGGTAACATGAGAGACATAACCAACAAGGAGAAAACAGAAGATCACTGTTGGTGTTTGAGAAAAAAGGAAGGGATGAACTATAGCAAAGAGAAGCAAAAGCTTGCTCCATCGCACCGTGTATTCCAAAGAATACACCAACGTCAGCTCGAGTCCAACAACACCTCATTTGTTAAAATCCGACCATCCGTTCGCCAATGATCATCAATGTTCGCGAGAAAGTAGGCTATCATTTTGTTTTTCCTCCTAAACCCTTGAAACTTGCTGCCCGCCTAGAGGGCATACCCACCTTTCATAAACGTCAAACAAACGTTTTCCCAAAATTCACCGTTTCCAAAATAGCGCCTATCCAAAAAACAAAAATTTTCAATTAAAAAAAAAATGCCAACACACATGCTTAGCCAAGAGAACGTCATCCCAACGCCAACAATACCTCGTTCGTTAAAATCCGACCTCGCGTTCGGGAGATATCGGCCAAAGTTTATATGAAAGTAGGGGGCGACTCAGAACCGGCCAGTCAGCACTACTACACAGTTTTAGTCCTAGAGACTTGAAATTTATTTTGGGCGTAGAGGGGGTCAGGGCCATTCATTTACGTCAAACAAAAATCTTTGTAAACTCTTTAGTTTCCAAAATATAAAAATTTCAAAATTGAACTTTTTTCAAAAAAAAATTAAAATAAAAACGTTTTATTATAAAAAAATAAAGGACATAGAGACCGTTCATTTAGGCTCTTGCACAGCATTCTATCATGTTTGGTTTTCAAACTATCACCTACTTACGAAAACAAACATTTTCAAAAAAAAAAATATAATGAGTGGTCCATAGGAAAGCCCCCGTCGGCTCGAGTCCAACGACACCTAATTCGTGAATCTCCAACCACGGGTTCGGGAGTTATCGGCTCGCATTGGGAGTAGTGGTGGGGGGGCAGAACCCCGCGCTCTCCCCTACTCTTCACACAGGTGTAATTAGTGGAAGGTTCTTTAACATGCCATAAATCTATGACAAGGGACCACCGGCTTTACTTCCCCTCCGAAGGAAGGCATACCGAGGGATTTTTATTGCTCTTAAAATTCCGACGACTTCGGCCGGGTTTGAAAACGCGATTTTGGGCATAGAAGCTCAGCATGCTACCACCTACGCCACCGAAGCCGCGGCACAGTAGGCAGCTACACAAAATGAAGTACCAATGATTCCCAGAGGCCCGCTCGCTGTGCTGACAACGCGTCATCCCATGGCTCGCAAATGGGCCATTACTATGAATTACATAAAATGATCCCTCAGAATAAAGATACAAGTAATAATAATTTAGGATTTATAGCCAAATTTCGATTTTTGCAAAAATGAAAGTAGACTTATGAGATCTACACAGGGCCCAAAAGTGTGTGTGTGTGTGTCTGCCTGTGTGTGAGTTGGTGTGTGAGTGTGTGTACTCTCAATGTCTGTCTGTCCTCTCACGCCCCCCCCCCCCCCCCCTATCAATTCGAACACGGTGAAAACGCATTGAACGAAATTTGGTACAGAGGTAGAACTGGCAAAGGGCACCTCAGTGTCATGTTTTATATCACCACCATCTTGACGGAAACGTAATTGCGGCCACCCAAATGTTCAAAGCTTGAATCAAATTACGACTAACCTAATAATCCGATCTCTACCAAATTTTGCAACCACATATATTTATATGGCACGCGTCTTTTTACAGAACTACAAGGTCATCAGCCCAATAGTTTGCAGATGTCGGCCATGTATGTGTGCAAATCTATTTCCCTTATCAATTCATACACGGTGATACCGAATTGAACAAAATTTGGTACAGAGGTAGCACTAGCAAAGGGCACCTCAGTGTCATGTTTTATATTGCCACCATCTTGACGGAAACGTAATGGTGGCCACCCAAATGTTAAAAGCTTAAATCAAATTACGACCAACCTAATAATCTGATCTCTACCAAATATTGCAACAACATATATTCGTATGGCGGGCGTCTTTTGACTAAATCGATTCCCCATATCAATTGAAACACGATGAAACCTAATTGAATGTTTTTTTTACAGAAGTAGCACTAGCAAAGGGAACCTTATATTCATGTTTAATATCCGTATAGCACGCTGTATTTCAACAAGCTACTACAACCTACATTCAATTATACTCCTTGAAAAGGACAAAGAGTTATAACAATACCCATGCATTATAAGAAAGTAGGCTATATGGTATTTACTGAACATCTTGTTTAAATCGATTTTACCCTCTAGGAGGGTTTTTTCCCCGTACTCAGCGAGGGAACTCACCACTACCGCCTCTACGGGCAGTGTCCTCGAGCTGGGAACATCTGGTCGGAGTGGATACACCTCGTCCAGGCGGCCTCACTTGCAAAGCGAACAGGGGCCTCAGGTGGGATATGGGGATGGAAGCGGGAAGGAGGCGGCCGTGGCTTTAGAGTAGGAACCATCCCAGCATTTGCCCGAAGAAAAAGTGGTAAACCACTTCGAGGATCGCTGCGGTGTGAATCGAACCCCCTCTACTTATATTGGCCACAATAGGCTGAGTAGACCACGTTGCATTCCTCATACCACTTTACAAATTACGTGGCAGAGCCGGGAATCGAATCCAGGACTTCCGGGGTGGCAGCCAACCAGTCTGACCGCTACGCTACGGAGGCGACTAGTTGGAATATATTCTTTGTTTAAATGTGCACTTGCACTGTTGGCTGGCATGATATGTCTCGGCTCCAGTAGCCTCAGTCATCGTTCTCCTCTCCGTGAAGACAAGTGCTCCTGTTACACTTACGAGGGGCGGCCGCGGGACGGCACTCACAGTTTGGCTCAAGTTGTTTGCGTAGGAGCAGGCACATTTCCTATTCGTGTTCCTAGAATATCTCGCCAAGGTGAGTCATAGGTAAAGATAAAACGATCTCTAATGATTTTTGTGTAGAGTTTGATATATTTGTCCTTTGTAGCTCTTCTGTCGGTCTACACGATTGTGCCCAATGAATGGGCGGCGTACAAAATATAAATATGTAAATACACTCCTGGAAAAAAATACATGTATTAGTTAATTATAGTCGTCTCCGTAGCGTAGCGGTCAGCATGGTTAGCTGCCGCCCCGGAGGTACTGGGTTCGATTCCCGGCTCTGCCACGAAATTTGAAAAGTGGTACGAGGAATGGAACGGGGTCTACTCAGCCTCAGGTGGCCCAAATGAGTAGAGGGGGTTCGATTCACCCTGAGCCATACTCGAAGTGGTTTTCCGTGGTTTCCCACTTCGTCTTCGGGGAAATGCCGGGATGGTACCTTCTTCAAGGCCACGGCCACCTCCTTCCCTCTTCCTTGTCCATCCATCCTAACCATGCCTTACCTACCCTCACGAGGCCCCTGTTCGCTTTGCAGGTGAGGCCGCCTGGGCGAGGTGCCAATCCCACCTCACCAGTTGTATCCCCTCCAATTCGATGTTCCCAGCGCTAGGACACTGCCCGTAGAGGCGGTAGTGGTGAGTTCCCTCGCTGAGTCCGTGGGTTCCACCAACCTGGAGGGTAAACGACTAAGAAAAGAAGAATTAGTAAATTATAACGAAGCCTCCGTGACAAAGGCGGCAACACACCGGCCTCTCACCGCTGGGTCCGTAGTTCATAATCCGCTCACTCCATGTGAGATTTGTACTGGACAAAAGCGGAGGCAGACAGGTTTTTCTCCGGGTGCTCCAGCTTTCCCTGTCAAATTTTCATTCCAGGAACACTCTCCACTATCATTTCCTTTCATCTGTCATTCATTTACTCATTGCCTCCGAGGACTGCGACAGACTTCGGCAGCCGACACAGTTCATATCCTAGCCGCTAGATGGAAGGCTTCATTCATCCCATCCCTGACCCGGTCTGTCGACTGGAACAGGCTGTGGATTTTTTTCCCCAGTAAATTATCACAATTAAATGGAGCAATCTAACACATCTCTTATCAGTTTGCCTCATGAGTATGAGGGTACTCCGTTTCAGCCCTGAGACCAGATGATATTCTCGGCAGAGCCAGCCGACAGCCAAACATGCTAGGCGCTACACCACTAGGTGATCCATAGTTTTCGAAATAATTTTCCTTAAAAAATAAAAAATTCTAGAAAAAACAATAATAATAATAATAATAATAATAATAATAATAATAATATCGTATGGCCACGGGTGCCTGGTGCAAGCTTTGCTATTTGACACCCAGAGGGTAGCTTGCATGTCGAATTTCGTAGTTCCTTGACTATGAAAGTCAAGGAGGTTAGATGTTAGATATATAATCTCCTTGAACACAATAGCGCTTTCTAGTAGAGAAATGTGGAACTTTGTGCTGGCGGAAACTCCCGAGATTAATTTTGCCATTATGAACTCGGCCTACTGAATTCAAATGGGTTCTTTGACATGCCAACATCGTATGACATGCGTATCGTATTTTTGCCGCCTTTCAAAAATCACTTACCTCGGTCAGGGGCGAACCTGCAATCTTGGGGTTAGTAGACCGACACGCTATCCACTCACCCACCGTGGCAAGCTAGAAAAAACAATAAAAACCAATTACTGTTTTCTCTTGCTACACAAAACGCCCACCACAAAATGTACATATGGGCCAAACATCTTAAAAAAGGGATGATGCATTCAAGCCTGCCAGGATGTGAAACTGGAATATTCTCGTCCGTAGTCAGACGCGTTAACCATTGCACCACAGGGCCAATGCGTTGTATTTACACTATAGAACAACTGGCTGTCTGTGAGTACAACTAAATCAGTGCCGAGTTAGAGGAATAAAACATGGTGGAATATTTCCAAGTCATTTGTTCATGGCGATTGCCAGAAGTGCCGAGTTTCCAGGCAGTTGCAAAAGGGTCATCTATATCTTGACTAACGGTAACATTCAGGATGAATCCACTGACACAGCAGCCGAAATAGCTCAGTTGGGAGAGCGTTAGACTGAAGATCTGAAAGTCCCTGGTTCGATCCCGGGTATCGGCAGTAGTTTTGTATTTCCAAAAAGGGGGCATACTTGCAGTATAATCAGTAAAGGTCTGAGAGCAGACTCGCCGCTCTATTTAAATCAGGCTTGCTCAAAGCAGGTGTTTCGCCAAGTAGGCACCCAATCCGTGCACGGACGGCGAGCGGGCAAAGTAGCTGCGTTCAGTCTTGGCAGCGTTAAAGCCTCTATAATTCCACCATGTAGAGCAGTTCATTGAAAGTGTCGATATCCATTCGTAGAAAGTTTCTAAAATCGCATGGTTCTAATATTTGTATGACTAATTTTTTTTCTCTGTAATAACCACTTTTTAGCCCAATATTTTCTCTTTCGTATCGACTTCAATGGCAACAAAGTCAATGCGATTCCTATTTTTTGAAATTTAGAAAAGGAAGGAGCCATTATCGCGCGTGCTTTCAGACCAGAGCGAGCCAGCCTACTGCAGATCGGGCCCAGCAGATTGGGTCGTGTGGAGAGCAGCACCCGATTTACCGCGCTAATTACCCAGCAGATCGGGCCCAACAGATTGGGTCGTGTGTAGAGTCCTTTTTAAACCAACCGATTGCCCTCTGCAGTGACAGCTGATACTACGAATATCAGGATCTGTGAGGAGAAAGGGTGAATCTGCAATAAGATTACATACAATATTCGCCCTTTCAGCCGGGAGGAGAAAGGGCGAATCAGCAAAAAGAATACATACCGTATTCGTCCTTTCTCCTTTCAGCTCCTGATATGGAGTCAGCTGAGAAGAGACCAAGTTGTATGGCAAATATCATGCAAAGAAATCCCAATGGGAAGTGCAGTGGCTTTATGTACCAATTGGAGAACGTGCTAAATATTTAGTATGTAGACATTCTGTGATAACTAAAAAGTTAACGTTAAGCGGCAGCTATAATGTGCACGTTTGGTTCTTCATGTTTATGTGACCTTTTTTTCTTCTCTTTAAAGCTTTGCGAATCCAGGCAGATAGTTATCTGAGGGCAGTTCTTCGACTGCACACTGGTACAAGTATATGTCCAGTCATTCCCTCACCTGCAGAAAAACATTGGGCATATACCTCATAATGTACACACTTGAATGTCTGCATTTTTGTAATGCAATGTAAAGACACTGTCTATCAGAGGCGGCCGGTGATCCTGGACTCAAGGACGCCGCCCTCCCACCCTCCTCCCTCCTCATCAGCCATAATGTTCTCTCTCCTCGCACCGAATGTTTTGCCCAGGTTTTGCCATCGTGACAAAATGTGTGTAGTTCCTCTCCTTGTCGGCAGAGCGCACCAGATGCTCCTGAGGACTCATGAGAAAGCGCCCGCGTTGTAATTTACGTTGCCATGACAACGATTGCCTCCAGTCAAGGAGTAATAAGGAGAGGCTCTAACGGCAAGGAAGTGAAGCCAGAAGTTACTCCTCCGCATATGCTCAAAACATTGCGGTAGTCCCATAAGAAAAGCATGTAATGGTGTGACGTACGTACATAAAAGTGGTGATATTTCGCGTGTGGGTCGAAATGTCGACATGCGGGGCATATGTTTGCACAAACAGAACTCCCACCTGCCAAAGTAATGTCATTTCACAAGTAAATCAACTTTATTTGCCATTTATTGTGTTAAGTTTTCATCCTTGGAGTAGCCACCTCACGGTACTGTTCTAGTATCATTCGTTAGATGTTCAAATAGTGGCATACGTGTCCACCAATATAATTATTTCGATTGCTAGGAATTAATTACGGATATTTTCCTCCTTTTCTTACTGTAAATAGTTTCTGCTTGTCAATTAATGAACGGTATTACTGTAATCTAATTACCCCAATCTATTTTCAACGTGGCTTGAGTTCTAGATTTATTGCTCGTGGGTGTTAGAAGATTGATATGACATTATTTGAATATTTTAGTGTGTTATTCTCAAACCTCAGCCTAGACCTAGTTTAGTTTGTTACCGGAACTGAACTGGCCTATTTTTTTTAAATCATCGTGCAATAAAAGCAATAACGCCACCACCCAATTAGTTCGCATGCCTTAATATTTTAAATGTATTTAATTTATTTAATACACATTCGTGAATATAATGGCAGGCCTACTGGTATCTCGGTAATTATTTGCCTATTATTTGGTATAAGTTAAGAATAGTGATGGGTGTCTGGTTGCCTGAAAACCCACAATAATTACAGGTCATAAAAACTGCATACCGGTATAATACATAAATTTCCCATGTGCTATACTGTGCCCGTTTAGACCGGAGTCCGCACGACCACATATGCATTTTACCAATAATCAGTCAGCACGAGAGTCAAAATATCCCGGAGCGCCAGATGGGTTAAAGCAAATCGCAAAAACGACATCAAATTTAAAAAAATGCTTTGCTGATTTTTGGCTCAATGCAACAATAAGGATAGAAGGAGATTTAATTGGGAGTAACACATCTGGTAAAATTATCTCAGTTTATTTTAAAGTTAAAATCTGACTGCAAAGATGCTCAAAGCAGCATCATCCACGTGTGGCGATCCACACTCTTATTTACACATAATATACAGAAATTTTCCAAACACATTTGACAATCTTTTTGGAAACACAAGTCCGATTAATAGTCCTGTGGACTGTGTTCCAAAATTATTAATATTTAATTCCAGTTCAAAATTAATTGTCTATACTGGAAATAACGTAGATCACTGTTTGACTATTTACATGATATTAACACTCGTAGAATAAATGTTTATAGAATTCTAAACTTTCACTTTTTTTTCCAGTTTCAAAAATATATCGTCGAAAATATTATCATCATTGAAGCAACACAAATTATTTATACATATTAATAACATCTGAAAAGTATTTGACCTTGAGCATAGCATCGAAGAACTTGTGCGAAGCACAACAGCAATTAATTGTTCTTCTGACATTAAACATTCGAGAAGTGACTCGATTATGAACTTCAAGTTCCTAACAAAATATATGATTTCTGAATCATCAACTTGATCAATAAATGGTTGAACCATTCAACTATTAGATTATCCACTTGGAAACATTATTAAAAAAATATTTATATTTATGGCCATTCTTAGCAACTTTCACAACTTGCAATTCTTCGACAGAATGCGGAAATTAGAATTGTAGTTTCATAATAAATTCATTTAGTTCATGGCACTAGGATTGAAAATATCCTTCAAATTATTCGTGGTTAAAGAATTATTTTAAATTGGCAGTGGCCCATTCTATTATTTGTGTAAGAACACAATATTATAACAACAACAACAACGGCAAAGGTCTTCCTCTGAAGAAGAATAAACTACTATCATGACAAATCCGGGTTCTAGCAAAATCAAAGTCTAAATGGAATTCGTAAACAAGGTTGAAATAAGAACTGATGGTTTTAAGGAAATAACCTTCGGGTTATTCATACGACGAAATGTGTGGCTCCAATACTCCTACTATAAACCTGAGCCATCGAACCTGCTATTTGATTGATGCTCGAAAAAACCTCTTCATTCCTGCGACTTAACATGCGCACCTGGGAATGGCATTTCTACTACTCCACACATAAATTATCTTCCCAAAATTTATACAATAAATCAAGCCTCTGCTTGTTATCAACACTGGAAGATTAATAAACTTACAAGTTTATTTTATTTTACCATTCAGTTCAACCCGTGAATTTACCATACTTATGAAAAGCTTTATTTCACTTTCGAGTGTATTTACGTCATGATTTTATATAAATACAAAAATATCCTATTTGATACAAATATCAATTGCTTCCCGTTTCATGCCTCTCCGTGTTATCTGAAACATATACTTTGCTCAATGCAAATATCAACTGTTCAACCAGAACTGAAATGTTGGTTGAATGCGGGCTTGCGCTAACCACTCTCCTTCGGAAAATCTCCTGTTCCAAACTAGAAATGATTAAACTACTTCATAGGCTCTCTCTCAATACATATGATTATTAGAAAATATAATATCCAAGAATTATTTAGAAAAATTATAAAAATTATTATTATTATTATTATTAGTGGATTATTAATATTATTATTATTTGTATTATTTCAAATATGTTTGATTATCATCTCATTATGTGAGAATCCACATGTTCGAACCTTCGAATATGGAAAAAATATCCATTCCTCAACAAAAATAAATTTAACTTTTACAGTTACATCGGGGTTTTCCGTGGTTTCCTTAAAATATGAAAAATTCAAATAAATGCTCGAAATGCTCGGTCATCGATCCTAAACTGTTCTGAGTGCTGAAAATACTCAGAATAACTCTAACAAGTCTTGCGTAAATCATTGCAAGCTTTAAATACGACGAAAAAAATGTGTTGGTCATCTGCAGAAAAATAGTTTGTTCCAATTAGCTAGGCATAATATAATTCAAATGTGGCTTACATTTCTTGATGGTCTTGAAGTGTAGTAAACCTGGTCTGTACCAGATTTATCCATAGACATGCCCTATCGGACAAGCACGTATAATCCTTGTATCGGCCGCCATTGTAGACCCACAATTCGTTTAGTCAGACATAGTGGTAGTATCTTTCGACGTTTGAATAAACTGTGGTTCCATTTTAATATGAGCTTCTATCAAAGCCATAACAGTTTGTTTAAATAGGGTCAGATCTAAGTGATCTCTTCTTAGATATGTCAGTTGTAACATAACTCACTGTAATCTTATCAGTACAAGAAAAACACTGACAGTCTAAGCAATTAACGGCTGTTCTGAAGATCGTTCCCTGGGCATGGTTTGTATATCACCATCTGCCATGCGCTAGACAACCTGCAGTTTCCCTTGCGTAGACTAATGAACGCCACCGTTATAGACTAGTCTTCAGTGTACTGACAGATCGAAGTGGTTAACTAGTTACAAAAATGAAAACTGACTTGAAATGGATTTAAACATCCAAGTATTAAGTTACTACTGGACTGTGACAAAATACTATTTTCTAGACAAAGTCTAGCATATGTCCTTGTAGAAATATAAATATTTCCACCAATGTCTGTAGAAAAACAATCACCTCAGTGATTCTCCTCACCAGAAACTTACTAAGTTTCAACTCGAAGCGCAGCACTTCTCGTGACTATCACGACTTGAAAAGAACTTCTGCGTAGATACGGCAACCATGTGCCTTGGCTCAGCGTAGACGCAACTTGCTCGCCAAGTGCTTGTGTTAGAATGAGCTGACCATGCCTGCTCCAGCTGGCTTTTATTCAAAACGGTCAGGGTCACGCGTCATCACCTGATATCTAGAAATCCTCATATCTCTTGAATCCCTGGTCCGATTTACTTGATACTAATTGCATTCTCTTTCATTTGGCCGTGCCAGTAATCTGATCCCAGTCTCAAGTCTCTACTCCATAGTTAACTATTTAATCAATAAATAGCCTCCACCTCTGCTATTACTCGCTACGTCACTTGCCATCCAACTATCGGTAAATTTCTTCCAAATGCTTCTCGAAGCAATGTAGCGCGATATTCAAATATCTCAACTTTCAAAAGCGGCTACAGCCTTTCCCTTGATATCTAGGTGTCTGAAACTTGGAATACCCATTCCTAGAGTTGGGCACAATACTATATTTCAGATCGGTGTATTGCTCAAGTTTGTATTGTAAAATTAAACGTTTTATGGCAGTGTACATGATTTTCGATTGCGACGAAAAGTGTTGTGACTGCCGTACACTTCACGCTAGCCAGCAAAGATCAACAAATATTCCTTGATTTCCATCGTCATATAGGCCTACCTTACAATTTCGTAGTATAGGCCTACCTGCACACGAATCTTTTATTTCCCAATTCCGCCCCTTAAAGCAACAATAACTAACACGAATCTTTTACTGGTAATCATACTTAAATCCCACTAATAAATAAGTCTACGGTACCGTAGACTCAATTTACCGCTCGACCCGGGCATGTATGGGGGCGTGGTCAGTGCTTCAACTCTCCGCATGCTATAGCGCTGACAGGGCGCCTCCTTATTACTCCTTGCCTCCAGTTATCCCCCCTCCATCCTCTCACGCGCGACGTCACGAAGTGTGTGGACTCAGTCACCTTGAGTCTCATTCATCCACTGGATAGCTTCCCTCTTGGCGCGCTAGGAAGCAGCACCAAGTCTCTGTGACAGACAAGTTTTGTATTGATGCTAATGGCGGACTGGGCCGATAACCTAGATGTTAGGCCCCTTGAAACAACAATTATCATCATCATCATCATCAATGGCAGAGTTGGAATGTATTCTGAATGATTTTATAAAGGTGTACTGCTGCGTGCCCTTTTGTATATCAGAACTGGGCAAGTTAGAATACCGGGGAATCTCATTTCATGAGATACAATCGGACAAATCATTGCGTGAGAAGTGGTTATGTGGGATTTCCAGAGAAGGTGACAAGAGAGCAAGCAAATGGTTACCTCTGATATCTGTTGCTTGTGGTCTTCATTTTCTTCCTGAGAGCTTTAGATCACATAAAGTATTATCAAATTGGTTACAACTAGTGGGATGTGGGTTGGCTACTATGGGACCCCAGCTGAGTTTCCTTGAGCTGAGCTCCTCTCTTATATCTTTCACGTCAATTCTTACCCCAACGTTATTAGGGTATCGGAGGCCTTAATTGGCTCTTGTCTTTTTCTTTCCTGATGCCCTAATTTTTGTAGGATCAGACCTCATTTTGTCCTTTTTATGCCTTCGGTAAGAGGCCCTAAATGAGGTAGGGTGTGTGTTGTCCCACCATTCACGGTGCACCTTAGATAGCGTTACACCCTCAATGATGGAGATAATTGTTGTCTAAAGGTGTGAACTATCTACGTCATCTACCCTTAGTGGTTTAGGTGATGGTGAGAAATTATGATGAAATGAAATCTACAGCTAGATTTAACTAATTACTGACTTACAACTAACTTATGTACTAGAAGAAGAAAACGACAATAATAAAAGAAAGAAACGTATAAGGGAAATAAATGACGGAAAAGAAATGCCCTTCATCTTCGAAGGGCAGATGACCTTGCTGTTCATCCCCTTAAAACAAGAATCAATCTTCGAAGAAAGACTATTGAGGTACTTGGAGACTACTAGAGCCATTAAAGGCAGGTAGAAAAGGGAAAGAGGAGAGGGTCCACCCCAAAGTCAATGCAAAACGGGGAAAATTGATCCCTCTCTGGAACCCATCACGATCGCCAACTCCCGAGCTCAAAAGCTGAGCTCTTGAAGGTGTAGCCCTGTCCAGGGTGCACCACGTGTGGTGGAGCTTCACACACCCTGCCTCCTTTATGGCCTTGTGTAGAAGGCATTAGATGTTATGAAACTAAAAGAATAGGGCTGATCCCTCGAAGAATGAGGGTATCAGGATAGATTATATAATGGTCAGTTACGGCAGAAAAATGAATGACTCCCTAGACTTTAGATGCTCTAATGCTATCCGGGTTGGAAGAGAACAAGAGTTGACTAATGGAGGTCGACAGGTAGATGACAGAGAAGAGCCCGGCACAAGTGGAAATAATAACCGCCTCGGCTGGGGTTCGATGGTCTCCAACCCAAGTGCCACTAGGCCTAGTTGTGAACCCTTGTGGTGGGGATACACCCTCTAGGGCTCATGGCTAGAGAGCTTGGGAATTGGCGACCCTGATGGATTCCTGAGCTGGGTCCGGTTTTCTTCTTTTTCCAGTGACTGGGAGCAAATATTTTTAATACCTTTGTTATTTCTTAAAAAAACAGTAGTGTCTAATCCAAACGAAATAAGGAAATCATGGTACAACAAGATGTTCAGTAAAGAACATATAGCCTACTTTCTCCTAAATGCATGGGTATTGTTATAACTCTTTGTCCTTTTCAAGGAGTATAATTGAATGTTGGTTGTAGTAGCTTGTTGAAATACAACGTGCTATAGGGATATTAAACATGAATATGAGGTGCCCTTTGCTAGTGCTACCTCTGTAAAAAAAAATCATTCAATTCGGTTTCACCGTGTTTGAATTGATCTGGGGAATGGATTTGCACACATACATGGCCGCTATTTGCAAACTATTGGGCTGATGACCTTGTAGTCAGTCATAAGATGCTTTCCACAAAAAGGCATGTTGTTGCAAAATCCGGTAGAGATCAAATTATTAGGATGGTCGAAATTTGATTTAAGCTTTTAACATTTGGGTGGTCGTCATTCCGTTTCCGTCAAGATGGCGGCGATATAAAACATGACACTGAGGTGCCTTTTGCTAGTGCTACCTCTGTACCAAATTTCGTTCAATTCGGTTTCACCTTGTTTGAATTGATAGGGGGAATCGATCTGCACACATACTTGGCCACCATCTGCAAACTATTTGGCTGATGATCTAGCAGTTTGGTCAGAATATGCTTCCCACATAAAGATTTGTTGTTGCAAAATTTGGTAGAGATTAGATTATTAGGTTGGTCGTAATTACATTTTAACCTTTAACATTTGGGTGGCCGCGCTTACGTTTCCGTCAAGATGGCGGTGATATAAAACATGACACTGAGGTGGCCTTTTCTAGTGCTACCTCTGTACCAAATTTCGTTCCATTCGGTTTCACCGTGTTCGAATTAATAGGGGGAATCGATTTTCACATAAAGATGGCCGCCATCCGCAAAATATTAGGCTATTAGTTTGGTCAAAGGATGCTCCCTCCATAATGGTATGTTGATGCAAAATTTGGTATAGATCGGATGATTAGGTTAGTCGTAATTTGATTTAAGCTTTGAACATTTGTGTGGCCGCCATTACGTTTCCGTCAAGAAGGCGGTGATATAAAACATGACACAGAGGTGCCCTTTGCTAGTGCTACTTCTGTACCAAACTTCATTCCATTCGGTTTCACCGTGTTCGAATTAATAGGGGTAATCGATTTTGACACAAAGATGGCCGCCATCCGCAAACTATTAGGCTAATGACCTATTAGATTTGTCAAAGGATGCTCCCTCCATAAAGGTATGTTGTTGCGAAATTTGGTAGAGATCGGATGATTAGGTTAGTCATAATTTGATTTAAGCTTTGAACATTAGTGTGGCCGCCATTACGTTTCCGTCAAGATGGCGGCGATATAAAACATGACACTGAGGTATCCTTTGATAGTGCTACCTTTGTACCAAATTTCGTTCAATTTGCGCTCACCGTGTTCGAATTGATAGGGGGGGACAGACATTCAGAGTCCACACACTCACACACACACACACACACACAGACTCACACACATACACACACACAGACAGACACACTTTTTTTCGCCCTGTAGTGATCTCATAAGTCTACTTTCATTTTTTGCAAAAATCGAAAGTAGGCTAAAAATATGTGAGAAGAAAAAACCCAATTCATGCATGAAATCATCTCTGTCAATTACTGGAAAAGCATCACAAAAATGGTTGAGTCCCCCCTCGGTAAAATTCATGAGCCGCCACTGCTGTCTATAATTAATCAGTACAAAATTAGATTGAACCAGCCGCTCTCTCCCTTCGTCTCGCTACACTGTGACGTATACGTGCAGGTAAACCGCCCGCATTTACGTCACATCTGCCTGACTGCATGGGCCAGGGTAAACAGGCGTCCATCTGACCACCTCTGGTCCAACGCATAGAGATAGTAAACTATACACTAGAGGTATTACCCGTCTGAGATATGAGTGCAGGTGGCCAAGTTGGAATATATTAAAACTCAGCAATTCTTCGAGGTTTGTGCCGTGTCTTGTGTGGGTTTTCGACTAGGACACCAAGCTGACTCATCGGCGGGCTCTTGGTGTCCCCGCCCGGACCCCCGCAGGAGTGACGAACTGCGCGCCACCTCCCTTTATGTTAGGTGCAACTGCACCACTTGACTGCGAGTACTAAAAGTTCAAGCAGCCTTAACCTCCCTATGACGGTTTCCAAAAAGATGGAATATATTCTTTGTTTAAATGTGCACTTGCACTGTTGGCTGGTATGATATGTCTCAGCTCCAGTAGCCTCAGTCATCGTTCTCCTCTCCGTGAAGACATGTGCTCCTGTTACTCTTACGAGGGACGGGCGCGGGACGGGACTCACCGTTTGGCTCAAGCTGTTTGCGTAGGAGCAGGCGGATGCCCCATTCGAGTTCCTAGAATATCTCGCCAAGGTGAGTCATAGGAAAAGATAAAACGATCTCTAAAGATTTTTGTGGAGAGTTTGAGTTATTTGCCCTTTGTAGCTCTTCTGTCGGCCTACACGATTGTGCCCAATGAATGGGCGGCGTACAAAATATTGTTACGGCTGTGAGTTTGTTTCATCGATCGCCGCATGAGTCACAACTGCCCCAGGGCTGGGCTGTGCTCTGCCTCAGTGTATTGCGTGCGCCTTATGCAACAGGACTACTAGGACAAAGGGATGGTCCAGAATATTCGTGACCCAGCCAGCGATGGAAACCTCGAGAAGCCGTGAACCCTGGATGGGTCTAGAAGCATTTATTGAGTCACCGGCCTGCTATATAAGAGCGACCTGTCAAGCAGTGAGGGAGTGTTTTTCGAGCTATTGCGAGCGTTTATCCTGAGCGACAGAAGTGTGGTGACGTAACTTGCGAAACCCCTAGTGAAGCTGATTCTCTTGACAGCGATGGAGTGAGAAGCATACTGGGGACTGCCTGTGTTTTGAGCGAGTGTGATTTCTCTGAGCGACATAGGTATTGTGGGGAAGTGCCGTGCGAGTTACGAAATCCAGTGACATTGTTTCCCAGTTTGTGAACAGCGAAGCAGCGTGTAGCAGGTTATCGTAAGTAACTGTAGTTTGTGTACATAAGGAAGCGGTGCAGGTATTCCACGGGTCTCATTAGTGGAGAATTAGCTGCATGACTAAGTGAAAGGGGCAAGAGCGCTCAAAGGAGAGACTTGAGGAAACTGGAGTAAGGTTCTAATTGCTTGTATTTGCTGTGGAGTGGTGTATCTTTCTGGCCGCAATAAAGTTAATTATTTCGTTAAACGAAGAATCTGTGTTGTGATTCAACCCACCGTAATCCAGTTAACAAAAGTGCCACTAGGGGGGTGGCACGTAACAACTGGTGTCAGAAGCCGGATTACGAACTCAAGCACAACAACTGACGGTCCTAATTTCAAAACCCAAGCAGGTCATTTTCTCTGATTTTCCTGTGAGTGCATGCCCTTTACAAGACAAACTGCTAAAATGGAGGCGCAATTGGCAGCATTGCTAGAAAAGTTAAGTGGCATGGAAACCAAAATGGAGGCCGGCTAGAAGAAGATGGAAGACGGCCAGAAGAAGATGGAAGACGGCCAGAAGAAGATGGAGGACGGCCAGAAGAATTTAACCAAGGACCTAACTGCCAAATTAGAAGACGGCCAGAAGAAGCTAGCAGAGGACCTAACCGCCAAATTTCTGGATGGCCAGAATAATCTGGAAGAGTGTCTGCTGACGAAATTACAGGAAAGTCAAAAGAAATTGGAACAGGGTCTGCGTCAGGAAGTCAACACCGTCCGCCAGGGCCTACGTGAGGAAGTCACAGCAGTAGAAAAGAAGTTCGACGCCTTACAAGAGGAAGTTGCCGAACTGCGCCAACGTCCACTGACGGGGGTGGTAGAGAAATTGAACGCTTTACAAAAGGAAATTGCTGAGCTGAACCAACGCCCGTCGACGGGGATGGAAACGAGATTCAACGCTCATCAAGAGGAAGTTGCCGAGCTGCGCCGATGCCCGCCCACAGGTACCCCGGGAATATCAGGAACGGGACAGAGCTGAGAGACGTCCCCAATCTTCGACGGAAAGGTCCCGTGGAGCAGCTATTTACGTCAGTTCGAGGCAACCTGTTCAATAAACAACTGGAACAGCACGGAAAAGGCTACAGATCTCATTGTAGCGCTGAGAGGGGACGCCCTTAACGTCCTTCAGGCCATCCCGAATGGATCCCAGGACTACGCTTCACTAATCGCCTGTATGGAGTCCCGATATGGAGATAGCCATTTCAGCAGGCCTATCAGATGTAGCTCCGGACCCCGGTACAAAAGAACGCGGAAACCCTGCAGGAGTTCGAGATGGACATCGCACGTCTCGTAAGGCTCGCCTACCCAACAGCGCCGGCTGACTTTCTGGAGCAGTTAGCGACGCAGACTTTCACCGACGGGCTACGGGACTCGGACACTCAACAGGCGCTGCGACTCGCGCGCAATAAGACCCTGACAGATGCGCTGAGCCACGCACTTGAGTTCGAGACGGCAAGACAGGCATCCAGAATGCACGCGCGGGTGCGTCAAGTGGACGTCGACGAACCAGTAAAAACCAACGAGACCAAGCCCCTGGCCGACGAATTAATGGATGCGCTAAGCCGTTTCTTCGATAGTCGCTGCACCACCAGCAACGACACAGCCGGAAGGCAACCGGAGAGGCGGCCCGGAAGAGGACTACCGACCTGCAGGACCTGCGGTAAGAAAGGCCGTGATCCCGAAGTGGAGAGTGCAACACACACAAAGGAACATCCAGCTAATAACCGCGACCGGAGAGACCGCACCGGTACATGGCGAAGCATCACTGGAGTTCGTCATTGGTCGACGGGCGATAAAGCATCCAGTGCTTGTGGCTGACGTATCAAATGAAGTGATCATCGGACTGGACTTCCTGGACCAGAACAACATCATCTTGGATCTGAGTACCAACACTCTGCACATCAGAGGTGAGGAACTTGCTTTGGAACCAGCACACGAGGCCGTCGCCGCACGACGAGTAAGGCTGAGAGAGGACGTCATCGTTCCCGCCAGGACGGAAGTCAGCGCTGCCGTAATTGTCGACGGAACAGCTGAGGGAGTGGCGGCTGTCATCGAGCCAAAATATGAGGACATCCGGACAAAAGGATTGCTAGTTGCCAAGACTCTCATCATCACGACGTCTCGGCCGTACGTCCGCCCGTCCAACCTGAACGGCTACGATATTACGGTTCACCGCGGCACCAACCTAGGAGTCTGCGAGCCCGTTACCTGGATTGCCCGCATCACAGACACGACAGACGGACACCTGCAGACGGACAACCGAAGAAGACGCGCCCTGCCAGAAGAACTACAGAAGCTGTACCAAGGATCGCAGGACCATTTAGACGAGGAACAATCACGCCAACTTCGGGACCTGCAACACGAATTCCAGGATGTCTTCTCCGTGGGGAGCAAAGACTTCGGCAGGACAAGCTTGGTCCAGCACAGAATTGACGTTGGGGACAGCGCACCGATTAGGGCCCCACTCCAATGTGTCCCGCTCGCCAAGCAAGCCAAAGTCAACCGGATGGTAGAAGAGATGAAGGACCAAGGAGTGATCGAGCCATCACATAGTCCTTGGAGTTCTCCGGTCGTGCTAGTGAGGAAGAAGGACGGTTCCACCAGGTTCTGCGTGGATTACAGGCGGGTGAATGACGTCACGAAGAAGGACAGCTACCCTCTACCCCGGATCGACGACACCCTGGACACTATATCAGGGTCAAGATGGTTCTCCACCTTGGATTTGAAGAGTGGCTACTGGCAGGTGGAGGTCCACTCTAAGGACCGCGAGAAAACTGCGTTCTCTGTGGGCAGCGGGCTCTGGCAGTTCACCGTCATGCCATTCGGTCTGTGCAACGCCCCTGCGACTTTCGAAAGGCTAATGGAGTCCATTCTGAGGGGACTACACTTGAAGACCTGCCTGGTCTACCTAGACGACGTCATCGTTCTGGGAAGAAGCTTCGAGGAGCACTACAGCAACCTGAAGGAGATCTTGATGAAGTTACGGGATGCCCAGCTGAAGTTGAGACCCAAGAAATGTCAGCTCTTCCAGAAGCAGGTCCAGTACCTTGGGCATATCGTCTCCGAGGAAGGGGTGCGCACCGACCCAGAGAAGACCGCAGCTGTGAGTGAGTGGCCAGTTCCGAAGGACAAGTCCCAACTACGAAGCTTCCTGGGACCCTGCACTTATTACCGTCGCTTCGTGAGAGGATTCGCCTACATCGCCAAACCACTGCATCGACCGACTGAGAATGACCAACTCTTCACGTGGACAGCAGAATGCCACAGTGCCTTCGAACAACTCAAGCAGGCTCTGTGCACCGCACCTATTCTGGCCTACTCCAACCTGGAACAAGGTTCATCGAAGATACCGATGCCAGCGACTTTGGTATAGGGGGAATCCTGTCGCAAATAGTGGACGGCGAGGAGAGAGTAGTGGCCTACTTCGGCAAAGCCTTGTCAAAGCCAGAGAGGAACTATTGCGTCACCAAGAAGGAACTGCTTGCCATCGTGAGGACCGTCGAACACTTCCACAAGTACCTGTACGGGCAAGAATTTCTCATCAGGACGGACCATGCATCCCTGCGGTGGCTCCTGAACTTCAAACTGCCCGAGGGTCAACTCGCGCGGTGGTTAGAGAGGCTTCAACAGTACAACTTTGAGATCCAGCACAGGAAAGGCCAACTGCATTCTAATGCCGACGCCCTGTCACGAACACCGTGCCCCGAAGACTGCACCTTCTGTACTAGGAGGGAGGAGAACACCGGGATACAGTGCCGACGGACTACTGTGGAATTTCAAGGGAACTGGAGCGGCGAATCTTTCACGCGGGCACAAGCAGAAGATGATGACCTGGGACTGATAGCCGAATGGAAGAGGGCCTGTGTTCCCAGACCCGGGGGGAACACTGTGAGCGACTGCAGTCCAAAGTTCAAGTCCTGCTGGGCGCAGTCGGACTCGCTGATTGTAAGGGATGGCCTCATCTGCCGCGCCTGGGAGAGCACCGACGGAAAGACATCCCGGGAACAAGTCGTCGTTCCAAAGGCTATGACGGAGGAAGTCCTGAAGGAAGTCCACGGAGGATCATCTGGTGGACACCTAGGGATAAAGAAGACCCTGGAGAAGCTGAGAGAGCGGTTCTACTGGATCGGATGCCGAACTGACGTGGAGAACCACTGCGCGAGGTGCCACGATTGCACAGCCAGCAAGGGCCCAGGACGAAGACGACGGGGTCCACTGAAGACCTACAACGTGGGCGGCCCCATGGAGAGAGTGGCCATCGATGTTGCTGGGCCATTCCCGTTAAGCGAGGCAGGGAACCGCTACATATTGGTCGTCAGCGACTACTTTACCAAATGGCCGGAGGCGTATGCACTCCCTAACCAAGAAGCCGCGACGATCGCAGTATCACTGGTGAAGGAATTCGTCAACCGGTACGAAGTACCCCTGGAGCTGCACTCCGACCAAGGGAGGAACTTCGAGTCGCAGGTGTTCCAGAACCTATGCCAGCTGCTGGGAATCCGGAAGACAAGGACAACGCCGCTACACCCTCAGTCCGACGGGATGGTAGAGCGATTCAATCGCACCATCGAGAACCATCTCCGAATAGTCGTCAGCGAGCACCAGAGGGATTGGGACAAACATCTTCCACTATTTCTCCTGGCCTACCGCACCGCCGTGCATGAAGCCACCGGGTGCACACCAGCCCGGGCCATGTTTGGGAGGGAGCACGTCTACCTGTCGATCTTGCCTTCGGACGACCTGGGAATGATCCTGTCCCGGTAAGTCAGTATTGTCAAGAACTGGTCGACCAACTGGAGGACGTGCACGCGTTCGCGAGGAGGAATCTGCGGATCGAGACCGACCGAATGAAGACCCGAGACGACCAACAGACGGATGGCGGCGGATTCCACGAGGACGACCTGGTCTGGCTCTTCAACCCATTACGGAAGAAAGGCCTGTCACCCAAACTGCAGAAGTCCTGGGAGGGCAAGTACCGAGTCGTGAAACGGATCAACGATGTCGTCTACAGGATCCAGCGGAGCCCGAGGGCGAAGACGAAGATCGTGCATCGAGATCGCCTGGCAGCCTACGGAGGGACACAGACGGACCAATGATTGAACGGGACGATCAGCCTTTTAGGAAGGGGGTGGTGTTCCGGCTGTGAGTTTGTTTCATCGCTCGCCGCATGAGTCACAACTGCCTCAGGGCTGGGCTGTGCTCTGCCTCAGTGTATTGCGTGCGCCTTATGCAACAGGACTACTAGGACAAAGTGATGGTCCAGAATATTCGTGACCCAGCCAGCGATGGAAACCTCGAGAAGCCGTGAACCCTGGATGGGTCTAGAAGCATTTATTGAGTCACCAGCCTGCTATATAATAGCGACCTGTCAAGCAGTGAGCGAGTGTTTTTCGAACTAGTGCGAGCGTTTATCCTAAGCGACAGAAGTGTGGTGACGTAACTTGCGAAACCCTTAGTGAAGCTGATTCTCTTGACAACGAGGGAGTGAGAAGCATACAGGGGAGTGCCTCTGTTTTGAGCGAGTGTGATTTCACTGAGCGACAGAGGTATTGTGGGGAAGTGCCGTGCGAGTTACGAAATCCAGTGACATTGTTTCCCAGTTTGTGAACAGCGAAGCAGCGTGTAGCAGGTTATCGTAAGTAACTGTAGTTTGTGTACATATGGAAGCGGTGCAGGTATTTCACGGGTCTCATTAGTGGCGAATTAGCTGCATGACTAAGTGAAAGGGGCAAGAGCGCTCAAAGGAGAGACTTGAGCAACCTGGAGTAAGGTTCTAATTGCTTGTACTTGCTGTGGAGTGATGTATCTTTCTGGCCGCAATAAAGTTAATTATTTCTTTAAAGGAACAATCTGTGTTGTGCTTTAACCCATCGTAATCCACTTAACAAAAGTGCCACAATATAAATATGTAAATACACTCCTGGATAAAATGACATGTATTAGTTAATTATGACGAAGCCTCCGTGGCTTAGGCGGCAGCACGCCGGCCTCTCACCGCTGGGTCCGTGGTTCATATCCCGTTCACTCTATTTGAGATGTGTGCTGGACAAAAGCGGCGGCAGACAGGTTTTTCTCCGGGTACTCCAGTTTTACCTGTCAAAATTTCATTCCAGGAACACTCTCCACTATCATTTCATTTCATCTGTCATTCATTTAAGGATTGCCTCTGAGGAGTGCGATAGGCTTCGGCAGCCGGCACAGTTCATATCCTAGCCGCTAGATGGAAGGCTTCGTTCATTCCATCCCTGACCCGTTCTGTCGACTGGAACAGGCTGTGGATTTTTTTCAGTAAATTATCACAATTTTTTAATTATTATTTAGTCAATTTACCCTCTAGGTTGGTGGTTCCCCTGGACTCAGCGAGGGAACTCACCACTACCGCCTCTAAGGCAGTGTCCTGGAGCTTGGAACATCTGGTCGGGAGGGATACAACTGGGGATGTGTGATCAGCACTTCGCCCAGGCGGCCTCACCTGCAAAGCGAACAGTGGCCTCATGAGGGATGGGAAGGGATGGAAGATTGGGATGGATGGGCTAGCAAGAGGGAAGGAGGCGGCCGTGACCTTACAGTAGGTACCATCCCGGCATTTGCCCGAAGACGAAGTGGGAAACCACGGAAAACCACTTCGAGGATGACTGAGGTGGGAATCGAACCCCCTCTTCTCATTTGGGCCACCCGAGGCTGAGTAGACCCCGTTCCAGTCCTCATACCACTTTCTTTCTTTCAAATTTCGTGGCAGAGCCGGGAATCGAACCCAGGACCTCCTGGGCGGCAGCGTACCAGGCTGACCGATACGCTACGGAGGCGACTATTATCACAATTAAATGGAGCAATCTAACACATCTCTTATCAGTTTGCCTCATGAGTATGAGTGTACACCGTTTCAGCCCTCTGACCAGATTATTCTTGGCAGCGCCAGGCGACAGCCAAACATGCAATTACTGTTTTCTCTTGCTACACGAAACGCCCACCACAAAATGTACATATTGGCCAAACATCTTAGGAAAGTGAGGATACATTCAACCCTGCCAGGATTCGGACATGAAATTTTCTGAGCCGCAGTCAGACGCGTTATCCATTGCGCCACAGGGCCAATGCGTTGTAGTTACACTATAGACCCATCTGGCTGTCCGTGAGTACAACTAAATCAGTGCAGAGTTAGAGGAATAAAACATGATGGAATATTTTCAAGTCATTTGTTCATGGCAATTACCAAAAGTGTCGAGTTTCCAGGCAGTTGCAAAAGGGTCATCCATCTCTTGACTAACGGTAACAATCAGGATGAATCCAATGATACAGCCGAAATAGCTCAGTTGGGAGAGCGTTAGACTGAAGATCTAAAGGTCCCGGGTTTCGGCAGTAGTTTTGTATTTCCAAAAAGTGAGCATACTTGCAGTACATCTAACAACAAGCCACAATAATCAGCAAAGGTCTGAGACCAGACTCGCCGCTCTATTTAAATCAGGCTTTCTCAAATCAGGTGTTTCGCCAAGTAGGCACCCGCTCCGTGCACGGATGGCGAGCGGGCAAAGTAGCTGCGTTCAGTCTTGGCAGCGTTACAGCTTCTATAATGCCACCAAGTAGAGCAGTTCATTGAAAGTGTCGATATCCATTCGTAGAATGTTTCTAAAATCGCATGGTTCTAATATTTGTATGACTAAATATTTTTTCTCTGTAATAACCACTTTTTAGCCCAATATTTTCTCTTCCGTATTGACTTCAATGGCAACAAAGTCAATGCACTTCCTATTTTTTGAAATTTAGAAAAGGAAGGAGCCATGATCGCGCGTTCTTTCAGACATGAGCGAGCCAGCCTACTGCAGATCGGGCCCAGCAGATTGTGTCGTGTGGAGAGCAGCACCCGATTTACCGCGCTAATTACCCAGCAGATCGGGCCCAACAGATTGGGTCGTGTGTAGAGTCCTTTTTAAACCAACCGATTGCCCTCTGCAGTGGCAGCTGGTACTACGAATATCAGGATCTGGGAGGAGAAAGGGTGAATCTGCAATAAGATTACATACAATACTCGCCCTTACAGCCGGGAGGAAAAAGGGCGAATCAGCAAAAAGATTACATACACTATTCGTCATTTCTCCGTCCAGCTCCTGATATGGAGTCAGCTGAGAAGAGACCAAGTTGTATGGCAAATATCATGCAAAAGAATCCCAATGGGAATGGCAGTGGCTTTATGTGCCAATTGGAGAACGTGCTAAATATTTAGTATGTAGACATCTGTGATAGCTAAAAATTTAATGTTAAGCGGCAGCTATAATGTGCACGTTTGGTTCTACATATTTATGTGAACTATTTTCTTCTCTTTAAAGCTTTGCGAATCCAGTCAGATAGTTATCAGAGGGCAGTTCTTCGACTGCACACCGGTACAAGTATATGTCCAGTCATTCCCTCACCGGCAGAAAAACATTGGGCATATACCTCATAATGTACACACTTGAATGTCTGCATTTTTGTAATGCAATGTAAAGACACTGTCTATAATTAATCAGTACAGAATTAGATTGAACCAGCCGCTCTCTCGCTTCGTCTCGCTACACTGTGACGTATGAGTGCTGGTAAACCGCCCGCATTTACGTCACATCTGCCTGACTGCATGGGCCGGGGTAAACAGGCGTCCATGTGACCACCTCTGGTCCAACGCATAGGGATAGTAAACTATACGCTAGAGGTGTTTCCTGTATGAGTTATGAGTGCCGGTGGCCAAGTTGGAATATATTAAAACTCAGCAATTCTTCTAGGTTTGTGCCATGTCTTGTGTGGGTTTTCGACTAGGACACCAAGCTGACTCATCGGCGGGCTCTTGGTGTCCCCACCCGGACCCCCATAAGAGTGACGAACTGGCGCCACCTCCCTTTATGTTAGGTGCAACTGCACCACTTGACTGCGAGAACTAAAAGCTCAAGCAGCCTTAACCTCCCTATGAAGGCTTCCAAAAAGATGGAATATATTCTTTGTTTAAATGTGCACTTGCACTGTTGGCTGGTAGGATACGTCTCGGCTCCAGTAGCCTCAGTCATCGTTCTCCTCTCCGTGAAGACATGTGCTCCTGTTACTCTTACGAGGGGCGGCCGCGGGACGGGACTCACCGTTTGGCTCAAGCTGTTTGCGTAGGGGCAGGCGGATGCCCCATTCGAGTTCCTAGAATATCTCGCCAAGGTGAGTCATAGGAAAAGATAAAACGATCTCAAAAAATTTTAGTGGAGAGTTTGAGTTATTTGTCCTTTGTAGCTCTTATGTCGGTCAACACGATTGTGGCCAATGAATGGGCGGCGTACAAAATATAAATATGTAAATACACTCCTGGAAAAAATGACATGTATTAGTTAATTATCACGAAGCCTCCGTGGCTTAGGCGGCAGCACGCCGGCCTCTCACCGCTGTGTCCGTGGTTCATATCCCGGGCACTCTATGTGAGATTTGTGCTGGACAAAAGCGGAGGCAGACAGGTTTTTCTCCGGATACTCCAGTTTTACCTGTCAAAATTTCATTCCAGGAACACTCTCCTCTATCATTTCATTTCATCTGTCATTCATTTACGCATTGCCTCCGAGGACTGCGATAGGCTTCGGCTGCCGGCACAGTTCATATCTTAGCCGCTAGATGGAAGGCTTCATTCATTCCATCCCTGACCCGGTCTGTCGACTGGAACAGGCTGTGGATTTTTTCAGTAAATTATCGCAATTTAATGGAGCAATCTAACACATCTCTTATCAGTTTGCCTCATGAGTATGAGGGTACACCGTTTCAGCCCTCAGACCAGATTATTCTTGGCAGAGCCAGGCGACAGCCAAACATGCTTGGCGCTACACCACTGTAACATTTATTATAAGTGCCTTACGATGTGGTGACAAATGTAACTGTTTCAATAAACAAACATGATAATAATAAATAAATACACTGTGGTGTGACCTTACCTTTGTAGTGTAATAGGATATAATAAGTTGTTGAGCGCCAGATCCCTATTTAAGACAGTGAATCTAAATTTATTAAATATATCCTCGGCTGTCAGCAGTAGATTCGAGACCACTTACCCGGGCCGTAGTGTAACAGAGTTGACTAACCATTCAGTATTTATTTATAAGGAGTAGTTGAATTTGCCAATAATATGTGCTAACTACAAGAAAAGTTATAGTCATGAAGTTAAAGAAATAATTTATTGAATCAAAAGTAAAATATTAATAGTGACACAAAGAAATTTAAATTACCAACTGCGGTTTAATTATTTAAAAGAAAATGAACATATAAAATGAATTGAATATTAATTGAAGTTAATTGATAATAGAGACGATAGTTTTATTTAATTGCTTGCTCACCCAGTCGAAGATTCGTCATATTTAAGGTTGTGACAGATCACCTTAATACTCCGTCACGTATGTAAAAATGTTGTAATGTATCGTAAGATACAGCATACCACGATCCATTCTGTTGCATTCTATAGATTTATTGTAGGCCTAGTAGTGATCTCTAAGCCATTGTATGTTGATTCCTATATTGACCAAGTATGGTCCTGGGTTGGATATTTGCTTAGTCCATTCTTAAACCAGGAAGTCGCTGTCCGTGAATGAATGTCTTCTTGTTCCCTAATGACTTGTCGTTTCTTAATGAATCGGTAAACGCGGGTTACAGCTTATATCCTCCTTGTCACGTGGTGTCCCAGCTTCCCTCTCTTCAAAGTCAAGTCACCCCTTCTACCTGGGTCTCGTCCGGTCTTGACTCCCTGCTTGCACCACCAGTTGAATCTTCCTGTACTAGTGACGTATCTTGTTGCACCAGACATCGTAATATTATGTTCTTTCCTTCTCGAATGTCCTCGATGGTCCGCACGTGATTCTTAGTCATTGTGGGTTTTCAAGTCCCCGAGACAATGAGGGCTTGCTATGGTGACATAACTACTGCGTCGTTCTGTATGTGACACATAGGGTTGGTCCTTATTGCCACACTCGTTGCAATATATATACTACTTAGTCTCTTTTCAAGTGAATATTAAAAAAATATAATCGAATATAATAATAAAAACCGCTTACAATCATCTGATATAAAAATCATCTCATGGATGTACTAATTAATAAGAATAACATGATAATAAATGAATAACCCTTTAAATATAACAGCTATGGGATCGAATAGTTACACCACTAGGTGATCCATAGTTTTCGAGATATTTATCCTAAAAGAAAAATAAAAAATGGAAGAAAAAACAATAAAAACCAATTACTGTCTCTCTTGCTACACGAAACACCCACCACAAAATGTACATATGGGCCAAACATCTTAGGAAAGTGAGGATACATTCAACCCTGCCAGCATTCGAACATGAAATTTTCTCAACCGTAGTCAGCCGCGTTATCCATTGCGCCACAGGGCAAACGCGTTGTACTTACACTATAGACCCATCTGGCTGTCCGTGAGTACAACTAAATCAGTGCAGAGTTAGAGAATTAAAACATGATGGAATATTTTCAAGTCATTTGTTCATGGCGATTGCCTCAAGTGCCGAATTTCCAGGCAGTTACAAAAGGGTCATCTAACTCTTGACTAACGGTAACAATCAGGATGAATCCACTGACACAGCAGGCGAAATAGCTCAATTGGGAGACCGTTAGACTGAAGATCTAAAGGTCCCTGGTTCGACCCCGGGTTTCGGCAGTAGTTTTGTATTTCCAAAAAGTGAGCATACTTGTACATCTAACAACAAGCCACAATAATCAGCAAAGGTCTGAGACCAGACTCGCCGCTCTATTTAAATCAGGCTTGCTCAAAGCAGGTGTTTCGCCAAGTACAGTAGGCACCCGCTCCGTGCACGGACGGCGAGCGGGCTAACTAGCTGCGTTCAGTCTTGGCAGCGTTAGAGCCTCTATAATGCCACCATGTAGAGCAGTTCATTGAAAGTGTCGATATCCATTCGTAGAATGTTTCTAAAATCGCATGGTTCTAATATTTGTATGACTAAATTTTTTTTCTCTGTAATAGCCACTTTTTAGCCCAATATTTTCTCTTTCGTATCGACTTCAATGGCAACAAAGTCAATGCGATTCCTATTTTTTGAAATTTAAAAAAGGCAGGAGCCATGATCGCGCGTGCTTTCAGACCAGAGCGAGCCAGCCGACTGCAGATCGGGCCCAGCAGATTGGGTCGTGTGGAGAGCAGCACCCGATTTACCGCGCTAATTACCCAGCAGATCGGGCCCAACAGATTGGGTCGTGTGTAGAGTCCTTTTTAAACCAACCGATTGCCCTCTGCAGTGACAGCTGGTACTACGAATTTCAGGATTTAGGAGGAGAAAGGGTGAATCTGCAATAAGATTACATACAATACTCGCCCTTTCAGCCGGGAGGAAAAAGGGCGAATCAGCAAAAAGAATACATACACTATTCGTCCTTTATCCTCCCAGCTCCTGATATGGAGTCAGCTGAGAAGAGACCAAGTTGTATGGCAAATATCATGCAAAAGAATCCCAAAGGGAAGGGCAGTGGCTTTATGTGCCAATTGGAGAACGTGCTAAATATTTAGTATGTAGATATTCTGTGATAGCTAAAAATTTAAGGTTAAGCGGCAGCTATAATGTGCACGTTTGGTTTTATATATTAATGTAAACAATTTTCTTCGCTTTAAAGCTTTGCGAATCCAGACAGATAGTTATCTGAAGGCAGTTCTTCGACTGCACACCGGTACAAGTATATGTCCAGTCATTCCCTCACCTGCAGAGAAACATCGGGCATATACCTCATAATGTACATACTTGAATGTCTGCGTTTTTGTAATGCAATGTACACTGTCTATAATTAATCAGTACAGAATTAGATTGAACCAGCCGCTCTCTCGCTTCGTCTCGCTACACTGTGACGTATGCGTGCTGGTAAACCGCTCGCATTTACGTCACATCTGCCTGACTACATTGGCCAGGGTAAACAGGCGTCAATCTGACCACCTCTGGTCCAACGCATAGAGATAGTAAACTATACACTAGAGTTATTACCCGTATGAGATATGAGTGCAGGTGGCCAAGTTGGAATATATTAAAACTCAGCAATTCTTCAAGGTTTGTGCCGTGTGGGTTTTCGACTAGGACACCAAGCTGAATCATCGGCGGGCTCTTGGAGTCCCCGCCCGGACCCCCACAGGAGTGACGAACTGCGCGCCACCTCCCTTTATGTTAGGTGCAACTGCACCACTTGACTGCGAGAACTAAAAGCTCAAGCAGCCTTAACCTCCCTATGAAGGCTTCCAAAAAGATGGAATATATTCTTTGTTTAAATGTGCACTTGCACAGTTGGCTGGCACGATATGTCTCGGCTCCAGTAGCCTCAGTCATCGTTCTCCTCTCCGTGAAGACATGTGCTCCTGTTACACTTACGAGGGGTGGCCGCGGGACGGGACTCACAGTTTGGCTCAAGCTGTTTGCGTAGGAGCAGGCAGATTTCCTATTCGAGTTCCTAGAATATCTCGCCAAGGTGAGTCATAGCAAAAGATAAAACGATATCGAAGATTTTTGTGTAGAGTTTGAGATATTTGTCCTTTGTAGCTCTTCTGTCCGTCTACACGATTATGCCCGATGATGGGGCGGCGTACAAAATATAAATATGTACTGTAAATACACTCCTGGAAAAAAATACATGTATTAGTTAATTATAACGAAGCCTCCGTGGCTTAGGCGGCAGCACGCCGGCCTCTCACCGCTGGGTCCGTAGTTCATATCCCGATCATTCCATGTGAGATTTGTACTGGACAAAAGCGGAGGCAGACAGGTTTTTCTCCGGGTACTCCAGTTTTACCTGTCAAAATTTCATTCCAGGAACACTCTCCACTATCATTTCATTTCATCTGTCAGTCATTTACTCATTGCCTCCGAGGAGTGCGATAGGCATCGGCAGCCGGCACAGTTCATATCCTAGCCGCTAGATGGAAGGCTTCATTCATTCCATCCCTGACCCGGTCTGTCGACTGGAACAGGCTGTGGATTTTTTCAGTAAATTATCACAATTAAATGGAGCAATCTAACACATCTCTTATCAGTTTGCCTCATGAGTTGGCAGTCAAAGTGAAAGGTCGTGTTTTTCCCAAGCTCTCAGGTGTGCTGGAATGGGTTGTTCTCTGGAGTGTTATCGGGCGAGGATCGGACTGTGGTATGTGAAGTGTAGTCGGGATTTCCGGTGTTTGTGTGTGCGTACGGGGCCTAGCAACTTGTGGTTCAGAGCCCTAGTGATAGCTGCATTGCTAGTTATTGGTGGAGTGGAAGTGAATCCAGGGCCTGTTACTCCAAATGTGAATCAGGCAAATGATCCAGTGACAGTTTTAAAGTGTTCGACGTGCAGTAAAACATTGAAGAATGGTGTTGAGTGTGGACTATGTGAGAAATGGTTTCACTTCGGCTGTATTAAGGTCAAGAAGGAGGATTGTGATGTCGGAAATTGGTTTTGTAAAGTATGTGATACGCCGGACTGTTTGAGGGTGCAAATCAAAGCAAGGGATCAAATAATACAGGAACTTAGAGCTAAGCTTCGTGAATCAGAAGAAACGGTGAAGGATGTGACTGAACGGCTTTCTACTGGGATCAGTGTGGAAGAGGGCGTGCAGGAGCAAACTGAGGATGACGTTATCATAATGGGTGATTCTATGATACGATGGAGTGCGAATATCTCGAGGAAATCAGGTGCGAAAGTGCGGTGTTATCCGGGGATTAAAATTGACCAGCTTGCCCAACAAGTGGAAGAATCAAATATAGAGGACTGTGAAAAAGTTAGAGTGTTGTTGCTCCATGTTGGGACGAACGATTTGAAGAAGAGGGCTACAGCTGATTACATCATGGGGGAGCTCTACGAACTAGGCAGAAATGCAAAAATTATAATGAGTGGCATTGTTCGGCGGGGAGATGTTCCGTTAAGGCGAGTTAAGACTGTAAATGACCGCATGGACTGGGTATGTGCACAACTGGGATTAGTGTACGTAGAAGCTGACTGCTGGATTGGTGGCCGTGACTTCGCCCGAGACGGGCTGCATCTAAATCGACGGGGCGCTTACAACCTAGGGAGCCTACATGACAGGGTCATCGGTTCGTGCCGGCTTTTGTGAGGAGGAGCAGGTCCAGAGGTTGCCAGCCGATGGGAACAGAAGGAGCTACTTCAAGATATTTGCTCCGGAGGTAAGACTCTAAGATTACTGCAGGTTAATTGTCAGAGTTTAGGAAATAAATTAATTGAATTTTGGAATCTTGTAGAGACGTATTCTCCGGACATTGTCATTGCAACTGAATCTTGGTTATATGAGGACATAAATAGTAGCGAAATAATTCAAGGGACCTACGAAATGTACAGAAGGGATCGGGGGAAACGAGGTGGTGGGCTATTTATTTGTGTGCGCAAAAATATAGCTAGTTTCTTAAAGTGGGCTGATATGGATCATGAAATGTTATGTGTACAAATTTCAGATAAAGGAAATAAATTCCCTCTTCAGGTGATAGGGGCGTATAGAGCACCGAAAGATAACTTTTCTCTCCTCGAAACACTGTATGATAAAACTTGTACGGGTAATGCTATGAAAAAGAGCATAATAATTGCTGGAGATTTAAACCTCCCCAAAGTAGACTGGTCTGGTGAGTCAACTAGCTGTGGTCAAGCTCAGAGCGCTGCAAATAAATTCTTAAGGGAGGGGGGATTTTCCCAAGTAGTTGACTTCCCAACTAGAGACAACAATACCTTAGACGTTTATCTCGTAAGACCTGTAGAGCTGTATATTAACTGTCTGAAAGTACCAGGAATTAGTGACCATTCTGGGGTTGAATTAAATATTAGATATGGTGACGTTACAAAATTAGACTCTGATGTAGCAAAAAAGATCATATTCCAGTATCGCAGGGCGGATCAGGGCAAGTTTCAGGGGTATTTGAATGAGCTATTTGTAGGATGGGCATCGGAAGGAAATCACATTAATATCCTGTGGACTAACTTTTTGAAAATTTTAAATAGCGCGGTTGATAAATTTGTCCCATTTAAATTGCTGAAACAAAACCCAGACCCTGAGTATTACACACGAGAAATTAGGAGACTAAAAAGGAAAATTAGGAAATTATACAATAAAAGACATTATAGTGACAAGTATATGTTGAAATTTAAGTCCTTATCAAGAGAACTCGTCTTAAAAAAGAGGGCTGCTCATGACAGTTATATGCAAGGTTTACTTGGTTCGGGAGGGGGTGGGTGGAATTTTTTTTACAGTTATGTTAGGAGAAGAAAGGGAAATTCAAATAATTTGTCGATGATAATGTCCGGTGACGGTAAATTAATTACTGAGAAACAGGCCATTGCTAATGAATTAAATGTCTTTTACGGTAGTGTGTTCAATAAATCCAATAGCTGTGTGTTGGACCTTAACGACGAATCAGGGGCCCCTCTGTTCCAAATAAACCAGTCAGCAATTGTAAAGCTAATACAAAAACTGCGTTTCAATGTATCAAAGGGTCCTGATAATATTGTTAGTGAAGTACTTAAATTAGGAGGTAGGGCCGTGGCACGATACTTGGAGGTGATATTTAATGTGTCCATAAACAATGCGCAAATCCCAGATGACTGGAAAAGAGCTACGATAGTCCCAATATTTAAGGGAGGGAGCAGACTTGAATTGGGCAACTACAGGCCGGTTAGCCTTACGTCCATCGTTTGTAAGCAGATGGAGCATCTCATTTGCGACTACTTGAGGGAACAGTGGGAAACATTATTATGGTTTAATGATAGGCAGCATGGATTTCGGAAAGGTTACTCATGCGAGAGTCAGATGGTATCACTTTTTCAAGACATTAGCGAATCGTTAGACCATGGAGTTTCAGTCGACGCCGTGGTTATAGATTTTGCGAAGGCATTTGATGTCGTGCCGCATGACATGCTACTCCATAAATTAGCTTCGACGAAGATTGATAGAAGAGTAATTTTATGGATCCAAGAATTTTTGATGGGTCGTTCCCAGAAAGTGAAAGTCGAAGGCATATTCTCGGATGAAATTACCGTAACGTCGGGTATCCCTCAGGGCAGCGTAATCGGAACTTTGTTGTTTTTGGCGTTTATAAATGACTTACCAAATGGAATTCGCAGTGACTGTCGATTGTTTGCGGATGATTGTGTAATATATCGAAAGATACATGACTCACAAGACAATGCAGTGCTGCAAGAGGACCTGAACCTGGTCTATAAGTGGGCGATTGTAAATAAAATGAAAATAAACACAAGAAAATGTAGTCTCTTAAAAATAGGGAAAGTGCGAAGGCAGGATTTTCAATATAACATTGGCTCGGAAATACTTGTAGAAGAAGATTCTTGCAAATATTTGGGCGTTCACGTAAGGAATGATATGAAATGGGGTAGTCATGTAGGATGTGTAGTTTCAAAAGCTTACAAATCCCTGCACTTTGTAATGAGAGTATTAAAAGGAAGTAGTACCTCTGCTAAAGAATTAGGCTATTTGTCACTTGTAAGACCTATTCTGGAATATGCCTCGGCGGTTTGGGATCCATATCAAGTAGGGCTCATCAATGAGTTGGAAATGGTACAAAGAAAGGCCGCTAGATTTGTGCTCAGTGACTTTAATCCCAGGAGCAGTGTGAGCCGTATGTTAAAGAAACTTGGGTGGGAATCACTGGAGGCTAGGAGGATGAAATCTAGACTCTGCGCTATGTACAACACGTATACAAATCAACCAGCATGGGGTGAGCTTAGCAAACGATTGGGAAAGCCCACTTACATGGGTAGGAGCGATCATCCTTTCAAAGTTAAGGGCCGACCACAGCGAACAAATTATGGTAAATATTCTTTTGTAAACCGTGCCATTGATAACTGGAACTCTCTACCTGCCGCAGTCTTACAGCCTTTTCCCAAACATATAGGTGTGTTTAAGAAAAGACTGACTATTTGTGTAAATACTCCAGTTTAATTGTTGTATAATTGTTATTGAATTGTTATGTGTAATTATGTATTGTTATGTATAATTATGTATTTGCTATGTATATCCAATTTGCCACCGGGGGACACACCCCCCATTGCAAATAAATGAATGAATGAATGAATGAATGAGTATGAGGGTACTCCGTTTCGGCCCTCAGACCAGATGATATTCTCGGCAGAGCCAGCCGACAGCGAAACATGCTAGGCGCTACACCGCTAGGTGATCCATAGTTTTCGAGATATTTTTCCTTAAAAAATTAAAAAATTATAGAAAAAACAATAAAAACCAATTACTGTTTTCTCTTGCTACACAAAACGCCCACCACAAAATGTAGATATGGGCCAAACATCTTTAAAAAAGGATGATGCATTCAAGCCTGATAGGATACGAACCTGGATTATTCACGTCCGTAGTCACACGCGTTATCCATTGCGACACAGGGCCATTGCGTTGTAGTTACACTATAGACCCATCTGGCTGTCCTTGAGTACAACTAAATCAGTGCAGAGTTAGAGGATTAAAACATGATGGAATATTTTCAAGTCATTTGTTCATGGCGATTGCCAAAAGTGTCGAGTTTCCAGGCAGTTGCAAAGGGTCATCCATCTCTTGACTAACCGTAACAATCAGGATGAATCCAATGATACAGCCGAAATAGCTCAGTTGGGAGAGCGTTAGACTGAAGATCTAAAGGTCCCTAGTTCGATCCCGGGTTTCGGTAGTAGTTTTGTATTTCCAAAAAGTGAGCATACTTGCAGTACATCTAAAAACAAGCCACAATAATCAGCAAAGGTCTGAGACCAGACTCACCGCTCTATTTAAATCAGGCTCTGCTCAAAGCAGGTGTTTCGCCAAGTAGGCACCCGCTCCGTGCACGGACGTCGAGCGGGTAAAGTAGCTGCGTTCAGTCTCGGCAGCGTTACAGCTTCTATAATGCCACCATGTAGAGCAGTTCATTGAAAGTGTCGATATCCATTCGTAGAAAGTTTCTAAAATCACATGGTTCTAATATTTGTATGACTAAATTCTTTTCTCTGTAATAACCACTTTTTAGCCCAATATTTTCTCTTTCGTGTCGACTTCAATGGCAACAAAGTCAATGCGATTCCTATTTTTTGAAATTTAGAAAAGGAAGGATCCATGACCGCGCGTGCTTTCAGACCAGAGCGAGCCAGCCTACTGCAGATCGGGCCCAGCAGATTGGGTCGTGTGGAGAGCAGCACCCGATTTACCGCGCTAATTACCCAGCAGATCGGGCCCAACAGATTGGGTCGTGTGTAGAGTCCTTTTTAAACCAACCGATTGCCCTCTGCAGTGACAGCTGGTACTACGAATATCAGGATCTGGGAGGAGAAAGGGTGAACCTGCAATAAGATTACATACAATACTCGCCCTTTCATCCGGGAGGAGAAAGGGCGAATCAGCAAAAAGATTACATACACTATTCGTCCTTCCTCCCTCCGGCTCCTGATATGGAGTCAGCTGAGAAGAGATCAAGTTGTATGGCAAATATCAAGCAAAAGAATCCCAATGGGAAGGGCAGTGGCTTTATGTGCCAACTGGAGAACGTGCTAAATATTTAGTATGTAGACATTCTGTGATAGCTAAAAATGTAACGTTAAGCGGCAGCTATATTGCGCACTGTTCGTTCTACATATTTATGTGAACTATTATCTTCGCTTTATAGCTTTGCGAATCCAGACATATCTGAGGGCAGTTCTTCGACTGCACACCGGTACAAGTATATGTCCAGTCATTCCCTCACCGGCAGAAAAACATTGGGCATATACCTCATAATGTACACACTTGAATGTCTGCATTTTTGTAATGCAATGTAAAGACACTGTCTATAATTAATCAGTACAGAATTAGATTGAACCAGCCGCTCTCTCCCTTCGTCTCGCTACACTCTGACGTATACGGGCTGGTAAACCGCCCGCATTTACGTCACATCTGCCTGACTGCATGGGCCAGGGTAAACAGGCGTCCATCTGACCACCTCTGGTCCAACGCATAGAGATAGTAAACTATACACTAAAGGTATTACCCGTCTGAGAAATGAGTGCCGGTGGCCAAGTTGGAATATATTAAAACTCAGCAATTCTTCTAGGTTTGGGCCGTGTCTTGTGTGGGTTTTCAACTAGGACACCAAGCTGACTCATCGGCGGGATCTTGGTGTCCCCGCCCAGACCCCCACAGGAGTGACGAACTGCGCCACCTCCCTTTATGTTAGGTGCAACTGCACCACTTGGCTGAGAGAACTAAAAGCTCAAGCAGCCTTAACCACCCTATGAAGGCTTCCAAAAAGATGGAATATATTCTTTGTTTAAATGTGCACTTGCACTGTTGGCTGGTAGGATACGTCTCGACTCCAGTAGCCTCAGGCATCGTTCTCCTCTCCGTGAAGACATGTGCTCCTGTTACTCTTACGAGGGACGGCCGTGGTACGGGTCTCACCGTTTGGCTCAAGCTGTTTGCGTAGGAGCAGGCGGATGCCCCATTCGAGTTCCTAGAATATCTCGCCAAGGTGAGTCATAGGAAAAGATAAAACGATCTCTAAAGATTTTTGTGGAGAGTTTGAGTTATTTGTCCTTTGTAGCTCTTATGTCGGTCAACACGATTGTGCCCAATGAATGGGCGGCGTACAAAATATAAATATGTAAATACACTCCTGGAAAAAATGACATGTATTAGTTAATTATCACGAAGCCTCCGTGGCTTAGGCGGCAGCATGCCGGCCTCTCTCCGCTGGGTCCGTGGTTCTCATCCCGGTCACTCTATGTGAGATTTGTGCTGGACAAAAGCGGAGGCAGACAGGTTTTTCTCCGGGTACTCCAGTTTTACCTGTCAAAATTTTATTCCAGGAACACTCTCCACTATCATTTCATTTCATCTGTCATTCATTTACTCATTGCCTCCGAGGAGTGCGATAGGCTTCGGCAGCCGGAACAGTTCATATCCTAGCCACTAGGTGGAAGGCTTCATTCATTCCATCCCTGACCCGGTCTGTCGACTGGAACAGGCTGTGGATTTTTTCAGTAAATTATCACAATTAAATGGAGCAATCTAACAGATCTCTTATCAGTTTGTATCATGAGTATCAGTGTACACCGTTTCTGCCCTCAGACCAGATCATTCTTGGCAGAGCCAGGCGACAGCCAAACATGCTGGGCGCTACACCACTAGGTGATCCATAGTTTTCGAGATATTTATTCTTAAAAAAATGAAAGAAAAAACAATAAAAACCAATTACTGTTTTCTCTTGCTACAGAAAACACCCACCAAAAAATGTACATATTGGCCAAACATATTAGGAAAGAGCTGATACATTCAACCCTGCCAGGATTCGAAAATAAACTTTTCTCAACCGCAGTCAGACGCGCTATCCATTGCGCCACAGGGCCAATGCGTGTTATTTACACTATAGACCCATCTGGTTGTCCGTGAGTACAACTAAATCAGTGCAGAGTTAGAGGATTAAAACATGATGGAATATTCTCAAGTCATTTGTTCATGGCGATTGCCAAAAGTGCCGAATTTCCAGGCAGTTGCAAAAGGGTCATCCATTTCTTGACTAACGGTAACAATCAGGATGAATCCACTGACACAGCAGCCGGAATAGCTCAGTTGGGAGAGCGTTAGACAGAAGATCTAAAGGTCCTTGTTCGATCCCGGGTGTCGGCAGTAGTTTTGTATTTCCAAAAAGTGAGCATACTTGTACATCTAACAACAAGCCACAATAATCAGCAAGGTCTGAGACCAGACTCGCCGCTCTATTTAAATCAGGCTTGCTCAAAGCAGGTGTTTCGCCAAGTACAGTAGGCACCCGCTCCGTGCACGGACGGCGAGCGGGAAAACTAGCTGCGTTCAGTCTTGGCAGCGTTAAAGCCTCTGTTGGGAATTGACTTCCAACCTGGCCACAGATGGTGCCACCTCCCAAGCTCCATAGCCATTGACATTATGTTGGACTGCAGTGTGTGTGTGTGTTATATCTGTCCCTCTCTGTTCTTTGTATTTTGTTACTCTGTAGTCTGTGGTGTGCAATACAAGATGGCGAGTTTAGAATAGTGACCAGTATGTGTTATCTGTTTACACCCCCTCTATCCCTCCATATTTGTTGCAGGATGGTGGGAGAGGATGGTTGGATCGACTAAGCGGTGCCTACGGAAGGTACTTGGACGCTCCAGCATCGACGAAGAAGGACTTCAAACAGTACTGGTCAGCATCGGAGCCGCACTGAACTCTAGACCCTTGACTCGCAATGGAGACACCGGCGATGTGTTGACTCCCGCACTCTTTCTTGTGGGAGAGAAACTCACTACAGTTCCATCTGGGCCTGAACCACCAACGGGAGATCCTGTTCGAGAATTCCGACTGCGTCAACAACTGGCAGACGACTTCTGGAAGCGCTGGAGTAAGGAGTACCTACTGTTGCTGCAGAGCTTCCATCAAGTCCAGCAGCCCAAGAAGAACTCCACGCTGACGGTAGGTGACGTCGCGCTCCTTCAAAGTGACCTTCAGCCGAGACATCTCTGGAGAAAGGTCCGGATCCACGAGCTGCGTACTCGAAGGGACGGGATTGTAAGGACTGTAATCCTTTCCACAGCAGATGGAAAACAGCTGGCCCGACCCGTTCAGCTGGTCGTACCTCTAGAGGTAGACCAGGGTGGGGAGGATGTTGGGAATTGACTTCCAACCTGGCCACAGATGGTGCCACCTCCCAAGCTCCATAGCCATTGACATTATGTTGGACTGCAGTGTGTGTGTGTTATATCTGTCCCTCTCTGTCCTTTGTATTTTGTTACTCTGTAGTCTGTGGTGTGCAATACAAGATGGCGAGTTTAGAATAGTGACCAGGATGTGTTATCTGTTTACACCCCCTCTATCCCTCCATAGCCTCTATAATGCCACCATGTAGAGCAGTTCATTGAAAGTGTCGATATCCATTCGTAGAATGTTTCCATAAGGCGTCCAACGTTTAGAATGAAGCATTGGTCTTATGGCGCGTCACGGCAGGGTTGCCACTCCATGAGACGTTGCAGTACAAAGCGCTTCGCGTACACTTTCCGCACATTCAGCGATTGTGCTGTGACGAAGACTTGAATTAAGTATTGTATAATAATACTAATAGTAGGCTAACATAACACATACAACGAAATAAAATTAAATTAACTATAACGTATGCTGAATGTGACATAAAGAAAGCAAACAAAATAAAATAAATAAAGTACAAGCCCAAGGAAATGTGTGAAGTTTCGACTGCAGTTAAAGTTCAAGTACTTTATTAAAGAAAATACTCCTCATTGGCTTACCTTTCATGATTTATACTTTCGTTGGGTTTAAGGTTCTTAAAATAACTGAACACATTAATTACGACCTGTTTTTCCCTCCTTCTGAGCACTTAACCACGCTTTCTTTTCACAAAACTATCTATTGTTGTACGTGAAATACGTAAAATACAACACGTTAAATCTAACAGAACTGCTGCACACACACTCAAGATAGAGACAGTCGAACTATTGAAATACATGTTCGAAGGGCACAGTAATAAAGCTGTGAGTAGCAAGCTGCACCCCGATGTCCTTCGAAACTTCATTTTTATAATCCGCGGTCATGAAACAGCCCGGCCGGTGCAAACAATTAAACCTACACTCTGGGTAAGCAGGTAGAAAACTTCTTCCAACATTCCTCTACAACTCTCAAACTGACATGACAGGGTTATCTTTAAAAATAGAAAAGTTGGCAGCATACGAACTTTTTCAATGCTGCTTTGCGGTTATGAGAGAATATTCAGAAGTTTTATCTACATGAAAATTGTAATATTGCCAGTATAAAATATTTCAATAATCCATCATCAAGACGGCACATTTAGCTACACGTGTGTGAAAAATAGGCATCACAAAGTCAATGCAACATGAAATAAGATCGATTTTACTAAAAAGGGGACTCAGTTTATAGTTCAAAAAAAAATATGGATATCTAATTTTTCTAGCATTTCTATCAAGTTTACGTAGTTCTAATATAGGACAAAAAAAGATCGGCAAAACATAGTCCTACCCGAATATGCTATTTTCTCGACAATGAAAAGTTTTCGACTGATATGGCAACAATGGAGTGCTAGAAAATGACAGGGTCATACATGTCTCGCGTGCAACAGAAAGAGAGAAGAATATCCCTATCTAACCAGTGCTTCATTCTAAACATTGGATGCCTTACAAAATCGCATGGTTCTAATATTTGTATGACTAAATTTTTTTCTCTGTAATAACCACTTTTTAGTCCAATATTTTCTCTTTCGTGTCGACTTCAATGGCAACAAAGTCAATGCGATTCCGATTTTTTGAAATTTAGAAAAGGAAGGAGCCATGATCGCGCGTGCTCTCAGACCCGAGCGAGCCAGCCTACTGCAGATCGGGCCCAGCAGATTGTGTCGTGTTGAGAGCAGCACCCGATTTACCGCTCTAATTACCCAGCAGATCGGGCACAACAGATTGGATTGTGTGTAGAGTCCTTTTTAAACCAACCGATTGCCCTCTGCAGTGACAGCTGATACTACGAATATCAGGATCTGGGATGAGAAAGGGTGAATCTGCAACAAAATTACATACAATACTCGCCCTTTCAGCCGGGAGGAGAAACGGCGAATCAGCAAAAAGATTACATACACTATTCGTCCTTTCTCCTTCCAGCCCCTGATATCGAGTCAGCTGTGAAGAGATCAAGTTGTATGGCAAATATCATGCAAAAGAATCCCAATGGGAAGGGCAGTGGCTTTATGTGCCAACGGGAGAACGTGCTAAATATTTAGTATGTAGACATTCTGTGATAGCTAAAAATGTAACGTTAAGCGGCAGCTATAATGCGCACTGTTCGTTCTACATATTTATGTGAACTATTTTCTTCGCTTTAAAGCTTTGCGAATCCAGACATATCTGAGGGCAGTTCTTCGACTGCACACCGGTACAAGTATATGTCCAGTCATTCCCTCACCTGCAGAAAAACATTGGGCACATACCTCATAATGTACACACTTGAATGTCTGCATCTTTGTAATGCAATGTAAAGACACTGCCTATAATTAATCAGTACATAATTAGATTGAACCAGCCGCTCTCTCCCTTCGTCTCGCTACACTCTGACGTATACGGGCTGGTAAACCGCCCGCATTTACGTCACATCTGCCTGACTGCATGGGCCAGGGTAAACAGGCGTCCATCTGACCACCTCTGGTCAACGCATAGAGATAGTAAACTATACACTAGAGGTATTACCCGTCTGAGATATGAGTGCCGGTGGCCAAGTTGGAATATATTAAAACTCAGCAATTCTTCGAGGTTTGTGCCGTGTCTTTTGTGGGTTTTCGACTAGGACACCAAGCTGAGTCATCGGCGGGCTCTTGGTGTCCCCAACCGGGTGATTGCCAAAAGTGCCGAATTTCCAGGCAGTTGCAAAAGGGTCATCCATATTTTGACTAGCCGAGCAGCCGAAATAGCTCAGTTGGGAGAGCGTTAGACTGAAGATCTAAAGGTCCCTGGTTCGATCCCGGGTTTCGGCAGTAGTTTTGTATTTCCAAAAAGTGAGCATATTTGCAGTACATCTAAAAACAAGCCACAATAATCAGCAAAGGTCTGAGACTAGACTCGCCGCACTATTTAAGTCAGGCTCTGCTCAAAGCAGGTGTTTCGCCAAGTTGGCACCCGCTCCATGCACGGACGTCGAGCGGGTAAAGTAGCTGCGTTCAGTCTTGGCAGCGTTACAGCTTCTATAATGCCACCATGTAGAGCAGTTCATTGAAAGTGTCGATATCCATTCGTAGAAAGTTTCTAAAATCACATGGTTCTAATATTTGTATGACTAAATTTTTTCTGTGTAATAACCACTTTTTAGCCCAATATTTTCTCTTTCGTGTCGACTTCAGTGGCAACAAAGTCAATGCGATTCCTATTTTTTGAAATTTAGAAAAGGAAGGATCCATGATCGCGCGTGCTTTCAGACCAGAGCGAGCCAGCCTACTGCAGATCGGGCCCAGCAGATTGGGTCGTGTGGAGAGCAGCACCCGATTTACCGCGCTAATTACCCAGCAGATCGGGCCCAACAGATTGGGGTGTGTGTAGAGTCCTTTTTAAACCAACCGATTGCCTTCTGCAGTGACAGCTGGTAATACGAATATCAGGATCTGGGAGGAGAAAGGGTGAATCTGCAATAAGATTACATACAATACTCGCCCTTTCAGCCGGGAGGAAAAAGGGCGAATCAGCAAAAAGATTACATACCCTATACGTCCTTTCTCCTTCCAGCTCCTGATATGGAGTCAGCTGAGAAGAGACCAAGTTGTATGGCAAATATCATGCAAAAGAATCCCAATGGGAACGGCTGTGGCTTTATGTGCCAATTGGAGAACGTGTTAAATATTTAGTATGTAGACATTCTGTGATAGCTAAGATTTAACGTTAAGCTGCAGCTATAATGTGCACGTTTTGTTCTTCATATTTTTGTGAACCATTTTCTTCGCTTTAAAGCTTTGCGAATCCAGACATATCTGAGGGCAGTTCTTCGACTGCACACCGGTACAAGTATATGTCCAGTCATTCCCTCACCTGCAGAAAAACATTGGGCATATACCTCATAATGTACACACTTGAATGTCTGCATTTTTGTAATGCAATGTAAAGACACTGTCTACAATTAATCAGTGCAGAATTAGATTGAACCAGCAGCTCTCTCGCTTCGTCTCGCTACACTGTGACGTATGAGTGCTGGTAAACCGCCCGCATTTACGTCACATCTGCCTGACTGCATGGGCCAGGGTAAACAGGCGTCCTTCTGACCACCTCTGGTCCAACGCATAGAGATAGTAAACTATACACTAGAGGTATTACCCGTCTGAGATATGAGTGCCGGTGGCCAAGTTGGAATATATTAAAACTCAGCAAATTCTTCTAGGTTTGTGCCGTATCTTGTGTGGGTTTTCAACTAGGACACCAAGCTGACTCATCGGCGGGCTCTTGGTGTCCCCGCCCAGACCCCCACAGGAGTGACGAACTGACGCCACCTACCTTTAAGTTAGGTTCAACTGCACCACTTGGCTGCGAGTACTAAAAGCTCAAGCAGCCTTAACCTCCCTATGAAGGCTTCCAAAAAGATGGAATATATTCTTTGTTTAAATGTGCACTTGCACTGTTGGCTGGTAGGATACGTCTCGACTCCAGTAGCCTCAGTCATCGTTCTCCCCTCCGTGAAGACATGTGCTCCTGTTTTTCTAACGAGGGACGGCCGTGGGACGGGTCTCACGGTTTGGCTCAAGCTGTTTGCGTAGGAAGCAAGCGGATGCCCCATTCGAGTTCCTAGAATATCTCGCCAAGGTGAGTCATAGGAAAAGATAAAACGATCTCTAATGATTTTTGTGGAGAGTTTGAGTTATTTGTCCTTTGTAGCTCTTATGTCGGTCAACACGATTGTGCCCAATGAATGGGCGGCGTACAAAATATAAATATGTAAATACACTCCTGGAAAAAATGACATGTATTAGTTAATTATCACGAAGCCTCCGTGGCTTAAGCGGCAGCATGCCGGCCTCTCACCGCTGGGTCCGTGGTTCACATCCCGGTCACTCTATGTGAGATTTGTGCTGGAAAAAAGCGGAGGCAGACAGGTTTTTCTCCGGGTACTCCAGTTTTACCTGTCAAAATTTCATTCCAGGAACACTCTCCACTATCATTTCATTTCATCTGTCATTCATTTACTCATTGCCTCCGAGGAGTGCGATAGGCTCCGGCAGCCGGCACAGTTCATATCCTAGCCGCTAGATGGAAGGCTTCATTCATTCCATCCCTGACCCGGTCTGTCGACTGGAACAGGCTGTGGATTTTTTCAGTAAATTATCACAATTAAATGGAGCAATCTAACAGATCTCTTATCAGTTTGCATCATGACTATGAGTGTACTCCGTTTCTGCCCTCAGACCAGATCATTCTTGGCAGAGCCAGGCGACAGCCAAACATGCTGGGCGCTACACCACTAGGTGATCCATAGTTTTCGAGATATTTATTCTTAAAAAAAATGAAAGAAAAAACAATAAAAACCAATTACTGTTTTCTCTTGCTACACGAAACACTCACCACAAAATGTACATATTGGCCAAGCATCTTAGGAAAGAGCTGATACATTCAACCCTGCCAGGATTCGAACATGAAATTTTCTCAACCGCAGTCAGACGCGCTATCCATTGCGCACAGGGCCAATGCGTGTTATTTACACTATAGACCCATCTGGCTGTCCGTGAGTACAACTAAATCAGTGCAGAGTTAGAGGATTAAAACATGATGGAATATTCTCAAGTCATTTGTTCATGGCGATTGCCAAAAGTGCCGAATTTCCAGGCAGTTGCAAAAGGGTCATCCATTTCAAGACTAACGGTAACAATCAGGATGAATCCACTGACACAGCAGCCGAAATAGCTCAGTTGGGAGAGTGTTATACTGAAGATCTAAAGATCCCGGGTTTCGGCAGTAGTTTTGTATTTCCAAAAAGTGAGCATACTTGTACATCTAACAACAAGCCACAATAATCAGCAAAGGTCTGAGACCAGACTCGCCACTCTATTTAAATCAGGCTTGCTCAAAGCAGGTGTTACGCCAAGTACAGTAGGCACCCGCTCCGTGCACGGACGGCGAGCGGGCAAACTAGCTGCGTTCAGTCTTGGCAGCGTTAAAGCCTCTATAATGCCACCATGTAGAGGTGTTCATTGAAAGTGTCGATATCCATTCGTAGAATGTTTCTATAAGGCATCCAACGTTTAGAATGAAGCATTGGTCTTATGGCGCGTCACGGCAGGGTTGCCACTCCATGAGAGGTGGCAGTACAAAGCGCTTCGCGTACACTTTCCGCACATTCAGCGATTGTGCTGTGACGAAGACTTGAATTAAGTATTGTATAATAATACTAATAGTAGGCTAACATAACACATACAACGAAATAAAATAAAATTAACTATAACGAATGCTGAATGTGACATAAAGGAAACAAACAATATAAAATAAATAAAGTACAAGCCCAAGGAAATGGGTGAAGTTTCGACTGCAGTTAAAGTTCAAGTACTTTATTAAAGAAAATACTCCTCATTGGCTTACCTTTCATGATTTATACTTTCGTTGGGTTTAAGGTTCTTAAAATAACTGAACACATTAATTACGACCTGTTTTTCCCTCCTTCTGAGCACTTAACCACGCTTTCTTTTCACAAAACTATCTATTGTTGTACGTGAAATACGTAAAATACAACACGTTAAATCTAACAGAACTGCTGCACACACACTCAAGATAGAGACAGCCGAACTACTGAAATACATGCTCGAAGGGCACAGTAATAAAGCTGTGAGTAGCAAGCTGCACCCCGATGTCCTTCGAAACTTCATTTTTATAATCCGCGGTCAATGAACAGCCCGGCCGGTGTAAACAATTACACCTACACTCTGGGTAAGCAGGTAGAAAACTTCTTCCAACATTCCTCTACAACTCTCAAACTGACATGACATGGTTATCTTTAAAAATAGAAAAGTTGGCAGCATACGAACTTTTTCAATGCTGCTTTGCGGTTATGAGAGAATATTCAGAAGTTTTATCTACATGAAAATTGTAATATTGCCAGTATAAAATATTTCAATAATCCATCATCAAGACGGCACATTTAGCTACACGTGTGTAAAAAATAGGCATCACAAAGTCAATGCAACGTGAACTAAGATCGATTTTACTAAAAAGGGGACTCAGTTTATAGTTTAAAAAAAATATGGATATCTAATTTTTCTAGCATTTCTATCAAGTTTACGTAGTTCTAATATAGGACAAAAAAAGATCGGCAAAACATAGTCCTACCCGAATATGCTATTTTCTCGACAATGAAAAGTTTTCGACTGATATGGCAACAGTGGAGTGCTAGAAAATGACAGGGTGATATATGTCTCGCGTGCAACAGAAAGAGAGAAGAATATCCCTATCTAACCAGTGCTTCATTCTAAACGTTGGATGCCTTATAAAATCGCATGGTTCTAATATTTGCATGACTAAATTTTTTAGCCTACTTTCGATTTTTGCAAAAAATGAAAGAAGACTTATGAGATCAACACAGGGCGAAAAAAGTGTGTCTGTCTGTGTGTGTGTATGTGTGTGTGTGAGTCTGTGTGTGTGTGTGTGTATGTGTGTGTGTGAGTCTGTGTGTGTGTGTGTCTGTGTGTGTGTGAGTGTGTGTACTCTGATTGTCTGTCCCCCCCTATCAATTCGAACGCGGGGAATGCGAATTGAACGAAATTTGGTACAAAGGTAGCACTAGCTAAGGACACCTCAGTGTCATGTTTTATATCGCCGCCATCTTGACGGAAACGTAATGGCGGCCACAAAAATGTTCAAAGCTTAAATCAAATTACGACTAACATAATCATCCGATCTCTACCAAATTTTGCAACAACATACCTTTATGGGGGGAGCATCCTTAGACCATACCAATAGGTCATCAGCGTAAAATTCTGCGGATGGCGGCCATCTTTGTGTGAAAATCGATTCCCCCTATTAATTCGAACATGGTGCAACCGAATGGAACTAAATTTGGTACAGAGGTAGTACTAACAAAAGGCACCTCAGTGTCATGATTTATATCGCCGCCATCTTGACGGAAACGTAATGGCGGCCACACAAAAGTTCAAAGCTTAAATCGAATAACGACTAACCTAATCATCCGATCTCTACCAAATTTTGCAACAACATACCCTTATGGGGGAGCATCCTTTGACCAAACTAATAGGTCATCAGCGTAATAGTTTGTGGATGGCGGCCATCTTTGTGTGAAAATTAATTCCCCCTATTAATTCAAACACGGTGAAACCGAATGGAACGAAATTTGGTACAGAGGTAGCACTAGCAAAGGGCATCTCAGTGTCATGTTTTATATCGCCGCCATATTGACAGAAACGTAATGGCGGCCACACAAATGTTCAAAGTTTAAGTTAAATTACGACTAACATAACCATCCGATCTCTACCAAACTTTGCAACAACATACCTTTATAGAGGGAGCATCCTTTGACCAATCTAATAGGTCATCAGCGTAATAGTTTGCGGATGGCGGCCATCTTTGTGTGAAAATCAATTCCCCCTATTAATTCGAACACGGTGCAACCGAATGGAACGAAATTTGGTACAGAGGTAGTACTGACAAAAGGTACCTCAGTGTCATGTTTTATATCGCCGCCGTCTTGACGGAAACGTAATGGCGGCCACACAAATGTTCAAAGCTTAAATCAAATTACGACTAACCTAATCATCCGATCTCTACCAAATTTTGTAACAACATACATTTATGAGGGGAGCATCCTTTGACCAAACTAATAGGTCATCAGCGTAATAGTTTGCTGATGGCGGCCATCTTTGTGTGAAAATCAATTCCCCCTATTAATTCAAACACGGTGAAACTGAATGGAACGAAACTTGGTACAGGGGTAGCACTAGCAAAGGGCATCTCAGTGTCATGTTTTATATCGCCGCCGTATTGACAGAAACGTAATGGCGGCCACACAAATGTTCAAAGCTTAAGTTAAATTACGACTAACATAACCATCCGATGTCTACCAAACTTTGGGACAACATACCTTTATAGAGGGAGCATTCTTTGACCACTCTAATAGGTTATTAGCCTAATAGTTTGCGGATGGCGGCCATCTTTATGTCAAAATTGATTCCCCCTATTAATTCGTACACGGTGGAACCGAATGGAACGAAATTTGGTACAAAGGTAGCACTAGCATGGGCACCTCAGTGTCATGTTTTATATCGCCGCCATCTTGACTGAAACGTAATGGCGGCCACACGAATGTTCAAAGCTTAATTCAAATTACGATTAACCTAATCATCCGATCTCTACCAAATTTTGCAACTACATACCTTTATAGAGGGAGCATCCTTTGACCAATCTAATAGGTCATTCGTCTAATAGTTTGCGAATGGCGGCCATCTTTATGTCAAAATTGATTCCCCCTATTAATTCGAACACGGTGGAACCGAATGGAACGAAATTTGGTACAGAGGTAGCACTAGCAAAGGGCACCTCAGTGTCATGATTTATATCGCCGTCATCTTCACTGAAACGTAATGGCGGCCACTCGAATGTTTAAAGCTTAAATCAAATTACGACTAACATAACCATCCGATCTCTACCAAACTTTGCAACAACATACCTTTATGGAGGGAGCATCCTTTGACCAATCTAATAGGTCATTAGCCTAATAGTTTGCGGATGGCGGCCATCTTTATGTCAAAATTGATTCCCCCTATTAATTCGAACACGGTGGAACCGAATGAACGAAATTTGGTACAGAGGTAACACTAGCAGAGGGCACCTCAGTGTCATGTTTTATATCGCCGCCATCTTAACTGAAACGTAATGGCGGCCACACGAATGTTAAAAGCTTAAATCAAATTACGACTAACATAACCATCCGATCTCTACCAAACTTTGCAACAACATACCTTTATGGAGGGAGCATCCTTTGACCAATCTAATAGGTCATTAGCCTAATAGTTTGCGGATGGCGGCCATCTTTATGTCAAAATTGATTCCCCCTATTAATTCGAACACGGTGGAACCGAATGAACGAAATTTGGTACAGAGGTAGCACTAGCAAAGGGCACCTCAGTGTCATGATTTATATCGCCGCCATCTTCACTGAAACGTAATGGCGGCCACACGAATGTTTAAAGCTTAAATCAAATTACGACTAACATAACCATCCGATCTCTACCAAACTTTGCAACAACATACCTTTATGGAGGGAGCATCCTTTGACCAATCTAATAGGTCATTAGCCTAATAGTTTGCGGATGGCGGCCATCTTTATGTCAAAATTGATTCCCCCTATTAATTCGAACACGGTGGAACCGAATGAACGAAATTTGGTACAGAGGTAGCACTAGCAAAGGGCACCTCAGTGTCATGTTTTATATCACCGCTATCTTGACGGAAACGTAATCGCGGCCACGCAAATGTTAAAAGCTAAAATGTAACTACGACCAACCTAATAATCTAGTCTCTACCAAATTTTGCAACACCATATCTTTATGTGGGAAACATATTCTGACCAAACTGCAAGAACATCAGCCCAATACTTTGCAGATGGTGGCCAAGTGTGTGTTCAAATCGATTCCTCCTATCAATTCAATCACGGTGAAACCGAATTGAACGAAATTTGGTACAGAGGTAGCACTAGCAAAGGGCACCTCATATTCATGTTTAATATCCATATAGCACATTGTATTTCAACAAGCTACTACAACCAACATTCAATCATACTCCTTGAAAAGGACAAAGAGTTATAACAATACCCATGCATTTAGGAGAAAGTAGGCTATATGTTCTTTACTGAACATCTTGTTTTCTCTGTAATAACCACTTTTTAGCCCAATATTTTCTCTTTCGTGTCGATTTCAATGGCAACAATCTCAATGCGATTCCGATTTTTTGAAATTTAGAAAAGGAAGGAGCCATGATCGCGCGTGCTTTCAGACCAGAGCGAGTCAACCTACTGCAGATCGGGCCCAGCAGATTGTGTCGTGTTGAGAGCAGCACCCGATTTACCGCGCTAATTACCCAGCAGATCGGGCCCAACAGATTGGGTCGTGTGTAGAGTCCTTTTTAAACCAACCGATTGCCCTCTGCAGTGACAGCTGGTACTACGAATATCAGGATCTGGGAGGAGAAAGGGTGAACCTGCAATAAGATTACATACAATACTCGCCCTTTCATCCGGGAGGAGAAAGGGCGAATCAGCAAAAAGATTACATACACTATTCGTCCTTCCTCCCTCCGGCTCCTGATATGGAGTCAGCTGAGAAGAGATCAAGTTGTATGGCAAATATCATGCAAAAGAATCCCAATGGGAAGGGCAGTGGCTTTATGTGCCAACTGGAGAACGTGCTAAATATTTAGTATGTAGACATTCTGTGATAGCTAAAAATGTAACGTTAAGCGGCAGCTATAATGCGCACTGTTCGTTCTACATATTATTGTGAACTATTATCTTCGCTTTATAGCTTTGCGAATCCAGACATATCTGAGGGCAGTTCTTCGACTGCACACCGGTACAAGTATATGTCCAGTCATTCCCTCACCGGCAGAAAAACATTGGGCATATACCTCATAATGTACACACTTGAATGTCTGCATCTTTGTAATGCAATGTAAAGACACTGTCTATAATTCATCAGTACAGAATTAGATTGAACCAGCCGCTCTCTCCCTTCGTCTCGCTACACTCGGACGTATACGGGCTGGTAAACCGCCCGCATTTACGTCACATCTGCCTGACTGCATGGGCCAGGGTAAACAGGCGTCCATCTGACCACCTCTGGTCCAACGCATAGAGATAGTAAACTATTCACTAGAGGTATTACCCGTCTGAGATATGAGTGCCGGTGGCCAAGTTGGAATATATTAAAACTCAGCAATTCTTCGAGGTTTGTGCCGTGTCTTTTGTGGGTTTTCGTCTAGGACACCAAGCTGAGTCATCGGCGGGCTCTTGGTGTCCCCAACCGGGCGATTGCCAAAAGTGCCGAATTTCCAGGCAGTTGCAAAAGGGTCATCCATATTTTGATTAACCGAGCAGCCGAAATAGCTCAGTTGGGAGAGCGTTAGACTGAAGATCTAAAGGTCCCTGGTTCGATCCCGGGTTTCGGCAGTAGTTTTGTATTTCCAAAAAGTGAGCATACTTGCAGTACATCTAAAAACAAGCCACAATAATCAGCAAAGGTCTGAGACTAGACTCGCCGCTCTATTTAAGTCAGGCTCTGCTCAAGGCAGGTGTTTTGCCAAGTAGGCACCCGCTCCGTGCACGGAAGTCGAGCGGGTAAAGTAGCTGCGTTCAGTCTTGGTAGCGTTACAGCTTCTATAATGCCACCATGTAGAGCAGTTCATTGAAAGTGTCAATATCCATTCGTAGAAAGTTTCTAAAATCACATGGTTCTAATATTTGTATGACAATTTTTTTTTCTGTGTAATAACCACTTTTTAGCCCAATATTTTCTCTTTCGTGTCGACTTCAATGGCAACAAAGTCAATGCGATTCTTATTTTTTGAAATTTAGAAAAGGAAGGATCCATGATCGCGCGTGCTTTCAGACCAGAGCGAGCCAGCCTACTGCAGATCGGGCCCAGCAGATTGGCTCGTGTGGAGAGCAGCACCCGATTTACCGCGCTAATTACCCAGCAGATCGGGCCCAACAGATTGGGTTGTGTGTAGAGTCCTTTTTAAACCAACCGATTGCCTTCTGCAGTGACAGCTGGTAATACGAATATCAGGATCTGGGAGGAGAAAGGGTGAATCTGCAATAAGATTACATACAATACTCGCCCTTTCAGCCGGGAGGAAAAAGGGCGAATCAGCAATAAGATTACATACACTATACGTCCTTTCTCCTTCCAGCTCCTGATATGGAGTCAGCTGAGAAGAGACCAAGTTGTATGGCAAATATCATGCAAAAGAAGCTGTGGCTTTATGTGCCAATTGGAGAACGTGTTAAATATTTAGTATGTAGACATTCTGTGATAGCTAAAAAATGGAACGTTAAGCGGCAGCTATAATGCGCTCGGTTAGTTCTAAATATTTATGTGAACTATTTTCTTCGCTTTAAAGCTTTGCGAATCCAGACAGATAGTTATCTGAGGGCAGTTCTTCGACTGCACACCGGTACAAGTATATGTCCAGTCATTCCCTCACCTGCAGAAAAACATTGGGCATATACCTCATAATGTACACACTTGAATGTCTGCATTTTTGTAATGCAATGTAAAGACACTGTCTACAATTAATCAGTTCAGAATTAGATTGAACCAGCAGCTCTCTCGCTTCGTCTCGCTACACTGCGACGTATGCGTGCTGGTAAACCGCCGTCATTTACGTCACATCTGCCTGACTGCATGGGCCAGGGTAAACAGGCGTCATCTGACCACCTCTGGTCCAACGCATAGAGATAGTAAACTATACACTAGAGGTATTACCCGTCTGAGATATGAGTGCCGGTGGCCAAGTTGGAATATATTAAAACTCAGCAATTCTTCTAGGTTTGTGCCGGGTCTTGTGTGGGTTTTCGACTAGGACACCAAGCTGACTCATCGGCGGGCTCTTGGTGTCCCCGCCCAGACCCCCACAGGAGTGACGAACTGGCGCCACCTCCCTTTATGTTAGGTGCAACTGCACCACTTGGCTGCGAGAACTAAAAGCTCAAGCAGCCTTAACCTCCCTATGAAGGCTTCCAAAAAGATGGAATATATTCTTTGTTTAAATGTGCACTTGCACTGTTGGCTGGTAGGATACGTCTCGACTCCAGTAGCCTCAGTCATCGTTCTCCTCTCCGTGAAGACATGTGCTCCTGTTTTTCTTACGAGGGACGGCCGTGGGACGGGTCTCACGGTTTGGCTCAAGCTGTTTGCGTAGGAGCAAGCGGATGCCCCATTCGAGTTCCTAGAATATCTCGCCAAGGTGAGTCATAGGAATAGATAAAACGATCTCTAAAGATTTTTGTGGAGAGTTTGAGTTATTTGTCCTTTGTAGCTCTTATGTCGGTCAACACGATTGTGCCCAATGAATGGGCGGCGTACAAAATATAAATATGTAAATACACTCCTGGAAAAAATGACATGTATTAGTTAATTATCAGGAAGCCTCCGTGGCTTAGGCGGCAGCATGCCGGCCTCTCACCGCTGGGTCCATGGTTCACATGCCGGTCACTCTATGTGAGATTTGTGCTGGACAAAAGCGGAGGCAGACAGGTTTTTCTCCGGGTACACCAGTTTTACCTGTCAAAATTTCATTCCAGGTTCACTCTCCACTATCATTTCATTTCATCTGTCATTCATTTACTCATTGCCTCCGAGGAGTGCGATAGGCTTCGGCAGCCAGCACTGTTCATATCCTAGCCGCTAGATGGAAGGCTTCATTCATTCCATCCCTGACCCGGTCTGTCGACTGGAACAGGCTGTGGATTTTTTCAGTAAATTATCACAATTAAATGGAGCAATCGAACAGATCTCTTATCAGTTTGCATCATGAGAATGAGTGTACACCGTTTCTGCCCTCAGACCAGATTATTCTTGGCAGAGCCAGGCGACAGCCAAACATGCTGGGCGCTACACCACTAGGTGATCCATAGTTTTCGAGATATTTATTCTAAAAAAAAAAATGAAAGAAAAAACAATAAAAACCAATTACTGTTTTCTCTTGCTACACGAAACACCCACCACAAAATGTACATATTGGCTAACCATCTTAGGAAAGTGCTGATACATTCAACCCTGCCAGGATTCGAACATGAATTTTTCTCAACCGCAGTCAGACGCGCTATCCATTGCGCCACAGGGTCAATGCGTGTTATTTACACTATAGACCCATCTGGTTGTCCGTGAGTACAACTAAATCAGTGCAGAGTTAGAGGATTAAATCATGATGGAATATTCTCAAGTCATTTGTTCATGGCGATTGCCAAAAGTGCCGAATTTCCAGGCAGTTGCAAAACGGTCATCCATTTCTTGACTAACGGTATCAATCAGGATGAATCCACTGACACAGCAGCCAAAATAGCTCAGTTGGGAGAGCATTAGACTGAAGATCTAAAGGTCCTTGTTCGATCCCGGGTTTCGGCAGTAGTTTTGTATTTCCAAAAAGTGAGCACACTTGTACATCTAACAACAAGCCACAATAATCAACAAAGGTCTGAGACCAGACTCGCCGCTCTATTTAAATCAGGCTTGCTCAAAGCAGGTGTTTCGCCAAGTACAGTAGGCACCCGCTCCGTGCACGGACGGCGAGCGGGCAAACTAGCTGCGTTCAGTCTTGGCAGCGTTAAAGCCTCTATAATGCCACCATGTAGAGGAGTTCATTGAAAGTGTCGATATCCATTCGTAGAATGTTTCTATAAGGCATCCAACGTTTAGAATGAAGCATTGGTCTTATGGCGCGTCACGGCAGGGTTGCCACTCCATGAGAGGTGGCTGTACAAAGCGCTTCGCGTACACTTTCCGCACATTCAGCGATTGTGCTGTGACGAAGACTTGAATTAAGTATTGTATAATAATACTAATAGTAGGCTAACATAACACATACAACGAAATAAAATTAAATTAACTATAACGTATGCTGAATGTGACATAAAGAAAGCAAACAAAATAAAATAAATAAAGTACAAGCCCAAGGAAATGTGTGAAGTTTCGACTGCAGTTAAAGTTCAAGTACTTTATTAAAGAAAATACTCCTCATTGGCTTACCTTTCATGATTTATACTTTCGTTGGGTTTAAGGTTCTTAAAATAACTGAACACATTAATTACGACCTGTTTTTGCCTCCTTCTGAGCACTTAACCACGCTTTCTTTTCACAAAACTATCTATTGTTGTACGTGAAATACGTAAAATACAACACATTAAATCTATCAGAACTGCTGCACACACACTCAAGATAGAGACAGCCGAACTACTGAAATACATGCTCGAAGGGCACAGTAATAAAGCTGTGAGTAGCAAGCTGCACCCCGATGTCCTTCGAAACTTCATTTTTATAATCCGCGGTCAATGAACAGCCCGGTAGGTGTAAACAATTAAACCTACACTCTGGGTAAGCAGGTAGAAAACTTCTTCCAACATTCCTCTACAACTCTCAAACTGACATGACATGGTTATCTTTAAAAATAGAAAAGTTGGCAGCATACGAACTTTTTCAATGCTGCTTTGCGGTTATGAGAGAATATTCAGAAGTTTTATCTACATGAAAATTGTAATATTGCCAGTATAAAATATTTCAATAATCCATCATCAAGACGGCACATTTAGTTACACGTGTGTGAAAAATAGGCATCACAAAGTCAATGCAACATGAAATAAGATCGATTTTACTAAAAAGGGGACTCAGTTTATAGTTAAAAAAAAAAAATATGGATATCTAATTTTTCTAGCATTTCTATCAAGTTTACGTAGTTCTAATATAGGACAAAAAAAGATCGGCAAAACATAGTCCTACCCGAATATGCTATTTTCTCGACAATGAAAAGTTTTCGACTGATATGGCAACAGTGGAGTGCTAGAAAATGACAGGGTCATACATGTCTCGCGTGCAACAGAAAGAGAGAAGAATATCCCTATGTAACCAGTGCTTCATTCTAAACGTTGGATGCCTTATAAAATCGCATGGTTCTAATATTTGTATGACTAATTTTTTTATCTGTAATAACCATATTTTAGCCCAATATTTTCTCTTTCGTGTCGACTTCAATGGCAACAAAGTCAATGCGATTCCGATTTTTTGAAATTTAGAAAAGGAAGGAGCCATGATCGCGCGTGCTTTCAGACCAGAGCGAGCCAGCCTACTGCAGATCGGGCCCAGCAGATTGTGTCGTGTTGAGAGCAGCACCCGATTTACCGTGCTAATTACCCAGCAGATCGTGCCCAACAGATTGGGTCGTGTGTAGAGTCCTTTTAAACCAACCGATTGCCCTCTGCAGTGACAGCTGGTACTACGAATATCAGGATCTGAGAGGAGGAAGGTTGAACCTGCAATAAGATTACATACAATACTCGCCCTTTCAGCCGGGAGGAGATAGGGCGAATCAGCAAAATGATTACACACACTATTCGTCCTTTCTCCTTCCAGCTCCTGATATGGAGTCAGCTGAGAAGAGATCAAGTTGTATGGCAAATATCATGCAAAATAATCCCAATGGGAAGGGCAGTGGCTTTATGTGCCAACTGGAGAACGTGCTAAATATTTAGTATGTAGACATTCTGTGATAGCTAAAAATGTAACGTTAAGCGGCAGCTATAATGCACACGGTTCGTTCTACATATTTATGTGAACTATTTTCTTCGCTTTAAAGCTTTGCGAATCTAGACATATCTGAGAGCAGTTCTTCGACTGCACACCGGTACAAGTATATGTCCAGTCATTCCCTCACCTGCAGAAAAACATTGGGCATATACCTCATAATGTACACACTTGAATGTCTGCATTTTTGTAATGCAATGTAAAGACACTGTCTACAATTAATCAGTTCAGAATTAGATTGAACCAGCAGCTCTCTCGCTTCGTCTCGCTACACTGTGACGTATGAGTGCTGGTAAACCGCCCGCATTTACGTCACATCTGCCTGACTGCATGGGCCAGGGTAAACAGGCGTCCATCTGACCACCTCTGGTCCAACGCATAGAGATAGTAAACTATACACTAGAGGTATTACCCGTCTGAGATATGAGTGCCGGTGGCCAAGTTGGAATATATTAAAACTCAGCAATTCTTCTAGGTTTGGGCCGTGTCTTGTGTGGGTTTTCAACTAGGACACCAAGCTGACTCATCGGCGGGCTCTTGGTGTCCCCGCCCAGACCCCCACAGGAGTGACGAACTGGCGCCACCTCCCTTTATGTTAGGTGCAACTGCACCACTTGGCTGCGAGAACTAAAAGCTCAAGCAGCCTTAACCTCCCTATGAAGGCTTCCAAAAAGATGGAATATATTCTTTGTTTAAATGTGCACTTGCACTGTTGGCTGGTAGGATACGTCTCGACTCCAGTAGCCTCAGTCATCGTTCTCCTCTCCGTGAAGACATGTGCTCCTGTTACTCTTACGAGGGGCGGCCGTGGGACGGGTCTCACCGTTTGGCTCAAGCTGTTTGCGTAGGAGCAGGCGGATGCTCCATTCGAGTTCCTAGAATATCTCGCCAAGGTGAGTCATAGGAAAAGATAAAACGATCTCTAAAGATTTTTGTGGAGAGTGTGAGTTATTTGTCCTTTGTAGGTCTTATGTCGGTCAACACGATTGTGCCCGATGAATGGGCGGCGTACAAAATATAAATATGTAAATACACTCCTGGAAAAAATGACATGTATTAGTTAATTATCACGAAGCCTCCGTGGCTTAGGCGGCAGCATGCCGGCCTCTCTCCGCTGGGTCCGTGGTTCACATCCCGGTCACTCTATGTGAGATTTGTGCTGGACAAAAGCGGAGGCAGACAGGTTTTTCTCCGGGTACTCCAGTTTTACCTGTCAAAATTTCATTCCAGGAACACTCTCCACTATCATTTCATTTCATCTGTCATTCATTTACTCATTGCCTCCGAGGAGTGCGATAGGCTTCGGCAGCCGGAACAGTTCATTTCCTAGCCGCTAGATGGAAGGCTTCATTCATTCCATCCCTGACCCGGTCTGTCGACTGGAACAGGCTGTGGATTTTTTCAGTAAATTATCACAATTAAATGGAGCAATCTAACAGATCTCTTATCAGTTTGCATCATGAGTATGAGTGTACACCGTTTCTGCCCTCAGACCAGATCATTCTTGGCAGAGCCAGGCGACAGCCAAACATGCTGGGCGCTACACCACTAGGTGATCCATAGTTTTCGAGATATTTATTCTTAAAAAAATGAAAGAAAAAACAATAAAAACCAATTACTGTTTTCTCTTGCTGCACGAAACACCCACCAAAAATGTACATATTGGCCAAACATATTAGGAAAGAGCTGATATATTCAACCCTGCCAGGATTCGAACATGAAATTTTCTCAACCGCAGTCAGACGCGTTATCCATTGCGCCACAGGGCCAATGCGTGTTATTTACACTATAGACCCATCTGGTTGTCCGTGAGTACAAATAATCAGTGCTGAGTTAGAGGATTAAAACATGATGGAATATTCTCAAGTCATTTGTTCATGGCGATTGCCAAAAGTGCCGAATTTCCAGGCAGTTGCAAAAGGGTCATCCATTTCTTGACTAATGGTAACAATCAGGATGAATTCACTGGCACAGCAGCCGAAATAGCTCAGTTGGGAGAGCGTTAGACTGAAGATCTAAAGATCCCGGGTTTCGGCAGTAGTTTTGTATTTCCAAAAAGTGAGCATACTTGTACATCTAACAACAAGCCACAATAATCAGCAAAGGTCTGAGACCAGACTCGCCGCTCTATTTAAATCAGGCTTGCTCAAACAGGTGTTTCGCCAAGTACAGTAGGCACCCGCTCCGTGCACGGACGGCGAGCGGGCAAACTAGCTGCGTTCAGTCTTGGCAGCGTTAAAGCCTCTGTTGGGAATTGACTTCCAACCTGGCCACAGATGGTGCAACCTCCCAAGCTCCATAGCCATTGACATTATGTTGGACTGCAGTGTGTGTGTGTTATATCTGTCCCTCTCTGTCCTTTGTATTTTGTTACTCTGTAGTCTGTGGTGTGCAATACAAGATGGCGAGTTTAGAATAGTGACCAGGATGTGTTATCTGTTTACACCCCCTCTATCCCTCCATAGCCTCTATAATGCCACCATGTAGAGCAGTTCATTGAAAGTGTCGATATCCATTCGTAGAATGTTTCCATAAGGCGTCCAACGTTTAGAATGAAGCATTGGTCTTATGGCGCGTCACGGCAGGGTTGCCACTCCATGAGACGTGGCAGTACAAAGCGCTTCGCGTACACTTTCCGCACATTCAGCGATTGTGCTGTGACGAAGACTTGAATTAAGTACTGTATAATAATACTAATAGTAGGCTAACATAACACATACAACGAAATAAAATTAAATTAACTATAACGAATGCTGAATGTGACATAAAGGAAACAAACAAAATAAAATAAATAAAGTACAAGCCCAAGGAAATGTGTGAAGTTTCGACTGCAGTTAAAGTTCCAGTACTTTATTAAAGAAAATACTCCTCATTGGCTTACCTTTCATGTTTTATAATTTCGTTGGGTTTAAGTTTCTTAAAATAACCGAACACATTAATTACAACCTGTTTTTCCCTCCATCTGAGCACTTAACCACGCTTTCTTTTCACAAAACTATTTATTGTTGTACGTGAAATACGTAAAATACAACACGTTAAATCTAACAGAACTGCTGCACACACACTCAAGATAGAGACAGCCGAACTACTGAAATACATGCTCGAAGGGCACAGTAATAAAGCTGTGAGTAGCAAGCTGCACCCAGATGTCCTTCGAAACTTCATTTTTATAATCCGCGGTCAATGAACAGCCCGGCCGGTGTAAACAATTAAACCTACACTCTGGGTAAGCAGGTAGAAAACTTCTTCCAACATTCCTCTACAACTCTCAAACTGACATAACATGGTTATCTTTAAAAATAGAAAAGTTGGCAGCATACGAACTTTTTCAATGCTGCTTTGCGGTTATGAGAGAATATTCAGAAGTTTTATCTACATGAAAATTGTAATATTGCCAGTATAAAATATTTCAATAATCCATCATCAAGACGGCACATTTAGCTACACGTGTGTGAAAAATAGGCATCACAAAGTCAATGCAACATGAAATAGTGCACACCGGTACAAGTATATGTCCAGTCATTCCCTCACCTGCAGAAAAACATTGGGTATATACCTCATAATGTACACACTTGAATGTCTGCATTTTTGTAATGCAATGTAAAGACACTGTCTACAATTAATCAGTTCAGAATTAGATTGAACCAGCAGCTCTCTCGCTTCGTCTCGCTACACTGTGACGTATGAGTGCTGGTAAACCGCCCGCATTTACGTCACATCTGCCTGACTGCATGGGCCAGGGCAAACAGGCGTCCATCTGACCACCTCTGGTCCAACGCATAGAGATAGTAAACTATACACTAGAGGTATTACCCGTCTGAGATATGAGTGCCGGTGGCCAAGTTGGAATATATTAAAACTCAGCAATTCTTCTAGGTTTGGGCCGTGTCTTGTGTGGGTTTTCAACTAGGACACCAAGCTGACTCATCGGCGGGCTCTTGGTGTCCCCGCCCAGACCCCCACAGGAGTGACAAACTGGCGCCACCTCCCTTTATGTTAGGTGCAACTGCACCACTTGGCTGCGAGAACTAAAAGCTCAAGCAGCCTTAACCTCCCTATGAAGGCTTCCAAAAAGATGGAATATATTCTTTGTTTAAATGTGCACTTGCACTGTTGGCTGGTAGGATACGTCTCGACTCCAGTAGCCTCTGTCATCGTTCTCCTCTCCGTGAAGACATGTGCTCCTGTTACTCTTACGAAGGACGGCCGTGGGACGGGTCTCACCGTTTGGCTCAAGCTGTTTGCGTAGGAGCAGGCGGATGCCCCATTCGAGTTCCTAGAATATCTCGCCAAGGTGAGTCATAGGAAAAGATAAAACGATCTCTAAAGATTTTTGTGGAGAGTTTGAGTTATTTGTCCTTTGTAGCTCTTATGTCGGTCAACACGATTGTGCCCAATGAATGGGCGGCGTACAAAATATAAATATGTAAATACACTCCTGGAAAAAATGACATGTATTAGTTAATTATCACGAAGCCTCCGTGGCTTAGGCGGCAGCATGCCGGCCTCTCTCCGCTGGGTCCGTGGTTCACATCCCGGTCACTCTATGTGAGATTTGTGCTGGACAAAAGCGGAGGCAGACAGGTTTTTCTACGGGTGCTCCAGTTTTACCTGTCAAAATTTCATTCCAGGAGCACTCTCCACTATCATTTCATTTCATGACCATTTTGCAACTGCCTGGAAATTCGGCACTTTTGGCAATCGCCATGAACAAATGACTTGAGAATATTCCATCATGTTTTAATCCTCTAACTCTGCACTGATTTAGTTGTATTCACGGACAACCAGATGGGTCTATAGTGTAAATAACACGCATTTGCCCTGTGGCGCAATGGATAGCGCGTCTGACTGCGGTTGAGAAAATTTCATGTTCGAATCCTGGCATGGTTGAACGTATCAGCTCTTTCCTAATATGTTTGGCCAATATGTACATTTTTTGGTGGGTGTTTCGTGTAGCAAGAGAAAACAGTAATTGGTTTTTATTGTTTTTTCTTTCATTTTTTTAAGAATAAATATCTCGAAAACTATGGATCACCTAGTGGTGTAGCGCCCAGCATGTTTGGCTGTCGCCTGGCTCTGCCAAGAATGATCTGGTCTGAGGGCAGAAACGGTGTACACTCATACTCATGATGCAAACTGATAAGAGATCTGTTAGATTGCTCCATTTAATTGTGATAATTTACTGAGAAAATCCACAGCCTGTTCCAGTCGACAGACCGGGTCAGGGATGGAATGAATGAAGCCTTCCATCTAGCGGCTAGGATATGAACTGTGCCGGCTGCCGAAGCCTATCCCACTCCTCGGAGAATGTTTCTATAAAGCATCCAACGTTTAGAATGAAGCATTGGTCTCATGGCACGTTACGGCAGAGTTGCCACTCCATGAGAGGAGGCAGTACAACGCGCTTCGCGTACACTTTCCGCACATTCAGCGATTGTGCTGTGACGAAGACTTGAATTAAGTACTGTATAATAATACTAATAGTAGGATAACATAACAGATACAACGAAATAAAATTAAATTAACTATAACGTATGCTGAATGTGACATAAAGAAAACAAACAAAATAAAATAAATAAAGTACAAGCCCAAGGAAATGTGAGAAGTTTCGACTGCAGTCATCGTTCAAGTACTTTATTAAAGAAAATACTCCGCATTGGCTTACCTTTCATGCCTTATAATTTCGTTGGGTTTAAGGTTCTTAAAATAACTCAACACATTAATTACGACCTGTTTTTCCCTCCTTCTAGCACTTAACCACGCTTTCCTTTCACAAAACTATCTATTGTTGTACGTGAAATACGTAAAATACAACACGTTAAATCTAACAGAACTGCTGCACACACACTCAAGATAGAGACAGCCGAACTACTGAAATACATGCTCGAAGGGTACAGTAATAAAGCTGTGAGTAGCAAGCTGCACCCAGATGTCCTTCGAAACTTCATTTTTATAATCCGCGGTCAATGAACAGCCCGGCCGGTGTAAACAATTAAACCTACACTCTGGGTAAGCAGGTAGAAAACTTCTTCCAACATTCCTCTACAACTCTCAAACTGACATGACATGGTTATCTTTAAAAATAGAAAAGTTGGCAGCATACGAACTTTTTCAATGCTGCTTTGCGGTTATGAGAGAATATTCAGAAGTTTTATCTACATGAAAATTGTAATATTGCCAGTATAAAATATTTCAATAATCCATCATCAAGACGGCACATTTAGCTACACGTGTGTGAAAAATAGGCATCACAAAGTCAATGTAACATGAAATAAGATTGATTTTACAAAAAAGGGGACTCAGTTTATAGTTTTTTTTTAAAATATGGATATCTAGTTTTTCTAGCATTTCTATCAAGTTTACGTAGTTTTAATATAGGACAAAAAAAGATCGGCAAAACAAAGTCCTACCGGAATATGCTATTTCCTCGACAATGAAAAGTTTTCGACTGATATGGCAACAGTGGAGTGCTAGAAAATGACAGGGTTATACATGTCTCGCGTGCAACAGAAAGAGAGAAGAATATCCCTATCTAACCAGTGCTTCATTCTAAACGTTGGATGCCTTATAAAATCGCATGGTTCTAATATTTGTATGACTAAATTTTTTTCTTTGTAATAACCACTTTTTAGCCCAATATTTTCTCTTTCGTGTCGACTTCAATGGCAACAAAGTCAATGCGATTCCGATTTTTTGAAATTTAGAAAAGGAAGGCTCCATGATCGCGCGTGCTTTCAGACCAGAGCGAGCAAGCCTACTGCAGATCGGGCCCAGCAGATTGGGTCGTGTGGAGAGCAGCACCCGATTTACCGCGCTAATTACCCAGCAGATCGGGCCCAACAGATTGGGTTGTGTGTAGAGTCCTTTTTAAACCAACCGATTGCCTTCTGCAGTGACAGCTGGTAATACGAATATCAGGATCTGGGAGGAGAAAGGGTGAATCTGCAATAAGATTACATACAATACTCGCCCTTTCAGCCCGGAGGAAAAAGGGCGAATCAGCAAAAAGATTACATACACTATTCGTCCTTTCTCCTTCCAGCTCCTGATATGGAGTCAGCTGAGAAGAGACCAAGTTGTATGGCAAATATCATGCACAAGAATCCCAATGGGAAGGGCTGTAGCTTTATGTGCCAATTGGAGAACGTGTTAAATATTTAGTATGTAGACATTCTGTGATAGCTAAAAATTTAACGTTAAGCTGCAGCTATAATGTGCACGTTTGGTTCTACATATTTTTGTGAACTATTTTCTTCGCTTTAAAGCTTTGCGAATCCAGACATATTATCTGAGGGCAGTTCTTCGACTGCACACCGGTACAAGTATATGTCCAGTCATTCCCTCACCTGCAGAAAAACATTGGGCATATACCTCATAATGTACACACTTGAATGTCTGCATTTTTGTAATGCAATGTAAAGACACTGTCTACAATTAATCAGTTCAGAATTAGATTGAACCAGCAGCTCTCTCGCTTCGTCTCGCTACACTGTGACGTATGCGTGCTGGTAAACCGCCCGCATTTACGTCACATCTGCCTGACTGCATGGGCCAGGGTAAACAGGCGTCCATCTGACCACCTCTGGTCCAACGCATAGAGATAGTAAACTAGAGGTATTACCCGTCTGAGATATGAGTGCCGGTGGCCAAGTTGGAATATATTAAAACTCAGCAATTCTTCTGGGTTTGGCCCGTGTCTTGTGTGGGTTTTCAACTAGGACACCAAGCTGACTCATCGGCGGGCTCTTGGTGTCCCCCGCCCAGACCCCCACAGGAGTGACGAACTGGCGCCACCTCCCTTTATGTTAGGTGCAACTGCACCACTTGGCTGCGAGAACTAAAAGCTCAAGCAGCCTTAACCTCCCTATGAAGGCTTCCAAAAAGATGGAATATATTCTTTGTTTAAATGTGCTCTTGCACTGTTGGATGGTAGGACACGTCTCGACTCCAGTAGCCTCAGTCATCGTTCTCCTCTCCGTGAAGACATGTGCTCCTGTTACTCTTACGAGGGACGGCCGTGGGACGGGTCTCACCGTTTGGCTCAAGCTGTTTGCGTAGGAGCAGGCGGATGCCCCATTCGAGTTCCTAGAATATCTCGCCAAGGTGAATCATAGGAAAAGATAAAACGATCTCTAAAGATTTTTGTGGAGAGTTTGAGTTATTTGTCCTTTGTAGCTCTTATGTCGGTCAACACGATTGTGCCCAATGAATGGGCGGCGTACAAAATATAAATATGTAAATACACTCCTGGAAAAAATGACATGTATTAGTTAATTATCACGAAGCCTCCGAGGCTTAGGCGGCAGCATGCCGGCCTCTCACCACTGGGTCCGTGGTTCACATCCCGGTCACTCTATGTGAGATTTGTGCTGGACAAAAGCGGAGGCAGACAGGTTTTTCTCCGGGTACTCCAGTTTTACCTGTCAAAATTTCATTCCAGGAACACTCTCCACTATCATTTCATTTCATCTGTCATTCATTTACTCATTGCCTCCGGGGAGTGCGATAGGCTTCGGCAGCCGGCACAGTTCATATCCTAGCCGCTAGATGGAAGGTTTCATTCATTCCATCCCTGACCCGGTCTGTCGACTGGAACAGGCTGTGGATTTTTTCAGTAAATTATCACAATTAAATGGAGCAATCTAACAGATCTCTTATCAGTTTGCATCATGAATATGAGTGTACACCGTTTCTGCCCTCAGACCAGATCATTCTTGGCAGAGCCAGGCGACAGCCAAACATGCTGGGCGGTACACCACTAGGTGATCCATAGTTTTCGAGATATTTATTCTTAAAAAAAAATGAAAGAAAAAACAATAAAAACCAATTACTGTTTTCTCTTGCTACACGAAACACCCACCACAAAATGTACATATTGGCCAAACATCTTAGGAAAGTGCTGATACATTCAACCCTGCCAGGATTCGAACATGAAATTTTCTCAACCGCAGTCAGACGCGCTATCCATTGCGCCACAGGGCCAATGCGTGTTTTTTATACTATAGACCCATCTGGTTGTCCGTGAGTACAACTAAATCAGTGCAGAGTTAGAGGATTAAAACATGATGGAATATTCTCAAGTCATTTGTTCATGGCGATTGCCAAAAGTGCCGAATTTCCAGGCAGTTGCAAAAGGGTCATCCATTTCTTGACTAACGGTATCAATCAGGATGAATCCACTGACACAGCAGCCGAAATAGCTCAGTTGGGTAGTTGGTCACTAGTCGTGGCCGAGTGAGGTACGTGTGTGCGCGCTGTGTGCCCGCATTGGAAGAGGTACGTTTCCTAATACTGGTGCTTCCGATAGTTCCACGTGTGTACTGACCTTCCGTGTGTCCTTCGGACAATACTTTTTCAAGTAGTGTTCCAGATAGGACCACAAAACCAGAAACCCAGAAAACCCCGCTGAAAATCATGTCCGGATACCAGAGGAAAAACACCGTACGCTGCCAATGGGACAGGCAGAGTTCTCGCCCCGCACCAGGAGAAATTCACCGCTGGATTAGCGATACTCTCCGGTTGACTGTCGACCAAGTAGAAGCCATCCAGTTAAATGCGCATGAAAAAACCATGTACATCAAGGTAATCAGCATATCTACTTATCAGAAATTGTTAAATACTTTTGCAGATCCTATTAAATTTCAGTATGACTCAGGCGAAATGACAATGTTATGCTCTCCACAGCGGATTCCAATTTTACCACAGTGCGTATATTTAATGTCCCACTCGAAGTTCCCCCTGAAATTTTCAAATCCGTCCTGTCGAAATATGGCACTGTGAGTGACGTCAGGAAAGAACAATGGTCTTCTGCTTATCAGTTCCCGGTGTATAATGGGATACGTGCAGTCACTATGGAAATCAAGCAAGATATCCCCTCCACTGAGACTTTTGGTGGCCATTCTGGATATATAACGTATAATGGACAGAAACAGACCTGTTTAATTTGCAATGCTAACACACATCTACGTATCAACTGCCCAAAGAAAATGATTCCCCTCGGTATAACTCCTACACAACAACGACGTGTCCAATACTCGGAAGTTATGACACAGCAAACGTCCCATGAAAACATGCTTATTGATCAGTCAGCTGGGACAACACCAGAAGTGGCCTCGGATACACTTGACGCAGAACTGGTACCTTGCCCTGACCAGAGCAGCGAGCCAAAGAGTGCCCCTGTGCTATCGGCAACCTGTATCGCAGCCTTAGAACCAACTATGCCGTCACTACAGGCTGCCACAGAAATTTTGTCTTCACTGCCCCCACCTTCTCTGGTACCTACCGACTCACTTAAGCAGGTTGATCGGGGATCCGAGAATGTATCTAAGAAGATTAAAACAAATGCCTCGATTGCCGTACCAGCCCCGAAGAATCAAACTGGCTCTACAAACGTTCCCGCAGCTGTGAAAAAGAAACAAAATCTTCATTCTACGTCATCTAGGGACCCACGAACGCTCTCAAACGCTGACAGCCGGCCTATGAATGGCAGTCATAAGGAACTATCTCAACCTAATTGGACATAGTGCACCAGTATATTTCTCACCCGTGTCTTTTTTCTTTTTTCTCGAGTCCACCTTCCAGTATGTCTAGCACAGCTTTTATACTTTTCTTAATGGCGCAATTTCTCACTGTGGCCACTGTGAATATCAATGTAATAGAATGCCCTCTGAAATTTCAACGGTTGGAGAGATTCCTTCGAGATGCAGACATTGCCATTGCCTTCATTCAAGAAGTTGCTATACCCTGTTTGCCAATATCTGCCTTCTACAAACAATACATCAATACCGGTAATACGAAGACGGACCGGATTCCTCATACGACATGATATCCCACTCGAAGGTGTGATATGTCATCCATCAGGACGCATAATATCTGGACACATAAACAATACCACCCTGATAAATGTATATGCCCCATCCGGGTCCAATAAACGTGTGGAACGGAAAATGTTCCTTCAACAGAGTATACTGCCTCATCTGCACGACGTTAAGGAAAAAACTTATTCTTGCAGGGGATTTCAATTGTATTCAACGCCCAGAGGATTCCACTAGTTCATACCAAGGTGTCAACCCGGCTCTCAGGACCCTCCTTACTTTCTTACACCTCATTGATGCTGTGGATAGTTTAAGGGTGCCCCTGCCCCATTACACCTGTATAAGTCACAACTCCTCATCACGAACTGACCGCATCTACTTTTCACAGGAACTTATCCAGCCTAGACGATATGAAGTGATACCTGCCAGTTTCACTAACCATCATGCTGTCGTATGTACAATCTCTTACTCCCATCCCATATTTCACATAGGAAGAGGTTATTGGAATCTGAATTGCTCGCTGTTACTGGAGGAGGAATGTCAAGATATTTTCAGACAACACTGGACTCGATGGGTCCAACAAAAATGCAAATTTCACGACTGCGCAGACTGGTGGGATATTTTAGTTAAACCAGGGATCCGCCGCGTCTTTAAGAACATATCCTACCAACGAGGTCGGGAAAGACGGGATACAGTTGAATTTTACTATCGAGTTCTTCGCCAGCTCCAGCAAAGATCTGATGATGGGGAGCGTATATATGACCAGATTCGGGAAGTTAAGACCAAGCTCCTGTCCCTACAGCAACGAACGCTCGCTCATATAAACGTGGCTTTAAAAGATCGTACAGTGCTCCCGGACGAAAGTGCAAGTGTATACCATATCGCCGAAGGACAATGGGAGCGGCAACGTAAATATATCCACCGCCTCCGCACCAGTACTGGAAGTGTCGTCATCTCCCCTGACGCTATACGTAGTGAAATATCATTATTTTATCAACGGTTCTACGCTAAGGCTCCAATTGATCCACAGCAGGTGACCCATATTGCTTTCATCTTGCAGTACCCAACTATCTCCAGACTACAAAACTCTGCTCAGCGCGGATATTACGGATGAAGAGATTCACTCTGTGGTTAAGCAACTCCCAAACAACCGCTCACCTGGCATTGATGGACTGCCATATGAAATGTATAAACACTTCTGGCCTCTCATTGGCAAAGAATTTTGTCATGTCCTGCGTACCATTCTCCAACGTCGTGCTCTTTGTCAATCACATCACGAGGATACCATAGTCCTCATACCAAAAACATCTTCTCCCATGGCAGTTGGTGACTTCCGACCAGTTACTCTGCTCTGCAGTGATTATAAAGTCCTTACCAAAGTACTTGCATGCCGATTGAAGACTGTTCTACATGATATCATTGGTGATGAACAATGTTGCAGTATTCCTGGAAGAACTCTGTTAACAAACTTAGCGATACTACGGGACCTACACCTAAAAGCCGAAATGCTCCCCACTGAGCCAATGAGTTTTCTCACCTTAGATCTTGATAAAGCTTTCGACCGCATCAGTCATGAATACTTGTACATGGTCTTGCAACACTTTGAATTTCCTGAAATCCTTATTGACTACATTCGTATGATAAATTGTAATGCTACGTCTCGAGTGCTCGTCAACGGTTTTCTTTCCCCTCTGATTCCAATACAACGATCAGTTAGGCAAGGATGTCCCCTTCCCATGCTACTTTTTGTCATTGGCCTTGAACCGTTCATTCGGACTACCCAGGTGAAGCTACAGGGTTACAAACTGTCCACACATGTTTTTGGAATGTGCGCCTATGCTGATGACGTATCAATATTGATCCGCAATAATGAAGACATCTCCCACATCGATAGCGTCCTTCAGCTCTACCATATCGCCTCTGGAGCACAATCGAACCCCCAGAAAACTGCTTTGCTTCCGCTCAATACTAACTCAGTGATTACCCAACAGCCCTGGTTCCGGATAGTAAATGAGGTGAAAATTCTTGGCATTACGTGGAAACAATCGCTTCTGGACACAGTGCAAGCAAACTGGACTAAGGTCATTGCCAAAGTTAGGGGAGTGCTGATCCAATTTGGTCAAAGAAACCTCAATATAGTGCAACGGGTCATGATCTTCAACGTGTTTGAGCTCTCTAAAATATGGTATGTCGCACAACTTTTCCCACTTCCCAAAATGTTTGAGAGCCAATTGGCAAAATATACAGGTTGGTTTATATGGCAAGGATTTTTGTTCCGAGTACAACGGGAACAGTTATATCTCCCATCCCGGCAAGGCGGGCTAGGGCTAACAGCTCATGGCATGAAATGCCGTGCACTCCTCTGCAAGAACGATATCACCATTCTTTCCCAACATGACACTTTTACGAAAGCGCTATACAAAGATATTCGAAACACAGCCCGTGGTTGTGATAGAGCTTTGCCGAAGATATTTAGGGACAATCAACAGCACCTTCTGGAAACTGTTCGCCAAATGCCTTCAGGGACTGTTCCAACGACGAAAAGTATTTATAACATGTTGCGGCAAGTGGTACACTCCAAACCGCGAATCGAGGCCACGTCCATTGGCCCACTGTTTGGAAAAATTTTGGGGATATGACCATTTCTTCTGCTGTACACTCCCAGGTTTCTATCTTCCTCAACGATCTCATCCCAACCGCTCTACGGCGATATACCATCCGTCTTGAAGCTTACCCATGGTGTACTATATGTGGTCAAACTGATACGGCGATACACCGCTTCACATCATGCACGCGAGTTGCCTCCACGTGGCTGTGGTGTAAGGGAAAGGTATGTCAACTATTAAATGTGCCCACGGATGACCTTGATGACAGGAAGTTGATTCGTTTGTCGATGACCGCCTTCCCCCAAATTAAACAGACTGCCATTGTGTGGATAATGGGCCAATATGTACACTTCGTGATGGACAATGATCAACATTTCTGGTTCCTGGATCTCAGGTATCACCTGCAGAAAGAGCGTTGGAAGCTTAGTGAAAGTGGACAATTGTACGATAAATATGGCCACTATCCGGATTTCTTGTGATGTAATAGTATGGTATTTATCATCTCTGAAAATTCTGTAATTCTGTAAAGAGCTAATAAAAAAAATTGGGAGAGCGTTAGTCTGAAGATCTAAAGGTTCTTGTTCGATCCCGGGTTTCGGCAGTAGTTTTTGTATTTCCAAAAAGTGAGCATACTTGTACATCTAACAACAAGCCACAATAATCAGCAAAGGTCTGAGGCCAGACTCGCCGCTCTATTTAAATCAGGCTTGCTCAAAGCAGGTGTTTCGCCAAGTACAGTAGGCACCCGCTCCGTGCACGGACGGCGAGCGGGCAAACTAGCTGCGTTCAGTCTTGGCAGCGTTAAAGCCTCTTTAATGCCACCATGTAGAGCAGTTCATTGAAAGTGTCGATATCCATTCGTAGAATGTTTCTATAAGGCATCCAACGTTTAGAATGAAGCATTGGTCTTATGGCGCGTCACGGCAGGGTTGCCACTCCATGAGAGGTGGCAGTACAAAGCGCTTCGCGTACACTTTCCGCACATTCAGCGATTGTGCTGTGACGAAGACTTGAATTAAGTACTGTATAATAATACTAATGGTAGGCTAACATAACACATACAACGAAATAAAATTAAATTAACTATAACGTATGCTGAATGTGACATAAAGGAAACAAACAAAATAAAATAAATAAAGTACAAGCCCAAGGAAATGTGTGAATTTCGACTGCAGTTAAAGTTCAAGTACTTTATTAAAGAAAATACTCCTCATTGGCTTACCTTTCATGTTTTATAATTTCGTTGGGTTTAAGGTTCTTAAAATAACTGAACACATTAATTACGACCTGTTTTTCCCTCCTTCTGAGCACTTAACCACGCTTTATTTTCACAAAACTATCTATTGCTGTACGTGAAATACGTAAAATACAACACGTTAAATCTAACAGAACTGCTGCACACACACTCAAGATAGAGACAGCCGAACTACTGAAAGACATGATCGAAGGGCACAGTAATAAAGCTGTGAGTAGCAAGATGCACCCCGATGTCCTTCGAAACTTCATTTTTATAATCCGCGTTCAATGAACAGCCCGGCCGGTGTAAACAATTAAACCTACACTCTGGGTAAGCAGGTAGAAAACTTCTTCCAACATTCCTCTACAACTATCAAACTGACATGACATGGTTATCTTTAAAAATAGAAAAGTTGGCAGCATACGAACTTTTTCAATGCTGCTTTGCGGTTATGAGAGAATATTCAGAAGTTTTATCTACATGAAAATTGTAATATTGCCAGTATAAAATATTTCAATAATCCATCATCAAGACGGCACATTTAGCTACACGTGTGTGAAAAATAGGCATCACAAAGTCAATGCAACATGAAATAAGATCGATTTTACTAAAAAGGGGACTCAGTTTATAGTTTTTTTAAAAAATATGGATATCTAATTTTTCTAGCATTTCTATCAAGTTTACGTAGTTCTAATATAGGACAAAAAAAGATCGGCAAAACATAGTACTACCCGAATATGCTATTTTCTCGACAATGAAAAGTTTTCGACTGATATGGCCAACAGTGGAGTGCTAGAAAATGACAGGGTCATACATGTCTCGCGTGCAACAGAAAGAGAGAAGAATAACCCTATCTGACCAGTGCTTCATTCTAAACGTTGGATGCCTTATAAAATCGCATGGTTCTAATATTTGTATGACTAAATTTTTTTCTCTGCAATAACCACTTTTTAGCCCAATATTTTCTCTTTCGTGTCGACTTCAATGGCAACAAAGTCAATGCGATTCCGATTTTTTGAAATTTAGAAAAGGAAGGAGCCATGATCGCGCGTGCTTTCAGACCAGAGCGAGCCAGCCTACTGCAGATCGGGCCCAGCAGATTGTGTCGTGTTGAAAGCAGCACCCGATTTACCGCGCTAATTACCCAGCAGATCGGGCCCAACAGATTGGGTCGTGTGTAGAGTCCTTTTTAAACCAACTGATTGCCCTCTGCAGTGACAGCTGGTACTACGAATATCAGGATCTGGGAGGAGAAAGGGTGAATCTGCAAGAAAATTACATACAATACTCGCCCTTTCAGCCGGGAGGAGAAAGGGCGAATCAGCAAAAAGATTACATACACTATTCGTCCTTTCTCCTTCCAGCTCCTGATATGGAGTCAGCTGAGAAGAGACCAAGTTGTATGGCGAATATCATGCAAAAGAATCCCAATGGGAAGGGCAGTGGCTCTATGTGCAAACTGGAGAACGTGCTAAATATTTAGTATGTAGACATTCTGTGATAGCTAAAAATGTAACGTTAAGCGGCAGCTATAATGCGCACGGTTCGTTCGACATATTTATGTGAACTATTTTCTTCGCTTTAAAGCTTTGCGAATCCAGACAGATAGTTATCTGAGGACAGTTCTTCGACTGCACACCGGTACAAGTTAATGTCCAGTCATTCCCTCACCTGCAGAAAAACATTGGGCATATACCTCATAATGTACACACTTGAATGTCTGCATTTTTGTAATGCAATGTAAAGACACTGTCTATAATTAATCAGTACATAATTAGATTGAACCAGCCGCTCTCTCCCTTCGTCTCTCTACACTCTGACGTATACGGGCTGGTAAACCGCCCGCATTTACGTCACATCTGCCTGACTGCATGGGCCAGGGTAAACAGGCGTCCATCTGACCACCTCTGGTCCAACGCATAGAGATAGTAAACTAGAGGTATTACCCGTCTGAGATATGAGTGCCGGTGGCCAAGTTGGAATATATTAAAACTCAGCAATTCTTCTAGGTTCGGGCCGTGTATTGTGTGGGTTTTCAACTAGGACACCAAGCTGACTCATCGGCGGGCTCTTGGTGTCCCCGCCCAGACCCCCACAGGAGTGACGAACTGGCGCCACCTCCCTTTATGTTAGGAGCAACTGCACCACTTGGCTGCGAGAACTAAAAGCTCAAGCAGCCTTAACCTCCCTATGAAGGCTTCCAAAAAGGTGGAATATATTCCTTGTTTAAATGAGCACTTGCACTGTTGGCTGGTAGGATACGTCTCGACTCCAGTAGCCTCAGTCATCGTTCTCCTCTCCGTGAAGACATGTGCTCCTGTTACTCTTACGAGGGACGGCCGTGGGACAGGTCTCACCGTTTGGCTCAAGCTGTTTGCGTAGGAGCAGGCGGATGCCCCATTCGAGTTCCTAGAATATCTCGCCAAGGTGAGTCATAGGAAAAGATAAAACGATCTCTAAAGATTTTTGTGGAGAGTTTGATTTATTTGTCCTTTGTAGCTCTTATGTCGGTCAACACGATTGTGCCCAATGAATGGGCGGCGTACAAAATATAAATATGTAAATACACTCCTGGAAAAAATGACATGTATTAGTTAATTATCACGAAGCCTCCGTGGCTTAGGCGGCAGCATGCCGGCCTCTCACCGCTGGGTCCGTGGTTCACATCCCGGTCACACTATGTGAGATTTGTGCTGGACAAAAGCGGAGGCAGGCAGGTTTTTCTCCGGGTACTCCAGTTTTACCTGTCAAAATTTCATTCCAGGAACACTCTCCACTATCATTTCATTTCATCTGTCATTCATTTACTCATTGCCTCCGAGGAGTGCGATAGGCTTCGGCAGCTGGCACAGTTCATATCCTAGCCGCTAGATGGAAGGCTTCATTCATTCCATCCCTGACCCGGTCTGTCGACTGGAACAGGCTGTGGATTTTTTCAGTAAATTATCACAATTAAATGGAGCAATCTAACAGATCTCTTATCAGTTTGCCTCATGAGTATGAGTGTACACCGTTTCTGCCCTCAGACCAGATCATTCTTGGCAGAGCCAGGCGACAGCCAAACATGCTGGGCACAACACCACTAGGTGATCCATAGTTTTCGAGATATTTATTCTTAAAAAAAATGAAAGAAAAAACAATAAAAACCAATTACTGTTTTCTCTTGCTACACGAAACACCCACCACAAAATGTACATATTGGCCAAACATCTTAGGAATGTGCTGATACATTCAACCCTGCCAGGATTCGAACATGAAATTTTCTCAACCGCAGTCAGACGCACTATCCATTGCGCCACAGGGCCAATGCGTGTTATTTACACTATCGACCCATCTGGTAGTCCGTGAGTACAACTAAATCAGTGCAGAGTTAGAGGATTAAAACATGATGGAATATTCTCAAGTCATTTGTTCATGGCGATTGCCAAAAGTGCCGAATTTCCAGGCAGTTGCGAAAGGGTCATCCATTTCTTGCCTAACGGTAACAATCAGGATGAATCAACTGACACAGCAGCCGAAATAGCTCAGTTGGGAGAGCGTTAGACTGAAGATCTAAAGGTCCTTGTTCGATCCCGGGTTTGGGCAGTAGTTTTGTATTTCCAAAAAGTGAGCATACTTGTACATCTAACAACAAGCCACAATAATCAGCAAAGGTCTGAGACCAGACACGCCGCTCTATTTAAATCAGGCTTGCTCAAAGCAGGTGTTTCGCCAAGTACAGTAGGCACCCGCTCCGTGCACGGACGGCGAGCGGGCAAACTAGCTGCGTTCAGTCTTGGCAGCGTTAAAGCCTCTATAATGCCACCATGTAGAGCAGTTCATTGAAAGTGTCGATATCCATTCGTAGAATGTTTCTATAAGGCATCCAACGTTTAGAATGAAGCATTGGTCTTATGGCGCGTCACGGCAGGGTTGCCACTCCATGAGAGGTGGCAGTACAAAGCGCTTCGCGTACACTTTCCGCACATTCAGCGATTGTGCTGTGACGAAGACTTGAATTAAGTACTGTATAATAATACTAATAGTAGGCTAACTTAACACATACAACGAAATAAAATTAAATTAACTATAACGTATGCTGAATGTGACATAAAGAAAACAAACAAAATAAAATAAATAAAGTAGAAGCCCAAGGAAATGTGTGAAGTTTCGACTGCAGTTAAAGTTCAAGTACTTTATTAAAGAAAATACTCCTCATTGGCTTACCTTTCATGATTTACACTTTCGTTGGGTTTAAGGTTCTTAAAATAACTGAACACATTAACTACGACCTGTTTTTCCCTCCTTCTGAGCACTTAACCACGCTTTCTTTTCACAAAACTATCTATTGTTGTACGTGAAATACGTAAAATACAACACGTTAAATCTAACAGAACTGCTGCACACACACTCAAGATAGAGACAGCCGAACTACTGAAATACATGCTCGAAGGGCACAGTAATAAAGCTGTGAGTAGCAAGATGCACCCCGATGTCCTTCGAAACTTCATTTTTATAATCCGCCGTCAATGAACAGCCCGGCCGGTGTAAACAATTAAACCTACACTCTGAGTAAGCAGGTAGAAAACTTCTTCCAACATTCCTCTACAACTCTCAAACTGACATGACATGTTTATCTTTAAAAATAGAAAAGTTGGCAGCATACGAACTTTTTCAATGCTGCTTTGCGGTTATGAGAGAATATTCAGAAGTTTTATCTACATGAAAATTGTAATATTGCCAGTATAAAATATTTCAATAACCCATCATCAAGACGGCACATTTAGCTACACGTGTGTGAAAAATAGGCATCACAAAGTCAATGCAACATGAAATAAGATCGATTTTACTAAAAAGAGGACTCAGTTTATAGTTTTTTTAAAAAATATGGATATCTAATTTTTTCTAGCATTTCTATCAAGTTTACTTAGTTCTAATATAGGACAAAAAAAGATCGGCAAAACATAGTCCTACCCGAATATGCTATTTTCTCGACAATGAAAAGTTTTCGACTGATATGGCAACAGTGGAGTGATAGAAAATGACAGGGTCATACATGTCTCGCGTGCAACAGAAAGAGAGAAGAATATCCCTATCTAACCAGTGCTTCATTCTAAACGTTGGATGCCTTATAAAATCGCATGGTTCTAATATTTGTATGACAAAATTTTTTTCTCTGTAATAACCACTTTTTAGCCCAATATTTTCTCTTTCGTGTCGACTTCAATGGCAACAAAGTCAATGCGATTCCGATTTTTTGAAATTTAGAAAAGGAAGGAGCCATGATCGCGCGTGCTTTCAGACCAGAGCGAGCCAGCCTACTGCAGATCGGGCCCAGCAGATTGTGTCGTGTTGAAAGCAGCACCCGATTTACCGCGCTAATTACCCAGCAGATCGGGCCCAACAGATTGGGTCGTGTGTAGAGTCCTTTTTAAACCAACCGATTGCCCTCTGCAGTGACAGCTGGTACTACGAATATCAGGATCTGGGAGGAGAAAGGGTGAATCTGCAAGAAAATTACATACAATACTCGCCCTTTCAGCCGGGAGGAGAAAGGGCGAATCAGCAAAAAGATTACATACACTATTCGTCCTTTCTCCTTCCAGTTCCTGATATGGAGTCAGCTGAGAAGAGACCAAGTTGTATGGCAAATATCATGCAAAAGAATCCCAATGGCAAGGGCAGTGGCTTTATGTGCCAACTGGAGAACGTGCTAAATATTTAGTATGTAGACATTCTGTGATAGCTAAAAATGTAACGTTAAGCGGCAGCTATAATGCGCACGGTTCGTTCGACATATTTATGTGAACTATTTTCTTCGCTTTATAGCTTTGCGAATCCAAACAGATAGTTATCTGAGGACAGTTCTTCGACTGCACACCGGTACAAGTATATGTCCAGTCATTCCCTCACCTGCAAAAAAACATTGGGCATATACTGTGCCCAACTCTAGGAATGGGTATTCCAAGATTCAGACACCTAGATATCAGGGGAAAGGCTACAGCCGCTTTTGAAAGTTGAGATATTTGAATATCGCGCCTCACTACTTCTAGAAAGAAATGGAAACTTTGTGCAGCCAAGAGCATGTCAAGTGACGTAGCGAGTAGTAGCAGAGGTCGAGACTATTTGTTGATTAAATAGTTAGCCATGGAGTAGAGACTTGAGACTTGAATCAGATTACTGGCACGGCCAAATGAAAGAGAATGCACTTAGTCTCAAGTGAATTGGACCAGAGACGCCGGAGATATGAGGATTTCCAGATTTCAGCGTGATCAAGCGTGGACCCGACCGTTTTGAATAAAAGCCGACCGGCCCAAGCATCATCAGCTCACTTCGAACCAAGCTCTTGCATGACAAGGTGCTGCTGCTACGTTGAGCCAAGGCACATGGTTGCCGGATCTACGCCGAAGATATCTTTAAATTGTGATATTTACAAAAGTACTACGATACCTGTGGGACATAGTAAGTTTCCGGCAGAGGGAATCACTAAGGTGATTGTTATTTTTCTACGGACACTGGTGAAATACTTTATTTCTATATGGACATATGCTAGACTTCGTCTAGAAAGTACTTTGTCACAGTCCAGTAATAATAATTCTATACTTGGAAATTTTAATCCAATTAGTCAGTTTCATATATTGTAACTTGATAACCACTCCGATCTTTCAGTATATTGAAGGCCAGTCTATCACGGTGTTGTTCATTAGCCGACAAAGGGAAACTATAAGTTGCTTCACGCATGATAGATAGTGATAAACCATGCCCAGGGAACGATCTTCAGAACAGCCGTTGATTGATTTAGACTGTCAGTGTTTTCTTGTACTGAAAAGATTACCGTGAGTTATGTTACAACTGACGTATTTGAGAATAGATCATTTGGATCTGACCCCATTTAAGCAAACTGCTATGGCTTTAACAGAAGTAAATATTATAATGGATCAACAGTTACTTCCAACTTCAAGAGATATTTCCACTATGTCTTGTTAGACAGATTGTGGGTATATAATGGCGGCCGATACAAGGATTAGACGTGCGTGTCCAATAGGGCATGTATCTGGATAAATCTGGTACAGACCAGGTTCACTACGCTTCAAGACCAACGAGAAATGTAAGCCACATTTGATTTTATGTTATGCCTAGCTAATTGGAACAAACTCATTTTCTGCAGATGACCAACACATTTATTTTTCTTCGTATTTAAATCTTGCAATGATTTACGCAAGACACATTAGGGTTATTCTGAGTATTTTCAGCACCCAGAACAGTTTAGGATCGATGACCGATTATAACGAGCATTTATTTGAATGTTTCATATTTTTTGATAATCCCGGTAATCAGCCGAGGAAACTGTAAAAGTTAATAATTAATTTTGTTGAGATATGGATATTTTATCCATATTCGAAGAATCGACGATGTGGATTCTCACATAATGAAATAATAATTAAACATATTTAAAATAATATAACTAATAATAATAATAATAATCCCCTGATAATAATAATAATAATGATTTTCATAACTTTTCTAAATAATTCTTGGATCTTATATTTTCTAATAATCACATTCATTGAGAGAGAGCTTATGAAGTAGTTTAATCATTTCTAGTTTGGAACAGGTGATTTTCCGAAGGATAGTGGTTAGCGCAAGCCCGCATTCAACCAACATTTCAGTTCTGGTTGAACAGTTAATATTTGCCATGAGCAAAGTATATTTTTCAGATAACACGGAGAGGCATGAAACGGGAAGCAAATGATATTTGTATCAATTAGGATATTTTGTATTTATATAAAATCATGACGTAGATACACATTCGAAAGTGAAATAGAGAGTATCATAAGCGTGGTAACTTCACGATTTGAACTGAATGGTAAAATAAAATAAACTTGTAAGTTTATAAATCTTCCAGTGTTGATAATAAGCAGAGGCTTGATTTATTGTATAAATTTTGAGAAGAAAATTTATGTGTGTGGAGTAGTTGAAATGCCATTCCCAGGTGCGCATGTTTAAGTCGCAGGAATGAGGAGGTTTTTATTTGCGCATCAATCAAATAGCAGGTTCGATGACTCAATGTTAAAGAAGGAGTATTGGAACTACACATTGCGTCGTATGAATGACCCAAATGTTATTTCTTAAAAACCACCAGTTCTTATTTCAATCTTGTTTACGGATTACATTAAGACTTTGATTTTGCTAGAACCCGGATTTGTCATGATAGTATTTTATTCTTCTTCAGAGGAAGACCTTTGCCGTTGTTGTTGGAATAATGTGTTCTTATAAAAATAATAGAATGGGCCACTGCCAATTAAAAACAATTCTATAACCACGAATAATTTGAAGGATGTTTTTCAATCCTAGTGTCATGAAATAAATGAATTTATTATAAAGCTACAATTCTTATTTCCGCATTCTGTTCAAGAATTGCAAGTTGTGAAAATTATTAAAATGACCACAAATATAAATATATTTATTAATACAGATTCCAAGTGGAAAATCGAATAGTTGAATGGTACAACAATTTATTGATCAAGTTGATGATTCAGAAATCATATAATTTGTTAGGAACTTGAAGTTCATAATCGAGTCACTTCTCGAAACGTTTAAGGACGGAAGAACAATTAATTTTGTTGTGCTTCGCACAGTTCTTCGATGCTATGCTCAAGGGTCAGATACTTTTCAGATGTTGTTATTAATATGTGTACATAATTTGTGTTGATTCAGAGATGATAATATTTTTTGACAATATTTTTTTTGAAACTGGAAAAATAAGTGAAAGTTAAAAATTCTATGAACAATTATTCTACGAGTGTTAATATTATGTGAACTACAGTATTTCCAGTAAAGACAATTAAATTTGAACTGGATTTAAGCATAAATAATTATTATAGTTTTGGAACACAGTCTACAGGACTGATAATCAGACTTGTGTCTCCAAAGATAATTGTCCAATGTATTGGAAAATTTCTGTACATTGTGTAAATAGTAATGTGGGTCGCCACACATGAATGATGCTGCTTTGAGCATTTTATTTTGCAGTCAATTTTCAATTCAGAATAAAATGTGATAATTTTACATGATGTGTTATGCCAGTTGAATCTCCTTCTATCCTTATTGTTGCATTGAACCAAAAATCAGTAAAGCATTTTTTTCATTTGATGTCGTTTTTGCGATTAGCTTTAACCCATCCGGCGCCCCGGGATATTATGACTCTCGTGCTGACTGATTCTTGGTAAAATGCATATGTGGTCGTGCGGACTCCGATCTAAACGGGCACAATACCTCATAATGTACACACTTGAATGTCTGCATTTTTTTAATGCAATGTAAAGACACTGTCTATATTTAATCAGTTCAGAATTAGATTGAACCAGCCGCTCTCTCCCTTTGTATCGCTACACTCTGACGTATACGGGCTGGTAAACCGCCCGCATTTACGTCACATCTGCCTGACTGCATGGGCCAGGGTAAACAGGCGTCCATCTGACCACCTCTGGTCCAACGCATAGAGATAGTAAACTATAGACTAGAGGTATTATCCGTCTGAGATATGAGTGCCGGTGGCCAAGTTGGAATATATTAAAACTAGGCAATTCTTCGAGGTTTGTGCCGTGTCTTGTGTGGGTTTTCGACTAGGACACCAAGCTGAGTCATCGGCGGGCTCTTGGTGCCCAACCCGAGCGATTGCCAAAAGTGCCGAATTTCCAGGCAGTTGCAAAAGGGTTATCCATCTCTTGACTAACAGAGCAGCCGAAATAGCTCAGTAGGGAGAGCGTTAGACTGAAGATCTAAAGGTCCCTGGTTCGATCCCGGGTTTCGGAAGTAGTTTCGTATTTCCAAAAAGTGTGCATACTTGTTCATCTAACAACAAGCCACTATAACCTGCAAAGCTCTGAGACCAGACTCACCGCTCTATTTAAAACAAGCTTGCTCATAGCAGGTGTTTCACCAGGTAGGCACCCGCTCCGTGCACGGACGACGAGCGGGCAAAGTAGCTGCGTTCAGTCTTGGCAGCGTTAAAGCCTCTATAATGCCACCATGTAGAGCAGTTCATTGAAAGTGTCGATATCCATTCGTAGAAAGTTCCTAAAATCGCATGGTTCTAATACCTGTATGACTAAATTTTTTTCTCTGTAATAACCACTTTTTAGCCCAATATTTTCTCTTTCGTGTCGACTTCAATGGCAAGAAAGTCAATGCGATTCCGATTTTTTGAAATTTAGAAAAGGAAGGATCCATGATCGCGCGTGCTTTCAGACCAGAGCGAGCCAGCCTACTGCAGATCGAGCCCAGCAGATTGTGTCGTGTTGAGAGCAGCACCCGATTTACCGCGCTAATTACCCAGCAGATCGGGCCCAACAGATTGGATCGTGTGTAGAGTCCTTTTTAAACCAACCGATTGCCCTCTGCAGAGACAGCTGGTACTACGAATATCAGGATCTGAGAGGAGAAAGGGTGAATCTGCAATAAGATTACATACAATACTCGCCCCTTTCAGCCGGGAGGAAAAAGGGCGAATCAGCAAAAAGATTACATACACTATTCGTCCTTTCTCCTTCCAGCTCCTGATATGGAGTCAGCTGACAAGAGACCAAGTTGTATGGCAAATATCATGCAAAAGAATCCCAATGGGAACGGCAGTGGCTTTATGTGCCAATTGGAGAACGTGTTAAATATTTAGAATGTAGGCATTCTGTTATAGCTAAAAATTTAACGTTAAGCTGCAGCTATAATGTGCACGTTTGGTTCTACATATTTATGTGAACTATTTTCTTCGCTTTAAAGCTTTGCGAATCCAGACAGATAGTTATCTGAGGGCAGTTCTTCGACTGCACATCGGTACAAGTATATGACCAGTCATTCCCTCACCTGCAGAAAAACATTGGGCATATACCTCATAATGTACACACTTGAATGTCTGCAATTTTGTAATGCAATGTCAAGACACTGTCTACAATTAATCAGTTCAGAATTAGATTAAACCAGCAGCTTTCTCGCTTCGTCTCGCTACACTGTGACGTATGCCTGCTGGTAAACCGCCCGCATTTACGTCACATCTGCCTGACTGCATGGACCAGGGTAAACAGGCGTCCTTCTGACCACATCTGGTCCTACGCATAGAGATAGTAAACTGTACACTAGAGGTATTACCCGTCTGAGATATGAGTGCCAGTGGCCAAGTTGGAATATATTAAAACTCAGCAATTCTTCTAGGTTTGTGCCGTGTCTTGTGTGGGTTTTCAATTAGGACACCAAGCTGACTCATCGCCGGGCTCTTGGTGTCCCCGCCCGGACCCCCACAGGAGTGACGAACTGCGCGCCACCTCCCTTTATGTTAGGTGCAACTGCACCACTTGACTGCGAGATCTAAAAGCTCATGCAGCCTTAACCTCCCTATGAAGGCTTCCAAAAAGATGGAATATATTCTTTGTTTAAATGTGCACTTGCACAGTTGGCTGGTAGGATACGTCTCGGCTCCAGTAGCCTCAGTCATCGTTCTCCTCTCCGTGAAGACATGTGCTCCTGTTACTCTTACGAGGGACGGCCGTGGGACGGGACTCACCGTTTGGCTCAAGCTGTTTGCGTAGGAGCAGGCGGATGCCCCTTTAGAGTTCCTAGAATATCTCGCCAAGGTGAGTCATAGGAAAAGGTAAAACGATCTCTAAAGATTTTTGAGGAGAGTTTGAGTTATTTGTCCTTTGTAGCTCTTATGTCGGTCAACACGATTGTGCCCAATGAATGGGCGGCGTACAAAATATTAATATGTAAATGCTCTCCTGGAAAAAATGACATGTATTAGTTAATTATCACGAAGCCTCCGTGGCTTAGGCGGCAACCCGCCGGCCTCTCACCGCTGGGTCCGTGGTTCATATCCCGGTCACTCTATGTAAGAATTGTGCTGGACAAAAGCGGAGGCAGATAGGTTTTTCTCCGGGTACTCCAGTTTTACCTGTCAAAATTTCATTCCAGGAAATATCTCCACTATCATTTCATTTCATCTGTCATTCATTTACTCATTGCCTCCGAGGAGTACGATAGGCTTCGGCAGCCGGCACAGTTCATATCCTAGCCGCTAGATGGAAGGCTTCATTCATTCATCCCTGACCCGGTCTGTCGACTGGAACAGGCTATGGATTTTTTTTCAGTAAATTATCACAATTAAATGGAGCAATCTAACTCATCTCTTATCAGTTTGCCTCATGAGTATGAGGGTACTCCATTCCAGCCCTCAGACCAGATGATATTCTCGGCAGAGCCAGCCGACAGCCAAACATGCTAGGCGCTACACCACTAGGTGATCCATAGTTTTCGAGATATTTATTCTTAAAAAAATAAAAAATGAAAGAAAAAACAATAAAAAACAATTACTAATTTCTCTGTAGCCGCCGTAGCGTAGCGGTCAGCATAGTTAGTTGCCGTCCCGGAGGTCCTGGGTTCGATTCCCGGCTCTGCCACGAAATTTGAAAAGTGGTATGAGGACTGGAACGGGGTCTACTCAGCCTCGGGTGGCCCAAATGAGTAGAGGGGGTTCGATTCCCCCTCAGCCATCCTCGAAGTGGTTTTCCGTGGTTTCCCACTTCGTCTTCGAGCAAATGCCGATACCTAGTTTAGGCTATCGGCTACGCCAGCTGACATTAAGCTGTAGTTGAGGTTTTGGAATAATTAGAAAAAGATAGCGCACCGATCGCGTCAAGAAGAATGTCAAGATGACGTAGGAGGTCTAGTATCAAGGAGGCATTGAAATCTGTAAGGAGATGGAATTATGGATAAAGATGTAAAGCTTTATTGAGATATGTATATGATTATAGCAATTAAACATCTTAGAAGAGGATATATAACATGCATTATATGTGGAAATAATTTTATGGAAGTCAGATAACCCTTAAGTTATTTTATAACGGATCAGCCGAGATGATCTGGGTTCGAGACTATGATCATGACGCGAGAGCACAGTGGTGGGGGACTACACCACGTGCCTGCGCCAAGTACATAAGAATGAAGACAGTGTCAGCAGATTGAGTTGAGCTCAGTTAGACGAGCAGGTAGGAGCAGCTCTATAGCGCAAGCGAGACGCACAGTGAAGGTCACGTAACATACAGAAACTGTCACGGTCAAGTGTAGGCGACAGTTCCTGCATCGCCGAGCAGCGAAGGCCAGGCGGGTCATTGATCCAGGCGGGCTGGCCGAGGAAGCAATCGCAGACGGCCGGGATATGTCAGAACCGCACTGCAAGTAGTTGAAGGCTTTATTGCAAGCGACATTTCGACGCAGTTTGAACATAGCTTTTACGAATAACTTTATGACTATGCTGTTCTATAACACATTCAAAGCTACTTTAACTATTTCAATTATACGGAATGTTGTTAGCATAGGCACAGATGAACATTATATCGTGCATTAATAAGATTTATATCTTATGCAGTTTTCATGAATTATCAGATACAGACAAATACAGGGTGTTTCGTAAACTTGAACACTCTCAAGTAAAATTTCATGTTACGAATGTGGGACTTAGCAATCATTTGAGATTGAACTTGCAATACTCAAACTGAACATTTAACGGAACAGTGGCGTAACTTAGAAGAGGAGTAGGGGGTCCGCTGTTTCCATGAACTTTTTCGAGAAGGAGTTGGACAATATCCGCTATGGGTAATCCGAAGTTCAACATGTCCGAGTAGACACTGATAGAGACAAGATGGCACCGCAGAGCGATGGATTCGATTCCTGACGAGAGGAGTCCACCAGCTGATTCACTTGGGATTTCGAATGCAATCGTCATTTCATGGATGGAATGATATTCACGCCGATCTTTCGAGAAATTCTTTATGTAGGGAAAATCGACGATCTTGGAAATTTAATTACAGCTGATTATGAAAGGTACTGTAAGAGTCATAACTACCTGATACGATTATTTTCATGAATACTGGGCACACATGTATATTTTTCTAATAGGAGTGATACGATTATTAAGACATGGTTTGAATTTATATACTTCGAATTTGCTAGAATATGGAGTGACCATATGATATGGCAGGCATCATTATACGAAATTCTCACCATTGATTGGCTTTATTAAGCAGATGTTTGGTCTTTTAGACATTTTTCCAGCTAGGATATTTTTCATGAATAGTTTTTTTTGTGTAACGAGTATTTCGAACTCGTGATCTGCAATTGATTATCTAAAATTACTTCGTCAGTTCATTGCATACTAGCGAGTGTGTATTATTCATCAGTAGGGATTTTTTTCCATTGGATTGTTTGGAGATGTTAAGAAGTTATTCACTTTAGTGAATGAACATCGCTTTTATATGACAACTAGAAACTTGTTGATTCCTATCTGGTACATTCACTCATATAGCCTACGAGATGGGGTCCTTCGTATTTATACGATTGTATGGTGGTACTCATCTTACCCATCGTTCAGGGAACTATCATCCAAGTCGACGGGGCGAGGTCTTTCGTATTTATACGACTGTACGGTGGTTACACATCTTACTCGCCATTGAGGGACTCATTTTTATCATCCGAGTGTACACGAGATGTAAGTGAATCAAACAAGGAACTACTAGTCACATATCAGTCGAAATTTTGTTAAATAAAGTAACGATAAATGTCATCAGGATTGCATTTAGTAATTCTTGTTTGCCAATCCAATATTTTGTTGCTATACTCTTTTGAGAGTAATTTCAGTTTAACAGCTGTTACAGCTGATGCTTTGGTGATTTTTATAATTGTGTTGATACCTTTGAGAAGGATTTAAAGTAATTGAATCTTGTAAGATTAATCATTAATGGTCAAGATTTATTATAAGGCAGATCAGTATTGCAGATTTTGATATGAGATTATAGCACATTGGTGTTTTTCTGTGATGTGAATTATGAAAATTGTAAGAGAATTTATGCTATTTGAAAGCAGATCTTAAATTACTGAGGTAATATTTTTCCAATTGTTTAAGAAGTTGTCTAGATGTGATCAGATTAATTACAGTTATTGGAGATTGTGTGCGTTGATAATTTGAAGCCAGTTATATATTTTTTGTAGATCATGCAACATGGTTAAGTGGAGTTTGTGATAGGCATTTTGTGGAAGTTGCCACGTGATAGTAGCAATGTTGCTAATGTATTTTGAAGCAGACATGAGGTCGTCGTACCCAGTCTAGCGTAATTGTTGAGATTCATGCTGTATGTGCTGAATATTTATGGAGTTTTTGTGGAATAATTCTTGTATTCAAATGTGATGTTTGAAGTATTGAAGAAATGTAATGTCGTTGTGGATAGTTAGATCCAACGTGATGTCGTGGAGACAATAATATTTTTTGGCATGATAAATTAAATACGAGATATAACTTGGAAGTGATAAAACTGTAAGACAACGTTCTATAAACCATATTAAACAATTTGTTAGGAAATTAAACAAATAAATGAAATTGATAATACAAGATTTTCTGAAATAATAATTAACGAAATAATAAACTGAGATTTAAGCATATTAACGATCTGACCTAATGAAATAAAAATCAGAATGACTAGATGAAATAATGAAAAACTAAATAACCAGATGATTGAAATTTAAATAAATTGATAAATTAAATTTTGGAATAAATGGATGAATTAAATAAATGGATGAATTAAAGATTGGATAAATAAACTGATTGAAATAAATTAATAGACGATTGTAATGATGATGAATAACTAAATTAGAAGGTGATAATTAATTAAAGAAGCTGATGATTAATGAATTTATATGGAATTAAATAAATTTAATTGAGAGATAATTTGAAGGAATTGCAACTTGAGTTGAGAATTTAAATGATGTAATGGTGATGAATTTAGGATTCTGACAGGAAGATGTATAATTTTGAAGTGAGAATTAATGTGAGAAATATTTAATTTTGATGATGACGATAATGATGACCAATGAGAATATGAATTTTCTGTAATTCACAGATGAGTGATTGCTAATGACGATGTAAATAGTGTAAATTAATTATTCGATGTTTAGGAGCATTTAATTAACATGTTCAACATTCAAATTATGCCATGCAAACCATAATTTACGTGATATTTAATATGTGTGATTATTATATGTGTATGATTAGACAGATTAATAACAATTTTAAATCCACATTGATGTTAAATTAAAGAGAAATTAGGTCTCAGGTTTCACAAATGTCAGTGACGAAAGACATAGTGCTACAGTGATCCTGAGAACCCAAGAGAACTTTATAAATTTTTCTTGTTATGTGGATAAAAAAATAATTTTGGATTAGAAAAGAGATGGTTCGATTTTTGGACAATGACAATTTAACTTTGGCATTCGACCATACTCTTGGGTAGGAATTATATTTAAAATGTCTGTCTGACTATCAAAGTAAAATAAATTTGTTTTTATCTTAGTTGTGATCTGATGATGGTGTGATGTTCCTTTTTCTTTCCTTGTCTTGAGTAAGGCTTATCCGGAAAGGAAGTGGTTTGCTAGGAATTCAGTTGATGGCGCCCATTTATATTTGCATTATTTTTATTAAACTTAAGCCCGTAACGACCCTAGAGATACTTTGTCTCGTGATACCCACTGCTTTTTCGATAACTCAGCTGAATTTCCGACACATTCCTTATTTGACTAGAGGTTCATTTAACTCCGCTCTGTCCTGGAACTCCAGGAATGCGATGTTATAGCAGATGGGTCATCGCATCCCCAGGACGAACGGGTACAGAGAGAGAGGGAGAATTGGCTTTATCCAACTAGTGGGGCTTTTCGATTTTGTTTATTCTATGGAATCACATCAGTTTTAGATTACTGAGAGATTGATCTCAAGTTCATTTAAGTGTGTTACAAAATTTATTAAACTTAGTCAGACAATACTTGTGTGCCCAATCAAGTGTTCATGTTAATCGTATTAGTAATATCATGTTAGTTATAAGACATTTTTTCCTATACCCAAGTGAATGCAGTAATTGAGACATTGTGATGTGTTGTTGTCTAACGTCTCTATATAAAACCTATATTGAAAATATAATTATGTTGCCGGAAGATTTAGCTAAGGTGTTAGGAGAGTTACAGACGGGTATGTCTGGAATTGCAGAAACTATTTCTAAGATGGAAACGCAAGTTAAAGAACAAATTAATAATTCAGAAGCTAGATTAGAAGCTAAATGTAAAGAAAATGTACAAGCATTACAGGCTAATAGCGAAGGCAATCTGAACGACAGTTTAAAGTCATTAGAGACTAGGCTACAGACTCGTAATGAGGAAAATTTAAAGTCATTACAGACTAGTACTGAAGAAAATTTAAAATTTTTGCAGTCAACTAATGAAGATAATTTAAAGTCATTAGAGACTAGGTTACAGTCAAATAGCAAAGATGAGTTGATGTTATTAGAGACTAGGCTACAGTCAAATAGTGAAGCTAACTTGAAGGACAATTTTAAGTCATTAGAAGAATGAATACAGTCAAATACTGAAAGTCATTTAAAAGCTAGTGAAGCTAACTTGAAAGACAATTTTAAGTCAGTGGAAGAGAAATTACAGTCTCGTAGTGAAGAAACTAACATTGAATTAGAAAATAAGTTAACTAGATTAGAGAATAGTTTAACTTTAAAGAATAATGAAATGCTGAAGACTTTACAATTAGACATAATTGCAGTAAACATGAAAGGAGAGGAAAATGTTCAAATATTAAGAAAAGATATTATTGAATTAGAAAGTAGAGGAGAAGAAAATATTTTTACTTTACGAACAGACGTTATGTCCATACAGAAAGACATTAAATCAGATGTATCGAAGTTGAGATTCGACATCGATGGTTTAGTGGCAGATGTAGGCAAAATTCAAGATTGGTCTACCGAAGTATCTTTCGAGACTAAAATTAAAGGTCTAGAAACGAATCTAGGTAACGAGATTAAAGATTTAAAGACAGTAATTGGGACCATTAAAGAGGAAGTCTTAGGAGAGGTCAATTCTAATTTAAAATCATTAGAAAATCAATTGCAGAAAGATATTAGGAAGATAGACGACGATATAGAGCAAAAGGTTAATGAAAACTTAGCTTTGTTTAAAAATAGAGTCGGTGCAATCGTGGAAGAACGGTATAGTGAGGTCGATGCCGAAGCAAAAGAGAAACGTGAAGGGTTAGATGAAAAATTAATCGCAGGTATGGCAAACTTAGAAGCGAGGTTTACGGAAAACAAGGAAGCGATGAAGATAGATTCAACTCTATTTAGAACAGATGTTGATCTGTTAAAGGAACAAGTCGCGTCAGTAAAGAACACGTGCGAAGGAAAAATTGACAAGTTAAGAAACGACTTAGACGAGAGTAACAAGACGCAGGATGTTACATCGTTAGATGAGTTGAAGACTCAGGTCAAGAAATTAGCAGAAGACAGGATAACTAAACTAGAATCCATGTTTAACAGTTTCACCAGTCAGAATATAACTTCAGGGGAAACATTGATAAATCAGACAGCGATAGACCGCAGTATGACTAATCAAGAAGCGAGCATGAGAGAAGACCGTCAAATGCAACCGAATGTGACATTCGAAAGGGCCAGTTCAACCCCTCAGGATAATCCAAGTTCGAATAGGAGTACGTTGGGTCCAAGCGAACGATACTCAGGTCCAGTCACCATTATTAGGAATCTGGATGACAAACCGAGAAAGTTTTCGGGAAATACAGGAGTCACACCAGTAGAATTTCTGCGAGATATTCGAGACTACATGGCGGAACATAGGGTAGCCAAAGAAAGAGAGCTAAGGATAGTCGAACGCGCCTTAGATGGATCTGCGCTTACGTGGTTTAGAGCGTTCAGAAGCAATTTTGCGAACATGGAGCAATTTGCCATGGCTTTCTTGAGGAGATTTTGGAGTGCCGAGGATCAATTTAACGTAAGAGCGGAGATGTACTCAAAGCGCTATTCTACGTCACATCCGACGCATTATGCCAACTATTTCACGTCACAGCTGGCTAAATTACAGTTCCTTATTCCTCCATTGCCAGAAGAAGAGCTTTTGCAAGCTATAGCGAGACAGTTACCGATTGAGGTACAGCGATCACTGATAGCGTCGGGAGCCAATACACTGGAACACTATGACGACATTTTACGGCGATTGGACTATACAAGCGCACAGGTTACGCCTAGAAACACCAGAAACGACAACAGGAACACGCAAGAAGTGAATGCGGTAGTCGTAGACAATGCAGCTCAAACGGACAGAAGGGATTCCTGGGAAAACCGACGGAACGAAGGGAATCGAGGAAACATCCGTAACGCTCGAGGAAATGATCGATATAGAGGACCATATGAGAGACCATACGATCAAGAAGCAAGAGATAGCCGATATAGGAATTATAACCAGAATTCCAGATATCAAGACAGGAATCGATATAACAATAGATATCGGGGCAGAAATAAGTGGAGCCAAGGTCAACAGTATAATGGGAACGACAGGCAGGATGGCCGAAGAAACGATCTTAACGACAGACGGGATAATCGTGGACATGAGAGGTCGAGGCAAGAAGATAGACAGCCTAGTGCACCACTCGAGGAGACAGTGAGAGATGTCAATCGAGCGAGCACGAGTGGCGAAGGAAAAAAAAAACGTCAAATTAACTCTAGAGAAAAATGCAAATCATTGGGAATCGATCGTCATCGTGGAAACGTATCAGGTCAAGGACGAGGATTTAATCGAGGAGGAAGACATAGTACACCGGGAAAATAGACATGAATTGCCAGTTATTAGTGTGGAAGTCATGGGAAAAGAAATAAAGACACTTGTAGACACGGGGGCTATGGTGAGCTTGATATCCATAGGTTGCCTGGATGAATTGAAATTATTAGGAGAAATTACAATGTTGCCAACTGTTGTTAGCAAAATTCAAGGGGTGATCCCAGACAGGAGTATGAAATGTAAAAGTCAGGTACTTTTAGATGTTGGGATTGGAACCAGAAGTTTTGAACAGATGTTCCTAGTAGTGGGTCAACTACATTTTGACATGATCCTAGGAGTGGATTTCTTAAGTGAGAGTGGCCTGATCATAGATATGCAGAGTAGGCGCATGTACTTTCAAGAAGGGGTCATGGAAAATCAGGAATCGGAGATGACATTCTTTAGAGAGGATATATTGGATGAAATTGTATGCAGCGTTGAAAGGTCTATAGAAGATAAAATTGGCATGACAAGTAAAATAAATCCAGAAATTAAGGGGCAGTTTGATCAAGTAATTTCAGAATATGAGGACATATTCAATGACAAACCAGGTCTCATAGAAAATTTTACCTACAGCATCAAGTTGATGGATGACAAACATACCAGAATAATAGCTACAAGATTGTCAGAATGGATAATGATGAAGTTGTAGGAACTTTTAATGCAGCTAGCATCAGGAAATACCATCACGCTGAGTAAGGGAATTGTAGAGCTATCGTGTACATGTATTATATATAGAATGCCTGAGAGTGTATTTTTTTCTCAATCCTGATAAAAAAAGGAGATGTACCCGATACCTAGTTTAGGCTATCGGCTACGCCAGCTGACATTAAGCTGTAGTTGAGGTTTTGGAGTAATTAGAAAACGATAGCGCACCGATCGCGTCAAGAAGAATGTCAAGATGACGTAGGAGGTCTAGTATCAAGGAGGCATTGAAATCTGTAAGGAGATGGAATTATGGATAAAGATGTAAAGCTTTATTGAGATATGTATATGATTATAGCAATTAAACATCTTAGAAGAGGATATATAACATGCATTATATGTGGAAATAATTTTATGGAAGTCAGATAACCCTTAAGTTATTTTATAACGGAACAGCCGAGATGATCTGGGTTCGAGACTATGATCATGACGCGAGAGCACAGTGGTGGGGGACTACACCACGTGCCTGCGCCAAGCACATAAGAATGAAGACAGTGTCAGCAGATTGAGTTGAGCTCAGTTAGACGAGCAGGTAGGAGCAGCTCTATAGCGCAAGCGAGACGCACAGTGAAGGTCACGTAACATACAGAAACTGTCACGGTCAAGTGTAGGCGACAGTTCCTGCATCGCCGAGCAGCGAAGGCCAGGCGGGTCATTGATCCAGGCGGGCTGGCCGAGGAAGCAATCGCAGACGGCCGGGATATGTCAGAACCGCACTGCAAGTAGTTGAAGGCTTTATTTCAAGCGACATTTCGACGCAGTTTGAACATAGCTTTTACGAATAACTTTATGACTATGCTGTTCTATAACACATTCAAAGCTACTTTAACTATTTCAATTATACGGAATGTTGTTAGCATAGGCACAGATGAACATTAGATCGTGCATTAATAAGATTTATATCTTATGCAGTTTTCATGAATTATCAGATACAGACAAATACAGGGTGTTTCGTAAACTTGAACACTCTCAAGTAAAATTTCATGTTACGAATGTGGGACTTAGCAGTCATTTGAGATTGAACTTGCAACACTCAAACTGAACATTTAACGGAACAGTGGCGTAACTTAGAAGAGGAGTAGGGGGTCCGCTGTTTCCATGAACTTTTTCGAGAAGGAGTTGGACAATATCCGCTATGGGTAATCCGAAGTTCAACATGTCCGAGTAGACACTGATAGAGACAAGATGGCACCGCAGAGCGATGGATTCGATTCCTGACGAGAGGAGTCCACCAGCTGATTCACTTGGGATTTCGAATGCAATCGTCATTTCATGGATGGAATGATATTCACGCCGATCTTTCGAGAAATTCTTTATGTAGGGAAAATCGACGATCTTGGAAATTTAATTACAGCTGATTATGAAAGGTACTGTAAGAGTCATAACTACCTGATACGATTATTTTCATGAATACTGGGCACACATGTATATTTTTCTAATAGGAGTGATACGATTTTTAAGACATGGTTTGAATTTATATACTTCGAATTTGCTAGAATATGGAGTGACCATATGATATGGCAGGCATCATTATACGAAATTCTCACCATTGATTGGCTTTATTAAGCAGATGTTTGGTCTTTTAGACATTTTTCCAGCTAGGATATTTTTCATGAATAGTTTTTTTTGTGTAACGAGTATTTCGAACTCGTGATCTGCAATTGATTATCTAAAATTACTTCGTCAGTTCATTGCATACTAGCGAGTGTGTATTATTCATCAGTAGGGATTTTTCCATTGGATTGTTTGGAGATGTTAAGAAGTTATTCACTTTAGTGAATGAACATCGCTTTTATATGACAACTAGAAACTTGTTGATTCCTATCTGGTACATTCACTCATATAGCCTACGAGATGGGGTCCTTCGTATTTATACGATTGTATGGTGGTACTCATCTTACCCATCGTTCAGGGAACTATCATCCAAGTCGACGGGGCGAGGTCTTTCGTATTTATACGACTGTACGGTGGTTACACATCTTACTCGCCATTGAGGGACTCATTTTTATCATCCGAGTGTACACGAGATGTAAGTGAATCAAACAAGGAACTACTAGTCACATATCAGTCGAAATTTTGTTAAATAAAGTAACGATAAATGTCATCAGGATTGCATTTAGTAATTCTTGTTTGCCAATCCAATATTTTGTTTCTATACTCTTTTGAGAGTAATTTCAGTTTAACAGCTGTTACAGCTGATGCTTTGGTGATTTTTATAATTGTGTTGATACCTTTGAGAAGGATTTAAAGTAATTGAATCTTGTAAGATTAATCATTAATGGTCAAGATTTATTATAAGGCAGATCAGTATTGCAGATTTTGATATGAGATTATAGCACATTGGTGTTTTTCTGTGATGTGAATTATGAAAATTGTAAGAGAATTTATGCTATTTGAAAGCAGATCTTAAATTACTGAGGTAATATTTTTCCAATTGTTTAAGAAGTTGTCTAGATGTGATCAGATTAATTACAGTTATTGGAGATTGTGTGCGTTGATAATTTGAAGCCAGTTATATATTTTTTGTAGATCATGCAACATGGTTAAGTGGAGTTTGTGATAGGCATTTTGTGGAAGTTGCCACGTGATAGTAGCAATGTTGCTAATGTATTTTGAAGCAGACATGAGGTCGTCGTACCCAGTCTAGCGTAATTGTTGAGATTCATGCTGTATGTGCTGAATATTTATGGAGTTTTTGTGGAATAATTCTTGTATTCAAATGTGATGTTTGAAGTATTGAAGAAATGTAATGTCGTTGTGGATAGTTAGATCCAACGTGATGTCGTGGAGACAATAATATTTTTTGGCATGATAAATTAAATACGAGATATAACTTGGAAGTGATAAAACTGTAAGACAACGTTCTATAATAGTACATTATGCAACGAGCCTATAATGGCTATAATTAAGACACGAGTATTTTTTATAAAACGAGCGTATGCGAGTTTTATAATTTCCATACGAGTGTCTTAATTACCATTATAGGCGAGTTGCATACGACTGTTTATGTTCGACGATAATTATAACTTTATTATATGTTTTAACATAAATATTCATAAATATCTGTTGAGAGTCAGCTACTGGAATTTTGTGATCGCAGAGCGAGCGTTGGGTGTTATACCTTCGTCTTTCAAGAGCTTTGAACGGCCGACGCATGCGCTCTGTGAGCTTGCAATGCCATATGCAGCCATATGTTTACATCAGCCGTCCCTCAGTAATATTGTCACCGCAGTCATTTGAAGACAATGCGCTGTGTAGAAATTAGTGTTAGTGATTTTAAGGTACTGTGCTATTTCTTGTCTCATATTCGCCAGTTTATTTACGCGAACATATGGACGGTGGGTATTCCATGTCGGTAATTTATTATAGTTCGATGTTGTGTTTATGTCCGACATGTTGGATTTTGAGCGCATGCGCGAAATTATCGTTACCTAATTGGTCAATGAACGAGCTCTGATTGGCTGGAGAAACTGTATCGTAATGAAAAACGGTGTTATAATGACCATCATTATGATACAGTTTTCAAACACATAATAGTGAGGGTCGAACATAAACCATATTAAACAATTTGTTAGGAAATTAAACAAATAAATGAAATTGATAATACAAGATTTTCTGAAATAATAATTAACGAAATAATAAACTGAGATTTAAGCATATTAACGATCTGACCTAATGAAATAAAAATCAGAATGACTAGATGAAATAATGAAAAACTAAATAACCAGATGATTGAAATTTAAATAAATTGATAAATTAAATTTTGGAATAAATGGATGAATTAAATAAATGGATGAATTAAAGATTGGATAAATAAACTGATTGAAATAAATTAATAGACGATTGTAATGATGATGAATAACTAAATTAGAAGGTGATAATTAATTAAAGAAGCTGATGATTAATGAATTTATATGGAATTAAATAAATTTAATTGAGAGATAATTTGAAGGAATTGCAACTTGAGTTGAGAATTTAAATGATGTAATGGTGATGAATTTAGGATTCTGACAGGAAGATGTATAATTTTGAAGTGAGAATTAATGTGAGAAATATTTAATTTTGATGATGACGATAATGATGACCAATGAGAATATGAATTTTCTGTAATTCACAGATGAGTGATTGTTAATGACGATGTAAATAGTGTAAATTAATTATTCGATGTTTAGGAGCATTTAATTAACATGTTCAACATTCAAATTATGCCATGCAAACCATAATTTACGTGATATTTAATATGTGTGATTATTATATGTGTATGTTTAGACAGATTAATAACAATTTTAAATCCACATTGATGTTAAATTAAAGAGAAATTAGGTCTCAGGATTCACAAATGTCAGTGACGAAAGACATAGTGCTACAGTGATCCTGAGAACCCAAGAGAACTTTATAAATTTTTCTTGTTATGTGGATAAAAAAATAATTTTGGATTAGAAAAGAGATGGTTCGATTTTTGGACAATGACAATTTAACTTTGGCATTCGACCATACTCTTAGGTAGGAATTATATTTAAAATGTCTGTCTGACTATCAAAGTAAAATAAATTTGTTTTTATCTTAGTTGTGATCTGATGATGGTGTGATGTTCCTTTTTCTTTCCTTGTCTTGAGTAAGGCTTATCCGGAAAGGAAGTGGTTTGCTAGGAATTCAGTTGATGGCGCCCATTTATATTTGCATTATTTTTATTAAACTTAAGCCAGTAACGACCCTAGAGATACTTTGTCTCGTGATACCCACTGCTTTTTCGATAACTCAGCTGAATTTCCGACACATTCCTTATTTGACTAGAGGTTCATTTAACTCCGCTCTGTCCTGGAACTCCAGGAATGCGATGTTATAGCAGATGGGTCATCGCATCCCCAGGACGAACGGGTACAGTACCTTCTTCAAGGCCACGGCCGCCTCCTTCCCTCTTCCGTGCCTATCCATCCTCACCATCCCTTACCTTTCCTCATGAGGCCCCTGTTCGCTTTGCAGGTGAGGCCGTCTGGGTGAGGTGCCAATCACACCTCACCAGTTGTATCCCTTCCGATTCGATGTTCCCAGCTCTAGGACACTGCCCGTAGAGGCGGTAGTGGTGAGTTCCCTTGCTGAGTCCGTGGGTTCCACCAATCTGGAGGATAAACGACTAAAAAAAACTAATTTCTCTTGCTACACGAAACGCCCACCGAAAAAGGGAAGTATGGGCCAAACATCTTAGGAAAGTGCTGATACATTCAACCCCGCCAGGATTCAAACATGAAGTTTTCTCAACCGCAGTCAGACGCGTTATCCATTGCGCCACAGGGCAAATGCGTTGTAGTTACACTATAGACCCAACTGGCTGTCCGTGAGTACAACTAAATCAGTGCAGAGTTAGAGGATTAAAACATGATGGAATATTTTCAAGTCATTTGTTCATGGCGATTGCCAAAAGTGTCGAGTTTACAGGCAGTTGCAAAAGGGTCATCCATCTCTTGACTAACGGTAACAATCAGGATGAAACCAATGATACAGCCGAAATAGCTCAGTTGGGAGAGCGTTAGACTGAAGATCTAAAGGTCCCTGGTTCGATCCCGGGTTTCGGCAGTAGTTTTGTATTTCCAAGAAATGAGCATACTTGCAGTACTGTGCCCAACTCTAGGAATGGGTATTCCAAGATTCAGACACCTAGATATCAAGGAAAAGGCTACAGCCGCTTTTGAAAGTTGAGATATTTGAATATCGCGCTCCATTGCTTCCAGAAGCAATTGGAAAGAATATACCACTAAGAGCATGTCAAGTGACGTAGCGAGTAATAGCAGAGGTCGAGGCTATTTATTGATTAAATAGTTAACCATGGCGTAGAGACTTGAGACTGGGATCAGATTACTGGCACGGCCAAATGAAAGAGAATGCACTTAGTATCAAGTAAATCGGACCAGGGATACCAGAGATATGAGGATTTCCAGATTTCAGCTGATGTGGCGTGAATAAAAGCCGGCCGGCACAGGCATCAGTAGCTCACTTCGAAACAAGCACTTGCCTAGCAAGGTGCCGCTACGCTGAGCCAAGGTACACGGTTGCCGGATCTACGCAGAAGTTATTTTCAAAGTTGTGATAGTCACAAAAGTGCTGCGCTACGAGTGGAACTTAGTAAGTTTCCGGCAAGGAGAATCACTGAGGTGATTGATATTTTTCGACAGACACTGGAGAAATATTTTTATTTCTACATGGACATATGCTAGACTTTGTCTAGAATTAGTACTTTGTCACAGTCCAGTAGTAACCTAATACTTGGATATTTAAATCCATTTTAGTCAGTTTTCATATTTGTAACTTGTTAACCACTTCGATCTATCAGTACACTGAAGACCATTCTATCACGGTGTTGTTCATTAGTCAACGCAGGGAAACTACATGTTGCTTCGCGCATGGTAGATGGTGTGAAGCCATGCCCAGGGAACGATCTTCAGAACAGCCGTTGATTGGTTAGACTGTCAGTGTTTTCTTGTACTGAAAAGATTACCGTGAGTTATGTTACAACTGACATATCTGAGAATAGATCACTTAGATCTGACCCCATTTAAGCAAACTGTTATGGAGTTAACAGAAGCCAATATTAAAATGGATCAACAGTTACTTCAAACGTCAAGCGATATTACCACTATGTCTTGTTAGATGGATTGTGGGTATATAATGGCGGCCGATACAAGGATTATACATGCTTGTCCGATAGGGCATGTCCATGGATAAATCTGGTACAGACCAGGTTCGCTACGCTTCAAGACCATCAAGAAATGTAAGCCACATTTTGACTTTATATTATGCCTAGCTAATTGGAACAAACTATTTTTCGGCAGATGACCAACACATTTATTTTTCTTCGTATTTAAATCTTGCAATGATTTACGCAAGACATATTAGAGTTATTCTGAGTATTTTCAGCACTCAGAACAGTTTAGGATCGATGACCGAGCATATCGAGCATTTATTTGAATATTTCATATTTTTGGGAAATCACGGTAATCAGCCGATGTAACTGTAAAATTTAAATTATTTTTTGTTGAGGAATGGATATTTTTTCCATATTCGAAGTTTCGAACATGTGGATTCTCACATAATGAGATGTTAATTAAATATATTTAAATAATAATAATAATAATAATCCACTAATAATAATAATAATAATTTTTATAACTTTTCTAAATAATTCTTGGATATTATATTTTCTAATAATCATATGTATTGAGAGAGAGCCTATGAAGTAGTTTAATCATTTCTAGTTTGGAACAGGAGATTTTCCGAAGGAGAGTGGTTAGCGCAAGCCCGCATTCAACCAACATTTCAGTTCTGGTTGAACAGTTGATATTTGCAATGAGCGAAGTATATTTTTCAGATAACACGAAGAGGCATGAAACGGGAAGCAAATGATATTTGTATCAAATAGGATATTTTTGTATTTATATAAAATCATGACGTAAATACACTCGAAAGTGAAATAAAGATTTTCATAAGTATGGTAAATTCACGGGTTGAACTGAATGGTAAAATAAAATAAACTTGTAAGTTTATTAATCTTCCAGTGTTGATAACAAGCAGAGGCTGGATTTATTGTATAAATTTTGGGAAGAAAATTTATATGTGAGGAGTAGTTGAAATGCCATTCCCAGGTGCGCATGTTTAAGTCGCAGGAATGAGGAGATATTTTCGAGCATCAATCAAATAGCAGGTTCGATGGCTCAGGTTTATAGAAGGAGTATTGGAAGTACACATTTCGTCGTATGAATGACCCGAAGGTTATTACATAGAAACCATCAGTTCTTATTTCAACCTTGTTTACGAATTCCATTTAGACTTTGATTTTGCTAGAACCCGGATTTGTCATGATAGTAGTTTATTCTTCTTCAGAGGAAGACCTTTGCCGTTGTTGTTGGAATATTGTATCCCTACACAAATAATAGAAAGGGCCACTGCCAATTAAAAATAATTCTTTAACCACGAATAATTTGAAGGATATTTTCAATCCTAGTGCCATGAACTAAATGAATTTATTATGAAGCTACAATTCTTATTTCCGCATTCTGTCGAAGAATTGCAAGTTGTGAAAATTACTAAAATGGCCATGAATATAAATATTTTTCTTAATAATGATTCCAAGTGGAAAATCAAATAGTTGAATGGTTCAACAATTTATTGATCAAGTTGATGATTCAGAAATCATATATTTTGTTAGGAACTTGAAGTTCATAATCGAGTCACTTCTCGAAATGTTCAATGTCAGAAGAACAATTAATTTTTGTTGTGCTTCGCACAGTTCTTCGATGCTATGCTCAAGGTCAAATACTTTTCAGATGTTATTAATATGTGTAAATAATTTGTGTTGATTCAGAAATAATAATATTTTTTGACAATATATTTTTTTGAAACTGAAAAAATAAGTGAAAGTTTAAAATTCTATGAACATTTATTCTACGAGTGTTAATATTATGCAAAAATTCAAACAGTGAACTACGATATTTCCAGTAGAGACAATTAAATTTGAACTGGATTTAATCATGAATGAATATAATTTTGGAACACAGTCTACAGGACTATTAATCAGACTTGTGTTTCCAAAGATAATTGTCAAATGTGTTTGGAAAAATTCTGTACATTGTGTAAATAGGATGTGGGTCGCCACACGTGAATGATGCTGCTTTGAGCATTTTTGCAGTCAATTTTAACTTTAAAATAAAATGAGATAATTTTACATGATGTGTTATGCCCAGTTGAATCTCCTTCTAACCTTATTGTTGCATTGAGCCAAAAATCAGTAAAGCATTTTTTTCATTTGATGTCGTTTTTGCGATTTGCTTTAACCCATCTGGCGCCCCGGGATATTTTGACTCTCGTGCTGACTGATTCTTGGTAAAATGCATATGTGGTCGTGCGGACTCCGGTCTAAACGGGCACATAAAATAAGATAGAGAGAGAAATGGCTTCGAACGTGGGGATCGAGTTAGACATGGTCAATCGCATGCCGATTTAAATTGTGATAATTTTTATATAGATATTTTGGGAGTTGAGAGATGTCTGGTTTGGATGAATAAATTAGTTGGAAACCCAATTAGTGGGGAAAATTAAAAATTTAACAGGTTAATAATTAGAATGGGTTTGATTATTTTTTATAATGGCTTAACCATTTGGGCGTCAAGTAAATTCAGTAGTAAACGTTCGATGACTGGACATACGCATTATTAGAATCCAGGTGGAGGATATTTGAGAACTTGCATATTTTTCTTGTGATATTGTGGTAAATGTAATTCGTAAAAGTAGAGAATTTTGTTTTTCCATCACGTCGACCTTAGGACAAATCTCATTTTATTAGAGTGTTCCAATTAGCTATTCATATTACTTGTTCTAGTTATAAGCTTGTGTTTGCCAATATTGTATACCCCTAAGTTTTGAATAATAATTGAAAATTATGGAAGAAATGATGAGGATGATGAGGAGTTTGGAGAAGAGTTCAAAAGAAGCTGGACTGCGTGTAGCAGCCATTATGAAAGAAAATACTGAGGCTTTGGAAAGGAAACTTAAAGAAAATTCTGTTAAACTTAAAGAAAGTTTAAACGATAAACTTAAAGAAAATTCTGATTCTTTAGAAAATAAACTTAAAGAAAATTCTGATTTTTTAGAAAATAAACTTAAAGAAAATTCTGATTCTTTAAAAGGTAACTTGAAAGAAAGTTTAGATGATAAACTCAAGGAAAATTCCGATTTGTTAGAAAGCAGGTTAAAAGATAACTTGAAAGAAAATTTAAATAGTAAATTTAATTCTATGGAAAATAAATTTAAAGAGAATTCCGAAATTTTGAAAATGTCTCTTGAGAGTAAAATGACTAAATTATGCGAAAAAACACATGAGCTCGAAACTTCATTAGCCACTAACGCAAGTTTAATCGACGATAAATTTCGCGATGCCGATCTTAGATCCCAAAGCTTAGCTGATAGGATAGAACATGGTCTTAGGAAAGTTGGTGAAGACATGATCAACCTAGAAGTCAGAGTGAAGAAGGAGAGTAATGAGATGGGAATTCTAGTTGTTCAACGTTTGACAGAACAATTCAAAGAACTTGTAATGGGAGAAATAAGAGAAGGTGTGATTAATGAATTACAAACTGAAATTAAAACCACAGTTGTCAATGAAATTAAAGACACACTCAAGCTGGAGAACCAAGAAGGAATCAAGGAAATTAGGGAATCTTTGTCATCCCATATTCAAGTAATTTCCAAAGATATCCAAGCAACTCAGAAGGACATATCAGATATGACAGGGTCGTTGAAAAGTCACGAGGCTGTTATGAACCAGATATCCACTGATGTCAAGGAGAATTGTAAGGAAACCGAAGCAATTAAAAAAATGGCAGAAGAAAACCATAAGGAACTTGAGGCTATGAAAACCCAAATCAAGGACGAGAAACAGTCTGACCATTTGTTGAAAATGCCAAGTGTAAGGGGAAAAGAACAGATACAGATAAATCTAGGAGCAGCTAGAGAAACTGATAGTCAAAGACAGGATGAGGTCAGGACAGTATTTCAATCCAACCCCATAACTGTATTCAAGAATGTAGAGGATAAGCCTTCTAAATTTTCAGGGCGAGATTCTGTGACACCCGTGGAATTTTTGAGAGAAGCAGGTGATTACCTGAATGATTCCAAGATCCCTAAGGAAAGACAGATCCGTGTGATAGGGAAATTTTTGGAAGGTCCTGCACTTCTTTGGTTCAGAGCATTTAGGTCCACTCTTACCAATTTTGAGGAGTTTTCCCGTGGGTTATTAAAGAAGTTTTGGTCCCCGGAAACCCAACAGCAAGTCAGAGCAGAATTATATTCAAAGAGATTCTCGACGTCACAACCTACTCGATACTCTACGTACTTTTCTGGACAGCTTTCTAAACTGCAACATTTAGATCCGCCTATGCCAGATAACGAATTAATTACTGCATTGATACGTCAGTTTCCAGCAGACGTCCAAAGAACTTTGATCGCTGCTGACATCTATAATATGGAGCAATTTGACGAGGTATTACAGAAGCTGGATCATACGAACGCTCAATTCTTCCATCAGAAGGGAGGAAAGTATAACAACGCTGTGTACGCTGTTATGGCTGATAGTTATTCTCAAGCACCTCGAGAGATTCGAGAGGGGCGAGAAGAGAAAACGCCGAGGGAAGATCCCAATAAATGAGGATGGAATCAGTACAGTAACAGATACAGTTACAAGCCTTATGCGAGACCGGATGGTGGAAATCGATATAATACTCGAAGGAGAAGGCCCAGGGATAATCAAGGAAGGTACCAGGAAAGAAGATACTATGGTAGAAACAACTACCATAACAGAGGGAATGTGGATACTCGTCAGTCCAATGAAGAGTTCAACAAGGAGACGAGGAAGAACTTGGAAGCAAGACACCAAGATAACTTGCAGTTTTTGGAGCAGAGGCCCAATGAACCAGGTCCATCGGGAACACAACAATCCCGGGGGAATGGAAACGAAAAAAAAAAACTTCGAATTCACAGTAGAAGATAGAATTTTGAACACTTTCACTTCCAGAATTATTAAATGGCAAGTAGAGGATGATGACTTAATTCAACAGAATGACGAACGGAAAGAAATGGGTACAAGAATTAGAATGCCAATCATATCATGCGAAGTATTCGGTATGCCTGTCGATACTTTGATTGATACTGGGGCTATGCTTTGTCTTGTAAGCGAGAAGCTTTATATTCTGTGGAAGCTCAAAGAGAATTTAGAGGAGATTCCAGTATCAGGAATTAAAATCCAAGGAATAATACCCAACAAAATATCTCTGTGTAAAACACAATTATACTTATGTATTACTATTGGAGGACATGATATCCGACATGTGTTTGTAGTAATGAAGGACATGGCTTTTGACATGATATTGGGAGCGGATTTCATTCAGAAATATCAAGCAGTGATAGACATGAAGACAGAGACGATCAGATTCAAGAATACCGAAGAGATTAACTTCGAGGGAAAAGAAGAGGAAGGCATCGAGGGAGATGCTCAATGGTCTCTGATTTTTCATGAAGCTGAAGGAAGAGAAGTCTACACTGAGGAGTCCCCAGAGCTAGGGAAGATTTTGGAAGAGTATCACGATATTTTTGATATTAAGCCTGGTGAAATAAAAGATTTTGAATATCGTATTCGTGTAAATGATGATGCACCTTTTCAAGCTAAATTGTATCCGGTAGCGGAAAAGCATCGAGAAAGGGTGAAAGTGCTTATCAAGGAGATGGAAAGCAACAATGTGATTGAAAAGTACACTACATCTTATGTCAATCCATTAGCAGTAGTGTCTAAGCAAGATGGAAGTCTGAGACTATGTTTAGACGCGTGAAATTTGAATTCAAGATTACTGCCAGAGTATGACAGACCACCTATCATTAGAGAACTGTTAAGGAAATTCCAAGGCAAGGTCTGGTTCTCTAACATTGATCTCACTTCGTCCTACCATCACATTAGGCTTAGTGAAGATTCCAAGAAGTTTACAGGATTTATGTTTGACCAGCAGACATATGTATTCCGCCGTTTACCATTTGGAGTCAAAACATCTGGATATGTTTTGATCAGAGCACTGGAACAAAACTTGAGTCCTGAAGTAAAAGAGATAGCAATTCGTTACATAGATGATATCCTAATTGCATCTGAGACTAAGGAGGAACATTTGTTACATCTTCAGATGTTATTCGCAGATTTGAGAAAAGCGAACTTTAAAGTAAACCTTCGAAAATGTCAGTTCTTTCGGAAGGAAATAAAATTTTTGGGCCACATTTTGGATGGTGAAGGATACCGTCCCAATGAGACGAAGATACAGGTGATTGCAAATTTCCCTAGACCTACTAGAGTGAAGAATGTCCGCAGTTTTCTCGGAACATGCCAATTCTTTGCAGGGCATTGTCCAAACTTCACCAAGACGGTAGCGCCATTGCAGGAATTATTAAAGAAAGGAAACAAATGGAAATGGAATGAAGATTGTGAACAATCATTTCAAGATGCCAAGAGGTTATTGGTAAACAGCGTGAAATTGGAGTATCCTGACTTTACCAAGAATTTCATCATAGAATCTGATGCATCCACCGTAGGGATTGGAGCTATTCTTCTTCAAGAAGATGAAGATCACAAGGGACGTTACCTGGCGTTCATTAGCAGGAAACTTCGTCCATCAGAAAAGAATTATTACACCACGGAGTTAGAAGCACTTGCTGTAATCTTCGCGTTGGAGTCGTGGAAGAAAATGTTAATTGGACATTCGGTAATTGTGAGGACTGATCACCACGCATTGGAGTTTATCTTGAGAACAAACTTTGCCAGTGATAGGATAACTAGATGGTCACTTTTTATTCAACAATTCAACCTAGTTATTGAACATACTCCTGGAAAGTTGAACGTTGGAGCTGATTTATTGAGTAGAGCAGTGGAGTCTACATCTAAGGTTTTTCAAGTTAACCTGACGCAGGAAGATGAGGATACCTTGAGAAGGTTAAGATTGTTGCATTTATCCCAGAGGAGAGACCGACGTTTTAGAAACATTTTTCGTTTCCTACAGGGAGACATGGATCCAAATGATGATGATTTTGTGGAAACTGAAAGAATTTCAAGAGATTTTATGATGTTAGATGGTTTAATCTACAAATTTGCAGATCCTGACCATACGAAGCTGGGAGTAGTGATACCTCCATGAATGCAAAAACCCATTATCTGGATGGCACATCGAATCGCAGGTCATGCTGGAGTAGATAAGACGGTCAACATGATTCAAGAGAAATTTTCGTGGGAGTGAATGCGACAAACTGTCAGGAATACTATTCGAGAATGCGACTTATGCCAAAGGAGTAAACATAATTCTAGATTATTGAGAGAATTACCAAGGCCTATTATTCCTTCTAAGCCTTGTGAAATCTTCGCGACTGATTTATATGGTCCTCTCCCAAAGTCTAAAAGAGGTAACCGATATATTCTGGTGACCATGGATGTTTTCAGCAAATACACTATGTTACACCCAATTCAGAAGGCAAACGCAAAATATTGTGCGAAGAGAATTAGAGACATTGTAATTCCGGAAGCAGGCAAACCGGAATTCCTTTTATCAGATCGTGGACCTCAATTTACATCTTTAGAATTTAGAACCATCATGAATGATCTTGGGATTAGACAATTGTTTTGTTCTATCAGACATCCTGAAAGCAATCCAGCTGAACGCGTGATGGCTGAAATAGCAAAATTTTGCCGCCTCTATTGTCCAAATGAGCATTGGAAATGGATGGATGTTCTCTCCTTAGCATCCGAATCCATCAACTCTACAATTCATGAGAGTACTGGACAGATTCCCATGTTGCTTCATCATGGAATTAAACCAACAAGATTATGGGATCGAATCATCTCTATTCCACCTGAGATTGAACCAAGTCGTCAGATGAGGGAAACTCTAGCTTTAGACAAGTTGAGGAGCCAAGCTGAGACAAGAGAGCGCAGAGTGAGAGGAAAGCGTTTTCGCAGACCCTTGCGCGTAGGAACTCTTGTTTTAGTGAAAAGACCTACACCCTCTGACGTGCGAAATCGAGTGTACTCGAAGTTTGCAAGCCTTTACGCTGGACCCTATCGTATTGTGGAAGTAAACAACAATGGAAGCAATGAGATCGCCAATACACGAACTGGTAATATCGTGGGAACTTATAATGCAGCGAATTTGAAGATTTACTATACAAGAACCAGATGATTTAATGTGTAGATAGGAAAAATAAAAATGTTTCAATTTTTATTTCTTGCTAGGTGTGGGGTGGATGTGCCCAACTCTAGGAAAGGGTATTCCAAGATTCAGACACCTATATATCAAGGGAAAGGCTACAGCCGCTTTTGAAAGTTGAGATATTTGAATATCGCGCTCCATTGCTTCCAGAAGCAATTGGAAAGAATATACCGCTAAGAGCATGTCAAGTGACGTAGCGAGTAATAGCAGAGGTCGAGGCTATTTATTGATTAAATAGTTAACCATGGAGTAGAGACTTGAGACTGGGATCAGATTACTGGCACGGCCAAATGAAAGAGAATGCACTTAGTATCAAGTAAATCGGACCAGGGATACCAGAGATATGAGGATTTCCAGATTTCAGCTGATGTGGCGTGAATAAAAGCCGGCCGGCACAGGCATCTGTAGCTCACTTCGAAACAAGCACTTGCCTAGCAAGGTGCCGCTACGCTGAGCCAAGGCACACGGTTGCCGGATCTACGCAGAAGTTATTTTCAAAGTTGTGATAGTCACAAAAGTGCTGCGCTACGAGTGGAACTTAGTAAGTTTCCGGCAAGGAGAATCACTGAGGTGATTGATATTTTTCGACAGACACTGGAGAAATATTTTTATTTCTACATGGACATATGCTAGACTTTGTCTAGAATTAGTACTTTGTCACAGTCCAGTAGTAACCTAATACTTGGATATTTAAATCCATTTTAGTCAGTTTTCATATTTGTAACTTGTTAACCACTTCGATCTATCAGTACACTGAAGACCATTCTATCACGGTATTGTTCATTAGTCAACGCAGGGAAACTACATGTTGCTTCGCGCATGGTAGATGGTGTGAAGCCATGCCCAGGGAACGATCTTCAGAACAGCCGTTGATTGGTTAGACTGTCAGTGTTTTCTTGTACTGAAAAGATTACCGTGAGTTATGTTACAACTGACATATCTGAGAATAGATCACTTAGATCTGACCCCATTTAAGCAAACTGTTATGGAGTTAACAGAAGCCAATATTAAAATGGATCAACAGTTACTTCAAACGTCAAGCGATATTACCACTATGTCTTGTTAGACGGATTGTGGGTATATAATGGCGGCCGATACAAGGATTATACATGCTTGTCCGATAGGGCATGTCTATGGATAAATATGGTACAGACCAGGTTCGCTACGCTTCAAGACCATCAAGAAATGTAAGCCACATTTTGACTTTATATTATGCCTAGCTAATTGGAACAAACTATTTTTCGGCAGATGACCAACACATTTATTTTTCTTCGTATTTAAATCTTGCAATGATTTACGCAAGACATATTAGAGTTATTCTGAGTATTTTCAGCACTCAGAACAGTTTAGGATCGATGACCGAGCATATCGAGCATTTATTTGAATATTTCATATTTTTGGGAAATCACGGTAATCAGCCGATGTAACTGTAAAAGTTAAATTATTTTTTGTTGAGGAATGGATATTTTTTCCATATTCGAAGTTTCGAACATGTGGATTCTCACATAATGAGATGATAATTAAATATATTTAAAATAATAATAATAATAATAATAATAATCCACTAATAATAATAATAATAATTTTTATAACTTTTCTAAATAATTCTTGGATATTATATTTTCTAATAATCATATGTATTGAGAGAGAGCTTATGAAGTAGTTTAATCATTTCTAGTTTGGAACAGGAGATTTTCCGAAGGAGAGTGGTTAGCGCAAGCCCGCATTCAACCAACATTTCAGTTCTGGTTGAACAGTTGATATATGCAATGAGCAAAGTATATTTTTCAGATAACACGGAGAGGCATGAAACGGGAAGCAAATGATATTTGTATCAAATAGGATATTTTTGTATTTATATAAAATCATGACGTAAATACACTCGAAAGTGAAATAAAGATTTTCATAAGTATGGTAAATTCACGGGTTGAACTGAATGGTAAAATAAAATAACCTTGTAAGTTTATTAATCTTCCAGAGTTGATAACAAGCAGAGGCTTGATTTATTGTATACATTTTGGGAAGAAAATTTATATGTGTGGAGTAGTTGAAATGCCATTCCCAGGTGCTCATGTTTAAGTCGCAGGAATGAGGAGATTTTTTCGAGCATCAATCAAATAGCAGGTTCGATGGCTCAGGTTTATAGAAGGAGTATTGGAAGTACACATTTCGTCGTATGAATGACCCGAAGGTTAATTCTTAGAAACCATCAGTTCTTATTTCAACCTTGTTTACGAATTCCATTTAGACTTTGATTTTGCTAGAACCCGGATTTGTCATGATAGTAGTTTATTCTTCTTCAGAGGAAGACCTTTGCCGTTGTTGTTGGAATATTGTATTCTTACACAAATAATAGAATGGGCCACTGCCAATTAAAAATAATTCTTTAACCACGAATAATTTGAAGGATATTTTCAATCCTAGTGCCATGAACTAAATGAATTTATTATGAAGCTACAATTCTTATTTCCGCATTCTGTCGAAGAATTGCAAGTTGTGAAAATTACTAAAATGGCCATGAATATAAATATTTTTCTTAATAATGATTCCAAGTGGAAAATCAAATAGTTGAATGGTTCAACAATTTATTGATCAAGTTGATGATTCAGAAATCATATATTTTGTTAGGAACTTGAAGTTCATAATCGAGTCACTTCCCGAAATGTTTAATGTCAGAAGAACAATTAATTTTTGTTGTGCTTCGCACAGTTCTTCGATGCTATGCTCAAGGTCAAATACTTTTCAGATGTTATTAATATGTGTAAATAATTTGTGTTGATTCAGAAATAATAATATTTTTTGACAATTTATTTTTTTGAAACTGGAAAAATAAGTGGAAGTTTAAAATTCTATGAACATTTATTCTACGAGTGTTAATATTATGTAAAAATTCAAACAGTGAACTACGATATTTCCAGTAGAGACAATTAAATTTGAACTGGATTTAATCATGAATGAATATAATTTTGGAACACAGTCTACAGGACTAATAATCAGACTTGTGTTTCCAAAGATAATTGTCAAATGTGTTTGGAAAAATTCTGTACATTGTGTAAATAGGATGTGGGTCGCCACACATGAATGATGCTGCTTTGAGCATTTTTGCGGTCAATTTTACCTTTAAAATAAAATGACATAATTTTACATGATGTGTTATGCCCAGTTGAATCTCTTTCTATCCTTATTGTTGCACTGAGCCAAAAAACAGTAATGCATTTTTTTCATTTGATGTCGTTTTTGCGATTTGCTTTAACCCATCTGGCGCCCCGGGATATTTTGACTCTCGTGCTGACTGATTCTTGGTAAAATGCATATGTGGTCGTGCGGACTCCGGTCTAAACGGGCACAGTACATCTAAAAACAAGCCACAATAATCAGCAAAGGTCTGAGACCAGACTCGCCGCTCTATTTAATTCAGGCTTGCTCAAAGCAGGTGTTTCTCCAAGTAGGCACCCGCTCCGTGCACGGATGGCGAGCGGGTAAAGTAGCTGCGTTCAGTCTTGGCAGCGTTAGAGCCTCTATAATGCCACCATGTAGAGCAATTCATTGAAAGTGTCGATATCCATTCGTAGAATGTTTCTAAAATCGCATGGTTCTAATATTTGTATGACTAAATTTTTTTCTCAGTAATAACCACTTTTTAGACCAATATTATCTCTTTCGTGTCGACTTCAATGGCAACAAAGTCAATGCGCTTCCTATTTTTTGAAATTTAGAAAAGGAAGGAGCCATGATCGCGCGTGCTTTCAGACCAGAGCGAGTCTGCCTACTGCAGATCGGGCCCAGCAGATTGTGTCGTGTGGAGAGCAGCACCCGATTTACTGCGCTAATTACCCAGCAGATCGGGCCCAATAGATTGGGTCGTGTGTAGAGTCCTTTTTAAACCAACCGATTGCCCTCTGCAGTGACAGCTGGTACTACGAATATCTGGATCTGGGAGGAGAAAGGGTGAATCTGCAATAAGATTACATACAATACTCGCCCTTTAAGCCGGGAGGTAAGAGGGCGAATCAGCAAAAAGATCACATACACTATTCGTCCTTTCTCCTTCCAGCTCCTGATATGTAGTCAGCTGAGAAGAGACCAAGTTGTATGGCAAATATCATGCAAAAGAATCCCAATGGGAAGGGCAGGGGCTTTATGTGCCAATTGGAGAACGTGCTAAATATTTAGTATGTAGACATTCTGAGATAGCTAAAAATGTAACGTTAAGCGGCAGCTATAATGTGCACGGTTCGTTCTACATATTTATGTGAACTATTTTCTTCGCTTTAAAGCTTTGCGAATCCAGACAGATAGTTATCTGAGGGCAGTTCTTCGACTGCACACCGGTACAAGTATATGTCCAGTCATTCCCTCACCTGCAGAGAAATATTGGACATATACCTCATAATGTACACACTTGAATGTCTGCATTTTGGTAATGCAATGTAAAGACACTGTCTGTAATTAATCAGTACAGAATTAGATTGAACCAGCGGCTCTCTCGCTTAGTCTCGCTACACTGTGACGTATGCGTGCTGGTAAACCGCCCGCATTTACGTCACATCTGCCTGACTGCCTGGGCCACGGTAAACAGGCGCCCATCTGACCACCTCTGCTTCCACGCATAGAGATAGTAAACTATACACTAGAGGTATTACCCGTCTGAGATATGAGTGCCGGTGGCCAAGTTGGAATATATTAAAACTCAGCAATTCTTCGAGGTTTGTGCCGTGTCTTGTGTGGGTTTTCGACTAGGACACCAAGCTGACTCATCGGCGGGCTCTTGGTGTCCCCACCCAGACCCCCAAAGGAGTGACGAACTCCACTCCACCTCTCTTTATGTTCGGTGCAACTGCACCACATGACTGCGAGAACTAAAAGCTCAAGCAGCCTTAACCTCCCTATGAAGGCTTCCAAAAAGATGGAATATATTCTTTGTTTAAATGTCTACTTGCACTGTTGGCTGGCAGGATATGTCTCGGCTCCAGTAGCCTCAGTCGTCGTTCCCCTCTCCGTGAAGACATGTGCTCCTGTTACTCTTACGAGGGACGGCTGCGGGACGGGACTCGCCGCTTGGTTCAAGCTGTTTGCGTAGGAGCAGGCGGATGCCCCATTCGAGTTCCTAGAATAGCTGGCCAAGGTGAGTCACAGGAAAAGATAAAACGATCTCTGAAGATTTTTGTGGAGTGTTTGAGTTATTTGTCCTTTGTAGCTCTTATGTCGGTCAACACGATTGTACCCAATGAATGGGCGGCGTACAAAATATAAATATGTAAATACACTCCTGGAAAAAATGACATGTATTAGTTAATTATCACGAAGCCTCCGTGGCTTAGGCGGCAGCATGCCGGCCTCTCACCGCTGGGTCCGTGGTTCACATCCCGGTCACTCTATGTGAGATTTGTGCTGGACAAAAGCGGAGGCAGACAGGTTTTTCTCCGGGTACTCCAGTTTTACCTGTCAAAATTTCATTCCAGCAACACTCTCCACTATCATTTCATCTGTCATTCATGTAATCATTGCCCCAGAGGAGTGCGTCAGGCCTCGGCAGCCGGCACAGTTCATATCCTCGCCGCTAGATGGGGGCTTCATTCATTCCATTCCTGACCCGGTCGGAGACTGGAAGCAGGCTGTGGATTTTCATTTTCATTCATCTATTGTTGTACGTGAAATACGTAAAATACAACACGTTAAATCTAACAGAACTGCTGCACACACGCTCAAGATAGAGACAGCCGAACTACTGAAATACATGCTCGAAGGGCACAGTAATAAAGCTGTGAGTAGCAAGCTGCACCCCGATGTCCTTCGAAACTTCATTTTTATAATCCGCGGTCAATGAACAGCCCGGCCGGTGTAAACAATTAAACCTACACAGGTAGAAAACTTCTTCCAACATTCCTCTACAACTCTCAAACTGACATGACATGGTTATCTTTAAAAATAGAAAAGTTGGCAGCATACGAACTTTTTCAATGCTGCTTTGCGGTTATGAGAGAATATTCAGAAGTTTTATCTACATGAAAATTGTAATATTGCCAGTATAAAATATTTCAATAATCCATCATCAAGACGGCACATTTAGCTACACGTGTGTGAAAAATAGGCATCACAAAGTCAATGCAACATGAAATAAGATCGATTTTACTAAAAAGGGGACTCAGTTTATAGTTTTTTTTTAAAATATGGATATCTAATTTTTCTAGCATTTCTATCAAGTTTACGTAGTTCTAATAAAGGACAAAAAAGATCGGCAAAACATAGTACTACCCGAATATGCTATTTTCTCGACAATGAAAAGTTTTCGACTGATATGGCAACAGTGGAGTGCTAGAAAATGACAGGGTCATACATGTCTCACGTGCAACAGAAAGAGAGAAGAATATCCCTATCTAACCAGTGCTTCATTCTAAACGTTGGATGCCTTATAAAATCGCTTGGTTCTAATATTTGTATGACTAAATTTTTTTCTCTGTAATAACCACTTTTTAGCGCAATATTTTCTCTTTCGTGTCGACTTCAATGGCAACAAAGTCAATGCGATTCCGATTTTTGAAATTTAGAAAAGGAAGGAGCCATGATCGCGCGTGCTTTCAGACCACAGCTAGCCAGCCTACTGCAGATCGGGCCCAGCAGATTGTGTCGTGTTGAGAGCAGCACCCGATTTACCGCGCTAATTACCCAGCAGATCGGGCCCAACAGATTGGGTCGTGTGTAGAATCCTTTTTAAACCAACCGAATGCCCTCTGCAGTGACAGCTGGTAATACGAATATCAGGATCTGGGAGGAGAAAGGGTGAATCTGCAATAAGATTACATACAATACTCGCCCTTTCAGCCGGGAGGAAAAAGGGCGAATCAGCAAAAAGATTACATACACTATTCGTCCTTTCTCCTTCCAGCTCCTGATATGGAGTCAGCTGAGAAGAGACCAAGTTGTATGTCAAATATCATGCACAAGAATCCCAATGGGAAGGGCTGTGGCTTTATGTGCCAATTGGAGAATGTGTTAAATATTTAGTATGTACACATTCTGTGATAGCTAAAAATTTAACGTTAAGCTGCAGCTATAATGTGCACGTTTGGTTCTACATATTTTTGTGAACTATTTTCTTCGCTTTAAAGCTTTGCGAATCTAGACATATCTGAGGGCAGTTCTTCGACTGCACACCGGTACAAGTATATGTCCAGTCATTCCCTCACCTGCAGAAAAACATTGGGCATATACCTCATAATGTACACACTTGAATGTCTGCATTTTTGTAATGCAATGTAAAGACACTGTCTACAATTAATCAGTTCAGAATTAGATTGAACCAGCAGCTCTCTCGCTTCGTCTCGCTACACTGTGACGTATGCGTGCTGGTAAACCGCCCGCATTTACGTCACATCTGCCTGACTGCATGGGCCAGGGCAAACAGGCGTCCATCTGACCACCTCTGGTCCAACGCATAGAGATAGTAAACTATACACTAGAGGTATTACCCGTCTGAGTTATGAGTGCCGGTGGCCAAGTTGGAATATATTAAAACTCAGCAATTCTTCTAGGTTTGGGCCGGGTCTTGTGTGGGTTTTCGACTAGGACACCAAGCTGACTCATCGGCGGGCTCTTGGTGTCCCCGCCCAGACCCCCACAGGAGTGACGAACTGGCGCCACCTCCCTTTATGTTAGGTGCAACTGCACCACTTGGCTGCGAGAACTAAAAGCTCAAGCAGCCTTAACCTCCCTATGAAGGCTTCCAAAAAGATGGAATATATTCTTTGTCTAAAGGTTCACTTGCACTGTTGGCTGGTAGGATACGTCTCGACTCCAGTAGCCTCAGTCATCGTTCTCCTCTCCGTGAAGACATGTGCTCCTGTTACTCTTACGAGGGACGGCCGTGGGACGGGTCTCACCGTTTGGCTCAAGCTGTTTGCGTAGGAGCAGGCAGATGCCCCTTTCGAGTTCCTAGAATATTTCGCCAAGGTGCGTCATAGGAAAAGATAAAACGATCTCTAAAGATTTTTGTGGAGAGTTTGAGTTATTTGTCCATTGTAGCTCTTATGTCGGTCAACACGATTGTGCCCAATGAATGGGCGGCGTACAAAATATAAATATGTAAATACACTCCTGGAAAAAATGACATGTATTAGTTAATTATCACGAAGCTTCCGTGGCTTAGGCGGCAGCATGCCGGCCTCTCACCGCTGGGTCCGTGGTTCACATCCCGGTCACTCTATGTGAGATTTGTGCTGGACAAAAGCGGAGGCAGACAGGTTTTTCTCCGGGTACTCCAGTTTTACCTGTCAAAATTTCATTCCAGGAACACTCTCCACTATCATTTCATTTCATCTGTCATGCATTTACTCATTGCCTCCGAGGAGTGCGATAGGCTTCGGCAGCCAGCACAGTTCATATCCTAGCCGCTAGATGGAAGGCTTCATTCATTCCATCCCTGACCCGGTCTGTCGACTGGAACAGGCTGTGGATTTTTTCAGTAAATTATCACAATTAAATGGAGCAATCTAACAGATCTCTTATCAGTTTGTCTCATGAGTATGAGTGTACACCGTTTCTGCCCCCAGACCAGATCATTCTTGGCAGAGCCAGGCGACAGCCAAACATGCTGGGTGCTACACCACTAGGTGATCCATAGTTTTCGAGATATTTATTCTTTAAAAAAAATGAAAGAAAAAACAATAAAAACCAATTACTGTTTTCTCTTGCTACACGAAACAGCCACCACAAAATGTACATATTGGCCAAACATCGTAGGAAAGTGCTGATACATTCAACCCTGCCAGGATTCGAACATGAAATTTTCTCAACCGCAGTCAGACGCGCTATCCATTGCGCCACCAGGCCAATGCGTGTTATTTACACTATAGCCCCATCTGGTTGTCCGTGAGTACAACTAAATCAGTGCAGAGTTAGAGGATTAAAACATGATGGAATATTCTCAAGTCATTTGTTCATGGCGATTGCCAAAAGTGCCAAATTTCCAGGCAGTTGCAAAAGGGTCATCCATTTCTTGACTAACGGTAACAATCAGGATGAATCCACTGACACAGCAGCCGAAATAGCTCAGTTGGGAGAGCGTTAGACTGAAGAGCTGAAGGTCCGTGGTTCGATCCCGGGTTTCGGCAGTAGTTTTGTATTTCCAAAAAGTGAGCATACTTGCAGTACATCTAAAAACAAGCCACAATAATCAGTAAAGGTCTGAGACCAGACTCGCCGCTCTATTTAAATCAGGCTCTGCTCAAATCTGGTGTTTCGCCAAGTAGGCACCCGCTCCGTGCACGGACGTCGAGCGGGTAAAGTAGCTGCGTTCAGTCTTGGCAACGTTACAGCTTCTATAATGCCACCATGTAGAGCAGTTCATTGATAGTGTCGATGTCCATTCGTTTAAAGTTTCTAAAATCGCATGGTTCTAATATTTGTATGACTAAATTTTTTTCCTCTGTAATAACCACTTTTTAGCCCAATATTTTCCCTTTCGTGTCAACTCCAATGGCAACAAAGTCAATGCGATTCCTATTTTTTGAAATTTAGAAAAGGAAGGATCCATGATCGCGCGTGCATTCAGACCAGAGCGAGCCAGCCTACTGCAGATCGGGCCCAGCAGATTGGGTCGTGTAGAGAGCAGCACCCAATTTACCGCGCTAATTACTCAGCAGATCGGGCCCAACAGATTGGGTTGTGTGTAGAGTCCTTTTTAAACCAACCGATTGCCTTCTGCAGTGACAGCTGGTAATACGAATATCAGGATCTGGGAGGAGAAAGGGTGAATCTGCAATAAGATTACATACAATACTCGCCCTTTCAGCCGGGAGGAAAAAGGGCGAATCAGCAAAAAGATTACATACACTATTCGTCCTTTCTCCTTCCAGCTCCTGATATGGAGTCAGCTGAGAAGAGACCAAGTTGTATGGCAAATATCATGCACAAGAATCCCAATGGGAAGGGCTGTGGCTTTATGTGCCAATTGGAGAACGTGTTAAATATTTAGTATGTACACATTCTGTGATAGCTAAAAATTTAACGTTAAGCTGCAGCTATAATGTGCACGTTTGGTTCTACATATTTTTGTGAACTATTTTCTTCGCTTTAAAGCTTTGCGAATCCAGACATATCTGAGGGCAGTTCTTCGACTGCACACCGGTACAAGAATATGTCCAGTCATTCCCTCACCTGCAGAAAAACATTGGGCATATACTGTGCCCGTTTAGACCGGAGTCCGCACGACCACATATGCATTTTACCAATAATCAGTCAGCACGAGAATCAAAATATCCCGGAGCGCCAGATGGGTTAAAGCAAATCGCAAAAACGACATCAAATTTATAAAAATGCTTTACTGATTTTTGGCTCAATGCAACAATAAGGATAGATGGAGATTTAATTGGGTGAAACACATCTGGTAAAATTATCTCAGTTTATTTTAAAGTTAAAATCTGACTGCAAAGATGCTCAAAGCAGCATCACTCCACGTGTGGCGATCCACACTCTTATTTACACACAATATACAGAAATCTTCCAAACACATTTGACAATCTTTTTGGAAACACAAGTCCGATTAATAGTCCTGTGGACTGTGTTCCAAAATTATTAATATTTAATTCCAGTTCAAAATTAATTGTCTATACTGGAAATAACGTAGATCACTGTTTGACTATTTACATGATATTAACACTCGTAGAATAAATGTTTATAGAATTCTTAAATTTTCACTTGTTTTTCCAGTTTCAAAAATATATCGTTGAAAATATTATCATCATTGAAGCAACACAAATTATTTATACATATTAATAACATCTGAAAAGTATTTGACCTTGAGCATAGCATCGAAGAACTGTGCGAAGCACAACAACAATTAATTGTTCTTCTGACATTAAACATTCGAGAAGTGACTCGATTATGAACTTCAAGTTCCAAACAAAATATATGATTTCTGAATCATCAACTTGATCAATAAATGGTTGAACCATTCAACTATTCAATTATCCACTTGGAAACATTATTATAAAAAGATTTATATTCATGGCCATTTTTAGAAATTTTCACAACTTGCAATTCTTCGACAGAATGCGGAAATTAGAATTGTAGTTTCATAATGAATTCATTTAGTTCATGGCTCTAGGATTGAAAATATCCTTCAAATCATTCGTGGTTAAAGAATTATTTTTAATTGGCAGTGGCCCATTCTACTATTTGTGTAAGAACACAATATTACAATAACAACAACGGCAAAGGTCTTCCTCTGTAGAAGAATAAACTACTATCATGACAAATCCGGGTTCTAGCAAAATCAAAGTCTAAATGGAATTCGTAAACAAGGTTGAAATAAGAACTGATGGTTTCAAAGAAATAACCTTCGGGTTATTCATACGACGAAATGTGTAGTTCCAATACTCCTACTATAAACCTGAGTCATCGAACCTGCTATTTGATTGATGCTCGAAAAAACCTCTTCATTCCTGCGACTTAACATGCGCACCTGGGAATGGCATTTCAACTACTCCACACATATAAATTATCTTCCCAAAATTTATACAATAAATCAAGCCTCTGCTTGTTATCAACACTGGAAGATTAATAAACTTACAAGTTTATTTTATTTTACCATTCAGTTCAACCCGTGAATTTACCATACTTATAAAAAGCTTTATTTCATTTTCGAGGTGTATTTACGTCATGATTTTATATAAATACAAAAATATCCTATTTGATACAAATATCAATTGCTTCCCGTTTCATCCCTCTCCGTGTTATCTGAAAAATGTACTTTGCTCAATGCAAATATCAACTGTTCAACCAGAACTGAAATGTTGGTTGAATGCGGGCTTGCGCTAACCACTCTCCTTCGGAAAATCTCCTGTTCCAAACTAGAAATGATTAAACTACTTCATAGGCTCTTTCTCAATACATATGATTATTAGAAAATATAATATCCAAGAATTATTTAGAAAAATTATAAAAATTATTATTATTATTATTAGTGGATTATTATTATTATTATTATTATTTGTTATATGTTTAATTATCATCTCATTATGTGAGAATCCACATGTTCGAACCTTCGAATATGGAAAAAATATCCATTCCTTAACAAAAATAAATTTAACTTTTACAGTTACATCGGCTGATTACCGTGATTTCCTTAAAATATGAAAAATTCAAATAAATGCTCGAAATGCTCGGTCATCGATCCTAAACTGTTCTGAGTGCTGAAAATGCTCAGAATAACTCTAATAAGTCTTGCGTAAATCATTACAAGCTTTAAATACGACGAAAAATAATGTGTTGGTCATCTGCAGAAAAATAGTTTGTTCCAATTAGCTAAGCATAATATAATTCAAATGTGGCTTACATTTCTTGATGGTCTTGAAGTGTAGTAAACCTGGTCTATACCAGATTTATCCGTAGACATGCCCTATCGGACAAGCACGTATAATCCTTGTATCGGCCGCCATTGTAGACCCACAATTCGTCTAGTCAGACATAGTGGTAGTATCTTTCGACGTTTGAATAAACTGTGGTTCCATTTTAATATGGGCTTCCATCAAAGCCATAACAGTTCGTTGAAATAGGGTCAGATCTAAGTGATCTCTTCTTAAATATGTCAGTTGTAACATAACTCACTGTAATCTCATCAGTACAAGAAAAACATTGACAGTCTAAGCAATTAACGGCTGTTCTGAAGATCGTTCCCTGGGCATGGTTTGTATATCACCATCTGCCATGCGCTAGACAACTTGCAGTTTCCCTTGCGTAGACTAATGAACGCCACCGTTATAGACTAGTCTTCAATGTACTGACAGATCGAAGTGGTTAATTCGTTACAAAAATGAAAACTGACTTGAAATGGATTTAAACATCCAAGTATTAAGTTACTATTGGACTGGGACAAAATACTATTTCCTAGACAAAGTCTAGCATATGTCCTTTTGGAAATATAAATATTTCCACCAATGTCTGTAGAAATCAATCACCTCAGTGATTCCCCTCACCAGAAACTTACTAAGTTCCAACTCGTTTGCGCAGCACTTCTCGTGACTATCACGATTTGAAAAGAACTTCTGCGTAGATACGGCAACCATGTGCCTTGGCTCAGCGTAGACGCAACTTGCTTGCCAAGTGCTTGTGTTAGAATGAACTAGTCATGCCTGCTCCAGCTGGCTTTTATTCAAAACGCTCAGGGTCACGCGTCATCGCCTGATATCTGGAAATCCTCATATCTCTTGAATCCCTGGTCCGATTTACTTGATACTAATTGCATTCTCTTTCATTTGGCCGTGCAAGTAATCTGATCCCAGTCTCAAGTCTCTACTCCGTAGTTAACTATTTAATCAATAAATAGCCTCCACCTCTGCTGTTACTCGCTACGTCACTTGACATCCAACTATCGGTAAAATCCTTCGAAATGCTTCGAGAAGCAATGTAGCGCGATATTCAAATATCTGAACTTTCAAAAGCTGCTACAGCCTTTCCCTTGATATCTAGGTGTCTGAAACTTGGAAAACCCATTCCTAGAGTTGGGCACATCCACCCCACACCTAGCAAAAAATAAAAATTGAAAAATTTTTATTTTTCCTATCTACACATTAAATTATCTGGTTCTTGAATAATATATCTTCAAATTCGATGCATATAAGTTCTCACGATGTTACCAGTTCGTGTATTGGCTACTTCATCGCTTCCATTATTGTTTACTTCCACAATATTCAAAATCTTCAATTTCACCAGGTTCAATGTCAAAAATATCTTGATACTCTTCCAAAATTTTCCCTAGCTCTGGGGACTCCTTCTCAGTGTAGACTTCTCTTCCTTCAGCTTCATGAAAAATCAGAGACCATTGAGCATCTCCCTCGATGTCTTCTTCGGTATTCTTGAATCTAATCGTCTCTGTCTTCATATCTATCACTGCTTGATATTTCTGAATGAAATCTGCTCCCAATATCATGTCAAAAGCCATGTCCTTCATTACAACAAATACATGTCGGAAATCATGTCCTCCAATCGTAATACATAAGTATAATTGTGTTTTACACAGAGATATTTTATTGGGTATTATTCCTTGGATCTTAATTCCTGATACTGGAATTTCCTCTAAATTCTCCTTGAGCTTCCACAGAATATAAAGCTTCTCACTCACCAGACAAAGCATAGCCCCAGTATCGATCAAAGTATCGACAGGTATACCAAATACTTCGCATGATATGATTGGAATTCTAATCTGGTACCCATTTCTTTTCGTTCGTCATTTTGTTGAATTAAGTCATCATCCTCTGCTTGCCATTTAATAATTCTGGAAGTGAAAGTGTTCAAAATTCTATCTTCTACTGTGAATTCGAAGTTTTTTTTTTCATTACCATTCCCCCGGGATTGTTGTGTTCCCGATGGACCTGGATCATTGGGCCTCTGCTCCACAAATTGCAGGTTATCTTGGTGTCTTGCTTCCAAATTTTTCCTTGTGTCCTTGTTAAACTCCTCATTGGACTGACGAGTATCTACATTCCCTCTGTTATTGTAGTTATTTCTACCATAGGATCTTCTTTCCTGGTACCTTCCTTGAGTATCTCGTGGTCTTCTCCATCGAGTATTGTATCGATTACCACCATCTGGTCTCGCATATGGTTTGTAACTGTATCTGTTACTGTACTGGTTCCATCCTCCCTTATTGGAATCTTCCCTCGGCGTTTTCTCTTCTCGCTCCTCTCGAATCTCTCGAGGTGTCTGAGAATAACCGTCAGCCATAACAGCGTACACAGCGTTATTATTCTTTACTCCCTTCTGATGGAAGAATTGAGCGTTTGTATGATCCAGCTTCTGTAATACTTCATCAAATTGTTCTATATTATAGATATCAGCAGCGATCAAAGTCCTCTGGACGTCTGCTGGAAATTGACGTATCAATGCAGTAATCAACTCGTTATCTGGCATCGGCGGATCTAAATGTTGGAGTTTAGACAGCTGTCCAGAAAAGTACGTAGAGTATCGAGTAGGTTGTGACGTCGAGAATCTCTTCGAATATAACTCTGCTCTAACTTGCTGTTGGGTTTCAGGGGACCAAAACTTCTTCAATAGCCCACGAGAAAACTCCTCAAAAGTGGTTAGAGTGGATCTAAATGCTCTAAACCACAAAAGTGCAGGACCTTCCAAGAACTTCCCTATCACTCGGATCTGTCTTTCTTTAGGGATCTTAGAATCTTTCAGGTAATCACCTGCTTCTCTCAAAAATTCCACGGGTGTTACAGAATCTCGCCCTGAAAATTTAGAAGGCTTATCTTCTATATTCTTAAATACAGTTATGGGGTTGGATTGAAATACTGTCCTGACCTCATCCTGTCTTTCGGTCTCTCTAGCTGCTCCTAGATTTATCTGTATCTGTTCCTTTCCCCGTACATTTGGCATTTTTAACAGATGATCAGACTGTTTCTCATCCTTTATTTGACTTTTCATAGCCTCAAGTTCCTTCTGGTTTTCTTCTGCCATCTTCTTAATTGCTTCAGTTTCTTTACAATTTTCCTTAACATCAGTGGATATCTGGTTCATAACAGCCTCATGACTTTTCAATGACCCTGTCATATCTGATATGTCCTTCTGAGTTGCTTGTATATCTTTGGCAATTACTTCAATATGGGATGACAAAGATTCCCTAATCTCCTTGATTCCTTCTTGGTTCTCCAGCTTGAGTGTGTCTTTAATTTCATTGACAACTGTGGTTTTAATTTCAGTTTGCAATTCACTAATCACACCTTCTCTTATTTCTCCCATGACAAATTCCTTGAATTGTTCCGTTAAACTTTGAACAACTAGAATTCCCATCTCGTTACTCTCCTTCTTCACTCTGACTTCCAGGTTGACCATGTCTTCACCAACTTTCCTAAGACCATGTTCTATCCTATCAGCTAAGCTTTGGGATCGAAGATCGGCATCGCGAAATTTATCGTCCATTAAACTTGCGTAAGTAGCTAATGAAGTTTCGAGCTCATGTGTTTTATCGCATAATTTATTCATTTTACTTTCAAGTGTCATTTTCAAAATTTCAGAATTCTCTTTAAATTTACTTTCCATTGAATTAAATTTACTATTTAAATTTTCCTTTAAGTTATCTTTTAACCTGCTTTCTAACAAATCGGAATTTTCTTTGAGTTTATCCTCTAAACTTTCTTTTAAGTTACCTTTTAACCTGCTTTCTAAAGAATCAGAATTTTCTTTAAGTTTATTTTCCAAAGAATCAGAATTTTCTTTAAGTTTTTCATCTAAACTTTCTTTCAAATTATCTTTTAACCTGCTTTCTAAAGAATCAGAATTTTCTTTAAGTTTATCATTCAAATTTTCTCTAAGTTTATTTTCTAAAGAATCAGAATTTTCCTTAAGTTTATTTTCTAAAGAATCAGAATTTTCTTTAAGTTTCTTTTCTAAAGCCTCTGTATTTTCTTTCATAATAGCGGCTACACGCCGTCCAGCCTCTTTCGAACTCTCCTCCAAACTCCTCATCATCCTCATCATTTCTTCCATAATTTCAATTATTATTCAAAACTTAGGGGTATACAACAGTGGCAAACACAAGCTTATAACTAGAACAAGAAATATGAATAGCTAATTGGAACACTATAATAAAATGAGATTTGTCCTAATATCGACGTGATGGAAAAACAAAAGTCTCTACTTTTACGAATTATATTTACCACAATATCACAAGAAAAATATGCAAGTTCTCAAATATCCTCCACCTGGATTCTAATAATGTGTATGTCCAGTCATCGAACGTTTACTACTGAATTTACTTGACGCCCTAATGGTTAAGCCATTATAAAAAATAATCAAACCCATTCTAAATATTAACCAGTTAAATTTTTAATTTTCCCCACTAATTGGGTTTCCTACTAATTTATTCATCCAAACCAGACATCTCTCAACTCCCAAAATATTTCTATAAAAATTATCACAATTTCAAATCGGCATGCGATTGACCATGTCTAAATCGGGACCCACGTTCGAAGCCATTTCTCTCTCTATCTTATTTTATGTGCCCGTTTAGACCGGAGTCCGCACGACCACATATGCATTTTACCAATAATCAGTCAGCACGAGAATCAAAATATCCCGGAGCGCCAGATGGGTTAAAGCAAATCGCAAAAACGACATCAAATTTATAAAAATGCTTTACTGATTTTTGGCTCAATGCAACAATAAGGATAGAAGGAGATTTAATTGGGTGAAACACATCTGGTAAAATTATCTCAGTTTATTTTAAAGTTAAAATCTGACTGCAAAGATGCTCAAAGCAGCATCACTCCACGTGTGGCGATCCACACTCTTATTTACACACAATATACAGAAATCTTCCAAACACATTTGACAATCTTTTTGGAAACACAAGTCCGATTAATAGTCCTGTGGACTGTGTTCCAAAATTATTAATATTTAATTCCAGTTCAAAATTAATTGTCTATACTGGAAATAACGTTGATCACTGTTTGACTATTTACATGATATTAACACTCGTAGAATAAATGTTTATAGAATTCTTAAATTTTCACTTGTTTTTCCAGTTTCAAAAATATATCGTTGAAAATATTATCATCATTGAAGCAACACAAATTATTTATACATATTAATAACATCTGAAAAGTATTTGACCATGAGCATAGCATCGAAGAACTGTGCGAAGCACAAAAACAATTAATTGTTCTTCTGACATTAAACATTCGAGAAGTGACTCGATTATGAACTTCAAGTTCCAAACAAAATATATGATTTCTGAATCATCAACTTGATCAATAAATGGTTGAACCATTCAACTATTCAATTATCCACTTGGAAACATTATTATAAAAAGATTTATATTCATGGCCATTTTTAGCAATTTTCACAACTTGCAATTCTTCGACAGAATGCGGAAATTAGAATTGTAGTTTCATAATGAATTCATTTAGTTCATGGCTCTAGGATTGAAAATATCCTTCAAATCATTCGTGGTTAAAGAATTATTTTTAATTGGCAGTGGCCCATTCTACTATTTGTGTAAGAACACAATATTACAATAACAACAACGGCAAAGGTCTTCCTCTGTAGAAGAATAAACTACTATCATGACAAATCCGGGTTCTAGCAAAATCAAAGTCTAAATGGAATTCGTAAACAAGGTTGAAATAAGAACTGATGGTTTCAAAGAAATAACCTTCGGGTTATTCATACGACGAAATGTGTAGTTCCAATACTCCTACTATAAACCTGAGCCATCGAACCTGCTATTTGATTGATGCTCGAAAAAACCTCTTCATTCCTGCGACTTAACATGCGCACCTGGGAATGGCATTTCAACTACTCCACACATATAAATTATCTTCCCAAAATTTATACAATAAATCAAGCCTCTGCTTGTTATCAACACTGGAAGATTAATAAACTTACAAGTTTATTTTATTTTACCATTCAGTTCAACCCGTGAATTTACCATACTTATAAAAAGCTTTATTTCACTTTCGAGGTGTATTTACGTCATGATTTTATATAAATACAAAAATATCCTATTTGATACAAATATCAATTGCTTCCCGTTTCATCCCTCTCCGTGTTATCTGAAAAATGTACTTTGCTCAATGCAAATATCAACTGTTCAACCAGAACTGAAATGTTGGTTGAATGCGGGCTTGCGCTAACCACTCTCCTTCGGAAAATCTCCTGTTCCAAACTAGAAATGATTAAACTACTTCATAGGCTCTTTCTCAATACATATGATTATTAGAAAATATAATATCCAAGAATTATTTAGAAAAATTATAAAAATTATTATTATTATTATTATTTGTTATATGTTTAATTATCATCTCATTATGTGAGAATCCACATGTTCGAACCTTTGAATATGGAAAAAATATCCATTCCTCATCAAAAATAAATTTAACTTTTACAGTTACATCGGCTGATTACCGTGATTTCCTTAAAATATGAAAAATTCAAATAAATGCTCGAAAAGCTCGGTCATCGATCCTAAACTGTTCTGAGTGCTGAAAATGCTCAGAATAACTCTAATAAGTCTTGCGTAAATCATTACAAGCTTTAAATACGACGAAAAATAATGTGTTGGTCATCTGCAGAAAAATAGTTTGTTCCAATTAGCTAAGCATAATATAATTCAAATGTGGCTTACATTTCTTGATGGTCTTGAAGTGTAGTAAACCTGGTCTATACCAGATTTATCCGTAGACATGCCCTATCGGACAAGCACGTATAATCCTTGTATCGGCCGCCATTGTAGACCCACAATTCGTCTAGTCAGACATAGTGGTAGTATCTTTCGACGTTTGAATAAACTGTGGTTCCATTTTAATATGGGCTTCCATCAAAGCCATAACAGTTCGTTGAAATAGGGTCAGATCTAAGTGATCTCTTCTTAAATATGTCAGTTGTAACATAACTCACTGTAATCTCATCAGTACAAGAAAAACATTGACAGTCTAAGCAATTAACGGCTGTTCTGAAGATCGTTCCCTGGGCATGGTTTGTATATCACCATCTGCCATGCGCTAGACAACTTGCAGTTTCCCTTGCGTAGACTAATGAACGCCACCGTTATAGACTAGTCTTCAATGTACTGACAGATCGAAGTGGTTAATTCGTTACAAAAATGAAAACTGACTTGAAATGGATTTAAACATCCAAGTATTAAGTTACTATTGGACTGGGACAAAATACTATTTCCTAGACAAAGTCTAGCATATGTCCTTTTGGAAATATAAATATTTCCACCAATGTCTGTAGAAATCAATCACCTCAGTGATTCCCCTCACCAGAAACTTACTAAGTTCCAACTCGTTTGCGCAGCACTTCTCGTGACTATCACGATTTGAAAAGAACTTCTGCGTAGATACGGCAACCATGTGCCTTGGCTCAGCGTAGACGCAACTTGCTTGCCAAGTGCTTGTGTTAGAATGAACTACCCATGCCTGCTCCAGCTGGCTTTTATTCAAAACGCTCAGGGTCACGCGTCATCGCCTGATTTCTGGAAATCCTCATATCTCTTGAATCCCTGGTCCGATTTACTTGATACTAATTGCATTCTCTTTCATTTGGCCGTGCCAGTAATCTGATCCCAGTCTCAAGTCTCTACTCCGTAGTTAACTATTTAATCAATAAATAGCCTCCACCTCTGCTGTTACTCGCTACGTCACTTGACATCCAACTATCGGTAAAATCCTTCGAAATGCTTCGAGAAGCAATGTAGCGCGATATTCAAATATCTGAACTTTCAAAAGCTGCTACAGCCTTTCCCTTGATATCTAGGTGTCTGAAACTTGGAATACCCATTCCTAGAGTTGGGCACAATACCTTATAATGTACACACTTGAATGTCTGCATTTTTGTAATGCAATGTAAAGACACTGTCTACAATTAATCTGTTCAGAATTAGATTGAACCAGCAGCTCTCTCAATTCGTCTCGCTACACTGTGACGTATGCGTGCTGGTAAACCGCCCGCATTTACGTAACATCTGCCTGACTGCATGGGCCAGGGTAAACAGGCGTCCATCTAACCACCTCTGGTCCAACGCATAGAGATAGTAAACTATACACTAGAGGTATTACCCGTCTGAGATATGAGTGCCGGTGGCCAAGTTGGAATATATTAAAACTCAGCAATTCTTCTAGGTTTGGGCCGTGTCTTGTGTGGGGTTTCAACTAGGACACCAAGCTGACTCATCGGCGGGCTCTTGGTTTCCCCGCCCAGACCCCCACAGGAGTGACGAACTGGCCCCACCTCCCTTTATGTTAGGTGCAACTGCACCACTTGGCTGCGAGAACTAAAAGCTCAAGCAGCCTTAACCTCCCTATGAAGGCTTCCAAAAAGATGGAATATATTCTTTGTTTAAATGTGCATTTGCACTGTTGGCTGGTAGGATACGTCTCGACTCCAGTAGCCTCAGTCATCGTTCTCCTCTCCGCGGAGACATGTGCTCCTGTTACTCGTACGAGGGACGGCCGTGGGACGGGTCTCACCGTTTGGCTCAAGCTGTTTGCGTAGGAGCAGGCGGATACCCCATTCGAGTTCCTAGAATATCTCGCCAAGGTGAGTCATAGGAAAAGATAAAACGATCTCTAAAGATTTTTGTGAGAGTTTGAGTTATTTGTCCTTTGTAGCTCTTATGTCTGTCAACATGATTGTGCCCAATGAATGGGCGGCGTACAAAATATAAATATGTAAATACACTCCTGGAAAAAATGACATGTATTAGTTAATTATCACGAAGCCTCCGTGGCTTAGGCGGCAGCATTCCGGCCTCTCACCGCTGTGTCCGTGGTTCACATCCCGGTCACTCTATGTGAGATTTGTGCTGGACAAGAGCGGAGGCAGACAGGTTTTTCTCCGGGTACTCCAGTTTACCTGTCAAAATTTCATTCCAGGAAAACTCTCCACTATCATTTCATTTCATCTGTCATTCATTTACTCATTGCCTCCGAGGGGTGCGATAGGCTTCGGCAGCCGGCACAGTTCATATCCTAGCCGCTAGATGGAAGGCTTCATTCATTCCATCCCTGACCCGGTCTGTCGACTGGAACAGGCTGTGGATTTTTTCAGTAAATTATGACAATTAAATGGAGCAATCTAACAGATCTCTTATCAGTTTGCATCATGAGTATGAGTGTACACCATTTCTGCCCTCAGACCAGATCATTCTTGGCAGAGCCAGGCGACAGCCAAACATGCTGGGCGCTACACCTCTAGGTCATCCATAGTTTTCGCGATATTTATTCTTAAAAAAAATGGAAGAAAAAACAATAAAAACCAATTACTGTTTTCTCTTGCTACACGAAACACCCACCACAAAATGTACATATTGTCCAAACATCTTAGGAAAGTGCTGATACATTCAACCCTGCCAGGATTCGAACATGACATTTTCTCAACCGCAGTCAGACGCGCTATCCATTGCGCCACAGGGCCAATGCGTGTTTTTTACACTATAGACCCATCTGGTTGTCCGTGAGTACAACTAAATCAGTGCAGAGTTAGAGGATTAAAACATGATGGAATATTCTCAAGTCATTTGTTCATGGCGATTGCCAAAAGTGCCGAATTTCTAGGCAGTTGCAAAAGGGTCGTCCATTTCTTGACTAACGGTATCAATCAGGATGAATCCACTGACACAGCAGCCGAAATAGCTCAGTTGGGAAAGCGTTAGACTGAAGATCTAAAGGTCCTTGTTCGATCCCGGGTTTCAGCAGTAGTTCTGTATTTCCTAAAAGTGAGCATACTTGTACATCTAACAACAAGCCACAATATTCAGCAAAGGTCTGAGACCAGACTCGCCGCTCTATTTAAATCAGGCTTGCTCAAAGCAGGTGTTTCGCCAAGTACAGTAGGCACCCGCTCCGTGCACGGACGGCGAGCGGGCAAACTAGCTGCGTTCAGTCTTGGCAGCGTTATAGCCTCTATAATGCCACCATGTAGAGCAGTTCATTGAAAGTGTCGATATCCATTCGTAGAATGTTTCTATAAGGCATCCAACGTTTAGAATGAAGCATTGGTCTTATGGCGCGTCACGGCAGGGTTGCCACTCCATGAGAGGTGGCAGTACAAAGCGCTTCGCGTACACTTTCCGCACATTCAGCGATTGTGCTGTGACGAAGACTTGAATTAAGTATTGTATAATAATACTAATAGTAGGCTAACATAACACATACAACGAAATAAAATAAAATTAACTATAACGAATGCTGAATGTGACATAAAGAAAACAAACAAAATAAAATAAATAAAGTACAAGCCCAAGGAAATGTGTGAAGTTTCGACTGCAGTTAAAGTTCAAGTACTTTATTAAAGAAAATACTCCTCATTGGCTTACCTTTCATGATTTATACTTTCGTTGGGTTTAAGGTTCTTAAAATAACTGAACACATTAATTACGACCTGTTTTTCCCTCCTTCTGAGCACTTAACCACGCTTTCTTTTCACAAAACTATCTATTGTTGTACGTGAAATACGTAAAATAAAACACGTTAAATCTAACAGAACTGCTGCACACACACTCAAGATAGAGACAGTCGAACTATTGAAATACATGCTCGAAGGGCACCGTAATAAAGCTGTGAGTAGCAAGCTGTACCCCGATGTCCTTCGAAACTTCATTTTTATTATCCGCGGTCAATGAACAGCCCGGCCGGTGTAAACAATTAAACCTACACTCTGGGTAAGCAGGTAGAAAACTTCTTCCAACATTCCTCTACAACTCTCAAACTGACATGACATGGTTATCTTTAAAAATAGAAAAGTTGGCAGCATACGAACTTTTTCAATGCTGCTTTGCGGTTATGAGAGAATATTCAGAAGTTTTATCTACATGAAAATTGTAATATTGCCAGTATAAAATATTTCAATAATCCATCATCAAGACGGCACATTTAGCTACACGTGTGTAAAAAATAGGCATCACAAAGTCAATGCAACATGAAATAAGATCGATTTTACTAAAAAGGGGACTCAGTTTATAGTTTTTAAAAAAATATGGATATCTAATTTTTCTAGCATTTCTATCAAGTTTACGTAGTTCTAATATAGGACAAAAAAAGATCGGCAAAACATAGTCCTACCCGAATATGCTATTTTCTCGACAATGAAAAGTTTTCGACTGATATGGCAACAGTGGAGTGCTAGAAAATGACAGGGTCATACATGTCTCGCGTGCAACAGAAAGAGAGAAGAATATCCCTATCTAACCAGTGCTTCATTCTAAACGTTGGATGCCTTATAAAATCGCATGGTTCTAATATTTGTATGACTAAATTTTTTTCTCTGTAATAACCACTTTTTAGCCCAATATTTTCTCTTTCGTGTCGACTTCTTAATATTTATTTATTTATTTATTTATTTAAACCAAGTCTACTTGTTAATTGTCACTTTAACTCAGAGAGTCATATCGTGACATACAGACAATAAACACATAGATAACATAAATGTACAGTGTGGCGTTATATAATTAAACCAAATGTCCATTCGGCATTTCATAGCTTCCTTGTTATTTCAAAACTTAATAATGTTTTGCAGTAGTTATCTTCATTCACAATATCACTGGGCAACTTTTCTGATGGAAACTGCACAAAGATCTTTCATAATCATAAATGTGGGCACAGCGTTCTTCATTTTTTGACAGTTCTCCATGGGAGACACCTCACAGAAAGAATTACTTTTATTTCCCTATCGAGCCCTTACTGACTGTAAGAGTCTGATAAGTTTTGTGGTAAGGAAAAAAACCCATCAAACTCACAGGAAAAATCTACAGACAGCAATATGTGGCTGTACGGTAGTATCGTATAAGCTACCTAGTTAATACAGATAGGCTCTCCTAGGCTTTAACAAGATTTATAGCCTAGGAAGCCATCTCCTGTACTTGAATGCTTAATTTACATGCATCTTTGCTCTGAATCTCATCCGACGCTTTCTTATTCCACATTGCCCTGATGGCATTAAAATATTTTGCTAATTGACCTGCTTTCCCCCATTCCCTTTTTAGTAATTTAATTAAAGTGTGATACTCATTTTCATTTTCTATTCTGTTTAGATCTGCTTTGTCTACAAACTTTGCTCTTATCATTTTAATTTCCTTGCATTCCCTGATCAGGTGCGCCGCACCCATGACCTTCCCACAAAACAGGCAAATGTCCTCTTTTCCTACTTCTCTCAACGCTTTGTTCTTATACACCCCCATTAACCACCAAATTATCCCTCTCATTTCTCTTTTCATTAGGCATTGAGGCTTTATGCTCATAAAGTTCCTTATTTCGCAGAACTCCGTTAAGGTTCTCCTACTGGTGCACTCTTCCCTTAGCACCTGCAACTCTACGTCATTAACCCTTCTGCACACTATTTTACACACCCTACCTTCCTCTCTTTGTAAGTCCCTATCCCATAGATAACCCATTCCTAATCTTTCCAGTACACTTCTTACCCCGTCCACCCAGTAGCCCTCTTGCTGATGCTTCATTTGGTGCAGGTAGGCTACCTTAAGCATTTCCCCCCCCTCCACCTGCTTTTAAACGAATCCAAGACTTTATGACCCTTTTTATGATATGTTGTCTAATGCTTACATCCTCACACAACATTCTCGCTCCACAATTCGCCGTGCAACTAGGTAGCCCCAAAATTATCTTGGCGAACCTACTTACAATACTGTCCAGGGTTTTCGTTCCTTCCTCTAAACCCCATACTTCCACTCCATAGAGTGCTCTTGAAACGATGAGTGCGTTGAACACATTCTTATACACTTTGTAATCAAGATTCGGTAACCTACGCTCTAACACTTTAACATTCGCCAATGCCGCTAGCCCTTTCGATTTTGCCCTTTTAATTTGTTCGGTCCATTTACCATTACTCGCCATTATCGTCCCTAGATACTCAAGTTTTTTCACCGTCTCTAACTGAGACCCATACATGACCCACTTTTCATTCTTAGCCAGTTTAACTCCCCTTTTGCAGACCATAACTTTGGTCTTACTCGGGTTAATTTTTAAGTTCCAGTCCTCACAGTATCTCACAATCTCGTCAATACTATATTGCATATTATAGGGTGTTAGAGCAAGCAGAAGGATGTCATCAGCAAAAGCTAGGCCCGGGATATCATAATTGTCCAGGCAAGGGTTGGACCGTTGCTCAAAGCCCTTTGAATCAAAAATATCGTTGATAAATAGCAAAAAAAGCACCGGGGATAATTTGCATCCCTGTTTTAATCCTATATTAGACGTTATCTCTCCTACAATTACATCATCTTTAGTTTTAATTGCACATTTCACTTCGGAATACACATTCTCAATTGCTCGTATCATTTTATGTGACACCCCGATTTTTCCCAGCTTAGCCATGACAGCTCTCCTGCTCACTGAATCAAACGCCTTCTCCAAATCAATAGCTGTGATATACAGCTTGCCTCTTTTCCATCTTATGTACTTGTCCATCACCGTTTTAACCACCATTATATTGTCACTGGTTCTCATCCCTTTTCTGAACCCTGTCTGGAGTCTCGAGAACACCGAACAGCCCTCTGCCCATGCTATTAAACGCTTGGATAAGACCCCGGTGTATATTTTGCTCAAATTATCAAGCAAAGTTATGCCTCTATAGTTGCCTGGGTCTAGTTTGTCCCCACGCTTCTTATATATTGGACAAATTATCCCTTCCTGCCACGCCCTCGGAAATCTACCTCCTTCAAAGATTTTATTAAAGATTTTTACCAAGCTGTCCATCATGAACCTATTATTACTCAACTCTTGCCAAAATTCATTTGTTATCCCCGAAATAGCACCTGACTTCCCTCCTTTACTCTTTACTATTACTCCCTTAATTTCCTCTATCGATATGACTTGGTCCAGCATAGGCAGAACGACCTCCATCCCCCTCGGGACGCCAACCTCATCCCTCTTCCTCCAATTATCTTCAGCATTTAACAGATTCTCATAATATGCAATCCATACTTCATCACTAATAGAGCTCCCCCCACCACTTCTGCTCCCCCTACAGTAAGAATTTATCCTGCTCCACACTTTGCTACAGTCGTTAGCTTTAGAATCCTTATTTAGTGCTGTAGCTTCCTTACCCTGCCATTCATCTTTCATTTTGCTGAGCAGTTCCCTATATTCCTTCCTTAGACGACAAAATTCTACTCTCATCGTATCATCCCCTCCTCTCTTGTATAACTTCAGTGCCCTAATAACTTCGGTTTTCTTCCTTCTACAAGATTCCTTGAATTCCTTACATTGCTCACGAAGAATGTCCCGGATCTGGTCATTTTGTGACACTTCCTTTACAATTTCCCTTATTTTTTCCATTTCTTGCCATCCCAGCTGACCAGACCCTGGGTTTGACTCCACTCCTCCAATTAATAGTAGCGTCGCCACAACCAGCGCTACCATCCCCATCGCCAAAACCCCCATCTGTTCAGTGACGTTGCCCGCTATCACCTTCCCGACACCGAAATCGCACTTCACTCTAGCCTTCAATGGCAACAAAGTCAATGCGATTCCGATTTTTTGAAATTTAGAAAAAGAAGGAGCCATGATCGCGCGTGTTTTCAGGCCAGAGCGAGCCAGCCTACTGCAGATCGGGCCCAGCAGATTGTGTCGTGTTGAGAGCAGCACCCGATTTACCGCGCTAATTACCCAGCAGATCGGGCCCAACAGATTGGGTCGAGTGTAGAGTCCTTTTTAAACCAACCGATTGCCCTCTGCAGTGACAGCTGGTACTACGAATATCAGGATCTGGGAGGAGAAAGGGTGAACCTGCAATAAGATTACATACAATACTCGCCCTTTTAGCCGGGAGGAGAAAGGGCGAATCAGCAAAAAGATTACATACACTATTCGTCCTTTCTCCTTCCAGCTCCTGATATGGAATCACCTGAGAAGAGATCGAGTTGTATGGCAAATATCATGCAAAATAATCCCAATGGGAAGGGCAGTGGCTTTATGTGCCAACTGGAGAACGTGTTAAATATTTAGTATGTAGACATTCTGTGACAGCTAAAAATGTAACGTTAAGCGGCAGCTATAATGCGCACTGTTCGTTCTACATATTTATGTGAACTATTTTCTTCGCTTTAAAGCTTTGCGAATCCAGACATATCTGAGGGCAGTTCTTCGACTGCACACCGGTACAAGTATATGTCCAGTCATTCCCTCACCTGCAGAAAAACATTGGGCATATACCTCATAATGTACACACTTGAATGTCTGCATTTTTGTAATGCAAAGTAAAGGCACTGTCTATAATTAATCAGTACATAATTAGATTGAACCAGCCGCTCTCTCCCTTCGTCTCGCTACACTCTGACGTATACGGGCTGGTAAACCGCCCGCATTTACGTCACATCTGCCTGACTGCATGGGCCAGGGTAAACAGGCGTCCATCTGACCACCGCTGGTCCAACGCACAGAGACAGTAAACTATACACTAGAGGTATTACCCGTCTGAGATATGAGTGCCGGTGAGTAGGATATAAAGGGCGGTTCTGGGGCAGGGGCTAATGGGCAAGATGGCCGCCGCGCGCAATCACTCTATGTTATTCTTATGGAGGGGTCAGTCAGAGCTGGGGCAGGGGCTAATGGGCAAGATGGCCGCCATGTCCTGAGACCATGAATGATGTCACAGGGAGAGTTCGGCCGTGTAGTTGCTAAATGGAATATTTATTATTATTATTATTATTATTATTATTATTATTATTAGGTAATTATTGATTGATCGTGTACAATCAAGACCAGCCTTATATTGTCAACCACTTAGTGTAGTGACTAGCATTCTTGGAGGTCATTCCTGAGGTTCGAATCCCGGCTCTGCCAAGAAATTTAATTTCTGGTCTCATGAGTGGAACGGGGTACACTCAGCCTTGTGAGGCAAAACTTACAGGATCTGGCTTTTGATTCATACCTCAACCATTCTGCCTAACCCAACTTCACCTAACCTAACCTAACCTAACCTAACTTCAAAGTCAGAGCAAATATGAAAGCAAATGTGAGAGCACACATAATAACCTAAGTTATAACCTAACCTAACTTCACCTAACCTAACCTCACCTAACCTATCATAACCTAACCTAACGTAACCTACCTAATTTAAAATTGCAAGCGAAAAAAAATTAGCAAAAAGTAAGAGCAAATGTGAGAGCACAAATAATAAACTTAGTTATAACCTAACCACACCTAACCTAACCTAACCTAACCTAACCTAACCTAAACTAACTTAACCTAACCTAACCTAACCCAACTTAACCTAACCTAACCTAACCTAACTTCAAAGTGCAAGCAAAAAAAGTGAGAGCAAAAATTGTAATGAAAAAATTAAGAGCAAATGTAAGAACACAAATAATAAACTTAGTTATAACCTACCCTAACCTAACCTAACCTAACCTAACCAAGCATTTCCTCACCTAATTTCACCTAACCTAACTTCAAAGTAAGTGCAAATATAAGAGCAAAAAGTGACAGAAAAAGTAATATCAAATAGTGTATGCAAGAAAGTAAGAACAAATGTGAGAGCACAAATAATAAACTTAGTTATAACCTAACCTAACCTAACCTAACCCCAGAAACCTCATTTTAAGATTTTAGATTTTAGATTTTAACATTTTACATTTTAACATTATAGATTTTTGATTTTTTCATTTTACTTTTTTAGATTTCACTTTTTTGATTTTTTGTATTTCAGTTTTAATTTTTTTTATTTTACATTTTAAATTTAATATTTTTTGATTTTAGATTTTACAATTTCCATTTTCCGAAAAAAGTCACTTACCTAACCTCACTAAACCTAACTTTACCAAACCTAACTTAAGCTAATCCAAAGGGCTAATGCACATACACAAAGTATATAAGGACACATGCAACTCTCCTTATGCTAGTCTTATTGGCTACTGTACAACATGATCACTACCCAACCGTTTTTTTTTTCATTTTGTTGTTTACTCATTTGTCAATTTTCCAATTTCCCATTTTCAGTTTTTTTAAATGTCAGTTTTAAGTTTTTTTTAATTTCATAATATGGAAACATGGATTTTGCATTTTGTTGTTTACACATTTGTCAATTTTCCAATTTCTCATTTTCATTTTTTTTAATGTCAATTTAAAGTTTTTCAATTTCATGATATGGAAACATGGATTTTGCATTTTGTTGTTTACACATTTGTCAATTTACCAAATTCCCATTTACAGTTTTTAAAATTTTAGTTCAATGTTTTTTCTATTTTGTCAATATGGAAACATGGATTTTCCAATTCGTGTTTTACATGTTCATTTTGCATTAGGAGTGGAGAGAGGTGGGTAGTAATTAAAAATGTACAAGCAGTGTCCATACAATATTTTTTATTTGAAATACATGTACACTATTTACACTTAAATACATTTTTATATATAGTCTATTTTTTGTTATAAATTGTACAGTTGTTTTTATTTTGTTTTCTATTTTATTTATTTTTGATTATGAATACTATTTTTTTATTTTTGTAGTGCTATTGTTTTATTTCCTAAATTGTTTTGTTTTATGTATTTGCTAGTTGCAGGCAGAAGATTTTGATATTCATAACTTAACTCTTTAAGCATGGTCAATGATTGAGTAATGACCATAGGCATGTGTACCTATACCATTAGCATCAATCACTCTTTTATCATCACCAGGACACAAAGCAATTTTGTTTAGCCTTATAGATGATATGTCATGTTGTTTAGAAGCGATAATGTTCATGGGTATTCTTTTTACATTGTTTTTCATGACACAATCCTTATAATCTTGAAAGCTTATACAATGTTTGACAACACCTCTGCTAATACCTTTAATCTTTTTGATTTCTTTACCATTTATGTCTAAAGCATACATTTTAGCTCTAAGTCCAACAAATGCTTTTATAATTTGTCCACAAGCCTCGTCTTTAAATTTCCCCAACGTTTTCTTGTTTGATGTAGAGTAACATATGTGATTAGTAGGATAATCTGATGTGTCCAGGTGTTGTAGGAAATCCAACTTGTCTTGATATACATCTGGGGTGTTAACCAAATATATGAACGAGTCAGTATCCATATACATGAGTTTAAGATTGTCCATGCCATAATAAGGTAGCAGGACATCATAGTGGTGGGAATACATGAGAGTTTTTGAAATATCCAGTATACACATTCCAATATATATAGGCTTATTGAATACAATGTTACGTTTAGCCATGTGGAAAGCAGCTAGGTTAGGGCCATAAATTGTTCTGTCGATAAATGTCGGCTTTGCTATTAGCTTTTCTGCCTTTTTGCTGTCAGTCACAAGACGTATGTCTATTCTTTTACGGATATTTTCCATTGTTTTCCCAAAAATGGCATTGTTGAATAATTTGTACAGATTTTTCTCAAAATCATTTTTGGCTTGTTTTCGAAGGTTGTTATTAAAATCAACGTATGCCTTTAACCAAGGTCTTTGTTTAAACTTTAACACACGATGAATTTTTATCAATTTTATTCCATGATCTAAAGCCTGTTTTAATGCCATGTAGTGAACAACATATCGCCTTCGATTTCCAAGATGAGGAATTAGTTTTTTCAGAGACGAATCCTTAGGTTGTGTACACTCTGGTAGGAAAGGTAAATCGTTGTGTAGATCATGAAGGTCAGATGGGTAATCAACATCAACGTCTAGAATGTATCCCACAGGATCGTCTTTCTTTAGTTTTTCTAGATCAACAGTATCTGGAGAAACCCACTGAAATCCACCATAAGGAAGGGAGTGGCACATAGCCCACCCGTATTGGTTGTTGGCATCATCATAGGTAATAAACTGCGATGGTTTCTCAGAATCATAGGTTTCCATGTATTTATTGTTAGCTTCAGCATACCGATGAGACACCTGGCATATGCCTCCACGTATTCCAGACTCGATTAAAAGAATCTGATCGTAATCCTGTAGCAATTCCAGTTCAATGCCTGTGTAAAGGAGCATTGCCTCGAAACTTAAACCAGGCGAAGTAAAGAAGTGTGCAGCATCCACTCGGTGTGTTTCTAGTGTTTTGTTTCTAAACGTTTCAAAGCTGTCTGCAAGAAGGAGTACATCTGATGTTAGGTAGAGGTCACTATATTCCCCTAGAGTTTTAATGTTGAACTGATTCCAGACATTTTTGGCATGTTCATAGTCTTCTTGACTAACATTTTCTTGACTTAATTTGTTAAAGAATGCCTCTTTTGGAGGTAAACACGTTTCACTTAACTTTTCCCATGAGTCAATGTAGTCATAACAAAATACCCCTTTACGAGTCATGAGCATTGCATTTTCTTTTCCAAAGTACTTGTCTGTTTCAGGGTATAATGTTAAGTTGGAAACTAAGTTTTCCAAACTACTCGGCATTAACCGAAACGTATCCACAAATCTAAGCTTAACATTTCCTACATATTTCGTAAAGGAAATGTACTTTTCTTTGGAGTTAGCGATAACATCCACTCTCTCAGTAGTACACCCCAATTGCTTTACAATGAAATTTGCGTCGTAGCCACTCATATTATGTAGAAACACAGGAACGGGGTTTCGTGTTTTACACCTCAAATTACAGTTATTGTGAGCACTTCCACGGTATTCCCCTGTAATATGGCAGTGGTCTCGAACTTTCCAGTCCTGTTGGGTAAATGGTTTTTGACACAAATAACAGGTTTCAGAACATTGGAACTCTGCTTCTTGAGCCTGAGTTAAGGCCTTTGGAACATTTAAGCTGTAAAGGCGATCAATTTCATTAGCTATTGAGATCAAACAGTCCATAAACTTTTCTGCAGCGTCAGGCCCACGATAAATAACAGGTTGGCTTGAAAGATTTGTCTTTATGTGTTCCACAGCAGGTGAGGGTTTAACGTATATACCAAAGCTCATAGGAACATGACTCTGGTATGGCACTGTATAACTTGCCTCAGGATTAGGTAGACATGTTTGATAGGGTAAGAGTATACTTTCAAAATCTGCATAGATAACGTAAGGTATTCTCAGCATTTTTTCAACATTTAAGAATTTGACAATGGGGTTTTTAATAGGCATTTCAACCCTAGCAATGTCATGCTGGACACACAAAGCTCTATGTTCTTTCATTTTTTCCATTCCTTGTTGTCCATATCGATTATCAAAGTGTGTAAAACACCGTTTACACGTATATATTTTATGTTCATGGCGGGTAATCTGATGTCTTACTAGTTTATCAAAATCTTTGATAAAGACGTAGTGGTTCTGGCCGGATGATGAACTTAGCAAAAGGAGGTCGCGATGGTCTTGCAGCTCTTGATCCACAACCTTTAGAGGGAACAGTTTATTGTCTTCTTCCAATCCAAATACATTAATGGATATATCGTTAGCTTTTTCAAATTTGGGAATGTCTGCTAGCGATGTAGGAAATGATATTGTTGAAAAATCATACTTGTTTTCCAGATCCTTGTATTTACTAATGCGTTTAGCATCAGTTTTAACCAGTTTTGCTAAAATGGCATACATAAAACACCTCTCATCCTTAAAGTTTTGAGGATTAATGCAGGCTTTTCTTGCTTGTATAACTGCTGGTAATGGTATATATGTGCTTCCACGCAAGGGATTATACTTATTTATTTTTAATCGTACTCCTTCCACTGCTAACAAAGCCCAATTACTGCCTTTTAGCTCAGATTCCTCCATTTCCGTAGTTAACTTTGTAAATTGTGTTTCCAAGAAACTACTTAAGTCAGTTTCCAAAAATAGGGCCTGATTTCGTGTTTTAAAAGCACGATCTGTAATTTCATTGGTAGATGTATGAATGAATCTACATTCAGCCACAAGATTAACTTTTATCGACTTGTGCATTGCTAGTTCTTTCTGCATAGCTTGCATTATTTGCTGTTTGGACTCTTTAAGGTATGAATTTAAATCCTTGCACGTATCGCAACGAATGAAATAGGATTTAAGTCGACCTTCAAAAGATGTCTCATATTCAATAAGTCCATTTTTGTCAGGGACCAATGACAGTAGGTAATGTTTTGTAGGCTCTGCTTTTTGTCTTTTAGCTGCCGACACAACATTACAACATTCTTCATGACGACGTCCATTGTAGGCATTGTTGAATGTACTACCACAGGTCTTGCACTCATGAAATTCACCACACGATACTTCATGTCGCTTCCTATGATAGTCTCGAAGAAAAGTCTTTCCACACTCTTTACACATATAGCTAGGAATGGCTTCTTCCATTATGAATGTTGATTTCTGCAAACAGCTGCTTACTGCGTATCACAGGGCTAGAGGTTGGTCAGTGAGACGGTCTTTCACGATGTGAACACCGTGAGAGGTAGTAGTCAACTAGTGATATTCTTGTGAAGGGTCCACTAATATACCCCTAGTCTAGACCAACAGCTCTTTACAGCGTATGACAAGGCTGTAGACTGGACAGTGAGACGGTCTTTCACGATGTGAACACTGTAACAAGTAGTAGTCAACTGATTATATACTTGCTAAGGGTTCTCTAATATACAATAGTCAAGACCAACAGCTACTTACTGTGTAGTACAAGGCTGTACAATAGTTGTTTTGACAGTCTTTCACGATGTGGTCACTGTGAATGGTAGTAGTCAACTGATGATATTCTTGATAAGGGTCCTCTAATGTACCCCTGGTTAAGGGTAACAGCTGTTCACTGCTTATGACAAAGCTAAAGACTGGTTGCTTCAACGGTCTTTCACAATGTAAACACTGTGACAGGTAGTAGTCAACTGAAAATATTCTTATGGCCTACTCAAGGTTATCAGGTACTTACTGCATATCAAAAGGCTGTACACTCATGTGTGTTAGGCACTCTTTCTTGCTAAGGACCCCAATATTCCCTACACAAGGCTATACATGTTAGTTCTAAACACTTAGTGATTAATTGTATATTCAATTTTTGTACAAAGCTTATACAAGCACGTTTTTATGAGGTAAAACTTTGTTAAATAGCTGCATGCGACACACAAAGTATGTTGCCGCTATCTAGCGGTGACTATGAGAACTACTTGAACGACCAGCATGCTACCTAGCGCTCCATTTCAACACTCGCTCACTGAACGACCAGCATGCTATCTAGCGGTCGATAGCAATACTCCTCAACTACCAGCCTGCTATCTATCGGTCAATATGACAACTCACTCAACTACCAACATGCTACATGGCTTTTTTGGTCAGTTTTTTGTTGGCTTTTTTTTGGTCAGTTTCTGTTGGCTTATGTTGGCTTTTATTGGCTTTTGTTGGCTTTTGTTGGCTTTTGTAGGCTTTTTTGTTGGCTTTTGTTGGCTTTCATATTTGCTCTTGCTTGTGGGGGCTTATTATTTGGTCTTGGAAAGTATGTCAGTCCTTTTTTTATGGCTGCAAAATGCTTACAGCCATGTTTGTAAGCAGCAACAACAACAACAGCAACACACAAAATTCCAAAAAAAAATCCAAAGTACTCTAAGGTTTATCAATGACTCTCAACTCTTACACTTACCTCTATCCCATGCATAGTCAAAAATTAGTGTATTTTTCAAATTTTTCAAAAATATTTGGAAAGTTGGCTATATCATTAATCTAAAAATCCTGAAAAGACATATGTTAACTCCAACACCTACCTCTATACCACTCTCAGTCCAAAAATAGTGTATTTTTCAAATTTTCCAAAACATATTTCCAAAATGGGTTATATTTCCAAAATTAAAAAGTTAACAAAAACGTTTGTTTGACATAAATGAATGGCCTTTGTCCCCTCTACCACTATACCAAGTCCCAGGTCTCCAGGACAAAAAATAAAATTTTTAAAAAGCGTTTTATTTCCAAAATTAGGAATTTTACAAACACATTTGTCTGACGTAAATCAATGGTCATTACCCCCTCTATCCCCACACTAAGTCTCATGTCTTTAGAACAACAAAAATGAAATTTTGAAAATGGACTTATATTTCCAAAATTAGGAATTTTACAAAAACGTTTGTCTGACGTAAATCAGTGGTCATTACCCCCTCTACCCCCACACTAAGTCTCATGTCTCTAGAACAACAAAAATAAAATTTTGAAAATGGGCTTATATTTCCAAAATTAGGAATTTTACAAAAACGTTTGTCTGAAGTAAATCAATGGTCATTACCCCCTCCACCCCCACACTAAGTCTCATGTCTCTAGAACAACAAAAATAAAATTTTGAAAATGGGCTTATATTTCCAAAATTAGGAATTTTACAAAACCGTTTGTCTGACGTAAATCAGTGGTCTTTACCCCCTCTATCCCCATACCAAGTCTCAGGTCTCTAGGTCAACAAAAATAAAATTTTGAAAATGGGCTATATTTCCAAAATTAGGAATTCTACAAAAAAGTTTGTCTAACGTAAATCAATTGTCTTTACCCCCTCTATTCCCATACCAAGTCTCAGGTCTCTAGGTCAACAAAAATAAAATTTTGAAAAAATGGTCACTATTTTGGAAACTAGGAATTCTACGAAAAAGTTTGTTTAACATAAATGAAAGGTCTCTATCCCCTCTACCTGTAAACCAAGTTCCAGGTCTATACGACAAAAAATAAAAAAAGATCAACTGGGAAAGTAGGCGATTTTTCATAAAACCAAACATTCTAAAAAATGTTCTATGGGCTTAAAGGAATGGCCTCTATGTCCTTTATTTTTTATAATAAAACTTTTTTATTTTTTACATTTTTTTGAAAACACTCGAATTTTGAAATTTTTATATTTTGGAAAGTAGAAAGTTTACAAAAAAATTTGTTTGACATAAATCACTGGCCCTGACCCCATCTACCACCAAAATAAATTTCAATTCGCTAGGACAAAAAATAACAGTAGTGGAGTAGTGGTGCTTCCAACGTACCCGGTGGCGCTCGGCTACGCTGAATTTGTGGATATCTTTGCGAACCCATGATCGAGAGAGCGTCAGCCTGAATAATTTGATATGTTGCATGTCAAATTCCGATCATGGGTTCGCGAGATATCCACTTATTAACATGAACGCCGCCCGAGCAACGCCGGGTGGCTTGGAAGCGCCACTACTCCACTACTGTTATTTTTTGTCCTAGCGAATTGAAATTTATTTTGGTGGTAGATGGGGTCAGGGCCAGTGATTTATGTCAAACAAATTTTTTTGTAAACTTTCTACTTTCCAAAATATAAAAATTTCAAAATTCGAGTGTTTTCAAAAAAATGTAAAAAATAAAAAAGTTTTATTATAAAAAATAAAGGACATAGAGGCCATTCCTTTAAGCCCATAGAACATTTTTTAGAATGTTTGGTTTTATGAAAAATCGCCTACTTTCCCAGTTGATCTTTTTTTATTTTTTGTCGTATAGACCTGGAACTTGGTTTACAGGTAGAGGGGATCGAGACCTTTCATTTATGTTAAACAAACTTTTTCGTAGAATTCCTAGTTTCCAAAATAGTGACCATTTTTTCAAAATTTTATTTTTGTTGACCTAGAGACCTGAGACTTGGTATGGGAATAGAGGGGGTAAAGACAATTGATTTACGTTAGACAAACTTTTTTGTAGAATTCCTAATTTTGGAAATATAGCCCATTTTCAAAATTTTATTTTTGTTGACCTAGAGACCTGAGACTTGGTATGGGGATAGAGGGGGTAAAGACCACTGATTTACGTCAGACAAACGGTTTTGTAAAATTCCTAATTTTGGAAATATAAGCCCATTTTCAAAATTTTATTTTTGTTGTTCTAGAGACATGAGACTTAGTGTGGGGGTGGAGGGGGTAATGACCATTGATTTACTTCAGACAAACGTTTTTGTAAAATTCCTAATTTTGGAAATATAAGCCCATTTTCAAAATTTTATTTTTGTTGTTCTAGAGACATGAGACTTAGTGTGGGGGTAGAGGGGGTAATGACCACTGATTTACGTCAGACAAACGTTTTTGTAAAATTCCTAATTTTGGAAATATAAGTCCATTTTCAAAATTTTATTTTTGTTGTTCTAAAGACATGAGACTTAGTGTGGGGATAGAGGGGGTAATGACCATTGATTTACGTCAGACAAATGTGTTTGTAAAATTCCTAATTTTGGAAATAAAACGCTTTTTAAAAATTTTATTTTTTGTCCTGGAGACCTGGGACTTGGTATAGTGGTAGAGGGGACAAAGGCCAATCATTTATGTCAAACAAACGTTTTTGTTAACTTTTTAATTTTGGAAATATAACCCATTTTGGAAATATGTTTTGGAAAATTTGAAAAATACACTATTTTTGGACTGAGAGTGGTATAGAGGTAGGTGTTGGAGTTAACATATGTCTTTTCAGGATTTTTAGATTAATGATATAGCCAACTTTCCAAATATTTTTGAAAAATTTGAAAAATACACTAATTTTTGACTATGCATGGGATAGAGGTAAGTGTAAGAGTTGAGAGTCATTGATAAACCTTAGAGTACTTTGGATTTTTTTTTGGAATTTTGTGTGTTGCTGTTGTTGTTGTTGCTGCTTACAAACATGGCTGTAAGCATTTTGCAGCCATAAAAAAAGGACTGACATACTTTCCAAGACCAAATAATAAGCCCCCACAAGCAAGAGCAAATATGAAAGCCAACAAAAGCCAACAAAAAAGCCTACAAAAGCCAACAAAAGCCAACAAAAGCCAATAAAAGCCAACATAAGCCAACAGAAACTGACCAAAAAAAAGCCAACAAAAAACTGACCAAAAAAGCCATGTAGCATGTTGGTAGTTGAGTGAGTTGTCATATTGACCGATAGATAGCAGGCTGGTAGTTGAGGAGTATTGCTATCGACCGCTAGATAGCATGCTGGTCGTTCAGTGAGCGAGTGTTGAAATGGAGCGCTAGGTAGCATGCTGGTCGTTCAAGTAGTTCTCATAGTCACCGCTAGATAGCGGCAACATACTTTGTGTGTCGCATGCAGCTATTTAACAAAGTTTTACCTCATAAAAACGTGCTTGTATAAGCTTTGTACAAAAATTGAATATACAATTAATCACTAAGTGTTTAGAACTAACATGTATAGCCTTGTGTAGGGAATATTGGGGTCCTTAGCAAGAAAGAGTGCCTAACACACATGAGTGTACAGCCTTTTGATATGCAGTAAGTACCTGATAACCTTGAGTAGGCCATAAGAATATTTTCAGTTGACTACTACCTGTCACAGTGTTTACATTGTGAAAGACCGTTGAAGCAACCAGTCTTTAGCTTTGTCATAAGCAGTGAACAGCTGTTACCCTTAACCAGGGGTACATTAGAGGACCCTTATCAAGAATATCATCAGTTGACTACTACCATTCACAGTGACCACATCGTGAAAGACTGTCAAAACAACTATTGTACAGCCTTGTACTACACAGTAAGTAGCTGTTGGTCTTGACTATTGTATATTAGAGAACCCTTAGCAAGTATATAATCAGTTGACTACTACTTGTTACAGTGTTCACATCGTGAAAGACCGTCTCACTGTCCAGTCTACAGCCTTGTCATACGCTGTAAAGAGCTGTTGGTCTAGACTAGGGGTATATTAGTGGACCCTTCACAAGAATATCACTAGTTGACTACTACCTCTCACGGTGTTCACATCGTGAAAGACCGTCTCACTGACCAACCTCTAGCCCTGTGATACGCAGTAAGCAGCTGTTTGCAGAAATCAACATTCATAATGGAAGAAGCCATTCCTAGCTATATGTGTAAAGAGTGTGGAAAGACTTTTCTTCGAGACTATCATAGGAAGCGACATGAAGTATCGTGTGGTGAATTTCATGAGTGCAAGACCTGTGGTAGTACATTCAACAATGCCTACAATGGACGTCGTCATGAAGAATGTTGTAATGTTGTGTCGGCAGCTAAAAGACAAAAAGCAGAGCCTACAAAACATTACCTACTGTCATTGGTCCCTGACAAAAATGGACTTATTGAATATGAGACATCTTTTGAAGGTCGACTTAAATCCTATTTCATTCGTTGCGATACGTGCAAGGATTTAAATTCATACCTTAAAGAGTCCAAACAGCAAATAATGCAAGCTATGCAGAAAGAACTAGCAATGCACAAGTCGATAAAAGTTAATCTTGTGGCTGAATGTAGATTCATTCATACATCTACCAATGAAATTACAGATCGTGCTTTTAAAACACGAAATCAGGCCCTATTTTTGGAAACTGACTTAAGTAGTTTCTTGGAAACACAATTTACAAAGTTAACTACGGAAATGGAGGAATCTGAGCTAAAAGGCAGTAATTGGGCTTTGTTAGCAGTGGAAGGAGTACGATTAAAAATAAATAAGTATAATCCCTTGCGTGGAAGCACATATATTCCATTACCAGCAGTTATACAAGCAAGAAAAGCCTGCATTAATCCTCAAAACTTTAAGGATGAGAGGTGTTTTATGTATGCCATTTTAGCAAAACTGGTTAAAACTGATGCTAAACGCATTAGTAAATACAAGGATCTGGAAAACAAGTATGATTTTTCAACAATATCATTTCCTACATCGCTAGCAGACATTCCCAAATTTGAAAAAGCTAACGATATATCCATTAATGTATTTGGATTGGAAGAAGACAATAAACTGTTCCCTCTAAAGGTTGTGGATCAAGAGCTGCAAGACCATCGCGACCTCCTTTTGCTAAGTTCATCATCCGGCCAGAACCACTACGTCTTTATCAAAGATTTTGATAAACTAGTAAGACATCAGATTACCCGCCATGAACATAAAATATATACGTGTAAACGGTGTTTTACACACTTTGATAATCGATATGGACAACAAGGAATGGAAAAAATGAAAGAACATAGAGCTTTGTGTGTCCAGCATGACATTGCTAGGGTTGAAATGCCTATTAAAAACCCCATTGTCAAATTCTTAAATGTTGAAAAAATGCTGAGAATACCTTACGTTATCTATGCAGATTTTGAAAGTATACTCTTACCCTATCAAACATGTCTACCTAATCCTGAGGCAAGTTATACAGTGCCATACCAGAGTCATGTTCCTATGAGCTTTGGTATATACGTTAAACCCTCACCTGCTGTGGAACACATAAAGACACATCTTTCAAGCCAACCTGTTATTTATCGTGGGCCTGACGCTGCAGAAAAGTTTATGGACTGTTTGATCTCAATAGCTAATGAAATTGATCGCCTTTACAGCTTAAATGTTCCAAAGGCCTTAACTCAGGCTCAAGAAGCAGAGTTCCAATGTTCTGAAACCTGTTATTTGTGTCAAAAACCATTTACCCAACAGGACTGGAAAGTTCGAGACCACTGCCATATTACAGGGGAATACCGTGGAAGTGCTCACAATAACTGTAATTTGAGGTGTAAAACACGAAACCCCGTTCCTGTGTTTCTACATAATATGAGTGGCTACGACGCAAATTTCATTGTAAAGCAATTGGGGTGTACTACTGAGAGAGTGGATGTTATCGCTAACTCCAAAGAAAAGTACATTTCCTTTACGAAATATGTAGGAAATGTTAAGCTTAGATTTGTGGATACGTTTCGGTTAATGCCGAGTAGTTTGGAAAACTTAGTTTCCAACTTAACATTATACCCTGAAACAGACAAGTACTTTGGAAAAGAAAATGCAATGCTCATGACTCGTAAAGGGGTATTTTGTTATGACTACATTGACTCATGGGAAAAGTTAAGTGAAACGTGTTTACCTCCAAAAGAGGCATTCTTTAACAAATTAAGTCAAGAAAATGTTAGTCAAGAAGACTATGAACATGCCAAAAATGTCTGGAATCAGTTCAACATTAAAACTCTAGGGGAATATAGTGACCTCTACCTAACATCAGATGTACTCCTTCTTGCAGACAGCTTTGAAACGTTTAGAAACAAAACACTAGAAACACACCGAGTGGATGCTGCACACTTCTTTACTTCGCCTGGTTTAAGTTTCGAGGCAATGCTCCTTTACACAGGCATTGAACTGGAATTGCTACAGGATTACGATCAGATTCTTTTAATCGAGTCTGGAATACGTGGAGGCATATGCCAGGTGTCTCATCGGTATGCTGAAGCTAACAATAAATACATGGAAACCTATGATTCTGAGAAACCATCGCAGTTTATTACCTATGATGATGCCAACAACCAATACGGGTGGGCTATGTGCCACTCCCTTCCTTATGGTGGATTTCAGTGGGTTTCTCCAGATACTGTTGATCTAGAAAAACTAAAGAAAGACGATCCTGTGGGATACATTCTAGACGTTGATGTTGATTACCCATCTGACCTTCATGATCTACACAACGATTTACCTTTCCTACCAGAGTGTACACAACCTAAGGATTCGTCTCTGAAAAAACTAATTCCTCATCTTGGAAATCGAAGGCGATATGTTGTTCACTACATGGCATTAAAACAGGCTTTAGATCATGGAATAAAATTGATAAAAATTCATCGTGTGTTAAAGTTTAAACAAAGACCTTGGTTAAAGGCATACGTTGATTTTAATAACAACCTTCGAAAACAAGCCAAAAATGATTTTGAGAAAAATCTGTACAAATTATTCAACAATGCCATTTTTGGGAAAACAATGGAAAATATCCGTAAAAGAATAGACATACGTCTTGTGACTGACAGCAAAAAGGCAGAAAAGCTAATAGCAAAGCCGACATTTATCGACAGAACAATTTATGGCCCTAACCTAGCTGCTTTCCACATGGCTAAACGTAACATTGTATTCAATAAGCCTATATATATTGGAATGTGTATACTGGATATTTCAAAAACTCTCATGTATTCCCACCACTATGATGTCCTGCTACCTTATTATGGCATGGACAATCTTAAACTCATGTATATGGATACTGACTCGTTCATATATTTGGTTAACACCCCAGATGTATATCAAGACAAGTTGGATTTCCTACAACACCTGGACACATCAGATTATCCTACTAATCACATATGTTACTCTACATCAAACAAGAAAACGTTGGGGAAATTTAAAGACGAGGCTTGTGGACAAATTATAAAAGCATTTGTTGGACTTAGAGCTAAAATGTATGCTTTAGACATAAATGGTAAAGAAATCAAAAAGATTAAAGGTATTAGCAGAGGTGTTGTCAAAAATTGTATAAGCTTTCAAGATTATAAGGATTGTGTCATGAAAAACAATGTAAAAAGAATACCCATGAACATTATCGCTTCTAAACAACATGACATATCATCTATAAGGCTAAACAAAATTGCTTTGTGTCCTGGTGATGATAAAAGAGTGATTGATGCTAATGGTATAGGTACACATGCCTATGGTCATTACTCAATCATTGACCATGCTTAAAGAGTTAAGTTATGAATATCAAAATCTTCTGCCTGCAACTAGCAAATACATAAAACAAAACAATTTAGGAAATAAAACAATAGCACTACAAAAATAAAAAAATAGTATTCATAATCAAAAATAAATAAAATAGAAAACAAAATAAAAACAACTGTACAATTTATAACAAAAAATAGACTATATATAAAAATGTATTTAAGTGTAAATAGTGTACATGTATTTCAAATAAAAAATATTGTATGGACACTGCTTGTACATTTTTAATTACTACCCACCTCTCTCCACTCCTAATGCAAAATGAACATGTAAAACACGAATTGGAAAATCCATGTTTCCATATTGACAAAATAGAAAAAACATTGAACTAAAATTTTAAAAACTGTAAATGGGAATTTGGTAAATTGACAAATGTGTAAACAACAAAATGCAAAATCCATGTTTCCATATCATGAAATTGAAAAACTTTAAATTGACATTTAAAAAAAATGAAAATGAGAAATTGGAAAATTGACAAATGTGTAAACAACAAAATGCAAAATCCATGTTTCCATATTATGAAATTAAAAAAAACTTAAAACTGACATTTAAAAAAACTGAAAATGGGAAATTGGAAAATTGACAAATGAGTAAACAACAAAATGAAAAAAAAAAACGGTTGGGTAGTGATCATGTTGTACAGTAGCCAATAAGACTAGCATAAGGAGAGTTGCATGTGTCCTTATATACTTTGTGTATGTGCATTAGCCCTTTGGATTAGCTTAAGTTAGGTTTGGTAAAGTTAGGTTTAGTGAGGTTAGGTAAGTGACTTTTTTCGGAAAATGGAAATTGTAAAATCTAAAATCAAAAAATATTAAATTTAAAATGTAAAATAAAAAAAATTAAAACTGAAATACAAAAAATCAAAAAAGTGAAATCTAAAAAAGTAAAATGAAAAAAATCAAAAATCTATAATGTTAAAATGTAAAATGTTAAAATCTAAAATCTAAAATCTTAAAATGAGGTTTCTGGGGTTAGGTTAGGTTAGGTTAGGTTATAACTAAGTTTATTATTTGTGCTCTCTCATTTGTTCTTACTTTCTTGCATACACTATTTGATATTACTTTTTCTGTCACTTTTTGCTCTTATATTTGCACTTACTTTGAAGTTAGGTTAGGTGAAATTAGGTGAGGAAATGCTTGGTTAGGTTAGGTTAGGTTAGGTTAGGGTAGGTTATAACTAAGTTTATTATTTGTGTTCTTACATTTGCTCTTAATTTTTTCATTACAATTTTTGCTCTCACTTTTTTTGCTTGCACTTTGAAGTTAGGTTAGGTTAGGTTAGGTTAAGTTGGGTTAGGTTAGGTTAGGTTAAGTTAGTTTAGGTTAGGTTAGGTTAGGTTAGGTTAGGTTAGGTGTGGTTAGGTTATAACTAAGTTTATTATTTGTGCTCTCACATTTGCTCTTACTTTTTGCTAATTTTTTTTCGCTTGCAATTTTAAATTAGGTAGGTTACGTTAGGTTAGGTTATGATAGGTTAGGTGAGGTTAGGTTAGGTGAAGTTAGGTTAGGTTATAACTTAGGTTATTATGTGTGCTCTCACATTTGCTTTCATATTTGCTCTGACTTTGAAGTTAGGTTAGGTTAGGTTAGGTTAGGTGAAGTTGGGTTAGGCAGAATGGTTGAGGTATGAATCAAAAGCCAGATCCTGTAAGTTTTGCCTCACAAGGCTGAGTGTACCCCGTTCCACTCATGAGACCAGAAATTAAATTTCTTGGCAGAGCCGGGATTCGAACCTCAGGAATGACCTCCAAGAATGCTAGTCACTACACTAAGTGGTTGACAATATAAGGCTGGTCTTGATTGTACACGATCAATCAATAATTACCTAATAATAATAATAATAATAATAAATATTCCATTTAGCAACTACACGGCCGAACTCTCCCTGTGACATCATTCATGGTCTCAGGACATGGCGGCCATCTTGCCCATTAGCCCCTGCCCCAGCTCTGACTGACCCCTCCATAAGAATAACATAGAGTGATTGCGCGCGGCGGCCATCTTGCCCATTAGCCCCTGCCCCAGAACCGCCCTTTATATCCTACTCCGGTGGCCAAGTTGGAATATATTAAAACTCATTAATTCTTCGAGGTTTGTGCCGTGTCTTGTGTGGGTTTTCGACTAGGACACCAAGCTGAGTCATCGGCGGGCTCTTGGAGTCCCCAACCGGGCGATTGCCAAAAGTGCCGAATTTCCAGGCAGTTGCAGAAGGGTCATCCATCTTTTGACTAACAGAGCAGCCGAAATAGCTCAGTTGGGAGAGCGTTAGACTGAAGATTTAAAGGTCCCTGGTTCGATCCCGGGTTTCGGCAGTAGTTTTGTATTTCCAAAAAGTGAGCATACTTGCAGTACATCTAAAAACAAGCCACAATAATCAGCAAAGGTCTGAGACCAGACTCGCCGCTCTATTTAAATCAGGCTCTGCTCAAAGCAGGTGTTTCGCCAAGTAGGCACCCGCTCCGTGCACGGACGTCGAGCGGGTAAAGTAGCTGCGTTCAGTCTTGGCAGCGTTAGAGCCTCTATAATGCCATCATGTAGAGCAGTTCATTGAAAGTGTCGATATCCATTCGTAGAAAGTTTCTAAAATCGCATGGTTCTAATATTTGTATGAATAAATTTTTTTCTCTGTAATAACCACTTTTTAGCCCAATATTTTCTCTTTCGTGTCGACTTCAATGGCAACAAAGTCAATGCGATTCCTATTTTTTTAAATTTAGAAAAGGAAGGATCCATGATCGCGCGTGTTTTCAGACCAGAGCGAGCCAGCCTACTGCAGATCGGGCCCAGCAGATTGTGCCGTGTGGAGAGCAGCACCCGATTTACCGCGCTAATTACCCACCAGATCGGGCCCAACAGATTGGGTTGTGTGTAGAGTCCTTTTTAAACCAACCGATTGCCTTCTGCAGTGACAGCTGGTAATACGAATATCAGGATCTGGGAGGAGAAAGGGTGAATCTGCAATAAGATTACATACAATACTCGCCCTTTCAGCCGGGAGGAAAAAGGGCGAATCAGCTAAAAGATTACATACACTATTCGTCCTTTCTCCTTCCAGCTCCTGATATGGAGTCAGCTGAGAAGAGACCAAGTTGTATGGCAAATATCATGCAAAAGAATCCCAATGGGAAGGGTTGTGGCTTTATGTGCCAATTGGAGAACGTGTTAAATATTTAGTATGTAGACATTCTGTGATAGCTAAAAATTTAACGTTAAGCTGCAGCTATAATGTGCACGTTTGGTTCTACATATTTTTGTGAGCTATTTTCTTCGCTTTAAAGCTTTGCGAATCCAGACAGATAGTTAGCTGAGGGCAGTTCTTCGACTGCACACTGGTACAAGTATATGTCCAGTCATTCCCTCACCGGCAGAAAAACATTGGGCATATACCTCATAATGTACACACTTGAATGTCTGCATTTTTATAATGCAATGTAAAGACACTGTCTACAATTAATCAGTTCAGAATTAGATTGAACCAGCAGCTCTCTCGCTTCGTCTCGCTACACTGTGACGTATGAGTGCTGGTAAACCGCCCGCATTTACGTCACATCTGCCTGACTGCATGGGCCAGGGTAAACAGGCGTCCATCTGACCACCTCTGGTCCAACGCATAGAGATAGTAAACTATACACTAGAGGTATTACCCGTCTGAGATATGAGTGCCGGTGGCCAAGATGGAATATATTAAAACTCAGCAATTCTTCTAGGCTTGGGCCGTGTCTTTTGTGGGTTTTCAACTAGGACACCAAGCTGACTCATCGGCGGGCTCTTTGTGTCCCCGCCCAGACCCCCACAGGAGTGACGAACTGGCGCCACCTCCCTTTATGTTAGGTGCAACTGCACCACTTGGCTGCGAGAACTAAAAGCTCAAGCAGCCTTAACCTCCCTATGAAAACTTCCAAAAAGATGGAATATATTCTTTGTTTAAATGTGCACTTGCACTGTTGGCTGGTAGGATACGTCTCGACTCCAGTAGCCTCAGTCATCGTTCTCCTCTCCGTGAAGACATGTGCTCCTGTTACTCTTACGAGGGACGGCCGTGGGACGGGTCTCACCGTTTGGCTCAAGCTGTTTGCGTAGGAGCAGGCGGATGCCCCATTCGAGTTCCAAGAATATCTCGCCAGGGTGAGTCATAGGAAAAGATAAAACGATCTCTAAAGATTTTTGTGGAGTGTTTGAGTTATTTGTCCTTTGTAGCTCTTATGTCGGTCAACACGATTGTGCCCAATGAATGGGCGGCGTACAAAATATAAATATGTAAATACACTCCTGAAAAAAATGGCATGTATTAGTTAATTATCACGAAGCCTCCGTGGCTTAGGCGGCAGCATGCCGGCCTCTCACCGCTGGGTCCGTGGTTCACATCCCGGTCACTCTGTGAGATTTATGCTGGACAAAAGCGGAGGCTGACAGGTTTTTCTCCGGGTACTCCAGTTTTACCTGTCAAAATTTCATTCCAGGAACACTCTCCACTATCATTTCATTTCATCTGTCATTCATTTAATCATTGCTTCCGAGGAGTGCGATAGGCTTCGGCAGCCGGCACAGTTCATATCCTAGCCGCTAGATGGAAGGCTTCATTCATTCCATCCCTGACCCGGTCTGTCGACTGGAACAGGCTGTGGATTTTTTCAGTAAATTATCACAATTAAATGGAGCAATCTAACAGATCTCTTATCAGTTTGCCTCATGAGTATGAGTGTACACCGTTTCTGCCCTCAGACCAGATCATTCTTGGCAGAGCCAGGCGACAGCCAAACATGCTGGGCGCTACACCACTAGGTGATCCATAGTTTTCGAGATATTTATTCTTTAAAAAAATGAAAGAAAAAACAATAAAAACCAATTACTGTTTTCTCTTGCTACACGAAACAGCCACCACAAAATGTACATATTGGCCAAACATCTTAGGAAAGTGCTGATACATTCAACCCAGCCAGGATTCGAACATGAAATTTTCTCAACCGCAGTCAGACGCGCTATCCATTGCGCCACAGGGCCAATGCGTGTTATTTACACTATAGACCCATCTGGTTGTCCGTGAGTACAATAAATCAGTGCAGAGTTAGAGGATTAAAACATGATGGAATATTCTCAAGTCATTTGTTCATGGCGATTGCCAAAAGTGCCGAATTTCCAGGCAGTTGCAAAAGGGTCATCCATTTCTTGACTAACGGTAACAATCAGGATGAATCCACTGACACAGCAGCCGAAATAGCTCAGTTGGGTAGTTGGTCACTAGTCGTGGCCGAGTGAGGTACGTGTGTGCGCGCTGTGTGCCCGCATTGGAAGAGGTTACGTTTCCTAATACCGGTGCTTCCGATAGTTCCACGTGTGTACTGACCTTCCGTGTGTCCTTCGGACAATACTTTTTCAAGTAGTGTTCCAGATAGGACAACAAAACCAGAAACCCAGAATACCCCGCTGAAAATCATGTCCGGATACCAGAGGAAAAACACCGTACGCTGCCAATGGGACAGGCAGTGTTCTCGCCCCGCACCAGGAGAAATTCACCGCTGGATTAGCGATACTCTCCGGTTGACTGTCGACCAAGTAGAAGCCATCCAGTTAAATGCGCATGAAAAAACCATGTACATCAAGGTAATCATCATATCTACTTATCAGAAATTGTTAAATACTTTTGCAGATCCTATTAAATTTCAGTATGACTCAGGCGAAATGACAATGTTAAGCTCTCCACAGCGGATTCCAATTTTACCACAGTGCGTATATTTAATGTCCCACTCGAAGTTCCCCCTGAAATTTTCAAATCCGTCCTGTCGAAATATGGCACTGTGAGTGACGTCAGGAAAGAACAATGGTCTTCTGCTTATCAGTTCCCGGTGTATAATGGGATACGTGCAGTCACTATGGAAATCAAGCAAGATATCCCCTCCACTGAGACTTTTGGTGGCCATTCTGGATATATAACGTATAATGGACAGAGACAGACCTGTTTAATTTGCAATGCCAACACACATCTACGTATCAACTGCCCAAAGAAAATGATTCCCCTCGGTATAACTCCTACACAACAACGACGTGTCCAATACTCGGAAGTTGTGACACAGCAAACGTCCCATGAAAACATGCTTATTGATCAGTCAGCTGGGACAACACCAGAAGTGGCCTCGGATACACTTGACGCAGAACTGGTACCTTGCCCTGACCAGAGCAGCGAGCCACAGAGTGCCCCTGTGCTATCGGCAACCTGTATCGCAGCCTTAGAACCAACTATGCCGTCACTACAGGCTGCCACAGAAATTTTGTCTTCACTGCCCCCACCTTCTCTGGTACCTACCGACTCACTTAAGCAGGTTGATCGGGGATCCGAGAATGTATCTAAGAAGATTAAAACAAATGCCTCGATTGCCGTACCAGCCCCGAAGAATCAAACTGGCTCTACAAACGTTCCCGCAGCTGTGAAAAAGAAACAAAATCTTCATTCTACGTCATCTAGGGACCCACGAACGCTCTCAAACGCTGACAGCCGGCCTATGAATGGCAGTCATAAGGAACTATCTCAACCTAATTGGACATAGTGCACCAGTATATTTCTCACCCGTGTCTTTTTTCTTTTTTCTCGAGTCCACCTTCCAGTATGTCTAGCACAGCTTTTATACTTTTCTTAATGGCGCAATTTCTCACTGTGGCCACTGTGAATATCAATGTAATAGAATGCCCTCTGAAATTTCAACGGTTGGAGAGATTCCTTCGAGATGCAGACATTGCCATTGCCTTCATTCAAGAAGTTGCTATACCCTGTTTGCCAATATCTGCCTTCTACAAACAATACATCAATACCGGTAATACGAAGACGGACCGGATTCCTCATACGACATGATATCCCACTCGAAGGTGTGATATGTCATCCATCAGGACGCATAATATCTGGACACATAAACAATACCACCCTGATAAATGTATATGCCCCATCCGGGTCCAATAAACGTGTGGAACGGAAAATGTTCCTTCAACAGAGTATACTGCCTCATCTGCACGACGTTAAGGAAAAACTTATTCTTGCAGGGGATTTCAATTGTATTCAACGCCCAGAGGATTCCACTAGTTCATACCAAGGTGTCAACCCGGCTCTCAGGACCCTCCTTACTTTCTTACACCTCATTGATGCTGTGGATAGTTTAAGGGTGCCCCTGCCCCATTACACCTGTATAAGTCACAACTCCTCATCACGAACTGACCGCATCTACTTTTCACAGGAACTTATCCAGCCTAGACGATATGAAGTGATACCTGCCAATTTCACTAACCATCATGCTGTCGTATGTACAATCTCTTACCCCCATCCCATATTTCACATAGGAAGAGGTTATTGGAATCTGAATTGCTCGCTGTTACTGGAGGAGGAATGCCAAGATATTTTCAGACAACACTGGACTCGATGGGTCCAACAAAAATGCAAATTTCGCGACTGCGCAGACTGGTGGGATATTTTAGTTAAACCAGGGATCCGCCGCGCCTTTAAGAACATATCCTACCAACGAGGTCGGGAAAGACGAGATACAGTTGAATTTTACTATCGAGTTCTTCGCCAGCTCCAGCAAAGATCTGATGCTGGGGAGCGTATATATGACCAGATTCGGGAAGTTAAAACCAAGCTCCTGTCCCTACAGCAACGAACGCTCGCTCATATAAACGTGGCTTTAAAAGATCGTACAGTGCTCCCGGACGAAAGTGCAAGTGTATACCATATCGCCAAAGGACAACGTGAGCGGCAACGTAAATATATCCACCGCCTCCGCACCAGTACTGGAAGTGTCGTCACCTCCCCTGACGCTATACGTAGTGAAATATCATTATTTTATCAACGGTTCTACGCTAAGGCTCCAATTGATCCACAGCAGGTGACCCTATTGCTTTCATCTTGCAGTACCCAACTATCTCCGGACTACAAAACTCTGCTCAGCGCGGATATTACGGATGAAGAGATTCACTCTGTGGTTAAGCAACTCCCAAACAACTGCTCACCTGGCATTGATGGACTGCCATATGAAATGTATAAACACTTCTGGCCTCTCATTGGCAAAGAATTTTGTCATGTCCTGCGTACCATTCTCCAACGTCGTGCTCTTTGTCAATCACATCACGAGGGTACCATAGTCCTCATACCAAAAACATCTTCTCCCATGGCAGTTGGTGACTTCCGACCAGTTACTCTGCTCTGCAGTGATTATAAAGTCCTTACCAAAGTACTTGCATGCCGATTGAAAACTGTTCTACATGATATCATTGGTGATGAACAATGTTGCAGTATTCCTGGAAGAACTCTGTTAACAAACTTAGCGATACTACGGGACATACACCTAAAAGCCGAAATGCTCCCCACTGAGCCAATGAGTTTTCTCACCTTAGATCTTGATAAAGCTTTCGACCGCATCAGTCATGAATACTTGTACATGGTCTTGCAACACTTTGAATTTCCTGAAATCCTTATTGACTACATTCGTATGATAAATTGTAATGCTACGTCTCGAGTGCTCGTCAACGGTTTTCTTTCCCCTCTGATTCCAATACAACGATCAGTTAGGCAAGGATGTCCCCTTCCCATGCTACTTTTTGTCATTGGCCTTGAACCGTTCATTCGGACTACCCAGGTGAAGCTACAGGGTTACAAACTGTCCACACATGTTTTTGGAATGTGCGCCTATGCTGATGACGTATCAATATTGATCCGCAATAATGAAGACATCTCCCACATCGATAGCGTCCTTCAGCTCTACCATATCGCCTCTGGAGCACAATCGAACCCCCAGAAAATGCTTTGCTTCCGCTCAATACTAACTCAGTGATTACCCAACAGCCCTGGTTCCGGATAGTAAATTAGGTGAAAATTCTTGGCATTACCTGGAAGCAATCGCTTCTGGACACAGTGCAAGCAAACTGGACTAAGGTCATTGCCAAAGTTAGGGGAGTGCTGATCCAATTTGGTCAAAGAAACCTCAATATAGTGCAACGGGTCATGATCCTCAACGTGTTTGCGCTCTCTAAAATATGGTATGTCGCACAACTTTTCCCACTTCCCAAAATGTTTGAGAGCCAATTGGCAAAATATACAGGTTGGTTTATATGGCAAGGATTTTTGTTCCGAGTACAACGGGAACAGCCCGGCAAGGCGGGCTAGGGCTAACAGCTCATGGCATGAAATGCCGTGCACTCCTCTGCAAGAACGATATCACCATTCTTTCCCAACATGACACTTTTACGAAAGCGCTATACAAAGATATTCGAAACACAGCCCGTGGTTGTGATAGAGCTTTGCCGAAGATATTTAGGGACCATCAACAGCACCTTCTGGAAACTGTTCGCCAAATGCCTTCAGGGACTGTTCCAACGACGAAAAGTATTTATAACATGTTGCGGCAAGTGGTACACTCCAAACCGCGAATCGAGGCCACCACCCTCTACGTCCATTGGCCCACTGTTTGGAAAAATTTTGGGGATATGACCATTTCTTCTGCTGTACACTCCCAGGTTTTTATCTTCCTCAACGATCTCATCCCAACCGCTCTAAGGCGATATACCATCCGTCTTGAAGCTTACCCATGGTGTACTATATGTGGTCAAACTGATACGGCGATACACCGCTTCACATCATGCACGCGAGTTGCCTCCACGTGGCTGTGGTGTAAGGGAAAAGTATGTCAACTATTAAATGTGCCCACGGATGACCTTGATGACAGGAAGTTGATTCGTTTGTCGATGACCGCCTTCCCCCAAATTAAACAGACTGCCATTGTGTGGATAATGGGCCAATATGTACACTTCGTGATGGACAATGATCAACATTTCTGGTTCCTGGATCTCAGGTATCACCTGCAGAAAGAGCGTTGGAAGCTTAGTGAAAGTGGACAATTGTACGATAAATATGGACACTATCCGGATTTCTTGTGATGTAATAGTATGGTATTTATCATCTCTGAAAATTCTGTAATTCTGTAAAGAGCTAATAAAAAAAAGTTGGGGAGCGTTAGACTGAAGATCTAGAGGTCCTTGTTCGATCCCGGGTTTCGGCAGTAGTTTTTGTATTTCCAAATAGTGAGCATACTTGTACATCTAACAACAAGCCACAATAATCAGCAAAGGTCTGAGACCAGACTCGCCGCTCTATTTAAATCAGGCTTGCTCAAAGCAGGTGTTTCGCAAAGTACAGTAGGCACCCGCTCCGTGCACGGACGGCGAGCGGGCAAACTAGCTGCGTTCAGTCTTGGCAGCGTTAAAGCCTCTATAATGCCACCATGTAGAGCAGTTCATTGAAAGTGTCGATATCCATTCGTAGAATGTTTCTATAAGGCATCCAACGTTTAGAATGAAGCATTGGTCTTATGGCGCGTCACGGCAGGGTTGCCACTCCATGAGAGGTGGCAGTACAAAGTGCTTCGCGTACACTTTCCGCACATTCAGCGATTGTGCTGTGACGAAGACTTGAATTAAGTATTGTATAATAATACTAATAGTAGGCTAACATAACACATACAACGAAATAAAATTAAATTAACTATAACGAATGCTGAATGTGACATAAAGGAAACAAACAAAATAAAATAAATAAAGTACAAGCCCAAGGAAATGTGTGAAGTTTCGACTGCAGTTAAAGTTCAAGTACTTTATTAAAGAAAATACTCCTCATTGGCTTACCTTTCATGTTTTATACTTTCGTTGGGTTTAAGGTTCTTAAAATAACTGAACACATTAATTACGACCTGTTTTTCCCTCCTTCTGAGCACTTAACCACGCTTTCTTTTCACAAAACTATCTATTGTTGTACGTGAAATACGTACAATACAACACATTAAATCTAACAGAACTGCTGCACACACACTCAAGATAGTGACAGCCGAACTACTGAAATACATGCTCGAAGGGCACAGTAATAAAGCTGTGAGTAGCAAGATGCACCCCGATGTCCTTCGAAACTTCATTTTTATAATCCGCGGTCAATGAACAGCCCGGCCGGTGTAAACAATTAAACCTACACTCTGGGTAAGCAGGTAGAAAACTTCTTCCAACATTCCTCTACAACTCTCAAACTGACATGACATGGTTATCTTTAAAAATAGAAAAGTTGGCAGCATACGAACTTTTTCAATGCTGCTTTGCGGTTATGAGAGAATATTCAGAAGTTTTATCTACATGAAAATTGTAATATTGCCAGTATAAAATATTTCAATAATCCATCATCAAGACGGCACATTTAGCTACACGTGTGTGAAAAATAGGCATCACAAAGTCAATGCAACATGAAATAAGATCGATTTTACTAAAAAGGGGACTCAGTTTATAGTTTTTTTTTAAATATGGATATCTAATTTTTCTAGCATTTCTATCAAGTTTACGTAGTTCTAATATAGGACAAAAAAAGATCGGCAAAACATAGTCCTACCCGAATATGCTATTTTCTCGACAATGAAAAGTTTTCGACTGATATGGCAACAGTGGAGTGCTAGAAAATGACAGGGTCATACATGTCTCGCGTGCAACAGAAAGAGAGAAGAATATCCCTATCTAACCAGTGCTTCATTCTAAACGTTGGATGCCTTATAAAATCGCATGGTTCTAATATTTGTATGACTAAATTTTTAGCCTATTTTCAATTTTGAAAAAATAGGCTTATGAGATCACCTTTTGTCCGTGTGTGTGTGCGTGTGTGTGTGTGTGTGTGATTCGTGTGTGTGTGTCCCCCTAATAAAATCTAAACGGCTGGAGCGATTTCAATGAAACTCGGTATGTTCATAGCACTATTCCCGGCGACCTCGACCGTGCCCTTCAAATTTTGTTACGTCTCACCAATCCAACATGGCGGCTGTGCGAAATATTTCACTAGCATTCAATATCTCCGAAACTATTACCGATATCGCCCTGAAATTGTGTACGGTGATAAAGGGTACTACTAGAAGTTCACCTATGAGACTTTCAAAAACCTGGTGACTACAAAACCAACATGGCGGTCAAGCGAAGTTGAGACTTTTAAATAGACTTTTCTCGCGATCTAACTATCCACACGTAATGAAACTTTGTACAGCAAATGTTTATACACATTGTAATGCACTGGAGTCTAATTTAGTTCAATTGTTTACATAACTTCAAAATGGCGGCTGTGCGAAATATTTCACTGACATTCTATATCTCCGAAACTATTACAGATATCACCCTGCAATTTAGTACGGTGATAAAGGGTACTGATACAAGTTTACCTATGTATATTTCATAAACTTGTAAAGTAGAAAACGAACATGGCGACCAAGCGAAGTTGAGACTTTTAAATAGACTTTTCTCACGATTTAACCATCCAAACGTAATGAAACTAGGTACAGCAAGTAATGCACTGTAATGCACATAGTAATGCACTGGAGTCTAATTTAGTTCAATTGTTTACATAACCTCAAAATGGCGGCTGTGCGAAGTATTTCACTGACATTCTATATCTCCGAAACTATTACAGATATTACCCTGCAATTTTGTACGGTGATAAAGGGTACTGGTACAAGTTTATCTATGTATACTTCATAAACTTGTAAAGTAAAAAACGAACATGGCGACCAAGCGAATTTGAAATATTTTGATAGACTTTTCTCGTGATTTAACTCTCTGAGCGCAGTGAAATGTGGTACAGTAAATGATTTTGCAGATTGTAATGCACTGCCATCTAATTTAAATCAATTGTTTACATAACCTCAATATGGCGGCTGTGCGAAATTTTTAAATTAAGTTTTTATTTCTTGTGTCGTAATCATGCGATCGAAGTGAAAGTTTGAATAATGAACCTAGGCAATAATTGTCCTTGAATGGTACATAATTCTATGGCCTATACATATAACAATCCTAAATGGCGAGCTTCCGAAATATTTAGACGGTTCTCAATATCTATGAATCTTTTACAGCAACCAAACTGAATTTTTTTATGTTCATAGAGACTATGAACATATGTTCACCTATAGGACTTTCATTAACCTGGTGAGCACAAATCCAACATGGCGGCGACGCGAAGTATAAATATTTAAATGGACGATTCTCGCGAATTAACTATCCGAGTGCTGTGAAACGTTGCACGTTAAATGCTTATACAAATGTTGATCCACTGGCATCTAATTTATTTCAATTGGTTGCATAATCACAAGATGGCTGCTGTGCGTAATTTTAAAATCTCGTTTTTACTTCTTGTGTTCTAATCATGCGACTGAAGTTTGAATACCACACGTACACAATAATCTTAATGTAATAGTACAAAAATAAAAATCCAACCTGGCGACAATCTGAACTATTTAGACGATGTCCTTCGAAACTTCATTTTTATAATCCGCGGTCAATGAACAGCCCGGCCGGTGTAAACAATTAAACCTACACTCTGGGTAAGCAGGTAGAAAACTTCTTCCAACATTCCTCTACAACTCTCAAACTGACATGACATGGTTATCTTTAAAAATAGAAAAGTTGGCAGCATACGAACTTTTTCAATGCTGCTTTGCGGTTATGAGAGAATATTCAGAAGTTTTATCTACATGAAAATTGTAATATTGCCAGTATAAAATATTTCAATAATCCATCATCAAGACGGCACATTTAGCTACACGTGTGTGAAAAATAGGCATCACAAAGTCAATGCAAAATGAAATAAGATCGTTTTTACTAAAAAGGGGACTCAGTTTATAGTTTTTTTTTTAAAATATGGATATCTAATTTTTCTAGCATTTCTATCAAGTTTACGTAGTTCTAATATAGGACAAATTTGTTACAGCAATTAAACTGAAATTTTGTATGTTGTTAGAAGAAATTATTAGTTCTCTGATGTCCTGAGTATTTTCCCACTATTTTCCTATATTTCTTTTCCTTCCCTATTTGAGCATTAAAGTCACCCATCAGGATTTTAACACAGTTATCTGGAGCCTGAAATAGTTCTTGCTCTAGTTGTGACCAAAATCCGTCAACTTTCTCTGTTTTTTTTATTGTCCTCATTGATTGGGGCATGAACATTGAGAAGCATATAAAGTCTGTTTCCACTTTTAATGGTAATTATTGATAACCTAGGGGATGGGGATCAAAAATCATGGATCGCCTGGATAATCGAATTATGTACAAAAAAGCAGTTCCCAAAATAAGTGGACATTTCCTCCCTCCTGGTTTTTAGCCTATTTTCAATTTTGAAAAAATAGGCTTTTGTCCGTGTGTGTGTGTGTGATTCGTGTGTGTGTGCCCCCCCCCCAATAAAATCTAAACGGCTCGAGCGATCTCAATGAAACTCGGTAAGGTCATAGCACTATTCCCGGCGACCTCGACCGTGCCCTTCAAATTTTGTTACGACTCACCAATCCAACATGGCGGCTGTGCGAAATATTTCACCAGCATTCAATATCTCCGAAACTATTAGCGACATTACCCTGACATTTTGTGTGGTGATAAAGGGAATTACTAAAAGTTCACTTATGTGACCTTTGAAAACCTGGTAACTACAAAACCAACATGGCGGCCAAGCGAATTTGCGACTTTAAATAGACGTTTCTCGCGATTTAACCAACCAAACGCAATGAAATATGGTACAGTATATGTTTATATAAATTGTAATGCACCGACATCTAACCTCGTTCAATTGTTTACATAACCATAAGACGGCGGATGTGCGAAATATTTCACCGGCATTCTATATCTCTGGAACTATTACCGGTAACTCCCTGAAATTTTGTACGGAGATAAAGGGAACTACTGGAAGTCCATCTATAAGACTTTCAAAACCGGTTAACTACAAAACAAACATGGCGGCCAAGCGAATTTGAAAATTTTAAATAGTCCTTTCTCGCGATTTAAAGTTCCAAACGCAATGAAATCTGGTACAGGAAATATTTATACACATTGGAATGCACTGGTATCTAATTTAGTTCAATTGTTTACATAACCTCAAGATGGCGGCTGTGCGAATTTTAAAATTAAGTGTTTATTTATTGTGATGTAGTCATGCGATCGAAGTGAAACTTTGAATAATGAACCTACGCAATAATTTTCCTTTAATAGAACATGACTCAATGGCCTATACATTTAACAATCCAACATGGCGACCATCCGAAATGTTTAGACGGCTCAGAATATCTACGAGTCTATTATAGCAATCATACTGAATGTCTTAATGTTCATAGGGGCTATGAACTTAAGTTCACCTATAAGACTTTAAATAACCTGGTGATCACAAATCCAACATGGTGGCGACGCGAAGTATAAATATTCACATGGTCGTTTCTCGCAATTTAACCATCCGAGTGCAGTGAAACTAGGTACAGTAAATCCTTATACGAATGGTAATCCACTGGCATCTAATTTATTTCAATTGTTTCCATAACCTCAAGATGGCAGCTGTGCGAAATTTTTAAATCTCCTTGTTACTTCTTCTAATTATGCGATTGATGTTTGAATACTACACGTACACAATAATCTGAATGTAACAGTACATAACTCTAGGACCTACATATGTAAAATCCAACATGGCGACCATCCGAAATATTTAGTCGGTTCACAATATCTACGAATCTATTACAGCAATCAAACTGAAATTGTGTATGTTGATAGTGGCAATTAACATAAGTAGGATATATGAAAATAGGCTGTATAGTTCTTCACGGAACTACTTGTTTTCTCTGTAATAACCACTTTTTAGCCCAATATTTTCTCTTTCGTGTCGACTTCAATGGCTACAAAGTCAATGCGATTCCGATTTTTTGAAATTTAGAAAAGGAAGGAGCCATGATCGCGCGTGCTTTCAGACCAGAGCGAGCCAGCCTACTGCAGATCGGGCCCAGCAGATTGTGTCGTGTTGAGAGCAGCACCCGATTTACCGCGCTAATTACCCAGCAGATCGGGTCCAACAGATTGGGTCGTGTGTAGAGTCCTTTTTAAACCAACCGATTGCCCTCTGCAGTGACAGCTGGTACTACGAATATCAGGATCAGGGAGGAGAAAGGGTCAACCTGCAATAAGATTACATACAATACTCGCCCTTTCAGCCGGGAGGAGAAAGGGCGAATCAGCAAAAAGATTACACACACTATTCGTCATTTCTCCTTCCAGCTCCTGATATGGAGTCAGCTGTGAAGGGATCAAGTTTATGGCAAATATCATGCAAAAGAATCCCAATGGGAAGGGCAGTGGCTTTATGTGCCAACTGGAGAACGTGCTAAATATTTAGTATGTAGACATTCTGTGATAGCTAAAAATGTAACGTTAAGCGGCAGCTATAATGCGCACTGTTCGTTCTACATATTTATGTGAACTATTTTCTTCGCTTTAAAGCTTTGCGAATCCAGACATATCTGAGGGCAGTTCTTCGACTGCACACCGGTACAAGTATATGTCCAGTCATTCCCTCACCTGCAGAAAAACATTGGGCATATACCTCATAATGTACACACTTGAATGTCTGCATTTTTGTAATGCAATGTAAAGACACTGTCTATAATTAATCAGTACATAATTAGATTGAACCAGCCGCTCTCTCCCTTCGTCTCGCTACACTCTGACGTATACGGGCTGGTAAACCGCCCGCATTTACGTCACATCTGCCTGACTGCATGGGCCAGGGTAAACAGGCGTCCATCTGACCACCTCTGGTCCAACGCATAGAGATAGTAAACTATACACTAGAGGTATTACCCGTCTGATATATGAGTGCCGGTGGCCAAATTGGAATATATTAAAACTCAGCAATTCTTCGAGATTTGTGCCGTGTCTTGTGTGGGTTTTCGACTAGGACACCAAGCTGAGTCATCGGCGGGCTCTTGGTGTCCCCAACCGGGCGATTGCCAAAAGTGCCGAATTTCCAGGCAGTTGCAAAAGGGTCATCCATATTTTGACTAACCGAGCAGCTGAAATAGCTCTGTTGGGAGAGCGTTAGACTGAAGATCGAAAGGTCCCTGGTTCGATCCCGGGTTTCGGCAGTAGTTTTGTATTTCCAAAAAGTGAGCATACTTGCAGTACATCTAAAAACAAGCCACAATAATCAGCAAAGGTCTGAGACTAGACTCGCCGCTCTATTTAAGTCAGGCTCTGCTCAAAGCAGGTGTTTCGCCAAGTAGGCACCCGCTCCGTGCACGGACGTCGAGCGGGTAAAGTAGCTGCGTTCAGTCTTAGCAGCGTTACAGTATCTATAATGCCACCATGTAGAGCAGTTCATTGAAAGTGTCGATATCCATTCGTAGAAAGTTTCTAAAATCACATGGTACTAATATTTGTATGACTAAATTTTTTTCTGTGTAATAACCACTTTTTAGCCCAATATTTTCTCTTTCGTGTCGACTTCAATGGCAACAAAGTCAATGCGATTCCTATTTTTTGAAATTTAGAAAAGGAAGGATCCATGATCGCGCGTGCTTTCAGACCAGAGCGAGCCAGCCTACTGCAGATCGGGCCCAGCAGATTGTGTCGTGTTGAGAGCAGCACCCGATTTACCGCGCTAATTACCCAGCAGGTCGGGCCCAACAGATTGGGTTGTGTGTAGAGTCCTTTTTAAACCAACCGATTGCCTTCTGCAGTGACAGTTGGTAATACGAATCTCAGGATCTGGGAGGAGAAAGGGTGAATCTGCAATAAGATTACATACAATACTCGCCCTTTCAGCCGGGAGGAAAAAGGGCGAATCAGCAAAAAGATTACATACACTATTCGTCCTTTCTCCTTCCAGCTCCTGATATGGAGTCAGCTGAGAAGAGACCAAGTTGTATGGCAAATATCATGCAAAAGAATCCCAATGGGAAGGTCTGTAGCTTTATGTGCCAATTGGAGAACGTGTTAAATATTTAGTATGTAGACATTCTGTGATAGCTAAAAATTTAACGTTAAGCTGCAGCTATAATGTGCACGTTTGGTTCTACATATTTTTGTGAACTATTTTCTTTGCTTTAAAGCTTTGCGAATCCATACTGATAGTTATCTGAGAGCAGTTCTTCGACTGCACACCGGTACAAGTATATGTCCAGTCATTCCCTCACCTGCAGAAAAACATTGGGCATATACCTCATAATGTACACACTTGAATGTCTGCATTTTTGTAATGAAATGTAAAGACACTGTCTACAATTAATCAGTTCAGAATTAGATGAACCAGCAGCTCTCTCGCTTTGTCTCGCTACACTGTGACGTATGAGTGCTGGTAAACCGCTCGCATTTACGTCACATCTGCCTGACTGCATGGGCCAGGGTAAACAGGCGTCCATCTGACCACCTCTGGTCCAACGCATAGAGATAGTAAACTATACACTAGAGGTATTACCCGTCTGAGATATGAGTGCCGGTGGCCAAGTTGGAATATATTAAAACTCAGCAATTCTTCGAGGTTTGTGCCGTGTCTTTTGTGGGTTTTCGACTAGGACACCAAGCTGAGTCATCGGCGGGCTCTTGGTGTCCCCAACCGGGCGATTGCCAAAAGTGCCGAATTTCCAGGCAGTTGCAAAAGGGTCATCCATATTTTGACTAACCGAGCAGCTGAAATAGCTCTGTTGGGAGAGCGTTAGACTGAAGATCGAAAGGTCCCTGGTTCGATCCCGGGTTTCGGCAGTAGTTTTGTATTTCCAAAAAGTGAGCATACTTGCAGTACATCAAAAAACAAGCCACAATAATCAGCAAAGGTCTGAGACTAGACTCGCCGCTCTATTTAAGTCAGGCTCTGCTCAAAGCAGGTGTTTCGCCAAGTAGGCACCCGCTCCGTGCACGGACGTCGAGCGGGTAAAGTAGCTGCGTTCAGTCTTAGCAGCGTTACAGTATCTATAATGCCACCATGTAGAGCAGTTCATTGAAAGTGTCGATATCCATTCGTAGAAAGTTTCTAAAATCACATGGTACTAATATTTGTATGACTAAATTTTTTTCTGTGTAATAACCACTTTTTAGCCCAATATTTTCTCTTTCGTGTCGACTTCAATGGCAACAAAGTCAATGCGATTCCTATTTTTTGAAATTTAGAAAAGGAAGGATCCATGATCGCGCGTGCTTTCAGACCAGAGCGAGCCAGCCTACTGCAGATCGGGTCCAGCAGATTGGGTCGTGTGGAGAGCAGCACCCCATTTACCGCGCTAATTACCCAGCAGATCGGGCCCAACAGATTGGGTTGTGTGTAGAGTCCCTTTTAAACCAACCGATTGCCTTCTGCAGTGACAGCTGGTAATACGAATATCAGGATCTGGGAGGTGAAAGGGTGAATCTGCAATAAGATTACATACAATACTCGCCCTTTCAGCCGGGAGGAAAAAGAGCGAATCAGCAAAAAGATTACATACACTATACGTCCTTTCTCCTTCCAGCTCCTGATATGGAGTCAGCTGAGAAGAGACCAAGTTGTATGGCAAATATCATGCAAAAGAATCCCAATGGGAACGGCTGTGGCTTTATGTGCCAATTGGAGAACGTGTTAAATATTTAGTATGTAGACATTCTGTGATAGCTAAAAATTTAACGTTAAGCTGCAGCTATAATGTGCACGTTTGGTTCTTCATATTTTTGTGAACTATTTTCTTCGCTTTAAAGCTTTGCGAACCCAGACATATCTGAGGGCAGTTCTTCGACTGCACACCGGTACAAGTATATGTCCAGTCATTCCCTCACCGGCAGAAAAACATTGGGCATATATATACCTCATAATGTACACACTTGAATGTCTGCATTTTTGTAATGCAATGTAAAGACACTGTCTACAATTAATCAGTTCAGAATTAGATTGAACCAGTAGCTCTCTCGCTTCGTCTCGCTACACTGTGACGTATGCGTGCTGGTAAACCGCCCGCATTTACGTCACATCTGCCTGACTGCATGGGCCAGGGTAAACAGGCGTCCATCTGACCACCTCTGGTCCAACGCATAGAGATAGTAAACTATACACTAGAGGTATTACCCGTCTGAGATATGAGTGCCGGTGGCCAAGTTGGAATATATTAAAACTCAGCAATTCTTCTAAGTTTGGGCCGTGTCTTGTGTGGGTTTTCAACTAGGACACCAAGCTGACTCATCGGCGGGCTCTTGGTGTCCCCGGCCAGACCCCCACAGGAGTGACGAACTGGCGCCACCTCCCTTTATGTTAGGTGCAACTGCACCACTTGGCTGAGAGCACTAAAAGTTCAAGCAGCCTTAACCTCCCTATGAAGGCTTCCAAAAAGATGGAATATATTCTTTGTTTAAATGTGCACTTGCACTGTTGGCTGGTAGGATACGTCTCGACTCCAGTAGCCTCAGTCATCGTTCTCCTCTCCGTGAAGACATGTGCTCCTGTTTTTCTTACGAGGGACGGCCGTGGGACGGGTCTCACGGTTTGGCTCAAGCTGTTTGCGTGGGAGCAAGCGGATGCCCCATTCGAGTTCCTAGAATATCTCGCCAAGGTGAGTCATAGGAAAAGATAAAACGATCTCTAAAGATTTTTGTGGAGAGTTTCAGTTATTTGTCCTTTGTAGCTCTTATGTCGGTCAACACGATTGTGCCCAATGAATGGGCGGCGTACAAAATATAAATATGTAAATACACTCCTGGAAAAAATAACATGTATTAGTTAATTATCACGAAGCCTCCGTGGCTTAGGCGGCAGCATGCCGGCCTCTCACCGTTGGGTCCGTGGTTCACATCCCGGTCACTCTATGTGAGGTTTGTGCTGGACAAAAGCGGAGGCAGACAGGTTTTTCTCCGGGTACTCCAGTTTTACCTGTGAAAATTTCATTCCAGGAACACTCTCCACTATCATTTCATTTCATCTGTCATTCATTTACTCATTGCCTCCGAGGAGTGCGATAGGCTTCGGCAGCCTGCACAGTTCATATCCTAGCCGCTAGATGGAAGGCTTCATTCATTCCATCCCTGACCCGGTCTGTCGACTGGAACAGGCTGTGGATTTTTTCAGTAAATTATCACAATTAAATGGAGCAATCTAACAGATCTCTTATCAGTTTGCATCATGAGTATGAGTGTACACCGTTTCTGCCCTCAGACCAGATCATTCTTGGCAGAGCCAGGCGACAGCCAAACATGCTGGGCGCTACACCACTAGGTGATCCATAGTTTTAGAGATATTTATTCTTAAAAAAAATGAAAGAAAAAACAATAAAAACCAATTACTGTTTTCTCTTGCTACACGAAACACCCACCACAAAATGTACATATTGGCCAAACATCTTAGGAAAGCGCTGATACATTCAACCCTGCCAGGATTCGAACATGAAATTTTCTCAACCGCAGTCAGACGCGCTATCCATTGCGCCACAGGGCCAATGCGTGTTATTTACACTATAGACCCATCTGGTTGTCCGTGAGTACAACTAAATCAGTGCAGAGTTAGAGGATTAAAACATTATGGAATATTCTCAAGTCATTTGTTCATGGCGATTGCCAAAAGTGCCGAATTTCCAGGCAGTTGCAAAAGGGTCATCCATTTCTTGACTAACGGTAACAATCAGGACGAATTCACTGACACAGCAGCCGAAATAGTTCAGTTGGGAGAGCGTTAGACTGAAAATCTAAAGATCCCGGGTTTCGGCAGTAGTTTTGTATTTCCAAAAAGTAAGCATACTTGTACATCTAACAACAAGCCACAATAATCAGCAAAGGGATGAGACCAGACTCGCCGCTCTATTTAAATCAGGCTTGCTCAAAGCAGGTGTTTCGCCAAGTACAGTAGGCACCCGCTCCGTGCACGGACGGCGAGCGGGCAAACTAGCTGCGTTCAGTCTTGGCAGCGTTAAAGCCTCTTTAATGCCACCATGTAGAGCAGTTCATTGAATGTGTCGATATCCATTCGTAGAATGTTTCTATAAGGCGTCCAACGTTTAGAATGAAGCATTGGTCTTATGGCCCGTTACGGCAGGGTTGCCACTCCATGAGAGGTGGCAGTACAAAGCACTTCGCGTACACTTTCCGCACATTCAGCGATTGTGCTGTGACGAAGACTTGAATTAAGTATTGTATAATAATACTAATAGTAGGCTAACATAACACATACAACGAAATAAAATTAAATTAACTATAACGTATGCTGAATGTGACATAAAGGAAACAAACAAAATAAAATAAATAAAGTACAAGCCCAAGGAAATGTGTGAAGTTTCGACTGCAGTTAAAGTTCAAGTACTTTATTAAAGAAAATACTCCTCATTGGCTTACCTTTCATGATTTATACATTCGTTGGGTTTAAGGTTCTTAAAATAACTGAACACATTAATTACGACCTGTTTTTCCCTCCTTCTAGCACTTAACCACGCTTTCTTTTCACAAAACTATCTATTGTTGTACGTGAAATACGTAAAATACAACACGTTAAATCTAACAGAACTGCTGCACACACACTCAAGATAGAGACAGCCGAACTACTGAAATACATGCTCGAAGGGCACAGTAATAAAGCTGTGAGTAGCAAGCTGCACCCCGATGTCCTTCGAAACTTCATTTTTATAATCCGCGGTCAATGAACAGCCCGGCCGGTGTAAACAATTAAACCTACACTCTGGGTAAGCAGGTAGAAAACTTCTTCCAACATTCCTCTACAACTCTCAAACTGACATGACATGGTTATCTTTAAAAATAGAAAAGTTGGCAGCATACGAACTTTTTCAATGCTGCTGTGCGGTTATGAGAGAATATTCAGAAGTTTTATCTACATGAAAATTTTAATATTGCCAGTATAAAATATTTCAATAATCCATCATCAAGACGGCACATTTAGCTACACGTGTGTGAAAAATAGGCATCACAAAGTCAATGCAACATGAAATAAGATCGATTTTACTAAAAAGGGGACTCAGTTGATAGTTTAAAAAAAAATATGGATATCTAATTTTTCTAGCATTTCTATCAAGTTTACGTAGTTCTAATATAGGACAAAAAAAGATCGGCAAAACATAGTCCTACCCGAATATGCTATTTTCTCGACAATGAAAAGTTTTCGACTGATATGGCAACAGTGGAGTGCTAGAAAATGACAGGGCCATACATGTCTCGCGTGCAACAGAAAGAGAGAAGAATATCCCTATCTAACCAGTGCTTCATTCTAAACGTTGGATGCCTTATAAAATCGCATGGTTCTAATATTTGTATGACTAAATTTTTTTCTCTGTAATAACCACTTTTTAGCCCAATATTTTCTCTTTCGTGTCGACTTCAATGGCAACAAAGTCAATGCGATTCCGATTTTTTGAAATTTAGAAAAGGAAGGAGCCATGATCGCGCGTGTTTTCAGGCCAGAGCGAGCCAGCCTACTGCAGATCGGGCCCAGCAGATTGCGTCGTGTTGAGAGCAGCACCCGAATTACCGCGCTAATTACCCAGCAGATCGGGCCCAACAGATTGGGTCGAGTGTAGAGTCCTTTTTAAACCAACCGTTTGCCCTCTGCAGTGACAGCTGGTACTCCGAATATCAGGATCTGGGAGGAGAAAGGGTGAATCTGCAATAAGATTACTTACAATACTCGCCCTTTCAGCCGGGAGGAAAAAGGGCGAATCAGCAAAAAGATTACATACACTATTCGTCCTTTCTCCTTCCAGCCCCTGATATGGAGTCAGCTGTGAAGGGATCAAGTTGTATGGCAAATATCATGCAAAAGAATCCCAATGGGAAGGGCAGTGGCTCTATGTGCCAACGGGAGAACGTGCTAAATATTTAGTATGTAGACATTCTGTGATAGCTAAAAATGTAACGTTAAGCGGCAGCTATAATGCGCACTGTTCGTTCTACATATTTATGTGAACTATTTTCTTCGCTTTAAAGCTTTGCGAATCCAGACATATCTGAGGGCAGTTCTTCGACTGCACACCGGTACAAGTATATGTCCAGTCATTCCCTCACCTGCAGAAAAACATTGGGCATATACTTCATAATGTACACACTTGAATGTCTGCATTTTTGTAATGCAATGTAAAGACACTGTCTATAATTAATCAGTACATAATTAGATTGAACCAGCCGCTCTCTCCCTTCGTCTCGCTACACTCTGACGTATACGGGCTGGTAAACCGCCCGCATTTACGTCACATCTGCCTGACTGCATGGGCCAGGGTAAACAGGCGTCCATCTGACCACCTCTGGTCCAACGCATAGAGATAGTAAACTATACAATAGAGGTATTACCCGTCTGAGATATGAGTGCCGGTGGCCAAGTTGGAATATATTAAAACTCAGCAATTCTTCGAGGTTTGTGCCGTGTCTTTTATGGGTTTTCGACTAGGACACCAAGCTGAGTCATCGGCGGGCTCTTGGTGTCCCCACCCGGGCGATTGCCAAAAGTGCCGAATTTCCAGGCAGTTGCAAAAGGGTCATCCATATTTTGACTAACCGAGCAGCCGAAATAGCTCAGTTGGGAGAGCGTTAGACTGAAGATCTAAAGGTCCCTGGTTCGATCCCGGGTTTCGGCAGTAGTTTTGTATTTCCAAAAAGTGAGCATACTTGCAGTACCTCTAAAAACAAGCCACAATAATCAGCAAAGGTCTGAGACTAGACTCGCCGCTCTATTTAAGTCAGGCTCTGCTCAAAGCAGGTGTTTCGCCAAGTAGGCACCCGCTCCGTGCACGGACGTCGAGCGGGTAAAGTAGCTGCGTTCAGTCTTGGCAGCGTTACAGCATCTATAATGCCACCATGTAGAGCAGTTCATTGAAAGTGTCGATATCCATTCGTAGAAAGTTTCTAAAATCACATGGTTCTAATATTTGTATGACTAAATTTTTTTCTGTGTAATAACCACTTTTTAGCCCAATATTTTCTCTTTCGTGTCGACTTCAAAGGCAACAAAGTCAATGCGATTCCTATTTTTTGAAATTTAGAAAAGGAAGGATCCATGATCGCGCGTGCTTTCAGACCAGAGCGAGCCAGCCTACTGCAAATCGGGCCCAGCAGATTGGGTCGAGTGGAGAGCAGCACCCGATTTACCGCGCTAATTACCCAGCAGATCTGGCCAAACAGATTGGGTTGTGTGTAGAGTCCTTTTTAAACCAACCGATTGCCTTCTGCAGTGACAGCTGGTAATACGAATATCAGGATCTGGGAGGAGAAAGGGTGAATCTGCAATAAGATTACTTACAATACTCGCCCTTTCAGCCGGGAGGAAAAAGGGCGAATCAGCAAAAAGATTACATACACTATTCGTCCTTTCTCCTTCCAGCTCCTGATATGGAGTCAGCTGAGAAGAGACCAAGTTGTATGGCAAATATCATGCAAATGAATCCCAATGGGAAGGGTTGTGGCTTTATGTGCCAATTGGAGAACGTGTTAAATATTTAGTATGTAGACATTCTGTGATAGCTAAAAATTTAACGTTAAGCTGCAGCTATAATGTGCACGTTTGGTTCTACATATTTTTGTGAACTATTTTCTTCGCTTTAAAGCTTTGCGAATCTAGACATATCTGAGGGCAGTTCTTCGACTGCACACTGGTACAAGTATATGTCCAGTCATTCCCTCACCGGCAGAAAAACATTGGGCATATACCTCATAATGTACACACTTGAATGTCTGCATTTTTATAATGCAATGTAAAGACACTGTCTACAATTAATCAGTTCAGAATTAGATTGAACCAGCAGCTCTCTCGCTTCGTCTCGCTACACTGTGACGTATGAGTGCTGGTAAACCGCCCGTATTTACGTCACATCTGCCTGACTGCATGGGCCAGGGTAAACAGGCGTCCATCTGACCACCTCTGGTCCAACGCATAGAGATAGTAAACTATACACTAGAGGTATTACCCGTCTGAGATATGAGTGCCGGTGGCCAAGTTATAATATATTAAAACTCTGCAATTCTTCTAGGCTTGGGCCGTGTCTTGTGTGGGTTTTCAACTAGGACACCAAGCTGACTCATCGGCGGGCTCTTTGTGTCCCCGCCCAGACCCCCACAGGAGTGACGAACTGGCGCCACCTCCCTTTATGTTAGGTGCAACTGCACCACTTGGCTGCGAGAACTAAAAGCTCAAGCAGCCTTAACCTCCCTATGAAGGCTTCCAAAAAGATGGAATATATTCTTTGTTTAAATGTGCACTTGCACTGTTGGCTGGTAGGATACGTCTCGACTCCAGTAGCCTCAGTCATCGTTCTCCTCTCCGTGAAGACATGTGCTCCTGTTTTTCTTACGAGGGACGGCCGTGGGACGGGTCACACGGTTTGCCTCAAGCTGTTTGCGTAGGAACAAGCGGATGCCCCATTCGAGTTCCTAGAATATCTCGCCAAGGTGAGTCATAGGAAAAGATAGAACGATCTGTAAAGATTTTTGTGGAGAGTTTGAGTTATTTGTCCTTTGTAGCTCTTATGTCGGTCAACACGATTGTGCCCAATGAATGGGCGGCGTAGAAAATATAAATATGTAAATACACTCCTGGAAAAAATGACATGTATTAGTTAATTATCACGAAGTCTCCGTGGCTTAGGCGGCAGCATAACGGCCTCTCGCCGCTGGGTCCGTGGTTCACATCCCTGTCACTCTATGTGAGATTTGTGCTGGACAAAAGCGGAGGCAGACAGGCTTTTCTCCGGGTACTCCAGTTTTACCTGTCAAAATTTCATTCCAGGAACACTCTCCAATATCATTTCATTTCATCTCTCATTCATTTACTCATTACCTCCGAGGAGTGCGATAGGCTTCGGCAGCCGGCACAGTTCATATCCTAGCCGCTAGATGGAAGGCTTCATTCATTCCATCCCTGACCCGGTCTGTCGACTGGAACAGGCTGTGGATTTTTTCAGTACATTATCACAATTAAATGAAGCAATCTAACAGATCTCTTATCAGTTTGCATCGTGAGTATGAGTGTACACCGTTTCTGCCCTCAGACCAGATCATTCTTGGCAGAGCCAGGAGACAGCCAAACATGCTGGGCGCTACACCACTAGGTGATCCATAGTTTTCGAGATATTTATTCTTTAAATAAAAATGAAAGAAAAAACAATAAAAACCAATTACTGTTTTCTCTTGCTACACGAAACACCCACCACAAAATGTACATATTGGCCAAACATCTTAGGAAAGAGCTGATACATTCAACCCTGCCAGGATTCGAACATGAAATTTTCTCAACCGCAGTCAGACGTGCTATCCATTGCGCCACAGGGCCAATGCGTGTTATTTACACTATAGACCCATCTGGTTGTCCGTGAGTACAACTAAATCAGTGCAGTGTTTGAGGATTAAAACATGATGGAATATTCTCAAGTCATTTGTTCATGGCGATTGCCAAAAGTGCCGAATTTCCAGGCAGTTGCAAAAGGGTCATCCATTTCTTGACTAACGGTAACAATCAGGATGAATCCACTAACACAGCGGCCGAAATAGCTCAGTTGGGAGAGCGTTAGACTGAAGATCTAAATGTCCTTGTTCGATCCCGGGTTTTGGCAGTAGTTTTGTATTTCCAAAAAGTGAGCATACTTGTACATCTAACAACAAGCCACATTAATCAGCAAAGGTCTGAGACCAGACTCGCCGCTCTATTTAAATCAGGCTTGCTCAAAGCAGGTGTTTCGCCAAGTACAGTAGGCACCCGCTCCGTGCACGGACGGCGAGCGGGCAAACTAGCTGCGTTCAGTCTTGGCAGCGTTAAAGCCTCTATAATGCCATCATGTAGAGCAGTTCATTGAAAGTGTCGATATCGATTCGTAGAATGTTTCTATAAAGCATCCAACGTTTAGAATGAAGCATTGGTCTCATGGCGCGTTACGGCAGAGTTGCCACTCCATGAGAGGAGGCAGTACAAAGCGCTTCGCGTACACTTTCCGCACATTTAGCGATTGTGCTGTGACGAAGACTTGAATTAAGTACTGTATAATAATACTAATAGTAGGCTAACATAACACATACAACGAAATAAAATAAAATAAACTATAACGTATGCTGAATGTGACATAAAGAAAACAAACAAAATAAAATAAATAAAGTACAAGCCCAAGGAAATGTGAGAAGTTTCGACTGCAGTCAAAGTTCAAGTACTTTATTAAAGAAAATACTCCGCATTGGCTTACCTTTCATGATTTATAATTTCGTTGGGTTTAAGGTTCTTAAAATAACTGAACACATTAATTACGACCTGTTTTTCCCTCCTTCTGAGCACTTAACCACGCTTTCTTTTCACAAAACTATCTATTGTTGTACGTGAAATACGTAAAATACAACACGTTAAATCTAACAGAACTGCTGCACACACACTCAAGATAGAGACAGCCGAACTACTGAAATACATGCTCGAAGGGCACAGTAATAAAGCTGTGAGTAGCAAGTTGCACCCCGATGTCCTTCGAAACTTCATTTTTATAATCCGCGGTCAATGAACAGCCCGGCCGGTGTAAACAATTAAACCTACATTCTGGGTAAGCAGGTAGAAAACTTCTTCCAACATTCCTCTACAACTATCAAACTGACATGACATGGTTATCTTTAAAAATAGAAAAGTTGGCAGCATACGAACTTTATCAATGCTGCTTTGCGGTTATGAGAGAATATTCAGAAGTTTTATCTACATGAAAATTGTAATATTGCCAGTATAAAATATTTCAATAATCCATCATCAAGACGGCACATTTAGCTACACGTGTGTGAAAAATAGGCATCACAAAGTCAATGCAACATGAAATAAGATCGATTTTATTCATAATGTTGAATTTTGGGCTTATGCCGTGTTTTATTCTATTGAAATTCGACGCGTTTCGAAAGAAACCATGTCTTTCATCGTCAGGAATAATCTGGAATACGACAATGTTGCTAAGAGAAAGCAACGAAGAACATATAGAAGGTGCCCAAAGATGGACGCCATTATAGCCCCATGTTAGGGACAACGGAAAGCAGCAGTGAATTACTTTCTCAGGGTTCTGATAATAGGTAGCCAGGATTCATTGAGATTGTAGCCGGTGTCGCGGTTGAAATTATCTGGGTGTTTACGTATTTCAACCGCCTCCCTGATGATTCTGGGACGATATTGCTTTATACGGGCAAGAACATCCACTCCTTGGAACATGACATCATGGCCAGGTGTTAAAGCATGATCGGCAACAGCTGATTTATCAGGTTGAATGAGCCTGATACATCTATTATGTTCCTTAATGCGAGTGCATATTGTTCTCGAAGTCTGCCCGATGTAAACCTTGCCACAAGTACAGGGAACTCTGTAGATACCCGGTTGTTGCAATTTAGGCAAACTGTCCTTAGTTGGTCGCAGGAGTTGCCTAATCTTAACAGAAGTTCCAAATACAGTCCGTATGTTGTATCGACGTAGGATTTTAGCAATACGATCCGTTGTGTTATGTATGTACGGAAGGTAAGCAGTTCCTCTTACATCTCTTTTCTCAACTGACGTCCTATTATTATCTGTTGGTTTCAGAACCGTAGAAATCATAGCAGAAATCTCAAGCCATTAGACTTGATGCTAATAAGGTTGTCGTAAATTTGTCCAGCAAGCCCCTAAGTGATACCCAACAGGCAGTTCTCGCTAAAGGTCTCAATTTTGCTGTAGCGCCTAGAAGAATTCCTATTGAAGAACTTATTACATCTGTAGAATCCTCGGTACATCACCTCACACCTGAAGAGGCCGAGGAAGCCAGGCAAGAATGTTCCCGAGTTCTCAAGACCGCTAAGCCACCTAACACCAACTTAAAACAAGGCGAAAGCCGGGCACTTAAAGATCTAAGGGACAATTCTGATATTATCGTTCTCCCCGCTGACAAGGGTAACGCGACAGTGGTATTGGATAAGGTTGATTATGATTCTAAGATCTCGTCTTTTTTATCAGATCCTGTATATAGGATTAATAGTCGTGATCCTACTACTCGCTACTCAAATGTCACCGTCAAATTGATCAAGCAATCATCTATTCCAGCGGATGCAGCGAAGACTCTCCTTCCAGGGGATGCTATTCCTCCGAGACTCTATGGTTTTCCTAAAATACATAAGGAAGATGTTCCTCTTAGACCTATTGTTAGTACGATTGGTTCTCCTACATATGCCCTTTCCAAATACTTAGGTAGACTACTTCAGCCGCTTCTGGGTAACACGCCTTCGTACATTAAGGATTCCACTCACTTCGTGGAAAAGTTAAAAGCTATAACACTTCAGCCGGGTGATATTCTAGTGAGTCTCGACGTGGTGTCTCTGTTTACGAGAGTACCTATTGATGGTGTTATGTCTCTCATTAATGGCTTTTTTCCTGAAGACATCACAAGACTTTTTATCACTGCATGACCTCCTCCTACTTTCTATGGAATGGGAATTTTTATGAGCAGACTGATGGTGTGGCCATGGGTAGTCCTCTCTCTCCTGTTGTGGCTAATTTCTTCATGGAGAACTTTGAAGAGAAAGCTTTGTCGTCGGCTCCTTTCAAACCGAAGATCTGGTGGCTTTATGTGGATGACACGTTCGTTGTTTGGACGGAAGGTGAGGAAAATCTTAGCCATTTCCTGGATCACCTTAATCTCCAGCACCCTTCTATTTGTTTCACCATGGAAAAGGAATCTGACGGCAAAATACCTTTTTAGCTGTTCTCGTCACCAAGAAAGAGGATGGATCTTTAGGACACAGCGTTTTTCGTAAGCCAACACACACCAATAGATATCTCCACGCATGTTCTCACCATCACCCTGCTCAGAAACATGGTATCCTTACAACTCTAACTACCAGGGCTAGGAGGATTTGTGAAGTGTCTTCTTTACAAGAAGAAATTAACACCCTGAGAACCACCTTTGAGAGCAACGGTTATAGCAAGGCTATGATTTCTACGGTTCTGAAACCAACAGATAATAATAGGACGTCAGTTGAGAAAAGAGATGTAAGAGGAACTGCTTACCTTCCGTACATACATAACACAACGGATCGTATTGCTAACATCCTACGTCGATACAACATACGGACTGTATTTGGAACTTCTGTTAAGATTAGGCAACTCCTGCGACCAACTAAGGACAGTTTGCCTAAATTGCAACAACCGGGTATCTACAGAGTTCCCTGTACTTGTGGCAAGGTTTACATCGGGCAGACTTCGAGAACAATATGCACTCGCATTAAGGAACATAATAGATGTATCAGGCTCATTCAACCTGATAATTCAGCTGTTGCCGATCATGCTTTAACACCTGGCCATGATGTCATGTTCCAAGGAGTGGATGTTCTTGCCCGTATAAAGCAATATCGTCCCAGAATCATCAGGGAGGCGGTTGAAATACGTAAACACCCAGATAATTTCAATCGCGACACCGGCTACAATCTCAGTGAATCCTGGCTACCTATTATCAGAACCCTGAGAAAGTAATTCACTGCTGCATTCCGTTGTCCCTAACATGGGGCTATAATGACGTCCATCTTTGGGCACCTTCTATATGTTCTTCGTTGCTTTCTCTTAGCAACATTGTCGTATTCCAGATTATTCCTGACGATGAAAGACATGATTTCTTTCGAAACGCGTCGAATTTCAATAGAATAAAACACGGCATAAGCCCAAAATTCAACATTATGAATAGTAACACGGGCCGTGAAAGTCTAAATGACAAGATCGATTTTACTAAAAAGGGGACTCAGTTTATAGTTTTTTTTAAAATATGGATATCTAATTTTTCTAGCATTTCTATCACGTTTACGTAGTTCTAATATAGGACAAAAAAAGATCGGCAAAACATAGTCCTACCCGAATATGCTATTTTCTCGACAATGAAAAGTTTTCGACTGATATGGCTACAGTGGAGTGCTAGAAAATGACAGGGTCATACATGTCTCGCGTGCAACAGAAAGAGAGAAGAATATCCCTATCTAACAAGTGCTTCATTCTAAACGTTGGATGCCTTATAAAATCGCTGGTTCTAATATTTGTATGACTAAATTTTTTTCTCTGTAATAACCACTTTTTGCCCAATATTTTCTCTTTCGTGTCGACTTCAATGGCAACAAAGTCAATGCGATTCCGATTTTTTGAAATTTAGAAAAGGAAGGAGCCATGATCGCGCGTGCATTCAGACCAGAGCGAGCCAGCCTACTGCAGATCGGGCCCAGCAGATTGTGTCGTGTTGAGAGCAGCACCCGATTTACCGCGCTAATTACCGAGCAGATCGGGCCCAACAGATTGGGTCGTGTGTAGAGTCCATTTTAAACCAACCGATTGCCCTCTGCAGTGACAGCTGGTACTACGAATATCAGGATCTGGGAGGAGAATGGGTGAATCTTTAATAAAATTACATACAATACTCGCCCTTTCAGCCGGGAGGAGAAAGAGAAAGGGCGAATCAGCAAAAAGATTACATACACTATTCGTCCTTTCTCCTTCCAGCTCCTGATATGGAGTCAGCTGTGAAGAGATCAAGTTGTATGGCAAATATCATGCAAAAGAATCCCAATGGGAAGGGCAGTGGCTTTATGTGCCAACTGGAGAACGTGCTAAATATTTAGTATGTAGACATTCTGTGAATGCTAAAAATGTAACGTTAAGCGGCAGCTATAATGCGCACGGTTCGTTCGACATATTTATGTGAACTATTTTCTTCGCTTTAAAGCTTTGCGAATCCAGACAGATAGTTATCTGAGGGCAGTTCTTCGACTGCACTCCGGTACAAGTATATGTCCAGTTATTCCCTCACCTGCAGAAAAACATTGGGCATAAACTGTGCCCAACTCTAGGAATGGGTATTCCAAGATTCAGACACCTTGATATCAAGGGAAAGGCTACAGACGCTTTTGAAAGTTGAGATATTTGAATATCGCGCTCCACTACTTCTAGAAGGAAATGGAAACTTTGTGCAGCCAAGAGCATGTCTAGTGACGTAACGAGTAGTAGCAGAGGTCGTGACTATTTGTTGATTAAATAGTTAGCCCCGGAGTAGAGACTTGAGACTTGGATCAGATTACTGGCACGGCCAAATGAAAGAGAATGCACTTAGTCGCAAGTGAATTGGACCAGAGACACCGGAGATATGAGGATTTCCAGATTTCAGCGTGATCAAGCGTGGGCCCGACCGTTTTGAATAAAAGCCGACCGGCCCTAGCATCATCAGCTCACTTCGAACCAACCTCTTGCATGACAAGGTGCTGCTGCTACGTTGAGCCAAGGCACATGGTTGCCGGATCTACGCCAAAGATATCTTTAAATTGTGATAGTTACAAAAGTACTACGATACGTGTGGAACGTAGTAAGTTTCCGGCGGAGGGAATCACTAAGGTGATTGTTATTTTTCTACGGACACTGGTGAAATACTTTATTTCTATATGGACATATGCTAGACTTTGTCTAGAAAGTACTTTGTCACAGTCCAGTAATAATAATTCTATACTTGGAAATTTTAATCCAATTAGTCAGTTTCATATATTGTAACTTGATAACCACTCCGATCTTTCAGTATATTGAAGGCCAGTCTATCACGGTGTTGTTCATTAGCCGACAAAGGGAAACTATAAGTTGCTTCGCGCATGATAGATGGTGATAAACCATGCCCAGGGAACGATCTTCAGAACAGCCGTTGATTGATTTAGACTGTCAGTGTTTTCTTGTACTGAAAAGATTACCGTGAGTTATGTTACAACTGACGTATTTGAGAATAGATCATTTGATTCTGACCCCATTTAAGCAAACTGCTATGGCTTTAACAGAAGTAAATATTATAATGGATCAACAGTTACTTCCAACTTCAAGAGATATTTCCACTATGTCTTGTTAGACAGATTGTGGGTATATAATGGCGGTCGATACAAGGATTAGACGTGCGTGTCCAATCAGGCATGTATCTGGATAAATCTGGTACAGACCAGGTTCACTACGCTTCAAGACCAACGAGAAATGTAAGCCACATTTGATTTTATGTTATGCCTAGCTAATTGGAACAAACTCATTTTCTGCAGATGACCAACACATTTATTTTTCTTCGTATTTAAATCTTGCAATGATTTTCGCAAGACACATTAGGGTTATTCTGAGTATTTTCAGCACTCAGAACAGTTTAGGATCGATGACCGTTTATAACGAGCATTTATTTGAATGTTTCATATTTTTTTGATAGTCACGGTAATCAGCCGAGGAAACTGTAAAAGTTAATAATTAATTTTGTTGAGAAATGGATATTTTATCCATATTCGAAGAATCGAGCATGTGGATTCTCACATAATGAAATAATAATTAAACATATTTAAAATAATATAACTAATAATAATGATAATAATAATAATAATAATAATAATCCACTAATAATAATAATAATAATGATTTTCATAACTTTTCTAAATAATTCTTGGATCTTATATTTTCTAATAATCACATTCATTGAGAGAGAGCTTATGAAGTAGTTTAATCATTTCTAGTTTGGAACAGGTGATTTTCCGAAGGATAGTGGTTAGCGCAAGCCCGCATTCAACCAACATGACAGTTCTGGTTGAACAGTTAATATTTGCCATGAGCAAAGTATATTTTTCAGATAACACGGAGAGGCATGAAACGGGAAGCAAATGATATTTGTATCAATTAGGATATTTTGTATTTATATAAAATCATGACGTAGATACACATTCGAAAGTGAAATAGAGAGTATCATAAGTGTGGTAACTTCACGATTTGAACTGAATGGTAAAATAAAATAAACTTGTAAGTTTATAAATCTTCCAGTGTTGATAATAAGCAGAGGCTTGATTTATTCTATAAATTTTGGGAAGAAAATTTATGTGTGTGGAGTAGTTGAAATGCCATTCCCAGGTGCGCATGTTTAAGTCGCAGGAATGAGGAGGTTTTTATTTGAGCATCAATCAAATAGCAGGTTCGATGACTCAGTGTTAAAGAAGGAGTATTGGAACTACACATTGCGTCGTATGAATGACCCAAAGGTTATTTCTTAAAAACCATCAGTTCTTATTTCAATCTTGTTTACGGATTCCATTAAGACTTTGATTTTGCTAGAACCCGGATTTGTCATGATAGTATTTTATTCTTCTTCAGAGGAAGACCTTTGCCGTTGTTGTTGGAATATTGTGTTCTTATAAAAATAATAGAATGGGCCACTGCCAATTAAAAACAATTCTATAACCACGATTAATTTGAAGGATGTTTTTCGATCCTAGTGTCATGAAATAAATGAATTTATTATAAAGCTACAATTCTTATTTCCGCAATCTGTTCAGGAATTGCAAGTTGTGAAAATTATGAAAATGACCACAAATATAAATATTTTTATTAATACAGATTCCAAGTGGAAATTCGAATAGTTGAATGGTACAACAATTTATTGATCAAGTTGATGATTCAGAAGTCATATATTTTGTTAGGAACTTGAAGTTCATAATCGAGTCACTTCTCGAAACGTTTAAGGTCGGAAGAACAATTAATTTTGTTGTGCTTCGCACAGTTCTTCAATGCTATGCTCAAGGGTCAGATACTTTTCAGATGTTGTTACTAATATGTGTACATAATTTGTGTTGAATCAGAGATGATAATATTTTTTGACAATTTTTTTTTTTGAAACTGGAAAAATAAGTGAAAGTTAAGAATTCTATGAACAATTATTCTACGAGTGTTAATATTATGTGAACTACAGTATTTCCAGTAAAGACAATTAAATTTGAACTGGATTTAAGCATAAATAATTATTATAGTTTTGGAACACAGTCTACAGGACTGATAATCAGACTTGTGTCTCCAAAGATAATTGTCCAATGTGTTGGAAAATTTCTGTACATTGTGTAAATAGTAATGTGGGTCGCCACACATGAATGATGCTGTTTTGAGCATTTTATTTTGCAGTCAATTTTAAATTCAGAATAAAATGAGATAATTTTACATGATGTGTTATGCCAGATGAATCTCCTTCTATCCTTATTGTTGCATTGAAAAAATCAGTAAAGCATTTTTTTCATTTGATGTCGTTTTTGCGATTAGCTTTAACCCATCTGGCACCCCGGGATATTTTGACTCTCGTGCTGACTGATTCTTGGTAAAATGCATATGTGGTCGTGCGGACTCCGGTCTAAACGGGCACATGAAATAAGATAGAGAGAGAAATGGCTTCGAACGTGGGGATCGAGTTAGACATGGTCAATCGCATGCCGATTTAAATTGTGATAATTTTTATATAGTTATTTTGGGAGTTGAGAGATGTCTGGTTCGGATGAATAAATTAGTAGGAAACCCAATTAGTGGGGAATATTAAAAATTTAACTGGATTAATAATTGGAATGGGTTTGATTATTTTTGATAATATCTTAACCATTAGGGCGTCAAGTAAATTCAGTAGTAAACGTTCGATGACTGGACATACGCATTATTAGAATCCAGGTGGAGGATATTTGAGAACTTGCATATTTTTCTTGTGATATTGTGGTAAATAAATTCGTAAAAGTAGAGAATTTTGTTTTTCCATCACGTCGACATTAGAACAAATCTCATTTTATTAGAGTGTTCCAATTAGCTATTCATATTTCTTGTTCTAGTTTTAATCTTGTGTCTGCCAACATGTATACCCCTAAGTTTTGAATAATAATTAAAAATTATGGAAGAGATGATGAGGATGATGAGGAGTTTGGAAGAGAGTTCCAAAGAGGCTGGACTGCGCGTAGCAGCCATTATGAAAGAAAATGCAGAGGCTTTGGAAAAGAAACTTAAAGAAAATTCCGATATGTTCGAAAGCAGGTTAAATGATAAACTTAAAGAAAATTCTGATTCTTTAGACGATAAACTCAAGGAAAATTCCGATTTGTTAGAAAGCTGGTTAAAAGATAACTTGAAAGAAAGTTCAGATGATAAACTCAAGGAAAATTCCAATTTGTTAGAAAGCAGGTTAAAAGATAACTTGAAAGAAAATTTAAATAGTAAATGTAATTCTATGGAAAATAAATTTAAAGAGAATTCCGAAATCTTGAAAATGTCACTTGAGAGTAAAATGACTAAATTATGCGAAAAAACACATGAACTCGAAACTTCATTAGCCACTAACGCAAGTTTAATGGACGATAAATTTCGTGATGCCGATCTAAGATCCCAAAGCTTAGCTGATAGGATAGAACGTGGTCTTAGGAAAGTTGGTGAAGACATGATCAACCTAGAAGTCAGGGTGAAAAAAGAGAACAATGAGATGGCAACTCTAGTTGTTCAACGTTTGACAGAACAATTCAAAGAACTCATAGTGGGAGAAATAAGAGAAGATGTGATTAGTGAATTACAAACTGAAATTAAAACCACAGTTATCGATGAGATTAAAGACACACTCAAGTTGGAGAACCAAGAGGGAGTCAAGGAAATTAGGGAATCTTTGTCATCCCATATTCAAGTAATTTCCAAAGATATTCAAGCAACTCAGAAGGACATATCAGATGTGACAGGATCGTTGAAAAGTCACGAGGCTGTTATGAACCAGATATCCACTGATGTCAAGGAAAACTGTAAGGAAACCGAAGAAATTAGAAAACTGGCAGAAGAAAACCATAAGGAAATTGAGGCTATGAAAACCCAAATCAAGGACGAGAAACAGTCTGACCATCTGTTGAAAATGCCAAGTATAAGGGGAAAAGAACAGATACAGATAAACCTAGGAGCAGCTAGAGAAACTGATAGTAAAAGACAGGATGAGGTCAGGACAGTATTTCAATCCAACCCCATAACTGTATTCAAGAATGTAGAGGATAAGCCTTCTAAATTTTCAGGGCGAGATTCTGTGACACCCGTAGAATTCTTGAGAGAAGCAGGTGATTACCTAAAAGATTCCAAAATCCCTAAGGAAAGACAAATTCGAGTGATAGGGAAATTTCTGGAAGGTCCCGCACTTCTTTGGTTTAGAGCTTTCAGGTCCACTCTCACCAATTTTGAGGAGTTTTCCCGTGGGTTATTAAAAAAGTTTTGGTCCCCGGAAACCCAACAGCAAGTCAGAGCAGAATTACATTCAAAGAGATTCTCGACGTCACAACCTACTCGATACTCTACGTACTTTTCTGGACAGCTTTCTAAACTTCAACATTTAGATCCGCCGATGCCAGATAATGAATTAATTACTGCATTAATACGTCAGTTTCCAGCAGAAGTCCAAAGAACTTTGATCGCTGCTGACATTTATAATATGGAGCAATTTGATGAGGTATTGCAGAAACTTGGTCACACGAAAGCTCAATTCTTCCATCAGAAGGGAGGAAAGAATAGCAACGCTGTGTACGCTGTTATGGCCGACAGTTATTCCCAAACACCTCGAGAGATTCGAGAGGGGCGAGAAGAGAAAACGACGAGGTAAGAGCCCGAATAACAGATACAGTTACAAGCCTTATGCGAGACCGGATGGTGGATATCGATATAATACTCGATGGAGAAGGCCAAGGGATAATCAAGGAAGGTACCAGGAAAGAAGGTACTATGGTAGAAACAATAACTACAATAACAGAGGGAATGTGAATACTCGTCAGTCCAATGAAGAGTTCAATAAGGAGACGAGGAAGAACTTGGAAGAAAGACACCAAGAAAACTTGCAGTTCTTGGAACAGAAGTCCAATGAACCAGGTCCATCGGGAACACAACAATCCCGGGGGAATGGGAAAGAAAAAAAAACTTCGAATTCACAGTAGAAGATAGAATTTTAAACACTTTCACTTCCAGGATTATTAAATGGCAAGCAGAGGATGATGACTTAATTCAACATAATGACGAACGGAAAGAAATGGGTACAAGAATTAAAATGCCAATCATATCATGCGAAGTATTCGGTATGCCTGTCGATACTTTAATTCATACTGGGGCTATGCTTTGTCTTGTGAGCGAGAAGCTTTATATTCTGTGGAAACTCAAAGAGAATTTAGAGGAGATTCCAGTATCAGGAATTAAAATCCAAGGAATAATACCCAACAAAATATCTCAGTGTAAAACACAATTATACTTATGTATTACTATTGGAGGACATGATTTCCGACATGTGTTTGTAGTAATGAAGGACATGGCTTTTGACATGATATTGGGAGCGGATTTCATTCAGAAATATCAAGCAGTGATAGACATGAAGACAGAGACGATCAGATTCAAGAATACCGAAGAGATAAACTTCGAGGGAAAAGAAGAGGAATACATCGAGGGAGATGCTCAATGGTCTCTGATTTTTCATGAAGCTGAAGGAAGAGAAGTCTACTCTGAGAAGGAGTCCCCAGAGCTAGGAAAAATTTTGGAAGAGTACCACGATATTTTTGATATTAAACCTGGTGAAATTAAAGATTTTGAATATCGTATTCGTGTAAATGATGATGCACCTTTCCATGCTAAATTGTATCCGGTAGCGGAAAAGCATCGAGAAATGGTAAAAGTGCTTATCAAAGAGATGGAAAGTAACAATGTGATTGAAAAGTACACTACCTCTTATGTCAATCCATTAGCAGTAGTGTCTAAGCCAGATGGAAGTCTGAGACTATGTTTAGACGCGCGAAATTTGAATTCAAGATTGCTGCCAGAATATGACAGTCCACCAATCATTAGGGAACTGTTAAGGAAATTCCAAGGCAAGGTCTGGTTCTCTAACATTGATCTCACTTCGTCCTACCACCACATTAGGCTTAGTGAAGATTCTAAAAAGTTTACAGGATTTATGTTTGACCAGCAGACATATGTATTCCGCCGTCTACCATTTGGGGTCAAAACATCTGGATCTGTTTTGATCAGAGCACTGGAACAAAACTTGAGTCCTGAAGTAAAAGAGATAGCAATTCGTTACATAGATGATATCCTAATTGCATCTGAGACTAAGGAGGAACATTTGTTACATCTTCAGATGTTATTCGCAGATTTGAGAAAAGCGAACTTTAAAGTAAACCTTCGAAAATGTCAGTTCTTTCGGAAGGAAATAAAATTTTTGGGCCACATTTTGGATGGTGAAGGATACCGTCCCAATGAGACAAAGATACAGGTGATTGCAAATTTCCCTAGACCTACTAGCGTGAAGAATGTCCGCAGTTTTCTCGGGACATGCCAATTCTTCGCAGGGCATTGTCCAAGCTTCACCAAGACGGTTGCTCCCTTGCAGGAATTATTAAAAAAGGGAAACAAATGGAAATGGAAAGAAGATTGTGAACAATCATTTCAAGATGCCAAGAGGTTATTGGTGAACAGCGTGAAATTGGAGTATCCTGACTTTACCAAGAATTTCTTCATAGAATCCGATGCATCCACCGTAGGGATTTGAGCTATTCTTCTTCAAGAAGATGACGATCACAAGAGACGTTACCTGGCGTTCATAAGCAGGAAACTTCGTCCATCAGAAAGGAATTGTTACACCACAGAGTTAGAAGCCCTTGCTGTAATCTTCGCGTTGGAGTCGTGGTAGAAAATGTTAATTGGACATTCAGGGACTGATCACCATGCATTAGAGTTTATCTTGAGAACAAACTTTGCCAGTGATAGGATAACTAGATGGTCACTTTTTATCCAACAATTCAACCTAGTTATTGAACACACTCCTTGGAAAATTGAACGTTGGAGCCGATTTATTGAGTAGAGCAGTGGAGTCTACATCTAAGGTTTTTCAAGTTAACCTAACGCAGGAGGATGAGGATTCCTTGAGAAGGTTAAGATTGTTGCATTTATCCCAGAGGAGAGACCGACGTTTTAGAAACATTTTTCGTTTTCTACAGGAAGACATGGATCCAAATGATGAAAATAGCCAATACACGAACTGGTAACATCGTGGGAACTTATAATGCAGCGAATTTGAAGATTTATTATTCAAGAACCAGATGATTTAATGTGTAGATAGGAAAAATAAAAATTTTTCAATTTTTATTTTTTGCTAGGTGTGGGGTGGATGTGCCCAACTCTAGGAATGGGTATTCCAAGATTCAGACACCTAGATATCAAGGGAAAGGCTACAGCCGCTTTTGAAAGTTGAGATATTTGAATATCGCGCTCCACTACTTCTAGAAGGAAATGGAAACTTTGTGCAGCCAAGAGCATGTCAAGTGACGTAGCGAGTAGTAGCAGAGGTCGAGACTATTTGTTGATTAAATAGTTAGCCATGGAGTAGAGACTTGAGACTTGAATCAGATTACTGGCACGGCCAAATGAAAGAGAATGCACTTAGTCTCAAGTGAATTGGACCAGAGACGCCGGAGATATGAGGGTTTCCAGATTTCAGCGTGATCAAGCGTGGACCCGACCGTTTTGAATAAAAGCCGACCGGCCCAAGCATCATCAGCTCACTTCGAACCAAGCTCTTGCATGACAAGGTGCTGCTGCTACGTTGAGCCAAGGCACATGGTTCCCGGATCTACGCCGAAGATATCTTTAAATTGTGATAGTTACAAAAGTACTACGATACGTGTGGAACATAGTAAGTTTCCGGCAGAGGGAATCACTAAGGTGATTGTTATTTTTCTACGGACACTGGTGAAATACTTTATTTCTATATGGACATATGCTAGACTTTGTCTAGAAAGTACTTTGTCACAGTCCAGTAATAATAATTCTATACTTGGAAATTTTAATCCAATTAGTCAGTTTCATATATTGTAACTTGATAACCACTCCGATCTTTCAGTATATTGAAGGCCAGTCTATCACGGTGTTGTTCATTAGCCGACAAAGGGAAACTATAAGTTGCTTCGCGCATGATAGATGGTGATAAACCATGCCCAGGGAACGATCTTCAGAACAGCCGTTGATTGATTTAGACTGTCAGTGCTTTCTTGTACTGAAAAGATTACCGCGAGTTATGTTACAACTGACGTATTTGAGAATAGATCATTTGGATCTGACCCCATTTAAGCAAACTGCTATGGCTTTAACAGAAGTAAATATTATAATGGATCAACAGTTACTTCCAACTTCAAGAGATATTTCCACTATGTCTTGTTAGACAGATTGTGGGTATATAATGGCGGCCGATACAAGGATTAGACGTGCGTGTCCAATAGGGCATGTATCTGGATAAATCTGGTACAGACCAGGTTCACTACGCTTCAAGACCAACGAGAAATGTAAGCCACATTTGATTTTATGTTATGCCTAGCTAATTGGAACAAACTCATTTTCTGCAGATGACCAACACATTTATTTTTCTTCGTATTTAAATCTTGCAATGATTTACGCAAGACACATTAGGGTTATTCTGAGTATTTTCAGCACTCAGAACAGTTTAGGATCGATGACCGATTATAACGAGCATATATTTGAATGTTTCATATTTTTTGATAATCACGGTAATCAGCCGAGGAAACTGTAAAAGTTAATAATTAATTTTGTTGAGAAATGGATATTTTATCCATATTCGAAGAATCGAACATGTGGATTCTCACATAATGAAATAATAATTAAACATATTTAAAATAATATAACTAATAATAATAATAATAATCCACTAATAATAATAATAATGATTTTCATAACTTTTCTAAATAATTCTTGGATCTTATATTTTCTAATAATCACATTCATTGAGAGAGAGCTTATGAAGTAGTTTAATCATTTCTAGTTTGGAACAGGTGATTTTCCGAAGGATAGTGGTTAGCGCAAGCCCGCATTCAACCAACATGACAGTTCTGGTTGAACAGTTAATATTTGCCATGAGCAAAGTATATTTTTCAGATAACACGGAGAGGCATGAAACGGGAAGCAAATGATATTTGTATCAATTAGGATATTTTGTATTTATATAAAATCATGACGTAGATACACATTCGAAAGTGAAATAGAGAGTATCATAAGTGTGGTAACTTCACGATTTGAACTGAATGGTAAAATAAAATAAACTTGTAAGTTTATAAATCTCCAGTGTTGATAATAAGCAGAGGCTTGATTTATTGTATAAATTTTGGGAAGAAAATGTATGTGTGTGGAGTAGTTGAAATGCCATTCCCATGTGCGCATGTTTAAGTCGCAGGAATGAGGAGGTTTTTATTTGAGCATCAATCAAATAGCAGGTTCGATGACTCAGTGTTAAAGAAGGAGTATTGGAACTACACATTGCGTCGTATGAATGACCCAAAGGTTGTTTCTTAAAAACCATCAGTTCTTATTTCAATCTTGTTTACGGATTCCATTAAGACTTTGATTTTGCTAGAACCCGGATTTGTCATGATAGTAGTTTATTCTTCTTCAGAGGAAGACCTTTGCCGTTGTTGTTGGAATATTGTGTTCTTATAAAAATAATAGAATGGGCCACTGCCAATTAAAATCAATTCTATAACCACGAATAATTTGAAGGATGTTTTTCAATCCTAGTGTCAGGAAATAAATGAATTTATTATAAAGCTACAGTTCTTATTTCCGCAATTTGTTCAAGAATTGCAAGTATTGAAAAATATTAAAATGACCACAAATATAAATATTTTTATTAATACAGATTCCAAGTGGAAAACCGAATAGTTGAATGGTACAACAATTTATTGATCAAGTTGATGATTCAGAAATCATATATTTTGTTAGGAACTTGAAGTTCATAATCGAGTCACTTCTCGAAACGTTTAAGGTCGGAAGAACAATTAATTGTGTTGTGCTTCGCACAGTTCTTCGATGCTATGCTCAAGGGTCAGATACTTTTCAGATGTTGTTACTAATATGTGTACATAATTTGTGTTGATTCAGAGATGATAATATTTTTTGACAATATTTTTTTTTTTGAAACTGGAGAAATAAGTGAAAGTTAAGAATTCTATGAACAATTATTCTACGAGTGTTAATATTATGTGAACTACAGTATTTCCAGTAAAGACAATTAAATTTGAACTGGATTTAAGCATAAATAATTATTATAGTTTTGGAACACAGTCTACAGGACTGATAATCAGACTTGTGTCTCCAAAGATAATTGTCCAATGTGTTGGAAAATTTCTGTACATTGTGTAAATAGTAATGTGGGTCGCCACACATAAATGATGCTGCTTTGAGCATTTTATTTTGCAGTCAATTTTCAATTCAGAATAAAATGAGATAATTTTACATGATGTGTTATGCCAGTTGAATCTCCTTCTATCCTTATTGTTGCATTGAACCAAAAATCAGTAAGGCATTTTTTTCATTTGATATCGTTTTTGATTAGCTTTAACCCATCTGGCGCCCCGGGATATTTTGACTCTCGTGCTGACTGATTCTTGGTAAAATGCATATGTGGTCGTGCGGACTCCGGTCTAAACGGGCACAATACCTCATAATGTACACACTTGAATGTCTGCATTTTTTTAATGCAATGTAAATACACTGTCTATTATTAATCAGTACAGAATTAGATTGAACCAGCCGCTCTCTCCCTTCGTCTCGCTACACTCTGACGTATACGGGCTGGTAAACCGCCCGCATTTACGTCACATCAGCCTGACTGCATGGGCCAGGGTAAACAGGCGTCCATCTGACCACCTCTGGTCCAACGCATAGAGATAGTAAACTATACACTAGAGGTATTACCCGTCTGAGATATGAGTGCCGGTGGCCAAGTTGGAATATATTAAAACTCAGCAATTCTTCTAGGTTTGTGCCGTGTCTTGTGTGGGTTTTCGACTAGGACACCAAGCTGAGTCATCGGCGGGCTCTTGGTGTCCCCACCCGGGCGATTGCCAAAAGTGCCGATTTTCCAGGCTGTTGCAAAAGGGTCATCCATCTCTTGACTAACAGAGCAAACGTAATAGCTCAGTAGGGAGAGCGTTAGACTGAATATCTAAAGGTCTCTGGTTCGATCCCGGGTTTCGGCAGTAGTTTTGTATTTCCAAAAAGTGAGCATACTTGCAGAACATCTAAAAACAAGCCACAATAATCAGCAAAGGTCTGAGACCAGACTCGCCGCTCTATTTAAATCAGGCTTGCTCAAAGCAGGTGTTTCGCCAAGTAGGCACCCGCTCCGTGCACGGACGTCGAGCGGGTCAAGTAGCTGCGTTCAGTGTTGGCAGCGTTACAGCTTCTATAATTCCACCATGTAGAGCAGTTCATTGAAAGTGTCGATATCCTTTCGAAGAAAGTTTCTAAAATAGCATGGTTCTAATATTTGTATGACTAAATTTTTTCTCTGTAATAACCACTTTTTAGCCCAATATTTTCTCTTTCGTGTCGACTTCAATGGCAACAAAGTCAATGCGATTCCTATTTTTTGAAATTTAGAAAAGGAAGGATCCATGATCGCGCGTACTTTCAGACCAGAGCGAGCCAGCCTACTGCAGATCGGGCCCAGCAGATTGGGTCGTGTGGAGAGCAGCACCCGATTTACCGCGCTAATTACCCAGCAGATCGGGCCCAACAGATTGGGTTGTGTGTAGAGTCCTTTTTAAACCAACCGATTGCCTTCTGCAGTGACAGCTGGTAATACGAATATGAGGATCTAGAAGGAGAAAGGGTGAATCTGCAATAAGATTACATACAATACTCGCCCTTTCAGCCGGGAGGAAAAAGGGCGAATCAGCAAAAATATTACATACACTATTCGTCCTTTCTCCTTCCAGCTCCTGATATGGAGTCAGCTGAGAAGAGACCAAGTTGTATGGCAAATATCATGCAAAAGAATCCCAATGGGAAGGGCAGTGGCTTTCTGTGCCAATTGGAGAACGTGTTAAATATTTAGTATGTAGACATTCTGTGATAGCTAAAATTTTAACGTTAAGCTGCAGCTATAATGTGCACGTTTGGTTCTACATATTTATGTGAACTATTTTCTTCGCTTTAAAGCTTTGCGAATCCAGACATATCTGAGGGCAGTTCTTCGACTGCACACCGGTACAAGTATATGTCCAGTCATTCCCTCACCTGCAGAAAAACATTGGGCATATACCTCATAATGTACACACTTGAATGTCTGCATTTTTGTAATGCAATGTAAAGACACTGTCTACAATTAATCAGTTCAGAATTAGATTGAACCAGCAGCTCTCTCGCTTCGTCTCGCTACACTGTGACGTATGCGTGCTGGTAAACCGCCCGCATTTACGTCACATCTGCCTGACTGCATGGGCCAGGGTAAACAGGCGTCCATCTGACCACCTCTGGTCCAACGCATAGAGATAGTAAACTATGCACTAGAGGTATTACCCGTCTGAGATATGAGTGCCGGTGGCCAAGTTGGAATATATTAAAACTCAGCAATTTTTCTAGGTTTGGGCCGTGTCATGTGTGGGTTTTCAACTAGGACACCAAGCTGACTCATCGGCGGGCTCTTGGTGTCCCCGCCCAGACCCCCACAGGAGTGACGAACTGGCGCCACCTCCCTTTATGTTAGGTGCAACTGCACCACTTGGCTGCGAGAACTAAAAGCTCAAGCAGCCTTAACCTCCCTAAGAAGGCTTCCAAAAAGATGGAATATATTCTTTGTTTAAGTGTGCACTTGCACTGTTGGCTGGTAGGATACGTCTCGACTCCAGTAGCCTCAGTCATCGTTCTCCTCTCCGTGAAGATATGTGCTCCTGTTACTCTTACGAGGGACGGCCGTGGGACGGGTCTCACCGTTTGGCTCAAGCTGTTTGCGTAGGAGCAGGCGGATGCCCCATTCCAGTTCCTAGAATATCTCGCCAAGATGAGTCATAGGAAAATATAAAACGATCTCTAAAGATTTTTGAGGAGAGTTTGAGTTATTTGTCCTTTGTAGCTCTTATGTCGGTCAACACGATTAAGCTCAATGAATGGGCGGCGTACAAAATATAAATATGTAAATACACTCCTGGAAAAAATGACATGTATTAGTTAATTATCACGAAGCCTCCGTGGCTTAGGCGGCAGCATGCCGGCCTCTCACCGCTGGGTCCATGGTTCACATCCCGGTCACTCGATGTGAGATTTGTGCTGGACAAAAGCGGAGGCAAACAGGTTTTTCTCCGGGTACTCCAGTTTTACCAGTCAAAATTTCATTCCAGGAACACTCTCCACTATCATTTCATTTCATCCGTCATTCATTTCATCATTGCCTCCGAGGAGTGCGATAGGCTTCGGCAGCCGGCACAGTTCATATCCTAGCCGTTAGATGGAAGGCTTCATTCATTCCATCCCTGACCCGGTCTGTCGACTGGAACAGGCTGTGGATTTTCTCAGTAAATTATCACAATTAAATGGAGCAATCTAACAGATCTCTTATCAGTTTGCCTCATGAGTATGAGTGTACACCGTTTCTGCCCTCAGACCAGATCATTCTTGGCAGAGCCAGGCGACAGCCAAACATGCTGGGCGCTACACCACTAGGTGATCCATAGTTTTCGAGATATTTATTCTTAAAAAAAAAGTGAAAGAAAAAACAATAAAAACCAATTACTGTTTTCCCTTGCTACACGAAACGCCCACCATAAAATGTACATATTGGCCAAACATCGTAGGAAAGTGCTGATACAATCAACCCTGCCAGGATTCGAACACGAAATTTTCTCAACCGCAGTCAGACGCGCTATCCATTGCGCCACAGGGCCAATGCGTGTTATTTACACTATAGACCCATCTGGCTGTCCGTGAGTACAACTAAATCAGTGCAGAGTTAGAGGATTAAAAAATGATGGAATATTCTCAAGTCATTTGTTCATGGCGATTGCCAAAAGTGCCGAATTTCCAGGCAGTTGCAAAAGGGTCATCCATTTCAAGACTAACGGTAACAATCAGGATGAATCCACTGACACAGCAGCCGAAATAGCTCAGTTGGGAGAGCGTTAGACTAAAGATCCAATGATCCCGGGTTTCGGCAGTAGTTTTGTATTTCCAAAAAGTGAGCATACTTGTACATCTAACAACAAGCCACAATAATCAGCAAAGGACTGAGACCAGACTCGCCGCTCTATTTAAATCAGGCTTGCTCAAAGCAGGTGTTTCGCCAAGTACAGTAGGCACCCGCTCCGTGCACGGACGGCGAGCGGGCAAACTAGCTGCGTTCAGTCTTGGCAGCGTTAAAGCCTCTATAATGCCACCATGTAGAGCAGTTCATTGAAAGTGTCGATATCCATTCGTAGAATGTTTCTATAAAGTATCCAACGTTTAGAATGAAGCATTGGTCTCATGGCGCGTTACGGCAGAGTTGCCACTCCATGAGAGGAGGCAGTACAAAGCGCTTCGCGTACACTTTCCGCACATTCAGCGATTGTGCTGTGACGAAGACTTGAATTAAGTACTGTATAATAATACTAATAGTAGGCTAACATAACACATACAACGAAATAAAATTAAATTAACTATAACGTATGCTGAATGTGACATAAAGAAAACAAACAAAATAAAATAAATAAAGTACAAGCCCAAGGAAAAGTGAGAAGTTTTGACTGCAGTCAAAGTTCAAGTACTTTATTAAAGAAAATACTCCGCATTGGCTTACCTTTCATGATTTATAATTTCGTTGGGTTTAAGGTTCATAAAATAACTCAACACATTAATTACGACATGTTTTTCCCTCCTTCTAGCACTTAACCACGCTTTCTTTTCACAAAACTATCTATTGTTGTACGTGAAATACGTAAAATACAACACGTTAAATCTAACAGAACTGCTGCACACACACTCAAGATAGAGACAGCCGAACTACTGAAATACATGCTCGAAGGGCACAGTAATAAAGCTGTGAGTAGCAAGCTGCACCCCGATGTCCTTCAAAACTTCATTTTTATAATCCGCGGTCAATGAACAGCCTGGCCGGTGTAAACAATTAAATCTACACTCTGGGTAAGCAGGTAGAAAACTTCTTCCAACATTCCTCTACAACTCTCAAACTGACATGACATGGTTATCTTTAAAAATAGAAAAGTTGGCAGCATACGAACTTTTTCAATGCTGCTTTGCGGTTATGAGAGAATATTCAGAAGTTTTATCTACAAGAAAATAGTAATATTGCCAGTATAAAATATTTCAATAATCCATCATCAAGACGGCACATTTAGCTACACGTGTGTGAAAAATAGGCATCACAAAGTCAATGCAACATGAAATAAGATCGATTTTACTAAAATGGGGACTCAGTTTATAGTTTTTTTAAATAATACTGATATCTAGTTTTTCTAGCATTTCTATCAAGTTTACGTAGTTTTAATATAGGACAAAAAAAGATCGGCAAAACATAGTCCTACCCGAATATGCTATTTTCTCGACAATGAAAAGTTTTCGACTGATATGGCAACAATGGGGTGCTAGAAAATGACAGGGTCATACATGTCTCGCGTGCTACAGAAAGAGAGAAGAATATTCCTATCTAACCAGTGCTTCATTCTAAACGTTGGATGCCTTATAAAATCGCATGGTTCTAATATTTGTATGACTAAATTTTTTTCTCTGTAATAACCACCTTTTAGCCCAATATTTTCTCTTTCGTGTCGACTTCAATGACAACAAAGGCAATGTGATTCCGATTTTTTGAAATTTAGAAAAGGAAGGATCCATGATCGCGCGTGCTTTCAGACCAGAGCGAGCCAGCCTACTGCAGATCGGGCCCAGCAGATTGGGTCGTGTGGAGAGCAGCACCCGATTTACCGCGCTAATTACCCAGCAGATCGGGCCCAACAGATTGGGTTGTGTGTAGAGTCCTTTTTAAACCAACCGATTGCCTTCTGCAGTGACAGCTGGTAATACGAATATCAGGATCTAGGAGGAGAAAGGGTGAATCTGCAATAAGATTACATACAATACTCGCCCTTTCAGCCGGGGGGAAAAAGGGCGAATCAGCAAAAAGATTACATACACTATTTGTCCTTTCTCCTTCCAGCTCCTGATATGGAGTCAGCTGAGAAGAGACCAAGTTGTATGGCAAATATCATGCAAAAGAATCCCAATGGGAAGGAATGTGGCTTTATGTGCCAATTGGAGAACGTGTTAAATATTTAGTATGTAGACATTCTGTGAGAGCTAAAAATTTAACGTTAAGCTGCAGCTATAATGTGCACGTTTGGTTCTACATATTTTTGTGAACTATTTTCTTCGCTTTAAAGCTTTGCGAATCCAGACAGATAGTTATCTGAGGGCAGTTCTTCGACTGCACTCCGGTACAAGTATATGTCCAGTTATTCCCTCACCTGCAGAAAAACATTGGGCATATACCTCATAATGTACACACTTGAATGTCTGCATTTTTGTAATGCAATGTAAAGACACTGTCTACAATTAATCAGTTCAGAATTAGATTGAACCAGCAGCTCTCTCGCTTCGTCTCGCTACACTGTGACGTATGCGTGCTGGTAAACCGCCCGCATTTACGTCACATCTGCCTGACTGCATGGGCCAGGGTAAACAGGCGTCCATCTGACCACCTCTAGTCCAACGCATAGAGATAGTAAACTATACACTAGAGGTATTACCCGTCTGAGATATGAGTGCCGGTGGACAAGTTGGAATATATTAAAACTCAGCAATTCTTCTAGGTTTGTGCCGTGTCTTGTGTGGGTTTTCAACTAGGACACCAAGCTGAGTCATCGGCGGGCTCTTGGTGTCCCCGCCCAGACCCCCACAGGAGTGACGAACTGGCGCCACCTCTCTTTATGTTAGGTGCAACTGCACCACTTGGCTGCGAGAACTAAAAGCTCAAGCAGCCTTAACCTCCCTATGATGGCTTCCAAAAAGATGGAATATATTCTTTGTTTAAATGTGCACGTGCACTGTTGGCTGGTAGGATACGTCTCGACTCCAGTAGCCTCAGTCGTCGTTCTCCTCTCCGTGAAGACATGTGCTCCTGTTACTCTTACGAGGGACGGCCGTGGGACGGGTCTCACCGTTTGGCTCAAGCTGTTTGCGTAGGAGCAGGCGGATGCCCCATTCGAGTTCCTAGAATATCTCGCCAAGGTGAGTCATAGGAAAAGATAAAACGATCTCTAAAGATTTTTGTGGAGAGTTTGAGTTATTTGTCCTTTGTAGCTCTTATGTCGGTCAACACGATTGTGCCCAATGAATGGGCGGCGTACAAAATATAAATATGTAAATACACTTCTGGAAAAAATTACATGTATTAGTTAATTATCACGAAGCCTCCGTGGCTTAGGCGGCAGCATGCCGGCCTCTCACCGCTGGGTCCGTGGTTCACATCCCGGTCACTCTATGTGAGATTTGTGCTGGACAAATGCGGAGGCAGACAGGTTTTTCTCCGGGTACTCCAGTTTTACCTGTCAACATTTCATTCCAGGAACACTCTCCACTATCATTTCATTTCATCTGTCATTCATTTACTCATTGCCTCCGAGGAGTGCGATAGGCTTCGGCAGCCAGCACAGTTCATATCCAAGCCGCTAGATGGAAGGCTTCATTCATTCCATCCCTGACCCGGTCTGTCGACTGGAACATGCTGTGGATTTTTTCAGTAAATTATCACAATTAAATGGAGCAATCTAACAGATCTCTTATCGGTTTGCCTCATGAGTATGAGTGTACACCGCTTCTGCCCTCAGACCAGATCATTCTTGGCAGAGCCAGGTGACAGCCAAACATGCTGGGTGCTATACCACTAGGTGATCCATAGTTTTCGAGATATTTTGAACCCTTATCATTGTGTCCAATAATAATGTTTCATATTAATAAAAACGATGGAAATACTAAATACATGATATGCTGGATATTTGAGTAATATTGATGTAGCAAGAAATCTGGACTTGGTAAGACATGCTACGTGCTGGCTGGAAATGACCAATAGTTTCACAACCAATGTTATTCTTGGATTTCTGAGAAAATCAGATATGACGCTGTGGCGTACGTGACCATAAAAGGGCAAAATGCTGCGTACAAGGCAAGGAGTGAGAGAGAGGAGAATAGTCGTGACGTCAATATAAGGGCGGGATTTGTAAGGTCAGAGCTCCAACGCCAACTTATCTGACCAATAAGAAAACATGACGCCAGAACATAGCGTCAGTGTGTTTTGCGCGGCAATCGGATATAAAAAGATCTAGCGATCGGTTTGCTTGTTCGACGGCAGATTCGCGACCTGTGAGAAAATACAAGAATTTTGAGAGGTCACACATAATTATAGGCCCATTACTTAAAATATTGAGGAGCTGTTTTACTCCCACCATTGAAACTTTAGGCTTTCTGTATATATACAAATGTCTGAGATGAATCGGGACACTCCTAATTATTCTTCGACAGTCATTTTAAGACGTCCTTAAGACGATTTGGTTTTAAAATTATAGTTGTGTGTCGGCAACGAAGTTGGAAATTTTCATAAATTGTGAGATGGCAATTAGCCATAGAATAGGGAAAGTCGACGATTCTGCATAGGACGATCTGAGGAAATAAAATACTTAGAACGCAGATAGAACAGTTTAAAAACTTTGATTTAATTGTGTTTTAACAGCAGCAAAATGTCGACCATGGAGAGAAGACAGCAAGCTTCATCCTCCATTACCATCAGTGTTATGGGCTAACGGCCTAATGATGGGAATTGACGAGGCGGGAGGCCTCTGGAAAGCAGTTTAAGTGATGAGTATTAAAAAATTGATTTATTGATTTTGGACGAGGGGAATCGCGAGAGATGTGTGGAACTTTGTATAGATTTTATTTGTGTGGTTTAATTTAAATTTCAGGGTTTGATTTCTTAACTGACATGCGTGTAGTAAATTTTGGCATTGCGTGACAATTATGTTGTACAGTAAATTTTGTAATATAAATGTTTTCCTTATGTATACGTAATTCTTATTGCGAAATGGCCGCATCGATTAACGTATCTATAAAAAGTGTAGCCATGAATGAGAACCTAGGAACGACAATGATAAATGGACTGATTTAATGATATGTTAAACTAATTACTACGTGGGGGGAATATTTGCATTTTGTTGCTTTGATAACTCGGGCTAGGACTGATCCTGTTATTTATTCTTTATTGTCATTTGGACATGTTGTGTGTCATTATCTGAGAGGTGTGCTGATTAATGCTACGACGAGATCTTCGAGAAATGTGCCACGTATTTTTGGGTGTAAGTGATGATGATGAGGAGAGGTAAAGCCTGTCCATGACTGCGATATCATTCCGGCAAACTAGTTATCCGTGGGGATAAGTTTGACCTGGGAATGTATTCTTAAAAATCCCTGAGAGGATGTTTTGAGATAATGTGTTATTTATTTGTACGCGTTTAACAGGTGGCGATTAGCAAAGGTGCTGTACGCTGGCTATGGGCCAGAATCTATATTTAGCGTGGCACTAATTACTACTTGGGGGAAGAAATCAGCCACTCTCTCGGTGATGCGATAACAGGCCCGGTTGTCTCCAGCTTGTTATGACACGTTATGTTTGCTTTAAAGCCTAATGAGTTAAGGTTATTTTATTTGGTTTAATTTGGGAAGTTGCCATGTTGTCGATCCAAGTTTCTTTTATCATTACTACGACTTATTTGTTCATTGTTTTAAAACGCCAAACTTTCCGGCGTGAAAATTAAAAGTTGTATTTTGTTGTTGTTGGCTCTTATTTTCAAGGCCATTGTATTCATTATAAAAATAATTTGGCAACCGGCCAAACTTGTTCATGTCATGTTATGCTATCCTAGTGTTTAAGGTATAAGACGGTAATTCCGCAGCCCTTATTTTAAATAATACACACGTGTATTTGGTTGTGGTAATCTAAGGTTAGAGCATGTCAGTAGTGTATATAATTATGTAATTGTTGTTCCCACATTTCCGTAATTCGTCCTTCGCAGTACGGAGTCCGTTCCCGAACCAACTGTTTTGGTCGGAAACGAGCGCCCGTCAAAATGCTCATTACTTGAACTAGTCTTAAAACCCGTGTCGCTCATAAATATTAAATTTTTGTACTATTTTATTTGTTTGTTATTTTGGATCTTGTGATCCGTTTTCTTTTGTTACTTTGATTTAAGTGACATTGCAGTCACAATGCCTGTTGACAGCTGTCATGCCATGTCGTCATGGTACGTCAGGCTGGTCAGTGTTAGATCTGTTCACGCGAGTGAACAATAAAAGGGTGGTTATAGTTTTCTTTTTTATATTTGATTCAGTTAATAAATTTCATTTGTTAGTAGATCCTGTTGTTTTTCTTGGCTTTGTAATAATAATAAGTTAACCTTATGAATCCTGGAAGTTATGTTGATAGCAAAACCTCTAAATCACATTCACAAGAATCCATTACGACCCCGAAATTTTGAATCTTGTCTACATGCTATTTTCCAAAGGGTTTATAAGAGTTACTTTGGCTTCCGAACGTGTGGCATTTGTGTTTTAGAGTAAAAAAATAGATCACCGGCATGTGATAAGTTTATTAACGTAAGTTAGGCGAAGATAGTACCGCCAAATGTTTGAAAATATAAAGTCATGGAGTTTGCAATAAAGTAAATGTGGAACAAGTTAAGTGTTTGAACTTTGATTAAAATTAGAACAAACTGTTCCAGGCGCCCAATAAAATTAAATTAGCTTTGTGTAGAAAAGCCAAACTCAAAGAATTATTTGACAGGAAGGTTAGACCTTAAAAACTAATTAATACTCTATTAATTGGTTAAAATTTGTAAGTAAAGTAAGGTCAGGAAGATTATAACTGAATGAAAGGGTTAAAATTAAATGGAATAATAAGTAAATTATACTCAGTGATGCTATAGTTTGTGGGAGTAATTTAAAGTAAATGAACTGAGTATGTAAAGGGTTAATGTGTGTATATTTAATATATGTGAGCGCGCGTATCCAGGGCTCCGCCCTTATGTCATTTCCCTATGTCTCAAATATATTATTGTTGAGATGGCAACTCTGGGAGAAATCCGCGAAGTGATTGAATTAGCATCCGCTCGTACGCGAGAACAACTTAGTGAGATGAGAAAGGACATAACCAATGAAATACAGACACAGTTAGCGGCAAATAGTGAAGAAACGCAGACACAGTTAACGGCTATAAATAAACAATCGGCAGAAACGCAGACACAGTTGGCGGCAAATAATGAAGAAATGCAGACACAGTTAGCTGCTATAAATAAACAATCGGAAGAAATACAGACACAGTTAAACACAAAACTATCTGAAGTTAACGAGAATATAAATCAGAAAATCGCTACACAAAACATTCTGGTTAGTGAACAATTACATAGGCAGTCCGAGAAAAACAATGAAATGTTAAACGCACAAGACGAAAGGAACACTCAAAATCTAGCTGCGCTAACGGTAGAAATCAAAGAGCACACAAAAGAACAGCTAATCCAATTAGCAAAGGACGTTAGCACTAACAATACCAAACAATTAGGAATAATAAAAGGTATCGAAGATTCGTTTAAAAAGGAAATAAAAGGAATGGATGAGACTGTTATGGCAAAACTAGCACAAATCGAGCAAGCGTGTTTGACCAGCTCATCTGAAATCAAAGAAGCACACACAAACTTAGAAAAAAGGTTTGAGAATATCGAACGAGGGACACAGGGTATGCAAGATCAGATAATTACAGTAGATAACAATATCACGGGCTTAGTGACGGAACTCAACAAATTAGAAATACAATCAATTAAGAAATGGAAAAAGTTAGAAATTGACCAGGAAGAAATTAAACAAACATTAGAACAGAACAACATTTCTCTGGGAGAAAGGATAGATAAACTTGAAGATAATCAGGAGGCTAATCAACAGGAAGTCGAAAAACGCTTTGTTAAATTGAAGGATACTATTAGGAAAGATTGGACCAAGATGAGCGCTGATTCGAAAGATGAACGGCTCGCAGTAAGCAAGAAGCTAGGGGAAAATAACGCGAAAATACAGGCGTTAGAAGAAAATATGAAGTTAAGGTTTCAAATTCAAGAGGACCGCATGATAAAATCGGAGTTGCAGTCACTTGGACATAATACGATGTTTGCGACACTAATGGAAAAGGGGAAAGGGGAGAATGCGGAAAGAGAGCACACAATAGACAGCCACGAGCTTGGGCAAAGTCCAAGAACGGTAGACACGCAAGCATTCCAGAATTATGAGGGTCGTAGCTCGACACCTCAAAACACACAACTTCCCACGCAAGTTATACAAGTCATCCGTGGAAACGAATTTAAACCGAATAAGTTTTTACCAGAGAGCGGAGGGACACCTAAAGCTTTCTTAAGAGAACTGACAGAATATTTTTCGGACCAAAATGTTAGCTCAACGCGACAATTAAGAATGGTTGAAAAATTTTTGGCGGGCTCAGCACTTACCTGGTATCTTGGATTTAAGAACACATTTAAATCAATGGAAGGTTTCCACAAGGCCTTCCTGAGCAAATACTGGAGTGGGTCGTATCAACAAAGCTTGCGAATGGACTTATACTCGCGCAAATACCATTCCACGCATCAGACGAAATATGCAGATTTTTTCGCCATGCAACTTGTCAAATTGCAGGATCTTGATAATCCCCCGAGCGAAATGGAGCTAATAACTACTATAGGAAAGCAGATGCCTATTAGCGTTCAGCAATTCTTGGTGGCGGCAAATATTACGACCGTGGTCCAGGCAGAAGAGGTATTAAGGAAGATAGATGAAACCACTAATTACATCAACCCGAGAGAGAAGAGACAGATAGAGTTAGTTAATGCAGTCGAAGTAGTCAAGACACCGAACAAAAACACGAGGTCGCAAGCTACAAACACTGGGGATAACCAAAGACGGCAGAGCACCGAAGAATATGAGCCGAGATCTCAACCGAGATACGAAAATAGGGACAGAAACCATAACAATCAGGAAGGAACTAACCGCTACCGGAACACAAACAATCAGCAGTGGCGAGATAATAGGAGATACCAAACGTCATACAATAGGAATAATAATAACGCACCTTACAATCGGGGATGGCGTGGAGGACACTATAATCAACAATATAGGCCCAGAGACAATAGGCGTTACAATCAACAATATAACGCACAAAATAACCAGCGGTTTAACGAGCAATCGGATCCAAGGGATGATCAGAGAAATTGGAACGAGAGACACGCTGACCCGCAACAGTACCTGGAGGAGCCACGTAACATGGAAGGAAATAATGATAAATGGGAAAGAGCGATAGATCGGCGGAAGAATCCCGACAACCACGAGGAGGAAAACGGAACACATCAAATGTTGGAGGCCATGCATGTAGAAACCCAGAGATATTTGGAGGAGCTGCATGGAGAAGAAGAAAATAGAGCAGCCGACAATAGGAAACAGAAGAATAGCAGGAGAGATTCGCAGGCCGTGTCAGGCAAGGGTCTCGAAATATGGTAAAAAAAAAAAGTTATTGTACGGGAATCGGAGAAGAAGAAGGGAGAAGGAAGAAGATGGCAACGCGGGGAAGAAGAAGGAGATGACATCACGGTAAAATGGAGAAGAGACAGGAGCGGCTTAAGGAAGTTCAACTAGGGGTTACGAACTTAGGTAACAACGCCTACAGAGTCCGAGAGGTGAGCACAGGAAACATGGCAGTATATAATAGTTCACATTTAAAATTGTATCATCAGAGAGAGCCATACGAACCGAGAAATAATGTTACTGCAGCAAATTAAACATTCGCGTGATAACATACAACAAAAGATACGGGGGTACTCGAGTGGTGAAAGCGCTCAAAAGACAGCTCTGACGTGTTTACAAGTTCAGGCGGAAGTCGTTAATGAATATGTTGATGTTTTGAAAGAGTGAGAGGGGAGACGAGTAGCAAGGAAAGAGGCCGGAGGGCATAAGTATACAGGAATTTCCTAATGAGTTTGGAACGAGACGGCTACTGAAACAGACAGAGGCGGACAGTCATTATATTTTGAGGGTGACCAGCAACTTCAAATTTGAGCCAGAAAAGTAGGGGATGTGAAATTCGACTTCATTTGAGTTCGAATTTCATCAACTAGGGGTCAGATGAACCCTTATCATTGTGTCCAATAATAATGTTTCATATTAATAAAAACGATGGAAATACTAAATACATGATATGCTGGATATTTGAGTAATATTGATGTAGCAAGAAATCTGGACTTGGTAAGACATGCTACGTGCTGGCTGGAAATGACCAATAGTTTCACAACCAATGTTATTCTTGGATTTCTGAGAAAATCAGATATGACGCTGTGGCGTACGTGACCATAAAAGGGCAAAATGCTGCGTACAAGGCAAGGAGTGAGAGAGAGGAGAATAGTCGTGACGTCAATATAAGGGCGGGATTTGTAAGGTCAGAGCTCCAACGCCAACTTATCTGACCAATAAGAAAACATGACGCCAGAACATAGCGTCAGTGTGTTTTGCGCGGCAATCGGATATAAAAAGATCTAGCGATCGGTTTGCTTGTTCGACGGCAGATTCGCGACCTGTGAGAAAATACAAGAATTTTGAGAGGTCACACATAATTATAGGCCCATTACTTAAAATATTGAGGAGCTGTTTTACTCCCACCATTGAAACTTTAGGCTTTCTGTATATATACAAATGTCTGAGATGAATCGGGACACTCCTAATTATTCTTCGACAGTCATTTTAAGACGTCCTTAAGACGATTTGGTTTTAAAATTATAGTTGTGTGTCGGCAACGAAGTTGGAAATTTTCATAAATTGTGAGATGGCAATTAGCCATAGAATAGGGAAAGTCGACGATTCTGCATAGGACGATCTGAGGAAATAAAATACTTAGAACGCAGATAGAACAGTTTAAAAACTTTGATTTAATTGTGTTTTAACAGCAGCAAAATGTCGACCATGGAGAGAAGACAGCAAGCTTCATCCTCCATTACCATCAGTGTTATGGGCTAACGGCCTAATGATGGGAATTGACGAGGCGGGAGGCCTCTGGAAAGCAGTTTAAGTGATGAGTATTAAAAAATTGATTTATTGATTTTGGACGAGGGGAATCGCGAGAGATGTGTGGAACTTTGTATAGATTTTATTTGTGTGGTTTAATTTAAATTTCAGGGTTTGATTTCTTAACTGACATGCGTGTAGTAAATTTTGGCATTGCGTGACAATTATGTTGTACAGTAAATTTTGTAATATAAATGTTTTCCTTATGTATACGTAATTCTTATTGCGAAATGGCCGCATCGATTAACGTATCTATAAAAAGTGTAGCCATGAATGAGAACCTAGGAACGACAATGATAAATGGACTGATTTAATGATATGTTAAACTAATTACTACGTGGGGGGAATATTTGCATTTTGTTGCTTTGATAACTCGGGCTAGGACTGATCCTGTTATTTATTCTTTATTGTCATTTGGACATGTTGTGTGTCATTATCTGAGAGGTGTGCTGATTAATGCTACGACGAGATCTTCGAGAAATGTGCCACGTATTTTTGGGTGTAAGTGATGATGATGAGGAGAGGTAAAGCCTGTCCATGACTGCGATATCATTCCGGCAAACTAGTTATCCGTGGGGATAAGTTTGACCTGGGAATGTATTCTTAAAAATCCCTGAGAGGATGTTTTGAGATAATGTGTTATTTATTTGTACGCGTTTAACAGGTGGCGATTAGCAAAGGTGCTGTACGCTGGCTATGGGCCAGAATCTATATTTAGCGTGGCACTAATTACTACTTGGGGGAAGAAATCAGCCACTCTCTCGGTGATGCGATAACAGGCCCGGTTGTCTCCAGCTTGTTATGACACGTTATGTTTGCTTTAAAGCCTAATGAGTTAAGGTTATTTTATTTGGTTTAATTTGGGAAGTTGCCATGTTGTCGATCCAAGTTTCTTTTATCATTACTACGACTTATTTGTTCATTGTTTTAAAACGCCAAACTTTCCGGCGTGAAAATTAAAAGTTGTATTTTGTTGTTGTTGGCTCTTATTTTCAAGGCCATTGTATTCATTATAAAAATAATTTGGCAACCGGCCAAACTTGTTCATGTCATGTTATGCTATCCTAGTGTTTAAGGTATAAGACGGTAATTCCGCAGCCCTTATTTTAAATAATACACACGTGTATTTGGTTGTGGTAATCTAAGGTTAGAGCATGTCAGTAGTGTATATAATTATGTAATTGTTGTTCCCACATTTCCGTAATTCGTCCTTCGCAGTACGGAGTCCGTTCCCGAACCAACTGTTTTGGTCGGAAACGAGCGCCCGTCAAAATGCTCATTACTTGAACTAGTCTTAAAACCCGTGTCGCTCATAAATATTAAATTTTTGTACTATTTTATTTGTTTGTTATTTTGGATCTTGTGATCCGTTTTCTTTTGTTACTTTGATTTAAGTGACATTGCAGTCACAATGCCTGTTGACAGCTGTCATGCCATGTCGTCATGGTACGTCAGGCTGGTCAGTGTTAGATCTGTTCACGCGAGTGAACAATAAAAGGGTGGTTATAGTTTTCTTTTTTATATTTGATTCAGTTAGTAAATTTCATTTGTTAGTAGATCCTGTTGTTTTTCTTGGCTTTGTAATAATAATAAGTTAACCTTATGAATCCTGGAAGTTATGTTGATAGCAAAACCTCTAAATCACATTCACAAGAATCCATTACGACCCCGAAATTTTGAATCTTGTCTACATGCTATTTTCCAAAGGGTTTAATTTATTCTTTAAAAAAATGAAAGAAAAAACAATAAAAACCAATTACTGTTTTCTCTTGCTACACGAAACACCCACCACAAAATGTACATATTGGCCAAACATCATAGGAAAGTGCTGATACATTCAACCCTGCCAGGATTTGAACATGAAATTTTCTCCACCGCAGTCAGACGCGCTATCCATTGCGCCACCGGGCCAATGCGTGTTATTTACACTATAGCCCCATCTGGTTGTCCGTGAGTACAACTAAATCAGTGCAGAGTTAGAGGATTAAAACATGATGGAATATTCTCAAGTCATTTGTTCATGGCGATTGCCAAAAGTGCCGAATTTCCAGGCAGTTGCAAATGGGTCATCCATTTCATGACTAACGGTAACAATCAGGATGAAACAACTGACACAGCAGCCGAAATAGCTGAGTTGGGAGAGCGTTAGACTGAAGATCCAAAGCTCCCTGGTTCGATCCAGGGTTTCGGCAGAAGTTTTGTATTTCCAAAAAGTGAGCATACTTGCAGTACATCTAAAAACAAGCCACAATAATCAGTAAAGGTCTGAGACCAGACTCGCCGCTCTATTTAAATCAGGCTCTGCTCAAATCAGGTGTTTCGCCAAGTAGGCACCCGCTCCGTGCACGGACGTCGAGCGGGAAAATTAGCTGCGTTCAGTCTTGGCAGCGTTACAGCTTCTATAATGCCACCATGTAGAGCAGTTCATTGATACTGTCGATATCCATTCGTAGAAATTTTCTAAAATCGCATGGTTCTAATATTTGTATGACTAATTTTTTTTCTCTGTAATAACCACTTTTTAGCCCAATATTTTCTCTTTCGTGTCGACTTCAATGGCAACAAAGTCAATGCGATTCCCATTTTTGGAAATTTAGAAAAGGAAGGATCGATGATCGCGCGTGCTTTCAGACCAGAGCGAGCCAGCCTACTGCAGATCGGGCCCAGCAGATTGGGTCGTGTGGAGAGCAGCACCCGATTTTCCGCGCTAATTACCCAGCAGATCGGGCCCAACAGATTGTGTTGGGTGTAGAGTCCTTTTTAAACCAACCGATTGCCTTCTGCAGTGACAGCTGGTAATACGAATATCAGGATCTGGGAAGAGAAAGGGTGAATCTGCAATAAGATTACATACAATACTCGCCCTTTCAGCCGGGAGGAAAAACGGCGAATCAGCAAAAAGATTACATACACTATTCGTCCTTTCTCCTTCCAGCTCCTGATATGGAGCCAGCTGAGAAGAGACCAAGTTGTATGGCAAATATCATGCACAAGAATCCCAATGGGAAGGGCTGTGGCTTTATGTGCCAATTGGAGAACGTGTTAAATATTTAGTATGTAGACATTCTGTGATAGCTAAAAATTTAACGTTAAGCTGCAGCTATAATGTGCACGTTTGGTTCTACATGTTTTTGTGAACTATTTTCTTCGCTTTAAAGCTTTGCGAATCCAGACATATCTGAGGGCAGTTCTTCGACTGCACACCGGTACAAGTATATGTCCAGTCATTCCCTCACCTGCAGAAAAACATTGGGCATATACCTCATAATGTACACACTTGAATGTCTGCATTTTTGTAATGCAATGTAAAGACACTGTCTACAATTAATCAGTTCAGAACTAGATTGAACCAGCAGCTCTCTCGCTTCGTCTCGCTACACTGTGACGTATGCGTGCTGGTAAACCGCCCGCATTTACGTCACATCTGCCTGACTGCATGGGCCAGGGTAAACAGGCGTCCATCTGACCACCTCTGGTCCAACGCATAGAGATAGTAAACTATACACTAGAGGTATTACCCGTCTGAGATATGAGTGCCGGTGGCCAAGTTGGAATATATTAAAACTCAGCAATTCTTCTAGGTTTGGGCCGTGTCTTGTGTGGGGTTTCAACTAGGACACCAAGCTGACTCATCGGCGGGCTCTTGGTGTCCCCGCCCAGACCCCCACAGGAGTGACGAACTGGCGCCACCTCCCTTTATGTTAGGTGCAACTGCACCACTTGGCTGCGAGAACTAAAAGCTCAAGCAGCCTTAACCTCCCTATGCAGGCTTCCAAAAAGATGGAATATATTCTTTGTTTAAATGTGCACTTGCACTGTTGGCTGGTAGGATACGTCTCGACTCCAGTAGCCTCAGTCATCGTTCTCCTCTCCGTGAAGACATGTGCTCCTGTTACTCTTACGAGGGACGGCCGTGGGACGGGTCTCACCGTTTGGCTCAAGCTGTTTGCGTAGGAGCAGGCGGATACCCCATTCGAGTTCCTAGAATATCTCGCCAAGGAGAGTCTTAGGAAAAGATAAAACGATCTCTAAAGATTTTTGTGGAGAGTTTGAGTTATTTGTCCATTGTAGCTGTTATGTCGGTCAACACGATTGTGCCCAATGAATGGGCGGCGTACAAAATATAAATATGTAAATACACTCCTGGAAAAAATGACATGTACTAGTTAATTATCACGAAGCCTCCGTGGCTTAGGCGGCAGCATGCCGGCCTCTCACCGCTGGGTCCGTGGTTCACATCCCGGTCACTCTATGTGAGATTTGTGCTGGACAAAAGCGGAGGCAGACAGGTTTTTCTCCGGGTACTCCAGTTTTACCTGTCAAAATTTCATTCCAGGAACACTCTCCACTATCATTTCATTTCATCTGTCATTCATTTACTCATTGCCTCCGAGGAGTGCGATAGGCTTCGGCAGCCAGCACAGTTCATATCCCAGCCGCTAGATGGAAGGCTTCATTCATTCCATCCCTGACCCGGTCTGTCGACTGGAACAGGCTGTGGATTTTTTCAGTAAATTATCACAATTAAATGGAGCAATCTAACAGATCTCTTATCAGTTTGTCTCATGAGTATGAGTGTACACCGTTTCTGCCCCCAGACCAGATCATTCTTGGCAGAGCCAGGCGACAGCCAAACAGCTACACCACTAGGTGATCCATAGTTTTCGAGATATTTATTCTTAAAAAAAATGAAAGAAAAAACAATAAAACCAATTACTGTTTTCTCTTGCTACACAAAACAGCCACCACAAAATGTACATATTGGCCAAACATCTTAGGAAAGTGCTGATAAATTCAACCCTGCCAGGATTCGAACATGAAATTTTCTCAACCGCAGTCAGACGCGCTATCCATTGCGCCACCGGGCCAATGCGTGTTATTTACACTATAGCCCCATCTGGTTGTCCGTGAGTACAACTAAATCAGTGCAGAGTTAGAGGATTAAAACATGATGGAATATTCTCAATTCATTTGTTCATGGCGATTGCCAAAAGTGCCGAATTTCCAGGCAGTTGCAAAAGGGTCATCCATTTCTTGACTAACGGTAACAATCAGGATGAATCCACTGACACAGCAGCCGAAATAGCTCAGTTGGGAGAGCGTTAGACTGAAGATCTAAAGGTCCTTGTTCGATCCCGGGTTTCGGCAGTAGTTTTTGTATTTCCAAAAAGTGAGCACACTTGTACATCTAACAACAAGCCACAATAATCAGCAAAGGACTGAGACCAGACTCGCCGCTCTATTTAAATCAGGCTTGCTCATAGCAGGTGTTTCGCCAAGTACAGTAGGCACCCGCTCCGTGCACGGACGGCGAGCGGGCAAACTAGCTGCGTTCAGTCTTGGCAGCGTTAAAGCCTCTATAATGCCACCATGTAGAGGAGTTCATTGAATGTGTCGATATCCATTCGTAGAATGTTTCTATAAGGCATCCAACGTTTAGAATGAAGCATTGGTCTTATGGCGCGTCACGGCAGGGTTGCCACTCCATGAGACGTGGCAGTACAAAGCGCTTCGCGTACACTTTCCGCACATTCAGCGATTGTGCTGTGACGAAGACTTGAATTAAGTACTGTATAATAATACTAATAGTAGGCTAACATAACACATACAACGAAATAAAATTAAATTAACTATAACGTATGCTGAATGTGACATAAAGGAAACAAACAATATAAAATAAATAAAGTACAAGCCCAAGGAAATGTGTGAAGTTTCGACTGCAGTTAAAGTTCAAGTACTTTATTAAAGAAAATACTCCGCATTGGCTTACCTTTCATGATTTATACTTTCGTTGGGTTTAAGGTTCTTAAAATAACTGAACACATTAATTACGACCTGTTTTTCCCTCCTTCTGAGCACTTAACCACGCTTTCTTTTCACAAAACTATCTATTGTTGTACGTGAAATACGTAAAATACAACACGTTAAATCTAACAGAACTGCTGCACACACACTCAAGATAGAGACAGCCGAACTACTGAAATACATGCTCGAAGGGCACAGTAATAAAGCTGTGAGTAGCAAGCTGCACCCCAATGTCCTTCGAAACTTCATTTTTATAATCCGCGGTCAATGAACAGCCCGGCCGGTGTAAACAATTAAACCTACACTCTGGGTAAGCAGGTAGAAAACTTCTTCCAACATTCCTCTACAACTCTCAAACTGACATGACATGGTTATCTTTAAAAATAGAAAAGTTGGCAGCATACGAACTTTTTCAATGCTGCTTTGCGGTTATGAGAGAATATTCAGAAGTTTTATCTACATGAAAATTGTAATATTGCCAGTATAAAATATTTCAATAATCCATCATCAAGACGGCACATTTAGCTACACGTGTGTGAAAAATACTCATCACAAAGTCAATGCAACATGAAATAAGATCGATTTTACTAAAAAAGGGGACTCAGTTTATAGTTTTTTTTTAAATATGGATATCTAATTTCTCTAGCATTTCTATCAAGTTTACGTAGTTCTAATATAGGACAAAAAAAGATCGGCAAAACATAGTCCTAACCGAATATGCTATTTTCTCGACAATGAAAAGTTTTCGACTGATATGGCAACAGTGGAGTGCTAGAAAATGACAGGGTCATACATGTCTCGCGTGCAACAGAAAGAGAGAAGAATATCCCTATCTAACCAGTGCTTCATTCTAAACGTTGAATGCCTTATAAAATCGCATGGTTCTAATATTTGTATGACTAAATTTTTAGCCTACTTTCGATTTTTGCAAAAAATGAAAGTAGACTTATGAGATCAACACAGGGCGAAAAAAAGTGTGTCTGTCTGTGTGTGTGTATGTGTGTGTGTGAGTCTGTGTGTGTGTGTGTCTGTGTGTGTGTGTGTGTGTGTGTGTGTGTGAGTGTGTGTACTCTGAATGTCTATCCCCCCCTATCAATTCGAACACGGTGAATGCGAATTGAACGAAATTTGGTACTAAGGTAGCACTAGCAAAGGACACCTCAGTGTCATGTTTTATATCGCCGCCATCTTGACGGAAACGTAATGGCGGCCACACAAATGTTCAAAGCTTAAATCAAATTACGACTAACCTAATCATCCGATCTCTACCAAATTTTGCAACAACATACCTTTGTGGGGGGAGCATCCTTTGACCTAACTAATAAGTCATCAGTGTAACAGTTTGCGGATGGCGGCCATCTTTGTGTGAAAATTGATTCCCCCTATTAATTCGAACACGGTGCAACCGAATGGAACGAAATTTGGTACAAAGGTAGCACTAGCAAAGGGCACCCCAGTGTCATGTTTTATATCGCCACCATCTTGACGGAAACGTAATGGCGGCCACACAAATGTTCAAAGCTTAAATCAAAATACGATTAACCTAATCATCCGATCTCTGCCAAATTTTGCAACAACATACCTTTATAGAGGAAGCATCCTTTGACCAAATAACTAGGTCATTAGCCTAATAGTTTGCGGATGGCGGCCATCTTTGTGTGAAAATCAGTTCCCCCTATTAATTCAAACACGGTGAAACCAAATGGAACGAAATTTGGTACAGAGGTAGCACTAGCAAAGGGCACCTCAGTGTCATGTTTTATATCGCCGCCATCTTGACAGAAACGTAATGGCGGTCACACGAATGTTCAAAGCTTAAATCAAATTACGATTAACCTAATCATCCGATCTCTACCAAATTTTGCAACTACATACCTTTATGGAGGGAGCATCCTTTGACCAATCTAATAGGTTATTAGCCTAATAGTTTGCGGGTGGCGGCCATCTTTATGTCAAAATTGATTCCCCTATTAATTCGAACACGGTGGAACCGAATGGAACGAAATTTGGTACAGAGGTAGCACTAGCAAAGGGCACCTCAGTGTCATGTTTTATATCGCCACCATCTTGACTGAAACGTAATGGCGGCCACACGAATGTTCAAAGCTTAAATCAAATAACGATTAACCTAATCATCCGATCTCTACCAAATTTTGCAACTACATACCTTTATGGAGGGAGCATTCTTTGACCAATCTAATAGGTCATTCGCCTAATAGTTTGCGGATGGCGGCCATGTTTGTGTCAAAATCGATTCTCCCTATTAATTCAAACACGGTGAAACCGAATGGAACGAAATTTGGTACAGAGATAGCACTAGCAAAGGGCATCTCAGTGTCATGATTTATATCGCCGCAATATTGACAGATACGTAATGGCGGCCACACAAATGTTCAAAGCTTAAATCAAATTACGATTAGCCTAATCATCCGATCTCTAGCAAATTTAGCAACAACATACCTTTATGGAGGGAGCATCCTTTGACCAAACTAATAGGTCATCAGCCTAATATTTTGCGGATGGCGGCCATGTTTGTGTGAAAATCGATTCCCCCTATCAATTCGAACACGGTGAAACCGAATGGAACGAAATTTGGTACAGAGGTAGCACTAGCAAAGGGCACCTCAGTGTCATGTTTTATATCACCGCTATCTTGACGGAGACGTAATCGCGGCCACCCAAATGTTAAAAGCTAAAATGTAATTACGACCAACCTAATAATCTAGTCACTACCAAATTTTGCAACACCATATCTTTATGTGGGAAACATATTCAGACCAAACTGCAAGAACATCAGCCCAATAGTTTGCAGATGGTGGCCAAGTATGTGTGCAAATCGATTCCCCCTATCAATTCAAACACGGTGAAACCGAATTGAACGAAATTTGGTACAGAGGTAGCACTAGCAAAGGGCACCTCATATTCATGTTTAATATCCCTATAGCACGTTGTATTTCAACAAGCTACTACAACCAACATTCAATCATACTCCTTGAAAAGGACAAAGAGTTATAACAATACCCATGCATTTAGGAGAAAGTAGGCTATATGTTCTTTACTGAACATCTTGTTTCTCTGTAATAACCACTTTTTAGCCCAATATTTTCTCTTTCGTGTCGACTTCAATGGCAACAAAGTCAATGCGATTCCGATTTTTTGAAATTTAGAAAAGGAAGGATCCATGATCGCGCGTGCTTTCAGACCAGAGCGAGCCAGCCTACTGCAGATCGGGCCCAGCAGATTGGGTCGTGTTGAGAGCAGCACCCGATTTACCGCGCTAATTACCCAGCAGATCTGGCCCAACAGATTGGGTTGTGTGTAGAGTCCTTTTTAAACCAACCAATTGCCCTCTGCAGTGACAGCTGGTACTACGAATATCAGGATCTGGGAAGAGAAAGGGTGAATCTGCAATAAGATTACATACAATACTCGCCCCTTCAGCCGGGAGGAAAAACGGCGAATCAGCAAAAAGATTGCATACACTATTCGTCCTTTCTCATTCCAGCTCCTGATATGGAGCCAGCTGAGAAGAGACCAAGTTGTATGGCAAATATCATGCACAAGAATCCCAATGGGAAGGGCTGTGGCTTTATGTGCCAATTGGAGAACGTGTTAAATATTTAGTATGTAGACATTCTGTGATAGCTAAAAATTTAAGGTTAAGCTGCAGCTATAATGTGCACGTTTGGTTCTACATATTTTTGTGAACTATTTTCTTCGCTTTAAAGCTTTGCGAATCCAGACATATCTGAGGGCAGTTCTTCGACTGCACACCGGTACAAGTATATGTCCAGTCATTCCGTCACCTGCAGAAAAACATTGGGCATATACCTCATAATGTACACACTTGATGGTCTGCATTTTTGTAATGCAATGTAAAGACACTGTCTACAATTAATCAGTTCAGAATTAGATTGAACCAGCAGCTCTCTCGCTTCGTCTCGCTACACTGTGACGTATGCGTGCTGGTAAACCGCCCGCATTTACGTCACATCTGCCTGACTGCATGGGCCAGGGTAAACAGGCGTCCATCTGACCACCTCTAGTCCAACGCATAGAGATAGTAAACTATACACTAGAGGTATTACCCGTCTGAGATATGAGTGCCGGTGGACAAGTTGGAATATATAAAAACTCAGCAATTCTTCTAGGTTTGTGCCGTGTCTTGTGTGGGTTTTCAACTAGGACACCAAGCTGAGTCATCGGCGGGCTCTTGGTGTCCCCGCCCAGACCCCCACAGGAGTGACGAACTGGCGCCACCTCTCTTTATGTTAGGTGCAACTGCACCACTTGGCTGCGAGAACTAAAAGCTCAAGCAGCCTTATTCTCCCTATGAAGGCTTCCAAAAAGATGGAATATATTCTTTGTTTAAATGTGCACTTGCACTGTTGGCTGGTAGGATACGTCTCGACTCCAGTAGCCTCAGTCATCGTTCTTCTCTCCGTGAAGACATGTGCTCCTGTTACTCTTACGAGGGACGGCCGTGGGAAGGGTCTCACCGTATGGCTCAAGCTGTTTGCGTAGGAGCAAGCGGATGCCCCATTCGAGTTCCTAGAATATCTCGCCAAGGTGAGTCATAGGAAAAGATAAAACGATCTCTAAAGATTTTTGTGGAGAGTTTGAGTTATTTGTCCTTTGTAGCTCTTATGTCGGTCAACACGATTGTGCCCAATGAATGGGCGGCGTACGAAATATAATTATGTAAATACACTCCTGGAAAAAATGACATGTATTAGTTAATTATCACGAAGCCTCCGTGGCTTAGGCGGCAGCATGCCGGCCTCTCACCGCTGGGTCCGTGGTTCACATCCCAGTCACTCTATGTGAGATTTGTGCTGGACAAATGCGGAGGCAGACAGGTTTTTCTCCGGGTACTCCAGTTTTACCTGTCAAAATTTCATTCCAGGAACACTCTCCACTATCATTTCATTTCATCTGTCGTTCATTTACTCATTGCCTCCGAGGAGTGCGATAGGCTTCGGCAGCCAGCACAGTTCATATCCTAGCCGCTAGATGGAAGGCTTCATTCATTCCATCCCTGACCCGGTCTGTCGACTGGGACAGGCTGTGGATTTTTTCAGTAAATTATCACAATTAAATGGAGCAATCTAACAGATCTCTTATCAGTTTGCCTCATGAGTATGAGTGTACACCGTTTCTGCCCTCAGACCAGATCATTCTTGGCAGAGCCAGGCGACAGCCAAACATGCTGGGTGCTACACCACTAGGTGATCCATAGTTTTCGAGATATTTATTCTTAAAAAAAATGAAAGAAAAAACAATAAAAACCAATTACTGTTTTCTCTTGCTACACGAAACACCCACCACAAAATGTACATATTGGCCAAACATCTTAGGAAAGTGCTGATACATTCAACCCTGCCAGGATTCGAACATGAAATTTTCTCAACCGCAGTCAGACGCGCTATCCATTGTGCCACAGGGCCAATGCGTGTTTTTTACACTATAGACCTATCTGGTTGTCCGTGAGTACAACTAAATCAGTGCAGAGTTAGAGGATTAAAACATGATGGAATATTCTCAAGTCATATTGTGCCCAACTCTAGGAATGGGTATTCCAAGTTTCAGACACCTAGATATCAAGGGAAAGGCTGTAGCCGCTTTTGAAAGTTCAGATATTTGAATATCGCGCTACATTGCTTCTCGAAGCATTTCGAAGGATTTTACCGATAGTTGGATGTCAAGTGACGTAGCGAGTAACAGCAGAGGTGGAGGCTATTTATTGATTAAATAGTTAACTATGGAGTAGAGACTTGAGACTGGGATCAGATTACTGGCACGGCCAAATGAAAGAGAATGCAATTAGTATCAAGTAAATCGGACCAGGGATTCAAGAGATATGAGGATTTCTAGATATCAGGCGATGACGCGTGACCCTGAGCGTTTTGAATAAATGCCAGCTGGAGGAGGCACTGTCAGCTCACTTCAACACAAGCACTTGGCAAGCAAGTTGCGTCTACGCTGAGCCAAGGCACATGGTTGCCGTATCTACGCAGAAGTTCTTTTCAAATCGTGATAGTCACGAGAAGTGCTGCGCAAACGAGTTGGAACTTAGTAAGTTTCTGGTGAGGAGAATCACTGAGGTGATTGATTTCTACAGACATTGGTGGAAATATTTATATTTCCAAAAGGACATACGCTAGACTTTGTCTAGGAAATAGTATTTTGTCACAGTCCAATAGTAACTTAATACATGGATGTTTAAATCCATTTCAAGTCAGTTTTCATTTTTGTAACTAGTTAACCACTTCGATCTGTCAGTACATTGAAGACTAGTCTATAACGGTAGCGTTCATTAGTCTACGCAAGGGAAACTGCAAGTTGTCTAGCGCATGGCAGATGGTGATATACAAACCATGCCCAGGGAACGATCTTCAGAACAGCCGTTAACTGCTTAGACTGTCAACGTTTTTCTTGTACTGATGAGATTACAGTGAGTTATGTTACAACTGACACATTTAAGAAGAGATCACTTAGATCTGACCCTATTTCAACAAACTGTTATGGCTTTGATAGAAGCCCATATTAAAATGGAACCACAGTTTGTTCAAACGTCGAAAGATACTACCACTATGTCTGACTAGACGATTTGTGGGTCTACAATGGCGGCCAATACAAGGATCATACGTGCTTGTCCGATAGGGCATGTCTACGGATAAATCTGGTATAGACCAGGTTTACTACACTTCAAGACCATCAAGAAATGTAAGCCACATTTGAATTATATTATGCTTAGCTAATTGGAACAAACTATTTTTCTGCAGATGACCAACACATTTTTTTCGTCGTATTTAAAGCTTGCAATGATTTACGCAAGACTTATTCGAGTTGTTCTGAGTATTTTCAGCACTCAGAACAGTTTAGGATCGATGACCGAGCATTTCGAGCATTTATTTGAATTTTTTCATATTTTTGGGAAATCACGGTAATCAGCCGATGTAACTGTAAAAGTTAAATTTATTTTTGTTGAGGAATGGATATTTTTTCCATATTCGAAGGTTCGAACATGTGGATTCTCACATAATGAGATGATAATTAAATAATAGAACGAATAATAATAATAATAATAATCCACTAATAATAATAATAATTTTTATAATTTTTCTAAATAATTCTTGGATATTATATTTTCTAATAATCATATGTATTGAGAAAGAGCCTATGAAGTAGTTTAAACATTTCTAGTCTGGAACAGGAGATTTTCCGAAGGAGAGTGGTTAGCGCAAGCCCGCATTCAACCAACATTTCAGTTCTGGTTGAACAGTTGATATTTGCATTGAGCAAAGTATATTTTTCATATAACACGGAGAGGCATGAAACGGGAAGCAATTGATATTTGTATCAAATAGGATATTGTTGTATTTATATAAAATCATGACGTAAATACACTCGAAAGTGAAATGAAGCTTTTCATAAGTATGGTAAATTCACGGGTTGAACTGAATGGTAAAATAAAATAAACTTGTCAGTTTATTAATCTTCCAGTGTTGATAACAAGCAGAGGCTTGATTTATTGTATAAATTTTGGGAAGATAATTTATGTGTGTGGAGTAGTTGAAATGCCATTCCCAGGTGCGCATGTTAAGTCGCAGGAATGAAGGTTTTTTCGAGCATCAATCAAATAGCAGGTTCGATGGCTCAGGTTTATAGTAGGAGTATTGGAGCCAAACATTTCGTCGTATGAATAACCCGAAGGTTATTTCTTTGAAACCATCAGTTCTTATTTCAACCTTGTTTACGAATTCCATTTAGACTTTGATTTTGCTAGAACCCGGATTTGTCATGATAGTAGTTTATTCTTCTTCAGAGGAAGACCTTTGCCGTTGTTATTGTAATATTGTGTTCTTACACAAATAATAGAATGGGCCACTGCCAATTAAAAAAATAATTCTTTAACCACGAATAATTTGAAGGATATTTTCAATCCTAGTGCCATGAACCAAATGAATTCATTATGAAACTACAATTCTAATTTCCGCATTCTGTCGAAGAATTGCAAGTTGTGAAAGTTACTAGAAATGGCCATAAATATAAATATTTTTTTCATAATGATTCCAAGTGGAAAATCTAATAGTTGAATGGTTCAACCATTTATTGATCAAGTTGATGATTCAGAAATCATATATTTTGTTTGGAACTTGAATTTCATAATCGAGTCACTTCTCGAATGTTTAATGTCAGAAGAACAATTAATTGTTGTTGTGCTTCGCACAGTTCTTCGATGCTATGCTCAAGGTCAAATACTTTTCAGATGTTATTAATATGTATAAATAATTTGTGTTGCTTCTATGATGATAATATTTTCAACGATATATTTTTGAAAACTGGAAAACAAGAGAAAGTTTAAGAAATTCTATAAACATTTATTCTACGAGTGTTAATATCATGTAAATAGTCAAACAGTGATCAACGTTATTTCCAGTATGGACAATTAATTTTGAACTGGAATTACATATTAATAATTTTGGAACACAGTCCACAGGACTATTAATCGGACTTGTGTTTCCAAAAAGATTGTCAAATGTGTTTGGAAGATTTCTGTATATTGTGTGTAAATAAGAGTGTGGATCGCCACACGTGGATGATGCTGCTTTGAGCATCTTTGCAGTCAGATTTTAACTTTAAAATAAACTGAGATAATTTTACCAGATGTGTTTCACCCAATTAAATCTCCTTCTATCCTTATTGTTGCATTGAGCCAAAAATCAGTAAAGCATTTTCTAAATTTGATGTCGTTTTTGCGATTTGCTTTAACCCATCTGGCGCTCCGGGATATTTTGATTCTCGTGCTGACTGATTATTGGTAAAATGCATATGTGGTCGTGCGGACTCCGGTCTAAACGGGCACAATATGTTCATGGCGATTGCCAAAAGTGTCGAATTTCCAGGCAGTTGCAAAAGGGTCATCCATTTCTTGACTAACGGTAACAATCAGGATGAATCCACTGACACAGCAGCCGAAATAGCTCAGTTGGGAGAGCGTTAGACTGAAGATCTAAAGGTCCTTGTTCGATCCCGGGTTTCGGCAGTAGTTTTGTATTTCCAAAAAGTGAGCATACTTGTACATCTAACAACAAGCCACAATATTCAGCAAAGGTCTGAGACCAGACTCGCCGCTCTATTTAAATCAGGCTTGCTCAAAGCAGGTGTTTCGCCAAGTACAGTAGGCACCCGCTCCGTGCACGGACGGCGAGCGGGCAAACTAGCTGCGTTCAGTCTTGGCAGCGTAAAAGCCTCCATAATGCCACCATGTAGAGCAGTTCATTGAAAGTGTAGATATCCATTCGTAGAATGTTTCTATAAGGTATCCAACGTTTAGAATGAAGCATTGGTCTTATGGTGCGTCACGGCAGGGTTGCCACTCCATGAGAGGTGGCAGTACAAAGCGCTTCGCGTACACTTTCCGCACATTCAGCGATTGTGCTGTGACGAAGACTTGAATTAAGTATTGTATAATAATACTAATAGTAGGCTAACATAACACATACAACGAAATAAAATTAAACTAGATGAAACCCGTCAAAACATGACGGACAATGGAAAACAAATTTACTGAAGAAGCTTCTTATATAAGTTACATTCTTTGTACGATTACTTTTTAGCACTATTGCACCTTTAAGGGCGTCAAAAGATAGCACTCTCAGCATTGCAACATATTGCTGGTCATGACTGAAAACGTGATGAGGTCATCATCATCTTGCACAGTTTCCAGCCACTGGCCGGGTCTGTTTGGAACACAAGCCTCTCCAACGTCTTCTGTCTTCCCACCATCTCTCAGCCTCCACCCTTGTCCAGTCTTCTCCTCTCTTCTTCACGCTTTCTTCCACCCCCTTCAGCCACCTGTCTCTCGGTCTCCCTCTTGGTCTCTTTCCTTCCCACTTCGTCTCGTGTATCCTCCTGGGTATCCTCTTCTCCTCCATTCGTTTTACATGTCCATACCATCTAAGTCTAGATTTCTCTATACCATCCTGTAATGGTTCCTCCTTCATTAATTCCCTGGTCCTCTCATTTCTTATTCTGTCCCTCTTTGTAGCTCCAATACTGCTCCTCAAGAACCTCATCTCACTGGCCTGTATTTTGCTCTTCTCCCTTCCTTTCATAACCCAGGTCTCCGAGGCATACGTCAGGATAGGGACATAGTACGATATATGATCTACTTGCTGTTCTGAGGGTCATCCCTGCTCCATAACATGCTTCTCACACTCCTCCGGAATGCTTCTGCCTGTCTCCCCCGCTCATTTATTTCTCTACCGTTTCTTCCATTCTCTTGTATCAGGCTTCCCAGATACTTGAAACTCTCCACTTTCTTCAGCTGTTCCCCACCAATTGTTATTCCCGTTGTGGTCCTTTCCTTCTTCCTTGTTGTGATCACCATCTCACTCTTATTTATGCTAAATTTCATCCCATATCCTTGTATTATTCCTTCCCACACGTCCAACTGTTCCTGTACCTCCTCCTCCTTGTTTCCACAATCATCAAATCATCCGCAAACACCATTGCTTTCATCTTTCCTTCCCCAATTACTTGTGCCGCTCGGGTCATTATGTCATCCATCACCACAATGAAAAGTAACGGTGACAGTGCACTTCTTTGTTTCAGGCCGTTTCTCTGTTCCACCCAGTCCGATCTCTCTCCTCCCACTTTCACACAGCTCACGCTTCCCTTTTACATCTCTTTTATCCTCCTTATAGTCCATTTTTCTACTCCTCTATCCTCCAGGGACTTCCATACTTTGTTTCTGCATACACTGTCATATGCTTTCTCAATGTCCAGGAAGGCCATCAGTAGATCTGTTCCATACTCATAGTGCTGTTCTTGTAACTGACTTACAGCAAAAATCAAATCCACTGTGGACCTTCCTGCTCTGAAGCCATGTTGTTCTTCCCTCATCCCTCCTTCTATCCTTGTCCTAATTCTCCTTTCTAAAACTTTCTCAAACATCTTTGGACAATGACTCATCAGTGTTATTCCCCGATAGTTTCTGCATTCTGTTCTACTACCTTTCTTGAAGATCGGGACAATTATTCCCTTTTTCCAGTCCTCTGGGGTCTTCCTTTCCTTCCATGCTGCCTTCATCACTCGGTACAACCATTGTATCCCCACCTCTCCTGCTGCTCTCACCATCTCCACACACAACTCATCCACACCCGGTGCCTTCCCTCCTTACATCTTCCTCACTGCATCTTCCACTTCTTTCCATGTTAAGTCCTTTTCTGTTTGCAGTTCATCTACTGTACCTCTTCTCCGATTTCTTCTTCCTCGCCGTGGTTTCCATTTGGGTTCAGGAGTTCTTCAAAATATTCTTTCCACATTTTCTTCAGTTCTTCCCTATTTTCTATCCCTTGTCCCCTTTTGTTCACCATTCTGACATAATCCGTAGGATCCTTCCGCCTCTTATTCTTTGCCATCCCATACAGGACCTTTTTTGTACTTTCACTATCCTGCTGGTCATGACTTAAAACGTGATGAGGTAAATAGCCCAATACGTTCAAGAGTTTCTCCTTGAGCTTGATTGATTGTGATAAAGTAGGCCGAGCGAATAGGACATTGTTGCCTATTAAAAGAAATTGTACTGTACCTGCAAGTGTTTTATCGGAAGGTGTTAAATCAAGTCGTAGGATTTGAGCTCTCTGCCTAATATTACTGCACCTTTTATCCGAATCCAAGCAATTTCTTACATATTTCTTACAATTAATATATTACCATATATGAGTCCTTGGGAAACGTTCAGATTTCTAAGGAGCATAACTATGGCTCAAACGTTCGGAGTATGTGGAGGCGAATCACTTAATTCCAAGGAATTGAAAAATTCAATAATAGGGAAATGAAGTAGCTGGCTTTCATCTTCAGTATCCAATCTGTTAACGCTGATGTAGGCCTATGTGTTTGAACTACTGGATATAAGTTCAATGACTTTTAAATTAATATCATTACATTGTTGCAGCTTGGCAAATATTTTATATTCCAGCAGATCAATTTTACCCTCACAACAGTAAAGACCAAAGTAACCACGCATAGATTTTACGCAAGAGAAGTACAATGTAGAACAATGTTTACATTTGATCGTCAAAGACCTTACAGTACACTGTACTGCATAATATCTGGAATTGTTTCTGAAATGGCCTATTTATATTGGATTTTAAATGTGGCTTCGTATTATTCGATAACACTATAGTGTCCTGCAATAAAGGAGCCGCTAAATATTACATGGCAAATAATACTTCCATTGCCGAAATCAACTGCGTAGTTAGACTCAGTACTCTAAACAAATAATCATTAAACAATTGTCTTATACAATGAAGTTCAACATGACCGTCCAGAGACTTTCATACTCAAGTTGGTTGGTGAGGAGAATGCGATGAAACTGATCGCTTAAAACAAATTCCTTATAATTGTTCCTGCCAGCGAAATTTTCTGCGATAGCTTGAAAACGCAGCTCAGAATGACGTTCTTCATTTTGTTATAAACAGTACGAAACTGTTCTAAATAAGCAATTTCCATCGCCTGTTATAGGTTATGACAGTACATTTTGCAGGGGAACATAGATTCACTTCGCCAACTACTGGAATGACCATAGGCCTATACTCAATACTCACTTCGGCAGTCACCCTAATGGAGGCAGTTTTTGAATTATATGTCCCGTGCATGTCAAAAATCGTATTAACACATGGAGGCCCACCTATTCTTGTCTATCGCCCCGGAGACCCGGGTTACATTTCCTGCTCTGCCAAGAAATTGAATTCTGGTCTGAGGGCAAAAACGGGGCACATTCAGTCTCTTGAGGTATAACTAAGAAGAGGAAGGTTTAATTCCCACCTCGACAATCTTGGATGTGGTTTTCCGTGGTTTCCCACTTCCACTTAAGGCAAATACCGGGATGGTTCCTAACTTAAGGCCTTGGCCGTCTCCTTGCCATTTACCACCTTAATTACAAATACACACAGTAATGCAGCCATCACAATAACTCGGGTTATGAGAGAAAATTTCACACATACACACCCAAGTACACGGGGCTGAGTGACCACGATGTCGGAGCCCTTCAAACGAATTATGTTTGCCAAGTGTCTCTTATGGCGAAAGCAATTGTGGACACGCGCGAGTGCCTGGAAAACTACTTTCTTCTTTAATAATTTAAGAGTATATAGACGATGCATAATTATAACTTTTTGTCTAGGACGCTAATAACTTGACCACCGAAGCATTGGGAAGAAATTGCAATATTAAGGTACATAAACAACATAGCCTACACATTCAACTGTCGGTTAATGTTCCTCAAAATTTCCCTTCTTAAATATTCCCCTCCTTTATAATTCTCCATCACGTGAAACCGTGCCATGTCTTGGGTTTTAAATATATCGATGCAATGGTGCTGCCATCTGCTGTCAGTTACTGGAACTATATGGGCGATGTACTGTCATCTGTTGTCAGTTATAGGAACTGATTGCAGGTATTTAAACGGCGTACTGAGGACAACAGTTTGCTCTTTTGATCACATGCTGTAATGCAATGGTAAAACGGAAATAAAACGTATTGAGAGGGAATGTAGAAATATGTATCTTTTACAGACATAAAACCTTACTAATACTCCTTGTTTAAACAATATTTCAATGGTAAAAAAAAAATACATATACCGGCGAAGGCTGGGATCGAACCAGCGAATCTAGGAACCACAGTCTGTCGCCTTACCCACATAGCTACTCGAGCAATGTTGTTCAGCAGCAGACGCAGCCATTCATTATCTTCAAAAGCTGCTGTCTGAAGGAAATAATCCATTTCATTATCCAAATAATTCATTGTTGCACATTCGTATACGTTCATGCTGTTATTATATTTTATTGCCAGAACTTGGTTAATGTATGTTTTCAATTACATGGAAGCTTATTAAATAACTTACATTTTAATGGAATTCTCACCGCCATTTTGTCATGACCTCAGGTGGATTGTGCGCAAGCGTGAGGGGAAAGAATTCTGCTATTTTCTATATTAATTCTAAAATATACCGAGAGGGAACGTAGAAATATGTATCTTTAACAGACATAAAACCTTACTAATACTCCTTGATTAAACAATATTTCAGTGGTAAAAATATATATATATATATATCGGCGAGGGCAGGGATCGAACCGGCGAATCTAGGAACCACAGTCTGTCGCCTTAACCACATAGCTACTCGCGCACTCTTGGTCAGCAGCAGACGCAGCTGTTCTTTATCATTAAAAGCCGCTGTCTGAAGGAAATAATCCATTTCATTATCCAAATAAATCAAAGTTGCACATTCGTATACGTTCATACTGTTATTATATGGTTAATGTATGCTTTCAATTACATGCAAGCTTATTAAATAACTTACATTTGAATGGACTTCTCACCGCCATTTTGTCATGACCCCAGGCGGATTGTGCGCATGCGTGAGGGAAAAGAATTCTGCTATTTTCTATATTAATTCAAAAATATACCGTAATATATTTGTTTATTTTATAGACACTCTGCAAATCTAGAGGCCAAGAGCTTTCGATAGAGTGCTCTACGAAGTAAATCGGTTCTGTCGTTCTCTCAATCTCGTGGTAACAAAAATCACCTTACTGTTTTAAATATATAGACTAGTTGAAACCCGTCAAAACATGACGGTCAATAGAAAAATATTTACTGAAGAATTTTCTTATATAGGCCTACTGTACATTCTTTGTACGATTATTGTTTGACTCTATTGAAACTATACGGGCGTCAAAAGATTGCACTCTCAACATTGCAAAATACTGCTGGCCATGACTGAAAAATTGTTGGGGCAAATTCAGGCCTATACGTTCCAGAGTTTCCCATTGAGCTTTATTGATTGTGATAAAGTATGCCAAATGAATTGGAAAATATTGCCTCTTAAAAGAAAATGATAGTGTTTTATCGGATGGTGTTAAATCAAGTCGAAGGATTAGACCTCTCTGCCTAATTTTAACTGCACCTATTATTTCCAAATCCAAGCAATATGGTTGCATTTAGGAGTCCTTGGGAAACGTTTAGATTTCTAAGCAGCATAACGGGTCAAGCGTTTTGAGTATGTGGCGGCCAGTCATTTAGATCCAAGGAATTCAAGAACTCTGAGGAGTCTAATACAACTGGCCGCAAACCGTCGCTTATAATTTTGGAATATAACGAAGAAATGCGATGATGTGCAATTCCATACATTTTAAAACAACGTGGACCGTGTGCGTGTGGCACAGTAACATTGGCACCAAATGAAACGAAGGACGTAGCATTGTACTGCCGATTAGTCTCTCTGAAATTCCTTGAGATATCATCTCCAGTGAAAAATAATTGTTGCAGCCTGTCAAAATATTTTATATATATTCAGATTAATTTTACCATAACAACAGCAAAGGTCAAAGTAAGCAAGTGTAGATTTCTCGCAAGAGAAATACAGTGCAGAACAATGTTTACATTTGTTCGTCAAGGACCCTAAACTGTAACGGCATAGTATCTGGAATTGTTTCTGAAATGCCATATTTATATTAGATTTTAAAAGTGGCTTCGTATTTTTCTCCGATTTCCCATTTTTTTGCGCCTAGTGTTCTATTTCGTCAAATGGGTTTATTTATAGCAGCATTTCTCCCCAAATTAACATCATTTTAAATAACACTATAGTGGCCTGCATCAACGCAGCCGCCAAATATTAAATGGTAAATAATAACTTACTTCCATTGCCAAAATCAACTGCTTGGTTAGACCCATTGTTATGTACTCTAAACAAATAATCAATAAACAATAATATTCACATATACAATGAAGTTCAGAGACTTCCATTCTCAAGTTGGTTGCTGATGAGAATGCGATGAGACTGATCGCCAAGAATAAAATCCTTGCAATTTTTGCAATTTGCTTGCAAACGCAACTCAGGATGACGATCTTTATTTTGAAATAAACAGAATGAACTTGCTGTAAATAATCAATTTCCATCACCTGTTGAAGGTACAATACTTTGCATTTCCATGACAGTAAATTATGCAAGGGAGCATAGACTCACTTCGGCAGTCACCGTAATGGAGGGAGTTTTAGAATTATATGTTCAGTACTTGTCAAAGATTGTATTAACACAGGGAAGCCCCCTCTTAAGGTACATTCTGAGCTATTGCCCCTGATTCCAGGTTCGATCCCCGCTCTGCCAAGAAATTTAATTCTGGTCTGAGGACTGGAACTGGGCGGGGCGCACTCGTGATGCAAAACTAAGAAGAGCAAAGTTTGATTCCCATCTCAACAATCTTGGATTTGGTTTTCCGTGGTTTCCCACTTCCACTCCAGGCAAATACCAGGATAGTTCCTAACTTAAAGCCTCGGTCGTTAACTCTCCATTCCCCACATTAATTACAAATGCACACATCAACACAGCCATCACATTAACACAGGTTATCAGAGAAAAGTATACACTCGCACACCAAAGTAGACAGGGCTGAGTGACCACGATGTCTGAGTCCATCAAATGAATTATGTTCGCCAATTTGTTAACGCTGATGTATGTGTTTGAACTACTGGATATAAGTTCAATGACTTTTAAATTAATATCATTACATTGTTGCAGCTTAGCAAATATTTTATATTCCAGCAGATCAATTTTACCATCACAACAGTAAAGGCCAAAGTAACCGCGCGTAGATTTTACGCAAGAGAAATACAATGTAGAACAATGTTTACATTTGATCGTCAAAGACCTTACACTGTACTGCATAATATCTGGAATTGTTTCTGAAATGGCCTATTTATATTGGATTTTAAATGTGGCTTCGTATTATTCGATAACACTATAGTGTCCTGCAATATCGGAGCCGCTAAATATTAAATGGCAAAAAATACTTCCATTGCCGAAATCAACTGCGTAGTTAGACTCAGTACTCTACACTGACCGTCCAGAGACTTTCATACTCAAGTTGGTTGGTGAGGGGAATGCGATGAGACTGATCGCTTAAAATAAATTCCTTATAATTGTTCCTGCCAGCGAAATTTTTTGCAATAGCTTGAAAACTCAGCTCAGAATGACGTTCTTCATTTTGATATAAACAGTACAAAACTGCTCTAAATAAGCTATTTCCATCACCTGTTATAGGTTATGGCAGTACATTTTGCAGGGGAACATCGAATCACTTCGCCAACTACTGGAATGAGCATAGGCCTATACTCAATACTCACTTCGGCAGTCACCCTAATGGAGGCAGTTTTAGAATTCTATGTCCCGTGCATGTCAAAAATCGTATTAACACATGGAAGCCCACCCATTCTTGGCTATCGCCTCGGAGACCCGGGTTACATTTCCTACTCTGCCAAGAAATTTAATTCTGGTCTGAGGGCAAAAACGGGGCACATTCAGTCTCTTGAGGTATAACTAAGAAGAGGAAGTTTTGATTCCCACCTCGACAATCTTGGATGTGGTTTTCCGTGGTTTCCCACTTCCACTCCCGGCAAATACCGGGATGGTTCCTATCTTAAGGCCTCGGCCGTCACCTTGCCATTTCCCACCTTAATTACAAATACACACAGTAATGCAGCCATCACAATAACACGGGTTATCAGATAAAATTTTACACATACACACCAAAGTACACGGGGATGAGTGACCACCATGTCGAAGCCCTTCAAACGAATTATGTTTGCCAAGTGTCTCTCATGGCGAAAGCAATTGTGGACACGCGCCAGGGCCTGGAAAACTACTTTTTCTCTAATAATTTAAGAGTATATCGACGATGCATAATTATAACTTTTAGTCTAGGATGCTACCAACTTGACCACCGAAGCATTGGGAAGAAATTGCAATATTAAGGTACATAAACAACATAGCCTACGCACTCAACTGTCAGTTAATGTTCTTCAACGTTTCCCTTCTTAAATATTCCCCTCCTTCATAATTCTCCATCACGTGAAAACGCGCCATACCTTGTGTTTTAAATATATCGATGCAATGGTGCTGCCATCTGTTGTCAGTTACTGGAACTATATGGGAGAGGTACTGCCATATGTTGTCAGTTACTGGAACTGATGGCAGATATTAGCTATTTTGACCACATGCTGTAATGCAATGGTAAAACGGAAATAAAACGTATTGAGAGGGAATGTAGAAATACGTATCTTTAACTGACATAAAACGTTACCAATACTCCTTGATAAAACAATATTTCAGTGGTAAAAAAAATACTGGCGAGAGCTGGGATCGAACCTGTGATCCTTGGATCCACAGTCAATCGCCTTAACCAAATAGCTACTCGCGCACTCGTGTTCAAGCGCAGACGCAACCATTCACTATCTTCAAAGCCGCTATCTGAAGAAAATAATCCAATTCATTATCAATAAAATCAATATTGCACATTCGTATATGTTCATACTGTTATTATATTTTATTGTCAGAACTTTGTTAATGTATGTTGTCAATTACATGGAAGCTTATTAAATAACTTACATTTTAATGGACTTCTCACCGCCATTTTGACATGAGCCCAGGCGGATTGTGCGCATGCGTGAGGGGAAAGAATTCTGCTATTTTCTATATTTATTTAAAAATATACCGTAATATATTTGTTTATTTTAGAGACACTCTGCAAATCTACAGGCCAAGAGCTTTCGTTAGAGTGCTCTTCGAAGTAAATCGGTTCTGTCGTTCTCTCAATCTCGCGGTAACAAAAATCACCTTAGTGTTTTAAATATATAGATTAACTATAACGAATGCTGAATGTGACATAAAGAAAACAAACAAAACAAAATAAATAAAGTACAAGCCCAAGGAAATGTGTGAAGTTTCGACTGCAGATAAAGTTCAAGTACTTTATTAAAGAAAATACTCCTCATTGGCTTACCTTTCATGATTTATACTTTCGTTGGGTTTAAGGTTCTTAAAATAACTGAACACATTAATTACGACCTGTTTTGCCCTCCTTCTGAGCACTTAACCACGCTTTCTTTTCACAAAACTATCTATTGTTGTACGTGAAATACGTAAAATACAACACGTTAAATCTAACAGAACTGCTGCACACACACTCAAGATAGAGACAGCCGAACTACTGAAATACATGCTCGAAGGGCACAGTAATAAAGCTGTGAGTAGCAAGCTGCACCCCGATGTCCTTCGAAACTTCATTTTTATAATCCGCCGTCAATGAACAGCCCGGCCGGTGTAAACAATTAAACCTACACTCTGGGTAAGCAGGTAGAAAACTTCTTCCAACATTCCTCTACAACTCTCAAACTGACATGACATGGTTATCTTTAAAAATAGAAAAGTTGGCAGCATACGAACTTTTTCAATGCTGCTTTGCGGTTATGAGAGAATATTCAGAAGTTTTATCTACATGAAAATTGTAATATTGCCAGTAAAAATATTTCACTAATCCATCATCAAGACGGCACATTTAGCTACACGTGTGTGAAAAATAGGCATCACAAAGTCAATGCAACATGAAATAAGATCGATTTTACTAAAAAGGGGACTCAGTTTATAGTTGTTTTTTTTTAAATATGGATATCTAATTTCTCTAGCATTTCTATCAAGTTTACGTAGTTCTAATATAGGACGAAAAAAGATCGGCAAAACATAGTCCTTCCCGAATATGCTATTTTCTCGACAATGAAAAGTTTTCGACTGATATGGCAACAGTGGAGTGCTAGAAAATGACAGGGTCATACATGTCTCGCGTGCAACAGAAAGAGAGAAGAATATCCCTATCTAACCAGTGCTTCATTCTAAACGTTGGATGCCTTATAAAATCGCATGGTTCTAATATTCGTATGACTAAAAATTTTTCAGTGTAATAACCACTTTTTAGCCCAATATTTTCTCTTTCGTGTCGACTTCAATGGCAACAAAGTCAATGCGATTCCGATTTTTTGAAATTTAGAAAAGGAAGGAGCCATGATCGCGCGTGCTTTCAGACCAGAGCGAGCCAGCCTACTGCAGATCGGGCCCAGCAGATTGTGTCGTGTTGAGAGCAGCATCCGATTTACCGCGCTAATTACCCAGCAGATCGGGCCCAACAGATTGGGTCGAGTGTAGAGTCCTTTTTAAACCAACCGATTGCCCTCTGCAGTGACAGCTGGTACTACGAATATCAGGATCTGGGAGTAGAAAGGGTGAACCTGCAATAAGATTACATACAATACTCGCCATTTCAGCCGGGAGGAGAAAGGGCGAATCAGCAAAAAGATTACATACACTATTCGTCCTTTCTCCTTCCAGCTCCTGATATGGAGTCAGCTGAGAAGAGATCAAGTTGTATGGCAAATATCATGCAAAATAATCCCAATGGGAAGGGCAGTGGCTTTATGTGCCAACTGGAGAACGTGTTAAATATTTAGTATGTAGACATTCTGTGAGAGCTAAAAATTTAACGTTAAGCTGCAGCTATAATGTGCACGTTTGGTTCTACATATTTTTGTGAACTATTTTCTTCGCTTTAAAGCTTTGCGAATCCAGACAGATAGTTATCTGAGGGCAGTTCTTCGACTGCACTCCGGTACAAGTATATGTCCAGTTATTCACTCACCTGCAGAAAAACATTGGGCATATACCTCATAATGTACACACTTGAATGTCTGCATTTTTGTAATGCAATGTAAAGACACTGTCTATAATTAATCAGTACATAATTAGATTGAACCAGCCGCTCTCTCCCTTCGTCTCGCTACACTCTGACGTATACGGGCTGGTAAACCGCCCGCATTTACGTCACATCTACCTGACTGCATGGGCCAGGGTAAACAGGCGTCCATCTGACCACCTCTGGTCCAACGCATAGAGATAGTAAACTATACACTAGAGGTAATACCCGTCTGAGATATGAGTGCCGGTGGCCAAGTTGGAATATATTAAAACTCAGCAATTCTTCGAGGTTTGTGCCGTGTCTTGTGTGGGTTTTCGACTAGGACACCAAGCTGAGTCATCGGCGGGCTCTTGGTGTCCCCAACCGAGCGATTGCCAAAAGTGCCGAATTTCCAGGCAGTTGCAAAAGGGTCATCCATCTTTTGACTAACAGAGCAGCCGAAATAGCTCAGTTGGGAGAGCGTTAGACTGAAGATCTAAAGGTCCCTGGTTCGATCCCGGGTTTCGGCAGTAATTTTGTATTTCCAAAAAGTGAGCATACTTGCAGTACTTCTAAAAACAAGCCACAATAATCAGCAAAGGTCTGAGACCAGACTCGCCGCTCTATTTAAATCAGGCTCTGCTCAAAGCAGGTGTTTCGCCAAGTAGGCACCCACTCCGTGCACGGACGTCGAGCGCGTCAAGTAGCTGCGTTCAGTCTTGGCAGCGTTAGAGCCTCTATAATGCCACCATGTAGAGCAGTTCATTGAAAGTGTCGATATCCATTCGTAGAAAGTTTCTAAAATCGCATGGTTCTAATATTTGTATGACTAATTTTTTTTCTCTGTAATAACCACTTTTTAGCCCAATATTTTCTCTTTCGTGTCGACTTCAATGGCAACAAAGTCAATGCGATTCCTATTTTTTGAAATTTAGAAAAGGAAGGATCCATGATCGCGCGTGCTTTCAGACCAGAGCGAGCCAGCCTACTGCAGATCGGGCCCAGCAGATTGTGTCGTGTGGAGAGCAGCACCTGATTTACCGCGCTAATTACCCAGCAGATCGGGCCCAACAGATTGGGTTGTGTGTAGAGTCCTTTTTAAACCAACCGATTGCCTTCTGCAGTGACAGCTGGTAATACGAATATCAGGATCTGGGAGGAGAAAGGGTGAATCTGCAATAAGATTACATACAATACTCGCCCTTTCAGCCGGGAGGAAAAAGAGCGAATCAGCAAAAAGATTACATACACTATACGTCCTTTCTCCTTCCAGCTCCTGATATGGAGTCAGCTGAGAAGAGACCAAGTTGTATGGCAAATATCATGCAAAAGAATCCCAATGGGAACGGCTGTGGCTTTATGTGCCAATTGGAGAACGTGTTAAATATTTAGTATGTTGACATTCTGTGATAGCTAAAAATTTAACGTTAAGCTGCAGCTATAATGTGCACGTTTGGTTCTTCATATTTTTGTGAACTATTTTCTTCGCTTTAAAGCTTTGCGAATCCAGACATATCTGAGGGCAGTTCTTCGACTGCACACCGGTACAAGTATATGTCCAGTCATTCCCTCACCGGCAGAAAAACATTGGGCATATATATACCTCATAATGTACACACTTGAATGTCTGCATTTTTGTAATGCAATGTAAAGACACTGTCTACAATTAATCAGTTCAGAATTAGATTGAACCAGCAGCTCTCTCGCTTCGTCTCGCTACACTGTGACGTATGCGTGCTGGTAAACCGCCCGCATTTACGTCACATCTGCCTGACTGCATGGGCCAGGGTAAACAGGCGTCCATCTGACCACCTCTGGTCCAACGCATAGAGATAGTAAACTATACACTAGAGGTATTACCCGTCTGAGATATGAGTGCCAGTGGCCAAGTTGGAATATTTTAAAACTCAGCAATTCTTCTAGGTTTGGGCCGTGTCTTGTGTGGGTTTTCAACTAGGACACCAAGCTGACTCATCGGCGGGCTCTTGGTGTCCCCGGCCAGACCCCCACAGGAGTGACGAACTGGCGCCACCTCCCTTTATGTTAGGTGCAACTGCACCACTTGGCTGAGAGAACTAAAAGCTCAAGCAGCCATAACCTCCCTATGAAGGCTTCCAAAAAGATGGAATATATTCTTTGTTTAAATGTGCACTTGCACTGTTGGCTGGTAGGATACGTCTTGACTCCAGTAGCCTCAGTCATCGTTCTCCTCTCCGTGAAGACATGAGCTCCTGTTTTTCTTACGAGGGACGGCCGTGGGACGGGTCTCACGGTTTGGCTCAAGCTGTTTGCGTAGGAGCAAGCGGATGCCCCATTCGAGTTCCTAGAATATCTCGCCAAGGTGAGTCATAGGAAAAGATAAAACGATCTCTAAAGATTTTTGTGGAGAGTTTGAGTTATTTGTCCTTTGTAGCTCTTATGTCGGTCAACACGATTGTGCCCAATGAATGGGCGGCGTACAAAATATAAATATGTAAATACACTCCTGGAAAAATGACATGTATAAGTTAATTATCACGAAGCCTCCGTGGCTTAGGCGGCAGCATGCCGGCCTCTCACCGTTGGGTCCGTGGTTCACATCCCGGTCACTCTATGTGAGATTTGTGCTGGACAAAAGCGGAGGCAGACAGGTTTTTCTCCGGGTACTCCAGTTTTACCTGTCAAAATTTCATTCCAGGAACACTCTCCACTATCATTTCATTTCATCTGTCATTCATTTACTCATTGCCTCCGAGGAGTGCGATAGGCTTCGGCAGCCGGCACAGTTCATATCCTAGCCGCTAGATGGAAGGCTTCATTCATTCCATCCCTGACCCGGTCTGTCGACTGGAACAGGCTGTGGATTTTTTCAGTAAATTATCACAATTAAATGGAGCAATCTAACAGATCTCTTATCAGTTTGCCTCATGAGTATGAGTGTACACCGTTTCTGCCCCCAGACCAGATCATTCTTGGCAGAGCCAGGCGACAGCCAAACATGCTGGGTGCTACACCACTAGGTGATCCATAGTTTTCGAGATGTTTATTCTTAAAAAAAAGAAAGAAAAAACAATAAAAACCAATTACTGTTTTCTCTTGCTACACGAAACACCCACCACAAAATGTACATATTGGCCAAACATCTTAGGAAAGTGCTGATACATTCAACCCTGCCAGGATTCGAACATGAAATTTTCTCAACCGCAGTCAGACGCGCTATCCATTGCGCCACAGGGCCAATGCGTGTTATTTACACTATAGACCCATCTGGTTGTCCGTGAGTACAACTAAATCAGTGCAGAGTTAGAGGATTAAAACATGATGGAATATTCTCAAGTCATTTGTTCATGGCGATTGCCAAAAGTGCCGAATTTCCAGGCAGTTGCAAAAGGGTCATCCATTTCTTGACTAACGGTAACAATCAGGACGAATTCACTGACACAGCAGCCGAAATAGTTCAGTTGGGAGAGCGTTAGACTGAAGATCTAAAGATCCCGGGTTTCGGCAGTAGTTTTGTATTTCCAAAAAGTAAGCATACTTGTACATCTAACAACAAGCCACAATAATCAGCAAAGGTCTGAGACCAGACTCGCCGCTCTATTTAAATCAGGCTTGCTCAAAGCAGGAGTTTCGCCAAGTACAGTAGGCACCCGCTCCGTGCACGGACGGCGAGCGGGCAAACTAGCTGCGTTCAGTCTTGGCAGCGTTAAAGCCTCTATAATGCCACCATGTAGAGGTGTTCATTGAAAGTGTCGATATCCATTCGTAGAATGTTTCTATAAGGCATCCAACGTTTAGAATGAAGCATTGGTCTTATGGCGCGTCACGGCAGGGTTGCCACTCCATGAGAGGTGGCAGTACAAAGCGCTTCGCGTACACTTTCCGCACATTCAGCGATTGTGCTGTGACGAAGACTTGAATTAAGTATTGTATAATAATACTAATAGTAGGCTAACATAACACATACAACGAAATAAAATTAAATTAACTATAACGAATGCTGAATGTGACATAAAGAAAACAAACAAAATAAAATAAATAAAGTACAAGCCCAAGGAAATGTGTGAAGTTTCGACTGCAGTTAAAGTTCAAGTACTTTATTAAAGAAAATTCTCCGCATTGGCTTACCTTTCATGATTTATACTTTCGTTGGGTTTAAGGTTCTTAAAATAACTGAACACATTAATTACGACCTGTTTTTCCCTCCTTCTAGCACTTAACCACGCTTTCTTTTCACAAATCTATCTATTGTTGTACGTGAAATACGTAAAATACAACACGTTAAATCTAACAGAACTGCTGCACACACACTCAAGATAGAGACAGCCGAACTACTGAAATACATGCTCGAAGGGCACAGTAATAAAGCTGTGAGTAGCAAGCTGCACCCCGATGTCCTTCGAAACTTCATTTTTATAATCCGCGGTCAATGAACAGCCCGGCCGGTGTAAACAATTAAACCTACACTCTGGGTAAGCAGGTAGAAAACTTCTTCCAACATTCCTCTACAACTCTCAAACTGACATGACATGGTTATCTTTAAAAATAGAAAAGTTGGCAGCATACGAACTTTTTCAATGCTGCTTTGCGGTTATGAGAGAATATTCAGAAGTTTTATCTACATGAAAATTGTATTATTGCCAGTATAAAATATTTCAATAATCCATCATCAAGACGGCACATTTAGCTACACATGTGTGAAAAATAGGCATCACAAAGTCAATGCTACATGAAATAAGATCGATTTTACTAAAAAGGGGACTCAGTTTATAGTTTTTTAAAAAAATATGGATATCTAATTTTTCTAGCATTTCTATCAAGTTTACGTAGTTCTAATATAGGACAAAAAAAGATCGGCAAAACATAGTCCTACCCGAATATGCTATTTTCTCGACAATGAAAAGTTTTCGACTGATATGGCAACAGTGGAGTGCTAGAAAATGACAGGGTCATACATGTCTCGCGTGCAACAGAAAGAGAGAAGAATATCCCTATCTAACCAGTGCTTCATTCTAAACGTTGGATGCCTTATAAAATCGCATGGTTCTAATATTTGTATGACTAAATTTTTTTCTCTGTAATAACCACTTTTTAGCCCAATATTTTCTCTTTCGTGTCGACTTCAATGGCAACAAAGTCAATGCGATTCCGATTTTTTGAAATTTAGAAAAGGAAGGAGCCATGATCGCGCGTGTTTTCAGGCCAGAGCGAGCCAGCCTACTGCAGATCGGGCCCAGCAGATTGTGTCGTGTTGAGAGCAGCACCCGATTTACCGCGCTAATTACCCAGCAGATCGGGCCCAACAGATTGGGTCGAGTGTAGAGTCCTTTTTAAACCAACCGATTGCCCTCTGCAGTGACAGCTGGTACTACGAATATCAGGATCTGGGAGGAGAAAGGGTGAATCTGCAATAAAATTACATACAATACTCGCCCTTTCAGCCGGGAGGAGAAAGGGCGAATCAGCAAAAAGATTACATACACTATTCGTCCTTTCTCCTTCCAGCCCCTGATATGGAGTCAGCTGTGAAGGGATCAAGTTGTATGGCAAATATCATGCAAAAGAATCCCAATGGGAAGGGCAGTGGCTCTATGTGCCAACGGGAGAACGTGCTAAATATTTAGTATGTAGACATTCTGTGATAGCTAAAAATGTAACGTTAAGCGGCAGCTATAATGCGCACTGTTCGTTCTACATATTTATGTGAACTATTTTCTTCGCTTTCAAGCTTTGCGAATCCAGACATATCTGAGGGCAGTTCTTCGACTGCACACCGGTACAAGTATATGTCCAGTCATTCCCTCACCTGCAGAAAAACATTGGGCATATACCTCATAATGTACACACTTGAATGTCTGCATTTTTGTAATGCAATGTAAAGACACTGTCTACAATTAATCAGTTCAGAACTAGATTGAACCAGCAGCTCTCTCGCTTCGTCTCGCTACACTGTGACGTATGCGTGCTGGTAAACCGCCCGTATTTACGTCACATCTGCCTGACTGCATGGGCCAGGGTAAACAGGCGTCCATCTGACCACCTCTGGTCCAACGCATAGAGATAGTAAACTATACACTAGAGGTATTACCCGTCTGAGATATGAGTGCCGGTGGCCAAGTTGGAATATATTAAAACTCAGCAATTCTTCTAGGTTTGGGCCGTGTCTTGTGTGGGGTTTCAACTAGGACACCAAGCAGACTCATCGGCGGGCTCTTGGTGTCCCCGCCCAGACCCCCACAGGAGTGACGAACTGGCGCCACCTCCCTTTATGTTAGGTGCAACTGCACCACTTGGCTGCGAGAACTAAAAGCTCAAGCAGCCTTAACCTCCCTATGCAGGCTTCCAAAAAGATGGAATATATTCTTTGTTTAAATGTGCACTTGCACTGTTGGCTGGTAGGATACGTCTCGACTCCAGTAGCCTCAGTCATCGTTCTCCTCTCCGTGAAGACATGTGCTCCTGTTACTCTTACGAGGGACGGCCGTGGGACGGATCTCACCGTTTGGCTCAAGCTGTTTGCGTAGGAGCAGGCGGATACCCCATTCGAGTTCCTAGAATATCTCGCCAAGGAGAGTCTTAGGAAAAGATAAAACGATCTCTAAAGATTTTTGTGGAGAGTTTGAGTTATTTGTCCATTGTAGCTGTTATGTCGGTCAACACGATTGTGCCCAATGAATGGGCGGCGTACAAAATATAAATATGTAAATACACTCCTGGAAAAAATGACATGTACTAGTTAATTATCACGAGGCCTCCGTGGCTTAGGCGGCAGCATGCCGGCCTCTCACCGCTGGGTCCGTGGTTCACATCCCGGTCACTCTATGTGAGATTTGTGCTGGACAAAAGCGGAGGCAGACAGGTTTTTCTCCGGGTACTCCAGTTTTACCTGTCAAAATTTCATTCCAGGAACACTCTCCACTATCATTTCATTTCATCTGTCATTCATTTACTCATTGCCTCCGAGGAGTGCGATAGGCTTCGCCAGCCAGCACAGTTCATATCCCAGCCGCTAGATGGAAGGCTTCATTCATTCCATCCCTGACCCGGTCTGTCGACTGGAACAGGCTGTGGAATTTTTCAGTAAATTATCACAATTAAATGGAGCAATCTAACAGATCTCTTATCAGTTTGTCTCATGAGTATGAGTGTACACCGTTTCTGCCCCCAGACCAGATCATTCTTGGCAGAGCCAGGCGACAGCCAAACATGCTGGGTGCTACACCACTAGGTGATCCATAGTTTTCGAGATATTTATTCTTAAAAAAAATGAAAGAAAAAACAATAAAAACCAATTACTGTTTTCTCTTGCTACACGAAACAGCCACCACAAAATGTACATATTGGCCAAACATCTTAGGAAAGTGCTGATAAATTCAACCCTGCCAGGATTCGAACATGAAATTTTCTCAACCGCAGTCAGACGCGCTATCCATTGCGCCACCGGGCCAATGCGTGTTATTTACACTATAGCCCCATCTGGTTGTCCGTGAGTACAACTAAATCAGTGCAGAGTTAGAGGATTAAAACATGATGGAATATTCTCAAGTCATTTGTTCATGGCGATGGCCAAAAGTGCCGAATTTCCAGGCAGTTGCAAAAGGGTCATCCATTTCTTGACTAACGGTAACAATCAGGATGAATCCACTGACACTGCAGCCGAAATAGCTCAGTTGGGAGAGCGTTAGACTGAAGATCTAAAGGTCCTTGTTCGATCCCGGGTTTCGGCAGTAGTTTTTGTATTTCCAAAAAGTGAGCACACTTGTACATCTAACAACAAGCCACAATAATCAGCAAAGGACTGAGACCAGACTCGCCGCTCTATTTAAATCAGGCTTGCTCAAAGCAGGTGTTTCGCCAAGTACAGTAGGCACCCGCTCCGTGCACGGACGGCGAGCGGGCAAACTAGCTGCGTTCAGTCTTGGCAGCGTTAAAGCCTCTATAATGCCACCATGTAGAGGAGTTCGTTGAATGTGTCGATATCCATTCGTAGAATGTTTCTATAAGGCATCCAACGTTTAGAATGAAGCATTGGTCTTATGGCGCGTCACGGCAGGGTTGCCACTCCATGAGACGTGGCAGTACAAAGCGCTTCGCGTACACTTTCCGCACATTCAGCGATTGTGCTGTGACGAAGACATGAATTAAGTACTGTATAATAATACTAATAGTAGGCTAACATAACACATACAACGAAATAAAATTAAATTAACTATAACGTATGCTGAATGTGACATAAAGGAAACAAACAATATAAAATAAATAAAGTACAAGCCCAAGGAAATGTGTGAAGTTTCGACTGCAGTTAAAGTTCAAGTACTTTATTAAAGAAAATACTCCGCATTGGCTTACCTTTCATGATTTATACTTTCGTTGGGTTTAAGGTTCTTAAAATAACTCAACACATTAATTACGACCTGTTTTGCCCTCCTTCTGAGCACTTAACCACGCTTTCTTTTCACAAAACTATCTATTGTTGTACGTGAAATACGTAAAATACAACACGTTAAATCTAACAGAACTGCTGCACACACACTCAAGATAGAGACAGCCGAACTACTGAAATACATGCTCGAAGGGCACAGTAATAAAGCTGTGAGTAGCAAGCTGCACCCCAATGTCCTTCGAAACTTCATTTTTATAATCCGCGGTCAATGAACAGCCCGGCCGGTGTAAACAATTAAACCTACACTCTGGGTAAGCAGGTAGAAAACTTCTTCCAACATTCCTCTACAACTCTCAAACTGACATGACATGGTTATCTTTAAAAATAGAAAAGTTGGCAGCATACGAACTTTTTCAATGCTGCTTTGCGGTTATGAGAGAATATTCAGAAGTTTTATCTACATGAAAATTGTAATATTGCCAGTATAAAATGTTTTAATAATCCATCATCAAGACGGCACATTTAGCTACACGTGTGTGAAAAATAGGCATCACAAAGTCAATGCAACATGAAATAAGATCGATTTTACTAAAAAAGGGGACTCAGTTTATAGTTTTTTTTTAAATATGGATATCTAATTTCTCTAGCATTTCTATCAAGTTTACGTAGTTCTAATATAGGACAAAAAAAGATCGGCAAAACATAGTCCTAACCGAATATGCTATTTTCTCGACAATGAAAAGTTTTCGACTGATATGGCAACAGTGGAGTGCTAGAAAATGACAGGGTCATACATGTCTCGCGTGCAACAGAAAGAGAGAAGAATATCCCTATCCAACCAGTGCTTCATTCTAAACGTTGAATGCCTTATAAAATCGCATGGTTCTAATATTTGTATGACTAAATTTTTTCTCTGTAATAACCACTTTTTAGCCCAATATTTTCTCTTTCGTGTCGACTTCAATGGCAACAAAGTCAATGCGATTCCGATTTTTTGAAATTTAGAAAAGGAAGGAGCCATGATCGCGCGTGCTTTCAGACCAGAGCGAGCCAGCCTACTGCAGATCGGGCCCAGCAGATTGTGTCGTGTTGAGAGCAGCACCCGATTTACCGCGCTAATTACCCAGCAGATCGGGCCCAACAGATTGGGTTGTGTGTAGAGTCCTTTTTAAACCAACCGATTGCCTTCTGCAGTGACAGCTGGTAATACGAATATCAGGATCTGGGAGGAGAAAGGGTGAATCTGCAATAAGATTACATACAATACTCGCCCTTTCAGCCGGGGGGAAAAAGGGCGAATCAGCAAAAAGATTACATACACTATTCGTCCTTTCTCCTTCCAGCTCCTGATATGGAGTCAGCTGAGAAGAGACCAAGTTGTATGGCAAATATCATGCAAAAGAATCCCAATGGGAAGGGATGTGGCTTTATGTGCCAATTGGAGAACGTGTTAAATATCTAGTATGTAGACATTCTGTGATAGCTAAAAATTTAACGTTAAGCTGCAGCTATAATGTGCACGTTTGGTTCTACATATTTTTGTGAACTATTTTCTTCGCCTTAAAGCTTTGCGAATCCAGACATATCTGAGGGCAGTTCTTCGACTGCACACCGGTACAAGTATATGTCCAGTCATTCCCTCACCTGCAGAAAAACATTGGGCATATACCTCATAATGTACACACTTGAATGTCTGCATTTTTGTAATGCAATGTAAAGACACTGTCTACAATTAATCAGTTCAGAATTAGATTGAACCAGCAGCTCTCTCGCTTCGTCTCGCTACACTGTGACGTATGCGTGCTGGTAAACCGCCCGCATTTACGTCACATCTGCCTGACTGCATGGGCCAGGGTAAACAGGCGTCCATCTGACCACCTCTAGTCCAACGCATAGAGATAGTAAACTATACACTAGAGGTATTACCCGTCTGAGATATGAGTGCCGGTGGACAAGTTGGAATATATTAAAACTCAGCAATTCTTCTAGGTTTGTGCCGTGTCTTGTGTGGGTTTTCAACTAGGACACCAAGCTGAGTCATCGGCGGGCTCTTGGTGTCCCCGCCCAGACCCCCACAGGAGTGACGAACTGGCGCCACCTCTCTTTATGTCAGGTGCAACTGCACCACTTGGCTGCGAGAACTAAAAGCTCAAGCAGCCTTAACCTCCCTATGAAGGCTTCCAAAAAGATGGAATATATTCTTTGTTTAAATGTGCACTTGCACTGTTGGCTGGTAGGATACGTCTCGACTCCAGTAGCCTCAGTCATCGTTCTCCTCTCCGTGAAGACATGTGCTCCTGTTACTCTTACGAGGGACGGCCGTGGGACGGGTCTCACCGTTTGGCTCAAGCTGTTTGCGTAGGAGTAGGCGGATGCCCCATTCGAGTTCCTAGAATATCTCGCCAAGGTGAGTCATAGGAAAAGATAAAACGATCTCTAAAGATTTTTGTGGAGAGTTTGAGTTATTTGTCCTTTGTAGCTCTTATGTCGGTCAACACGATTGTGCCCAATGAATGGGCGGCGTACAAAATATAAATATGTAAATACACTCCTGGAAAAAATGACATGTATTAGTTAATTATCACGAAGCCTCCGTGGCTTAGGCGGCAGCATGCCGGCCTCTCACCGCTGGGTCCGTGGTTCACATCCCGGTCACTCCATGTGAGATTTGTGCTGGACAAATGCGGAGGCAGACAGGTTTTTCTCCGGGTACTCCAGTTTTACCTGTCAAAATTTCATTCCAGGAACACTCTCCACTATCATTTCATTTCATCTGTCATTCATTTACTCATTGCCTCCGAGGAGTGCGATAGGCTTCGGCAGCCAGCACAGTTCATATCCTAGCCGCTAGATGGAAGGCTTCATTCATTCCATCCCTGACCCGGTCTGTCGACTGGAACAGGCTGTGGATTTTTTCAGTAAATTATCACAATTAAATGGAGCAATCTAACAGATCTCTTATCAGTTTGCCTCATGAGTATGAGTGTACACCGTTTCTGCCCTCAGACCAGATCATTCTTGGCAGAGCCAGGCGACAGCCAAACATGCTGGGTGCTACACCACTAGGTGATCCATAGTTTTCGAGATATTTATTCTAAAAAAAAAATGAAAGAAAAAACAATAAAAACCAATTACTGTTTTCTCTTGCTACACGAAACACCCACCACAAAATCTACATATTGGCCAAACATCTTAGGAAAGTGCTGATACATTCAACCCTGCCAGGATTCGAACATGAAATTTTTTCAACCGCAGTCAGACGCGCTATCCATTGCCCCACCGGGCCAATGCGTGTTATTTACACTATAGCCCCATCTGGTTGTCCGTGAGTACAACTAAATCAGTGCCGAGTTAGAGGATTAAAACATGATGGAATATTCTCAAGTCATTTGTTCATGGCGATTGCCAAAAGTGCAGAATTTCCAGGCAGTTGCAAAAGGGTCATCCATTTCTTGACTAACGGTAACAATCAGGATGAATCCACTGACACAGCAGCCGAAATAGCTCAGTTGGGAGAGCGTTAGGCTGAAGATCTAAAGGTCCCTGGTTCGATCCCGGGTTTCGGCAGTAGTTTTGTATTTCCAAAAAGTGAGCATACTTGCAGTACATCTAAAAACATGCCACAATAATCAGTAAAGGTCTGAGACCAGACTCGCCGCTCTATTTAAATCAGGCTCTGCTCAAATCAGGTGTTTCGCCAAGTAGACACCCGCTCCGTGCACGGACGTCGAGCGGGTAAAGTAGCTGCGTTCAGTCATGGCAGCGTTAAAGCTTCTATAATGCCACCATGTAGAGCAGTTCATTGATAGTGTCGATATCCATTCGTAGAAAGTTTCTAAAATCGCATGGTTCTAATATTTGTATGACTAAATTTTTTTCTCTGTAATAACCACTTTTTAGCCCAATATTTTCTCTTTCGTGTCGACTTTAATGGCAACAAAGTCAATGCGATTCCAATTTTTTGAAATTTAGAAAAGGAAGGATCCATGATCGCGCGTGCTTTCAGACCAGAGCGAGCCAGCCTACTGCAGATCGGGCCCTGCAGATTGGGTTGTGTGGAGAGCAGCACCCGATTTACCGCGCTAATTACCCAGCAGATCGGGCCCAACAGATTGGGTTGTGTGTAGAGTCCTTTTTAAACCAACCGATTGCCCTCTGCAGTGACAGCTGGTACTACGAATATCAGGATCTGGGAAGAGAAAGGGTGAATCTGCAATAAGATTACATACAATACTCGCCCTTTCAGCCGGGAGGAAAAACGGCGAATCAGCAAAAAGATTACATACACTATTCGTCCTTTCTCCTTCCAGCTCCTGATATGGAGCCAGCTGAGAAGAGACCAAGTTGTATGGCAAATATCATGCACAAGAATCCCAATGGGAAGGGCTGTGGCTTTATATGCCAATTGGAGAACGTGTTAAATATTTAGTATGTAGACATTCTGTGATAGCTAAAAATTTAACGTTAAGCTGCAGCTATAATGTGCACGTTTGGTTCTACATATTTTTGTGAACTATTTTCTTCGTTTTAAAGCTTTGCGAATCCAGACATATCTGAGGGCAGTTCTTCGACTGAACACCGGTACAAGTATATGTCCAGTCATTCCCTCACCTGCAGAAAAACATTGGGCATATACCTCATAATGTACACACTTGAATGTCTGCATTTTTGTAATGCAATGTAAAGACACTGTCTACAATTAATCAGTTCAGAATTAGATTGAACCAGCAGCTCTCTCGCTTCGTCTCGCTACACTGTGACGTATGCGTGCTGGTAAACCGCCCGCATTTACGTCACATCTGCCTGACTGCATGGGCCAGGGTAAACAGGCGTCCATCTGACCACCTCTGGTCCAACGCATAGAGATAGTAAACTATGCACTAGAGGTATTACCCGTCTGAGATATGAGTGCCGGTGGCCAAGTTGGAATATATTAAAACTCAGCAATTCTTCTAGGGTTGGGCCGTGTCTTCTGTGGGTTTTCAACTAGGACACCAAGCTGACTCATCGGCGGGCTCTTGGTGTCCCCGCCCAGACCCCCACAGGAGTGACGAACTGGCGCCACCTCCCTTTATGTAAGGTGCAACTGCACCACTTGGCTGCGAGAACTAAAAGCTCAAGCAGCCTTAACCTCCCTATGAAGGCTTCCAAACAGATGGAATATATTCTTTGTTTAAATGTGCACTTGCACTGTTGGCTGGTAGGATACGTCTCGACTCCAGTAGCCTCAGTCATCGTTCTTCTCTCCGTGAAGACATGTGCTCCTGTTACTCTTACGAGGGACGGCCGTGGGACGGGTCTCACCGTTTGGCTCAAGCTGTTTGCGTAGGAGCAGGCGGATGCCCCATTCGAGTTCCTAGAATATCTCGCCAAGGAGAGTCTTAGGAAAAGATGAAACGATCTCTAAAGATTTTTATGGAGAGTTTGAGTTATTTGTCCATTGTAGCTCTTATGTCGGTCAACACGATTGTGCCCAATGAATGGGCGGCGTACAAAATATAAATATGTAAATACACTCCTGGAAAAAATGGCATGTATTAGTTAATTATCACGAAGCCTCCGTGGCTTAGGCGGCAGCATGCCGACCTCTCACCGCTGGGTCCGTGGTTCACATCCCGGTCACTTTATGTGAGATTTGTGCTGGACAAAAGCGGAGGCAGACAGGTTTTTCTCCGGGTACTCCAGTTTTACCTGTCAAAATTTCATTCCAGGAACACTCTCCACTATCATTTCATTTCATCTGTCATTCATTTACTCATTGCCTCCGAGGAGTGCGATAGGCTTCGGCAGCCAGCACAGTTCATATCCTAGCCGCTAGATGGAAGGCTTCATTCATTCCATCCCTGACCCGGTCTGTCGACTGGAACAGGCTGTTTTTTTTCTTTCAGTAAATTATCACAATTAAATGGAGCAATCTAACAGATCTCTTATCAGTTTGCATCATGAGTATGAGTGTACACCGTTTCTGCCCTCAGACCAGATCATTCTTGGCAGAGCCAGGCGACAGCCAAACATGCTGGGCGCTACACCACTAGGTGATCCATAGTTTTCGAGATAAATTATTCTTAAAAAAAAATGAAAGCAAAAACGATAAAAACTAATTACTGTTTTCCCTTGCTACACGAAACACCCACCACAAAATGTACATATTGGCCAAACATCTTAGGAAAGTGCTGATACATTCAACCCTGCCAGGATTCGAACATGAAATTTTCTCAACCGCAGTCAGACGCGCTATCCATTGTGCCACAGGGCCAATGCGTGTTTTTTACACTATAGACCTATCTGGTTGTCCGTGAGTACAACTAAATCAGTGCAGAGTTAGAGGATTAAAACATGATGGAATATTCTCAAGTCATATGTTCATGGCGATTGCCAAAAGTGCCGAATTTCCAGGCAGTTGCAAAAGGGTCATCCATTTCTTGACTAACGGTAACAATCAGGATGAATCCACTGACACAGCAGCCGAAATAGCTCAGTTGGGAGAGCGTTAGACTGAAGATCTAAAGGTCCTTGTTCGATCCCGGGTTTGGGCAGTAGTTTTGTATTTCCAAAAAGTGAGCATACTTGTACATCTAACAACAAGCCACAATATTCAGCAAAGGTCTGAGACCAGACTCGCCGCTCTATTTAAATCAGGCTTGCTCAAAGCAGGTGTTTCGCCAAGTACAGTAGGCACCCGCTCCGTGCACGGACGGCGTGCGGGCAAACTACACACATCAAAAAAAGTTTTGCATCACCTCGGTTCCCAGATCTCCGGCATATAGACGTTGACTGTGTATATTGTATCAAAGATACAGTCCCTTTGACTGTTCATAGATGTCACTAAAACTGCTCAATGATGTAAACAACCATGCATGAGCAGGGCCTATTAGACGGAGGGGGTACGACAGCCGATCAGTTCCAGTCATTCCACCAGGACGAAGGTACGCTGCTCATGTTGTCTGTAGTTCTACCATGCCTAGAAGGTCAATACCGCAGTTCGATCGCGTCCGCATTGTTACTTTGTGTCAAGAAGGGCTCTCAACAAGGGAAGTTTCCAGGCGTCTCAGAGTGAACCAAAGCGATGTTGTTCGGACATGGAGGAGGAACAGAGATACAGGAACTGTCGATGACAAGCCTCGCTCAGGCCGCCCAAGGGCTACTACTGTAGTGGATGACCGCTACTTACGGATTGCCGCTCGGAGGAACCCTGACAGCAATGCCACCATGTTGAATAATGCGTTTCGTTCAGCCACAGGACGTCGTGTTTCAACTCAAACTGTGCGCAATAGGCTGCATGATGCGCAACTTCACTCCCGACGTCCGTGGCGAGGTCCAGCTTTGCAACCCCGACACCATGCAGCGCGGTACAGATGGGCCCAACAACATGCTGAATGGACCCCACAGAATTGGCATCACGTTCTCTTCACCGATGAGTGTCGCATATGCCTTCAACCAGACAATCGTCGGAGACGTGTTTGGAGGCACCCTGGTCAGGCTGAACGTCTTAGACACACTGTCCAGCGAGTGCAGCAAGGTGGTGGTTCCCTGATGTTTTGGGGTGGCATTATGTGGGGCCGACGTACGCCACTGGTGGTCATGGAAGGCTCCGAAACGGCTTTACGATACCTGAATGACATCCTCCGACCCATAGTGCACCCATATCGGCAGAATATTGGAGAGACATTTGTCTTCATGGACGACAATTCTCGACCTCATCGTGCACATCTTGTGAATGCGTTCCTTCACGATAACGACATCGCTCGACTACAGTGGCCAGCATGTTCGCCAGACATGAACCCTATCGAACATGCCTGGGATATGTTGAAAAGGGCTGTTTATGGACGTCTTGACCCACCAACCACTCTGAGAGATTTACGCCGAATTGTCGTTGAGGAGTGGGAAAATTTGGACCAACAGTGTCTTGATGAACTTGTGGATAGTATGCCACGACGAATACAGGCATGCATCAATGCAAGAGGACGTGCTACTGGGTATTAGAGGTAGTGGTGTGTACTGCAATCTGGACCACAAATGCTGAAAGTCTAGCTGTATGATGGTACAACCTGCAATGTGTGGGTCTCATGAGCAATAAAACGAGCTGAAATGTTGTTTGTGTTGATCTCTATTCCCTTTGTATTTAAAGGTTCCGGAACACTTGGAACCGAGGTGATGCAAAACTTTTTTTGATGTGTGTAGCTGCGTTCAGTCTTGGCAGCGTTAAAGCCTCTATAATGCCACCATGTAGAGGTGTTCATTGAAAGTGTCGATATCCATTCGTAGAATGTTTCCATAAGGCATCCAACGTTTAGAATGAAGCATTGGTCTCATGGCGCGTTACGGCAGGGTTGCCACTCCATGAGAGGTGGCAGTACAAAGCGCTTCGCGTACACTTTCCGCACATTCAGCGATTGTGCTGTGACGAAGACTTGAATTAAGTACTGTATAATAATACTAATAGTAGGCTAACATAACACATACAACGAAATAAAATTAAATTAACTATAACGAATGCTGAATGTGACATAAAGGAAACAAACAAAACAAAATAAATAAAGTACAAGCCCAAGGAAATGTGTGAAGTTTCGACTGCAGTCAAAGTTCAAGTACTTTATTAAAGAAAATTCTCCTCATTGGCTTACCTTTCATGATTTATACTTTCGATGGGTTTAAGGTTCTTAAAATAACTGAACACATTAATTACGACCTGTTTTACCCTCCTTCTGAGCACTTAACCACGCTTTCTTTTCACAAAACTATCTATTGTTGTACGTGAAATACGTAAAATACAACACGTTAAATCTAACAGAACTGCTGCACACACACTCAAGATAGAGACAGCCGAACTACTGAAATACATGCTCGAAGGGCACAGTAATAAAGCTGTGAGTAGCAAGCTGCACCCCGATGTCCTTCGAAACTTCATTTTTATAATCCGCGGTCAATGAACAGCCCGGCCGGTGTAAACAATTAAACCTACACTCTGGGTAAGCAGGTAGAAAACTTCTTCCAACATTCCTCTACAACTCTCAAACTGACATGACATGGTTATCTTTAAAAATAGAAAAGTTGGCAGCATACGAACTTTTTCAATGCTGCTTTGCGGTTATGAGAGAATATTCAGAAGTTATATCTACATGAAAATTGCAATATTGCCAGTATAAAATATTTCAATAATCCATCATCAAGACGGCACATTTAGCTACACGTGTGTGAAAAATAGGCATCACAAAGTCAATGCAACATGAAATAAGATCGATTTTACTAAAAAGGGGACTCAGTTTATAGTTTTTTTTTTAAATATGGATATCTAATTTATCTAGCATTTCTATCAAGTTTACGTAGTTCTAATATAGGACAAAAAAAAGATCGGCAAAACATAGTCCTAACCGAATATGCTATTTTCTCGACAATGAAAAGTTTTCGACTGATATGGCAACAGTGGAGTGCTAGAAAATGACAGGGTGATACATGTCTCGCGTGCAACAGAAAGAGAGAAGAATATCCCTATCTAACCAGTGCTTCATTCTAAACGTTGGATGCCTTATAAAATCGCATGGTTCTAATATTTGTATGACTAAAAATTTTTCTGTGTAATAACCACTTTTTAGCCCAATATTGTCTCTTTCGTGTCGACTTCAATGGCAACAAAGTCAATGCGATTCCGATTTTTAGAAATTTAGAAAAGGAAGGAGCCATGATCGCGCGTGCTTTCAGACCAGAGCGAGCCAGCCTACTGCAGATCGGGCCCAGCAGATTGTGTCGTGTTGAGAGCAGCACCCGACTTACCGCGCTAATTACCCAGCAGATCGGGCCCAATAGATTGGGTCGTGTGTAGAGTCCTTTTTAAACCAACCGATTGCCCTCTGCAGTGACAGCTGGTACTACGAATATCAGGATCTGGGAGGAGAAAGGGTGAACCTTCAATAAGATTACATACAATACTCGCCCTTTCAGCCGGGAGGAGAAAGGGCGAATCAGCAAAAAGATTACATACACTATTCGTCCTTTCTCCTTCCAGCTCCTGATATGGAGTCAGCTGAGAAGAGATCAAGTTGTATGGCAAATATCATGCAAAATAATCCCAATGGGAAGGGCAGTGGCTTTATGTGCCAACTGGAGAACGTGTTAAATATTTAGTATGTAGACATTCTGTGATAGCTAAAAATGTAACGTTAAGCGGCAGCTATAATGCGCACTGTTCGTTCTACATATTTATGTGAACTATTTTCTTCGCTATAAAGCTTTGCGAATCCAGACATATCTGAGGGCAGTTCTTCGACTGCACACCGGTACAAGTATATGTCCAGTCATTCCCTCACCTGCAGAAAAACATTGTGCATATACCTCATAATGTACACACTTGAATGTCTGCATTTTTGTAATGCAATGTAAAGACACTGTCTATAATTAATCAGTACATAATTAGATTGAACCAGCCGCTCTCTCCCTTCGTCTCGCTACACTCTGACGTATACGGGCTGGTAAACCGCCCGCATTTACGTCACATCTGCCGGACTGCATGGGCCAGGGTAAACAGGCGTCCATCTGACCACCTCTGGTCCAACGCATAGAGATAGTAAACTATACACTAGAGGTATTACCCGTCTGAGATAGGAGTGCCGGTGGCCAAGTTGGAATATATTAAAACTCAGCAATTCTTCGAGGTTTGTGCCGTGTCTTGTGTGGGTTTTCGACTAGGACACCAAGCTGAGTCATCGGCGGGCTCTTGGTGTCCCCAACCGAGCGATTGCCAAAAGTGCCGAATTTCCAGGCAGTTGCAAAAGGGTCATCCATCTTTTGACTAACAGAGCAGCCGAAATAGCTCAGTTGGGAGAGCGTTAGACTGAAGATCTAAAGGTCCCTGGTCGATCACGGGTTTCGGCAGTAGTTTTGTATTTCCAAAAAGTGAGCATACTTGCAGTACATCTAAAAACAAGCCACAATAATCAGCAAAGGTCTGAGACCAGACTCGCCGCTCTATTTAAATCAGGCTCTGCTCAAAGCAGGTGTTTCGCCAAGTAGGCACCCACTCCGTGCACGGACGTCGAGCGCGTCAAGTAGCTGCGTTCAGTCTTGGCAGCGTTAGAGCCTCTATAATGCCACCATGTAGAGCAGTTCATTGACAGTGTCGATATCCATTCGTAGAAAGTTTCTAAAATCGCATGGTTCTAATATTTGTATGACTAAATTTTTTTCTCTGTAATAACCACTTTTTAGCCCAATATTTTCTCTTTCGTGTCGACTTCAATGGCAACAAAGTCAATGCGATTCCTATTTTTTGAAATTATAAAAGGAAGGATCCATGATCGCACGTGCTTTTAGACCAGAGCGAGCCAGCCTACTGCAGATCGGGCCCAGCAGATTGTGTCGTGTGGAGAGCAGCACCCGATTTACCGCGCTAATTACCCAGCAGATCGGGCCCAACAGATTGGGTTGTGTGTAGAGTCCTTTTTAAACCAACCGATTGCCTTCTGCAGTGACAGCTGGTAATACGAATATCAGGATCTGGGAGGAGAAAGGGTGAATCTGCAATAAGATTACATACAATACTCGCCTTTTGAGCCGGGAGGAAAAAGGGCGAATCAGCAAAAAGATTACATACACTATTCGTCCTTTCTCCTTCCAGCTCCTGATATGGAGTCAGCTGAGAAGAGACCAAGTTGTAAGGCAAATATCATGCAAAAGAATCCCAATGGGAAGGGTTGTGGCTTTATGTGCCAATTGGAGAACGTGTTAAATATTTAGTATGTAGACATTCTGTGATAGCTAAAAATTTAACGTTAAGCTGCAGCTATAATGTGCACGTTTGGTTCTTCATATTTTTGTGAACTATTTTCTTCGCTTTAAATCTTTGCGAATCCAGACATATCTGAGGGCAGTTCTTCGACTGCACACCGGTACAAGTATACGTCCAGTCATTCCCTCACCTGCAGAAAAACATTGGGCATATACCTCATAATGTACACACTTGAATGTCTGCATTTTTGCAATGCAATGTAAAGACACTGTCTACAATTAATCAGTTCAGAATTAGATTGAACCAGCAGCTCTCTCGCTTCGTCTCGCTACACTGTGACGTATGCGGGCTGGTAAACCGCCCGCATTTACGTCACATCTGCCTGACTGCATGGGCCAGGGTAAACAGGCGTCCATCTGACCACCTCTGGTCCAACGCATAGAGATAGTAAACTATACACTAGAGGTATTACCCGTCTGAGATATGAGTGCCGGTGGCCAAGATGGAATATATTAAAACTCAGCAATTCTTCTAGGTTTGTGCCGTGACTTGTGTGGGTTTTCAACTAGGACACCAAGCTGACTCATCGGCGGGCTCTTGGTGTCCCCGCCCAGACCCCCACAGGAGTGACGAACTGGCGCCACCTCCCTTTATGTTAGGTGCAACTGCACCACTTGGCTGCGAGTACTAAAAGCTCAAGCAGCCTTAACCTCCCTATGAAGGCTTCCAAAAAGATGGAATATATTCTTTGTTTAAATATGCACTTGCACTGTTGGCTGGTAGGATACGTCTCGACTCCAGTAGCCTCAGTCATCGTTCTCCTCTCCGTGAAGACATGTGCTCCTGTTTTTCTTACGAGGGACGGCCGTGGGACGGGTCACACGGTTTGGCTCAAGCTGTTTGCGTAGGAGCAAGCGGATGCCCCATTCGAGTTCCTAGAATATCTCGCCAAGATGAGTCATAGGAAAAGATAAAACGATCTCTAATGATTTTTGTGGAGAGTTTGAGTTATTTGTCCTTTGTAGCTCTTATGTCGGTCAACACGATTGTGCCCAATGAATGGGCGGCGTACAAAATATAAATATGTAAATACACTCCTGGAAAAAATTACATGTATTAGTTAATTATCACGAAGCCTCCGTGGCTTAGGCGGCAGCATGCCGGCCTCTCACCGCTGGGTCCGTGGTTCACATCCCGGTCACTCTGTGAGATTTGTGCTGGACAATAGCGGAGGCAGACAGGTTTTTCTCCGGGTACTCCAGTTTTACCTGTCAAAATTTCATTCCAGGAACACTCTCCACTATCATTTCATTTCATCTGTCATTCATTTACTCATTGCCTCCGAGGAGTGCGATAGGCTTCGGCAGCCAGCACAGTTCATATCCTAGCCGCTAGATGGAAGGCTTCATTCATTCCATCCCTGACCCGGTCTGTCGACTGGAACAGGCTGTGGATTTTTTCAGTAAATTATCACAATTAAATGGAGCAATCTAACAGATCTCTTATGAGTTTGCATCATGAGTATGAGTGTACACCGTTTCTCCCTCAGACCAGATCATTCTTGGCAGAGCCAGGCGACAGCCAAACATGCTGGGCGCTACACCACTAGGTGATCCATAGTTTTCGAGATATTTATTCTTAAAAAAATGAAAGAAAAAACAATAAAAACCAATTACTGTTTTCTCTTGCTAGACGAAACACCCACCACAAAATGTACATATTGGCCAAACATCTTAGGAAAGTGCTGATACATTCAACCCTGCCAGGATTCGAACATGAAATTTTCTCAACCGCAGTCAGACGCGCTATCCATTGCGCCACAGGGCCAATGCGTGTTATTTACTATATAGATCCATCTGGTTGTCCGTGAGTACAACTAAATCAGTGCAGAGTTAGAGGATTAAAACATGATGGAATATTCTCAAGTCATTTGTTCATGGCGATTGCCAAAAGTGCCGAATTTCCAGGCAGTTGCAAAAGGGTCATCCATTTCTTGACTAACGGTAACAATCAGGACGAATTCACTGACACAGCAGCCGAAATAGCTCAGTTGGGAGAGCATTAGACTGAAGATCTAAAGATCCCGGGTTTCGGCAGTAGTTTTGTATTTCCAAAAAGTGAGCATACTTGTACATCTAACAACAAGCCACAATAATCAGCAAAGGTCTGAGACCAGACTCGCCGCTCTATTTAAATCAGGCTTGCTCAAAGCAGGTGTTTCGCCAAGTACAGTAGGCACCCGCTCCGTGCACGGACGGCGAGCGGGCAAAGTAGCTGCGTTCAATCTTGGCAGCGTTAAAGCCTCTTTAATGCCACCATGTAGAACAGTTCATTGAATGTGTCGATATCCATTCGTAGAATGTTTCTATAAGGCGTCCAACGTTTAGAATGAAGCATTGGTCTTATGGCGCGGTACGGCAGGGTTGCCACTCCATGAGAGGAGGCAGTACAAAGCACTTCGCATACACTTTCCGCACATTCAGCGATTGTGCTGTGACGAAGACTTGAATTAAGTACTGTATAATAATACTAATAGTAGGCTAACATAACACATACAACGAAATAAAATTAAATTAACTATAACGTATGCTGAATGTGACATAAAGAAAACAAACAAAATAAAATAAATAAAGTACAAGCCCAAGGAAATGTGTGAAGTTTCGACTGCAGTCAAAGTTCAAGTACTTTATTAAAGAAAATACTCCGCATTGGCTTACCTTTCATGATTTAAACCTTCGTTGGGTTTAAGGTTCTTAGAATAACTGAACACATTAATTACGACCTGTTTTTCCCTCATTCTGAGCACTTAACCACGCTTTCTTTTCACAAAACTATCTATTGTTGTACGTGAAATACGTAAAATACAACACGTTAAATCTAACAGAACTGCTGCACACACACTCAAGATAGAGACAGCCGAACTACTGAAATACATGCTCGAAGGGCACAGTAATAAAGCTGTGAGTAGCAAGCTGCGGCCCGATGTCCATCGAAACTTCATTTTTATAATCCGCCGTCAATGAACAGCCCGGCCGGTGTAAACAATTAAACCTACACTCTGGGTAAGCAGGTAGAAAACTTCTTCCAACATTCCTCTACAACTCTCAAACTGACATGACATGGTTATCTTTAAAAATAGAAAAGTTGGCAGCATACGAACTTTTTCAATGCTGCTTTGCGGTTATGAGAGAATATTCAGAAGTTTTATCCACATGAAAATTGTAATATTGCCAGTATAAAATATTTCAATAATCCATCATCAAGACGGCACATTTAGCTTCACGTGTGTGAAAAATAGGCATCACAAAGTCAATGCAACATGAAATAAGATCGATTTTACTAAAAAGGGGACTCAGTTTATAGTTTTTTAAAAAAATATGGATATCTAATTTTTCTAGCATTTCTATCAAGTTTACGTAGTTCTAATTTAGGACAAAAAAAGATCGGCAAAACATAGTCCTAACCGAATATGCTATTTTCTCGACAATGAAAAGTTTTCGACTGATATGGCAACAGTGGAGTGCTAGAAAATGACAGGGTCATACATGTCTCGCGTGCAACAGAAAGAGAGAAGAATATCCCTATCTAACCAGTGCTTCATTCTAAACGTTGGATGCCTTCTAAAATCGCATGGCTCTAATATTTGTATGACTAAATTTTTAGCCTACTTTCGATTTTTGCAAAAAATGAAAGTAGACTTATGAGATCAACCCAGGGCGAAAAAAAGTGTGTCTGTCTGTGTGTGTGTATGTGTGTGTGTGTGAGTCTGTGTGTGTGTGTGTCTGTGTGTGTGTGTGTGTGTGTGTGTGTGTGTGTGTGAGTGTGTGTACTCTGAATGTCTGTCCCCCCCTATCAATTCGAACACGGTGAATGCGAATTGAACGAAATTTGGTACAAAGGTAGCACTAGCAAAGGACACCTCAGTGTCATGTTTTATATCGCCGCCATCTTGACGGAAACGTAATGGCGGCCACACAAATGTTCAAAGCTTAAATCAAATTACGACTAACCTAATCATCCGATCTCTACCAAATTTTGCAACAACATACCTTTATGGGGGGAGCATCCTTTGACCAAACTAATAAGTCATCAGCGTAACAGTTTGCGGATGGCGGCCATCTTTGTGTGAAAATTGATTCCCCCTATTAATTCGAACACGGTGCAACCGAATGGAACGAAATTTGGTACAGAGGTAGTACTAACAAAAGGCACCTCCGTGTCATGTTTTATATCGCCGCCATCTTGACGGAAACGTAATGGCGGCCACACAAATGTTCAAAGCTTAAATCAAATTACGATTAACCTAATCATCCGATCTCTACCAAATTTTGCAACAACATACCTTTATAGAGGAAGCATCCTTTGCCCAAATAACTAGGTCATTAGCCTAATAGTTTGCGGATGGCGGCCATCTTTGTGTGAAAATCAGTTCCCCCTATTAATTCAAACACGGTGAAACCAAATGGAACGAAATTTGGTACAGAGGTAGCACTAGCAAAGGGCACCTCAGTGTCATGTTTTATATCGCCGCCATCTTGACAGAAACGTAATGGCGGCCACACGAATGTTCAAAGCTTAAATCAAATTAGGATTAACCTAATCATCCGATCTCTACCAAATTTTGCAACTACATACCTTTATGGAGGGAGCATCCTTTGACCAATCTAATAGGTTATTAGCCTAATAGTTTGCGGGTGGCGGCCATCTTTATGTCAAAATTGATTCCCCTATTAATTCGAACACGGTGGAACCGAATGGAACGAAATTTGGTACAGAGGTAGCACTAGCAAAGGGCACCTCAGTGTCAGGTTTTATATCGCCACCATCTTGACTGAAACGTAATGGCGGCCACACGAATGTTCAAATCTTAAATCAAATAACGATTAACCTAATCATCCGATCTCTACCAAATTTTGCAACTACATACCTTTATGGAGGGAGCATTCTTTGACCAATCTAATAGGTCATTCGCCTAATAGTTTGCGGATGGCGGCCATCTTTGTGTCAAAATCGATTCTCCCTATTAATTCAAACACGGTGAAAACGAATGGAACGAAATTTGGTACAGAGATAGCACTAGCAAAGGGCATCTCAGTGTCATGATTTATATCGCCGCAATATTGACAGATACGTAATGGCGGCCACACAAATGTTCAAAGCTTAAATCAAATTACGATTAGCCTAATCATCCGATCTCTAGCAAATTTAGCAACAACATACCTTTATGGAGGGAGCATCCTTTGACCAAACTAATAGGTCATCAGCCTAATATTTTGCGGATGGCGGCCATGTTTGTGTGAAAATCGATTCCCCCTATCAATTCGAACACGGTGAAACCGAATGGAACGAAATTTGGTACAGAGGTAGCACTAGCAAAGGGCACCTCAGTGTCATGTTTTATATCACCGCTATCTTGACGGAGACGTAATCGCGGCCACCCAAATGTTAAAAGCTAAAATGTAATTACGACCAACCTAATAATCTAGTCACTACCAAATTTTGCAACACCATATCTTTATGTGGGAAACATATTCAGACCAAACTGCAAGAACATCAGCCCAATAGTTTGCAGATGGTGGCCAAGTATGTGTGCAAATCGATTCCCCCTATCAATTCAAACACGGTGAAACCGAATTGAACGAAATTTGGTACAGAGGTAGCACTAGCAAAGGGCACCTCATATTCATGTTTAATATCCCTATAGCACGTTGTATTTCAACAAGCTACTACAACCAACATTCAATCATACTCCTTGAAAAGGACAAAGAGTTATAACAATACCCATGCATTTAGGAGAAAGTAGGCTATATGTTCTTTACTGAACATCTTGTTTCTCTGTAATAACCACTTTTTAGCCCAATATTTTCTCTTTCGTGTCGACTTCAATGGCAACAAAGTCAATGCGATTCCGATTTTTTGAAATGTAGAAAAGGAAGGATCCATGATCGCGCGTGCTTTCAGACCAGAGCGAGCCAGCCTACTGCAGATCGGGCCCAGCAGATTGGGTCGTGTTGAGAGCAGCACCCGATTTACCGCGCTAATTACCCAGCAGATCTGGCCCAACAGATTGGGTTGTGTGTAGAGTCCTTTTTAAACCAACCGATTGCCCTCTGCAGTGACAGCTGGTACTACGAATATCAGGATCTGGGAAGAGAAAGGGTGAATCTGCAATAAGATTACATACAATACTCGCCCTTTCAGCCGGGAGGAAAAACGGCGAATCAGCAAAAAGATTGCATACACTATTCGTCCTTTCTCATTCCAGCTCCTGATATGGAGCCAGCTGAGAAGAGACCAAGTTGTATGGCAAATATCATGCACAAGAATCCCAATGGGAAGGGCTGTGGCTTTATGTGCCAATTGGAGAACGTGTTAAATATTTAGTATGTAGACATTCTGTGATAGCTAAAAATTTAACGTTAAGCTGCAGCTATAATGTGCACGTTTGGTTCTACATATTTTTGTGAACTATTTTCTTCGCTTTAAAGCTTTGCGAATCCAGACATATCTGAGGGCAGTTCTTCGACTGCACACCGGTACAAGTATATGTCCAGTCATTCCGTCACCTGCAGAAAAACATTGGGCATATACCTCATAATGTACACACTTGAATGTCTGCATTTTTGTAATGCAATGTAAAGACACTGTCTACAATTAATCAGTTCAGAATTAGATTGAACCAGCAGCTCTCTCGCCTCGTCTCGCTACACTGTGACGTATGCGTGCTGGTAAACCGCCCGCATTTACGTCACATCTGCCTGACTGCATGGGCCAGGGTAAACAGGCGTCCATCTGACCACCTCTAGTCCAACGCATAGAGATAGTAAACTATACACTAGAGGTATTACCCGTCTGAGATATGAGTGCCGGTGGACAAGTTGGAATATATAAAAACTCAGCAATTCCTCTAGGTTTGTGCCGTGTCTTGTGTGGGTTTTCAACTAGGACACCAAGCTGAGTCATCGGCGGGCTCTTGGTGTCCCCGCCCAGACCCCCACAGGAGTGACGAACTGGCGCCCCCTCTCTTTATGTTAGGTGCAACTGCACCACTTGGCTGCGAGAACTAAAAGCTCAAGCAGCCTTATTCTCCCTATGAAGGCTTCCAAAAAGATGGAATATATTCTTTGTTTAAATGTGCACTTGCACTGTTGGCTGGTAGGATACGTCTCGACTCCAGTAGCCTCAGTCATCGTTCTTCTCTCCGTGAAGACATGTGCTCCTGTTACTCTTACGAGGGACGGCCGTGGGACGGGTCTCACCGTTTGGCTCAAGCTGTTTGCGTAGGAGCAAGCGGATGCCCCATTCGAGTTCCTAGAATATCTCGCCAAGGTGAGTCATAGGAAAAGATAAAACGATCTCTAAAGATTTTTGTGGAGAGTTTGAGTTATTTGTCCTTTGTAGCTCTTATGTCGGTCAACACGATTGTGCCCAATGAATGGGCGGCGTACAAAATATAATTATGTAAATACACTCCTGGAAAAAATGACATGTATTAGTTAATTATCAGGAAGCCTCCGTGGCTTAGGCGGCAGCATGCCGGCCTCTCACCGCTGGGTCCGTGGTTCACATCCCGGTCACTCTATGTGAGATTTGTGCTGGACAAATGCGGAGGCAGACAGGTTTTTCTCCGGGTACTCCAGTTTTACCTGTCAAAATTTCATTCCAGGAACACTCTCCACTATCATTTCATTTCATCTGTCGTTCATTTACTCATTGCCTCCGAGGAGTGCGATAGGCTTCGGCAGCCAGCACAGTTCATATCCTAGCCGCTAGATGGAAGGCTTCATTCATTCCATCCCTGACCCGGTCTGTCGACTGGAACAGGCTGTGGATTTTTTCAGTAAATTATCACAATTAAATGGAGCAATCTAACAGATCTCTTATCAGTTTGCCTCATGAGTATGAGTGTACACCGTTTCTGCCCTCAGACCAGATCATTCTTGGCAGAGCCAGGCGACAGCCAAACATGCTGGGTGCTACACCACTAGGTGATCCATAGTTTTCGAGATATTTATTCTTAAAAAAATGAAAGAAAAAACAATAAAAACCAATTACTGTTTTCTCTTGCTACACGAAACACCCACCACAAAATGTACATAATGGCCAAACATCTTAGGAAAGTGCTGATACATTCAACCCTGCCAGGATTCGAACATGAAATTTTCTCAACCGCAGTCAGACGCGCTATCCATTGCCCCACCGGGCCAATGCGTGTTATTTACACTATAGCCCCATCTGGTTGTCCGTGAGTACAACTAAATCAGTGCAGAGTTAGAGGATTAAAACATGATGGAATATTCTCAAGTCATTTGATCATGGCGATTGCCAAAAGTGCCGAATTTCCAGGCAGTTGCAAAAGGGTCATCCATTTCTTGACTAACCGTAACAATCAGGATGAATCCACTGACACAGCAGCCGAAATAGCTCAGTTGGGAGAGCGTTAGACTGAAGATCTAAAGGTCCCTGGTTCGATCCCGGGTTTCGGCAGTAGTTTTGTATTTCCAAAAAGTGAGCATACTTGCAGTACATCTAAAAACAAGCCACAATAATCAGTAAAGGTCTGAGACCAGACTCGCCGCTCTATTTAAATCAGGCTCTGCTCAAATCAGGTGTTTCGCCAAGTAGGCACCCGCTCCGTGCACGGACGTCGAGCGGGTAAAGTAGCTGCGTTCAGTCTTGGCAGCGTTACAGCTTCTATAATGCCACCATGTAGAGCAGTTCATTGATAGTGTCGATATCCATTCGTAGAAAGTTTCTAAAATCGCATGGTTCTAATATTTGTATGACTAATTTTTTTTCTCTGTAATAACCACTTTTTAGCCCAATATTTTCTCTTTCGTGTCGACTTCAATGGCAACAAAGTCAATGCGATTCCGATTTTTTGAAATTTAGAAAAGGAAGGAGCCATGATCGCGCGTGCTTTCAGACCAGAGCGAGCCAGCCTAATGCAGATTGGGCCCAGCAGATTGTGTCGTGTTGAGAGCAGCACCCGATTTACCGCGCTAATTACCCAGCAGATCGGGCCCAAAAGATTGGGTCGTGTGTAGAGTCCTTTTTAATCCAACCAATTGCCCTCTGCAGTGACAGCTGGTACTACGAATATCAGGATCTGGGAGGAGAAAGGGTGAACCTGCAATAAGATTACATACAATACTCGCCCTTTCAGCCGGGAGGAGAAAGGGCGAATCAGCAAAAAGATTACGCACACTATTCGTCCTTTCTCCTTCCAGCTCCTGATATGGAGTCAGCTGAGAAGAGACCAAGTTGTATGGCAAATATCATGCAAAATAATCCCAATGTGAAGGGCAGTGGCTTTATGTGCCAATTGGAGAACGTGCTAAATATTTAGTATGTAGACATTCTGCGATAGCTAAAAATGTAACGTTAAGCGGCAGCTATAATGCGCACGGTTCGTTCTACATATTTTTGTGAACTATTTTCTCCGCTTTAAAGCTTTGCGAATCTAGACATATCTGAGGGCAGTTCTTCGACTGCACACCGGTACAAGTATATGTCCAGTCATTCCCTCACCTGCAGAAAAACATTGGGCATATACCTCATAATGTACACACTTGAATGTCTGCATTTTTGTAATGCAATGTAAAGACACTGTCTACAATTAATCAGTTCAGAACTAGATTGAACCAGCAGCTCTCTCGCTTCGTCTCGCTACACTGTGACGTATGCGTGCTGGTAAACCGCCCGCATTTACGTCACATCTGCCTGACTGCATGGGCCAGGGTAAACAGGCGTCCATCTGACCACCTCTGGTCCAACGCATAGAGATAGTAAACTATACACTAGAGGTATTACCCGTCTGAGATATGAGTGCCGGTGGCCAAGTTGGAATATATTAAAACTCAGCAATTCTTCTAGGTTTAGGCCGTGTTTTGTGTGGGTTTTCAACTAGGACACCAAGCTGACTCATCGGTGGGCTCTTGGTGTCCCCGCCCAGACCCCCAAAGGAGTGACGAACTGGCGCCACCTCCCTTTATGTTAGGTGCAACTGCACCACTTGGCTGCGAGAACTAAAAGCTCAAGCAGCTCTAACCTCCCTATGAAGGCTTCCAAAAAGATGGAATATATTCTTTGTTTAAATGTGCACTTGCACTGTTGGCTGGTAGGATACGTCTCGACTCCAGTAGCCTCAGTCATCGTTCTCCTCTCCGTGAAGACATGTGCTCCTGTTACTCTTACGAGGGATGGCCGTGGGACGGGTCTCTCCGTTTGGCTCAAGCTGTTTGCGTATGAGCAGGAGGATGCCCCATTCGAGTTCCTAGAATATCTCGCCAAGGTGAGTCATAGGAAAAGATAAAACGATCTCTAAAAATTTTTGTGGAGAGTTTGAGTTAGTTGTCCTTTGTAGCCCTTATGTCGGTCAACACGATTGTGCCCAATGAATGGGCGGCGTACAAAATATAAATATGTTAATACACTCCTGGAAAAAATGACATGTATTAGTTAATTATCACGAAGCCTCCGTGGCTTAGGCGGCAGCATGCCGGCCTCTCACCGCTGGGTCCGTGGTTCACATCCCGGTCACTCTATGTGAGTTTTGTGCTGGACAAAAGCGGAGGCAGACAGGTTTTTCTCCGGGTACTCCAGTTTTACCTGTCAAAATGTCATTCCAGGAACACTCTCCACTATCATTTCATTTCATCTGTCATTCATTTACTCATTGCCTCCGAGGAGTGCGATAGGCTTCGGCAGCCGGCACAGTTCATATCCTAGCCACTAGATGGAAGGCTTCATTCATTCCATCCCTGACCCGGTCTGTCGACTGGAACAGGCTGTTTTTTTTTCTTTCAGTAAATTATCACAATTAAATGGAGCAATCTAACAGATCTCTTATCAGTTTGCATCATGAGTATGAGTGTACACCGTTTCTGCCCTCAGACCAGATCATTCTTGGCAGAGCCAGGCGACAGCCAAACATGCTGGGCGCTACACCACTAGGTGATCCATAGTTTTCGAGATATTTATTCTTTAAAAAATGAAGGAAAAAACGATAAAAACTAATTACTGCTTTCTCTTGCTACACGAAACACCCACCACAAAATGTACATATTGGCCAAACATCTTAGGAAAGTGCTGATACATTCAACCCTGCCAGGATTCGAACATGAAATTTTCTCAACCGCAGTCAGACGCGCTATCCATTGTGCCACAGGGCCAATGCGTGTTTTTTACACTATAGACCTATCTGGTTGTCCGTGAGTACAACTAAATCAGTGCAGAGTTAGAGGATTAAAACATGATGGAATATTCTCAAGTCATATTGTGCCCAACTCTAGGAATGGGTATTCCAAGTTTCAGACACCTAGATATCAAGGGAAAGGCTGTAGCTGCTTTTGAAAGTTCAGATATTTGAATATCGCGCTACATTGCTTCTCGAAGCATTTCGAAGGATTTTACCGATAGTTGGATGTCAAGTGACGTAGCGAGTAACAGCAGAGGTGGAGGCTATTTATTGATTAAATAGTTAACTATGGAGTAGAGACTTGAGACTGGGATCAGATTACTGGCACGGCCAAATGAAAGAGAATGCAATTAGTATCAAGTAAATCGGACCAGGGATTCAAGAGATATGAGGATTTCTAGATATCAGGCGATGACGCGTGACCCTGAGCGTTTTGAATAAATGCCAGCTGGAGGAGGCACTGTCAGCTCACTTCAACACAAGCACTTGGCAAGCAAGTTGCGTCTACGCTGAGCCAAGGCACATGGTTGCCGTATCTACGCAGAAGTTCTTTTCAAATCGTGATAGTCACGAGAAGTGCTGCGCAAACGAGTTGGAACTTAGTAAGTTTCTGGTGAGGAGAATCACTGAGGTGATTGATTTCTACAGACATTGGTGGAAATATTTATATTTCCAAAAGGACATACGCTAGACTTTGTCTAGGAAATAGTATTTTGTCACAGTCCAATAGTAACTTAATACTTGGATGTTTAAATCCATTTCAAGTCAGTTTTCATTTTTGTAACTAGTTAACCACTTCGATCTGTCAGTACATTGAAGATTAGTCTATAACGGTAGCGTTCATTAGTCTACGCAAGGGAAACTGCAAGTTGTCTAGCGCATGGCAGATGGTGATATACAAACCATGCCCAGGGAACGATCTTCAGAACAGCCGTTAACTGCTTAGACTGTCAACGTTTTTCTTGTACTGATGAGATTACAGTGAGTTATGTTACAACTGACACATTTAAGAAGAGATCACTTAGATCTGACCCTATTTCAACAAACTGTTATGGCTTTGATAGAAGCCCATATTAAAATGGAACCACAGTTTATTCAAACGTCGAAAGATACTACCACTATGTCTGACTAGACGATTTGTGGGTCTACAATGGCGGCCGATTCAAGGATCATACGTGCTTGTCCGATAGGGCATGTCTACGGATAAATCTGGTATAGACCAGGTTTACTACACTTCAAGACCATCAAGAAATGTAAGCCACATTTGAATTATATTATGCTTAGCTAATTGGAACAAACTATTTTTCTGCAGATGACCAAAACACATTTTTTTCGTCGTATTTAAAGCTTGCAATGATTTACGCAAGACTTATTCGAGTTATTCTGAGTATTTTCAGCACTCAGAACAGTTTAGGATCGATGACCGAGCATTTCGAGCATTTATTTGAATTTTTTCATATTTTTGGGAAATCACGGTAATCAGCCGATGTAACTGTAAAAGTTAAATTTATTTTTGTTGAGGAATGGATATTTTTTCCATATTCGAAGGTTCGAACATGTGGATTCTCACATAATGAGATGATAATTAAATAATAGAACGAATAATAATAATAATAATCCACTAATAATAATAATAATTTTTATAATTTTTCTAAATAATTCTTGGATATTATATTTTCTAATAATCATATGTATTGAGAAAGAGCCTATGAAGTAGTTTAAACATTTCTAGTCTGGAACAGGAGATTTTCCGAAGGAGAGTGGTTAGCGCAAGCCCGCATTCAACCAACATTTCAGTTCTGGTTGAACAGTTGATATTTGCATTGAGCAAAGTATATTTTTCATATAACACGGAGAGGCATGAAACGGGAAGCAATTGATATTTGTATCAAATAGGATATTGTTGTATTTATATAAAATCATGACGTAAATACACTCGAAAGTGAAATGAAGCTTTTCATAAGTATGGTAAATTCACGGGTTGAACTGAATGGTAAAATAAAATAAACTTGTCAGTTTATTAATCTTCCAGTGTTGATAACAAGCAGAGGCTTGATTTATTGTATAAATTTTGGGAAGATAATTTATGTGTGTGGAGTAGTTGAAATGCCATTCCCAGGTGCGCATGTTAAGTCGCAGGAATGAAGGTTTTTTCGAGCATCAATCAAATAGCAGGTTCGATGGCTCAGGTTTATAGTAGGAGCATTGGAGCCAAACATTTCGTCGTATGAATAACCCGAAGGTTATTTCTTTGAAACCATCAGTTCTTATTTCAACCTTGTTTACGAATTCCATTTAGACTTTGATTTTGCTAGAACCCGGATTTGTCATGATAGTAGTTTATTCTTCTTCAGAGGAAGACCTTTGCCGTTGTTATTGTAATATTGTGTTCTTACACAAATAATAGAATGGGCCACTGCCAATTAAAAAAATAATTCTTTAACCACGAATAATTTGAAGGATATTTTCAATCCTAGTGCCATGAACCAAATGAATTCATTATGAAACTACAATTCTAATTTCCGCATTCTGTCGAAGAATTGCAAGTTGTGAAAGTTACTAGAAATGGCCATAAATATAAATATTTTTTTCATAATGATTCCAAGTGGAAAATCTAATAGTTGAATGGTTCAACCATTTATTGATCAAGTTGATGATTCAGAAATCATATATTTTGTTTGGAACTTGAATTTCATAATCGAGTCACTTCTCGAATGTTTAATGTCAGAAGAACAATTAATTGTTGTTGTGCTTCGCACAGTTCTTCGATTCTATGCTCAAGGTCAAATACTTTTCAGATGTTATTAATATGTATAAATAATTTGTGTTGCTTCTATGATGATAATATTTTCAACGATATATTTTTGAAAACTGGAAAACAAGAGAAAGTTTAAGAAATTCTATAAACATTTATTCTACGAGTGTTAATATCATGTAAATAGTCAAACAGTGATCAACGTTATTTCCAGTATGGACAATTAATTTTGAACTGGAATTACATATTAATAATTTTGGAACACAGTCCACAGGACTATTAATCGGACTTGTGTTTCCAAAAAGATTGTCAAATGTGTTTGGAAGATTTCTGTATATTGTGTAAATAAGAGTGTGGATCGCCACACGTGGATGATGCTGCTTTGAGCATCTTTGCAGTCAGATTTTAACTTTAAAATAAACTGAGATAATTTTACCAGATGTGTTTCACCCAATTAAATCTCCTTCTATCCTTATTGTTGCATTGAGCCAAAAATCAGTAAAGCATTTTCTAAATTTGATGTCGTTTTTGCGATTTGCTTTAACCCATCTGGCGCTCCGGGATATTTTGATTCTCGTGCTGACTGATTATTGGTAAAATGCATATGTGGTCGTGCGGACTCCGGTCTAAACGGGCACATAAAATAAGATAGAGAGAGAAATGGCTTCGAACGTGGGTCCCGATTCAGACATGGTCAATCGCATGCCGATTTGAAATTGTGATAATTTTTATAGAAATATTTTGGGAGTTGAGAGATGTCTGGTTTGGATGAATAAATTAGTAGGAAACCCAATTAGTGGGGAAATTAAAAATTTAACTTGGTTAATAATTAGAATGGGTTTGATTATTTTTGATAATGGCTTAACCATTAGGGCGTCAAGTAAATTCAGTAGTAAACGTTCGATGACTGGACATACACATTATTAGAATCCAGGTGGAGGATATTTGAGTACTTGCATATTTTCTTGTGATATTGTGGTAAATGTAATTCGTAAAAGTAGAGAATTTTGTTTTTCCATCACGTCGACATTAGGACAAATCTCATTTTATTATAGTGTTCCAATTAGCTATTCATATTTCTTGTTCTAGTTATAAGCTTGTGTTTGCCACTGTTGTATACCCCTAAGTTTTGAATAATAATTGAAATTATGGAAGAAATGATGAGGATGATGAGGAGTTTGGAGGAGAGTTCGAAACAGGCTGGACTGCGTGTAGCAGCTATTATGAAAGAAAATACAGAGGCTTTAGAAAAGAAACTTAAAGAAAATTCTGATTCTTTAGAAAGTAAACTTAAAGAAAATTCTGATTCTTTAGAGAATAAACTTAAAGAAAATTTGAATGATAAACTTAAAGAAAATTCTGATTCTTTAGAAAATAAACTTAAAGAAAGTTTGGAGGATAAACTTAAAGAAAATTCTGATTATTTGGAAAGTAAACTTAAAGAAAATTCTGATTCTTTAGAAAATAAATTAAAAGATAACTTGAAAGAAAGTTTAGAGGATAAACTCAAAGAAAATTCCGATTTGTTAGAGAGCAGGTTAAAAGATAACTTAAAGGAAAATTTAAATAGTAAATTTAATTCAATGGAAAGTAAATTTAAAGAGAATTCTGAAATTTTGAAAATGACACTTGAAAGTAAAATGAATAAATTATGCGATAAAACACATGAGCTCGAAACTTCATTAGCTACTAACGCTATTTTAATGGACGAAAAATTTCGCGATGCCGATCTTCGATCCCAAAGCTTAGCTGATAGGATAGAACATGGTCTTAGGAAAGTTGGTGAAGACATGGTCAACCTGGAAGTCAGAGTGAAGAAGGAGAGTAACGAGATGGGAATTCTAGTTGTTCAACGTTTAACGGAACAATTCAAGGAACTTGTCATGGGAGAAATAAGAGAAGGTGTGATTAGTGAATTGCAAACTGAAATTAAAACCACAGTTGTCAATGAAATTAAAGACACACTCAAGCTGGAGAATCAAGGGGGAATCAAGGAGATTAGGGAATCTTTGTCATCCCATATTGAAGTAATTGCCAAGGATATTCAAGCAACTCAGAAGGACATATCAGATATGGCAGGGTCATTGAAAAGTCATGAGGCTGTTATGAACCAGATATCCATTGATGTTAAAGACAATTGTAAAGAGACTGAAGCAATTAAGAAGATGGCAGAAGAAAACCAGAAGGAACTTGAGGCTATGAAAACTCAAATAAAGGATGAGAAACAGTCCGATCATCTGTTGAAAATGCCAAATGTAAGGGGAAAGGAACAGATACAGATAAATCTAGGAGCAGCTAGAGAGACTGATAGACAGGATGAGGTCAGGACAGTATTTCAATCCAACCCCATAACTGTATTTAAGAATATAGAAGATAAGCCTTCTAAATTTTCAGGGCGAGATTCTGTAACACCCGTGGAATTTTTGAGAGAAGCAGGTGATTACCTGAAAGATTCTAAGATCCCTAAAGAAAGACAGATCCGAGTGATAGGAAAGTTCTTGGAAGGTCCTGCACTTTTGTGGTTTAGAGCATTTAGATCCACTCTAACCACTTTTGAGGAGTTTTCTCGTGGGCTATTGAAGAAGTTTTGGTCCCCTGAAACCCAACAGCAAGTCAGAGCAGAGTTATATTCGAAGAGATTCTCGACGTCACAACCTACTCGATACTCTACGTACTTTTCTGGACAGCTGTCTAAACTCCAACATTTAGATCCGCCGATGCCAGATAACGAGTTGATTACTGCATTGATACGTCAATTTCCAGCAGACGTCCAGAGGACTTTGATCGCTGCTGATATCTATAATATGGAACAATTTGATGAAGTATTACAGAAGCTGGATCATACAAACGCTCAATTCTTCCATCAGAAGGGAGTAAAGAATAACAACGCTGTGTATGCTGTTATGGCTGACGGTTATTCTCAGACACCTCGAGAGATTCGAGAGGAGCGAGAAGAGAAATCGCCGAGGGAAGATCCCAATAAGAGAGGATGGAACCAATACAGTAACAGATACAGTTACAAACCATACGCGAGACCGGATGGTGGTAATCGATACAATACTCGATGGAGAAGACCACGAGATACTCAAGGAAGGTACCAGGAAAGAAGATCCTATGGTAGAAATAACTACAATAATAGAGGGAATGTAGATACTCGTCAGTCCAATGAAGATTTTAACAAGGAGACGAGGAAAAATTTGGAAGCAAGACACCAAGATAACTTGCAGTTTTTGGAGCAGAGGCCCAATGATCCAGGTCCATCGGGAACACAACAATCCCGGGGGAATGGTAATGAAAAAAAAACTTCGAATTCACAGTAGAAGATAGAATTTTGAACACTTTCACTTCCAGAATTATTAAATTGCAAGCAGAGGATGATGACTTAATTCAACAGAATGACGAACGAAAAGAAATGGGTACCAGAATTAGAATGCCAATCATATCATGCGAAGTATTCGGTATGCCTGTCGATACTTTGATCGATACTGGGGCTATGCTTTGTCTGGCGAGTGAGAAGCTTTATATTCTGTGGAAGCTCAAAGAGAATTTAGAGGAGATTCCAGTATCAGGAATTAAGATCCAAGGAATAATACCCAAGAAAATATCTCTGTGTAAAACACAATTGTACTTATGTATTACGATTGGAGGACATGATTTCCGACATGTGTTTGTTGTAATGAAGGACATGGCTTTTGACATGATATTGGGAGCAGATTTCATTCAGAAATATCAAGCAGTGATAGATATGAAGACAGAGACGATTAAATTCAAGAATACCGAAGAGATTAACTTCGAGGGAAAAGAAGAGGAAGACATCGAGGGAGATGCTCAATGGTCTCTGATTTTTCATGAAGCTGAAGGAAGAGAAGTCTACACTGAGAAGGAGTCCCCAGAGCTAGGGAAGATTTTGGAAGAGTATCACGATATTTTTGACATTAAGCCTGGCGAAATTGAAGATTTTGAATATTGTGGAAGTAAACAATAATGGAAGCTATGAAGTAGCTAATACACGAACTGGTAACATCGTGGGTACTTATAATGCATCGAATTTGAAGATATATTATTCAAGAACCAGATGATTTAATGTGTAGATAGGAAAAATAAAAATTTTTCAATTTTTATTTTTTGCTAGGTGTGGGGTGGATGTGCCCAACTCTAGGAATGGGTATTCCAAGTTTCAGACACCTAGATATCAAGGGAAAGGCTGTAGCCGCTTTTGAAAGTTCAGATATTTGAATATCGCGCTACATTGCTTCTCGAAGCATTTCGAAGGATTTTACCGATAGTTGGATGTCAAGTGACGTAGCGAGTAACAGCAGAGGTGGAGGCTATTTATTGATTAAATAGTTAACTATGGAGTAGAGACTTGAGACTGGGATCAGATTACTGGCACGGCCAAATGAAAGAGAATGCAATTAGTATCAAGTAAATCGGACCAGGGATTCAAGAGATATGAGGATTTCTAGATATCAGGCGATGACGCGTGACCCTGAGCGTTTTGAATAAATGCCAGCTGGAGGAGGCACTGTCAGCTCACTTCAACACAAGCACTTGGCAAGCAAGTTGCGTCTACGCTGAGCCAAGGCACATGGTTGCCGTATCTACGCAGAAGTTCTTTTCAAATCGTGATAGTCACGAGAAGTGCTGCGCAAACGAGTTGGAACTTAGTAAGTTTCTGGTGAGGAGAATCACTGAGGTGATTGATTTCTACAGACATTGGTGGAAATATTTATATTTCCAAAAGGACATATGCTAGACTTTGTCTAGGAAATAGTATTTTGTCACAGTCCAATAGTAACTTAATACTTGGATGTTTAAATCCATTTCAAGTCAGTTTTCATTTTTGTAACTAGTTAACCACTTCGATCTGTCAGTACATTGAAGACTAGTCTATAACGGTAGCGTTCATTAGTCTACGCAAGGGAAACTGCAAGTTGTCTAGCGCATGGAAGATGGTGATATACAAACCATGCCCAGGGAACGATCTTCAGAACAGCCGTTAACTGCTTAGACTGTCAACGTTTTTCTTGTACTGATGAGATTACAGTGAGTTATGTTACAACTGACACATTTAAGAAGAGATCACTTAGATCTGACCCTATTTCAACAAACTGTTATGGCTTTGATAGAAGCCCGTATTAAAATGGAACCACAGTTTATTCAAACGTCGAAAGATACTACCACTATGTCTGACTAGACGATTTGTGGGTCTACAATGGCGGCCGATACAAGGATCATACGTGCTTGTCCGATAGGGCATGTCTACGGATAAATCTGGTATAGACCAGGTTTACTACACTTCAAGACCATCAAGAAATGTAAGCCACATTTGAATTATATTATGCTTAGCTAATTGGAACAAACTATTTTTCTGCAGATGACCAACACATTTTTTTCGTCGTATTTAAAGCTTGCAATGATTTACGCAAGACTTATTCGAGTTATTCTGAGTATTTTCAGCACTCAGAACAGTTTAGGATCGATGACCGAGCATTTCGAGCATTTATTTGAATTTTTTCATATTTTTGGAAAATCACGGTAATCAGCCGATGTAACTGTAAAAGTTAAATTTATTTTTGTTGAGGAATGGATATTTTTTCCATATTCGAAGGTTCGAACATGTGGATTCTCACATAATGAGATGATAATTAAATAATAGAACGAATAATAATAATAATAATCCACTAATAATAATAATAATAATTTTTATAATTTTTCTAAATAATTCTTGGATATTATATTTTCTAATAATCATATGTATTGAGAAAGAGCCTATGAAGTAGTTTAAACATTTCTAGTCCGGAACAGGAGATTTTCCGAAGGAGAGTGGTTAGCGCAAGCCCGCATTCAACCAACATTTCAGTTCTGGTTGAACAGTTGATATTTGCATTGAGCAAAGTATATTTTTCATATAACACGGAGAGGCATGAAACGGGAAGCAATTGATATTTGTATCAAATAGCATATTGTTGTATTTATATAAAATCATGACGTAAATACACTCGAAAGTGAAATGAAGCTTTTCATAAGTATGGTAAATTCACGGGTTGAACTGAATGGTAAAATAAAATAAACTTGTCAGTTTATTAATCTTCCAGTGTTGATAACAAGCAGAGGCTTGATTTATTGTATAAATTTTGGGAAGATAATTTATGTGTGTGGAGTAGTTGAAATGCCATTCCCAGGTGCGCATGTTAAGTCGCAGGAATGAAGGTTTTTTCGAGCATCAATCAAATAGCAGGTTCGATGGCTCAGGTTTATAGTAGGAGTATTGGAGCCAAACATTTCGTCGTATGAATAACCCGAAGGTTATTTCTTTGAAACCATCAGTTCTTATTTCAACCTTGTTTACGAATTCCATTTAGACTTTGATTTTGCTAGAACCCGGATTTGTCATGATAGTAGTTTATTCTTCTTCAGAGGAAGACCTTTGCCGTTGTTATTGTAATATTGTGTTCTTACACAAATAATAGAATGGGCCACTGCCAATTAAAAAAATAATTCTTTAACCACGAATAATTTGAAGGATATTTTCAATCCTAGTGCCATGAACCAAATGAATTCATTATGAAACTACAATTCTAATTTCCGCATTCTGTCGAAGAATTGCAAGTTGTGAAAGTTACTAGAAATGGCCATAAATATAAATATTTTTTTCATAATGATTCCAAGTGGAAAATCTAATAGTTGAATGGTTCAACCATTTATTGATCAAGTTGATGATTCAGAAATCATATATTTTGTTTGGAACTTGAAGTTCATAATCGAGTCACTTCTCGAATGTTTAATGTCAGAAGAACAATTAATTGTTGTTGTGCTTCGCACAGTTCTTCGATGCTATGCTCAAGGTCAAATACTTTTCAGATGTTATTAATATGTATAAATAATTTGTGTTGCTTCTATGATGATAATATTTTCAACGATATATTTTTGAAAACTGGAAAACAAGAGAAAGTTTAAGAAATTCTATAAACATTTATTCTACGAGTGTTAATATCATGTAAATAGTCAAACAGTGATCAACGTTATTTCCAGTATGGACAATTAATTTTGAACTGGAATTACATATTAATAATTTTGGAACACAGTCCACAGGACTATTAATCGGACTTGTGTTTCCAAAAAGATTTCCAAAAAGATTGTCAAATGTGTTTGGAAGATTTCTGTATATTGTGTGTAAATAAGAGTGTGGATCGCCACACGTGGATGATGCTGCTTTGAGCATCTTTGCTTGATGTCGTTTTTGCGATTTGCTTTAACCCATCTGGCGCTCCGGGATATTTTGATTCTCGTGCTGACTGATTATTGGTAAAATGCATATGTGGTCGTGCGGACTCCGGTCTAAACGGGCACAATATGTTCATGGCGATTGCCAAAAGTGTCGAATTTCCAGGCAGTTGCAAAAGGGTCATCCATTTCTTGACTAACGGTAACAATCAGGATGAATCCACTGACACAGCAGCCGAAATAGCTCAGTTGGGAGAGCGTTAGACTGAAGATCTAAAGGTCCTTGTTCGATCCCGGGTTTCGGCAGTAGTTTTGTATTTCCAAAAAGTGAGCATACTTGTACATCTAACAACAAGCCACAATATTCAGCAAAGGTCTGAGACCAGACTCGCCGCTCTATTTAAATCAGGCTTGCTCAAAGCAGGTGTTTCGCCAAGTACAGTAGGCACCCGCTCCGTGCACGGACGGCGAGCGGGCAAACTAGCTGCGTTCAGTCTTGGCAGCGTAAAAGCCTCCATAATGCCACCATGTAGAGCAGTTCATTGAAAGTGTAGATATCCATTCGTAGAATGTTTCTATAAGGTATCCAACGTTTAGAATGAAGCATTGGTCTTATGGTGCGTCACGGCAGGGTTGCCACTCCATGAGAGGTGGCAGTACAAAGCGCTTCGCGTACACTTTCCGCACATTCAGCGATTGTGCTGTGACGAAGACTTGAATTAAGTATTGTATAATAATACTAATAGTAGGCTAACATAACACATACAACGAAATAAAATTAAACTAGATGAAACCCGTCAAAACATGACGGACAGTGGAAAACAAATTTACTGAAGAAGCTTCTTATATAAGTTACATTCTTTGTACGATTACTTTTTAGCACTATTGCACCTTTAAGGGCGTCAAAAGATAGCACTCTCAGCATTGCAACATATTGCTGGTCATGACTGAAAACGTGATGAGGTCATCATCATCTTGCACAGTTTCCAGCCACTGGCCGGGTCTGTTTGGAACACAAGCCTCTCCAACGTCTTCTGTCTTCCCACCATCTCTCAGCCTCCACCCTTGTCCAGTCTTCTCCTCTCTTCTTCACGCTTTCTTCCACCCCCTTCAGCCACCTGTCTCTCGGTCTCCCTCTTGGTCTCTTTCCTTCCCACTTCGTCTCGTGTATCCTCCTGGGTATCCTCTTCTCCTCCATTCGTTTTACATGTCCATACCATCTAAGTCTAGATTTCTCTATACCATCCTGTAATGGTTCCTCCTTCATTAATTCCCTGGTCCTCTCATTTCTTATTCTGTCCCTCTTTGTAGCTCCAATACTGCTCCTCAAGAACCTCATCTCACTGGCCTGTATTTTGCTCTTCTCCCTTCCTTTCATAACCCAGGTCTCCGAGGCATACGTCAGGATAGGGACATAGTACGATATATGATCTACTTGCTGTTCTGAGGGACATCCCTGCTCCATAACATGCTTCTCACACTCCTCCGGAATGCTTCTGCCTGTCTCCCCCGCTCATTTATTTCTCTACCGTTTCTTCCATTCTCTTGTATCAGGCTTCCCAGATACTTGAAACTCTCCACTTTCTTCAGCTGTTCCCCACCAATTGTTATTCCCGTTGTGGTCCTTTCCTTCTTCCTTGTTGTGATCACCATCTCACTCTTATTTATGCTAAATTTCATCCCATATCCTTGTATTATTCCTTCCCACACGTCCAACTGTTCCTGTACCTCCTCCTCCTTGTTTCCACAATCATCAAATCATCCGCAAACACCATTGCTTTCATCTTTCCTTCCCCAATTACTTGTGCCGCTCGGGTCATTATGTCATCCATCACCACAATGAAAAGTAACGGTGACAGTGCACTTCTTTGTTTCAGGCCGTTTCTCTGTTCCACCCAGTCCGATCTCTCTCCTCCCACTTTCACACAGCTCACGCTTCCCTTTTACATCTCTTTTATCCTCCTTATAGTCCATTTTTCTACTCCTCTATCCTCCAGGGACTTCCATACTTTGTTTCTGCATACACTGTCATATGCTTTCTCAATGTCCAGGAAGGCCATCAGTAGATCTGTTCCATACTCATAGTGCTGTTCTTGTAACTGACTTGCAGCAAAAATCAAATCCACTGTGGACCTTCCTGCTCTGAAGCCATGTTGTTCTTCCCTCATCCCTCCTTCTATCCTTGTCCTAATTCTCCTTTCTAAAACTTTCTCAAACATCTTTGGACAATGACTCATCAGTGTTATTCCCCGATAGTTTCTGCATTCTGTTCTACTACCTTTCTTGAAGATCGGGACAATTATTCCCTTTTTCCAGTCCTCTGGGGTCTTCCTTTCCTTCCATGCTGCCTTCATCACTCGGTACAACCATTGTATCCCCACCTCTCCTGCTGCTCTCACCATCTCCACACACAACTCATCCACACCCGGTGCCTTCCCTCCTTACATCTTCCTCACTGCATCTTCCACTTCTTTCCATGTTAAGTCCTTTTCTGTTTGCAGTTCATCTACTGTACCTCTTCTCCGATTTCTTCTTCCTCGCCGTGGTTTCCATTTGGGTTCAGGAGTTCTTCAAAATATTATTTCCACATTTTCTTCAGTTCTTCCCTATTTTCTATCCCTTGTCCCCTTTTGTTCACCATTCTGACATAATCCGTAGGATCCTTCCGCCTCTTATTCTTTGCCATCCCATACAGGACCTTTTTTGTACTTTCACTATCCTGCTGGTCATGACTTAAAACGTGATGAGGTAAATAGCCCAATACGTTCAAGAGTTTCTCCTTGAGCTTGATTGATTGTGATAAAGTAGGCCGAGCGAATAGGACATTGTTGCCTATTAAAAGAAATTGTACTGTACCTGCAAGTGTTTTATCGGAAGGTGTTAAATCAAGTCGTAGGATTTGAGCTCTCTGCCTAATATTACTGCACCTTTTATCCGAATCCAAGCAATTTCTTACATATTTCTTACAATTAATATATTACCATATATGAGTCCTTGGGAAACGTTCAGATTTCTAAGGAGCATAACTATGGCTCAAACGTTCGGAGTATGTGGAGGCGAATCACTTAATTCCAAGGAATTGAAAAATTCAATAATAGGGAAATGAAGTAGCTGGCTTTCATCTTCAGTATCCAATCTGTTAACGCTGATGTAGGCCTATGTGTTTGAACTACTGGATATAAGTTCAATGACTTTTAAATTAATATCATTACATTGTTGCAGCTTGGCAAATATTTTATATTCCAGCAGATCAATTTTACCCTCACAACAGTAAAGACCAAAGTAACCACGCATAGATTTTACGCAAGAGAAGTACAATGTAGAACAATGTTTACATTTGATCGTCAAAGACCTTACAGTACACTGTACTGCATAATATCTGGAATTGTTTCTGAAATGGCCTATTTATATTGGATTTTAAATGTGGCTTCGTATTATTCGATAACACTATAGTGTCCTGCAATAAAGGAGCCGCTAAATATTACATGGCAAATAATACTTCCATTGCCGAAATCAACTGCGTAGTTAGACTCAGTACTCTAAACAAATAATCATTAAACAATTGTCTTATACAATGAAGTTCAACATGACCGTCCAGAGACTTTCATACTCAAGTTGGTTGGTGAGGAGAATGCGATGAAACTGATCGCTTAAAACAAATTCCTTATAATTGTTCCTGCCAGCGAAATTTTCTGCGATAGCTTGAAAACGCAGCTCAGAATGACGTTCTTCATTTTGTTATAAACAGTACGAAACTGTTCTAAATAAGCAATTTCCATCGCCTGTTATAGGTTATGACAGTACATTTTGCAGGGGAACATAGATTCACTTCGCCAACTACTGGAATGACCATAGGCCTATACTCAATACTCACTTCGGCAGTCACCCTAATGGAGGCAGTTTTTGAATTATATGTCCCGTGCATGTCAAAAATCGTATTAACACATGGAGGCCCACCTATTCTTGTCTATCGCCCCGGAGACCCGGGTTACATTTCCTGCTCTGCCAAGAAATTGAATTCTGGTCTGAGGGCAAAAACGGGGCACATTCAGTCTCTTGAGGTATAACTAAGAAGAGGAAGGTTTAATTCCCACCTCGACAATCTTGGATGTGGTTTTCCGTGGTTTCCCACTTCCACTTAAGGCAAATACCGGGATGGTTCCTAACTTAAGGCCTTGGCCGTCTCCTTGCCATTTACCACCTTAATTACAAATACACACAGTAATGCAGCCATCACAATAACTCGGGTTATGAGAGAAAATTTCACACATACACACCCAAGTACACGGGGCTGAGTGACCACGATGTCGGAGCCCTTCAAACGAATTATGTTTGCCAAGTGTCTCTTATGGCGAAAGCAATTGTGGACACGCGCGAGTGCCTGGAAAACTACTTTCTTCTTTAATAATTTAAGAGTATATAGACGATGCATAATTATAACTTTTTGTCTAGGACGCTAATAACTTGACCACCGAAGCATTGGGAAGAAATTGCAATATTAAGGTACATAAACAACATAGCCTACACATTCAACTGTCGGTTAATGTTCCTCAAAATTTCCCTTCTTAAATATTCCCCTCCTTTATAATTCTCCATCACGTGAAACCGTGCCATGTCTTGGGTTTTAAATATATCGATGCAATGGTGCTGCCATCTGCTGTCAGTTACTGGAACTATATGGGCGATGTACTGTCATCTGTTGTCAGTTATAGGAACTGATTGCAGGTATTTAAACGGCGTACTGAGGACAACAGTTTGCTCTTTTGATCACATGCTGTAATGCAATGGTAAAACGGAAATAAAACGTATTGAGAGGGAATGTAGAAATATGTATCTTTTACAGACATAAAACCTTACTAATACTCCTTGTTTAAACAATATTTCAATGGTAAAAAAAAAATACATATACCGGCGAAGGCTGGGATCGAACCAGCGAATCTAGGAACCACAGTCTGTCGCCTTACCCACATAGCTACTCGAGCAATGTTGTTCAGCAGCAGACGCAGCCATTCATTATCTTCAAAAGCTGCTGTCTGAAGGAAATAATCCATTTCATTATCCAAATAATTCATTGTTGCACATTCGTATACGTTCATGCTGTTATTATATTTTATTGCCAGAACTTGGTTAATGTATGTTTTCAATTACATGGAAGCTTATTAAATAACTTACATTTTAATGGAATTCTCACCGCCATTTTGTCATGACCTCAGGTGGATTGTGCGCAAGCGTGAGGGGAAAGAATTCTGCTATTTTCTATATTAATTCTAAAATATACCGAGAGGGAACGTAGAAATATGTATCTTTAACAGACATAAAACCTTACTAATACTCCTTGATTAAACAATATTTCAGTGGTAAAAATATATATATATATATCGGCGAGGGCAGGGATCGAACCGGCGAATCTAGGAACCACAGTCTGTCGCCTTAACCACATAGCTACTCGCGCACTCTTGGTCAGCAGCAGACGCAGCTGTTCTTTATCATTAAAAGCCGCTGTCTGAAGGAAATAATCCATTTCATTATCCAAATAAATCAAAGTTGCACATTCGTATACGTTCATACTGTTATTATATGGTTAATGTATGCTTTCAATTACATGCAAGCTTATTAAATAACTTACATTTGAATGGACTTCTCACCGCCATTTTGTCATGACCCCAGGCGGATTGTGCGCATGCGTGAGGGGAAAGAATTCTGCTATTTTCTATATTAATTCAAAAATATACCGTAATATATTTGTTTATTTTATAGACACTCTGCAAATCTAGAGGCCAAGAGCTTTCGATAGAGTGCTCTACGAAGTAAATCGGTTCTGTCGTTCTCTCAATCTCGTGGTAACAAAAATCACCTTACTGTTTTAAATATATAGATTAACTATAACGAATGCTGAATGTGACATAAAGAAAACAAACAAAACAAAATAAATAAAGTACAAGCCCAAGGAAATGTGTGAAGTTTCGACTGCAGATAAAGTTCAAGTACTTTATTAAAGAAAATACTCCTCATTGGCTTACCTTTCATGATTTATACTTTCGTTGGGTTTAAGGTTCTTAAAATAACTGAACACATTAATTACGACCTGTTTTGCCCTCCTTCTGAGCACTTAACCACGCTTTCTTTTCACAAAACTATCTATTGTTGTACGTGAAATACGTAATATACAACACGTTAAATCTAACAGAACTGCTGCACACACACTCAAGATAGAGACAGCCGAACTACTGAAATACATGCTCGAAGGGCACAGTAATAAAGCTGTGAGTAGCAAGCTGCACCCCGATGTCCTTCGAAACTTCATTTTTATAATCCGCCGTCAATGAACAGCCCGGACGGTGTAAACAATTAAACCTACACTCTGGGTAAGCAGGTAGAAAACTTCTTCCAACATTCCTCTACAACTCTCAAACTGACATGACATGGTTATCTTTAAAAATAGAAAAGTTGGCAGCATACGAACTTTTTCAATGCTGCTTTGCGGTTATGAGAGAATATTCAGAAGTTTTATCTACATGAAAATTGTAATATTGCCAGTAAAAATATTTCAATAATCCATCATCAAGACGGCACATTTAGCTACACGTGTGTGAAAAATAGGCATCACAAAGTCAATGCAACATGAAATAAGATCGATTTTACTAAGAAGGGGACTCAGTTATAGTTTTTTTTTTAAATATGGATATCTAATTTCTCTAGCATTTCTATCAAGTTTACGTAGTTCTAATGTAGGACAAAAAAAGATCGGCGAAACATAGTCCTTCCCGAATATGCTATTTTCTCGACAATGAAAAGTTTTCGACTGATATGGCAACAGTGGAGTGCTAGAAAATGACAGGGTCATACATGTCTCGCGTGCAACAGAAAGAGAGAAGAATATCCCTATCTAACCAGTGCTTCATTCAAAACGTTGGATGCCTTATAAAATCGCATGGTTCTAATATTCGTATGACTAAAAATTTTTCAGTGTAATAACCACTTTTTAGCCCAATATTTTCTCTTTCGTGTCGACTTCAATGGCAACAAAGTCAATGCGATTCCGATTTTTTGAAATTTAGAAAAGGAAGGAGCCATGATCGCGCGTGCTTTCAGACCAGAGCGAGCCAGCCTACTGCAGATCGGGCCCAGCAGATTGTGTCGTGTTGAGAGCAGCACCCGATTTACCGCGCTAATTACCCAGCAGATCGGGCCCAACAGATTGGGTCGAGTGTAGAGTCCTTTTTAAACCAACCGATTGCCCTCTGCAGTGACAGCTGGTACTACGAATATCAGGATCTGGGAGGAGAAAGGGTGAACCTGCAATAAGATTACATACAATACTCGCCATTTCAGCCGGGAGGAGAAAGGGCGAATCAGCAAAAAGATTACATACACTATTCGTCCTTTCTCCTTCCAGCTCCTGATATGGAGTCAGCTGAGAAGAGATCAAGTTGTATGGCAAATATCATGCAAAATAATCCCAATGGGAAGGGCAGTGGCTTTATGTGCCAACTGGAGAACGTGTTAAATATTTAGTATGTAGACATTCTGTGATAGCTAAAAATGTAACGTTAAGCGGCAGCTATAATGCGCACTGTTCGTTCTACATATTTATGTGAACTATTTTCTTCGCTTTCAAGCTTTGCGAATCCAGACATATCTGAGGGCAGTTCTTCGACTGCACACCGGTACAAGTATATGTCCAGTCATTCCCTCACCTGCAGAAAAACATTGTGCATATACCTCATAATGTACACACTTGAATGTCTGCATTTTTGTAATGCAATGTAAAGACACTGTCTATAATTAATCAGTACATAATTAGATTGAACCAGCCGCTCTCTCCCTTCGTCTCGCTACACTCTGACGTATACGGGCTGGTAAACCGCCCGCATTTACGTCACATCTGCCGGACTGCATGGGCCAGGGTAAACAGGCGTCCATCTGACCACCTCTGGTCCAACGCATAGAGATAGTAAACTATACACTAGAGGTATTACCCGTCTGAGATAGGAGTGCCGGTGGCCAAGTTGGAATATATTAAAACTCAGCAATTCTTCGAGGTTTGTGCCGTGTCTTGTGTGGGTTTTCGACTAGGACACCAAGCTGAGTCATCGGCGGGCTCTTGGTGTCCCCAACCGAGCGATTGCCAAAAGTGCCGAATTTCCAGGCAGTTGCAAAAGGGTCATCCATCTTTTGACTAACAGAGCAGCCGAAATAGCTCAGTTGGGAGAGCGTTAGACTGAAGATCTAAAGGTCCCTAGTTCGATCCCGGGTTTCGGCAGTAATTTTGTATTTCCAAAAAGTGAGCATACTTGCAGTACATCTAAAAACAAGCCACAATAATCAGCAAAGGTCTGAGACCAGACTCGCCGCTCTATTTAAATTAGGCTCTGCTCAAAGCAGGTGTTTCGCCAAGTAGGCACCCACTCCGTGCACGGACGTCGAGCGCGTCAAGTAGCTGCGTTCAGTCTTGGCAGCGTTAGAGCCTCTATAATGCCACCATGTAGAGCAGTTCATTGAAAGTGTCGATATCCATTCGTAGAAAGTTTCTAAAATCGCATGGTTCTAATATTTGTATGACTAATTTTTTTTCTCTGTAATAACCACTTTTTAGCCCAATATTTTCTCTTTCGTGTCGACTTCAATGGCAACAAAGTCAATGCGTTTCCTATTTTTTGAAATTTAGAAAAGGAAGGATCCATGATCGCGCGTGCTTTCAGACCAGAGCGAGCCAGCCTACTGCAGATCGGGCCCAGCAGATTGTGTCGTGTGGAGAGCAGCACCCGATTTACCGCGCTAATTACCCAGCAGATCGGGCCCAACAGATTGGGTTGTGTGTAGAGTCCTTTTTAAACCAACCGATTGCCTTCTGCAGTGACAGCTGGTAATACGAATATCAGGATCTGGGAGGAGAAAGGGTGAATCTGCAATAAGATTACATACAATACTCGCCCTTTCAGCCGGGAGGAAAAAGAGCGAATCAGCAAAAAGATTACATACACTATACGTCCTTTCTCCTTCCAGCTCCTGATATGGAGTCAGCTGAGAAGAGACCAAGTTGTATGGCAAATATCATGCAAAAGAATCCCAATGGGAACGGCTGTGGCTTTATGTGCCAATTGGAGAACGTGTTAAATATTTAGTATGTTGACATTCTGTGATAGCTAAAAATTTAACGTTAAGCTGCAGCTATAATGTGCACGTTTGGTTCTTCATATTTTTGTGAACTATTTTCTTCGCTTTAAAGCTTTGCGAATCCAGACATATCTGAGGGCAGTTCTTCGACTGCACACCGGTACAAGTATATGTCCAGTCATTCCCTCACCGGCAGAAAAACATTGGGCATATATATACCTCATAATGTACACACTTGAATGTCTGCATTTTTGTAATGCAATGTAAAGACACTGTCTACAATTAATCAGTTCAGAATTAGATTGAACCAGTAGCTCTCTCGCTTCGTCTCGCTACACTGTGACGTATGCGTGCTGGTAAACCGCCCGCATTTACGTCACATCTGCCTGACTGCATGGGCCAGGGTAAACAGGCGTCCATCTGACCACCTCTGGTCCAACGCATAGAGATAGTAAACTATACACTAGAGGTATTACCCGTCTGAGATATGAGTGCCAGTGGCCAAGTTGGAATATATTAAAACTCAGCAATTCTTCTAGGTTTGGGCCGTGTCTTGTGTGGGTTTTCAACTAGGACACCAAGCTGACTCATCGGCGGGCTCTTGGTGTCCCCGGCCAGACCCCCACAGGAGTGACGAACTGGCGCCACCTCCCTTTATGTTAGGTGCAACTGCACCACTTGGCTGAGAGAACTAAAAGCTCAAGCAGCCATAACCTCCCTATGAAGGCTTCCAAAAAGATGGAATATATTCTTTGTTTAAATGTGCACTTGCACTGTTGGCTGGTAGGAAACGTCTTGACTCCAGTAGCCTCAGTCATCGTTCTCCTCTCCGTGAAGACATGAGCTCCTGTTTTTCTTACGAGGGACGGCCGTGGGACGGGTCTCACGGTTTGGCTCAAGCTGTTTGCGTAGGAGCAAGCGGATGCCCCATTCGAGTTCCTAGAATATCTCGCCAAGGTGAGTCATAGGAAAAGATAAAACGATCTCTAAAGATTTTTGTGGAGAGTTTGAGTTATTTGTCCTTTGTAGCTCTTATGTCGGTCAACACGATTGTGCCCAATGAATGGGCGGCGTACAAAATATAAATATGTAAATACACTCCTGGAAAAAATGACATGTATAAGTTAATTATCACGAAGCCTCCGTGGCTTAGGCGGCAGCATGCCGGCCTCTCACCGTTGGGTCCGTGGTTCACATCCCGGTCACTCTATGTGAGATTTGTGCTGGACAAAAGCGGAGGCAGACAGGTTTTTCTCCGGGTACTCCAGTTTTACCTGTCAAAATTTCATTCCAGGAACACTCTCCACTATCATTTCATTTCATCTGTCATTCATTTACTCATTGCCTCCGAGGAGTGCGATAGGCTTCGGCAGCCGGCACAGTTCATATCCTAGCCGCTAGATGGAAGGCTTCATTCATTCCATCCCTGACCCGGTCTGTCGACTGGAACAGGCTGTTTTTTTTCTTTCAGTAAATTATCACAATTAAATGGAGCAATCTAACAGATCTCTTATCAGTTTGCCTCATGAGTATGAGTGTACACCGTTTCTGCCCCCAGACCAGATCATTCTTGGCAGAGCCAGGCGACAGCCAAACATGCTGGGTGCTACACCACTAGGTGATCCATAGTTTTCGAGATGTTTATTCTTAAAAAAAATGAAAGAAAAAACAATAAAAACCAATTACTGTTTTCTCTTGCTACACGAAACACCCACCACAAAATGTACATATTGGCCAAACATCTTAGGAAAGTGCTGATACATTCAACCCTGCCAGGATTCGAACATGAAATTTTCTCAACCGCAGTCAGACGCGCTATCCATTGCGCCACAGGGCCAATGCGTGTTATTTACACTATAGACCCATCTGGTTGTCCGTGAGTACAACTAAATCAGTGCAGAGTTAGAGGATTAAAACATGATGGAATATTCTCAAGTCATTTGTTCATGGCGATTGCCAAAAGTGCCGAATTTCCAGGCAGTTGCAAAAGGGTCATCCATTTCTTGACTAACGGTAACAATCAGGACGAATTCACTGACACAGCAGCCGAAATAGTTCAGTTGGGAGAGCGTTAGACTGAAGATCTAAAGATCCCGGGTTTCGGCAGTAGTTTTGTATTTCCAAAAAGTAAGCATACTTGTACATCTAACAACAAGCCACAATAATCAGCAAAGGTCTGAGACCAGACTCGCCGCTCTATTTAAATCAGGCTTGCTCAAAGCAGGAGTTTCGCCAAGTACAGTAGGCACCCGCTCCGTGCACGGACGGCGAGCGGGCAAACTAGCTGCGTTCAGTCTTGGCAGCGTTAAAGCCTCTATAATGCCACCATGTAGAGGTGTTCATTGAAAGTGTCGATATCCATTCGTAGAATGTTTCTATAAGGCATCCAACGTTTAGAATGAAGCATTGGTCTTATGGCGCGTCACGGCAGGGTTGCCACTCCATGAGAGGTGGCAGTACAAAGCGCTTCGCGTACACTTTCCGCACATTCAGCGATTGTGCTGTGACGAAGACTTGAATTAAGTATTGTATAATAATACTAATAGTAGGCTAACATAACACATACAACGAAATTAAATTAAATTAACTATAACGAATGCTGAATGTGACATAAAGAAAACAAACAAAATAAAATAAATAAAGTACAAGCCCAAGGAAATGTGTGAAGTTTCGACTGCAGTTAAAGTTCAAGTACTTTATTAAAGAAAATACTCCGCATTGGCTTACCTTTCATGATTTATACTTTCGTTGGGTTTAAGGTTCTTAAAATAACTGAACACATTAATTACGACCTGTTTTGCCCTCCTTCTAGCACTTAACCACGCTTTCTTTTCACAAAACTATCTATTGTTGTACGTGAAATACGTAAAATACAACACGTTAAATCTAACAGAACTGCTGCACACACACTCAAGATAGAGACAGCCGAACTACTGAAATACATGCTCGAAGGGCACAGTAATAAAGCTGTGAGTAGCAAGCTGCACCCCGATGTCCTTCGAAACTTCATTTTTATAATCCGCGGTCAATGAACAGCCCGGCCGGTGTAAACAATTAAACCTACACTCTGGGTAAGCAGGTAGAAAACTTCTTCCAACATTCCTCTACAACTCTCAAACTGACATGACATGGTTATCTTTAAAAATAGAAAAGTTGGCAGCATACGAACTTTTTCAATGATGCTTTGCGGTTATGAGAGAATATTCAGAAGTTTTATCTACATGAAAATTGTATTATTGCCAGTATAAAATATTTCAAAAATCCATCATCAAGACGGCACATTTAGCTACACGTGTGTGAAAAATAGGCATCACAAAGTCAATGCTACATGAAATAAGATCGATTTTACTAAAAAGGGGACTCAGTTTATAGTTTTTTTTAATATGATTTTCTAATTTTTCTAGCATTTCTATCAAGTTTACGTAGTTCTAATATAGGACAAAAAAAGATCGGCAAAACATAGTCCTACCCGAATATGCTATTTTCTCGACAATGAAAAGTTTTCGACTGATATGGCAACAGTGGAGTGCTAGAAAATGACAGGGTCATACATGTCTCGCGTGCAACAGAAAGAGAGAAGAATATCCCTATCTAACCTGTGCTTCATTCTAAACGTTGGATGCCTTATAAAATCGCATGGTTCTAATATTTGTATGACTAAATTTTTTTCTCTGTAATAACCACTTTTTAGCCCAATATTTTCTCTTTCGTGTCGACTTCAATGGCAACAAAGTCAATGCGATTCCGATTTTTTGAAATTTAGAAAAGGAAGGAGCCATGATCGCGCGTGTTTTCAGGCCAGAGCGAGCCAGCCTACTGCAGATCGGGCCCAGCAGATTGTGTCGTGTTGAGAGCAGCACCCGATTTACCGCGCTAATTACCCAGCAGATCGGGCCCAACAGATTGGGTCGAGTGTAGAGTCCTTTTTAAACCAACCGATTGCCCTCTGCAGTGACAGCTGGTACTACGAATATCAGGATCTGGGAGGAGAAAGGGTGAATCTGCAATAAAATTACATACAATACTCGCCCTTTCAGCCGGGAGGAGAAAGGGCGAATCAGCAAAAAGATTACATACACTATTCGTCCTTTCTCCTTCCAGCCCCTGATATGGAGTCAGCTGTGAAGGGATCAAGTTGTATGGCAAATATCATGCAAAAGAATCCCAATGGGAAGGGCAGTGGCTCTATGTGCCAACGGGAGAACGTGCTAAATATTTAGTATGTAGACATTCTGTGATAGCTAAAAATGTAACGTTAAGCGGCAGCTATATTGCGCACTGTTCGTTCTACATATTTATGTGAACTATTTTCTTCGCTTTCAAGCTTTGCGAATCCAGACATATCTGAGGGCAGTTCTTCGACTGCACACCGGTACAAGTATATGTCCAGTCATTCCCTCACCTGCAGAAAAACATTGGGCATATACTTCATAATGTACACACTTGAATGTCTGCATTTTTGTAATGCAATGTAAAGACACTGTCTATAATTAATCAGTACATAATTAGATTGAACCAGCCGCTCTCTCCCTTCGTCTCGCTACACTCTGACGTATACGGGCTGGTAAACCGCCCGCATTTACGTCACATCTGCCTGACTGCATGGGCCAGGGTAAACAGGCGTCCATCTGACCACCTCTGGTCCAACGCATAGGGATAGTAAACTATACACTAGAGGTATTACCCGTCTGAGATATGAGTGCCGGTGGCCAAGTTGGAATATATTAAAACTCAGCAATTCTTCGAGGTTTGTGCCGTGTCTTTTGTGGGTTTTCGACTAGGACACCAAGCTGAGTCATCGGCGGGCTCTTGGTGTCCCCAACCGGGCGATTGCCAAAAGTGCCGAATTTCCAGGCAGTTGCAAAAGGGTCATCCATATTTTGACTAACCGAGCAGCCGAAATAGCTCAGTTGGGAGAGCGTTAGACTGAAGATCTAAAGGTCCCTGGTTCGATCCCGGGTTTCGGCAGTAGTTTTGTATTTCCAAAAAGTGAGCATGCTTGCAGTACATCTAAAAACAAGCCACAATAATCAGCAAAGGTCTGAGACTAGACTCGCCGCTCTATTTAAGTCAGGCTCTGCTCAAAGCAGGTGTTTCGCCAAGTAGGCACCCGCTCCGTGCACGGACGTCGAGCGGGTAAAGCAGCTGCGTTCAGTCTTGGCAGCGTTACAGCATCTATAATGCCACCATGTAGAGCAGTTCATTGAAAGTGTCGATATCCATTCGTAGAAAGTTTCTAAAATCACATGGTTCTAATATTTGTATGACTAAATTTTTTTCTGTGTAATAACCACTTTTTAGCCCAATATTTTCTCTTTGGTGTCGACTTCAATGGCAACAAAGTCAATGCGATTCCTATTTTTTGAAATTTAGAAAAGGAAGGAGCCATGATCGCGCGTGCTTTCAGACCAGAGCGAGCCAGCCTACTGGAAATCGGGCCCAGCAGATTGGGTCGAGTGGAGAGCAGCACCCGATTTACCGCGCTAATTACCCAGCAGATCGGGCCCAACAGATTGGGTTGTGTGTAGAGTCCTTTTTAAACCAACCGATTGCCTTCTGCAGTGACAGCTGGTAATACGAATATCAGGATCTGGGAGGAGAAAGGGTGAATCTGCAATAAGATTACTTACAATACTCGCCCTTGCAGCCGGGAGGAAAAAGGGCGAATCAGCAAAAAGATTACATACACTATAAGTCCTTTCTCCTTCCAGCTCCTGATATGGAGTCAGCTGAGAAGAGACCAAGTTGTATGGCAAATACCATGCAAAAGAATCCCAATGGGAACGCCTGTGGCTTTATGTGCCAATTGGAGAACGTGTTAAATATTTAGTATGTAGACATTCTGTGATAGCTAAAAATTTAACGTTAAACTGCAGCTATAATGTGCACGTTTGGTTCTTCATATTTTTGTGAACTATTTTCTTCGCTTTAAAGCTTTGCGAATCCAGACATATCTGAGGGCAGTTCTTCGACTGCACACCGGTACAAGTATATGTCCAGTCATTCCCTCACCTGCAGAAAACATTGGGCATATACCTCATAATGTACACACTTTAATGTCTGCATTTTTGTAATGCAATGTAAAGACACTGTCTACAATTAATCAGTTCAGAATTAGATTGAACCAGCAGCTCTCTCGCTTCGTCTCGCTACACTGTGACGTATGCGGGCTGGTAAACCGCCCGCATTTACGTCACATCTGCCTGACTGCATGGGCCAGGGTAAACAGGCGTCCATCTGACCACCTCTGGTCCAACGCATAGAGATAGTAAACTATACACTAGAGGTATTACCCGTCTGAGATATGAGTGCCGGTGGCCAAGTTGGAATATATTAAAACTCAGCAATTCTTCTAGGTTTGTGCCGTGTCTTGTGTGGGTTTTCAACTAGGACACCAAGCTGACTCATCGGCGGGCTTTTGGTATCCCCGCCCAGACCCCCACAGGAGTGACGAACTGGCGCCACCTCCCTTTATGTTAGGTGCAACTGCACCACTTGGCTGCGAGAACTAAAAGCTCAAGCAGCCTTAACCTCCCTATGAAGGCTTCCAAAAAGATGGAATATATTCTTTGTTTAAATGTGCACTTGCACTGTTGGCTGGTAGGATACGTCTCGACTCCAGTAGCCTCAGTCATCGTTCTCCTCTCCGTGAAGACATGTGCTCCTGTTTTTCTTACGAGGGACGGCCGTGGGACGGGTCTCACGGTTTGCCTCAAGCTGTTTGCGTCGGAGCAAGCGGATGCCCCATTCGAGTTCCTAGAATATCTCGCCAAGGTGAGTCATAGGAAAAGATAGAACGATCTCTAAAGATTTTTATGGAGAGTTTGAGTTATTTGTCCTTTGTAGCCCTTATGTCGGTCAACACGATTGTGCCCAATGAATGGGCGGCGTAGAAAATATAAATATGTAAATACACTCCTGGAAAAAATGACAAGTATTAGTTAATTATCTCGAAGCCTCCGTGGCTTAGGCGGCAGCATAACGGCCTCTCACCGCTGGGTCCGTGGTTCACATCCCTGTCACTCTATGTGAGATTTGTGCTGGACAAAAGCGGAGGCAGACAGGCTTTTCTCCGGGTACTCCAGTTTTACCTGTCAAAATTTCATTCCAGGAACACTCTCCAATATCATTTCATTTCATCTCTCATTCATTTACTCATTACCTCCGAGGAGTGCGATAGGTTTCGGCAGCCGGCACAGTTCATATCCTAGCCGCTAGATGGAAGGCTTCATTCATTCCATCCCTGACCCGGTCTGTCGACTGGAACAGGCCGTGGATTTTTTCAGTAAATTATCACAATTTAATGAAGCAATCTAACAGATCTCTTATCAGTTTGCATCATGAGTATGAGTGTACACCGTTTATGCCCTCAGACCAGATCATTCTTGGCAGAGCCAGGCGACAGCCAAACATGCTGGGCGCTACACCACTAGGTGATCCATAGTTTTCGAGATATTTATTCTTTAAAAAAATGAAAGAAAAAACAATAAAAACCAATTGCTGTTTTCTCTTGCTACACGAAACACCCACCACAAAATGTACATATTGGCCAAACATCTTAGGAAAGAGCTGATACATTCAACCCTGCCAGGATTCGAACATGAAATTTTCTCAACCGCAGTCAGACGTGCTATCCATTGCGCCACAGGGCCAATGCGTGTTATTTACACTATAGACCCATCTGGTTGTCCGTGAGTACAACTAAATCAGTGCAGAGTTTGAGGATTAAAACATGATGGAATATTCTCAAGTCATTTGTTCATGGCGATTGCCAAAAGTGCCGAATTTCCAGGCAGTTGCAAAAGGGTCATCCATTTCTTGACTAACGGTAACAATCAGGATGAATCCACTAACACAGCGGCCGAAATAGCTCAGTTGGGAGAGCGTTAGACTGAAGATCTAAAGGTCCTTGTTCGATCCCGGGTTTCGGCAGTAGTTTTGTATTTCCAAAAAGTGAGCATACTTGTACATCTAACAACAAGCCACAATAATCAGCAAAGGTCTGAGACCAGACTCGCCGCTCTATTTAAATCAGGCTTGCTCAAAGCAGGTGTTTCGCCAAGTACAGTAGGCACCCGCTCCGTGCACGGACGGCGAGCGGGCAAACTAGCTGCGTTCAGTCTTGGCAGCGTTAAAGCCTCTATAATGCCACCATGTAGAGCAGTTCATTGAAAGTGTCGATATCCATTCGTAGAATGTTTCTATAAAGCATCCAACGTTTAGAATGAAGCATTGGTCTCATGGCGCGTTACGGCAGAGTTGCCACTCCATGAGAGGAGGCAGTACAAAGCGCTTCGCGTACACTTTCCGCACATTTAGCGATTGTGCTCTGACGAAGACTTGAATTAAGTACTGTATAATAATACTAATAGTAGGCTAACATAACACATACAACGAAATAAAATAAAATAAACTATAACGTATGCTGAATGTGACATAAAGAAAACAAACAAAATATAATAAATAAAGTACAAGCCCAAGGAAATGTGTGAAGTTTCGACTGCAGTCAAAGTTCAAGTACTTTATTAAAGAAAATACTCCGCATTGGCTTACCTTTCATGATTTATAATTTCGTTGGGTTTAAGGTTCTTAAAATAACTGAACACATTAATTACGACCTGTTTTTCCCTCCTTCTGAGCACTTAACCACGCTTTCTTTTCACAAAACTATCTATTGTTGTACGTGAAATACGTAAAATACAACACGTTAAATCTAACAGAACTGCTGCACACACACTCAAGATAGAGACAGCCGAACTACTGAAATACATGCTCGAAGGGCACAGTAATAAAGCTGTGAGTAGCAAGCTGCACCCCGATGTCCTTCGAAACTTCATTTTTATAATCCGCGGTCAATGAACAGCCCGGCCGGTGTAAACAATTAAACCTACATTCTGGGTAAGCAGGTAGAAAACTTCTTCCAACATTCTTCTACAACTTTCAAACTGACATGACATGGTTATCTTTAAAAATAGAAAAGTTGGCAGCATACGAACTTTTTCAATGCTGATTTGCGGTTATGAGAGAATATTCAGAAGTTTTATCTACATGAAAATTGTAATATTGCCAGTATAAAATATTTCAATAATCCATCATCAAGACGGCACATTTAGCTACACGTGTGTGAAAAATAGGCATCACAAAGTCAATGCAACATGAAATAAGATCGATTTTATTCATAATGTTGAATTTTGGGCTTATGCCGTGTTTTATTCTATTGAAATTCGACGCGTTTCGAAAGAAACCATGTCTTTCATCGTCAGGAATAATCTGGAATACGACAATGTTGTAAGAGAAAGCAACGAAGAACATATAGAAGGTGCCCAAAGATGGACCCCATTATAGCCCCATGTTAGGGACAACGGAAAGCAGCTGTGAATTACTTTCTCAGGGTTCTGATAATAGGTAGCCAGGATTCATTGAGATTGTAGCCGGTGTCGCGGTTGAAATTATCTGGGTGTTTACGTATTTCAACGGCCTCCCTGATGATTCTGGGACGATATTGCTTTATACGGGCAAGAACATCCACTCCTTGGAACATGACATCATGGCCAGGTGTTAAAGCATGATCGGCAACAGCTGATTTATCAGGTTGAATGAGCCTGATACATCTATTATGTTCCTTAATGCGAGTGCATATTGTTCTCGAAGTCTGCCCGATGTAAACCTTGCCACAAGTACAGGGAACTCTGTAGATACCCGGTTGTTGCAATTTAGGGAAACTGTCCTTAGTTGGTCGCAGGAGTTGCCTAATCTTAACAGAAGTTCCAAATACAGTCCGTATGTTGTATCGACGTAGGATTTTAGCAATACGATCCTTTGTGTTATGTATGTACGGAAGGTAAGCAGTTCCTCTTACATCTCTTTTCTCAACTGACGTCCTATTATTATCTGTTGGTTTCAGAACCGTAGAAATCATAGCAGAAATCTCAAGCCATTAGACTTGATGCTAATAAGGTTGTCGTAAATTTGTCCAGCAAGCCCCTAAGTGATACCCAACAGGCAGTTCTCGCTAAAGGTCTCAATTTTGCTGTAGCGCCTAGAAGAATTCCTATTGAAGAACTTATTACATCTGTAGAATCCTCGGTACATCACCTCACACCTGAAGAGGCCGAGGAAGCCAGGCAAGAATGTTCCCGAGTTCTCAAGACCGCTAAGCCACCTAACACCAACTTAAAACAAGGCGAAAGCCGGGCACTTAAAGATCTAAGGGACAATTCTGATATTATCGTTCTCCCCGCTGACAAGGGTAACGCGACAGTGGTATTGGATAAGGTTGATTATGATTCTAAGATCTCGTCTTTTTTATCAGATCCTGTATATAGGATTAATAGTCGTGATCCTACTACTCGCTACTCAAATGTCACCGTCAAATTGATCAAGCAATCATCTATTCCAGCGGATGCAGCGAAGACTCTCCTTCCAGGGGATGCTATTCCTCCGAGACTCTATGGTTTTCCTAAAATACATAAGGAAGATGTTCCTCTTAGACCTATTGTTAGTACGATTGGTTCTCCTACATATGCCCTTTCCAAATACTTAGGTAGACTACTTCAGCCGCTTCTGGGTAACACGCCTTCGTACATTAAGGATTCCACTCACTTCGTGGAAAAGTTAAAAGCTATAACACTTCAGCCGGGTGATATTCTAGTGAGTCTCGACGTGGTGTCTCTGTTTACGAGAGTACCTATTGATGGTGTTATGTCTCTCATTAATGGCTTTTTTCCTGAAGACATCACAAGACTTTTTTATCACTGCATGACCTCCTCCTACTTTCTATGGAATGGGAATTTTTATGAGCAGACTGATGGTGTGGCCATGGGTAGTCCTCTCTCTCCTGTTGTGGCTAATTTCTTCATGGAGAACTTTGAAGAGAAAGCTTTGTCGTCGGCTCCTTTCAAACCGAAGATCTGGTGGCTTTATGTGGATGACACGTTCGTTGTTTGGACGGAAGGTGAGGAAAATCTTAGCCATTTCCTGGATCACCTTAATCTCCAGCACCCTTCTATTTGTTTCACCATGGAAAAGGAATCTGACGGCAAAATACCTTTTTAGCTGTTCTCGTCACCAAGAAAGAGGATGGATCTTTAGGACACAGCGTTTTTCGTAAGCCAACACACACCAATAGATATCTCCACGCATGTTCTCACCATCACCCTGCTCAGAAACATGGTATCCTTACAACTCTAACTACCAGGGCTAGGAGGATTTGTGAAGTGTCTTCTTTACAAGAAGAAATTAACACCCTGAGAACCACCTTTGAGAGCAACGGTTATAGCAAGGCTATGATTTCTACGGTTCTGAAACCAACAGATAATAATAGGACGTCAGTTGAGAAAAGAGATGTAAGAGGAACTGCTTACCTTCCGTACATACATAACACAACGGATCGTATTGCTAACATCCTACGTCGATACAACATACGGACTGTATTTGGAACTTCTGTTAAGATTAGGCAACTCCTGCGACCAACTAAGGACAGTTTGCCTAAATTGCAACAACCGGGTATCTACAGAGTTCCCTGTACTTGTGGCAAGGTTTACATCGGGCAGACTTCGAGAACAATATGCACTCGCATTAAGGAACATAATAGATGTATCAGGCTCATTCAACCTGATAATTCAGCTGTTGCCGATCATGCTTTAACACCTGGCCATGATGTCATGTTCCAAGGAGTGGATGTTCTTGCCCGTATAAAGCAATATCGTCCCAGAATCATCAGGGAGGCGGTTGAAATACGTAAACACCCAGATAATTTCAACCGCGACACCGGCTACAATCTCAGTGAATCCTGGCTATCTATTATCAGAACCCTGAGAAAGTAATTCACTGCTGCTTTCCGTTGTCCCTAACATGGGGCTATAATGACGTCCATCTTTGGGCACCTTCTATATGTTCTTCGTTGCTTTCTCTTAGCAACATTGTCGTATTCCAGATTATTCCTGACGATGAAAGACATGATTTCTTTCGAAACGCGTCGAATTTCAATAGAATAAAACACGGCATAAGCCCAAAATTCAACATTATGAATAGTAACACGGGCCGTGAAAGTCTAAATGACAAGATCGATTTTACTAAAAAGGGGACTCAGTTTATAGTTTTTTTTAAATATGGATATCTAATTTTTCTAGCATTTCTATCAAGTTTACGTAGTTCTAATATAGGACAAAAAAAGATCGGCAAAACATAGTCCTACCCGAATATGCTATTTTCTCGACAATGAAAAGTTTTCGACTGATATGGCAACAGTGGAGTGCTAGAAAATGACAGGGTCATACGTGTCTCGCGTGCAACAGAAAGAGAGAAGAATATCCCTATCTAACCAGTGCTTCATTCTAAACGTTGGATGCCTTATAAAATCGCATGGTTCTAATATTTGTATGACTAAATTTTTTTCTCTGTAATAACCACTTTTTGCCCAATATTTTCTCTTTCGTGTCGACTTCAATGGCAACAAAGTCAATGCGATTCCGATTTTTTGAAATTTAGAAAAGGAAGGAGCCATGATCGCGCGTGCTTTCAGACCAGAGCGAGCCAGCCTACTGCAGATCGGGCCCAGCAGATTGTGTCGTGTTGCGAGCAGCACCCGATTTACCGCGCTAATTACCCAGCAGATCGGGCCCAACAGATTGGGTAGTGTGTAGAGTCCATTTTAAACCAACCGATTGCCCTCTGCAGTGACAGCTGGTACTACGAATATCAGGATCTGGGAGGAGAATGGGTGAATCTGCAATAAAATTACATACAATACTCGCCCTTTCAGCCGGGAGGAGAAAGGGCGAATCAGCAAAAAGATTACATACACTATTCGTCCTTTCTCCTTCCAGCTCCTGATATGGAGTCAGCTGTGAAGAGATCAAGTTGTATGGCAAATATCATGCAAAAGAATCCCAATGGGAAGGGCAGTGGCTTTATGTGCCAACTGGAGAACGTGCTAAATATTTAGTATGTTGACATTCTGTGATAGCTAAAAATGTAACGTTAAGCGGCAGCTATAATGCGCACGGTTCGTTCGACATATTTATGTGAACTATTTTCTTCGCTTTAAAGCTTTGCGAATCCAGACAGATAGTTATCTGAGGGCAGTTCTTCGACTGCACTCCGGTACAAGTATATGTCCAGTTATTCCCTCACCTGCAGAAAAACATTGGGCATAAACTGTGCCCAACTCTAGGAATGGGTATTCCAAGATTCAGACACCTTGATATCAAGGGAAAGGCTACAGCCGCTTTTGAAAGTTGAGATATTAGAATATCGCGCTCCACTACTTCTAGAAGGAAATGGAAACTTTGTGCAGCCAAGAGCATGTCAAGTGACGTAACGAGTAGTAGCAGAGGTCGTGACTATTTGTTGATTAAATAGTTAGCCCCGGAGTAGAGACTTGAGACTTGGATCAGATTACTGGCACGGCCAAATGAAAGAGAATGCACTTAGTCGCAAGTGAATTGGACCAGAGACACCGGAGATATGAGGATTTCCAGATTTCAGCGTGATCAAGCGTGGGCCCGACCGTTTTGAATAAAAGCCGACCGGCCCTAGCATCATCAGCTCACTTCGAACCAACCTCTTGCATGACAAGGTGCTGCTGCTACGTTGAGCCAAGGCACATGGTTGCCGGATCTACGCCAAAGATATCTTTAAATTGTGATAGTTACAAAAGTACTACGTGACGTGTGGAACGTAGTAAGTTTCCGGCGGAGGGAATCACTAAGGTGATTGTTATTTTTCTACGGACACTGGTGAAATACTTTATTTCTATATGGACATATGCTAGACTTTGTCTAGAAAGTACTTTGTCACAGTCCAGTAATAATAATTCTATACTTGGAAATTTTGATCCAATTAGTCAGTTTCATATATTGTAACTTGATAACCACTCCGATCTTTCAGTATATTGAAGGCCAGTCTATCACGGTGTTGTTCATTAGCCGACAAAGGGAAACTATAAGTTGCTTCGCGCATGATAGATGGTGATAAACCATGCCCAGGGAACGATCTTCAGAACAGCCGTTGATTGATTTAGACTGTCAGTGTTTTCTTGTACTGAAAAGATTACCGCGAGTTATGTTACAACTGACGTATTTGAGAATAGATCATTTGATTCTGACCCAATTTAAGCAAACTGCTATGGCTTTAACAGAAGTAAATATTATAATGGATCAACAGTTACTTCCAACTTCAAGAGATATTTCCACTATGTCTTGTTAGACAGATTGTGGGTATATAATGGCGGCCGATACAAGGATTAGACGTGCGTGTCCAATGAGGCATGTATCTGGATAAATCTGGTACAGACCAGGTTCACTACGCTTCAAGACCAACGAGAAATGTAAGCCACATTTGATTTTATGTTATGCCTAGCTAATTGGAACAAACTCATTTTCTGCAGATGACCAACACATTTATTTTTCTTCGTATTTAAATCTTGCAATGATTTACGCAAGACACATTAGGGTTATTCTGAGTATTTTCAGCACTCAGAACAGTTTAGGATCGATGACCGATTATAACGAGCATTTATTTGAATGTTTCATATTTTTTTGATAATCACGGTAATCAGCCGAGGAAACTGTAAAAGTTAATAATTAATTTTGTTGAGAAATGGATATTTTATCCATATTCGAAGAATCGAACATGTGGATTCTCACATAATGAAATAATAATTAAACATATTTAAAATAATATAACTAATAATAATAATAATAATAATCCACTAATAATAATAATGATTTTCATAACTTTTCTAAATAATTCTTGGATCTTATATTTTCTAATAATCACATTCATTGAGAGAGAGCTTATGAAGTAGTTTAATCATTTCTAGTTTGGAACAGGTGATTTTCCGAAGGATAGTGGTTAGCGCAAGCCCGCATTCAACCAACATGACAGTTCTGGTTGAACAGTTAATATTTGCCATGAGCAAAGTATATTTTTCAGATAACACGGAGAGGCATGAAACGGGAAGCAAATGATATTTGTATCAATTAGGATACTTTGTATTTATATAAAATCATGACGTAGATACACATTCGAAAGTGAAATAGAGAGTATCATAAGTGTGGTAACTTCACGATTTGAACTGAATGGTAAAATAAAATAAACTTGTAAGTTTATAAATCTTCCAGTGTTGATAATAAGCAGAGGCTTGATTTATTGTATAAATTTTGGGAAGAAAATTTATGTGTGTGGAGTAGTTGAAATGCCATTCCCAGGTGCGCATGTTTAAGTCGCAGGAATGAGGAGGTTTTTATTTGAGCATCAATCAAATAGCAGGTTCGATGACTCAGTGTTAAAGAAGGAGTATTGGAACTACACATTGCGTCGTATGAATGACCCAAAGGTTATTTCTTAAAAACCATCAGTTCTTATTTCAATCTTGTTTACGGATTCTATTAAGACTTTGATTTTGCTAGAACCCGGATTTGTCATGATAGTATTTTATTCTTCTTCAGAGGAAGACCTTTGCCGTTGTTGTTGGAATATTGTGTTCTTATAAAAATAATAGAATGGGCCACTGCCAATTAAAAACAATTCTATAACCACGATTAATTTGAAGGATGTTTTTCGATCCTAGTGTCATGAAATAAATGAATTTATTATAAAGCTACAATTCTTATTTCCGCAATCTGTTCAGGAATTGCAAGTTGTGAAAATTATGAAAATGACCACAAATATAAATATTTTTATTAATACAGATTCCAAGTGGAAAATCGAATAGTTGAATGGTACAACAATTTATTGATCAAGTTGATGATTCAGAAATCATATATTTTGTTAGGAACTTGAAGTTCATAATCGAGTCACTTCTCGAAACGTTTAAGGTCGGAAGAACAATTAATTTTGTTGTGCTTCGCACAGTTCTTCAATGCTATGCTCAAGGGTCAGATACTTTTCAGATGTTGTTACTAATATGTGTACATAATTTGTGTTGAATCAGAGATGATAATATTTTTTGACAATTTTTTTTTTTGAAACTGGAAAAATAAGTGAAAGTTAAAAATTCTATGAACAATTATTCTACGAGTGTTAATATTATGTGAACTACAGTATTTCCAGTAAAGACAATTAAATTTGAACTGGATTTAAGCATAAATAATTATTATAGTTTTGGAACACAGACTACAGGACTGATAATCAGACTTGTGTCTCCAAAGATAATTGTCCAATATGTTGGAACATTTCTGTACATTGTGTAAATAGTAATGTGGGTCGCCACACATGAATGGTGCTGCTTTGAGCATTTTATTTTGCAGTCAATTTTAAATTCAGAATAAAATGAGATAATTTTACATGATGTGTTATGCCAGATGAATCTCCTTCTATCCTTATTGTTGCATTGAAAAAATCAGTAAAGCATTTTTTTCATTTGATGTCGTTTTTGCGATTAGCTTTAACCCATCTGGCACCCCGGGATATTTTGACTCTCGAGCTGACTGATTCTTGGTAAAATGCATATGTGGTCGTGCGGACTCCGGTCTAAACGGGCACATGAAATAAGATAGAGAGAGAAATGGCTTCGAACGTGGGGATCGAGTTAGACATGGTCAATCGCATGCCGATTTAAATTGTGATAATTTTTATATAGTTATTTTGGGAGTTGAGAGATGTCTGGTTTGGATGAATAAATTAGTAGGAAACCCAATTAGTGGGGAATATTAAAAATTTAACTGGATTAATAATTAGAATGGGTTTGATTATTTTTGATAATATCTTAACCATTAGGGCGTCAAGTAAATTCAGTAGTAAACGTTCGATGACTGGACATACGCATTATTAGAATCCAGGTGGAGGATATTTGAGAACTTGCATATTTTTCTTGTGATATTGTGGTAAATAAATTCGTAAAAGTAGAGAATTTTGTTTTTCCATCACGTCGACATTAGAACAAATCTCATTTTATTAGAGTGTTCCAATTAGCTATTCATATTTCTTGTTCTAGTTATAATCTTGTGTCTGCCAACATGTATACCCCTAAGTTTTGAATAATAATTAAAAATTATGGAAGAGATGATGAGGATGATGAGGAGTTTGGAAGAGAGTTCCAAAGAGGCTGGACTGCGCGTAGCAGCCATTATGAAAGAAAATGCAGAGGCTTTGGAAAAGAAACTTAAAGAAAATTCCGATATGTTCGAAAGCAGGTTAAATGATAAACTTAAAGAAAATTCTGATTCTTTAGACGATAAACTCAAGGAAAATTCCGATTTGTTAGAAAGCTGGTTAAAAGATAACTTGAAAGAAAGTTCAGATGATAAACTCAAGGAAAATTCCAATTTGTTAGAAAGCAGGTTAAAAGATAACTTGAAAGAAAATTTAAATAGTAAATTTAATTCTATGGAAAATAAATTTAAAGAGAATTCCGAAATCTTGAAAATGTCACTTGAGAGTAAAATGACTAAATTATGCGAAAAAACACATGAACTCGAAACTTCATTAGCCACTAACGCAAGTTTAATGGACGATAAATTTCGTGATGCCGATCTAAGATCCCAAAGCTTAGCTGATAGGATAGAACGTGGTCTTAGGAAAGTTGGTGAAGACATGATCAACCTAGAAGTCAGGGTGAAAAAAGAGAACAATGAGATGGCAACTCTAGTTGTTCAACGTTTGACAGAACAATTCAAAGAACTCATAGTGGGAGAAATAAGAGAAGGTGTGATTAGTGAATTACAAACTGAAATTAAAACCACAGTTATCGATGAGATTAAAGACACACTCAAGTTGGAGAACCAAGAGGGAGTCAAGGAAATTAGGGAATCTTTGTCATCCCATATTCAAGTAATTTCCAAAGATATTCAAGCAACTCAGAAGGACATATCAGATGTGACAGGATCGTTGAAAAGTCACGAGGCTGTTATGAACCAGATATCCACTGATGTCAAGGAAAACTGTAAGGAAACCGAAGAAATTAGAAAACTGGCAGAAGAAAACCATAAGGAAATTGAGGCTATGAAAACCCAAATCAAGGACGAGAAACAGTCTGACCATCTGTTGAAAATGCCAAGTATAAGGGGAAAATAACAGATACAGATAAACCTAGGAGCAGCTAGAGAAACTGATAGTCAAAGACAGGATGAGGTCAGGACAGTATTTCAATCCAACCCCATAACTGTATTCAAGAATGTAGAGGATAAGCCTTCTAAATTTTCAGGGCGAGATTCTGTGACACCCGTAGAATTCTTGAAAGAAGCAGGTGATTACCTAAAAGATTCCAAAATCCCTAAGGAAAGACAAATTCGAGTGATAGGGAAATTTCTGGAAGGTCCCGCACTTCTTTGGTTTAGAGCTTTCAGGTCCACTCTCACCAATTTTGAGGTGTTTTCCCGTGGGTTATTAAAAAAGTTTTGGTCCCCGGAAACCCAACAGCAAGTCAGAGCAGAATTACATTCAAAGAGATTCTCGACGTCACAACCTACTCGATACTCTACGTACTTTTCTGGACAGCTTTCTAAACTTCAACATTTAGATCCGCCGATGCCAGATAATGAATTAATTACTGCATTAATACGTCAGTTTCCAGCAGAAGTCCAAAGAACTTTGATCGCTGCTGACATTTATAATATGGAGCAATTTGACGAGGTATTGCAGAAACTTGGTCACACGAACGCTCAATTCTTCCATCAGAAGGGAGGAAAGAATAGCAACGCTGTGTACGCTGTTATGGCCGACAGTTATTCCCAAACACCTCGAGAGATTCGAGAGGGGCGAGAAGAGAAAACGACGAGGGAAGAGCCCGAATAACAGATACAGTTACAAGCCTTATGCGAGACCGGATGGTGGATATCGATATAATACTCGATGGAGAAGGCCAAGGGATAATCAAGGAAGGTACCAGGAAAGAAGGTACTATGGTAGAAACAATAACTACAATAACAGAGGGAATGTGAATACTCGTCAGTCCAATGAATAGTTCAATAAGGAGACGAGGAAGAACTTGGAAGAAAGACACCAAGAAAACTTGCAGTTCTTGGAACAGAAGTCCAATGAACCAGGTCCATCGGGAACACAACAATCCCGGGGGAATGGGAAAGAAAAAAAAACTTCGAATTCACAGTAGAAGATAGAATTTTAAACACTTTCACTTCCAGGATTATTAAATGGCAAGCAGAGGATGATGACTTAATTCAACATAATGACGAACGGAAAGAAATGGGTACAAGAATTAAAATGCCAATCATATCATGCGAAGTATTCGGTATGCCTGTCGATACTTTAATTCATACTGGGGCTATGCTTTGTCTTGTGAGCGAGAAGCTTTATATTCTGTGGAAACTCAAAGAGAATTTAGAGGAGATTCCAGTATCAGGAATTAAAATCCAAGGAATAATACCCAACAAAATATCTCAGTGTAAAACACAATTATACTTATGTATTACTATTGGAGGACATGATTTCCGACATGTGTTTGTAGTAATGAAGGACATGGCTTTTGACATGATATTGGGAGCGGATTTCATTCAGAAATATCAAGCAGTGATAGACATGAAGACAGAGACGATCAGATTCAAGAATACCGAAGAGATAAACTTCGAGGGAAAAGAAGAGGAATACATCGAGGGAGATGCTCAATGGTCTCTGATTTTTCATGAAGCTGAAGGAAGAGAAGTCTACACTGAGAAGGAGTCCCCAGAGCTAGGAAAAATTTTGGAAGAGTACCACGATATTTTTGATATTAAACCTGGTGAAATTAAAGATTTTGAATATCGTATTCGTGTAAATGATGATGCACCTTTCCATGCTAAATTGTATCCGGTAGCGGAAAAGCATCGAGAAATGGTAAAAGTGCTTATCAAAGAGATGGAAAGTAACAATGTGATTGAAAAGTACACTACCTCTTATGTCAATCCATTAGCAGTAGTGTCTAAGCCAGATGGAAGTCTGAGACTGTGTTTAGACGCGCGAAATTTGAATTCAAGATTGCTGCCAGAATATGACAGACCACCAATCATTAGGGAACTGTTAAGGAAATTCCAAGGCAAGGTCTGGTTCTCTAACATTGATCTCACTTCGTCCTACCACCACATTAGGCTTAGTGAAGATTCTAAAAAGTTTACAGGATTTATGTTTGACCAGCAGACATATGTATTCCGCCGTCTACCATTTGGGGTCAAAACATCTGGATCTGTTTTGATCAGAGCACTGGAACAAAACTTGAGTCCTGAAGTAAAAGAGATAGCAATTCGTTACATAGATGATATCCTAATTGCATCTGAGACTAAGGAGGAACATTTGTTACATCTTCAGATGTTATTCGCAGATTTGAGAAAAGCGAACTTTAAAGTAAACCTTCGAAAATGTCAGTTCTTTCGGAAGGAAATAAAATTTTTGGGCCACATTTTGGATGGTGAAGGATACCGTCCCAATGAGACAAAGATACAGGTGATTGCAAATTTCCCTAGACCTACTAGAGTGAAGAATGTCCGCAGTTTTCTCGGGACATGCCAATTCTTCGCAGGGCATTGTCCAAGCTTCACCAAGACGGTTGCTCCCTTGCAGGAATTATTAAAAAAGGGAAACAAATGGAAATGGAATGAAGATTGTGAACAATCATTTCAAGATGCCAAGAGGTTATTGGTGAACAGCGTGAAATTGGAGTATCCTGATTTTACCAAGAATTTCTTCATAGAATCCGATGCATCCACCGTAGGGATTGGAGCTATTCTTCTTCAAGAAGATGACGATCACAAGAGACGTTACCTGGCGTTCATAAGCAGGAAACTTCGTCCATCAGAAAGGAATTGTTACACCACAGAGTTAGAAGCCCTTGCTGTAATCTTCGCGTTGGAGTCGTGGAAGAAAATGTTAAATGGACATTCAGGGACTGATCACCATGCATTGGAGTTTATCTTGAGAACAAACTTTGCCAGTGATAGGATAACTAGATGGTCACTTTTTATCCAACAAATCAACCTAGTTATTGAACACACTCCTTGGAAAATTGAACGTTGGAGCCGATTTATTGAGTAGAGCAGTGGAGTCTACATCTAAGGTTTTTCAAGTTAACCTAACGCAGGAGGATGAGAATTCCTTGAGAAGGTTAAGATTGTTGCATTTATCCCAGAGGAGAGACCGACGTTTTAGAAACATTTTTCGTTTTCTACAGGAAGACATGTATCCAAATGATGAAAATAGCCAATACACGAACTGGTAACATCGTGGGAACTTATAATGCAGCGAATTTGAAGATTTATTATTCAAGAACCAGATGATTTAATGTGTAGATAGGAAAAATAAAAATTTTTCAATTTTTATTTTTTGCTAGGTGTGGGGTGGATGTGCCCAACTCTAGGAATGGGTATTCCAAGATTCAGACACCTAGATATCAAGGGAAAGGCTACAGCCGCTTTTGAAAGTTGAGATATTTGAATATCGCGCTCCACTACTTCTAGAAGGAAATGGAAACTTTGTGCAGCCAAGAGCATGTCAAGTGACGTAGCGAGTAGTAGCAGAGGTCGAGACTATTTGTCGATTAAATAGTTAGCCATGGAGTAGAGACTTGAGACTTGAATCAGATTACTGGCACGGCCAAATGAAAGAGAATGCACTTAGTCTCAAGTGAATTGGACCAGAGACGCCGGAGATATGAGGATTTCCAGATTTCAGCGTGATCAAGCGTGGACCCGACCGTTTTGAATAAAAGCCGACCGGCCCAAGCATCATCAGCTCACTTCGAACCAAGCTCTTGCATGACAAGGTGCTGCTGCTACGTTGAGCCAAGGCACATGGTTGCCGGATCTACGCCGAAGATATCTTTAAATTGTGATAGTTACAAAAGTACTACGATACGTGTGGAACATAGTAAGTTTCCGGCAGAGGGAATCACTAAGGTGATTGTTATTTTTCTACGGACACTGGTGAAATACTTTATTTCTATATGGCCATATGCTAGACTTTGTCTAGAAAGTACTTTGTCACAGTCCAGTAATAATAATTCTATACTTGGAAATTTTAATCCAATTAGTCAGTTTCATATATTGTAACTTGATAACCACTCCGATCTTTCAGTATATTGAAGGCCAGTCTATCACGGTGTTGTTCATTAGCCGACAAAGGGAAACTATAAGTTGCTTCGCGCATGATAGATGGTGATAAACCATGCCCAGGGAACGATCTTCAGAACAGCCGTTGATTGATTTAGACTGTCAGTGCTTTCTTGTACTGAAAAGATCACCGCGAGTTATGTTACAACTGACGTATTTGAGAATAGATCATTTGGATCTGACCCCATTTAAGCAAACTGCTATGGCTTTAACAGAAGTAAATATTATAATGGATCAACAGTTACTTCCAACTTCAAGAGATATTTCCACTATGTCTTGTTAGACAGATTGTGGGTATATAATGGCGGCCGATACAAGGATTAGACGTGCGTGTCCAATAGGGCATGTATCTGGATAAATCTGGTACAGACCAGGTTCACTACGCTTCAAGACCAACGAGAAATGTAAGCCACATTTGATTTTATGTTATGCCTAGCTAATTGGAACAAACTCATTTTCTGCAGATGACCAACACATTTATTTTTCTTCGTATTTAAATCTTGCAATGATTTACGCAAGACACATTAGGGTTATTCTGAGTATTTTCAGCACTCAGAACAGTTTAGGATCGATGACCGATTATAACGAGCATTTATTTGAATGTTTCATATTTTTTTGATAATCACGGTAATCAGCCGAGGAAACTGTAAAAGTTAATAAGTAATTTTGTTGAGAAATGGATATTTTATCCATATTCGAAGAATCGAACATGTGGATTCTCACATAATGAAATAATAATTAAACATATTTAAAATAATATAACTAATAATAATAATAATAATCCACTAATAATAATAATAATGATTTTCATAACTTTTCTAAATAATTCTTGGATCTTATATTTTCTAATAATCACATTCATTGAGAGAGAGCTTATGAAGTAGTTTAATCATTTCTAGTTTGGAACAGGTGATTTTCCGAAGGATAGTGGTTAGCGCAAGCCCGCATTCAACCAACATGACAGTTCTGGTTGAACAGTTAATATTTGCCATGAGCAAAGTATATTTTTCAGATAACACGGAGAGGCATGAAACGGGAAGCAAATGATATTTGTATCAATTAGGATATTTGTATTTATATAAAATCATGACGTAGATACACATTCGAAAGTGAAATAGAGAGTATCATAAGTGTGGTAACTTCACGATATGAACTGAATGGTAAAATAAAATAAACTTGTAAGTTTATAAATCTCCAGTGTTGATAATAAGCAGAGGCTTGATTTATTGTATAAATTTTGGGAAGAAAATTTATGTGTGTGGAGTAGTTGAAATGCCATTCCCATGTGCGCATGTTTAAGTCGCAGGAATGAGGAGGTTTTTATTTGAGCATCAATCAAATAGCAGGTTCGATGACTCAGTGTTAAAGAAGGAGTATTGGAACTACACATTGCGTCGTATGAATGACCCAAAGGTTGTTTCTTAAAAACCATCAGTTCTTATTTCAATCTTGTTTACGGATTCCATTAAGACTTTGATTTTGCTAGAACCCGGATTTGTCATGATAGTAGTTTATTCTTCTTCAGAGGAAGACCTTTGCCGTTGTTGTTGGAATGTTGTGTTCTTATAAAAAATAATAGAATGGGCCACTGCCAATTAAAAACAATTCTATAACCACGAATAATTTGAAGGATGTTTTTCAATCCTAGTGTCAGGAAATAAATGAATTTATTATAAAGCTACAGTTCTTATTTCCGCAATCTGTTCAAGAATTGCAAGTATTGAAAAATATTAAAATGACCACAAATATAAATATTTTTATTAATACAGATTCCAAGTGGAAAATCGAATAGTTGAATGGTACAACAATTTATTGATCAAGTTGATGATTCAGAAATCATATATTTTGTTAGGAACTTGAAGTTCATAATCGAGTCACTTCTCGAAACGTTTAAGGTCGGAAGAACAATTAATTTTGTTGTGCTTCGCACAGTTCTTCGATGCTATGCTCAAGGGTCAGATACTTTTCAGATGTTGTTACTAATATGTGTACATAATTTGTGTTGATTCAGAGATGATAATATTTTTTGACAATATTTTTTTTTTTTGAAACTGGAAAAATAAGTGAAAGTTAAGAATTCTATGAACAATTATTCTACGAGTGTTAATATTATGTGAACTACAGTATTTCCAGTAAAGACAATTAAATTTGAACTGGATTTAAGCATAAATAATTATTATAGTTTTGGAACACAGTCTACAGGACTGATAATCAGACTTGTGTCTCCAAAGATAATTGTCCAATGTGTTGGAAAATTTCTGTACATTGTGTAAATAGTAATGTGGGTCGCCACACATAAATGATGCTGCTTTGAGCATTTTATTTTGCAGTCAATTTTCAATTCAGAATAAAATGAGATAATTTTACATGATGTGTTATGCCAGTTGAATCTCCTTCTATCCTTATTGTTGCATTGAACCAAAAATCAGTAAAGCATTTTTTTCATTTGATGTCGTTTTTGCGATTAGCTTTAACCCATCTGGCGCCCCGGGATATTTTGACTCTCGTGCTGACTGATTCTTGGTAAAATGCATATGTGGTCGTGCGGACTCCGGTCTAAACGGACACAATACCTCATAATGTACACACTTGAATGTCTGCATTTTTTTTAATGCAATGTAAAGACACTGTCTATTATTAATCAGTGCAGAATTAGATTGAACCAGCCGCTCTCTCCCTTGGTCTCGCTACACTCTGACGTATACGGGCTGGTAAACCGCCCGCATTTACGTCACATCAGGCTGACTCGAGCCTGACTGCATGGGCCAGGGTAAACAGGCGTCCATCTGACCACCTCTGGTCCAACGCATAGAGATAGTAAACTATACACTAGAGGTATTACCCGTCTGAGATATGAGTGCCGGTGGCCAAGTTGGAATATATTAAAACTCAGCAATTCTTCGAGGTTTGTGCCGTGTCTTGTGTGGGTTTTCGACTAGGACACCAAGCTGAGTCATCGGCGGGCTCTTGGTGTCCCCACCCGGGCGATTGCCAAAAGTGCCGAATTTCCAGGCAGTTGCAAAAGGGTCATCCATCTCTTGACTAACAGAGCAGACGAAATAGCTCAGTAGGGAGAGCGTTAGACTGAAGATCTAAAGGTCTCTGGTTCGATCCCGGGTTTCGGCAGTAGTTTTGTATTTCCAAAAAGTGAGCATACTTGCAGAACATCTAAAAACAAGCCACAATAATCAGCAAAGGTCTGAGACCAGACTCGCCGCTCTATTTAAATCAGGCTTGCTCAAAGCAGGTGTTTCGCCAAGTAGGCACCCGCTCCGTGCACGGACGTCGAGCGGGTCAAGTAGCTGCGTTCAGTGTTGGCAGCGTTACAGCTTCTATAATTCCACCATGTAGAGCAGTTCATTCAAAGTGTCGATATCCATTCGTAGGAAGTTTCTAAAATAGCATGGTTCTAATATTTGTATGACTAAATTTTTTTCTCTGTAATAACCACTTTTTAGCCCAATATTTTATCTTTCGTGTCGACTTCAATGGCAACCAAGTCAATGCGATTCCAATTTTTTGAAATTTAGAAAAGGAAGGAGCCATGATCGCGCGTACTTTCAGACCAGAGCGAGCCAGCCTACTGCAGATCGGGCCCAGCAGATTGGGTCGTGTGGAGAGCAGCACCCGATTTACCGCGCTAATTACCCAGCAGATCGGGCCCAACAGATTGGGTTGTGTGTAGAGTCCTTTTTAAACCAACCGATTGCCTTCTGCAGTGACAGCTGGTAATACGAATATGAGGATCTAGGAGGAGAAAGGGTGAATCTGCAATAAGATTACATACAATACTCGCCCTTTCAGCCGGGAGGAAAAAGGGCGAATCAGAAAAAATATTACATACACTATTCGTCCTTTCTCCTTCCAGCTCCTGATATGGAGTCAGCTGAGAAGAGACCAAGTTGTATGGCAAATATCATGCAAAAGAATCCCAATGGGAAGGGCAGTGGCTTTCTGTGCCAATTGGAGAACGTGTTAAATATTTAGTGTGTAGACATTCTGTGATAGCTAAAAATTTAACGTTAAGCTGCAGCTATAATGTGCACGTTTGGTTCTACATATTTATGTGAACTATTTTCTTCGCTTTAAAGCTTTGCGAATCCAGACATATCTGAGGGCAGTTCTTCGACTGCACACCGGTACAAGTATATGTCCAGTCATTCCCTCACCTGCAGAAAAACATTGGGCATATACCTCATAATGTACACACTTGAATGTCTGCATTTTTGTAATGCAATGTAAAGACACTGTCTACAATTAATCAGTTCAGAATTAGATTGAACCAGCAGCTCTCTCGCTTCGTCTCGCTACACTGTGACGTATGAGTGCTGGTAAACCACCCGCATTTACGTCACATCTGCCTGACTGCATGTGCCAGGGTAAACAGGCGTCCATCTGACCACCTCTGGTCCAACGCATAGAGATAGTAAACTATACACTAGAGGTATTACCCGTCTGAGATATGAGTGCCGGTGGCCAAGTTGGAATATATTAAAACTCAGCAATTCTTCTAGGTTTGGGCCGTGTCTTGTGTGGGTTTTCAACTAGGACACCAAGCTGACTCATCGGCGGGCTCTTGGTGTCCCCGCCCAGACCCCCACAGGAGTGACGAACTGGCGCCACCTCCCTTTATGTTAGGTGCAACTGCACCACTTGGCTGCGAGAACTAAAAGCTCAAGCAGCCTTAACCTCCCTATGAAGGCTTCCAAAAAGATGGAATATATTCTTTGTTTAAGTGTGCACATGCACTGTTGGCTGGTAGGATACGTCTCGACTCCAGTAGCCTCAGTCATCGTTCTCCTCTCCGTGAAGACATGTGCTCCTGTTACTCTTACGAGGGACGGCCGTGGGACGGGTCTCACCGTTTGGCTCAAGCTGTTTGCGTAGGAGCAGGCGGATGCCCCATTCGAGTTCCTAGAATATCTCGCCAAGATGAGTCATAGGAAAAGATAAAACGATCTCTAAAGATTTTTGTGGAGAGTTTGAGTTATTTGTCCTTTGTAGCTCTTATGTCGGTCAACACGATTAAGCTCAATGAATGGGCGGCGTACAAAATATAAATATGTTAATACACTCCTGGAAAAAATGGCATGTATTAGTTAATTATCATGAAGCCTCCGTGGCTTAGGCGGCAGCATGCCAGCCTCTCACCGCTGGGTCCATGGTTCACATCCCGGTCACTCGATGTGAGATTTGTGCTGGACAAAAGCGGAGGCAGACAGGTTTTTCTCCGGGTACTCCAGTTTTACCTGTCAAAATTTCATTCCAGGAACACTCTCCACTATCATTTCATTTCATCCGTCATTCATTTCATCATTGCCTCCGAGGAGTGCGATAGGCTTCGGCAGCCGGCACAGTTCATATCCTAGCCGCTAGATGGAAGGCTTCATTCATTCCATCCCTGACCCGGTCTGTCGACTGGAACCGGCTGTGGATTTTCTCAGTAAATTATCACAATTAAATGGAGCAATCTAACAGATCTCTTATCAGTTTGCCTCATGAGTATGAGTGTACACCGTTTCTGCCCTCAGACCAGATCATTCTTGGCAGAGCCAGGCGACAACCAATCATGCTGGGCGCTACACCACTAGGTGATCCATAGTTTTCGAGATATTTATTCTTAAAAAAAAGTGAAAGAAAAAACAATAAAAACCAAGTACTGTTTTCCCTTGCTACACGAAACGCCCACCACAAAATGTACATATTGGCCAAACATCGTAGGAAAGTGCTGATACAATCAATCCTGCCAGTATTCGAACATGAAATTTTCTCAACCGCAGTCAGACGCGCTATCCATTGCGCCACAGGGCCAATGCGTGTTATTTACACTATAGACCCATCTGGCTGTCCGTGAGTACAACTAAATCAGTGCGGAGTTAGAGGATTAAAACATGATGGAATATTCTCAAGTCATTTGTTCATGGCGATTGCCAAAAGTGCCGAATTTCCAGGCAGTTGCAAAAGGGTCATCCATTTCAAGACTAACGGTAACAATCAGGATGAATCCACTGACACAGCAGCTGAAATAGCTCAGTTGGGAGAGCGTTAGACTGAAGATCTAATGATCCCGGGTTTCGGCAGTAGTTTTGTATTTTTAAAAAGTGAGCATACTTGTACATCTAACAACAAGCCACAATATTCAGCAAAGGTCTGAGACCAGACTCGCCGCTCTATTTAAATCAGGCTTGCTCAAAGCAGGTGTTTCGCCAAGTACAGTAGGCACCCGCTCCGTGCACGGACGGCGAGCGGGCAAACTACCTGCGTTCAGTCTTGGCAGCGTTAAAGCCTCTATAATGCCACCATGTAGAGCAGTTCATTGAAAGTGTAGATATCCATTCGTAGAATGTTTCTATAAGGCATCCAACGTTTAGAATGAAGCATTGGTCTTATGGCGCGTCACGGCAGGGTTGCCACTCCATGAGAGGTGGCAGTACAAAGCGCTTCGCGTACACTTTCCGCACATTCAGCGATTGTGCTGTGACGAAGACTTGAATTAAGTATTGTATAATAATACTAATAGTAGGCTAACATAACACATACAACGAAATAAAATTAAATTAACTATAACGAATGCTGAATGTGACATAAAGGAAACAAACAATATAAAATAAATAAAGTACAAGCCCAAGGAAATGTGTGAAGTTTCGACTGCAGTTAAAGTTCAAGTACTTTATTAAAGAAAATACTCCTCATTGGCTTACTTTTCATGATTTATAATTTCGTTGGGTTTAAGGTTCTTAAAATAACTGAACACATTAATTACGACCTGTTTTTCCCTCCTTCTAGCACTTAACCACGCTTTCTTTTCACAAAACTATCTTTTGTTGTACGTGAAATACGTAAAATACAACACGTTAAATCTAACAGAACTGCTGCACACACACTCAAGATAGAGACAGCCGAACTACTGAAATACATGCTTGAAGGGCACAGTAATAAAGCTGTGAGTAGCAAGCTGCACCCCGATGTCCTTCGAAACTTCATTTTTATAATCCGCGGTCAATGAACAGCCAAGCCGGTGTAAACAATTAAACCTACACTCTGGGTAAGCAGGTAGAAAACTTCTTCCGACATTCCTCTACAACTCTCAAACTGACATGACATGGTTATCTTTAAAAATAGAAAAGTTGGCAGCATACGAACTTTTTCAATGCTGCTTTGCGGTTATGAGAGAATATTCAGAAGTTTTATCTACATGAAAATTGTAATATTGCCAGTATAAAATATTTCAATAATCCATCATCAAGACGGCACATTTAGCTACACGTGTGTGAAAAATAGGCATCACAAAGTCAATGCAACATGAAATAAGATCGATTTTACTAAAAAGGGGACTCAGTTTATAGTTTTTTAAAATAATACTGATATCTAGTTTTTCTAGCATTTCTATCAAGTTTACGTAGTTTTAATATAGGACAAAAAAAGATCGGCAAAACATAGTCCTACCCGAATATGCTATTTTCTCGACAATGAAAAGTTTTCGACTGATATGGCAACAGTGGGGTGCTAGAAAATGACAGGGTCATACATGTCTCGCGTGCTACAGAAAGAGAGAAGAATATTCCTATCTAACCAGTGCTTCATTCTAAACGTTGAATGCCTTATAAAATCGCATGGTTCTAATATTTGTATGACTAAATTTTTTTCTCTGTAATAACCACTTTTTAGCGCAATATTTTCTCTTTCGTGTCGACTTCAATGGCAACAAAGACAATGCGATTCCGATTTTTTGAAATTTAGAAAAGGAAGGATCCATGATCGCGCGTGCTTTCAGACCAGAGCGAGCCAGCCTACTGCAGATCGGGCCCAGCAAATTGGGTCGTGTGGAGAGCAGCACCCGATTTACCGCGCTAATTACCCAGCAGATCGGGCCCAACAGATTGGGTTGTGTGTAGAGTCCTTTTTAAACCAACCGATTGCCTTCTGCAGTGACAGCTGGTAATACGAATATCAGGATCTAGGAGGAGAAAGGGTGAATCTGCAATAAGATTACATACAATACTCGCCCTTTCAGCCGGGGGGAAAAAGGGCGAATCAGCAAAAAGATTACATACACTATTCGTCCTTTCTCCTTCCAGCTCCTGATATGGAGTCAGCTGACAAGAGACCAAGTTGTATGGCAAATATCATGCAAAAGAATCCCAATGGGAAGGGTTGTGGCTTTATGTGCCAATTGGAGAACGTGTTAAATATTTAGTATGTAGACATTCTGTGAGAGCTAAAAATTTAACGTTAAGCTGCAGCTATAATGTGCACGTTTGGTTCTACATATTTTTGTGAACTATTTTCTTCGCTTTAAAGCTTTGCGAATCCATACTGATAGTTATCTGAGGGCAGTTCTTCGACTGCACACCGGTACAAGTATATGTCCAGTCATTCCCTCACCTGCAGAAAAACATTGGGCATATACCTCATAATGTACACACTTGAATGTCTGCATTTTTGTAATGCAATGTAAAGACACTGTCTACAATTAATCAGTTCAGAATTAGATTGAACCAGCAGCTCTCTCGCTTCGTCTCGCTACACTGTGACGTATGCGTGCTGGTAAACCGCCCGCATTTACGTCACTTCTGCCTGACTGCATGGGCCAGGGTAAACAGGCGTCCATCTGACCACCTCTAGTCCAACGCATAGAGATAGTAAACTATACACTAGAGGTATTACCCGTCTGAGATATGAGTGCCGGTGGCCAAGTTGGAATATATTAAAACTCAGCAATTCTTCTAGGTTTGTGCCGTGTCTTGTGTGGGTTTTCAACTAGGACACCAAGCTGAGTCATCGGCGGGCTCTTGGTGTCCCCGCCCAGACCCCCACAGGAGTGACGAACTGGCGCCACCTCTCTTTATGTTAGGTGCAACTGCACCACTTGGCTGCGAGAACTAAAAGCTCAAGCAGCCTTAACCTCCCTATGAAGGCTTCCAAAAAGATGGAATATATTCTTTGTTTAAATGTGCACTTGCACTGTTGGCTGGTAGGATACGTCTCGACTCCAGTAGCCTCAGTCATCGTTCTCCTCTCCGTGAAGACATGTGCTCCTGTTACTCTTACGAGGGACGGCCGTGGGACGGGTCTCACCGTTTGGCTCAAGCTGTTTGCGTAGGAGCAGGCGGATGCCCCATTCGAGTTCCTAGAATATCTCGCCAAGGTGAGTCATAGGAAAAGATAAAACGATCTCTAAAGATTTTTGTGGAGAGTTTGAGTTATTTGTCCTTTGTAGCTCTTATGTCGGTCAATACGATTGTGCCCAATGAATGGGCGGCGTACAAAATATAAATATGTAAATACACTCCTGGAAAAAATTACATGTATTAGTTAATTATCACGAAGCCTCCGTGGCTTAGGCGGCAGCATGCCGGCCTCTCACCGCTGGGTCCGTGGTTCACATCCCGGTCACTCTATGTGAGATTTGTGCTGGACAAATGCGGAGGCAGACAGGTTTTTCTCCGGGTACTCCAGTTTTACCTGCCAACATTTCATTCCAGGAACACTCTCCACTATCATTTCATTTCATCTGTCATTCATTTACTCATTGCCTCCGAGGAGTGCGATAGGTTTCGGCAGCCAGCACAGTTCATATCCAAGCCGCTAGATGGAAGGCTTCATTCATTCCATCCCTGACCCGGTCTGTCGACTGGAACAGGCTGTGGATTTTTTCAGTAAATTATCACAATTAAATGGAGCAATCTAACAGATCTCTTATCAGTTTGCCTCATGAGTATGAGTGTACACCGTTTCTGCCCTCAGACCAGATCATTCTTGGCAGAGCCAGGCGACAGCCAAACATGCTGGGTGCTACACCACTAGGTGATCCATAGTTTTCGAGATATTTATTCTTAAAAAAAATGAAAGAAAAAACAATAAAAACCAATTACTGTTTTCTCTTGCTACACGAAACACCCACCACAAAATGTACATATTGGCCAAACATCTTAGGAAAGTGCTGATACATTCAACCCTGCCAGGATTTGAACATGAAATTTTCTCAGCCGCAGTCAGACGCGCTATCCATTGCGCCACCGGGCCAATGCGTGTTATTTACACTATAGCCCCATCTGGTTGTCCGTGAGTACAACTAAATCAGTGCAGAGTTAGAGGATTAAAACATGATGGAATATTCTCAAGTCATTTGTTCATGGCGATTGCCAAAAGTGCCGAATTTCCAGGCAGTTGCAAAAGGGTCATCCATTTCTTGACTAACGGTAACAATCAGGATGAATGCACTGACACAGCAGCCGAAATAGCTCAGTTGGGAGAGCGTTAGACTGAAGATCTGAAGGTCCCTGGTTCGATCCCGGGTTTCGGCAGTAGTTTTGAATTTCCAAAAAGTGAGCATACTTTCAGTACATCTAAATACAAGCCACAATAATCAGTAAAGGTCTGAGACCAGACTCGCCGCTCTATTTAAATCAGGCTCTGCTCAAATCAGGTGTTTCGCCAAGTAGGAACCCGCTCCGTGCACGGACGTCGAGCGGGTAAAGTAGCTGCGTTCAGTCTTGGCAACGTTACAGCTTCTATAATGCCACCATGTAGAGCAGTTCATTGATAGTGTCGATATCCATTCGTAGAAAGTTTCTAAAATCGCATGGTTCTAATATTTGTATGACTAAATTTTTTTCTCTGTAATAACCACTTTTTAGCCCAATATTTTCACTTTCGTGTCGACTTCAATGGCAACAAAGTCAATGCGATTCCTATTTTTTGAAATTTAGAAAAGGAAGGATCCATGATCGCGCGTGCTTTCAGACCAGAGCGAGCCAGCCTACTGCAGATCGGGCCCAGCAGATTGGGTCGTGTGGAGAGCAGCACCCGATTTACCGCGCTAATTACCCAGCAGATCGGGGCCAACAGATTGGGTTGTGTGTAGAGTCCTTTTTAAACCAACCGATTGCCCTCTGCAGTGACAGCTGGTACTACGAATATCAGGATCTGGGAAGAGAAAGGGTGAATCTGCAATAAGATTACATACAATACTCGCCCTTTCAGTCGGAAGGAAAAAGGGCGAATCAGCAAAAAGATTACATACACTATTCGTCCTTTCTCCTTCCAGCTCCTGATATGGAGCCAGCTGAGAAGAGACCAAGTTGTATGGCAAATATCATGCACAAGAATCCCAATGGGAAGGGCTGTGGCTTTATGTGCCAATTGGAGAACGTGTTAAATATTTAGTATGTAGACATTCTGTGATAGCTAAAAATTTAACGTTAAGCTGCAGCTATAATATGCACGTTTGGTTCTACATATTTTTGTGAACTATTTTCTTCGCTTTAAAGCTTTGCGAATCCAGACATATCTGAGGGCAGTTCTTCGACTGCACACCGGTACAAGTATATGTCCAGTCATTCCCTCACCTGCAGAAAAACATTGGGCATATACCTCATAATGTACACACTTGAATGTCTGCATTTTTGTAATGCAATGTAAAGACACTGTCTACAATTAATCACTTCAGAATTAGATTGAACCAGCAGCTCTCTCGCTTCGACTCGCTACACTGTGACGTATGCGTGCTGGTAAACCGCCCGCATTTACGTCACATCTGCCTGCCTGAATGGGCCAGGGTAAACAGGCGTCCATCTGACCACCTCTGGTCCAACGCATAGAGATAGTAAACTATACACTAGAGGTATTACCCGTCTGAGATATGAGTGCCGGTGGCCAAGTTGGAATATATTAAAACTCAGCAATTCTTCTAGGTTTGGGCCGTGTCTTGTGTGGGTTTTCAACTAGGACAACAAGCTGACACATCGGCGGGCTCTTGGTGTCCCCGCCCAGACCACCACAGGAGTGACGAACTGGCGCCACCTCCCTTTATGTTAGGTGCAACTGCACCACTTGGCTGCGAGAACTAAAAGCTCAAGCAGCCTTAACCTCCCTATGAAGGCTTCCAAAAAGATGGAATATATTCTTTGTTTAAATGTGCACTTGCACTGTTGGCTGGTAGGATACGTCTCGACTCCAGTAGCCTCAGTCATCGTTCTCCTCTCCGTGAAGACATGTGCTCCTGATACTCTTACGAGGGACGGCCGTGGGACGGGTCTCACCGTTTGGCTCAAGCTGTTTGCGTAGGAGCAGGCGGATGCCCCATTCGAGTTCCTAGAATATCTCGTCAAGGAGAGTCTTAGGAAAAGATAAAACGATCTCTAAAGATTTTTGTGGAGAGTTTGAGTTATTTGTCCATTGTAGCTCTTATGTCGGTCAACACGATTGTGCCCAATGAATGGGCGGCGTACAAAATATAAATATGTAAATACACTCCTGGAAAAAATGACATGTATTAGTTAATTATCACGAAGCCTCCGTGGCTTAGGCGGCAGCATGCCGGCCTCTCACCGCTGGGTCCGTGGTTCACATCCCGGTCACTCTATGTGAGATTTGTGCTGGACAAAAGCGGAGGCAGACAGGTTTTTCTCCGGGTACTCCAGTTTTACCTGTCAAAATTTCATTCCAGGAACACTCTCCACTATCATTTCATTTCATCTGTCATTCATTTACTCATTGCCTCCGAGGAGTGCGATAGGCTTCGGCAGCCAGCACAGTTCATATCCTAGTCGCTAGATGGAAGGCTTCATTCATCCATCCCTGACCCGGTCTGTCGACTGGAACAGGCTGTGGATTTTTTCAGTAAATTATCACAATTAAATGGAGCAATCTAACAGATCTCTTATCAGTTTGCCTCATGAGTATGAGTGTACACCGTTTCTGCCCCCAGACCAGATCATTCTTGGCAGAGCCAGGCGACAGCCAAACATGCTGGGTGCTACACCACTAGGTGATCCATAGTTTTCGAGATATTTATTCTTAAAAAAAATGAAAGAAAAAACAATAAAAACCAATTACTGTTTTCTCTTGCTACACGAAACACCCACCACAAAATGTACATATTGGCCAAACATCTTAGGAAAGTGCTGATAAATTCAACCCTGCCAGGATTCGAACATGAAATTTTCTCAACCGCAGTCAGACGCGCTATCCATTGCGCCACCGGGCCAATGCGTGTTATTTACACTATAGCCCCATCTGGTTGTCCGTGAGTACAACTAAATCAGTGCAGAGTTAGAGGATTAAAACATGATGGAATATTCTCAAGTCATTTGTTCATGGCGATTGCCAAAAGTGCCGAATTTCCGGGCAGTTGCAAAAGGGTCATCCATTTCTTGACTAACCGTAACAATCCGGATGAATCCACTGACACAGCAGCCGAAATAGCTCAGTTGGGAGAGCGTTAGACTGAAGATCTAAAGGTCCTTGTTCGATCCCGGTTTGCGGAAGTAGTTTTGTATTTCCAAAAAGTGAGCATACTTGTACATCTAACAACAAGCCACAATATTCAGCAAAGGTCTGAGACCAGACTCGCCGCTCTATTTAAATCAGGCTTGCTCAAAGCAGGTGTTTCGCCAAGTACAGTAGGCACCCGCTCCGTGCACGGACGGCGAGCGGGCAAACTACCTGCGTTCAGTCTTGGCAGCGTTAAAGCCTCTATAATGCCACCATGTAGAGCAGTTCATTGAAAGTGTAGATATCCATTCGTAGAATGTTTCTATAAGGCATCCAACGTTTAGAATGAAGCATTGGTCTTATGGCGCGTCACGGCAGGGTTGCCACTCCATGAGAGGTGGCAGTACAAAGCGCTTCGCGTACACTTTCCGCACATTCAGCGATTGTGCTGTGACGAAGACTTGAATTAAGTATTGTATAATAATACTAATAGTAGGCTAACATAACACATACAACGAAATAAAATTAAATTAACTATAACGAATGCTGAATGTGACATAAAGGAAACAAACAATATAAAATAAATAAAGTACAAGCCCAAGGAAATGTGTGAAGTTTCGACTGCAGTTAAAGTTCAAGTACTTTATTAAAGAAAATACTCCTCATTGGCTTACTTTTCATGATTTATAATTTCGTTGGGTTTAAGGTTCTTAAAATAACTGAACACATTAATTACGACCTGTTTTTCCCTCCTTCTAGCACTTAACCACGCTTTCTTTTCACAAAACTATCTTTTGTTGTACGTGAAATACGTAAAATACAACACGTTAAATCTAACAGAACTGCTGCACACACACTCAAGATAGAGACAGCCGAACTACTGAAATACATGCTTGAAGGGCACAGTAATAAAGCTGTGAGTAGCAAGCTGCACCCCGATGTCCTTCGAAACTTCATTTTTATAATCCGCGGTCAATGAACAGCCAAGCCGGTGTAAACAATTAAACCTACACTCTGGGTAAGCAGGTAGAAAACTTCTTCCGACATTCCTCTACAACTCTCAAACTGACATGACATGGTTATCTTTAAAAATAGAAAAGTTGGCAGCATACGAACTTTTTCAATGCTGCTTTGCGGTTATGAGAGAATATTCAGAAGTTTTATCTACATGAAAATTGTAATATTGCCAGTATAAAATATTTCAATAATCCATCATCAAGACGGCACATTTAGCTACACGTGTGTGAAAAATAGGCATCACAAAGTCAATGCAACATGAAATAAGATCGATTTTACTAAAAAGGGGACTCAGTTTATAGTTTTTTAAAATAATACTGATATCTAGTTTTTCTAGCATTTCTATCAAGTTTACGTAGTTTTAATATAGGACAAAAAAAGATCGGCAAAACATAGTCCTACCCGAATATGCTATTTTCTCGACAATGAAAAGTTTTCGACTGATATGGCAACAGTGGGGTGCTAGAAAATGACAGGGTCATACATGTCTCGCGTGCTACAGAAAGAGAGAAGAATATTCCTATCTAACCAGTGCTTCATTCTAAACGTTGAATGCCTTATAAAATCGCATGGTTCTAATATTTGTATGACTAAATTTTTTTCTCTGTAATAACCACTTTTTAGCGCAATATTTTCTCTTTCGTGTCGACTTCAATGGCAACAAAGACAATGCGATTCCGATTTTTTGAAATTTAGAAAAGGAAGGATCCATGATCGCGCGTGCTTTCAGACCAGAGCGAGCCAGCCTACTGCAGATCGGGCCCAGCAAATTGGGTCGTGTGGAGAGCAGCACCCGATTTACCGCGCTAATTACCCAGCAGATCGGGCCCAACAGATTGGGTTGTGTGTAGAGTCCTTTTTAAACCAACCGATTGCCTTCTGCAGTGACAGCTGGTAATACGAATATCAGGATCTAGGAGGAGAAAGGGTGAATCTGCAATAAGATTACATACAATACTCGCCCTTTCAGCCGGGGGGAAAAAGGGCGAATCAGCAAAAAGATTACATACACTATTCGTCCTTTCTCCTTCCAGCTCCTGATATGGAGTCAGCTGACAAGAGACCAAGTTGTATGGCAAATATCATGCAAAAGAATCCCAATGGGAAGGGTTGTGGCTTTATGTGCCAATTGGAGAACGTGTTAAATATTTAGTATGTAGACATTCTGTGAGAGCTAAAAATTTAACGTTAAGCTGCAGCTATAATGTGCACGTTTGGTTCTACATATTTTTGTGAACTATTTTCTTCGCTTTAAAGCTTTGCGAATCCATACTGATAGTTATCTGAGGGCAGTTCTTCGACTGCACACCGGTACAAGTATATGTCCAGTCATTCCCTCACCTGCAGAAAAACATTGGGCATATACCTCATAATGTACACACTTGAATGTCTGCATTTTTGTAATGCAATGTAAAGACACTGTCTACAATTAATCAGTTCAGAATTAGATTGAACCAGCAGCTCTCTCGCTTCGTCTCGCTACACTGTGACGTATGCGTGCTGGTAAACCGCCCGCATTTACGTCACTTCTGCCTGACTGCATGGGCCAGGGTAAACAGGCGTCCATCTGACCACCTCTAGTCCAACGCATAGAGATAGTAAACTATACACTAGAGGTATTACCCGTCTGAGATATGAGTGCCGGTGGCCAAGTTGGAATATATTAAAACTCAGCAATTCTTCTAGGTTTGTGCCGTGTCTTGTGTGGGTTTTCAACTAGGACACCAAGCTGAGTCATCGGCGGGCTCTTGGTGTCCCCGCCCAGACCCCCACAGGAGTGACGAACTGGCGCCACCTCTCTTTATGTTAGGTGCAACTGCACCACTTGGCTGCGAGAACTAAAACTCAAGCAGCCTTAACCTCCCTATGAAGGCTTCCAAAAAGATGGAATATATTCTTTGTTTAAATGTGCACTTGCACTGTTGGCTGGTAGGATACGTCTCGACTCCAGTAGCCTCAGTCATCGTTCTCCTCTCCGTGAAGACATGTGCTCCTGTTACTCTTACGAGGGACGGCCGTGGGACGGGTCTCACCGTTTGGCTCAAGCTGTTTGCGTAGGAGCAGGCGGATGCCCCATTCGAGTTCCTAGAATATCTCGCCAAGGTGAGTCATAGGAAAAGATAAAACGATCTCTAAAGATTTTTGTGGAGAGTTTGAGTTATTTGTCCTTTGTAGCTCTTATGTCGGTCAATACGATTGTGCCCAATGAATGGGCGGCGTACAAAATATAAATATGTAAATACACTCCTGGAAAAAATTACATGTATTAGTTAATTATCACGAAGCCTCCGTGGCTTAGGCGGCAGCATGCCGGCCTCTCACCGCTGGGTCCGTGGTTCACATCCCGGTCACTCTATGTGAGATTTGTGCTGGACAAATGCGGAGGCAGACAGGTTTTTCTCCGGGTACTCCAGTTTTACCTGCCAACATTTCATTCCAGGAACACTCTCCACTATCATTTCATTTCATCTGTCATTCATTTACTCATTGCCTCCGAGGAGTGCGATAGGTTTCGGCAGCCAGCACAGTTCATATCCAAGCCGCTAGATGGAAGGCTTCATTCATTCCATCCCTGACCCGGTCTGTCGACTGGAACAGGCTGTGGATTTTTTCAGTAAATTATCACAATTAAATGGAGCAATCTAACAGATCTCTTATCAGTTTGCCTCATGAGTATGAGTGTACACCGTTTCTGCCCTCAGACCAGATCATTCTTGGCAGAGCCAGGCGACAGCCAAACATGCTGGGTGCTACACCACTAGGTGATCCATAGTTTTCGAGATATTTATTCTTAAAAAAAATGAAAGAAAAAACAATAAAAACCAATTACTGTTTTCTCTTGCTACACGAAACACCCACCACAAAATGTACATATTGGCCAAACATCTTAGGAAAGTGCTGATACATTCAACCCTGCCAGGATTTGAACATGAAATTTTCTCAGCCGCAGTCAGACGCGCTATCCATTGCGCCACCGGGCCAATGCGTGTTATTTACACTATAGCCCCATCTGGTTGTCCGTGAGTACAACTAAATCAGTGCAGAGTTAGAGGATTAAAACATGATGGAATATTCTCAAGTCATTTGTTCATGGCGATTGCCAAAAGTGCCGAATTTCCAGGCAGTTGCAAAAGGGTCATCCATTTCTTGACTAACGGTAACAATCAGGATGAATGCACTGACACAGCAGCCGAAATAGCTCAGTTGGGAGAGCGTTAGACTGAAGATCTGAAGGTCCCTGGTTCGATCCCGGGTTTCGGCAGTAGTTTTGAATTTCCAAAAAGTGAGCATACTTTCAGTACATCTAAATACAAGCCACAATAATCAGTAAAGGTCTGAGACCAGACTCGCCGCTCTATTTAAATCAGGCTCTGCTCAAATCAGGTGTTTCGCCAAGTAGGAACCCGCTCCGTGCACGGACGTCGAGCGGGTAAAGTAGCTGCGTTCAGTCTTGGCAACGTTACAGCTTCTATAATGCCACCATGTAGAGCAGTTCATTGATAGTGTCGATATCCATTCGTAGAAAGTTTCTAAAATCGCATGGTTCTAATATTTGTATGACTAAATTTTTTTCTCTGTAATAACCACTTTTTAGCCCAATATTTTCACTTTCGTGTCGACTTCAATGGCAACAAAGTCAATGCGATTCCTATTTTTTGAAATTTAGAAAAGGAAGGATCCATGATCGCGCGTGCTTTCAGACCAGAGCGAGCCAGCCTACTGCAGATCGGGCCCAGCAGATTGGGTCGTGTGGAGAGCAGCACCCGATTTACCGCGCTAATTACCCAGCAGATCGGGGCCAACAGATTGGGTTGTGTGTAGAGTCCTTTTTAAACCAACCGATTGCCCTCTGCAGTGACAGCTGGTACTACGAATATCAGGATCTGGGAAGAGAAAGGGTGAATCTGCAATAAGATTACATACAATACTCGCCCTTTCAGTCGGAAGGAAAAAGGGCGAATCAGCAAAAAGATTACATACACTATTCGTCCTTTCTCCTTCCAGCTCCTGATATGGAGCCAGCTGAGAAGAGACCAAGTTGTATGGCAAATATCATGCACAAGAATCCCAATGGGAAGGGCTGTGGCTTTATGTGCCAATTGGAGAACGTGTTAAATATTTAGTATGTAGACATTCTGTGATAGCTAAAAATTTAACGTTAAGCTGCAGCTATAATATGCACGTTTGGTTCTACATATTTTTGTGAACTATTTTCTTCGCTTTAAAGCTTTGCGAATCCAGACATATCTGAGGGCAGTTCTTCGACTGCACACCGGTACAAGTATATGTCCAGTCATTCCCTCACCTGCAGAAAAACATTGGGCATATACCTCATAATGTACACACTTGAATGTCTGCATTTTTGTAATGCAATGTAAAGACACTGTCTACAATTAATCACTTCAGAATTAGATTGAACCAGCAGCTCTCTCGCTTCGACTCGCTACACTGTGACGTATGCGTGCTGGTAAACCGCCCGCATTTACGTCACATCTGCCTGCCTGAATGGGCCAGGGTAAACAGGCGTCCATCTGACCACCTCTGGTCCAACGCATAGAGATAGTAAACTATACACTAGAGGTATTACCCGTCTGAGATATGAGTGCCGGTGGCCAAGTTGGAATATATTAAAACTCAGCAATTCTTCTAGGTTTGGGCCGTGTCTTGTGTGGGTTTTCAACTAGGACAACAAGCTGACACATCGGCGGGCTCTTGGTGTCCCCGCCCAGACCACCACAGGAGTGACGAACTGGCGCCACCTCCCTTTATGTTAGGTGCAACTGCACCACTTGGCTGCGAGAACTAAAAGCTCAAGCAGCCTTAACCTCCCTATGAAGGCTTCCAAAAAGATGGAATATATTCTTTGTTTAAATGTGCACTTGCACTGTTGGCTGGTAGGATACGTCTCGACTCCAGTAGCCTCAGTCATCGTTCTCCTCTCCGTGAAGACATGTGCTCCTGATACTCTTACGAGGGACGGCCGTGGGACGGGTCTCACCGTTTGGCTCAAGCTGTTTGCGTAGGAGCAGGCGGATGCCCCATTCGAGTTCCTAGAATATCTCGTCAAGGAGAGTCTTAGGAAAAGATAAAACGATCTCTAAAGATTTTTGTGGAGAGTTTGAGTTATTTGTCCATTGTAGCTCTTATGTCGGTCAACACGATTGTGCCCAATGAATGGGCGGCGTACAAAATATAAATATGTAAATACACTCCTGGAAAAAATGACATGTATTAGTTAATTATCACGAAGCCTCCGTGGCTTAGGCGGCAGCATGCCGGCCTCTCACCGCTGGGTCCGTGGTTCACATCCCGGTCACTCTATGTGAGATTTGTGCTGGACAAAAGCGGAGGCAGACAGGTTTTTCTCCGGGTACTCCAGTTTTACCTGTCAAAATTTCATTCCAGGAACACTCTCCACTATCATTTCATTTCATCTGTCATTCATTTACTCATTGCCTCCGAGGAGTGCGATAGGCTTCGGCAGCCAGCACAGTTCATATCCTAGTCGCTAGATGGAAGGCTTCATTCATCCATCCCTGACCCGGTCTGTCGACTGGAACAGGCTGTGGATTTTTTCAGTAAATTATCACAATTAAATGGAGCAATCTAACAGATCTCTTATCAGTTTGCCTCATGAGTATGAGTGTACACCGTTTCTGCCCCCAGACCAGATCATTCTTGGCAGAGCCAGGCGACAGCCAAACATGCTGGGTGCTACACCACTAGGTGATCCATAGTTTTCGAGATATTTATTCTTTAAAAAAATGAAAGAAAAAACAATAAAAACCAATTACTGTTTTCTCTTGCTACACGAAACACCCACCACAAAATGTACATATTGGCCAAACATCTTAGGAAAGTGCTGATAAATTCAACCCTGCCAGGATTCGAACATGAAATTTTCTCAACCGCAGTCAGACGCGCTATCCATTGCGCCACCGGGCCAATGCGTGTTATTTACACTATAGCCCCATCTGGTTGTCCGTGAGTACAACTAAATCAGTGCAGAGTTAGAGGATTAAAACATGATGGAATATTCTCAAGTCATTTGTTCATGGCGATTGCCAAAAGTGCCGAATTTCCGGGCAGTTGCAAAAGGGTCATCCATTTCTTGACTAACCGTAACAATCCGGATGAATCCACTGACACAGCAGCCGAAATAGCTCAGTTGGGAGAGCGTTAGACTGAAGATCTAAAGGTCCTTGTTCGATCCCGGTTTGCGGAAGTAGTTTTGTATTTCCAAAAAGTGAGCATACTTGTACATCTAACAACAAGCCACAATATTCAGCAAAGGTCTGAGACCAGACTCGCCGCTCTATTTAAATCAGGCTTGCTCAAAGCAGGTGTTTCGCCAAGTACAGTAGGCACCCGCTCCGTGCACGGACGGCGAGCGGGCAAACTACCTGCGTTCAGTCTTGGCAGCGTTAAAGCCTCTATAATGCCACCATGTAGAGCAGTTCATTGAAAGTGTAGATATCCATTCGTAGAATGTTTCTATAAGGCATCCAACGTTTAGAATGAAGCATTGGTCTTATGGCGCGTCACGGCAGGGTTGCCACTCCATGAGAGGTGGCAGTACAAAGCGCTTCGCGTACACTTTCCGCACATTCAGCGATTGTGCTGTGACGAAGACTTGAATTAAGTATTGTATAATAATACTAATAGTAGGCTAACATAACACATACAACGAAATAAAATTAAATTAACTATAACGAATGCTGAATGTGACATAAAGGAAACAAACAATATAAAATAAATAAAGTACAAGCCCAAGGAAATGTGTGAAGTTTCGACTGCAGTTAAAGTTCAAGTACTTTATTAAAGAAAATACTCCTCATTGGCTTACTTTTCATGATTTATAATTTCGTTGGGTTTAAGGTTCTTAAAATAACTGAACACATTAATTACGACCTGTTTTTCCCTCCTTCTGAGCACTTAACCACGCTTTCTTTTCACAAAACTATCTATTGTTGTACGTGAAATACGTAAAATACAACACGTTAAATCTAACAGAACTGCTGCACACACACTCAAGATAGAGACAGCCGAACTACTGAAATACATGCTCGAAGGGCACAGTAATAAAGCTGTGAGTAGCAAGCTGCACCCCGATGTCCTTCGAAACTTCATTTTTATAATCCGCGGTCAATGAACAGCCCGGCCGGTGTAAACAATTAAACCTACACTCTGGGTAAGCAGGTAGAAAACTTCTTCCAATATTCCTCTACAACTCTCAAACTGACATGACATGGTTATCTTTAAAAATAGAAAAGTTGGCAGCATACGAACTTTTTCAATGCTGCTTTGCGGTTATGAGAGAATATTCAAAAGTTTTATCTACATGAAAATTGTAATATTGCCAGTATAAAATATTTCAATAATCCATCATCAAGACGGCACATTTAGCTACACGTGTGTGCAAAATAGGCATCACAAAGTCAATGCAACATGAAATAAGATCGATTTTACTAAAAAGGGGACTCAGTTTATAGTTTTTTAAAAAAATATGGATATCTAATTTTTCTAGCATTTCTATCAAGTTTACGTAGTTCTAATATAGGACAAAAAAAGATCGGCAAAACATAGTCCTAACCGAATATGCTATTTTCTCGACAATGAAAAGTTTTCGACTGATATGGCAACAGTGGAGTGCTAGAAAATGACAGAGTCAACATGTCTCGCGTGCAACATAAAGAGAGAAGAATATCCCTATCTAACCAGTGCTTCATTCTAAACGTTGGATGCCTTATAAAATCGCATGGTTCTAATATTTGTATGACTAAATTTTTTCTCTGTAATAACCACTTTTTAGCCCAATATTTTCTCTTTCGTGTCGACTTCAATGGCAACAAAGTCAATGCGATTCCGATTTTTTGAAATTTAGAAAAGGAAGGAGCCATGATCGCGCGTGCATTCAGACCAAAGCGAGCCAGCCTACTACAGATCGGGCCCAGCAGATTGTGTCGTGCTGAGAGCAGCACCCGATTTACCGCGCTAATTACCCAGCAGATCGGGCCCAACAGATTGGGTCGTGTGTAGAGTCCTTTTTAAACCAACCGATTGCCTTCTGCAGTGACAGCTGGTACTACGAATATCAGGATCTGGGAGGAGAAAGGGTGAACCTGCAATAAGATTACATACAATACTCGCCCTTTCAGCTGGGAGGAGAAAGGGCGAATCAACAAAAAGATTACATACACTGTTCGTCCTTTCTCCTTCTAGCTCCTGATATGGAGGCAGCTGAGAAGAGACCAAGTTGTATGGCAAATATCATGCAAAAGAATCCCAATGGGAAGGGATGTGGCTTTATGTGCCAATTGGAGAACGTGTTAAATATCTAGTATGTAGACATTCTGTGATAGCTAAAAATTTAACGTTAAGCTGCAGCTATAATGTGCACGTTTGGTTCTACATATTTTTGTGAACTATTTTCTTCGCTTTAAAGCTTTGCGAATCCAGACATATCTGAGGGCAGTGCTTCGACTGCACACCGGTACAAGTATATGTCCAGTCATTCCCTCACCTGCAGAAAAACATTGGGCATATACCTCATAATGTACACACTTGAATGTCTGCATTTTTGTAATGCAATGTAAGGACACTGTCTACAATTAATCAGTTCAGAATTAGATTGAACCAACAGCTCTCTCGCTTCGTCTCGCTACACTGTGACGTATGAGTGCTGGTAAACCGCCCGCATTTACGTCACATCTGCCTGACTGCATGGGCCAGGGTAAACAGGCGTCCATCTGACCACTTCTAGTCCAACGAATAGAGATAGTAAACTATACACTAGAGGTATTACCCGTCTGAGATATGAGTGCCGGTGGCCAAGTTGGAATATATTAAAACTCAGCAATTCTTCTAGGTTTGTGCCGTGTCTTGTGTGGGTATTCAGCTAGGACACCAAGCTGAGTCATCGGCGGGCTCTTGGTGTCCCCGCCCAGACCCCCACAGGAGTGACGAACTGGCGCCACCTCTCTTTATGTTGGGTGCAACTGCACCACTTGGCTGCGAGAACTAAAAGCTCAAGCAGCCTTAACCTCCCTATGAATGCTTCCTAAAAGATGGAATATATTCTTTGTTTAAATGTGCACTTGCACTGTTGGCTGGTAGGATACGTCTCGACTCCAGTAGCCTCAGTCATCGTTCTCCTCTCCGTGAAGACATGTGCTCCTGTTACTCTTACGAGGGACGGCCGTGGGACGGGTCTCACCGTTTGGCTCAAGCTGTTTGCGTAGGAGTAGGCGGATGCCCCATTCGAGTTCCTAGAATATCTCGCCAAGGTGAGTCATAGGAAAAGATAAAACGATCTCTAAAGATTTTTGTGTAGAGTTTGAGTTATTTGTCCTTTGTCGCTCTTATGTCGGTCAACACGATTGTGCCCAATGAATGGGCGGCGTACAAAATATAAATATGTAAATACACTCCTGGAAAAAATGACATGTATTAGTTAATTATCACGAAGCCTCCGTGGCTTAGGCGGCAGCACGCCGGCCTCTCACCGCTGGGTCCGTGGTTCACATCCCGGTCACTCTATGTGAGATTTGTGCTGGACAAATGCGGAGGCAGACAGGTTTTTCTCCGGGTACTCCAGTTTTACCTGTCAACATTTCATTCCAGGAACACTCTCCACTATCATTTCATTTCATCTGTCATTCATTTACTCATTGCCTCCGAGGAGTGCGATAGGCTTCGGCAGCCAGCACAGTTCATATCCAAGCCGCTAGATGGAAGGCTTCATTCATTCCATCCCTGACCCGGTCTGTCGACTGGAACAGGCTGTGTATTTTTTCAGTAAATTATCACAATTAAATGGAGCAATCTAACAGATCTCTTATCAGTTTGCCTCATGAGTATGAGTGTACACCGTTTCTGCCCTCAGACCAGATCATTCTTGGCAGAGCCAGGAGACAGCCAAACATGCTGGGTGCTACACCACTAGGTGGTCCATAGTTTTCGAGATATTTATTCTTAAAAAAAAATGAAAGAAAAAACAATAAAAACCAATTACTGTTTTCTCTTGCTACACGAAACACCCACCACAAAATGTACATATTGGCCAAACATTTAGGAAAGTGCTGATACATTCAACCCTGTCAGGATTCGAACATGAAATTTTCTCAACCGCAGTCAGACGCGCTATCCATTGCCCCACCGGGCCAATGCGTGTTATTTACACTATAGCCCCATCTGGTTGTCCGTGAGTACAACTAAATCAGTGCAGAGTTAGAGGATTAAAACATGATGGAATATTCTCAAGTCATTTGTTCATGGCTATTGCCAAAAGTGCCGAATTTCCAGGCAGTTGCAAAAGGGTCATCCATTTCTTGACTAACGGTAACAATCAGGATGAATCCACGGACACAGCAGCCGAAATAGCTCAGTTGGGAGAGCGTTAGACTGAAGATCTAAAGGTCCCTGGTTCGATCCCGGGTTTCGGCAGTAATTTTGTATTTCCAAAAAGTGAGCATACTTTCAGTACATCTAAATACAAGCCACAATAATCAGTAAAGGTCTGAGACCAGACTCGCCGCTCTATTTAAATCAGGCTCTGCTCAAATCAGGTGTTTCGCCAAGTAGGCACCCGCTCCGTGCACGGACGTCGAGCGGGTAAAGTAGCTGCGTTCAGTCTTGGCAACGTTACAGCTTCTATAATGCCACCATGTAGAGCAGTTCATTGATAGTGTCGATATCCATTCGTAGAAAGTTTCTAAAATCGCATGGTTCTAATATTTGTATGACTAAATTTTTTTCTCTGTAATAACCACTTTTTAGCTCAATATTTTCACTTTCGTGTCGACTTCAATGGCAACAAAGTCAATGCGATTCCTATTTTTTGAAATTTAGAAAAGGAAGGATCCATGATCGCGCGTGCTTTCAGACCAGAGCGAGCCAGCCTACTGCAGATCGGGCCCAGCAGATTGGGTCGTGTGGAGAGCAGCACCCGATTTACCGCGCTAATTACCCAGCAGATCGGGCCCAACAGATTGGGTTGTGTGTAGAGTACTTTTTAAACCAACCGATTGCCCTCTGCAGTGACAGCTGGTACTACGAATATCAGGATCTGGGAAGAGAAAGGGTGAATCTGCATTAAGATTACATACAATACTCGCCCTTTCAGTCGGAAGGAAAAAGGGCGAATCAGCAAAAAGATTACATACACTATTCGTCCTTTCTCCTTCCAGCTCCTGATATGGAGCCAGCTGAGAAGAGACCAAGTTGTATGGCAAATATCATGCACAAGAATCCCAATGGGAAGGGCTGTGGCTTTATGAGAAAATTGGAGAACGTGTTAAGTATTTAGTATGTAGACATTCTGTGATAGCTAAAAATTTAACGTTAAGCTGCAGCTATAAAGTGCACGTTTGGTTCTACATATTTTTGTGAACTATTTTCTTCGCTTTAAAGCTTTGCGAATCCAGACATATCTGAGGGCAGTTCTTCGACTGCACACCGGTACAAGTATATGTCCAGTCATTCCCTCACCTGCAGAAAAACATTGGGCATATACCTCATAATGTACACACTTGAATGTCTGCATTTTTGTAATGCAATGTGAAGACACTGTCTACAATTAATCAGTTCAGAATTAGATTGAACCAGCAGCTCTCTCGCTTCGTCTCGCTACACTGTGACGTATGCGTGCTGGTAAACCGCCCGCATTTACGTCACATCTGCCTGCCTGAATGGGCCAGGGTAAACAGGCGTCCATCTGACCACCTCTGGTCCAACGCATAGAGATAGTAAACTATACACTAGAGGTATTACCCGTCTGAGATATGAGTGCCGGTGGACAAGTTGGAATATATTAAAACTCAGCAATTCTTCTAGGTTTGGGCCGTGTCTTGTGTGGGTTTTCAACTAGGACACCAAGCTGACTCATCGGCGGGCTCTTGTTGTCCCCGCCCAGACCCCCACAGGAGTGATGAACTGGCGCCACCTCCCTTTATGTTAGGTGCAACTGCACCACTTGGCTGCGAGAACTAAAAGCTCAAGCAGCCTCAACCTCCCTATGAAGGCTTCCAAAAAGATGGAATATATTCTTTGTTTAAATGTGCACTTGCACTGTTGGCTGGTAGGATACGTCTCGACTCCAGTAGCCTCAGTCATCGTTCTCCTCTCCGTGAAGACATGTGCTCCTGATACTCTTACGAGGGACGGCCGTGGGACGGGTCTCACCGTTTGGCTCAAGCTGTTTGCGTAGGAGCAGGCGGATGCCCCATTCGAGTTCCTAGAATATCTCGTCAAGGAGAGTCTTAGGAAAAGATAAAACGATCTCTAAAGATTTTTGTGGAGAGTTTGAGTTATTTGTCCATTGTAGCTCTTATGTCGGTCAACACGATTGTGCCCAATGAATGGGCGGCGTACAAAATATAAATATGTAAATACACTCCTGGAAAAAATGACATGTATTAGTTAATTATCACGAAGCCTCCGTGGCTTAGGCGGCAGCATGCCGGCCTCTCACCGCTGGGTCCGTGGTTCACATCCCGGTCACTCTATGTGAGATTTGTGCTGGACAAAAGCGGAGGCAGACAGGTTTTTCTCCGGGTACTCCAGTTTTACCTGTCAAAATTTCATTCCAGGAACACTCTCCACTATCATTTCATTTCATCTGTCATTCATTTACTCATTGCCTCCGAGGAGTGCGATAGGCTTCGGCAGCCAGCACAGTTCATATCCTAGTCGCTAGATGGAAGGCTTCATTCATCCATCCCTGACCCGGTCTGTCGACTGGAACAGGCTGTGGATTTTTTCAGTAAATTATCACAATTAAATGGAGCAATCTAACAGATCTCTTATCAGTTTGCCTCATGAGTATGAGTGTACACCGTTTCTGCCCCCAGACCAGATCATTCTTGGCAGAGCCAGGCGACAGCCAAACATGCTGGGTGCTACACCACTAGGTGATCCACAGTTTTCGAGATATTTATTCTTAAAAAAATGAAAGAAAAAACAATAAAAACCAATTACTGTTTTCTCTTGCTACACGAAACACCCACCACAAAATGTACATATTGGCCAAACATCTTAGGAAAGTGCTGATAAATTCAACCCTGCCAGGATTCGAACATGAAATTTTCTCAACCGCAGTCAGACGCGCTATCCATTGCGCCACCGGGCCAATGCGTGTTATTTACACTATAGCCCCATCTGGTTGTCCGTGAGTACAACTAAATCAGTGCAGAGTTAGAGGATTAAAACATGATGGAATATTCTCAAGTCATTTGTTCATGGCGATTGCCAAAAGTGCCGAATTTCCGGGCAGTTGCAAAAGGGTCATCCATTTCTTGACTAACGGTAACAATCAGGATGAATCCACTGACACAGCAGCCGAAATAGCTCAGTTGGGAGAGCGTTAGACTGAAGATCTAAAGGTCCTTGTTCGATCCCGGGTTTCGGCAGTAGTTTTGTGTTTCCAAAAAGTGAGCATACTTGTACATCTAACAACAAGCCACAATATTCAGCAAAGGTCTGAGACCAGACTCGCCGCTCTATTTAAATCAGGCTTGCTCAAAGCAGGTGTTTCGCCAAGTACAGTAGGCACCCGCTCCGTGCACGGACGGCGAGCGGGCAAACTACCTGCGTTCAGTCTTGGCAGCGTTAAAGCCTCTATAATGCCACCATGTAGAGCAGTTCATTGAAAGTGTAGATATCCATTCGTAGAATGTTTCTATAAGGCATCCAACGTTTAGAATGAAGCATTGGTCTTATGGCGCGTCACGGCAGGGTTGCCACTCCATGAGAGGTGGCAGTACAAAGCGCTTCGCGTACACATTCCGCACATTCAGCGATTGTGCTGTGACGAAGACTTGAATTAAGTATTGTATAATAATACTAATAGTAGGCTAACATAACACATACAACGAAATAAAATTAAATTAACTATAGCGAATGCTGAATGTGACATAAAGGAAACAAACAATATAAAATAAATAAAGTACAACCCCAAGGAAATGTGTTAAGCTTCGACTGCAGTTAGAGTTCAAGTACTTTATTAAAGAAAATACTCCTCATTGGCTTACTTTTCATGATTTATAATTTCGTTGGGTTTAAGGTTCTTAAAATAACTGAACACATTAATTACGACCTGTTTTTCCCTCCTTCTGAGCACTTAACCACGCTTTCTTTTCACAAAACTATCTATTGTTGTACGTGAAATACGTAAAATACAACACGTTAAATCTAACAGAACTGCTGCACACACACTCAAGATAGAGACAGCCGAACTACTGAAATACATGCTCGAAGGGCACAGTAATAAAGCTGTGAGTAGCAAGCTGCACCCCGATGTCCTTCGAAACTTCATTTTTATAATCCGCGGTCAATGAACAGCCCGGCCGGTGTAAACAATTAAACCTACACTCTGGGTAAGCAGGTAGAAAACTTCTTCCAACATTCCTCTACAACTCTCAAACTGACATGACATGGTTATCTTAAAAATAGAAAAGTTGGCAGCATACGAACTTTTTCAATGCTGCTTTGCGGTTATGAGAGAATATTCAGAAGTTTTATCTACATGAAAATTGTAATATTGCCAGTATAAAATATTTCAATAATCCATCATCAAGACGGCACATTTAGCTACACGTGTGTGCAAAATAGGCATCACTAAGTCAATGCAACATGAAATAAGATCGATTTTACTAAAAAGGGGACTCAGTTTATAGTTTTTTTTAATATGATTTTCTAATTTTTCTAGCATTTCTATCAAGTTTACGTAGTTCTAATATAGGACAAAAAAAGATCGGCAAAACATAGTCCTAACCGAATATGCTATTTTCTCGACAATGAAAAGTTTTCGACTGATATGGCAACAGTGGAGTGCTAGAAAATGACAGAGTCAACATGTCTCGCGTGCAACAGAAAGAGAGAAGAATATCCCTATCTAACCAGTGCTTCATTCTAAACGTTGGATGCCTTATAAAATCGCATGGTTCTAATATTTGTATGACTAAATTTTTTCTCTGTAATAACCACTTTTTAGCCCAATATTTTCTCTTTCGTGTCGACTTCAATGGCAACAAAGTCAATGCGATTCCGATTTTTTGAAATTTAGAAAAGGAAGGAGCCATGATCGCGCGTGCATTCAGACCAAAGCGAGCCAGCCTACTACAGATCGGGCCCAGCAGATTGTGTCGTGCTGAGAGCAGCACCCGATTTACCGCGCTAATTACCCAGCAGATCGGGCCCAACAGATTGGGTCGTGTGTAGAGTCCTTTTTAAACCAACCGATTGCCCTCTGCAGTGACAGCTGGTACTACGAATATCAGGATCTGGGAGGAGAAAGGGTGAACCTGCAATAAGATTACATACAATACTCGCCCTTTCAGCTGGGAGGAGAAAGGGCGAATCAACAAAAAGATTACACACACTATTCGTCCTTTCTCCTTCCAGCTCCTGATATGGAGTCAGCTGAGAAGAGACCAAGTTGTATGGCAAATATCATGCAAAATAATCCCAATGGGAAGGGCTGTGGCTTTATGTGCCATTTGGAGAACGTGTTAAATATTTAGTATGTAGACATTCTGTGATAGCTAAAAATTTAACGTTAAGCTGCAGCTATAATGTGCACGTTTGGTTCTTCATATTTTTGTGAACTATTTTCTTCGCTTTAAAACTTTGCGAATCCAGACATATTTGAGGGCAGTTCTTCGACTGCACACCGGTACAAGTATATGTCCAGTCATTCACTCACCTGCAGAAAAACATTGGGCATATACCTCATAATGTACACACTTGAATGTCTGCATTTTTGTAATGCAATGTAAAGACACTGTCTATAATTAATCAGTACATAATTAGATTGAACCAGCCGCTCTCTCCCTTCGTCTCGCTACACTCTGACGTCTACGGGCTGGTAAACCGCCCGCATTTACGTCACATCTGCCTGACTGCATGGGCCAGGGTAAACAGGCGTCCATCTGACCTCCTCTAGTCCAACGCATAGAGATAGTAAACTATACACTAGAGGTATTACCCGTCTGAGATATGAGTGGCGGTGGCCAAGTTGGAATATATTAAAACTCAGCAATTCTTCGAGGTTTGTGCCGTGTCTTGTGTGGGTTTTCGACTAGGGCACAAAGCTGAGTCATCGGCGGACTCTTGGTGTCCCCACCCGGGCGATTGCCAAAAGTGCAGAATTTCGAGGCAGTTGCAAAAGTGTCATCCATCTTTAGACTAACAGGACAGCCGAAATAGCTCAGTTGGGAGAGCGTAAGACTGAAGATCTAAAGGTCCCTAGTTCGATCCCGGGTTTCGGCAGTAGTTTTGTATTTTTCCAAAAAGTGAGCATACTTGCAGTACATCTAAATCCACGCCACAATAATCAGTAAAGGTCTGAGACCAGACTCGCCGCTCTATTTAAATCAGGCTCTGCTCAAAGCAGGTGTTTCGCCAAGTAGGCACCCGCTCTGTGCACGGACGTCGAGCGGGTAAAGTAGCTGCGTTCAGTCTTGGCAGCGTTAGAGCCTCTATAATGCCACCATGTAGAGCAGTCCATTGAAAGTGTCGATATCCATTCGTAGAAAGCTTCTAAAATCGCACGGTTCCAATATTTGTATGACTAAATTTTTTCTCTGTAATAACCACTTTTTAGCCCAATATTTTCTCTTTCGTGTCGACTTCAATGGCAACAAAGTCAAGGCGATTCCGATTTTTGAAATTTAGAAAAGGAAGGAGCCATGATCGCGCGTGCTTTCAGACCAGAGCGAGCCAGCCTACTGCAGATCGGGCCCAGCAGATTGTGTCGTGTTGAGAGCAGCACCCGATTTACCGCGCTAATTACCCAGCAGATCGGGCCCAACAGATTGGGTCGTGTGTAGAGTCCTTTTTAAACCAACCGATTGCCCTCTGCAGTGACAGCTGGTACTACGAATATCAGGATCTGGGAGGAGAAAGGGTGAACCTGCAATAAGATTACATACAATACTCGCCCTTTCAGCCGGGAGGAGAAAGGGCGAATCAGCAAAAAGATTACACACACTATTCGTCCTTTCTCCTTCCTGCTCCTGATATGGAGTCAGCTGAGAAGAGACCAAGTTGTATGGCAATTATCATGCAAAATAATCCCAATGGGAAGGGCAGTGGCTTTATGTGCCAATTGGAGAACGTGCTAAATATTTAGTATGTAGACATTCTGTGATAGCTAAAAATGTAACGTTAAGCGGCAGCTATAATGCGCACGGTTCGTTCTACATATTTATGTGAACTATTTTCTTCGCTTTAAAGCTTTGCGAATCCAGACAGATAGTTATCTGAGGGCATTTCTTCGACTCCACACCGGTACAAGTATATGTCCAGTCATTCACTCACCTGCAGAAAAACATTGGGCATATACCTCATAATGTACACACTTGAATGTCTGCATTTTTGTAATGCAATGTAAAGACACTGTCTATAATTAATCAGTACATAATTAGATTGAACCAGCCCCTCTCTCCCTTCGTCTCGCTACACTCTGACGTATACGGGCTGGTAAACCGCCCGCATTTACGTCACATCTGCCTGACTGCATGGGCCAGGGTAAACAGGCGTCCATCTGACCTCCTCTAGTCCAACGCATAGAGATAGTAAACTATACACTAGAGGTATTACCCGCCTGAGATATGAGTGGCGGTGGCCAAGTTGGAATATATTAAAACTCAGCAATTCTTCGAGGTTTGTGCCGTGTCTTGTGTGGGTTTTCGACTAGGACACAAAGCTGAGTCATCGGCGGACTCTTGGTGTCCCCACCCGGGCGATTGCCAAAAGTGCAGAATTTCGAGGCAGTTGCAAAAGAGTCATCCATCTTTTGACAAACAGGACAGCCGAAATAGCTCAGTTGGGAGAGCGTTAGACTGAAGATCTAAAGGTCCCTAGTTCGATCCCGTGTTTCGGCAGTAGTTTTGTATTTTTCCAAAAAGTGAGCATACTTGCAGTACATCTAAAACCACGCCACAATAATCAGTTAAGGTCTGAGACCAGACTCGCCGCTCTATTTAAATCAGGCTCTGCTCAAAGCAGGTGTTTCGCCAAGTAGGCACCCGCTCTGTGCACGGACGTCGAGCGGGTAAAGTAGCTGCGTTCAGTCTTGGCAGCGTTAGAGCCTCTATAATGCCACCATGTAGAGCAGTCCATTGAAAGTGTCGATATCCATTCGTAGAAAGCTTCTAAAATCGCACGGTTCCAATATTTGTATGACTAAATTTTTTCTCTGTAATAACCACTTTTTAGCCCAATATTTTCTCTTTCGTGTCGACTTCAATGGCAACAAAGTCAAGGCGATTCCGATTTTTTGAAATTTAGAAAAGGAAGGAGCCATGATCGCGCGTGCTTTCAGACCAGAGCGAGCCAGCCTACTGCAGATCGGGCCCAGCAGATTGTGTCGTGTTGAGAGCAGCACCCGATTTACCGCGCTAATTACCCAGCAGATCGGGCCCAACAGATTGGGTCGTGTGTAGAGTCCTTTTTAAACCAACCGATTGCCCTCTGCAGTGACAGCTGGTACTACGAATATCAGGATCTGGGAGGAGAAAGGGTGAACCTGCAATAAGATTACATACAATACTCGCCCTTTCAGCCGGGAGGAGAAAGGGCGAATCAGCAAAAAGATTACACACACTATTCGTCCTTTCTCCTTCCTGCTCCTGATATGGAGTCAGCTGAGAAGAGACCAAGTTGTATGGCAATTATCATGCAAAATAATCCCAATGGGAAGGGCAGTGGCTTTATGTGCCAATTGGAGAACGTGCTAAATATTTAGTATGTAGACATTCTGTGATAGCTAAAAATGAAACGTTAAGCGGCAGCTATAATGCGCACGGTTCGTTCTACATATATTTATGTGAACTATTTTCTTCGCTTTAAAGCTTTGCGAATCCAGACAGATAGTTATCTGAGGGCATTTCTTCGACTGCACACCGGTACAAGTATATGTCCAGTCATTCACTCACCTGCAGAAAAACATTGGGCATATACCTCATAATGTACACGCTTGAATGTCTGCATTTTTGTAATGCAATGTAAAGACACTGTCTATAATTAATCAGTACATAATTAGATTGAACCAGCCCCTCTCTCCCTTCGTCTCGCTACACTCTGACGTATAAGGGCTGGTAAACCGCCCGCATTTACGTCACATCTGCCTGACTGCATGGGCCAGGGTAAACAGGCGTCCATCTGACCACCTCTGGTCCAACGCATAGAGATAGTAAACTATACACTAGAGGTATTACCCGTCTGAGATATGAGTGCCGGTGGCCAAGTTGGAATATATTAAAACTCAGCAATTCTTCGAGGTTTGTGCCGTGTCTTGTGTGGGTTTTCGACTAGGACACAAAGCTGAGTCATCGGCGGACTCTTGGTGTCCCCACCCGGGTGATTGCCAAAAGTGCAGAATTTCGAGGCAGTTGCAAAAGGGTCATCCATCTTTTGACTAACAGGGCAGCCGAAATAGCTCAGTTGGGAGAGCGTTAGCCTGAAGATCTAAAGGTCCCAGGTTCGATCCCGGGTTTTAGCAGTAGTTTTGTATTTCCAAAAAGTGAGCATACTTGCAGTACATCTAAAAACAAGCCACAATAATCAGTAAAGGTCTGAGACCAGACTCGCCGCTCTATTTAAATCAGGCTCTGCTCAAAGCAGGTGTTTCGCCAAGTAGGCACCCGCTCCGTGCACGGACGTCGAGCGGGTAAAGTAGCTGCGTTCAGTCTTGGCAGCGTTAGAGCCTCTATAATGCCACCATGTAGAGCAGTCCATTGAAAGTGTCGATATCCATTCGTAGAAAGTTTCTAAAATCGCATGGTTCTAATATTTGTATGACTAAATTTTTTTCTCAGTAATAACCACTTTTTAGCCCAATATTTTCTCTTTCGTGTCGACTTCAATGGCAACAAAGTCAATGCGATTCCTATTTTTTGAAATTTAGAAAAGGAAGGATCCATGATCGCGCGTGCTTTCAGACCAGAGCGAGCCAGCCTACTGAAGATCGGGCCCAGCAGATTGGGTCGTGTTGAGAGCAGCACCCGATTTACCGCGCTAATTACCCAGCAGATCGGGCCCAACAGATTGGGTTGTGTGTAGAGTCCTTTTTAAACCAACCGATTGCCTTCTGCAGTGACAGCTTGTAATACGAATATCAGGATCTGGGAGGAGAAAGGGTGAATCTGCAATAAGATTACATACAATACTCGCCCTTTCAGCCGGGAGGAAAAAGGGCGAATCAGCAAAAAGATTACATACACTATTCGTCCTTTCTCCTTCCAGCTCCTGATATGGAGTCAGCTGACAAGAGACCAAGTTGTATGGCAAATATCATGCAAAAGAATCCCAATGGGAAGGGCTGTGGCTTTATGTGCCAATTGGAGAACGTGTTAAATATTTAGTATGTAGACATTCTGCGATAGCTAAAAATTTAACGTTAAGCTGCAGCTATAATGTGCACGTTTGGTTCTACATATTTTTGTGAACTATTTTCTTCTCTTTAAAGCTTTGCGAATCTAGACATATCTGAGGGCAGTTCTTCGACTGCACACCGGTACAAGTATATGTCCAGTCATTCCCTCACCTACAGAAAAGCATTGGGCATATAGCTCATAATTACACACTTGAATGTCTGCATTTTTGTAATGCAATGTAAAGACACTGTCTACAATTAATCAGTTCAGAATTAGATTGAACCAGCAGCTCTCTCGTTTCGTCTCGCTACATTGTGACGTATGCGTGCTGGTAAACCGCCCGCATTTACGTCACATCTGCCTGCCTGCATGGGCCAGGGTAAACAGGCGTCCATCTGACCACCTCTGGTCCAACGCATAGAGATAGTAAAATATACACTAGAGGTATTACCCGTCTGAGATATGAGTGCCGGTGGCCAAGTTGGAATATATTAAAACTCAGCAATTCTTCTAGGTTTAGGCCGTGTCTTGTGTTGGTTTTCAACTAGGACACCAAGCTGACTCATCGGCGGGCTCTTGGTGTCCCCGCCCAGACCCCCACAGGAGTGACGAACTGGCGCCAGCTCCCTTTATGTTAGGTGCAACTGCACCAATTGGCTGCGAGAACTAAAAGCTCAAGCAGCTCTAACCTCCCTATGAAGGCTTCCAAAAAGATGGAATATATTCTTTGTTTAAATGTGCACTTGCACTGTTGGCTGGTAGGATACGTCTCGACTCCAGTAGCCTCAGTCATCGTTCTCCTCTCCGTGAAGACATGTGCTCCTGTTACTCTTACGAGGGACGGCCGTGGGACGGGTCTCTCCGTTTGGCTCAAGCTGTTTGCGTAGGAGGAAGCGGATGCCCCATTCGAGTTCCTAGAATATCTCGCCAAGGTGAGTCATAGGAAAAGATAAAACGATCTCTAAAGATTTTTGTGGAGAGTTTGAGTTATTTGTCCTTTGTAGCCCTTATGTCGGTCAACACCATTGTGCCCAATGAATGGGCGGCGTACAAAATATAAATATGTAAATACACTCCTGGAAAAAATGACATGTATTAGTTAATTATCACGAAGCCTCCGTGGCTTAGGCGGCAGCATGCCAGCCTCTCACCGCTGGGTCCGTGGTTCACATCCCGGTCACTCTATGTGAGATTTGTGCTGGACAAAAGCGGAGGCAGACAGGTTTTTCTCCGGGTACTCCAGTTTTACCTGTCAAAATGTCATTCCAGGAACACTCTCCACTATCATTTCATTTCATCTGTCATTCATTTACTCATTGCCTCCGAGGAGTGCGATAGGCTTCGGCAGCCGGCACAGTTCATATCCTAGCCGCTAGATGGAAGGCTTCATTCATTCCATCCCTGACCCGGTCTGTCGACTGGAACAGGCTGTTTTTTTTTCTTTCAGTAAATTATCACAATTAAATGGAGCAATCTAACAGATCTCTTATCAGTTTGCATCATGAGTATGAGTGTACACCGTTTCTGCCCTCAGACCAGATCATTCTTGGCAGAGCCAGGCGACAGCCAAACATGCTGGGCGCTACACCACTAGGTGATCCATAGTTTTCGAGATATTTGTTCTTTAAAAAAATTAAAGAAAAAACGATAAGAACTAATTACTGTTTTCTCTTGCTACACGAAACACCCACCACAAAATGTACACATTGGCCAAACATCTTAGGAATGTGCTGATACATGCCAGGATTCGAACATGAAATTTTCTCAACCGCAGTCAGACGCGCTATCCATTGTGCCACAGGGCCAATGCGTGTTTTTTACACTATAGACCCATCTGGTTGTCCGTGAGTACAACTAAATCAGTGCAGAGTTAGAGGATTAAAACATGATGGAATATTCTCAAGTAATATGTTCATGGCGATTGCCAAAAGTGCCGAATTTCCAGGCAGTTGCAAAAGGGTCATCCATTTCTTGACTAACGGTAACAATCAGGATGAATCCACTGACACAGCAGCCGAAATAGCTCAGTTGGGAGAGCGTTAGACTGAAGATCTAAAGGTCCTTGTTCGATCCCGGGTTTCGGCAGTAGTTTTGTATTTCCAAAAAGTGAGCATACTTGAACATCTAACAACAAGCCACAATATTCAGCAAAGGTCTGAGACCAGACTCGCCGCTCTATTTAAATCAGGCTTGCTCAAAGCAGGTGTTACGCCAAGTACAGTAGGCACCCGCTCCGTACACGGACGGCGAGCGAGCAAACTAGCTGCGTTCTGTCTTGGCAGCGTTAAAGCCTCTATAATGCCACCATGTAGAGGAGTTCATTGAAAGTGTCGATATCCATTCGTAGAATGTTTCTATAAGGCATCCAACGTTTAGAATGAAGCATTGGTCTTATGGCGCGTCACGGCAGGGTTGCCACTCCATGAGACGTGGCAGTACAAACCGTTTCGCGTACACTTTCCGCACATTCAGCGATTGTGCTGTGACGAAGACTTGAATTAAGTATTGTATAATAATACTAATAGTAGGCTAACATAACACATACCACGAAATAAAATTAAATTAACTATAACGAATGCTGAATGTGACATAAAGGAAACAAACAAAATAAAATAAATAAAGTACAAGCCCAAGGAAATGTGTGAAGTTTCGGCTGCAGTCAAAGTTCAAGTACTTTATTAAAGAAAATACTCCTCATTGGCTTACCTTTCATGATTTATACTTTCGTTGGGTTTAAGGTTCTTAAAATAACTCAACACATTAATTACGACCTGTTTTGCCCTCCTTCTGAGCACTTAACCACGCTTTCTTTTCACAAAACTATCTATTGTTGTACGTGAAATACGTAAAATACAACACGTTAAATCTAACAGAACTGCTGCACACACACTCAAGATAGAGACAGCCGAACTACTGAAATACATGCTCGAAGGGCACAGTAATAAAGCTGTGAGTAACAAGCTGCACCCCGATGTCCTTCGAAACTTCATTTTTATAATCCGCGGTCAATGAACAGCCCGGCCGGTGTAAACAATTAAACCTACACTCTGGGTAAGCAGGTAGAAAACTTCTTCCAACATTCCTCTACAACTCTCAAACTGACATGACATGGTTATCTTTAAAAATAGAAAAGTTGGCAGCATACGAACTTTTTCAATGCTGCTTTGCGGTTATGAGAGAATATTCAGAAGTTTTATCTACATGAAAATTGTAATATTGCCAGTATAAAATATTTCAATAATCCATCATCAAGACGGCACATTTAGCTACACGTGTGTGAAAAATAGGCATCACAAAGTCAATGCAACATGAAATAAGATCGATTTTACTAAAATGGGGACTCAGTTTATAGTTTTTTTTAAATAATACTGATATCTAATTTTTCTAGCATTTCTATCGAGTTTACGTAGTTCTAATATAGGACAAAAAAAGATCGGCAAAACATAGTCCTAACCGAATATGCTATTTTCTCGACAATGAAAAGTTTTCGACTGATATGGCAACAGTGGTGTGCTACAAAATGACAGGGTCATACATGTCTCGCGTGCAACAGAAAGAGAGAAGAATATCCCTATCTAACCAGTGCTTCATTCTAAACGTTGGATGCCTTATAAAATCGCATGGTTCTAATATTTGTATGACTAAATTTTTTTCTCTGTAATAACCACTTTTTAGCCCAATATTTTCTCTTTCGTGTCGACTTCAATGGCAACAAAAGTCAATGCGATTCCGATTTTTTGAAATTTAGAAAAGGAAGGAGCCATGATCGCGCGTGCTTTCAGACCAGAGCGAGCCAGCCTACTGCAGATCGGGCCCAGCAGATTGTGTCGTGTTGAGAGCAGCACCCGATTTACCGCGCTAATTACTCAGCGGATCGGGCCCAACAGATTGGGTCGTGTGTAGAGTCCTTTTTAAACCAAACGATTGTCCTCTGCAGTGACAGCTGGTACTACGAATATCAGGATCTGGGAGGAGAAAGGGTGAACCTGCAATAAGATTACATACAATACTCGCCCTTTCAGCCGGGAGGAGAAAGGGCGAATCAGCAAAAAGATTACATACACTATTCGTCCTTTTTCCTTCCAGCTCCTGATATGGAGTCAGCTGAGAAGAGATCAAGTTGTATGGCAAATATCATGCAAAATAATCCCAATGGGAAGGGCAGTGGCTTTATGTGCCAACTGGAGAACGTGTTAAATATTTAGTATGTAGACATTCTGTGATAGCTAAAAATGTAACGTTAAGCGGCAGCTATAATGCGCACTGTTCGTTCTACATATTTATGTGAACTATTTTCTTCGCTTTAAAGCTTTGCGAATCTAGACATATCTGAGGGCAGTTCTTCGACTGCACACTGGTACAAGTATATGTCCAGTCATTCCCTCACCGGCAGAAAAACATTGGGCATATACCTCATAATGTACACACTTGAATGTCTGCATTTTTGCAATGCAATGTAAAGACACTGTCTATAATTAATCAGTACATAATTAGATTGAACCAGCCGCTCTCTCCCTTCGTCTCGCTACACTCTGACGTATACGGGCTGGTAAACCGCCCGCATTTACGTCACATCTGCCTGACTCGTGGCCCACGAAAGATACTGGCCCCAGTGCGAGCAGCCATCTTGTCTGTGACGTAGGCGAAGTAGTGACTCTGGTTGAGAAGACTTGTTTGTGAATAGCAGTGTGAGAATAGTTAGTGTTTTATAAAGTGTAATGTCCAACTTTACATCCAACTTGTGTTGTGGTGCATCATGTAGCTGCAATAATCACGTAGCCTACAGGGTAAGTGTTAACACTTTATTTCTCATTAATGACACAGGTTAATCAAACGCAAGTGTGGTGCAGGTTATGTACGAACTTACGTTAGCCTAATATTGTGGATGTTAAGGACTATTAGAATGCATGCTAAGTTAATTATCTGAGTTAAAGTTAGATATTTAATGAATGTGTCTCTTTACAGGAAATCAAAATGCCGAGATGTTGTAATGTGGCTGGCTGTAAGAACAATTATAGATCCCAGCATGAAAATGTTTCTACATTTTCTCTCCCAAAGGACGAAAAATTAAGAAATATATGGCCTAGAAAAATTCCCACTGACTTCTCTAAAGTGAGCAAGCCTATAATTTGTATAAAACATTTTCCTGATAGCTCTGTTATCAGGACAGAGCAAGTTGATGGGGAAATAAAGACATTTGCTAGGAGTTATCCGAAGTTGAAACCTGATGCAGTATCTTCAATATTTTCGAATTTGCCAGAATAGCTATCCATTCCTGGGCCTTCTTCTAGAAGACTGTGTGATGCAGAGGTAGAAAATCTCGGATAAAGCCATAGAAGCGAGCTTGGAAGACTTCAGACACTACGAAGAAGAGAATTCTGTGCACAGTCTATCGGATATATCTGAACACTTCTCCTCCAACAGGTATAAATTTAAGCAGGAATGGACACATATCAAGACAGAAGACAAGTTGGTGAAGTACTTGAAGAATTTGAGTGATGCAGTGCCCATAATTACAGGTTCTGTGTGTATTCTAAATAACCTCAGCATTGAGTCAATGGGTTGCAGATTCCCAAACATTAAGTTCCACAAAACTTTCTTTGCATTACTGATAAAAATTCATTTGATGAACTAGCCTACTTCAGTTCATTGAAAATTCTGAGTGCGATGAAAATGGAAGAAAGTTGTCAGTAGTGAATGCTCCTGTGAACACCCTACAGAGAAGTTTTTCGAGTGATGATTGCACACCCTTATAATCTTTAATAGAGCAAATTATTTTTTTAGATGTTAGGTAAACAATCGTAGGTACAGTGGAGACACGTTACTCTTGGCAGCTTCCATATAATATGTTCACTTGTCATCAGTGTACAAAAAGTTACATCGGAGTGGTCATATTTATCTGCCTCATCCATCAAATCTTCAAAAGTTGCTTGGTAAGTTTGATTTGAGTACTTTTGACATTATTGGGAGTATTGAGTAGCCTATCTCAGTCTAAAGAAGAATAATTTCTTGAAAGATCATGAATGTTCATAAATTACTTTTACCGTAGTTCATTTTAATGGAAAAGTTGAACTGTACTCTTCTAAAGTCATGGCGAGACAAAGCCATTGGTCGCTACTTGGTTAGGCGACTATCTGGACCAAAATTATTGTTAGTAGGCCTAGTACAAGCAAGGAGGTCTGGGGTTAGGTTTGTGTTTGTACGCAAAGAATACTCTGTATTGCCGGTACCAATAATGAGCACTGGCAGTTGTCAAAGCTAACACGTGAGGAAATGCTGCGTTGCCACTGAGGCAGATCATGACTCATAACATTCCAAGAAGTTTCCAGGAAGACACAGATACTGGGATCTGTGTTGTGTCAGCCGTATTCTTGTGAAGGGTCAATTAAACATTGCGATGCACGCGAGTTTAGGGGAATTTTTAGTTGCCTAATCGCTCTAGCTGCTACTAACTTAATTATGGGTCTATTCCTTTCATCGCCCCCTCTTCGTCACTTGTGTCTGAATTGGATCTGGAATTGCTTTCCAGGGAAACAATGAACCAATCTACCCCATCATCGAGTATACATTCACGTTTCGTAGCCTCATCCAGTTCTCGTTGCATTATTAACACAAAACGCTTCCAGTTTTATGAAGTCACTTCCCTAATAGCCTAAACGGTAAGCTTCTCAACCTCACGGAGTGTGAAATTCTTATTATGCCGTGCTAGATAACCCTTCACTTGACCCCATATCATTTCTATAGGATTGAAGTGGCATTGATATGGGGCAGAGTGATGATCTCATGGCCATGCTTTCTCGCCAGTTCATCCACGTGGTAGCCTACATGGGTTTAGGCTTGCGCTGCTGTATAAGGTTGAGAAGGATATTAATTCTGAATGAAAGTGGAACGCGGCTTATACACTTGTAGCAGACATGAATGTACTTTTACATACCTTGTGTCCTTGTTTCATTTTTTGGGCGATATTACGTATTGAAATTAGGAACCCTAATTAAAACTTACTACTGAACCTCATATATGTGCTAAAGTACGTAAATAGGTGTTTTTGTTTTTTGCTATTTTAAAAACAGCTGCCATGCTTCGATAGCACTTGATCTCGTTTAACCGTCATCAAGGCTCACTCTAGCAGCACGCACCGAGGCACACATGTGAGATACAAAATCACTGTTGATAGAAAGAAGTGGGATGCAAAATCACTGTTGATAAAAAAAATGAATCATCGGGACACGTTAGGCAGTAACCATTGCCAAAATTCATTGATCTGGGCGCGTTAGGCTGTAACCATTGTCAAAAACCATTGGATTGGACAAAGTGTAAGTAAGAATGGTCGGGTGTAGGTGCAGCCTTGGCCGCGCGCTACTAGCGGGGCATGGTTGACACAAAACCATTGATCTGGGCGCGTTAGGCTGTAACCTTTGTCAAAACCACAGTTGTGCGGGGAAAAATACACATACTTATTACAGGAGAGCGATATACTGCATAGTTATTACAGAGCAGATAACAAAAAACACTCATTTCAGCCGTACAGAGATGCGAAATATTGCACACACTAGCATAATTAGAGTCGTGAACTGAGTGCAGCGAACGAATGATGCCCACTAGAGAGTAAATTGGGCACTTTTTTGTTTCACATAGTACCGTAAGGGCGAGGTTGGCAGTACTGTTATGGTACTTTTTTGAAGATTGATTTGAACAATGGCGCTCACTGCTGTAATTTTCGCTATATTTGGAATGGCTGGGTGGGTCACAGACGGCGGAGGAGGAAACATCTATTAAAACATTGCTTCCTGATTTATTTCTCATCCTTTTATAAGGTATTTTGGCTAATTCATGTATTATATAGAATGTTATCGCTCGTTCTATGTTCATTCAGCACTACCGAGAAGGATTCCTTTTGTCCGAGAGCTGTCGCATGGTAGGCTACACGATGGCGGTCGAGCCATTCCAACATTCGCGGCTTCGTACTTGAAGTAGTTGGAGCTTATTCTATCTGTACTATGTGGTACGAAGCATTATCCATTACAATAACACTGTGTTCAGGGATGTTGGGTAACAATTGTTCCTGGAACCATTTTAAAAACTAGTTGTAGTCCATGTCTTCATGGTAATCACCAGTTCTTTTCGACCTAAAGAGCAAAAGTGTATTATTAACAAAGCCGTGTGATAGCCCGGCATGTAGAATAATAAATCGACCCCCTCTGCCTAACGGCCCTTCCTTGTCCCCTGAACTGAGTTGTCACTCCAACCCTTAGACACTGTGTGACCAGCATTGACCCACATTTCACCTAACCACACAATATCGATAACATTTTTGCCCTATTAACTTAAGTTTTGAATTTTCCAGTAGCCTATTTTCACCCAATTTTCACCAAATTTTGAAGGTTCTTTAAAGTGAGCATAATTAAGGGAATTCTAAACTTTGGAGCTATTTGGTTCAGTCATTTAGAAATTATAACATTTTATGTAATAAATATGCAAATTTTGAAAATGTCCCAGGTAAATCAAATTTAAAGTTATCAATCTAAAACTTATATGGAATGATCATCAATGGTCTACAAATAAAAATTGGTATTACTTTTAAAATCAGTGCAAATGGTTTATTATTAAAATGTTTTTATCTTAGAATGACCTGTTGTTCTGTTAAAATATGTCATTTTTTTCAAATTTGAACATAAATATTTCTGAAAGTTATTAATATTTTTCAAAATGGATTCCACACATTATTAAGACCACAAAGTTGTATGTGCAAAACAAGTTTGAAGGTAATGGGATCAAAAGGCAGGCAACTGGAACATTTAAAATGCTGAAAAATATAGTATTGAGAAAAACCTAACTTTATTAAAAAAAACAGTATTTTAGTGGAATTTCCTGCATCAAGACTTCCCTGAGTTGACAAATCACTTTTCCCACACTTCAGAGGTAACTTATTACTAAACCCATCTTTCTCCCTGACGTTGACACGAAGATTTACTGCCACATTCACCACTCAGTTCTGTAAACAAATTTTGGAGGGCACCCATATATGAATGAGAATGTGCTCGTCATTAACACTAGGTCTAACAGTATTCTCCTCACTAAAATAGGCCTATTCCAGTTTTCTGACACTGGCAGAAGAAGTAGTTGCAGCTGTTGTTGAACTTGCATTACTTAACTTCACATGTAATATCACCCCACTGTTTGTCAACATTCAAAATAGCACTATTCCATTTCTTTGTTTCACGGACTTTCGGTTTACGCCATCGACTAGATACAGAATACATCTAATAAACTGCACACAAATCTCTAAAATACCATTAACTTACACAAGTTCCACCACTCACAGTAAACCAATAAAAATATAATTCTTGCGAATAAACTTCACTAAAGCCACTGACCATCAAAATAAACAAAGTCGCATGGTTCCACTATGTATCCAAAATGGCCTATACTTTACTACAAACCAAAATAATTCTCTTCGATGTTAAATATGTGCATGTGTATAGTAATGATATTCTTTTAGTGAATGCCATACAGCTAAAAATTATATGGGATAAGAAAATAACATGTACGGTAAGAAAAGTTTCACACTTGACAAACATTGCCTAGGCTACTCATAACTGATAAATTGACCAACAGATGGCACCATAAGCTTGTATTCAGATGATTGGCATGATAATCTTGGCCAAGAGTATGAAATTACAACAAAATTGAGGGGTTTTTGGTTCTAGGAAGTAGGCGTTGCCCATTTCAAGATCTAAGCACGTGTTCTTTAAAAGCCTCCGTAAGGTATTTAAAAATGGCCGTACATAAAAAACAAATGTATATTTAAGTGCCCCAAGTGATAAGGTAACTTCTAGGGCATGAAACCAGATTTTGGTTTTTTGTTTGTAATTTTTGGCCTACAACTCAGTAGGGTCTCCCCATTTCATGTAGGAACTGACACCTCAAAGCCACAATATCTGGCTTCTCCATGATCACCTTCCCCCCATTAATTTTCTTATATTTAAATCCCAGATCGTGCAACACTTTGTGAAGAAAGGCTTCCTTGAAATAATTGTGCCTCTCTGAGCAAAAACAAGAAGTTTGCGACATGTTGGAATTTCTTTCCTAAAATAATAACTATAAATATGCCGTCTAACAGCATCTTGTTGAAAGCCATCTAAATTAGTGACCACCCCTTCTCTATGCCTCTTCTTCCCTGGAGTTGATAGTTTAGACGGGCCAGCATCATCAGACAGGAACTTCCCTTCCGTCACTCAGTATGCAGTGATTTCACTCACACCAAGAGTCTTGGAAATTCTTTTCCTCACCTGAACAAATGGAATCAGAGGTTTCTCCCGTAAGCGCATACTTTCCTCTTCTTCCTCCATAAATTTCCTCACCGCACATACCATCTCCTTTACTTGGCTATGGAGAGTCACACCACGGCCTGAAGTTGTTCTGTCGCAGAGAATGGATCCTGGGCCTTCCGCGAGCATGTACCGATGCCATTTTTACACAACGAAAATAGACACGATGATGCAAATAAAAGAAATAAACTCAAAATCTGTATATACACATGCTTCCAACAAAAACAGAACGATAACGCTTACTGTAGCCTATGAAAGAATAAGCAAATGACTTCAATATATACACGGGATATTACTAATGGCAGTGACGAGTTAGTTCACAGTAGAACACTGCGTCAAACTATGTGCTCACTGCTGAGTCGGCATTCATTGCAACACTGCTCGCTGTTGCTATGGACACCGTTACCCCTCTTGTCTCCACTCCTCACCTCACCATTCAAGCGGATGGCAGCTTGCACCGTTCATATTTTGTAAATCAGAGTATATAGAATTTAACATGTATGCAGCGTTTAAACCCTAAGTGTTGTCCACGTTGTCATGGATGATGCAATTTTGTGTCTAGGGGAATTTTGTAAGTGTGAATTCCATTCCATGTCCACATTACAGCTATTGACACAAGTTGGCAGGCTTGTTTTGTTGAGATAAATTAGAGATGAAAATAGTACAAGAGTTAATACAAGACTCTATCGTTGCCAAGGCTGCAAGACACCAATATAATTGATAGTGATTTTGTACTGCATAAGGAAACAGTAGCAAGGCAGCTGGAATCAAGTTAGACATGTCCAGTCCTCAAATTGTGTTCATGCATCTTTGTAACGATGAATTTGTAACCCAGTAAGCTCCAGTGAGATTGAGAAATGGTGTCAGAAAAATTTAAAATCCTGAAGAGATCATGAATCATCAGCAGGGTATAATGGCTGTAGGCCCTATGTGCAGTGCAGGATTTTTTGAGAATTCTAATAGCTGGAGGATATTAGATCCTAATAATCGCCAGTAATATATCCAAGATCAGCAAGATATCACCTTTATAGCCTACTTGGTGAAACCTGCAAACTTCATTTTCTACATTCTAAGATTCTTCCAGACAATGTGTTAATGTGCTTGAGATGCTTATATTTATAACCAATGTCCTAAATAAAATAATGTCTGTAATACATTTTGTGTGTGCTTATTATAATTTAGTGTAAACATTACTGTGTCATTGGAGGAAGATTACTTGCAATTTGCTAGTGTTCTTGAAGATACGGGCATAGTTTTGTACTCCAGGGCCCTACCAATCTCCACATCCATAATTCTCAGTTAAAGCTCTAGATTTACCCATTTCAAACCGATTTACCCAGTGTGTAGTACTGTTAACTGCTTATTTTCCATGTGGCCTGCAAGGATGCCCATGTTCTTTTTCAGGGGGAATGGATGTGGTGAGGATTATACGATATTTTCTGGGAGGAAGGGGAAGGGGGGACTGGGTATGTTATAAAATTCTTCATCCCCAGACCACCAGGGTGAAACAAAAAATAGAAAAAATAATTAAAAGTTGAGGAATGCTTTCATTTGAATAATTTGAAGGGTCTCGTTTGACATTTGGTGGAGATCTTGGACATCTTATTGGGAGGGAGATACCATGTCCGTGTAGCCAGCATAGATCCAAATTACAATGGCAAGTATGGTCTTTCTTTAATTTTAATAAATGGAACAGTTCCACCTACATGGAGTAGGGGTAAGTAAAGTGGCTTCTTGTCCAGGTGACCTGTTTTGCGAAGGAGTATTTGAAACCTGATATAGGATTTAGTCTTCAAAGCTTCGCACAAAGGCTCTTGATAGAATGATTTGAATCCCACTCCTTGCATCCTGGAAGTGTCTTCCCAACTCAACTGTAAATAAAAGCTAACTGAAAACCACTACCATATCCTTTTCTGTTACAAGTACAGTACACACATAAGTGCATGGGGCTGATATCCACGATATTTCAATCCACTGAATTAACTCACAATGAATAAGTTTCCAAGGTCCTTCATTTGTAGTAATATACTTCGTTATAAAAATCTTGAGCCCATAAAACCATAAATTTGACCTAAGCCTAACTGGGAACGGGAGAGAACCGTTAAACATGTCCAACATGAAGGTAGTTGCCACAAGAAGTAAACCTGCCACTGCAGGGGATTGGTGTCAGATAAAAGGCTCTCTGCTAAAGGAGGTAAGTATAATCTCAGCAATTCATATATGTATCTGAAGTAGTCCTATGCATTAAATTTTTGTTGTTGAAAAAGATTATCTTATGGTAGGCCTTTTCAAAAAAGCAAAATGCTAAAAACCACGAGTGTAGGCTCAAATTTCTTATATTCGTTTTTATTATTTTGGGGCATGAATGACCCTTCCCTTGCAATAAATGAAGCACTGAATACTTTCTCCTAATGCAATGCTTGGTTGTTTCTTCTTTTTTTTTTTAAATTCCAGCTGCTTTTAAAGTTAAACTTACATGTAAACTGGTATATATGGAAACAACTTATTGATGAACGAAGATAAGAGGATAATATGTACAGTTTTGTATATCTGCATAAAATGGAACATCCATTCAACGTTTGTATTACACTGCTTAATAGTCTACTGCTCTAAGGTTTTGAGCTAGTGATAGGGGTGGATTTCTTCCACAGCTTTTAACTTTATTTTTGAGTATCCTTAAATTCACACTAACAAATTACTCGGCTATTGGTAGGCTTCTATAGATGAGAATACCTTGGTGAAATCAATGCGGCGAGGCGAGCGAGCGACACCACTCCTCTGACGTCACAGATCCGCGCCATGGCTTGTCTTTCTCGTCGGCCACGTGCCTGACTGCATGGGCCAGGGTAAACAGGCGTCCATCTGACCACCTCTGGTCCAACGCATAGAGATAGTAAACTATACACTAGAGGTATTACCCGTCTGAGATATGAGTGCCGGTGGCCAAGTTGGAATATATTAAAACTCAGCAATTCTTCGAGGTTTGTGCCGTGTCTTGTGTGGGTTTTCGACTAGGACACCAAGCTGAGTCATCGGCGGGCTCTTGGTGTCCCCAACCGGGCGATTGCCAAAAGTGCCGAATTTCCAGGCAGTTGCAAAAGGGTCATCCATCTTTTGACTAACAGAGCAGCCGAAATAGCTCAGTTGGGAGAGTGTTAGACTGAAGATCTAAAGATCCCGGGTTTCGGCAGTAGTTTTGTATTTCCAAAAAGTGAGCATACTTGCAGTACATCTAAAAACAAGCCACAATAATCAGCAAAGGTCTGAGACCAGACTCGCCGCTCTATTTAAATCAGGCTCTGCTCAAAGCAGGTGTTTCGCCAAGTAGGCACCCTCTCCGTGCACGGACGTCGAGCGGGTCAAGTAGCTGCGTTCAGTCTTGGCAGCGTTAGAGCCTCTATAATGCCACCATGTAGAGCAGTTCATTGAAAGTGTCAATATCCATTCGTAGAAAGTTTCTAAAATCGCATGGTTCTAATATTTGTATGACTAAATTTTTTTCTCTGTAATAACCACTTTTTAGCCCAATATTTTCTCTTTCGTGTCGACTTCAATGGCAACAAAGTCAATGCGATTCCTATTTTTTGAAATTTAGATAAGGAAGGATCCATGATCGCGCGTGCTTTCAGACCAGAGCGAGCCAGCCTACTGCAGATCGGGCCCAGCAGATTGGGTCGTGTGGAGAGCAGCACCCGATTTACCACGCTAATTACCCAGCGGATCGGGCCCAACAGATTGGGTTGTGTGTAGAGTCCTTTTTAAACCAACCGATTGCCTTCTGTAGTGACAGCTGGTAATACGAATATCAGGATCTGGGAGGAGAAAGGGTGAATCTGCAATAAGATTACATACAATACTGGCCTTTTTAGCCGGGAGGAAAAAGGGCGAATCAGCAAAAAGATTACATACACTATTCGTCCTTTCTCCTTCCAGCTCCTGATATGGAGTCAGCTGAGAAGAGACCAAGTTGTATGGCAAATATCATGCAAAAGAATCCCAATGGGAAGGGTTGTGGCTTTATGTGCCAATTGGAGAACGTGTTAAATATTTAGTATGTAGACATTCTGTGATAGCTAAAAATTTAACGTTAAGCTGCAGCTATAATGTGCACGTTTGGTTCTTCATATTTTTGTGAACTATTTTCTTCGCTTTAAATCTTCGCGAATCCAGACATATCTGAGGGCAGTTCTTCGACTGCACACCGGTACAAGTATACGTCCAGTCATTCCCTCACCTGCAGAAAAACATTGGGCATATACCTCATAATGTACACACTTGAATGTCTGCATTTTTGTAATGCAATGTAAAGACACTGTCTACAATTAATCAGTTCAGAATTAGATTGAACCAGCAGCCCTCTCGCTTCGTCTCGCTACACTGTGACGTATGCGTGCTGGTAAACCGCCCGCATTTACGTCACATCTGCTTGACTGCATGGGCCAGGGTAAACAGGCGTCCATCTGACCACCTCTGGTCCAACGCATAGAGATAGTAAACTATACACTAGAGGTATTACCCGTCTGAGATATGAGTGCCGGTGGCCAAGATGGAATATATTAAAACTCAGCAATTCTTCTAGGTTTGTGCCGTGACTTGTGTGGGTTTTCAACTAGGACACCAAGCTGACTCATCGGCGGGCTCTTGGTGTCCCCGCCCAGACCCCCACAGGAGTGACGAACTGGCGCCACCTCCCTTTATGTTAGGTGCAACTACACCACTTGGCTGCGAGTACTAAAAGCTCAAGCAGCCTTAACCTCCCTATGAAGTCTTCCAAAAAGATGGAATATATTCTTTGTTTAAATATGCACTTGCACTGTTGGCTGGTAGGATACGTCTCGTCTCCAGTAGCCTCAGTCATCGTTCTCCTCTCCGTGAAGACATGTGCTCCTGTTTTTCTTACGAGGGACGGCCGTGGGACGGGTCTCACGGTTTGGCTCAAGCTGTTTGCGTATGAGCAGGAGGATGCCCCATTCGAGTTCCTAGAATATCTCGCCAAGGTGAGTCATAGGAAAAGATAAAACGATCTCTAATGATTTTTGTGGAGAGTTTGAGTTATTTGTCCTTTGTAGCTCTTATGTCGGTCAACACGATTGTGCCCAATGAATGGGCGGCGTACAAAATATAAATATGTAAATACACTCCTGGAAAAAATGACATGTATTAGTTAATTATCACGAAGCCTCCGTGGCTTAGGCGGCAGCATGCCGGCCTCTCACCGCTGGGTCCGTGGTTCACATCCCGGTCACTCTGTGAGATTTGTGCTGGACAATAGCGGAGGCAGACAGGTTTTTCTCCGGGTACTCCAGTTTTACCTGTCAAAATGTCATTCCAGGAACACTCTCCACTATCATTTCATCTGTCATTCATTTACTCATTGCCTCCGAGGAGTGCGGTAGGCTTCGGCAGCCGGCACAGTTCATATCCTAGCCGCTAGATGGAAGGCTTCATTCATTCCATCCCTGACCCGGTCTGTCGACTGGAACAGGCTGTGGATTTTTTCAGTAAATTATCACAATTAAATGGAGCAATCTAACAGATCTCTTATCAGTTTGCATCATGAGTATGAGTGTACACCGTTTCTGCCCTCAGACCAGATCATTCTTGGCAGAGCCAGGCGACAGCCAAACATGCTGGGCGCTACACCACTAGGTGATCCATAGTATTCGAGATATTTATTCTTAAAAAAAATGAAAGAAAAAACAATAAAAACCAATTACTGTTTTCTCTTGCTACACGAAACACCCACCACAAAATGTACATATTGGCCAAACATCTTAGGAAAGTGCTGATACATTCAACCCTGCCAGGATTCGAACATGAAATTTTCTCAACCGCAGTCAGACGCGCTATCCATTGCGCCACAGGGCCAATGCGTGTTATTTACACTATAGACCCATCTGGTTGTCCGTGAGTACAACTAAATCAGTGCAGAGTTAGAGGATTAAAACATGATGGAATATTCTCAAGTCATTTGTTCATGGCGATTGCCAAAAGTGCCGAATTTCCAGGCAGTTGCAAAAGGGTCATCCATTTCTTGACTAACGGTAACAATCAGGACGAATTCACTGACACAGCAGCCGAAATAGCTCAGTTGGGAGAGCATTAGACTGAAGATCTAAAGATCCCGGGTTTCGGCAGTAGTTTTGTATTTCCAAAAAGTGAGCATACTTGTACATCTAACAACAAGCCACAATAATCAGCAAAGGTCTGAGACCAGACTCGCCGCTCTATTTAAATCAGGCTTGCTCAAAGCAGGTGTTTCGCCAAGTACAGTAGGCACCCGCTCCGTGCACGGACGGCGAGCGGGCAAACTAGCTGCGTTCAGTCTTGGCAGCGTTAAAGCCTCTTTAATGCCACCATGTAGAGCAGTTCATTGAATGAGTCGATATCCATTCGTAGAATGTTTCTATAAGGCATCCAACGTTTAGAATGAAACATTGGTCTTATGGCGCGGTACGGCAGGGTTGCCACTCCATGAGAGGTGGCAGTACAAAGCGCTTCGCGTACACTTTCCGCACATTCAGCGATTGTGCTGTGACGAAGACTTGAATTAAGTACTGTATGATAATACTAATAGTAGGCTAACATAACACATACAACGAAATAAAATTAAATTAACTATAACGTATGCTGAATGTGACATAAAGGAAACAAACAAAATAAAAAAAATAAAGTACAAGCCCAAGGAAATGTGTGAAGTTTCGACTGCAGTCAAAGTTCAAGTACTTTATTAAAGAAAATACTCCGCATTGGCTTACCTTTCATGATTTAAACCTTCGTTGGGTTTAAGGTTCTTAGAATAACTCAACACATTAATTACGACCTGTTTTTCCCTCCTTCTGGCATTTAACCACGCTTTCTTTTCACAAAACTATCTATTGTTGTACGTGAAATACGTAAAATACAACACGTTAAATCTAACAGAACTGCTGCACACACACTCAAGATAGAGACAGCCGAACTACTGAAATACATGCTCGAAGGGCACAGTAATAAAGCTGTGAGTAGCAAGCTGCACCCCGATGTCCTTCGAAACTTCATTTTTATAATCCGCCGTCAATGAACAGCCCGGCCGGTGAAAACAATTAAACCTACACTCTGGGTAAGCAGGTAGAAAACTTCTTCCAACATTCCTCTACAACTCTCAAACTGACATGACATGGTTATCTTTAAAAATAGAAAAGTTGGCAGCATACGAACTTTTTCCATGCTGCTTTGCGGTTATGAGGGAATATTCAGAAGTTTTATCTACATGAAAATTGTAATATTGCCAGTATAAAATATTTCAATAATCCATCATCAAGACGGACATTTAGCTACACGTGTGTGAAAAATAGGCATCACAAAGTCAATGCAACATGAAATAAGATCGATTTTACTAAAAAGGGGACTCAGTTTATAGTTTTTTTAAAATATGGATATCTAATTTTTCTAGCATTTCTATCAAGTTTACGTAGTTCTAATATAGAACAAAAAAAGATCGGCAAAACATAGTCCTTCCCGAATATGCTATTTTCTCGACAATGAAAACAGTGGAGTGCTAGAGAATGACAGGGTCATACATGTCTCGCGTGCAACAGAAAGAGAGAAGAATATCCCTATCTAACCAGTGCTTCATTCTAAACGTTGGATGCCTTATAAAATCGCATGGTTCTAATATTTGTATGACTAAATTTTTTTCTCTGAAATAACCACTTTTTAGCCCAATATTTTCTCTTTCGTGTCGACTTCAATGGCAACAAAGTCAATGCGATTCCGATTTTTTGAAATTTAGAAAAGGTAGGAGCCATGATCGCGCGTGCTTTCAGACCAGAGTGAGCCAGCCTACTGCAGATCGGGCCCAGCAGATTGTGTCGTGTGGAGAGCAGCACCCGATTTACCGCGCTAATTACCCAGCAGATCGGGCCCAACAGATTGGGTCGTGTGTAGAGTCCTTTTTAAACCAACCGATTGCCCACTGCAGTGACAGCTGGTACTACGAATATCAGGATCTGGGATGACAAAGGGTGAATCTGCAATAACATTACATACAATACTCGCCCTTTCAGCCGGGAGGAGAAACGGCGAATCAGCAAAAAGATTACATACACTATTCGTCCTTTCTCCTTCCACCTCCTGATATGGAGTCAGTTGTGAAGAGACCAAGTTGTATGGCAAATATCATGCAAAAGAATCCCAATGGGAAGGGCAGTGGCTTATGTGCCAACTGGAGAACGTGCTAAATTTTTAGTATGTAGACATTCTGTGACAGCTAAAAATGTAACGTCAAGCGGCAGCTATAATGCGCACGGATCGTTCTACATATTTATGTGAACTATTTTCTTCGCTTTAAAGCTTTGCGAATCCAGACAGATAGTTATCTGAGGGCAGTTCTTCGGTACAAGTATATGTCCAGTCATTCCCTCACATGCAGAAAAACATTGGGCATATACCTCATAATGTACACACTTGAATGTCTGCATTTTTGTAATGCAATGTAAAGACACTGTCTATAATTAATCAGTTCAGAATTAGATTGAACCAGCCGCTCTCTCTCCCTTCGTCTCGCTACACTGTGACGTATGCGTGCTGGTAAACCGCCCGCATTTACGTCACATCTGCCTGACTGCATGGGCCAGGGTAAACAGGCGTCCATCTGACCACCTCTGGTACAACGCATAGAGATAATAAACTATACATTAGAGGTATTACCCGTCTGAGATATGAGTGCCGGTGGCCAAGTTGGAATATATTAAAACTCAGCAATTCTTCTAGGTTTGTGCCGTGTCTGGTGTGGGTTTTCGACTAGGACACCAAGCTGAGTCATCGGCGGGCTCTTGGTGTCCCCACTCGGGCGATTGCCAAAAGTGCCGAATTTCCAGGCAGTTGCAAAAGGGTCATCCATCTCTTACTTAACAGAGCAGCCGAAATAGCTCAGTTGGGAGAGCGTTAGACTGAAGATCCAAAGATCCCTGGTTCGATCCTGGGTTTCGGCAGTAGTTTTGTATTTCCAAAAAGTGAGCATACTTGTTCATCTAACAACAAGCCACAATAATCAGCAAAGGTCTGAGACCAGACTCGCCGCTCAATTTAAATCAGGCTTGCTCAAAGCAGCTGTTTCGCCAAGTAGGCACCCGCTCCGTGCACGGACGACGAGCGGGCAAAGTAGCTGCGTTCAGTCTTGGCAGCGTTAAAGCCTCTATAATGCCACCATGTAGAGCAGTTCATTGAAAGTGTCGATATCCATTCGTAGAAAGTTTCTAAAATCGCATGGTTCTAATACCTGTATGACTAAATTTTTTTCTCTGAAATTACCACTTTTTAGCCTAATATTTTCTCTTTCGTATCGACTTCAATGGCAACAAAGTCAATGCGATTCCTATTTTTTGAAATTTAGAAAAGGTAGGAGCCATGATCGCGCGTGCTTTCAGACCAGAGCGAGCCAGGATACTTCAGATCGGCCCCAGCAGATAGTGTCGTGTGGAGAGCAGCACCCGATTTACCGTGCTAATTACCCAGCAGATCGGGCCCAACAGATTGGGTCGTGTGTAGAGTCCTTTTTAAACCAACCGATTGCCCTCTGCAGTGACAGCTGGTACTACGAATATCAGGATCTGTAAGGAGAAAGGGTGAATCTGCAATAAGATTACATACAATACTCGCCCCTTTCAGCCGGGAGGAAAAAGGGCGAATCAGCAAAAAGATTACATACACTATTCGTCCTTTCTCCTTCCAGCTCCTGATATGGAGTCAGCTGAGAAGAGACCAAGTTGTATGGCAAATATCATGAAAAAGAATCCCAATGGGAAGGGCAGTGGCTTTATGTGCCAATTGGAGAACGTGTTAAATATTTAGCATGTAGACATCCTGTGATTGCTAAAAATGTAACGTTAAGCGGCAGCTATAATGTGCACGGTTCGTTCTACATATTGTTACGGCTGTGAGTTTATGTCATTGCTCGCCGCTTGAGTCACAACTGCCCCAGGGGCTGGACTGTGGCCTGCCTCCTGTATTGCGTGTGCCTTATGCAACAGGGCTACTAAGACAAAGGGATAGTCCAGAATATTCGTGACTGGACCAGCGATGGAAACCTCGAGAAGCCGTGAACCATGGATGGATCTCGAAGCATGTATTGAGTCACCGGCCTGCTATATAAGTGCGACCTGTCTAGCAGTGGTTGTTGTTGTGTTTTACGAGCTAGTGTGAGCGTTTATTCTGAGCAACAGAAGTGTGGTGACTTGCGAAACCCCTAGTGTAGCGGCGAAGTGAGGAACATACAGGGGACTGCCGTGTTCTGAGTGAGTGTGCTTTCACTGAGTGACAGATATTGTGGTGTCGAAATCCAGTGACATTGTTTCTCCCAGCTTGTGAACAGCGCGCAGCAAGTGCTCATAAGTACTGTAGTAGGCGCACATTAGGAAGAAGTTGCATGTAGTTCTGTCAAAGCCACTAGGCTCATTAGCGGCAGGATTAACTACTGTGGTTTGTTGACAAGTAAAAGGGGCAAGAGCTCTCCACAAGCAAGAGACTTGAGGAAACTGGAGTAAGGTTCCTATTATCTGTAATTGCTGATGAGTAGTGTAATTTTCTGGCCGCAATAAAGTTAATTATTTATTTAAGCAGTAATTGGTGTTGTGCTTCCTACCCACCGTAATCCAGTTAACAAAAGTGCCACTAGGGGGATGGCACGTAACAACTCGTGTCAGAAGCCGGATTACGAACTCAAGCACAACACCTGACGGTCCTGGTTTCAAAACCCGAGCAGGTCATTTACTCTAATTTTCCTTTACAAGACAAACAACTAAAATGGAGGTGAAATTGGCAGCATTGCTAGAAAAGTTAAATGGCATGGAAACCAAGATAGAAGACGGCCAGAAGAAGATGGAGGACGGCCAGAAGAAGATGGAGGACGGCCAGAAGAAGTTAGCCGAGGACCTAACTGCCAAACTAGAAGACGGCCAGAAGAAGATGGATGACGGTCAAAATAAGCTAGCGGAGGACCTGAAGAGGATAGAGGACGGCCAGAAGAAGATGGAAGGCGGTCAGAATAAGTTGACACAGGACCTGAAGAAATTAGAACTGGGTCTGCGTGAGGAAGTCACGGCAGTGGAAAAGAAGTTCGACGCCTTACAAGTGGAAGTTGCCGAGCTGCGCCAACGCCCGCTGATGGGGGTGGAGGAGAAATTCAACGCCTTACAAGTGGAAGTTGCCGAGCTGTGCCAACGCCCGCTGATGGGGGTGGAGGAGAAATTCAACGCCTTACAAAAGGAAGTTGCCGAGCTGCGCCAACGCCCACTGACGGGGGTGGAAGAGAAATTCAACGCTCTACGAGAGGAAGTTGCTGAGCTGCGCCAACGCCCGCCCACCGTTACATCGGGAATATCGGGAACGGGACATAGCAGAGTGACGCCCCCAACCTTCGACGGAAAGGTCCCGTGGAGCACCTACTTACGTCAGTTCGAGGCGGCCTGTTCCATAAATAACTGGAACAACACAGAAAAGGCTACAGCTCTCATTTTAGCGGTGAGAGGTGACGCCCTTATCGTCCTTCAGGCCATCCCGACTGGATCCCAGGACTACGCTTCCCTGATCGCCCATATGGAGTCCCGATATGGAGATAGCCATCTTCAGCAGGCCTATCAGATGCAGCTCCGGACCCGGGTACAGAAGAACGCGGAAACCCTGCAGGAGTTCGAGATGGACATCGCACGCCTCGTAAGGCTCGCCTACCCAACAGCGCCGGCCGATTTTCTGGAGCAGATAGCGACGCAGACTTTCACCGATGGGCTACGGGACTCGGACACTCAACAGGCGCTGCGTCTCGCGCGCAATAAGACCCTGGCAGATGCGCTGAGCCACGCACTTGAGTTCGAGACGGCAAAACAGGCATCCAGAATGCACGCGCGGGAGCGTCAAGTGGACGTCGACGAACCAGTAAAAACCAACGGGACCAAGCCCCTGGCCGACGAATTGATGGAGGCGCTAAGCCGTTTCTTCAAGAATCGCAGTACCACGAACAAAAACGTAGCCGAAGGACATCCGGAGAGGCGGCCCGGAAGAGGACTACCGACCTGCTGGACCTGCCATAAGAGAGGCCACCTGAGCAAGGACTGCGGTGATCGCCGCCGCCAAGGGTTTCCGTTGGGACAGTCAGTCGTAGGGAAACCGCGCGGCCCAGGAAAGCAAGTATCAGCCAGCCTAGGGGGGCAAAGGTTGGCTTGTGACAGTCGTCAAGCCCCGGCAGTCCAAGTTCGTGTGACGCAGTTACGGAGGGATAATAGCAGCCTGATGGTCGACGGAGTCGTCAACGGAGAGAGCTGGCCCATGCTAATCGACACGGAAGCATCGAGGACCATCGTCAGTCCCACCGTGATCCCGAAGTGGAGAGTTCAACCCACACAAAGGAACCTCCGGCTAATAACCGCGACCGGAGAGACCGCACCGGTACATGGCGAAGCATCACTGGAGTTCGTCATTGGTCGACGGGCGATAAAGCATCCAGTGCTTGTGGCTGACGTATCAAATGAAGTGATCATCGGACTGGACTTCCTGGACCAGAACAACATCATCTTGGATCTGAGTACCAACACTCTGCACTTCGGAGGTGAGGAACTTGCTTTGCAACCTGCGCACGAGTCCATCACCGCACGACGAGTAAGGCTGAGAGAAGACGTCATCGTTCCCGCCAGGACGGAGGTCAGCGCTGCCGTAATTGTCGACGGAACTGCTGAGGGAGTGGCGGCTGTCATCGAGCCAAAATATGAGGACATCCTGACAAAAGGATTGCTAGTTGCCAAGACCCTCATCAACACGACGTCTCGGCCGTACGTCCGCTTGTCCAACCTGAACGACTACGACATTACGGTTCACCGGGACACCAACCTAGGAGTCTGCGTGCCCGTTACCTGGATTGCCCGCATCACCGACACGACGGACGGACACCCCCTCACGGACAACCGAAGGAGACGCACACTGCCAGAAGAACTACAGAAGCTGTACCAAGGATCCCAGGACCATTTAGACGAAGAGCAATCACGACAACTTCAGGACCTGCTACGCGAATTCCAGGATGTCTTCTCTGTGGGGAGCAAAGACTTCGGCAGGACAAGCTTGGTCCAGCACAGAATCGAAGTTGGGGACAGCGCACCGATTAGGGCCCCACTCCGACGTGTCCCGCTCGCCAAGCAAGCCGAAGTCGACCGGATGGTAGAAGAGATGAAGGAGCAAGGGGTGATCGAGCCATCACATAGCCCTTGGAGTTCTCCGGTCGTGCTTGTGAAGAAGAAGGACGGTTCCACCAGGTTCTGCGTGGACTACAGGCGGGTGAACGACGTCACGAAGAAGGACAGCTACCCTCTACCCCGGATCGACGACACGCTGGACACCATATCAGGGTCAAGATGGTTCTCCACCTTGGATTTGATGAGTGGCTACTGGCAGGTGGAGGTCCACCCTAAGGACCGCGAGAAAACGGCGTTCTCTGTGGGCAGCGGGCTCTGGCAGTTCACCGTCATGCCATTCGGTCTGTGCAACGCCCCTGCGACCTTCGAAAGCCTAATGGAGTCCATTCTGAGGGGACTACACTGGAAGACCTGCCTGGTCTACCTAGATGACGTCATCGTTCTGGGGAGGAGTTTCGAGGAGCACTACAGCAACCTGAATGAGATCTTGTTGAAGCTACAGGCTGCCCAGCTGAAGTTGAGCCCCAAGATGTGTCAGCTCTTCCAGAAGCGGGTCCAGTACCTTGGGCATATCGTCTCCGAGGAAGGGGTGCGCACCGACCCAGAGAAGACCGCAGCTGTGAGGGAGTGGCCAGTCCCGAAGGACAAGTCCCAACTACGAAGCTTCCTGGGACTCTGCACTTATTACCGTCGCTTCGTGAGGGGATTCGCCGACATCGCCAAACCCTTACATCGACTGACTGAGAAGGACCAACTCTTCACGTGGACAGCAGAATGCCACAGTGCCTTCGAACAACTCAAGCAGTCTCTGTGCACCGCGCCTATTCTGGCCTACCCCAGACCTGGAACAAGGTTCATCGTCGATACCGATGCCAGCGACTTTGGCATAGGGGGAATCCTGTCGCAGGTAGTGGACGGCGAGGAGAGAGTAGTGGCCTACTTCAGCAAGGCCTTGTCAAAGCCAGAAAGGAACTACTGCGTCACCAGGAAGGAGCTGCTCGCCATCGTGAAGACCATTGAACACTTCCACAAGTACCTGTACGGGCAAGAATTTCTCATCAGGACCGACAATGCATCCCTGCGGTGGCTCCTGAACTTCAAGCAGCCCGAGGGTCAACTCGCGCGGTGGTTAGAGAGGCTTCAACAGTACAACTTTGAGATTCAGCACAGGAAAGGCCAACTGCATTCTAACGCCGACGCCCTGTCACGAAGACCGTGCCCCGAAGACTGCACTTTCTGTGCCCGAAGGGAGGAGAACACCGGGATACTGTGCCGACGGACTACTGTGGAACTTCTAGGGAACTGGAGCCGCGAATCTTTCACGCGGGCACAAGCAGAAGATGATGACCTGGGACTGATAGCCGAATGGAAGAGGGCCTGTGTCCCCAGACCCGGGTGGAACATTGTGAGTGACTGCAGCCCAAAGTTTAAGTCCTACTGGGCACAGTGGGACTCGCTGATTGTAAGGGATGGCCTCATCTGCCGTACCTGGGAGAGCACCGACGGGAAGACATCTCGGGAACAAGTCGTCGTTCCAAAGGCTATGACGGAGGAAGTCCTGAAGGAAGTTCATGGAGGATCATCTGGTGGACACCTAGGGATAAAGAAGACCCTGGAGAAGCTGAGAGAGCGGTTCTACTGGATCGGATGCCAAACAGACGTGGAGAACCACTGCGCGAGGTGCCACGATTGCGCAGCCAGCAAGGGCCCAGGACGAAAACGACGGGGTCCACTGAAGACCTACAACGTGGGCGGCCCCATGGAGAGAGTGGCCATCGATGTTGCTGGGCCATTCCCGTTAAGCGAGGCAGGGAACCGCTACATATTAGTCGTCAGCGACTACTTTACCAAATGGCCGGAGGCGTATGCGCTCCCTAACCAAGAAGCCGCGACGATTGCAGAGACCCTGGTGAAAGAATTCGTCATCCGGTACGGAGTACCCCTGGAGCTGCACTCCGACCAAGGGAGGAACTTCGAGTCGCAGGTGTTCCAGAACCTATGCCAGCTGCTGGGAATCCGGAAGACAAGGACGACGCCGCTACACCCTCAGTCCGAAGGGACGGTAGAGCGATTCAATCGCACCATCGAGAACCATCTCCGAATAGTCGTCAGCGAGCACCAGAGGGATTGGGACAAACATCTTCCACTATTTCTCCTGGCCTACCGCGCCGCCGTGCATGAAGCCACCGGGTGCACACCAGCCCGGGCCATGTTTGGGAGGGAGCTCCGTCTACCTGTCGATCTTGCCTTCGGCCGACCTGGGAATGATCCGATCCCGGTAAGCCAGTATTGTCAAGAACTGGTCGACCAACTGGAGGACGTGCACGCGTTCGCGAGGAGGAAACTGCGGATCGAGACCGACCGAATGAAGACCCGATACGACCAGCAGACGGATGCAGGCGGATTCCACGAGGACGACCTGGTCTGGCTCTTCAACCCATTACGGAAGAAAGGCCTGTCACCCAAACTTCAGAAGTCCTGGGAGGGCCCGTACCGAGTCGTGAAACGGATCAACGATGTCGTCTACAGGATCCAGCGGAGCCCGAGGGCGAAGATGAAGATCGTGCATCGAGATCGCCTGGCAGCCTACCGAGGGACACAGACGGACCAATGATTGATCGGGACGATCAGCCTTTTTAGGAAGGGGGTGGTGTTACGGCTGTGAGTTTGTGTCATCGCTCGCCGCTTGAGTCACAACTGCCCCAGGGGCTGGGCTGTGGCCTGCCTCCTGTATTGCGTGTGCCTTATGCAACAGGGCTACTAAGACAAAGGGATAGTCCAGAATATTCGTGACTGGACCAGCGATGGAAACCTCGAGAAGCCGTGAACCATGGATGGATCTCGAAGCATGTATTGAGTCACCGGCCTGCTATATAAGTGCGACCTGTCTAGCAGTGGTTGTTGTTGTGTTTTACGAGCTAGTGTGAGCGATTATTCTGAGCGACAGAAGTGTAGTGACTTGCGAAACCCCTAGTGTAGCGGCGAAGTGAGGAACATACAGGGGACTGCCGTGTTCTGAGTGAGTGTGCTTTCACTGAGTGACAGATATTGTGGTGTCGAAAACCAGTGACATTGTTTCTCCCAGCTTGTGAACAGCGCGCAGCAAGTGCTCGTATGTACTGTAGTAGGCGCACATTAGGAAGAAGTTGCATGTAGTTCTGTCAAGGCCACTAGGCTCATTAGCGGCAGGATTAACTTCTGTGGTTTGTTGACGAGTAAAAGGGGCAAGAGCTCTCCACAAGCAAGAGACTTGAGGAAACTGGAGTAAGGTTCCTATTATCTGTAATTGCTGATGAGTAGTAAAATTTTCTGGCCGCAATAAAGTTAATTATTTATTTAAGCAGTAATTGGTGTTGTGCTTCCTACCCACCGTAATCCAGTTAACAAAAGTGCCACTGGGGGGGGGTGGCCCGTAACAATATTTATGTGAACTATTTTCTTCGCTTTAAAGCTTTGCGAATCCAGACAGATAGTTATCTGAGGGCAGTTCTTCGACTGCACACCGGTACAAGTATATGTCCAGTCATTCCCTCACCTGCAGAAAAACATTGGGCATATACCTCATAACGTACACACTTGAATGTCTGCATTTTTGTAATGCAATGTAAAAGCACTGTTTATTAATTAATCAGTACAGAATTAGATTGAACCAGCCCCTCTCCCCCTTCGTCTCGCTACACTGTGACGTATGCATGCTGGTAAACCGCCCGCATTTACGTCACATCTGCCTGACTGCATGGGCCAGGGTAAACAGGCGTCCATATCACCACCTCTGGTCCAACGCATTGAGATAGTAAACTATACACTAGAGAACCCGTCTGAGATATGAGTGCCGGTGGCCAATTTGGAATATATTAAAACTCCGCAATTCTTCGAGGTTTGTGCCGTGTCTTGTGTGGGTTTTCGACTTGGACATCAAGCTGAGTCATTGGCGGGCTCTTGGTGTCCCCGCCCGGAACCCCCACAGGAGTGACGAACTGCGCTCCACCTCCCTTTATGTTAGGTGCAACTGCACCACTTGACTGCGAGAACTAAAAGCTCAAGCAGCCTTAACCTCCCTATGAAGGCTTCCAAAAAGATGGAATATATTCTTTGTTTAAATGTGCACTTGCACTGTTGGCTGGTAGGATACGTCTCGGCTCCAGTAGCCTCAGTCATCGTTCTCCTCTCCGTGAAGGCATGTGCTCCTGTTACTCTTACGAGGGACGGCCGAGGGACGGGACTCACCGTTTGGCTCAAGCTGTTTGCGTAGGAGCAGGCGGATGCCCCATTCGAGTTCCTAGAATATCTCGCCAAGGTGAGTCATAGGAAAAGATAAAACGATCTCTAAAGATTTGTGTGGAGAGTTTGAGTTCACTGTCCTTTGTAGCTCTTATGTCGGTCATCACGATTGTGCCCAATGAATGGGCGGCGTCCAAAATATTAATATGTAAATACACTCCTGGAAAAAATGACATGTATTAGTTAATTATCACGAAGCCTCCGTGGCTTAGGCGGCAGCACGCCGGCCTCTCACCGCTGGGTCCGTGGTTCATATCCCGGTCATTCTATGTAAGAATTGTGCTGGACAAATGCGGAGGCAGACAGGTTTTTCTCCGGGTACCCCAGTTTTACCTGTCAAAATTTCATTCCAGGAACACTCTCCACTATCATTTCATTTCATCTGTCATTCATTTACTCATTTTCTCCGAGGAGTGCGATAGCCTTCGGCAGCCAGCGCAGTTCATATCTTAGCCGCTAGATGGAAGGCTTCATTCATTCCATCCCTGACCCGGTGATCACTTTTGTGATACTTTCAATGGTTAGCTTGGCCCATTTGTCGGTCAAATTTTGTTTATTGTTACCGAGATCCCCGAATGGTAATTATTTCCTTGAAAACGTATTAATTGCTTAAACCTTATGCATAATCTTGTTATCAATCACTTATTCATAGATATTATAGTTCTCACCTTGAGTGTTCCAGTCTCTCGCTACCTCAAGCGTCCTCACTCCCGACATACAGGGCATCTACTGGTTGATCCGCTGTCCGCTGAGTAGTGTCGACTGACGTCACCCTGACTTTCGTTCGACCAATGGCAGGTTTTTGTCTGGTCGGGCGATCTCCAGCTTCGAGATGGTTCCATGATCCCTATTTAAGACGCCACTTGCTGGCGTTCTCCACCACTTCTGATCAATCAACACTTCTGATCACTTCAACCTGCTGGTCACCGCTACTGCATCTCATGACACCATCGCTAGTCTCTACGCTACCTAGCAGCTACGTCACAAGATCTGCACCATGACGTATTGCTCAAGATGGCAAGAATAATTGCCAGCTGTTGTACTTTTCACCTTCACCTTAAAGAGAATACTTGGATTCGTCTTTCGAAATACTGCTGGATCATCACTTGGAAGCTATAAATGTCATTCCTTCGCAAGAAAAGAAGAGAAAGTTGACATTTTTATCAATGGTGTACATATCTCTAGGCCATGTACGCCTCCTTCTGAAGAAACCGTGAGGACTTTTAAATCAACATGTATGCTAGCTGGAACTTTTAAGGAGCTGGCTCTTCAAAGATAAGTTTAATTTTATGAAGCATTTAAATTATTCTAATCATTTTATACTCTTAATCAGTTTCATGGTTCTCTCTTTTTATAAAGTGCATTTGTATATGTTAAGCTCAACTTCTCTCCAATTAAACAAGCTTGTTTCATTGACATTTCTTTAATCTGGGTTTCTGTCATCAGGCCCTCACACTTTTGCTCCATTTATAATTGTTCATTTCTGTGATAAGCACTTAAGTGCAATTTGTTTATTGATTATAAATGTATTATTAGAAATAAAAATTGTTAATGTATTGCTATCTATATTGGTTTTCTAGTCACGTATTACATGCCCACTACCCCGCACCACTTCAGTCTAATTTTCTTGACCACAGTAGTTATTTTGTCCAGGATTTCGCCTGATGCGTTCCGTTCTCCCGTATGGGGAATTTTAGGGCAAAACTTATTCTCCATAATTTTTGGTGCCTCACCCCCGGGAAACATATCTGTTGCACCCTGGATCCCTATACAAATTTCATATCTTAGATTTTACATTAACAATTTTTGTTCATTGTGTTTCTACACTAATTCACATTGTACGTTTCAGCTTGAGGCGCATGTTCAGCAGAGGAGGAGAGAAACGTAAGCTAAACCGGTTTCTTCCGCATCAGACTAAACCTTACTACCTAACAAGCTGTCGTCTTCTGGCTTCCAGTACTCGAAGTCACAATATTGACGTGAGTAACAAACAACTTTTAATATGCCTAACCTTGATGAAAAACTCAGCAACGCCAGAGCCTCTTGTAAGGGCAAGCTCACACGGTTTCGTACTTTCTTAACGGAGCTTGAACCCCAAGAGCGTAATCTTGACATAATTTCGCAGTGGCTTAAAAATTATGAACAAGCCTTTGAGAAATATGATGAGATACAATGCAGTATAGAAACTCAGCATCCGGACCAGCAAAGTGATAGGTTGGAAGTTGAAAAATTATACTATCAGGGATTTGCTGAAGCTAAACAGCTTATTAGGGCTTTAACTTTAAAAGAAAAACAAGAAGATCAAACTTCTGCAGCATCTTCTACATCTTCTTCACGCATTATATTACCCAAATTAGAAATACCCAAATTCACTGGTAAGGACATAGAATGGGAGCCATTTTTTGAATTATTCAATTCTTTAGTACATGAGAATACTTCTATACCAGTAATACAAAAATTTCACTACTTGCGTCTGGCAGTTCAAGGCAACGCACTTAACCTGATTCAAGCACTTTCTTTGACCAGTGATAATTATGAAGTTGCTCTGAATCTTCTTAAGGATAGATATGGGAACATTCGTTTATCTATTCAACGCCATATACAAAGCTTATTCGAGCTACCTAACGTGCAAGCAGATAACAGTTTATCACTTCGTAAGTTGATTGACACTGCAGAGCTACACGTCAGAGCATTGTCCAATTTAAACCAACCTGTAAATCACTGGGATTTATTTCTAGTTCACCTCATTTCTGCAAGATTGGATGCAAATACATTAAAAGCCTGGGAAACAGAACTTTCCCAGAATTTGCAATGCACTTATGAGGCGATTATTAACTTTTTGAAGGCCAGAAGCCAAGTCTTTTCCGCCATAGCTAATCAAAAAACTAGTAGTTCAGATTCAAAAGCCTTCTCAAAGGATAAGGTTAGCAGTTCTCATCAAAGAATTTTAAGATCACAGGCTCTTCCTGTTGATGCTCGGTCACCTAACCAAATGCAAACGTGCGGTCTGTGTCAGCAATCGCATAATTTATACAATTGTGATGAATTTAAATCTTTATCAGTAGATGAAAGACGAAAGTTCATTACGAACAAAAAACATTGTTTCAACTGTTTGTCAGGAACGCATATGTTAAACAATTGCCGTTCACAACGTTTTTGCTTTCATTGTAGGGCTAGACACCATTCCCTTTTGCACAGACATGAAAGATCACGGTTATCAGGACCAAGCAGTTCCAATACCAAGTCTAATTCTGAGACTTCTCAAAATAGTGCGCAGTCGTATGCTCAAAGTTCCACCTCGCTTGGCAAAGTCCAGGTTTTATTATCTACCGTGCAGGTTCTATTGAAAAATTCTCACGGGAAATGGGTATCTGTCAGGGGTTTATTGGACAATGCCGCTACCAACAATTTTATTAATGAATCGTTGGTACAAAAGTTAGGCCTCCCAAAACATCCTACCTCAATAGAGGTTACAGGAATAAACTGCTCTAAATCGCAATCCTTAAGCTTTGCTAAAGTGGATCTGAAGGACTCTAATAATCTTGGTACGCAGTTGCAATTAGATTGTTTGATTATCAAGTCTATAGGCAACAATATTCCTGGCACTTCTTATCCTATTCAAAGTTGGAATATCCCGAATTTTGTCCAGCTAGCTGACCCTCATTTCAACAGAGCTTCGCCCGTAGAGCTTCTTTTCAGCTCAAGCGTATTTTGGCAATGTCTTCATTCCAATAAAGTAAAAATTGCTCCTAATGTTTTCTTCCGCGAAATTGATTTCGGTTGGATCGCTACTGGCCAAATATACCGTAATCCTATTCAAACTGTATCGAATTGTTATTTTGTTGGTACCGATTTGAGTCAAGAGCTAACCAAGTTCTGGGATCTTGAGAATGTTCAGGCTTCTTCTTCTTCTTCTAACGAAATTTGTGAAAAGTTATACAAGGAAACCACTGTCCGTACTGCTGAAGGCAGATTTATAGTAACTCGTCCACGTATTCCTAATCCTCCCGCCATTACGGGCTCGCATTCCAGAGCACTTAGGGCACTATTTGCTATTGAAAATCGGTTCAAACAAAATGCTTCTGTCAAAACTCAGTATGCTTCCTTTATGGAGGAATACGAATCATCTAATCACATGGAGGTAATTTCTAAATCAGAAGAAATTGACCATCCTTTAAATGAAATATTTTATCTAAATCATCACCCGGTATGGAAATATTCCTTAACACAAGACAATATAAGAGTAGTTTTCAATGGCTCATCACCAGATTCCAATGGAATCTCTTTAAATGATACCTTGCAATGTGGTCCCGCAATTCAAACAGATCTCACCTCTGTTTTGCTTAGTTTTCGAAGGTTTCCTATTGCTGTAATCTCAGATATTAAGCAGATGTACCGGCAGATTCTCGTAAATTCTGAGCAGCAAGATCTGCAAAGAATATTGTGGCACGATGAGAGTTCTAAACCCATAAAGATATTTAGATTGAAGACTGTGACATATGGCCTGAAGCCTTCAGCCTTTCTTGCGATTCGGTCTCTCCACATGTTAGCCGAGCAAGATGGTCATCTGTATCATCCTTTGGCCTCTGAGTCATTAAAAACGGCACTTTATGTCGACGATTTCTTGTGCTCTTTCCCTAATATTTCTGAAGCGCTCCTTGTGTGCGAAGATTTGAAATCCCTGCTCCTAGGAGGTGGTTTTCCGCTCCATAAATGGACTTCAAATTCTACTGAATTTATATCAAAATTTTCATTAGAGGTCCCAGTTGATGAATTTGTTGCCATTCCTACTGATGAAGCAGCCGTAAACGCATTGGGTGTTTTTTGGTGTCCTTCTTCTGATACCTTCTCTTATCAGGTACATCTGTCAGAATCTCCCCCTGTAACCAAGAGACAAGTTCTGTCAGAAATCGCAAAGATCTTTGATCCTTTGCAATATATTGCTCCTATAGTTATTGTTGCAAAAATGTTCTTGCAAAAGCTTTGGTCATTAAAATCAGACTGGGATGAAAATCTCCCCCTACCTCTTGTAGAAGAATGGTTAGAGTATCGCAGCAGTTTGCTGGATCTCTCCAAGGTTTCTATACCCCGCCTTTTAATTTCTAATCCCTTATACCAGCAGTATGACCTGCATGTATTTTCTGATAGTTCAGAACGGGCTTATGGCTGTTGTGCATACATAGTAGGACGTTCCTCAGCCACTTTCCCTGGATTTTCTAATTTAGTGTGCGCTAAATCAAAGGTTGCTCCACTTAAAACAGTATCATTGCCCAGATTAGAATTATGCTCTGCTTTAATGGCAACAGAATTAGCTACTAAACTAAATGTCAGTTTAAAGTTAAAATTTTTCCGCACATTTTTTTGGAGCGATTCTTCTATTGTATTAGCTTGGATTTCCAAGCCTTCTTCTCATTGGAATACCTTTGTGGCAAATCGCGTTTCTAAGATTCATGAAGTCTCTCATTCTGAACAATGGAGACATGTTCCTAGCCGTGAAAACCCCGGGGATATAATATCACGTGGTTGCACGCCTAAAAAATTGATTTCTTCAGACTTGTACTGGAATGGTCCTCCTTGGCTAAGTCAGGAATCATCTTGCTGGCCTCGCTTAGCTAATCAATTTGCAGAAGAAATACCTGATGCCCGTAATGACCCTGTCACGTCGCATCTTACTTCTACTTCTACTAGCCTTTTTCATAGATACTCTTCATTTGATAAATTGATTCGTGTAGTGTCTTATATCTTCCGATGGAAATATTTAGTAATTGATCAACCTTTGAAGCCTCAACCCTTTCTCTCCAGAGTAGAGTTAGAATTTGCTACTTGCAAGATTTTGTTACTTGTTCAGCAGGAAGTATTTGCTCCTGAAAAGCAAGCTCTTATAAGTGGTAAAGATTTACCCAAATCTAGCAGGATTTCACCCCTCACTCCTTTTCTAGACCAGGACGGCATAATACGTGTGGGTGTAAGATTAGCTATGTCTAGTTGTGAGGATGGGAAAAAGCATCCCATCATCCTTCCTTCAAAGCATCCTATCACTACCCTTATAATAAAAAAGTTTCATTATAAACACCTTCATGCTGGCACTCGCACCTTGCTCTGTCTAATTCGTCAACTCTACTGGATCATCAATGGCGTTCATGAGGTATCTTCTGTTGTCAAAAAGTGTATACCTTGCTTCAAGGTTAAACCATGGCCCGCCACGCAGATTAAGGGTAATTTACCTCCATTTCGTTCAGAAACTAGTAAGCCCTTCGCTCTTACTGGGACCGATTACGCAGGTCCTTACGTATATCAGACTAATCCCTCATCTAAGCGCAAAATCTTAGGTAAACTTTACATCTCGTTATTTGTATGTATGGTGACGGGAGCTATCCACCTTGAGTTAGTTACGAACGCTTCTGTATCTTACTTTTTGGCCGCCTTTTCTAGATTTGCTGCTAGAAGGGGTGTTCCTTCTGAAGTTTTTTCAGATAATGCAAAAATTTTTGTAAGCGCTTCTGATCTCTGGAAAAAAGTGTTAAGCCCCCCTTCTGCTAAAGAAAAAATTTCCAACTTTTCCTATTCTAAAGGTTTCAAATGGCATTTCACCCCGCCTTATGCTCCCCATAATGGGGGCCGATGGGAGTCCTGCATCAAACTTACTAAAAGACAGCTTAAGAAAACTCTTGGTCCTACCATACTTTCTTACGAGGAATTCAACTCTTTAATTATTCAAGTCGAAGGTATTGTAAATTCCAGACCTCTGACACCTCTTTCAAACGATCCTAAGGATCTTTTACCTTTAACACCCAGTCACTTCCTGATTGGCTGTTCGCTTGCTGCTACTCCGCCTTTGCTGGTTCGACGCTGTGATCCAAACTTACCTAACTTTTGGAGAAAAGTAGAATCTTTGCGCTGTTCTTTTTGGCGCCGATGGAAGTTAGAATATCTCTGCTTGCTAAATCGGCGTGAGAAATGGCGGCTTCCTCAACCAGATGTACGAGGGGGGGACATGGTTCTTCTTCGAGACCCATCTCCGCCTCTCGTCTGCAACCTGGGCAGAGTTATTCACTGCCACTTTGGCCGTGATAAACGCGTCAGAGTTGTTGATGTTTTAACTAGTAAAGGACTTTATACTAGACCCATCTCTGCTATCTCTGTTTTGCCTTTCGAGTCTTAGTGTCTCCTCGTCTGTTATCCATGTTTTGCTTTGACTGATTCTTTTGTTTGTTTTCATTCGGAGTTCTCGGAGCATGATCACTTTTGTGATACTTTCAATGGTTAGCTTGGCCCATTTGTCGGTCAAATTTTGTTTATTGTTATCGAGATCCCCGAATGGTAATTATTTCCTTGAAAACGTATTAATTGCTTAAACCTTATGCATAATCTTGTTATCAATCACTTATTCATAGATATTATAGTTCTCACCTTGAGTGTTCCAGTCTCTCGCTACCTCAAGCGTCCTCACTCCCGACATACAGGGCATCTACTGGTTGATCCGCTGTCCGCTGAGTAGTGTCGACTGACGTCACCCTGACTTTCGTTCGACCAATGGCAGGTTTTTGTCTGGTCGGGCGATCTCCAGCTTCGAGATGGTTCCATGATCCCTATTTAAGACGCCACTTGCTGGCGTTCTCCACCACTTCTGATCAATCAACACTTCTGATCACTTCAACCTGCTGGTCACCGCTACTGCATCTCATGACACCATCGCTAGTCTCTACGCTACCTAGCAGCTACGTCACAAGATCTGTACCATGACGTATTGCTCAAGATGGCAAGAATATTTGCCAGCTGTTGTACTTTTCACCTTCACCTTAAAGAGAATACTTGGATTCGTCTTTCGAAATACTGCTGGATCATCACTTGGAAGCTATAAATGTCATTCCTTCGCAAGAAAAGAAGAGAAAGTTGACATTTTTATCAATGGTGTACATATCTCTAGGCCATGTACGCCTCCTTCTGAAGAAACCGTGAGGACTTTTAAATCAACATGTATGCTAGCTGGAACTTTTAAGGAGCTGGCTCTTCAAAGATAAGTTTAATTTTATGAAGCATTTAAATTATACTAATCATTTTATACTCTTAATCAGTTTCATGGTTCTCTCTTTTTATAAAGTGCATTTGTATATGTTAAGCTCAACTTCTCTCCAATTAAACAAGCTTGTTTCATTGATATTTCTTTAATCTGGGTTTCTGTCATCAGGCCCTCACACTTTTGCTCCATTTATAATTGTTCATTTCTGTGATAAGCACTTAAGTGCAATTTGTTTATTGATTATAAATTTATTATTAGAAATAAAAATTGTTAATGTATTGCTATCTATATTGGTTTTCTAGTCACGTATTTCATGCCCACTACCCCGCACCGCTTCAGTCTAATTTTCTTGACCACAGTAGTTATTTTGTCCAGGCTTTCGCCTGATGCGTTCCGTTCTCCCGTATGGGGAAGTTTTAGGGCAAAACTTATTCTCCACCCGGTCTGTCGACTGGAAGAGGCTATGGATTTTTTTCAGTAAATTATCACAATTAAATGGAGCAATCTAACACATCTCATTTCACTTGGCCTCATGAGTATGAGGGTACTCCGTTCCAGCCCTCAGACCAGATCATTCTTGGCAGAGCCAGGCGACAGCCAAACATGCTCGGCGCTACACCACTAGGTGATCCATAGTTTTCGAGATATTTATTCTTAAAAAAATAAAAAATGAAAGAAAAAACAATAAAAACCAATTAGTAATTTCTCTGTCGCCTCCGTAGCGTAGCGGTCAGCATAGTTAGTTGCCGTCCCGGAGGTCCTGGGTTCGATTCCCGGCTCTGCCACTAAATTTGAAAAGTGGTATGAGAACTGGAACGGGGTCTACTCAGCCTCGGGTGGCCCAAATGATTAGAGGGGGTTCGATTCCCCCTCAGCCATCCTCGAAGTGGTTTTCCGTGGTTTCCCACTTCGTCTTCGGGCAAATGCCGGGATGGTACCTTCTTCAAGGCCACGGCCGCCTCCTTCCCTCTTCCTTGCCTATACATCCTCACCATCCCTTACCTTCCCTCATGAGGCCCCTGTTCGCTTTGCAGGTGAGGCCGCCTGGGCGAGGTGCCAATCCCACCTCACCAGTTGTATCCCTTCCGATTCGATGTTCCCAGCTCTAGGACACTGCCCGTAGAGGCGGCAGTGGTGAGTTCCTCTCTGAGTCCGTGGGTTCCACCAACCTGGAGGATAAACGACTAAAAAAAACTAATTTCTCTTGCTACACGAAACGCCCACCACAAAATCTACATATGGGCCAAACATCTTAGGAAAGTGCTGATACATTCAACCCCGCTAGGATTCGAACATGAAGTTTTCTCAACCGCAGTCAGACGCGTTATCCATTGCGCCACAGGGCAAATGCGTTGTAGTTACACTATAGACCCAACTGGCTGTCTGGCGCAGTCAGCAGGCATTTGAGGGTGCGCAAATGCGAGGGAGCCGTGTGAGTAGATTTACTGGCACGTTAAAGATCCCCTTCAGGTCAAAATTCCGGCACCCCGGCGTCTCTGAAAGCCAGTGTAGTTAAATGGGACGTAAAACCAATAACATTATTATTATTACAACTGGCTGTCCGTGAGTACAACTAAATCAGTGCAGAGTTAGAGGATTAAAACATGATGGAATATTTTCAAGTCATTTGTTCATGGCGATTGCCAAAAGTGCCGAGTTTCCAGGCAGTTGCAAAAGGGTCATCCATCTCTTGACTAACGGTAACAATCAGGATGAATTCACTGATACAGCAGCCGAAATAGCTCAGTTGGGAGAGCGTTAGACTGAAGATCTAAAGGGCCCTGGTTCGATCCCGGGTTTCGGCAGTGGTTTTGTATTTCCAAAAAGTGAGCATACTTGCAGTACATCTAACAACACGCCACAATAATCAGCAAAGGTCTGAGACCAGACTCGCCGCTCTATTTAAATCAGCCTTGCTCAAAGCAGGTGTTTCGCCAAGTAGGCACCCGCTCCGTGCACGGACGGCGAGCGGACAAAGTTGCTGCGTTCAGTCTTGGCTGCGTTAAAGCCTCTATAATGCCACCATGTAGAGCAGTTCATTGAAAGTGTCGATATCCATTCGTAGAAAGTTTCTAAAATCGCATGGTTCTAATATTTGTATGACTAATTTTTTTTTCTCTGTAATAACCGCTTTTTAGCCCAATATTTTCTCTTTCATGTCGACTTCAATGGCAACAAAGTCAATGCGCTTCCTATTTTTTGAAATTTAGAAAAGGAAGGAACCATGATCGCGCGTGCTTTCAGACCAGAGCGAGTCTACCTACTGCAGATCGGGCCCAGTAGATTGTGTCGCGTGGAGAGCAGCACCCGATTTACCGCGCTAATTACCCAGCAGATCGGGCCCAATAGATTGGGTCGTGTGTAGAGTCCTTTTTAAACCAACCGATTGCCCTCTGCAGTGACAGCTGGTACTACGAATATCAGGATCTGGGAGGTGAAAGGGTGAATCTGCAATAAGATAACATACAATACTCGCCCTTTCAGCCGGGAGGAGAAAGGGCGAATCAGCAAAAAGATTACATACACTATTCGTCCCTCGGGTTACAGCATATATCCTCCTTGTCACGTGGTGTCCCAGCTTCCCTCTCTTCATAGTCAAGTCACCCCTTCTACCTGGGTCTCGTCCATTCATGACTCCCTGCTTGCACCACCAGTTGAATCTTCCTGTACTAGTGACGTATCTTGTTGCACCAGACATCGTAATATTATGTTCTTTCCTTCTCGAAAGTCCTCGATGGTCAGCACGTGATTCTTAGTCATTGTGGGTTTTCAAGTCCCCGAGACAATGAGGGCTTGCTATGGTGACATAACTACTGCGTCGTTCTGTATGTGACACATAGGGTTGGTCCTTATTGCCACACTCGTTGCAATATATATACTACTTAGTCTCTTTACAAGTGAATATTAATAAAATCTAATCGAATATAATAATAAACAAGATGTTCAGTAAAGAACATATAGCCTACTTTCTCCTAAATGCATGGGTATTGTTATAACTCTTTGTCCTTTTCAAGGAGTATAATTGAATGTTGGTTGTAGTAGCTTGTTGAAATACAACGTGCTATAGGGATATTAAACATGAATATGAGGTGCCCTTTGCTAGTGCTACCTCTGTAAAAAAAATCATTCAATTCGGTTTCACCGTGATTGAATTGATCTGGGCAATGGATTTGCACACATACATGGCCGCTATTTGCAAACTATTGGGCTGATGACCTTGTAGTCAGTCATAAGATGCTTTCCACAAAAAGGCATGTTCTCTGCAAAATCCGGTAGAGATCAAATTATTAGGATGGTCGAAATTTGATTTAAGCTTTTAACATTTGGGTTGCCGTCATTCCGTTTCCGTCAAGATGGCGGCGATATAAAACATGACACTGAGGTGCCTTTTGCTAGTGCTACCTCTGTAACAAATTTCGTTCAATTCGGTTTCACCGTGTTTGAATTGATAGGGGGAATCGATTTGCACACATACTGGGCCACCATCTGCAAACTATTGGGCTGATGATCTAGCAGTTTGGTCAGAATATGCTTCCCACATAAAGATTTGTTGTTGCAAAATTTGGTAGAGACTAGATTATTAGGTTGGTCGTAATTACATTTTAGCCTTTAACATTTGGGTGGCCGCGATTACGTTTCCGTCAAGATGGCGGTGATATAAAACATGACACTGAGGTGGCCTTTTCTAGTGCTACCTCTGTACCAAATTTCGTTCCATTCGTTTTCACCGTGTTCGAATTAATAGGGGGAATCAATTTTCACACAAAGATGGCCGCCATCCGCAAAATATTACGCTAATGACCTATTAGTTTGGTCAAAGGATGCTCCCTCCATAATGGTATGTTGATGCAAAATTTGGTAGAGATCAGATGATTAGGTTAATCGTAATTTGATTTAAGCTTTGAATATTCGTGTGGCCGCCATTACGTTTCAGTCAAGATGGCGGCGATATAAAACATGACACTGAGGTGCCCTTTGCTAGTGCTACCTCTGTACCAAATTTCGTTCCATTCGGTTCCACCGTGTTCGAATTAATAGGGGGAATCAATTTAGACATAAAGATGGCCGCCATCCGCAAACTGTTAGGCTAATAACCTATTAGATTGGTCAAAGGATGCTCCCTCCATAAAGGTATGTTGTTGCAAAGTTTGGTAGAGATCGGATGGTTATGTTACTCGTAATTTAACTTAAGCTTTGAACATTTGTGTGGCCGCCATTACGTTTCTGTCAATATGGTGGCGATATAAAACATGACACTGAGATGGCCTTTGCTAGTGCTACCACTGTACCAAATTTCGTTCCATTTGGTTTCACCGTGTTTGAATTAATAGGGGGAATAGATTTTCACACAAAGATGGCCGCCATCCGTAAACTATTAGGCTAATGACCTATTCATTTGGTCAAAGAATGCTTCCTCTATAAGGGTATGTTGTTGCAAAATTTGGTAGAGATCGGATGATTAGGTTAATCGTAATTTGATTTAAGCTTTGAACATTTGTGTGGCCGCCATTACGTTTCCGTCAAGATGGTGGCGATAGCAAACATGACACTGAGGTGCATTTTGTTAGTACTACCTCTGTACCAAATTTCGTTCCATTCGGTAGCACCGTGTTCGAATTAATAGGGGGAATCGATTTTCACACAAAGATGGCCGCCATCCGCAAACTATTACGCTGATGACCTATTAGATTGGTCAAAGGATGCTTCCCCCATAAAGGTATGTTGTTGCAAAATTTGGTAGAGATCGGATGATTGGTTAGTCGTAATTTGATTTAAGCTTTGAACATTTGTGTGGCCGCCATTACGTTTCCGTCCAGATGGCGGCAACATAAAACATGACATTGAGGTGTACTTTGCTAGTGCTACCTTTGTACCAAATTTCGTTCAATTCGCATTCACAGTGTTCGAATTGATAGGGGGGGACAGACATTCAGAGTACACACACTCACACACACACAGACACACACACAGACTCACACACACACATACACACACACACACAGACTCACACACACACATACACACACACAGACAGACACACTTTTTTCGCCCTGTGTTGATCTCATAAGTCTACTTTCATTTTTTGCAAAAATCGAAGTAGGCTAAAAAACCGCTTACAATCATCTGATATAAAAACCATCTCATGGATGTACTAATTAATAAGAATAACATGATAATAAATGAATAACCCTTTAAATATAACAGCTATGGGATCGAATCGTTACACCACCAGGTGATCCATAGTTTTCGAGATATTTATCCTAAAAGAAAAATAAAAAATGGAAGAAAAAACAATAAAAACCAAATACTGTTATCTCTTGCTACACGAAACGCCCACCACAAAAAGTACGTACGGGCCAAACATCTTAAGAAAGTGAGGATACATTCAACCCTGCCAGCATTCGAACATGAAATTTTCTCAACCGTAGTCAGCCGCGTTATCCATTGCGCCACAGTGCCAATGCGTTGTAGTTACACTATAGACCCATCTGGCTGTCCGTGAGTACAACTAAATCAGTGCAGAGTTAGAGAATTAAAACATGATGGAATATTTTCAAGTCATTTGTTCATGGCGATAGCCCCAAGTGCCGAATTTCCAGGCAGTTACAAAAGGGTCATCTAACTCTTGACTAACGGTAACTATCAGGATGAATCCACTGACACAGCAGACGAAATAGCTCCATTGGGAGACCGTTGGACTGAAGATCTAAAGGTCCCTGGTTCGACCCCGGGTTTCGGCAGTAGTTTTGTATTTCCAAAAAGTGAGCATAGTTGTACATCTAACAACAAGCCACAATAATCAGCAAAGGTCTGAGACCAGACTCGCCGCTCTATTTAAATCAGGCTTGCTCCAAGCAGGTGTTTCGCCAAGTACAGTAGGCACCCGCTCCGTGCACGGACGGCGAGCGGGCTAACTAGCTGCGTTCAGTCTTGGCAGCGTTAGAGCCTCTATAATGCCACCATGTAGAGCAGTTCATTGAAAGTGTCGATATCCATTCGTAGAAAGTTTCTAAAATCGCATGGTTCTAATATTTGTATGACTAAATTTTTTTCTCTGTAATAACCACTTTTTAGCCCAATATTTTCTCTTTCGTAACGACTTCAATGGCAACAAAGTCAATGCGATTCCTATTTTTTGAAATTTAGAAAAGGCAGGAGCCATGATCGCGCGTGCTTTCAGACCAGAGCGAGCCAGCCTACTGCAGATCGGGCCCAGCAGATTGGGTCGTGTGGAGAGCAGCACCCGATTTACCGCTCTAATTACCCAGCATATCGGGCCCAACAGATTGGGTCGTGTGTCGAGTCCTTTTTAAACCAACCGATTGCCCTCTGCAGTGACAGCTGGTACTACGAATTTCAGGATCTAGGAGGAGAAAGGGTGAATCTGCAATAAGATTACATACAATACTCGCCCTTTCAGCCGGGAAGAAAAAGGGCAAATCAGCAAAAAGAATACATACACTATTCGTCCTTTCTCCTTCCAGCTCCTGATATGGAGTCAGCTGACAAGAGACCAAGTTGTATGGCAAATATCATGCAAAAGAATCCCAAAGGGAAGGGCAGTGGCTTTATGTGCCAATTGGTAAACGTGCTAAATATTTAGTATGTAGACATTCTGAGATAGCTAAAAATGTAAGGTTAAGCGGCAGCTATAATGTGCACGTTTGGTTCTACATATTAATGTAAACAATTTTCTTCGCTTTAAAGCTTTGCGAATCCAGACAGATAGTTATCTGAAGGCAGTTCTTCGACTGCACACCGGTACAAGTATATGTCCAATCATTCCCTCACCTGCAGAGAAATATCGGGCATATACCTCATAATGTACATACTTGAATGTCTGCGATTTTGTAATGCAATGTACACTGTCTATAATTAATCAGTACAGAATTAGATTGAACCAGCCGCTCTCTCGCTTCGTCTCGCTACACTGTGACGTATGCGTGCTGGTAAACCGCCCGCATTTACGTCACATCTGCCTGACTACATGGGCCAGGGTAAACAGGCGTCCATCTGACCACCTCTGGTCCAACGCATAGAGATAGTAAACAATACACTAGAGGTATTACCCGTATGAGATATGAGTGCAGGTGGCCAAGTTGGAATATATTAAAACTCAGCAATTTTTCAAGGTTTGTGCCGTGTGGGTTTTCGACTAGGACACCAAGCTGAATCATCGGCGGGTTCTTGGTGTCCCCGCCCGGACCCCCACAGGAGTGACGAACTGCGCGCCACCTCCCTTTATGTTAGGTGCAACTGCACCACTTGACTGCGAGAACTAAAAGCTCAAGCAGCCTGAACCTCCCTATGAAGGCTTCCAAAAAGATGGAATATATTCTTTGTTTAAATGTCTACTTGCACTGTTGGCTGGCATGATATGTCTCGGCTCCAGAAGCCTCAGTCATCGTTCCCCTCTCCGTGAAGACATGTGCTCCTGTTACTCTTACGAGGGACGGCTGCGGGACGGGACTCACCGCTTGGTTCAAGCTGTTTACGTAGGAGCAGGCGGATGCCTCATTCGAGTTCCTAGAATAGCTGGCCTAGGTGAGTCATAGGAAGAGATAAAACGATCTCTGAAGATTTTTGTGGAGTGTTTGAGTAAGTTGTCCTTTGTAGTTCTTCTGTCGGTCTACACGATTGTGCCCAATGAATGGTCGGCGTACAAAATATAAATATGTAAATACACTCCTGGAAAACATGACATGTATTAGTTAATTATGACGAAGCCCCCATGGCTTAGGCGGCAGAAAGCCGGCCTCTCAACGCTGGGTCCGTGGTTCATATTCCGGTTACTCTATGTGAGATTTGTGCTGGACAAAAGCGGAGGCAGACAGGTTTTTCTCCGGGTACTTCAGGTTTTCCTGTCAAACTTTCATTCCAGGAACACTCTCCACTATCATTTCATTTCATCTGTCAATCATTTACTCAATACCTCCGAGGAGTGCGACAGATTTCGGCAGCCGATACAGTTCATATCCTAGCCGCTAGATGGAAGGCTTCATTCATTCCATCCCTGACCCGGTCTGTCGACTGGAACAGGCTGTGGATTTTTTCAGTAAATTATCACAATTAAATGGAGCAATCTAACAGATCTCTTATCAGTTTGCCTCATGAGTATGAATGTACACCGTTTTTGCCCTCAGACCAGATCATTCTTGGCAGAGCCAGGCGACAGCCAAACATGCTGGGCGCTACACCACTAGGTGATCCATAGTTTTCGAGATATTTATTCTTAAAAAAAATGAAAGAAAAAACAATAAAAACCAATTACTGTTTTCTCTTGCTACACGAAACGCCCACCACAAAATGTACATATAGGCCAAACATCTTAGGAAAGTGCTGATACATTCAACCCTGCCAGGATTCGAACATGAAATTTTCTCAACCGCAGTCAGACGCGCTACCCATTGCTCCACAGGGCCATTGCGTGTTAGTTACACTATAGACCCATCTGGCTGTCCGTGAGTACAACTCAATCAGTGCAGAGTTACAGGATTAAAACATGATGGAATATTCTCAAGTCATTTGTTCATGGCGATTGCCAAAAGTGCAGAATTTCCAGGCAGTTGCAAAAGGGTCATCCATTTCTTGACGAACGGTAACAATCAGGATGAACCCACTGACACAGCAGCCGAAATAGCTCAGTTGGGAGAGCGTTAGACTGAAGATCTAAAGGTCCCTGGTTCGATCCCGGGTTTCGGCAGTAGTTTTGTATTTCCAAAAAGTGAGCATACTTGTACATCTAACTACAAGCCACAATAATCAGCAAAGGTCTGAGACCAGACTCGCCGCTCTATTTAAATCAGGCTTGCTCAAAGCAGGTGTTTCGCCAAGTACAGTAGGCACCCGCTCCGTGCACGGACGGCGAGCGGGCAAACTAGCTGCGTTCAGTCTTGGCAGCGTTAAAGCCTCTATAATGCCACCATGTAGAGCAGTTCATTGAAAGTGTCGATATCCATTCGTAGAATGTTTCTATAAGGCATCCAACGTTTAGAATGAAGCATTGGTCTTATGGCGCGTCACGGCAGGGTTGCCACTCCATGAGAGGTGGCAGTACAAAGCGCTTCGCGTACACTTTCCGCACATTCAGCGATTGTGCTGTGACGAAGACTTGAATTAAGTACTGTATAATAATACTAATAGTAGGCTAACATAACACATACAACGAAATAAAATTAAATTAACTATAACGAATGCTGAATGTGACATAAAGGAAACAAACAAAATAAAATAAATAAAGTACAAGCCCAAGGAAATGTGTGAAGTTTCGACTGCAGTTAAAGTTCAAGTACTTTATTAAAGAAAATACTCCTCATTGGCTTACCTTTCATGATTTATACTTTCGTTGGGTTTAAGGTTCTTAAAATAACTGAACACATTAATTACGACCTGTTTTTCCCTCCTTCTGAGCACTTAACCACGCTTTCTTTTCACAAAACTATCTATTGTTGTACGTGAAATACGTAAAATACAACACGTTAAATCTAACAGAACTGCTGCACACACACTCAAGATAGAGACAGCCGAACTACTGAAATACATGCTCGAAGGGCACAGTAATAAAGCTGTGAGTAGCAAGCTGCACCCCGATGTCCTTCGAAACTTCATTTTTATAATCCGCGGTCAATGAACAGCCCGGCCGGTGTAAACAATTAAACCTACACTCTGGGTAAGCAGGTAGAAAACGTCTTCAAACATTCCTCTACAACTCTCAAACTGACATGACATGGTTATCTTTAAAAATAGAAAAGTTGGCAGCATACGAGCTTCTTCAATGCTGCTTTGGGGTTATGAGAGAATATTCAGAAGTTTTATCTACATGAAAATTGTAATATTGCCAGTATAAAATATTTCAATAACCCATCATCAAGACGGCACATTTAGCTACACGTGTGTGAAAAATAGGCATCACAAAGTCAATGCAACATGAAATAAGATCGATTTTACTAAAAACGGGACTCAGTTTATAGTTTTTTTTTAAATATGGATATCTAATTTTTCTAGCTTTTCTATCAAGTTTACGTAGTTCTAATATAGGACAAAAAAAGATCGGCAAATCATAGTCCTACCCGAATATGCTATTTTCTCGACAAAGAAAAGTTTTCGACTGATATGGCAACAGTGGAGTGCTAGAAAATGACAGGGTCATACATGTCTCGCGTGCAACAGAAAGAGAGAAGAATATCCCTATCTAACCAGTGCTTCATTCTAAACGTTGGATGCCTTATAAAATCGCATGGTTCTAATATTTGTATGACTAAATCTTTTTCTCTGGAATAACCACTTTTTGGCCCAATATTTTCACTTTCGTGTCGACTTCAATGGCAACAAAGTCAATGCGATTCCGATTTTTTGAAATTTAGAAAAGGTAGGAGCCATGATCGCGCGTGCTTTCAGACCAGAGCGAGCCAGCCTACTGCAGATCGGACCCAGCAGATTGTGTCGTGTTGAGAGCAGCACGCGATTTATCGCGCTAATTACCCAGCATATCGGGCTCAACAGATTGGGTCGTGTGTAGAGTCCTTTTTAAATCAACCGATTGCCCTCTACAGTGACAGCTGGTACTACGAATATCAGTATCTGGGAGGAGAAAGGGTGAATCTGCAATAAGATTACTTACAATACTCGCCCTTTCAGCCGGGAGGAGAAAGGGCGAATCAGCAAAAAGATTACATACACTATTCGTCCTTTCTCCTTCCAGCTCCTGATATGGAGTCAGCTGTGAAGAGACCAAGTTGTATGGCAAATATCATGCAATAGAGTCCCAATGGGAAGGGCTGTGGCTTTATGTGCCAACTGGAGAACATGCTAAATATTTAGTATGTAGACATTCTGTGATAGCTAAAAATGTAACGTTAAGCGGCAGCTATAATGCGCACGGTTCGTTCTACATATTTATGTGAACTATTTTCTTCGCTTTAAAGCTTTGCGAATCCACACAGTTATCTGAGGGCAGTTCTTCGACTGCACACCGGTACAAGTATATGTCCAGTCATTCCCTCACCTGCAGAAAAACATTGGGCATATACCTCATAATGTACACACTTGAATGTCTGCATTTTTGTAATGCAATGTAAAGACACTGTCTATAATTAATCAGTACAGAATTAGATTGACCCAGCCGCCCTCTCCCTTCGTCTCGCTACACTCTGACGTATACGGGCTGGTAAACCGCCCGCATTTACGTCACATCTGCCTGACCGTGGCCGACGAGAAAGACAGGCCATGGCGCTGATCTGTGACGTCAGAGGAGTGGTGTCGCTCGCTCGCCTCGCCGCATTGATTGCACCAAGGTATTCTCATCTATAGAAGCCTACCAATAGCCGAGTAAATTTGTTAGTGTGAATTTAAGGATACTCAAAAATAAAGTTAATAGCTGTGGAAGAAATCCACCCCTATCACTAGCTCAAAACCTTAGAGCAGTAGAATATTAAGCAGTGTAATACAAACTTTGAATGGATGTTCCAGTTTATGCAGATATACAAAACTGTACATATTATCCTCTTATCTTCGTTCATCAATAAGTTGTTTCCATATACACCAGTTTACATGTAAGTTTAACTTTAAAAGCAGCTGGAATACAAAAAAAAAAAAAAAAAAAAAAGAAGAAACAACCAAGCATTGCATTAGGAGAAAGTACCCAGTGCTTCATTTATTGCAAGGGAAGAGTCATTCATGCCCCAAAATAATAAAAACGAATAAAAGAAATTTGAGCCCACACTCGTGGTTTTTAGCATTTTGCTTTTTTGAGTAGGCCTACCATAAGACAATCTTTTTCAACAACAAAAATTTAATGCATAGGACTACTTCAGATACATATATGAATTGCTGAGATTATACTTACCTCCTTTGGCAGAGAGCCTTTTATCTGACACCAATCTCCTACAGTGGCAGGTTTACTTCTTGTGGCAACTACCTTCATGTTGGACATGTTTAACGGTTCTCTCCCATTCCCAGTTAGGCTTAGGTCAAATTTACGGTTTTATGGGCTCAAGATTTTTATAACGAAGTATATTACTACAAATGAAGGACCTTGGAAACTTATTCATTGTGACTTAATTCAGTGGATTGAAATGTCGTGGATATCAGCCCCATGCACTTATGTGTGTACTGTACTTGTAATAGAAAAGGATGTGGTAGTGGTTTTCAGTTAGCTTTTATTTACAGTTGAGTTGGGAAGACACTTCCAGGATGCAAGGAGTGGGATTCAAATCATTCTATCAAGAGCGTTTGTGCGAAGCTTTGAAGAATAAATCCTATATCAGGTTTCAAATACTCCTTCGCAAAGCAGGTCACCTGGACAAGAAGCCACTTTACTTACCCCTACTCCATGTAGGTGGAACTGTTCCATTTATTAAAATTAAAGAAAGACTATACTTGCCATTGTAATTTGGATCTATGCTGGCTACACGGACATGGTATCTCCCTCCCAATAAGATGTCCAAGATCTCCGCCAAATGTCAAACGAGACCCTTCAAATTATTCAAATAAAAGCATTCCTCAACTTTTAATTATTTTTTCTTATTTTTTGTTTCACCCTGGTGGTCTGGGGATGAAGAATTTTATAACATACCCAGTCCCCCCCTACCCCTTCCTCCCAGAAAATATCATATACTCCTCACCACATCCATTCCCCCTGAAAAAGAACATGGGCATCCTTGCAGGCCACATGGAAAATAAGCAGTTAACAGTACTACACACTGGGTAAATCGGTTTGAAATGGGTAAGTCTAGAGCTTTAACAGAGAATTCTGGATGTGGTGATTGGTAGGGCCCTGGAGTACAAAACTATGCCCATATCTTCAAGAACACTAGCAAATTGCAAGTAATCTTCATCCAATGACACAGTAATGTTTACACTTAATTATAATAAGCACACACAAAATGTATTACAGACATTATTTTATTTAGGACATTGGTTATAAATATAAGCATCTCAAGCACATTAACACATTGTCTGGAAGAATCCTAGAATGTAGAAAATGTAGTTTGCAGGTTTCACCAAGTAGGCTATAAAGGTGATATCTTGCTGATCTTGGATATATTACTGGAGATTATTAGGATCTAATATCCTCCAGCTATTAATATTCTCAAAAAATCCTGCACTGCACATAGGGCCTACAGCCATTATACCCTGCTGATGATTCATGATCTCTTCAGGATTTTAAATTTTTCTGACACCATTTCTCAATCTCACTGGAGCTTAGTGGGTTACAAATTCATCGTTACAAAGATGCATGAACACAATTTGAGGACTGGACATGTCTAACTTGCTTCCAGCTGCCTGGCTACTGTTTCCTTATGTAGCACAAAATCACTATCAATTACATTGGTATCTTGCAGCCTTGGCAACGATGTATTAACTCTTGTACTATTTTCATCTCTAATTTATCTCAACAAAACAAGCCTGCCAACTTGTGTCAATAGCTTTAATGTGGACATGTAATGGAATTTACACTTACAAAATTCCCCTAGACACAAAATGGCATCATCCATGACAACGTGGACAACACTTAGGGTTTAAACGCTGCATACATGTTCAATTCTATGTGTTATACTCTGATTTACAAAAGATGAACGGTGCAAGCTGCCATCCGCTTGAATGGTGAGGTGAGGAGTGGAGACAAGAGGGGTAACGGTGTCCATAGCAACAGCGAGCAGTGTTGCAATGAATGCCGACACAGCAGTGAGCACATGGTTTGACGCAGTGTTCTACTGTGAACTAACTCGTCACTGCCATTAGTAATATCCCGTGTATATATTGAAGTGCATTTGCTTATTCTGTCATAGGCTACAGTAAGCGTTATCGTTCTGTTTTTGTTGGAAGCGTGTGTATATACAGATTTTGAGTTTATTTCTTTTATTTTCATCATCGTGTCTATTTTCATTGTGTAAAAAGGCATCGGTACATGCTCGCGGAAGGCCCAGGATCCATTCTCTGCGACAGAACAACTTCAGGTCCTGGTGTGACTCTCCATAGCCAAGTAAAGGAGATGGTATGTGCGGTGAGGAATTTTATGGAGGAAGAAGAGGAAAGTATGCGCTTACGGGAGGAACCTCTGATTCCATTTGTTCAGGTGAGGAAAAGAACTGCCATGACTCTTGGTGTGAGTGAAATCACTGCATACCGAGTGACGGAAGGGAAGTTCCTGTCTGATGATGCTGGCCCGTCTAAACTATCAACTCCAGGGAAGAAGAGGCATAGAGAAGGGGTGGTCACTAATTTAGATGGCTTTCAACAAGATGCTGTTAGACGGCATATTTATAGCTATTATTTTAGGAAAGAAATTCCAACATGTCGCAAACTTCTTGTTTTTGCTCAGAGAGGCACAATTATTTCAAGGAAGCCTTTCTTCACTGAAAGTGTTACACGATCTGGGATTTAAATATGAGAAAATTAACGGGGGGAAGGTGATCATGGAGAGGCCAGATATTGTGGCTTTGAGGTGTCAGTTCCTACATGAAATGGGGAGACCCTACTGAGTTGTAGGCCAAAAATTACAAACAAAAAACCAAAATCTGGTTTCATGTCCTAGAAGTTACCTTATCACTTGGGGCACTTAAATATACATTTGTTTTTTATGTACGGCCATTTTTAAATACCTTACGGGGGCTTTTAAAGAACACGTGCTTAGATCTTGAAATGGGCAACGCCTACTTCCTAGAACCAAAAACCCCTCAATTTTGTTGTAATTTCATACTCTTGGCCAAGATTATCAAGCCAATCATCTGAATACAAGCTTATGGTGCCATCTGTTGGTAAATTTATCAGTTATGAGTAGCCTAGGCAATGTTTGTCAAGTGTGAAACTTTTCTTACCGTACATGTTATTTTCTTATCCCATATAATGTTTAGCTGTATGGCATTCACTAAAAGAATATCATTACTATACACATGCACATATTTAACATCGAACAGAAGTATTTTGGTTTGTAGTAAAGTATAGGCCATTTTGGATACATGGTGGAACCATGCCTCTTTGTTTATTTTGATGCTCAGTGGCTTTAGTGAAGTTTATTCGCAAGAATTATATTTTTATTGGTTTACTGTGAGTGGTGGAACTTGTGTAAGTTAATGGTATTTTAGAGATTTGTGTGCAGTTTAATAGATGTATTCAGTATCTAGTCGATGGCGTAAACCGAAAGTCCGTGAAACAAAGAAATGGAATAGTGCTATTTTGAATGAGAAGTTAAGTAATGCAAGTTCAACAGCTGCAACTACTTCTTCTGCCAGTGTCAAAAAACTGGAATAGGCCTATTTTAGTGAGGAGAATACTGTTACACCTAGTGTTAATGACAAGCACATTCTCATTCATATATGGGTGCCCTCCAAAATTTGTTTACAGACCTGTGTGGTGAATGTGGCAGTAAATCTTCGTGTCAACATCAGGGAGAAAGATGGGTTTAGTAATAAGTTACCTCTGAAGTGTGGGAAAAGTGATTTGTAAACTCAGGGAAGTCTTGATGCAGGAAATTCCACTAAAATACTGTATTTTTTAATAAAGTTAGCTTTTTCTCAATACTGTATTTTTCAGCATTTTAAATGTTCCAGTTGCCTGCGTTTTGATCCCATTACCTTCAAACTTGGTTTGCACATACAATTTTGTGGTCTTAATAATGTGTGGAATCCATTTTGAAAAATATTAATAACTTTCAGAAATATTTAGGTTCAAATTTGAAAAAAAAATGACATATTTTAAGAGAACAACAGGTCATTCTAAGAAAAAAACATTTTAATAATAAACCATTTGCACTGATTTTAAAAGTAATACCAATTTTTATTTGTAGACCATTGATGATCATTTCATACAAGTTTTAGATTGATAACTTTAAATTTGATGTACCTGGGACATTTTCAAAATTTGCATATTTATTACACAAAATGTTATAATTTCTAAATGACTGAACCAAATAGCTCCAAAGTTTAGAATTCCCTTAATTATGCTCACTTTAAAGAACCTACAAAATTAGGTGAAATTTGGGTGAAAATAGGCTACTGGAAAATTCAAAACTTAAGTTAATAGGGCAAAAATGTTATGGATATTTTGTGGTTAGGTGAAATGTGGGTCAATGCTGGTCACACAGTGTCTAAAGGTTGGAGTGACAACTCAGTTCAGGGGACAAGGAAGGGCCGTCAGGCAGAGGGGGCGATTTATTATTCTACATGCCGGGCTATCAAACGGCTTTGTTAATAATACACTTTTGCTCTTTAGGTCGAAAAGAACTGGTGATTACCATGAAGACATGGACGACAACTAGTTTTTAAAATGGTTCCAGGAACAATTGTTACCCAACATCCCTGAACACAGTGTTATTGTAATGGACAATGCTTCGTACCACACAGTACAGATAGAATAAGCTCCAACAACTTCAAGTACGAAGCCGCGAATGTTGGAATGGCTCGACCGCCATCGTGTAGCCTACCATGCGACAGCTCTCTGACAAAAGGAATCCTTCTCGGTAGTGCTGAATGAACATAGAACGAGCGATAACATTCTATATAATACATGAATTAGCCAAAATACCTTATAAAAGGATGAGAAATAAATCAGTAAGCAATGTTTTAATAGATGTTTCCTCCTCCGCCGTCTGTGACCCACCCAGCCATTCCAAATATAGCGAAAATTACAGCAGTGAGGGGCATTGTTCAAATCAATCTTCAAAAAAGTACCATAACAGTACTGCCAACCTCGCCCTTACGGTACAATGTGAAACAAAAAAGTGCCCAATTCAGTCTCTAGTGGGCATCATTCGTTCGCTAGTGTGTGCGATATTTTGCATCTCTGTACGGCTGAAATGAGTGTTTTTTGTTATCTGCTCTGTAATAACTATGCAGTATATCGCTCTCCTGTAATAAGTATGTGTATTTTTTTCCGCACAACTGTGGTTTTGACAAAGGTTACAGCCTAACGCACCCAGATCAATGATTTTGTGTCAACCATGCCCCGCTAACAGCGCGCGGCCAAGGCTGCACCTACACCCGACCATTCTTACCTTCACTTTGTCCAATCCAATGGTTTTTGACAATGGTTACAGCCTAACGCCCCCAGATCAATGAGTTTTGGCAATGGTTACTGCCTAACGTGTCCCGATGATTCTTTCTTTTTATCAACAGTGATTTTGCATCCCACTTCTTTTTATCAATAGTGATTTTGTATCTCACATGTGTGCCTCGGTGCGTGTTGCTAGAGTGAGCCTTGATGACGGTTAAACGAGATCAAGTGCTATCGAAGCATGGCAGCTGTTTTTAAAATAGCAAAAAACAAAAACACCTATTTACGTACTTTAGCACATATATGAGGTTCAGTAGTAAGTTTTAATTAGGGTTCCTAATTTCAATACGTAATATCGCCCAAAAAATGAAACAAGGACATAAGGTATGTAAAAGTACATTCATGTCTGCTACAAGTGTATAAGCCGCATTCCACTTTCATTCAGAATTAATATCCTTCTCAACCTTATACAGCAGTGCAAGCCTAAACCCATGTAGGCTACCACGTGGATGAACTGGCGAGAAAGCATGGCCATGAGATCATCACGCTGCCCCATATCATTGCCACTTCAATCCTATAGAAATGATATGGGGTCAAGTGAAGGGTTATCTAGCACGGCATAATAAGAATTTCACACTCCGTGAGGTTGAGAAGCTTACCGTTTAGTCTATTAGGGAAGTGACTTCATAAAACTGGAAGCGTTTTGTGTTAATAGTGCAACGAGAACTGGATGAGGCTACGAAACGTGAATGTATACTCCATGATGGGGTAGATTGGTTCATCGTTTCCCTGGAAAGCAATTCCAGATCCAATTCAGACACAAGTGACGAAGAGGGGGCTATGAAAGGAATAGACCCATAATTAAGTTAGTAGCAGCTAGGGCGAATAGGCAACTAAAAATTCCCCTAAACTCACGTGCATCGCAATGTTTAATTGACCCTTCACACGAATATGGCTGACACACCACAGATCCCAGTATTTGTGTCTTCCTGGAAGCGTCTTGGAATGTTATGAGTCAATATCTGCCTCAGTGGCAACGCAGCATTTCCTCACGTGTTAGCTTTGACAGCTGCCAGCGCTCATTATTGGTACCGGCAATACAGAGTATTCTTTGCGTACAAACACAAACCTAACCCCAGACCTCCTTGCTTGTACTACTAACAATAATTTTGGTCCAGATAGTCGCCTAACCAAGTAGCGACCAATGGCTTTGTCTCGCCATGGCTTTAGAAGAGTACAGTTCAACTTTTCCATTAAAATGAACTACGGTAAAAGTAATTTATGAACATTCATGATCTTTCAAGAAATTATTCTTCTTTAGACTGAGATAGGCTACTCAATACTCCCAATAATGTCAAAAGTACTCAAATCAAACTTACCAAGCAACTTTTGAAGATTTGATGGATGAGGCAGATATAATATGACCACTCCGATGTAACTTTTTGTACACTGATGACAAGTGAACATATTATATGGAAGCTGCCAAGAGTAACGTGTCTCCACTGTACCTACGATTGTTTGCCTAACATCTAAAAAATTAATTTGCTCTATTAAAGATTATAAGGGTGTGCAATCATCACTCGAAAAACTTCTCTGTAGGATGTTCACAGGAGCATTCACTACTGACAACTTTCTTCCATTTTCATCGCACTCAGAATTTTCAATGAATTGAAGTAGGCTAATTCATCAAATGAATTTTTATCAGTAATGCAAAGAAAGTTTTGTGGAACTTAATGTTTGGGAATCTGCAACCCATTGACAGCCAGCTCAATGCTGAGGTTATTTAGAATACACATAGAACCTGTAATTATGGGCACTGCATCACTCAAATTCTTCAAGCACTTCACCAACTTGTCTTCTGTCTTGATATGTGTCCATTCCTGCTTAAATTTATTCCTGTTGGAGGAGAAGTGTTCAGATATATCCGATAGACTGTGCACAGAATTCTCTTCTTCGTAGTGTCTGAAGTCTTCCAAGCTCGCTTCTATGGCTTTATCCGAGATTTTCTACCTCTGCATCACACAGTCTTCTAGAGGAAGGCCCAGGAGTGGATAGCTATCCTGGCAAATTCGAAAATATTGAAGATACTGCATCAGGTTTCAACTTCGGATAACTCCTAGCAAATGTATTTACTTCCCCATCAACTTGCTCTGTCCTGATAACAGAGCTATCAGGAAAATGTTTTATACACATTATAGGCTTGCTCACTTTAGAGAAGTCAGTGGGAATTTTTCTAGGCCATATATTTCTTAATTTTTCGTCCTTTGGGAGAGAAAATGTAGAAACATTTTCATGCTGAGATCTGTAATTGTTCTTACAGCCAGCCACATTACAGCATCTCGGCATTTTGATTTCCTGTAAAGAGACACATTCATTAAATATCTAACTTTAACTCAGATAATTAACTTAGCATGCATTGTAATAGTCTTTAAAGGCTAGTCCACACCAAAGTTAATGAACAGTGTTCATTAACAAAGTTAACGAAAACATCTTGGTGTGGACGTACCTTTACATCCACAATATTAGGCTAACGTAAGTTCGTACATAACCTGCACCACACGTGCGTTTGATTAACCTGTATCATTAATGAGAAATAAAGTGTTAACACTTACCCTGTAGGCTACGTGATTATTGCAGCTACATGATGCACCACAACACAAGTTGGATGTAAAGTTGGACATTACACTTTATAAAACACTAACTATTCTCACACTGCTATTCACAAGAAATTCACAAACAAGTCTTCTCAACCGGAGTCACTACATCGCCTACGTCACAGACAAGATGGCTGAACGCACTGGGGCCAGTATCTTTCGTGGGCCACGTGCCTGACTGCATGGGCCAGGGTAAACAGGCGTCCATCTGACCACCTCTGGTCCAACGCATAGAGATAGTAAACTATAAACTAGAGGTATTACCCGTCTGAGATATGAGTGCCGGTGGCCAAGTTGGAATATATTAAAACTCAGCAATTCTTCGAGGTTTGTGCCGTGTCTTGTGTGGGTTTTCGACAAGGACACCAAGGTGAGTCATCGGCGGGCCCTTGGTGTCCCCACCCGGGCGATTGCCAAAAGTGCCGAATATCCAGGCAGTTGCAAAAGGATTTTTTGTTTAAATGTGCACTTGCACTGTTGGCTGATAGGATAGGTCTCGACTCCAGTAGCCTCAGTCATCGTTCTCCTCTCCGTGAAGACATGTGCTCCTGGTACTCTTACGAGGGACGGCCGTTGGACGAGTCTCACCGTTTGGCTCAAGCTGTTTGCGTAGGAGCAGGCGGATGCACCATTCGAGTTCCTAGAATATCTCGCCAAGGTGAGTCATAGGAAAAGATAAAACGATCTCTGAAGATTTTTGTGGAGAGTTTGAGTTATTTGTCCTTTGTAGCTCTTATGTCGGTCAACACGATTGTGCCCAATGAATGGGCGGCGTACAAAATATAAATATGTAAATACACTCCTGGAAAAAATGACATGTATTAGTTAATTATCATGAAGCCTCCGTGGCTTAGGCGGCAGCATGCCGGCCTCTCACCGCTGGGTCCGTGGTTCACATCCCGGTCACTCTATGTGAGATTTGTGCTGGACAAAACGGAGGCAGACAGGTTTTTCTCCGGGTACTCCAGTTTTACCTGTCAAAATTTAATTCCAGGAACACTCTCCACTATCATTTCATTTCATCTGTCATTCATTTACTCATTGCCTCCGAGGAGTGCGATAGGCTTCGGCAGCCGGCACAGTTCATATCCTAGCCGCTAGATGGAAGGCTTCATTCATTCCATCCCTGACCCGGTCTGCCGACTGGAACAGGCTGTGGATTTTTTCAGTAAATTATCACAATTAAATGGAGCAATCTAACAGATCTCTTATCAGTTTGCCTCATGAGTATGAGTGTACACCGTTTCTGCCCTCAGACCAGACCATTCTTGGCAGAGCCAGGCGACAGCCAAACATGCTGGGCGCTACACCACTAGGTGATCCATAGATTTCGAGATATTTATTCTTAAAAAAATGAAAGAAAAAAAACAATAAAAACCAGTTACTGTTTTCTCTTGCTACACGAAACGCCCACCACAAAATGTACACATTGGCCAAACAATTAAACCTACACTCTGGGTAAGCAGGTAGAAAACTTCTTCCAACATTCCTCTACAACTCTCAAACTGACATGACATGGTTATCTTTAAAAATAGAAAAGTTGGCAGCATACGAGCTTCTTCAATGCTGCTTTGCGGTTATGAGAGAATATTCAGAAGTTTTATCTACATGAAAATTTTAAAATTGCCAGTATAAATTGTTTCAATAACCCATCATCAAGACGGCACATTTAGCTACACGTGTGTGAAAAATAGGCATCACAAAGTCAATGCAACATGAAATAAGATCGATTTTACTAAAAAGGGGACTCAGTTTATAGTTTAAAAAAAATATGGATATCTAATTTTTCTAGCATTTCTATCAAGTTTACGTAGTTCTAATATAGGACAAAAAAAGATCGGCAAAACATAGTCCTACCCGGATATGCTATTTTCTCGACAATGAAAAGTTTTCGACTGATATGGCAACAGTGGAGTGCTAGAAAATGACAGGGTCATACATGTCTCGCATGCAACAGAAAGAGAGAAGAATATCCCTATCTAACCAGTGCTTCATTCTAAACGTTGGATGCCTTATAAAATCGCATGGTTCTAATATTTGTATGACAAATTTTTTTTCTCTGTAATAACCACTTTTTAGCCCAATATTTTCTCTTTCGTGTCGACTTCCATGGCAACAAAGTCAATGCGATTCCGATTTTTTGAAATTTAGAAAAGGTAGGAGCCATGATCGCGCGTGCTTTCAGACCAGAGCGAGCCAGCCTACTGCAGATCGGGCCCAGCTGATTGTGTCGTGTGGAGAGCAGCACCCGATTTACCGCGCTAATTACCCAGCATATCGGGCCCAACAGATTGGGTCGTGTGTAGAGTCCTTTTTAAACCAACCGATTGCCCTCTGCAGTGACAGCTGGTACTACGTATATCAGGATCTGGGAGGAGAAAGGGTGAATCTGCAATAAGATTACATACAATACTCGCCCTTTCAGCCGGAGGAAAAAGGGCGAATCAGCAAAAAGATTACATACACTATTTGTCCTTTCTCCTTCCAGCTCCTGATATGGAGTGAGCTGTGAAGAGATCAAGTTGTGTGGCAAATATCATGCAAAAGAATCCCAATGGGAAGGGCTGTGGCTTTATGTGCCAATTGGAGAACGTGTTAAATATTTAGTATGTAGACATTCTGTGATAGCTAAAAATTTAAAGTTAAGCTGCAGCTATAATGTGCACGTTTGGTTCTACATATTTTTGTGAACTATTTTCTTCGCTTTAAAGCTTTGCGAATCCAGACATATCTGAGGGCAGTTCTTCGACTGCACACCGGTACAAGTATATGTCCAGTCATTCCCTCACCTGCAGAAAAACATTGGGCATATACCTCATAATGTACACACTTGAATGTCTGCATTTTAGGTAGATTTCATTAGAAAGCTAACTATTGCAATGGGTCCCATGTTTCGACTTCCGGAAAATTTCGACATATCTTCGCGTTTCACATCCCCCAGACCCCAAAACCACCGTCAGTTCAAAAGTTTATATATAATTTATGTATATATATATATATGTATATATATATATGTATATCAGTTTCTTGTGGACACGATAACTGCCGTAATTTTGCACCAATTACTTCGAATTTTTTACCGAAGATGTATACCTATAAAATCTCGGTCGAGTTCGTTACTGGGCTAAATCGGTCGAAGGGGGTGAAAATGGGGGGCTTTTTTCGAAAAAGTGAAATTTTGCTATAACTCTCTTAATACGTGCAATATCGAATCCATTCAAAGTTCATAATATGTGTCGGATAAGTGCCAAAAATTTATGTCAAATAAGATTTTTGATAGCACCAACCATTGACCAAAGGGGTGGAAAAAAGTGGGTTTTTCGGGAAACATTAATCATATCTCTCTTAATAGGCACAATATTAAAACCGTACAAAATGGACAATATTCCCCTAATAATTACCTAAAACGTTTGTCTGAAAGAATTTTTGATATGACCCACCATTACGCCAAGGGACGAGAAAAATGATTTCGGAATTATAAGAAAATGCCACGAGCTATCAGTGGTTGCCATGGCAACACTACTAAATTGATGAGGCATGAGCCATCAGACGTTGCCATGACAACGCACTTGCACGAGATCAGATTCAGTATTTCCATCTGATTAAGTGGTTGGTTGGTTGGTTCTTAAGTTTAGGGGCTGCGACAACGCGGTCATGTAGCCCCGTGTACTTTGGGTGTGTGTAGAATCTGTCTGATAACCGGTGTTAATTGTGATGACTGTATTAGTGTGTGTTATCTGTTTGTTAATTTAAGTACTGCAACTAACAATTTTTCAGATAGTTCCTACTTTTGCCGCCAAGCGCCACTGTCAACGACTACGAGGCCAAGTTCAGAACTGAGCTACTAGACGCCGCCGCAGTCGGCTCTTGGCAACGAACATAGAAACCTAAGAGCGTTGTATACATTCTTAACCTATCCAATTTAGCTTCACACAGGTGCAATTAGTGGAAGGATCTTTAACATGCCATAAATCTATGACATGGGACCGCCGGCTTTACTTCCCCTCCGAAGGAAGGCATACTGAGGGATGTTTAACGCTCTTAAAAAATCCGACGGCTTCGGCCGGGTTTGAACCCGGTATCTTGGGCATAGAAGCTCAGCATGTTACCGACTACGCCACCAAAGCCGCCTGATAAAGTGGGAAGCGGCTTCGGTGACGTAACTGGTAGCATGCTGAATGTCTATGCCCAATGTCGCGGTTTCAAAGCCGACCGAAGTCGTCGGATTTTCTAAGAGCACTAGAATCCCTCAGTATGCTTTCCTTTGGAGGGGAAGTTCCAACGTTCGTTGCGAGTTGATGGTTGGGGTGGCATCTAGTAGCCAAGTTCACAGCTAGGTGTCGTTGACGGTTGTACCTGGTAGCAACATTAGGAACTACTGCTTGAAATTGACCGTCTGCAGTACTTACATGAATTAAGACTAATACAGCCATTACAATTCACACCGTGTATCAGACAGATTCTACACTCACCCAAAGTACACGGGGTTAGATGACCGCGTTGTCGCAGCCCCTAAACTGAGGAACCAACCAGAGGTAGATTTCGTTAGAAAGCTAACTATTGCAATGGGTACCATGTTTCGACTTCCGGAAAATTTCGACATATCTTCGCGTTTCACATCCCCAGGCCCCAAAACCACCGTCAGTTCAAAAGTTATATATAATTTATGTATGTATATGTATATCAGTTTATTGTGGACACGATAACTGCCGTAATTTTGTACCAATCACTTTGAATTTTTTACCGAATACGTATACCTATAAAATCTCGGTCGAGTTCTTTACTGGGCTAAATCGGTCGTTGGGGGGTGAAAATGGGGGGCTTTTTTTCGAAAAAGTGAAATATTGCTATAACTCTCTTAATATGTGAAATATCGAATCCGTTCAACATTCATACTATGTGTCGGATAAAGCCCAAAAATGTATGTTTGAAGAGTTTTTTTTATAGCACCAACCATTGACCAAAGGGGTGGGAAAAAGTGGGTTTTTCGGGAAACATTAATCATATCTCTCTTAATAGGCACAATATCAAAACCGTACAAAATGGACAATATTCCCATAATAATTACCTAAAACTTTTGTCTGAAAGAATTTTTGATATAACCCACCATTATGCCAAGGGATGAGAAAAATAATTTCGGAATTATAAGAAAATGCCAAGACCTATCAGTGGTTGCCATGGCAACACTACTAAATTGATGAGGGATGAGCCATCAGACGTTGCCAAGATAACGCACTTGCACGAGATCAGATTCAGATTTCCATCTAAGTGTGAAGCGGCTTCGGTGACGTAACTGGTAGCATGCTGAATGTTTATGCCCAAGGTCGCGAGTTCAAAGCCGGCCGAAGTCGTCGGATTTTCTAAGAGCGCCAAAAATCCCTCAGTATGCTTTCCTTTGGAGGGGAAGTTCCAACGTTCGTTGCGAGTTGCTGGTTGCGGTGGCATCTAGTAGCCAAGTTCACAGCTAGGTGTCGTTGACGGTAGTACCTGGTAGCAACATTAGTAACTACTGCTTGAAATTGACCGTCTGCAGTCCTTACCTGAATTACAGACTAATACAGCCATCCCAAAGTACACGGGGTTACATGACCGCGTTGTCGCAGCCCCTAAACTGAGGAACCAACCAAAATCTCTGCGGTAGATATAATTTTGCATGAAGAAGTAACAGACCGTTACATAGTTGCACATCAGTGTCGAAACCTAGCATAAGGACAGTGTGACCACAAGTATAAAAATGGACCCCAAATGACAAGAAGGTTACCGTTCCCATAAGACAATAAAATGTTTAAAATAAGCATAAAATGACGAAAAACAAAGTTAATTAAGCTCAAATTATAAAATACCTTCTCGCATTAAATGAGGTCTGATCCTTCTACGAAAATCTGCATATTCTGCCTATTTTCGCCTATCCCCAAGTTTGTCCGGTGAAATCTACCTCCGCCTTCCGGCGTGCCGAGAGGACTTTTTTGTAATGCAATGTAAAGACACTGTCTACAATTAATCAGTTCAGAATTAGATTGAACCAGCAGCTCTCTCGCTTCGTCTCGCTACACTGTGACGTATGAGTGCTGGTAACCGCCCGCATTTACGTCACATCTGCCTGACTGCATGGGCCAGGGTAAACAGGCGTCCATCTGACCACCTCTGGTCCAACGCATAGAGATAATAAACTATACACTAGATGTATTACCCGTCTGAGATATAAGTGCTGGTGGCCAAGTTGGAATATATTAAAACTCAGCAATTCTTCGAGGTTTGTGCCGTGTCTTGTGTGGGTTTTCAACAAGGACACCAAGCTGACTCATCGGCGGGCTCTTGGTGTCCCCGCCCAGACCCCCACAGGAGTGACGAACTGGCGCCACCTCCCTTTATGTTAGGTGAAACTGCACCACTTGGCTGCGAGAACTAAAAGCTCAAGCAGCCTTAACCTCCCTATGAAGGCTTCCAAAAAGATGGAATATATTCTTTGTTTAAATGTGCACTTGCACTGTTGGCTGGTAGGATACGTCTCGACTCCAGTAGCCTCAGTCATCGTTCTCCTCTCCGTGAAGACATGTGGTCCTGTTACTCTTACGAGGGACGGCCGTGGGACGGGTCTCACCATTTGGCTCAAGCTGTTTGCGTAGGAGCAGGCGGATGCCCCATTCGAGTTCCTAGAATATCTCGCCAAGGTGAGTCATAGGAAAAGATAAAACGATCTCTAAAGATTTTTGTGGAGAGTTTGAGTTATTTGTCCTTTGTAGCTCTTATGTCGGTCAACACGATTGTGCCCAATGAATGGGCGGCGTACAAAATATAAATATGTAAATACACTCCTGGAAAAAATGACATGAATTAGTTCATTATCACGAAGCCTCCGTGGCTTAGGCGGCAGCATGCCGGCCTCTCACCGCTGGGTTCGTGGTTCACATCCCGGTCACTCTATGTGAGATTTGTGCTGGACAATAGCGGAGGCAGACAGGTTTTTCTCCGGGTACTCCAGTTTTACCTGTCAAAATTTCATTCCAGGAACACTGTCCACTATCATTTCATTTCATCTGTCATTCATTTACTCATTGCCTCCGAGGAGTGCGATAGGCTTCGGCAGACGGCACAGTTCATATCCTAGCCGCTAGATGGAAGGCTTCATTCATTCCATCCCTGACCCGGTCTGTCGACTGGAACAGGCTGTGGATTTTTTCAGTAAATTATCACAATTAAATAGAGCAATCTAACAGATCTCTTATCAGTTTGCCTCATGAGTATGAGTGTACACCTCAGACCAGATCATTCTTGGCAGAGCCAGGAGACAGCCAAACATGCTGGGCGCTACACCACTAGGTGATCCATAGTTTTCGAGATATTTATTCTAAAAAAAATGAAAGAAAAAACAATAAAAACCAATTACAGTTTTCTCTTGCTACACGAAACGCCCGCCACAAAATGTACATATTGGCCAAACATCTTAGGAAAGTGCTGATACATTCAACCCTGCCAGGATTCGAACATGAAATTTTCTCAACCATAGTCAGACGCGCTATCCATTGCGCCACAGGGCCAATGCGTGTTATTTACACTATAGACCCATCTGGTTGTCCGTGAGTACAACTAAATCAGTGCAGAGTTACAGGATTAAAACATGATGGAATATTCTCAAGTCATTTGTTCATGGCGATTGCCAAAAGTGCCGAATTTCCAGGCAGTTGCAAAAGGGTCATCCATTTCTTGACGAACGGTAACAATCAGGATGAATCCACTGAAACAGCAGCCGAAATAGCTCAGTTGGGAGAGCGTTAGACTGTAGATCTAAAGGTCCCTGGTTCGATCCCGGGTTTCGGCAGTAGTCTTGTATTTCCAAAAAGTGAGCATACTTGTACATCTAACAACAAGCCACAATAATCAGCAAAGGTCTGAGACCAGACTCGCCGCTCTATTTAAATCAGGCTTGCTCAAACAGGTGTTTCGCCAAGTACAGTAGGCACCCGCTCCGTGCACGGACGGCGAGCGGGCAAACTAGCTGCGTTCAGTCTTGGCAGCGTTAAAGCCTCTATAATGCCACCATGTAGAGCAGTTCATTGAAGGTGTCGATATCCATTCGTAGAATGTTTCTATAAGGCATCCAACATTTAGAATGAAGCATTGGTCTTATGGCGCGTCACGGCAGGGTTGCCACTCCATGAGAGGTGGCAGTACAAAGCGCTTCGCGTACACTTTCCGCACATTCAGCGATTGTGCTGTGACGAAGACTTGAATTAAGTATTGTATAATAATACTAATAGTAGGCTAACATAACACATACAACGAAATAAAATTAAATTAACTATAACGTATGCTGAATGTGACATAAAGGAAACAAACAAAATAAAATAAATAAAGTACAAGCCCAAGGAAATGTGTGAAGTTTCGACTGCAGTTAAAGTTCAAGTACTTTATTAAAGAAAATACTCCTCATTGGCTTACTTTTCATGATTTATACTTTCGTTGGGTTAAAGGTTCTTAAAATAACTGAACACATTAATTACGACCTGTTTTTCCCTCCTTCTGAGCACTTAACCACGCTTTCTTTTCACAAAACTATGTATTGTTGTACGTAAAATTCGTTAAATACAACACGTTAAATCGAACAGAACTGCTGCACACACACTCAAGATAGAGACAGCCGAACTACTGAAATACATGCTCGAAGGGCACAGTAATAAAGCTGTGAGTAGCAAGCTGCACCCCGATGTCCTTCGAAACTTCATTTTTATAATCCGTGGTCAATGAACAGCCCGGTCGGTGTAAACAATTAAACATACACTCTGGGTAAGCAGGTAGAAAACTTCTTCCAGCATTCCTCTACAACTCTCAAACTGACATGACATGGTTATCTTTAAAAATAGAAAAGTTGGCAGCATACGAACTTTTTCAATGCTGCTTTGCGGTAATGGAGAATATTCAGAAGTTTTATCTACATGAAAATTGTAATATTGCCAGTATAAAATATTTCAATAATCCATCATCAAGACGGCACATTTAGCTACACGTGTGTGAAAAATAGGCATCACAAAGTCAATGCAACATGAAATAAGATCGATTTTACTAAAAAGGGGACTCAGTGTAACGGTTAAAAAAATATGGATATCTAATTTTTCTAGCATTTCTATCAAGTTTACGTAGTTCTAATATAGGACAAAAAAAAAGATCGGCAAAACATAGTCCTACCCGAATATGCTATTTTCTCGACAATGAAAAGTTTTCGACTGATATGGCAACAGTGGAGTGCTAGAAAATGACAGGGTCATACATGTCTCGCGTGCAACAGAAAGAGAGAAGAATATCCCTATCTAACCAGTGCTTCATTCTAAACGTTGGATGCCTTATAAAATCGCTTGGTTCTAATATTTGTATGACTAATTTTTTTTCTCTGTAATAACCACTTTTTAGCCCAATATTTTCTCTTTCGTGTCGACTTCAATGGCAACAAAGTCAATGCGATTCCGATTTTTTGAAATTTAGAAAAGAAGGAGCCATGATCGCGCGTGCTTTCAGACCAGAGCGAGCCAGCCTACTGCAGATCGGGCCCAGCGGATTGTGTCGTGTTGAGAGCAGCACCCGATTTACCGCGCTAACTACCCAGCAGGTCGGGCCCAACAGATTGGGTCGTGTGTAGAGTCCTTTTTAAACCAACCGATTGCCCTCTGCAATGACAGCTGGTACTACGAATATCAGGATCTGGGAGGAGAAAGGGTGAACCTGCAATAAGATTACATACAATACTCGCCCTTTCAGCCGGGAGGAAAAAGGGCGAATCAGCAAAAAGATTACATACACTATTCGTCCTTTCTCCTTCCAGCTCCTGATATGGAGTCAGCTGAGAAGAGACCAAGTTGTATGGCAAATATCATGCAAAATAATCCCAATGGGAAGGGCAGTGGCTTTATGTGCCAACTGGAGAACGTGTTAAATATTTAGTATGTAGACATTCTGTGATAGCTAAAAATTTAACGTTAAGCTGCAGCTATAATGTGCACGTTTGGTGGCAGCATGGGCCAGGGTAAACAGGCGTCCATCTGACCACCTCTGGTCCAACGCATAGAGATAGTAAACTATACACTAGAGGTATTACCCGTCTGAGATATGAGTGCCGGTGGCCAAGTTGGAATATATTAAAACTTAGCAATTCTTCTAGGTTTGTGCCGTGTCTTGTGTGGGTTTTCAACTAGGACACCAAGCTGACTCATCGGCGGGCTCTTGGTGTCCCCGCTCGGACCCCCACAGGAGTGACGAACTGCGCGCCACCTCTCTTTATGTTAGTTGCAACTGCACCACTTGGCTGCGAGAACTAAAAGCTCAAGCAGCCTTAACCTCCCTATGAAGGCTTCCAAAAAGATGGAATATATTCTTTGTTTAAATGTGCACTTGCACTGTTGGCTGGTAGGATACGTCTCGACTCCAGGAGCCTCAGTCATCGTTCTCCTCTCCGTGATGATATGGACTCCTGTGTAATGGGGCGTAATGAGAGATATGTGGGAAATAAATTAACATAAAATGATGAATGAAATGAAAATGAGACAAAATTAAATTATGCACTTGTGTTCTGTACTTACCTTTGGAGTACACTAAAAATGATATGATATGATATGATATGATATGATATGATATGATATGGGCGCCAGACTTTAGATAGTCAAAAGAAGGGGATTGCACAGCTACTCATTGGCAGAAAACAAGATATCTTATCCCCGGTCGAAGTGAAACCGTAGTACTCAAACCGATTCAGCATTATGAAGGATAGTTGGGTTTGCCTTATATAATATTACTAACTACTATAAATGAGGGTCCTGACATTGACTTAAATGAATTTAATGAATCTAGGTAACAAATATAAAAAGAAAAACACAGTAAGAATAGTTACAAATTTGAATTTAAAGAAAATTTACTGCGGCTCAACAGATAAAGGATAATGAATGGATTTAACTAAAAATGAACATAAGCTTGATTTTACATGGCCTGAGAGACGTGAGATAAATCATGATCTTCGCTCACCTCTTGAAGTATTGTCATATATATAGATAATATGACTGATGTCCTCGTTGATCCGTCCCGTAGTTGACATGTTGTAGTACTTCAGCATGATGCCTCGCTAATATTTTCCTCTGAATGTATAAAGTTGGATGGTCGATGCTCAGGGAACGACGGCTTGATGGCGACTCCCCACTCACGTTAAACTGACTCCCAGTACGTAGGACTACTGGAGTGACTGAATGAATAATAATAAGTGTTTCTCCTCTGGCTTGAGCTCCTGTATTTATATCATCTTGAAGTTTTTGTCGATAATATGGTTCTTAAAGTCCACCCTTTCAATTAGACACAGTCTATAAGTCATTGCTCCTTCACGAACAATACTCATCAGGAATACTGACATTTCCATTATAGAATATGCCATGTCTTCAGTTATTTCGACACAGCTGCCAGGGTTTCTTACATTCATTTGGGGGTGCGAATGTTTCTTAAAGTCCAACCCTTTCAATTAGACACAGTTTATAAGTCACTGCTCCTTAACGAACAATACTCATCAGAACTACTGACATTTCCATTATTGAATAATGTCATTTCTTAAGTTATTTCCCCACAGCAGCAAGGGTTTCTTACATTCTTTTGGGGTTGAGAATATATTTACCACTACCGGCACTAATAGTGACCGGAAACCGCATCGCATGCCTTGGTCACGCGCTAGGACCTTCTTCAGGAAATAACATCAATTGTAGAAATGCAAGCGAACCTGTCACTTCCCACGTCTCTCTGACAACTAACTTTACAACCATTCGTAAATGAAAATCTGTTCAGAATGATTTGAGCTGCTTACAGACAGATAAAATCTTGTAGCATGGAATACTACTTAATAAAAAATTAATATATATATATAAATATAACGAAAAATATTAATTATTATAAATATAAAAGCTTGGGGATCGAATCGTTACACCTGTAACTCTTACGAGGGACGGCCGTGGGACGGGTCTCACCGTTTGGCTCAAGCTGTTTGCGTAGGAGCAGGCGGATGCACCATTCGAGTTCCTGGAATATCTCGCCAAGGTGAGTCATAGGAAAAGATAAAACGATCTCTAAAGATTTTTGTGGAGAGTTTGAGTTATTTGTCCTTTGTAGCTCTTATGTCGGTCAACACGATTGTGCCCAATGAATGGGCGGCGTACAAAATATAAATATGTAAATACACTCCTGGAAAAAATGACAAGTATTAGTTAATTATCACGAAGCCTCCGTGGCTTAGGCGGCAGCATGCCGGCCTCTCAACGCTGGGTCCGTGGTTCACATCCCGGTCACTCTATGTGAGATTTGTGCTGGACAAAAGCGAAGGCAGACAGGTTTTTCTCCGGGTACTCCAGTTTTACCTGTCAAAATTTCATTCCAGGAACACTGTCCACTATCATTTCATTTCATCTGTCATTCATTTACTCATTGCCTTCGAGGAGTGCGATAGGCTTCGGCAGCCGGCACAGTTCATATCCTAGCTGCTAGATGGAAGGCTTCATTCATTCCATCCATGACCCGGTCTGTCGACTGGAACAGGCTGTGGATTTTTTCAGTAAATTATCATAATTAAATGGAGCAATCTAACAGATCTCTTATCAGTTTGCCTCATGAGTATGAGTGTACACCTCAGACCAGATCATTCTTGGCAGAGCCAGGAGACAGCCAAACATGCTGGGCGCTACACCACTAGGTGATCCATAGTTTTCGAGATATTTATTCTTAAAAAAAATGAAAGAAAAAACAATAAAAACCAATTACTGTTTTCTCTTGCTACACGAAACGCCCACCACAAAATGTACATATCGGCCAAACATCTTAGGAAAGTGCTGATACATTCAACCCTGCCAGGATTCGAACATGAAATTTTCTCAACCGCAGTCAGACGCGCTAACCATTGCGCCACAGGGCCAATGCGTGTTATTTACACTATAGACCCATCTGGTTGTCCGTGAGTACAACTAAATCAGTGCAGAGTTAGAGGATTAAAACATGATGGAATATTCTCAAGTCATTTGTTCATGGCGATTGCCAAAAGTGCCGAATTTCCGGGCAGTTGCAAAAGGGTCATCCATTTCTTGACTAACGGTAACAATCAGGATGAATCTACTGACACAGCAGCCGAAATAGCTCAGTTGGGAGAGCGTTAGACTGAAGATCTAAAGGTCCCTGGTTCGATCCCGGGTTTCGGCAGTAGTTTTGTATTTCCAAAAAGTGAGCATACTTGTACATCTAACAAGAAGCCACAATAATCAGCAAAGGTCTGTGACCAGACTCGCCGCTCTATTTAAATCAGGCTTGCTCAAAGCAGGTGTTTCGCCAAGTACAGTAGGCACCCGCTCCGTGCACGGACGGCGAGCGGGCAAACTAGCTGCGTTCAGTCTTGGCAGCGTTAAAGCCTCTATAATGCCACCCTGTAGAGCAGTTCATTGAAAGTGTCGATATCCATTCGTAGAATGTTTCTATAAGGCATCCAACGTTTAGAATGAAGCATTGGTCTTATGGCGCGTCACGGCAGGGTTGCCACTCCATGAGAGGTGGCAGTACAAAGCGCTTCGCGTACACTTTCCGCACATTCAGCGATTGTGCTGTGAGGAAGACTTGAATTAAGTACTGTATAATAATACTAATGGTAGGCTAACATAACACATACAACGAAATAAAATTAAATTAACTATAACGAATGCTGAATGTGACATAAAGGAAACAAACAAAATAAAATAAATAAAGTACAAGCCCAAGGAAATGTGTGAAGTTTCGACTGCAGTTAAAGTTCAAGTACTTTATTAAAGAAAATACTCCTCATTGGCTTACCTTTCATGATTTATACTTTCGTTGGGTTTAAGGTTCTTAAAATAACTGAACACATTAATTACGACCTGTTTTTCCCTCCTTCTGAGCACTTAACCACGCTTTCTTTTCACAAAACTATGTATTGTTGTACGTAAAATTCGTAAAATACAACACGTTAAATCGAACAGAACTGCTGCACACACACTCAAGATAGAGACAGCCGAACTACTGAAATACATGCTCGAAGGGCACAGTAATAAAGCTGTGAGTAGCAAGCTGCACCCCGATGTCCTTCGAAATTTCATTTTTATAATCCGTGGTCAATGAACAGCCCGGTCGGTGTAAACAATTAAACATACACTCTGGGTAAGCAGGTAGAAAACTTCTTCCAACATTCCTCTACAACTCTCAAACTGACATGACATGGTGAGACCGTTTAGTTGATGTCAACAACCACGATGACTCAACTAACGACACATAAATCAAATAAAAGAAATACCGTGAGGATCAGGTGACCTTCCATAAAGGCTAAAGCGGCACGAGAGTCCGTAGTCCACAGGGATCGTGGTACATGGTGACGATGGTCATAGACCGCCTAAGGAAAGGTTCACCTTAAAACTAGACTGAGAAAATAAACATCCAGACTCATGTAAAACACCGTGAAAATTTATTAAAATTCACAAGCCCCTAGCCTAGTTCGGAGGGTTATAATCGGCTAGTCCGCAAATTAATAAATAAACAAAGATAAAGAACAGGTCCCCTACCTGAGAAGTTACTGAAAACCCTCGCGAAAGATCTAACTCACAATGATAAAGCAACAACAGCAACGCTAGGAATATGGTACGACGCAAGTCCCTAGTTCAAGTTACAAGATCAAGCTAATATCTGAATTTACATTTAACAGGGTAGCAAAACAAATCTAGGTTAGGATGGTACCATTTCGACATTTAAATTTAACATTAATTCAACTAGCTAAGTCCTATCAATTAACAAAATTTACGGCGATGACGTCCGTAAAAGAAAACAATTACATCCAAAAGCTAAGTGTACAGCCATGAAAAACAAACAATTTAATTATGCTTAATAACTATGTGCTAACAGCACACAATAAAGTAACATGTAGGGTTTAATACACTTGACATCATAAATTAATAACGAAATAGACACAGTAGTTTTATTAAAAATTCCTGCCTACACCTTGGTTTACTCTTTGTAAACCATAGTCATCTAATGTGAATAGTTACGGTGACGAATGCGCAGTTGAGACCACGTCTGACATCGCATGGCCTGAGCTCCACAAGCTACGAACTCTAGGTTCGCACATGCTTCAGGTCGCTACAAAAATGTCAACTGTCCTAGTCATTTCCTCACAAGGAAATTATCTTCAACTGCACGGCTATGTCAACAGTTCCAGAATGCAAAGAACAAAGTTAGATAGAAAGAATCGTTAGTTAGGCTTGTTTTACAACAATTATGCGTCTTATTATTAGAATGTCGGTTTATAGGTTTATCGTAGGTTTATGGCGAATAACATTGACAATAGCCTGGGCACGGAGTATCTCCAACTGAGATCATTCTCCACCAAAAAGCCTCGACTCAACAGTCGGAATATAATCAACGAGTATAACAACTCGGACACACAATAACACGGGTTACCAGCGGCGCTAAGCTCGCGTTCAATAACTCTGGGATAGGCCTGTACAACAGTTACCTTCCGATAACATCTGGTCAACGGGATCATCCCCGGACAAAGCATACAATAACATCCTGCTATAACAGGGTAGACTTCACCATCCTATAGAAAACCTTACATAACTGTACCTGTCATACGACAATACACGCAACAGAGCGTTAAACTAACAAAAACCGATCCATAAAACAAGTGATCAAATACAAGAGTGGAAACTGATTTCCATAAGCAAAATAGCAATGAAAGGAAAAGCGAATACAAATTGTACTCTGTCCTCGTCTATAGTAGTTTTGTCTCACAATAAAGCAGGCGTGCTCTAGGTCACTGGGTTACATAACCAGTTTATTCAAGGCCGGCGATTTAATCAATACAAAACCTGCACTTGGCCGGTTCATAAAAAACTCTACCATAGGTTACGGATCTCTACAGAGTCCGTGTATCAAACGCACGCTATAAATCTGAGTATATTAATACACTTCCGTCTTTCTACCAAAGACGTCTAAATGAAAGTAAACTTAAAATAACTGAAGCTCTTTGCTTTAAAAATGCAACTCAGTAGTTGCTAGAACATCAAATAAAAACGTGTCTCACACGACACAAGAAAAATATGATAAATGTGGCACAGATTCACACACTAGATCTGCTTAATGATACGTTGGGAACCGCGTTCGATGCTAGGCAACGAAACATTCCTTCTAGTTGTTAGGTTCAAACATGACCAAGAATAGCTTCTGAGCTTATTCAAAATGAAATATAATGCATTTACAAACTGGTAGTTACTGTCGACTACCTAAATGATACGACCGTTCTAACGACAGTCAGGGGTGTAACAAAGGATGGCTGCGAAGAATGCAGTCAATTAATAACCAAGGCATCTGATTGCCATATCTACAGTCAGCAAAGACTTGAAAATTACCCCAAGTAGGGTTGAACAAAATAGCCTCAAAATGACTACGATCAGGTTCAGCAAAAAGGTAGGCATTGACGTTCCACGACGTTCACCAAGCTGCACCAGGGCTGACCAAAATGTCTGACCCCAAGGGTGTCTCACTCTAAACTGAAATAAATGACATCTAACTAATCTAGTTACATCCCTACCTAGAAAAATGGCTGACACTGAGTGTGGTTGATTCACAAACTACATTAAAACTACTATACCACCAGAAACTAGAACAAAGAAGGGGTGTGACAAAAACTCACGAAATGGAGGAGCTCTCACTCAGCTCTCTAATCCACAACAAGGGTTGTACATAAACCTCTCTGGCTCTCTGGATCGGTATCCTCCTCATCAGGATTCCCATCTGGACTCCCCCAAAGACCAGGGTTCGATTTGTCCCTGTCGACATCTTCGTGGATATGCCTGGAAATGGCATTTTGGCTCCTTCCCTCTCGTTCATCGTTCTGGAAGTTCCACCATCATGCGGGTTCCTGTAGAAACGTCACCCCCCCCCCATACTGGGATGGTATTAGCCCATGGTGACTGCTTCAACCATGGTGAATAAAAGTCCAATCACGTGGGTAACGAAATAAGTTGCGTGATTATTCATCCTCTCACTTCCAAAATTATAATGTCCGTCGTGACTATTCTAGGCTTCAATTATAAAATACGACACAGCCTTAATCTTGCAGATGTGGATTAGCATGTGAGCTAACACTATTTTATAATGCTGCACGTGCTAGTGACGCTATTTTTGTATCACGCAGCATCCGTGAATTATACGACGTTTCAAAGATGAAATTTCCACTTTGGCAATTTAAATATCTCATACAATTATAATCACACTTATTCAGGATAAATGTAACACTATTACCTGTATATTTCCACTAGGCATCTGCCCTCCACATACGCGTGGGTAATATGTGATGTCACAGCAATGTTGTGCAATACACTATACTTGCCAATAATTATTTCCCAAGCTTCTTATTTAATTCACTGGACTTCATCGACAGTGGATATTAGTATTTGCTTGCTCGATGGCACCTTATAATCACTTTTAACGCTAAACAGCGGATATTCTTCTACGTCTCGTAGGACAAATGTAATTCCACGCCTACACAAGGCGGATTCTCAAGACGCAGTGCTCCGGTACTGGGTGTCTCTAGAAAGTAGGTCGTCAAAACGAAAACGTTGAGCGACTACTTACGTTCCTTTTTGCGTATCTGCAAGGGTATTACCTTACCTAAAGTAAAAATTAAACATTCTCCAAAATGTTTTAATAATGCAGCATGACGAAATGGAATATTCTGAGTCTCGTAGGAAAGATAAAAATAATTAATAAGACCTCAGATAATAATTAGCAGTTTACACCAAAGTCAAAAGTGCGATTCACCGCTACTTCAAAGTATCGCGTGATCTCTCAGCTTCACGTGGCTTCCTGGGTGTGTTCAAAAGTACAACATCCCATCATAAACGCTCTGTCATTAAAAAAATATCACATGAACCATAGCTCAGCGGGTTCATCTGCCTCTCTGTCGTTTCAAATAAAATGTTGGGATAACATTTTTATTTGCTTTGAAATTCATTCAAGAGTGATATTTTTTTTAGATTGGCTGCATTAAAGGTTCCAATGCGTTCTCCTGTCCTAATGTCTTCTATCACATAACTTCCATTGTTTAAAGGCTGTCGGATACGACTAGGGCCATAATACAAGGATAGAAATTTCCCATATATGCGGTCTATAGGACTAGAAATTCCGGGTCTCCTTATAAGGATAAGGTCTCCTTCTACTAGTGGTTCTCTAAACCTCTGGCGTCTAGTTCTTCTCAAGCGCTTGGCAGCTTGTCTGTCCATAGTCTCTCTCGCAGCTAAAAGTCTGCTGGCATGTGATGGTTGTAAACAAGGTGGATTTACAATCACACGATCCCATATTCTCAGCGGCATCTGGTTCAAATGCAAGACCATAGGTATTTGACCAGTGCTTTCATGTACTGTTGAATTAATACATTTTGCCATAACAACAAGGACTTCAGTCCATCGCCAGTGTTCTTCTTGACAATATAATCGACAGAATTTTGCGATAATAGACATCACGCATTCTGCTGGGTTGCTCTCTGGATGTCGAATAGATGATAAAACATGACCTATTTCAAGCTCATTCATGGCATTGGCAAATTCTGCTGAGGTGTACTGTGATCCGTGATCAGTCAACAAGAATTGTGGCTTTCCTGCCTCCGGTATCACTTGACGTCTAATCCTCTGAATAATCTGATGTGCAGTAGCTTTTTGAATTGGATGAAGCATCGTATATTTCGTGAACACATCCACCGTTACAACGATGTATCGATTCCCACGACGAGCCTTAGGTATTGGGCCATACAGGTCCTGTGCATACAACTCTCTAGGTTGAGTTGGTAGTATTGGTCTAGGTTGTTCCTTCAGCAAGTGTGACGTGTACTTGTTCCGCTGGCATGCGTCGCAAGCACGTAAACACTGTCTAACGGTGGTTCCTAACCCTTTCCATGTGAAAGACTCCTTGATAGTTGCAATGGTTTTGTCTGTTCCACCATGTCCAATGGATAAATGTACCATAAGAATAACAGATTCTTGGTATCTCCTAGGAATAACTGCACGCAGTTGAGTGTGGTCCTCGTCTACAAACTTGTATAAGACACGATGATAAATCAAATAATCATCTGCAACAGCAGCAATCCTTGCATAATGATCATCCTGTGGATCCATTCTTCGTTCTAGGAAACGGATAATATGTCTGAGTTCCTCCTCACGTCGCTGTCCTTCAGGTAAATGACGAAATCGGCGAAGGTGTTCCTCGCATTCTCCCTCGATGTCTATGGCATTAACAGTAGCTTCAGGATTCCGGCTGAGGATGTCGGCCAACACATTCTCTCTGCCTGGTCGATAAACTATTTCCAAATCGAACTGTTGGAGAAACAGCGTCCAACGTGTGATCCTGTCGCTTGCCAGTCTTGTTCTCAAGATGAAGGTCAACGCATGATGATCGGTTCTCACAATAATCCTGTGACCTAACAGAAGTTTCTGCCAGTATTCAAGTGCGTAAACAATTGCAAGTGCTTCTATCTCGGTCGTGAAGTAGTGAGATTCATGTGCTCTTAAACGTCGGCTTAAGAAAGCAATGTAATGACGTTTCTTCTCATCATCTTCCTGCAGTAAAATGGCTCCTATACCAATGGCAGATGCATCAGTTTCTAGAATAAAGTTCCGAGAGTAATCTGGATATTCTAACTGAATTGAGTCCACAAGCATCTGTTTAGCTCTCCTGAAAGCTATCTCGCATTCATCATTCCAGTTCCACCTGCAGTTCTTTTTCAATAATCCTTGCAGTGGTGCAACAGTTTCGGAATACTTCTCACAATGAGCAGCAAAGAATTGGAGAATTCCTAAGAATTGTCTCACGTGTTTCACACGGGTTGGTGTTGGAAATGCAGCAACAGTTCTAATCTTTGCCGGATTCGGTCTATATCCTTCTCCATTCATTATGTGTCCAACGAATTTCACTTCTTTCTGAAAAAATCGACACTTGTCAAACTTGACCTTAAAATTTGCCTGTCGGAGATTCTCAAAAACAAGGCACAATGTCTTTAAATGCTCTTCTTCTGTTCCCGAAGCTATGATTATGTCATCCACATAACATATTACTTTCTGCTTCACTTCATGAGTCAGCTTGGCATCAAGCGCTCTGATTAATGCGGCTCCGGCATTTTTCAATCCAAATGGTAGTTTTTGGAATACATAAGTAGTCTGATCAAACAAGAATCCAGTATATTTCTGAGTATACTCAGATAATCTGATATGGTAATAAGACTGAACCAAGTCTAATGATGAAAATATCCTTTTTCCTTTGAACTTCCTGAGAATGTCCCTAATCTTGGGCGGTCTGTCATGCTCAGGAGCTAGGCGTTCATTCAAGGCTCTGGCATCAAGACAAAGTCTCAAGCTTCCATCTACCTTAACCACAGGTATTATGGGATTCAAGAAAGGAGTCGGTGATTTCTTGATTGTACCTGCTGCTTCCATCTCATGGATCTTCTTAGCAGCTTCTTCGAGATGTTTCTCGGCAATCGGATAGATCCTTTTCTGGAATGGGGAATCGTCCAGTAATACAAGATCATACTCGTAGTCTAATATCTCACCAGGTGTGGTGTCGAATATATCTCTGTATTCGTTCAGTATTGCGTCAAGATCCTCATGTGTGGGTGCTGATAACGATTCTGCCTCTTCGTCGGCATCTAGTGTCGCCTCAATTTCCTTGCCCTTTAATGCTTCGACTACGTCTACTTCGGATAGGAATTCCGGTTCTTCTTCAATTAGGCTCATCTGAATGGGTTCGTTCGGCTTGAACTCTACCGTATTCCGTCCCATGTCAATGATTCCATCATATTTTCTAATGAAGTCTGCGCCTAAAATGGCATCATGATGCAGGCCCTTCATTACGAGAAATTCGTGCAAGTACACGTGGCTCGAAATCTTCACAGTACACAAAATCTGGATTTTGCACGTTACAACGCGGTCAGGTATGACACCTCTGACTCTTATAGCTGAAATGGGCAACTCCGTCACCTCAGAGTTTGCTCTAAGTCTGGCATGGCAATCGGCGGAAATTACACTAATCATCGCTCCAGTGTCGATGAGTATGACTACACTGACTTCATTCAAGGTGGCTACAATCTTGGGTAGACGTGTTAATTCATAAATGTGGTTCGTCGTTCGTCGTTCGTCCAACAAGTCTTCTTGGATTGGCTCCCAGAGTAATATAGAGGCAGTCACTCGGTGCTCAACCAAACAAGAATCTATTGATTTTTCGGAGTTTTTTTTTCTGTCATGGCGAGAAGTACTGGGCTGGTTCTGCTCCGTCTCCTGCGCCGAATGTCTATTTTCCCTGGAAGTAGGGTTCCGTTCTCCCTCTTCTTGGATCTGCAATTCTCTCAATTGTTGGAGGTACTCACGGCTCTCCCGCGCTCTTCCTTTCCAATCCCTGTCTGGCTGGTATCTAGGGTCTCGATTTCTGTCGTAACCCCCACTATATCGATAGTCTCTACGGATACGTCCGTGTTGCTGATTTCTTCCTTCATTCCCTCGGCGGTTGTTTTCATGACGTCGGTTGTCGTCCGTCCTTCGGTCGAATCGCCGGTCCCAATGACTTCGCCGGTCATCATGTTGATTTCGAGTATACGGAGTGTTGTTCCATTCTCTCCTGTTATAACTGTAATTGTTATCACGTCGCCCAGAATCCTCTGTGGTTTGTGTTTGTTGTGGCGTCTGGCTCACTTTATCAACAGTCGTCAGATTCATATGTCTATCCTCGCGCCTATCAGCCTTCTGCTGACGGTGTGTAGGAAACTGTTCTGTGTTAGCGTCCAACCTTCGCAGTATCTGGTCACACTGCTGGAAAGTGGATGCCCCTGCAGCGATTAACACACGTTGTACATCCGCAGGGTACTGCCAAACAATTGTGTTCACCAAATCTTGTTCGGACAACGGAGGCTGAAGACAACGGAGCTTCGCGAGCTGTATTGCGAAGTAATTCGCATAACGAGTAGGTGTATTGGAACTGTACCTTCGAGTGTACATCTCAGCTCGGATACTCTGCTGGATGTCGCTCGACCAATATGTTCTTAATAACGCTTCCTTAAAGTCTTGGTAGCCTGTAAATGAGTATCGGAATGCTCTGACCCAGGTACCGGCTTGTCCCTCAAGCAGTCGCTCTATAACTCTTAGTTCCCTCTCTGGAGTTACCATAGTATCACGTAAGTAGCTTTCGACATTTGCTAGGAATTCCACTGGAGTAACACCGCTCCCAGTTCCCGAGAAGCGAGCTGGTTGCTCCTCTCTTGAACGAATTATGGTGACATTTCCCTGCGTATTCGCGGGTCTGAAAGTATTTTGCATGTAACTCTGCGTAGGAGTGTTAGTCTCATGACTAATTCGATTAGATGCTGGTTGAAACGGGTGAGCGTCAAAGTTCAAGGTCTGACCTTGCGCTAAATTAGTGAATTGTGACGGTTGCGATTCCATAGGCGCGCTGGGTTGGAAATGGGTAGGCATCATTCCTCCTGATTGAGATATAGGCGTTTCCTGAGATTCTCCCATCTGTGGGTGTACGTGTCTCTCTCTTGGAGTCGTCTCGAGTCTGTCCAGGCGTCTTTCTATTACTTCAAGACCTGGGATGGTTCTGGCTGCGACTTTGTTGCCTAAGTCGTTCAATTGCAGCTCGATCCTGTCAACCTTTCCCTTGAGGTTTGTGTCTACCTCGCGTATGGCCGTCCTAAGGTTATAACTGAGGTCTAACCTCTCGGTCACCGCGACTTCCTCAAATCTCTTTTGTAAGGAATCGATATCTCCTTCAACTCTGGACATATTTTCTTGGATTTTACCCACATCGTCTCTAACCTCGGCTACCTTAGCCTTGACGGTAGCTTCGTGTTCGTTGAGGTCACCTCTCAATAACATGAGGTCAATTTTGTGTTCCTCATGATGAACATCAACTGTCTCACGTAGACTGGCTACGGTTTCCGTCAATTCAGAAATGTTTCTCCTGTTGGTGTTAAGTTCCTCTTTAATCTCCATCATACCATCAACGATAGTCTTCACGTTGTTATTAACGGCATTGGCAGCTCCTCTCATCAAGATTAAACCAACGTTCATGGTTGCCATGTTCTTCTTCACATTTCCGATAAATCCCTCGACGTGATCTAGTCGAGTCCCGAATTCTTCCCTGGTATGTTCCAGATCTGCTCTCATGTCTATCTGGACTTTATTCAAGGTTGTCTGAATTTGAGCTGTGTGCTCCTCCAATCGGTTTTGCACCTCCTCCCTAGCTCTATTCATCTGGTCGGTTAAGCAATCTACGCGCTGGTTAGCCTCCTGATGGTGTCGTATGACATCAACCCTAACAGCTGCTAAACCTGTCGTCAGATCATTTCTCGCTTCGATCCTATATGTGTCCATGTCTGCCCTGACTTGAGTTAAATCAGCCCTAACATTATTTACAGAGTGGGTGTTAATTTCTAAGTCCTGTCTTACATTGTTGACTTCCTGTCTAACCTGGTCCACATGACCACTGACATTGTTGACTTCCTGTCTAACCTGGTCCACATGACCACTGACATTGTTGACTTCCTGTCTAACCTGGTCCACATGACCACTGACATTGTTGACTTCCTGTCTAACCTGGTCCACATGACCACTGACATTGTTTACAGCCTGAGTATTCTGACCTAAGTCAGCAGTAATCTGTTGAAGATTGGCATTCACACCTGCCATCATCTCTCCAAACACACGACGAATAGTTTCCTCATCCATAGATAAGAAATATATGAGAAAGTGAGGGATCAATTTCTACTGGAACTTACAGCTATGATTAGTTACTTGGTGGTATAAAGCTTGCTTCATTTATATAAATATCACGAGTACAGCTGGAGTATGCAAACTAAGTGCTTTTACATTTACAAAGACAACGGTGAGCAAAGCAAAGTATTACATTTACTTAGGATGAGGCATCATCAAAGAAAATCCTATCCTTCATTTATCCAACACTAAAGCCTCACCCCATGGACTTCTATCAAACATGAATGCCATGCGGTCAATTGATCTGCAGTACGACTTTCTAAGTTCGTCCCAGTCCTGTCAATTTACCATTAATCAACATTAGGATCCTCAAAAAAATAACATGGTACTGAGGGTCACCACGTTAACGTCGGCACATGAGTTGGGCGCCATTTTATGACGTCCAAGTCAAGCCCACAACGTTGTGCGCCATTTTATGACGTCCGTTTAGTTGATGTCAACAACCACGATGACTCAACTAACGACACATAAATCAAATAAAAAAAATACCGTGAGGATCAGGTGACCTTCCATAAAGGCTAAAGCGGCACGAGAGTCCGTAGTCCACAGGGATCGTGGTACATGGTGACGATGGTCATAGACCGCCTAAGGAAAAGTTCACCTTAAAACTAGACTGAGAAAATAAACATCCAGACTCATGTAAAACACCGTGAAAATTTATTAAAATTCACAAGCCCCTAGCCTAGTTCGGAGGGTTATAATCGGCTAGTCCGCAAATTAATAAATAAACAAAGATAAAGAACAGGTCCCCTACCTGAGAAGTTACTGAAAACCCTCGCGAAAGATCTAACTCACAATGATAAAGCAACAACAGCAACGCTAGGAATATGGTACGACGCAAGTCCCTAGTTCAAGTTACAAGATCAAGCTAATATCTGAATTTACATTTAACAGGGTAGCAAAACAAATCTAGGTTAGGATGGTACCATTTCGACATTTAAATTTAACATTAATTCAACTAGCTAAGTCCTATCAATTAACAAAATTTACGGCGATGACGTCCGTAAAAGAAAACAATTACATCCAAAAGCTAAGTGTACAGCCATGAAAAACAAACAATTTAATTATGCTTAATAACTATGTGCTAACAGCACACAATAAAGTAACATGTAGGGTTTAATACACTTGACATCATAAATTAATAACGAAATAGACACAGTAGTTTTATTAAAAATTCCTGCCTACACCTTGGTTTACTCTTTGTAAACCATAGTCATCTAATGTGAATAGTTACGGTGACGAATGCGCAGTTGAGACCACGTCTGACATCGCATGGCCTGAGCTCCACAAGCTACGAACTCTAGGTTCGCACATGCTTCAGGTCGCTACAAAAATGTCAACTGTCCTAGTCATTTCCTCACAAGGAAATTATCTTCAACTGCACGGCTATGTCAACAGTTCCAGAATGCAAAGAACAAAGTTAGATAGAAAGAATCGTTAGTTAGGCTTGTTTTACAACAATTATGCGTCTTATTATTAGAATGTCGGTTTATAGGTTTATCGTAGGTTTATGGCGAATAACATTGACAATAGCCTGGGCACGGAGTGTCTCCAACTGAGATCATTCTCCACCAAAAAGCCTCGACTCAACAGTCGGAATATAATCAACGAGTATAACAACTCGGACACACAATAACACGGGTTACCAGCGGCGCTAAGCTCGCGTTCAATAACTCTGGGATAGGCCTGTACAACAGTTACCTTCCGATAACATCTGGTCAACGGGATCATCCCCGGACAAAGCATACAATAACATCCTGCTATAACAGGGTAGACTTCACCATCCTATAGAAAACCTTACATAACTGTACCTGTCATACGACAATACACGCAACAGAGCGTTAAACTAACAAAAACCGATCCATAAAACAAGTGATCAAATACAAGAGTGGAAACTGATTTCCATAAGCAAAATAGCAATGAAAGGAAAAGCGAATACAAATTGTACTCTGTCCTCGTCTATAGTAGTTTTGTCTCACAATAAAGCAGGCGTGCTCTAGGTCACTGGGTTACATAACCAGTTTATTCAAGGCCGGCGATTTAATCAATACAAAACCTGCACTTGGCCGGTTCATAAAAAACTCTACCATAGGTTACGGATCTCTACAGAGTCCGTGTATCAAACGCACGCTATAAATCTGAGTATAATAATACACTTCCGTCTTTCTACCAAAGACGTCTAAATGAAAGTAAACTTACAATAACTGAAGCTCTTTGCTTTAAAAATGCAACTCAGTAGTTGCTAGAACATCAAATAAAAACGTGTCTCACACGACACAAGAAAAATATGATAAATGTGGCACAGATTCACACACTAGATCTGCTTAATGATACGTTGGGAACCGCGTTCGATGCTAGGCAACGAAACATTCCTTCTAGTTGTTAGGTTCAAACATGACCAAGAATAGCTTCTGAGCTTATTCAAAATGAAATATAATGCATTTACAAACTGGTAGTTACTGTCGACTACCTAAATGATACGACCGTTCTAACGTCAGTCAGGGGTGTAACAAAGGATGGCTGCGAAGAATGCAGTCAATTAATAACCAAGGCATCTGATTGCCATATCTACAGTCAGCAAAGACTTGAAAATTACCCCAAGTAGGGTTGAACAAAATAGCCTCAAAATGACTACGATCAGGTTCAGCAAAAAGGTAGGCATTGACGTTCCACGACGTTCACCAAGCTGCACCAGGGCTGACCAAAATGTCTGACCCCAAGGGTGTCTCACTCTAAACTGAAATAAATGACATCTAACTAATCTAGTTACATCCCTACCTAGAAAAATGGCTGACACTGAGTGTGGTTGATTCACAAACTACATTAAAACTACTATACCACCAGAAACTAGAACAAAGAAGGGGTGTGACAAAAACTCACGAAATGGAGGAGCTCTCACTCAGCTCTCTAATCCACAACAAGGGTTGTACATAAACCTCTCTGGCTCTCTGGATCGGTATCCTCCTCATCAGGATTCCCATCTGGACTCCCCCAAAGACCAGGGTTCGATTTGTCCCTGTCGACATCTTCGTGGATATGCCTGGAAATGGCATTTTGGCTCCTTCCCTCTCGTTCATCGTTCTGGAAGTTCCACCATCATGCGGGTTCCTGTAGAAACGTCACCCCCCCCCCCCCCATACTGGGATGGTATTAGCCCATGGTGACTGCTTCAACCATGGTGAATAAAAGTCCAATCACGTGGGTAACGAAATAAGTTGCGTGATTATTCATCCTCTCACTTCCAAAATTATAATGTCCGTCGTGACTATTCTAGGCTTCAATTATAAAATACGACACAGCCTTAATCTTGCAGATGTGGATTAGCATGTGAGCTAACACTATTTTATAATGCTGCACGTGCTAGTGACGCTACTTTTGTATCACGCAGCATCCGTGAATTATACGACGTTTCAAAGATGAAATTTCCACTTTGGCAATTTAAATATCTCATACAATTATAATCACACTTATTCAGGATAAATGTAACACTATTACCTGTATATTTCCACTAGGCATCTGCCCTCCACATACGCGTGGGTAATATGTGATGTCACAGCAATGTTGTGCAATACACTATACTTGCCAATAATTATTTCCCAAGCTTCTTATTTAATTCACTGGACTTCATCGACAGTGGATATTAGTATTTGCTTGCTCGATGGCACCTTATAATCACTTTTAACGCTAAACAGCGGATATTCTTCTACGTCTCGTAGGACAAATGTAATTCCACGCCTACACAAGGCGGATTCTCAAGACGCAGTGCTCCGGTACTGGGTGTCTCTAGAAAGTAGGTCGTCAAAACGAAAACGTTGAGCGACTACTTACGTTCCTTTTTGCGTATCTGCAAGGGTATTACCTTACCTAAAGTAAAAATAAACATTCTCCAAAATGTTTTAATAATGCAGCATGACGAAATGGAATATTCTGAGTCTCGTAGGAAAGATAAAAATAATTAATAAGACCTCAGATAATAATTAGCAGTTTACACCAAAGTCAAAAGTGCGATTCACCGCTACTTCAAAGTATCGCGTGATCTCTCAGCTTCACGTGGCTTCCTGGGTGTGTTCAAAAGTACAACATCCCATCATAAACGCTCTGTCATAAAAAAAATATCACATGAACCATAGCTCAGCGGGTTCAATGGTTATCTTTAAAAATAGAAAAGTTGGCAGCATACGAACTTATTCAATGCTGCTTTGCGGTTATGAGAGAATATTCAGAAGTTTTATCTACATGAAAATTGTAATATTGCCAGTATAAAATATTTCAATAATCCATCATCAAGACGGCACATTTAGCTACACGTGTGTGAAAAATAGGCATCACAAAGTCAATGCAACATGAAATAAGATCGATTTTACTAAAAAGGAGACTCAGTTTATCGGTTAAAAAATATGGATATCTAATTTTTCTACCATTTCTATCAAGTTTACGTAGTTCTAATATAGGACAAAAAGAGATCGGCAAAACATAGTCCTATCCGAATATGCTATTTTCTCGACAATGAAAAGTTTTCGACTGATATGGCAACAGTGGAGTGCTAGAAAATGACAGGGTCATACATGTCTCGCGTGCAACAGAAAGAGAGAAGAATATCCCTATCTAACCAGTGCTTCATTCTAAACGTTGGATGCCTTATAAAATCGCATGGTTCTAATATTTGTATGACTAATTTTTTTTCTCTGTAATAACCACTTTTTAGCCCAATATTTTCTCTTTCGTGTCGACTTCAATGGCAACAAAGTCAATGCGATTCCTATTTTTTGAAATTTAGAAAAGGAAGGAGCCATGATCGCGCGTGCTTTCAGACCAGAGCGAGCCAGCCTACTGCAGATCGGGCCCAGCGGATTGTGTCGTGTTGAGAGCAGCACCCGATTTACCGCGCTAACTACCCAGCAGGTCGGGCCCAACAGATTGGGTCGTGTGTAGAGTCCTTTTTAAACCAACCGATTGCCCTCTGCAATGACAGCTGGTACTACGAATATCAGGATCTGGGAGGAGAAAGGGTGAACCTGCAATAAGATTACATACAATACTCGCCCTTTCAGCCGGGAGGAAAAAGGGCGAATCAGCAAAAAGAATACATACACTATTCGTCCTTTCTCCTTCCAGCTCCTGATATGGAGTCAGCTGAGAAGAGACCAAATTGTATGGCAAATATCAGGCAAAAGGATCCCAATGGGAAGGGCAGTGGCTTTATGTGCCAATTGGAGAACGTGTTAAATATTTAGTATGTAGACATTCTGTTATAGCTAAAAATTTAACGCTAAACTGCAGCTATAATGTGCACGTTTGGTTCTTTATATTTATGTGAACTATTTTCTTCGCTTTAAAGCTTTGCGAATCCAGACTGATAGTTATCTGAGGACAGTTCTTCGACTGCACACCGGTACAAGTATATGTCCAGTCATTCCATCACCTGCAGAAAAACATTGGGCATATACCTCATAATGTACACACTTGAATGTCTGCATTTTTGTAATGCAATGTAAAGACACTGTCTATAATTAATCAGTACATAATTAGATAGAACCAGCCGCTCTCTCCCTTCGTCTCGCTACACTCTGACGTATACGGGCTGGTAAACCGCCCGCATTTACGTGACATCTGCCTGACTGCATGGGCCAGGGTAAACAGGCGTCCATCTGACCACCTCTGGTCCATCGCATAGAGATAGTAAACTATACACTAGAGGTATTACCCGTCTGAGATATGAGTGCCGGTGGCCAAGTTGGAATATATTAAAACTCAGCAATTCTTCGAGGTTTGTGCCGTGTCTTGTGTGGGTTTTCGACTAGGACACCAAGCTGAGTCATCGGCGGGCTCTTGGTGTCCCCACCCGGGCGATTGCCAAAAGTGCCGAATTTCCAGGCAGTTGCAAAAGGGTCATCCATCTATTGACTAACAGAGCAGCCGAAATAGCTCAGTTGGGAGAGCGTTAGACTGAAGATCTAAAGGTCCCTGGTTCGATCCCGGATTTCGGCAGTAGTTTTGTATTTCCAAAAAGTGAGCATACTTGCAGTACATCTTAAAACAAGCCACAATAATCAGCAAAGGTCTGAGACCAGACTCGCCGCTCTATTTAAATCAGGCTCTGCTCAAAGCAGGTGTTTCGCCAAGTACTGTAGGCACCCGCTCCGTGCACGGACGTCGAGCGGGTAAAGTAGTTGCGTTCAGTCTTGGCAGCGTTAAAGCCTCTATAATGCCACCATGTGGAGCAGTTCATTGAAAGTGTCGATATCCATTCGTAGAAAGTTTCTAAAATCGCATGGTTCTAATACCTGTATGACAATTTTTTTCTCTGTAATAACCACTTTTTAGCCCAATATTTTCTCTTTCGTGTCGACTTCTATGGCAACAAAGTCAATGCGATTCCTATTTTTTGAAATTTAGAAAAGGAAGGATCCATGATCGCGCGTGCTTTCAGACCAGAGCGAGCCAGCCTACTGCAGATCGGGCCCAGCAGATTGGGTCGTGTGGAGAGCAGCACCCGATTTACCGCGCTAATTACCCAGCAGATCGGGCCCAACAGATTGGGTTGTGTGTAGAGTCCTTTTTAAACCAACCGATTGCCTTCTGCAGTGACAGCTGGTAATACGAATATCAGGATCTGGGAGGAGAAAGGGTGAATCTGCAATAAGATTACATACAATACTCGCCCTTTCAGCCGGGAGGAAAAAGGGCGAATCAGCAAAAAGATTACATACACTATTCGTCCTTTCTCCTTCCAGCTCCTGATATGGAGTCAGCTGTGAAGAGATCAAGTTGTATGGCAAATATCATGCAAAAGAATCCCAATGGGAAGGGCAATGGCTTTATGTACCAACTGGAGAACGTGCTAAATATTTAGTAAGTAGACATTCTGTGATAGCTAAAAATGTAACGTTAAGCGGCAGCTATAATGCGCACGGTTCGTTCTACATATTTATGTGAACTATTTTCTTCGCTTTAAAGCTTTGCAAATCCACACAGTTATCTGAGGGCAGTTCTTCGACTGCACACCGGTACAAGTATATGTCCAGTCATTCCCTCACCTGCAGAAAAACATTGGGCGCATACCTCATAATGTACACATTTGAATGTCTGCATTTTTGTAATGCAATGTAAAGACACTGTCTATAATTAATCAGTACATAATTAGATTGAACCAGCCGCTCTCTCCCTTCGTCTCGCTACACTCTGACGTATACGGGCTGGTAAACCGCCCGCATTTACGTCACATCTGCCTGACTGCATGGGCCAGGGTAAACAGGCGTCCTTCTGACCACCTCTGGTCCAACGCATAGAGATAGTAAACTATACACTAGAGGTATTACCCGTCTGAGATATGAGTGCCGGTGGCCAAGTTGGAATATATTAAAACTCAGCAATTCTTCGAGGTTTGTGCCGTGTCTTGTGTGGGTTTTCGACTAGGACACCAAGCTGAGTCATCGGCGGGCCCTTGGTGTCCCCACCCGGGCGATTGCCAAAAGTGCCGAATTTCCAGGCAGTTGCAAGAGGGTCATCCATCTCTTGACTAACAGAGCAGCCGAAATAGCTCAGTTGGGAGAGCGTTAGACTGAAGATCTAAAGGTCCCTGCTTCGATCCCGGGTTTCGGCAGTAGTTTTGTATTTCCAAAAAGTGAGCATACTTGTTCATCTAACAACAAGCCACAATAATCAGCAAAGGTCTGAGACCAGACTCGCCGCTCTATTTAAATCAGGCTTGCTCAAAGCAGGTGTTTCGCCAAATAGGCACCCGCTCCGTGCACGGACGACGAGCGGGCAAAGTAGCTGCGTTCAGTCTTGGCATCGTCAAAGCCTCTATAATGCCACCATGTAGAGCAGTTCATTGAAAGTGTCGATATCCATTCGTAGAATGTTTCTAAAATCGCATGGTTCTAATACCTGTATGACTAAATTTTTTTCTCTGAAATAACCACTTTTTAGCCCAATATTTTATCTTTCGTATCGACTTCAATGGCAACAAAGTCAATGCGATTCCTATTTTTTGAAATTTAGAAAAGGTAGGAGCCATGATCGCGCGTGCTTTCAGACCAGAGCGAGCCAGGATACTGCAGATCGGACCCAGCAGATTGTGTCGTGTGGAGAGCAGCACCCGATTTACCGCGCAGATCGGGCCCAACAGATTGGGTCGTGTGTAGAGTCCTTTTTAAACCAACCGATTGCCTTCTGCAGTGACAGCTGGTACTACGAATATCAGGATCTGGGAGGAGAAAGGGTGAATCTGCAATAAGATTACATACAATACTCGCCCCTTTCAGCCGGGAGGAAAAAGGGCGAATCAGCAAAAAGATTACATACACTATTCGTCCTTTCTCCTTCCAGCTCCTGATATGGAGTCAGCTGACAAGTGACCAAGTTGTATGGCAAATATCATGCAAAAGAATCCCAATGGGAACGGCAGTGGCTTTATGTGCCAATTGGAGAACGTGTTAAATATTTAGTATGTAGACATTCTGTTATAGCTAAAAATTTAACGTTAAGCTGCAGCTATAATGTGCACGTTTGGTTCTACATATTTATGTGAACTATTTTCTTCGCTTTAAAGCTTTGCGAATCCAGACAGATAGTTATCTGAGGGCATTCTCCGACTGCACACTGGTACAAGTATATGACCAGTCATTCCCTCACCTGCAGAAAAACATTGGGCATATACCTCATAATGTACACACTTGAATATCTGCATTCAAGGAATGCAATGTAAAGACACTGTCTACAATTAATCAGTTCAGAATTAGATTGAACCAGCAGCTTTCTCGCTTCGTCTCGCTACACTGTGACGTATGCGTGCTGGTAGACCGCCCGCATTTACGTCACATCTGCCTGACTGCATGGGCCAGGGTAAACAGGCGTCCTTCTGACCACCGCTGGTCCAACGCATAGAGATAGTAAACTGTACACTAGGGGCCGATAGCCTAGATGTTAGGCCCCTTAAAACAACAATCATCATCATCATCAAACTGTACACTAGAGGTATTACCCGTCTGAGATATGAGTGCCGGTGGCCAAGTTGGAATATATTAAAACTCAGCAATTCTTCTAGGTTTGTGCCGTGTCTTGTGTGGGTTTTCAATTAGGACACCAAGCTGAGTCATCGGCGGGCTCTTGGTGTCCCCGCCCGGACCCCCACAGGAGTGACGAACTGCGCGCTCCCTCCCTTTATATTAGGTGCAACTGCACCACCTGGCATCGAGAACTAAAAGCTCAAGCAGCCTTAACCTCCCTATTGTTACGGCTGTGAGTTTGTGTCATCACTCGCCGCATGAGTCACAACAGCCCTAGGGCTGGGCTGGGCCTTGCCTCGTGTATTGCGCGCGCCTTATGCAACAGGGCTACTACAGACAAAGGGATAGTCCAGAAGATTCGTGACTGGACCAGCGATGGAAACCTCGAGAAGCCGTGGACCCTGGATGGATCTAGAACCATTTATTGAGTCACCGGCCTGCTATATAAGAGTGACCCGTGAAGCAGTTGTTGTATTTTACGTGCTAGTGTGAGCGTTTATTCTGAGCGACAGAAGTGTGGTGACTTGCGAAACCCCTAGTGTAGCGGCGTAGTGAGGAACATACAGGGGACTGCCGTGTTCTGAGTAAGTGTGCTTTCACTGAGTGTCAGATATTGTGGTGTCGAAATCCAGTGACATTGTTTCTCCCAGCTGGTGAACAGCGCGCAGCAAGTGCTCGTAAGTACTGTAGTAGACGCACATTAGAAAGAAGTTGCATGTAGTTCTGTCAAGGCCACTAGGCTCATTAGCGGCAGGATTAACTTCTGTGGTTTGTTGACATGTGAAAGGGGCAAGAGCTCTTCACAAGCAAGAGACTTTGTAAACTGGAGTAAGGTTCCTAATTGCTTGTATTTGCTGATTAGTGTAATTTTCTGGCCGCAATAAAGTTAATTACTTCTTTAAGCAGTAATTGGTGTTGTGCTTCCTACCCACCGTAATCCAGTTAACAAAAGTGCCACTAGGGGGGTGGCACGTAACAACTGGTGTCAGAAGCCGGATTACGAACTCAAGCACAACACCTGACGGTCCTGGTTTCAAAACCCGAGCAGGTCATTTTCTCTAATTTTCCTGTGAGTGGATGCCATTTACAAGGCAAACAACTAAAATGGAGGCGCAATTGGCAGCATTGCTAGAAAAGCTAAATGGCATAGAAGACGGCCAGAAGAATTTAACCAAGGACCTAACTGCCAAATTCGAAGACGGCCAGAAGAATTTAACCAAGGACCTAACTGCCAAAATGGAAGATGGCCAGAAGAAGATGGAGGATGGCCAGAAGAAGTTAGCAGAGGACCTGAAGGACAGCCAAAATAAGTTAGCGGAGGACCTGAAGAAGATGGAGGACGGCCAGAAGAAGATGGAGGACGGCCAGAAGAAGATGGAGGACGGCCAGAAGAAGTTAGCCGAGGACCTAACTGCCAAACTAGAAGACGGCCAGAAGAAGCTAGCGGAGGACCTGAAGAGGATAGAGGACGGCCAGAAGAAGATGGAAGACGGTCAGAATAAGTTGACACAGGACCTGAAGAAATTAGAACTGGGTCTGCGTGAGGAAGTCACGGCAGTGGAAAAGAAGTTCGACGCCTTACAAATGGAAGTTGCCGAGCTGCGCCAACGCCCGCTGATGGGGGTGGAGGAGAAATTCAACGCCTTACAAGTGGAAGTTGCCGAGCTGTGCCAACGCCCGCTGATGGGGGTGGAGGAGAAATTCAACGCCTTACAAAAGGAAGTTGCCGAGCTGCGCCAACGCCCGCCCACCGTTACACCGGGAATATCAGGAACGGGACATAGCAGAGTGACGCCCCCAACCTTCGACGGAAAGGTCCCGTGGAGCACCTACTTACGTCAGTTCGAGGCAGCCTGTCCCATAAATAACTGGAACAACACAGAAAAGGCTACAGCTCTCATTGTAGCGCTGAGAGGCGACGCCCTTAACGTCCTTCAGGCCATCCCGACTGGATCCCAGGACTACGCTGCACTGATCGCCCATATGGAGTCCCGATATGGAGATAGCGATCTTCAGCAGGCCTACCAGATGCAGCTCCGGAACCGGGTACAGAAGAACGCGGAAACCCTGCAGGAGTTCGAGATGGACATCACACGCCTCGTAAGGCTCGCCTACCCAACAGCGCCGACCGACTTTCTGGAGCAGATAGCGACGCAGACTTTCACCGACGGGCTACGGGACTCGGACACTCAACAGGCGCTGCGACTCGCGCGCAATAAGACCCTGGCAGATGCGCTGAGCCACGCACTTGAATTCGAGACGGCAAAACAGGCATCCAGATTGCACGCGCGGGTGCGTCAACTGGACGTCGACGAACCAGCAAAAACCAACGAGACCAAGCCCCTGGCCGACGAATTGATGGAGGCGCTAAGCCGTTTCTTCGATAGTCGCGGCACCACCAGCAACGACACAGCCGGAAGACAACCGGAGAGGCGGCCTGGAAGAGGACTACCGACCTGCTGGGCCTGCGGTAAGAAAGGCCACCTGAGCAAGGACTGCGGTGATCGCCGCCGCCGAGGGTATCCGACGGGAAATCAGTCGTCTGAAAACCGCGCGGCCCAGGGAAACGAGTATTAGCCAGCCTTGGGGGGCAAAGGTTGGCTTGTGACAGTCGTCAAGCCCCGGCGGTCCAAGTGCGTGTGACGAAGTTACGGAGGGACAATAGCAGCCTGATGGTCGACGGAGTCGTCAACGGAGTGAGCTGGTCCATGCTGATCGACACGGGAGCATCGAGGACCATCGTCAATCCCACTGTGATCCCGAAGTGGAGAGTGCAACCCACACAAAGGAACCTCCAGCTAATAACCGCTACCGGAGAGACCGCACCGGTACATGGCGAAGCATCACTGGAGTTCGTCATTGGTCGACGGGTGATAAAGCATCCAGTGCTTGTGGCTGACGTATCAAACGAAGTGATCATCGGACTGGACTTCCTGGACCAGAACAACATCATCTTGGACCTGAGTACCAACACTCTGCACTTCGGAGGTGAGGAACTTGCTTTGCAACCAGCACACGAGGCCGTCACCGCACGACGAGTAAGGCTGAGAGAGGACGTCATCGTTCCCGCCAGGACGGAGGTCAGCGCTGCCGTAATTGTCGACGGAACTGCTGAGGGAGTGGCGGCTGTTATCGAGCCAAAATATGAGGACATCCAGACAAAAGGATTGCTAGTTGCCAAGACTCTCATCAACACGACGTCTCGGCCGTACGTCCGCCTGTCCAACCTGAACGACTACGACATTACGGTTCACCGGGACACCAACCTAGGAGTGTGCGAGCCCGTTCCCTGGATTGCCCGCATCACAGATACGACGGACGGACACCTGCAGACGGACAACCGAAGAAGACGCGCCCTGCCAGAAGAACTACAGAAGCTGTACCAAGGATCCCAGGACCATTTAGACGAAGAGCAATCACGCCAACTTCAGGACCTGCTACGCGAATTCCAGGATGTCATCTCCGTGGGGAGCAAAGACTTCGGCAGGACAAGCTTGGTCCAGCACAGAATCGACGTTGGGGACAGCGCACCGATTAGGGCCCCATTCCGACGTGTCCCGCTCGCCAAACAAGCCGAAGTCGACCGGATGGTAGAAGAGATGAAGGAGCAAGGGGTGATCGAGCCATCACATAGTCCTTGGAGTTCTCCGGTCGTGCTAGTGAAGAAGAAGGACGGTTCCACCAGGTTCTGCGTGGACTACAGGCGGGTGAACGACGTCACGAAAAAGGACAGCTACCCTCTACCCCGGATCGACGACACGCTGGACACCATATCAGGATCAAGATGGTTCTCCACCTTGGATTTGAAGAGTGGCTACTGGCAGGTGGAAGTCCACCCTAAGGACCGCGAGAAAACGGCGTTCTCTGTGGGCAGCGGGCTCTGGCAGTTCACCGTCATGCCATTCGGTCAGTGCAACGCCCCTGCAACCTTCGAAAGGCTAATGGAGTCCATTCTGAGGGGACTACACTGGAAGACCTGCCTGGTATACCTAGACGACGTCATCGTTCTGGGGAGGAGCTTCGAGGAGCACTACAGCAACCTGAAGGAGATCTTGTTGAAGCTACAGGCTGCCCAGCTGAAGTTGAGCCCCAAGAAGTCTCAGCTCTTCCAGAAGCAGGTCCAGTACCTTGGGCATATCGTCTCCGAAGAAGGGGTGCGCACCGACCCAGAGAAGACCGCAGCTGTGAGGGAGTGGCCAGTTCCGAAGGACAAGTCCCAACTACGAAGCTTCCTGGGACTCTGCACTTATTACCGTCGCTTCGTGAGAGGATTCGCCGACATCGCCAAACCTTTACATCGACTGACTGAGAAGGACCAACTCTTCACGTGGACAGCAGAATGCAACAATGCCTTCGAGCAACTCAAGCAGGCTCTGTGCACCGCGCCTATTCTGGCCTACCCCAGACCTGGAACAAGGTTCATTGTCGATACCGATGCCAGCGACTTTGGCATAGGGGGGGATCCTGTCGCAAGTAGTGGACGGCGAGGAGAGAGTAGTGGCCTACTTCAGCAAGGCCTTGTCAAAGCCAGAAAGGAACTACTGCGTCACCAGGAAGGAGCTGCTCGCCATCGTGAAGACCATTGAACACTTCCACAAGTACCTGTACGGGCAAGAATTTCTCATCAGGACCGACCATGCATCCCTGCGGTGGCTCCTGTACTTCAAGCAGCCCGAGGGCCAACTCGCGCGGTGGTTAGAGAGGCTTCAACAGTACAACTTTGAGATTCAGCACAGGAAAGGCCAACTGCATTCTAACGCCGACGCCCTGTCACGAAGACCGTGCCCCAAAGACTGCACCTTCTGTACTAGGAGGGAGGAGAACACCGGGATACAGTGCCGGAGGACTACTGTGGAACTTCAAGGGAACTGGAGCCGCGAATCTTTCACGCGGGCACAAGCAGAAGATGATGACCTGGGACTGATAGCCGAATGGAAGCGGGCCTGTGTCCCCAGACCCGGGTGGAACATTGTGAGTGACTGCAGTCCAAAGTTTAAGTCCTACTGGGCGCAGTGGGACTCGCTGATTGTAAGGGATGGCCTCATCTGCCGCGCCTGGGAGAGCACCGACGGGAAGACATCTCGGGAACAAGTCGTCGTTCCAAAGGCTATGACGGAGGAAGTCCTGAAGGAAGTCCATGGAGGATCATCTGGTGGACACCTAGGGATAAAGAAGACCCTGGAGAAGCTCAGAGAGCGGTTCTACAGGATCGGATGCCGAACAGACGTGGAGAACCACTGCGCGAGGTGCCACGATTACGCAGCCAGCAAGGGCCCAGGACGAAGACGACGGGGTCCACTGAAGACCTACAACGTGGGCGGCCCCATGAAGAGAGTGGCCATCGATGTTGCTGGGCCATTCCCGTTAAGCGAGGCAGGGAACCGCTACATATTAGTCGTCAGCGACTACTTTACCAAATGGTCGGAGGCGTATGCGCTCCCTAACCAAGAAGCCGCGACGATCGCAGAGACCGTGGTGAAGGAATTCGTCAGCCGGTACGGAGTACCCCTGTAGCTGCACTCCGACCAAGGGAGGAACTTCGAGTCGCAGGTGTTCCAGAACCTATGCCAGCTGCTGGGAATCCGGAAGACAAGGACAACGCCGCTACACCCTCTGTCCGACGGGATGGTAGAGCGATTCAATCGCACCATCGAGAACCATCTCCGAATAGTTGTCAGCGAGCACCAGAGGGATTGGGACAAGCATCTTCCACTATTTCTCCTGGCCTACCGCGCCGCCGTGCATGAAGCCACCGGGTGCACACCATCCCGGGCCATGTTTGGGAGGGAGCTCCGTCTACCCGTCGATCTTGCCTTCGGCCGACCTGGGAATGATCCGATCCCGGTAAGCCAGTATTGTCAAGAACTGGTCGACCAACTGGAGGACGTGCACGCGTTCGCGAGGAGGAAACTGCGGATCGAGACCGACCGAATGAAGACCCGATACGACCAGCAGACGGAGGCCGGAGGATTCCACGAGGACAACCTGGTCTGGCTCTTCAACCCATTACGGAAGAAAGGCCTGTCACCCAAACTGCAGAAGTCCTGGGAGGGCCCGTACCGAGTCGTGAAACGGATCAACGATGTCGTCTACAGGATCCAGCGAAGCCCGAGGGCGAAGATGAAGATCGTGCATCGAGATCGCCTGGCAGCCTACGGAGGGACACAGACGGACCAATGATTGATCGGGACGATCAGCCTTTTTAGGAAGGGGGTGGTGTTACGGCTGTGAGTTTGTGTCATCACTCGCCGCATGAGTCACAAATGCCCCAGGGCTGGGCTGTGCCTTGCCTCGTGTATTGCGCGCGCCTTATGCAACAGGGCTACTACAGACAAAGGGATAGTCCAGAAGATTCGTGACTGGACCAGCGATGGAAACCTCGAGAAGCCGTGGACCCTGGATGGATCTAGAACCATTTATTGAGTCACCGGCCTGCTATATAAGAGTGACCCGTGAAGCAGTTGTTTTTGTACTTTACGAGCTAGTGTGAGCGTTTATTCTGAGCGACAGAAGTGTGGTGACTTGCGAAACCCCTAGTGTAGCGGCGAAGTGAGGAACATACAGGGGACTGCCGTGTTCTGAGTAAGTGTGCTTTCAGTGAGTGTCAGATATTGTGGTGTCGAAATCCAGTGACATTGTTTCTCCCAGCTGGTGAACAGCGCGCAGCAAGTGCTCGTAAGTACTGTAGTAGACGCACATTAGAAAGCAGTTGCATGTAGTTCTGTCAAGATTAACTTCTGTGGTTTGTTGACAAGTGAAAGGGGCAAGAGCTCTCCACAAGCAAGAGACTTTGTAAACTGGAGTAAGGTTCCTAATTGCTTGTATTTGCTGATTAGTGTAATTTTCTGGCCGCAATAAAGTTAATTACTTCTTTAAACAGTAATTGGTGTTGTGCTTCCTACCCACCGTAATCCAGTTAACAAAAGTGCCACTAGGGGGGTGGCACGTAACAGTGCCGTGTCTTGTGTGGGTTTTCAATTAGGACACCAAGCTGAGTCATCGGCGGGCTCTTGGTGTCCCCGCCCGGACCCCCACAGGAGTGACGAACTGCGCGCCACCTCCCTTTATGTTAGGAGCAACTGCACCACCTGGCATCGAGAAATAAAAGCTCAAGCAGCCTTAACCTCCCTATGAAGGCTTCCAAAAAGATGGAATATATTCTTTGTTTAAATGTGCACTTGCACTGTTGGCTGGTAGGATACGTCTCGGCTCCAGTAGCCTCAGTCATCGTTCTCCTCTCCGTGAAGACATGTGGTCCTGTTACTCTTACGAGGGACGGCCGTGGGACGGGTCTCACCGTTTGGCTCAAGCTGTTTGCGTAGGAGCAGGCGGATGCCCCATTCGAGTTCCTAGAATATCTCGCCAAGATGAGTCATAGGAAAAGATAAAACGATCTCTAAAGATTTTTGTGGAGAGTTTGAGTTATTTGTCCTTTGTAGCTCTTATGTCGGTCAACACGATTGTGCCCAATGAATGGGCGGCGTACAAAATATTAATATGTAAATACACTCCTGGAAAAAATGACATGTATTAGTTAATTATCACGAAGCCTCCGTGGCTTAGGCGGCAGCACGCTGGCCTCTCACCGCTGGGTCCGTGGTTCATATCCCGGTCACTCCATGTAAGAATTGTCCTGGACAAAAGCGGAGGCAGACAGGTTTTTCTCCGGGAACTCCAGTTTTACCTGTCAAAATTTCATTCCAGGAACACTATCCACTATCATTTCATTTCATCTGTCATTCATTTACTCATTGCCTCCGAGGAGTGCGATAGGCTTCGGCAGCCGGCACAGTTCATATCCTAGCCGCTAGATGGAAGGCTTCATTCATTCCATCCCTGACCCGGTCTGTCGACTGGAACAGGCTATGGAATTTTTCAGTAAATTATCACAATTAAATGGAGCAATCTAACACATCTCTTATCACTTTGCCTCATGAGTATGAGGGTACTCCGTTCCAGCCCTCAGACCAGATGATATTCTCGGCAGAGCCAGCCGACAGCCAAACATGCTAGGTGCTACACCACAAGGTGATCCATAGTTTTCGAGATATTTATTCTTAAAAAAATAAAAATAAATAAAAAACAATAAAAACCAATTACTAATTTCTCTGTCGCCTCCGTAGCGTAACGGTCAGCATAATTAGTTGCCGTCCCGGAGGTCCTGGGTTCGATTCCCGGCTCTGCCACGAAATTTGAAAAGTCGTATGAGGACTGGAACGGGGTCTACTCAGCCTCGGGTGGCCCAATTGAGTAGAGGGGGTTCGATTCCCCCTCATCCATCCTCGAAGTGGTTTTCCGTGGTTTCCCACTTCGTCTTCGGGCAAATGCTGGGATGGTACCTTCTTCAAGGCCACGGCCGCCTCCTTCCCTCTTCCTTGCCCTTCCATCCTCACCATCCCTTACCTTCCCTCATGAGGCCCCTGTTCGCTTTGCAGGTGAGGCCGCCTGGGCGAGGACCAATCCCACCTCACCAGTTGTATCCCTTCCGATTCGATGTTCCCAGCTCTAGGACACTGCCCGTATCGGCGGTAGTGGTGAGTTCCCTCGCTGAGTCCGTGGGTTCCACCAACCTGGAGGATAAACGACTAAAAAAAAACTAATTTCTCTTACTACACGAAACGCCCACCACAAAATGTACGTATGGGCCAAACATCTTAGGAAAGTGCTGATACATTCAACCCCGCCAGGATTCGAACATGAAGTTTTCTCAACCGCAGTCAGACGCGTTATCCATTGCGCCACAGGGCAAATGCGTTGTAGTTACACTATAGACCCAACTGGCTGTCCGTGAGTACAACTAAATCAGTGCAGAGTTAGAGGATTAAAACATGATGGAATATTTTCAAGTCATTTGTTCATGGCGATTGTCAAAAGTGCCGAACTTCCAGGCAGTTGCAAATGGGTCATCCATCTCTTGACTAACGGTAACAATCAGGATGAATCTACTGACACAGCAGCCGAAATAGCTCAGTTGGGAGAGCGTTAGACTGAAGATCTAAAGGTCCCTGGTTCGATCCCGGTTTTCGGCAGTAGATTTGTATTTCCAAAAAGTGAGCATACTTGTACATCTAACAACAAGCCACAATAATCAGCAAAGGTCTGAGACCAGACTCGCCGCTCTATTTAAATCAGGCTTGCTCAAAGCAGGTGTTTCGCCAAGTACTGTAGGCACCCGCTCCGTGCACGGACGTCGAACGGGTAAAGTAGCAGCGTTCAGTCTTGGCAGCGTTAAAGCCTCTATAATGCCACCATGTAGAGCAGTTCATTGAAAGTGTCGATATCCATTCGTAGAAAGTTTCTAAAATCGCATGGTTCTAATATTTGTATGACTAATTTTTTTTCTCTGTAATAACCACTTTTTAGCCCAATATTTTCTCTTTCGTATCGACTTCAATGGCAACAAAGTCAATGCGCTTCCTATTTTTTGAAATTTAGAAAAGGAAGGAGCCATGATCGCGCGTGCTTTCAGACCAGAGCGAGTCTGCCTACTGCAGATCGGGCCCAGCAGATTGTGTCGTGTGGAGAGCAGCACCCGATTTACCGCGCTAATTACCCAGCAGATCGGGCCCAACAGATTGTGTCGTGTGTAGAGTCCTTTTTAAACCAACCGATTGCCCTCTGCAGTGACAGTTGGTACTACGAATATCAGGATCTGGGAGGAGAAAGGGTGAATCTGCAATAAGATTACATACAATACTCGCCCTTTAAGCCGGGAGGAAAAAGGGCGAATCAGCAAAAAGATCACATACACTATTCGTCCTTTCTCCTTCCAGCTCCTGATATGGAGTCAGCTGAGAAGAGACCAAGTTGTATGGCAAATATCATGCAAAAGAATCCCAAAGGGAAGGGCAGGGGCTTTATGTGCCAATTGGAGAACGTGCTAAATATTTAGTACAAGCTGTACCCGGCATGCGTTGCAATGCCAATCAAAGAAAGTGTTGGCGTTGAAATTCTGTTTCTTGACGTGCTTTTGGATACACAACATGTTAACTGCCTCTAAGCTATCGTAAAATGGATTTTCTAATTTAGAACCATTCGTGGGAGCGTGCACAACAACTTTCAAAAGTTTCATCGCTGTCACTCATTTGTTGAATCTACTCGTACGCTACCTATTGTGAAATGGATTTACTAAGTCGAAACCCTTCCCTGGCGTGTACACAATAACTGATCAATGTTTCATCGCAATCGGATGAATAGTATACGAACGCATACCTGATTTTGTTTAAACGATTCGCGCTCCGTCACTCATTTGTTGAATCTACGCGTGCGCTATCTACTGTGAAATGTATTTACTAAGCCAGAAACCTTCCTTGGAGTGTCCACCATATTTCACCCAAGTTTCACCGCTAACGGCAGAATGGTATATGACTTTATACGGGACTATGTTGAAACGCTTCGCGCGTCATCCCTCATTTGTTGAATCAACTTGTGCGCTGCATATTGTATAGGGGATTTACTAAGCCAGACATTTTCCATGACGTGTACACAACATCTCACCCAAGTTTCATAGCAACGGACGAATGGTACATGTATGCATACGGGACTTGGTTGAAACGCTTCGCGTGTCGTCGCTCATTTGTTGATTCTACTCTCGCGCTACATATTGTAATATGGATGTACTCAGCCAGAAACCTTCCCTGGAGTGTACACAACATCTCACCCAAGTTTCATTGCAATCGGATGAATGGTATGTGAACGTATACGGGACGTTGTCGAAACGCTTCGCGCGTAGTCACTCATTTGTTGAACATAAACGTGCGCTTCGTATTGTAAAATGGATTTACTTAGCTAGAAACCTTTCCTGGAGTGTACACAACAATTCACCAAACATTTATCACTATCAGACGAATGGTATATGACTTTATACGGGACTTTGTTGAAACGCTTCGCGTGTCATCGCTCATTTGTTGAATCTACTGGTGCGCTACCTATTGTAAAATGTATGTACTAAGCCAGAAACCTTCCCTGGAGTGTACACAACATCTCACCCAAGTTTCATCGCTATCGGATGAATGGTATATGAAATTATATGGGACTTTGTTGAAACGCTTCGCGCGTCGTCGCTCATTTGTTGATTCTACTCGTGCTCTACCTATTTTTAAAGGTATTTACTAAGCTAGAAACCTTCCCTGGAGTGCACACAAAATCTCAGCCTAGTTTCATCGCTATCGGACGAATGGTATATGAACGCAAACGTGACTTTGTTGAAATGCTTCGCGCGTCGTAGCTCATTTGTTGAATCTAATCGTGCGCTGCCTATTCTAAAGTGGATGTACTAAGCCAGAAAATTTCCCTGCAGTGTACACAACATTTTACGCAAGTTTCATAGCTATCGGACGAATGGTATATTAATGCATACGGGACTTTGTTGAAACGTTTTGCGTGTCGTCGCTCATTTGTTGAATCTACGCGTGCGCTACCTATTGTAAAATGGATTTACTAAGACAGAAACCATCCTTGGAGTGTACTTAACATCTCACCCAAGTTTCATCGCTATCGGACGAATGGTATATGAACACATACGGGACTTTGTTGAAATGCTTCGCGCATCGTCGCTCAATTGTTGAATCTACGCGTGCGCTACCTATTGTAAAATGGATTTACTAAGTCAGAAATCTTCCATGGAGTGTATTCAACATCTCACCCAAGTTTCATCGCAATCGGACGAATGGTATATGAACGCATAGGAGACATACATACCCACAAACTATCACGTTACTTTGATTTATATATATATATATGTAGACATTCTGTGATAGCTAAAAATGTAACGTTAAGCGTCAGCTATAATGTGCACGGTTCGTTCTACATATTTATGTGAACTATTTTCTTCGCTTTAAAGCTTTGCGAATCCAGACAGATAGTTATCTGAGGGCAGTTCTTCGACTGCACACCGGTACAAGTGTATGTCCAGTCATTCCCTCACCTGCAGAGAAACATTGGGCATATACCTCATAATGTACACACTTGAATGTTTGCATTTTTAGCCTACTTTTCACATTTTGCAAAAATGAGGAAAAAGTAGACTTATGAGATCGGGCAAATGTGTGTCTGTCTGTCTGTCTGTCTGTCTGTCTGTCTGTCTGTCTGTCCTTCTGTCTGTCTGGCTGTGTGTGTGTCCCCCCCTATCAACTCCTAAACGGCTGCAGCAATCGAAACAAAATTTGGTAGGAGTAAAGATCTATACCTGAATATCTCACGGCCATATTTGAAAATGATGTCAGTGCTACCAACTGCTAAAAAAACGCAATTGAAATTTGAGCTCCATGTTGGATATCTTGGAAAGTATGAATGGGAGCGATTTCAAAATTGGCACACGTACAGATCATAATATTTCAGTTTAATTTCCAGGAGGCTAAACATGGCAGTGTTGCCAAAATGATTATAAGCCTCCTGATAGGTCCAATTTTTAAATGCATATAACTTCTATACTATCAATTGGAATTCAACCAAATTTCGTATGTTGTATGTGTACATAACCAGATATGACTGAGCGTATTCTTAAGACCTAACAGGGCTGCCAACTGTTAATAAATGCTCCTATTTGTTTTTATCCAAATACCAATATATCAGAAAGTATGCAAGCCGACAGCTTTAAACTATGCACACGTATAGTACCTGACATTCTATATTAATTTGGAGTAACTTATATACGTCAGTGCTACCAACATGATTCTAAGCCTGCTGACAGGTCCAACTTTAAATACATGTAACTTCCATACTATCATTTGGATTTCAACCAAATTTCGTATGTGCTATGTAAACCATAACATATATGACTATACGTATTCTAAGGAGCAACCAGTGCTGCCAACTGTTAATATGTGCTGTCCCTATTTTTGTTACCCTAATATCAATATATCAGAAAGTATGCAAGCCAATAGCTCTAAACTTTGCACACGTATAGTAGGCTACTTGGCATTCTAGACGAATTTGAAGTAACTAATATACGTCAGTGCTGCCAACATGATTCTAAGCCTGCTGATAGGTCCAATTTTAAAATGCATGTAACTTCTATACTAACTAATGGATTTCATTCAAAATTGGCACAACAATAGATCATATTATTTCAGATTATTTCTGACCAATACATGCATGACATTGTTGCCAACATGATTTTACGCGCGCAGTTAGATCCAATGTTTAACTACATGTAACGTCCATGCTATCCATTGGACTTCAACCAAATTTTGTATTTTGTACCTTAAGAGACGGAACTAAGAATATATTCAGTCATCAGGGCTGCCAACTGTAGTGCTCTATTAGGATATATTATGCCAGGTATACAGTATTTCGAACTAATTGGAAATTTCGATATTAGCAACTTAATTTCGTCATTATTCTAGATAGGTTCATATTCTGTAGAATAATCATTGGCATGAAAAGTAGGCTGTATAGTTCTTCACGGAACTTCTTGTTTAGCCTACTTTCGATTTTTGCAAAAAATGAAAGTAGACTTATGAGATCAACACAGGGCGAAAAAAGTGTGTCTGTCTGTGTGTGTGTATGTGTGTGTGTGAGTCTGTGTGTGTGTGTATGTGTGTGTGTGTGTGAGTCTGTGTGTGTGTGTGTGTGTGTCTGTGTGTGAGTGAGTGTGTGTACCCTGAATGTCTGTCCCCCCCCTATCAATTCGAACACGGTGAATGCGAATTGAACGAAATTTGGTACAAAGGTAGCACTAGCAAAGGACACCTCAGTGTCATGTTTTATATCGCCGCCATCTTGACGGAAACGTAATGGCGGCCACACAAATGTTCAAAGCTTAAATCAAATTACGACTAACCTAATTATCCGATCTCTACCAAATTTTGCAACAACATACCTTCATGGGGGGAGCATCCTTTCACCAAACCAATAGGTCATGAGCGTAATAGTTTGCGGATGGCGGCCATCTTTGTGTGAAAATCGATTCCCCCTATTAATTCGTACACGGTGCAACCGAATGGAACGAAATTTGGTACAGAGGTAGTACTAACAAAAGGCACCTCAGTGTCATGTTTTATATCGCCGCCATCTTGACGGAAACGTAATGGCGGCCACACAAATGTTCAAAGCTTAAATCAAATTACGATTAACTTAATCATCCGATCTCTACCAAATTTTGCAACAACATACCGTTATAGAGGAAGCACCCTTTGACCAAATGAATAGGTCATTAGCCTAATAGTTTGCGGATGGCGGCCATCTTTGTGTGAAAATCAATTCCCCCTATTAATTCAAACACGGTGAAACCGAATGGAACGAAATTTGGTACAGAGATAGTACTAGCAAAGGGCATCTCAGTGTCATGATTAATATCGCTGCCATATTGACAGAAACGTAATGGCGGCCACACAAATGTTCAAAGCTTAAGTTAAATTACGACTAACATAACCATCCGATCTCTACCAAACTTTGCAACAACATACCTTTATAGAGGGAGCATGTTTTGACCAATCTAATAGGTTATTAGCCTAATAGTTTGCGGATGGCGGCCATCTTTATATCTAAATTGATTCCCCCTATTAATTCGAACACGGTGGAACCGAATAGAACGAAATTTGGTACAGAGGTAGCACTAGCAAAGGGCACCTCAGTGTGATGTTTTATATCGCCGCCATCTTGACTGAAATGTAATGGCGGCCGCACGAATGTTCAAAGCTTAAATCAAATTACGATTAACCTAATCATCCGATCTCTACCAAATTTTGCAACTACATACCTTTATGGAGGGAGCATCCTTTGACCAATCTAATAGGTCATTCGCCTAATAGTTTGCGGATGGCGGCCATCTTTATGTCAAAATTGATTCCCCTATTAATTCGAACACGGTGGAACCGAATGGAACGAAATTTGGTACAGAGGTAGCACTAGCAAAGGGCACCTCAGTGTCATGTTTTATATCGCCGCCATCTTGACGGAAACGTAATGGCGGCCACACGAATGTTCAAAGCTTAAGTCAAATTACGATTAACCTAATCATCCGATCTCTACCAAATTTTGCAACTACATACCTTTATGGAGGGAGCATCCTTTGACCAATCTAGTAGGTCATTCGCCTAATAATTTGCGGATGGCGGCCATCTTTGTGTCAGAATCGATTCCCCCTATTAATTCGAACACGGTGAAACCGAATGGAACGAAATTTGGTACAGAGATAGCACTAGCAAAGGGCATCTCAGTGTCATGATTAATATCGCTGCCATATTGACAGAAACGTAATGGCGGCCACACAAATGTTTAAAGCTTAAATCAAATTACGACTAACATAACCATCCGATCTCTACCAAACTTTGCAACAACATACCTTTGTGGAGGGAGCATCCTTTGACCAATCTAATAGGTCATTAGCCTAATAGTTTGCGGATGGCGGCCATCTTTATGTCAAAATTGATTCCCCCTATTAATTCGAGCACGGTGGAGCCGAATGAACGAAATTTGGTACAGAGGTAGCACTAGCAAAGGGCACCTCAGTGTCATGTTTTATATCACCGCTATCTTGACGGAAACGTAATCGCGGCCACCCAAATGATAAAAGCTAAAATGTAATTACGACCAACCTAATAATCTAGTCTCTTCCAAATTTTGCCACACCATATCTTTATGTGGGAAACATATTCTGACCAAACTGCAAGAACATCAGCCCAATAGTTTGCAGATGGTGGCCAAGTATGTGTGCAAATCGATTCCCCAGATCAATTCAATCACGGTGAAACCGAATTGAACGAAATTTGGTACAGAGGTAGCACTAGCAAAGGGCACCTCATATTCATGTTTAATATCCCTATAGCACGTTGTATTTCAACAAGCTACTATAACCAACATTCAATCATACTCCTTGAAAAGGACAAAGAGTTATAACAATACCCTTGCATTTAGGAGAAAGTAGGCTATATGTTCTTTACTGAACATCTTGTTTTGTAATGCAATGTAAAGACACTGTCTATAATTAATCAGTACAGAATTAGATTGAAGCAGCCGCTCTCTCGCTTAGTCTCGCTACACTGTGACGTATAAGGGCTGGTAAACCGCCCGCATTTACATCACATCTGCCTGACTGCATGGGCCAGGGTAAACAGGCGTCCATCTGACCACCTCTGGTCCAACGCATAGAGATAGTCAACTATACACTAGAGGTATTACCCGTCTGAGATATGAGTGCCGGTGGCCAAGTTGGAATATATTAAAACTCAGCAATTCTTCGAGGTTTGTGCCGTGTCTTGTGTGGGTTTTCGACTAGGACACCAAGCTGACTCATCGGCGGGCTCTTGGTGTCCCCGCCCGGACCCCCACAGGAGTGACGAACTCCGCTCCAGCTCCCTTTAAGTTCGGTGCAACTGCACCACATGACTGCGAGAACTAAAAGCTCAAGCAGCCTTAACCTCCCTATGAAGGCTTCCAAAAAGATGGAATATATTCTTTGTTTAAATGTCTACTTGCACTGTTGGCTGGCATGATATGTCTCGGCTCCAGTAGCCTCAGTCATCGTTCCCCTCTCCGTGAAGACATGTGCTCCTGTTACTCTTACGAGGGACGGCTGCGGGACGGGACTCACCGCTTGGTTCAAGCTGTTTGCGTAGGAGCAGGCGGATGCCCCATTCGTGTTCCTAGAATAGCTGGCCAAGGTGAGTCATAGGAAAAGATAAAACGATCTCTGAAGATTATTGTGGAGTGTTTGAGTTATTTGTCCTTTGTAGTTCTTCTGTCGGTCTACACGATTGTGCCCAATGAATGGTCGGCGTACAAAATATCAATATGTAAATACACTCCTGGAAAAATGACATGTATTAGTTAATTATCACGAAGCCTCCGTGGCTTAGGCGGCAGAAAGCCGGCCTCTCACCGCTGGGTCCGTGGTTCATATTCCGGTTACTCTATGTGAGATTTGTGCTGGACAAAAGCGGAGACAGACAGGTTTTTCTCCGGGTACTCCAGTTTTACCTGTCAAAATTACATTCCAGGAACACTCTCCACTATCATTTCATTTCATCTGTCATTCATTTACTCATTACCTCCGACGAGTGCTATAGGCTTCGGTAGCCGACACAGTTCATATCCTAGCCGCTAGATGGAAGGCTTCATTCATTCCATCCCTGACCCGGTCTGTCGACTGGCTCAGGCTCTGGATTTTTTTCAGTAATTTATCACAATTAAATGTAGCAATCTAACACATCTCTTATCAGTTTGACTCATGAGTATGAGTGTACACCGTTCCAGCCCTCAGACCAGATTATTCTTGGCAGAGCCAGGCGACAGCCAAACATGCTAGGCGCTACACCACTAGGTGATCCATAGTTTTCGAGATATTAATTCTTAAAAAAATAAAAAATGAATGAATAAACAATAAAAACCAATTACTAATTTCTCTTGCTACACGAAACGCCCACCACAAAATGTACGTATGGGCCAAACATCTTACGAAAGTAAGGCTACATTCAACCCTGCCAGGATTCGAACATGAAATTTTCTCAACCGTAGTGAGACGCGTTATCCATTGCGCCACAGGGCCAATGCGTTGTAGTTACACTATAGACCCATCTGGCTGTCCGTGAGTACAACTAAACCAGAGCAGAGTTAGAGGATTAAAACATGATGGAATATTTTCAAGTCATTTGTTCATGGCGATTGCCAAAAGTGCCGAATTTCCAGGCAGTTGCAAAAGGGTCATCTATCTCTTGACTAACGGTAACAATCAGGATGAATCCACTGATACAGCAGCCGAAATAGCTCAGTTGGGAGAGCGTTAGACTGAAGATCTAAAGGTCCCTGGTTCGATCCCGGGTTTCGGCAGAAGTTCTGTATTTCCAAAAAGTGAGCATACTTGTACATCTAACAACAAGCCACAATAATCAGCAAAGGTCTGAGACCAGAGTCGCCGCTCTATTTAAATCAGGCGTGCTCAAAGCAGGTGTTTCGCCAAGTAGGCACCCGCTCCGTGCACGGACGTCGAGCGGGCAAAGTAGCTGCGTTCAGTCTTGGCAGCGTTAAAGCCTCTATAATGCCACCATGTAGAGCAGTTCATTGAAAGTGTCGATATCCATTCGTAGAAAGTTTCTAAAATCACATGGTTCTAATATTTGTATGACTAAATTTTTTTCTCTGTAATAACCACTTTTTAGCCCAATATTTTCTCTTTCGTATCGACTTCAATGGCAACAAAGTCAATGCGATTCCTATTTTTTGAAATTTAGAAAAGGAAGGAGCCTTGATCGCGCGTGCTTTCAGACCAGAGCGAGCCAGCCTACTGCAGATCAGGCCCAGCAGATTGTGTCGTGTGGAGAGCAGCACCCGATTTACCGCGCTAATTACCCAGCAGATCGGGCCCTACAGATTGGGTCGTGTGTAGAGTCCTTTTTAAACCAACCGATTGCCCTCTGCAGTGACAGCTGGTACTACGAATATCAGGATCTGGGAGGAGAAAGGGTGAATCTGCAATAAGATTACATACAATACTCGCCCTTTAAGCCGGGAGGAGAAAGGGCGAATCAGCAAAAAGATTACATACACTATTCGTCCTTTCTCCTTCCAGCTCCTGATATGGAGTCAGCTGACAAGAGACCAAGTTGTATGGCAAATATCATGCAAAAGAATCCCAATGGGAAGGGCAGTGGCTTTATGTGCCAATTGGAGAACGTGTTAAATATTTAGTATGTAGACATTCTGTTATAGCTAAAAATTTAAAGTTAAGCTGCAGCTATAATGTGCACGTTTGGTTCTACATATTTATGTGAACTATTTTCTTCGCTTTAAAGCTTTGCGAATCCAGACAGATAGTTATCTGAGGGCAGTTCTTCGACTGCACACCGGTACAAGTAAATGACCAGTCATTCCCTCACCTGCAGAAAAATATTGGGCATATACCTCATAATGTACACTCTTGAATGTCTGCATTCAAGGAATGCAATGTAAAGACACTGTCTACAATTAATCAGTTCAGAATTAGATTGAACCAGCAGCTCTCTCGCTTCGTCTCGCTACACAGTGACGTATGCGTGCTGGTAAACCGCCCGCATTTACGTAGCATCTGCCTGACTGCATGGCCCAGAGTAAACCGGCGTCCATCTAATTACCTCTGGTCCAACGCATAGAGATAGTAAACTGTACACTGGAGGTATTACCCGTCTGAGATATGAGTGCCGGTGGCCAAGTTGGAATATATTAAAACTCAGCAATTCTTCTAGGTTTGTGCCGTGTCTTGTGTGGGTTTTCAATTAGGACACCAAGCTGACTCATCGGCGGGCTCTTGGTGTCCCCGCCCGGACCCCCACAGGAGTGACGAACTGCGCGCCATCTCGCTTTATGTTAGGTGCAACTGCACAACTTGACTGCGAGAACTAAGAGCTCAAAAAGCCTTAACCTCCCTATGAAGGCTTCCAAAAAGATGGGATATTATTTTGATAGCAATGTTGCGTCTCTCCTATAATGGCCCTGCCTGAGTGCATGGACTTACGCCATAGGCCACTCAGGGGTTCTTTAACTTTACTTACCTGGATCGTTATAGTTGGGGGTTCTTCCTGCTCAGGTAACGGGATCCTTACCGTGTCCTTACCGATTGCCTTACCCACGATTGACAGCACACCACTTATGCTAAAAGAGGGGGGAATGAGGGAGTTCAGGATTCCGGGGTAGCTCCCCAATAAAAAGAGATCTCTCATGTGCTGCCGGTTTATTCCTTTCAACAGCTTCCAGGAATCCACCGTGCAGGTACAGGGCTAGCTCAAAAGACTGTCTCCAACAAAAGAAACAATAATACAAGATCTCACCTGATCGCTCAGCCGTCTCTCTCTCTCTGACGATGCTCAGCACCAGTCCCTTAGGTCAACAGGTGCTTGGTCGCAGTACTACAATCCCCCGACCGTCAAACTTACGTCGCTCTCGTTTACGCTGCCCTCACTGACAGTCCTCCCCTCTCTCAACTCTAACTCACTGCCCTGACTCACTGACTGACCCCCACCACACCAGAGGTCGCAGCTTATAAGCATAAAAATCGCTACTCGTGCGTGCTTGCGTAGCACCTCCTTGCAGATTCTCAAGATCTGGATTGAACCGGGGTTGCACGTCCGGTATGGTTCAAGGCTAAACCAAAGCCGGGACATAACAATACCTCCCCCAGTTCAACTGGACAGTGGCCTCACTGTCTGGGCGTAGCTAGCCACCTAGCCACCCCGAATCTCTCCACCAACACTCCAATTGGAGCCAAGCTCCACTGTTGACCTTACCCGTGACCATAGTGAGACCGGCGTGAAGCAAACAATAATGAGCGAGACATCGCTGAGATCGCTGGGGAGACGGGAACGAGGAGCAGTTAGCATGAAAACCGCTGACGCGTGAAAGAATAGTTGACTAAATTAAGCTAACTTTTACCATTGAGCATAGCCTCGTATCTGCATGGCTCCCTTGTCTATAAAGTACATGAGAGATCTCTTTTTATTGGGGAGCTACCCCGGAATCCTGAACTCCCTCATTCCCCCCTCTTTTAGCATAATTGGTGTGCTGTTAATCGTGGGTAAGGTAATCGGTAAGGGCACGGTAAGGATCCCGTTACCTGAGCAGGAAGAACCCCCAACTATAACGATCCAGGTAAGTAAAGTTAAAGAACCCCTGAGTGGCCTATGGCGTAAGTCCATGCACTAAGGCATGGCCATTATAGGAGAGACGCAACATTGGTATCAAAACAATGGTAGAGGCTGCTATCAAAACAATGGTGGAGACGCTACGGTTACCGTGATTCATCCTCCGATGTTTATCTGCGATTTACAGCACACTCGCGTATTTATAACCCGCACCGCCCTCCCTATAACTAACGTGCATGTGCATGCATGGATCTACTCACCTAGCTCCCCAATAAAAAGAGATCTCTCATGTACTGCCGGTTTATTCCTTTCAACAGCTTCCAGGAATCCACCGTGCAGATACAGGACTAGCTCAAAAGACTCCCTCCAACAAAAAACAATAATACAAGATCTCACCTGATCACTCAGCCGTCTCTCTCTCTCTGACGATGATCAGCACCAGCCCCTTTGGTAAACAGGTGCTTGGTCGCAGTACTACGATCCCCCGATCGTCAAACTTACGTCGCAGACAGATTTTTCTCCGGTTACTCCAGTTTCACCTGTCAAAATTTCATTCCAGGAACACTCTCCACTATCATTTCATTTCATCTGTCATTCATTTACTCATTGCCTCCGAGGAGTGCGATAGGCTTCGGCAGCCGGCACAGTTCATATCCTAGCCGCTCGATGGAAGGCTTCATTCATTTTATCCCTGACCTGGTCTGTCGACTGGAACAGGCTGTGGATTTTTTCAGTAAATTATCACAATTAAATGGAGCAATCTAACACATCTCTTACCAGTTTGCCTCATGAGTATGAGGGTACACCGTTTCAGCCCTCAGACCAGATCATTCTTGGCAGAGCCAGGCGACAGCCAAACATGCTAGGCGCTACACCACTAGGTGATCCATAGTTTTCGAGATAATTATTCTTAAAAAAAATAAAAATGAAAGAAAAAACAATAAAAATCAATTACTGTTTTCTCTTGCTACACGAAACGCCCACCACAAAATGTACACATGGGCCAAACCTCTTAGGAAAGTGCTGATACATTCAACCCTGCCAGGATTCGAACATGAAATTTTCTCAACCGCAGTCAGACGCGTTATCCATTGCGCCACAGGGCAAATGCGTTGTAGTTACACTATAGACCAATCTGGCTGTCCGTGAGTACAACTAAATAAGTGCAGAGTTAGAGGATTAAAACATGATGGAATATTTTCAAGTCATTTGTTCATGGCGATTGCCAAAGTGCCGAATTTCCAGGCAGTTGCAAAAGGGTCATCCATCTCTTGACTAACGGTAACAATCAGGATGAATCCACTGATACAGCAGCCGAAATAGCTCAGTTGGGAGAGCGTTAGACTGAAGATCTAAAGGTCCCTGGTTCGATCCCGGGTTTCGGCAGAACTTTTGTATTTCCAAAAGGTGAGCATACTTGTACATCTAACAACAAGCCACAATAATCAGCAAAGGTCTGAGACCAGACTCGTCGCTCTATTTAAATCAGGCTTGCTCAAAGCAGGTGTTTCGCCAAGTAGGCATCCGCTCTGTGCACGGACGTCGAGCGGGCAAAGTAGCTGCGTTCAGTGTTGGCAGCGTTAAAGCCTCTATAATGCCACCAAGGAGCATATAATAAGAGAGACGACACTCAATGCTAATTTTCTGGACGCTTATATTGGCTAGAATTTCGTAGAATTTCTGGTCCACGTGGCAATGTTTGGGCTACAATGGCTACCAATCTCGCATATAAAGTAACTACGATTGACTGTAATCATTACGAACGCACATTACTACGTTCGGAACAGATTTTCAGTGTCTGACATTGAATGAAAAGCATTCGTTATTGCACCTCAGGAGGCGATATCGTTCCAAAAATGAAATACTAATGATGAGTTTTGGTGTGACATGTTGGTATGATTTCCAAATCTACGAAAACTTTTTTTCCATATATTTGACTATTTGGAAGCCTACCGGTGCTTTTAATACAATATAAATGTTCTTAATAATGACTTAAAGCTGTTAAAAATGATATAATCAAGAGTAATTAAGGTTTGCTTCATTGTGCCATCATAACCTCAAAACATTCGTAACCCCTCCTCGCCCCCAACCATGCTGCTCAAGGGCGTTTTCGGCCAGTTACTTTATTCACCACTAATGTTGTTACAATGAAATGCTATGTTCATATATTTCATTCTCCCATAAATTCTTCCCCCACCCTCCTCTACCGCATGAGATCAATATAACCACCATATTCTATACAGTAATGTGAATTCAGGATGAGGAGTAGGTTTCGAGAAATGATAATTACTTTGTGAAAGACAGATTTAATTTATTTGAATACCGCTTTCAGCATGTTTACATTTTGTCTTTAACATTTGATTGTGCAGCTGAAAACAACCTTCAGAGATGCGAATACCAATGGTTAAGCTCGTTGAAAACACAGGAACACATGAGATCTTGAACGTGGTCAGTAGGCTACTTGGATGGTTGATGGCACACTGTTTTAAGCCACCCGACTGCCAACTCCAGCCTCGGAAACCCTCTTTGGAAAACTGCACCAGCCCCGGGTGGAAGATAAACTGCAAATGTCCAAAGCACAAGTCGAAGCAAAAATTACATTTCAATGTAGGCCTACACAGATAAATGCAATGCATGTAGTAGTATTATTGTAAATCAACACCACATATATGCAAATGGTCGGTAATCCTCCTTTCAATATAGCAGAGGCGGAGTGGGGGAATGTTTGTTTGCAGTAGGACTGTGAACAGGAGCAGCAAGCGTGAGTTGCTCTTCTGCCCAGTCCTAGTGTAGGCTGGGCGCCTGATACTTGTTTCATTTATTACCCCTTATCTTCATGAAGCTAGAGAAGGACTCAAATGACGAATGTGATAAAGCTGAAACAGATTTGTGAACAGAAAAGTTTGTCCAGGGTTCTCTTATAGTTCAGAAGTTTGCAACACTATAGCACTACCACTTTTAACGCAAGTTGTTTTGTTGTTGCTTTTATCATTTGAGGGGCTTGGACATGGTGGTCATTGAGACCCATGTACTTAGGTGTGTGTATTTTTTTACGATAACCTGTTGTAATATGGTGACTGTAGGCTATTAGTGTCTTTGTACTTTAGGTGAGGATTGGGAGGGAGACAGCCGTGGCCATAAATAAGGAACCATCTCGGCATTTGCCTGCAGTAGACGTGGTAAACCACTTCCAAGATGGCCTAGGTGGCAATCGAATCCACCTCGCCTCAGGATTGCCACATGAGGCTTAGCATCAGACCAGAATTACTTTTATGGGCAGGGCCAGGAAACGAACCAAGACCTCAGGGGAAAGAACCGAGAATGCTAGCCACTACACGAGGTGGTCAAACAAGAATTGTGTCCAGGCATGTATCTAGGCCTAATGGGTAAGACTAGGGAGTTGTGTGTCTACAAGGTATAGGGGTGACGAAAACATGGTAGCCTTTCTTCCTGGGACTACAAATTGTCATTCACTCATTGAGAATAGTTTCCAGCTAGACTGTAAAGAACCCATTACAGATTTGGGTGCTATTCAGCACCTAGAACAAATAATAGGTACTGAACTCCATTGTCACGCACAGGATTACAATGCTAACTTTCTTACATATTTTGGGTGGTCAAGCTAAAAGAACTTTAACCCTCAGTGTAAGAAAAATGTCCCTACGATGCCAGAACAACCCTTGTTCTCTCAGCTATAAAATGCATGTTAGCAGGCTCCACCATCAAATAGGGAGGTACAATTTGACATGCTGCATATATAAAATGATGATTACTAACACAGTAAGACTGAAACCTACAATGAAGCAGCACCCAAAAGGAGCTAAGGGCTAACGTACACTACTGAATGAAGCCCTACTGTACTCCTAGGCTTTTACATACAATAATGTAGTAGGCCTACACCTTGCAGGCTTTAGGCTAAGCATAATAGAGGACCAAAAGGAAGATAACAAAGTAGTCAATAAAGCCTACTATTATTATGCTGGAGGGTATATGTATTAATATCTTCTAGCAAGTACACAAACAATATTAACATATATTTCTAGAGCCAACAAACATTCTTTGTAGACTTCATTTCGACTTTTTCGCCCATGCCTAGGATTGTATCAATCCTTGCCTTGTTCCCTGGCACATAGGACACCAGAAGTCACAGCCATGAAGAGTGTATGTCAAAATAGGACCAGGGTCCAAGCCTGGGTGCTTCGATCACAAGTCACTTTGTATCTTTTAATACTGTACTTGTAGTATTTGATTGATACAGCTGCATGCATGCAAGTATTAGCATAGGTAGGAAAATTATGGACATGGATAGGCCCTTCCGCATATCAAACTACTTAAGTAGCCTACCGTTAACTAAACTAAAGCTGATCCTGCACATTTACAAAGACTTGACAGAAGTCTTCAGCAAGATGAAACCAATTATTGTTTGGTACATTTGGCAGGAATAAATTACATACTGTCCAATATGTACAAGACTACCATACCTATATTCGGATGTTTACGCGAAAAACAAACAATCCATAAATTCTGATTAGTCAGTATAATTATACCGACAGAAACTATGACAAAGGTTTACATCTTAGCAATTAAAACCTACCCTACATATCAATTATAATGTTATCCCACGTTTAGAACGAACGTAGCTGTCGCCATTTCTAATAACACCGCTAGTCACTTGTTATTCAATTTAGTATTGGATCCAACATAATACAGATTACGTCACTAAAAATGGAGTATACTGCAACCGTTGTCGGCATGCGGGCCCAAACAGTAAACAAAACGCACATGGCGGCCTTTGTTTTGGTTCTAATCGCCCATAACAGTGTCCCGCGCCTGAATGCCACCAAGGAGAGCAGTTCATTGAAAGTGTCGATATCCATTCGTAGAAAGTTTCTAAAATCGCATGGTTCTAATATTTGTATGACTAATTTTTTTTTCTCTGTAATAACCACTTTTTAGCCCAATATTTTCTCTTTCGTGTCGACTTCAATGGCACAAAGTCAATGTGATTCCTATGTTTTGAAATTTAGAAAAGGAAGGAGCTATGATCGCGCGTGCTTTCAGAACAGAGCGAGCCAGCCTACTGCAGATCGGGCCCAGCAGATTGGGTCGTGTGGAGAGCAGTACCCGATTTACCGCGCTAATTACCCAGCTGATCGGGCCCAACAGATTGGGTCGTGTGTTGAGTCCATTTTAAACCAACCGATTGCCCTCTGCAGTGACAGCTGGTACTACCAATATCAGGATCTGGGAGGAGAAAGGGTGAATCTGCAATAAGATCACATACAATACTCGCCCTTTAAGCCGGGAGGAAAAAGGGCGAATCAGCAAAAAGATTACATACACTATTCGTCCTTTCTCCTTCCAGCTCCTGATATGGAGTCAGCTGAGAAGAGACCAAGTTGTAAGGCAAATATCAGGCAAAAGGATCCCAATGGGAAGGGCAGTGGCTTTATGTGCCAATTGGAGAACGTGTTAAATATTTAGTATGTAGACATTCTGTTATAGCTAAAAATTTAACGCTAAGCTGCAGCTATAATGTGCACGTTTGGTTCTATATATTTATGTGAACTATTTTCTTCGCTTTAAAGCTTTGCGAATCCAGACTGATAGTTATCTGAGGGCAGTTCTTCGACTGCACACCGGTACAAGTATATGACCAGTCATTCCCTCACCTGCAGAAAAACATTGGGCATATACCTCATAATGTACACACTTGAATGTCTGCATTCAAGGAATGCAATGTAAAGACACTGTCTACAATTAATCAGTTCAGAATTAGATTGAACCAGCAGCTCTCTCGCTTCGTCTCGCTACACTGTGACGTATGCGTGCTGGTAAACCGCCCGCATTTACGTCGCATCTGCCTGACTGCATGGGCCAGGGTAAACCGGCGTCCATCTAATTACCTCTGGTCAAACGCATAGAGATAGTAAACTGTACACTAGAGGTATTACCCGTCTGAGATATGAGTGCCGGTGGCCAAGTTGGAATATATTAAAACTCAGCAATTCTTCTAGGTTTGTGCCGTGTCTTGTGTGGGTTTTCAATTAGGACACCTGGTGCATTCTTGGAATACACGGTACGAGAGATTAAGATTTTGAATGCTTTTGCATGTTCTTTCCTTCTTCTTTGTCAAACACCAACAGTGATCTATTTTCTCTTAGGTGTTCCGGTTGCTTATATTTTGTATGAGTCTGTTCCAGATATATATTCTATGACCCACCTAGCGTCATATAGCAACGAATATCTGAAGCTCTTCAACTCTTCCTCGTGTAAGAGGAATTCCTGCTCCATCTGGCTACCAGATTTTACTGCCATCGCCAGCTGTTATCTCCATGAGCAAGAGAGCTGCGTCTACTCTTTTACTCACCATGCTGCGCTAGTATCATCTGTTGTCAACTCTTTGAAGACCGGCTCAGCAAGAGATCAATTTTTTGTTTTTAAGTTGACAATGTTTATATGTTCTCCTTTTGTCTCCTACCCCCCACTCTTTTTCCCTTCCTTGGACCTTCCGTGCTCCGTTGAGCAGGTCTCACTTCTCAGTCGGCAGTTGACTCGATCAGTCAAAGCTCCTCTCGAGCTAGCTTCCTCAAACCAAGAGGCACACACTCTTCTACGCCATGTTGGCTAGGTAGTCATCAACGGAAATTTCGACTTCAACATGAAATCAAGATAAGTACCATTTTAAAGGTTTTAACCTCATCTTCATCAATTTTATCTACATGCTTTTATTGATTATTTTATAGACAGCGTGAGATTACTTGTGGGGCGGTAATCATTCTTCGCGGGATTTTCCATGTTGGGCTTTTGTCTAATCAAGCCAATCTTGGTGAAAAGCAGCATTTCTTATGCTTGCAAAATGAGAAATCCTCTCACTACGTGGGATATTATCTAATGCCCGCTGTCTATAATTATAAAGCTAGTTCCTCCGTTGGATTTTCTCAACCCCATTTTTCTGCTAAGGTCGTTCTGGAACCTTCGAGATCTTGTACTCTATCTGCGAGTCTTGCCGTCAAGTATTTTTCACGCACTTGTGAAAATACTAGTTAAAATGAGGAATCTTCCTTAAATTACTGCAATAGCGAACTTTCTTCCCCCGTTGGAACATTCTATGGCGCATTTATTTGTAAATCACAACTTTTTCAAGAAATAGACTCTCACCTATATAGTGCAATCAGTTATTTCCATAATTGCAATAACTTTCTTTCTCATAAACTTCAGTGTTTCTATAGTGAACTTTGCATCCATCTTTATAGACTACAGTGATAACCAGTGCTTGCTCCACGTTTCTACCGCGTCGCGCTCGTCCGTTTACATTAAATACGGCCATGAACATTGATCCTATATCCCAATGATCTTTCCTCAACCTTCTACTAACCACCATTATTAATAAAATTGTAACTTTCTATAAGGTGTCACTCACGAAGTGCCCTTCCAACTTTGCTAGTTTAACATTAATTAAATTCTGCATAATTGCTTGTGTGATACAAGTTTCAAATAACATTGTTCCTTTCCTATAATCAGGGAAAACAATTCTTTAAACTCTTGAGCGAGTCATGTTCAGGTTTCACGAAATGGAAACTGTCCCATTTGGCTAGTGATTCCTGCTCAAACTTGGGAAGTCTAGAACTTTCCTTTTCACTTTCTTCAGGTTTCACAGTAAGTGACCTGCCCTCTTTTGTATAATTCTCATATAGTAATTCTGTATAAATATAAGAAGTTGTAGGAACTTCTATCTCATTTTTCATGTTTTTATTATTGTTATATTCGAAGTTGTCATTTTCTCTAGAACATTCTCTCAAGAATTTCTTAAGGTACACTCTTTGTACTAAAATTCACTTTCCAACTTTAATTACTTCATTGTTTATTTGTTTAAATCTTATAAAGATTTTAGAAACATGTAAGGTTTGAAACCTTGTAAATTGTCAATTGCCTGGAGCAAACATTTAAGGTTGAGAGGTCTGCGACCCCATTTGTTAAAAAGTTCAAATGAACCATGTTTGCCAAAAATATATTACATACTTGTTAAATTCATTAATCTTCCTTGAATTGTTTAATAAATTAAATATTTGTTTTTGGATTCATCATTTCTCTGATACTACAGTTAGGCAGGATCCTGGCTTTCCTAGCTCTTCCTAGGTTTATGCCCTCGTTCATACTCAATAAAGCTTTTACTATCTGTCTGGCCAGACCATCACCCATCCCTATAGTACTTTTATTCGTGCTTGGAAGGAAATACACTAAAGCCTTTCTCTGGCAAACTGCCCAAGTCTTAGCTGCGGTTCCCGTCAGCTTCGACCAAGCTCGTACCCACTTTAGGTATCCGAGCACGGATTTGCGGTGGCAACCGCTTCTAAATGTATTGAAAGTCAAATTCATAACTTTTGTGGGACTCTCCTCCTATTTTTCTATCCTTTTTCTCCAATCCAAAATCTACTTCCTTCTCTTAATCATCTTCCCTTGGTGGGTGGGTTATTCCTCAGCCAATAAATCTACCCAACACCAAGCTGACTCATCGGCGGGCTCTTGGTGTCCCCACCCGGACCCCCACAGGAGTGACGAACTGCGCGCCACCTCCCTTTATGTTAGGTGCAACTGCACAACTTGACTGCGAGAACTAAGAGCTCAAAAAGCCTTAACCTCCCTATGAAGGCTTCCAAAAAGATGGGATATTGTTTTGATAGCAATGTTGCATCTCTCCTATAATGGCCCTGCCTGAGTGCATGGACTTACGCCATAGGCCACTCAGGGGTTCTTTAACTTTACTTACCTGGATCGTTATAGTTGGGGGTTCTTCCTGCTCAGGTAACGGGATCCTTACCGTGTCCTTACCGATTGCCTTACCCACGATTGACAGCACACCACTTATGCTAAAAGAGGGGGGAATGAGGGAGTTCAGGATTCCGGGGTAGCTCCCTAATAAAAAGAGATCTCTCATGTAATGCCGGTTTATTCCTTTCAACAGCTTCCAGGAATCCACCGTGCAGATACAGGGCTAGCTCAAAAGACTCCCTCCAACAAAAAACAATAATACAAGATCTCACCTGATCACTCAGCCGTCTCTCTCTCTGACGATGCTCAGCAACAGTCCCTTTGGTCAACAGGTGCTTGGTCGCAGTACTACGATCCCCCGGTCGTCAAACTTACGTCGCTCTCGTTTACGCTGCCCTCACTGACAGTCCTCCTCTCTCTCAACCCTAACTCACTGCCCTGACTCACAAACTGACCCCCACCCCACCAGAGGTCGCAGCTTATAAGCACAAAAATCGCTACTCGTGCGTGCTTGCGTAGCACCTCCTTGCAGATTCTCAAAATCTGGATTGAACCGGGGTTGCACGTCCGGTATAGTTCAAGGCTAAACCAAAACCGGGACACGACAATATATTCTTTGTTTAAATGTGCACTTGCACAGTTGGCTGGTAGGATACGTCTCGGCTCCAGTAGCCTCAGTCATCGTTCTCCTCTCCGTGAAGACATGTGCTCCTGTTACTCTTACGAGGGACGGCCGAGGGACGGGTCTCACCGTTTGGCTCAAGCTGTTTGCGTAGGAGCAGGCGGATGCCCCATTCGAGTTCCTAGATTATCTCGCCAAGGTGAGTCATAGGAAAATATAAAACGATCTCTAAATATTTTTGTGGAGAGTTTGAGTTATTTGTCCTTTGTAGCTCTTATGTCGGTCAACACGATTGTGCCCAATGAATGGGCGGCGTACAAAATATAAATATGTAAATACACTCCTGGAAAAAATGACATGAATTAGTTAATCATCACGAAGCCTCTGTGGCTTAGGCGGCAGCACGCCGGCCTCTCACCGCTGGGTCCGTGGTTCATATCCCGGTCACTCTATGTAAGAATTGTGCTGGACCAAAGCGGAGGCAGACAGGTTTTTCTCCGGGTACTCCAGTTTTACCTGTCAAAATTTCATTCCAGGAACACTCTCCACTATCATTTCATTTCATCTGTCATTCATTTACTCATTGCCTCCGAGGAGTGGGATACGCTTCGGCAGCCGGAACAGTTCATATCCTAGCCGCTAGATGGAAGGCTTCATTCATTCCATCCCTGACCTGGTCTGTCGACTGGAACAGGCTGTGGATTTTTTCAGTAAATTATCACAAATAAATGGAGCAATCTAACACATCTCTTATCAGTTTGCCTCATGAGCATGAGGGTACACCGTTTCAGCCCTCAAACCAGATTATTCTTGGCAGAGTCAGGCGACAGCCAAACATGATAGGCGCTACACCACTAGGTGATCCATAGTTTTCGAGATATTTATTCTTAAAAAAAATAAAAAATGAAATAAAAAACAATAAAATCCAATTACTATTTTCTCTTGCTACACGAAACGCCCACCACAAAATGTACATATGGGCCAAACATCTTAGGAAAGTGAGGATACATTCAACCCTGCCAGGATTCGAACATGAAATGTTCTCAACCGTAGTAAGACGCGTTATCCATTGCGCCACTGGGCCAATGCGTTGTAATTACACTATAGACCCATCTGGCTGTCCGTTAGTGCAACCAAATCAGTGCTGAGTTAGAGGATTAAAACATGATGGAATATTTTCAATTCATTTGTTCATGGCGATTGCCAAAAGTGTCGAGTTTCCAGGCAGTTGCAAAAGGTCATCCATCTCTTGACTAACGGTAACAATCAGGATGAATCCGCTGACACAGCAGCCGAAATAGCTCAGTTGGGAGAGCGTTAGACTGAAGATCTAAAGGTCCCTGGTTCGATCCCGGGTTTCGGCAGTAGTTTTGTATTTCCAAAAAGTGAGCATACTTTTACATCTAACAATAAGCCACAATAATCAGCAAAGGTCTGAGACCAGACTCGCCGCTCTTTTTAAATCAGGCTTGCTCAAAGCAGGTGATTCGCCAAGTACTGTAGGCACCCGCTCCGTGCACGGACGTCGAGCGGGCAAAAGTAGCTCCACTCAGTCTTGGCAGCGTTAAAGCCTCTATAATGCCACCATGTAGAGCAGTTCATTGCAAGTGTCGATATCCATTCCTAGAAAGTTTCTAAAATCGCATGGTTCTAATATTTGTATGACTAAATTTTTTTCTCTGAAATAACAACTTTTTAGCCCAATATTTTCTCTTTCGTGTCGACTTCAATGGCAACAAAGTCAATGCGATTCCTATGTTTTGAAATTTAGAAAAGGTAGGAGCCATGATCGCGCGTGTTTTCAGACCAGAGCGAGCCAGCCTACTGCAGATCGGGACCAGCAGATTGTGTCGTGTGGAGAGCAGCACCCGATTTACCGCGCTAATTGTCCAGCAGATCGGGCCCAACAGATTGGGTCGTGTGTAGAGTCCTTTTTAAACCAACCGATTGCCTTCTGCAGTGACTGCTGGTACTACGAATATCAGGATCTGGGAGGAGAAAGGGTGAATCTGCAATAAGATTACATACAATACTCGTCCCTTCAGCCGGGAGGAAAAAGGGCGAATCAGAAAAAAGATTACATACACTATTCGTCTATTTCTCCTTCCAGCTCCTGATATGGAGTCAGCTGAGATGAGACCAAGTTGTATGGCAAATATCATGCAGAAGAATCCCAATGGGAAGGGCAGTGGCTTTATGTGCCAATTGGAGAACGTGCTAAATATTTAGTATGTAGACATTCTGTGATAGCTAAAAATGTAACGTTAAGCGGCAGCTATAATGTGCACGGTTCGTTCTACATATTTATGTGAACTATTTTCTTCGCTTTAAAGCTTTGCGAATCCAGACAGATAGTTATCTGAGGGCAGTTCTTCGACTGCACACCGGTTCAAGTATATGTCCAGTCATTCCCTAACCTGCAGAAAAACATTGGGCATATACCTCATAATGTACACACTTGAATGTCTGCATTTTTGTAATGCAATGTAAAGACACTGTCTACAATTAATCAGTTCAGAATTAGATTGAACCAGCAGCTCTCTCGCTTCTTCTCGCTACACTGTGACGTATACGTGCTGGTAAGCCGCCCGCATTTACGTAACATCTGCCTGACTGCATGGGCCAGGGTAAACAGGCGTCCATCTGACCACCTCTGGTCCTACGCATAGAGATAGTAAACTATACACTAGAGGTATTACCCGTCTGAGATATGAGTGCCGGTGGCCAAGTTGGAATATATTAAAACTCAGCAATTCTTCTAGTTTTGTGCCGTGTCTTGTGTGGGTTTTCGACTAGGACACCAAGCTGAGTCATCGGCGGGCTCTTGGTGTCCCCGCCCGGACCCCGACAGGAGTGACGAACTGCGCGCCACCTCCCTTTATGTTAGGTGCAACTGCACCACTTGGCTGCGAGAACTAAAAGCTCAAGCAGCCTTAACCTCCCTATGAAGGCTTCCAAAAAGATGGAATATATTCTTTGTTTAAATTTGCACTTGCACTGTTGGCTGGTAGGAAACGTCTCGACTCCAGTAGCCGCAGTCATCGTTCTCCTCTCCGTGAAGACATGTGCTCCTGATACTCTTACGAGGGACGGCCGTGGGATGGGTCTCACCGTTTGGCTCAAGCTGTTTGCGTAGGAGCAGGCGGATGCCCCATTCGAGTTCCTAGAATATCTCGCCAAGGTGAGTCATAGAAAAAGATATAACGTACTCTAAAGATTTTTGTGGAGAGTTTGAGTTATTTGTCCTTTGTAGCTCTTATGTCGGTCAACACGATTGTGCCCAATGAATGGGCGGCGTACAAAATATTAATATGTAAATACACTCCTGGAAAAAAATGGCATGTATTACTTAATTATCACGAAGCCTCCGTGGCTTAGGCGGCAGCACGCCGGCATCTCACCGCTGGGTCCGTGGTTCATATCCCGGTTACTCTATGTGAGATTTGTGCTGGACAAAAGCGGAGGCAGACAGATTTTTCTCCGGTTACTCCAGTTTTACCTGTCAAAATTTCATTCCAGGAACACTATCCACTATTATTTCATTTCATCTGTCATTCATTTACTCATTGCCTCCGAGGAGTGCGATAGGCTTCGGCAGCCGGCACAGTTCATATCCTAGCCGCTTGATGGAAGACTTCATTCATTCCATCCCTGACCCAGTCTGTCGACTGGAACAGGCTGTGGATTTTTTCAGTAAATTATCACAATTAAATGGAGCAATCTAACACATCTCTTATCAGTTTGCCTCATGAGTATGAGTGTACACCGTTCCAGCCATCAGACCAGATCATTCTTGGCTGAGCTAGGCGACAGCCAAACATGCTGGGCGCTACACCACTAGGTGATCCATAGTTTTCGAGATAATTATTCTTTGAAAAACTAAATGAAAGAAAAAGCAATAAAGACCAATTACTGTTTTCTCTTGCTACACGAAACGCCCACCACAAAATGTACATTTGGGCCAAACATCTTAGGAAAGTGCTGATATATTCAACCCTGCCAGGATTCGAACATGAAATTTTCTCAACCGCAGTCAGACGCGTTATCCATTGCGCCTCAGAGCAAATGCGTTGTAGTTACACTATAGACCCATCTGGCTGTCCGTGAGTACAACTAAATCAGTGCAGAGTTAGAGGATTAAAACATGATGGAATATTTTCAAGTCATTTGTTCATGGCGATTGCCAAAAGTGCCGAATTTCCAGGCAGTTGCAAAATGGTCATCCATCTCTTGACTAACGGTAACAATCAGGATGAATCCACCGACACAGCAGCCGAAATAGCTCAGTTGGGAGAGCGTTAGACTGAAGATCTAAAGGTCCCTGGTTCGATCCCGGGTTTCGGCAGTAGTTTTGTATTTCCAAAAAGTGAGCATACTTGAACATCTGACAACAAGCCACAATAATCAGCTTTGGTCTCCGCCTACACACGCCGCTCTGGCCGCGTGGCTCAGCGGTACCGTAACCGGGTGAGTTAGCCGTGGTCGTTACGGCAGGAATGCTGGCAATCGCTCACATCCGGGAGGCGAGGAGGTTCGAATCCCCCGCCGGCAACCTTGAAGATGGTCTTCTGTGGTTTCCCATCTTCCTTCCAGGCAAATGCCGGGGTTGGTCCCTAACTATAGGCCACAGCCGCTACCTTCCAACGCCTTGTCCTTATATTCAAACTTTCCTCCCCAGACAACACTCCACACGCGACGGTACGTGTAGCTCACCCATTGGGTGTCCGCCTCGAGGCAGCTACAAAACTGGCGAGCCGAACATGTCCTCGGACACTCCTGGCACTAAAAAGCCATACGCTTTAAAAAAAGCGGTACCGTTCTCGCTTGCAGGGCCCATGGTTACTGCTGGCGCAGTCAGCTGGCATTTGAGGGTGCGCAAATGCGAGGGAGCCGTGTCAGCATATCTACTGGCACGTTAAACATCCCCTTCGAGGCAAACCTCCGGCAATACGGCGTCTCTAAAAGCCAGAGTAGTTAAAAGGGACGTAAATCCAAAAATATTATCATTCTATCTAAATCAGGTTCGCTGGAACCGGGTAGTGGGCACCCGCTCCGTGCATGGGCGGCGAGCGGGCAAAGTAGCTGCGTTCTGTTTTTGCAGCGTAAACCAACCGATTGCTCTCTGCAATCAGGATCTGGGAGGAGGAAGGGCCAAATCTGCATTAAGATTACATACAATAGTCGCCCTTTCAACTGGCTGGAAAAAGGGCGAATATGCAATAAGATTACGTACAATAGTCGCCCTTTCAGCTGGGAGGAGACAGGGCGAATCAGCAATAAGATTACATACACTATTCGCCCTTTCTCCTCACAACGTCTGATAGGAGTCAGCTGAGAAGAGACCAAGTTCTACTGCAAATAGCGTCCAACAGGAAACCCAATGGGAAGGGCAGTGCTTTTTGTACCAAATGGAGAACGTGCTAAATGTTTAATATGTAGGCATTCTATGATAGCTAAAAATATAACGTTAAGTGGCAGCTATAATGTGCATGTTTGGTTCTACATTTGTCTCCGCTTTAGAGCTTTGCGAATCCAGACATCGATCACAAATTACAGATAGTCATTTGAGGGCCGTTCTTCGACCGCAAACCAGTAGTAGTATAAATGTCCAGTCTTTCCCTCGCCTACAGAAAAACATGGGACATATACATCATAATGTGCACCCAAGAATGCCAGTTAGCCTACTTTCGATTTTTGCAAAAAATGAAAGTAGACTTATGAGATCAACACAGGGCGAAAAAAGTGTGTCTGTCGGTGTGTGTGTGTGTGTGTGTGTGTATGTGTGTGTGTGAGTCTGTGTGTGTATGTGTGTGTGTGTGTGTGAGTCTGTGTGTGTGTGTGTGTGTCTGTGTGTGTGTGTGTGTGTGTGTGTGTGTGTGTGTACTCTGAATGTCTGTCCCCCCCTATCAATTCGAACACGGTGAATGCGAATTGAACGAAATTTGGTACAAAGGTAGCACTAGCAAAGAACACCTCAGTGTCATGTTTTATATCGCCGCCATCTTTACTAAAACTGAAAGGCGGCCACTCAAACGTTCAAAACGTAAAATCAAATAACGACTAACCAAATCATCCGATCTCTACCAAATTTGGTAACAACATACCTTCGTATAGGATGCGTCTTGTGACCAAACTACAAGGTCGTCCGCCATACCATTTCAGGATGGCGGCCGTGCGAATTATGCAAACTTTATAATCCATATCATGGGACCCACCAGTTCCGATTATCGAGCCGAGAATCGTTTTAACTGTTCTAAAGGAAGAGGCACGTTCGAAATTAAAAGTTTATTTTGTAATACTATAGTGCATACATGATTTTAAAAAGCTGAGCCGATTCAGTAATAAGACAAGATGGCAGCGGATATCTTGTGCCTGACTTATATTTCACTAATTTGAGCATTGCATGCAATATAGCGTACTGATACAAAATAAATAAACTTTGTATGAAATGCTTTATATATAAATAATATACTCCAGTGATGAAATCGTTTAGTATAAATCATTATTTGCTAACAAGTTCTACAATGTAAGTCATTTTATATAGAACGATATTCGTTGACACAATTAGCTCAGTGGTAGAGCGTTAGCCTATCGCTCAAAAGCCTATGGTTCAAACCCGATCAGAGCTAGGTTTTTTGCTTGAAATGTTATATGTTTATTGTTTTGTAATGACTCAGATGTTTTAAAATTAAGCGTTATATTGTGCATATTATGGTGTAAAATATATATTTAATTAAAACATAATTCGCCAGCAGATTTACTCGAGACATCTAGCTGCCAAAAAGGTAACTGCACGCCGACCTACTTATTAACTTCCAGATTTTATTGAAAAGTTTCTTCTTCTGGCCGCTAGAATGCACTCGCTCTGTTAGGATTATATTGTTCGATATTTCACCACTAGATGTCACGACTAGTCTACGTGGGGCTCCATTGATTACTATACCATTGGCATTCTATGCGCATCGAATTTGAAGAATGACGAGATGATACTACGATACAATTTTACTTTTTATTTTAAAGGGTTTGTAACAGCCTATTTTGCGTTACTTGAAAATGTTATTTGAAGTAAAGAACAAAACGATTTCACATAGTAACTGAATTCAAGCCGTTGGTGTTAGTTCAGGTTATTAATTTCTACTTTTCTTTCAGGCTAATAGTAATCGAAAATATCCACATAGTTTGTATACACACGTCTCTGTAGGGTAGATTTGTTAATTCAATTACGGTTGTGAAAGCCATGCACAACCAGACGTGTAAAGACATGCCTCAACTCAAAGTTGGATGTTGCCCACGGCAGGTCGTATATGTAATAATAATAATAATAATAATGTTATTGGTTTTACATCCCTTTTAACTACTGCTGCTTTTAGAGACACCGGGGTGCCGGAATTTTGGCCCGATGGGGATCTTTAACGTGCCTGTAAATGTACTGACACGGCTCCCTCGCATTTGTGCACCCTCAAATGCCAGCTGACTGCGCCAGGATACGAACCTGCAACCTAGGGCCCAGCAAGCGAGAACGTTACCGCTGAGCCACGCAGCCAGTCCGGTCTATTATGTCTCCAGATCCATAACATTCTAGATATACTTCTAATCTTTCTTTCTTCAATGATGGTAGCAGTTTTTATCTAGGTTGTGGCGTTTGGTAGAGGTAAATCGTTTCTAAGGTCTTCAACAAAGAATAGTTCTATTATACTCTTTGATAATAACAACGAGTTATAACTATACTCATACATTTAGGAGAAAGTAGGCTATATGTTCTTTACTGAACATCTTGTTTTGTAATGCAATGTATAGATATTGTCAATAATTAATCAGTGCAGTATTAGATTGAACCAGCCACTCATTCGCCTCGTCTTGCTACACTGTGACGTATGCGTGCTGGTAAACCACCCGCATTTATGACACGCCTGCCTGACTGCATGGACCAGGGTAAACGGGCGTCCAGCTGGCCACCTCTGGTCCAAACCTAAGAGATAATAAAATATTCACTAGAGGTATTACCCGTATGAGGTATGAGTGCCGGTGGCCAAGTTGATATGTATTCTTTGTTTAAATATGCACTTGCACTGATGGCTGGTATGATATGTCTCGGCTCCAGTAGCCTCAGTCATTGTTCTCCTCTCCGTGAAGACATGTGCTCATGTTACAATTACGAGGAGTGGCTGCGGGACGGGACTCACCGTTTGGCTCAAGCTGTGTGCGTAGGAGCAGGTACATGCACCATTCGTGTTCCTAGAATATCTCACCAGAGTAAGTCATGGGAAAAGATAAGACAGAGTTTGAGGTATTTGTCATTTGTCGCTCTGCAGTCGGTCAACACGATTGTGCCCGATGAATGGGCGGCGTACAAAATATAAATATGTAAATACACTCCTGGAAAAAAATTACATGTATTAGTAAATTATCACGAAGCCTCCGTGGCTTAGGCGGCAGCACGCCGGCCTCTCACCGCTGGGTCCGTGGTGCAAATCCCGGTCACTCCGTGTGTGATTTGTGCTGGACAAAAGCGGAGGCAGACAGGTTTTTCTCCGGGTACTTCGGTTTTCCCTGTCTAAATTTCATTCCAGCAACACTCTCCACTATTATTTAATTGCATCTGTCATTCATTTAATCATTGCCTCCGAGAAGTGCGACAGGCTTCGGCAGCCGGCACAGTTCATATCCTTGCCGCTAGATGGAAGGCTCATTCATTCCTTCCCTGACCCGGTCGGAGACTGGAAGCAGGCTGTGGATTTTCATTTTCATTGATTTCTCTTGCTATACAAAACGCCCACCACAAAATTTACACATGGCCAAACTTCTTAGGAAAGGAATGATAAATTCGACCCTGTCAGGATTCCAATCAGTAATCTTCTGATTCGTAATCCATTGCGCCACAAGGCCACTGCGTAGACACTATAGACTCATCTGGCTGTCCGTGAGTACAACTAAATCAGTGCAGAGTTGGTGGATTAAAACTCGATGGAATATTTCCAAGTCATTTGTTCATGGTGATTGCCAAGAGTCCAGAGTTTCCAGGCAGTTGCAAAAGGTTCATAACTATATCTTGACTACCGGTAACAAGCGGGATAGGTCAACGTACGCAGCAGCCGAAATAGCTCAGTTGGGAGAGCGTTAGACTGAAGATCTAAAGGTCCCTGGTTCGATCCCGGGTTTCGGCATTAGTTTTGTTATTTCCAGAAACTGGGTATACTGGCAGTGCAAGACGCTTTACTACAAACCAAAATAATCAACGTAGGGCTGACTGTCAGTGTTCAGCCCACTCTCCAATCAAACTCGCCGTTCTGTACAAACCATACAGGTAGTAAGATAAACGCTGGAGGTATTATCCGTATGAAGTATGAGTGCCGGTGGTCAAGTTGGAAACTATTCTTCGTTTAGATGTCCTTTTGCACTGTTGACACAGGATATGTATGACTTGGCTCCGGTAGCCACAGTAATCGTTCTTTTTTATATATATATATATAGATGCCTCATTCAAGTTCCTAGAATATCTCAATGGAGTAGGCCTTAGCAAAAGGTACAACACACTCTAAAGTTTTCGAGTAGCGTTTGAGGGATTTGTTTTCAATAAGCTCCAAGTCAGTGGCGTGGTGCCGTAGTTCCCTCTCTCCGACTCGGGTTCGATTTTCGCTGCTACAATTATTTTCGTTTTGTTCCTAGCAATATTTAACTATTAATTAAAAAATACAAATATATAGGCTATATATATATATATATATATATTTTTTTTTTTTTTTTCATTATCGTTTTACCCTCCAGGGTTGGTTTTTCCCACGGACTAAGCGAGGGATCCCACCCCTACCGCCACTGAGGGCAGTGCCCTGGAACTTGAGACACTGAGTCAGTGGATAAAAATGGGGAGTGTTACTAGCACTTCGCTCAGGCGGCCTTATCTACAAAGCGAACAGGGGCTAATGAGGGGATGGGAAGAGTGGAGGGGATAGGCAAGGACTATATATAAAAAGGTAATTTACATAAGTTGGAGAAGTTTTGAATGATAGCTATTGCTACAGGACTCGCAGACTACGAAATGTCTGACTCCTACGATCATTGCAGCCCGTGCTGTACCGCGCTGAGTACCATAACTTTAATTGTGGACACCCGGGTATAAAATTAATTAAACCAATCTTAAATAAATGGAATATATATATATATATAGGGTGTCATTTATGTACTTGAGTTCCCTTAAGGGCCGAGTAGGGAATGGGTATAGGATCAATTTGAGATAAAGTAGGGAAGCGCACCATGTGTTACTCTGATGACAGGCACTCTTTCGCTGTCAACGGTCTTTGTGCGACCACCGCCCAACGCTGTGTAGCCGAGAGCTACATTCCTGATAGTTCCGTCGTCTTTAACTACTACAGAAACACACGTAACTCGTTGATACTAATAATCAAAAGGCAATTAATTTACAGAATCAACGATAGTTTAAAAAAATCAGAACAGAATAAACACGCACTGTGACTACGCCCCCTCCTACCCCTCTAAAAAATAAAAACGTCCTCTCGGCACGCCGGAAGGCGGAGGTAGATTTCACCGGACAAACTTGGGGATAGGCGAAAATAGGCGGAATATGCAGGTTTTCGTAGAAGGATCAGACCTCATTTATTGCGTGGAAGTATTTTATAATTGGAGATTAATTAACTTTGTTTTTCGTCATTTTATGCATATTTTAAACATTTTACTGTCTTGTGATGACGGTAACCTTCTTGTCATTTGGAGTCCATTTTTATACTTGTGGTCACACTGTCCTTATGCAAGGTTTCGACACTGATGTATAACTATGTAACGGACTGTTACTTCTTCACGCAAAATTATATCTCCCGCAGAGATTTTGGTTGGTTCCTCAGTTTAGGGGCTGCGACAACGCGGTCATGTAACCCCGTGTACTTTGGGTGAGTGTAGAATCTGTCTGATAAACGGTGTGAATTGTGATGGCTGCATTAGTCTGTAATTCAGGTAAGGAATGCAGACGCTCAATTTCAAGCAGTAGTTCCTAATGTTGCTACCAGATAGTACCGTCAACGACACCTAGTTGTGAACTTGGCTACTAGATGCCACTGCAATCAGCAACTCGCAACGAACGTTGGATCCTCCCCTCCAAAGGAAAGCATACTGAGGGATTTTTAGCGCTCTTAGAAAATCCGACGACTTTGGCCGGCTTTAAACCCGCGACCTTGGGTATGCTACCAGTTACGTCACCGAAGGCGCTTCACACTTAGTCAGATGGAAATATGAATCTGATCTCGCGCAAGTGCGTTGTCATGGCAACGTCTGATGGCTCATCCCTCATCAGTTTAGTAGTGTTGCCATGGCAACCACTGATAGCTCTTGGCATTTTCTTATAATTCCGAAATCATTTTTCTCATCCCTTGGCGTAATGGTGGGTCATATCAAAAATTCTTTCAGACAAAAGTTTTAGTTAATTATTAGGGGAATATTGTCCATTTTGTACGGTTTTGATATTGTGCCTATTAAGAGAGATATGATTAATGCTTCCCGAAAAACCCACTTTTTCCCACCCCTTTGGTCAATGGTTGGTGCTATAAAAAAAACTCTTCAAACATAAATTTTTGAGCTTTTTCCGGCACATAGTATGAACTTTGAACGGATTCGATATTTCACATATTAAGAGAGTTATAGCAATATTTCAATTTTTTCGATAAAAAAGTCCCCCATTTTCATCCCCTTCGACCGATTTAGCCCAGTAACGAACTCGACCGAGATTTTATGGGTATACATATTCGATAAAAATTTCAAAGTGATTGGTGCAAAATTACGGCAGTTATCGTGTCCACAAAAACTGATATATATATATATATATATATATATATATATATATATATATATATATATATATATATATATAAACATACATAAACATACATAAATTATATATAAACTTTTGAACTGACGGTGGTTTTGGGGTCTGGGGGATGTGAAACGCGAAGATATGTCGAAATTTTCCGGAAATCGAAACATGGTACCCATTGCAATAGTTAGCTTTCTAATGAAATCTACCTAAAATACTACCATCAACGACACCTATCTGTGAACTTGGCTACTAGATGCCACCGGAACCATCAACTCGCAACGAATGTTGGAACTTCTCCTCCGAAGGAAAGCAAACTCAGGGTTTTTTAGCGCACTTAGTAAATCCGACGACTTCAGCCGGGTTTGAACCCGCGATCTTGGGCATAGAAGTTCAGCATGCTACCAGTTCCGATACCGAAGTCGCTTCCCACAGACAGATGGAAAACTGAATGTTATCTCGTGCAGTGTCGTTGTCATAGTAACTGCTGATGGCTCATCCCTTATCAATTAAAAGTAAAGTTGTCATGGCAACCTCTCTTGGCACTTGGCATTTTCTTATAATTTAAATCATTTTGCTCACCCCGTGGCGTAATGGTGGGTCATATCAAAAATTCTTTCAGACAAAAGTTTTAGGTAATTATTGGAGGAATATTGTCCATTTTGTACGGTTTTGATATTGTGCCTATTAACAGAGATATGATTAATGTTTCCCGAAAAACCCACTTTTTCCCACCCCTTTTGTCAATGGTTGGTGCTATCAAAAAACTTATTTGACATAAATTTTTGGCATTTATCCGACACATATTATGAACTTTGAATGGATTTGATATTTCACGTATTAAGAGAGTTATAGCGAAATTTCACTTTTTCGAAGAAAAAAAGCCTCCCATTTTCACCCCCTTCGACCGATTTTGCCCATTAACGAACTCGACCGAGATTTTAAGGGTATACATATTATGTAAAAAATTCAAAGTGATTGGTGCAAAATTACGACAGTTATCGTGTCCACAAGAATCTGATATATATATATATTCATAAATTATATATAAACTTTTGAACTGACGATGGTTTTGGGGTCTGGGGGATGTGAAACGCGAAGATATGTCGAAATTTTCCGGAAGTCGAAACATGGGACCCATTGCAATAGTTAGCTTTCTAATGAAATCTACCTAAAATGGCATCCCAGGAGAAACGAACCCGGGACCACCGTCGCACCGTGCCTCGTCGCCATCCTCTCGGCTCCGTAGCGTAACGGTCAGCATGGTTAGCTGTCGCCCCAGAGGTCCTGGGTTCGTTTCCCAGCTCTGCCACGAAATTTGAAAAGTGGTATGAGGACTGGAAGGGGTCTACTCAGCCTCGGGTGGCCAAAATGAGTAGAGGGGATTCAATTCCCATCTCAGCCATCCTCGAAGTGGTTTTCCGTGGTTTCCCACTTCGTCTTCGGGCAAATGCCGGGATGGTCCTACTGTAAGGCCACGGACGCCTCCTTTCCATTTCCTTGCCTAACCCTCCCACTCTTCCTATCCCTTCATCAGGCCCCTTGCTCACTTTGCAAGTGAGGCCGCCTGGGCGTAGTGTTGGTCACACACCCCAGTTGTATCCCTGACTCAGAGTCTCAAGCTCCAGGACACTGCCCTCAGTGGCGGTAGAGGTGGGATCCCTCGCTTAGTCCGTGGGAAAAGCCAACGTTAGCGAATAAAAAAGTACATAAATGACACCCTGTATATATATATTACTTTTAAGTATATACATATAACTGTTTAAATATATTTAAAACTAGCTCTACCCGGCATGCGTTGCAATGCCATTCAAAGAAAGTGTTAGCGATGTGACTTTGTTTGTTGAACTGCTTTTGGATTCCCAATATTTTTTTCTTCTTACGTTAACCACCTCTAAACTATTATAAAATTGATTTACTATCTCAGAAACATTCATGGGAGCGTGCTCAACAACTCACCACAGTTTTATCGCAATGAAATGAATGGTATATGAACGCATACGGGTCTTTGTTGAAACGATTCAAGCGCCGTCACCCATTTGTTGAATATACTCGTACGCTACCAATTGTAAAATAGATTTACTAAGTCGAAAACCTTACCAGGCGTGTACACAACATCTCACCCAAGTTTCATCGCTATCCGACGAATGGTATTTGAACGTATACGGGACTTTGTTGAAACGCTTCGCGCATCTTCGCTCATTTGTTGAATCTACTCGTGCGCTACCTATTGTAAAATGGATATACTAAGCCTGCAACCTTCCTTGGAGTGTACAAAATAACTCTCCCAAGTTTCATCGCTATCGGACGAATGGTATATGAACGCATATGGAACTTTGTTGGACACTCCGCGCGTCGTCGTTCATTTGTTTAATCTACTGTACTTGTGCGATACCTATTGAAAAGTGGGTTTACTGCGCCAGAAAACTTACCTGAAGTGTACACAACATCTCACCCAAGTTCCATCGCTATCGGACGAATAGTATATTGTGCCCAATGAGGACACAGCAGACTGGCATCGAACTCGGGTCTTATCTGAGAAGACCATGCACATGATTCTAACTAGAATCGAACCATTGATCTCTGAGGGGGAACAGTTATAGGGAACCCGAAGAGCAATGCGTAAAATAATGACATATAATAATATAGCATGATTTCACGGCCAGTATGTGAATATCATAGCAGTTTAAGGTGAAGAATTGTAAGCAAATGCAAGCAAATATACGTTTTCGAAGCATACAAGAACGAAAGCAGGCCAGTTTGACATTTTACCAATCGCACCCGGCGAATGGGAGGAGACTCATGGAGCCGGAAGGGCTATTTCCGTGTGGACCGTGGAGACAGCTCGAAATTAATGACTCGGGTATCCACCGCTTGACAACGATGGAGGCTGTAGTGGGGATGATTGCCCACGGAAATTAATTGATTACAGCCAAGTGGAGCATTGAAATGGAGTGAAATGTACACCCAGGTGAATATATTCAAGGAGAGATAATTTAGGAGTGATTTTACACCTAAATCAAAGCCTATATCTCTAAATGGGCCTGCGAACACAAGGCTTACGCACTAGAGGATTGGTTTAGAGACACACATTATGGGATTCACCATGGTGGCGTCCTAACGCTATGGAATAAGGCAATTAATTGTAATTAATTGGCCGAAGCGATCGCCGGCACGCGAACGTTTATGAAACCTCCACGCCTAAATAAACAAGGTGTATATGCCATTTCGGCTGAAAATGTATTATTTCAAGGAAAGAGTCGCACCCGTATGTCCCGTGGACTACTTTTTACGAGAAACCTTTAAAAGGGGGAGCAGAGCAGACCAAGTCAGTCTTTTCTCCAGTTTTTCTCCAGTCTACACGTAACTAATACGCTGCCAGTAAGCGCGCGAAATGTTACAGTATCGACGCTCAGCAGTTGAAGAACAATGGAAGCACATCATACAGCTTCATAAGTATAATCATGAAGTGCGTCAGAGTTAATCTAATACAGATATTTATCCATTATCTGACGCAAATATAAATTCGCTACAGCGAAAGAGTAATTTATAATGTTTTTGGACATTACATATACCAGGAGGTATTGTCAGAGTTGTATATGACATTATCATCAGGATCACTACAATTATGGGGGCCTGGGAGGCATCGCCAATTAATCTTGACAGTGAACTGAACGGTATTGAAGGTGACGAGGATCGAACGCACGTAAACGCAGTTAGACTTTCACGGAGACCAGCGGATGTCGTAGCTTCATCGCATCTCTGAGGTCAGGCGTTAGGAGGAGTCCGATTAAGGATCAACCTGTGAAATAGTGAGATAGTGTACATAAATTTTATTATAGTGATTTAAAAAGTGTTTATGTGTATTGTGATTAATATGTATTGTGTAAAAGTGAGAGAAGCCACTGATAAGAGTATGATTATCATGTGGGAAATATGTGAAATCAAGTGTCGTGTGAGATATAGCATGATGGCTTAAATCAAGCGTCATGGTAGGCCCGGAGCTGGGATGCTGGTATAATCCAGCGAAAATGAAAAAGTGAGTACCAATTTACAATGTTATTCTAACTAAATAGTTCACCATACAACGATGCATCACTTTGAGACTAAGATGTAACAGTCACTTATTAACGAGTTTTCACCACTCGTCTTGAATAGAATATGGCTTGGAAGGTGATTTGTTTACGGCCATTCAGGCCGAAGTTAGTGATGAATGTAACGATAACGTTAAATGATAAATAATAATAATAATCTGGGGTCGATAACAGTAAAGTAAAGTAATAGGCATGTTTGGCCTAAACGTTCAAAGTGTGTCATGTCTAATATAAAGATACTGTATTTTGGTAAACAGTAAGAAAGTAACGTGGAATATAGCGAGATACGAGAGTTTTTCAGTGTCAATGAAGTGTTGAATGAATATTTGATGTGGTCAATTCTTAGGATTGTATTTGAGAACCATTAAAGTAATGTAAGCCAGTAAATTTATACCTTGTTTTAGGAGCTATTTAAAGCTTTGGCTTAAGTGTAATTGCAGAGAGAACGCGGGTATTGTTTGAAGCCGCATAGAGCGAGCGAAGTAACGTAGAATCCAGTGATTTACGTAAATAAAGTTGCGGGGACCAAACTAGCATAGCTTGCACGTTAGGTGAAAAGTTGGCTAATCTACGAGTTAGTATCGCCGCTATGCATACTTTTATTATTCGCAGCGAAATGGACAGAGCCTGTCTGTATCCATCGCTTGCAGGAATAGTTGCCACGAGGGATGTCCTTCGAGACTCCGTGAGCACATGTATAAAATGATCTGCCCTGAGAGGTAAGAATCATGTTCGTCGTTTAGGAAACGCAGATTTCCTTATATTATTGAGACAGCTGCTGGTGAAAATCTTGTATTTTCATTATGATGCGCGTCCAAAGCCACTGGTATTCACCATAGAACGGCAAGGCTATTACAGAATCCATCCCCAGCCCTGAATGTTAATAAGCCGAGTTGAGCCCAATACACTATAAATATAGGTGTTAAATAATTAGAATGACTCAATTACTTGAGAACAACACTTAGCGTAACTCCATTGTACTGAAATTGTAAACAAAGATGACCTTGCTAGCAGATGAGAGGGAGTGGGAGTAGCCCACTGAAACGAGCGGCCATCTTGCGCGGCCAGCTGGAACTAATTTTATTGCCTGCTAGGGGAAGGGGAGGTCGGTCGGCCAGCCCCTTTAAATTAGAGTCATAGTGGGACACTGAAGAATCTCGATATTTCGATATGTAATTAAGATATGATTGTTATGATGATGCCAATTGAATTAAATGATGTGTTTCAACACACATACATTGTCGGATCAATGAAATCGGATAATATTTGGCCCAGTTATTCTCTGAGGAGGAACACTGAACCAAATAAATTGTTAGGCATCTTTTTGGAGTGCATTTTTGCCAGTTCACGCTAATTTATGCAGACGGGTATGTGATTTCTAAGAACATGACACGTTTGTAACGATAATAATCTCGACAAGACCCAGAAAATCGTCGTATGGTGAAACTATAAACATTTCTATCCATATGTATTATGGAAGGGAAACGTACCATTTTTTAAGCGTTTCATATTGATGGAAAGGAAGGAAGATGATTCACACGACACAACAATATTTGTTAATTAAGGCATAAAATAATGAATTTATGCTAATCAAGGTAAATGCCGTAAGAAACGGATTAATGTTTTATTATTGCAGTATTAATGTCATTTTGATGTGATATGTGACTTTTGCGTTGTGATACTCCAGTTATGTAAAATTGTGTCACATGAAGAACACTATGGGGACTCGCAGAGATCTGAAAGTATCAATGATAGGATGCTAGAAATATATTTGAGTGCAGTATAGCACTAATTAAGAAGAGACTCACAAAATAACCCTGATTTTAATTGTGGGAATTAAATGTAAATTATCCTTTGTTTGTATTTGTTGTATAGCCATGATTTTATATCAGTAAATGTTTTATTTTAGGAATATGTTGTTTCTTTCATGTAGAGTAGTTACCTGGTAGACTCAAATCCTGAGCATGTGGTCGTATGGTGGGCAGGAACGTCCCATACCTCGAAAGACCGTGAGTTAGCTGGGATACGAACACATGTTCCACATGATGACAATGGGTACAATATGAACGCATATGGGACTTTGTTGAACACTCCGCGCGTCGTCGCTCATTTGTTTAATCTACTGTACTTGTGCGATACCTATTGAAAAGTGGATTTACTGCGCCAGAAAACTTACCAGAAGTGTACACAACATCTCACCCAAGTTTCATCGCTATCGGACGAATAGTATATGAACGCATATGGGACTTTGTTGAACACTCCGCGCGTCGTCGCTCATTTGTTTAATCTACTGTACTTGTGCGATACCTATTGAAAAGTGGATTTACTACGCCAGAAAACTTACCTGAAGTGTACACAACATCTCACCCAAGTTTCATCGCAATCGGACAAATAGTATATGAACGCATACGGGACTTGGTTGAAACGCTTCGTGCGTAGTCGCTTATTTGTTGAATCTAGTCGTGCGCTACCTATTGTTAAGTGGATTTACTACGCCAAAAACTTTTCATGAAGTGTTCATAACATCTCACCCAAGTTTCGTCGCAATGGGATGAATGGTATATGAACGCATGTGGGTCTTTGTTGAAACGAATCGCACGCCATTTTATTGAAGCTACTCGCGCGCTATCTACTGTAAATTGGATTTACTAAGCCTATAACTTTGCCGGAAGTGTGCTAAACAACCCACCAAAATTTGGTCGCAATCGGATGAATTGTAGGCTATATGAACGCCTCGCCAACACTCATTTGTTTAAACTACTCGCATGCTCTGTATTGTAAATTGGATTAACTATGCCTATAAAAAAACAAATAAAAAATTAAGTATTTTAATGTTTTCTATACCGGTAGTGGAGAGCACTACTCGCATCCAGTCTGCCGTGTCTCGTCAAGAGCTTCTGTTGCTTGGAAACGACTTGCCTTGCCATACCTTCATGAGTCTATTTTAGCTGTCATTTGCGTTACGTTTTATACTGACTTGTATTCTCTTTGACGTTTTATGTCACGTCACGGGATTTTAAAAAAAGTAGCCTATGTCCGTCTCCTGGTTCTAAGCTACCTCCACACCAATTTTCAGCCAAATCGGTTCAGCCGTTCTTGAGTTATAAATAGTTATACTTAAAAGTTAATCATTGCTAGGAATAAAACAAAATGGAAAAACGTAACAGCGAGAATTGAACTTCAACCGGCGAGTTACCATACAGTGCGCCTGGCTACTGCGTCACTGGTAGACAATTCTTGTTGAGTTTCTATTTCCAATACAATAATCGTTTTTATGGAAAATCACCGCAGATTCAGATAAATTTATGGAAAACAAATCCCTCAAACTTTACTCGAAATTCTTTAAAGAGCGCTTTACCTTTACTCCAGCGAGATATTCTATAGGAACTTGTATGGGGCTGCGTTTACTCACACAGCTTCTGCCAATTCGGTGAGCCTCGTCCTGCGGCCAGCCCTCGTTAGTGGTGCTGTACTTATGAGGACAATGTACTCCGTCACCGCTGTCTCTCCTTCCTCGTTCCGCAAGGATCCAGCTGCTATGATTAACTAATTATTTACTTAATTTCTAAATAATAAATTACCGGCAGCTGTAGCTACGCTCCCTTATGCGCACCACTAGAACATGGAGCTGAAGGGAAGGCGCGCTTCCCGAAATCAGTTCAATTAGGGGTCATGTAGGTGGTGGTGGGTCTTTTAGAGGGTTGAATGTCATTCTTACCAGTACGCAATTATGACTCTTTCCATGAATGGCCTGAATTGTGACGCAGTATAGCATGAAGTGGGAATTCAGGTGTTAGTTTGGCCAGCATGCTATCCTGATCTTAACCGTCTGTCCGTGTTCCGGTCACAATACCACGGAATGCATACCTCAAGGAGTTCCGCTGAACGTCATAATAAACTTTGGGACGTGCTGCATGTGGGATGGGTGCTCATACATCAAGAAAGCTTGATCAAAAGTTTGAGTCTGTGATAGCCTATGTGCACGTTACCAAAGGTGCTATTCATAGGGTCAGTACTGCTGCATTAAGGAAAGTAATGGGAAACTACCTTACCTGGTGTAGTATACCTCATTAGCCTATAACACTCCTTGGTTTTTGGAGTTTCTCCCATATAACTTATGATTGTACTTATCGAAGATCCGACCAGCCTTCGGGCTGACACTCAGTAGATAGATAACATTAGTAAATTTCTATCGAAATGATGCAGGAGAGTTTAAAATAAATATTCCACATTTTTCGAGAAAAATAAGGTTCTCAAGTTTTGTAGGTGGTCACCTGAGCTCATTTAAAAGAAGGAGGCTTCTAGTTTTACGTAACCGTTAAACTCGTGATCATGAGCCACGGGACCTCCATTTTCAAGTGGAATGTGGACCACAGGTCTTTGAAAATCTCACATACATTGACCCGGAATGGAACCAGGTCCCTCTCGGTAAGATTAAAGCAGCTTGACCACTGCACCACCACGCCCCAATAGAAATCGAATGGTAACTTCACTCAGGAATTGTTCATAAGGCAACGCTGGTAAATGGCTTTAAGGCATTCTGTATTTTCAGTACTAGGTTGGGCTATGGTGGTAACGTGAAACTCTGTTTGAAAATCAGAGTTCTGCATATAGTTGTGGTGGTTGGAAGAGACATCTATAACACTGGCCAACAACATTTTTGTTACAAAGATGATGAATGGTGTTATTATTAGCCAAGTCGTGGGTGCTGAATATAAAATCCGTTTTCTTCTATCGGACTCAGTTTTCGTAATTTAGTACCCTCTAGCTTTGAACACCTTGAAAATTTTACATTTTTGGTTACGTTGGTATTGCTTGATTAACTTGCTTGCACTTTTCTTCTGCGGATGTAATTGATGGAAACCAATCCACAGTGGGTCAAAATCGAAATCTAGGGGGACAAAATTATTTTTACTTTTTAATCATGAATTTAGAGTGAAAGCAACGTATATCATTTGTTTACTTCATAATAAACATCAGTTAAGACCTTTTTTAAGCTACGTCTAAACATGCAATTAATTGTCTATGGCTAGGAGTTGGATAGAGCATTCAGTTATCTCTTCAGAACAATTTTCTACCCCTAATTTACTTATAACAAAGTCACAAAGTTCCACTTTTGACATAATCGTCGAACCCAGTGCTTCAAACAGTTATAATCGTGTGAGAACTGGTTGCGCGGCATCTTCTGAAACGTAAAATAACTAAGTAGGTTGCAAAAAGATGCAAAATATCTTATAACAGGCGTAAACTACAAGACTTTATCTACATTTTAACATTAAGTAGAAAGTGACGCAGAGTGACGCGACATACTAAAAATCTAACTGGAAATGAAATGAAAATCCACAGCCTGTTTCCAGTCTCCGACCGGGTCAGGAATGGAATTAATGAAGCCCCCATCTAGCGGCGAGGATATGAACTGTGTCGGCTGCCTAGGCCTGACGCACTCCTCTGGGGCAATGATTAAATGAATGACAGATGAAATGAAATGATAGTGGAGAGTGTTGCTGGAATGAAATTTTGACAGGGAAAACCGGAGTACCCGGAGAAAAACCTGCCTGCCTCCGTTTTGTCCAGCACAGATCGCACATGGAGTGACCGGGATTTGAACCACGGATCCAGCGGTGAGAGGCCGGCGTGCTGCCGCCTAAGCCACGGAGGCTTCTAACTGGAAATATATTTTTAAAAATAATAGTTAAATATTATATAATGCAAAATATAGCTAAAATTACGTAAGAATTACGCCCATTAATAAGTGAAACACGTTACAAAGATCATACCTTCAGTTGCATGTTCCATCTTAAAGCATCACACTAACCACAAAGACAGCCAATCCACAGCCACTTACATTCACCCTCCAATTCAGACTGCTCGAACAGTGGTGACAGATTTACACTCAGATGCATTTATAACCCAGAATAGTGGGTGGCAATTATATGAGAATGCTATAGAAGTAATAAATTATGATTTTTTAATTATGAAAATAAATAATTTTGTCCTCCTAGATTTCGATTTTGACCCACTGTGCAATCGAATCCATTCATTATCCTCCGTTCCAAAATCCACCGCCAGGGTACGAATGAGGCGGATGAGCCACGCTCTAGCACATAGCAGCACGTTGGTGATTGTTGCATTGATTATTCACTTTTCTTTACTCTAATGTAACTCATTTCTTTGATTAATTTGTGTACTCACCCAGATTATTTTGTTCTCGTTTTGCCAGATACATGTAATACAAAGGCTGTCGCAAGCATTTACAAAATCCATTATAACATGGAAACTGAGGCAGATACATAAATTCTAAGATTAGATCTGGATTCAGGGGCAAATTATCTTCCAGAAACAGCTTGTTTTGTTTTTGTAACAGATTTTTTTTTGGAGACAAGTGTTATATGTACGAAGCACGTCCAGAAAGTAAGCTCCGTTTGGTAATAAAATTGAATTGTGTACAGATACAGAAAAATTATTTATTGCACAACATTCTACACCTCATAAACTACTTTTCCACATAACTGCCGAAATTTTGCAGGCATTTGTCATAGCGTGGCTTAACTTTTTGGATACCTTCTTCATAGAAGTTTGCCGCCGACCCGTAAACGATAGTGAAGACTCCCCTGTAAGATATAGGCTACTACTGTTTGGCCATCACTGTTAGGCAAATTGCGTATGTGGTCAGGAGAACTCCTAAACATACGCTGTTCTCCTGGTAAGCACGCAATTTGCCTAACAGTAGTGACCAAACAGTAGGATATCTTAAGGGGAGTCTTCACTCTCGTTTACGGGTCGGCGGCAAACTTCTATGAAGAGGTATCCAAAAACTTGTGCCACGCTATGACAAATGCATGCAAAAGTTCGGCAGTTATGTGAAAAGGTAGTTTAAGAGGTGTAGAATGTTGTGCAATAAATATTTTTTCTGTATCTGTACACAATTTAATTTAATTACCAAACGGAGCTTACTTTCTGGACGTGCCTCGTATAATATGTATTCTTTGTTCTTTCTCCATAACATATATTTTTAATATTCTCTTCCATTAAACATATAAAACAAATAAATTATTGTTAGTAGCAATATTTGTAACAATGGCTTACAACACGATAATTAAATAATCATCAATGCAAGTATACATAATATTCATTTTCTTGACGTTGATTAAGAGAACTGTTTCAGCATGATTCAAAATACTTTATCACATCAAATTTTCAACAAACCCTATCGAAAAAAAAAATTAGAGGTAAACAATCATCGTAATATATCACCCATCAAATAGCCTAGATGTGTGCGTAGATTACATTTAAAAATCGACACTTCAAAGAAAATTCAAAAACCAAGATCATTGATCTAATTAAGATTGAAATACTACACAAATAAACATACGTTTACCAGATCTTTCAAGAAGGACAGGAGTTAACCTCAAAACGTATACAGGATATTTTTTAAATGCCAAAAGAGATATAAATAAAATAATTACTGCGGTTATTAAGATAAGAGATATTTTACAACAACCAATGTATTTAATGGTCGTCTTTCCGTCAATTGTTGACAATCCAGTGTATACAAGGTCTAACCAATTGTATCAATTTGCAACAAGTCATTGGATGTACGATTTAAAATTTTGAAGATGTTTTCCATATTGATAACTGGATGCACTTTATTTTGAAAATAGTTCAGTAAATTTTCGGTTTTAATAACTGACTGCACTCTTTTCGGTGAATATTTCATTAGCTTTCCACATCCTTAACAGAATTTAGAATAATGTTTCAATTCATTTTTTGAAATTTAATGTTTTGTAAGGATAAATATTTATTTATAATTAATTTGAACCTAAATACAGCTTAAGGAATATTTTTACCGTAAGTTTTATTTAGAATAGATTTTGCCTTAGATATGATATACTCCATCGAAGGGTCGAAACATGTATTTTAATTCAATATATGTTTCATATTATTTTAATTAATTAATTAATTTAATATCGTATGGCCTCGAGTGCCGGGTGCAAGCTTTGTTATTTGATGCTCAGAGGGCAGCTTGCATGTCGAATATTGTCGTTCCTTGGAGCGCTATGAAAGTTAAGGAGGTTAGATTAAGATATCTAAGCTCCTTGACACTATATGCTTTCTAGTAGAGAAAGGAGAAACTTTGTGTTGGCGGAAAATCCCGGGATTAATTTTGCCATTATGAACACGGCCTACTAAATTCAAATGGGTAATTTAACATGCCAACAACATATGACATGCGTGCCGTGATTTTTGTCGCCTTTCAAAAGTCACTTACCACGGCCAGGAGTGAACCTGCAAGCTTGAGGTTGGTAGTCCACACGATAACCACTCACCCACCGTGGCAAGCTTCATAAATATTGTAATGATGGCATATTATTTTTAAAAGGAATTTACAGGCAAACTGGAGAGGAGTGAAGGAAAACATGAGGGCTAGTGGGTTATGACGATATAAAACTCAAACACTACTGTTTGCTCATATTAACCCAAAAATAAATCAAATCGAGATTTCGTGTAATTCTTTGTAAATAGCATAAAAAGAACAATACGGTACAGTATGAAAATTGTACATAATAAACATTAATTCACTATTATCACCATAGGGGTGAATATTAAATAAATCTTTGGTAACCACGTATAAAAGAAAAATATACACACTTCAAAATAAGTTTTGCTTATTGCTGGGCAAGAGTCGTAGTGGTCTCAAACCCATTAGTTGTTCTTGCGTGCGTGTATATCGGCTGTGTCAATGAGGATAGATCTGTGCGAGTGTGGAGACGGTCCGGTGAACGTATGTACGACCAATACATCCGAAACCGATACCAACAGGGAGGAGGAGGTGCAATGTTTTGGGGTGGCATCATGTATGGTCGCCGAACCCCTCGTGTACATCCCAAGGCGTATGCCAGGCACACGTTACAGGCATACTATCCTGGTAGTGCCCGCACAGAGCTATCAATGCCTTTCATCAGGAGAATGGTATTCACAGAATGGAATGGCCTGCCTATGCTCCCGATCTCAATTGTGTAGAGCAGGCGTGAACACTGCTTAAGAAATAAGTCCGTCCTCACTGTACTCCATGGCAATATGCAAACTTTTTTTTGATGTGTGTAAAACGTATGACAGAATCATGAAGGCTACTATTAATTTTCATTCTTAGTATGTAACTTTACAAGTGCTATTTTCTTAGTTACGTTGCTATTATTGCCACTATTTCAGTGACAATAAGTCAGCATTGTTTCATTAGAAATATATTGTAGGCTACCATAAAACAAGAAATCGGCAACAGAGTAAAACAGCTTCAAAATCGTACCATTCTGTTCATCAGATACTATATTTACCAACCTTGCAAGTTCACCCTATAGAAAACATATCTGCTGCCACTCTTGACTTATGGACTGGAAGCAACTTAACTGACCAGTCCAGCAACGGTCGGCTCCAGACAACTGATGTTCCTCCATTCTTGTTCACCGAAGATCAGAAAGAAACAAACAATGGTTTGACATTCCAAATGTGGAAAACGTTCAAACTTTTAAATTACTAAAATAGAAGTAAAAATGTTTTCTAAGAACAATTCTTTCAATAGATGCATTTTGTATGAAACATAGGTATGCCATAATACAGTATGTTCTAAACAACAGTGGCGTAGCTGGGGGGGGGGGCTCATAGGAGCCGCTCCCCTTCCCTCCCCCCCCCCCCCCCCCATCCCCAAAAGAAAATCCAGATATTGGGGTGGGCATCAGCCTTCATATTTCCCTACGGCTTGAACAAATTTAGAACCTACAACAAAATGTTATATACAGTAGGCAAAATGCCTTGACAAAAAATGTACTGTACGAACACACTCAGCACGGCCAGACATCATTTTCCCAGTCTGCACTGCTTGAAGGAGCTGAAATAACAGGGTAGCAATTCGGATTGTGACGTGAAGGGATTTTCCACGTACAGTAGGTGCCTCAGTACTGGGGATACAACCAGGTGATGATGACAAAAGTCTACCAAGAAATTAGGAGATTGCCAATTAGCAAGAGACCTCTCTGCGGGGTCCGGTTACAGCTTGTCAGCTTTTAATTTCTATTTCCTGGAAATAGCAGTGTTTCAACGTCCCAGGCTATTTTTTTAATACAATACTGGTGCAGCGTGGTTGATTGTCGCCACAGCGGTTTTGTGTCTGTGAAAGAGGAGAGATATAGTATTGGGGAAGAGTCGCAAGTTGTTTGATAATTGCTCTTTTCTTTCTTCTTTTTGTCACATTAGCGAGTGAGAAGATGGACCGTTTGTCACAAAGAAGCCAAAACTGGATACATCTTCGGTAAGTTATGAAAAATTTTTATTGTAGGCCCTCTGGACTGTGGCCCGTAGGCTGAAAATTTCGGAGCCCCCTGAATTAGACTAACAATAATAGACCTAAACGTTTTGCAACGTATCTTATTTGTTTGATGCCTTTATAAGTGTCTTCTCTGTTCTGCAACTATGATGACAATTCTTTCTAGCGCCTTCTGCCTGTTATCTACTCCTGATGGTATTTTTGGACATATTAATTCAACTGACTAAAACATTTCTGGTAAGTAAACTATTTAAGAACACCAAGACAGAGTGCGGTATTAATGTAAAGAACATTCTGAACTGAAACGTGTGAATATGCCATATTATCAGTATTCTGATAAATTATAGTCTACATAATTGAAAATCTGAACGACAGAGACAAAATGTGAATACTGACACAGTTGTGAGCTGCCTCAAAACAAGGCAACAAAGGGCAAAATTCATGCAGTCATGAACTGACTGAAGATTTTTGTCCTAAGCTAAAAATGAACCCTGAAGTACCGTACTTATCATCAGAAAAATATATGAACTGCTGCAGTAATAGATGAGAACCTAAGGCCCCCACACCCCCAAACTAAAATCCTGACTACGCTACACAAACGTAGGTCTACACACCAAAAAAGAGCAATTATACACCACATGATTTAATTGCAGTACCTCGCCTTTTAAGGCCTACAAACCGCAATTTTTAAGTACGGGAAGGTGCAGATTTCGATATCCTACGAACTTATTTATTTATCGTATGGCTTTTAGTGCCGGGAGTGTTCGAGGACATGTTCGGCTCGCCATAGTCTGTAGTTGCTTCCGGCGGACACCCAGAGGGTGAGCTACAAGTTCCGTTCAATTTCAAGTAGTTCCAACTTTCGCTACCAGGTGTCAATGATACCTAGTGGTGAATGTTGGAACTTTGATAGAGCGTTCCAACGAAATCTAACCTAGAGATTTAGCTCCACACAAGTTTAGTCTGTGAAAGGATCTTTTACATGCCATGAATCTATGACATGGGACCGCCGGCTTTACTTCCCCTCCGGAGGAAGGCATACTGAAGGATTTTAACGCTCTTAAAAAATCCGACGACTTCGGCCAGGTTTGAACCCGCTATCTTGGGCACAGCAGTTCAGCATGCTACCAACTACGCCACCGAAGCCGCTATCCTACGAACTGACTCTCTACAATACACACAGTACACTGATCTTGAACGGCTGGCCAGTATCTTACCAATCATATCTATTAAAAGTTGCAACTGATTTGGAATGACTACTTAGTTTCATGATGAGATAACTAAACCCTGCTTGGTATTTATGTAATAAACTACCCACAGAGTGGCATGAAGATTTTGTAATGTCTAAACCAGGGCCATCCAGTCATTGCCCTCGGGGAGCACTGGGCAGTCAGACTAGCGCTCCTTCCCCTACCACCACTATAGTGTGGAAGCGAGGAGACCAGAGACAGACGGACATGTTCGAACCGCGCTGACTAGATACGTAGAGTACGTACAGTCGTGCGGTCGATGGCTTCTGCGTGATTGTTGACATCACATTGATAGGGCTGTGTTGCCATAAAAAATATACCTCATATACAAATCGAATGGTACTCCGATGTATGGAATGTGCAGGAAACTAACGCAAGTGTTATCCTAAGTAAAGGATATTGTGATTTATTCAAAACTGAATGTGAAAATATTAGAGAGGAAACTTCAACATTTTACCAATATGAACAGATAGTACAGACCTTGAGTGACTTTTGCTCCTTTATAAGCTGTACAGAAAAATGGAATTTCCCATTCTGCTTTAAAGGCTGCTGCTTCACCACTCCATCTTTTTTTTTTTTTTTGTATGATGTTCTGTCATGACCACTGTGAAACTGATTTACTTACCGGCTGTCAACAAAGGGCATTGGACTAAACTAGCGACTGCAGCTGCTCACTTCAGTGCGGCGGGCAGACCGCGCGCTCAACCAGCCAAGCTCCTCCCACCACTACCGAAACTACCTTCCACCAAAGCGCTCGGAACACTGGCTTAGAGCGCGGCCGGAGCGCTGTATGGATGGCTCTGGTCTAAACGAAGTCTGCAGTTTCCCTTGCAGTTCTGTGATGGTCCACACTAAGCAGAACTAGCTGCATTCACTTTTCCAAAGTCAACATGATTCTATCTTAGTCAGTATCAAACACAGCTGAACATAACAATGGATTCTTCCTCAACTATCAATCAACACCATTCGCAGCGTGTTACCAAGGCCCTCTTCACTGTTAAAATCAGAAAACTTGAATACAAATTTAAGACTGCAGTAATTACTTTCTAGTACGGTACTGTTTTCCACATTTGGCAAGTGATTTACGTGTCACAAAGTAAGAAATGAGAATAGCATATTTAACAATAATAAATAATAATGTAATATTGGTTTTACGTCCCTTTGAACTATAGCGGCTTTTAGAGACGCCGGGGTGCCGGATTTTGCCCCGAAGGGGACCTTTAACAGGCCAGTAAATCTACCAACACAGATCCCTCGCATTTGCGCACCCTTAAATACAAACTGACTGGGCCAGGATTCGATCCTGCAACCTTGGGTACAGTAGGCGTTACCACTGAGCCACAATTTAGTCTGATAACATAAGAATTGAAAATACTGCAGTAATATGTTTATCTAAGGAGAATGGTTTCAGACAGAACACGTGGAGAATATTTTGATATAACTGTCAATTGCAAAAGGTCTAAAGGGAGACCTAGTGATTTATGTGACAAACAAATTTCCAGAGACATTGAAAATTACTACTGTATGTAAGTTGGTAACATTAAATTTAATCTTGTCAGGTAACATATAATATACACATAATACAATCCAGTAAATGGTACTAAAAGCATACAAATATTTCTTCGTACAGTGGTTACTTTCATAGGTTCTACAAATTTATACAAAATATAAATGCAATGTGACCAGTATCCAGCCAGTTCACAGGCCTCTTTGGTGGCTTGCATCAAGTCCTCGAGAGGGCAGGTTGTTGGGCACAGCTTGCAGATGGTCCAAGGTCTGCTCTTCACCGCATTTGCATAGTGTATAGTCACACGCAAATCTCCACTTTTTCAGGTTGCTTTTAGATCTGCCAACTTTCGAGCGCAGCCTGTTAAGCGTCTTCATATTGGCCAAGTTTACTCATGTCCTGGGGCGAGGCGTTCATCAGGTAACATCCAACCTGTCGAACTGTTCAATCTAGAGTGCCATTTATTCTTCCTAAATGTTGGAGGAGGTTGAGTCAGGCGTTCTGTCGAGTGGAGGAAGCATTTTCTTGACTTGAGCCTTAAAGTTGCCGGTTGATACAGATATAAAATGTAGGATTTCATGTCTAATAATATACCTTAAAATGAAATGGATCAACAACTGTGGATGGACAGATTCATTGTAGGGAGAACATTTCAAACTGAAACCAGGTTGTTGGGGTGATGATGATGTTAGTAGCAAGTACATTCAAAAGCAAGACTCAATCAAGTATTTGTATTCCACAGTGTATATGCCAAGAAGGAGAAATAAGGGAACAGACGGTTTTAACTTCTTGTTTCAAGTTTTGCAGAGTTAAGTATCCATGGTAGGCTACTGCGAGTGTAGCTCAATGATGCTAATGTGGACAATACCTTGATTTGTCAGGACGTTTATTTACTTTGATTTATGATGTGTGTCTACCTAGGGCTCAAATCCGATAGAACTTCCTGTTACCTGGAGACTATACAGAGTGTCTCTCACTAACGTTTAAAACGCTCTATAGCGACGTAGATGGCATTGAGACAAGTAATTTGATATAGGACACTTAGGGTCGCAAGTGTCCGGAAATACCTTAAAAGTGAACCATCAGGCCAGTGCTCTCTTACGCACTCCAAAGCATCCAAAGCAAACGTTGAATGTCATATCACTCTAGCTCCTAGTCTGCGTGTGCGACTAGGGCGCGTGGGGTTCGAGGTTCAAATCCGGGGCCTATCCATCAGGTTTCTTTGTTCTCTCTCTTCTCCTTTCAAGTGGAAGCAGATTGTTTGTTGACTTTAAGACACGGAACCAGAGTGATATGATATTCAACGTTTGCTTTGGTGTGCGTAAGGGAGCACGGGCCTGACCGCTCGAGCTGAGCCGTCACCTCATGGCGTTGTGGTTTACTTTTAAGGTATTTCCGGACACTTGCGACCCTAAGGGTCCTATATTAAATTACTTAGCTCAATGCCATCTACGTCGCTATAGAGAGTTTTAAACGTTAATATGAGACACCCTGTAAGAAGAGTGGTCAAAACGTTTCCGTTTGAAGGCATTGCTGCAGCGATACCATGGGCGTTGAATGCCGAACAAAAAGCAAACCAGATGGCTGTTTGCCTGCAACACGTTCATGCAGCGCAATGTTGCAGGCAATGAAAGCTGGTGCCACCTTGGGAATCGGAATCGAAAGCGTCGAAGATGCAGTAGTGTCATCCATCGTCCCCTCGTTCCAAGACGTTCAAGAGCCAACCATCCGCTGGAAAGGTGATGCTCACCCTGTTATTTGATTACCGGGGCCAATTGCTTATTGAATTCAAGGAACCTTGTATCTCCATCAATGGAGAGCGGTACTGCACAACACTGGAGAAATTACGGCGGGCAATTAAGGCGAAACGTCCGGGAAAACTGCGACAAGAGTGCTGCTGCTTCATGACAACGCACGTCACCATGCCGCAAAGGTCGTAACGCAGAAAGAACGCCAACTCAAGAGGGACACACTCTCGAGCGTCCGTCGTATAGTCCTGATCTCCTCCTTGCTATTTTTCTTCTTCATTTCCCAGTTCCAGTGATCTGGGTCTGGGTGTGAATTAATCAAGTATAATATAATTTGGGAGATCCGCCTGATCAATACACAATTATATAGGGCTGAATCAATGACCTTCATACTTGTCTGTCTCTCCAGCACTCTCGTCCCTCGTCCAGTACATCCTCCACTTTCACTCCTCTTTTCTCAACGCTCTCCCTCACTGCATCCATCCACCCCATCCCTTTGGCGCCTTCCCGTGACTATCTCAGTAAATAATCGCTTCGGGACTAGGTCTTCTCCCATTCACATCATATGTCCATACCATTTTAGCTTACTGATCTCGATTTTGTCTAGTAACTTTGGGCATCCTGTTTTCTCCCTAATTTCCTTTTTTCTGATTTTGTCTCTGCGGTTCTTTCCAATTATACCTCTAAGAAACTTCGTCTCTTACTGCCTGGATTCTACTTTCCTCCCGTTTAGTTGTTGTCCACATGCCTGCTCCATACGTCAATATAGGTGTGTAATATGTTGAATACAAGATTCTTTTACAATTTTCGGGAACTTCCATGTTCCACACCAGACTCCTCACACTCTGGTAAAACCCATTTGCTTGTCTTTCCTTCCATGCTATTTTCCCTTAAAATAGCCTTGAAGGGTCAATGATTCCTGTCGGTCGAGGATATGCAGCAGGTGGCTGGTGCCTCAGTAGGAAGAATGCTTCACGGTGATTTTGCCTGATTGGCATACTGATTTTGGACTATATGGTCGTCAAACGGAAACTTTTTGATCACACCTTATACAGGGCGCCCGGGTATGTTCACCGCAGTGGCTACATGCAGCTGTGAGTGGTTGCGTGATCAGTTTAGTTGGCAGCAGTGTGTCCTTGAAAGGGGTACTCCCACGCGTGTGGGCTGTAGGCTGTCGAAATCGTCAGTGTGTATTGCGATAAGCGAGCGTGTATGGCTTCAGTGTGTATTGCAGTAAGTGAGAGTTCAGATAGATAATTGGAAGAGTGCAACAGTATACAGGCGGTAATGTGTACTACTGAAGAGAGAGTATTTTTGGTGGAATACGTTTTCCGCGAAGGCGATCGGTTTACAGAAAATGTAAAATTAAGGTTTCAGGCGCGGTTTCCGAATTCAAAGTGTCCAAACCGTGATACCGTTCGGGATTTGATAAGTAAATTTCAGTTCAAGACGTACCGGGAGCAGGCAGGCTTACACTTTTAACAGGCGAAAAACTTTATGAAATCTCCGATATAATGCTGCGTAGTCCAAGTAAAACAACACGAAATCTGAGGTATACAAAACTAATCCAAAAACGATTGAGGAACTTAGAGTGAATATCATTAGCAGTCCATTCCGCAAGAAACTTTAGTGACAGTCTTCGTCAATATGTGTAGACGTGTTCATGTCTGTCTCCGAACACAAGGACAACACTTCCAGCATCTGTCATGAATGGTTGTGGTGAGTACAGAGCTTACTATTTGTTTGTTATGATGCAAGCGGCAGCCGCGCTGCCAACGTAACTGCTGTAGCTAGCTCTCGCAGACGCATGTAGGCACTGCGGAAAACATTCCCGGACTCATTGTATAAACCAGCAAACGTCGTTACTTTAACCTTTCAATAGACTATTTCCACAGAGAGCTTCATTAGTAGGAGCCTAAATCATTTCACTAGAAAACTCACTTCTCTACACTTAGCAATATGGCAATAAATTCAGTATCACTGTCTTCAGATTCACTACCGGTATTAGACTCTTCAGATGCATCATCTTGCATTCCCCTCAATGTCTCCTTTAATTTTTTATTCCTTTTCAATAATCTCCTCTTTATCTGGTGCAATACTCTTATTCTCTTGCGTGCTTGATCTAAAACTTCCTTATATCTTTTAACCATAGTCATTAATGCGGTGTTTTGCATAGAAAGTGTGTCAGAAAATCCTGTCTGAGTACCGATAGCCTTCCTTTCCAATAAGTCAGTCTGAGTGGAAGTATGTTCGAAGGTAGCACCACCTACCACATGTTCAGTTTTAACCATAATGTCACAATCTGTTGATGCTAAGTCATCTTCATTAGTACCTGGTTCTAAAACCTCAACTTTAACTACAGAAGTGTCCGGAGAACTGATCTGTTCAGAAGACATCTCCATGAATTCGAAAGAGCCTGATTGATCTTCGTCCATTGGCTCTTGCTTGATGGACACCTCCGCAAAGCAGCCAGGCACAGATGAGGAGGGCTCAGGGTCGTCGTCTAGTGGTGGGTCTTTGTCAGGGTTGAGCATCCGATCTTGTGAATTTCTTACTTTCTGCAGTTTCCCTCTGGCCTGAGGAAAAACAGAGTAAAAATTAACCATTATAAAATCAATAGCATTTACATTGAGTCTCATCTAAATGGTCGTAGTTGTTATTGTTGTTAATTCATGCTAGGGGATTGAGACATCTTGGTCTAGCCCCGTGTAGTTGAACTTGTCTGATAACCTGTATATATGTGATGAGTCTAGAGCCCGGATTCTTAAGTTTTTACCTATTTTTTCCCTGGCTATGTAATTCACAAATTTCAACATATATGTTCGTTTCACACTTCCTGGGGCAGAATATGTGAATTTCATTTCACCTAAAAAAAACTAAATGAGGGGTTGACACCTAAAATAACCTAAATAGCCGTTTTGCCTTTTTCAAATAAAGAATGTTATTTCCCCATTGAAATGCATCGTAAAATTATTTCTACCGCAAATACAAGCAGTAGGAAGGAGATAGTTCAGGTTACTACCGTTAAATGCAGTACGATGATAATAGTTGTTTTAAGGGGCCTAACATCTAGGTTATCGGCCCCTAATGGTTTGGGTGATAGTGAAACATGAGATGAGAATGAAAACTATAACTAATGCTAGAAGAAGAAATGGTAAAAAATAAAGGATAAAGCAAATACAAGACAGTAAGAAATGAAGTGCCCTAAACCCTCCGAGAATGAGGATTGAGGGACTTGGAAGGAAGGAGAGCCATGAAAGGCAGATGGGAAAGGGAAAGAGGAGAGGGCCCGCCCCAAAGACAGTAGAAAAAGGAAAAAAAAAACGGACCCAGCTCAGGAATCCCTCGGGATCGGCAACTCCCGAACTCACCAGCCGTGAGCCCCTGAGGATATAGAAATATCCAGGGTGCACCAGAAGTGGTGGGGATACATACACCCTGCTTCCTTGAGGTCCTTGACCAGAAGTCAGGAGATAACATGGATAGAAAAAGAAGGCTGACCACTCGCAGAAGGAGGAAATCAGGATAGATTAAGGCGGGAAAGGAAGAGACTCCCTAGGCCTCGGATACCCTAATACCGTCGGGATCAGAAGAAAACGAGAGTTGACCAAGAGAGGCCGACAGGAAAGAAGACGGAGAGGAGACCGGCACAAGTAAGTGACAATGTAAGCTTTTGTAAAATAAGTTCATAAATAAATTTCACAGAAATAAGAAAAACAGAAAATTATTGCTGCCTGTATTGATCCTGGAAGAAAAACCTAAAATAATCTATTTTTAGCCTGTTTTCATTTTATGAAAAAAAAAAAGGCTTATGAGATCACCTTTTGTCCGTGTGTGTGCCCCCCCCCCCTAATAACTTCTAAACGGCTGGAGCTATTTCAATGAAACTCGGTAAGATCATAGCACCATTCTGGCCGATCCAAACCGTGCCTTCAAATTTTATTGTGTCTCACCAATCCAACATGGCGGCTGTGCGAAATATTTAACTAGTATTCAGTATCTCCTAAACTATTACCGATATCACCCTGAAATTGTGTACGGTGATAAAAGGCACCACTAGAAGTTCAGCTATGAGACTATCAAGAACCTGGTAACTACAAAACCAACATGGCGGCCAAGCGAATTTGAGACTTTTGAATCGATTTTTCTCGCGATTTAACCGTCCAAACGTAATGAAACTAGGTACAGCAAATGGTCATGAACATTGTAATGCACTGGCGTCTAATTTAGTTCAATTGTTTACATAACCTCAAAATAGTGGCTGTGCGAAATATTTCACTGGCATTCTATATCTCAGAAACTATTTCTGATATCACCCTGAAATTTTGTACGGTGATAAAGGGCACTGGTACAAGTCTATCTATGTAACTTTCATAAACCTGTTAAGTACAAAACGAACATGGCGGCCAAGCGAAATTGAAACATTTTAATAGACTTTTCTCGTGATTTAATTCTCTGAGCGCAGTGAAATGTGGCACAATAAATGATTATACATATTGTAATGAACTGGCATCTAAGTTAGTTCAATTGTTTACATAACCTCAAGATGGCGGCTGTGCGAAATTTTAAAATTAAGTTTTTATTTCTTGTGTCGTAATCATATGATCGAAGTGAAAGTTTGAATAATTAATCTACGCAATAATTTTCCTTTAATGGTACATAACTCTATGGCCTATACATATAACAATCCAAAATGACGAGCATCCGAAATATTTAGACGGTTCTCAATATCTATGAATCTTTTACAGCAATCAAACTGATTTTTTTAATGTTCATAGGGGCTATGAACATAAGTACACCTATAAGACTTACATAAACCTGGTGAGCACAAATCTAACATGGCGGCGACGCGAAGTATAAATATTTAAATGGACGTTTCTCGCGATTTAACCATCCGAGTGCAGTGAAACTCTGCACGTTAAATGCTTATACAAATGTTAATCCACTGGCATCTAATTTATTTCAATTGTTTTCATAACTACAAGATGGCAGGTGTGCGATATTTTAAAATCTCGTTTTTACTTCTAATGTTCTAATCATGCGATTGAAGTTTCAATACCACACGTACACAATAATCTTCATGTAATAGTACATAAATAAAAATCCAACCTGCGAACCATCTGTAATATTTAGACGGTTCTCAATATCTACGAATCTATCGCAACCTTCAAACTGAAATTTTGAATGTTGATAGAGGTAATTAACATGAGATATATGAAAATAGGCTGTATAGTTCTTCACGGAACTACATGTAAGAATACAAGAAACCTAAAGTGAATGTTTATGCCAACTAAAAATCCGGGCCCTAGGATGACTGTAGTAGTGTAAGTAACTGTATTAGGGCAGGGATGAGGTAAATGCCCCGGGACTTAAAGTAAGGTAGCCTACTTTTCCGACATATTCCTGGAGGGAGTGTGGGACACACCGGAAAAACACACTTAGGACCTGTATGTCATTTCTTTGTTGAGATACAGATGGTGGTGATTGAAATTCACATATCTTGACTAGTTGTGCTAGTTTAATTACTTCTGCAGCTAAAGTGTATTGTTACGTGTTGCCCCTAGTGGCATGTTCGTTAACTGGATTACGGTGGGTGAAAGCACAACACAATTGTTCCCTTAACGAAATATTAGCTTTATTGCAGGCCAGGAAAATACACCACACAATAAGCACTGAATCTCACTTCATAAGACACTACTAGTCACTATAGCTTCCACGCTTAGCCTACGTTCACACTACTGTCCTCACTATTAATACCTGCAACTCTGCCTTGTACACAAATTACAGTTATTTACGATAGCCAGTCACTCACCACTACACACTGCTTCGCTGTCCGCTGGCTAGGGAACAGCCCACTGCGTTTCGCAATTCACCACAATATCTCTGTCGCACTAGGTAAGTACACACTCCTCAAAACTCAGTCCCTCCGTATGATTCGCACTGTCTCGCTGTCTGGAGAATCAGCCTCACTTGGGTTTCGTAACTTTGCACGTCACGTCGCCACATTACTGTCGCACAGGTAAAAACACGCACTAGCACAAAAACAGTCCCTCCCTCGCTGGTGAGGCCGCTTTATATAGGGAGGGTGGTGACTCAATGGACGTTTCCAGAGTAGGAGAGTTCACGGCTTCTCCCGAGAGTTCCATCACTAGGTACGCCGGGAACATTCCAGACCATGTCTTTGTTCCCGCTGCGCAAGTAGCCGGCCGACAGAGACCAGAGGTAGCCTAAGGCTGCTGTGAGTCACGCCAGAGGGAATGAAGCAACCCCGCTCTCGTAACACCACCCCCTTCCTAAAAAGGTTGATCGTCCCGATCAGTCATTGGTCCGTCTGTGTCCCTCCGTAGGCTGCCAGGCGATCTCGATGTACGATCTTCATCTTCGCCCTCGGGCTCCGCTGGATCCTGTAGTCGACATCGTTGATCCGTTTCAAGACTCGGTACGGGCCCTCCCAGGACTTCTGCAGATTGGGTGACAAGCCTTTTCTCCGTAATGGGTTGAAGAGCCAGACCAGGTCGTCCTCGTGGAATCCGCCGCCATCCGTCTGCTGGTCGTATCGGGTCTTCATTCAGTCGGTCTCGATCCGCAGTCTCCTCCTTGCGAACGCGTGCACGTCTTCCAGTCGGTCGACCAGTTCTTGACAATACTGGTGGGTAGATTATTGGCTGAGGAATAACCTAACCACCAAGGGAAGATGATAAAGAAAAGGAGGTGGGTTTCGGACTGGAGAAAAAGGATGGAGAAATAGGAGGAGAGTCCCACAAAAGTTATAAATTTAACTTTAAATGCACTCAGAGGCGGTTGTCACCGCAAATCCGCTCTCTGATACCTAAAGTGGGTAAGGACCTGGTCGAAGCTAACGGGAACCGCAGCTAAGACTTGGGCGGTTTGCCAGAGAATGGCTTTAGCGTATTCCCCCTCTCAAGCATGCATATGCCTACTATGAGGAAGGGTGATGGTCTGTAAAGACAAATAGTAACAGATTTATTGCGTATTAACGAGGGCATGAACCTAGGAAGAGTTAGGAAAGCCAGGATCTTGCCTAACTGTAGTATTAGAAAAATGAAAAGCGAAAAGAAACGCTTAATTTATTTAACAATTCAAAAGAAGTTGATAACTTTAACAAATTTTTTTCAATTTGGTTAACAACTTTGGGGTCGCAGACCTCAGAAAACATTTAACGTTTGCGCCAGGCAAGTAACAATTCATTAGGTTTCAAACCTTTATAAAATCCTAGCAAGGATTTAAAATAGCGAAGATAAAAATTCAAAATTTAAAGACAATTAAGGTGATTAAAGTTTAACAATAAATAGAGTACAGGGTGTGTACTATAAGAAATCTCTGCGTACCTATCTTAGAAAAAGTTACGACTTCAAAAATAACAAAAAAAAGAAAACAGGTAGAATGGAAGAGAAGTTCCTATAACTTCTTATATTTGTGCAGAATTACTTTTATGACAATTATACAAAAGAGGGCAGGTCACTTACTGTGAAACCTGAAGAGAAAGTTAAAAGGAAGGTTCTAGACTTCCTATGTTTAATTAGGAATCACGAGACTAATGGGGCAAGTTTCCCCTTCGTGAAACCTAGAAATAACTCACTCCTGAGTTTAAAGAATTGTATTCCCTGATTATAAGGGAGAAACAATGTAAGCTTGAACCGTGTATAAAACACGTGGTTATGCAGAAATTAATTGATGAGATATAAGCAAAGGTGGGAGGGCACGTCTTTAGAGTGACACCTCATTGCAATAGACCTTAAAGTATCAATTTAATAAACATGGTTTGTTAGTAGAAGGTTTAGGAAAGATCAATTGGGATTTAGGATAAATGTTCATGGCCTTATTTAAGGTAAACGGACGATCGCGACGCGGTAGCAAAGTTGAACAAGCACTAGTTATCACTATAGTCTACCGACAGTAGTGGCTACGCGGGCTAAAGCGCTGCGTTAGGTCAAGGGGCCAAGCTCTCTGCTGACTCGGTAGACGCGTGGGTTCGAGCCCCACCGTCGGCTGTCCTTGAAATGGTTTTCCGTGGTTTCCCATTTTCAACACCAGGCAAATGCTGGGACAGTACCTTCTGACAGGCCACGGCCGCTTCCTTCCACATCCTTGCCCAGTTTCATTCATCTTCATCCATTCCATCTCTCATCCCGACGCGCAGGTCGCCCACGGGCGTCCACTAGAAAGACCTGCACTCGGCCTCTCAGGAGGCTACACGACAAAAAAAATATATAGTCTGTTAAATTGATGAAAAGTTCACTGTAGTAACACAAAAGTTTATGGCAAAGAAAGTTATTGCAATGATGAAAAAGAACAGGTAGCACTAGATAGGCGAAAGTCTATTGCTTGAGAAAGTTGTGTATTACAATTAAATGCGCCATAGAACATTCCAACGGTGGAAGAAAATTAGCTATTGAGCTTTAATTCAAAAGGAAGATTCTTCAATTATCAATAGTATTCTCACAAGTGAGTGAAAAATACATGACGGCAAGACTTGTAGATAAAATACAGGATCTGGAAGGTTCCAGAACGATCCTAATAGAAGAATGGAGCCAAAGTTAATCCAGCGGAGGAACTAGCTTGGTATTTTATAGACAGCGGGTATTAGATAATATCCCACGTGGTGAGAAGATCTCTCATTTAAATAGCTTTAGAAAAGCTACTTTCTATTAAGGTTGGCTTAGACAGACAAAAGCCCAACATGGCAAATCCCGCGAAGGATGATTACCGCCCCAAATAAGTAATCTCACGCTGTCTATAAAATGATCAATAAAAGCATGTAGATAATAAAACTGATGAAGATGAGGTTAAAACCTTAAGTCTGTACTTATCTTGGTTGCATGTCAAAGGTGAAGTTCCCTTTGACGAATACTTAATGTGCCAACATGGCGTAGAATGTAGTGAGTGCCTCTTGGTTAGAGGAGACTGGCTCTAGTTGAGCCTTGACTGACCGAGTCAACTGCCGACTTACAAGTGAGACCCACTCAGCGAAGCGCGGAGGGTCCAAGGAAGGGAAAAGAGTGGGGGTAGGAGACAAAAGGAATACATATAAGCATGACCAATATTGTAAACTTAAATTCTCTTGAGGAAATGGTCTTCAAAGAGTTGATAGCAGGCGATACTAGCACAGCCTGGTGGGTGAAGGAGTAGACGAAGTTCTCTTGATCACGGAGATAATAGCTGGCGATGGCAACGAGAACTGGTGGCCAGATGGATAAGGAAGTCCTCTTGCACCAGGAAGAATTGAGGAGCTTCTGAGATTCGCTGCTAGATGACGCTAGGTGGGTCATGGAAGATATATATCTAGAACAGACCCACAAAGAACATAAGAGACATGACCAACAAAGAGAAAATAGAAGATCACTGTTGGTGTTTGATAATAAAAAGGAAGAAATTAACAAGAAAAGAGCATTAAACTTTATGTTCTCTCGTACCGTGTATTCCAAGAATACACCAACTGGCTTACCGGGACCGGATCGTCCCCAGGTCGGCCAAAGGCAAGGTCGACATGTAGACGGAGTTCCCTCTGGTAGGTTTTAGCTGAGGATTAACTCTACCTAAGGGATGGTGATGATGAAAAAAAAAAGGAAGTGGGTTTCGGTGGGGAGAACAAGTACTGTCATCGCGGCAGGAGATGGCAGTTGAACACGCTGCGACGGGGTGCGGGGAGTCTTGCAGTACGCATGCGCGGCCCGCATATTCCTAAGTTAAATATATCGGCTTGCCGCATGCCAATTTATAATGGTTGACATTGCAGCAGGCGACACTCAGCCACTGAAAGAAGGAATGTGCTGAGTGAGTGAAGCAAGTAGTGACCAACTGAATGTTTTTGGAATGCGCGATACGCAGTGAGCGGGAAGACCCCTGCAGTTCAAACCCGACTGCCAACTCCTGACGCGATATCAGTAAGGGTAGATAGGACGGGAGTCCAATACAAAAAAATAAAACCAAACGGAAATAAGTCTTCAGTAAAAAGTTCCTCCGCACAATGCCCGTGAGACACCTAAAGTGGGTAGGGACCTGATCACAGCTAAAGGGAAATGTAGCTGGGGCTGTTTGCAAGCAAGCGGCGAGCCTTCTTTTCCTCCCAAGCCGGTATTCCCCTACTATGGGGTCTGGCCAGACAAAGGAGTTAGATTTAACCAAATGTTTTGTAAGGCTGAAATAATTTGAATTCGCCGTGATGTTTCTGTGGGAACTGTGGGATCTCCGGCGAATAACCGAATGCTCCCGGAGAAGGAAGCGATAAAGCAGTTTTTAATACTTTTTGTAATAATTATACTTGTTTTCTTGCCAATTTTTTGGAAGAATACCTATTGTTGCACTTAAGGAAAACTAAGCTGTTACCCAGCAAGACGCCGATTAAAAGCTTAGAAAAGAGGAAGAACCTCAAACCTAACTCAAATAAAATTGAAATTTTTGGAAACAAACCATAAGTAAGAGAAAAAATCTCAACAAGTAGGAAACTTGCAGAGCTAGCTGTACTTGCCTTAATGGCTTGCTAGGATTGGCTAACAAATCCAAGAGAAACTTTGAAAATGTTGTTATTTGCAGTTTTAAGTTAAATGCAACAAGTAGTACGAACTTTGTTGATTTGGAGATTCGAAAAAATGAGTTTAAGCTTAAAAGAAGAATCAGGGAAGTGAAGGTCCTGCCTACTCGTAATTCTAACGGTAAAGATAACGAACAAAGGAAAACAACTATTTATTTAAACAAAGAAAAGAAAATTTAGACAATTAACAATTTATAGAATTGGAATCTTATCTTTAAAGTTAGAAGAACTTTTTCTTTGGTTGCTTTTACAAATATTTAAAGGTCTCAGACCTAATAAAAAAAAGTTTATAGTTAACAATAATGAAGTAATTACAAGTTTAAAACTTGTTACAAGCACCAAACCTATACAAAGGTTTTAAAATGTGCGTAAAATTGGGGTTTTAAAGCTTTTAGGAGCAATAAATTGTACAGCGATTGTAACATTTTCAAATTACGTAAGTTACAAGCGTTATTTGACTGCACTTTCAGCAAGCTAACAAGCTGCAGACAAATGGATTAAACCCTGATCATAACATGATAAAGAAAAGGAGAACAGAAAATTGGAAAGCGGAGATTACCGCTATTTTAAGCAGAATTTAATATTATTTGAAATACAAGGATGTACAGGTCGTATTCACGAAACCTGGAGAGAAAAGATTAGACGACTATTTCATTATCAGAAAAAGTACAATTCCCTAATTTCAGAAGGGATGAGAGATTAAAATGTGGGCTAGTCACAATTTATACAGAATTACGATATTATAAGTATAACAAATTTGAGAGGGCGCTTGCTCGCAAGCGAGGCCTCATAGTAATTTAGATAGATGAAATCTTAATTTAATTAACGCTACTAAAGGTATTTGGGAGCAGGAAAATAGGAGATTGAGGAAAAAGTCTTGGCAAGATTTATTGCTCTCATTCGAAGGCGACGCGGTTGGTAGTTGAACGGGCACTGATTTGCATTATACTCTATTGATGGATTTGAAAAGTTCACTATTGCAGCACAGAAAGTATGTAAAGAGAACAGTCATTGTAGTTATGGTGATCACTGGTTGAATTTTAGCTTGAACAAGATTATTGCGTTGGAAAGTTTATGTATTGCAGTTGAATGATGAGGTAAATTTCCCACGTTAGCAAGCAAATTAGGAGGTTACCAGCAGTTAATGTAACGTAAATTCCTCAGTGAGGAAAAGTATTCCCATAATTTGGCGTGGAAAAACACTACATTGCTTTACTGATAGAAAGATTGTTTCCTAAGAAAGTTCTAGAGTTGTGATGACTGTTGAATAGGGCAAGAAGTTCCCACGGCGGAAAAAGCTAAGTTTTATACACAGTGGATAGGTTGAATTGAATCCCTCGTTGTGAGAAAATATTCTCATTTAATTTGTACAAGAAGTACTAAATTTTCATGGTTTAAAGTCAGCTTAGCTAGCTAGGGCGTGACAAGAAAAAATATCTTGAAGACGGTTATTGCACAATAATTTGCAATTCTTCACACTGTCTATAAAATTGTATAAGCACTAAAACATGTTTAAAAACATTGAAGACTAGTACTTAGCTCATTTTTGTAGAGTAGGCGACGGTTCTTTGTAACCGTTGATCTAAAATGCAGACATAGCGTCTGATTTAAAATGTCCCTCGGGCACAGGAGACAAGATCGTGAGAGTGCCCCAATTGTATGTATGACGTCTGACGCAAAAGTGAGAACAGCTCAACGAAGCACGAAGGGACCAAGAAGGAGAAAGGGTAGGGGTAAGAGACAAGAGAGGATGCATCGGGGTAAACAACATAAGAAAAATTAAATTCTTGTACAGATCATAGAATTCTTCTTAGAGCGGTGTCTTCAAGGAGATGTTAGCTGGCGACAACGACGAAACCTGGTGGTTTGACTGGTAAGGAAGTCCTCTTGAGCATGGAGATATTGAGGAACTTCAGAAGTTAGCTGCCAGATGCCGCTAGGTTGTCCATGGAAGATATATATCTAGAACAGACTCAAGGGAAACATAAATACCTGTACAAGAGAAAAGAAATACAAATAGATCACTGTTGGTGTCTGCAAGGAAAGAAATTAAATAAAAGGTTTGAGCAAAGAGCAGCAAAAGCTAACTCTGCCTGACCGTGTATTCCAAAGAATACACAACCCTCCCAAACATGGCCCGGGCTGGTGTGCACCCGGTGGCCTCATGCACGGCGGCGCGGTAGGCCAGGAGAAATGGTGGAAGGTGTCTGTCCCAATCCCTCTGGTGCTGGCTGACGACCATCCGGAGATGGTTCTCGATGGTGCATTTGAATCGCTCTACCATTCCGTCGGACTGGGGGTGTAGCGGCGTCAACCTTGTCTTCCGGATTCCCAGCAGCTGGCATAAGTTATGGAACACCTGCGACTCGAAGTTCCTCCCTTGGTCGGAGTGCAGCTCCAAGGGTACTCCGTACCGGCTGGCGAATTCCTTCACCAGGGTCTCGCGGCTTCTTGGTTAGGAAGTGCATACGCATCTGGCCATTTGGTGAAGTAGTCGCTGACGACCAATATGTAACGGTTCCCTGCCTCGCTCAACGAGAATGGCCCAGCAACATCGAGGTCCACTCTCTCCATGGGGCCGCCCACGTTGTAGGTCTTCAGTGGGCCCCGTCGACTTCGTCCTGGGCCCTTGCTGGCTGCGCAATCGTGGCACCTCGCGCAGTGGTTCTCCACGTCTGCTCGGCATCCGATCCAGTAGAACCGCTCTCTCAGCTTCTCCAGGGTCTTCTTTATCCCTAGGTGTCCACCAGATGATCCTCCAAGGACTTCCTTCAGGACTTCTTCCGTCATAGCCTTTGGAACGACGACTTGTTCCCGAGATTTCTACCCGTCGGTGTTCTCCCAGGTACGGCAGATGAGGCCATCCCTTACAATCAGCGGGTCCCACTGCGCCCAGTAGGACTTGAACTTTGGACTGCAGTCGCTCACAATGTTCCACCCGGGTCTGGGAACACAGGCCCTCTTCCATTTGGCTATAAGTCCCAGGTCATCATCTTCAGCTTGTGCCCGCGTGAAAGATTTCCAGCTCCCTTGAAGTTCCACGGTAGTCCTTCGGCACTGTATCCCGGTGTTCTCCTCCCTTCTGGCACAGAAAGTGCAGTCTTCGGGGCACGGTCTTCGTAACAGGGCGTCGGCGTTAGAATGCAGTTGGCCTTTTGTGTGCTGGATCTCAAAGTTGTACTGTTGAAGCCTCTCAAACCACCGCGCGAGTTTACCCTCGGGCTGCTTGAAGTTCAGGAGCCACCGCAGGGATGCATGGTCGGTCCTGATGAGAAATCATTGCCCGTACAGGTACTTGTGGAAGTGTTCAATGGTATTCACGATGGCGAGCAGTTCTTTCCTGGTAACGCAGTAGTTCCTCTCTGGCTTTGACACGGCTTTGCTGGAGTAGGCCACTACTCTCTCCTCGCCGTCCACTACTTGCGACAGGATTCCCCCTATACCAAAGTCGCTGGCATCGGTATCGACGATGAACCTTGTTCCAGGTCTGGGGTAGGCCAGAATAGGTGCGGTGCATAGAGCCTGCCCCCCAAGGCTGGCTGGTACTCGTTTTCCTGGGCCGCGCGGTTTCCTTATGACTGACTTTCCCGACGGAAACCCTTGGCGGCGGCGAACACCGCAGTCCTTGCTCAGTTGGCCCTTCTTACGGCAGGTCCAGCAGGTCGGTAGTCCTCTTCCGGGCCGCCTCTCTGGATGTCTTCCAGGTACGTCGATGTTGATGGTGCTGCGACTCTTGAAGAACCAGCCTAGCGCCTCCATCAGTTCATCGGCCAGGGGCTTGGTCTCATTGGCTTTGGCTGGTTCGTCGACGTCCACTTGACGCACCCGTACGTGCATTCTAGATACCTGCTTTGCCGTCTCGAACTCATGTGCGTGGCTCAGCGCTTCTGCAAGTGTCTTATTGCGCGCAAGTCGCAGTGCCAGTTGAGTATCCGAGTCGCGTAGCCCTTCGGTGAAGGTCTGCGTCGCAATCTGTTCCAGAAAGTCGGCTGGCGCTGTTGGATAGGCGAGCCTTACGAGGCGTGCGATGTCCATCCCGAACTCCTGCAGGGTTTCTGCGTTCGTTTGTACCCGGGTCCGGAGCTGCATCTGGTTGGCCTGCTGAAGATGGCTATGTCCATATCGGGACTCCATATGGGTGACTAGTGAAGCGTAGTCCTGAGATTCGGTCGGAATGGCCTGAAGGGCATTAAGGGCGTCCCTTCTCAGCGCTACAATGAGGGCTGTAGCCTTTTCCGTGTGGTTCCAGTTGTTTATGGAACAGGCCGCCTCGAACTGGCGCAATTAAGTGCTCCACGGTGCCTTTCCGTCGAAGTTTGGGTGCTTCACTCTGCTCTGTCCCGTCCCTGATATTCCCGGTGTGCCTGTGGGCGGGCGTCGCGCAGCTCGGCAACTTCCTTCTGTAGAGCGTTGAAGGTCTCTTCCACCCCCGTCAGCGGGCGTGTGCGCAGCTTGGCAACTTCCTTTTGTAAGGCGTTGAATTTCTCCTCCACCCCCATCAGCGGGCATCGGCGCAGCTCTTCAACTTCCACGTGTAAGGCGTCAAACCTCTTTTCTACTGCTATGACTTCCTCACGTAGACCCTGTTCTAATTTCCTTTGGCTTTCCTCTAATTTCGTCAGCAGACACTCTTCTAAATTTTTCTGTCCATCCAGAAATTTGGTAGTCAGGTCCCTGGCTAAATTCTTCTGGCCGTCTTCCATCTTCTTCAGGTCCTCCGCTAAGTTTTTCTGTCCGTGTTCCATCTTCTTCAGGTTCTCCGCTAACTTATTCTGACCGTCTTCTAATTTGGAAGTTAGGTCCCCGGCTAAACTTTTCTGGCTGTCTTCCATCTTCTTCTGGCCGACCTCCATCTTGGTTTCCATGTCACTTAACTTTTCTAGCAGTAGTTGTAATTGTGCATCCATTTTAGCTGTTTGTCTTGTGAAGGGCATGCACTTACAGGAGAATTAGTGAACTGTGGTAAAATGGCCTGCACGGGTTTTTGAAACCAGGACCTTCAGGTGTTGTGCTTGTGCTTGAGTTCGTAATCCGGCTTCTGACACCAGTTGTTACGTGTTGCCCCTAGTTGCAAGTTCGTTAACTGGATTACGGTGGGTGAAAGCACAACACAATTGTTCCTTTAACGAAATATTAGCTTTATTGCAGGCCAGGAAAATACACCACACAATAAGCACTGAATCTCACTTCATAAGACACTACTAGTCACTATAGCTTCCACGCTTAGCCTACGTTCACACTACTGTCCTCACTATTAATACCTGCAACTCTGCCTTGTACACAAACTACAGTTATTTACGATAGCCAGTCACTCACCACTACACACTGCTTCGCTGTCCGCTGGCTAGGGAACAGCCCACTGCGTTTCGCAATTCACCACAATATCTCTGTCGCACTAGGTAAGTACACACTCCTCAAAACTCAGTCCCTCCGTATGATTCACACTGCCTCGCTGTCTGGAGAATCAGCCTCACTTGGGTTTCGTAACTTCGCACGTCACGTCGCCACACTACTGTCGCACAGGTAAAAACACGCACTAGCACAAAAACACAGTCCCTCCCTCGCTGGTAAGGCCGCTTTATATAGGGAGGGTGGTGACTCAATGGACGTTTCCAGAGTAGGAGAGTTCACGGCCCCTCCATAGAGTTCCATCACCAGGTACGCCGGGAACATTCCAGACCATGTCTTTGTTCCCGCTACGCAAGTAGCCGGCCGACAGAGACCAGAGGTAGCCTCAGGCGGCTGTGAGTCACGCGAGAGGGAATGAAGCAACCCCGCTCTCGTAACAGCATATATTGTAAACATCGTAACCCATACTTCTTGTACACATAGGTTTAATAGTCTAAGTGTAAAGGATCCGATGATGATCGTTTGACGATCGAAACTGCTCATCCAGGTATATTTATTATGCTCATGTTTTTTCTACGGATTAGGGAACCAGCCATTAGAACTGGGTAAAATCGTGTAGACTAACTGAGAAACATTAAATTTCGAGAAAGTACTACACTGTGGATTATTTAAATAATGTCAAGGATTTGACTCCATATTGAATTGGGGATGTATTACTTCGCTTCAGGATGAGTGTAACAGACACCAAAACAATTAATTTAAAACATATCAGTGTCCTTGATGTAATTGCAATATATTTGGAAATTGGCACAATGAAGTACAGTCTCATGTTGCCAAGAATAATTATAGAGTAGTGTAGATTTAATCCATCGATAAAGATTTCTTTTAGCACTACATTGAGGTAAAAGCTAAAGAAAATACAGATTTCTAGTTATGCAACTGTTGCAGCAAATGAGTGATACAATGGCGGAAATACTCACTGTCCTAATGCATTGGTAAAGATTAAAGATTATTCTTTCTTATCATAAATGGAGGTCTGTAGTCTTTAATAATAATTCATGGTTAGCTAGCTCCGTATATTTATTTGCGCTGATTTGCCAGGTAAGTCGAAATGCTGGTTGGAAGAGTTTCCTTTAATTCTATTTTCCGTGTGAAGGCTTTTTGTTGAGCCCTGTATTTATTGCATAAAAAAACAGGTGATTGGGGTTTTCCGTCACAGTCGCAGTATGGAATGTTAATAACACGAATACGGAAAGGTTGCTTGTCAAACTCCCATGGTGGGACCTCAGTCTGCAGATGGATGTTTCACAGTGGCGTATGCAGGATTTCCTTCTGTGGGGGGGGGGGGGGGGTTCATTAACAAAAGAGTAATTGTGTACAATATTAAAGGGGTAGATGGCCTTGCTGTTCCGTCCCTTAAGACGAGAATCATCATAATTAAAATGATATTTCGATTAATATTCATAAAAACAATAATTAAATAACCGTTCTCTTTGCATGAAAACTATTTTGGCCTCATTATTTTTTCGACACAATAAAAAAAGTGAAAGAATAATAACAAAATATGGAAAACAGAAACTAAATATTAAAACTGAAACGATGCAGTGGTATCATCATGACCATAGTTACGTGATTGCTTAAAATATTGATATTATGTTAAGCAAAGAACATAATTATAGCCTACTTTCTCCTAAATACATGGGTATAGTTATAACTTTGTCCTTATCAAGGAGTAGAGAGTAGACTATAATTGAATGTTCGTTGTAGTAGCTTGTTGAAATGCAACTTGGTGTATTGTACGTTATACTATGCTAATGATATTCCTTATTTCCACTCATTACGGTACTTACTGGACTTATTACCGACTGCGTAGCTCAATGTGGTACTTTCGTCGAGTGTTCTTACGGTGTTCTTTGGTCCTAAAGCCTGTATCACACGACACTCGTGGACATGGAAGCTTCTGCCAGTACGCGTATACACGCTGGTAAAGACGCCATTATTCCCGGTCGAATTGTACCTTCTAGGCTAGGTTCTGCCTTCCAATGATAACTTTTATGTAACTCACGGAATTGAACAGGTGCCATTTTCCTGGCAGTTTTCATGGAAGATTGAGTACAACAACTAATCGAATTGCTTTTCTTGTTCTAGTCGAATTCCTAGCAGCAATATAGACAAATAGAATGCGGGTATACCTATGAAATAAATAGGCATACATTAGAATGAAACTTTATTTACTTTAATTCAGTGTCTGGCAAGTTTTCAACTATATTTAAAGCACGTTTCTCACCCACTTGGCGTTTATATTGCGAATCAACTGCAAATTACTTTCAAACGCCAACACTTCCTATATTTGATTTCCTACACTTTTGCGAATAATATATAATACTAAATTTATTGCACTCAATGTGCAAAGTCTGTACATTATATGATACGCAAGTCAAGAAGAGCAAAACTGCGCTAGTGAAACCCATTTTTTCTTGCACTTCATCGCGAGGTAAATATCACGCTGTTCACTGCATATAACACATACACACTCCTGATTGGCTTGGTGAAAAGATTTCCTGTCACAAATATGATGATTAAAACCGTGTATCGCAAAGCGTAACATCAGGTATCTCAACTCGTATTCCTCATTAATCCTCTCCTCATGTACCACAGCATCGGTAGTGCAGAAACTTTCTTCGATCAAGTCCTTTTTCTCCTCTAGTTCTCGTAATAGCCCGAGTTTTCTGCAGTATCATTTGCATTCAAGTTCTCAATCAGAAAGGTTTCCCTGGCTAGAACATACCTGACGTATTGCGATAACCCTAGAACCTGGTAAGAGCCATTAGCAAGCAAGGATCGACTTCCGCGATTCTTATACAAGGAACTGCGCACTCTTCTTTACGTCACTTATTGGTAATCGGAGTGCGGTCATGGCTAGAAGTTGAACTATTACAAGATTGTAACATACTTCAGGAGGCCAGGGATTTGCAAAGCGGAATGTTTGGAACAATTACCAACGTAACCCGCAAAGGACAGCACCACACAGAGACATTGAGAAGGCTGTGGATGACAACGTATCGTTTTTCTATTCTCCTTTTTCTTTTGTCATCTGTTTATGTGCGATGCTGCAGCCACTATCAAAATCTGGTTTCAATAGCCCGGACTTTTAACAAAACATATATTTTCCATTGCAAAATGCACAATATTACGCTTAATTTTATATCGTCTGAGTAGTTATAAAACAATAAATATAAAATAATTCAAGTAAAAAGAAGCTAACTCTAGAAGGTTTCGAACCCAAGTCAACCGCGTGAGAGACGAACACTATACCACAGAGCCAAACATGTCCGTAACACCTCAGTGTTATTAACCGACTTACATATAACGTGTTAGCAAATAATGTCTTGAAATAAAAGATGTATTCACTGCAGTACATCTTAATTATAATAAATCATTCCATACAAAATGTATATTATTTCTATCAGTAGGCTATATCGCATGTAACATACTCAAACTACTAAAATATAGGACAGGCACAAGAGGTCAGCTGCCATCTTGTCATGTGACAGAGACGGCTCAGCTCTTCCAAGTAAGGTTGGTTGGTTCTTAAGTTTAGGGGCTGCGACAACGCGGTCATGTAGCCCCGTGTACTTTGGGTGTGTGTAGAATCTGTCTGATAACCGGCGTTAATTGTGATGACTGTATTAGTGTGTGTTATCTGTTTTTTAATTTAAGTACTGCAACTTAGAATTTTTCAAATAGTTCCTACTTTTGCCGCCAAGCGCACCGTCAACGACTACTAGGCCAAGTTCAGAACTTAGCTACTAGACTCTTCCAAGTAACTCATACAGAATAATATTATAACATTAAATTGTAATAGTCAACGGGTCACGTCATTTAGGATAGCTTAAACCACCCTCGGTTTGATAATCGGAATTGGTGGGTCCTAAGTTATGGGTTATAATGCTTGAATAATTCACACGTCCGCCATCTTGAAATGGTACCTTGTAGTTTGGGCGCAAGACGCGTCCCATATGAAGGTATATTTTTACCATATTTGGTAGAGATCGGATGATTAGTTTAGTCGTAATTTGATTTTACGTTTTGAACGTTTGGGTGGCCTCCATTGAGTTTTGGTAAAGATGGCGGCGATATAAAACATGACACTGGGGCAGTGGCGATTCCTCCATGTAGGACGTGAGGATCATCCTGCAGTCAGCTCTCAGCTGTAACTATTAAAAAAAACAGTCTTTGGTGCTACCTTGCGCGTCCTCTCGATAAGCTCTGTCTTACTGTGACTGTCAGAACTTCTAACTAGTTCTACATTTCACCCCTAGATGGGTGAAGTCTGACCTTCAAGGCCCGAAGTAGAAAGCTGAGGAAGGAAGCCTTGCATCCTCAAAGCGCGTGTTTATAGCTCAATAAAATGTATGGGAGCCATTGAGGGGAAAGGGGCAGGTTTGGTCTGTTTAATGGCACTCTGAGGACATCTACTGAGATTCTCAAGTATCACTATTGGTTGAATTTAAACCAACACTACGGGCTTATTGGTTACGATTTCACGCGGTCAGAATGGATAGTCTGTTTTCAGCGTGTGTACATCTTTGGAGTGCGACTGAATAATTAATATAAGACCGAGTCTAATATCTCTATGTAGCCCAGCTATAATTATGTCTTAAGTTAATAAGTAGCTTATCCTATTATATCCTATACATTGTAAAAATCAGGAGTTGCCACTGCACTGAGGTGCCCTTTGCTAGTGCTACCTCTGTAGCATTCATTCAATTCGATTTCGGCATGTTTGAATTGATAGGGGGAGGGGGCAGATATATGCACTCACACACACACAGACTGACAACTTTTGGCCCGTGCAGATCTCACAAGTCTACTTTCATTTTTTGCAAAACTCGAATGTAGGCTGCTAGTGTAGACATCATTCCTGAATTCATTCACAATAATAATTCAATGGATCACAGGCAATACTTAACTAATAATAATAATAATAACAACGTAACAACCATAGAAGTGAACTACACTGTTTGACGTGTTACACAAGTTATTACAAACTTATGTAATCTAAACATTGTATATATATTTGTGCATAAGTGCAATTCATAAACTTCGTACACTAATTAAACTTAAATGAACAGAATCTGAAGATGATCGTTTGACGTTCGAGACATGTCATCCAATTAAGTAACCAATTTTGTACATAATTTGTGTTGACCGACTGGAAAGCTTTCTTTAATAGAATTAGGCTACACTGAAAAATGTCTTCTATTATTACTGTTTATTCCCCCCCCCCCCCCCCCCCCCCCCCCACACACACACACACACGTTCAGCTCCCTGACTTTTTTCGGCCCTCCATAGTTTCCCAGTCAGGTCTAACATTGAACCTGTGACTACATACTAACTTGATATGAGTATGAACTTACCTTCCCATATTGTCGAGGAGGTGCAAATGTAGTAGGCACAGCATCATCTCGGAGCCTGGCGATTTGGCCAGTTTGGCCTGTTTGATGTGCGAATATAGTAGGCACAGCATTATCTCGGAGCCTTGTGATTTGGCCTGTTTGGCCTGTTCGATGTGCGAATATAGTAGGCACAGCATTATCTCGGAGCCTGGTGATTTGGCCTGTTCGATCTAACATTTCCGGCTCAAAATGTTCGGAGCACAGGGTATGGTATTTAGAAGCCTTCCAGTCCGGGCTACGATTAATTGCTGCTTCCCATTTCTGTCTCAGAGCTATATCTCTAGGAAACCTGTAAACAAACGTCAGTCATGAATATTGAACTTCACGATCGTATTGATAACAAATGAAGACTCAGCATGCTACCAACTACGCCACCGAAGCCGCCCACTCCACCACCTGGGATTGTTATGTTTATAGGGAAGAAACATTACACTACGGTATTTAAAACATCATCATAACCACAACGTATTTTGCACTTCTAGGACCACTTTCCTTTTCCACCAGGCATTTTCTTGGTCTGATCTCTTTCAAAAGTATTTCCAGGATTAAATCTACTGTATTCAAGGTGTCTTATATGTACCTTTGGAGAATGATAGGTCGTGTAGGGGACGGGTATAGAAGTAATTTGAGATAGGGAACTTGGGGTCGGAGCGGCCTCCTTAACCTCTAATATAAGGGTTGATGCAGGCCTTGTAAGATACGCAACCGACCCAAGCCTTTATTACCTTTCTCAATTCTTTAACTCTTGGCAAGATTCATTTCACCATGTGACGCTGGCGTAATAGATAGCGTTGAGGTGCAAAAGGTCGGTAGTCCCGGGTTCGATTCCGGGCTTCGGCAAATTTTTAAAATGTTATTTTAGGTGTAAGGTTTTTAAGCTTGATACCTTCCGTAAATTAAACCGATCTTTGTGCACTTCGTAGCATTAAATTATTTAAGTCCGTTATTACGTTTAAATCACGTTGATTTGCAACCCTTATTTTAGGGGTTAAGGAGGCTGCTCCGACCTCAAGTCCCCTATCTCAAATTACTTCTATACCCGTCCCCTACACGACCTATCATTCTCCAAAGGTACATAAAAGACACTCTGTATAGGCCTAGTACGGTACTGTTTGCATGTGCGCAACATCAAGTGAACTGGTGACTCGAAGTCTCTCGCCACTTTCTCGCGTACTGTGCCATACAATGTTGTTTCATTTGAGGGTCTTCAACATCGTGGTCATTTAGCCCCGTGTACTTAGGAGAGTGTATAATTTTGTGTGATAACCTGAGTTATTGTGATTGTATTAGTATATGTGTATTTGTAATTCAGATGAGGTTTGGGAAGGAACTGGCCGTGGCATTAAGTTAGGATTCATCCCGGTATTTGCCTGAAGTAGAAGTGGGGAAACAACGGAAAACCATTTCCAGGATGGCTGAGGTGGGAATTGAGTCCACTTCTTATCTTCTCAGTTTTGCCTCACAAAGCTGAGTGGAACTCCTTCCAGACCTGTGACTTGAATTAAATTTCTTGTCAGAGATGGGAATCGTCAGGGGCGACAGCCAAGAACGCTAACCACTACACCATGAGATGGACATTGAAATTATTAAAGAGTTGATTTTTAGTCAGTCAACACATTAATATGCCAAATCAATTATACTGTACACATCCGGGACTCGATTCCCGGTTCTGACAAGATATTTTAATTCTGGTGTGAGGGCTGGAACAAAGTACACTCAGCCTCGTGAGTCAAAACTGAGAAGGGGAAGGTTTGATTCCCATCTCAGTCATCCTTGAAGTGGTTCCGTGGTCCCCCCCTACTTGTTCCAGGCAAATGCTGGGATGGTTTCTAATTTAAAGCCTCCTTCCAAATCCTATCCCCAATTTACAATTACACACACTAGTACAGGCATCACAATAACACACGACTTAGTACAGGCATCACAATAACACACGTAATCACACGTTATGACCAGGTTATAGCAGCCCCCTAAAATAAGCAACAACAACCTACACTTCTCGAAAAAGGGGATTAAGATTACTTTGCGAGCGAAAGTTTGATGCTTTTCAGTCAACACGATTGTACCCAAATGTGATGGGTTATTCCCTAATCCTGAAAAAAAAATACATGAGATTAATAAAAAAAATGATACGAGCCTTACAGTAGTCGCATATGATGTGTAACATCTGACATGTTATCCTACCTTGAAGTTAGCTTGCCACGGTGGGTGAGTGGAAAGCGTGTTGGTCTACTAACCCCCAAGATTGCAGGTTCGCTCCTGGCCGTGGTAAGTGATTTTTTTTTGAAAGGCGGCAAAAATTACGACACGCTTGTCATGCGATGTTGGTTTGTCAAAGAACCCATTTGAATTCAGTAGGCCGTGTTCATAATGGCAAAATTAATCTCAGGAGTTTCCGCCAACACAAAGTTCCTAATTTCTCTACTAGAAAGCGCTATGGTGTTCAAGGAGCTTAGATATCTAACCTCCTTGACTTAGATAGTGATTCAAGGAACAACGAAATTCGACATGCAAGCTACCCTCTGGTGTCAAATTACAAAGCTGGCACCCGAGGCCATACGATATTATTATTATTATTATTATTATTACCTTGAAGTTGTTACCGTTTTTATTATCCTTGACATTCATCAACACACAAAAAGTCTTTTTATTTTTTACACTCTCATAATACATAACAATTCCAAGACACTCTTTTTTTTCTTCACTGCCTACTTGATATTTCTACTCTTGCTCTGCCTTCTTGATACTCTGCTGTTACATCACTCTCCTGCCAGTCAAACTACGTTAACATTCCACATGGTACCACTGCCAGCTGGATCACATCCCTTCTGGCTGCTAAAGCTTCCGTCCGATCCACTTCCGTCCCATTTTTCAAAATTACTCCCACAAAAATATCCAGCAACCGAGTGGAAAGATGTTACACATCAATAACCCATCTCATTTGGGTACAATCGTGTTGACAGACTGAAAAGCATCAAACATTCGTTTACTAAGGCAACACTGAAAATGGCTTCAAACACCATAATAATTACTTTGCGAGATTACTTTAAGCCCGTGACTAATTATTGAACTATTACTCCTTGTATTAGTGATCTAGTGTGTTACTCTTGCGGCAAACATGTGTAGCGGTATGTGTAGCCTACGGTACGTGACATGTGGTTCACGGCTATTTTTGACGACGCCTAGAGCCTGCATTCTCATGTCACACCTAAAGAACGTAATTCAACTGCATTTTCACCCCAACCGCGGAATAAAGACAAATATTATCGAGTTAAAAAAAAAATCCACAGCCTGCTTCCAGTCTCCGACCGGGTCAGGAATGGAATGAATGGAGCCCCTATCTAGCGGCGAGGATATGAACTGTGCCGGCTGCCGAGGCCTGACGCACTCCTCTGGGGCAATGATTAAATGAATGACAGATGAAATGAAATGATAGTGGAGAGTGTTGCTGGAATGAAATTTTGACAGGGAAAACTGGAGTACCCGGAGAAAAACCTGTCTGCCTCCGTTTTGTCCAGCACAGATCTCACTTGGAGTGACCGGGATTTGAACCACAGAACCAGCGGTGAGAGGCCGGCGTGCTGCCGCCTAAGCCACGGAGGCTTCAAATATTATCGAGTTACGGTATCGAAATATTCGAATAACAGAACTTCGATTTATAGAAAAAAACATGACATATAAATTGTGTACAACGTCGCGGGAAATTAAAATTACTTCGAGATATCGAAAATTCGAGGTATTAAAGTTTGACTGTACCGATAATGAAAATGAAAATCCACAGCCTGCTTCCAGTCTCCGACCGGGTCAGGAATGGAATGGATGAAGCCCCCATCTAGCGGCGAGGATATGAACTGTGCCGGCTGCCGAGGCCTGACGCACTCCTCTGGGGCAATGATTAAATGAATGACAGATGAAATGAAATGAGAGTGGAGAGTGTTGCTGGAATGAAATTTTGACAGGGAAAACCGGAGTACCCGGAGAAAAACCTATCTGCCTCCGTTTTGTCCAGCACAGATCTCACATGGAGTGACCGGGATTTGAACCACGGACCCAGCGAACCGATAACGATGGTCCTTATTAAATGCTCAGTTATTTATTGTACATGTAAAAATACCGTACATGCTCATTGAATGATTTTTAGAGACGAGATTTCAGACGTAAAATATTACATTGAATAAATTCTGATATTTATGGTAAATTTTGGCTAGATTGAAAATTATGCAATATCTAGCGAGACGTACAGCAGTTGGTACCGTCCGTCGCACTGACCGATATCGGTATGTGTTTTGTTTCAGTGATCAGTCTGCAGATAGCTGGGCTCCAGCTACCACTGGTAATAATAATAATGTTATTTGATTTACGTCCCTTTTAACTACTGCAGATTTTGGAGACGCCGAGGTGCCGAATTTTGCCCCAAAGGGGATCCCTAACATTCCATTTTATGAGGCCGAGGGCGAGGTGAGGTAAGTTTTTATATGGCAGTGGCTTTTATAGCTGGATGCCCTTCCTCAACACAGGGCTTGATGGGAAATGGCAATAGGGCAAGAGGTTGTAAGAAAGCGGCGGCGTCTATCGGGAAGTACCGTCCCGGAAAACCATTTCCAGGGGGTTGACGGTGGGATTCGAACCCTATGGCAATGTAGGCTATGATAACGTGCGTATCCACCCTTACCAATAATATTTATAATCGAAATTTAATGATTTTTAGTCCGTATTTGTAAAAGGTATTTCCCTAATCGTCTAACGGTTCTAACCGATACCAGCGAGGCACAATGTAGGGCGACCGGTATTAGCCTACTTTGGATTTCTGCAACAACAACAAAAAAAAAAAGGAAAGTAGACTTATGAGATCAACACAGGGCGAAAAATTGTGCGTCTGTCTGTGTGTGTGTCTGTGAGTGTGTGTACTCTGAATGTCTGTTCCCCCGATCAATTCGAACACGGTGAAACAGAATTTAACGAAATTTGGTACAGAGGTGGCACTAGCAAATGACACCTCAGTGTGATGTTTTATATCGCCGCCATCTTGACGCAAACGTAATGGCGGCCACCCAAATGTTAAAAGCTCAAATCAAATTACGACCAACCTAATCTTCTGATCTCTACCATTTTTTGCAAAATTATACCTTTATATACACACATCAAAAAAAGTTTTGCATCACCTCGGTTCCAAGAGTTCCGGAACCGTTAAATACAAAGGGAATAGAGATCAACACAAACAACATTTCAGCTCGTTTTATTGCTCATGAGACCCACACATTGCATGTTGTACCATCATACAGCTAGACTTTCAGCATTTGTGGTCCAGATTGCAGTACACACCACTACCTCTAATACCCAGTAGCACGTCCTCTTGCATTGATGCATGCCTGTATTCGCCGTGGCATACTATCCACAAGTTCATCAAGACACTGTTGGTCCAAATTGTCCCACTCCTCAACGACAATTCGGCGTAAATCTCTCAGAGTGGTTGGTGGGTCAAGACGTCCATAAACAGCCCTTTTCAACATATCCCAGGCATGTTCGATAGGGTTCATGTCTGGCGAACATGCTGGCCACTGTAGTCGAGCGATGTCGTTATCTTGAAGGAACGCATTCACAAGATGTGCACGATGAGGTCGAGAATTGTCGTCCATGAAGACAAATGCCTCTCCAATATTCTGCCGATATGGTTGCACTATGGGTCGGAGGATGTCATTCAGGTATCGTAAAGCCGTTTCGGAGCCTTCCATGACCACCAGTGGCGTACGTCGGCCCCACATAATGCCACCCCAAAACATCAGGGAACCACCACCTTGCTGCACTCGCTGGACAGTGTGTCTAAGACGTTCAGCCTGACCAGGGTGCCTCCAAACACGTCTCCGACGATTGTCTGGTTGAAGGCATATGCGACACTCATCGGTGAAGAGAACGTGATGCCAATTCCGTGGGGTCCATTCAGCATGTTGTTGGGCCCATCTGTACCGCGCTGCATGGTGTCGGGGTTGCAAAGCTGGACCTCGCCATGGACGTCGGGAGTGAAGTTGCGCATCATGCAGCCTATTGCGCACAGTTTGAGTTGAAACACGACGTCCTGTGGCTGAACGAAACGCATTATTCAACATGGTGGCATTGCTGTCAGGGTTCCTCCGAGCGGCAATCCGTAAGTAGCGGTCATCCACTACAGTAGTAGCCCTTGGGCGGCCTGAGCGAGGCCTGTCATCGACAGTTCCTGTATCTCTGTACCTCCTCCATGTCCGAACAACATCGCTTTGGTTCACTCTGAGACGCCTGGAAACTTCCCTTGTTGAGAGCCCTTCTTGACACAAAGTAACAATGCGGACGCGATCGAACTGCGGTATTGACCTTCTAGGCATGGTAGAACTACAGACAACATGAGCAGCGTACCTTCGTCATGGTGGAATGACTGGAACTGATCGGCTGTCGTACCCCCTCCGTCTAATAGGCCCTGCTCATGCATGGATGTTTACATCTTTGAGCAGTTTTAGTGACATCTATGAACAGTCAAAGGGACTGTATCTTGGATACAATATACACAGTCAACGTCTATATGCCGGAGATCTGGGAACCGAGGTGATGCAAAACTTTTTTTGATGTGTGTACAAAGAATCTTTTGACCGAACTACAAAGTCATCAGCCCAATAATTCGCGGATGGCGGCCATGTATGTGTGCAAATCGATTCCCCCTATCTATTCAAACTCGGCGAAACCGAATTGAACGAAATTTTTGCTGAGGTAGCACTAGCAAAGGGCACCTCAGTGTCATGTTTTATATCGCCGCCATCTTGACGAAAACGAAATGGCGGCCACCCAAATGTCAAAAGCTTAAATCAAATTACGACCAACCTAATCATCTGATCTCTACTAAATTTTGAAACAACATACCTTTATGTGGTAGGCATCTTTTGACCAAACTATAAGGGCATCAGCCCAATAGTTTGCAGATAGCGGTCATGTATGTGTGCAAATCGATTCCCCCATCAATTCAAACCCGGTGAAACCGAATTGAACGAAATTTGGTACAGAGGTAGCACTCGCAAAAGGAAACTTAGTGTCACGTTTTACATCGTCGCCATCTTGGCGGAAACGTAATGGCGGCCACCCAAATGTTATAGGCAAATCAAATTACGACCGACCTAATCATCGGATCTCTACCAAATTTTGCAACAACATACCTTAATGTGAGAAGCGTTCCTTGACCAAAATACAAGGTCATCAGTCCAATAGTTGGCATATGGCGGTCATGTATGTGTGCAAATCGATTCCCCCTATCAATTCAAACACGGTAAAACCGAATTTAACGAAATTTGGTACAGAGGTAGCACTAGCAAAGGGCACCTCAATGTCATGTTTTATATCGACGCCATCTTGACGGAAACGGAATGGCGGCCACCCAAATGTTAAAAGCTTAAATCAAATTACGACCAACCTAATCATTCGATCTCTACCAAATTTTGCTACAACATACCCTTTTGTGGGAAGCATCTTTTGACTGAACTACAAGGTCATCAGCCCAATAGTTTGCTGTTAGCGGCCATGTATGTGTGCAAATCGTTTCACCATATCATTTTAAACACGGTGAAACCGAATTGAATGAAATTTTGTACAGAGGTAGCACTAGCAAAGGGCACCTCATATTCATGTTTAATATCCGTATAACACGTTGTATTTCAACAAGCTACTACAACCAACATTCAATTATACTCCTTGAAAAGGACAATGAGTTATAACAATACCCTTGCATTTAGGAGAAAGTAGGCTATATGTTCTTTACTGAACATCTCGTTTTGTATCTCAAATACAGTTTGGGAGTATTTTGTCCAATTCTGAATGGGAGGAAGTCGCCCTTGACGAGAAATACAGGAAGCTTGCCATGTCCGCTCTGTCAACTTGTTCAAGCCGATGGATATTGGACGAAGTGATGAATCATTAAATCCTGAAAGAAATTTACATGAGATTTGGACGTAAATTTCTTTCAGGATTATTTGTATTTTAAAATGCCGTACAATCCAACCAGCCTTCGGGCTGACTACCTAACAGAGAGAACTATTTTGTGTTTTCAGGAATCATATAAGCGTACTGTCGCCTACGTGGTGTAGTGGTCAGCGTGCTTAGCTGCCACCCCAGAGGTCCGAGACTCGATTCCCAGCTCTGCCGAAATTTGAAAAGTGGTATGAGGACTTGAGCGGGGTCTACTCAGCCTCGGGTGGTCCAAATGAGTAGAGGGGGTTCGATTCCCACCTCAGTTATCCTCAAAGTGGTTTTCCACTTCGTCTCCAGGCAAATGCCGGGATGGTACCTAACGTAAGGCCAAGGCTGCCTCCTTTCCTTTTCCTTGCCTATCCCTCTCAATCTTCCCATCCCTCATAAGCAGGGCCCGGATGCTGATGACATGTCATCTTTTAAATTGTTCACCACAGACATTGGCTAACTTATATACAAATCCTATTCTTGACCCCCACATTACAGAAATACATATTTAACTTATTAAGTCATTTCTTCGTAATTTTTCTAAGTAAACTTATTTCACTTTTAGGTCATTTTATCGCTTTTCACGTCATTATTATGTCATTTTATGGAATTTATTAGAATATTTTATACATTTTGAGTCATTTTCTCACATCTTTAATGGTTTATGATGCATTCTTTGTGTGTATGGTACTGCACTGGATATTAACGGAGCTGAAAGCGAGATGAGAATCTTCACAACTTTGTTCTACCCTTATTTCTTGGAGTAGGTCCTATCCACATTCCAGGAGACAAATTAGACTACAATAATAACCAGTACAGTATTTGTGTGCAAATAATTCGTATTTGTAAAATCATTTCAACATACAATGACGTAGTCTGTTTGCTTTGTGCGATGAAATTATGTCAGTTTCATTCAAATTTGAGGTCAATCTTTTAAGTTTTCGGGTCATCTTTTGGGATTTTTGCAGTCATTTTATAGGTCATTCTTTAAACATTTTTAGGTCATCAAAATCCGGGCCCTACTCATAAGGCTTTGCAGGTGAGGCCGCCTGGGCGAGGTGCTCGTCCCACCTCCCTAGTTGTATCCCCCGACCCGAAGTTTCAAGCTCCGGGACACTGCCCTGGAGGCGGTAAAGGTGGGATCCCTCGCCGAGTCCGAGGGAGAAGCCAACCCTGGAGGGTAAAACGACTACGAAAAACGAAAATACAAGTATCAAAAATACTTTTTTGTGAGCTTCTTAATCGCTTATTCTCCAAGTTCGGCTTCACTCACGGACTTTGTGAGGGATCACACATTCCTCTACCGCCACAAGGACAACTGGGGAAGACGGCCGATCGCCCATGCAACCGCGAACTTGCGTCTATGGTCAAGGAAGAGAGTGGGAAAGAAGTCGGCCGTGTAGCTGTTGAAAGGAACCGTCCCGACATTTGCCTGTGGGTGAAAATGGGAAACCACGGGAAACCATTTTCAGGACGGCCTAGGTGGGGTTCGAACCCACGCACTCCCGATAACAGTGTGGAACAAGGTAGAGCGGCCGGTATTCTGTATCTCAAATACAGTTTTGGAGTATTCTGGATGGGAGGAGGTCGCCACCAGTAGCGTAGCCAGAATCGACCAATGGGAGGGGTTATAGGTACTCAAGCCAAATTCTACAAGCATTTCGTCCCGCGGCGTAGCCGCGTTCGTCAAACGTGCACCATGGTCGCGAGGGCAGCTGTGGTAAGTACGGATATCGTAGGTTCGAATCCCGGTGCTGACAGCGGTTATCCTGAGTGTGTTTTACCCCGGGTTTAGCCACACTCCCTACAGGAAATTGCCGGGATTCTGCCTTGCTCAAGTCCCGGAGCGTCTACTCCATCCCTGTCCCAGATACATTTACACACACAAGTACAATCATCACAGCAATACAGGTTGCCAGACAGCTTCAACACACTCCCAACTACACGGGGCTGATGACCAAGATGTCTCAAGCCCCTCAAATGAATTAACAACAACTCTACAAGTATTTCCATTTCTCAATGCGATATTATTGCACAAGAAAAGTTTCATGTATTTTGATCCCGAATTTTTCGAGTAATACAATATGCTCAAAAGACAAAAACAAATCAGTTCTTTAAAAAAATAAGTTAATTTTCGACTAAAATGTCTCACCTCAATGGTAAATCTAGAACATTTCTGTTCCCCTGATAGGAACAAAATAAACTCAATATATGTGCTACCAACATGAAGACTGCGTATCTCTCAACAAAAGAAAATATTTACAGAGGTCTCTGCAAAAGTGGGCATGAGCCAAGAGCTTCTCGATCTGTAGGTGGACTGTGGTTATACGTCGTCATGAAGACGTGTGTAGCCACAAATGGGGACCCGGGCCGAAAGGCGACAACAGTACATCACCACAGACACAAATCACAACCTGGCAATTTTCCAACCCCCCCCCCGGCTACGCCACTGATCGCCACTGACGAGAAATACAGGAAGCTCGCCATGTCCGCTCCGCTAAGTTGTTCAAGCTGATGGATACTGGATGAGGTATTAAATCATGCCCAAAAACAGTCCTCTTCAGAACTAGTAATAATTAGATGCACAATGCCAAATTTTGCCAAATTTCGCAATGAACAGAAATACACACGTATTTGGTTAACGCAACTTTCTAAACGTAAAATAGTAAACAAACAAAAAAGAAACAAGTAACGCTTGGGTATGACATAACAATAATAATAATAATAATAATAATAATAAGGAAAGGTGCAGTTGATCCAGGGTATAAAACATTAAGTCGTGCAAATAACAAGAGAAGGCCTACTCTGATACGTAGATTAAGGCTTTCACTCTGTCCCCTGAATGACTAGCGCGAACATAACTCTCTTGAATGCTGACATAATAGTTCAAAAATGATAGCTACCTGTGTAGGGAGATTCCAGATTCCTTGCTAAACTTGGTAAATTTAGTTTTACAATCATAAGCTGCACAACTTCCAACCATTTCCACTATCACTCACGCAAAATGGGCACTGTTCTACTTACAAGCCAGCTGGCTGCCTCTCCCCGCCACCAACTCTGGCCTCACATTCCCAACGCTGCTGCAGCAGAGCCATCTGTTAGCCAGTATACTAACACAATGAAGGCCGATGCCACAACTGTGGCGCTAGTGTAGACTGGTGTAGACCCACCTAAGTATTATCAATATCAATAGTGTGTCAGGCACGTGGTGGGTACTATTTGGAAAACGACCGAGAGCATATGTGATCAGGGACGACGACCAAGTCACTCCTGTCTGTTCGTGAGACAGTTTGCAAAGCACATGTCACAGAGAGGGGAATTAACATCCGTCGTTGAAGGAGTTGCACCCTAGTCCACTTTGCACCGCCGCAACGCGCTGTGACATTTCGAAGGGCAGGTGTCATTGAGAGCAGTAAGTTATTGCAAAAAATGCTGCCTTGCTCTTTGTAAATATTTCTGTGAGATTGAGTCAGCACTCCGCGCCAACAATGACATTGTTACATGATTACACGTGAATCATTGAACACTACTAGCGTCAGGGGTGTACATAAGAGGGAAGCTGAGGGGGCTCCAGCCACCCCCGAAAACAAGCCAATAAAAATTAAGAAAGTGTTGCTTTGGTAAAAGCAGAAAATACAGTAATTGTAAATTTGGTTACACCCTAATCTTAACTTATTGGTTAAGTTATAAACAATATTAAGATTGAAATTAGACTACCTCTTGGTGTAGTGGCTAGCATTCTTGGTTGCCACCCCGGAGGTCCGAATTCGATTCCCGGCTCTGCCAAGAAATTTTAATTCTGGTCTGAGGTCTGGAACGGCGTACATTGAGCCTTGTGAGGCAAAACTGAGAATTCCACAGTACGGTACTATTGAGAAATAAATTAACAATTTGAAAAAATATATATTTGCCATTCATACTCCATAGGCCATAATAGAAAATTCATTAAGTATAAAATGTTATGCGTGTGTTGTGTTGTATTTTACAACTTTTTTGTATTGCCACTATTGCAGGCTATATAAACTTAGAATTTTACAATTAACTCTTATCTAAAATAATTACACAACGTTATATGCTCTAAGATATTGGTTGATATTTCTGGGTATTTTGTGGTGACAATGCCCTGAGAATACTCGCAATTTTCCAGGATAGTCAGCCCCTCCACCCCGAAAAAAAATATTGTATATACGCCCCTGACTAGCGTCCCTATGTTCGTCTACCCACTACTTAAGCAATAAATAATCACACTTGGTCTAAGGGCAAGGAAGCAGCAACCCATCCATATCCATATGTCTCGGAATCGATCCCTGACTTTGCCATGGACCTTGGATGATTTAAACTTGATCTTACTTTTTCACTGCATTTGAACTACGAAGACCTTCGCGAACCATATTGCACCTGACTGTTATTACTGTAGTTGATTAATATGTGATCAATTAATTGATCTTTGATTAAATTGATTATAGATTAACTCTACAAGAAGTTAGAGGTCAATTAAAATTAATTAGTTTGCATATGCATTCGTACTGAAAATTACGTTACTTACGTTTGGAATGATCCTTCTGAATAAAGGGGCGTGGTGGCACAGCGGTCAAGCTGTTGGCCTCTCACCAATGTGGACCGGGTTCAATTCCCGGTCAATGCATGTGAGATTTTCAATGTGAAATGCCATGTCCTGTGGTTCGGATTCCACGTTAAAAGGAGGTCCCGTGGCTCATGATCTCAAGATTAACGGTCACGTTAAACTACAAGCTTCCTTCCTTCCTTCCTTCCTTCTGAATAACTACAGTATGTATAGTAATTTTAGAAACACTATAGGCCTATAAAAGAATTAAACAATGATCGTTCTCTAATTTGAATTTGTTTCAGTCATTGGCGGAGGTTAGCCTATTTCTAATGATATTGAAGATTGCAGCTGGTTATTCCATTCATTGTTCAAAATTCTTTAAGGTATTATTTATAATTGTACCTATTTCATGAAAGGAAAAAAGAAGAAGATTCCCGAGAGCAGAGTTCTGTCGTGGGGAACAGTACATAGTTCATTACACAGATGACTAACTATACAAACGCTAAAACACAGTACATTTACAGTGTACAAATATGCAATTGATATAAATTTATGACTGAAGATGGTGCTTTCAACGTACAGTATTTGAATTAAGGTGGGCGTTTAAGATGCATTTTTTAAACTCCTGGAATAAGGGTTGGGGCCATTTCAACTGTAATAGAACTAACTAACCCATTGCTGTCTGTAAACTGAATTTTCCTATCAATTAGAAATTTGCGCCTGGATTTGTCTCTTACAATACCGAACTGGCGCCTCCGTAGCGTAGCAGTCAGCATGGTTAGCTGCCGCCCCGGAGGTCCTGGGTTCGATTCCTGGCTCTGCCACGAAATTTGAAAAGTGGTACGAGGACTGGAACGGGGTCTACTCAGCCTTGGGTGGCCCAAATGAGTAGAGGGGGCTCGATTCCCCCTCAGCCATCCTCGAAGAGGTTTTCCGTGGTTTCCCATTTCGTCTTCGGGCAAATGCCGGGATGGTACCTTCTTCAAGGCCACGGCCGCCTCCTTCCCTCTTCCTTGCCTATCCATCCTAACCATCCCTTACCTTCCCTCATGAGGCCCCTGTTCGCTTTGCAGGTGAGGCCGCCTGGGCGAGGTGCCAATCCCACCTCACCAGTTGTATCCCTTCCGATTCGATGTTCCCCGCTCTAGGACACTGCCCGTAGAGGCGGTAGTGGTGAGTTCCCTCGCTGAGTCCGTGGGTTCCACCAACCTGGAGGGTAAACGACTAAAAAGAAACAATACCGAACTAAATGTTATACAGACATACCGGCACTTAATGTGCCATATTTCACTCCATATTTCATGTTCAATAGCTTACCTTTGATTTTTACATAGACAAACGGTCGAGTCGAAAGATTGTCAACAATCTGCTAGGCGCATAACTTATGTATTTATTATCGTGATAGTCTCTGTTCGAGAAAGGATAACTATACGTTGTTTTTCCTTAAATATTTATACTTATTGCATATTATCAAATAAATCAGACCAAGTTATTTTCATTCTCACATTGAGCAGGTTTTCTATAAACTATAAATAAATAAATAAATAACAATTTGTTTAATTTACTTCCATTATTCTCGTAGGTTATTAAGTTAATTAGGGCGAAGATTTATTAATTAACAATGTGTCGCTCTGTTGCAATACTTCGAAATCTGCAACTTTTATCGTTTTGTAAAAGCCTAAAAATAACACGGTCTACAGTAGTATTATGAGCCGTGAAGCTATAACATCAACTGGCTTCGTGTTTTTTTTTATTTATTTAAAGGGAAGGTATCTCACCACATGCCGATAAAATAATATCGTGTCGGTAACACAAAATGTTATGCCGAAACCCGGGATCGAACCAGGGACCTTTAGATCTTCAGTCTAACGCTCTCCCAACTGAGCTATTTCGGCTGTACAAAAGGTCATTGCAGTGTGATTGTTCATATCAATATTAGCAAAACTTCAATAGGCCTAATTGTTAGTTAATTCTATATCGAATTGTGACTGTTGAGTCTCTTTGCGCAAGCAACATCAGCAAATTACTCTTCAATTTAGATTGTTCCGTAAGTGTACATCAATAATACCCAAATATATATGTATAAAAATTAATGCCGAAACCCGGGATCGAACCAGGGACCTTTAGATCTTCAGTCTAACGCTCTCCCAACTGAGCTATTTCGGCTCTGCCTGTATCATGTTCGGCCTGTCGGGTGGCAACCTAGCGGAATTAATATTCATTTCATAAAGCCTGGTTTTTCTTGTAGATATTGAACAAAATATATTATATTCTGTACAAATACATAGAAAATTGTTCAATGTTATCAACTCTTCAAGTTCTCAGAAATCTGGTACATGTTTCTTATTTTATTTCTATCGGGAATTTTGTTTACAGTTTGCAGTTCTGGCATTCCGCGATCAAGTTTTTGCACAGAGCGCGAAAAATATAAAATGAACATTGTAACTTGCAAAACGACACCATCATCTTTTGATCGAACTAGGAAAATAATATTAAAATTTTGCGACCTTGCCAGGATTCGAACCTGGAATCTTCTGATCCGTAGTCAGACGCGTTATCCGTTGCGCCACAAGGCCTACTCTCTTGTCTCTATGCTTTTAACTTATTTAAAGGAAGTTGTCTGAAAGACGTGTGGGGCGGTATGATATTCATGTTAAATTACATCAATTACAATACCGTACTGTATGCAATTTATAACCTAGTTTTCAACAACTAACTTAATTGCGGTACCATTTGTTTGTATGCATATTTGCCGCCACTATTAGACTTCTAGTCAATTTGTTTTATTACTTAATTTGGTTAATAAGCGTTGTCGACCTTCAACGCACGTAAGAGTTGGAAGCCAGCTCAGTTTGACAACCTCCTACCGTTAAAAAAAAAAAAAAAAAAAAGGCATGTTATAAACCCCCTTCCAGAGCAAAATTCCGGCATCGTATCGTCTCTAACGTTTCTTAATGATTGTGAAACTAATAATTCCTGTCAAATACGTTATCGTTGCTGTTTCAATAATTAGGTACGGTACCAGACACATTCGTGGCTCTCAGTCCCATTTAGTAGTCTGTGTAATCTTGTAATTAGGGTGTAGGTTGCGGTAGGTATCCCAGGACTTGAAATAATGTATGGTACCATCCCTCCATTTGCATGGAGTGAGGCTGTGTCCCAATAGTACAATTTCAGCCGTAGTGAACTAGATCACAGTATAGATATCAATACAGTAAGGACACATCAGGCCTTTACCATGTAATTTTTTCGTCATGGTTTTGAATCGGCCGGTTCCGGAAGCACCGCACGCACGCACGCATGGCGGCGACGGTTCACCATGTATCCGCGAGAGTGCAGTCTACCCGTATTCATTGAGTGCGGCCTGTCGAATTTGTCTGATGAAAACATTGTTTGTAATTATTAAAATCAACTCAGAAATATAATTTTGCATTTTAACCAATGGCAGAAATGTGGGAAACCAACATCTGTGCTGTAATTTTTTGCGCAGCTCTTGTCACACTGGACATAACAGCATTCCGGTTTCCTCGTGCATTGGAGCGGTAAATACAAATATCACACGTTTCATCGAATAATTCTGGTTTTAATACCCATGAGATGCCACCCTCAAACACCTATCCATTAATTCACAAATTCCTCATTCCTAATCCAGATATAATGACTGGATAAAGGCCTGTAATCAGGAGGATTTACTGGCATACGTGGCAAATCTACACGTCAATATATAGGGTATGTAGCCTTTATTTCTCAAAGGAAGTGTTTTAAACCACAAGGAGGGCAGTGCTAGACTGAGATTAGGTAATAATGCCCAACAAACATTAAATCTCAACCCTAGAGAAGCTATTGTCTCCTTTAAAGTGTCCGTTTTCTAATCCCACTTAGCCTCGGAGGCAAATGGTTTCCTGACTGAAGTTAGTTGATATGTTTTATTAAATGCAATTTGTTAAGCTGCAGCCCTTTACAGTGAATTAAGTGCTTTAATTACAAGCTACAATGCAAATCAGATTTAACATTTGCTCCCTCACCTATGGGACTTTGTGCTATTCCTGAAGAGTTCTGGAGAAGTTTGGATTGTCGTGTACCCAAAGCTACAATCCCATGATTGTTGAAAATGACTGAAGGTACTCCAGTCCCTCAGAATTGTAAATAGTGTTGCTTTCAGAGACAAACTATTGAGGTTAGCAACCCCCTCACTACGCTCGGCATGGCATTAAGGCTGTGTGACTTAAAAACCAGGGCTGTTAACCTTGGTGTTCCTACCTCATAGACATATCACAATGCCCTTAATTTTATTTAATTCTGTGGGACCACTAAAATTTTGCCCATCCATGTAAATGATAAGCCCACCCAATTTCTTCTCAAGTGATACCTCCCTCTGATTCCACACACGCCCAAATACACGGGGATATATGACCACGATGTCTCAGCCCTTAAAATAAGCAACAACAACTGTATCTTCGATACACACTAATCAAATTCCTGGATACTTCTATACGTTCAGCAACGATGATTTTTCTTCACTATGTCACATGCAGAACATGGTGCCACTAAAGCAATACCGTATTGGTCATGTTATTTGCAAATGAATACATAATAATCATACAAGAGTGGAGCCTTGCATAAGTGAGGAGATGTAACACCAAACTCTGGGTGTCAACAAGCCGTACACTATCACTCGGGAATTGAGAAATTGGGTGGGCATATTGTGTGATAACCTGTGTTACTGTGGTGGATGTGTGTGTATTTGTAAATTGGGGATAGGATTGGGAAGGAGGTGGCTGTGTCCTTAAGTTAACAACCATCCCAGCATTTGCCTTGAGTAGGGAAACCACTTCCAGGATGGCCGAGGTGGGAATCGAACCCTCCTCTTCTCTGTTTTGCCTCACGAGGCTGACTGTACCCCATTCCAGCCCTAAGACCAGAATCAAAATTTCTTGGCAAAGCCGGGAGTCAAACCTAGACCTACGGGGGTGACAGCCAAGAAAGCTATCTGCTGCACCACGAGTTGGTCTCGCGAAAATGGAATGTATTGGTCATAAATATAGGCTATATAAATCTACATGAAAATAGCCTACTGCCTATCCAAACATTTTCATAAATTTGAGTTTCATATACCATTTTAAAGCTCAATGGTTTTAAAATTTACAGTTATCGTAAGTCATAGCAACAGATTTCAATGTTTACATTAAGCCACATTGTTCAAATCTGTTCAGGGATGTCGGAAATTCCTCAGATAATGTCACGTTGCACCTCACATCCTATTCTATTGTTGGGTAAGGACTTGATTCTCATCATTGCAGAAATAATCTGTTTAATACTAGCTGTAAACATGGCCAAGGTTTCATGTGATACAAGCTAAAGGTGTAGAATTTGGTATAAATGTTTATCACAAGTATCCAGTACCAGTACCTCTATGTCAATGTTACATAGGCATTGTGCTTGCTACACTTGTCATAGTATGTGGTATGGTATAAATTTCATAATGTGCATCAATTTTAATTTCTACCCTTGATTATTCATATTTATGTGGGGGTCAGGAATCGTATGGATTGTGAAGTGATGCTAGGAAAAGTTGTCTCCTTTCTTTTTAAGGATGTGTGAAGGACTGAGTGGTGTGTCTTTATAATGACATACTAAAATTGTAATGGCTGATGAAGGATGTAATTAATATCCAGAACATGTCCTACTACTTGCACATTATTTATTCATTTAAGGGTTGATTAGGCAGAAAGATTTACAGAAGATTACAATTCAAGAAATATTATACTCATCAGAGTTAATTAGAGATGAACGAAACTGGGCAAGGTACTGGAAAAGCCTGTGACCTATTAAAAGGAAAGGTCCCAGCAGATTTCCCCTATATTGTTCAACCAGCCACATCTGGTTACGACCACTATATTCTTCCTGAAGTAACTCCACAGAGAGAATTAAAAGTGTCAAGAACAAACTTCTGCTTGCAATCGCACATTTTTTCTGCATTACAGTATTACTTACTTGTTTGCATGGTTTATGTAGAAACAACTCGTACAAATATTACAGTGAATTCTTCTAGGTATTATGCCATGTCTGTGCCCCATCATATCCATAGTACCGTACCTAGAAGAATATGCAGTAATTTATTTTCTGGCCATGAAAGCCTAAACATTCCAACTCAAACAGGCATATTTTTCTGCAAATGTTTGGGTATTCTGATATATTTTCATGGAAACATTTGACTTTTTTTTTTTTAAGAAACATTATTTTTTCCTGTTTTCGATTTTCAGAGGTGAAGCTCACCAATTTTGTGACTATATCCTGAAGTGGCTTGGCCTAGAAGCCTACAGTATATAAAATATGGTAGCGAGTGTTTAATCATTAAGAGGTTTTCTCAATAGTGATTTTTAATGCTCTGGCATTGTCATTGAGGAGCAAATTTAACTTCCTAAATACTGTAACATTTAAGTTGGTCTAACACGAAATAAATTTAATAATAATATACCTGCAAGGTTTTAGCTACCTACTAAGAAAAGTAATGTGCAATTTTTGAGTGGAGCTACCTAGGCAAATCTTTACACCAAAAACCAACATATTGTTTATCGCTACCTTTTAGTAGAGAAACTAGAATTCATGTCAGATAATCTGCAGCTTCTGTGATTGATAGCTATAGTTTTGTCTTGTTGTCAACAAATGTGATAGACAGGTCTGAAGCAGTTCATTAATTCAATATTTCAAAAACTGACTCTCTCTATCAGAAATCAAATCAGTGATCTGAGATCATGGCGATATCAGGAATGTTTGTTTATTGCATTACAACAAAGGATTTGGAAGTAATCTCATAAAGCAATAACTTCTAAATCAAAATAACTTACAATTTTATTGTTGGACAGCCAAAGGACTTATCATAATCCTCCATGGTTTTAGACAGGTGCAACGATCCATTAGTTCTGGGTTATCCCATCCCGTTAGAAAATGGAAGGATTGGGGTTTGAGACCTAAGGATGTTGTACAACATTAACTGCAAATCACATCACCACACTGAAGACCTGGTTTGTGAAATAAGTTGGTTCATGTCCATTCACCTGTCATTTCAAGTTAGCTTCCTTGTTTCTCATTTCAAAATGCTGAGATGGTGGCTTTCCCATTGACCACAGTCACTTCCCCATTCCTTTCTTAGCCTCTTCTACTTTCCATCAACGTTGAGGCTGCATGGATGATCCTTTTCTCTAGAATGAAAGGGCTCCATGACACTGTCAATTAGTATGAAAAAGACTTTGGGAGTGAAGTAAGGGGATAAAAGAAATATTCATATCCAAGAAATAAAAATAGCCAAACATATAATCCCATTGTTTCCACAGCTACTGCCATGGTCTAGAAGTAAGCATAGCTGCCTTCTAACTGGTTGGCCCAGTTTTGAATCCAGGTTTTGCCAAGGAGAATTTAAATTTTGGCCTGTAGTCATGTGTACTTGGATGTGTGTATCATTTGTCTCATAAACTGCCTTATTGTGATGGCTGTATTAGTGTGTGCATTTATAATTTTAGGTGAGGATAGGGAAGGAGACGACTATGGCCTTACGTTAGGGGAGCCTACCGTCTCGGCATTTACCTGCAGTAGAAGTGGGAAACCAAGGAAAACCACTTACAAGATGGCCGAGATTGGAATCAGAATCACCTCTTCTCAGTTTTGCCTCACAAAGCTGAGTGTACCCCGTTCCAGCCCTCAGACCAGAATGCTAGTTGCTACACCACGAGGTGATCTAAGTGAAAAGGGATGGATTCTAATCCACCTCTTGGCTTGGTCATAATAGAAGTGAATTTCTAAGGTTTCTAATTCCCCTTCCCCCCTCCCAGAATGCTCCATGCACCAAACATTCCATCTTCAAATTATTTTACATGCCCAATTAAATGGAGTAATATAGCTCGGGTGGTGTTGGGGTAGCGCGCCTGCCTCGCACCAGGAGACCACGGGTTCGATTCCAGGCTCCGTCAGGGATTTCAGAAACAAGCGTTAGGGCTGGAACTGGGTGTACACAGCCTCGCAAGGACAATTGAATAACTGTCTGACAATGAGGCAGCGCCACGCTCATGGAGACCAAGATTAACGGCCGAGGGGACCCGAGGCGCTCACCACGCGTCACCACATAATCTGCAGGCCAAATGGCTGGGTGGCGATCGCTTGGTAGGCCTAGGCCCTTCATGGACTGTAGTGCCACGGGGTTTGTTTGTTTCGTTTTAATGGTAGTTCGGAGACTACGGTTTCAATAGTCTTCTTAGAATGTACAGTATATGGGTGTTAACTTTAAAAATACCCTTACGAGTCTCTCTGGAGGACTCACACATTATTACTGTTAGGTAAACATATCTTGCATAAGAATCATGGCCCTACTAATAATATAGTTCATCGTATCTTGGTGAGAAAAATACTGTACCTGTATGTGCATTTGCTCAAAGAACTTTTTCTTTTCTGAATTTTTATTCCATACATATTATTTTTGTTTGTTTTATTAATATTAGGCATCTACCTATAAATTTTAATTCAACTAAAATTTGTATTATTTTGTGTTAAGAGGGAAAGATGACCTTGCTGTTCCGCCCCTTAAACAACAATAACTATCCATAATATGTGTAAAGTTACTGGGCAATTCTGAGAATATTTACAGCGGATCCAGGTTGCAGTCATGGACCACCTTGTGGCGTAGTGACTACCATTCTTGGCTGTAGCCCCAGAGGTCTGGGTTTGATTCCCGGCTCTGCCAAGAAATGTAATTCTGGTCTGAGGGCTGCAACAGGGCACACTCAGTCTCGTGAGGCACAACTGAGAAGAGGAGGGTTTGATTCCCACCTCAGCCATCTTGGAAGTGGTCTTCCGAGATTTCCCACTTCTACTGCAGGCAAATGCTGTGTTGGTTCCTAAGTTAAAGCCAATGCCGCCTCCTTACCAATCCTCACCGGAATTGCAAATACACATACTAAGACAGGCATCACAATAACACAGGTTATCAGTCAAAATTCTACACTCGACCAAGTACACGGGGCTAAATGACCACGATGTCCAGGCCCCTGAAATGAAACAACAGATTGCAGTCGATGTACAGAAGTTGTCTAACATGGTGGCCAGATTGCTCCTTAGTGCCTCTTGGTCTATTGGAATGGCTGTAACATCCGGTGCATTATCATACCATAGTCAAACTGTTCCTCTATTGGAGCACGAAGATTGGAATTCTCTGCCGTCACTGTCTCATGAAGCCATAGCCAGGTGGCTATGCTAATGCTTGTTGTTTCATGTAGGAGGTTGTACATCATGGTCGTCAGCCCTGTGTACTTGGGCGTGAGAATAAACCCATACAACAGGAGCATACGAGCGTGGCAACGGGTGGGTGAGAGATTTCACAAGCTCTTCATCCAGGAACGCCTCCAACAGCAAGGAAATTCAGTCATGTTTTGTGGTGGGATCATGTTTGGTCGACGTACGCCTCTAATTCCTATCCACGGTAACATGACCTGTCTGGTTTTACAGAGACAACATCCTCAAACCTGTCGTTACAGGATTCGCTGCCACAATGGGCGAGGGCTTTACACTAGTGGACGATAATGCCCATCGAGCTAGGGTGGTCAATCAGTTTCTTCAGATGCAAGGCATACGGAGAATGGAGTGGCCTGCATATTCTGCGGACATGAACAGTATCGAACATGCATGGGAAAAGATTAAGAGTGCAGTTTCGCACTGTCCCAATCCTCTAACTATCAAACAAACAAACAAACATTCAGCAACTGATTGAAGCTGCTTTCCAAGAGTGGGATAATCTGCCCCAAACCAGGTTGGTTCCTTGGTTCTCAGTACGGTATGCCTCTTTGTCGGCAAGCATGCCTTACGGCTCGTGGTGGCCATACATGGTATTGATATGCCCCAACATGAAAAAGATTGCTACTTTTGTTATGCTTTAAGTGTTTGTCTCTTTTGCACAGCATATTGTGTGTTGTTTTTCTTTGTATGTCATTACATACTACCTTACCAGGGAATTGTTACCACTAGACGTGGAGTGGGGCTGTTGTGTATACATTACGTCAGCTCGCCTTGTTATGGCTGCCGCGAGCGGTTGCTGAGCAAGAGGGGGAACGCATGCACAGTCGTACAATGAGAACACACCGCACAGCGCACGACCCAGCACGAATCATGCACACAAATGACATGCGATGAGGTTTCGCTGGCAACAACTGCACGACTATCGCAGGCGTGTGGCTGGGTGTAGCGCATTAGTTCCGATTTCCGCCACCGGTAACAATTCTCTGGTAGGATAATACACATAGCAAAACACTAAATCGCAATATGCAAAACCTTTTTTGAGTACTGTTCAAGTTACAAACACTGCTAGTCACCACAACACTCTAGGGGCAGATGACCTCGAAGTTCCGCCCCTTAAAACAACAATTACATTACATTTACCACAACACTGATTATCAAATACCATGCACACACAAGTACACGGGTCATAGACCAAAGAGGTCCTAATTGGAACTATAATAATATATACAGTACCGGTATGTCAAAAAATATGGTTATATAAATGACTCCAGATTATAGCTTACCATGAGGCATACATACTTTGAACCGGCCTTGGTGGCCGAGAGCGCTAATGTGCTACCTCGTGCCTCGCTGGCATCGGGAGAGCGTGAGTTCGAATCCCACCTCTACCGTCCTGAAAATGGTGTTCGTGGTTTACCATTTTCACTACCAGGCAAATGCCGGGACGGTTCCTTTCAATAAATCCACGGCCAATTTCCCTGCAATATCCCTTCCCTGACCCGTCCTGAAAATAAAAGTACATGGCCATTGGCTGCATTAATAAAATTATACATACAGTACTTTGAAACTTAAGTGTTTAAAATAAGACTGCTGTTACGACTTGAAACTGAATCCCAGCACTCTGCGCAGAGTGTGAACTGATTACACCACGATAGCCCTTTGTTAACTCTTGACGTAGGCCTAGTAACTGAAGCTATGGCATATAGTTAGGCCCCCTAATGACCAGTATTAATTCCACTATGATGTACATGTCGCTTACAGGTACCAACTGGAAAGATCTGCCCCAGGCCTCTCCAAAAGCCACGCAGCATTATGAGCCTAACACTTCTCTCATCCAGGTGTAAAAACCATCCATCGAATGGAAAACTCATCCTACATTATCTCCATTTCTGCAGAATGGGAAGAATAAGGAGTTGACATACCACTGACAAGTAAAAAGTGCGGTGCGGATAGATGGCAACTTATTAGTCGTGACGAGGTTAAAGTTAGGTCTGATTGGTGTTAAGCTATGGTTAGAGCAAGTTTAGGACTGGGCGTTTTACTTGATTGATTGGCGACACCAT